>OW386288.2:176572141-179300657 GCA_936432065.2 Rutpela maculata
TAATATATAATATATAATATATAATATATAATATAATATATAATATATAATATATATATATAATATATAATATATAATATATAATATATAATATATAATATATAATATATAATATATAATATATAATATATAATATATAATATATAATATATAATATATAATATATAATATATAATATATAATATATAATATATAATATATAATATCATTAGGAAGTATTCTAATATGCTGTTTTACATATGTTCTAAATTTGAATTAAAAATTTTAAGTCTCTTTTAAGTTACCGTGTTTAGAAGAAAAGACCCACACACACATTCAGACGCACATTTTTTATTCCATATTTTAGTTCAGTCTGTTATGAAACTGGGTTTCTGTATAAACATTTTTTTTTCTACGATGATTATTAAAAAATTTCGTCCTGTTATAATATACCTATTTGATTAAATCAAATAGGTATAATAAATAAATATTTCTTGCTGTAGAGAAAAATAGGACGGTTTTGAACAATATAAATTAAACCCTCGGTAAATGTAATGACATTTCACCTGGCTAAAGAATAAAGCACAATCATGTCAAAAAATTGAGCATGTAACTTACTGAAAAATTCCACTACCGCTCTATTACTAGATTTTATTAAAGTAGAGCATGCAAAGTAAGGACAATATTACAGCAAGCGTACTTCTTTCGTGCTTATAATACTTTTTAATTTTAAAAACAAGATCGATAAGAAGACATTGTGACGCATTATTGCTGCTTTTCCTTCGATAAATTTATTTGCTGTTTGTATTCATTTTAAAACTCAATAATGTATTGAGAGAGATTGTTTTACATATAAAAATCTCTTTGGTTTTCTAATTTAACTGAATAAATCGAGAATATAAAACAATTTTATGAGATTTGATATAAAGGTCGCTGGGATTTTCCTATATTAACAAAACAACACGGGTTTTATTAAAAATAATATGAATATATTTCCAGATTGTCGTGCCGATATTAAGTACATTCCATGACCTAAATACGAAATTAACAATTTGATGATGGTTTATTATATCATTCAATTTACGAAAAATATTTTTCTCATTCGCATCATTTTAGCATACGTTTTGTGACCCACGCATAATTCTAGGTGGCCTCAGTTTGCTGTGTAACACGTCTGACAGCATTACGCCAACTGCCGCGGTTGTCTGTAAGGTGTGCAGACTCACCAAAGGTCTTCCGCATCAGCTCCTTGGTGATATTAGTCCCAAATTTGGGATGACATTCTCTTCACCGCTTACTTTTTGGATATCCCAGAACTTTTAACTTCTCAATATTGCTATCTCCCGCGTTAACAAAAATATAGTTGAAATTTAACATAATAAGAATAAAATTGGCAAATTGTTAGTAATAGATTTGGGCGACAAATTAGGAAAATGGCAACTGGTGTAAAAATAAATGAAAAAAATGTGTGAAATAATTTTCTATAGTATTAAAGATAAACTGGATAATCATTTTAAAAACAACATGTCAAATAATTGTATATTTTCCAGTAAAATAGTTAATTCAATAATTTGTTTTGGCCTGTGACACGAAATGAAATTATTATTATAATAGTTAATATGAAATACAAAAATACTACGGATGTTGACCAAATACTTATTCAACTATTTAAGTTTAGTAACTACATTATAACAGATTTTCTTGCGCACCTTACTGATTTATCGGTAAATCTTGGACAGTTTCCAGATATTTATTTTAAAAATTAGGTAAAATAAACCTTTATTATACCTATTTGAGTTAATCAGTTGTATATTAACGAGTGCTTTGTAAAATTGAACCTGGGAACTGGCAAAGGCAGAGTTAAGCTTAATGTCAGCCTAGTGTTGTGCTCAGACAGGGGATCAAAGCCTACTGTGTTTATAATTTGTTTATGTACTAGTCTCCAAGATAAAGAAGTAAGTGTTAATATTCTGTGAGTAATAAAAAAGGGGTTTTCAATGATCCTTGACTTTGCTTTACACATGTACCTTAACGCCCTTTTTTGAAATACAAACACATTGTGTAGCAATTTTTGTTGACTGCACATTCCCCAAAAAGGGATTCCATATCTTATGTGCGATTCAGCTAACGAGAAGTATGCAGTCTTTGCAGCCTTGAAACCCAATTCATTAGAAGTTATTCTAACTACGTAGCAGCCAGATGCCAATTTTTTTTTTACATAAATTAGTAACGTGTACATCAAATTTTAATTTTTGATCGATATGTAGTCCAAGAAACTTAGCATTCGTTTTATTTTCAATTGGTTGGCCATCAGTGATAAGATCGTCATAGGTAAACTTAAGAGTACGCATACTTCTTTTTTTATATTGAAAACAAGTGAATTAGTGTAATATCACACCATTTTTTTTACTTTGCAAATGTCTAGCTTTACAGTGTCTCGTGGACTATTTGCGTTCTTACTCTGCCACAGTATAGTAATGTCATCCGCAAAGAGCGCGGAAGTTCCTTGGATTAATAGTAGGTAAATCGTTAATATATATAAAAAATAAGACTGGCCCAAGCACAGATCCTTGAGGCACACCACAGTTATTCTCTGCTATATTCGATACTTCGCAGATAGTTTTAATAACTCGACTGCGCTGTGAGAGGTAGGATTTAATCCAATTAAGTGATACACCCCCTAAAACTTAAAACCATAACACCATATCTTCTGTACTTCATAATTTACGCTATCAAAGGCTTTAGAAAAGTTGCAAAACACTGCTCCGACAGCCTCGCCTACGTTTAATTAAGATAAATTTTTCTAAAAATGTCTGAATGGCATCAGAAGTATTTTTTGAGTTTTGGAATCCGAACTGATTTTTTTTTAATATTATGTTCGTCCAAGAATTTCAGTATTCTTTCTTTTACTAGCTTTCCGATTAATTTTGACAACGATGAGAGTAAAGATATCCGCCGAAATTTGCGTGACAAGATAAATTCTATTCCTTTTCTACTAGTAGTTCCTGATTTATGGTCTCGTAATTACGAATCACACTGTATATAAAATAGGAGTGAAACATTTTTATTTGGCTAACACATAGATCTGGTAATACTGTTCAACGTATGTTGTTTCATCTTTTGCATTATCAATAATTTCAAGAAGATAGAATAAATTAACGGTAATGCTAGCACCTACCTAATATACCAGTTTGAAAGTGTTAACCTAGCATAACTATTTTAATATTACCAATGAAAAGAAGTATTTTAAGACATACCTATAAAATAAATTTTACACCGCAATAACATCCTAGTGCTATATGCCGTTGTTATATTCTTAATAAAGACGTCGCTAACTACAGAAGCTACTTGGGGTTGAATTTATGCATTATAACTGAGGCAGCTTTTAACATTTCCGAAACTAAAGACTTAGGGGAGGTAATGAAGTTTTACGGCCGCATTAAATCGACTGACGCGAGGTATATCAGTCTTAGTCATTCAAATTACATATATCCATGTGCACTAGATTCATTGCCGTCGCTCCGGGAATTTATGACTTACCTACTGCGGTTTATTTCAAATTATTTAGGAAATTAACGGAAGGAGAAGCAGGTTTTTCGAATTTATTGTAAAATATTCAGAAAGAAAGCAAACATATTCCATTAACGTGTCATCATACTAAACTAAACTAAACCAAACTAAACTAAACTAAACTAGCTTTTTGAGTGAAAAAAAATAGTCTGCTGGCTGATTTTTGGTACATTACCTTGAATTATAAACCACTCAAAAATATTTGTGCCATACCGTTTAAGTGGGTGGAACGGCCCACCATACTCTCGCAAAAGTGTGTTTTTTTCAGTACATGTTCTATGATATTTTATCGTATGACACTTATTTTTTTTTTTTCATTAATTTATGACAAATAAATATTATTGCCACATTAAATATATAGATGTAAAGTTTTGCCATACTGAGAAAAAGATTTGGTATGATAATTAATTTATAGTGTTGTATTACTCCAAAATAATATTTGATCTTGGTTTTTTTTTATTAATTTATAGCAAATATAGTTTAAAAGTGTTGCTGCGATACTAAAGTTGATGGAAGTGGTTGTTATACATACAAGTAATTTAAAATATTCATAAGCATCACATAATAATTCAAAATATGTAGGGTGTTTCAGGTATGCGGTTATTAATTTCTAGTGGTGATTCTACATAAAAAAGTGAGTCCGGAAATCCCTCCTAAGACCGTTGCGGGCCTCTGAAGGGGGGCACTCAAAATTAACATTTTATTTAATATCTTAGGAGCTTATTAGCTTAGTTTTTGTACGTGATTCGATATCAATAAAGGTTCTGATGTTATCCACTTATGGTAAATTCAATCACAAAATTGGAAAGGGGGACTAACTTCTAACCCAAATTTTTTTAATGTGAATTTTCTGTGATTGTCTCATCGGAATATGATTCCTTAGCTATAAATACACAAAAAAGGTTATCTTCTTGTAACGCCATACGACCAACCGGTTTCGAGAAATTTTAACCTAAAGAAACGCATGCATTGTTTAGGATTCAAAAATAAGGATAATGATTTCTCGCTATTCTGCATTCTGCACAAGAATAAAAAACGTGGGGAGTCAATTTTCTAAAATAACAAATCTGTATTACGTGACACAGAGAAGTACCAATAGGGTTGGCTGTCAATGTGTCAATAAAATGGAACAAATTAGTGAAACTGCATTTATTATTCATCTATTTTACACTTGCGAAAATGTGAAGAAAATGATAATAATTCATTGAAAAAATTATGTTTACGCAAGAGGACTGGAAAAATTCTTTTAGGTTCAAATTGGCAACTAATAGAAAAACGGTAGGCTATCATACCTGAAAATCTTAACATCGTACAATTTTCAACCCCTTTTACAATCTTCCACCCGCACTGGCAATATGGCTATCATATACTCTAATGTTTTCAGATGTAAATGACATGTAAACTCAAATTTAGCAGGTAGGTTATCATACAGTGTGTGTTTGTAATATCACACTTTTGCGCGAGTATGGCGGGCCCTTCAACCCACTAAAAGTTGAGTAAAAAATTTAAAATCGTTTTTAATATGCCACTTCAAGGGATTGTAACTTGACAGCGAAGGGGTATCTTGAAAAATGTATGAATCCTTAGTTAAGAAATCTACAGTTAATTTTCTCTGCTTTGTTCCCGGACACCATGTATAGATTATTACTTCCACATCCGGTGGAAGTACAGTAACGCAAAAAAATAGAACATTTTTTATTGTTCAAATAGGATTAGAATGACATGAAACGTCGAGATTTTAAGTTTAAGCAAAAAAAAATTCTGTCTTTCGGTCTGTAAATTTTTTGTGCACAGGATTACTCTGAAACCGTTTTTGAAATTTGGTACACATATGTATTTTAATGAGATCTGGAACTAGATTATATTTTGATCTTATTCTGTTGAAAGGTTGTGGGGTAAATTGTGGTAAATGGGGGTAAATAGGTAAATCAAGCAAGTAAGAGTTCATAAAATTGATAAAGATCTGGAACTTATATTTTGATTTTATTCCGTTGATGGGTTGGTGGGTAAATTGTGGTACAAATATGTAAATCAACCAAGTGAAAGTCTATAAAATTGATATGTGTATGTATATAAGAGAAGCTAAGGAGAAGCTAAGCTCAAAATTATTTTTGGCATTAGCCACCACCATTACCACCATAAAAGGGGTGAAAAAAAATAAAATTGTGATTTAATGTGTGCATAAGAACCAAAGACCTCAACAAGTTTTTTTCCACACCCATTACCATCACGAGATATCCGGCAAACTGCCTTATTTTAAATCCACTCTGATTTTAAGCATATTCGTTTTACAATAAAACCAATAATAGTCGGTAAAATTACCTTGAAATTATACATATTGTAGAGTCATACTATAATGCTATATTGTTAATATTGTCGTTTTCGTTATGGTCTACTAGCCCATTGAAAATTTTCATTTTCAACAAATTCTTTATTAATATTACTATTTAGGTCAAATGTAAGCTCAAATAAAAATCAACTTAGTTGGATTTATTTCTCGTCCAACTTTATGTTAACAGAACTATTTGCCAGCGAGTTACTTATGCAACAACTTTAATGTATGCGATGCAATATGCAGTTTTCAATTTCTCGTAAAGTTGTCAAAAGACTAACAGCTAACAGAGCCTGTGATATGCCAATATGCACACACAAACGTAATATTTCATAGGCAATCCATTGATGTTAAATGTGGCGCTAGGTTACTGAACATGGCAGTGACATATTGGCAAATTGGTAATGACTGAGTTTACAGAAAAGTTGCAGTTCCGGGTTTTGTTCATTTATGAAAATTACCGTCAACACAGCACTTTCACGTCGAGATCCTTCAACTAATGCAGCTTTGTTGAGTAGCTACACAATGAGCTGAAAGTTAACGCGCTTTCGTTGCATGATATTATAATCTGTAGTTTATGATTCCTTTCGCTGCTAA
This sequence comes from Rutpela maculata, assembly GCA_936432065.2. Taxonomy (NCBI): domain Eukaryota; kingdom Metazoa; phylum Arthropoda; class Insecta; order Coleoptera; family Cerambycidae; genus Rutpela; species Rutpela maculata. The sequence continues at coordinate 176,578,620 of OW386288.2, forward strand.
GTAAGAATATCACATCCCCTGTTTGCACAATAAATTCTGATCTAAGATTTAAGAGCCATAAACCTTCATATATCCAGATTACAAGAATGATGTTACTTGTTACCATTATTAGAGGGGTTTTGAGGCTAAAAATAGTTGTTTTGAAATCTACTTGTATTAATTACCTACTTTAAAACTATTTCAAGGGATATTTAAGTTTCTTTTATGTTAAAGAGTAGTCACTAGAGGTTTTAACTTTGGAATAATGTCATATTGAACGGATTTCGTTCATTTTTAGCAGTATAATAGTAAATGCTTCACAGAGAAGTTTCTATATTGTGCGGGGGCCTGCTAATTTATAGGGGGTGGATGCCACCCCCTCTTAGGGGATGGCAAGTTTAAAATGCATTTTTTTTAAAGCAAGTGCTTTAAATGAGAAAAAAAATTGAGCATCTAGGTTAACGAAAAACTGTATTTGAGATATTTTTTTTAAATTACTCGCTAATTAGAGTAACAAAATGGCGACCTTTTTATATAAGAAAATATAAATACGCACATTTTTCCGTCATAACTTCTTTATTTCTTATGCTGCAGGAACGAGTAAAAAATAATTTGAAAGCGCAATTAATTGTGTCTTTAATTTCTTTTCTTAGTATGCGTGACGTAGGTGTCACAATCTGAGGTATTTAACATTTAAACTGCATTTTTTGTCTTATAAACGTTCGGACGCCATTTGTAAACTTTCATATCTCCGAAACTATTAAACCTATGTAAATAAATAAACAAGCGAAATTCATTATCAGTTTATGAGCTTTATTTTTGGTCTCTACCCATTTTTCAACAAAACTAATATTTATTGAGATATTTGGAAAAGGAAAAAAAAATTACGTTTTATCGAAAATACCTTTATAGTTTAAACTGTATTCTTTTCTAAAGCAAGTGCTGTATACAAACCAAAAAATTTGAGCATCTACGTCATATTAATGAGAAACAGTGTTTGAAATTTCCTTTTTTTAATTACTGGCTAATTACAGTAACAAAATGGCGACATTGTTATTAAAAAAATGTGTAGACGCATATTGCTTCGGTCATAACTTCTTTGTTTTATGCTGCAGAATCAAATAAAAAAACAGTTGAAAGCTTGATTAATAACCTATTATTCTACTTATAAGCATCCTTGACGTAGGTGTCACAGTTTCTGAGATATTTAACTCTCACTCTAAATAATTATCTTATGAACACTTGGATGCCAAATGTAAACTTCTCCGAAATTATTAATCTTACATCAATAAACAAAAAATATAATTAATTCCCAGTTTGTATTTTCCATAAAGTAATGCTTTTCGAGATACTTGATTAAAGCCGTTTGGAAATAACTTTTTTTAAAGCTAAAATCGCAATTTTGAAGTTGTTATAACTTAAAAAACTATCAATTTATGTGAAAAATTGCATAGAATCTTTTCTTCTTAAAATTTGATTCTACTTCAGCTCCAATAAATATTTATATTTTTTAAGTGCCACACCCTGAGAGGGGGTGGCAAAAATGAACGAAATCCGTCCAATATGACATTATTCTGAAGTTTTGCATATTTTTACCTCTAGGTACTGTACTAATAGTCCAAGCGCATGCACTAAATCTAAGGGGCATCTGCAGACACTACTCATAGAAAAGCTGAAATTTGATGGGGTTCGTGAGAGAAGCATGGAGTGCATGTCTTGGGACCGCTCCTTTTTATTATATATGTCAATGATATATTTCATTTTATGTTGTATTGCTCATGCTGATGACACTACATTGCTAACTTGCCACAGTAACCTTCACGTTTTACAGCAACAAACTTCTTTAATTTCTGATCAAGCCAAAACCCAACTGATCACTAATAAAATGAAAATGAATCAGGAAAAAACCCAGACGTTTGTCTTTTCCACGAATAACACAGTGACAAAGGGTGATAGTCTGAAACTTCTAAGTGTCACAGTGGACGATGAACTAAACTGGTTTGGTCATATTGATCAGTTAAGCCACAAACTTGTCAGCAAAATATTTTTGCTATGCCAGCTAAGGGTTTGGAAGCCTTGAAAGCGAGCTACTTTTCACTGTTTCATTCACACGTTAATTATGCATCACTTTATGGGGTAATTCTTGTCATACTATAAAAATATTTCATCTATAAAAGAGAGCGATTAGAATCCATCATATTTAGTTTAAACTCTTTACCATTTCCCACTTTACTTTCAGAATTGAGTGTCAGATAAATTATGTCAAGGCCTTGCAAGAACTGAATTGGGATTTACGTGTTCCCAGATCCTCCGCCATAACATTCAATTTCGAGGTAATTAATCTTTGAAAGAATATTGCACATGCAGACAGCCCAAAAGCAGAGTTCACAAAAGAAAAGATGTATTTTTTGGAGTTCAGTGTGCATAGCAAGTTGGTACAAAAATATGAAAGTTAACAAAAATGTCATTGGTATATGTATATTTTAACTTAATTATTTTTAAACTAACTAAATTATGAAATTTAGTTAGACTTTCGATCTGATTCAATCAAATAACTTATAAATATAATATTATAACTTATATATATATAATATTATAACTTGACGAAAGTTTTCAAAATTCATCGTAGAAAAGAATTTTAAAAATCCATTTCATAACACACTGAAAACTGATAACCAACATGTCAAAATATAGAACAGTGCGCTTTGCCTACAGTTAATATTAAATTCCATTATCCTTTCTTTGAAAATATGTTTGATAATACCTTTCTTAATTTACCTCCTGGCGAAAGGAGTTTGGTTTAAAGTTTTATATAAATAATATTTTGTCACAATTTTAGATCAAAATTACAATATATGGTGTGATTAATTAATGTTATTGTCTATGATGATAAGTACAATACCGTAAATCTAGATTTCTCTAAATAACAAGTCGCTTGCATGTAGCAAATAATTTTTGCGTATAAGCTTCAATCTTTTAATGAAGTATACTTAGAAATGGAAGTCACAAAACTGAATAAAAAATATACTGTTTTGAGCTATTGCAAATACAGTATTAATTTAAAATTTTTATCGAACAACCCCTAAACGCAAAAAACCACCTCTTTTTCGATCTTTCGTTGTCCAGCATGCGATGATTTTTTGGATCGATTTTTTTTTTTTTTTTTTTGAGGAAACTCAATATGTCCTGTAAAATTTCGCAACCAGATATTCTAATGTCCCAGAGGGGTTGGAACGACTCCCTCCCTGAAACCTGAAGTATCCCTCAAAGAGAAGAAAGTCGTTTTCGAGGATAGTTGCATCAGTTTCTCTCTTAGTCTCTATTCTCTGTTAGTCCTCAAAAACTACCCTTGCATGCCCAAAACTATCAGTTTTTCTTATAGTGAGGTCACAAGCGTTCATTGGATCAGGTTTTGGTGTAGTTATTTGAAGGACAATATCATATTATTATTAAAAAACGTTGTGATTGTTTATCGCACTGAATAAAATATATAACAATTAATTAAACAAACCAAATAAATAAAGGTTTATCCTTTTTCTGCTAATTCCTATTTTGCACTAAAAATGTTGCTTACAACAAGGAAAGATACTAAATTCAAAATGTAAAGTTGAAAAGTAAAAATGAAATAAATTTTCATGTAAAATTATCAGGTTAAAAATTTTTAATTATCTAATGAAATTAAACTAATGAAAAATGTATTAACTTACATTTAGGTGAGTTTTCCTTGGTCACATTGAATTTAAATAATAGAACAAAACATATTGATATAAACAAATCTCCTCAACGTATGAGTCATCTATCTATACTGATAAGAATTATCTGAGACATATTTAGGTAAAAAATCTTCTCCCACATACATTTAATCCTTAAAAAAAGGAAAACAAACAACAAATCTATTCAGCTATTTTAATTTACCAACAAGTAAATAATAATAAATAGAGTATATAAAACAAGCTAAAAGCGTACTCTTCGCTAATTTACTGAGCTTTTTATATAATTGTTACACATTCTATAGGATACTCTTCGCAGTTTTCTTGTGAACAATGTTAGTTTTTTGACATTCAAAATTTTGTGATACCATTTTTGTTGTGAAAAAAATTATATGAAAAAAAAAATGGAAAAAACTAATCCAACCTCTGTGGGATTCGAACACATGATCATTGGATTGCAATGAAAAACTTTAGTCACTGCATCATCCATCACATATTGCTACGAAAATTGATTGTCTGTGATCTTTCGACAATCAAATATTTCAACTCATTAGATATATTTTTATGAAACATATATTAGTAAAATGCATAAACAAAAAAAATATATATTATGGAGATAACATTTCGCAAGATTTATATTTAAGTACAAGCGACAAAAATTAAGAGAATATATATATATATATATATATATATATATATATATATATATATATATATATTTTAAATTAAATAGTTAATAGCTTTTTTATTTACTGATCGATTTTCCTCTGGCTAACACTAACTTACTTTCCAAATTTCAATACAATCGGACTTTTCTTTCTTAAGTTATCGGGCTTACAAGAAACGTGACGGACGGACGGATGGACGGACAGACGGACATTTTGAAAGTTTTTCAGAATTCGTTCACTAACACAATGATACGAATTTTTTTCTCTACGAGCGATATTTACGATTTTAGAAATGTGCCAATCAAATACAATATACTCTTCGTTTTTGCGAAGAGTATAATAATAGATTGAGATTTTATTCGCATGTTTCAGATTTTTCATGAATTCGTTTTGTAATTGATACTTATTTTTTTTTCTGATAGCTCTATTTCTAGCTATCATATTCAGGCTCTCATATTGAATTTTTGGAAATTACGCCATTGTTTCCCATACAACTAATGTAAATTTTGAGCCCCGAAACATTCTTTCACGCTCTTATATTTGGGTGTAACAGTGTTGAAGTTGAGATGGAATGATACATATAGATGATACAAATTGTTATTTTAACGTATATATATCACATGATTAATACCACTGCAACTGTTTGTTTTAATCAAATATGTGTGTCATTTCCAGACAATATTTTTTAATAATCACAACACCAAAAATATTTTTCACAGAAATTCATTTAATAACATTCTGAACTCAAATTATTATTATTTTTGCCTGTCGTGTATAGGTGATGAGCAATTTTTATGAAAATAATCTCGTATCCACTCAGAAAGGGGATATGCATTACAAAGAGGTACTCTTTAATTTTCACTTTATGTTCGGTTATGCCTAAAGTCAAATTAGCATACTTTTCGAAGCAACTCTGTTTTAACCGAAAATTCCGCAAATTATCATGTTAAGTGGCATACACTCATATTGCCTTTTAAAAATTGTCACACTAATTATCTCGTTAAAAAGAATTTGATATTTCTATTTGATATAGTGACTGGAAACTAAAGTTTAATACTTATATTTATGCAAAGTATTTTCTAAGTACGCATAAGGGGTTGTTGATTCCTTGTATCGGACTAATAAAAAAAAAAGGTCATAAAAACATGTCTTGAAATGGTTCTTTAAGCTTGAATGGACAAAAAAAAACTTTTTTACACAGTGTTTGCGGTAACAACTTCGTATCTCAGTTATTTGTCATCCAATTTCAACCAAATTTGAATTGGTGTCAAAGACCTTTATTATATCTTGTAGTAAAACAAAACTTACTTCATTTTACTTCCACATCTAGTGGAAGTATAGTAACGACAAAAAAATTTTTAAAAATTTTTATTGTTCAAATAGGCTTAGAATGTCATGAAACGTCGAGATTTTAAGTTTGAGCGAAAAAAAAAAAATCTGTCTGTCTGTTGGTCTGTCTGTCTGTCGGTCTGTCTGTCTCTCTGTAACTTTTTTGTGCGCACGTTTACTCTGGAACCGTTTGAGATATTGACTTGAAATTTGGTACACATATGTACTTTAACGAGATCTAGAACTAGATTATATTTTTATCTTGTTCCGTCAAAGAGTGGGGGGTAAATCGGGGTAAATTTGGGGTAAATAGGTAAATCAAGCAGGTAAGAGCCCATAAAATTGGTATTTAGTATATACAAAAGAAGCTAAGGTCTCAAAAAAAATTTGGCATTAGCCACCCCCATTACCACCCCCACCCCATTATTAAAGGGGATGAAAAAAAAATGTGATTTAGTGTGTGTACAAGAACGAGAAACCTCAAAATATTTTTACTTCATCCACCCCCACTACCACTCCCTATCACTACCCCCACCTCACTACTGATGTGGGGTATCGTTTTATGGGTTTTTGGGGTAAAGGATTTCAAATATTATATTATTAAAGTTCCATAAACAATTATTTCCACATACAAATTTTTTTCGTTGTGAGTGACTTGGATAGAAAATCTGGATGTGGAAGTAGGTATTCCTTGGGCAGCGGTTTTTATTAAGACAAAATAGTCGAGAAGTCATACTAGGTTTTTTTACTGAAGAACTAATGCAATATTATTGATCAGTATGCTTTAGAACCCCTTCATTCAAAATTAAACGACATTTTTCAGCGTCACGGAGCGAGGGGGATGAAAAACTTTGGCTGCTCGGAATAACTAAAAAAATGTTTTCTATGACGAAATCCATTAAAGTAACGTTTTCCTGTAAGACGTACCATTTGCGGGAGGACGCAAGCGGTAGTTAAGGAAGTGCTTGGTTTACGGATTATAATAAATGGCCCAAAAAATATAGGCCGGTGGGTAGGCGTTTCAGTTAAATCGGGGATAAATCCCACTAAGTTGGGAAAGGTTCTGATCTTACTATTTTAGAAGGCGAATTATTATACTAATAGGTTTTTCATCTGGCGAGTAGCATTCTCTCGAAGTCAAAATGTACTGAAAAAAATTTCTTGTGGATATTCTGTTTTTATTTATATAAAAAAACAAACTGGTCAATAATCTGATGCCATATGATTTCTATTAGCTTAAAAATCAAATCAAATCGAAGTCAAATAGAAATAAAATGAATAATTTACAAAACTAGTCTTAATGAAAAAAAATGCAAAATGTATATTTAATTCAAATATTAAATTATGCAATCCGCAACAGCTTAACCACTATTGTAAAAAAAACTGTGACCATTCCACGCGCAATGTAAATACCAACTTAAGCCATTATGCAAGTACCTGTTATTAAAAATGTTATTTTGGGTATTTAGCAGATAACTCTCATATACTCAATATCTAATATTTAATACGTAAAAACAAGAAATTACCTATTCTTCATATACAGAGCGTCTGCGGTATAAGTACACATATTTTGCAAGATGAGAATATGTTGGCCCAAAAGAAGTAAAAAATTCTTTAATTATTTTTCCAACTCGAGCCAATTTTTTTATGTAAAATTAATCAGAAACATGCAATGTTTTTAGTGTGGACCTTATAACTATAAACAGAAGACGGAATATCATAATGTTGCCGCTTTCTCATTTAAAAATAATAAAATAGTTTAACTTTTACCTTTTTTAATCCGTTTTTAATTGAAGAGGCTAATTGACATTTAATTTTAATTTACTCACAGCTATTTTACAAACATGACAATTATTCCATGTTTCATTAGAAAAATTAGGCCGCCCAGGTCTTTTGTTTGAAACTCTTTGTATCTTTATTGAAAAAAATGTATAAATCAATGATCTAGTGTCTGTGATTTAGTATCTGCAAAAAATAAATGTATTTTGAAGATCAGAATAAAAACTACCATTTTGTTTATTGAAATGAATATTTTTAACCCCTGCAGTAACTCATTTAATAAAGGTTAATTTAATTTCAATAATAACTTAATTCACCACCTCGCTTAACACATCCAGTTTTTATTTCTATAAATTTACCTTAAAACTAGATAAATGAAACACATTGACAACGCTGTATGATTAGTAAACGGCGGCTTTATTAACTACGCAAATGCGGAAAACATATGAAAAATACATGAAATGGCTTTGAACCAGTGGCACCGACACCGAGGAATTCTTATGATGTAAAAGACAACGGCAATGTTCAAATTGGTCGGGCAGCACTTATCTGGAGTTTTTTTACGTTTTTTATTTATCATTATCGATACAATGAATATAATATGATAATTTACATGCCTCTGGTGATCACCTTATACAATATGATATATGAATGTGGCCTAATTTCAATGTGGAGTATTCTACCATACCATTTTACGTGTATTCCAAAGCAAGAAAAAATTCAATTTAATTTACACATACACACATACAGAGTGACCCATTTAAAAGCTAAACACCTTTCTAAAATTTTTATTTCTTGTGCGATTTGAATAAAATTTTACTCAAGTATGGAACAAATTAGGATCTAATTATGACTAGAAAAACATTTGCCTCCTACAAATGCAGAGCCACCTGCAAAGTATGCGGAAAAAAACAAAAAATTATATTAGGCATTTTTGTATCGGAAAATTTTGTTAACGAAACTTGTTCGGAATTGTCGAAAAACTTTAAATCTAAAATTTAATCAAAATTAAAAAAATATTGAAATTTTGATTAAAATAATGTCCAAGTCCGAAAATATCATTTTAATGGGTTTTTTATTTAGAAAACTGTACTATGACAATTTTGTCTGAAATTGAACCCAAGTTGCCAGGTAGTTGTCAAGTAATTTGCAATTTTTTAAAATAATTATTTTTAAAATTTCAATTTTTCAATTTTTTTATTTTGACTAAATTTTGGACTTAAGGTTTTTGGATAATTCTGAACAAGTTTCATTAACAAAATTTTCTGATAAAAAAATGCTTAATATGATTTTTTGTTTTTTTTCGGCATATTTTGGTACCGCAGGTGGCTTTGCATTTGTAGGAGGCGAATGTTTTTCTGGTTATAATTAGATCCCAATTTGTTCTATACTTGAGTAAAATTTAATTCAAATCGCACAAGGTGTTCACTCTGTATATACATGAATATTAGGGTGGCCCATCTTTTTCGAAATCGCAATTTTTTATTTCTCACCCTGCAAATGGTTCCATTTGAAGAAAAAACAGTCCCCTCAAAATATTATTGAGGCAAATTGAAGGCAAGGGGTGCCGCAGAATGCATTATTATGCAATAATAAAAGTAAATGGAATTATTTACATTCTTTGGTTGATGCATTTTTTTTTAATCAGCAACATTTATCTTTAGAATGACTAATCAAGTCATACAAATATCAAAGACATTATCTGTTGTGACTATGACATGTGTCATACTACTGTAAATTCGTAGTCTAAGAAAACTAGACTAGAAGTTTTTGAAATAAAACTCTCGTTTTATCTTTGTGTATTTTATTATGAAACGTTTTTTTCATACATAGTACCAAATATTATCCTAAATCTACAAGACATATAGTAATAAAAACAATATTTTTTGCACTAGGCCAAAGCATGCGACAGGGTTTCTTTTTTTACATTTGGAAACTGTGATTTATAATCATTTACAACTTCGAGTAAAAACTGTTTTTGGTCTTCATTTTTTGTTAAAATGTCATTATAGTCAGTAATTAGTTTGATTCCTCTCTCAGCGGCATCATTTACAACTTTAATTTTGTTTACAATATTGAAACATCGGGTATAACTTTCATTTTCCCTCCATGTTGTTGGATCATTTTCCAAAAATTCTATAGACAAACCTAATTTTTGAAAAACTGTTTAGTGTTCTCGCATATGAAGTCCTGAATTTCCTTGTTTTCAACGTCAGTAATGTTACTAATCATAAGTCGTTTAATACCCTCTTGATTTGGTGCTTTCCTATTCAAAGCTTTAACCATTTCTCTTTTAGTGGTAACTGAAATATCGTCATCAAAGAAAGATAAGCCAACATTTACTAAATTAAGGTACCACAAATAGTTCACTATTTTCCTACTTGCGGCTTGAGATATTTCTTTGTCAATATATCACCCACTGTAATCGATACTTTCAAATTCGACACTCCTTAATCCTTAAATAATTTAGAGAATCGGTGGTTAAAATTTTTTTTCAACTAAAAATGTTGGCCCAATAAATTTGAAAATATCGATGACATTGTGTAAAAAAAAAATGACTTCTCGAAAAACCGACCATTTCTTTCCTAATTAAAATGTACGTCAATAACTGAAATAAGTTTTGTTATACTCCAAAAAGATATAATAAAGGTCCTTGGAACCGATCCAAATTTCGTTGAAATTGGATGATTAATAACTGAGCTACGAAGGTGTTACCTTGGAAAGTGGGACACATTGTGTAACAAGAGAACCGTCAAATATAAAATCTTAAATTTGCTACATATGCTATTTTTATTTTAAACATTTTTTTTTCATTTTTTTTTCATTTTTCATTCACCAAAAATCATATTTTTACATTTTTGGATATACAGTATCAACATCTACCAATAATATCCACTGTATATCCACTAATCGAATCAGGTTACTAATTTAAAACACTGAATTCCATAATTTTTTAAGTGTTTTGACTTGGGACAGCCGAAATCATAAAGACATTTTTTATTCCTGGAAGGGGCTGGGACCTTCGATATGACGCTGACTAGTTTCAACAAACAACGAAACACTTGACTGTTAATATTCAGTATTGACTGAGTTAAGTTTAAATTTATATGTGTTGATATGGGTTGGTTTTTGTAAACTCTTATTTCAATTGTACCATTTATGCTTTTAATTAACGTGGTAGATAATCCGAACAAGAAAAGAGGACGTTAATCATTTATTTAAAGCTGATTTAAATTAAAATTAAGCTCTATCAGTTGAATATCAATACTACTAATTAAATTCTGTACAAATCTGACTTTGTACTACAATAACAGTGTTTCAAACGTATATAATGACACAGTAATTATAAACGCATATTAATATTGCATTATGCGATATGACTTCAATAGAATTTGTGACGCTAGTTTAAATAAATATAACTTAACAATTATTGTATAGTGCTTCCGAACTTAAATTAATTCAGTAGTAAATCCGTTGCATTCCTAATTTCTAGCAATATGACTATTTCAGTTTAATATTTATACAGTGGAATACAATAATAGTTACAGCACCTTAAATTTCCAGCTATTAGAGCATGAATGGCCCAGTAGATGAATTTACCTATAAAAACTTGCAAAATAAATATATTTTTTTAATCAGTTTGTGGAAGTGTATAGAATAATATCCTGAAAAGTTTACATTTCGCTCGGATGCGGAACATAAAAAAAAGCGAAAAAAAATTTTTTTCATCCATTTTTTCAAAATTTTGAAATTAATTGAAGCTAGGAAATAATAAAAATACAGATGGATAGAAGGTATGCTTTTAGAGGGCAGAATATTTCGTCGAACTCCTCTATACATTTCCTTAAATATATAAGGAATAAAAACCAGACTGCAACCAACAGCTATTCCCCAGACTAATGCCCCGCCGAACGCTGAATTACGTATTACAAGCCTGGCCGCGTTAGGGCAATAACTATGTATTGCCACTAGACGCTAAAGTTTCGATTTTAATAGACACAAGCCGAAAGACTTATTCCTACTTAAAGGGGCTCTCATGCCAGCCATCTCATACCACTTGCAGACTGCAGTTTCGAGCTATTGGCTCTCGTCAGTGCAAGGTAGGTCTGAGACGGCTGGAATGAGGCATTTGTTCACTCTTGGTACATGACGAGATTTATAAAACCACGACATGCAACTAAAATGGCAGGCTCCATCTAGCGGCTGATGTCCATTACAATCGAAACAGCAGCAGCCCTGACATGGGCATAGTTAGAAGGTATGCTTTTAGAGGGCAGAATATTTACTAGTGAAATATTTTGTCGAACTCTATACATTTCCTTAAATATATAAGGAATAAAAAGTTATTGCACTAACGCGGCCAGGCTTGTAATACGTAATTCAGCGCTCGGCGGGGCATTAGTCCGGGGAATAGCTGTTGGTTGCAGTCTGGTTTTTATTCCTTATATATTTAAGGAAATGTATAGAGGAGTTCGACAAAATATTTCACTAGTAAATATTCTGCCCTCTAAAAGCATACCTTCTAACTATGCCCATGTCAGCACTACTGCTGTTTCGATTGTAATGGACATCAGCTGCTAGATGGCGCCTGCCATTTTTGTTGCATGTCGTGGTTTTATAAATCTCGTCATGTTCCAAGAGTGAACAAATGCCTCGTTTAAGCCGTCTCAGACCTACCTTGCACTGACGAGAGCCAATAGCTCGAAACTGCAATCTGCAAGTGGTATGAAATAGCTGGCACGAGAGCTCCTTTAAGTATGAATAAGTCTTTTTCGGCTGGTGTTTATTAAAATCGAAACTTTAGCGTTTTGTGGCAATACATTAGTGATGCAGATATTCGGATGATTTCAGTACTCGGATCACACGGAATCGGATGACAAAAATATTCGGATTAATCATTCGATGTCGAATTAACGAAAAATTTTTTGAAGAGCGGGGGGGAGAAATTCGAAAAAAAAAAATTTTTTTAGTCCACAAATTTTTTTGATGAACGGGGGAGGGAGGAACCCACCTTCTGTTCTAACTGTTTACCAAACTTTTTACTTTCCAGAGCAGCAAAACTGACATTTGTCTTTTATTCTGTACTTAATAGTATTCGGATGAAATTTTAATACTCGGAATCAAGCGAGTATTTTGATACTCGGATTAACCGAGTATTTTAATTCGAATTCGCCCAACACTACAATACATAGTTATTGCACTAACGCGGCCAGGCTTGTAATACGTAATTCAGCGCTCGGCGGGGCATTAGTCCGGGGAATAGCTGTTGGTTGCTGTCTGGTTTTTATTCCTTATATATTTAAGGAAATGTATAGAGGAGTTCGACAAAATATTTCACTAGTAAACAGATATATAGATCAAGTATTTATGAACAAAAAATGTTCTGACAAAATTAATCGCTAAAGTCACGGTTTTCCGGAAAAAAAAATAGTCAAGTGTAACGTTATAACTCGGAGCGAGATGCATGCGTGCGCTCACTTGAATACGCATGATTGTGACACCAACGCACTGAATTACATGTCACTAAATCAGAATTTGTTCAATATATCTGAATGTTGGTTCATTTAAAAGTTGGAAATTGTAGCTTTCTGATGCTTTTTTTTTGTTTTAAACAATACAAGCAAAGGATGGATGGGAAAAGTGTACTTATATATATTATCACGTCCAAACTCAATCGTCGCAATAAAAAATAAAGAAAAAAATAAAAGCCCTTCAAAAAATTCTTTCTTCATTGAGAACTGTTTAAAAGTATGTACACTTCATATTTATTATGGTTTATTAAGTTGTAGTAACGTGGATTCAGAAAAAAGTACATCTTAAATCATTTTAATTTCCTTGCTTGATGATTTTCTTGATAAATATATATATTGAACTTGCCGAGAACTTGACCCATTGGAAAAAATAAAATACCACTATTTCGGAAAAAATGTATACTTTTCGAATGTTCAATCACAAATTCGTTTACTTGTATGCATTTTTTCTAAAATACGATCAATCAGATCATGATAAGAAATTGCGTTTTTCACGATCTTATCCTTATAACTATGAAAATATCTTTGATTGCTTTGAATATAAATTCTGGAACTTTTCCAATACATTAACAAATGTATAAGGAATCCACTGGATATAGCGAATTCAGATATGTAGAAACAAATACAGCTTTGTATTACTACTCGATGCAGGCTCTAAAATTGATATAAAACAACGTTTACATAAAACATAAAAGTATACGCGCCTCTGATGATCAACCTGTATGGAGGATATGATCAAATTTCAATAAGAAGTTTTCTACCATATTTCATTTATGTTTCAAATTTGACATAAAAAAATTCTTTAAGCTCAACAGAGGTCATCGTATTTAACAGATATTGGCCGTCGGCAACGCTCGATTGCAACTTGTATTCACTTCGTAATAGTTTTATTAAAAATATCTTAATGATATATTAAGGTAAAGTCATCGATATATATCATCTAATCTACACAAAGTTGGTTCCAACTTTAAAAATAGCCTATATATTACGGTTGAAACATCTTGCATATCTTCATATTTTTGTGTGCCTAATTAAAAATCTTAATAAAATTTTGCCCTAAAATTGTGATAAAACATAGTTTATATAAAAATTAGAGTTCACACGCCTCTGGCGATCGCCCTGTATGATGAATATGGCCCGATTTAAACAGGGAGTATTCTACCGCGCTATTTTTGGTATGATCCAAACTTTAAATAAAAATATGATGTCTAAGAGAAGTTATCGTGTTTACAAAATATTAAAATAGCCAACATTTTCCTCCTCCATTGCCACACCCGTAATCGTGAAACCCCCGAAGTAGAGCTAGAGTCTTTGTATGTTCCTACCTCTTGCCTATAATATTCCACATTCCACTTTTGAAAAATTCGTTTTGCTACTTCCCTGGCTCCCAGTTCTATTTCAGTATGCAAAGGTTGACCTACATCGCAATCGTTAGGATGATCCTTGTTTCTTCTTCTATTCGTAGACCAGCCATTAACTTGACATACGCAAGCGAGCGCTCCGGGGAGTGCAACTACACCAGGGCACCGTATATTATGAGGGGTTTTATTATAACAGTATACATTTAAGAGTCGACTTCGGAGTTATTACCCAGTTGGGATCCAAAATACGTTTACACCTCCATAAAGAGGGTTTCACTTTCGTGACACAATAGTTTCAAGTCTAGAGTTACCTCCAGGTGCGGGAAAAACACAACCATGTATCCATAAGAGAAAGAAGCTGAAAATATCTTTTTTTCATGAGAGTATTGACTAATTAACCTATAATATTAACAACAATGAGCCTAATATGGAACCCTGGAGAACTCCAAATAAAAAAAACCAAAAGTAATGACGTACAAGTCAGATTTCTCAAGTTTAAGTCCACAACCAAGGATCTGGTTTACGGTTCAATATTTCTTTACTGATAGTATCAAAAGCTTTGGGCAGATCGAACAACAGTGAAATCACATATTTGCCCACATCACTGATATACATATTTCAGCAGACGACAAGATGCCGTTTCTATCGACTCGTTTGTTCTAAAGTCATGAGGAGACAATGTTAGTAAATATTTTCGAAAACAATAGGTTCACCTTTCAGATACCATTAATCTAAGCCTGACCATGTTAGTATATCAACAAGAAGGTCCCCTTACGAATGGTTTCTCTGAAACTTATCTGCTGAATACCCAAATAATATTTTTTAACAATGATGTAAGCAGAAATACAAGATATTTATTTTTAAATAGTCACCGTTTTTAAAAGAGGAATTACGGTGGCTAATTTTAAGTAAGTTGAAAAATTCCAGTTTCAACTGACATTTATCAAATAGACAAAAGTTCCCAATAATCCAAGAACTTTAGACGAAAAATGCGCGCTCATCTTCGGAAAAATTTACAGTGAGCTATAAAGTGGTGTACACGTACCTTTCAGCTTCCCAAACAATATGTAAAAAGTCCCAAAGATTCCGGTATATGTTTAACTCTTGACAGCGGAAAAACGGCCCAAAAAAGTACCTTTCCTCGTTTTTTTGCCAATGTCTTCGTTCTTATCGATCCTAAGGCTACGAAGTGTACTTATATAAAAGAAAGAACAGAAAATTCTCTACAAAAAAATTGAAAATTTTTAATAACCCCCGATCAATGTATCTAATCGTACCAGTTCCGTATGACCGAATCAAAATGAGGCCTAAATCATGTTCAGCTACCATAGTTGTCTGCACATTTTCAATTTTACTTCAATCGGACAATTTATAGAGAAATTCAACACGGCGAATTCAAGATGGCGACCAAACATCAAAATCTAATATGGCCTATAACCTTCTCGCCAAAATACTCTTTCAAATAAAAAAAAAACTACATCGAAGTCGGATCACCCGTTGAAGAGATATGAAGCCACAGACAGACAGACAGACATACGCGTCAAACTTATAACTCCCCTCTTTCGGGGTTGGGGGTTAAAAAGATGATAAAACAACAACAATACACCAACAGCGTGAAAGCCATGGAATAACGTCGTCGTGCATCAAAATGTTCATCTGTTGATACTTACTTCGACGAGACGATGAATGTCGCAGTAAGCCAGGAAAAATTCCTTTCCAACAGTAATAACAAGAGAAAATTAATTTCAATGTTGTCTGTCAAGTTCGAAACCAACAATTCTGTCGTTAAATAGGCGCAAGATGATGTCGAAAGTTGGGACTGCAATGTTCAGCAGTTTGTGGCAACTGTCATGGGACATCCTGCCTGAATGCTGCCCCAATCGAAGACCATAATCTCGAAAAAAGAATTGACATGAACGATCCAGAAACAACCTCTATTGATGATTCCGAATCCTGGTATTCTCTACCAAGCCAGTGGTAAAATGAAGAATAAATCGAGGATGGATAAGAAGAAAATGTTAAAAAATAAGTCAAAACTGAGTTACATTAGCAAACATAATTTTTGTAGTCATTATTAATATTAGGTTAATAATCAATAATCTAAATAAATAAATAATATATTTTGTTCACTGAAATATACCATTTTTCATACCTCAATTCCTATAAAAAATGTAAAAATTAGAAGATAACGCACAGAAAACTGTATTTTGATCATTACATGCACTAAAATATCCATACAAAATTTTTACCGGAGTTTCAATGCCCGATTACGTAAAAACTATTAGTGTTATCAATAAAGTTTATATCACCTTTTTTGTAGAGAATTTTCCGTTCTTTCTTTTTCATAAATACACATAGCAGTAGGATCGATGGGAACGAAGACATTGGCAACAAACCGAAAAAAGGTACTTTTTTGGACTATTTTTCCGCTGTCAAAAGTTATGCATACACCAGAATCTTTCGGACTTTTCACAGATTGTTTGGGGAGCTGAAAAGTACGTGTACACCAATTTATATCTCACTATAAATTTTTCCGATGTGAAATTCTAAACTACCTAGACTAAAAATATTATTTACAATGTTTTTAATTTTTGCTGTTAAAGTTCCATGACAAAAAAATTGAAATAATATTTAATTCTTTTCATATGAATAACACGCCAATCACTAACTTTCTGCAGATGAAAATGGCCTTCGACACAATATTTTCTAAATTTCCAGGACACCAAATCTTCATGTTCTTTTATACTCACGAATATTATAAAAAAAAATTATTAAGGAAAATATTTTAAAAACTACAACATAAATGTTGATGAAGTGGAAAAAACATAAATTAACCACTTTTACAAGAACATTGTTAAAACCGGGAATATAAAATACAGACCCAGGGAGTTGTCAAGCTGTTGGCTAGACAACTTTTCCACTTTCATACAAATTAAATTATCACTGTCCTCCTTTCGCATTGCGGTAAGGTTAAATCTAATGAAGGTCGCCGAATGTAATAACACAATGATTATTCTTCTTGTGTTAATTTCTATGATGAGAAAATTAAAATTTTTGTTTTTACGCATCGTATATAATAGTATATATAATTGTTAATTTTCAGAAAAAAAAATGTTTAACACTTCAAAAGTTAAACTATTTGTAACTGTAATAGTAATTAACTTGAACAACTAGTTATATTACAACTTGTATTTTGACAGCATATCAAGGATAAAATTGCGAAAATGTATATCTACTACATTTCGTTTATTGCGGATGCGAAATTCTTGTACACAATGGACTACATTAATGATGTCATCCAAACTAGTCAAAAGCATACGAATATAGGCAATCATACGATACAGCGAGTCAAAAATGTGTGCTGCTATAAACAAATTGAAAATTATGACTGGTGCAGTTTTAGGTCGAAATTAAGATTATGAAAATATAGTTCAACATTTTGTTGAAGTACGCACTACATAAATACCCATAAATATAGAATTCACTATATGTTATACCTGGATGAAAATCCGTAAGTATATGATACACAGACGAACCTAATTGATGGTATGTATGATAATACCAATAAAAAGAGGAGAAAACATAGACATTTTCAAAATGATTCTAGACAACTTTTTGAAAAGTTTTTATAAGACCTCAAATTATCGTTAGAATTTTCTTTGCTATAAATGTATTTTTTTCTAACCCACAGAAACTTATCAATTATTTTTCTTTTGGGAGTTTCGGAAAAAGAAAATTTTCGAATATCAAAAATTAAATTTGGTGCGTCATAATTATGTAGAGTTGAGATTTAAAAAAATACAACATCGACATTGTAAAAAAAACCATAACGGTTTTCATACAGGTATGTATTTTGATACTAGTGACTGTCCTAAAAATATTGCTTATAATGTTTTATATAGTATACCACGTGTAAAAAAGAAGTTGATTGGTTTTTTGGCCGATTAACAAAATAGCTATATAGAGACGAAATTTGTAGGATTTAGGTGTACAATGTATGCAGTTAGAGTTCAAAGTCTAGACAAAACTAAAAATTAAAATATAAAAAGAACCGCAGTAATAAATAAAATTACTTTTGATGATAACACAGAATGTTTAAATAACTCAACTTAAAAACAGTAAATCAATCTGTTAATATTGTTACGGAAATCAAAATTACTTTAAGCACTCACAATGACAAAGATTATAATTGGTGACGCGCCTTTAGAAAGTTCACAATTTATTTGGGAAATTGCAAATTTAATTGAGGATTAAAAAATATGTATAAAAAGCTAGACAAAGTGTTAGTTTGTATGCACCATGGGTATAAATGAGTTAGATTCTCGCTGTCGCCTCAAATAGTAGTAGCTTCCGCATGTTGTTTAAAATTAGTTGTTTAAAGTTTCGAAGTTATTTGCAATATTGTTTTATTTCGTCTAATATGTTATACTGTGTCGAAAACTATTTCCTTCCTCACATGTCCTGTCCAAATCCCATTAAAAATACATCAGGGACATCCGAACATCACAACAGCAACAGTGGTAAGTTTTCGATATATAATTTCGATTTATATATTATTTTAGTAATTATTTAGCATTTGGAAATACACTCCCACTTGTTCATTAGAGCCCTGAGCTGGCCTAACCAATAATTAATAATTTGTTTGTAACTTTGTCATGAAGTCATTATTATATATTGGACAAATGATAAAGATATTGCGTATGATTATATACTATAATATGCGTTATTAAAATATATGAATTAATTACTATACTTAATTTAGAAAAATAATATACTCTCAATAAATAGTCTATAATAAAGTTTTCGAGTGGAGTGGAGGACTAGGTGCGAGCCGCCATCTTGAATGAAAGGTGAAAAAAATTATGTTTGAAGATGCCAATAATATCATTCAGCTTTCATAGTTTCTGAACAAGCGAACATATTTTAGTTTTCTTTGGCTAAGGCGATATTGAGTCTCAGCCACTAAACATATGGAGAAAGGGATTGTTGTCAGCAGCTTCTTTATGCTTTAAACAATTCGCAGAATACAGTCTTTCAACAGTTTTGCCTCTCCCAGATTTACGAAGGTAGATGTTGCTTTGCGATGGTCTAATGCTGTTAGTAGAACAAGAAAGTCGACGTCTTCGCCAATGGTGAAATCGCTGTATTGGCAATCAACACATCAGCATCCTCTTCAGAATGCTTAACCATAAAAGCAGCCTGTTCAAATTTAGTTTTCGGCAACGAAATAAGACGGACTTTATTGTTTTCATTCATAAAAGAACATCCGCGGATGTCTTCTTCTTCAATCGGTGAAGTCTGTCTGCGGGCTTTGTATTATTTTTTGTATACCTGCTTCAGAAAACATCTACTGCAAAAACATAGAATTAAACTTGATATTTACTCCACCGTAGCCGTCAGAAAATACATATATAACAAAAAAAATAACAGAAATTTTAAGTAGTTTCCCTATTATAGTATCATTGTGCAAAAACTTTAAATATAATAAAATGTAATTTGTTTATAGATAATTTACAAGCAAAACTGGAGTTTGACGATTTTTCGAAAAAAGTTCGTTAAACTTAATTTTTTTTGCCACTGTATCTCGTAGGAAATTTTGTCTTCTTAAACTTTGTCTCGAACATTTTTCTTGAAAGATCAGCAGTTGCAGAGTATATTAAAAAATCAATTTTTTGCACCATTCATTCAGGATGGCGGCTCATGCCTCTCCCCCAAATGTCGAAAAATTGTATTTATATATACAACATACAGAGTTACCCATATAAAAGCGGACCACTTCTCTAAAATTTTTGTATATTGCGCGATTTGAATCAAGTTTTACTCAAGTATAGAACAAATTAGCATCTAATTATGACCAGAAAAACATTCGCCTCTTACAATGCAAAGCCATCTGGGGTACCAAACTATATGGACAAAATAAAAAAAATCATATTAGGCATTTTTTTATTGGAAAATTTTGTTAATGAAACTTGTTCAGAATTGTCCAAAAACCTTAAGTCCAAAATTTAATCAAAATTAAAAAATTGAAATTTTAAAAATTTTGAAAATAATTATTTTAAAAAACTGCAAATTACTTGACAACTGGGTTTAATTTCAAACAAAATTGTCATGGTACAGTTTTCTAAATAAAAAAAAACCATTAAAATGTTATTTTCGGACTTGGGCATTATTTTAATCAAAATTTCAATGACTTTTTTATTTTTATTAAATTTTGGACTTGAGGTTTTTGGACAATTCCGAACAAGTTTAATTAACAAAATTTTCCTATAAAAAGATGCCTAATATGATTTTTTTATTTTTACCGCATATTTTGGTACCGCAGGTGGCTTTGCATTTGTAGGAGGCGAATGTTTTTCTAGACATAATTAGATCCTAATTTGTTCTATACTTGAGTAAAATTTGATTCAAATCGCACAATAAATAAAAATTTTATAGAGGTGTTCCGCTTTTAAATGGGTCACTCTGTATATCAAAATAATTTCTACTCCACATTTTGGATGGATTAAAAAGGAAACTCTGTCAATTGGAACAATATTTCAATAGTAATACTTAGTATGAAGCGCTATAATCAGACGTCCATAATTGATTAGTAAATTTTACAATAATAAGAGAAAATGGAATGTGCCTCCTTTGGTCGCTTTCATATAAATATTAATGAAAGAGTACCTAATACAAAGAATTCCTTAGAAAATGGTCTAGCTGCAGCCAATTAAATAAATAAAACACTTAAATAGATCCAGTCCAGAAGAATAGTTGGCCGACGCAAAAGGTAATAAAAGAAAGAAGGAAAACACCGGGCAATGCGGTTGTAAACTTTCATTACAGTGAGCCGGGAAAAGCGTAGAGGCTTCTCAACGGAACATATTTTAAATTAATTTTCCTTTACATCGCCGCAGCCCAAAATTTCTTGTAGTCTGGCTGATTCATTAATAGTACAGTAAGTGAAGCTTTTAAATCCCAGCCCGAAAACGATGTAATGAATTTCCAAATTTTTTCTTCAACATGCCTCATAATGTATGTACATGAGAATTTACATTGTCATTTCTCCTGTTTTTTATGTCAAGGGTGGTTCGCACCCAAAAAAAGAAAAAAAAAAATAATACACATAATCTGATAGAGAATCACATATAAGAAAGAAAGGTTTTATACACTTCTTTGCTAAAATTCATATTTTTCGAGATATTGCGAACTGAAAATTGCAATTTTCACCTCCTAAAAATCAGTATTCCTAGACGTTTTTTTTTAAATTACTCGAAAAGACTTTAATACAAAAATATAAGGGTACAAAATTAAAGCTTATACGAAAACAAATCGAATGGTTTTTTTCTCTTTTTTTTTCTCCGATGTTTAGTTTTGGAAATATGGCATTTTGAAAATGGCGCCGAAACGTTCAGAAAAAATATATACGACGTTAAAATCTAGAATTACTCAAAATCTAGAACTATGAGAAAAAATTTTATTCTTGTAAAAATTAAAGGCATTAAGATTTTCTTTCGATTGAGATATATTACGATCTTTTATAGTAAAAACTAAAAAAGTTACAAACAAAAAACTAGCGCATTTAAAAATTTATTCGCCATTTTTTTTAGTCTTATTACTCTAATTTCTTATTAATTCAATTTTTTTTTAAAGTCATGTAGATTTTATTAATGCATGTTATTACTAACATGCTCATTTTTTTTATAATTTTTAAAATAATTATTTTTCATTTTGTACACATTTTCAATAATAATGAAACTTTTCATATATTTTTTTTAAAATCGCATTTTTGGAAATTGTTTATAAAAGTTGGTAAGTGTGCAAAAATGAAGCTTATAAAAAAACGAGTACATTGTTTTTTTATTTTCCTACGACAAACTGTTCCAGAGATATAAAGATTTAAAGATGGCGCTTGAGCGCATACGCAAGAAAATTATGTATTTGAAATTGAAATATCTCAAAAACTATAAGATTGAATAAAACATGATATAAGGATGAAATGAAGCCTATAAAAAAAACGAAGAGTTTGGATTTTTATTTTTTTTCCTACGATAAACTGTTCCAGAGATATGACAGTTTGTATGCGCATTTTAAATGTCTATAGTAGGTAGAGAAACGAGCAATAGTCGTCTATTTTTCCAAGAATACGCAGAAAAAGCGGGTTTAGCATATTTAGAGTGCAGATTAAAAAGGTTATTTGATTAGTTTACTTAATTGTATTAATTTGATTTATTTATAACAATTTCTATTTTTAATAAAATTAGACATATAAAATAAATATATCCTTTTGTGACCATTTTTAATCCACTATTTTTTTTTATTATTAATTTAGACCTCATAATCATATTCAGCGACCTAAAAAACATGGGTATATGGATTTTCGTTAATTTATTTGAACATTAGAAGAACTGCCCCTCAAATGAATCCCACACATATTGGAAAAGAGATCTGTCTGAAAGCAACCTCCACAATCTAAATTATTTACTATCTACTACAGATTTTAATGACATGTATCACATTCATAACCCACACATAGCTTACACATATTCTGGAATAATTTTTTTTATTATTTCGATATAACGTGTCCAAAAATTAAAGTTCGCTCAAGCTCAAACGACAGTAACAACTGGCTAAATAAAGATAAACTTGATGAGAGTGAAGAACTGAAATACCAATTTTGGATGTATAAAAATACTGGTTCTGAGGAGCTCCGTAAAAATTATTTAGAGAAAAAATAGAACTTTACCCTAAGAATCAGAGAGGCAAAAAAAAAGACTTTTACGATAACCTTTTAAAAAAATCATCAAACATCAACAAGACCACTTGGAATATTGTTAACAAAAATACAGGCAGGGCAATATCGAGGACCTCATGATTAAGCAGAATAACACTGCAATAACCGATCCAAACATTTTAAGCAACATTTTTTGCGAACACTTTTCATCCATAGCAGAAAACAGCATTAACTCAGAGTTTGGACCAACCCATAACACAACTTGCACCACGTACACTCAAACATCTCAGTCGATGTTTCTTGGAGATATACAGCCGGATGAAATTTTTTCTGCTTTATCCGAGATTAATAATAGAACTTCTGTAGGTCCGGATGAAATTACATTTAAAATATTAAATTCCTGCATATATAACATCGTAGAGCCCCTTTGTTATATATTTAATTTATCAATAACTAGTGGTACATTCCCATCGGCCTTAAAGCTAGCCCACGTTACAATTCATAAAAAAGGAGATAAACAACTAATAGAAAACTATAGAGCAATTATGCAAAACTCATACATATCAAAAATATTTGAAAAAATAATGCACCATAGAATATACAATTATTTGAGCACATACGATCTATTAAGCAAAAACCAACATGGTTGTAGATTCAAGCATTCAACTTGCACTGCAGCCTTTGACATTGTACAATCTATATATGAGTCTCTAGATGAAAATCGGTATGTTTTGGGCATATTCTTTGATATATCCGAAGCATTTGATTCGATAGATCATACATATTTACAGCGAAAAATTGATGCCTTTGGTATTCGTGGAAATTTAAATGAGTGGGTCTCCTCATTTGTAAGTGACAGAAAATTAACTGTAAGGTTAGGTGAATATTTGTCTAAAGAGCAAACGGTTAACATTGGGGTTCCTCAAGGTGCCGTCTTATTGCCATTGTTATTCATACTATTCGTAAATGACCTAGAGCATTACCTCACCTTAAATAATGCTAATTTTAAATTAGTCATGTATGCCGACGATGTTTCTATTAACATATCGGCAGAAACACCTGAAGACCTTCGAGATATGTCATCTAAACTTGTAACATCTTTCTCCGAAGGGTGCAAAAAAAATAGACTGATTTTGAATACACAGAAAATAACATAATATACATTATTTCATGCCAGACGTGAACAACCTCAGTTAAACCTTAAAATACACAATTGTCAACTACAAAAATCTTCAAATGTAAAATTTCTAGGTGTTATGATTGACGAAAAACTGAATTGGGAAGAACATATTAGCCTTATAACTAATAAATTAAATTCAGCATTTTTTGCAATTAGAAACTTAAAAAATATTCTATCTCAAGCCCAGTTAATAAACGTGTACTATAGCCTTGCCTATAGCCACCTCAAATACTTAGTGATCCTTTGGGGTTCCAGTTCTGCATCACATCGAGTTTTTATCCAACAGAAAATAATTATTCGTTTAATCTCCTCCCTCGGTCCTTTAGACTCATGTAGGTCAACTTTTACAGAAAACAATATTCTAACACTGATGTCCATATTAATTTTTGAGGCCGCTATCTTCGTGCATCTAAACAAAAGTAAATTTACATTTGGAAGTAATATTCAGTCATACAATATCAGATCCGCAAATGAAATTCATATTAACCACTACAACTTAGCACTTTTTAGGAAGAGTCCTTACTATACTTGCGCAACCATCTACAAGAAGCTACCACAAAGAATAAAATCCTATGATAGTATTCACAAGTTTAAAACAAATTTAAAACAGTTTCTTATAACCAATTGTTTCTATAGTTTACAGGAATTTTTTGACTTGGACGAACAGACAGACCTCTTACAATCATAGATCATAGTTATATTTATACATATATGTGTGCATATCATCATACCAAAATGTTTTAGAATTAATTGTAAGAAAGACTTATCTCTTCTCTTTTATTCCTTTTAGAATTTGAACTATAAATTTTATAAACGCCAAATGTTCTATTATAGTTTTCGCCTATTATTTTATCTATCGTATTTATTATTGTGTTTTATTTTATAAATGTATACTTCCGTCTAATTTATAAGCAATTATTATTTACATGTACTATTTTGACTTGTCCTATCCATTTGTTGCCAAACTGGAATCAATAAATATATTATTATTATTATTAATTATTAATTTTTCAGTATTTAAGGATAGGTTCAATCCTCAATATTTTCGTCTTTCCTATGTTTTGACCTCATAATCATATTCGGCGACCTCAAACACATAAGTATATGGATTTTCGTGATTTTATTCGTAAAATTAGTATTTAGTATTCAGGGTGATTTCAACCCTGACTTCACAGTCATATTCAGCGACCTCAAAAACATAAGTATACGGATTTTCGTTAATTTATTCGTAAAATTAGAAGAATTATTAATGTTTTAGTTTTTAGGGTGGTTAAAAATAAAATGAAGGTAATGCGACATATAGATTTTTATGTACGTATTTTATAAAGCATATAACAAAAAAAATTAAGGAAATTCCTTTCATCGTTTTCGGGCCAGGAATTTTACTATTTATACTGCTTCGCTTACTGTACTATAAGCAGCGTACTACTTACGAAAGATCCTGTACGACTGGAAGTTTATAGAGACAAGTAGGATTACATTAACAAATTAATTGCAAAAGGTTATCTTAATTGGAGAATTAATTAGGCCGAAACTATTTGCTGCAGTTTGAAACCTTCAATAATTTATAATCTTCTCAATGACAGACAAGAGGACTATAGGCCAGGCAACATAGGGTTTGTAGGCGAATTAATTGTCGGAAAGCTGGAAATAGTTTTGATCTTTTCATTTGCGTGTAAAAAGGGTTTTTTAAAGTTTGCACCAAATTTCTGATTGTGCTGTAGGGCGGGCGTTCCAAAAACCTCGGTATTTAAGGACTTTTTCAATTTTTTACCAATAACTCCTAAATTATGCATTTCTCGGAAAATTTGATTCTCTTATAAATTAAAGTACATAAAATTCTACGTCGAATGAGTATTATATACTTTAAAATGTGAAGAGTCGTTAGGAAGGCATGCGAAGTCAAAAAACGACGATAGTTTTTATTCAAGAAAAAAATGTGTTTTTTACATATTTTCGCAACGTAAAATGTAATATATGAAATATGTAATGTAATATGTGAATATCCTATAATATTATATCGTGTATCAATACTTATCGTGGTCAATACTTGGTGGTGAATACCTGGATTTTAAAATAAAAGTTCACATTGTGATTATAAATATGTAATTAAAACGTTAAAAATCGACTGAAAGTACAAAATGCTTTGATGGTAAATTTTGATGTGTGGGTAATTAACAAAAAAAGTAGAGTATACAAGCTTATGTAAATACAACATCAATTAAGTTTGCTGCGTTTGGAAGTAGAAGCTGAGTGAAGAAATTGGTCCAATTTATGATCCTCATCTTCCAGGTCTTCTAATTCGTCATCATCGTCAGGTAGTATTACTTCGTCGTCATTGAAGTTTGGTTCGTCATCAATTTCATCTGGTGTATTGGTAAAGGACGCACCTCTGCAATTATAGCATATTGGAGAACATTTCATTCCTTGCTTCCTGCAACCACAAGCATTTCCGCACCGCTTTAAGCATTTGCACGCAGTATTATTGAGTAGTTCCTGCGGCTGCTGATGGCACTGGGGGTAGCCCGTGCTTAGTGACTTTCCAACCCCAGTGAACTGGGTCCATCAAATGACCCTTCCAGAAATTAACTTGACATTAACATTGAGTGCAGTCTAGCAACTTCTTCAGTTGGAGGAAGAGTGGCCAAGTTAAAATTATTCTGTACTAAGGATTTGGTGAACAGTTTAAAGCGCGTTTCATTCAGAGAACAAGATTGAAGAAGCGATCCGGCATACAAAGCAGCAATTACTTTCTCGCCAGCAGCACCAATTTCATCTGTAGTAGCGTCAAGGTTTTTGAATATCTCGACCGTCCTTTGTACCTCCGCATCTTTGTCGAGTAGCTTTACAAATTTCATCTTCCCCTGTCTGAAAACGGCCGATGTTGAATCGCATCCGCTGAACGTGTGAAGGAATAATATATTTTCCTTCACTTTATTTGACATTTTAAAGTGTGTCGGGGAATAGAAAACAGTCTCTGACTTTCCTTTTCCAGGCTTCATGACAAACAACCGATCACTATTAGGAGCTAACGCAGTAATAAGTACTAAAAGGTCTATATCTTCTCCTACCACAATCACACATTCGGAGTGTGTAGAATTTTCTGTAGCCCTTTTGACAATGGTTGTGTCGGCATCC
The DNA here is from genome assembly GCA_936432065.2 of Rutpela maculata. Lineage (NCBI taxonomy): Eukaryota > Metazoa > Arthropoda > Insecta > Coleoptera > Cerambycidae > Rutpela > Rutpela maculata. The sequence continues at coordinate 176,606,008 of OW386288.2, forward strand.
TCTGCAGCTTGTTCGACAGCGATGTTTTCCGAATCAGCATCGAGATGAATCGTTTTTTGTTCCCTTCATTCGAGAGAAATTTATCTTTTGAAATTATCAAAAACATTGTTTCTTCAAATTCAACGATGGCTGCAATAAACTTGTTTCTTTTAAGGCGCTCTGCATATTTTGTACTTTTCTTTGTAGGGTCATCTGAATAGCCATCAAATACTATGATTGATCGCCCCCCAAAGTATTCTTTTACATAATCTACGTATTTGTTGAGAACTGAAGAGAACGTTTCTCTCAACTCCCACGGTACTCGATGAAGTAGGAATCCACCGTCAATCACATAGAGAGCACTTTCGATGTTTGACGGAGTATCCACTGGATCAAACAAATCATAGAAAATAGATTTACGTGATTTCCTCGTCATTCCTTGTTTATCAAATAAAGATGGTGGGTATGAAGCCAATGTAATTTGCAAAACTCGCTCGCTTCGCTCGCTCCTTTTGGGAAATATTACATTCGTTATATAAAATTACTCTTTTCATAACTGGTTACGTAAATAACTATTACGTAATGGAAATAAGGTTTAAAAGTCCAATATATGATTTTTCCTTTAAAAATTAAAGAATGGTTGTTCTTTGAACATGCATATCGTCCATACCACTTGACTTAATTTTTAATATGTGGGGCTCGTTGGATGTAGAATTTTGTGTACTTTACTTTATAAAAGAGTAAAATTTTTTTATAAGTGCATCCTTTAGGAGTTATTAGTGAAAAACTGAAAAAAGTCAGAAAATGTAGAGGTTTTTGGGACACCCCTTATACAGCACAACCCGAAAATTGGTGCAAACTTCAAAAAACTCCTTTTACATGCAAATAAAGAGATTAAAATGATTTCCAGCTTTCTGACAATTATTTCGTCTACACCACCTTTTTTGGCCTATGTTGCCTCGCCTACTACATTATATCTGATACCGATCAATGTCAAAGAACATTATATTTCTATCAGAAACATGGGCCATTTTTATTAACGGAATAATAAGTCAATGGAATCAACGGTGAATGCTGCCAAAACGGCAATTTGAGCGGACGGTTAACGAATTGATCCTTCAATATGCAGAAGGGACAATTTCCACATAATCAAGGGTGGATCCAGGACTTTATCCCGGGCCCGTTTAAGTTTATGAAATGGATATAATACAGGTAAATAACTGAATATTCTTGTTCAATATGCTACTAAAGTATCTACATTTCATTTGATGTTCATGTGTATGTTGTGCATTTTAGCAAATACAATCAAGTATTATTTGATATTAAACTTTTATTCAGATAACTTTATAATAAATATGTTAATTAATTAAGAGAATGACATCTCTTGACAAGTAAGTCAAAGCTCACTACATCTCGCTTTCTTATTTTGAAAATGTAGTAATAGTATATTCTGTATTTAGGTGTGAAAGCAATACATTCCCGGACGACGATGCAAATTGTTGTTCGAGGCGCTAGCCGAGGCCAACCAGCATCGAAGTCCGGGAATGTGCTTTCACACCGAAGTACACATATTATTTTTTCTGAAATCACAATCAATATTATTACAAATTAAGGAATTTGTATTAATGCGTAACATTTCTTCATTACAATCTAACTGCTTTCTAATAAATGCAATGCTAATGTGAGTTAGTTTGTCTGCGTGTATTTATTTACTGTCTAAAATATGCATAAAAAAACCGTACGGGAATGTTACTTTCCCGTTGCTTGGCAACGGATCTTTTCCGTTCTGTTTTCTGATAGTTTCTTAGCAACAAACTAAAATACTGGAATTGTGCATTTTTCGATCTGAAATCGCGCCGAAAATGTAGACATTATCGATCGATTTCAGAAAAAAGTATTTAAACAAAATCTTTAAGGTAAATTGGTCTTTATGCAGTCTTATCACATTCTCTTTCCCATCTTTATGTTCTATTTATTTTCTGCTGAATAATGCAATTTAGAACTTCTCACGTCTTCGTTCTCTTCTTCAGCTTCTTTGCTTGCTCTCTTCGTTTTCTTCTGGATCTACTCTCGAGTCGTCCTTAGTCTTTTGATGTGTATCAGTCTCTTAGCAGAGGTAGTAGGAACTTTCTATCCCGTCTTTGTTCTTTTTTCGGTTTCCACCACGTATGATTTTGGCTCTTCTGATTGAGAAAAAACAATGCCTTGACTCTGTTTGTCCGTTATGTACACCACATTATCTTTCTTAATTATTTTAATTAGCTGTTTTTTTCTCTTGTAATATTCTCTAGTGGATTTCTTGGTGATCAGGAAGTTTTGGTTCCAGGTTTTTTTTGATTGGAAACAGATCTCTAAGAGCCCTTCCTATTAGAAGTTGAGCTGGACTGGTGCCACATAAGAGAGGAGTATTTCTATGAGCTAACAGCTCATAGAAACGCTCCTCACACTTCTTTAAGATATTCTTTACTAATTTGACAGTACTCTCAGCTTGCCCATTAAATTGTGCATATAGTGAATTGCTGTTTATCCATTGAAATTTATAATCTCGTCCAAACTTTTGAGAATGACAGTTGTTAAATTGTGGGCCATTATATGAGCGCACTATCTTGGGTATTCCAAATTGTGAGAATGTTTAAATTTTCCGATCATCTCTTTACTAGTAATTTTTGACATTTCATGCATTATTGAATATTTAATGAATAATCCCCAATAACAAGATAATTATTATTTTTATATTTAAATAAATCTGCACCCAAAACAGTTCAAGGAATACATGGAAATTCTGCAATACTTCTGCAACTTTCGACTATGTCCTGTATATGTTGGTTTATATTTGGTCACCAGGCGGAATTTTTTTTTCGAGCTTTGCACCTTCGGAGGCCTTGGTGACCCAAATGAATATCTTGAAGACATTTCGATACTTTTCTAGTACGACTATTGTTTCAGCTAAACAACAGTTAATAGTACACGCAAATTAATATCCTGCAGCTGCAAAATGGGTTGTGGAAAATGATGCATCTGCGCTGCTCAACAATGTGCTCTAATTGCCATCGGCAAGGATGTTTCAATTCTGAATTTGAAGAAGAGTTCGTCGATGAGGAACTCCTTAATGAGTAAAATTGGAAAAATTTTAATGGAATAGGCCTACAGGGGAAACCACCTTTTAAAAAAACGCACCGAGAGCTCTACCTCGTGGGTGGTGTGGAAACGAGCTCAAATTGAAAAACAGCTTTGTGGAAAAAAAGGGGGAAATACGAGGGGAAATACATAAAAATCACTTGCGTCAAAACCCGCTATATATGCATCTTATAGAGAAAATTGCGCCCTATAAATTCATTCCCGAGCATTTTTCTCGTTAAAATAACCGATTTTCGCTGTGAAACTTGGAATAGGATCGATTTTTACTTCTGCGTCCCAAACTACCCCTCGGTTCGGATGCCGTTAGCGCGAAATAGGTGAGGATAAGCTACAAGGTTAATAGTACAGTTTTTATGCAGAATTTAACATTTTTATTTCCTATACTTTTTTCTCTTCCGACGAACGATCTACAAGATAAAAGTGAAAAACCAGCGTTGCCTCCGTTGGGGGAGGTTTTTTGCAAAGAAAAAGGACGTTCCACCCAAATTGGGGGGAACTTTTCGGGTGTCTATTTCTAACCCAATCTAGAGCACGCATCCCAAATATTATTACTTTATAAATTATTTCTTCTAAAATATCTAATTTACGTGGACTATTATAAGAAATCTTTGAACTTATTACAGTAAGGAAGCAAATATGGGTTACACGTTCATTTCTCAGGCTAACCATAAAAAATATATGATTTAAAATTTGCAATTTGTCATAATGTTCCTGTGCCTGTCTGAATTCTGTTGGTATTTGTGTAGCGATTGAATTAACATCTTCCACTACTGTGTTAATATATGATATACAACAGTCATTTTCGTTCAAAATATTTTTGTCTTTGTTTTCATCTTAAGAAACAGGTCGTGATAGTGCATCTGAAGCCTCAAGATTTTTGTTTGGTATGTATTGGTATGTTTGTTTGGTATGTATTCCATTATATATAAACCTTTGCAACCTTGTGAATAAACTATGCAGATCTTTGGTAACCAAAATTTGGAGGAGGGGCTTGCAATCTGTTCTTATTATGAATTGTTTACCTATTAATAAATTTTACAGTCTTTCGCACGTCCATAAGACGGCTAATGATTCTTTTTCTATTTGAGCATACTTCTGCTGAGTTGGACTCAATGTTTGGAGCAATAGCATACTGGTTTCCATACGACATCATTTTGTTGGTGTTCTGAAACTCCGAACGAAAAAATTTTGTATCTGGAAATAATTGTTTATGGAACTTTAATAATATAATATTTGAAATCCTCTACCACAAAAACCCATAAAACGATACCCCACATCGGTAGTGGGGTGGGGGTGGTGACAGGGGATGGGAGTGGGAGGTGGATAAAGTAAAAAAAATATTTTGAGGTTTCTGGTTCTTGTACACACACTAAATCACATTTTTTTTCATCCCCCTTAATAATGGGGTGGGGGTGGTAATGGGGGTGGCTAATGCCAAAACTTTTTTTGAGACCTTAGCTTCTCTTGTCTATACTAAATATCAATTTTATGAACTCTTACCTGCTTGATTTACCTATTTACTCCAAATTTACCCCAATTTGCCCCCCAACCCTTCGACGGAACAAGATGAAAATATAATCTAGTTCTAGATCTCATTAAAGTACATATGTGTACCAAATTTCAAGTCAATATCTCAAACGGTTCCACAGTAAACGTGCGCACAACAAAAGTTACAGACCGACGTACAGACATTTTTTTTCGCTTAAACTTCAAATTTCGACGTTTCATGACATTCTATTTTTTTTTGTCGTTACTATACTTCCACTGGATGTGGAAGTAATTGAGCCGCTGAATACGAATCTGACCTTAGTTTTTCCCCAACACGTCCGGTTTTTTTTTTAACAGCAAAAAAAGTTTGTTGAATCGTAATATTTATATATTTATTTGCTGTTAAAAAAAACCTGACGTCCTGGGGAAAAACTAAGGTCAGATTCGTGTTCAGCGGCTCAAAATACAAGGGATAGCTATGGTCAGTACCCCGGCGCAGACAACTTTTTTTTTTGTGGGCCTGTGTTATCTTTCTCCTTTTTATCTGTCACCTCTCCTACTAAATATATTTTCTCCGTCTTTCCGTTAGCAATTTACAGCAGTTGCGACGTAAAGATCTGAAAATAGTATTTAATCATTAACAAGCCCCCATAAGATTTTCTTAATAATTACATACATTATAAGTTAGTACAATAAATCAATAAAACCGCAAAACGCTTTGAACATAAACTCGTTAATTACTCGTAATCACAAATCACAACAAGCCAACAGCCATGGTAAGTAGTGCCTTTGTTGCTGCAAGTGTCGCCGGCAACTTAAATTCAAATCCCAGTAGCATAATACGTTTGTAAGTGTTGCGATGTCGACGTTATACTGTAATTAGTAATACATAGTACGCTTTGTTTAGTTATTCACAGACGTGATCAACTCGATAAGACCAGGATAACCGTGAAATCAAGTTAGACTTGGAAAATTTAATGTTTTCTGAAGTATTTGCTCGAGTGTTTGGCTCATCAGCTGATGGCTGTGCTTCTTGCAAGTTTACATTTTTGAATGAAACCATCTTTTACTACTATTTAAAAAAGTGTTAATCCTGGGCATCTGTTGCTCCAAAAACAAAGAAATAAACATACCTTTTGAAAGCTTTTAAGACCTGAATTCCAGAAACAGCTGTTATGCAATCATAATACCACATTGTAAACACCTTATGAAACATTCTCAAACAATGCCCAGGATGCAATTACGGCCTTGACAACAAAAATATATAATAATATCAATAAAAGCATACCGACAGCTGCTATCTTTCTAGATCTAGCAAAGGCATTTGATACTATCGGCCATGTAAAGCTTCTGAAAAAATTAGAAATATACGGGGTCCGAGACTGTTCCTATAAATTAATAAAAACTTATCTCAGTAACAGACAACAATATGTTGTAACAAATAATGAAAGGAGCAGTGAATCAACAGTAACTTGGATGTACCACAACGCACAGTTCTTGGCCCTGTACTTTTCATAATTTACGTTAATGATCTGTTTATAAATACAGATACGGATAGTGTGAGTATCTTTGCTTATGTCGACGATACAGTTATTCACTTTAGCGGTGATTCTAGTAGGATGTTCGCTCAAAATCTGGACACATATTACAAGTTATAACAATGTGGTTGAATAGTAGTTTGCTAATTTATTTGCTTTTCACTTCTTGACAAAGTCAATTTAAATCAATTAATTTTACACTAGGATATATGCAATCGAAATGCATGTAATTGTCCCTCGTATATTGAACAAACTAATAACATCAAATACCTTGGCGTAATCATTGATCAGTCTCTTAAATGGGCATGAACGCATTAAGTGTTTTACAAAAAGATTTATAAAATGCATATTCATATTTAAAAGTTTAAACAGCATTTTTAGTAATAAGTCGATTAGGAATTGTTACTATGCTCTTGTACAAATGTACAGCCGTTGTTAACGTATGGCATTCTGTCCTGGGATGGAACTTGTAAAAATAATCTAGAAAAAGTATTTGTGTGTCAAAAAATAATTACTAAAACCATCCTTAGGAAACCAATGCGTTACCAAACTAGAATCTTGTTCTCGAATTTTAATGTTCTCACTTTAAGAGAACCGTATATTTTTGATATATTGAAATATTATTTTTGAACATGAATATAACACCAGAGATATAAAAAATCATAAATGTTTACTTCACATCTCACAGAAAACGAGAATTCAAAAATATTTCCTGTATTACCATTCATATTAGCATAAATAGAAAAAATATATATAAAGTTTTGCCACTTGGGGATTAAACTTTTCAAGGGATGTACTTTTAAAATAAAAAGAGTTCCCAAGCAACAAGTTGGAGCTTCATCCCCGACACCCACCGTGCGTTTTTTTTGCGTTTTTCTGGAAAACCGTTTGTCCTACAAAAAAAATTATACTTACAAAAAATGTTCCCAGTAAAATTCTGCATAAAAAAGAGTTTATTAGCTAAATTGTTTAGAAGAGAAGTTTTCGAGAAATAAACTATTGAATTTAAGGGTTGCATTAACAGAGATTCATGTATTTTAGGTATAATTTTGGAACTCTGTGATTTAATGTAAGGTTGTATTATAGTGGAGAAGGGGTTTATAAAAGAGCACTCGTTTCCACACCATTGAGGTAGAGTTATCGGCGCGTTTTTTTTAAGTTCTTTCTCCTTGAGACCTAATCCACTAAGTCAAAATAAATTTATATTACGTCTTCGGTAGTATCTATATCATCTGTGGTATCTGCTTTGGTACAGCTTTGGCCACGGCAATATCTGCACATAGTTGTGCAATGTAAGCCTGCCTTAGTATAGCTGCATCTCTTTCCACAACCATGTTTTTAATTGCAGGTTATTAATTTTAAAATAGAAACCGGGGCTGGTGGCTCAGTGGTATAGACAGATGACAGGGCATCATCATTTTTTTTCCAGCCCCGAAGCTCAGGATGCAAATATTGTCCATGCCATATTTGCACTTGAAGGTAACGACGACGGGAATGCTGTTGTACTGCTGCAAACGTGGGAGGTAATTTTGAAAGAACCACGACACTGCCCGCTTGGCCAACAAATTTATTAAAATAAGCATATCTTTGCTCGCTGAGACTGCCCTCTAATGATTTACCTTTATAGAGCTCCAATATAAACCTTTCCCCAGCTTGCTCAATTTCTGTTGGAGTTGACTTAGCATTATTAAACATCTGAATTACACTATCAAGGTCCTTTCTGCGATTAAATAGATGTACAAACTGTTCGATACCGGCCGCCGCGCCGCTTAGAATTATAAGTGATACATTATATACCATGTTCATGAATCTCTGTTAATGCAACTCCAATAGCTGATTTCTCGAAAACCTCTGTTCTAAACAGTTTAGGTAATAAACACTGCAGAATCTTACTGGGAACTTTTTTTTGTAAGTACAATTTTTTTTGTAGGACAAACGGTTTTCCAGAAAAACGCAAAAAACTACCGAATTGCAATTTAGGGTGAGTTTAGGGATGAAGCTCCCACTTGTTGCTTGGGAACTCTTTTATTTTGAAAGTACATCCCTTTGAATGGTCTAGGCGAAGGCGAGACTTTTTAAAAAACACCGAACACGTAAAAGGGTTTTCACATCGTGTAATGTATTATATTTTTTCTACTACCAAAATATACTATGGGATTTAACAATTTAAAACTAATTGTTTCATGAAATTATTTGATATTTTTAATAAATTTTATAGTTTAAGAGGCTGTCTGTGAAAATTGTTCCCATGCCAACGAAACATTTACTATCTGTCATCGAGGTTTATATTAAACATTTTAATTTCTTGTGGTTTCAAACTAAAATAAACAAATATGTTCGGTGGCGATCAAAATGGGATACAAGAAGCAGCCAATATTGCTTGTGCCCCAAGAAATCCAAAGCAAGGTATATGCAAACTTATGAAGCGTTAAAATTTGTTTATTTTATTTTTCTGTCCTGGCCACGAAAGTTCTACTTTCGTAGCTTAGCAACCAGGTAACTCGAATGTTTACTTTTGTCGTCGCGGTGTTGCTAGGTTTACAAAGGTCATTTATATAGACGGTAGTAGAAGAATGTATTTTTGATACTAAATTTGACCTCAGAATAGTAGGTGATATTACAAAAACAATATAGACATCTGACAAATAAGAAAATAACGTTGAACGACGAAACAGACATGCCGATTATGCCTCATTGATCTTATGGACAATCCATTTTCCAATTTGGAAAGAATACTAATCTTCTGAATCTCTGTTAGTTGTCTAACCATTATTACAAATTGGCAAGAATTTAAAACTTTCAAGAATGATTCTTTAACCAAAACTTGCGTATTAATAAATTTCAACTTGAAAAAAATTGTGACAGTTGACGTTTAGTTAGTGACTGTTTCAGTAATTTTTGCAAGAGTCATGTTTACATTACTAAAATAAAGTACTACTTTATTTGAAAATAAGTGTATGTGTATCAGTTTAGTGTTACATTCCCTAATATCTCCAGTCCTCTTCGAGAAAGTATTCATAATAATTTTACCTTATTAACTTTCGATGCTACGAAATTCGTTAAAAAAAAACTACATGGTAAGTACTACAGGGAAATTAGCCAAAAAAGGAGGGAACCTGGACAAAATTAGTAAAAATCTGAATTTTGCACAGATGTTCTTTGAGGTGTCCCAAACCCAGATCCAAAAAAATCACAAAAATCCCAACATGGCTATCTAAGATATTGAAGTTCAAAGTTTTTGCAAATATTTCGCGTCCTATGCATCGGATGCCCATGAGGTCACTGTGACAGTTGTAGAGAATTAAATTGTCTACAATTTATTTTTTATTTTTCCCAAAACCCCTCCTCTTTTTAAGATATTCAAGGTCAAAGTTTCAAAAACATGGTTTTTCGCCAATATCTCACGCCAAAAAAATCGGACAGCAATAAAGTTAACATGAAAGTCGTCAAGAATTCAATTATCTAAAAGATTGGTATTTTACATTTCGAAATATTCAAGGTCGAAATAAAAAAAAAAACGATTTTTCGTTTCGCACGTACATGAAGCACTATTATTAATATCGACAATATTCTCTGAAGCGAGGTGGCGGTGAAAGAATCAACAGACAATCAGGGGCGGTTTAAGGGACGGACAACCCGGGCGACTTCTCGGGGCGCCAGCTCAGAAGGACGCCAAACTGAAGGCAAACATTGTTTAATTTTTCTTTAATGTACCATTTTTTATTACTTTTCGTTGGAAAATAATATCAAATAATATCAGGATCTATATCAGCTATTCACAAAAGACTTTTTTTTAGGTCGAGGTGAAGAAAGGCCAACCCAGGGCCAAGCGACTCCTTAGACAATCTACAATCTATATCAGCTAAAATGTAATAACACCAATGAGTCGAATAACATTAAAACCTCCACACAAACGTTTTTGTTTAGCTATGAGATACCTCACTACTTATACCTCAAACTTCTCTTCCTGTTATTGAGTGACTCGGAGTCGATCATTAAAGATTTTGCATAAATGAAGGCCGGCATTCATTCACAAAAAAATCAGAATATCTAGAAAATACCTTTGCATTTCATTTTTGAGAAAAATAAAAAAGACAACATGTAAATAATTTAATTCTCTACAACTTTCATCTTGACCTCATGGGCATCCGATGTACAGGACGCGAGATTTTTGCAAAAAACTTTAACCTTCAATATCTTGAGATTTTTGTGATTTTTGTGGATTTGGGTCACCTCAAAGAACGTCTGGGCAAAAATTCAGATTTTTTACTAATTTTGTCCAGGTCAAATGCTAATTTCCCTGGACTAACGGCATTGTGCCATATTTGTAAGAAAATATTTACGCGTTGACACGTAACTAAAGCCAAACCTGGTTTTGACGTAATGAAAATGTAAATTCCGGATTATACATATTATAGACAATAAACGGACACATTAGATATCCGTAATTCAATCCACGCTACATTTTCCAGTAACATATGGCGTTATACTAGAGGATTACAACACTTCGTGTGGAATATTTTTCTGGATATTTGCACGTACATGCAAATGAATTTCACGCCATTTTAGTAATCCTTTACTCTCTGTTGACGTCTCGGTATGTAGCGTGTAATTGAATAATTACACGCACGATATTTTACTTCAATCTGCCGGGCTATAACCGAACCTATGCTTTAATAACACGTAGAGTGCATATCTATTTTAATCCTAATAAATCTAGTAAAGTAAGTGCGAGCCAAACAGCTTTATCTTGATAGTCTGATTTTACCGTTTCAGAGATTTTTTAATCGCTAAGTTAACTTTAATTTTACTGCCCTCAAAAGCACTTGAATTACACTTCGATTCAAATTAAAGTTTACTGAGAAATTTTAGCATTAGATTTATCTGCCATGGAAATTCAAACGATTAGCTAAAATTGAGGCAAGACAGATTATTGTGAATATTATGTACGCGTCGCTTTTGAAGTTACAAGTACTTGAGATCAGTGACGATTCATATATTGAAAATATTTCTAAAAATATAAACACCATGTGGCATACATAGTCTCCTAATAATGAAAACTTGACGGACGAAACACCCTTCTAGTATTAGCGTCACATAAAAAGTCAACCTTTTCTTCTGGTGTAGGAATCAAATTGGATATACTTAATTAACTTAAAATACATTCCGGTTACTATGTGGAGAGTTGAGTTCCATAATGATCTACATTACGCCCATAAGGACACTTAGCATCTTAATATTATATTTTTCAAATTTACTGTCTATGAATTGCAATTCAAATAATAGTCATCTCCAGACGATGTCAATATGGTTGTCGAAACGTGAGTGGGGCCGTAATGTCTGAATGTAGTGTTCAGGTGTTTTGGTGTTTGCCGAAATTACTTTATAGACAGTGTCACACTAAAAGTTCCAACCTCTTGGTGGGGTGATGGTGGTAACCTCCTTCTGCCTAAACACCCTCAGTTCAAATTTACACTAGCAAATCGACCAGGTACGGCGGATGGGTGAACATATTCCCATGCATCTGCCAAGTACATTAGGTAAAGGACTCCACGAAAAAGTGAAATTTCGGTAAAATTTGGTTAGGAGTAGAAGTGTTTTTATCGATCAACATCGAAAAGACTATTTCCTGTTGTCGCTGCTTATTGTCGGCAGAAGTAGTAATTAAGTAAGTTCAGCTTTTTGGTAAAACCGATAACCTTATTGGGTGTGAAACCATTCAGGTCATCTAGAAACAGTTGTCTTTTGGCAAAGAGTGAAAACCAGGTTGTTTCTGCAGCGGGACAGATACACAGAACATGCTGGGCCTTTTCATCCTCCTCCAAACACAAGAGGCATTGAGTGTTATTCACTGATTCAAGTCTGTGTAGGTGATGATTTAATTTGCAGTGACCAGTATATAAGCCAATTTAAGCTCTTAGGTGTAACCTGAACGAACCAATCCTAGTAGTTCCTGTCAGTACTAGAGCATTCTTCTTTCGGTCCAGGCTAAGATGGTTGTTTGTTTGTACCTGAAGATATGCCAAGTGCTCCGTCTGCCCCAGTAAATTTCGATACTGCATGTTCGTAACCACAGTAGATTAATAATAGCAATACCATATCATCTCGTATCACGTTAATATTCAGACAAGGGCCAATAATAAGTTTAGATTCTCTTTATCATTTGATCAAATCTTTAAAAAAATGAGCCCTGGAAAACAAATCTTACGGAACCTATATAGTGGTGATCGATAATGCTTCACGTCATATTTTCTTTGTAGAATCAGTTCATTATGCTTCTTGGATAAATAAAAAATAAGAGAATTGGTCAATGGCGAAGCTGTATTATTCTCGGAAAATGCTCTGGAAATTAAACTTATAAATTTTAAATAACGAGAACAAACAAAAACCAAGGTACCAAGTTAATAGACGAATTGTTCCAAGAATATGTTCATCAAGTACCAGTATCGCCACCGTATTACTAGTATTACATCTAGACCAGATAGGAACTGAACTGAACTTACTATAAAACTTACCCATAAAAAAATTATCATAACACATGAGATTATTCTTAAATTTTTCATATTTCTTTTTATCTCTGGTTACTGTAGCTTAACGTATGCTTTAAGACAGCTGAAAATTACCATTGAAATATGTGTCTGGTACTCACATAACCATTAGCAGAAAATGTTAATTTGAAACTAAAACGGGAGATTATTTGTACATTACGCAATTTAAATTCAAGTGCTTAATTTTTCATTTTTAATCAGATTTATTATCGGTTAAATTGTTAAATTTAAATGTTTGGAAATGAATCCTCGATTACACGAAAAACGCATTACGTATATTAAGTCTGCAATAATTTGGTCGTGGAAATTCATTGTACAAATGCCAGCAGAGTTGGTTTGGTATCGAATATGCAAGCAAATTAAACATTTACATGTAACGTTTTTATTGCTCTAGACCTTCAAAAAAATTAATTCGAATTAAAATTATACTATATAAAATCTTGCCAGTGGAGTTCATATGTATGTTCTCTGCCGAACATTTAATTATGTATTTTAAAGTAAAATTTCAGAATTTAGTTTCAGTCCATTTTTGGGCAACTTGTTATAATATAGCGGGATATCTAGAAATAGTTACAGACTTTTCGCATTAGCAATACAGTAACTAAGTTGTAATGGCTATTTTATTGTATATGCCACACAGTACAGTGTATTCAATAATAGAGAAAAGGGGACAAAAAAGTATAACTGAGTTCTTTGAACCAGCGGCGGCCCGGCAGGGGTGACAGAGTAGGTAATTATCTAAGCACGCCAAGGCCAAGCGGTAATTAGTCATAAAATTTTGTCGTTAATTAATTTTAATATGAAAATTATAGAATTAAGTTAACTTTAATTATTATTTATGATAATATTTTTATTATTAATCCGCCTTCGCCAATTTCACATACGAATCCGCTTAATCTTAGTACCGAGTCACTTGCCGTTAATTCTTTCAAATTTCGATTAGAAGTGTCATGGGCATGCGCCTAGACTCTAACCACCGGTAACCAGCATACGCATATGTTGGTCCTTCTCTTCGATTTTACGCCTGCAATATGTATCAAAACGGGACGTATGTCTTGCGTCTTTAGGCGATTTAGATGCTAGGGAGAGCAAGCCAAGGCAAGCAAAATTAATTAATTTCTTAATCGTATGAGAATATCAAATACCTAGAATATTAATTGTGTAATTTCTAATTTGATATTTGATAAATAATAAAAATAAGAAAGTTAGTGTGACATGAATTTAATTATATAGTGTCACACGAACTTCCTTTTTTTTAATTATTATTACATATCAAATTGAACTGTAAAAAGGAAGGTCAAGGTCGACCGATGACCTTGAAGTCTCGCACTGCCCACCCACAGCTAAAAGCCACGGGCCGCCACTGCTTTCAACAAATTTTGTATTTAATATTGGGTGATTCTTTTAATGCGGCCATTAGAATATTTCCCACTTGCAGATGAAATAGCCACTTGAGATTTGGTACCCTGCCATAGTCGACCATTGCGAGTCCGAAAATAATAATTTCAAAATGGCGGCACTTCCGGAAATACCGGAAGTCGATACCAACTTGCTTATTTTAAATGGAATACCCTATATATTTTCGACTCTTCGAAATGACCATAAAATTCTGAGTCAAAATATGTAGCACGCCATATAAGTAAATCGAGCAGTTTCGGAGATATTTGACATTTTATAGAAAATTTGACAGGTGCAACGGTTTGCAAGAACCGTTATAACTTTCTTCGTATAAAAGATCCTTATTTGCTCTTTGGTGCGTAGAAAGAATACAAGATGAGCTACTCTCTATATAAAAAAAATATATTCCAAAATAGTATACCAAGTGTTTTATTTTTCACGTTACATTTTGCCAAATTCATAACTCAAAAACTTTTTTATTTCAAATGGAACACCCTGTATTTTTTACATCAAATTATGTTAAATTAATTTCCCTTTTTTCTAGTATAAGCATTGTAGGTAAAGTTACAACTTTTCGAAATATTAGCGATTTTCTTATATGTCCAAGAATTTTTAGTAAAAATTGCCATCAACTTACCCATGATTAGAAACATTATACATCATTAACGTCAGTCATTATTTTTTGTTAAAAAATACCAGCACGTTTAAATTACACCCACGAAGACTTTTAGATTTGTTTATTATTTATGGAGAATGTGATAAAGTAATAATACCAAGAACATATAACACATTTCTTGCTCGATACCCATTTTATTGTTTCAATTGTTTCATAGGCTTCTACGTTTTTTTGGATAAATTATAATTTTCAACAAAAGCTTGCGAATAATTCAAAAAGTACATGTATTAGATATAAGACTTGCTGATATAACATAACTCCACCTCAAATTTAATTCTACATCGATTGCTATAATAAAATTTGGCACGTGCCAAATATTCCAAAATTATCCAATATGCGTTTTACAGTGTATGGTGGATGGTTTTTGTTCTTGTGGGTATCGAGTAGCAAACGTGTTACATGTTCTTGGTATTACTTTATTACATTCTCCATAAATAATAAACAAACCTAAAAGTCTTCGTGGGTGTAATTTAAACGTGCTGGCGTTTTTTAACATAAAAGAATGACTGACATTAATGATTGTTTCCAATCATAGATAAGTTGATGGCGATTTTTATTAAACATTTTTGGACATTTAAGAAAATCGCCAATATTTCGAAACGTTGTAACTTTAACCCCGTAAGTACAATGCTTATACTAGAAAAAAGGAAATTTAATTTAACATAATTTGATGTAAAAAAAATACAGGATGTTCCATTTGAAATAAAAAAGTTTTCGAGGTTTGAATTTGACAAAATGTAACGTGAAAAATAAAACATTTGGTATACTATTTTGTAATCCATTTTTTTTTTATAGAGAGTAGCTCATCTTGTATTCTTTCTACGCACCAAAGAGCAAATAAGGATCTCCTACACGAAAAAAGTTATAACGGTTTTTGCAAACCGTTACACCTGTCAAATATTTTATAAAATGTCAAATATCTCTGAAACTGCTCAGTTTAGGTATAGGGTGTGCTACATGTTTTGACTCAGAATTTTATGATTATTTCGAAAAGTTAAAAATATATAGGGTGTTCCATTTAAAATAAGCAAGTTGGTATCGACTTCCGGTATTTCCGGAAGTACCGCCATTTTGAAATTATTATTTTCGGACTCGCAATGGTCGACTATGGCAGAGTACCAAATCTCAAATGTCTATCTCATCTGCAAGTGGGAAATATTCTAATGGCCGCCTTAAAAGAATCACCCTGTATAAAGCGAGTGTTACCTTACGATTTGATAATTCTAAGCAAGTTGGTATTCATATTTACCATAAGTACCGATATTTAACGGCAGAAAATAAAAAATAAAAGAGCTGAATTTTTTGCTCTTGCGATCTTTTAGTTTTTGCGGGATTGGAAGAAGTTGTTTTTTATACGTGCTATCAAAGGCATAGGAAAAGGCCACTCGATAAAAATTTAAACAAAAGTCCTCGTGGACACAATGTTCCAAATTCAACAGTTCGGTTGCCATTGGCCTTTGAAGTCTAAAAGTACCTATAGAATTCAAAGGGCTGCCGACCTATTGAATTTTGAACATTATGTCCATGAGAACTCTTGTTCAGTATAACCGAAGAACTTTTTCCCAAAATTTTAAAAATTCTGACGAAATGGCCTTTTCCTATAAGTACTTTTGTGCTAAGTCCTTTGACAGCACGTATAAAAACGTATAAAAACCGCTATAGATATCTATAAGAATTTCATGTATAACTAACAGAAAACTAAGTTAGTTAGTTAGTTTGGAAATAGTCCCAGAGACGGCGCGTGGTGTCGGCATCTAGAAAACTCCAGAAGTTCCAGTTCTTAGCCTATTGGAAAATTACAGAATGTTTGGGGTTCTAGAGCCCATATGTCTAGGTATATAAGGGAATGGAAAAGCCAAGTGAGGACAGGTCAGTTCAGATAGAGAGCGAGAACAGATCAAGTAGAAGTAATATGATAAACTGGCCGAATTATTGAATTGTAGTACACAGTGTTAGATTAGTTAGTTAATAAATTAGTGTTTAGTTTCGCCGAGGTGTCATAATTTCCGAACCCACGATACGGGGTATTTTCTCTTAAAATCTATATTAAAAATAATTATTCTCGAAAACATATGATCATCAGGCGTGCCCCAGGGCTCCATGTTGGGAACTATTTTTTATCTCTGCTACACAACAGATATGTTTGTAAACACGCAGGCACTGCTCTATGAATCAAGCGCCGATGATACACATTTCTTATTCGATCCTAACAACTATCGTACAATTATCCTACAGGGACAAACTTACTAAATATTGAGAAAAGATTTACAATTTTGCTACAAAATATAATTTAAAAACAAGCTAAAAACGTACTCTTCCCCGGTTTGCTAAACTTTTTATATAATTGTTACACATTCTATAGGATACTCTTCGCAGTTTTTTGTAAATAATATTAGTTTTAGACGTTCTTAATTTTATAGTACGAACTTAGTTGGTGAAAGACTCAGACTACTTTTTTATTTAGAGGTGTTTTTTAGGGTTAGGGATGAAAAACGAGCCAATGTGAAAATTCTAACTCAGGATTCGGATTCAGCGGGTCAAAATACATAAGAAAACATTGGTCTGATCTGCCGGACAAACCATTTTTTTTTTCGTTTTAGGGGTGTTTTTTGGAGTTGGGGATGAGAAGCGAACCAATTTGAAAATTCTGACTTCGGATTCGAATTCAGCGGGTCAAAATACATAAAGATACACTGGTCTGGTCCACCGGATACCATTTTTTTGTGGGACTGTGTTTTTAGTCAATATGGGTATGTATTACTAAATATTGTGTGAAAATGTAAATATATTACTAGACAATCGTAAACGCCCAACAACACAAAGTTCAAAAAAATTAAGTATTATTTTTGGATCCAAACTCATATGTATAGCACATGCTAACAAATTGGTACAAAAAACATACACTGAATTACACTTCTTTATACAAATGTGCATATAACTATAAACTAAGGAAAATACTGCATGAACCTTCAGTTTTGTCTATTCTTAGTTATTGTATTATTGTAATAAAGTACATTAAATCGTTTACAAAAATATCGGTATTAGCGTTGATTGAAGAGTCTATAAGATACGCAACCATACGGCCAAAACCGTTCCTCGCTCATCACGCTTCCCCCACACGTCCCTATCCACATATTGTTCGTTGACTTGTGGTGCCACCGCGCGGTGTTATTTTGCGCGAACCGCGAATAGAAATACTGGACGTTGATTTCCAGCGAACGAGGGTACATAATATATTTATTAAGTTATAATTCTCCACGCAGGTTGTAGACCGGCGCAATCAGTGCCGGCGTCAGGGCATTTGGCACCTGTAGCAAACAGTTATTGCTTGCCGCCCTGATAAAAAACATTTACAAGTTACTACTGTTAGGACAAATTTATTAATAAAAACTTACAAACAAAAATCTCAGATAAATAATTCTTTGACTAGTTTCACTTAAAATTCAAAAACAAGAGAAACCTTTAACTATCAATTATTGTCGCATTTCATCTTTTAAGTCGCCACGCCACGTTGTGCGCTGTAACAATCGTGTTTTGTTCGAAATTGCAATTGTTCCTTGTCCTCGAGACCCATTTGGGGTTCAAAAAATGTTTTTTTGAGATTTTTGTTCAATTTTGAATTTCTGAAATTTATAAAAATGTGATAAATTAAAAATATTTTATTTTGCTATTCGGTTCAGCTTCATGGAATAGTATTTATGAGTACGTTTAAGACCTCCCAATTTTTTAAAATAATTAGAAAAAAGAGTATGCAAATGTCGAGGATGGTGTTTTTGATCTTTCAGCGCTTGCGTAGCGAGAACGGTAATAAATACGAAAATGCACCGCACTTTTTTTTGTACAACATGGAATTTTCTACAAACAAGTCCGCGAAGGCATATTCTTATCTACTATAGTTTTCGAGCTACAGGTGCTCACGTGTAAACATAAAAATGACTGTTTTTTACGCTACTCTGCAAGTGGCACTGGCGACTTAATTAACAAACAAAAAATTAAGAAAACGGCGATGCTAATAGTCAAATTTAAATTACACAAAACATAATGAGTAACTTCTGTTTAAAACTATTTTTTATTCGATGCATAATATTAATAATGGAGTTACAAGTATTAAAAAAATGTTGAAATAAAATAAAAAAATAGTTAAATATTCTTTGTGTTATTGAAATGTATGTACAATTGTACAGAAAAAACACTAATTAATAAAAATATGCGGCAAGTTCCAGTTATATAGAAATCGATGAAAATGAAAAATTACACTTTTCGGCCGTAATATTAATTGTTTATATGTGATAAATAAAAACAAAATGATATGTCAATAATATATACATTTTTTTAATAAAGAAAATTACTTCCTACAAGGTGGAAAAGTTCAAATGTACGATTTTTTTAATGTTTTTTGCATTAAAAAACGTATATTTAAGAAAAATGAAGGACGCCATCGTGCAGAGCGATCAGAAATTCATAAATAAAAAAATCGACCACAACTTCTCATTGGACAAATAATATTTAACTGCTTTAACGGGCTGCTTGGAGAACAGCGCGAAAAACAGTTACTTTGAGGTTTGCGCGCGGGCGCCTTTGGCATGTGAGCCATAATAGATAAAAATATGCTCTCAGGGACTTTTTTGTACAAAATTCGATGCTTTATAAAAAGTGCACTGTGTACCATTTGTGCGATACTTTATCGCCTCGAAAACTATGTTCTCGAAAAAGTAATACCTACTTGTAATAAAAAAAAAATTAACCAGTCTTTCCGCAGATATTCAAATTAAGTTAATTACTTCCACATCCAGTGGAAGTATAGTAACGACAAAAAAGTTTTAAAAAATTTTTATTGTTCAAATAGGCTTAGAATGTCGTGAAACGTCGAGATTTTAAGTTTGAGCGAAAAAAAAATTCTGTCTGTCGGTCTGTAACTTTTTTTTGTGCGCACGTTTACTCTGGAACCGTTTGAGATATTGACTTGAAATTTGGTACACGTATGTACTTTAACGAGATCTGGAACTAGATTATATTTTGATCTAGTTCTGTCGAAGGGTTGGGGGTAAATTGGGGTAAATTTGGGGTAAATAGGTTAATCAAGCAGTTAAGAGTCCATAAAATTGGTATTTAGTATATACAAGAGAAGCTAAGGTCTCAAAAAAATGTTTGGCATTAGCCACCCCCATTACCACCCTAACCCCCTTATTAAAGGGGATGAAAAAAAAATGTGATTTAGTGTTTGTACAGGAACCAGAAACCTCAAAATATTTTTTTACTTCATCCACCCCCCACTATCACCCCCCTATTCCCACCCCCCACCCCACTACCGATGTGGGGTATCGTTTTATGGGTTTTTGAGGTAGAGGATTTCAAATATTATATTATTAAAGTTCCATAAACAATTATTTTCACATACAAAGTTTTTTCGTTGTGAGTGACTTGGATAGAGAATCTGGATGTGGAAGTAGTGATTCCTTGGGCAGCGGTTTTTTTATTATGTTTACTAATTATTACTCTTTTTCCCAATAAAATCGCTTTTTCGTTTTAATTATTAAAAAAAGCAATTACAGAGAAAAGCCTATAAACAAATAAATAACTTTAAATGAACCCATCACTGCAGTAGCAGTATATTTGGGAGAGGATAAAAAATATTTTTGTACAAATTGGTTATTACAGTTCAGCAGAATTAAAGAAGGGAATGGTGTAAACCCGAAAAATATTGCAACATGTAATATTTTTGCGGCAGTAGTAAAGGAAAATGTCATCTAAAACATATTCAAAATTTACTAGGGTGAAGACGGTTAAGAAAGGTGCAAAATGGATAATTTTGTGATATCTTAAAAATAACAGTTTCATCATAAAATGTCAATATGCCTTTTACTTCCACATCCAGTGGAAGTACAACAACGACAAAAAATGGCATTTAGTAAATACAAGAGAAGTCAAGGTCTCAAAAAATTTAACCATGGGGGGGGGGGAAATAAAATTGTGAGTTAGTGTGTGTACAAGAACCAAAGGCTTCAAACATTTTTTTTTACTTCATCCACCCCCACCCCCACTACCGATGTGGTATATCGCTTTATGAGTTTTTGGGGTAGGCGATTTCAAATATTATATAATTAAAGTTCCATAAACAATTATTCCCACATAGTAGAGTGCAAATATAGTATCAAAATATTTTTCGTTTTGAGCGACTTGGATAGAACATCAGGATGTGGAAGTAGTGATTCCTTGGGCAGCGGTTTTAACATTTTAAAATGAAAACCGCAGCCCAAGGAATCACTACTTCCACATCCAGATTTCCTATCCAAGCCTCTCAAAACGAAAACACTATATTTGCACTCCACCATGTGGAAATAATTGTTTATAAAATTTTCTAAATGAAAACCAAAAAACGATATGCCACATCGATAGTGGGGGTTGGGGTGGTGGTAGGAGGTGATACGCGGGTGGATGAAGTGGAAAATTTTTTGAGGCCTTTGGTTCCTGTACACACTAAATCACAATTTTTTTTTCACCCCCTTTAATAATCGCGTGGGGGGTGATAATGGGGGTAGTTAATGCCAAAAATTTTTCTAAGAATTTAACTTCTTTTATATAATAATAAACTAAATACCAAATTTTATGGACTCTTACTTGCTTAATTTACCTATTTACCCCCATTTATCCCAATTTACCACTCAACCCTTCAACAGAATAAGAACAAAATATAACCTAATTCCAGATCTCGTTAAAATACATATGTGTACCAATTTTCAAGTCAATATCTTAAACGGTTCCAGAGTAATCGTGAACCCAAAACGTCAGAGACCGACGCGATAGAAATTATTTTTTGCTTCAACTTAAAATCTCGACATGTCATAACATTCTAAGCCTATTTAAATAAATGTTTTCAAAATTACTACACTTATACTGGAAGTGGGAGCAATACGTAGAAAATGGCATGACAAAAATATAAACAATTATAATGTGCCGTAGAGTACAAGGTGGAAGTAATCTACTTCAAGCACTTTCTTTGAGGAAACGCATTTATACTGCTCGAGGTAACCCACTGCGCATCCGTTTTACTCGAGGAAGCCCACTGCGTATCCGTATAGGTAACCTACTGCGCATCAACAGTACCTACTCAAGGAAAGCATATGCGCATCCATTATACTCGAGGAAACCTACTACGCATCCATACCACCCGAGATAACCAACTTCGCATCCAAACTACTCGAGGTAACCCACTGCGCATCCATGTTACTCGAGGAAACCCAATGCGCATCCATACTACTTGAGGTAACCTACTGCGCATCTATTTTACACGTGAAAACCCACTGCGCATCCATACTACTCAAGGTAATCCATTGCGCATCCATTTTATTCGAGGAAATCTACTGCGCATCCATATTACTTGGAGTAACATACTGCGCATCTATAGTACTCGAGGAAAGCCACCGCGCATCCATAGTACTCGAGGAAATCCACTGCGCATCTATATACTACTCGAGATAACCCACTTATTAAAGAATAAAGAAAATAATAGAAACACCGAACAGGTTGCATGGTATTTTAATTGAAAATCGTAGAAGCTAGATAAACACGCAAGGACGCGTTGCTATATCCTCATCTATCCTTGAACCATTGGTATCAATTTAGCAACATGTTTATAAACCTTAAAATTCCACATCCACGTTTTCTATCCAAGCCTCTCACAAAGAAGAAAAAAATTGCACTCCACTATGTGAAAATTATTTATGAAACGTTAATAACATAATATTTGAAATCGCCTACTCCAAAAACCTATAAAACGATATGTCACATCGGTAGTGAGGGGTGGTGGAAGGGGGTGGTAGAGGGGGCAAATGAAGTAAAAAATATGTTGACGCTTTTCCACCCCCCTTTAATAGTGAGGTGGGGGTGGTAATGGGAGTAATTTTTTGAGCCCTTATCTTTTCTTATATATACTAAATACCAATTTTATGGACTCTTACATGCTTGATTTACTTATTTACCCCCCTTTATCCCAATTTACCCTTCAACGGAATAAAATGAAAATATAATCTAGTTCCAGTTCTCGTTAAAATACATACGTGTATCAAATTTCAAGTCAATATCTTTAACGGTTCCAGAGTAAACATGCGCACAAAAAAGTTACGGGCAAACAGAAATTTTTTTTGCTCAAATTTAAAATCTCGACGTCTCATGACATTCTAAGCCTATTTGAACAATGACAGTTTTTTAAATTTTTTTGCCGTTACTATACTTCCACTGGATGTGATTGATGTGAAAGTAATAAAATTCACTTTATCACGTTGTGCGCATTTGTGATGCACATGGTACATGGAACTTTTACTTAATTTTCTTTGTTACGTATTATTTAATATTATATCAAAATGGTTTATTTTACTGGGAAAAAAAATGTTTTATGTTGCCAGCAGCTCATTGGGTTTTTATATTTAATTGTTATGAAAATAAACAGACAGGCAGGCAGGCAGAATTTTTTTTTTCGCTCAAACTTAAAATCTCGATGTTTCGTGATATTCTAAGCCTATTTGAACAATAAAAATTTTAAAAAATTTTTTTGTTACTATACTTCCACTGGATGTGAAAAATTATACTATGTTTGGTTTCTCAAATATTTGCGATAAATCGAAAATAAACGCATACTCCCCTCTCATTCTCCAAAATCCCATCATTAACAATAAAAATGTCAAGTCGGCCCCTTGTCAACAATGTATCGACTAGACTGATAATAAGGTGGCAAAGAAATATAAAGATAAATCACGTCTACAGAGATTATTATTATTATCGTATACCATATTACGCCTTTCTTTCTCGATGTATTACATATTAAACACATTGTCCGAATATTAAATTTATTGCATCTTACCGAAGACGAAGATACATTTTCAATTTCACTGAATTGGGAAAGATTTTTAAGATTTTACAAACTAATATAGGTTTGTTTGCAGGCTATATGAAATTTCACTTTGACTTTTCCACTTAAAATATTTTCCTCTTGTTGCAAAATCTTTTCGACACAAATGTCTCGCCTTTTTACCGTGGCATATATAATTGTTTTTACTCCTTGCAATCTAGGATTTTGTCTCACTAATTTGTCATTATCTTTCAAAGTTTGTCCACAGAATAAACATTCCATTGTTAAGCACTAAATAATATGTAATAACTCAATAAAAATAACTAATACTCATTTGCATTCACATTATATAAAGAAAAGTTTGTTTCTAACTGGAATAATATAATATAAGATTACTTGTATTAAATAGTCCACACTTGCCGGACATCTAGGCCTCTAGGATCGAAAAACTCAGCTTTAAATAACAAAATTTCGAAAACTATAAGTCGTAGAGACCTGATTTTTGTTTTAAAAACTTCCTTGAGGTGTAGACTTTATTTCATACGCAGATGGTATGTCAAAATTCCTTAAAATAAAAAAGTTTTTCGCTTACTGAAAAAAGCGCTGCAAGGGAAGTAAATGTTCAAGTTTTACCTCGTTTTACAGAAAAATTAGATTTTCCATAAAAACAAAATTTAAGCAGTGACCTTCGCCCATATTTCCTCCATCAATTAAAAAAAAATACGTATAATTATCTCAATTGGTTCCGGAGATATCACGAGGGATGTGTGAAAATGTAAGAAAAATTAATTTTGACAGATTTATAACATTTTTCGTCATAAAAATAGTTTGACCTCCCAAAAAATATTGTAATTGGACATTACAGATGGCCAAGGACCTAATCTATCATGCTGTGAAGGTCCCATGTGGTTGTACCTTCAAAAATTTTTTTTCAAGAAGGAAGCTACTTTTTTTTCCTCGTTTTACGGTGCACTAATACAACAAATGACACGAACCATGCGAGTGCTATCAGCCGACTGAGGGACTGAGATTGACGAGATTGCTAGACCCCGGTCGGTGGCGCCTAACTATACCACAGACCCTGCCCGCACTACGATATTAAGTACACGGCTGCATCTCTATAAGGACTCTTCACTCAACGGTATTAGGATATTTTTTGAACTAAAAAAATTTCAACGTGGTTCACAAAAACGTTGTCAACTTGGATGGCTTCATCTTGAAAATACCTCCAAGTATCACTTGTTGATGTTAGTTCATAAAGTTCTTGTTAATTCCTTATCAAAATATGTTGTAAAATATGTGAATATTGTGCAAATTTATATCTGCTTATTTGTACAATTTAGTTTATGCCATGTATTTGTAACCTTGTTATTTGTTAGTAACTTTCTATTATTCTTGTTGTTACTATTCAATAATTTCTATTCATTTTATATAAGTATCTCTTAATATAAATATTTTATTCATTAGCTATTTAAGTTACACATAGTTGAATAACCCTATCTGTTCTCTAATGAAGAAGATTTATTATTATTGTTGGTCTAATTTTAAATAATATTTTTTCACCTTTTTTTATACAGTGTGTCCCAGGATAGATGTAACAAGAGGTGTAATGGACCAAAAATTTTGGAATTTTGGAATGGTATTTGGGGATTGAGTCCTGCTTGTTGTAAAACTAAAGTATAATAAAAAAATGACTTGATTTGGTGTTCTACAGGGTGTTTTATAAGCAAAGTTGTAAAAATCACCACTAATTAAGTACCTTTATTTTTCAAAATATGAAAAAAATCCACTAAGAAAAGTTATTTAGAATGCAATTTTATATCCCTATACCAAATTTCAGGAAAATAAAATTGTTTTTTTGAAACTTCCCATTTTTTGCGAATTAAGAGTTGAATTCATATTTAAAGTTGTGTAGGAGCAAATGTTAATCATCTCAAAAAGTAGGCTATTGGTAAATAAAAAATTGAATATACGAGATGTAAGAAGGTATAATGTTAATCGAACTAGCTGTAAAACAAGAAACAATTACTAACAGAAGGTTAATAAGGTTTAAAAATTATAACAAGTAGTAAATGTCAAAAACATAACAGATTCACAAACAAATTAATTATTGACCAAATCAAAACAATGTTTACAATTTTTTTATTATTCGACGTAGCTACCACCCACATCCACCCACATTTCATCCTTCGCCTGAAGTCCTTAAAATTGTTTCGAATATGATCTAACGGTATGGAGTTTACGGCACTTGTAATTCTCTGCTTCAATACTGCTACATCGTTAGGAAGTGGTTCAATATTGATAGGTCTGGGGATCTCGCCGGCCACTTGATCGGCCCATTCCTGGCAATCCAATTTTCCCCAAAATTTAAATTCAACCACCGATTAACCATTTCTGTGGAGTGGCCAGGGCAACCATCATGTTGAAAATGAACTAAAGGCATATCTCTTAAAATATTTAAATGTTCTTCAGAAAATCTTTCAAGAAGCTGTAAATAAGTGTGCTGGTTTAACTTTCCCTCAATGAAATAAAGTCCAATAACTCCAACGTGATAAGAAACGGCACACCACACATTCACTTTTTTATAATATTGTCTTCTACAATGAATTCTAAAATTTGGATTTTCAGAAGCCCAAAACCGACAATTCTGAGATGAAACAACAACATTGGTTGTGAATGTGGATTCATCTAAGAAAATTATGAAATGATGAAAAATCTCTCTTCCATGATTTTTTCTCCAATGGTCAAACAAAAATCCAACCTACAGTCGTCATCTCCCTCTTCAAGCGTATGTTTATAATTTGCTTTATATGCCCTAATTTTCTTTGCCTTGTAAATTCTTTGGAGTTCAGACTTGCTAATATTAATAAGAGCTGATCTCTCTCTTAGTGGCATCCCAGGATTTTCTATAATAGAGGCATGAGCTATAATAGCCCCAACATTGTCTTCATCATATGCTTTTATTTTTCTTTTCATGTTAAGAACACTACCAGTAGCCAGAAACTTTTTAATTATTCTCATAGCCTGAGTACGTGACAAAGCAGTGTTTGGAAATTTCAAATTAAATTGGCTTACCACTTCTCTTAGCCAGTTTTCACAGCCAATTCCGTAGCATTGAACAATATAAATTTTTTCACGCACTGTGAGTACCATTTTCACTTAATTTTTATGCTTGGTTCATTAATTTGAAACAGAAATTAAGGATAATATTGACTACGTTTGACATATATGTCAATAATAAATGATAAATGTGTATCCACTGCTTTTCTCATAGCCTACATTTAGCTTCTACATAACTTTAAATATTAATTCACAAAAAATAATTTCTATGCAGTTTTAATTGAATGGTTCAAAATAAAATACTAATCTATTGAAAAAATGGGAAGTTTCAAAAAAATAATTTTATATTCCTGAAATTTGGTATAGATGTATAAAATTGCATTCTAAATAACTTTTCTTAGTGGAATTTTTTCATATTTTGAAAAATAAAGGTACTTTATTAGTGGTGATTTTTACATCTTTGCTTATAAAACACCCTGTAGAACACCAAATCAAGTCATTTTTGGTATACTTTAGTTTTACAACAAGCAGGACTCAATCCCCAAATACCATTCCAAAATTCCAAAATTTTTGGTCCATTACACCTCTTGTTACATCTATCCTGGGACACACTGTATATGAAAATCATTTTAGAACATGTTAATGTATCAAGAAATACATTGTATCTAATTGCTAAATTAAATAAATATGTGAGAGGATTTAAGAGCATATTAACACAATCATATGATTGTCACAGGATCAAAACATACTTAAGAGCATAAGCTTGTGCGAAAATTGTGATGTTAAACACTGGCTCAGCTGGGAAATAATTAAATTTATCTCGATAAAGAATGTTTGCAAAACAAATTGAGACTGTGTTTGACCGCGACACATTTTTTTATTTCTAACATAATGACCGCATTACAGTGAAATATACCAAACATTTTTTTCAATAAGTGTCACCACACGTAAATAATATATTAGAGGGCCAATAAAAGTACAACAGTGTACAAAATTGTTTGCTATAAGTCAAGTAGATGTTTACGTATTTATTTTGGCTAATTGTGTCACTGTGATATCGATTTCAGGACACAATGCGGCAAGGCACACGCCAGTGGCCAGAGACGACTGTCTATACTAGTTCGCAGGCCTTTCAGATTGTGCCAAAACCAATTATTCATAACCTAAATTCGTTCACAATGGCACAATGGCCTGTTCAGAAGTGCACATTTCCCTCATAAAACTTAACGATTCAACTTAATAAATTAATTTTATTGTAGAAATTAGGTTAAAAATTATTCTCTACTAGGACTGCCACAGCATTTAAGGAACATTTTAACATATCTGTAATAAGAATAATAGTAACCTTATTTTTTTAAATTTTATCTTTAATATGAAACTAGGGCATTAGCCTGTCTTCGCCAGGCGCTGCAGTGTTTATGTGTTTACCTAGCTAAAAAACCAAGCTAAAAAAATATGGAGAAGAATAATAATAATAATAAACTTTTTTTATGACATGACAATATGATACAGTATTATATAAGAATGGTCAGATTTAATATCTAAAAGCAAAAAAGGAAATAAATCACAGAGCGTACTAAATTATATTCTTTTAACTTGTGGAAAGTTTTACAATTAAAAATATTTTAGGTTTCATTCTAAATAGAAAACATTTGTTGTAACTTTTTATTTAATCAGGATGGTGATTACAAACTTTATATCTTAGAAAACTGGGTAATTTTACAGAAGCATTCAAGATATCATGTTTTTGTCTAATACCTTATGTACACTTCTGTGCAATGTGTCGCACACTTAAACTACACTATAAAGCAATCCAGTTTTTACTAAGATTGAGTGGTGTGAATCAGTCTTTTTGAATTTAGATTTTTTATTATTATATAGGTTCTAAAAAACTGACATTAATTGTGAAACGTCATAAGTAAGGTTTCTGAATAATGTTAATCCAGAAGAAAAACATACGTATTTTTGTTTTTTTTTTACTTTTTTACACTATTCGATGGGAACGCTTTCGATTTATAACAAATGTACAAATTAACGTTGAAAAATTCACAGATACGTCCGTCATTACAAGACTGAAAAACTTTTTCATCGGTAAACATAACATTGTTTCAAAACTCCAACAGGCGATAGACATAATTTAAACAAAACAGAATGCAGGCTTGCTTCTGTTCTTCTGTTAATATCGTCTTCTTGGCACTTGTGCAGTTTTTTAATTCCGATTTTCCAATCCTTTGGCTAGCTGTTGACCTCAATGACGGAAAATGTGTCATGAACACAGCGTCTCCTGATGTTTGAAACGATTTTCCCTCAAATAGCTAAGGAGTGCTTCATCTTGAGCGAGATTTGAACTTCTCGATCGGCCAGAACCGTCTTTTTTCTTTATGCTATCTTCTTCTTCCCATCTTTTTTTCACACTCATAACAGTACTTTTATTCAATTGATAATGGTTAGCAACTGTTTTGATAGACCATGCCTCTTCAATTTTAGAGAAAATTAAAATATTTTCATGTTCAGTTAATTTTGGCATTGCGTAAATATGACACTGACAAATAAATAAAGAATGATTTAATATAACGGGATTTAATTGCATAGAAGTGTACATCATTATAACAAACAAATTCACTACTATTTTTGAAAGCTAATAAAGACAGTCCACAAAAAAGAAGTATCAGAATATTACAGTTCCTAAATATATTTTCACAAGTAGTGTATCTTGCGGATAAGCTTACCATACATTTTATTACACGCTTTTGAGCTAAACATACATTATTTGATAGGGTGGCATGCCCTTTAAAACAAACATCATATCTTAACCGAGAAACAATTTCAGCAAAATATAAGTTCCTCAGCTGAGACTTATTTGGAACAATTTTATATTTTTGAACTGGAAAACTACTGAATGTAATTTGGCCATCAGTAATTCACAATGACTTTTCCAATTTAAACAACTGTTAATATTTATACCCAAGAATTTTATGTCGAACGTCCTTGTTGATGCATTATTAATTGACCGATCTACAATTGAATTAAAAAACTTTTTATAGTGACTGGTTGCAGCGTTTCCGCGCCACACGAAATCAGACATTGGGTTAAAAAAATCAGTTTCAATACATAAGTACCTTCTTTGGCTCATAAACGTGATATGTTGGTGATGTATTTCTTGCAAACAACAAACACAAGAAGAGCTGATGATTTTGGTGTAACCACGAATGTTCACATGACGAATTAGATTAGATTGTAAGCCAAATGTAAGGACATGTTGAAAGTAAATGATGTCACTATATACAGTGTGTAAAACTTGCAAAGATACGTTACTGTACTTGTCTGTGGTCAATATGATAGGGCAATGAACTTACTTGTGAAAGAACATATCGAAGATGTCCACATTTCCTTAATTGGCATAAAAAGTTAAGCTGGCGCGTGCGGACAAAGTGCCGCGTTTTTTGCTTTCGGTCGATCAATCAGGACACCGGCAGGTACAAAGTACCGCCGAAGTTTGACGTTTTTGTGTTATCGACGGGTTTAAGTAAATATCTTTTATATCAACTTGTTGTTGTAGAGTTCACTAGCATAGGGTCAATGTCTCTTCGACTTGTTTTGTTATTTTTGTAGTGTAATTTGATTAAAACCAAAAAGTCACTTCTACCCTCTCCAGCTTTGTTGTCAACAATGTCAATCCCAAGTCTGATAAAGGGGGAGGGGAGTGATATGGTTGTACCGCGTTACGTCAGATTGATTAAAGTCATTGCGACGCATTTCTACAAAAAAATAAGGTAATTTTTTTGGCCATATTTCTTTAATTTTTCATTTTCTTAACTCCTTTCGATGGGGATAACGTACTGATAAATTTTCCGCATGTCATAGTAAATCACCCTGTATAAGCTTTCGTAATTTGTAATTATAAGAAATTGTAGTAGTATTTGGTATCTGTAACAATCTGTAAATGTAATCTGTACAACATTTTGTAAAATAATAAAAAAAATTATAATAATAATGGGTCAAATTAGTTGTTTAGACAATCGAGGTGGTCGTTCATCCATTAATAGATCACGTTCATGAGCCAAAGAAGGTTGAAAATGTTTTTTTAACGTTAACTCTGACTTTAAGTGACGCGAAAACGTTGCCACACGGTCGTGAAAAAGAGTCTTTTAATTCAATAGGCCTTGCTCACCTAACGAATTTATTCAAACTTTAATGTTGAATACCGTCTGTAAAAGAAAAAATAAGAAAAAATTCTGTGCACAGTGTGTTTTGTATTAAGTAAAGATTCTAAAAATACTAAAATTATATTTCTTGCAAGGCGCCTACTGTAGATCGACACCCCCTCCCAATCTGTTGCAGATGTTTAAGAAAACTTGCAAACTTTCATTTGCCACTTTTTTCAACTTTCTAATCGTTAACGGAGATCAACCGTTTTAAGAAAATGCTTTTCCAAAGAGTTGACGTGGTTGGCTGAGAGAGAGGGGAGTGCCAACCCAATGTTTTTCTTTAAGAAGTCAACCTCTATCGAATTACATCAGTTTCATTTTTCTATCACAGGGCGAGAAATACAATTTTTAATGGAAGTTGTATTTTTTAAACAGACTCGGGCAAAAATGACAGCCAACCATGGCGTTCCATGCATGGCTATCAACGAGCTTGGATTTTTAAAATGAAATTCATATTTCTATCTTATCACGGAAGGATTCACACAGTCAACATTCCTATTATTAGCAAACCTGGTCGATAAGGAAATTTTTGCTAAGTTCAGTGTCCTTCCGCAATGTATGTATGTTTTAAGGAGTGTCTTAGGTGACATTGAACACCTTTTGTAATAACAATATGCCTAAGATTTCTGTCGTGGTTACTGAATCCATTGTTGATAGACTATCTTGTTCTGACCATCGTGAAATTTTAACCATGGACGTTGTGAAGGCTGTTTGTAAAATAGAGATTTCCGGTGGTGTAAACGGAAGAGCCAATATAATATGTAAACTCGCAAAGATGTAACGGTATTTAAGCGTGAAATATATACACCATTATTTTATTGGCGTGTGAAATTAATGCCAGCAACCTGTAGTTATGACGTTGTAGTTATGTAGTTATCTATCCCCTTTTTATGTAGTGGAAGATTGAGGTTCTTCAATCATCGGGCCGGATTCCTATCTATATCTTTTGGCATATTCTCTAAAAGACTCTCATTCCTTGTGGATAGGCGCCCTTTTGAAGAACTTTTATTAAACTTCGTCTTGATCGCGAGACAAGCTAGTTTGGTGAAAGTACTATGAAATTTTTGGTTCTCTTTCTGGTTTACTTAAAAATTGAATCCACGAACCCAGCTTCACACTAGATCAGCTAGCCGATCGCCGCCCGTACTTTGACTTATTTGAAATATTCTTATGTATGCTAAAACCAAGTGCAACTAATTGTATTTTTTCTAAAACTAAGTACGAGTGTTCCAGCATCTATGAGACATAATTGAGGTTCATTACTGCATCAATACATGTTCATTATCTTTTAGTCCCACATGCTATGCTTATCATTTCATTTCTAGTTATTCTTGTATGTTTTCAGTCGAACAAATGCAATTTAATGCTCTTGTTTATATCACTAACAAAGTAATCATGGCCGCGTTACCTAATAACATCCTGTAAGCTCCACATTGTTGGTATGTCCGAGTGTCCTCTTTGTACTCGACTGTATCAGTCCGTAAAAGCTCGACATAAGCCCTCGGAACTTCATCTGGCAAGCCGCATTGTTTGTAGTTTCAACTTAGGCTTCTCTTGATCTCGCAATCTATTTGTTAGAAACACTTATGTTTCACTTTAAGCCCATAATTGCAAATTAGTTTCTTCGCTTCATTTGCATCAGTAATTTTCTTGCATAGTCAGCATATCTGGCGCTTGAAGTCTTCCTGGAAGCTATATAAATTTCCTGACTTAACTATTCATTTTCTACAAAGTGTATCACGTCATATTTTAGCTGGCAGGATAAAATTGCTAATTAGGAATATTTACATTACACGTAGTTAAACGTAACGATTGTGGTATTTTGCTACTATGCGAAACAGTAAGTGGTAAACATTGTCGATGAAAAATACTTTTAATTGGCAGATCACTTTACAGGGTAGCATAAAAGTATGGGAACAGTAGGATAACTTGAAAAATACGAAAATTTTAAATACAGAAGTTATAGGAAATTTCCCTGTCTATCTGATGGATTTGACCTTGACCATGACCTTCAAGATCATTTGAAGGTCAAGTCGATTTTTTTAAATGGAACCCCCTACTTTTAATCCCGGAAATGAAACGAGCAGAAAATTGTACATTCGGATATTATCTTCGGCACTTGACCTATTGATCTCTAAAGGTTATCTTTACTTTACTCTTGAACTTCAATTTTGTAAATGCCGAAAGTCATATTCGAACGTAAAATTTCATTTCCAGGGTTAAAAATAGGTGGTTCCATTTGAAAAAATCGATTTGACCTTAAAATGACCCTGAAAGTCATCGTCAAGGTCAAAACCAAGGCCACCGCCAGATAGAGGGAAATTTCCTACAACTTTCGTATTTAAAGTTTTTTTCTAGAATTCGTATTTTTCAAGTTATCCTGCTGTTCCCGTACTTGTCTTGTTATTACAGCATATGTTCAAAATGTTCTCCATTGATAGTTTGACAGTGAGCTAGAGGGATATAAAAATTGTCAATTGTACTTCTTATCACGTCTGGTGTAATCTCAGCACACACATCTATTATCGCTGTTGCAGTTCATTTAGTTACAAAATTGAAGTTCAAGAGTAAAGTAAAGATGACCTTTACAGGTCAATTTTATAAGTGCCGAAGGTCATATTCGAACGTAAAATTTTTCGCCCGTTTCATTTCCGGGGTTAAAAGTACGGCAAGAAACAAATAGATTGCGAGCTCAAGAGAAGCCTAAGTTGAAAGTACAAACAATGCGGCTTGCCACATAAAGTTCCGAGGGCTTATGTCGAGCTTTTACGGACTGATACAGTCGAGTACAAAGAGAACATTCGGATATACCAACAATGTGGAGCTTACAGGATGTTATTAGGTAACGCGGCCATGATTACTTTGTTAGTGATAGAAACGAGAGCATTAAATTTAAAAAATCGACTTGACCTTCAAATGACCTTGGAAGTCATGGTCCAGGACAAATCTAAGGTCACCGTCAGATAGCCAGGGAAATTTCCTACAGCTTTTGTATTTAAAGTTCGTATTTTTCAAGTTATCCTGCAGTTCCCATACTTTTATGCCACCCTGTATAATGCCAAAATTAATTATGTGACGTACTCTTTGAAACTAGAAAGTGTCCTTTTAAACATAAACAAAAATACAACCTAGAAAACTTGTATCCGAAGCTCGGAAGATTTATCTCCGCACCAGAGACGGCTCTCATAGAGACATAATTTTCTACTGAAAATACCTACTAAAACATTCAGAAAAACGACGAAATAGTGAAATATTCATCATTGCCAGCTACAATGTATTTTTGGTGATAAATTAAACCTAAAAACCTCGCTAAAAACGGTAATGATTCTCTTACAAAAACATGCAAATAAAAAACAACGAAAAAAATTTTGATATATATAATATATGATGTACTAAGTGGAAATAATTGTTTACAGAACTTTAATAATATATCGCCTACCCCAAAAACTCATAAAACGATGTCACATCGGTAGTGGGGTGGAAGTAAAAGAATATTTTAAAGCACACAAACTAAATCACAGTTTTATTTTTTCGATCCCCTTTAATAATGGGGTAGGAGTGGTATTGGGGCTGGCTAATGCCAAGAAATTTCTTGAGTACTTAGCTTCTCTTATATATACTAAATACCAAGTTTATAGACTCTTACTTGCTTAATTTACCTATTTTTCTTTTTTTTTGACAACTGGCAATTGGCATGTCGGAATTAACCGAATAATCAAAAAAATCATATACGCGGGGAAAAATCATTTATTATAAAAGCGGTACTAAACCGAAATTTTGGAAAGTAGCAATAAAGGCGATATAGAAAACATACCCGATGAAATTTTTGAAGCCGCGACTGAGGCTACCGTTCGATTCAGTTATTGCCCGACAAGTCGAAACAGAGGTATGAAGATGTCTATCATTTATTCAGGGCGAAAAGGGTCAAGTCAAGTACCGTAGATGTTATTTTAACTTACATAACAATCGAAGATATTAGCTACATCAACTCTCTGGAGTCGATATTCAATGTTAAAAGCAATTATTTCATCAAAAAATGACGTGGAGCTTTTCCGAAGAAGAAGAATATTGGATTGAAAGCTAAGAAGTTTTGTGTTTTGGCCAGAGCCCAAATTGACAATTTTTTTTATGGAAGATGATAAATATTTAATACCATTTTTAGGTTGCATCATTTTTCGAAAACTGTTCATTAAAAGTTGACTTTTTGTTCATTAAAAGTTGAACGTAAAAGTCTTTTTTTCCGCCAACCAGGAAGTACACCCTTTCTGGAAAAATTATCCGCCAGAAATTAATGTTCTCTCATGCTAGATCGGAACGTGACATTAGAGATCGGCAATAGTATATTGTGTAATTTGGTATGAAAGTAATTTATTCCAGGACGACGATGCAAACAAGCATCGAGCAACAATTTGCATCATCGTCCGGGAATGTGCTTTCACACCGAACCACACATACTACCTGTTTTTTTCTGAAATCACAATAAATATTATTATAAATTAAGGAATTTGTATTAATGCATAACATTTCTTCATTACAATCTGACGGCTTTCTAATAAATGCAATTTTAATGTGAGTTGGTTTGTCTTCGTGTATTTATTTACTGTCTAAAATATACATGAAAAACCATACGGAATTGTTACTTTCTCGGCCTAGACCGGGCGAGCGGTTTTGTTGATCGTTGCTTGGCAACGGATCTTTTTCGGTCTGTTTTCCGATAGTTTCTTAGCAACGGGCTAAAATACTGGCTATCGTTACTGACACGACAAAGAATATTTGATGTTAAAATATGTGCAGCCAATTGTAGATGACGTAGATGTCAAATAAATTTACTGTAAATATTAAAATTTTCTCTTCACATTTTTAGTAATTTTTGAACTGTTTTCGAAAAAATGTTGTTTGATACTCGATTGCGAAATTCTTTTGCATTTTCGTATGATTTTTTTGCTCGCTATCACTCGCAAAAAACTTTCGTTCTCCAATGCAAAAATGGCATTTCGTAATCTAGCATTGAAAATAACTATTTCCGAAATTGTTACCTAAATAACTACTTGCCTAGTGAAGCCACAAAATTGAATCATGGGACATCCCGTATATTGTTAAAAATACATTGCTGGTGTGCCCTCTTAATTTATAGATTACAAAGTAAACGTAGAAGACAATTTCTCTTTATTTAAAAGGAATTCTGCCCACTGTGTACAAAGGAAACAGTTTTTTCTTCAAGAGCCTCATATTTAACTTAATTGCCGAGTCATTTTATCACCCCCCACGAGAAGACAAAAAAGAAAAATACTGGTAATTATATTAATCTGACCAACAAAAAGTAAAGGGATTTTCTTTTATTAAGTTTTCCATTAAGGGCGGACAATTTAGTTGGGGATTGCTTCATCATTGATTTGAAAAGCTCCCGAAACTCACTAGCCGTACCCTTTTGTTTTCCACCGGAACTAATAACGCTTCAAGTGTCAATGAAATCTGTACTCTCTTTCTTTGTCTGTTCCATCCAATAACCAAATTCCGACCTTATAACGTAAATAAAAGCTGTTTGTGTAGTTTATATTTCAACGAAATTAGAAAGGTGGATATACAACGGATGACAATAAAGTCGTTAAAAGAAAATTGAGTTCTCGATACATGAACCTTTCACTCGGAATGAGCCATTTATTTGTATTTATGTGTATTTTACCGATAAAGTATACATCTCTAACCGAATAAACTTAAATCAAAAACTTCTTATAATTTTTTTCTCTATTTGCCTTCATAGATCTGCATGAATTAACATGCAAAAAAATTATATATTGTGAGGTGGTAAATAAAAGAAATACCATGAGACGCACAAAGATTAGATTTGCTAACGCTTTAGCTTTATCCATCTTTTTTTTACGCCTCTGAGAAATGGACCGTTAGAGAGGCGGAAGAATGTTCTTACAACATAATTAAAAAATCATTTTATAAAGGCTTTATTATCGCTCTATAAAGGTTCCCGATATATCTCCTACAGAGTTTCGAGTAATTATGCGACTATTTTTATTTTATAATGATTACGAAATCGTTAGTTAAATAGCTATTATAAAACTGGGTTGTTCTTTTAATGACATATTACCAGGTGATATAAACGTTCTTACAATATAGTAGTTAAGCTTATACAGAACACAGTTCTTGATAAGTGCTCTTATACAGAAACTAATTATTAAGGCATTTCAGTGGGATTCATTGACCGCATAGAGAATTTGCATACAAGCGGTGTGATACCGCAAAACTAATCAGAGAGCTGCATAGCTTTATAATGGATACGCAACACACTGAATTATTCTGAGAAAAAATTCTGTATATGGTTGTATAATATCTGCGTAAGGTGATGAATTTTTCTTTAAAGCAGACTACAATCTGCCTTATAATCTAAAAGTGCTTGTGACTGTATAGTAACAGCATAACGAGCTGAATTGTTTTATAACAAAACCCCAGCCGTATTTATACCACAAAAGTACCTGTAGTTATATAATAGCTATATAATGATTTGAATTTTCTATAGGATATTCTACAGCGGCTTTTATAGTATATAAGGATGTCATCGTCGTTATTTCAATGGCTACATATCGAGTTAAATAGTTCTCTAAAACAAAGCTCTACAACATTTATATAAAAAAAAATTGGAATATGGATAATTACCGCCAATAGAACTGAATCATTCTTTAAGACACTTCACAAAAATCTCTAGAAGCGCTTTATAATATCTGTTATTAAAATAAATAGTTTTATAAAAGCTGTTTAATTAAATTTGAAATTTTTATTCGACTCATTGCATTTGTATGAGAGCTTTTTAAGATACTTTACAGATGCTATAGAAATGTTACTTCAGGTTAAATAATTGTGCGAGTACACTATTTTTCGTAGTTTTTAAGCGATAAAATAGCTTTATACACCTACACCTATTCTGGGCACACAGAGTGTTTCAGATAAAAGACCCCGAACATTATCTCGAAAAATAATAAAGATATTTGAAATTTGTGAATATACGTATGATTCACATAAAAACGGCAGAAAGTAACTGCTGTTAGAATTTTTTTTTCGCAGTGCATAGAGGTGGCACACAGTGGGAAAAATGTTCCCTTTTTGGACAAAAATCTGCCGATAGTAGATATATCACATCCAGAGGAAGTATAGCAACGCAAAAGAAATTTTTGAAAATTTTTATTGTTCAAATAGGCTTAGAATATCATGAAACGTCGAGATTTAAGTTTGAGCAAAAAAATGCCTGTCTGTCGGTCTCTCTGTAATTTTTTTGTGCGCATGATTACTCTGGAACCGTTTAAGATATTGACTTGAAATTTTGTACACATACGTATTTTAACGAGATCTGGATTATATTTTCATCTTATTCCTTTGAAGGGTTGGGGGGTAAATTGGGGTAAGTGGGGGTAAACAGTCAAATCAGGCAGGTAAGAGTC
The DNA here is from genome assembly GCA_936432065.2 of Rutpela maculata. Lineage (NCBI taxonomy): Eukaryota > Metazoa > Arthropoda > Insecta > Coleoptera > Cerambycidae > Rutpela > Rutpela maculata. Next base: position 176,644,331 of record OW386288.2, read on the forward strand.
CCTAAGATTCGTATTTGGTATATACAAGAGAAGCTAATGTAAAAAAAAATTTAATTAGCCACCCCCATTACTACCCCCAACCCATTATAAAAGGGGATGAAAAAAAATGTGATTTAGTATGTGTACAAGAACCAATGGACTCAATATTTTTTTACTTCATCTATCCCACTACCACCCTCTTCCTTTCGTTGTGAGAGACTTGGACAGCGGTTTTTTCTCTTTATTCCGCGCTTACCTCCTTGGCCGACAGTCACAAACAAACGAAGTAGTGTTCGTGTAGATTGGATACCAAATTCATTTTTATGGTTTTATGGTTTATAATATATATAATGGGGTTATTTCATGTGTGTAAAAAACTTAAAAATTCCTGCTAATTTGAATAGTAAAATATACGAGAATAACGTAACAGCAATTAAAATCACTCTGATATTTGTTAATTATTCATAAATCCACAAAAACTATACTAGGTACTCATTTTAAATTTTATTAACGCGTGACGTCAATGGTTAGAGGTAATTTTATGGTAATTTTATTATTGTTAGATTGCTGCCCTGTCAATACCAAATGTAACACTAATGTTTTAACCTCTTGTTTCCCAGTTTGCAAATAAATATTTTATGAATTTTAGGAAGTGTGAAGAGGCGCAAAACTTTGTTGTTTTGAGAAAAAATTTAAAAAGCATCAGAAAGCTTGATCAATTTTCTTTAAAATTGGTATCTACGGATATTTTGAAGAAATTGATAATTAGCGAGATTCTTGGGAAAATGGAAGAAATGTCAGGTTTTCCTAGAAAATGCATGTAAATCTCATTTTTCTCAGAAACGTTCGCCTCGAAGGGCCGAGATTAATGGAACGTCTAGGTAACACATGATATTAAGAGTACATCGTAATTTAGATTAATTTCAGTTAATTACCGATTAATTACGGTGACAAAATGGCGAAATTGAACAAAAAAAAAATGTTCTCACTTCCGCCCCTTCTATTTCCCTCATTTTTATCGCAAGACAAAAATTAAAAAAAGACTTTTAGCAAATTTAATTATATTTATATTCGTTAGAATAGTTTTTTGGCATAGGAGCTAAGGTTAAGGAGTTACCAACTCTTTAAACAAGAAATGTGCGATTTTTGCTGGACATAGCCACATATTTCAGTATATATCTCCGAAAGGAAAAATAAAAGCAAAATTCTGATGGTTATGAAACGAACTCGTTTTACGTTATTTTTTATTTTGAGCTAGCTCTTACCGTTTCAGAGATATTGGCGAAAAATAGTAAAAAAAACATGCATGTCGGAACCGAAAATAGCGCAAAAACATGCAATCTTAAAACGTTCATATTTTTCGAAAAACACTTGCGGGAGGGCCGAACGATGCCGCGATGCAAAAAGGAAGAATTCTAGTTAATCCGCATCGTAAATTACACAAGGCAAATCGAAAATTCGGCTCGGCACGAACGAATCAAAACTGGAGTTTTTTAACATTTAGCGAAAACGGCAAAACAAAATGTCAGTCACACATCAATATAGGTAATGGTGGGGGCGAGCGTAGAGGCGACTTCAATGTGAATATCAGTCGATATTCCGTTGAAGCAACGTCGAGAGCGGTTAGTACTTGGATGGGTGACCCCTCTTGGGAAATACAGCGTTCTCGTCCCACCTTCTAGCGGCTTGTATATCAGTGTATACTCGGAAGTTACGTAATTTCAGACGAGGATTACGTAGTGGATATACCATCCTTCGGAGGGGATGTAAAGCAGGCGGTCCCTTGTCTATTAAATGTTAGGCAAGTAAAAGATCCCTACTCTTCTTAAGGGAAGAGGTTCGGCAAAATTTCCAGGTCGGGGGTAGCTCGTCTCCTGGCGTCGGTGATAGGCCCTGGTAGCGGAAATAGGCCGACGTTAAATAGTTTAAAAAAAAAATAGGTAATGGTGAAGTTTACATTTGATGGCTCCCATACAAATTTACTGTTTGAACTATACTGCGCATGCGTAACCATTGACGTCACGGCTTTTGGCGGGAACTACCATTTTCAAATTACAAATTGAATTTAAAATTTTTCAACGTCCATAAAAAAATTTCCATTACATATACTTAGTTATTACTAGTCCTAGAATCCAAATTTAATGTAAATAAAAATTAAGAAACAATGAAATAACCCCATTGCTTAAGTTTCTTGAATCGCTTTTAACGTATTAGGCGGGTTAAAATAGGAATTGAAGGGGTAAGGTGGTGAAAATTCGAAATTCAAGTAAAATAAAGTTAACAAAACCACTTTGTCGCAGCACTACTTTAAATTACAATGTCTTAAGGGTATTTTATTTTTTTTTTTTAATTTAAATTGATTTATATATCTACTGTCAGCAGATTTTTGTCCAAAAAGGACACATTTTTCTCACTGTGTGGCGCGGCGGGAAATTTTGTAAAAATCAGCTGCTTTGGAGCTAGACGATTTTTTTTTCGTTCTTTTTTTGCATAAATTTTGAAAACTCCTGCAACTGTTTTGTTAAAATTTTAGAACATCGGTTATTTGGAACTTTTATTTTGTTAAATACAATTCTTCCTTTATTATTATATATTTTGAATCAATTCTAAAGATTAAACAGTATTAAATTCTCCCTTAGTAAATTTCAATGGAAATTCGGTTTTTCCCATACAATAATAGAATGTAAATGATATCAATATATATTAACCTCCCTCATGCCAATAAATACCAAACTAAGTTCATGCAATAAACGTTTCCTCAAAATGTACAGTTAGCTCTTTCAAAGTTAAACAAGTTAAGGTAGAACAATCAAAATAAAGACAAACTCAACAAATCATGTATCCTCAGCTGTAGATATATATTTATTCGTTTAATTGCATATCCGCTAACAAGGCGAAGCTATATTATACGATGTAGCTATACATATAGACCTTCATCAAAATATTAGCTGCAATCAGTGCAAATATGATTACGTAAGTAAATAATAGTACGTACCATACACCTGAGAGTAGATCGGTTATTAAAATAAATATAACGTAAAATCATACTGCAATATGTATCAGCGTTGGTAAGGGAGAAATCAGAAAACCACAAATGTATAATAATAATAATAACAATAATGTTTAATTATCAAATATTACTAATACAATACATTGCATGTACCATTTACATAAATAAGCAACATACACCGTAAAATGTCGCAGAAGATGCTTGAGCGTGGCAAAAAAGAACTACCCAAATTACAGTATGGAACAAATTAGATGGGATTTGGGGTTTTCTCTAAAACTATGGCAGAGAGACAAAAATCAAACCGCGATCGTCTATCTTTTTCGACTACCGAGCTACAAAGCGTTTTTGGTAAATTGGCATTTTTGGATGACCTCTATATCTCAATGACCAAGTGTCGAATCGAAAATCGAGTAACACATTCTTAAGGCACTTTTTTGAGTAGAATCCTTTACTGATAAGAAGAAAATTATGCATGCCTCCCATGTAACAATTTAAATGCTATGCGGACTTGAATAAGTTTTGTAATAGCTTTATTGAGAATGTAAGTTTGCTAAATGGCTTTATAGCGGTAGTATAGCAGGCCAACAACTCTTTCAAGACTAAGTAGTTTTATTAAGAGTTGTAACAACCTCCAGGAGGCTGAGTTTTAATACCATTTAGCATTTGTTTTAAATAGAGTCTATTGGCACTTGTAAAGGTTTTAAGGTGGTGGTAAGCACTACCATGATAAAATCATCTGGCCTAGGAAACCAATTTACCTCAGAGACAACGTTCATAAAACCAATATGCCTAAGAGTATTAAAGGGGCATCTGAATATTCTAATCATAAAACTGCTATAAAGCTGTATTGGCTTGTATAATGCCAAATGTAACGTAAGAATCATTTAGTCTGGACAGTTTGACAGGTGGATAAATAGATTTTACTTATTTTAGGTAAATTTTTAATCACTTGTGTTGTGAAGTACATCAAGAAATTAAATATGGAGACAAATTTTTCACAAACGTGGATGAAAATTTAAAAAAAGTGGTTACTTTAAACGGAAAGCCAGAAATGCATTTGACAGAAAGTTATTTATAAGTAATCGCGCGATTTAGGTAGGTTATTGATGACACTGGTTTTTGTCAGCATCAAGTGTCTGTTTTTGCCTTCTAACAAGGATTCTTGGGTTAGTTGCATTCTGAGTACCATATTTTTAACCTGATACCCACTTTAAACAATTAGAGCCATACCACATATTTGACTAATCAAGATAATCAAATAAATGTGACAGGTTATCTTCTTTTTATTATTTATATCTTTTTGCTCTTTTATTCACATTCCAGTGCAGTTCACTGCATCTGGGTATAAAGGCATATAGCCGACCCTTTCAGAGCAATCACAGCACCGCTAAGGTAAGGAGAAAGTAAGTAACAAGTTTGAGATTATATGTAAATAAACGCCAAAAAAGTCAAATATCTTTGGGCAGGAGGTTTTACGGTGGTTGTAAACAAATTTTAATATAGGTCAAATGGTGTTAAACAATACCAAATGGACTTACATAAATGTAAGAAGACTTAAATTGGTTGTAATTAGTAGCAAATGCTCTTGTACGAGAGCATTGTGACAATCTTAAGATCAAATAAGTACTCTTATTGTGGTATTGCCGGCAATCAACAGGTTTTATTCGAAAATCGTAATTTTTCTACAAAAATATCTTTATAAACAAAAGCTGTCATGTTGGAATTATTGAAATGAACAATTACTTAGTTGCAATTTTTACAGTAAGGACTAAAATCATGATTATTATTACTAACGTGTGATTTAAGTTGATGCCAACAAAAAATAAACCTTTTTTAAAAAATTAATTTTAAAATATTTCTTAAAATTTCCAAAGTTTTCAATATTTTTCAAGGGCCTCCGTATTTTTCGACCTTCTAGTTGTGATATCATCAGTACAATTTAATGCGTAGCTAAATTTTCATTCACGGTGAGTACCTACTGAACTTTTAACTAGTAGAGAGAGACCAGCTGAAAGTTGAACAACAGCAAATGCTTATTATAATATTCATTATCAACACGCGACTAATTTGCCAACATTGCCAACTTAGATTTAATATGATGGCAAGCATAAAACCTTTCTATTAAAAATAACCATATTAACAGAGCAAACAGTTTTTTAAGTGCAGTGCAGTTCTAAAGCATTTTAGTTTTATGATGACTTTACGAAGTGGTTTTTTAATAGTTTAAACAACGGTTTGTAGATAGTCCCTTAAGGCCAAAATTATGCTTTTAGGATTTATTGTTGGTTTTATAAATAGTTATAAAAGCTGTTTAGAATAAAACCAATTGGTTTTAAAATGACTTTTAAAAAAGGCCCTCAGAGCTCTTTTAAGAATGTTCCCTCTTAGCTTTATACAAGTGTTATAAAAGTTTAATAGCGTTTGTCAAAGATATATAGTGTTATCAGAAGTTTTATTAAATAGACTTCAAGAGGTTCTGAAGATCATGATAAAATTTAAATTTTTACTTGGGGCAGTTTTTGAGATATAGAACACCCTGTAAATTATTTCATTATTCGATCATAATTCCCAATGATATATCATATATCATATTTATCTTTAAAAAAAGTGGTTAATTTTCGAAGAATTTAATATATTTTTAAGGAGGCCATGAGTTAATTATGAGTGATAATTGTTAAAAATGGTTCAGTTGAGTAATGGTGGAAAATATGATATGATTAAGTGTTTTATAGAATGCGGAGAAGTCCAGACGGCCAGGTGAGATACAGTTCAAGATAGTCATTTATTTGTGGTTAAATATATTCCGTATCGGCGACTTGCAAGAAATCAGCAACCATTAACTTATAGATCAATAAAAGAACTAAATATGAGACTAATAATAATTTACATCTATACTATGAAAACATAACTTCTTGTGTGGCATAAATTCACATTTAATGCTCGATTCTCGTGGTATTTGTATACCTTGAACTCTGTTAAAATATGTCAAAAATTTTGTTTAAATGTATTTTTGTTAACTGATTATCTCTGATAACAATATCTCCATAAACCTTGATTCTGTTGTTTAAAAAGTGTTTAGCAACATTTAAGAAATTCGTTTATTTCTATACTAAATTATCACCAAAATATATTTTCCTGGCGGTATCGTTATCCGTCCCATAATAGTTCCTGTTGAGTTTAATCTTGCCCTATATATCTTTCAGATTTCCCCAGATTCAGTGGTCGAAAACTTTTTGATAGGTTTCGCTCTATAACGTTATCACTGTTTATGTGAACCTATTTTAGAACTTCTTGCCTTCAATATATATTTTAAACAGAAAAACAAGTTCTTGTGGATTGGTATTTTTTTATTCGATTTCAATTCATCAGGGCTTTCGTATTAAATCTAGCCACCCCATCTTTCTATTTAGAGCAAATGTAATTTCAGGAAAATAAACGATTTTTTGTTCTAAAGGAAGTGCAAAATGTATTGTTAAAAATATGATATCACATACACCTTTTTTTAAAAATAAACATCTTGTGCTTCTACTTACATAATTTTTAAAAACCGCTGCCCAAGGTATCACTACTTCCACATCCAGATTTTCTATCCAAGTCACTCACAGCGAAAAAAATTTTGTATGTGGAAATAATTGTTTAATAATATATATTTGAAATCCTCTACCTCAAAAACTCATAATACGATACCCCACATCGGTAGTGGGGTGGGGGTGGTAGTGGGGGTGGATAAGGTAAAAAATATTTTGAGGTTTCTGGTTCTTGTACACACACTAAATCACAATTTTTTTCATCCCCTTTAATAATGGGGTGGGGGTGGTAATGGGGGTGGCTAATGCCAAAATTTGTTTTGAGACCTTAGCTTCTCTTGTATATAGTAAATACCAATTTTATGAACTCTTACCTGCTTGCTTTACCTATTTACCCCAAATTTACCCTAATTTACCCCCCAACCCTTCGACGGAACAAGATGAAAATAATTTAGTTCTAGATCTCTAGTTCAAGTCAATATCTCAAACGGTTCCAGAGTAAACGTGCGCACAAAAAAAAATTACCGACCTACAGACAGACAGACCGACAGACAGACAGACAGACAGACAGACCGACAGACAGACAGACAGACCGACAGACAGACAGACAGACAGACAGACAGACAGACAGACAGACAGACAGACAGACAGACAGACAGACAGACAGACAGACAGACAGACAGAAATTTTTTTTTCGCTCAAACTTAAAATCTCTACGTTTCATGACATTCTAAGCCTATCTGAACAATAAAAATGTTTAAACATTTTTTTGTCGTTACTATACTTCCACTGGATGTGGAAGTAGAAATATTATTTTGGGTATTCAGCACATAACTTTCAAAGAAACCGTTCCATTCCTTTCATTTACCATTGCATTGATCTAAATCTGACCAAGCTAGAATATCCCTTACGAATTGATTTGTCAACTTTTTTCACGCACTCTATAGCAAAAAAGGCCTAGAATTCGTCTGTTTTTGCATAATAGATAGTGGGCCAAAGGAAAGAACAAAATAAATCCTATGGAGCTCAAATTAAACTTTGAGAAATTTTAAGGTGAGCATATTTTTTACTTTTTTGAAAAAAATGCAAAAATCACCCCTATTCAAGGGGTGGTTTCCTTACTATTACAAGGGGTAGGAGGGTGGTAGCTGAATTTCCCTGTAGATATGGGTTCGACTAGTCATAATAATTTTAGTGAAAATCCCATGACGATTGTATCATGTGGGTAGGACTTCTGAATTTTTTCGTTTTCTGGGGTTGGTATTTTAATTATTACAGGGGTTCCAAATACGCTACAGAATAATATATAATCCGCAAATAATTCATACAATATAAAATCTGAATAATAACAGTTGTTTTATTTTTTAAAATATTCATTATATACTGCCTTTTTTAAATATTTTCTACCCTTGAATAGGGATGATTTTTGCATGTTTTCAAAAAAGTAAAAAACATGCTCACCCTGAAATTTCTCTGAGTTTAATTTCAGCACTATAGGATTTATTTTGCTCTTTCTCTTGGCCCGCTATCTGCAAAAACAAGCGAATTTTGCGGTCACTCTTTTGTTGCGAAATTGTATTAACACGACAATGTTGATGGATGATCCCAGAAAACTAGTAACTTTACAGTCGTTAAAATGGTCAGCAGAATGTCCTCCAACTGAAGATGGTTTCAAGCAGCATGTGCTCAGGTTGGTTCAATTTTATTTTTATTTTCTTTTATATATTAAATGAATTCTCGATTTTCAGGTGTTTATTACAGAGCAAAATATGGTGCAGCAGTCATAAACTTAATGTTGAGGAGTTTAATATTCTTCAGTTTGCGAAATTGCATTTCGGTAAAATGTCCATGTCTTCGAGAAAATCCAAAATGTTCATCGGCCTGCAGGTGCAGAAAATGCCGTAATGTTACAATTAAAATTGAACCAATTAATGCAGAACTTGATTTTTGAACATTTTTGTTTAATTTTTTTATGATCAGAATTAACGATTAAATATTTTATAATAATTCATTCATTGGTAATTAAAATGTATATCTTTTTAACTGTGTTTTATTTCATAACAGCAGGTATCCATCATAATAATAATACTCCATCAGTACTGTTGTATTATGTCCTTTTTCGACATGCTGGATCACGTATCTATCGATCTTTATCCCACTCGCAATGCGCTATATGACTAATGCAACGCGCGCGTGTTCAAATATCTCTATAGCCTTTATTTGTGAAACGCGACAATATGTTATATGACAGAAAATATTTCTTAAACATCAGGGAAAAGGTTAATACAAAAAAATTTGAAATCGACATCGTGAAATAAAAAGTTATGCATGTGTGAAAGCATTTTTATCAATTATTGCAAAACATACATTGTTTTTCAAAATGTAATAAGTCGAATTACGACACTATTGTTGAATTATTATTTGGAATAAACTCTATCAATCAAATCTAGAATCATACACTTAAGTGCAGTATTTTCCGAGTAATATGTTTTTTTACTTACAGGCGCGCGGTATAAGAGAAATTAAATGCTCACAAATTTTGTCTCGACCAAGGGAAAAGGTCGTCAACAGGGAATATAATATATTTATTTTTTCTCTATCAGCTGGTCTATATATCATTCTACTCCGAAAAAAATGTCTCCTTAAATAATCGTGCTACGCTCGAAATAATTCTGCTCCACTATCACACTTCTTATAGTATAAAATAATTTTGCCAAAAAACAGGAAAAACTAAACTACAATAAATATTCGAATTGTCTTCCATTGACATCTATGAATATTTCTGATATTTATTGAGAAGGGCATGGCAAAAAAAGGAAAATCGAAATAACCGTAAATGTCAAAGACTAATTTGTGGGTTAATTGTGAGCATTGTTAAAAATTGTTCAGTCTAGTAATGGTGAAAAACATGATATTATTAAGTCTTTTATAGAATGCGGAGAAGATTCAAATTTAGCTTCAGAGTTTTATTTTAATAGTCATAGACAGCAAAACTTCGTGCCAAAATTTCTGCCTAAACAGTATAAATATCCAGAAGAGAAACAGCCAGTCATAAATATATTCAAAAGCCTGCAAATGAGATTGAATCATTGAACAGAAAATATTATTTTAGAAACTGTAAGAAAAAATCCTAATATATTGTCTCGAGAAATAGAGGAAAATTTAGGAATCCCAAAAACAACTGCGTTGCGTTGCTTAAAAAAGTATAAATTCAAACTCTACATAATTAGGATTAGTCACCATCTGTACCCAAACGACTTTCAAAAGAGTCTAGATTTTTGTCAGTGGTTTTTGCGTCAGTGCAATGAAGTGCCAGGATTTGAAGGAACAATTATATGGACAGACAAGGCCCATATACAGGGGCAGCTTAAGGGCCGGGCAACCCGGGTGGTTGCCCGGGGCGCCGCCTAGGAGGGGCGTCAGAGGGCAAAAAAATTTTTCGGATTTCTATTGGCGATGGGTAAACCGCTGGCCAGAATTTGTACACTAAAGTGCATTGCAATGCACATAATGCACATAATTCACCGCAATGCATTGCTGAAGTATTTAAATACACCATGTATTATTAAGCATTGCAATTAATCGCTTAGACATGGCAATGCACAAAAATGCATCTGCGAAGCATTGAAATTCACTAAAATGCATCCGCGAAGCATTACAATGCTTCGAAATGCAGCCACTGTGCGTTGCAATGCACTAAAATGCACCCTTCATATTTCACAATGCATCGATGTGCATTGTCATAAACAAGATATTTCAATTATTTTCCCTCCATTTTAATAAATCCAAATATTTTACTTAAAGTGCCTGTTTCCTAATTCATGTGTAATTTGTATGAGTTTTAAGTTGAACAATATTGTTAAATAATTTCATAAATAACCCGAAAATATCTATTAAATAAACGCCGAAATAAATAATGGTGTAAAATGTAAATTGTATGTATGCGATGCAGGCCCCCCGTGTGGGGGGTATGGAGTATCGAATTAGCAGGAGGGTGGTCAAAAACCACAGCACTTAGGCCCCTTTGGACCCCTTGTACATCCTCCCTTTAGGCAGACACTCGCCTAGGCCTTCAACCAACCTAATCTTTCGAAGTAGGTGCTGATGTTGCCTAGGGGCATCTCCCTTATATTGGCCAAGGTGGGCCAACGCTCTCCCAAGATGGATTATCTGATTGATGAGACGGCTGAACAGTCACAGAGTACGTGTTGAACCGTCTCATCTTCTTGTTCACAACCTCTGCAAAGAGGTGTTTCGCTTAATCTCATATTGCATAGATGTTTCCTTAGCGGACAGTGTCCAGTCTGGATTCCTGTTATAAAACGTAGATTCCTTCTGGTCATTGCCAGGTAGTCCATTGCTGTTTTCTTGTTGGGATACGCGAGTAGTTCCCTAGCGAGCTGACAGCTGCTTGTTTCATCCCACAGCTTCTTAAATTCGTTGTGGGTGTTCTCCTTAATTAATTGTATTGTCGCCGTAATCGGTAACAAACTGGCCGGGCCTGGTCCAAAGATAAGTTGGCCTGCTGCCTTCTTGGCCAGTTTGTCGGCTTTTTTGTTGCCACTGCACTGTGCGTGTCCTTTCACCCAGCATACCGAGATGTTGTTGGTACTGGAGGCACCCACAAGTGCTTGATGACATTCCCATACTGCTCCTATGGTTATTTTGTAACTTCTCAGAGCTAGTAGTGATTGTCTACAGTCTGTGTAGATCCTGATTGTTTTGCCCGTAGTTTGTCTGCGGACAATCTCTTTTGCGGCTATGGTTATGCCCGTCAGTTCAGTTTGTACTATGCTGGCTCGCTCATCCATAGTCCATTTATATTGGATTTGTAGGCTTCTGGAATATATTCTACATCCTGCCCCCTCCTTCTTCCTTGATCCGTCTGTGAAAATGGTTATCACACCGTCACCAGCGGTCTCGTTTTCACTCTTTGTCTGTATTGTGTAGGGTCTGTCAAAGGCAAATCGGGGAGAGATACCATCTGTGCATGCCTGTAGAAGAGGCGTCTTCCTGACAGCCTCATTCCACAGGCGACTTCTGGTCTCCCCACAGCCTACATTTGGTTGTAGGCCAACGGACTTGAGGCGTGCCCGTGTGGGGGGTCTATTGAGTACTGAGTTTAGGGGTTTTGGGGTCCGGACTTCCGAGGGGCCCGTAGTTGCGGCCCGCCAGAAATTTTAACAATTTTTTTTTTTCAAATTTCCAAAGTGCCGGCAATTTTATTTAATTAAATGCAAATTTATAATCAGTCTATACGCCTATACTTTAATTACTCAGAATAATGACTAATAGGAATTAGTCTTCTTTGAATGTAACTAATAAACTTATTTCGTACAAGTAATCATATAATATTCAATATAATCAACACCTACTTACATTTGTATTTTATTTAACAACTTCTCAGTTTTTTCCACAACCTACGCTATCACTATAAGACTGTAACCCGACCAATACACCTGTTGCTTACTGGGAAACCGATTCACGCGCATGCGCCGTCCTCCTAAATCGTAATAAAATGCAGCACAATTCCCCACAATACACAATAATGCACGTAAATGCATCGAAATGCACTGCTAAGCATTGCAATGCATCGCAATGCTCCATAATTCACTAACTATGCATTGCAATTCATTGCATGTATGTTAATAATGTTAATACTACTGTGCAATTTACATGCTTTGGTTTTTAATTTTTTATAATAATTGTTCTAGGTTTAACCTAGATTGTCCTTTGGATCATTATTTCTGTAATACTCCCTATTATAAACGCTCTTTAAATAGAAATAAATAAAATAAAGCAATAAATACTAAGAATTGCCTTCAAATTATTACTCTCGTAACTCATAACAATTATATGCACACTACACGTGTGGTGCAAGGCATTCAGAACATTTACTGTTATAATATTTCATGCCCATTTAAAATAGCTAAAAATGTACGAGCACAAAACAAATGAGGCCGAATTCTAGAAGTGTTTTTTAATTTCCTTCCTCTGACAGGAAAATGATTAAACGACTTCCATGAATGAAAAGTTTTATGGAAAATATGAAGTGCAGAGGTATTCATTAGAGAAAGGATTCACAAAGAAAGGAAGTTGTTAAGGACATAACTTTTGATCCGGATGGAGATTATCTGGAAGCTGTTCCCGGAATCCGGATAGACCGGGTGTCCGAGTGTCGTCTCTACGACGCCAACATGTCTAACAGTAAAAGCCAGACCATAGATATAGTACGGGATAAATGTTACCTAACACCAAATAGTCGAGCTCCGTGATCCTCGAACTGGGAAATAGAGCTAGTAAATACCTCACTTTGGCGATTAATCTGATAAATAAAGATTAGGTTTGCAACACTTGCTTCCGCAGTACCGGTTATTCTGTCCATTTCCATTATTTCATGGGGTAATATTATGGTCAGGGTGACTACTTTAACGAAAACAACATACAAATTGGCACAAGTAGACAAACAAGGCTGGTATTTTCATTTACAATATGTTACATATAAAAAGGACTTTGCGAGTAATATGTATTATTTAATTAAAATGGCTGGCAAACAGTTGTGATAACGGCTGCCACTAAATATTCATTTGACTAACGTTTTAAAATTTAAACAGTTCAATTTTGCTAGACGTTACTAGATAAAAGCAATGAATTGATATATGACGTTACACATTTTTTGGAATATGTGAAATTGCTTTTAAATTATATAAATTCATACTTCGTTTTCACATTTAAAAAGTAAAATGTGGTTTTTAATATTAACCGACAAAATTAAATACAATATTTAAAATTGTTTGTATGACAGGGCTAAAGTAATTTCTTCGAATGACGAAAGTTTAAATAACGAGAAACAATTTATAAAAACTGATCTATTGAATAATCAATACCGAGAGTTTTGTTGATAGCCAGCACGGCTGTCCCAAGTCAAAACACTGTATAAACCATTTAAAAAATTATGGATATACAGTGTTTTAAATTAGTAACTTGATTCGGTTAGTGGGTATACAGTGGATATTATTGTTTACACATGGACTTTGGACATGGAATTTTAGTTTACCTCAATCACGGATTGGTAGATACTGTATATCAAAAAATGTAAAAATATGATTTTTTATGAAACTGGCTTATACAGTGTTTTGACTTGAAACAGCCGAGCAGCTGGCAAGCATTGAAAGTAGAGTAATCACTTAACATTTACAGCCTGAGTTTGGATCTTTAGCGGTAATTCCATATATACATGGTTTATCGGATTGTTATATATATTATTATTTATATACATATAGGTTGCTAGAAAATATGAGAACTGTCAAGTTGAAATAAAATGTATGATTGTATTATATTAAATATATTGAAATAGAATCTTATTAAAGTGAGTACATAAATTCAACTAGCAAGTTGAGAAAGCATACATAATAAATTGGCGACGAGTCGGAGAACCGAAATTACAAGCAGATATAATTACATCAGACAATTACTGTCAAAATTTTTTTTTGCTGGTATTTACACATTACAAATGGAGCAGTTATTAGAAAATTTAACAGAAGTTCTGAAAAATATTCAAACAACTCAACTAGAACAAATACGTATACTAGAAATTGGAAGCAGAACTTCCGGACAACCAAATTCAAAACCATTAGATTTACACGGAGTAAATTTACAGCCCTGTGATGAAGAACACGAGTCATTTAATACATACATACAACGGAAAACCATTTGAATTTAAGAAATATCATGGAAAACACCCCGGAAAATGATAAAAAAAAAGTACAGATTTTTCTTAATTATTTAGGGCCAAAAATGTACCAGACATTGAGCAATCTTACAGCTCCAGAATGGCCAAGTACTAAAAGTTACGGTGACTTAGTTCAATTACTAAAAGCTCATATTTGCCCAACCCCAAGTGAAATCGCTGAACAGCACAGATTTTCAAGTAGACTACAAAATGAAGGGGAATCGATTTCAAATTACGTAGCTGAGCTAAAACGACTTACAACAAATTGCAATTTTAAATGCCTAGAGTGCAATAAGTCAACAATGGGTACGCATCTAAGATCACAGTTTATTAAAGGAATTCGAGATAATGATATTAGGGAACGTTTATTACAACAAACAGTACCCACTTTTACATTTGAAAAAGCTGTCGAATTAGCATTGTCAATTGAAATGTCAAAATCTGAAAGTAAACAGCTACAAGGACATACAGGACAAATCAATTACGTAAATAAGTTCAAAGCGAGTACATCAGGTAATTACAAAAAGAAAGCAATCTCGGACACATCCAGCCCAAAATTGAAATCCCTGTGGGGAAAATGTTACCGATGTGGAAATGATAAACATAAAGCAAGTTCCTGTTTTGCAATAAATAAAATATGCAATAAGCGTGGCACTAAAGGTCATTTGGCAACAGTATGTTTAAAAGAAAGTGGTAACACACCACCAAGTGGCAATACCTCGGGAAATAAGAAACAACACCAGTTGGGCATAGAAGAAGAAGAAGAAAATTCTGATGATTCAGATATCTATACTATAAACATATTTGACATGAATAATACAAGTACTGATCGAAAGGATAAAATTATGTTAAATATTAAAATTGATGGAGTTCAAACAAGAATGGAACTAGACACAGGGGCTGCCATTTCTTCAATATCTATAAAAAATTATAAAAGATTATGTCCAAATAAAACATGGAATACTACACCCATGAGACTGAAAACGTATACTGGGGAAATTATACAACCCGTTGGGGTAGCTAACGTAAAAGTTCAATATGAAAACCAGATACAGGATGGAGACGTTTACATCTGCGAAGGAAACGTAGACACAGTCTTCGGCAGAGACTGGTTACGAAAATTTGATATCAACTGGAAGGATATTCGAGAAATTTATACACTAGAATGCGGAAATTACGACAAAGACAAAAAGTTAGCTGAGTTACTGAAGAAATATGACAAAAATTTTGATGACAAAGTTGGGAAAATTCCAGATTACAAATGTTCTATTAAATTGAATGATAACTCCATTACGCCAGTGTTTTACCGGCCAAGATCAGTACCCTATGCATTAAAGGAGAAAGTCGAGGAGGAAATCAAGATACTGGAAAAGTTAGATATTATAGAGAGAGTGGTACATGCAGATTGGGGTACACCTGTTGTACCAGTAATGAAAAAGAATGGGGATATCAGGCTATGTGCAGATTACAAATCAACATTGAATAAACATATACAAAGTGACAATTATCCTATTCCGAAAATTGAAGATATATTTGCGAGAATGAGTGGAGGCAAATATTTCTGTTCATTAGATATTAGTCAAGCTTACCTCCACATGCCAGTTGACGATGAGACCGCTATGTTATTAGCCATTAGTACACATCTTGGCACATTCAAGGTAAAAAGATTAATGTTTGGAGTCAAAGTAGCTCCAAATTGTTGGCAACGATTTATGGATCAGTTGTTGAGCGACATAGTAGGAGTATCATGTTTTTTTGATGATATGGTTGTACAAGGTTCTACCTACGAAGAGACATTACAACGACTGGATCAGGTGTTTACTAGGTTACAAGCAAATGGGTTACATTTAAACAAATCCAAATGTAAATTTTTCAAGAGTTCGATTAAATATCTTGGACATGAAATTGATGAGCAAGGGTTACATACGTCACCAGAGAAAATAAAAGCAATCCTGGAGGTTCCTAGACCCAAAGATGTACAAGAGTTAAGGAAATTTTTAGGATTGGTTGACTACTATCATCGATTTTTACCTAAGTTAGCAACCAAGTTAGCCCCGTTGAATGCACTTCTAAGGAAAGATACCAAGTTTATATGGACAAAAGCATGCAATAATATATTCAATGACTTGAAGACAGAACTTACTGGTACTAAAGTGCTTACACATTTCGATGTAAAATTGCCTTTACTGCTGGCTACAGATGCAGGACCAAACGGTTTAGGATGTATTTTATCGCATAAATATCCAGATGGGTCTGAAAGACCAATTGCTTTTGGTTCACGCTCCTTATCAAATAGTGAACGGAATTACAGCCAGATTGACAAGGAGGCAACTGCAATTTCCTGGGGACTAAAACGATTCTTTCAGTATTGTTATGGAAGAAGATTTACATTGATAACCGACAATAAACCCTTATCCGCTATTTTCCACCTACACAAAGGGATGCCAGCCACTTCAGCTACACGTATGCTTCATTATGCAAACTTTCTATCGGGGTTCAATTATGATATTCAGTTTAGAAGAACGGAAGATCACGCAAACGTAGATTATTTGTCCAGGTTTCCAACAGAAACACCTGATGGAAATGATACTTATGACGAGGTAAATGTTGAATCGGTTTTACAATTACAACAACTGGAAACATTGCCAATAACCATACAAGAAATACGGACTGAGACTAGGAAAGATACTGAGCTCAATAAGGTATATATGGCTCTACAATCAGGAAATAAGTTGCCAGAAGGCTATACAGCTACTGAAATGGAATTAGTAAATGGATGTGTATTTAAAGGTATACGTACAGTAATACCAAAATCTTTACGGAGTGATATAATAAAAGAATTACACAGCGCCCACGTTGGTATCGTTAAGATGAAGGCACTAGCACGTAGTTATGTATGGTGGAAGGGAATTGATCACGATATTGAGCAAGTAGTAAAGAACTGTGCAAATTGTTCAAAAGTTTCGAATTCACCACCAAAAGTGTATCATCCTTGGGAATTTCCAGAACACCCATGGCAGCGAATCCACATTGATTATTTGGGACCTTTTACGGATACAAATATTTTAATAATAGTAGATGCATACACCAAATGGGTTGAAGCTGTACCGACGAAAAGTATTACTGCTAATGCTACCATACAAATTCTGCGTGACATATTTTCGCGTTTTGGACAATGGTAGTAATTTCAGGTCATTCGAGTTTGAGCAGTTTTTAAAGTCAAATGGAATATAGCATAAGTACACTGCACCGTACCATCCTGCAAGTAACGGCCAAGCAGAGCGTTATGTTCAAGTAGTCAAACAAGGATTACGAAGTATGATGTCTGAACCAGGGGATCTAAAATTTAAGCTCTGCAAATTACTATTACAATATCATAAAGCACCAAATTCGACAACCGGTATCAGTCCAGCTGAACTAATGTTTAAACGCCCGATTAGGACGAGAATAGATTTGGTAAGAAGAGATATCAAAATTAATCATGACAATTGCAATACTGTTACCAATAAATTGCCAAGGGAATTCAACGCAGGTGATTTAGTTCAAGTTCGATGTTATACCAACAAGAACTGCAAATGGAAATATGGTACTGTATTATCTCGTAAAGGAACACTACATTATGATGTTTTGGTTGATGGAATCAGACGTTCCCAGCACATAGATCAAATAAGGACCACAGCTGTGCAAGAACAATATCTTCCAAATATAGATACCACTAAAATTTTTAACATGCCTGATGAAAATTCCCAAGCAGAAGAGGGCCAACATGAAAAAGTGAGTGATGATATTAAAAATGACACGCCAACCAACTCAGGTACACCAGCCACATTAAAATCAGATGAGCAAGAAACTTTACCGCCATCAACTGTAACAGAACCGATAAAGGCTGCAGATGTTTTGACACAAGGAAAAGAAATGGTAGTGAGACGTTCCACTAGAATTCGAAAACCTCCAGTGCGATATGAGTCCATTATTTAGTTTTGGAGTTTTATTGTTAAAAATAAAATACTTTTATTTTCTTATTACTTCCAGGGGAAGATTGTTATATATATTATTATTTATATACATATAGGTTGCTAGAAAATATGAGAACTGTCAAGTTGAAATAAAATGTATGATTGTATTATATTAAATATATTGAAATAGAATCTTATTAAAGTGAGTACATAAATTCAACTAGCAAGTTGAGAAAGCATACATAATACGGATAAATTACGAAGAATCGGAAACAGATTTTCTGTATGAACGGTTTTTTAAACGGGAGCCACATTAGATTTGTTTTATCAAAAACTAAGCCACTAAGTATCGTTCAAAATTACAAAAATTGTATTTATAGTGTTCCGTGAGAGTGCGGTAAGGATTATGTAGGTGAGTCATCTCGACCTTTGAACGTAAGGCTTGGTGAACACAGAAATTATGCTAGAAAGAGAGAATTCCAGAAGTCAAAAATTTTCGAACACGCGTGGGATAACAAGCATAGAGTCCAGTGCATAGATTCCGCGAAAATTTTGGAAAAAGAAAGCGACTCAACTACATCTTAAGGAATCCGCTATTATTTTGTTAAATGAGGATAAAGGTGTTTCTAATTATTCTATAGATTTTTGTACCCTCCCAGAGACAAAGTAAGTAAAAATAAAATAAATATAATTTAATGTCCCACGTGACTATGGAAATACATAAACAACAAATTTTCATGCTTGACATGATTAAAAGTGAAAGGTTTGATAACGGAAAAAAATATTTCCCGAAACGTTAACTGCCTTGCACTCAATTTATAAACTTTGACGTTGCCGTTCAACGTTCCCGTTCCCGTTCGACGTTCGACGTTGACAAAATTGGTCCATTTATATAACGACGTTCGTCGTTTGCACGTTTGCATTTTTTACATAAATATCAAACTGAAAGATTGTATTTGTGATATATTTTTTGAATAAATTTACTTTATTTTTGAATCTCTGTGTGTTTAATTTAAACTGAATATTCTGCTGACGTAAGCATCCGATATTTTATCATTATGAACTTGATAATGATAATTTGTAAAAACATCTTACAAAGATGTGATTTAAAACAAGCAAAAGCGTATCTAAAGAGTAGAGCGACTATGGTCGCTCGATTTTGGAATCGCTGTGGCTCTTCTATGAAAAGAATAAAATTAGAACAATTGAAGGATATCTAATTGCTCCATCTTACTTTCTTGGCTTGGAATAGTTTGCATAAAACAGCTTTTTATTAAAATATTCCCAGGTTTCAGGAGCTTCTACATGAAGGCTTCTATTTTCGCCCTCTCCCTCACAAATATGTCTCTCAATTTTTTCCACAGACACAGACTAATCCGCTAAAGAGTCCTCTATTACTATAGGAAAATATACACAATTCCGAGGCACCTAGTAGGTTGCATTAATTATTTCAGCGATCTCTTATTCCCTATTGAATATTTCTAATTTATTCGTTTTGTGAACACATTGTGTTTTTAGACGACTGACCAGTTGCATAGTCCATTTCTTAATATTTATGGACGTATAGGTACTATCAAAATGCCCGTGTGGAACACGGGTTCACTAAGGTAACTAAAAATAATGAATGAATAATGAATAACACCTCCCTTCCTATTTTAATTAAACAAAAACCAAACTATTCAAATAATGACCATCTATGAATTATACAAATTTGGAAGTTCCGAAAAAAGTTGACTCAACGTTAGGTCGCCGTAATGGAACGGGCACTTTGAGTTTCCCAATTGTATTAATTTTCTTTAGGATTTCAGATTAGTTCCCCTATTTGCAAAATTTCAAGTTCTAAGCAAGTCTAAAAGCGCCCAAATAAATCATGCGAATAAACATATTTGTATTTATCCGTCCGGTAAATTTTTTTTGCACTTCCCGATGAACTGGGAACTTTGGCATGGAGGTCGGGCGACTACATTCTCGATAAGCCGAAAATTCTAAAACTTGCAAAACTCGAAAAGGCAACTTTAATATGCCGGCCAATGTTTATATAGAAGGTAATACCCACATTAAAATGACGACTTTGCCAAAATGGTAAGAGCTGTAAAAAAACTATAGGAACAAAGTTGTGGAGAATAAAATTTTGCATAAAAAAGTGAGTAGCGACATATATGTATATTATTGTATATTTTATTGTTTTGGCAATATATGCGTTTAAACGCGATAAATCAGCACAACGTCGCACTTTGCACACTTCCTGTGCATATACTATAAAAGTTGAAAACTGAATGTTTTGTAGAAAATTTTATTCTCTACAATGCTCTTATATCTTTTACCATTTTGCTGGCGTCTTGATTTTAATGTGAGTATAGCCTTCCATACATATAGATTGGCCGCCATATTGGAGCCGCCATTTTGAGTTTAGCAAAAAAGTTCCCATTCGAAGTTTCACAGCGAATATCTTAAAACAGCTTACTTTAACGAGAAAAATGCACATGAATGATTTTTTTTTTAATTTCTTTTTTATTTACTTTTTTATTTATTGAAAATGTCATACAGAGATTAGATATTCGCTGTTAAATTTCTAATAGGATTGATTTTTACCTGTGCACTCCAAACTATTACCCCTCTGGAAGGTAAATCAAGCAGGTAAGAGTTCATAAAATTGATATTTAGTATAGACAAGAGAAGCTAAGGTCTCAAAAAAAAAAAAATTTGGCATTAGCCACCCCCATTACCACCCCCACCCCATTATTAAAAGGGATGAAAAACAATGTGATTTAGTGTGTGTACAAGAACCAGAAACCTCAAAATATTTTTTACTTCCTAAATAGTTCAAACACAGTCCTCAAGTCAAAAATTGGGATCTCGGCATTTCCCTCTAGAAACCATTCATTGACAGGGCTAATCTGTAAGATTTGAATGTACCAATAAATAAGAACGACCCCAGAAGCATGTTTATCAGGTGCAAAAATATAAACAAATGAACATATAATATAAATAACGTATTTAATAACAACCCAAAGACAGCAAATTTTGTTCAATTTTACTAATATTTATAGAATAATATTATTGCTGCTATTAAGGTGTTTGCTATGTATTTACATATATAATAAAATATACAAACATCAATCAGGTAGGTATTTATTATTTTTTACTTAAAGAAAAATATTCATGCCATCTAACCGAAAAAAATTGTTCAAGAGTAACATAGGACTTGAGGCAGTTGGTATGCTATTTTATTTATATTATTTTACTGTATTAGGTGTGTTTTTATTATGGAAAACTAATAATTTTTTCAACTAAAACGTGGAATATATTTCTTTTATTTTTAATACTATCTTTGGTAGATATAAAGAGTAGTAATAAATTACTCAAACACAGACTTGCTATGGGCGTACTACTCTTACTTCCACATCCAGTAACGAGAAAATTTTTTTTAAAATTTCTATTGTTCAAATAGGCTTAGAATGTCATGAAACGTCGAGATTTTAAATTTGAGCGAAAAAAAATTTTCTGTCTGTCGGTCTGTCTGTAACTTTTTTGTGCGCACGTTTACTCTGGAACTGTTTAAGATATTGACTTGAAATTTGGTACACATATGTACTTTAATGAGATCTAGAACTAGATTATATTTTCATCTTGTTCCGTCGAAGGGTTGGGGGGTAAATTGGGGTAAATTTGGGGAAAATTTAGTATATATATAAGTCTCAAAAAAAGTGTTGGCATTAGCCACTCCCCTTACTACCCCCACCCCATTATTAAAAGGGATGAAAAAAATTGTGATTTAGTGTGTGTACAAGAACCAGAAACCTCAAAATGTTTTTTACTTCATCCACCCCCACTACCACCCCCTATCACCACCCTCACCCCGCTACCGATGTGGGGTATCGTCTTATGAGTTTTTGGGGTAGAGGATTTCAAATATTATATTATTAAAGTTCCGAACGTAAACAATTATTTCCACATACAAAATTTTTTCGTTGTGAGTGACTTGGATAAAAAATCTGGATGTGGAAGTAGTGATTCCTTGGGCAGCGGTTTTTCTCTTAACATTCATATACTTATAAAAGTCTAAATAAATTCGTTTTATATATAAAATTGACATGTCCTGTAAATCATAGAATTATTTATAGTCCTCAGTTGCACCCATCGCGGTTATGAGGTTTGTGAATACTTTCTATGCAGGTACATCCGAGAGATTAAAGGTATAGTTCAGAGCGACAGAGAGAAGGTCAGTTTGTCTCGTTCGAGCACAACCAGGTTGTAATTTACCTAAAAGCTGTCACAGAACGGGTATTTCGAGTGATATTTTTTCTCAAAATGCAGATTACCCATATAAAATATAAAAGATTATTTAAAATTTCTTTAGCACCTTGACCACGTCTTTAATAGTAAAGCTTTTACTACACTTCCTTATTTTCAAATAAAGTATAATAGTATATTATTCAACAAGCATATACTGATGGCTATTATTCACGAGGGTGAAGTATAAGACACGAACCGCAGGCGTAAAACACCAAAGTGAATAGTAGCCATTATATGCGAGTAGAATACTATACTTTTTCCACGACTATTAAATATTTTTGATTAAATTGTTTACTGAAGAAATTAATTAATCAATTAATTATATTATTATTTTTGAGTAATATGTAAAATTATTATAAATAAGGTTGACATTTAAATTTAAAAATTTAGTATATTTATTTTATGTATTATACAATTACAGTGTCGGCATTTAAGATGTTATGTGTTGTTGCTTTTGTTAGATATATTTTGTATTTCGTTAACAGTACGCCATAGAACTTTTTTTTCATTATCTATTCATTTTGTATTACATGTTTTTTAATTTTTTTTAAATTAATTTATTTAAGCCGTTTCTATGCCAGTTATATTCTTCTTTCAATATTACATTTTCAGTTGACCGTTGCATATTTAAATATACTTTATTTTTCCAACTTATGAATATTATCAGAAACCTTATGTTAATCTTCAAGCAATATGTTAGTATGAACCAATTGTTAAATAAACATTTCTTCCAATCATTTTCGGTTTTATCAAAATTACTTATATAACATAGTACCATTCTCGATTCATTATTCACTCGCCACCACATGCCTAGTGTATTATGAATTAATAAAACATGTTTTCTTTTAAGACTATAATCTACTTACGAACTGCGCATAAGATCAATTCTATTAAAATTGATGGGAAAGTAGTGACAAATTTGTTTAAAATCGTGGAAAGTAATCAGCAGAGTTTCACAAAACCTACCTATAAGAGGCTTAAAATAAAGAGATTTAAATCAAGACGAGCTGTTAGTTGCCACGGAATAATCCACTTGAAATCTGGAAAGGTGCAAAATTACTTAATCTCTGCTTAACTAGTATTGAGAGAATTTGTATTTTTTAAAATTATCTAACAGCCATTGTCTCTACCCGGGCCAGTCACAAAGTTCTAAACACCGTTTTGCATATATTACATAAACACAAAACTGGAATTTTTATTATTGGGAGATAATGTTTTTCTACAACTGCTTGAAAATTATTGAATTCATATAGCGTGTGATAAATCCTTAACGCACACTAGCAGTTCGTAAAAATTTCTCACACGCTCCTTACATGCTTTTTTATAAACGATGTAATGACACGAGCCGTAGGGCGAGTGTCATAAGGCACACGAATATCTTCAACATATGTCCGCACGGGCTTAAATTTTTTGCTACAGGGCGCAGGGTGTTGAATTTTTTTTTAAAGCTTTTAAATTTTTTTTAATATCTCAGAAAGTACGTTAGATATTATTTTTAATTTTGGTATATGTTAATAGGATAGTTAGAAAAATTATTTTATCGCTCCACCAGTGACGTACCTACAAACATGTCCTCTGATATTTTTTACCAAAAAAGTGGTACGCCACTGACACTTTTACATGTGGATAGCTTTTCTCTTAGCCTGGTTAGTTCTACACAAAAACGGTCCCTTCTTGCGTTTCTCTCGTCAGACGCACAGTTCTTGATTAAAATGGGCAGTATTGACTAATATTTTTTGAACACGTAAATCTAGTATCCTAGAATAAATGACGTTTTTATAAACACCATTTTCAAAACAATATTTGTTGACATAAAGTAAGTTGTTGGTGTTCAAAACCATCTCATCGTATTATTTCTTCGATTTTTAGTGATTCATTGAATTTTTTTTCCGGTTTTATTCGAATATATCAGTAAATATGGCTAATTATAAGAATGCAGAAATTGCGACAATGCATTTACTTTAATTTGTAGTTTTTTTTGTTCAAATGCAATGAAAGTTGGCATCCCACGGAACAATTTTAGTTTTTGAAATGTATACAAGGGTGCTATAAAACTATTTATAAAATGCTTTGAAAAATCTATTTTGCGGTAACAAGATCCTTAATACCATCATAAAGCGACTTGTAGACTAAAAGGGCCCACCCTTATGAAGATTGTTAAGGCCTTTTTAAATTCCATCATAAAACTCCTTAGTGAGGCATAGTGCTGCTCTTGAAAACCTTGTTCGGGCTGTTTTAAAACATTTCTTAAAACCTATTTTAAAGCTGTCAGAAGCTTTTCTATTAGCTTCCTGCATTTCTAGAAAACACCTAGAAGGCTACCTTAAAACTGGTTTTTAAAACCATATTAGAACTGAGAAGCTAAAAGAATGTCCACGAAGGAATCCAAATAATTTTATTATTGCATTTATTTTTTCTAAGCTGATTTAAGCAAACACCATCAGACTTATTGAAGATAAAATGGAATTTGAAATGTATAAAGCGTAGAGCACTATAACCTCTCTTAGGCCGATTTAAAAGGTAATAAAGAGCCATCAGGTATGACAAAAAAATTAAAACCAACGGCAGTTTATCATTAAAACAAGGTACATAAGAAAGGCCCAAAAAACAAGAGCCTCTCAGAAAATAATAATGATTTTAATATCCATACAAAATTTGCATAGACACACGTAATCAGCAAAAAGAAAGTGGGCTGCTTCTCGGTTCCCACGGTAATTTTCAGTCGTTTCTTGTAATTCTACCTTAATTTGCTAACGAAAAAGTGATAATTATTGATAATTATAATTGTGAGGTTGACCTTGAATATTTTTATATAACAAGAAAAACATGGCCGACCAACTAAAAACCTAAATGTCATTTTACAGTCCTCTCCAGTATTGCCAGGTCTAGTGAAATTTCACTAGATCTGGTAATTTTTTTTAAATCTAGTGATTTAGTGAAAACTTTTATGAAAATGCCCATTTTTAATGATTTTTGAATCATCCAATTTATTGCCCTCTACTGGTAGGTAGACAAACATTAAATTCGAGTTGCTACCACGGTCAGTAAACTCTACGGTTACCTCGATCAGCAGCTCTTAGACGAGAGAGACGCGCGGAGCGGGGAATCGAATGGAAGAGACAGATATATCTGATTTCCGTGCAAAAGACACAGACAAAGATGCCTGTAGTGTCTACAGCTGACGTAGTCTGTAGACCCTAACAGAATCTCTTTCATTCGATTCCCCGCTCCGCGCGTCTCTCTCGTCTAAAAGCTGCTAATTGTGGTAACCGTATATTTAGTTTATTGACCGTGAATCGCTACAACCGAATAGCCTGGGCTCGTTGCCCTCTAGCGTCTCGTAGACAAACAGTACTTTCTAGTTACAAACCATTTAATACAACACAGAGTACGAAGTCTGTCAACGAAATAATCAGATAGAGGACGCTCAAAGCTATGCTGTGCTCAGAGAGCTCAAGAAAATTACGTGTCCTACAGACACTGCAACTTTTGAAAATTAAAGATGAGAGCTTTAATTTCAAATCTAGTGAAATTTTAGTAAGATTTAGTAACTTTTTAAAGCGTCATTTGATAACTTTTAAAATTTTGATCTGGCAACACTGGTCCTCTCATTAAACTATATATTCTAATAATGGTAATGACCTAGAACGTTTACTCTAAATGAAGCCCTTTTAGTCTTTTTGTATACTATCACAAATAATCCCTTCCTTACAAAAATGCAAATGCACTTGGCGAAGATCACATGGACTTGATAAAAGCTGTAATAAAACGTTTGGGACGTTGACATTTGATACAAAAAACTTAAAACTTAACCTCAAAATAATTTGTATGTGTGTGTGTTTTAACAGTCCTTTTAAAATGGCCACTCTTTTTTATTTTCTTCCACCTTTCCAAAAAAGACTTAATTACACATCAGTAAGTCGTGAAATGATTTTAATTAACACACGCACACACACACACACACACATACACGCACGGTAATGCACTGTGGAGGACCGTCCTGGTACCCAATAGTGGAAGATTTGCTGGTTTTATAAATTTCGGATTGCTCTTAGTCCACTTGTATTGTTACTGTTTTTAATTTTTCTTTACACTCCTTTGTTTAGGAGTTATACAGAAAAAAATATATACTCCACAGTTAATTGACAATCTACCGTGAGTGTTAATCATCGATAGTTAATGTGGCATATGGAAATGTGTTAAGACTCCTCCACACTTTATGTTGAATTACACTCCGTCACAATGATAGTACAGTTCACACCAACAGAAGCATCTTTCTATGATCTTCGCCTGATAATAAAATATTTACGGATTATTCAGTGTGTCTCCGGATGAGGTATCGCACCTTTATTTTTGATTTGCCGGGAAAAAGGCATTCTTTATAAAAAGTTTTGCTTGTTTTAGGAAGTCATAAACAGTTGTCAAGCTTAAGATAAATTATACAGGGTAGTCTAAAAATTAGAAAACATTAAATCGACTTGAACCTTTTTTAAAAATTTTTATTGAAAATTTTATTTAACAACGTTTTTCAATTATGAAGAAAAACTTAAGTATGGAGTATAGTTGCAAAATAAGGAAATAGCAATTTAAAAAGAAAATAACATTTTATTGAACTAAGTTGAAAACTATTCCACGTGTAGTGTAGACCTCCTACTAGTGCATATTTTTCTAATCTTTTTCTAAATTCTTCGGACAGAATGAGATCACATCTTCCTTTATGGTTGCAACAGCAACCACAATTTCTTTTTTGATTAATATACGTCGTTTTCGACATCGTTTGCATATACTTTTGCTTTAAATACTCCCATAAGAAGTAATCCAACGGGGTTAGATCTGGCGAACGGCTGTTTGCCCATGGCGGTCAATACACCTGTCGTGGAAGTGATTGTCTAACTAGAATTGTAGAATTACTGGGCATCCATCTTGCTGTAGATTTATTTTTCTTCTATATTATAAATTTTCATTGTCCAGTTCGAACGAAACAAAATTATTGAAAATTTTTAAATAAGTACCGCTTATTCTGTGATACATTTTGTCGCACCAAACATTTCAAACTATTGACTATTAGTGGTAATTCAGAATTAGGATTTTCCTGAGTCCAGTACCTACAATTCTGAGACGAGACTACCGCATTAGTAGTAAGTAGGTTCGTCCGTGAATAAAATGTTTCGATGAAAAATTTTCTCACCCATAGTTAAACAAAAGTCTAAACGAAGAGCATCATCTCCAATTTGAAGTTTGTGAAGAATGTGAATGAATACAATTTTTTGCCGACTAAAATCCTCTGAATATGAGATTTGCTACTACCTAAAATTGATCATTTCTTAACGACCATCTTGGGTGTTCTTGTACAGAGTCTAAATCTATAACAGTAGCAGCGTCATCTTCATTTAATTGTTCTTTGATTCTTTTGATATTTTTTACATCCCCAGTGGAATCAAATTTATAATTTAATTTACGTACTACCATACTGCTTTGCAAGTCACTTTAATATCTGAATACTTCTCATTTTAAACTTCTATTGCCTATTTATAAGAAACATTGCCGATTCCACAGCATTTGACCAAGTAAATTCGTTGTTCCGGGGTTAGCATATCCCACCCCAATAAACATCCCTCGATATCAATCCTTTCCTCCCTTATGAAATCCTACACCGGAAAACAAACTAGCTGATAAACTCTATACATTCATTAACACCATCTACAAAAAACATACAGTTTTATCAAACGACAAAGTATTTTTTTTTTTAACTGTTTAACGTCGGCTTATTTCCGCTACCAGGGCCTATCACCGACGCCAGGAGACGAGCTACCCCCAACCTGGAAATTTTGCCGAACCTCTTCCCTTAAGAAGAGTAGTGGATCTTTTACTTGCCTAACATTTAATAGACAAGGGACCGCCTGCTTTACATCCCCTCCGAAGGATGGTATATCCACTACGTAATCCTCGTCTGAAATTACGTAACTTCCGAGTATACACTGATATACAAGCCTCTAGAAGGTGGGACGAGAACGCTGTATTTCCCAAGATGGGAGCCCATCCAAGTACTAACCGCGCTCGACGTTGCTTCAACGGAATATCGACTGATATTCACATTGAAGTCGCCTCTACGCTCGCCCGACAAAGTATTTTAAGCGGATTTTTGTGATTTAATTTCCCTGTATGCATATCCATATATATCACCGTAACATCCTGTTTTCCTGTTACTTCAAAGCAAATCCCATGTTAAATTATATCTTTATAAATTTTTATAAAGAATAAGTTTTTCTTGGAAAATCAGTACCTATCGCTTCTAACCGCGTGCACATTATAGTGGAAGTAGATACGTCTTTCTTTTACTAATTCTCTGTTTTCTTTCTTGCTCTCCTTTATCTCAGAACCCATATATAAAACTACATGCCGAATCTGTATATAACTTATACAAGGATGGCCCACATAAGACAGTTCTGTACTTTTTCTCGGAAACTGTAAGAGCTACGACTAAAAGTTTTATACAAAAGTTGTTTGATATCAAGCAAATTTTTATTTTATATCTTTGTTTATACAGGAGGTGTATACATTAGTTTTTCTTGTGAGGTCAACTTTGTTGTTTTAAGTGAAACACCCAGTATATACAAAAACATTGTGAAATAAATATTTTCTTGTTTTTTACATACAATTTTTTTCATAGCTCTTACAGTTTCCGAGAAAAATACAGACAGAATCATCTTACTTTGGCCAACCTCTGTACCTTCTACAAAAAGCTTCCGCAAAATTTTAAATTTATAAAATGTATCGCACCGTTTTCTAGTAAAACGCAAGAAACCAGCCTGATAACTGACTTTTTCAAAAAAGGTGATGAAAAGTTCTCACCTCAGAAAATTCTATCTCGGTCATTATTTATTGTACAAAGAAACTAAAAATAAAATTATATAAAAAAAATATTTTTAAGAAAAAGCTTTTTTTGCAAAAACTATTGAAAAATAAAATAATTTTTTTAAAATTCATACACCTGGAAACCAAAAGCTTTGGGGATGGTCATATAGCGCTATTGCATAGTTACTTTGCCCAATTCACCGCACCAAAAGCTTTGGGGATGGTCATATAGCGCTATTGCATAGTTACTTTGCCCAATTCACCGCCCCCAAAGCTTTTGGTTTCCAGGTGTATGAATTTAAAAAAAATTATTTTTACTTTTTAATAGTTTTTGCAAATAAAAGCTTTTTCTTAAAAATATTTTTTTTATTTAATTTTACTTTTTGTCTACTTATTTTACAGACAGACCGATAAAACCCTTTATTTGCCACCGCCATCTACCTCTTCCCTCTCCCGCCTTATCCACCTCCGCCTCCAACACTACTTCCCACCCCTTTCCCACCCCTTCCCATCCCTTCCTCACCTCTCCCATGTCGACCATATTGAATTTAGAATGACGTCACATAGTTTGACGTATTTTACTTGTCAAACCCTTTCATATGATATCCATATCAAGCGGGTTGTGACTAAAAAAGCCGATCCGCCATCTTGAGACGTCCGCCATATTGAATTTAGAATGACGTCACATAGTTTATCGTATTTTACTCGTCAAACCCTTTCATTTGATATCCATATCAAGGGGGTTGTGACTAAAAAGCCGATCCGCCATCTTGAGACGTCCGCCATATTGGATTTAGACCGATAATGGCTATACTATGTTGCATTGTCTCCGGACTTATATATGTGTGCCAAATTTCAAAGCTCTAGCTTAGTTACAACTAGTCGAAATTCAGCTTCCAAGATTTGACTTAAACAAACATACATACATACAAACATTGCAAGTTAAATAAAAGCTTTTAAAAAGTAAGAATAGGAATTTCACAACCTTTAAAAAGTAGGTATTTTATTTTTCAGTTAAATTGCATAGTTTTCGAGATATCGACCAAAAGTCAATTTTATGGGCATATCCGACCCATTTACTGGGAAATGCATTTGTCATTTGCTAGGCACTCTTAAAATGTAATTAAATAAGTACACTTTTCCTAAGAAAAAATGCCGCAATAACTTTTTTTTGCTTTTAAAAACCAACTTTCCTGAACTAAAAGTGTTTTTTGATTAATATTAAATAGTAAAATAACAATTTATGCTTGCACAAACTGAATTGTCGTGACAATTCAAATTCATGTAAATTGTTGTCTCAAGCTTCATTGTGTTCACTCATAAAAACCATGTAAATGTTTGATTATTATGTGCTGTTTTGCAATTCATAAATAAAATGCCTTCTATCTCAAAATAATATAATGTCGAGAAACGCCTGTTTGGCTCAGGAGGGCAGGTACCTTGGCCTCCCTGTAAGATTAATTTTAAGCTCTAAATTGCAATTATTGCCACCGAACTGCAGGTGCGTACCGCCAGTTATCAAGCAAAACCTTTGTATTATTGTATTGCACTTTACTCCCTTTATCCTAAATATGGTGATCATTTCTTTCAG
The DNA here is from genome assembly GCA_936432065.2 of Rutpela maculata. Taxonomy (NCBI): domain Eukaryota; kingdom Metazoa; phylum Arthropoda; class Insecta; order Coleoptera; family Cerambycidae; genus Rutpela; species Rutpela maculata. Next base: position 176,675,277 of record OW386288.2, read on the forward strand.
ATAAATAGGTATACAAATAGGGCTAATTCTTAATTAGGGTGGAATAACATCAGTTATATTATAACTATCTTAAAAACGTGGCACTCGCTAATATTCTCGTACCCATGCCTTCTTATCGTTTTTCTAATACCTGTATCCACAAACTAACCATAAAATTTCCTTCCCTATAAACAACAATTTGTAGATAGATGTTTATATTATTTATCACTTTGATCTGTACTTTATAATATAACTATGAATTGAAAACTGACAAAACTTTAATGCATCTGCCCATTTGAACCGTAACTAATTTAAGATAATATAATACAAACATTTATTTATTAGGGGCACTTGTCCCTTTTATAGACTAGAGAATGGGATGACTCTGAAAACAACCTATTTAGCAACCGAGTTAGCAACGCTGAAGGTCCATATACTTTATAACTTTCACCCAAACTGAAGGGCATCTATGATAGTTTTCTAATAAATAAAATCAAGTAGAATGGTATGGCAATCAACTCTAATTTAACCCTTTGTTATAATTAAAGTAATTGTACAAATTCAACTAAATATACTAACGTTAAGATACAACGTTACCATATGTAATAATTCATACAAAATAAATAAGGTAATAAATCATATTTTTAAATCATAGTACCTATTGAACTATTTCATAATCTATTATTTAGAATCAAAAGATTGTAAATCAAATGACATTTATGTTTTATGAAACTGATATTTTACGCGCTTGTTTTGAAATACACATTTTTGTGATTTTAACATTTTTTTAAGGGAAAGTACAGTACCTAAAAATATGTAAAATCTCGGAATAATCTCACAAGTAATGATAATTTTTCTTTATGGGTTATTATTGTAGTAAAAGGTGTCATCTTCAGTTTCTATATGGTCCGGACACTTGCTCTTTACCTTCAAGGGGTGAAAACCACCTCTAAAATTTAGATATTTAATATTTGCTGATTTGTTTTTGAAACGTGAAGTTTTTGGGATCGCTAATTACGAATCATTACGAAGTCAAAATTAAAATATTAAGCAAGTGTTTTAAATAGACAAAAAAAAATGCTTATCTAAGTTATGTTATATGTTAACAAAAACAGTATTTTTGAGAAAAGAAATGTAATTGCATAATTACAATAACAAAATGGCCGCATTTTGTTTAAAAAAATGTGAAAACGCATGTTGTTTCTTTATTTTTTATGATACAGAAACAAACGAAAAATCATTTTAAAGACCGATAAATTATCTTTAATTCTGTTCCTTAGAAATTTTGATGGGTGTGTGTGATATTTTCTAAGATATTCAACATTTAAACTAAATACTTTTTCCTATAAATGTTCAAATGCCATCTTTATACTTAAATATGTACGAAACTATCCTACTTTATTTTCAATGTATAGGGCTTTATTTTTGATCTCTACAATTTTTTCGCTAAAACTAATATTTATTGAGATATTTGCAAACAATAAAAACATTTACGTTTTATCGAAAATCCCTATATAATTTAAAGTGCAATTTTTTTCTAAAGCAAGCGTTGTAGACGGACAAAAAACTTTGAGTATCTGGATCATACCATATGTTAACGAAAAACAGTATGCGGACTTACATTAACAAAATGGCGACAATTTTATTTAAAAAATGCGAAGAAGCACATTATCTTTGTCATAACTTCCATGCTAGAGAGTTAATAAAAAATCATTTGATTAATAGTCTTTCATTTTGGTGGTTAGCATTTTTGACGTAAGTGCCCTAGTCTCTGAGATTTAAACCAAATACCTCGTCGCTCAATTTAGTAGCTTTCTTATTTGTCTCTAACATGTTTTCGCTCAATGTGTTACTTCAAGTTATTTGACGAAAATTGTTTTTAAATACCCTTTCAAGTAAAAATTCCAATTTTCAAGTCGTTACAACTTAAATACTATTAATTTGGTTGAGTGGTAGAATAGCCTACGGCTAAACTCCGCCAGGACATTAAGATAAATAAGGCGACAAAAAAAAAATTATATAAAAAGTTGCATAGAACATTTTCTTCTCCAAATTTAATTATCTTTCAGCTCCAATGTTTTTTTTTTTAGATGCCACCCCCTATAAATTAGCAAACACCCTCATAATATAGAAACTTTTACTTGATGCATTTACTATTAAGTTGTCAAAAATGAACGAAATCTAATTCATATGACATTATTCCGAAGTTAAAACCTGTAGTTACTGGACTATATTATTAAATATTATTTTTGTACATGCTTTAAAATTAGTCAAACTATCAACAATAGACGTCAGTTACTATCGGTAATGCGCATAGCAGAAAGTAGTCATTCTCGACAAATTTTAAGTTTGTCAAACTATGATAATGTCATGATATTTGAGAATTAATAATTTGTGTATTTTAAATTGTACTGTCTTACAAAAACACCTGTGTTGTTGACAAAATCATGCGTGTATGATGAGCAAAAAGTACCTTCTCCAATTTCGCATAGCTTATAGCAATTTCTATGCTCATGCGGAAAACCTACTTGCCACTATTAATACACAATTATACACAACTACACTATAGGTATAGGTACTATTTCATAAATTAAAAATATCAACTTATTTATAATCACTTAATTCCAAATTTCCAAATATTATAATATGAAACAGTGTAGTACGTTATTCATGAAATATCTGTTACCTACTAGCTGAATAACCCGGCCTTTCTCGGAATTCGAAAGCAATATCTTTGAACCCCTGTATCCTGGTTAACAGTTTTTTTCCGTCGTTTTGAGAGTAAAATCTATAAGTGTACTAAAATTCAACGGTCTAGCTCATCGGAAAGTTAGTTTTCATTTTCAGACAAACGTGCATTAAGCTTTAAATGTTATAGATCACCTACCTTATTTTACAGCTACAAACTATTATAATACGAGAAATTTTTAAAAAATTATATTGTCAAATTCTGAAAATAGTCAGAGAAGTATTATTTGATCTAGTTCTTTGAAATATTAATTTATTTTTCTTAAATGACAAAAAATATATTTAAAAAGTTTAAAATTTAATATAAAAATCGGAATCTACGTAAAAAATTATTTAGCTTTAAAAAAACGTATAAATACTCCACTTAAACCTCACGCTACTTCAGAATATATAGTACGAAATATATTTTACGTATTGCATGTATTATCTATCAATTATCATTCTCGGTCATGTTGGAGGCTAAAATAACTATTTTATTTTTATTTAAAAGTGCATAAGGGCAACAGTGTATCTTAGTAAATAATTGACAGAGGATTTTTTTTTATTGTTCCCCTTTCGATATATTATTAGTATATATGAAAATTTTATGTAATAGTGAACAATTTATATATGATTCTTTTTATAAAAAAAATATATAAGGCCGAAAAAAACGGTTAATAGTGGTTAAAATGACTTTTGGTATCTAAAGTATATAAAAATGATAGTTTGAAAAATCTTGCATCTATTCCTTTATTGCAACTCAATTTTTAATTTTGTTATTGTTTTTTGGGCGTTCTAATGAATAAATTGAATTGAAACTTGTTATGGAAGAGTAGGCCTATTAGGCATACACTATCAAGTTTTGTCACAATCTAACATTTTCTTTTTTTACAGACTTTTTCTTTTGTACGAAGAAAAGAAATAATGTACATATACATTATTTAGGTCTTACTCAAGCTAACTTTCATACTAATAACAAAATATCTAGTTTCTTTATATTGAGGGAATATGCAAATATAATGGTGTATTGGGTAAACAAATTCTTTAAAATATAAATTATTGTTAAATTTATTAAAACAACTGCCTATTCTTGCTAATACTAGCAGAAACTGAACTATATAATAGATTTCACAGAATTATGTAGGAGAAAAATACGGACATTAGAAAAAAATTAAAAACTTACTAAAAAACAACTTGCACACTGAATAATCAAAAATGAGACCCCAAAATGTTAGCTATGAATTATTTTATACAATTAAATTTCATTTAGTAGCAATTATTAGCATTGTTTTGATGTATTCTACAATCATTTGTATTTTAAAGTGTTTCTACATTTTTTTCTTTACCTAATATACTATTATAATTGTGTGTTCAGAAGTTAAGCATCAATATAAATATTTAAAAAACCTAGGTAATTTCTCATTAGTATGGAAGTTACCTTCAGTAATACCTAAATAATGTCTATACAGGGTGATATGTAAGTCGATAAAACCCTTTTAGGAACTTACAGAATAAGTCATTTAGAATATATTTCGCCAGACTTACCTTGGTACAAAGTCTTACGGTTTTCGAACTATTCGCCAGTTTGAATTTTTTTGAATAAATGTCGTAGATCCATTTTTATAAGCTAATGAGAGTTGCTATGTCTGTTCTTTCAGTTTATTCTCTTACTCTAATATGTATTTTTTCTGGTCAATACGTTAACGATTATCTAAAGATGAAGTAAAGATTAATATAAAACTACGCTATTCACAGGGTGTATTTTTGGAAATCAGGGCAAACCTGGAAAATTCAGGGAATTTGATTTTGATCAGAGAAATCAGGGAAAAGTCAGGGAATTTATAAATTTATAAAAAAAAGTCGGGGAAAATTTATTAAAACGACTTATCCCTTTCGTTCACCTTGTCCTAGAAATAGTACATTGGATTACATTTATTTTTTATTTTTTAATTAGAACAGGTTTTTGTTGTCGATTTCATTTTACAAGAATCTTTATACATTATTCTTCATTGTCGGAAAAGTTTGAGGCCATTTAGATATAGATAGAAAAATGTAGGAAAGCAAACATACGATGGGGTCTGTAGAAATTTTATACCATGTGAGAGTGCAGCAAAACAAATATATTTATAATACTTGCAATTAACAAATTGTTGTGATTTTTTTCTGTATTAGTGAACAAGGACCTATTGTGCAGTGTAAGATTTTTTGTTTGAACTTGTGTGCACATTTTAGACTTTTATTTATAAATAAAATAGTGTACTAGAATTAGAACAGCTTGACACAACACCACAAAATTGTCAGGTAAACTTAATCTCACTTTTCAAAAAAAAAAAAAAAAATCACAAACTAGCTAAGTTACGATATTTCACAGTTGATGCGACTGGCAAGAAGTATCTAACCAACCAGAAACTATACAAGATTCTCTATCTTGATGAATCAGAAGTGGAATGTCTCTCCGATGAACATGATGATGGTTGCAAAATTGACTCTTTTGGCTACCCCATTGGTATTGTTTCAAAATTTATAGCTAAATGTGGGAACCAACAATTAGGAGATAGTGATCCAGAGTATTTGCCAGAAAATGCTGATGAAATTGAAAATACGCAATACGCACTTAGCGAAGAATTGTTTCCTGAAATTCATACCAAATAATAATATTATATTTATTATTATTATTGAAGTAAATTAAAAAATAAACATTTTTTCGCAAAAAAATATGTTTTATTGTTTCAGAATTGTTAGCTACATATTTTGTGTGGATTTCTATTGAGTCACGATGTCCTACTTCTAGGACATTTTTTTCAAAAATGGGCGGGGGAAAATTTTTAAAGAAAGTATTAAAAATTATATTAAACAACTTATGTGCAAAATTGAAAAGTCGTGACTGAAAGTTGTTCCCATCTTGCGCCACCCCGCTCGTTAAAAAATATTTTCCAATTCACCACCCGCTCAATTTTCATTTTTCGAACAGAAAATTTTTCTGGAATTTTTATTGAAAAGTCCTGGTATACCTGGAAAAGTCAGGGAATTTCAAAATTGTGAATTTGTATACACCCTGTATTCAGATAGGTACTTAAAAAAATTTAAATGGCATTATTAATCTTTACTTTAACTTTAGATAATCGTTAACGTATTGAACATAAAAAAATTATATTTTCTTCTCTGGTATATACTAAATACCAATTTTATGGACTCTTACCTGCTTGATTTACCTATTTACCCCAAATTTACCCCAATTTACCCCCCAACCCTTAGGAACGGAACAAGACGAAAATATAATCTAATTCTAGATCTCGTTAAAGTACATATGTGTACCAAATTTCAAGTCAATATCTCAAACGGTTCCAGAGGAAACGTGCGCACAAAAAAGCTACAGACCGACAGACAGACAGAATTGTTTTTTCGCTCAAACTTAAAATCTCGACGTTTCATGACATTCTAAGCCTATTTGAACAATAAAAATTCTTAAATTTTTTTTTTGTCGTTACTATACTTCCACTGGATGTGGAAGTAAAATTCGGATCTACGCGATTTTTCGAAAAAAATCCCAATTGGCGATTGTACTAAGGTAAGCGAGGCTAAATATGTTCTAAAGTACTTATCGACCTACCCTGTATATTGTCTAAATGAAGATAATTTTTTTTATTACCATTGTAAAATACATGTAAATACCTAAAAACCTGCATTTTGAAAAAAAATATATTCTACGAATCTATGCAATTAAACAATAATAAACGATTAAAATTTCGAAACCTTTTTTTTATTTTTAGTCGTTTAAATAAATATTTTATGCTAAAATTTGGCACAAAGGTTTAGTTCAATAATGGGCATATTTCCACCAACTTTTGTTAAAATGGATGCATTATTACCTTATATTTCTTAAATTGTCAAAAAAGGCAATTTTTGGTGGTTTTTATTTTCTTACAAATTAACAAATTATCAGAAAGTTTTTTCATAGCCTTTTGCTATTTTTATTTCTGCGATACGATTATTAGAACCGTATATAAGGAAAAGAGCAGAAAATTTCAGTGTTGAAAAATAAATTGTTAAAATTTTACAAGAAGCAATGCACCGATTTAGTCGAAAACTTTCCATGGCACTTGTTATTATATCTACAACAAATTAAAATAATAAAATTGCTGCAGCCAGAGAATTTCTTATTCACCTACTTTGTTGCTTAATTTTACTCCACTATATATGATTTAAAATGTGAAAAATTTATGACTGTACATTATAGCAAATTGAGACACTATTAGTTACACATTTAAAATAACTATGAAAGCCAATGCTGTAAACTCTAGAGCCTGGTCGATTTCCAGATGTTTGTTAGGTATGTACCTTTCTAACAATTCCCGCCAAATCCGTACAATGGTCAGCAGTCACTTGTTTAGGAAACTACTAGCAATGGTAAAATCTACAATTTAAATCTTTAGAGGTGGTCCGCAATTTTTGATTATTTATTAATTGGTTGTTCAATTTTTTTTTATCTGATTTGGGAATATTTAGTACGTCTCATTTTTTTATTATGTATTTACGTGTCCGATAATAAGGAATACTTCGCAAGGATATCTTTAAAAAAATTCGCTGAAGCTAGTTTTAGAGTTTAATAAATCAATGATATTCAACCTAAAATTGCTTACTTTAAATAAAAAATATACAGGGTGGTCACCCCAAAAATGGGAAGGAGAACGATAATATTTCACATGTAGTTATCACAATTGCCAAGTAAGAAAAATATCATCCTAAAACAGAAATAATGAAAAAGATGTGACGAAGAACAATAATATCTTGCACATAGTTAACACAACTGTCAAGGAAGAAAAATACGAAAATATACAGGGTGGTCACCTAAAAAATAATAATGAAAAAAATGTGGGGGAGATATCGTATATACAGGGTGGTCGCGCGAATGTTAGACCCTCATTTAACTTCGTTATTTTTGGAGTTACGTAAAAAAGTTAAAAATAAAAGTTAAAGAAAATCACTTGTATTTTCCAAAAACATTTCAGAAAAATAATTGAAAGTCGAATTTCGGATATATGAACTTTACTTTGGTTTTTTTTTTAATGGAACACCCTGTATATTTTTACATCATCTGAAAGGCCATAAAAAAACTTTTCAATGATATATGCAACATAGTATTTATCTTAAAAAAATTGTGTCTAATTTACTTTAAATTTACAATTTACCAAAATAACCGTGGGGAACAAAAGTATGTAATTTAATGTGAACAATACTTTAGTTCTGTCAAGATATTTGTTGGTAACTAATTTTACTTTGTTTTAAATAAAATGGAAAATTTCAGTGATTGATATAAATTTTTCGGACCATCAGAGCTTAATGATAACAAAATGTAATATTTAGTATGGTTTTTAAGAAAAATATTATGTTTTATATATCATTAAAAAGCCTCTTTTACGGCCTTTCTGACGGTGTAAAATATATGGGGTGTTCCGTTTAAAGAAACCAAAGTAAAGTGCATATCTCCGAAATGCGACTTTCAATTATTTTTCTGTAATGATTTCTGGAAAAAAAATATTATTTTCTATAACTTTTATTTTTGAACTTTTTTACGTAACGAAGTTTAAAGTACTAACGTTCGCGCGACTACCCTGTAGTTAACATAACTATCATAACTGCTCTCCAAAAGGCAAATTTCAACCCTCGTTTTTGGTGATTAACTCAAAAATCGATGAGTCATCAACACAAGACTGACGGTTTTGATTGCCTCATAAAAATTTTAATAATTTATGTTGCAATATTAAACTTTTCTGCTCTTTTTCTTATTATCTTTGGTTTTCGTATATGGTTAGTTATAGTTGTGCTCTAAATTTGCCTTTTAAACAAAGTTTTCTTAAGTCAGATTTTTCATTTATGTTTCGACTCAGGTTGATTCTGGGAGCTTCTACTTCTACAACAGCAATTTTGGATGGGCCATGACCACCCTGGCTCCAACGTAGTTCCGTGCCTCTAATGTAAATAAAGTAAATATACTAAAACTGTAATTCTAGAACTTGAATATCTCCAAAAATAATCGAGTTAAATGTAGGTTGTGGGGTGTTCCCGAAAAGACCTCTACCAAATCTATATGAAAATTTTTTTTGGGACTGAAAATTCCAACATTCAGTATAAAAAGTATAGTAGTGGTGGTATGATAGAAAATAATAATATTTTTTGCGTTGTGTTTATTCTAATTTGTGAAAAATTTTCCCTAAAGATTAAAAATAAATTCAAAGTTATTATTAGTGTTTTACTTTTTATGAAAAAAAAAAAAAAAAAAATTGATACATAACTATATTTTCTAAATTTAATCAAATGTTGAATTTAAGTTTTTCAGAATTAAGGCGGGCCTTTTGTGTACTTGAACTATTGTTTAAGTCTTATTTATTTTAACGTCCTGGAGGAGTTTAGCTATAGCTATTCCACAACTGAACCAGGATGCGTACCTACACATAATATCTCGACATCTGAATGTACTGAGCCTACATTCAGTATAAAAAGTATAGTAGTTAGTGGTCTCAGCGTTACCACATTTGGTAGATTTTTATTTCTTTTTAGTAGAATTTTAAGGATTTTTGTAAAGTTTGGTAGGTAAAATTTGCTGGCAGATTTCTGATAATTATTATCAGAAATCTACCAGCAAATTTTACCTACCAAACTTTAAAAAAATCCTTAAAATTCTACTAAAAAGAAATAAAAATCTACCAAATGTGGTAACGCTGTTAGTGGTGGTTGTGAAAAATTTTTCCTAAAGATTAAAAATTAAATTCAAAGTTATTATTAGTGTTTTTTTTTATGAAAAAAAAAAATAATAATAATAATAATAATAATAAAAACTCCATATCTTCTGAATTTAATCAAATGTTGATTTTACGCTTTTTGAGCTATTCTGAACAACTTCTATCAGTAAAATTTTACAATAAAAAAATGTCTACGATTTTTTTAAATTTTCCATTTATTTTGGTATCTCAAGTAGCTTTGTGTTTGAAAGGGGTGAATGGTATTTTACCCATAAGTAGTTGCTAAATTAGACAAATAGTTTTGTTACCAAATCTTAATGCACTTTACATTTTTCCTTCTTCTTAACAGATTGCATTAGAACTGAAGAACTAATTCCCAATAACTGTATAAAAGCATTTATCACTTCCTTTTGTCCAGTTTGCAAATCTATTTTTAGAATCCTCCACATTTTGGGAATAAGCATATCACTAACACACGTTCTGCCCATCGTATTAGTTTGGTATTTTTTACATTTCCCCGACCAAATAAGAATCTATTTTTAGAATCCTCCACATTTTGGGAATAGACATATTATTAACACACTTACGTGTTGATATTTGCGTTTTGAATGAAATAGAAATCTATTCTTAGAATCCTCCACATTTTGAGTATACGCACATTATTACTAACTTACTTTTGCATTTATACTTTATCTTTACATGCATAGTGGTCCAAAGTTTTAAATTTGGTCATTTATAAGCTTTTTTGAAAAAGATAGCGAAAAACTGCCATCTTCATATGAATGTTAAGGTAAATGCCGGCAATTTACAAATATTTGAGGTAATACAGGGTCTTTCACAAAGTCATACCACATCAAATATGTATTTTTTTTAATAATACCGCCTATATATTTTTATATTTTAGAATTCTATGGTGAACTCTTATGAAATTTTGTGTATATAATCTAATTGTTTTCGAGATATTCATATTTGAATATCAACATTTTACGTATTTTATGAGGCTGTAAAACAAAACGGTTTAAATGAGAACGCTTGCACATTTCTGTTTTAGTTTTGATTAATCTATATATTAATCTATTAACAATGCTAAACGGGAAGTGACCTAAGACCAGAAAGATATACTGCCTGCTAAATCGGAAGCAGCCATTATTGGGTAGAATATTAGAAATCAAGATAGAAATGTGCAACTCCTTTGTTCAAAATCACACCGTTTAGATTTTACAGCCTCGCAAAGTACGAAAAATGCTGATTTAAATTTTTTTAAAGATTTTGTTGAGTCTTATTTATATTAACGTTCTGGCGGAGTTTAATTGTAGCTATACCAGCACTGAACCAAGACACGTACACATAGACAACATCTCAACACTAATTTCCTGCGACATTGCCATCTGCCGCAGCTGAGACATGCGGCTAGCCCAGTGCTACCGTCTCAGCAACACGTGAAAGATGCCACTACACTTCCATACCCTAGCCAGGATCCGAACCCTGGACCCCGTGGTCGCAAGCTTAAGATTTTATGCTCTGTGCCATTGATTTGTTGTCAAATCACACATACCACATTTGACTTCAAAGCCAGAACTTAAATTTTTAGTTGAAATTCGGCCACAAAATAACCACAACTATTTTAAACAAGTTTTTATAAAAAACCGGTTGGTCCTATTATATTTAACAAAGGGGGCCTTTTTTGTGCAAATTTGATTAGGAAATCATATCCCGGTACCAAAATTAAAAAAGGAAACCGAAGAAAAAAAATTGGATTACCTATAAGAGAGATTGAAATTCATATTGGCCAGTATCAAGAAATAATAACTTTTATTAATACTATATAACGTACCGTAAAATTTCATATCTCTAGGACTAAGGGATCCTGAAATATTGAATAAAAATATATAAAAGTATTTACGCAAAACTTCTATTTAGCATCTTTCTTTTATTCAATATCTTGTCTGTATGATGAATACCCTGTATGTATTTTTTAACTAAAAGTATATCAGGTTTTCTTCCTGGCAATAGTGACAACCACATTCCAAATATTATTTTCCTCTGCCTAGAGTGACCACCCTGTATACTTTTCACTAAAGCTTGTTATAACTACGTGCGAAATATTATTGCCCTCCGTAAAAATGTTTTCATTATTTCTTTTTAGGTGATCTTTCACGCAATTGTATTTACTACATGCGAAATATTAGCGTCTTCTCTCACATTTTTTTCCATTATTTCGGGTGACCACCCTCTAGATCTTATGTATATAAGAGAATACCATGACTCGCTGACTGACTGACCGATCTATCAATGCACAGCTCAAACCGTTGGGTCTAGAAACTTCAGATTTTCAATGGGTGTTCCTCAAATATCGTAGGCAACCACTAGGAAGAGATTTTTCGAAATTCGACCCCTAGGAGGGTGAAAGAAAGGGTTAAAAATTTTAGGCTTTTTCGGAAAGGGTTAGATCTAGATGCATGAAATTTGGCAGAACTATTTTTTGTTGAAATATATTAGATACGTATAATACGAAATTTCGATTTTCACTTTTTGAAGGAGTGAAAGCGGGGATGGTACAGGCCTGTAGCTAAGGGAGGGCAGGACGGGCGATGCCCGTCCTGGAATAAGTTTCGTCCGATCTACGGTGATCGTAATGGGGGCAATTTTAACTCTCCTTTTAATATTTTGAAAGAGATTGGGTAAAAATTTATTAATTTTTTTTTCGGACTAAAAAGTTTTTTTTGGATTTCCCTCATCAAAAAAATTTTTTTGGATTTCTCTCCCCCCCGCTCGTTAAAACATTTTTCGGACTTTTTTACGGGCCCGTCCTGAAAAATTGTTTGCCCGCTCTGAAAGCACTTTCTAGTTACAGGCCTGGGATGGTAGATGGTTTAAAGCGCACTCGTATTTTGAAATCGTGTAAGTCAGAAACGTGATTATTCGAGTGATGGACTACTCTGGGGAAATAAGAAGATAAGACACATATTCGACGGTATTCAAACAGAGACCTTCCCCAAACGGGTGAACGATGAGGAGGAGGGAGGGAGGTTTTTAAACTTTTCGGAACCGCCTAGATCTAGAAGCGTGATATTTGGCAGAAATACTCTTTATTGGAACCTATTAGACACGAGTCAGGCGAAATTTCGATATTCACTTTTTGAAGGGGTGAAAACGGGGGTGGTAAATGATCTAAAATGTACCTGTGTCTCTGAAATCGCGTAAGTCAGAAACGTGATATTCCAGCGATGAACTCTTCTAAGGAAATAAGGAGACACGTATTCGATGGTTTTCAAAAGGAGACCCTCCGAACAGATGAACAGGAAGAGGGAGTTTTTAAGCATGAAATTTGACACATGACCTCTCATGTGTTCTATTGTCGATTAAAATAGTTATTTTATTAACACAAAAATAGAATAATGAATTGTTATCAAATTGGTATGCGCAGTGGTATGGTTTCCCCGGGTACTATGGATGTGCAGTGGGTTTCCTCGAGTACTATAGATGCACAGTGGATTTCGTCGAGTACTACGGATGCGCAGTGGATTTCCTAGAGTACAATGGATGGGCAGTGGGTTTCTTCGAGTACAATGGATGCGCAGTGGGTTTCCTCGAGTGCAATGAATGCGCAGTGGGTTTCCTTGAGTACTATGGATGGACAGTGAGTTTCCTTAAGTGCAATAGATGCGTAGTGAGTTTCCCTGATCACTATGGATGTGCAGTGAGTTTCCTCGAATACTATCGATGCACAGTGGATTTCCTCGAATGCAATGGATGCGCAGGATGGAACTAAATTATATTTTGATCTTATTCCGTTGAAGTGTTGAGACGTAAATTGGGGTAAGAGGGGGTAAATAGGTAAATCAAGCAAGTAAGAGTCCATAAAACTAGTATTTAGTATATATAAGAGAAGGTCTCAAAACATTTTTAGGAATTAGCCACCCCCAATACCACCCCACCCCACTATTAAAGAGGATGAAAAAAATAAAATTGTAAGTTAGTGTGTGTACCAAAGGCCTCAATTTTTTTTTTTACTTCATCCACCCCTACTACTGTGTGTCTAGCTTCTATGATTTTGGATTAGAATACCATGCAACCTGTACGGTGTTTATATATCTTCTATTATTTTTTTGATTCTATAATAACTGGGTTACCTCGAGTAGGATGGATGCGCAATGGGTCTCCTCGAGTACTAATTCATTTGCAGTGGATTTTCTCGAGTACTATTGGTGCGCAGTAGGTTACCCCAAGTAGTATGAATGCGCGGAGGTTTCCCTAGAGGAATATGGAAGCGCAGTAGGTTTCCTCAACTATTGGGAATGCGCAGTGGCTTTCCTCGAGCACCATTGATGAGCAGTAGGTTACCTCAAGTATTATGGATGCGCACTGGGTTTCTCCGAGTACAATGGATGCGCAGTAGGTATCCCCAAGTAGGATGGATGTGCTGTAGTTTACCTCGAGTAGTATGGATGCGCAGTTGGTTTCCTCGAATAACATGGATGCGCGTTGGGTTACCTCAAGTAGTATTGATCCACAATGGCTTTCCTCCTTCAGTTAGATGGATGTGCAGTGGGTGGCCCAGTGTAGTTTGGAAGCGCAGTCGGTTTCCTCAAGTACTATCGATGCGCAGTGGCTCTTCTCGATTACTATTGATGCGCACTAGGTTGCCTCAAGTAGTATGGATGCATAGTGGGGTTCCTCGTGTAAAATGGTTGCGCAGTGGGTTACCTCTTTTTTGTGCGCACGATTACTCTGGAACTGTTTAAGATATTGACTTGAAATTTGATACACGTCTGTATTTTAGCGAGATGTTGGTACTAGATTATATTTTGGTCCTATTCTATTGAAGAGTTGAAGAGTAAATTGGGGTAAATGGGGGGGGGGGGGGTAAATAGGTAAAACACGCAAGTAAGAATCGACAAAATTGGTATTTAGTATAAAAGAAGTAAAGGTCTCAAGAAAATTTTTGGCATAAGCCACCTCTATTACCACCCCCACCCCATTATTAAAGGGGGTGCAAAAATAAAATTGTGATTTAGTGTGTACACAAGAACCAAAGGCATTTTTATCACTTCATCCACCCCCACTACCACACCCTACCACCACCCCAACCCCACTAACGATATGGCATATCGTTTTATGGGTTTTTGAGGGAGACGATTCCAAATATATTATTAAAATTCCATAAACAATTATTTCCACATAGTAAAGTGGAAATATAGTATTTTCGTTGTAAGAGACTTGGATGAAAAATCTGGATGTGGAAGTAGTGATTCCTTGCGCAGTGGTTTTTTTTATGGGTTTTTGAGGGAGACGATTCCAAATATATTATTAAAATTCCATAAACAATTATTTCCACATAGTAAAGTGGAAATATAGTATTTTCGTTGTAAGAGACTTGGATGAAAAATCTGGATGTGGAAGTAGTGATTCCTTGCGCAGTGGTTTTTTTTATGTTTTTTTTGTCATTACCTCAACAAACTGAAGGTATGACCAAATTTTCAGAATTTTGACCATCCAAATACTTATTTTGAACAATTATGTGGCATACCGTTGGGTATATTTTTACACATATTTTAACACATTCCTCCACTGTTAATAGACCACCGTAAAAGTATACACATCGATAGGGGGCGCTGAAACCAATAAATTTAAATCCTCCACAATTAATGATGAATCAGATTTTCACACACTGACCATAATCCCAAATTCTGGAGGATTTTTTTTTATTGCGTTTCTGTGCAAAGCAGGCATCGAGAATCTCATTGCAGCGATAAAAAATTGTCGATGACTGAGAAATCCTCGACAATTCGGTCATCCTCGACAATTCAGTTCTATTCACAGAGTGTTCCTCCACAGTTAATGTAATGCATACACACACACACATACAGGTCTGACCGTATTTGTGACAAACCATCCTCAAATGTATTTGTGGAAGCTTTGCTAATATGGTTGCCTGCCGATCAGGTAAAAATTCTCCTTTTCGTAGATATGTCTCATTTTTCAATACACTCCGTAGTTAAGAAGTTATAAGGTGCATATATTTCTGACGACGTTTGCCACTAATACTATGTACGTGTGTAAAATGTATTCCATAAATCTACTGTGTATCATGTACGCCACATATATATTTAATGAATGTGTGTATGAAATATCAGTAAAAATACGAATTTGCAATATTACAATTATATTTAATAAAGATATAAGTGTATCTGTTTGTCATTCACAACATTCTAGCTAACATTTAGATACATTATTTAATTAATAATCACAGATTAATAATTTGTCATTAGGTCAATCCTTTAGAAAACTTTTATGTACGATAAGTAGATAGGCACACTTATTACAAGCTTTTGTTTAACTTGCTTTGTATGTATGTTAGTTTGTATGTTGTTAGCTTGTATGTTAGTATGTTTAGTTCAAATCTTGCACATACACATACACATGTAGTTCTGGTAACCATACCATAATATGGTACTAAAAGAGTATTTTTACTTCCACATCCAGTGGAAGTATAGTAACGACAAAAAAATGTTTAAACATTTTTATTGTTCAAATGGGCTTAGAATGTCATGAAACGTCGAGATTTTAAGTTTGAGCGAAAAAAAAAATGTCTGTCCGTCTGTCGGTCTGTAACTTTTTTTTGTGCGCACGTTTACTCTGGAACCGTTTGAGATATTGACTTGAAATTTGGTACACATATGTACTTTAACGAGATCTAGAACTAAATTATATTTTCATCTTGTTCCGTCGAAGGATTGGGGGGTAAATTGGTAAATTTGGGGTAAATATGTAAATCAAGCAGGTAAGAGTTCATAAAATTGGTATTTAGCATATACAAGAGAAGCTCAAAAAAATTTTGGCATTAGCTACACCCATTACCACCCCCACCCCATTATTAAGGGGATGAAAAAAAATTGTGATTCAGTGAAACCTCAAAATATTTTTTTACTTTATCCACCCCCACCACCACCCTCTATCACCACCCTCACCCCACTACCGATGTGGGGTATCGTTTTATGGGTTTTTGTGGTAGAATATTTCAAATATTATATTATATATTATTAAAGTTCCATAAACAATTATTTCCACACACAAAACTTTTTCGTTGTGGGTGACTTGGATGGGAAATGTGGAAGTAGCGATTCCTTGATCAGCGGTTTTTTTCTTTTAATGTACATGTACTTTACGGTGGTGTTTGGAAAGAAAAAAAAATTAAACTTAAACCAATTTTTTGGATTTCAATTTTAATTATGGATATTGCACGTATAAACAATTTCAAATAACTACGTCATTTTTT
The DNA here is from genome assembly GCA_936432065.2 of Rutpela maculata. Classification (NCBI taxonomy): domain Eukaryota; kingdom Metazoa; phylum Arthropoda; class Insecta; order Coleoptera; family Cerambycidae; genus Rutpela; species Rutpela maculata. The sequence continues at coordinate 176,692,002 of OW386288.2, forward strand.
TGTGAAACCAAAAAACGATAAGTGAATTATGAAAGTATAAAATAATCAACGTTTAAAAAAAGAATTATGTTCTACTTGCATCTGAATCCGTGATACGTTAGTTTTTGTTCCAAAATGATTATATTTCTCTCTCTGCTAGTTGAAAATTATCCACAACTAAAATTTTTTAAATTACATCGCATAAAGCACCATTGAGGACATAACGCACGTTCGAAAAAAAAATTATCTCCCCACCTCTTAAATATTGTAACTAGACAACTAACTTAATTAATGGTATACATCACTCCATTTTCAGCATTTGAGCCTTTTTTTTTTTAACATTTTTGGTCTTATTACTTCCACGTCGAGTGTAAGTATAGTAACAACAAAAAAAATTTTTAAACTTTTATTGTTCAAATAAGCTTAGAATGTCATGGAACGTCGAGATTTTAAGTTTGACTGAAAAAAAAAATTATGTCTGTCGGTCTGTCTGTAACTTTTTTGTGTGCACGTTTACACTGGAACCGTTTAAGATATTGACTTGCAATTTGGTACACATATGTATTTTAACGAGATCTAGAACGAGATTATATTATCATCTTGTTCCGTCCAAGGGTTGGGGGGTAAATTGGGGTAAATAAGTAAATGAAGCAGGCAAGAGTTCATTAAATTGGTATTTAGTATATACAAGAGAAGCTAAGGTCTCAAAAAATTTTTTGGCATTAGCCACCCCCATTACCACCACCACTCCATTATTAAAGGGGATGAGAAAAGATTATGATTTAGTGTGTGTACCGTGTACAAGAACCAAAAACCTCAAAATATTTTTTTGCTTCATCCACCCTCCACTACCCCCCTATCACCACCCCCACCCCACTACCGATGTGGGGTATCGTTTTATAGGTTCTTGGGGTAGAGGATTTCAAATATTATATTATTAAAGTTCCATAAACAATTATTTCCACATATAAAATTTTTTCGTTGTGAGAGACTTGGATAGAAAATCTGGATGTGGAAGTAGTGATTCCCTGTGCAGCGGTTTTAAACTATAATTTGATCGTATAATTTATTTATTCACACACTGCATTTTAAATGGCGATCAGGTTTAAATTATAATTTTTATATCGGATAGTGTATTGACTCAAACGTTGAATTCTAAGAAATAGCGGAGGATCCAGTATTATTTTAAGTAAAAACGACGCAATGAATATAAAATATATAAATATTAAAACGTAATACTAAGATGTAACTAAAAATTTTGAAATAAAATTAAATGTAATTAAACGTAAAAAAAAATTATTATTTAAATTTACTTAATAAAACGAAAAAAACCGCTGCCCAAGGAATCACTACTTCCACATCCAGATTTTCTATCCAAATCACTCACAACGAAAAAATTTTGTATGTGGAAATAATTGTTTATGGCACTTTAATAATATAATATTTGAAATCCTCTACCCCAAAAACCCATAAAACGATACCTCGCATCGGTAGTGGGGTGGGGGTTGTGATAGGGGGTGGTAGTGGGGGTGGATAAAGTAAACAAATATCTTGAGGTTTCTGACTCTTGTACACACACTAAATCACATTTTTTTTTCATCCCCTTTAATAATGGGGTGGGGGTGGTAATGGGGGTGGCTAATGCCAAATGTTGTTTTGAGACGTTAGCTTGTCTTGTATATACTAAATACTTTATGAACTTTTACCTGCTTGATTTACCTATTTACCCCAAATTTACCCCAATTTACCCCCCAACCCCTCGACGGAACAAGATGAAATAAAATCTAGTTCTAGTTCTCGTTAAAGTACATATGTGTACCAAATTTAAAGTCAATATCTCAAACGGTTCCAGAGTAAACGTGCGCACAAAAAAAAGTTACAGACCGACAGACAGACAGATAGACCGACAGACCGGCAGACCGACAGAATTTTTTTTTCACTCAAACTTAAAATCTCGTTTCATGACATTCTAAGCCTATCTAAACAAGAAAAATTTTTAAAAATTTTTTTGTCGTTACTATACTTCCACTGGATCTGGAAGTAAAATAAGTTATGTTGAATTAATTGTCTTAAAAGCTTGTTATGTGAATAGAAAAAAATTCTTACCATCTCTGTCAAACTAAATTAATGCCTGTATGAATGTATTGACCAATTATTATCTTTGTTTATAATTGTAAAAGCTGTATTTAAAGCAATTAATTCAACTTAACTTATTTTTTTCATTTTTACACCTAAATAATAAGAGAAGCTTTTTTTTTGAAAAAGGTTTTTTTTACATTTAATTTTTACTTCCACATCCACGTAGTGGAATGAAAGTGTAGTAACGCAAAAAAAAACCTTCTGTTTATTAAAATAGGCTTGGAATGCCATGAAACGAGATTTTAAATTTGAACAAAAAGAAATTTCTGTCTGTCGGTCTGTCTGTACCTTTTTTGTGCGCACGTTTATTCTGGAACCGTTTATAATATTGACTTAAAATTTGGTACACGTATGTACTTTAAAGGGATCTGGAACTAGATTATATTCTGATATATTTCATTTGAAGGGGGTAAATGGGGGTAAATAAGGGTAAATAGGTAAAGCAGGCAAGTAGGAGTCCATAAAATTGGGACTTACGGCATGTACGAGAAGCTAAGGTCTCAAAAATTTTTTTAGCATCAACCACCACCACTATCACCCCCCACACTATTATTAAAGCGGATAAAAAAACTGTGATTTAGTGTGCATACAAGAACCATAAGCCTCATTTTTTTTTATATTAGCCCACCTCCATCCTATTATTAAAGGGGGTAAAAAATAAAATTGGGATTTAGTGTGTATACAAAAACCAAGAGCCTTAAAATGATTTTGACATTAGCCATTCACTCTAGTGTCCCCGTTACCACTCCTACTCCGTTATCAAATGGGGTAATACCATAAAATTGTGATTTAGTGTGTGTACAACAGTCAAAGGCCTCAAAGATTTTTTTTGGTATTAGTCACACCCTTTACCAATACCAACGCCACTCTGGCGCTATTATTATAGAGAGTAGAAAATAAAATTGTGTCTACAAAAATTTTTTGGAGTTAGCCCCTCGACTACCCCAACCACCGTATGACATATCGTTTTTTTATTATTTTATTATTATTATTTTTTTAATGCCTTATATATTATTAAAGTTGTTTCGTTGTAAGAGACTTGGATAGGAAATCTGGATGATCTGGAAGCAGTGATTCCTTCGGCAGCGGTTTTTAATTTTTATTACTATTAATATTAGTTTTTATTCATATTCTAGTCACGTTTCTTTTTAAATTAAAATAGGTATTTCGCGCCATTTGTGCTATCTTATATACAGTATATATGGTCCTATTTTATAGTCCTGTTAAAAGTATTTTGTAAAAATAGAATAACAATTTTTTGATACACTCCGTAGTTAAAAAGTGATAAGGTACATATATTTATGACGACGTTTGCCATTAATACTAAAATTTGTAGGTGTGTAAAATGTATTCCACAAATCTACTGTTTATGATGTACGCCACATATATATATAATGCATGTGTGTGTGATATATCAGTAGAAATACGAATTTCCCTTAATATAATTATATTTAACAAAAAAATAAGTGTATCTGCTTGTAGTTCATAACATTTTAGCTAAAATTTAGATATAATTTTAAATTAATAATCACAGATTACGTTATACGTATCTGTAGAAAATTTGTTACATAGGTATTTGGATAATTTGAAATTATGTCAATCTTTTAGAAGAACTTTTATGTACGGTAAGTAGTTACGCCCATTTATTACAAGCTTTTATTTAACTTGCTTTGTATGTATGTTAGTTAGTACGTTTGGTTCAAATCCTGCGATTCAATTTTGAAACATAGGCCTCAATTCTACCCACCCCCGTCCTATTATTAAAGGGAGTAGAAAATAAAATTGGGATTTAGTGTTTATATAAGAACCAAGAGCCTTAAAATGTTTTTGGCATTAGCCGCTTCCTCTACCACCTCCGTTACCACTCATACATTCATACTCCATTATTAAACGAGGTAAAAAAATAAAATTGTGATTTAGTGTGTGTACAAGAGCCAAAGGCCTCAACGAATTTTTTTGGTATTAGCCACACCCTCTACTACCCCCATCGCCACCTTCACCCTAATATTAAACAGGGTAGAAAATAAAATTTTGTCAATCCAAAGAACCAAGGCGCTCAAAAATTTTTGGCATTAACCACCCCCTCTAATACACCAACCACCGTGTGACATCGTTTTTTTAATATTTTATTATTATTATTATTATTTTTAATGTCTTATATATTATTAAATTTCTTTCGTTGTAAGAGACTTCGATAGGAAATCTGGATGTGGAAGTAGTGATTCCTTCGGCAGCAGTTTTTAATTTTTATTACAATTAATATTAGTTTCCAGTGGCGGCTGATGAAATTTCAATATTCTTTTTCTCGTCTGTGGCGCATGTGACCCATACGAAATTTGGGAAATAACATCTAGAGAAGCATTTCTTTAATGACCCCTAAAAAATTTTGAAAAAGCAGTTTGCGAAAATTTTTTTGAAAATTCGTTAGCCTCCCCTGGGTCTAGGGACTCCTGTTTATTTTAATTTTTTTTTGTCATATGCATTTGACTTTTCATAAAAATACAACAACAGATTTTGGAGTTTATGAAAATATTTTCATTACTAACTGAGATACAACGAATTGAAATATTGTAATTTGTTAAATTGTAAATTACAAAATTTCAGTTCATTGTGTTTCAGTTAGTAATGAAAATATTTTCACAAACTCCAAAATCTATTGTTGTATTTTTATGAAAAGTCAAATGCATATGGAAAAAAAAATGAAAATAAACAGGAGTCCCTAGACCCAGGGGAAGCTAACGAATTTTCAAAAATTTTTTTGCAAACTGCTTTTTCAAAATTTTTTAGGGGTCATTAAAGAAGTGCTTCTCTAGATGTTATTTCCCAAATTTCGTATGGGTCCCATGCACCACACACGAGAAAAAAAATATTGAAATATCACCAGCCGCCACTGTTAGTTTCTTTCTATTCATATTCTAGTCACGTTTCTTTTTAAATTAAAATAAGTATTTCAAAGACGTTTCTGTCATAATTTCTTTGCCTTTTATTCTATAAAAATAGTTAAAAAAAATTATTTGAAAGACTAATTTATTAATAGTCTAAGGAGAAAAAAATTTTTCTCTACGACTTGAAGGTATTCCAAAACAATTGCGACTCAATTTTCAAATTTGTTGTTGTATTTTAGGCGTTGTTATAAGCATTTCTACTTGAAATTTGATATGACGTTGATTAGTTCCACTAGAAGCACATTTTTTTAAGTTATCTGGTATCGTAACAGAAAACCAGATTGTTGGTTATGAAATTGCGAAGAAAATTGGAACTGTGCCATCTTTTTCGTAAATAACAAAACAATTAAGATCGATCTTTTTTAAACAGTTGACAATAACTTAAGTGATAATATATATGATTTAATGAAACTTTCGAAAAATATGATTCTAGGGAAACAAAATACCTAATTTTCAGTCAAAATGTAAATATTTTTAAACATTTCTGTTAATACCACTAAAAAGTACAAAACACCCCATATTCTAAAAACAATTATGTTGTTCGGCGACTTAATGTACTTAAACAATTGCGATCTTTAGGCACTATTATACATTTTTTTATTTTAAATTAGACATTTATTATTATTATTACTGTTATTTTCGTGAATTGCTTAAGGATGATTGATCGTAATTGTTTTTATTTTCCGCAACTTAACAATTTGAGTAAGAATATTTTAGTTTTGTTCGCAATTTCATAACGAACAATCTGTTTTCAATATATTGCGAATTTTTGTTTAAAACCAGAGATATTTTAGAAGAATTGCGAAAAACACAGTATGACACCTTTTGAAAAAATACTGTAGGTATTGTACAATCGGCAAATAAAAACCGCTGCCCAAGGAATCACTACTTCCACATCCAGATTCTCTATCCAAGTCACTCACAACGAAAAAACTTTGTATGTGAAAATAATTGTTTATGGAACTTTAATAATATAATATTTGAAATCCTCTACCCCAAAAACCCATAAAACGATACCCCACATCGGTAGTGGGGTGGGGGTGGTGATAGGGGGGTGGTAGTGGGGGGTGGATGAAGTAAAAAAATATTTTGAGGTTTCTGGTTCCTGTACATACACTAAATCATTTTTTTTTTCATCCCCTTTAATAAGGAGGTGGGGGTGGTAATGGGGGTGGCTAATGCCAAAAATTTTTTTGAGACCTTAGCTTCTCTTGTGTATACTAAATACCAATTTCATGGACTCTTACCTGCTTGATTTACCCATTTACCCCAAATTTACCCCAATTTACCCCCCAACCCTTCGACGGAACAAGATGAAAATAGTCTAGTCTAGTTCTAGATCTCGTTAAAGTACATACTTGTACCAAATTTCAACTCAATATCTTAAACGGTTCCAGAGTAAACGTGCGCACAAAAAAAAGTTACAGACAGACCGACAGACAGACAGACAGAAAATTTTTTTTCGCTCAAACTTAAAATCTCGACGTTTCATGACATTTTAAGCCTATTTGGACAATAAAAATTTTTAAAAAATTTTTTGTCGTTACTATACTTCCACTGGACGTGGAAGTAAAATTGCCCAAAGTAGATCATGTTTTTACGATTAAAGAAATTAAAGAAATAAAAAGACATGTATTTCTCGAAAAAGGCAGATAGAAAATTGCATTTACTGCAATGTATACATAAGTTTCATTGACTTTTATTATAGACTTTTTTCGGTTGGTCTTTGAATATGAATGCGGAGGAAGCAATTATGTTGTCTAATTATTTCTAGCACGACTAATAAAAATATGAAGGGGATTCAATATTTGACACCTTAAGCCAAAAATGTATAAATATTTAAAAACAGCGCCGCTACTCGACTGTGCTACCAATATTAAAAGATTAAAATTATGTGTTTTAAATATGGCAGAAAATTTTAAAAGTTGTTAATTTCAACTCAACATGTGGCAGGTCATTAGGGATTGCATTACCGGTTAACCGGTTAACCGGTTATTAGGACAAAAAACACATGATGATAATTACCGGTTATTTTAATTTTTTACCGGTTATTTCGGTAAATTCTGAACTTACGATATGTCGCGTATTCAACGTTTCTGTTTATGTCACTGACTAGTATTCACTAAATACAGAGTGACTGTCCCAACACCGAGCACTTTTAACAATAAATAAATAATATTATAAAAAGTAAACTCCAAACACCAAGCCCTGAGAAATACAAGAGAGACATTGACAATATCTTACGACAGAAAATTGAATATGTCACTGCCGCAAATATCCGTGGAATACATTTAGAAGTATGTTATTACCAATTCTTATTAACTTATCGACCCACCAATATCGATTGAGGAAGTGCATTTTCAGCTGGTGGTATTCTATGCACAAATATCAGACGATTAACAGATATAACTTTGAAAAACTAACCCTTTTAACAGGCTATTTTTAAAAAATATTGTATTTTTAGATTAGGTATTCAGTAAATGCCTTATTTGAGTTTATGTTTATAATTTTTGTTATTTAAGTGGATATTTTTGTTATTTACAGAATAATTATTTATTTAAATTTATTTCATTTATATTTTTTCCTTTTGGTAAATTAACTCCTATATAAAAAGTCTATTTGACAGTCACATTTTTGTCACTTTGACAGCGATAAAAAAAGGTGCACCGATAAAAATGCCTGTTTCTCAAAAGCAGAGTACACCTAGTAGTCGCACGTCACTTTGAAATCTGTACTCTCAGCTATAATTTTTAAGTATTGTGGAAACTACTGTACGATATGTGTCGTTTTGAGAAAATTATAATTATCTTTAATAAATTATTGTTATTGTTCGTTCACATTCATATTCTATCGTTAATTTATCTTGCCAAAAAACACTCGAGCTTTTCTTTTATGGATAAATTTCTTTTTAACTCAAAATTTTGCCAATCAGTAATTTTGCTCGAAAAACTGACATTTGACAAAATCGCTCGACCTCCGTCTCGCGATTGTTTCATGTCAGTTTTTCTTATAAAATCACTGATTGGCAAAATTATTTCGTTACAAAGAGAAATTTATCCGATAAAAAAAGCTCTTGTGATTTTACTGTTGATAAAAAACCTTTTGTTTGTTCATTATATCAAATATACGTATATAAAAATATTTTTTGTTAAATTTAGATAATTTTGTATGTCAGTTTTTCTTATAAAATCACTGATTGACAAAATTATTTCGTTACAAAGAGAAATTTATCCGATAAAAAAAAGCTCTTGTGATTTTACTGTTGATAAAAAACCTTTTGTTTGTTCATTATATCAAATATACGTATATAAAAATATTTTTTGTTAAATTTAGATAATTTTGTATGGAAAGAGACAATTGCCATTTTCGCCACCCTAATCATCCATTCTAAAAATTACCGGTAAATACCGGTTAACCGGTTATTTACATTTTTATTTACCGATTTACCGGTTATTAAAACTTCCGGTAAATTGCAATCCCTACAGGTCATAAAGTCATTATTAGCTCTGCAAATGGTTTGGGCTTGAAAATGAAATGCAGGTCATTTTATCCCTCGACAACCTTTAATGGATCTAAATGCAAAGCAATCGGATTCACAACAAAAAAGATCCTATTATAAGTGAATATGATACTATAAATATATTAAATCGTACCTCTGAAATAAAAGAAGTAGGTGTCAGCTTGAAAAATAATTTTAGCTACCGAGGAGGAGGTGTTGGTCAAGTATTCGTAATATAAACATCACCACACCCCATTGGTTGTTTATTTTATTATTCACTGAAACGTAAATTGTTGACACAAAAAATCGTACTAGTAAATTCAAAACATTAACATTTACTACAAGCTGCCATATATTACTTATATTGCTACAAAATTACCTATGGAAACGAAAAAGAAGTTTTAGGTAAATATATAGGGTGTCTCACTTAAAATTCCTGGTACCATTTTATTGATAACTAAAAGAGATATTTGAATTCTGTTGGATGTATTCATCAAAATATATAAATGACTTCAGTTTTTAATAAAAACGATCTCTCTACAAATTAAGATATAGATAACATTGTGATGCAAAGCAATTTTTAAGGACTTAATGGATTTCCCATAATAATACATTCAACCGTGCAAATAAAAAAATTACATAATTTATATTTATTTGACATAATCTTATTTTAAACTTATCGAAAAGATATTTATTATTTATTGTATTTCTATAATATCGACGTTATTTTTATAAGTTTGGTTTAATAGTTTATTACATCTTTTGGGTGAAATACTTGAAAATAAATAATTTTTGTAGATCAAAGGAAATAAGTTTAACAATAATGGGTAACCTGAGATCTGTTTTTAATCATACCAAAAACTAATCAATCTTTCATGGAAAGCGTAGAGGAAATGGATCATGCTGTAGTTTGAGAATTCCTATCCCGAAATGGATAAGGAAGCGTCGACTAAACGGTATACAAAATCAAACACTAGATTCTTATGCAGAATTTTCTATCGGATTCAAATTTCGACGGTTTATATGGAATTGCAAAAATAGAACAAAAAGTATTTGTCTGCAAAAACTGCAAAAAATATGAAAATATGTATGCAATTATCTTTTTAGTTCTTACTCAGTATTGCCATTAAAAATATCAAACATATATTTCAATAAAACAGCATTCAAACTGTTTTTTAGCTGTAGCCAGACTAAAAGTGAACATTACATGAACTTTTATAGTAAATATTTAGAGTTGACTTTTCTATTTAATGATTGATTTTAATTGCCTTCAAGTAAATATATCCCATGCACTAAGATTCTTTTACATTGTACGTGTCATTAGTTAGTGCGTTTTACTAGGCTTCTTAAATTATTGTTTCAGACAGCTTCATAGAAAACATAGTTCCAATAATGATGAAAAAAGGACCAAAGCCTGAAAGTTTCAATTTACATTCATTTTGTAAGACTTACAAACTGCTGTCGTTATTATCGTTGCAGTGCAGCAAAACCGCAATGCAAACGAATTTATGAAAACAATTATGAATAATGGTACGTCGTATTTTTGTGTGCTTCTTCAAAAACTTAATAAAATTTTGTTCTGAAATTATAATGAAACAGTTCGTACAATATGCAGTTAATATAAAACGCCTCTAGCGATCACTCTGTATGATGGATATGGTCCAATTTCAATCAAGTATTCTGCTATTACATCAAATAAGGATCATAATGCATTTGTAGTTTTTCTATCATTTTTTTTTTCATTTGGGCAATAATAAAAATTTAATAATATAGTTAAATTTCTTTTGAGAAAAATCATAAAACATTATTTCTTATTATTTAGTCTCATATAATGTTATTTTTCAATTTGTTCACGACATATAAAATCTTGTCATTAGCAAACATTTCTGACTTAGTGAAAATTTCACTTTCCTTGAAACCAAAGTGCTACTTAAAATTTCTTTAAGAAAAATACGTACTTATATATCTGCTTTCTATTTAAAAAATAAGTCAGTCTTCAGTTAGTCAAATCTTTCTCGTTATTATTAGACACTTTACGAGTACCTAGGTAAAATTTTATTACGGTCGCTCAGTTAAATTCTGTAAAAATAGCGCGAAAATGATAATATCTACAGTTTATTCCCAATGATTCATCTTCAGGTAGTTAGTTTCAAAACTTAGAACACGTAATGAAAATAGATTATATGCACTTTATATTATTATTTTGTGTTTGTACATTTTAGCATGTTTTATCAAGTATGCTCTCTTTTCATGTTTGATTTAATAAATACGCACTTAGTTATTGTTAATTTTTTAAATTCTCTTAATATTATACAGTATGTCCACCGATTAAATTCGGAAGAAAGGAAACTTTTTATCTGCAAGTTTTTTTCAGGAAAAGCAAGAAATTTATATTAATTATAAGAAAATGGATCAAATAAAAACTTTTTATTTTCATGCTCATACTAGGCTTTCAGAAACAATAAGATCATAATCCGTAAAAGTAATTATAATCTGCACCAGTAGTACAACCACACCAAATTTATCCAATATTCAGTTCTATGCAATATATGTTTTACTAAAAGATAAATATGAAAGATTTTGCTTAAAAGAAAAAGTGAAAACATAACAGCACCTATTAAAAATTTCACTGGAAGATTATTATACTCTTCGCAACTAGGAAAACGTTGGTGACTGAATTCTGAACGACTTTCAAAATGTCCATCCGTCCGTCCGTCTGTCTGTCGGTATGTCCGTCCTTCACGTTTACTTTAAGCACGGTAACATAAGAGTGAAAAGTCCGATTGTATTTAATATTATTTTTCATTATATATATTTTTTGCTGTGCAAATTATGTAAGTATGGAAAACTATTATTAAGACCATAAGCAATATTCGTGATTTTTTTTCGGGCTGAGGCAATGCGATTTAATATCTTTTTGGAGTAATGAAAAATTTAATTTAGCAATTATAGAAAGTTAAAGAGCCAGAAAATTTCTTTGGATTTATCAAAGTAAAAACCGCTGCCCAAGGAATCACTACTTCCACATCCGGATTTTCTATCCAAGTCACACAACGAAAAAATTTTGTATCTGGAAATAATTGTTTATGGAACTTTAATAATATAATATTTGAAATCCTCTACCCCAAAAACCCTTAAAACGATACCCCACATCGGTAGTGGGGTGGGGGTGGTGACAGGGGGTGGGAGTGGGGGGGTGGATAAAGTAAAAAAATATTTTGAGGTTTCTAGTTCTTGTACACACTCTAAATCACATTTTTTTTTATCCCCTTTAATAATGGGGTGGGGGTGGTAATGGGGGTGGCTAATGCCAAAATTTTTTTTTGAGACCTTAGCTTCTCTTGTATATACTAAATACCAATTTTATGGACTCTTACCTGCTTGATTTACCTATTTTCCCCAAATTTACCCCAATTTACCCCCCAACCCTTCGACGGAACAAGATGAAAATATAATCTAGTTCTAGATCTCGTTAAAATACATATGTGTACCAAATTTCAAGTCAATATCTCAAACGGTTCCAGAGTAAACGTGCGCACAAAAAAAGTTACAGACCGACAGACCGACAGACAGACCGACAGACAGACCGACAGACAGAAATTTTTTTTTCGCTCAAACTTGAAATCTCGACGTTTCATGACATTCTAAGCCTATTTGAACAATAAAAATTTTTAAAAATTTTTTTGTCGTTACTATACTTCCACTGGATGTGGAAGTAAAATTATATAATTTGACAACAATCCCCAGATCATCCTAATTTTTTCTAAAATTGAATGTTTAAAGACTTAAAAAACATACTAAATCTCATTGCCTCGGTCAAAAGAAATGACGAATATTGCTTGTGGTCTCAATAATAGTTTCCCATACATAGTTGCCCAGAAAAGTAGGATAACATACAAAAAAAATGTATTGTTAATTTTTTTTGTTAAAATAAAACTTAAAAATATTTAAAAAAACGATATGATTGTTTCAACGTATATTTTCACGTTTCGGCGAAGCGTTCGTTTTTTTTTTTCAACTCTAATATACCGGATACCCACGAGATCAGTTACACCACCACATCTTTTATTTTTAAGGAATCACTACTTCCACATCCAAATTTCCCATCCAAGTCTCTTTAATCGAAAACATCTTGATACTATATTTGCACTCTAGTAAGCGAAACTAATCGCTCATAGAATTTTAATATAATATTTGAAATCGTCGATAATATGTGAAGTCGTCAATTAAGTTAAACTGTCCGAATGAAAATGTGCGACAAATAAAGGTACAGACAGAAGAACAGATACAAATTTTTTTTTCTGTCAAATTTAAGTCTCGACGATTCATTGCATTCTAAACTTATTTCACCAAAAAAAAAAATGTGTTTTTTTACGATCACTATAATAGTAATACTTTTCGATTGACTAGTGCGGGCACTTACTAGGTATTATAAACTTAAATACGACTTTCATTTTTCCTGTGCAACCGTTGAACCGTTCGCATCATGTCTTTCTCAAAAAGAATATCCGAGCCAAAACTTTTGAACTTCATTGCACCTCAGCTTGTGAAAAGTACAATGGTGTAGATTGTACTAATTGTAAACCTGCGGAAGATTTAATAGATACTAACGGAACAAATGAAACTTTGGAAGTTGACGAAACAAATTCATTTGATGAGTCTTTACTATAAATAAAATTATGGTTACAATATTTATACTTTAAATAAAATAAGTGTTATACTTGTAACTATGTATATAAACTTATTTCAATCCTTTGAATCAGTTGTCCCATTTTTATCATTACCAAATAAGAATTGTGAAAAACAAAAATTTTCCGGAAAACTTTTTCACATTCTTAATCTAAAAATTATATTGAACCTTTAAAAATGGTATAGCTGTATAGGTTCCATATGTTTTTATAATAATATATCTAGTTCACGCTCATTTTTTGAATTTTCATGTATTTTGTAATGTGCAAAAAATGTAGTACATTATTTATCGTGAAAAACTGCCTGCAACTCGGAAAATTAGCAAGTTACAAAAACATTCCAAGAGACAAAAAATATTTAGAAGTCCTCAATGCATAACGTTTAAATTTTTTCAAATTTTTAAGTTACTTATTTTAGCGCTACAATTTCAAAAAAAAGGGTGGTTTTTCATGTTTTTCCGGAAAAACTCGGTGAAAACACACTTTACAGGGAATCTGCAAATAAAAAAAGGCTTGTATTTCGATGATATATTCACCTGAATTTTTTCAGATTTTTTTTTCAACTTTTACATTTTCCCTCCCCCACTTTTATGGATTTTGGAGTGGCCATATCTCGAAAAATATGCATTTTTAGAAAAAAATCATAAGAGTAAAAACATTATTTTGGGTCAAAAAGGTAAACATATTGGTTTATTACATTTTTGACCTAATTCTACAAGTTACGGAACCCATGATAAAAGGCCCCTTCCGATCATCTCCTACTCTAATCTTTTTTCAACATTTTTATTAACTTCATTACAAACACAACAAGGTCAAAATCCATTCATTAGCACTCAAATTAGATGTTATGGAATCCAGATATATTTTATACTTTGATATGACAGAAAAAATTACATATATAGAGTGTTTTTAATTTTAATTTATTACTTATATTCCTTAAATTAACGGACGGAGCTATAGTTTCCTAATATCATTTGTTAAATCCATTAAATAGTTCAATTGAAATAATTTGTATAAAATTGCATGAAAATAAAATTATTAAAATTCAACATAAATATTTAATAGTTTAAAAACTATATATTTTGTGCATATAAGTAATATGAAAAATTGATTTATTTGATATAATCAAATATCAATTTAGTCAAAAAATCCTTATAATCACACATAATGCTAGAAATCCCGAAATTACATAGAGAAATAAAATGATTCTTTGTACCAAAGTAAATTTTTTTAAGTGGGACCATATTGGTAACAAGGTAGTACTACCATTAAGAAGGAAGATATTGATAAGCTAAGCTAACTTTGCATATCTGACAGGTACAACTGAAATTACCGTCCATATGTAATTGAACTAAGGTGGTTTTGAAAACTGAAATATTTAGCTCATCAAACTGTTAGGTCGGCTTATCGATATTTTCACTGTATTACTTCCTCCACGTAATGGAGGTTTTTGACGAGTGTTGAGACTTAAAGAAAATGACATTTTTGATGATGGCCATAAAAAAGTATTATTTAAATTTTTTGCAGAGATTAATGTAGAGATATTTACTAGAAATCGGGCAAAAACGCACTACCGCCTCTACGTTTTCCACCTCCTACGTCCCTCAGGCCGGTAATTTACTTAAAACATGTTAACCTCCATCTGTCATTTTTTTTTTTTTTTGTTAAATGCTTATCACTGAGATAATAGACATTTTAGACACATAGTACCTTATATGACGATGATGAAAATTTGAAGTAGAATCTAAAACTAAAATAATATACAGGGTGTTCCATTAAAAAAATACCACTTTATCTTGTCGCTTCGTATAAAAGCATGAACAAAATTTTATGTTAGTAAAAAATAATAGTTAATTTCATTTGGAACAACTTTTACTTTAACATTTATTACTTTAACATTTTTTTTGTTGTTTCCGAAAAATGTATACATTAATCATGAACATTTAAATATATGGCTAACAATAAGTGTCTGTTCAGCACATTATTAGTATTATATTTATTTTTAGTAAGTATCACTTTTAATTTGATACACTCAAAAATACCCATTTGTGGCTAACTTGAATCTGTCGGAAGCAGAAACTCCTAAAAGTGCTTGCTGTAAAAAATATAACGTAGAGGGCGCTCTAGCACAGTATAATAATACACAATCCGTGCATGCCACAAATATTGTAGAAAGTACCACAAGTAAAACTATGCATTTCTGGCAACTTTTCACACATTTTGCCTTTTGAGAAAATAGTCGATTAACTTATTCTCTATGATAACGATTATTGTGAACCGTGACGGATAAATGGTCCCCCGAAGGATTTATAATAGATAGTCCGCTAAAATATGATGAATCACAGAGTTCTGGTGGATAAAGACTCTGGCATACGCGTGTATGTATGCCACAGTTTTGGAGTATCCCAGAAATGAGTTTGATGCACACACAGGTCTCCATAAATATGACGGCACATACACACACATGTATCAACGACACTTCAGGCAGACATACTGTTTATTATTTTTATAATTATAATAATTTTATAATTATTGAGGTTTTGGAAAGTGTTTTATGGAATTAAAATTTGCCTTTAAGATTTATAGAGGCCTTTTTTTCTTCATAACGGTTTCATCACAACATTTATCAAGGATGTTTCAAGAGTATAGTTTTGTAATGGCCTTATATAAGTACTAATAGGCATTGAAAATGTTTAGTTTTAAAAAGGATTTAAAATGCATTTATTGCAAATATGTTAAAACCACAAAGAATAATTTAAAGCCTCTTTAAATCTAAATGGAATTTAGGACGTTCATAAAACTAATTAGCTTTATGCAGAGTTTTATGTAGGTTATGATAAATCCATTACAAATACATATTATCCTAGAAGCAAATTAGCTTTATAATTAGGTCTTACAGAATGCTTTAAAACTTACTATTAAGAGCAAGTATACTTGAAGCCTAAAAGGCCTTAACTACAACATCAATAAAGCACATGACTATTTCCTAACCCTGACAAACCTTTCTCAAAACTTTCTCAAGTCCAAATGACTTTTAAATTGTTCCTTGGGATATGACTCTATCTTTCGATGCAAAATATTTTATCCAAATAGAATTTTTCCGTAAAACTGACCAGTTTACCTAAAATAATTTATTTTCTTCTTAGATGAACTCCGCGAGTTAGATCCCATTTGAACTGTAATTTGGTAAACATCCATTTTAGGTCAAGCAGACCGAGACTGTAGAAAATGAAAGCCGTACTATTTTTTTTTTTTTTTGTATTTTACACCTATCGCAAACTTAATCCGGGGACACACTAGAAGTGTTTAAAGAATGGAAAACAAAACCTAAATACTTAAGCTAATTACATATCTTGTTTGATAATCATTAAATGAAGTGTTTGATTGCTGAGAACAACATTTAATATTATATTATTCAACGAGTTTGTAATCATGACTATTGCAGGTAACCAGAATTCTATGATTTTTCTACGACTGTTCAACAGGAACTTCATCGCACTCAGGGTCGTGAATAATGAGCTTCATTACTTATTAAAAAACTTATCTATAATAAATGGATTATTTAATGTCACAGAAAAAACTTCAATTTCAACTCTTTAGTTTTCCCAGTTCTGCGAGTTGGTGGTGTCTTTTTAAGCTTTAGCTTTATGAAAGTAATGGTACAAATTACCTATTTATTATTTAAAATAACTTTTTCTGTACTCAACTTAATAATTACAGCTTTTGAAATTGTTGTGTTTTTAATGCATCAAGAATGACTTCATAAAATTTAAAAAAGTAGGAGGTTCTCACTTCGACCCGTATGTTTTTCATCATTTAAATAGGAGATTCTCCTTGCATCAACTGGTCTAAGAATATAATTTTAATACTTCAATTTAATGCGACACAAAATAAATGTGACTAATTTCATTTTATACGGACTCTGTTAAGTACGTCTTTCCTTACCGCCATACGAGACAAAGAAAAGACATAAAGCAAAGTTAAGCAGTGCATGAATACATCTGACCAGTATTAAAACCACGGTGCAGTAAACAGCCGGTAATTCTAAAGCTTCTCCAGAAAATGTGCAACTGTTACAGTTACTTTGTAATTATTTCCTTCAGAGAAGTAGGATTAAGAATAAATGCAGTGAGACATTTTTATGGTACTATGGATTCCTACAACTTCATTTTCTTTCGTAAAGGCTTTGTACTAAATAAAATAAAAGCTCTTTACCAATAAAAATATAGTAATTATTTTTCCATGTATGTAAAAGCTCATCACAAATATGGATGTCTATAAAAACAACTGCATTCTCAGGTCTATATCACGATGAATATTGAATTATAAATTCACTAATAACGATTTTCGCACCGTTGAGCTGCTTGCAGTCTCCACACATTATGCTTACTACAGGTTACATTCGATAATTATTCTGGATTTTTTCAATGAAAAATATAACTTTAAGGCCTGGTACTTTCATCTCCAGTTAAGTCTATTCTATAGATAGATCCCATGGAAACAATTATTGACCCAATTGTATCCAAGGAAATTGTCTGGAGAATAAACTTAAATGGAGATGAAAGTACCGGGCCTAAAGGCAAAGTTTCAACATAAGTAATCTAGTTCAAGTAGCTGATACGTTTAACATTTTTTTAAGAATAATATTTAACATGCACAAAATTGATAGTAAGTAATCTATATAAAGTAAAGATGAAATTTTACATATAGGGTCAACTAAATTAAGTAATTATCTACAACTTTTGTTATTATTATTTTTTTGTTGGACTAACCTTGGAGGTATAGTAATTATTTATCCAAGTAACAATTTAAGTTTTATCACAATCTACAAGAGGTTATTAAGTCTATATAATAAAACTGATCGTAAAACTGTTAATACTACATAATCTCTTTAAAAGTACAATAAATCCGGCATAAAACCAAAAAAGACCTTTTATAAAGGTTGACACCCACACATTGACTTTCTGTGGGTACTGAGTTCGGTGTGGCATACTTAAATATTTATTTTCCCGGGACCAACATCTAGTAACGGATGAATTGTGACGACCATGCAGCGAAAATGAACTTTCGTCGGTAAATAAAATATTTTTAATGAAAGTTTCATTTTAGTTCGCCTTTTCCATCATGGTCTCACAGAATTTCATACGTCGTATAAAGTCATCGGGAAAAATTTCTTGTGTGACGGCAACTTTATAACAATGATATTTGTTTTAACGTTTTAAAATTGCCCGAACCGTGCGGTCAGGTACATCGAGCTCGGCAGAGATTTGCCTGCTGAAACAGGGGGCATGTGCCTCCGGAAAACTACACACATTTATTTCCCTCTGTTCCTGTTCGTCGCTCATCTGTCTGCCATCATTGTCACCACCTTCATTATTACATTTTCTGCAAGATTTTACACATCCAGATGATTCAAACTTATGAACAATGTTCAACACTGTTTGTTCCGTAGGAAAAGGTCGATCTTCAAATGTAAAAACAAATCGGGCGACAACTTCTGCAGCTGTATTATTTCCAAAATACCATTTAATAATTTGCACTCGTTCTTCCATTGTATAAATCGTCATTTTAAAAGAGTTACCTACGATAATACAGTTTAACGCACACGCAATGGCTCAAATAAAATAAAAATCTGAAAGCTACTTGTCATCTAATCTCTCCTCTTTCCAGATCACAGTCATTTTAGGTGGGGATGTCTAGGCGAATCCAATTATTGATTAATACGGCTTTATTTGCAATTGGTTTCTTGTTAAAATAACTTGATTAACTGTAGTTTATAGAAACATAGTGATTTGTTAAATTTATTTAGATTTATGCTGCGTATTTTAACATAGTGTAAAATAATTTACGTTACTCCAATCTCCCCCAATGTCAAATCTCGGCATGCTTTGCCGGCAACAGGTCGGAAGTCCCTCCCACAGTCTACACGTGCGCGCCTCGGAACATCCTTTACTTTTTATGTATATGTGCTAGAAACTTTTCCCTTGAATTGACTTTCTTTTATAACGTATAGTGACTCAACCAGTATTTCATTAAATTTAAAACATGTTGAAACAATATTCAGTAATTTATGCTGGAATTTCGCGATTTTTCAGGGGGATTTTGCAGCGGTATTTTCGTCTGACGATTTACATATATATTTAAAATTGTCTCTAGGATAATATGTAAAAACGTTATCTGTGACCTTCAAATAGGTAATGTGCAAATTTTCAGCCGGAGGTATGATCATTTTTTGAGCAAAAATGTTTTCATTTTTGAATCGTCTGACGTGTCCTTTGCAGGGGTTTTGAGCAAAATTCTTGCAGATGGCACTTCCTGATGGTCCCCCGAACCACTTCTCAAAATTCCAACCGGAAGTAATATCGTAGTACCTCCGCGGCCGCCATCGGAAGAACCCCAGAATATTATTGCATATTCTAAAATACTTTGCACACATGAAAAATAAAATATTCTTAGGCTGTCTATTAAAAGCTGGTTTCTCATAAAACGTATTAGATAACAGAATGAATTTAATCTTGATATCAATGTATTAGTATAAGATTCCCAGTTTAATCTACTATCTAGCGTTATGCCAAGAAACTTCACATTGTCCGTTTGTTTAATGGAAACAAATATTAGAAATTTTTTTGTTTTCCATAGAACTTATAAATCTCGTATTATTAAAAAAAAATCGATGGGAACTAAGCTCTAAAAAACTGAATTGAAACAATACGCCGACCTCGCCGAAACTTCATAACTGAACTGTGAACATAACTTGACCCCCTGATCACGTTAAAATAAAATAAACTGCCCTGACCAAACAATGGGCTCATTTAGCACTTTTTTTTTAATTTGATTATCTAAAAGATCTTATCATTTTAAGGCCCTGTGCAAAAAACTAGAATTTTGTGAGACCTATAAATAAATCGTCAAAAAAATCATAAATATGGACAGCACCTGCGGTCGAGTAGCGGCCGTGACGTCACTTGATAGGAACCCGCTAGCCGAAGCGGCTAGCTGCAGCGAGTTATTATAGTTAACAATATTACAAATCGTTAACTTAAGCAGTATGTTTTGAAACTTATGCGTGATTGTGAAGAATCTCAGTTTATCAACTATTTTCACCGATTTATATTACTATCCTCTGACGTCACGATGTTGGTCGCACCGTGCTCTTTATAAGTCATATATTTCGAAAACCACATATAGGATTCATCTGAAATTTTCAATATCGTCTAATTTTAAGTAATACTGTATCCACAAGAAGTAACAACTACTAAATGAAATTCATTAAATGAGCCCATTCACATCAAAATCCTAGTTTCACTCCATAACAAGGCTTAGTTAAGAATGCATTTACTAAATGTTATAAACCTCGTTACTTGTAAGGAGACACTCCATCTCTATTAAACAAGAAATATGTATGTATCATTTTCAGGAGAGTGGCTCTGAGAAATCACAAGCGATTTATCTGCGTTCTCTTACGATTTTGATATCATATTATCGTGGAATACATAAAATCAAAATCGTAATATGACACAAATAAATCGTTTGTATTCATGTATTCACGTACTGCAAACCGCCAGAGCGAATATTTTAATCAAGCAAGATAATACGCGGCGACAAGTTGGTAGAATAATAATAGGAAATTTACAGTTTCAGATTCCGTCAGCATGACTCTCTAGATGGAGGTCCATATACTCCCTAGTAGGCTCACAACGACCTGTGGAGCACCATTTTTAATTAAAGTTCGCGTTTAATCTAGAACCACTGCTGTTTTAGTGGTCAATATGACTTATCCCAAAGATTTACAGCAAACTATACGACATTGTACTTTATATACAAACTAATTAAAAAATTTAAAATGTAAACAAGCAATCACGCGACTTAAAACTTGTCACTGAATAGTGTAAATAAATACTAGATTATTTATAACACTACATTGTGTTTCACTTAAAACTCCCGGCGCCATTTTCTCAATAACCAAAAGAGATATTTGAATTCTGTAGAAGGTATCCACTAGAATATATAAATGACTTCAGTTCTGAGAAAAATGGTTATTTTAAACATTTAGGTATAGATGGCGTTGCGATGCAAAGAAATTGTTCTATCCTAGGACCGTTGAAACGAGGTGGTTGAGATGGAGAATTATATTCTAAGCAACTTTTTTAATACGAACAATTTTCGAAAAATCACTGGTTTTCGAAATATTTGGACTTCAATAAAAAATTTGTAAATATAAAAATCGTCATAACTTATTTAAAATACACTTTAGACGATAAGTCCTTTGGGACATTTTTCATAAGGAATCAGGCTGATTTAAATGGTAATGAAACATCTTTATTTCAAAACACAAAATAACTTTTTTTTAAGTAAAACAAAGGTGGCTGCAAGTGGTATTTGGAAATTAAAGATTTTAACATTTCGGTTCATTGTGTATCGTTTAATTTTTGTGTCATGTTTATGTTCGACTAAATTTTACACTGTAAATTGTAGACATAAGAAAAAAAATGCGATATTTGTTACCTGAAAGGTTATATTGAAGTTCAAATATCTCGAAAACTAGTGATGTTTCGAAAATTGTCGATATTAAAAATGTTGCTTAGAATATAATTATTCATTTCATGCGTCCCATTTCAACGTTCCTGGGATCAAACCATTTTCTTGCATAGCAACGCCATCTATATCTCAATGTGTAAAATAACCATTTTTGCTCAAAACCAGGGTGTATTAAATAGGTGGTCCGAAGTACGGCACTTTACTATTATAATAATGGCTTCATAAGTGCATGGTTACTATTTAGTAGATGGCGTGAGCAATAAGGTCCTACAATTACCTGGGCATGTGCATCGTATAACTAACATAACCTCAAATTTTAAGGTTTATTTATCGTTTATTCTCATTTTTAATGTTTGTATAGGCATTTTTAGCTCGGAGCTATACTGGCTGATGATGCCACCTTGATTGGTAAACTGTTCGTCGTTATGGTATGAAGTATTTTTGTGTTTGTGGTATTTTACAGTGGTTGCAACACTCTTCATGTACATATTTTTACTGAAAATGTTTCATAACTTTTATATTTGCCGATTGATTTTTTCAAAATCGATAGAATTCTTCTTCTATATAATACTAACGTGCTAACCAAATTTTAATTCGATCTGACTTTTCTGTCTCGTTATGGTGCTTACGAGAAGCGTCACGGACGGACAGACCGGCAAACAGAAAAACGAATAAACGGACAGGCAGGACAGATGGACATTTTGAAAACTTCAGAATTCGATCGCCAACACTATAATATGTTTTTTTTCCACAAGAAATATTTACGGTTTTAGAAATACGCCGTCTTGCAATGAAAATTGGATGAAAAAGGAGGGTCAAAGAAATTACATTTTTGAAAATTGTAAAAATGTACTTTTTTGAAAATAAAAAAATGCGTTTATTTTGAAAATTAAAAAAAATGTACTCTTTCCCCTAAAAGTACTTAAAATAACGTACACTGCGCATTACATTTATGTGGTTCACTTCGATTTTATCAATGCAAAGAAGACTAGACTGGTCACATTTGACAATAATAAGGTCTATCACAAATAGTCCACTCAAATTAGGAAAAAAGCGGAGAAAAATCCCGAACAGCAGTTTCTCTGCATAGGAAGTAAGAATTCAACTTTTAAAATAAGGTTTTGCTTATGCGCACAAAAAAAGAAAAGATTTTTGAGATATCTGCATATATATATATATACGTTTTTTCGTGTTATTTTTCATTTAGACGTAAGTATCTCGAAAAGTACGCATTTTTAAGGCTAAACGAACATAAGTGTTCAGAATACGATTTCCTACAAAAAATGTTCTATACATTTTCCCGATTATCCCATTGGCTTTTCCGGAAAAGCGACTTGAAAAATATGTATACCTATGTGTTTTTTTCGTGTTTTTTTATATTGAATGCAAATATCTCGAAAAGTGCGCAATTTTAGGGCTAAATGAACATAGGTAAACTTGTTCATAATGAGATTTCCTACAAAAAGCTCCCATACATTTTTCTGATTATCCCATTAGTTTTCCCGGAAAAACTTCTTGAAGAATGTATACAGGGTGAGTCATGAGAAACTGTACATACTTCTACCGTAAGTAGAGGCACCTAAGATGAATACCAAGTGACCATTAAAAAGTGTTTGTTCCCATTCTTTACTATCATACAGAGTGATTTATGAATTTTGTCCAAAAATTGTTTTGGTCATAACATTTTAACGGTTAATCCGATTTGCCTCATTTTTTACAATAATGTACACTGTCGCTTAACAACCATTATACATATCCAAAATTAAAAAATCCAGGGACGGTTTCAAAAAAATTTGTTGGATTGCTTCATATACGATAGTTCACCCTGTATATGATTTATCTAAAACTTGATATGAAATTTGTATAGGACACAAATAGGTAGTAAAACCTGAGTATTTGAAATTTTTGTCACACTCTCAACAAATTTTTTATTAGCGATCAATTTTCAAGTCAAATGAAAAGTTTGGCAAAATGGAATATTTTAATACTTATTAATACAAAAATTTAGCTAAAAAAAAATAATATCTACGTACCTCGTGCCTAGATTTAATAAGTACCATCATTTTAATCCATTTCCAGGCCAGGTCTTACATGTTTATTTACAATACGTATGTATTTAAGAATTATAAGAAAAGAAAAGGAATAACGAAAATATCAAAACATCTTAAACATTGCAGAAGAAATTCAACAAAGAAAAATAAATGTCATCCGCCTCAATACACTTTTCTTGTTGGATAGTTAAATATCTGATAGTCTTCCTAATTGATAGGGGGTCACTTTCTGATAATGTTGTAGCAGTTAATAATCCTGTCAATCAGTTCTTGCCTTGTATTTATATTTTCCGCTTAGACCAACTCTTTTAATCGTCCCCGAATAAAAGAATCAACGGGACTGAAGTCAGGGGACTTCGGTGGCCATGAAATTGGACCCCCGCGTCCTATCCACCGGTTTCCATAAGTGTTATCTAAGTGATGACGCACCACAGCAACCGCAAATGGGGGATGCACCATCGTGCTGAAATGTAATTCCTCGGATGCCCACATTAGTAAGCAGATTGGGCAAAATATTTTGCAAAAAATTTAAATAAACTTGTCCTGTTAATGAACCATCAAAAAAATGAGGACCTAATAGATGGTTATTTATTACTCCAACCCAAGTATTCACAGAGAATCTTTGCTGCGAGTGACATTCGCGAATCGCATGTGGATTTTCTTCTGCTCATGGGTGTGAGTTGCGTGAATTGTATATTCCATCTCTTGTGAAAAGCGCTTCGCCTGTGAACAGTATTCTATACAATCCGAGTCTATTGTTTGCAACCCATCTACAAAATGCTATCTAAATCTCCTGGATGTAACAGGGATGTGAGTTTTTCTCAACACCCTACTTGCTTTAGATTGGGAAAGGCCCAATTGTACACTTAATTTCCTCGTACTTATTTTAGGATTTTCCTCAACAGCGTTAAGTATATTTTCTTGCTGAACAGAATTTACATCTCGTTCTGATTTTGCTTCAGGGAATATGCCATTTTCTTTGAGGTAATTAAAAACCGATCCGAATGTTTGATGATTCGGTATTCGACGTCGAGGAAATCGTGTCTGGTATTCTCTTGCAGCACTCCTACCATTCCCATTACAATATCCATAAACAAAAATAATGTCAGCGTATTCGACATTTGAAAATACATTTGGCATTTCTGAATGGAGAAAATTACAATACACTATCAGTAACACACTAGTTGTTGATACTAATAACTAAAGACTGACACGTAATGTCAAATTATTGAAACGATTTCAATCAATGAAAATGTCAAATTGCCAAAGACGTCTATTATCTCTATAAATTCAACAATAATGGATGCATAATGTCTGAAAATTAAATAAAATGGAAGTACCTACGTAATAACAAGCATTAAAGGACGTAGATCCGTATGTTGTATTTATTTTAAATTCAATGCTTGCATTTGAATATGATCACTTTTAAAAATATTTCGAAAAATTTAGTTTTCATTAAAATTGATCTTAAACTGAACATTTATTTAGGTTGGACGCTTTAAATGGGGGAAAGTTAGGTAACACAAATTTGACTACTTATTTCTGTCCTTTTTGGAAGCAATTTGACTAATTGGAGAAATCACATACAGAGGCAACTTTTTAGATGAACCACATCAGCCACATTTTTAAGACCTGGCCTGAAAATTGATTAAAATGATGGTACTTATTAAATCTAGGCACGAGGTACGTAGATATTATTTTTTTTTTAGCTAAATTTTTGTATTAATAAATATTAGTATATATTAAAATATTCCATTTTGCCAAACTTTTCATTTGACTTGAAAATTGATCGTTAATAAAAGAATTGTTGAGAGTGTGACAAAAATTTCAAATACTCAAGTTTTACTAACTTTTTGTGTCCTATACAAATTTCATATCAAGTTTTAGGTAAATCATATACAGGATGAACTATCGTATACGAAGCAATCCAACAAATGTTTTTGAAACCGTCCCTGGATTTTTTAAATTTTGGATATGTATGATGGTTGTTTGGCAACAGTGTACATTGTTGCAAAAAATGAGGCAAATCGGATTAACCGTTAAAATGTTATGACCAAAACAATTTTTGGACAAAATTCATAAATCACTCTGTATGATAGCAAAGAAAGGGAAGACTTTTTAATGGTCACTTGGTATTCGTCTTAGGTTCCTCTACTTACGGTAGAAGTATGTACACTTCCTCATGACTCACCCTGTATATTTGCCTTTTCATGCCTTTTTTTTTCATTTGGATGCGAGTTTGGATGTATATATGTCTCAAATATATACAACCTTTTTTGCAGGAAATCACATTCTGAACAAGTTTACTAATATTCATTTAGCCTTAAAAATGCGTACTTTCAGAGATATATACGTCCAAATGAAAACAAAAATACGAAAAAGCAAATATATATATATATTCTTCAAGAAGCTTTCCCGGAAAAATCAACGGGATAATCGAAAAATGTATAGAACTTTTTTGTAGAAAATTTCATTATGAACAAGTTTATTTATGTTCATTTAGCCCTAAAATCGCGCACTTTTCGAGATATTTGCATTCAAAATAAAAAAAACACGAGAAAAACACATACATACATTTTTCAAGTCGTTTTTCCGGAAAAGCCAATGGGGTAATCGGAAAAATATATAGAACCTTTTTTGTAGGAAATCATATTCTGAATATGTTTACCTATGTCCGTTTAGCGTTTAAAACGAGTACTTTTCGAGATATAAAAGTCTAAATGAAAAAAAAAAACACGAAAAAACGTATATATACGTACCTGAAAAATCATATTGTCGGAAAATATCCAAAATTAAATTAAATTATTGTATTTTACGTTAGAAAATAGAAATTATTTAAATCGTGTAATTATTAGAGACATAACTTCGCGTATAGGCAACGGAGGTAATAGGATATTTCCGTTGTCTATGCAATCTTTCACATATTTATTGGTGTTCTTCCATAGAGGCATTGCTCTAGCAATGAACTCGGCAAATTGCTGAGTAAGGAAGAGCGCGAATAAGTATTGATGAAAGAAATTAGTAGAGAGAATTCATTACCGCGTTAGCTCCGGAAGGAGACGGTAGCCGAGAGTCATTGAAGAGAAAAATCCCGAAAGGGTGAAATTAATATTCATTACCGCGTTAGCTCCGGAAGGAGACGGTAGCCGAGAGTCATTGAAGAGAAAAATCCCGAAAGGGTGAAATTAATATTCATTATCGCGTTAGCTCCGGAAGGAGACGGTAGCCGAGTCAGTGAAGAGCCAAGTCCCGAAAGGGTGAAACTAATTATTGAAATTTTCTAAGTCCAGCCGCCAGCCGCCTACCCATGTTGAGAGTTCAGGGAAGAATACTCCTGTAAGTATAATCATTCTTTTGTGTACCAGTTTTCAAATAAATTGTATTTGCCGTTCAGTAACAAATAGTTTCACTTGTGTTCGTGTGTGTGGTCCTACCCCTTTCTGTTGAAGATACCCGGTTCCTCGGGAAAATTAAGTCGAGTACCCAAGCGAGTACCCCATTTTGAAAGGGGCCGCCCCCAGAGGCTCGACATATGGTGGAGGCGCCGGGCAAATTAAATTTTCACATATGTTAATGTAATATTCTATATCTAGTAAGGGAGGTGCCATACTTAGCGAAGTTGTTTTAAAGGGCTGTTTGGTGAAAGCACCGAATTGTTAATTATTTAAAAAAAAATTTAAGTTACTGAACGACAAATAGTGGTAGCGTTAGGTTCTACGCATTTTTAATTTAATAAGTTACTGGGCGACCTAATTTGAAGTGATTTTTATTTTTTTCTTTTTCTAAATTAGTGTAGAAATCAGGGATTCAAAGTTTTAGTAGCAACAAGTGATCTGTGGTACTTACTTAAATTAAATTTAAAATTACGCGTTCATTTAATTTTCTTTAACGTAGCTATCCTTTCTCTAAGCGCCCGTAGATCTGGCTAGAGACAGCGTAGCAATATTTTTTTTCTCCTGTTTTCAAATCAATTGTCAGGAAAGTCTACACTTTTCCCGAGCAGTCTGGTTCTCAGGCCGGGAAAATTACAGGACAAGTTGTAAAGTCAAGGCCCTTGACTATCGCCCGTATACCTGGCTAGTTAAGTTTGACGTTCAACTACACTCCTATAATTGTTTGAAAATATATTTTTATTTATTTTTCTATTATATGTTGTGTTAGTAACCAGTACCTCAAGTCACCTTGTTTGTTAAAATTTATTTTTTGAATATTTTTTTTTTATTTTAATTTTTATTTAAATGCCACGCCTGAAACCGGGCAAAAAAAAAAGAAAGGCAGGAAAGAAGAGAGGCAAGGAGGAAAGCTCTTGCGTCTCATTCAAGTTCAGTTAAATCAGTCAGGTCTGCCTCTAACTCCACGGATTGAGGGAAAAAATTGCGAGGAAAAGGAAAGCAATTATTTTTGTTTTCCGGAGGTTACAGTTGCTGCAAATAAACCCGTAAAAACGGAAAATATCGCGCTAAGTAAAGAAATGGCAATTAAATTTAAAATTTTATTTGGGGATGATGATGACATGCAGTAATTGAAATTTTGCATTTGTTGGGGGTGAACATTTATTTTCTTTTTGTACACGAATTATTGAGGGAGGTTCATATAAGTAGAAATACGGAAATATTTGAAATTTTCACTTGTCATATTCGTCTGACATAAAAAGACACATAGTCCCGAGGAGAAAAATTATTATTTCTTAATTATTTTTATCATTCGCATTTTTTTTTTTATTTATTTTTTGTTTAATTTCATTTTATTTAGTTATTATTTAATCTAATTTTAATTTAACTTCTTGTCCGACTTAATAATTATTTTTACTGATTTATCTGAGCTGTCTGCTTGTTATTTGTCATTAGTGTTTTTTTTAAAATTATACTTAAAATATACCTATAACCAAAATAATTCATAACAAAAACAAATATAAAGATGCGGTAGAGTATGTCAGGAGGCGAGAAAAGACTAACAATACAAGTGGAACCAGTGCCCGATAGTTTTAATCCGGAATCCAACAGTACCGAAATACGTACTAATCAGACTCAGGACCCATTTCAAGCGAGTAATCGCGTAGCGAGATCACCGCCCCAAACGCCAATACCACACAGGCAAGAAAGAAAATTTTCATCTAGCTCGTTACCTGAACTATATGAAATAGAAAGAAGAGTAACTAGGGCACAAACTCGAGCAATAAAATCAAACAAAAAACATATACAGGACACCTCAGAAGAAACCACCAGCGACCCCGAGAGTCCGGATCACCACGAAATTACAATTGTTGATAAACAATTAAAGAAGGCACTGCAGCAGAGTAACATTTCCACCCCAACACAAAGTTACGGTGAAAAACTCGAAAGGAGAATAAATTTCGACGTGTCTGAGGAAGAAAAAGAACCTGCTAAAGAAAAAGGAAGAGAAGAAAAACAGGAGAGCGAAGCTCGTGATACTCCCAAGGAAAAGAAAAAGGAAAATATGGATACGACAATTTCAGAAGCATTAACGGCACATAAAAAGCCCGCAATTCCCACTTTCATAAGTCCCCAAACATTCCACCCAAGCAAGGGAAATGCGAGTAATTTTATTAAAAATTACGAAAGAACGGCGATTGCGAACGGATGGGACAACCCTTTAAAAATTTTCTATTTGGGCTCCTTTTTAGAAGGAGGCGCCAACTTGTGGTATAAAATATACACAGGTGATATCAAAAATGCACAAAAAACGTGGACACAAATTGTCGACGATTTCTTATTAGAATTTGAAGACCCAGACTTAATAGAGCATTTAAGGGATAGAGTCGAAAATAGAAAGCAAGGACCAAATGAGTCGGTCAAGGACTTTTTCTACGAACTAAAAACAATATTTCACGAATACGACGAGACACTTGACGCACGGAAATTCATAAAATTTTTTGAAAAAGGTCTCAACCAGGAGGCGGCTTATCACTATCACTGGCTGACACATTCCCCAAATCGTAAACCGACAACACTAGAAGAAGTAAAGGATCTGGCAACTACGATTGACAAAGCACCACGCAGCACGCGCGAATGCCAGGAGCAGATAACCCCCCAATGGCAACCCCCAATTCAAAGGAATTTTCAACCCTACCAACAAACTACCGACGCAAATTATGGTACCCTGGGATTGGTAAGAAACTCGTCACACGCAAGAGGAAATTTTGAAGCAAGGAGATTCCCTAGTCAGGACACCCAGTACAGACGAAATGGCAATTCGTATGACACAGGACGGTCCTATCAAAACCACCAAGCACGTCAAGTCCAACCTCCCACAATGAACAGAGAGTTCGTACCTACGACCCAACACGGCAGAAGTTACGGCCAGGCAAACGGATATGGGGAAAATTATAAAAGGAATACTAATTTACCAACAACACGGACGCCAGACAATAGGCCAAGATGCTATAACTGCAACCGGCCGGGACATTTCGCTGCAACATGCCCTAACGTTGCGAGAGGTTCCCCAAATGGCAGGGGGCGGCAAAATTAGAACTCCCAGCCGTCCTAAACACTAAGGGGGGGTATAGTACAGGTGCTAAAGCAACAACTATCTTACTTGACATAAAAATAAACAACCTTCCAACAAAAGCTATCCTAGATACAGGTAGCGCCAAAAATATTATACGTGCAAATTTGTTACCCCACTTTGTACCAAAAACGACATTTAAAAACTTAATTACTGCAGGGGGTCACCGAATACCGGTCATAGGTCATTTTACATTTCAACTACAGATTCAAAACTTAACGACATTATGTGAAGCTGAAATTATAGAAGAGTCACCATACCCACTAATACTTGGTATGGAATTTTTAACAAAATTTAAATCGATAATAAATTTACAAGATGACGTAATAATATTTACGGAGGGGCAAATCCAACATAGTCTTCCAGTCAACAAACAAGAAACTAACAACCAATTAATTACGACTTTTAAAAATAGAAAACAAACGCCGGGCAAAACACGTGTCGGGGTAATTTTATTAACCAACCCCGTGACACGTGGTGGAGGTGCCGAGCAAAACAAAACTTACGCACAAGAATATATTAGCCCCACAAACTATAAGAAACTCTATCATCAGAAATGTTTAGAAGAAATCTCGAGACAAATTAAAAGTCAACATGAAAATAAAATACCTTCGAAAAGAGAAGAAAACAACATAGCACCCTCGTACTCAGACTTTTGGCAGATGGTTAATAATGGTACACTTGTGGAGTCTACCACAAAAATTGAGGAAAAAAATATGGATATTTTTAACACAGCAGACACATACTCCCTAGCACACTGCGTATCAGCAGATTTGAGAATGGGACGAGGTATAGCCAAAAAATTTAAAGAAAAATTTCAGGGGGTAGAAGAACTTTTAGAACAAAATCAGGGTCTAGGGGGGTTGGCCTCACTAAAAAGGAAAAAAAGAAATATATACTACTTAATTACCAAAAAATTTTGTTATGATAAACCTACATACAATAACCTTTATAATTGCTTACAAAAATTAAAATCAAATATTTTACAATCTAACATTACACAATTAGCAATGCCCCGGATAGGATGTGGACTAGACGGCCTAGATTGGGAAATAGTTAAACCAATGATACAATACACGTTTTTGGGCACAAACGTTGAAATATTAGTATGTACATGGAATCCCACTCAAGGAGGATTAAAAATAAGGCATAACCCGTTAATAACGACAAATAATCATATAACTAACGGCCCATCTACTTCAATGGAAAATAATAAACCAGTTATAGCCGAAGTAGAGGAGAGGGCCATATTAACGCTAGAAAAATTTGAAGAAAGCTACGAACACGTTTTAAGAGACTTAGAAAACATACAGCTAAATCTGGGAGAAAGACAAGGAAAACCCACTAAAATTATGACCACGGAAAATTTCGTCATTGAACCATTGCAAGAGATATGTTTAGAATTAACCGCAACAATTTCACATGATAAAATAATTTTGCTTTTTCAAAACTTCGTTCTTAATGAAAAATTTTTATTATCAAAAGGTTTATTGACAACAACAGGGCTATATTTTCTGGGCTCACGCTTGTTTATAAATGTAAAATCGCGGGCAGCTTGCCCAGTAAAAATTTACAAACGATCAACTATAGGCTTTCTGATGGAGCCTTTAGAACTTGAGGAAGGAGAAAAATTATTACTATACATGGACCAAGAGGAGGATGCTGAAAAAGTAACATTGGAGGATCACGATTTGGAACATATCACGGACGGCACAACTAAGCAAAATTTACAAAAACTCTTAAACGAATATAATGACATATTCTCAAAATCAATGAGGTATATGGGGCGGACACATCTTGCGGAGCATAAAATAGATGTCAATGGGGCCACTCCAATAAAAAATCGCCCATACCGGGTGAGCCAAAAAGAAAGAAATATTATTGCTCAGCAAATAGAGGATATGGAAAAGTTTAACATTATTAAACCCTGTCACTCACCGTGGGCAAGTCCACTAGTTTTAGTACAGAAGAAAGATGGCGAAAAAAGGTTTTGCGTAGATTATAGGAAATTAAATGAAGTAACAACAAAAACTACTTATCCACTGCCAAATATCGATGATATTTTAACTTATCTCGGAACGGATACTGAATTCTTCTCTACATTGGACATGCATAGTGGTTACTGGCAGGTACCAATGGCCGAAGACAGTAAGCAATACACAGCTTTTGTTGCCCAGGGTCATGGTTCTTACAGTTTTGAAGTCTTGCCTTTCGGACTGTGCGGAGCACCTGGGACCTTTCAAGAACTAGCTGATAAAGTGTTTGAAGGGATGAAATGGAAAGATATCCTTATATATTTGGACGACATCATCATATTTTCAAAAACAAAGGAAGAACACATAGAAAAACTACAAAGAGTTTTCCAAAGACTTCGAGAAGCAGGATTAACTCTAAAACCTAATAAATGTGAATACCTAAAAACGGAATTAAAAATATTAGGGTATCATGTAAGCACCAAGGGTATACTTCCGGATGAGGAAAAAGTTAAGGCAATAAAGAACTTTGCAGTTCCTAAAACATTAAAACAACTTCAAAGTTTCCTAGGACTTTGTAATTTTTATAGAAAATTTGTAAGAAACTACTCTATGATAGCTCGACCATTACATGAACTAACAAAAAAATCTACGAAATTTACATGGGGTAAAGATCAACAAAAAACATTCGAAATTCTCAAACAAAAATTAATCGAGGCCCCAGTTTTACAGCATTTCGACCCAAATAAAGGAACAACCTTGCACGTGGATGCAAGCAGAACAGGAATTGGCGGTATCTTGCTTCAGGAGAACGAAACTGGGGAGCTGCATCCGATCGCCTACGTAAGCAGAAGCCTGCAGAAACACGAGAAAAACTATTTTACTATTTCCGAAATCGAAGGATTAGCCGTAGTATGGATTTTGGGCTACCTGAGACATTTAATTTATGGCCGTCCTATAAAAATAATTACTGACCACAGTGCCCTATGTTGGTTAAAGACAATAAGAAATCCAGGCCGCCTGGCTCGTTGGGCATTGAAATTGTCAGAGTTTGACTACTCTATAGAACACAGAAAAGGATGTCTAAATAAAGATGCGGACTGTCTGTCTAGGAACCCATTAACGCCTAAAGATTACATAGATAAGGTGGATACGGAAGATATCCCAACACTTCTGCTGGATATGAAAGATCTCGAAAAGGAAACCTCAGAATATGAAAAAGAAGAGTTACTATTATTAAACACGGAAGACATAAGTAATCTGCAACAAGAAGATGCAAACATTAGAAAAATACTAAATGCTATACTAAACCCCCGAGAAGCAGATATAGGGACAGCAAAAAGGGCTAAACAATTTACTGTAAAAAATGGAAATCTCTATAAAATTAATACGAGCCAGCAAGGTCTTGAAAACTTATTAGTAATTCCGAAAAAATTAGTGGGGGAAATTCTATTTCAGTTACACTCAGAACCGCTTAGTGGACACCTCGGACTGACAAAAACCCTACAAAAAATTAAAAGTCGATTCTATTGGGACTCAATGCAGAAGGATGTAGTAAAATATGTGAAAGGGTGCCGCGATTGCCAAACAAGAAAGGGCGGGAATAAAAAACCAGCTGGCCTCCTGCAACCAATACAAATAGGTACCCCATTCGAAAAAGTCGGAATCGACCTATTGGGACCTTTCAGACGTAGCCAAAATGGAAAAACCATGATAGTAGTGTGTACAGATTATGCAACTCGCTACGTGGAAGCCGCAGCTTTACCAAATGGAAAAGCAGGACCGGTCGCAAAATTTTTATTACATAATATTATAACACGTCATGGCTCACCTAAATATATTCTAAGTGATCAAGGAAAAACATTTCAATCAGAATTGGTAAAAGAATTGCTAAGAATCATGGGCACCACAAGTAGATTCACCACAGCCTATCATCCCTGTTGTAATGGGTTAACTGAAAGATTTAACAAAACTTTGGCAGACATGTTAGCAATGTTTACTAACACAAATCAAACCGATTGGGACCAATACATACCTCATTGCGTATGGGCACATAATACATCGAGGCAAGCAACTACAAAATTCTCCCCATATGAATTAGTTTTTGCAAGATATCCAGTCCTCCCAACAGAGGCCAATCTATCACAAGAATCGAATTGCCTAGATGTAGAGGAAATTAGGCAAAGAGCCTTAGCAGTCAGAAATCTTGCAGTGGAAAATATAGAAAAAAGACAAAAAAGTGACAAAAGAAGGTATGATAGAAAACATAGACACGTTGAGTTTAAACCAGGAGATCAAATAAAAGTTTTTACCCCCATAAGAAAGAAAGGAAAAAGTGAAAAACTATTACTTAAATGGTTTGGCCCATATTACATTGTAAAGAAAATAGGGGAAGTCGACTACAAAATTAGAAAAGGACGAAAGAAAAAAGCCAAGACAGATGTAGTACACGTAAGCCGTATACTACCGTACAACGACCCCTGGTCTCCAACCGCAGAAGAAAAAGACGAAGAAGAGCAGTGGGAAGACGAGGTGGAAGAAGAAGAAGGACAGGAAGCAACCGCACAAACCGACGGACAAGATAAAGCCGAACAAGAGAAAGCAAATCAAAAAGCAAATGAAAACGAAAATATTATAGGATTAGGGTCCGTAAATTTGTTATGGCCAGAGCAAATAGAGAAAATTGAGCTGGCAAAAAATGAAAATAAAATGATATTACCAAAAGTGGTAACTGAGCTGCCAGAAAATGAAAATAAAATGATATTACCAAAAGTGGTAACTGAGCTGCCAGAAAATGAAAATAAAATAAGTTTCTTAGGTAAACAAAGGGCGGAAGGCCATAAAACCCAGAAAATTGGCGGAAAGGACAATATACTTTCGGAACCGGAAGGTATTCTGACAAGTAGAGTCTGTGGCAGCGAAAGGCTGCCGTCCCCTAGAGAAAACGACACCAAAGCGAAAATGGTAGATGAGGGGTGCAAAGAAGACGAAGAAACTTACCCAGAATCCCTTATGAACAATGTGAAAATTAGAAATAGTAATAAAGATACTAATTTTAAAATCGATAAAAATAATGTGCAGAAACTTGCGCTTATTTACGCAGCACTGTTTATGTACAATTATTTGGCTACAGGGAAATGCAGAAATAAATAAGTATAATATAATATAAGTAGTTTAAGTAAAAATATGAATATAAGTAAATAAAACAAGATGGTATAAAAGTCGATCATAATAAAGTAAGAAATCAATTGGAACGTTTATTGAGTAAATATTGTTGTAAGTATTAACTCTAGCGAACACCCGAGATATGTAAACAAATTAGGGAAAACATACTAAGGCCGGATTTCCACTGCACCTGTACCCCCTCTTAGGAGTAATTTACAAAAATCAAAATCGTACATTTTAGAAACGAGCGGCGACGTTGACATAATTACCCTCAAAGAAAAGAAACAGTTTGAGTGTGTTCTAAGGCAAATTGATAATCCGTCACAAGGTACAAGCAGTGAACGTGTCTAATCTAAGTAAACAATATGAACATTCCCAGAAAATTTTCTTTCTTTCTGACATAAATATAGTTATAAACTGAATTATTTTCGGTATTGAGGGTAGAGTATAGTGTAGATTAGCATATTTTGAGTCTATTTAATCGCAAAATAAATTATTATCTGTAGAAATATAAGTTAGATGTAAAGGCTATAATAAATATTTTTTACTTCTTTCAAATCGATGCTCAAATTTAAGATTTGAATTTATATGGAGCTCTGGTAAATTAGTCAAAAATAGTTGAGAAATAATGAGAGAAATTACTACCAAATAGCATCCTTTTGGGAACTTGTTAAGTTCGTTCATTCACCTGACTCACAAGAATTAGTGAAAAATAAGGAAAATATATAATCCCTCATTACGCAAACTGTGGTATAAGTAATTTATTTAAAAGTAAATAAAACATAATTACGACTGGAGGATAGGTGTGATAATCTCGTTCAAAGTCATCTGTGTTTAATGACAGATACCTATTAAAAATCCAAGAATCACTGATACCAATAATATTTCTAATTCACTATCATGTTTCAGATTTGTTATCCACCGAAAATAAAGAGTCCTATGATTTAATATATAAAAAATAAATCGCAGCGTGCACGTGAAATGAAAATATTTAATATTTCAATCCAGTATTATTTTCAGAGATACCGACCAAAAATGAAGAGTACTTATCATAGAATTTGTAAATATAAAGGGTGTGCCAGGAGTAGAATTAACACCCAACGATGCAACCAGATTGTTATTAAACTTTTTTTAAGAAAGCTACCGATCAGTATAGTTCGAATTTAATTACCTGTAGGAAATGGAAATCCGTAACACTTAGCAACTTTTCCACACATTGACCACAAAAACACTCGATGGAAAAACACACTCACTTTCACCATATTCACTTTCAGTTGTTAAATTTTCACAATCGGGAAGCTTTAAAATAAAAACGATTTTTTTTTTCGGGAATATGAGTTAAATTAGAGCCACATTAGATTCACGTCGGAACTCAACTGAATAGAAAGCCAGCACATACTTCTTCGTATGGCGAGAAGATAAAAAAAAGTGCGATTAGGAAATGCTGAAATTATACTTTGGTTATCTCAACGGTCTTTAAGGTCATTATACAACGGAATATTCTACTTCTGTAAAACAAAATCTCTTTGAGGCATATTACAGGGTGAACCAATTAATTACGAATCTCATGCAGGGCAACCTCAGCAGAGAAAAATGTTTAGATACATTTTTCTTAGATTAACAGACAGTATAAATTGTCATTTGAAAGAAATTTGTTAGTTAAAATTAGCGTCAAACACTAGATTGTAAGCACTTAATTAAATAATATTTTAGTCTTGTTTCACTTTAATTATTATTACTTAATTAATAGTAGATAAATATTAGGGCCTGGAATGAGCTTATATTAGTTAGGATCAAGTAGATATTTTATCAAAATATATGTCAAATGTGGCGAAAAAATTCGCAGGCTCAGATGTTGACAAACTGTTCTTATCCATAGCCCTAAATCTAGTAGAGAGCTTCATTTCTTAAGATTATTATACAAAGTGGAGAAAATGTATTCTCTAATTCTTAGGTTGTATTACGGATAGAATTACATTTTATTAGTATTAAGAGTATATATCAGAGTATGTGCTAACACTGTTTTCTTTTATTTTCTATGTAAAATCCGGCGAACACGCTAAGCACAATAGCAGAAAATATCAACGGATCCCTCACCCCCCACATACAGTAACCAATCGAGCAAGGGGACAACCTGTGGACTTCTGGAGCCAGCCGTACAGATACCTAGATATAAAGAGAGAAATCCAGCCTTTTGTGGAAATCCAGTTAATTTGAAAAACAAAACCAAAGATGAATGCAGATGATTAATATGTGCCAGCAACGCCCCAGTATGGCTAAATGTGGATCACTCTGTACCTACCAAGGTATAGAATTACACCCCAAACATTTCCCAGTGAAATGTGGCTGAACTTCGAGAAAACCTTGAGAAGATATTCCTGTGACGGAGATAAGATATGAACTAGAGCAATGAAACATTCTCGCCGGTCACGTAATTAATAATATAATATAAACTATTATATTTCATTCGTAGCAAAACAAAAAGTGTAAGTGATAAGACATCATAATGGTACTTTTTAAAAAAAAAAAAAAACCAGGATCGAACTTCCATAATACAGGCGGGCCAAATAAACTCTCACAAATGAAGTCTTACAAATAAACTCTCATAAACTTAGTGCGGCTAGGGACTCTTACAGTTCATTAGGCAATCCCCATAGACATAAAACTTCCAGTGGCGTGTAAGAGGGTAAACGAAAACATTAACAAAATTGTGCGTGTTCCGTCGAGGTTATTTTAAAATGTTTAAAAATTGCAAAGATTTTAGGTTAAGTTAAATTGTATGTCAATTCTGATTTTGTTAGAATTATAAGGATTAGATTAAGTCAATTTTTTTTATCTTTTTTTTCATTCAATTTTTTAAATTGTACTTCATAAATGGACGGTGGCTGGCGTATTTGGTTTGGACCGGATTTGAGGAGAGACAAACACTGGCAACATATACCCTCTCTTCCCACCCAATATTAATTTTTCATTGTTCTTAATAAAAGTTGGCATCACTGGAGGGCCAGTGATCATTGCGGTGGTGGGGTAATGTCGGAAAATATCCAAAATTAAATTAAATTATTGTATTTTACGTTAGAAAATAGAAATTATTTAAATCGTGTAATTATTAGAGACATAACTTCGCGTATAGGCAACGGAGGTAATAGGATATTTCCGTTGTCTATGCAATCTTTCACATATTTATTGGTGTTCTTCCATAGAGGCATTGCTCTAGCAATGAACTCGGCAAATTGCTGAGTAAGGAAGAGCGCGAATAAGTATTGATGAAAGAAATTAGTAGAGAGAATTCATTACCGCGTTAGCTCCGGAAGGAGACGGTAGCCGAGAGTCATTGAAGAGAAAAATCCCGAAAGGGTGAAATTAATATTCATTACCGCGTTAGCTCCGGAAGGAGACGGTAGCCGAGAGTCATTGAAGAGAAAAATCCCGAAAGGGTGAAATTAATATTCATTATCGCGTTAGCTCCGGAAGGAGACGGTAGCCGAGTCAGTGAAGAGCCAAGTCCCGAAAGGGTGAAACTAATTATTGAAATTTTCTAAGTCCAGCCGCCAGCCGCCTACCCATGTTGAGAGTTCAGGGAAGAATACTCCTGTAAGTATAATCATTCTTTTGTGTACCAGTTTTCAAATAAATTGTATTTGCCGTTCAGTAACAAATAGTTTCACTTGTGTTCGTGTGTGTGGTCCTACCCCTTTCTGTTGAAGATACCCGGTTCCTCGGGAAAATTAAGTCGAGTACCCAAGCGAGTACCCCATTTTGAAAGGGGCCGCCCCCAGAGGCTCGACAGCATATCTTTCTTTTTCTGCGCATAAGCAAAAAATCGTTCTAGAAGTTGAGTACTTACTACCTATGCAGAGAAACTGCTGTTCAAAATTTTTCTCTAAAACGGCGTTCTTTTCCTCATTTGAGTGGACTAAAATCAGTATTTCAAACAATAACGATGTCTAGTTAAGTAATATTCAGAAGCTTGAGAGAACATCACAATCTACCAATAAATTTAATTAATGGTTTTCAGTTCACAAGTGCTGTACCATATTTATATGCCGCGCAGTGTACAATAGAAAAGAAAAAAATGACGTACAATGCCTCCTTGATAATTGACGAAGGATTAAAAAAACCGCTGCCCAAGGAATCACGACTTCCACATCCAGATTTTCTATCCAAGTCATTCACAACGAAAAAATTTTGTATGTGGAACTAATTGCTTATGGAACTTTAATTATATAATATTTGAAATCCTCTACCCCAAAAA
Source organism: Rutpela maculata (assembly GCA_936432065.2). Taxonomy (NCBI): domain Eukaryota; kingdom Metazoa; phylum Arthropoda; class Insecta; order Coleoptera; family Cerambycidae; genus Rutpela; species Rutpela maculata. The sequence goes on from OW386288.2 coordinate 176,731,759, forward strand.
CCTATAAAACGATATCCCACATCGGTAGTGGGGTGGGGGTGGAGATAAGGGGGTGGTAGTGGGGGGTTGATGAAGTAAAACAATATTTCGATTTTTCTGGTTCTTATACACACACTAAATCACATTTTTTAGCTATTTACCTCAAATTTACCCCAATTTACCCCCCAACCCTTCCACGGAACGAGATGAAAATATAATCTAGTTCCAGATCTCGTTAAAGTACATATGTGTACCAAATTTCAAGTCAATATTTAAACGGTTCGAGAGCAAACGTGCGCACAAAAAGTTACAGACAGACCGACAGTCAGAAATTTTTTTTTCTCTCAAACTTAAAATCTCGACGTTTCATGATATTCTAAGCCTATTTGAAGATAAAAATTTTTAAAAATTTTTTTGTCGTTACTATACTTCCACTGGATGTGGAAGTAATTTATTTCGTTCGCCATCTTTGACCGTTCTATTGGACATACGGTGTCCGGCATTGATGCATTATATTTGACTATACATGAGTTTTATTTTTGCCTACTTTGGTAAAATTACTCTTTCTTATAGAAAAGATATTCAATTTTTTGGTGTTTTCTATTTTTTTCCAAGATGGCGGATTGGCCAATACATATCGGACAGATCTATGTTTTTTAAGAATTATATTTCAAATAAGCCACTATTTTTAAAATTCCCATCCGATTACTAGTACAAGATATGTTAAGCAGATAAAGTACGTCAAAAATTGCATATAACTTTTGACGCACAAGGAATTTTTGGGCGCATATATTTTTTTCGTAATCAACATAAGAATCAACAATAAAATTTTAGGTGAAATGTTGTCGCCGAACAAAATTAAATTAAATCAATTCGACTGTACTATAAAAACACGTAATATTTTTGTTTGACAACTTTTTTATTATCTATATCGAGTTAGAGCCTATAGCTATATTATTCGTAAGTTACTGCTATTTTCTAACATGGCAGCCGAAAGACATAAAATGTGAATTCCGCCCTTAAATCTTTTCCATAATATACGTCAATTAATTGTTTTACAATCAATTATTTTTATTTATTTGCTTTTTTCATGATTAGAGAATATTATTTAGGTATTATGCAAATCACAACTTACACACTTTGACAATTTCATATTAAATTTAAAAAAGTGTGAATGACTAAATGTAAATGAATGATTTAAGTATTTTCAATATATATTTTTTTCTTTAAAATGCTAAGAATCCTATCATGTAATTCAATACTTCGTCAGTATTAGCTAGAAGAGTAGTTGTTTTGATTGGTTCTCCAATAATGAGTGTTTTAAAGTATTTACCTAACTAGTATATTAGCGTGCCCAGATTAGGGCAACAATATACAGAAAGTAGGTATTTTTATAATAAATAAAAAAGTGTGTAAGTTGTGATTTGCATAATACCTAAATAATATTCTCTAATACGTCAATTAAGTTACACACATGCAAAAAAGGTCTTGGCCCTTGCTAGATTTTTAACTGGACCGAAACTAATATTGTTAAAAATGTTATAGACTTCTATTACCATATACGCTTTTGCTTGTTACTCTTTTACAGCAATTTTATATTTTTATCGTAACAGATTTAAAATTAAAATAAATCGTGAAAAGTTTCATATTTAAAACCTAAACCTTTTAGAGTAAAATATTTCCATTTAAGTTAAATATAAAAATAAAATATGGGCGCATTAGGAAATAAATTACAAGAGCGCAAAGCTATGTCCTTTACACTTAATAATTAACTGTTGGTCTCCCCTTTTAATTTAATAGCGACTAATTTACCAAATGACAAATAAAATGTTATTTTTACAGGAACGAAATTGATGTTGCTTTGAAGTTCAAACTAATTAAAAGTCAGTAGAATAGAGTATTTTACGTATTTTGGCTAAAATCTATATTTTTAATTATTATACTCAAATACGAAATCGAGAAGTATATTGCATTTGATCGACACATTTATAAAACAGTAAGTATATGTATATCCCTGGACAGGGCTGGAACCTAGGTAGTTTCCACAAACAACAAAACACTTGAACACTATTACTTGACGCGCGTTTCCTCAATCATGTTGGCATCATCTGGAGACGATTATTTAAAAAACTTAAAATTTAATCGCCTTCAGGTGATGCCAACATGGTTGCTGAAACTCGCGTCGAGTAATAGTATTCAAATTATTTGGTGTTTGTGGATAGTACTTCAGAGGCAGTAATATCATTTTTTTCTAATATCTGTACAGTTAATGTGTGTTTAAAATGTGTTTAAAATGTGTTTTAACCACCTTCCATGTCACCTTAATGACCCTCTTAAGACTAGTAGATCTAGACTTGTCTGAGTAAGGAGACGGGGCCCTACAGTTTATAGTGGAATCCCAACCACTTCTTGGGGAAAATTTCCAATGAAAAATTTTTTCGCTATGTGGGGCTCGAACCCACTTCGCTAGGTACGCTCAAAGTGCAAGCTAGATGCGCCAACCCACTGAGCTACCGACCCCCTTTGGTTTCGGAGATCCAGAAGCGAAGGGTATTCCGCAGAAAAATATTGTGTACAGTAATTCCCAAGATAGATAATAATTCCCATAATTCCTTAGTAATTCCTCTAATTCCCTATCCAGACAGCACAATCGGGATATGGGATGACAAATTGAGGGACCTGGATATCCCAGTACGTAAAATAAATAGAGAAACGGATGCACCTTTTAGGATATCGTATTTTAGGACGTCCTGAAGACAGCCCATTTTAGTACGTCCCAGGATATCCTTTTATCGATGTCAATGGGCTATCATGAGTATGTTCCATTTTGGCATTAAGTATGTCGACTAACATCGGGATTAAGAACGGACATCTGATGAAGAGTCCTAAATCTCCTTAAAATGCACCCTAATATTAAATCTCTAATATATTTAAATAAAGCGCCATTTTGATTTCCGGCCGGCCAAACTGGCCAGGCCAAAGAAAATAGAAAATACCCCAAACACAGCAACCATGCTTTATTAGTTTTTAGTTTCTCAAATATTTACATAATAATTATTGTTAGTGGCTGTATGAAATATTTTAAAGTTGTATCTTTGTGCTTTATCTGTTTAGTTCAATTTTATTTGAGTGTCTTTATTCCAAACTATAAAAAGTGAGTACAAATGTATAAAAATATGATATAACTTATTAAACTTTATATTATGAAAAACTTATTTGATTATAAATATTTAATTAGTTATTAATGTCGTGTTCGAAACTATGAAAATTTAATACGATTCTTTATACTTTCAGAATGCCAAAGGAAGCTAAAAAAATAAGGATTTATACACATTCCCATATTTTACAATCACTGAGAAACCTACAAAATAAAATATTAATTTGGCTCAAGAATTGAATACCTACTGAAATCAGCTTGGAGAGAAAATGTGAATCACGTGAAAGTATTGTCAAATCTGGACAATAAACGGTTCCTGAGTAAACGTGTGCACAAAAAAAAGTTACAGACAGACCGACAGACAGACAGACGGAACATTTTTTTCGCTCAAACTTAAAATCTCGACGTTTCATGAAATTCTAAGCCTATTTGAACAATAAAAATTAAAAAAAAATTTTTTGTAGTTCCACTGGATGTGGAAGTAATTATTATCATTACATATGAAATTATTCCGAAATTTTACATATTTTCTACCTCTATCAATTATAATTTATTTTTCAATATACAGTAGCAAATAATACCTTGAAGAAGTCAAGGTCAATGTAAGAAATTACAAATGATATTGAATCGTGTTTTAGGCATCTACATATTTGAGCGTCTTTGATTTTCAGCTATTTGTATGAAAATAAATCTAGTATAAATAAATAAAGTAAATATTGTGTAGAAAAACCTGTCCTTTTTTGTGATGACAAAGGCAAAATTTATTTTTTGCTCGCCAAAACTTCTTAACATAACCAAAATGAAACTTTAAATGGTGGTAATAACTAGATAGATAGATAGGTACATGATTTCATTAATTACTCACTAACCTCTAACATTCGTCAAGTCCATCCACATCATGTTTTTGTCAATCCTGGTCAATTCACCTCACTACACTTATTTTACGAATCACAATATCTCACTAACAAGTTATATCCATAAAAACACAACAATGAAACGATTTTAAAATCACGCCACCCTCTCAGCGTACAAAAAATACTTTCTTATATGGTACCGATAACCTCACTGTTCTATGACTAATTATTATTTAACTAGGTACAGTTATTTATTAATCGTTTAATACACTATTAATTAAATAATTTTGAAATTCAGGAGAGAATGTTCAAACGGTAACGACTGCTGCGAGAATGTAAACAATGCTAGTGCTGAATGCATTTGTTTTCATGGCAGACTTGACTAACTCGATGTATTTGTATTTATGTTTGATTATTTTAACGCAGTTGGTTATTCAAGTTTTTAAGTGCCTGTCTCAATCATTAGTAGAGCCATAAATTACAGACAAAGAATATTAAACGTAACAATAATCAATAATATATTGCTATTTCATAGGCAACTGAAAATGAAGCGTTGAAATAATCAAACTCAAATACTAAAAAGTCAAGTCTGCCATGAAAACAAATGCATGCAGCATTGTTTACTTTCTCGTAGTAGAAGTTGCCGTTTTAATATTCTCTCTCAAATTTCGAACTGATCTAATTATAACAGTGTATTAAGTGATTAATAAATAAGTGTAGTTAAATATAATTGTTCATAGAACACAGAGTGTCGGGATGACAGAAATATTTAAATTTATGACTAAACGGAGGTGGCGGTGTGATTTTAAAGTCGTTTCATTGTCGTCTTTTTATGCATATGACTTGCTGGCGTGGTATTGTGATTCGTTTTAATTAAGTGTAATGTGATGGTATTACCCAGGATTGCTGAAAACACGACGAGCTGGTTGGTGGAACTGATAAATGTAAAAGTTAAAGGTAAGTTGGTAGTTGATGTTGATAATCATGTATCTAGGTATTACCACATTTTAAAGTCTCGTTTTGGTTATGTTTGAGAAATTTGGGGAACTTTTGTCTTTGTCATTGCAAAAAACCATACAGGTTTTCCTACAAAATATTTATATTATTTGTTGATAATCGAAGAAAAAATTCAAGTACATATGTACTTAAAATACAAATGAATACTTACCATTGCAATTTCTTATCACTGCATCGACCTGGAGATTCTAGACTTTTACTTCCACATCCAGAGTATCGACAAAAATTTTTGAAAATTTTTATTGTTCAAATAGGTTTATAATGTCATGAAACGTCGAGATTTTAAATTTGACCAGAAAAGAATTTCCGTCTGCCGGTCTCTGTAACTTTTTTTGTGCGCACAATTATTCTGGAACCGTCTGAAATTTGGTACATATATGTATTTTAACGAGATCTGGAATTAGATTATATTTTGATCTTATTCCGTTGAAGGGTTGGGGGGTAAATGGGGGATAAATAGGTAAATCAAGCAAGTAAGAGTTCATAAAATTGGCATTTAGTACCTAAGAGAAGCTAAGGTTTCAAACATTTTCTTGGCAGCCACCTCCATTACCAACCCCCACCCCATTATTAAAGGGGATGAAAAATGTAAAATTGTCATTTAGTGTGTGTGTACCAACAAGAACCAAAGGCCTCGATTTTTTTTTTTTTACTTTATCCACCCCCACTACCGATGTGGCATATCGTTTTATGGGTTTTTGGGGTAGAAGATTTTAAATATTATATTATTAAAGTTCCATAAACAATTATTTCCACACACAGTTTTTTTTCGTTGAGAGAGACTTGCATAGAAAATCTGGATGTGGAAGTAATAATTCTTTGGGTAGCGGTTTTTATTTGCTACTGTATTTTGGAAATAAATTAAAATTGACAGCAATCAATCGAAAAATGCTTATACCATTGTCTATTTACCTGCGTGTAAAAAGTGTATATTATACGCGGTCTTATACTGCCTTAGGTCAGATGGCAGTAAAAATGATTAAGTAAAATACTTAGAAGGTACCTATTTTTGAAAAAATAAAAATTGAAAAGCCTTCAAGAAAATCTTCAAAACTAATATATATAAAAAAAAGGTCGCTCCCAAAAAAGGTATAGGTATATTCAGTTTTGCAAATGCCTATCAATTTAAAAAAAAATGTATTTTAAACTTTTTTTAATAACCTCTTCTCTAGGTATTTAGCTTCTGCATAGTGAAGAGAATATCGCGAATAGATCTGTACCACTTTGTCTTTACGTGAAATAGAAAACCAAACCATTCAATCACTTATTTTAGCAATTACTTATATATAAAAAAAAATTTTAAAAATCTAATTTTTCTTCCCGTGGTACACTTCTGTGCAATAAAATCCCGTACACCTATTTTTCGCTATATTAAATCATTCTTTATTTATCAGGGTCAGTGTCATATTTTCGAAATGCCGAAATTAACTGAACATGAAAAAATTCTAATTCTCCCTAAAATTGAAGAGGGATGGTCTATCAGGGCAGTTGCTAACCATTATCACTTAAATAAAAGTACCGTTATGAGTGTCAAGAACAGGTGGGAGAAGGAAGGTATCATAAAGAGAAAAGACGGTTCAGGCGACCGAGAAGTTCAAATCTGGCTCAAGATGAAGCGCTCCTTGGCTATTTGAGGGAAAATCCGTTTCAAACAGCAATAGACGCTGTGCCATGACAAATTTTCCAGCATCGAGGTCAACAGCTAGCCAAGGGATAGGAAAATCGGAATTGGAAAACTGTGTAAGTGCCAAGAAGACCATATTAACAGAAGAACATAAGCAAGCCCGCATTCTGTTTTGTTTAAATTATGTCTATCGCTCATTGGAGTTTTGGAACAATGTTGTGTTTACCGATGAAGAAATTTTTCAGTCTTGTAATGACGGACATATTCGGGTGTACCCGTGTACCGTCCTGCAAATACCAGGTTTCACGAACGCTACGTGTCTCCGCGGTACAGGTCCGGGCGATTTTCTGTTAATGTTTGGGCACGGATAAGCAGAAAACCGCTTTTTAATGTTTCACAATCTGGCTTTATCTCGGACACAATTTGTCAACGTCAATTTGTTATAAATCGAAATTATTAAATCAATAACATTTTTCTAAATACCTTACTTATGACATTCTACAATCAATGTCACTTTTTTATAATCTATATGGTAATAAAAAATCTAAATTCCAAAAAGACTAATTCACATCACTTAATGTTAGTAAAAACTGGATTACTTGATTTTTCAAATGTAGGGGATTTTATTGCACAGAAATGTACCTATAGTAACGCAACAAAAAATTGGAAAATTTTTATTGTTCAGATAGATTTAGAATGCCATGAAACGTCGAGATTTTAAGTTTAAGTAGAAAAAAACGTCTGCTGTAACTTTTTTGTGTGCACGATTACTCTGAAACCGTTTAAGTTATTGGCTTGAAATTTGGTACACCTATGTACTCTAACGAGATCTGGAACTAGATTATATTTTGATTTTATTCCGTTGGGGGATAAATTGGGGTAAATGGTGGTAAATAGGTAAATCAAGCAAGTAAGAGTCCAGAAAATTGGTATTTAGTATTTATAAGAGAAGCTAATGTCTCAATTTTTTTTTTAGCACTGGCCACCCCCGTTACTACCCCCACCTTATTATTAAAGGAGGTGGTGAAACAAAATGTGATTTAGTGTGTACAAAAACCAAAAAACCTGAAAATATTTTTTTACTTCATCCACGCCCCCTACCATCCCCTATCACCACCCCCACCCCACTACCGATGCGAGATATCGTTTTATGTGTTTTTGGGGTAGACAATTTCAAATATTATATGTATTATCGAAGTTCCACAAACAATTATTTCCACTTACAAAATTTTTTTGTTGTGAGAGACTTGGATGAAAAATCTGGATGTGGAAGTAGTGATTCCTTGGGCATCTGCTTTTTACTTCCACATCCAGTGGTATTGTAATGCAAAAAATGGAAATTTTGTATTATTCAGATAGGTTTAGAATGTCATGAAACGTTGAGATTTTAAGTTTAAGAAAAAAAATCTGTCTGTCAGTCTGTCTGTAACCTTTTTGTGCGCATGATTACTCTGAGACCCTTTAAGCTTCAAGTGCAGATTTCTGAGTAAATTTAATGAACACGTGTGTTAATATCACCCTCTGGTGGGTTACTGCGCCTGAAATGCGGTCACTTTATGATTAAATATCCAGAACGAAAAAGTTGATATTTGTATTTATGTAAGTGAAAGTCAACATGTGATATGATTGTAATGTAGATAACATCATCTTGGGCGAGGAAGTTACGGTAACAGGATAAATTTCGAGGTAAACTTAATTGTAACTTAGCATAAGTATACTACTTATGTAAACTACTTAAAATGTTAGATTATACACTCTCTATTAGTAAAAATAAGAGATTTCTACGGCAATTCGCAGAATGGCAACCTCTAGTTTATGTATTTTTTAATTTAAACATATCTACAGAAAATAAATTGCCAATTACAGATATTTTATTAAATGGACACAAGTGATACCTACTCCAAAATGGTAGTATAATAATACACCGGGCCGTATTAATAATTGGCGCACCCTAGGCTACTCATGTATTTGCTCCCTCTTATTCATAATAGAAAAAAAATTGATGAGCGTGAAGGAGGGAGAAATCTGAAAAAAACATTTTTTGTTCAAATTGAAAATTGACGAGCGTGAGGAAAAATATGAAAAGAAATAATTTTTTTGAAGAAATCTGAAAAAAATATTTTTTGTCCAAATTCAAAATTGACGAGCGGGGACGTCCGGACCAAAATTAGTGAGCAGGGAGAAAGAAGTGGAAAAAACTTTTCTCGAAAACGAAAATTGATTAGCGAGAGGGGGAACAAAATACATTTTTTAATAACTAGAGAACGCAAAGAACTCAATCTGTGACGCCCCTCATGCCCTAGCGCGTGCTCCTTCACGCATTGTCGCCCCTAGGCTATAGCATAGCTAGCCTTATGGATAATCCGGCCCTGATAATACAGGCCTGAAAAATAAACTTTTTGAAAATTTTAGGTAAACTTTGCATTGTTTTTAGTGCTGATTTCAAGTATGGCTTGAAATTTTTTCCTTCACGTAAGGTTTTTTACAATAAATGTCTTAAGATTGTAACAAATTATGTAAAATGAAATTTTTGGTAATAAACTTTCATTAATATAAATTGTTGGTAAGTGAATTACTACTAAAATATACTTAAATATACATAATTCAATAGATTTAAAGCGAGATTTAAAGTGTGCTGAAAGTTATTATAAGTTTTTATGGTATCCGTTTCGCTGATTTTGAAGCTTCTTTTTTTACTTTTCCTATTACTTCCACCTCCAGTGTAAGTATTGTAACGCAGAAAAAAAATGAAAATTTAGCACGAGGTTTAGCATGTCATGAAACGTCAAGTTTTTAAATTTGAACAAAAAGAAATTTCTGTCTGTCGGTCTGTCTGTAACTTTTTGTGGTCACAATTACTCTGGAACCGTTTAAGATATTGACTTGAAATTTGGTACACGTATGTATTTTAACGGGATGTGGAGCTATATTATATTTTTATCTTATTCCGTTGGAGGGTTGGTGCGTAAATTTGGGTAAATGGGGGTAAATAGATAAATCAAGGAAGTACGAGTCCATTAAATTGGTATTTAATATAAGTATATAAAAGGAGCTAATGTTTCAAAAAAAATTTTGACATTAGCCACAACCATTACCGCCCTCACCTCATTATGAAAGGGGGGTGAAAAAATTAAATTGGCATTTATTGTGTGTACAAGTACCAAAAGTCTCATTTTTTTTTACTTCTTCCACCCCCGCTACCACTCACAACCCCCCAGCCCCACACCCACTATCGATATGGCATATAATTTCGTAGGTTTTTGGAGTAGACGATTACAAATATTATATTATCCAAGTTTCATAAACAATTATTTCCACATAGTGAATTGCAAATATAGTAGTTTCATTGTAAGAGACTTGGATAGAACGTTTGGGTGTGGTGATTCCTTTTATGAACGTTTTGTGGGTCATCTCTCTTAAGGCATCCAGCAATAGTCAGCAATCATATTTACATTCGATCTTCCCTGGTATCTCCTTTCCATTTTTTTAATGTATTGGTGAAATCTTTCACCTTGCTCTCTTCACTTACTGCCCCAGGATTTTCCGAATTCAGAAAATTTACTTTTAAACTCATTCGACAACCCAATTCTTTATACTTGTTCAACATATTTCTGGTAATTTGAGTCCTTTTTGTTTCCAAGAAAGTTTTTCACTACATCTTTGAAAGATTTCCATGTCATTAATTCAGCTAGATTTTGTCTATTTTCAAAATAAAAATTCTTCATTGTGAAAAACCAGACTTTGTGGATTTTTTCACTATTTTTCCCGTAATCAGCACCCTAGAAAATATAAAACTCATTTATTAGATTTAAGACAATTTCATCATAGCAGGCCTGTGTAATTGTAACAACTAAGTATAACTGTAACTAAATTTTAAGTATAAGTACAACTATAATCATAAATATAACCAGAATTATAATTATAAGCAATTTTAATAAATTATAACTGGAGGCAAGTTTTAGTTTAAAAATTCGAAGCAGTCTAACAATTCCAGTAAGTGTAAAAAACATCAATTTGAATATTATTAGAGGTATCATATAGTCTATTATTCACTTTATTTAGAAATGAACGGAAAGAGTCACCAAATATGTCAAAACTGCTGTTTTAGTTACTCATTATTGTAAATACAGGAAATCTCATTTGATAATTTTTTTTCAGCAAAGAAAGAATATTTTTATATGATCTTGTTTTGATATTTGCATTTTTTTTTCCAAGATGGTTGTAAAGTTAACCCTAGCAATCAGCAAACATAACTTACCATCTTGGCATTAGATATTGTAAATGAACAAAAAAGCTTGATCATGCAAAAATATTTTTGTATTGTTTTTTACTAACTACAAAATTCCAAAAATCATAATATTACGTTTCATATTATTTTCGACCAATTCTCTAACACAATATATGTTATTTTAATATCTCTTAATTTTGGCTCTTAAGAAATTATAATCTTTACGGCACTGTTCCATATTGGTTTTCGGTTTCTTTTCTGGATTTTATATCGTTTATAAATGTATTTCATGAGCATTATTCACTTACACAAAATTAAAATACCTCAATTCATATATTCTAGGAAATAGCGTACAAATTCGACGATGAAAGGTTACCGTCTACCAGTCGGTAATCGAAGAGACCATATAAGGACCAAAGTTTTTTCTTTCTGGTATGGTGGGTGGATAGGGAGGGAGGGGACATTTTTTTTATTAATCAAATGGTTACCGATATCTGACCGCATAGGTAGTTAGTATATGTACTTCACATACCTAAATTACGCTGGCAGACGAAACTTCCGATCGGCGCGCGGTAACCGGAAATTGGAGAAAAACATTTTTAGTTATCGGACCAAATTTGTCGCAAAATGTTCGTTTTAATGTGTACAGTACTGTACTGTGGTGGCAGACATTTCTATCGGTCGGTTTTTGAGCAATTTGCCATCAAGTAGCGAAAAATGGACCAAAACTTTAAACTTGACAAAAGTTAGTTAAAATCGAAAAAAAGATCTACTCACCCAGTTTATGGTTCACAAGGCATTAAAAAATCACAAGGCATTAAAAAACACTAATCTTGGCCGGCAGACATTTTTTCCAAATTTAACTCCCCCCCCAAACCACTCTTTACAGGGTTAACATTTTTTTTTAGTTTTCCGTGTCCCCATTTTGTTTTTATAAATATTAAGAAACGTCCTTTGGATGTGTTGTTACGGTAGGAAATACGAAAAACTTGAGCTTTGGTTCATCTTGATTCGTTCATAATTAATAAAGTTATTGACAAAAAACCAACCTTTTTTCAACCGTGCTTTGCTTCAAATATTAATAGGACAATCATTTTTTGGTTTCTAAATATCACTAAGGGAACAATAATATGCAAGTTTCATTTTCTTTTTATTTCAATGATTTCTCAGTGTTTCTGATTTTTCAAATCAGCCGCCGAGCGCTCCGCTTTCAGCCTCATACGACTAGTGGACACTCACTGCGCAGCTATTCGTCCACCACCACTATCGGCAATCTCGCTACGCTGTTACATTCATTTAAACATCGCGCATGTTTTCAATAATATGTTTTTAATAATAGTAGCAATAATAACAATTATTATTGCTATTATTGTTATTATTATCATTATTATTATTATTGGAAACATGCGCGATTTTTAAATGAATGTAACAGCGTAGCGAGATTGCTGGTAGTGGTGGTAGGGGGCTAGCTGCGCAGTGAATGTCACTGTCCGCATGAGGCTGAAAGCGGAGCGCTCGGCGGCTGATTTGAAAAACCAGAAACACTGAGAAATCTTTGAAATAAAAAGAAAATGAAACTTACATATCATTGTTCCATCCCTTAATGATATTTAAAAACCAAAAAATGGCTGTCCTATTATAGTAATATTTGGAGCAAAGCACTGTTGAAAAAAAGTTGGTTTTTTGTTAATAACTTGATTAATTATGAACGAATCAAGATGAACCAAAGCTCAAGTTTTTCATATTTCCTACTGTAATAACATATCCAAAGGATGTTTCTTAATATTTATAAAAAACAAAATGGGGACACGGAAAACTAAAAAAAAATTTTTTTAACCCTTTAAAGAGTGGTTTTGGGAAGTTAAATTTGGCAAAAATGTCTGCCGGCCAAGGTTAATGTTTTTTAGTGCTTTGTGAACCATAAGCTAGCTGGGCAGACTTTTTTTCTATTTTAACTATTTTTTGTCGGAATTTAAAGTTTTGGTCCATTTTTCGCTACTTTCATGGCAAATTGCTTAAAAACCGACCGGTAGAAATGTCTGCCACTACAGTACAGTACAGTACAGTACGTACAGTACACATTAAAACGAACATTTTGCGCCAAATTTGATCCGGTAACTAAAAATTTTTTTTCCAATTTCCGGTTACCGCGCGCCGACCGGAAGTTTCGTCTCCCAGCGTAATTTAGGTATGTGAAGTACTAACTACCTATGCGGTCAGCTCAAATATTTCCAGATAGAAAACACTTTGGTACTTATAAGGTCTCTTCGATTACCAACTGGCAGATGGTAATCTTTCATCGTCGAATTTTCACGCTATTTCCTAGACTAATATTTCTTAATATTTTGTATAATTTTAAGAAATTCGTTTTTTTAGAACTAAAACATAATTTGCTCTCAGTTAAGCCGTCTTTAAGTCTATGGTGTATGTCAATTTTGATGAGTAAACTGGGGTGTTGGGAGTCTTTATTTACTTTTAAACTTATTGATAATTTATGCGGTACACCAAAATCCGAAGTTTATACAGTTGTCCACGTTAATTTGCATAAAATGTATACGAATTAAAAATTTACGGGAAATTTTATTGCAAAATAAATAAAAGAAACGCTCCACTAAACGTCAGGTTCCTTGGCCTACAAAATATCCGGGAAGATGTATGAAAGAAGATATGAAAAGAGAATTGCTGTATAAAGGAAACAAAGGAGCGGACCTTCTCTCGCGAGACTATGAACGTGCCCCCAGAAATAATGTATTAGGACTTGGCTTCTGCAAAAGGGCGTTGCAACAAAAGATTTAATAACACAGATTTTCTAGCAATTACAAGACAAAATGTGTGAAGCGACGGTTTTAATTGCTCTGTTTGGTTTTTTCCCAAGGAAGTATTTAATTTGCCAATAAATATCGGGTGGATAGATTTTTTTGTTGAAATAAATAAATACTAAATAAAATAATTTAAGTACTTACCAAAAACACATTACAAATTTTTTTAAAGTTAATGCACCTTTCATGAACTCTATTATTTTCTGTCATACAAAAAAAAATGGTGTTCTGAACTTCTTGGTTCATTTAGTCGGAGAGCAGCCAATCTGTAGGAAGCATTTTAAAAGTAGTCTATACAACTCGCGAACACCCACCTAAAAAACAGATGATATTATGTACAATGACCTTCTGGATTTGATTTTTGAGTTCGCCCGTTAAGTTGAGATTGCCAAATCGGTCAATTCGCAAATTTTTTGAAAAATTTTAAAATTATGTGTTAATTTTTGTTTTGCACATAACACATCATATCTTTTTTATTTTAATTCCGATTTAGACCAATATTTTACACATTATCCCTCCAATATTCTTGGACAGGCTGACGGCAAAGAATATAGTGTAACCAATAATATAGTGCCTAAAAAAAATATAATTGTCGCGGTTTTTTAAAATTTGCATTGAAAAATACCCGATCGAGGAAACTTTTTTATTTTCAAAGAGAGAGTTATAGTATAAACGAAAAAATGTTCCATATACTTTAAACAAACTTTTTTATAAATTCGGCTCATGTAACGAGATGACGCTGTTGAATGCGGCCGCGCAACTCGTCCGCATGGTGTCGTTCAAGCGATCAAGTGAGTCCTACGGATTATTTAGTTTCTATTTGCAATTAAATGTTATAAAATTATGTAGATAATCTTGAAACATACACATTAAAAAATATATATAGTACAGTTATATAATTTACATTTACAAAATGGAGTTAACTCAATAAAATTGGGTTTTGGGCTTTTTGAAATCATCTTTGGAAATAAGATTTCCTCCTTTAGGTACCATCCAAAATCTAAAACATTTGGAATTCTGGGCTTAATTTGGTAGGCTGTCTTGTAAATAGCACATTGCAGAAATGTCCTTTTTACTTGTATTCTCTGTACTAGGATTTACAATTTCTGATTTTCTTTTATAAGCAGTTCGGGTATACGATCTTCTACATTGTGCATGGTAAACTGGATTTAGTGATAAAAATAATTTTTTCTGTTCTAAATATTGTTTTAGAGCCACAGAAATGTCATCGGATTTTGCATTTGATCGGTACATTTCTAAAACCGTAAATATCGCTCGCAGACAAAAAATTTTCATACCATTCTGTTAGTGAACGAATTCTGAACAACTTTCGAAATGGCCGTCTGTCTGTCCGTCCGTCACGTTTCTTGTAAGCACGATAGGTAACTGAAGAAAGAAAATTCCGATTGTACTGAAATTTGGACAGTAAATTAGGGTTAGCTAGAGGAAGAACCCTATTTGAACAAAATCGATCGGTAAATAAAAATGTTATTACTTAATGATTTAAATTTGAAAAAAAATTTTTTTAATTTTTATGTTTTTGTAATTGAATTTAGAAATCTGGTGAAATGATATTTCATTTTAATATCTAAATATTTATATATTTTACAAATATACATTTCATAATGTAGGTAATATACAAAAGTGAAAATATGATTTTAGCTCGTGTCTTATAATGTAAAAATTTACATTTTTTTACGTGTAAGGTGGTGGTGTAGTTTTTTGATTCGGAATCGAAACCCAAATGGGGTTTGGTATAGTTTTTTTACCAAGTCTTTTACCAACTAAGATCGTACTATAAAATTAAAAATGTCCAAAAGTAACATTATTTACAAAAAACTGCGAAAAGTATCCTATTGAATGTATAACAATTATATAAAAATCCAGTGAACAGGCGAAGAGTACGTTTTTAGCTTGTTTCCTTTGATTTCCTATCCGAGTAATTATGATTTATTATGCCAAACTATGTGTTTATAACGCACTAAATATAAGGACTGAGACAAAAAGCACTTTCAACTTAACATAAATGGACACTGGAAAATAATAATCACCCGGCACGTGTCTGCGTTTAGCTCTAAATGCGATTGCGGCCGATTCATAGTAGCGCGCATTCGTTCGGACGCTGAAATAATCAATATTTCGAAAAGGGAGCAAAATTTCAAAAAAAACTTCTTATAAAAGATTTTATTTAGTTCATTCGGAACATTTTCTTCGGTTATAGTAGGCACCTAACTTTAAAAATAAAAAAGATACCTCGATCGAAGATTTTGCGTCAAAGAAAAGTTGTTATTTTTTTTTGCCAACTAATTATTTTTAGGTAAAGTTTTTTACTTTCAACATATCAAAGAATAGTTAGAGAATATTATGTAAAAAGATTTAAAAATTCTGAAGTAAAATAAAAAATATATGACGTGTTATATGAAAAACAAAAAATAACCCATAATTTTTATTTTTTTTTTTAGAAAATTGCCAATTTGGTCATTTTGGCAATCTCAAATCAATGGGCGAATTCAAAAATCAAGTTTAGCAGGTTATTTTACATCAGATTACCTATTTTTTAGGTGGGTGTTCGCGAGTTGTATAGAGGGTGTCGAATTCAGAGGGTCTGGTCTTCCACTAATTTTTAAGTGACAGTGACAGAAAAGAAATGTACTGCAGAAAGTTGACCATCTATCAGAACGAGTTTTTCGTTAATGTGGATTATAAAATGGTATTGTGTTATTTAGAACAGGTTTTATTGTAAGTTTTTTTTTACAAGTAGATCGTGTTTGTGATGGAGTGAATTTTTCATATCTCAAGAATTGTTTTCATAAATGGTAGTGAAGACGAATTAATTGGCCCTTTGGTGGCTTATAGTCAGGGTGCCAAATAAGGATTTTTACCTTAACCTGGAAGTAGGGTATAGTAAAGGTTTCTTGGTTGTTTTTTGTTCTTCAAAAGGTCAACATTACGATTCCGATTGATGCCACTTTGGCATCCTTGGGCATTTTGAGATATTCAAGATGGCGACTGGCTTTGAGTAAAAATAGATATTTCATTTTATGGGTGTGTGACACGTCGTTTTATATGCTTTTAAGGTCTGTGGATTAGTATTTGAGGTTAAAAATCGCGTAAGACGTAATCTTTAAGTGTTGCTAAATTACTTTATTAAGAGGGCGGCTGATTCGGAGAATAAATTAATTTTTGAAACAAAAAGACTAGTACCTAGTTTTGTTGTATAATCAAGTTAGGCTTTAATAATACCGATAACACCATATCCTTAAAAGTGGTATGCGTGAGCAAATTGAATGGCATTTAAAAACATTGGTTGAAAGGTCCTGCTAACTCAAAACAAGTAAGGTTTTAAAAAATTAAACGTAAACTTAATATTCTGTATTTTTTTATAGTGGAAAGGCTTGATCATCCTTTTTTTATAATTTTCTTACTTTTTTTTGTAATTTTTATTTATTTATTTATTTACTTTTGTTTTTCTTATTGTAAAAACTGTAAACGACGAAACGTCAAAATCAACATTTATTCTTCTTCGCAATCTTCACTGTCAGAAGTTATATTTTCATAAATTCTCGTATGAGGATTCTGGCAAGAATTTTCTATGCTTAGTTGCAGACAATTGCACATTAAACTGCATGAGAAGCCATTAACCACGCAGCTGCATCGTGTTGTGTTACATGGATTTATTGATTTGTATGAGCATTTTGCTAATGCCAAAATGTATCTGGGGCAATTTGAATCTTTTCAGGCAAGGCGATCGGATGTAATTCCATTTTATCCTCGTCAACCTGCTACACTTATTGAGTGACATCTATATTTGGCCAAGAGAAATCCATTACAGACAACCACAAAAATGTTTGGACCGTTTTCTTAAAAACATTCAGTATTTGGTGGAAGAGCAGAGAATGGCGGAGCTTTTAGTTGGGCTTCTCCGAGTTTTTTAGCCCATAGAGAAGTTCTAACATCAGTCGTTTTGCTAGCATTGTTTACTCCATAACACGAAGCTACAAAAATTCTACATTTTTGAAAAACATCTTCAATATTGCTGTTTAATCGACCCAAATGCATTAAAACCCGAGCATCCGTTAAACATTTAATGACCTTTTTTTTCCAATTCCATGGTACTTTTTAATTCCTTAGAAGAAACTTTGTTATTCAATTATTAAATAAAATGAGAATTATTTGTTGTAAAACATAATTTCATCTTGCTTTTGAGATATGTTTCTTTTTGTATCCAATTTGTTTTTAACACCCACAATCGACACCCATTTTATATTTTGATAGGACAACACAGAAGGAATTGCCCATAAGTCTTTTTAGATCTCAGATTTGTGTTCTAGAATCTGAAAAACATATATAATAATGTATCACATGCCCACATTTGGTAAATTAAAATTTTTAAAAAATTACACCTTAGATAAGTCGCCATTTTGAATATCTCAAAAGGCCCAAGGGTGCCAGAATGGCATCAACCGGATTCTTAAAGTAGACCTACTAAAGTGTCGATAACCGTAAAAAATCTCTAGTATACCTTACTTTCACCTTTTTTTGATTGACATCCTGACTATTACTTGTGGACGTGTCTCTAGAAACATGCGAGAAATGTGGGAATTTCACCAAAATAGATGGATTGTAACAGGGGAGATTATCCAGTAGCCACTGAATTCACCTAACCTAAGCTCCTTAGACTTACTTTTATGGGGTTCTTTTAAAAAACTTGTCTACGCGAAAGAAAACTAGACCGAACAAGAGTTGCGGTAATTTAAAAAAAAAATTTTATAGATATTTCAAATTTTGCGTATTGCAATTGCAATTTAAATTTTGTTTACGACGCGAATACTAGCAACGGAGATGACAAAGAAAATAGTGTTTAAATTTTATTTGAAGCAATGACCAGCAAAAGGATTCTGTGGAGACCGGTGTGATAACAGGATAACAGGAACCTACAATGAGTCAGTTGTCGAGAGGCAATCGTGTACTGCAGATCGAAACGTATACGAAAGTGTCATATTGGCTGTTGTTTTCATAGTCATGTGAACAAAATAGTTGTTGTCATTTGTGTAATAAACGTTTAATATAGGGTAAAGTTGTCACCGAACGCTAAAAATTCACTAAATAATTAATTTCTAGCTTATCGCTGAGAAATCTAAAAGACGAATTAACTAAAAAGAAGCACCTTTTCGAGACCTACCAAATGACCAAAAAATATTTAAAATTTTTCTTAGATTAAAAAAGTTATTCACCCATTCCAATAAAATGTTTAAGGAAAGTGTCACCGAGCGCGCAAAATATTCACTTAATAATCGCGTCGTTGAGAAAATCAATCTGAAAAATATCCAGAGCTAAGCATGCCATTAACGACTATTAAATGACCGAAAAAACTTCAATTTTTTCTTAAAATAAAAAAGTTATTCAGCAATTCCAAGAAAAATGTCACTGATCGCGCAAAAACTTCAGTTATTAAGCGCTTCGCTGAGAAAATTAAAAAACAAATTAACCAGAAAGGAGCACATCATAGAGGACTAACAAATAGCTGCAAAATATTTTAAATCCTTCAAAAAATAAAAAAGTTACAATCACTTTTCAATGGACTAAAATTAATTACCAGGGGGCTTTTTTGAACAACCCCGACAAATCTGGAATTGTTTACAACCCCAGAGAGTATAGACGAAAAAATGTATTCATTACGGTCAATTCCAAATAGTTCGGCAGTTTCTCAAGTTCTCCAGCAACAAGTCAACTACAACTCATCTACACTCAGGCTTCTCTATACAACTAGACACTGCCGCCTCATACATAAGACGTTCCAAAACGCGCTTCGCCGACGACTACGTTTTACTGCAGACGAAACGAAAATCACCAATCAATCAAATTACCTGTGCCAACAACTAGTATAGTAACTAGAGGTTTTAACTTCGGAATAATATCATATTGAACGGATTTCATTCATTTCTGGCAGTATAATAGTAAATGTTTCACAGAAAAGTTTCTATATTGTGCAGGGGCTTGCTAATTTATAGGAGGTGGACGCCACCCCCTCTCAGGGGGTGGCACTTAAAAAATATATATATTTATTGGAGCTGAAATAGAATCAACTTTTAAGAAGAAAAGGTTCTATGCAATTTTTCACATAAATTGATAGTTTTTAAGTTATAACAAAATTGCGATTTTAGCTTAAAAAAAAGGTATTCCAAACGGTTTTCGTCAAGTATCTCGAAAAGTATTACTTCATCGAAAAAATGTTACCGACCAATTACAGAAAGTACAAACTGTGAATTAATTATATTTTTTGATTATTGATGTACGATTAATAATTTCGGAGATATTTAAGTTTATATTTGGTATCCAAGTGTTTCGAAATTACCTTTAAAGTTTAAAATGCATTTTTTTCTAAAGCAAGTGCTTTAAATGAGCAAAAAAATTTGAGTATCTAGATAGTGCTACATCTTAACGAAAAACTATATTTGAGACAATTTTTTTAAATTACTGGCTAATTAGAGGAACAAAATGGCGACTTTTTTTATATAAAAAAAATTACAATTTCTGAGATATTTAACATTTAAACCGCATTTTTCGTCTTATAAACGTTCGGACTATTAAATCTATGTAAATAAATAAACAAGCGAAATTCATTATCAGTTTATGAGCTTTATTTTTGGTCTCTGCCCCAAAGGCGGCTCAAGGTAAAATTTCCACCCGGGCGGGAGTACTTTTTGGCGCCCTTTCCTGAGGTCATCATGGACGTACTTCATAGTAAAGTACAAAAAGTACAAGAATATTCCTTCGGATTCCGCGATCACTACTTTTTATCGCCTCATGGGAGGGGGTGTGCATACATTTTTTATCGCCTCATTGAAGGGGGTGCTATTAAAAATGTGAAAAAAATTTTTTTCGTCTCATGGTCACCTTGAAAAAATAACGAATACTTTTTTGCCCTCTGGCGCCCCTCCTTTACCCTCAATTTGGCGCCCGTCCGGGCAACCGCCCGGGTTGCCCGGCCCTTAAGCCGCCGCTGCTTACATTTTTCAATAAAACTAAAATTTATTGAGATATTTGGAAAAGGAAAAAAAAATACGTTTTATCGAAAATACCTTTATAGTTTAAACTGTATTTTTTTCTAAAGCAAGTGCTGTATACAAATCAAAAAATTTGAGCATCTACGTCATGCTATGTATTAATGAGAAACAGTGTTTGAAATTCCTTTTTTTAATTACTGGCTAATTACAGTAACAAAATGGCGACGTTGTTATTAAAAAAATATGTAGACGCACATTGCTTCGGTCATATCCTCTTTGTTTTTGATGCTACAGAAAATAAAAAACAGTTGAAAGCCTAATTAATAGCCTATTATTCTACCTATTAGCATCCTTGACGTAGGTGTCACAGTTTCTGAGATATTTAACTCTCACTCTAAATAATTATTTTATGAACGCTTAGATGCCAAACGTAAACTTAAATATCTCCGAAATTATTAATCCTACATTAATAAACAAAAAATATAATTAATTCCCAGTTTGTACTTTCTGTAATTGGTCTGTAACATTTTTTCGATAAAGTAATACTTTTCGAGATACTTGACGAAAGTCGCTTGGAAACACTTTTGTGTCGTTATTATAACTTAAAAACTATCAATTTATGTGAAAAATTGCATAGAACCTTTTCTTCTTAAAATTTGATTCTACTTCAGCTAAAATATACTTTTTTAAGTGCCACCCCCTATAAATTAGCAAGCTTCCGCACAATATAGAAACTTTTCTGTGAAGCATTTACTATTATACTGCCAAAAATGAACGAAATCTGTTCAATATGATATTGTTCCGAAGTTTTGCATATTTTTTTACCTTTAGGTACTGTACTAAACGGTTATAAGACCGACTTACCCTCAAACAGCGATTGATTTTCAGATAGTGCTACAGTGACTTAAATCAAAGTTTTCATGTTTTAAAACTGAACCTACCCGAAATCTTGAATTAAAAATTATTTTTCGTGTTCTTAAAAATAACTTAGTCGGAATTTCAATTAAAAATTATTTCTGTATTTTAAAATTGGACATATTTTTCAAATAAAAATTATTTTCCAACTTTTCAATAATAACAGCCGGATTTCAATTAAAATAATTTTTTGGAGTTTTAAGGCTGGACATTTCTTGACAAAATTTCTTAGAGTGAAATAGAATCAAACTCAAACATTTTCTCAGAATAAAATTTCTTCTAAACAAAACTGAATCACCCTAACGACATTCACGATCGAGTGTTAGGCTTGCTATCATCGGACTTTCAGGGC
Organism: Rutpela maculata; assembly: GCA_936432065.2. Lineage (NCBI taxonomy): Eukaryota > Metazoa > Arthropoda > Insecta > Coleoptera > Cerambycidae > Rutpela > Rutpela maculata. The sequence goes on from OW386288.2 coordinate 176,753,711, forward strand.
ATAATCAGTTGTCCTCAACTCTCAGCTAACACTGAAGCCACATCTTCATCAAGTAATAAAGTAGTTGCACAAGAAGATATTTCAACAGATTTAGAAAAAATTAAAACATTTTCCTTGGATCATAACTTAAAAATTAATGCATCGAAATCTGTTTTATTGATAGCAGGCTCAAAATCTTCCAGGGATAAACTGTCTGATTTTGTTGTCAAGATTGGTGATGATGAGATACCTAAATTAAGTGAAGCAAAAAAATTTAGGTGTAGTCATGGATGATGCGCTTACTTTTCAATCGCATATTTCTAATAAAGTAAGATTGGCATTTAGTCGATTGAAAAGTTTGTACCCATATAAAACGTGCATGTCACCTACTGCTAAATATCGCTTATGCAGCAGTCTTGTACTCTCAATCCTTGATTATGGCGATACAGTATATAACAATTTCATTAGTGCCGCTACATGTCGTCTGATACAAAATGCTTGCTTGCGCTATGCGTACAATATTCCCTTTAGAAATCACATTACTCCTTACCTAAATCAAAATTCTATCCTAAATATGAAAAATAGACGTATATCACACATGTACGGACTCATTTATAAAGTGATGACTACTGGTGAGCCCCACTACCCACGAAACAAGTTCTTGGTCCATAATCATAATCAAAATACAAGGCATATGCAAGATTTAAGAATACCCAAACACAAATCCTCCGCTTACCAAAAGTCATTCACATATAATGTGGAACAGGCTGGATCCAAACATTAAAAATTTATCTACAAAAACATTTAATTGTAAAATAAAAAGTATGCTGCTTGCCGATCAAAATGTTGCCACCTAAAATCAGCGGTACCCTTCCCTGCATTCACCATTTTAATAACGAAATTTCAACTTTAAATTGTTCTCATTGATCTCCCTCCCCTGCACCAGTGGCGCCACATTGTAGCACATTTTTATTCATTTTTATTCTTTTATTCTTTTATTATTCTATGTACTTAGTTTTTAAGTTGTAGATTACCTCCTTCTTGTTAGGGCCATTGGGAGAGCACCATCTAGGTGAAATGGTACCTATTTACCAATTATATATTTTTTATGGTAAATAAAGATATTATTATTATCTTCCATCAACACAACAAATTGACCCTGATAGCTACAACCAACCCAACCAAGAAGCTGGCAGGATCTTTGGATTGCTGGTGCCCTTTTCCAAAATTCAAAGTTTTAGAGGTTGTATCGAAGCCAACCCCCTAAACGCAATCCAAGGGCAAGTTTTCTGTTACAGTTATTATTGGAGAATAAATAGTTTGGGCGACAAATAAAACAGCGTGTCTTATTAACCTTGTAGGGTACCACAAATTCCATTCATTCATATTTTGACTCCACTCTATAAAATAATATTGAAAAGTTCAAAATATGTCAACATGTTTCATTGTAGGTAAAGACTTATTTAAAATTAATTAATTTGTGATTTATTTTTTTAAATGGAATAATCGGGATATAATTAAACGAAACAATCAAACAATTAAAATAATGTTTATAGTAATGTCAACATTTGCGGCGCGCATTATATGCATGTTAATGATGCATTTAACTACAGTAAATTGTGGCATAATTATTTAGAGTAACGAAGGTTTTTGTTACATCAGCCATTAAGTTGCGTATCACACTATGGTGCCAGTATTAAATTGTGTAGTTAATATTAATTAGGGTTATAATTTCTTGCGGAATTATGAATACTGCAAATATTCATATTTTTATTTAGTAGTGTTGAAGTAATTTAAAAATTCTTAGTTCGTTACACAGGTCTTCAGAAAAGGTCTTGTCCTAAGTTTTTTATTTGTGGCATTAGGACATAGTTCACACAGCCAGATACAACATCTCATAGCGGTAAATAGCTAAACCTAATTCTAACGTGAATAATATTACAAGAATACAATTGGGAAAGTAACAGAGACACACACTTCTCGACTAGGGGCTTATTAAGGTATTTTTATATTTTCACAACACAAGGCCACGGAATAGAAACGTAAATTTAAGCAAAGGAATAATATAAATAATAAATTTTTAAGCCGTTTTTGTGTAGGAATAACAAGAATAAGATTGTAATATATCGATTTTATTGAGGCATAACAAATATATAATGTTGGGGGGGTTTCGATGTTTAATTTTAATAGATTATTATACAAATCGTTAGTCGCATCAGTATGTTTATTATAGTTAAAAAATATATGATCCAAGTCGCTGACAATGTTACGTATATCGCATAAAGGACCCCGCACGTTTCTTATGTAAAATAATGCCCGGTAGATTTGGTTGAAATTGAAATATGTTATTTATGAAATCATCCTGAATAAAAGTCTCCATGGGAGCAAGGCCGAAAAAATAGTTTTTAAGTTATGGAGCTTTGAAGTTGTCTATCCGTGGTATATCAAATTCGAAACGAATTATGATGTGGCTGAAGAACAGCTCGAGTTTGACACGAATTTTGAAAATTAGAAATCCAACAAACTAATTAGCCTCCTCCCTAGATATGGACCACAATACGAACCGGAAGTTGCATGATTAAGTTCATTTTTTAGAGTGAAAACTTTTTCAGTCTCAGTATAGACCTGCGTGTTAAGTACGTAAAGGATAAATAAATGGATTTCAGGCCTCCTCGCTTCATATTGACCACAATAACACAGGGCTGAATCCGTTTTTGGACAGACAAATTTTCTATCTTGTCAGTTTCCCTCTACCTCCTCATTTTGTACCCTAAAATATTTTCCTTCATATATCTACAGTTAATAGAAAGTGTTTTTTAAATTTTGTAAAGTTATGAGTACATGATGATGTCGACATTACCAAAGTTTGAATCTTCCATTCCCTACCACCCCTCACTACCTTTTTAGGGAGGTAAACTTCATGGCCAACTTTATTTTATTTATATTGTAAACTTATGAATATATGATGATGTCGACACTACCTCTTACTCAGTGAGGTAAAAATTGCATTATACTATATAAACCGAAATTTAATGGCAACTGAAAATTATAAAAAAAAATCCCCAAAATACGGCTTGCAGTTGGAAAATATGAAATCGAAAATTATAGTAAATAAAATATTTTTTCTCTTTCAGTTGTTGATACAATGATGTATTCAGATAGAACAGATATACTTATTAAGTTAAAATTTCTATCTTATCAGAGCAAACAGACAGCTGTCGTAATCAGAATGGGATCTTAATTTAACTTTACACGAAGTATAGTTAGAGATAAAACAACAAAAACTACTAGTTAATTAATTTACCTTATGCAACTCTACACACTTAGACCTATTGTTACAAACGTCCATAAGTAAATAGCTAAAAAGCAAATACAATTTCAGAGGACGTAGTGATTGCAAATTAGGAATGTTTAAAAATGTACAGTTGGTACTTAACAGCTATTCCCACCAGATAGAACTAAAATATAACAGTACATATTTATAAAGGTAAGCGTGAGTGACATATATCTTACTTGCGGTGGGAGAGTAATTTATATTTACAGTGAAAATTTTATTCTAATTGATCCACAATTACAGGGGTTTTTTTCCAAAATCTGGAGATTGGGAAACGAAAAAGTCACCGAAGCTGTAACACACATAGATATAAACAGATTTTACTAAATTGTAATCACACAATAAGATAACGTATAGAGAGGAGTAAAAGCTACAAATTATTTTTCATGCTCTTACACAGGGTGTATTTGTAACTGTGCAAGTTTAAATATTTCATAAAAAATTGTGAAAAGCGTAGCTTGAACGCTACACACTTAAGTGAAGACCATTATCTACGTTCCATTTCCTTGATATCCTGATAGAATTACTCTCCCTATTCTTTTCTATAATACCCAATATTTTTCGGAAAGTAATATGCATGTAAATTTAAGAAATTCAACCTTAAATTCAATAGACAGTCCAACTCTGCATAATTTTCAATAATTTCGCTACTATTTCTTTGTAACTTTCACTTTTATTGTTTCCTAGAAAATTCTCCACTGCATTTTTGAAACTAATCCAGGCAGCTTTTTCAATCTTATCTATTTCCGTTTCTAAACATCTTTCTGATTTTTGGTTCATAAAAAATTCCCTCCTTCAATTTTGCATCTGAAATGTTTGGAGGTGTTATATATGCTGGAAACAATAACCATCTTCATGCAAAGCCTTAACGTAAATACTTTACAAGGCCCAAATTTATATGAAAGGTGAAAGAAGGTCTTTTGAAGGATCGACCCAAAGAAGCTTGTTTAATAAATAAATACCTATTATTTCTACTTACATCATTGTTAAAAAATATTATTTTGGGTATTCAGCAGATAACTTTCAAAGAAAACATTCGTTTCTTTCATATACCATTGGTGCAAGTCTGACCAAAAAAGGAAGATCAACAAGACTCCCCCTACGGTGACTTGTCGACTTCTTTCATACACCTACCATATCTAAGACTCAGCATGAAAAGCAATAAAACAACCACTCTTTCTATATATTGATGATTCAAGTCTGATCATGCTAATATATATAATATTAAGTATCTCTAGCCATACCTAGAGTATACTACATCACAATCAAACGTTTATTACATTTCAAAGTCAAGAAAATACTGAAAAGCACAAAGAAAATAGTTATAAAATTTCGCTCACCGTATGCATGTCCAATAATTGAAGTATTTCATATATTTTCGAAGGATTAATTCCTTTAAACATTGTACAATCTTTTTCGTTCTCTTTAGAACTTGTCAGAAGGATATAAATCCAATTCAAAATAATAGTTGCTATTAGAAATTAAAAATGAAATATTTTCATGTCAAAAAATGAAAGAAGTCTACAAGTCACCGTAGGGGGAGTCTTGTTGATCTTCCTTTTTTGGTCAGACTTGCACCAATGGTATATGAAAGAAACGAATGTTTTCTTTGAAAGTTATCTGCTGAATACCCAAAATAATATTTTTTAACACAGAAATAATAGGTATTTATTTATTAAACTAGACGAGTTTTGGGGCTCTAAAGGAATGTTTGTGTTTTGTTATTTTTAATATATTTGTCAAGTAAATAGATGTCTTCCTGTCAGTTTTTGACATGAAAATATTTCATTTTTAATTTCTAATAGTAACTTTTATTTCGAATTGGATTTATATCCTTCTGACGAGTTCTAAAGAGAACGAAAAAGATTGTACAATGTTTAAAGGAATTAATCCATCGAAAATATATGAATACTTCGATTAGTGGACATGCATGCGGTGAGCGAAATTTTATAACTATTTTCTTTGTGCTTTTTAGTATTTTCTTGACTTTGAAATGTAATAAACGTTTGGTTGTGATGTAGTATCCTCTAGGTAGGGCTAGAGATACTTAATATTAAATATATTAGCATGATCAGACTTGAATCATCAATATATAGAAAGAGTGGTTGTTTTATTGCTTTTCATGCTGAGTCTTAGTTATGGTAGGTGTATGAAAGAAGTCGACAAGTCACCTTGTTGATCTTCCTTTTTTGGTCAGACTTGCACCAATGGTATATGAAAGAAACGAATGTTTTCTTTGAAAGTTATCTGCTGAATATCCAAAATAATATTTTTTAAGCTTGTTTAATTCTTCAAAAGTTCTTCTCCCACCGCTTCATGTAAAGTTAGGACTTGTAAACTAATACTTTAAAGCTTTGAATAAAGATGGTGATTGCTTCAAGCATATTCAACAAATGTTTCCAAACATTTCAGATGCGAAATTGAAGGAAGGAATTTTTAATGGACCAGAAATCAGAAAGATGTTAAGAGACGAAATTTTTGCCACAAAAATGAACAAAACTGAAAATGCTGCGTGGCTCAGTTTCAAAAATGTAGTGGAGAATTTTCTGGGAAATAAGAGTCCAAATTACAAAAAAATAGTAGCGGAAATAATTAAAAATTTTCAACAGTTGGGATGTCTAATGAATTTAAAGCTGCATTTCTTAGATTCACGTGTAGATACTTTTCAGAAAATCTTGGATATTATATCGAAGAATATGGAATGATTCCATCATGATATCAAGGAAATGGAGAGTCGATATCAAGGAAGGTGGGATATAAATATGATGGTTGATTTCTGCTGGGCGATGAAGAGGGAAGTGACTTTAAGAGGAGTAAAACGCAAAAGACTGCCTCTTCATCGATCTTTTGAATGTAAAAGACAGCGATACTATAAAAAGAAAGAGTAAAGATTTTCCTCTATAGCTAAATTTTTAAATAAATGTTCGGGATTCCATCAGTCAGATTCATTAGAATTTTTAATTCTTTTCTTGGATTATCCGGGACAGCAGACCAATTGTAGACGTGATTTTAGAATCACCTGCCCGAAGAACTCATCGCGAGTACAGAGAATTGTTCGGAGTGGTCAAAGTAAAAATTTTTTTTAGAATTTTTGTAATTTATTATAAACATGATACCAAATCCTGAATTCGGTATAGTAAAATTTCCTTCTTGAGGAATTTCGAGCATTTTTTTGATTTTAGGGATTAATACCTACGAAACACATTCTGGCCATGTAGTGAAAGTCACTTTCTCAACAAATAAAATACAATACTGTTTTTAGTGATTTCGCGCATTTTTTTGTATCTGTGAGTCAAAATATCAATTCTTTAGTCCAATGTGAATTCAGTTGATAAAAAAACATGTCAAATATTTTCCTTTGATTTTTTTTTAAAGACATACCTTGAAATACGCAATAGTGCCTGTTTTTAGCTATTTTTGAGGTTATCTTGAATATAATTGGCCAATTCTGACCCCGAATTCGAATTCAGTGCATGAAAATTCATGGGAATATACTAGTGTAATACCCAGGCCAAAAATGTTTTTTTTTTTTGGGTGGCTGTGTAGTTAATAAACTGGCACACATTTGTAAACATACGAATATCTGGAAGCCTGAGCGTGTCTGCGGTTGTGGCGCGATATTCCGCACATTGTTTGACATCACAATCAATAGTTTCGCGTAATAAGAGTGGTGTTAATTATACAGGCATTAATAGATTATTATTTAATAAAAGAAATTGAAAAATGTTTATTTCGTGAACTATTGGTTTATCGATGGCATTAGCTTACGTTTGTGTATTTGCGTATTTTCCAAAATTAATTTCGAAGTTCCCTATTAGATAATGATCAAAACCATTGTTACAACCTTTGATTATCTCTTTAGATAATCTAATTTTATCGATATTAAAATTTATCCGCGTTCCATATTATTATTTTCATTCGACTCGTAGCAACGTGCAAGTTTATATTTCCTCGTACTTATTGGCAAAATCAAATTGACTTAACCAATTAGCCAAAAACCGGGGCTTACTAGCCGAAACGGGCGACAAAAAAGTTTGTTAAAAGTGTTATCATTGCAAACCTGTTACATAAACATGTATAGGTAGTTAAGCACTTACGTGGCTTTGTTTGAGAGCGAATGTGGTCTCGGTAGAAGACGGAGGCAAATAGGTCCTGTAGTAACGAACTGTGATCAAAGCATAGTAAACTAAATTTGACAGCCGGATCAACCCAAGGCGTTACACAAACAGTGCTCACTAATTAAATTATTGCTAGCTTTCTGGTTCACCTACAAAATTATCATTTCCTTTTCAATTATCAGTAAATATAATTTCGGATACGTAAAATTCAATTATTTATACAGGGCACCGTGTGCGAAATTTGAATAGAGACAATTATTATTTCCCTGCTAACACTGTCAACCGGTGTAATTTGTTTAGTCTTCGGATACAACAAAACAAGTTTGATAAATGACTAAACGTCTAGCATGAATTTACCTCTAGTCAAATTTAGACAAGGTTCATTTTGTGTTGTGTTTGTTAACGACCTAAAAGTACTGGGATTAATTTCTGGAGTAAATAGGTATACAAATTATTGCTTTGTCGAAAGTGTATTTTATCTCAGATTTCTTGGATGGAAGAAAAATGCTCGGAAAAATGAAAATATGGTGGAAAAGTTGTGTTAATAATTTTAGTCCCTTGATTTAAAGCAAAAGTTCTGCGACCGGACCGAAAGACGTTCCCGTTTTCGAGGGCGGGAACACGATGGTGACAATATTTGCCCACCTACCCTCCAACTGCTAAACCGAAACCGAGTTTCCGGTGCTCGGAATTTTTTTATCGGAAAATTTTATTAATGAAAGTTGTTCAGAATTGTCCAATAACCGTAAGTCCAATATTTCATCAAAATAAAAAATAAAAAAATTGAAAAATTGAAAAAAAATGATAAATTTAAAAAATATAAACAAAGCTAATTAGTACAGTACCTAGAGGTAAAAAATATGCAAAACTTCGGAATAATGTCATACTGAACGGATTTCGTTCATTTTTGGCAGTATAACAGTAAAGAAAAGGTCCTATGCAATTTTTCACATAAACTGATAGCTTTTAAGTTATACCGACTTCAAAATTGCGATTTTAACTTAAAAAAAGGTATTTCCAAACGGCTTTCGCCAAGTATCTCGAAAAGTATTAGTTTATCGAAAAAATGTTAGAGACCAATTACAGAAAGTACAAACTGGGAATTAATTATATTTTTTGTTCATTAATGTAGGATTAATAATTTCGGAGATATTTAAGTTTATATTTGGTATCCAAGTGTTTCGAAATTACCTTTAAAGTTAAAAATGCATTTTTTTTCTAAATCAAGTGCTTTAAATGAACAAAAAAATTTGAGCATCTAGATAATGCTACATCTTAACGAAAAACTGTATTTGAGACAATTTTTTTAAATTACTGGCTAATTAGAGTAACAAAATGGCGACCTTTTTATATAAAGAAATATAAATACGCATATTTTTCCGTCATAACTTCTTTATTTCTTATGCTACAGGAACGAGTAAAAAATAGTTTGAAAGCGCAATTAATTTTCTTTAATTTTATTTCTTAGCATGCGTGACGTAGGTGTCACAATTTCTGAGATATTTAACATTTAAACTGCATTTTTCGTCGCCATTTGCAAACTTTCATGTCTCTGAAACTACTAAATCTATGTAAATAAATAAACAAGCGAAATTCACTATCAGTTTATGAGCTTTATTTTTGGTCTCTACCCATTTTTCAATAAAACTAATATTTATTGAGATATTTGGAAAAGGAAAAAAAAAATTACGTCGTATCGAAAATACCTTTATAGTTTAAACTGTATTTTTTTCTAAAGCAAGTGCTGCATACAAACCAAAAAAATTTGAGCATCTACGTCATGCTAAATATTAATGAGAAACATTGTTTGAAGTTCCTTTTTCTTAATTACTGGCTAATTACAGTAATAAAATGGCGACGTTGTTATTAAAAAAATGTGTAGACGCACATTGCTTCGGTCATAACTTCTTTGTTTTTTATGCTACAGAAACAAATAAAAAAACAGTTAAAAGCTTAATTAATAACCTATTATTCTACCTATTAGCATCTTTGACGTAGGTGTCACAGTTTCTGAGATATTTAACTCTCACTCTTAGTAATTATCTTATGAACACTTGGATGCCAAATGTAAACTTAAATATCTTCGAAATTATTAATCCTACATCAATAAACAAAAAATATAATTAATTCCCAGTTTGTACTTTCTGTAATTGGTCTGTAACATTTTTTCGATAAAGTAATACTTTTCGAGATACTTGAGGAAAGCCGTTTGGAAATACCTTGTTTTTAAGCTAAAATCGCAATTTTGAAGTCGTTATAACTTAAAAACTGTCAATTTATGTGAAAAATTGCATAGAACCTTTTCTTCTTAAAATTTGATTCTACTTCAGCTCCAATAAATATTTATATTTTTAAGAGCCACCCGAGAGGGGGTAGCATCCACCCCCTATAAATTAGCAAGCCCCCACACAATATGGAAACTTTTCTGTGAAGCATTTACTATTATACTGCCAAAAAGAACGAAATCCGTTCAATATGACATTATTCCGAAGTTTTGCATATTTTTTACCCCTAGGTACAGTACTATTATTTTCATTTTTGAATGAAGTTTAAGATCTCCTCTATGGATAAAATTGATCTGTCATCGAAAAAATGTTTTTACTAATGACAAAAAATTTGTTGAAACCTTAGCTTCCCTTCTATACTCTAAATACCAATTTTATGGACTCTTGCCTGATTGATTTACCTATTTACCCTCCATTTATCCTAATTTACCCCCCAATCCTTCGACGGAATAAGATAAAAATATAATATAGTTCCAGTTCCCGTTAAAGTACATACGTGTACCAAATTTCAAGTCAATATCTTAAACGGTTCCAGAGTAAACGTGCGCACAAGAAAAGTTACAGACCGACAGACAGACAGATTTTCTTTTTCACTCAAATTTGAAATCTCGACGTTTCATGACATTCGAAGCCTATTTGACCAATAATTTTTTTGTCGTTACTATACTTCCACTGGATGTGGAAGTAATAAAGGAGGTGTTATGCGTTGCCAGCGGTTCAGGCTGAGCTGAGCTGCTGCGCATTTAAAATTCAGTCTGGCAAGGTAATTAACAAACATTTCCAGCCAGACAGGTTTTAATAGATAGGGAAAATCTCAAACTTCATTTTTAAACAAAAACCAAGGAGGTGTTATGAAGTGTACTTTCATGAAAAAAATTATTCACGACAAAAGGTCTGTCAGATGCTACCTAATTAACAACATTTTTTTTTTAAATAATACATTATCCACCACAAATTGTGTAAATTTCAAGCAGATGTTTTGAAAAGTAAATTCATTATTTTTAGCTGATTTTAAAAGTTAATTAAAAATAGCAATTAACACATTTTTACTAGTCTGGCGGGAGTAAAATGTTTATTACATGTTTCCAATCATTTTTACCTTTTAAATTTGAGGTATTCGATGGGGTACCTTTTTGTACCTGAAATTACAAAGATGCAAAACTTAGATTGAATGTCATATTTAATGTGTGAGATATCAGTGGTCTTAAGTAACCAGCAAAAAGACAAGCACTGATGCTTGAAAACTTAACTGACTTTTAAAAATTTGCGGCCAGCAGTATGGTCCTTGACCGAACGCCATAAAAAAAGATGCTTGAAAATATAATGTAATTAGTCTGCATCGAACACAAGTGAAAGTAAGACCAATAAAGGTTATAACGTGGGTGACAGGTGTTTTATTAATAAATTTTTTTTTAAAAAAATCGTAACACCTTCAAAAAATATCTTTAAAAAGTAAGAAATGAAATTTAACTCAGTTTTACAAATACCTGTCTACCTATTAGTGAAAAATAGCAAGGAACTGTACCTTATTAGGCACCTAACATCAATTTGAAATCGGCGCAAAACATATTTTTGAAATTAGATATTTTTGCCCTGACTTCAAATTTAATCACTTATAGGTAGACAGGTATTTGTAAAACTGAGTTAAATTTCGTTTCTTACTTTTTAGAGATATTTTTTGAAGGCGGTTCCATTAAAAAAATATTTTTTAAAGTGGCCATCGACGAAGAAGTCATATAGGTTTTTCTGTTTGTCCAGTCGGTTCCCATTACCAATTTTTTTTTAATGACATGAAACCAATTACACCCTGTATAACGAAAGCGATTTTATTGCATCGCACGGTCCTTTTGTTTATAGTGCATTGGACTTTAGTGGATCATTTTCCAATATTCCGAGCAAATCATATAATGAATTTTCCACATTCTAACAAAGTTAAGAAAAATTCCATTATCTGTTCTATTACATTGAGTATTTAGTAAAATAAATCTTTTCTATCTCGTGTAAATAGGTCAAAACTATACTTACTGGTAAGTGAAAGAGAAATGATGATTTCACAGGTGAACCAGAATGTCAGTAATAATTAAATTACTGCACACTGTTTGTGTAACGCCTTGGTTGATCCGGCTGTCAAATCTAGTTTACCGTACTTTGATCACAGTTCATTACTACAGGGCCAATTTACCTTCATCTTCTGCTGAGACCGCATCCGCTTCCCAAACAAAGTTTACATAAGTGCTTAACTACCTATACATGTTTATGTGCACGGTAGGTTTGCAACGATATTACTTTATCTAAATCGTTTTCTTGGGTCTGGTAAAGTTTAGGTACCTATCTCGGATTTTACAAATTTTCTAAATAGTAACGAATAGTATGTGATAATAAAGCACATTTATGAAAATAAAATTGCAGATGAACCATACAATTAAGAGGAAAAAAATGAATAAGTTGCGGGACCGGGGTGTGAAAAGGGGTGCTGGGTGGGATAATAACAGTACAATCCACTGTATCATTTAAATGAAAATAAGTAGTACTACTATGAAGTATTGCAATTGCCTTATGTTTTACTTCCACATCCAGTGGAAGTATAGTAACGACAAATTTTTTTTTTAATTTTTATTGTTTAAATAGGCTTAGAATGTCATGAAACGTCGAGATTTTAAGTTTGAGAGAAAAAACTTTCTGTCTGTCTGTCTGTAACTTTTTTGTGCGCACGTTAACTCTGGAATCGTTTGAGATATTGACTTGAAATTTGATACACATATGTACTTTAACGAGATCTAGAACTATATTATATTTTCATCTTGTTCCGTCGAAGGGTTGGAGGGTAAATTGGTAAATTGGGTTAAATGGGGTGTAAATAGGTAAATCAAGCGGGTAAGAGTCCATAAAATTGATACCTATTTAGTATATACAAGAGAAGCTAAGCCCTCAAAAATTTTTTTGGCATTAGCCACCCCCATTACCATTATTAAAGGGGATGAAAAAAATTGTGATTTAATGTGTGTACAAGAACCAGAAACCTCAAAATATTTTTTTACTTCATCAACTCCCACTACCACCCCACCCCACTACCGATGTGGGGTATCAATTTATGGGTTTTTGGGGTAGAGGATTTCAAATATTATATTATTAATTACAATTATTTCCACATACAAAATTTTTTTGTTGTGAGTGACAGATAGAAAATTTGGATGTGGAAGTAGTGATTCCTTGGGCAGCGGTTTTTCAGTAATAGTAAAAAAAAATTTAACATAACACAACGTTAACCTAACCGGTCATTCTTAAGTACGCCCACTTCTGGAATATCTCCAAATTTTTTGATAGATTTGTTCACAGACGTTATAGTAATCATTTCTGATAGTTGAATTGTTGTGCTTATGAAAATTATTTAGGGCAAGGACAACGGTATTTTTTTCCGAAAGAAATACCTTTGTCCTTTCCCTATAACAGTGGATTGTAATCATGCAAATGCAAGTATGTAGTATTTAAAATGTACTTACGAATTAATGTAACCTGAAATTAACAATAAAAAGAAGTAAAATTATGCATTTATTTACTATTTTACCAGTATTTTGACGAACGGCTAATATAATATCTGCTCTCCTATCTTATATTTGAGGTTAGATTAGGTTAAGGATGTGTTATGTTACATTTTTTTTTTATTATTATTACTGAACAACATAGGTTACGAGGCAACTGCAATACTTCATTGTAGTAATACTTACTTTCATTTAAATGATTTACAATCACCTGTTATTACCCCACCCAGCACCCCTTTTCGTTTCTCGGTCCCGTAACTTTCTCATTTTTTTTCTTAATTGTATTGGTTCATCCGCAATTTTTTTTTGAAAATGTGGTTCATTTATCATATACTATTCATTATACTATTACTTTTTAGAAAATTTGCAAAATCCAAGATACCTAAACTTTATCAGACCCGTTTTCTCACCCATTTAAGCTGTTTTTTGGCTAATAAGGTGGGCCAATATATGTCTGCAAATAAGTATAGCGAAATATAAACCTTTTGTAAAGACTGCAAAAGAGTCTGAAAATAATAATTTACTGAAGTGGGGAGTTCACTGTCTTGCAAGTCGTCCTTGTTGCTTTGACATAAAAGTATTTCTCTCTAATATACAGAGTGATTAGTAAGTGGACGTATTCCTTTCAGGGGATGTTAGTAGAACCCATTTGCAATTGATTTAGCCATAATGTCCTGTATGGGAAACCCAATAGCTTTTGCGATATTTTAATTTGTTTTATTTTAGAAATATTTAAATAAAAAAAAAGTAAAAAAATATATTTTATTTAATATTTCAGTTTCCGACAGTAGTTTATACAATAACACAAATATTATTAAATACTTGAGTAACAGAAAAATAAAATGTAGGTAACATTTCATTTACTGAAGTTTACAACCCAATAAACAAAGAGTCTCGCCGGTTAAGTATATGGAATTGGGCTCAGCGGCTTATTTGGCTATTCATTCACATAAACCTCTGTCCCCTATATTACCAGAGTTATGGTACTTTAAAATTAGTTTTTTTTTAAACTAGTGAAGATAATTAATTGAAATTAATAGGAGACGTTGGTATAAAATAGCTTTTTATTTTAATTTTTCTTTATAATCCTATTACGTCATTTAATATATAAAAAAAAATTAATTTTTGAGGGTGCTGTTTTTATATCAAAACTTGAGTGACACCTACCAAATAAATCTATATTATTTAACACTAACATAGTTATCGTGTTGAAAAATTACTTCAATTGGTGGAAGATGCTTAAAAATATAAAATATAGGTAATGAACACAGGCACACAAAAAAAAATTAAGTGCGAAGACCTAGACCTCTTAATTAGTGGAAAATTGTTCTGCTCAAAAGATGTCCCCCTCTGAACGGAACAACTTTTGTTTGAAATATTTTTCGCTAGTGTTCTTTTCTGAGGAGATATTACTGGGGATTAATTAAAATGGCCTAATCATATTGTCTAATAAAATCAATATTTATTTACCAAGAGAAAAATAATTGAGAACCAAGCTAAAAGTAGTAGTATATTTCTTCGATTATTAGCTTCCATATGAGTAGCAATTAAGTGGTCTAGGTCTTCGCACTTATTTTTTTTGTTCATTACCTATATTTATATTTTTAAGCGTGTTCCACCAATCTGACCCAGAGGTAATTTTTACACACGATAATTATGTTACTGTTAAATAATATAGCTTTATTCGGTAGGTGTCACTCGAGGGGTTGATATAGAAACAGCACCCTCAAAAATGAAATTATTTTTTTTATATATTAAATGAGTAATAGGAATGTAAAAAAGTGTAATAAAGCTATTTTATACCAACGTCTCCTATTAATTTCAATTAATTATGTTTTATGTTTTATGTTTTATTGAGCATTTCTAGTCATAAGCAACATGCATGTGAATGAATAGCCCAATAAGCTGCTGGGCCCAATTCCATATACTTAGCCGGTGAGATTATTTCGAGGATTCTTTGTTTTATAATTGTAATTTCTACAACAATTTTGTTTTATTGCTATTTTATTACATTTATAAAATTTTAATAAAACAAAATATTCGTATAACGTTTAAATTTTGCTTGTTGGGAAGTTTAGTGTAGATTTTAGCTTATGAATTTTTATTTTGTCATGATAATAAACATAAACGTCATTTTTGATACATAACTTGTGTTAGTGTTTAAAAATAAAAAAAATATATATTTTTAGTTTTTTTTTAATTTTAAACATTTAAACAAATTAAAATATCTCAAAAACTATTGGGTTTCACATACAAGATATTATAGTTAAATCAATTGCAAATGGGCTTTACTAACATCTCATGTATTCTGGATATTCCAGACAATTTTATTAGTCTGAAAAAGGATAATAAACAATGTGAAGTTTAACAGCCAATTTGGAGACTTTCGGGCAACAGATGGTTTTTTATTCATTTATTTATTTATTTTGAGGTCGCTGGTTCTCAATCTCGCTATTACCCAACTGAATTTATTAAAAAAAGTCCAAAAAATTCAAAACATCTTTCCATCTCTTTTAAGAAAAGCTTGTAACTCTAAAAATATAACAGTTGTGGAAAAAATACAAGAAATCCAATTTGTAGAGTACAAAAAAAACATTGTAAGTTATATTAACTCAAAAAATGTGCTATTGATAGGCGTGTAAAAGGAAAACGTGACATTCTTATGACTGAGTGTATAAGTCACCGTTTTCTTTGAAACTCAAGATCGTTGCACTTTTTAAAGTAGTTTTATTAGAAAAAGTATCAGTTTTGTATTATTATTATTAAGAAATATACCGTAATCAGTGGAATCAAGCTTGTGCAATTTAATCAAATAAAGCTTAGATGTACACTGAGAAAATATAAAGCAAGATACTGAATAATTTTTTACATCTTATATCAAACTACTCAATTAATCGTAAAATGTAAACTAATCCAATTTTTAATAAATTATATTTTTTTTTGTTCTCCGTCTTCTACTGTTGGTATCCAAAAAGAATAATAAGAGGGCACTACTGTATATACTCTTTTTTAAGTTTTAAAATTACATATATCTTTAAACCATCTAAAAGTTCGATTTTTAAAGAATATTTTTATAGGATTTTGCAAACAGCAGAAAACTAAATTATGAAAAGAAAAAAGAAGGAAAGATAGATAATCTACTTCTGGTTTTACTAGAAATTAAGAAACTATAAACTAAATTTGTTTACAAAAAATAACTATCGATTTATTCAACAATTAAAATTTAGTTAGAATATCAATTTTTAATCTTTGAAATTGTCTGACAACCCATATCTGGCAGTGTTAGAGTCAGAGTTCTAAATTGAATGTATTTACAAAAACCTATCTTAAATATTTTTTGCAATTAATTATTTTTATTTATTTGCTTTTATCATGATTAAAGAATATTATTTAGGTATTATGCAAATCACAACTTATACACTTTTTTATTTATTATGAAAATACCTACTTTCTGTATATTGTTGCCCTAATCTGGGCACGCTAATATACTAGTTAGGTAAATACTTTAAAACACTCATTATTGGAGAACCAATCAAAACAATTACTCTTCTAGCTAGTACTGACGAAGTATTGAATTATATGATAGGATTCTTAGCATTTTAAAGAAAAAAATATATTGAAAATACTTAAATTATTTATTGAAATTCAGTCATTCACAAGAATTATTGAACCTAACATTCTATTTCAACTCTAGAAAAGTTGTACAAGTTTTTTAGAACTCGTTAGTTCTCATCAGTAGAGTATAGAAACATGCATTCATTATTTACAAGCCTATTCTTGATTTATTTTTTGCAATTAATTATTTTTATTTATAAATAAAAAAGTGTGTAAGTTGTGATTTGCATAATACCTAAATAATATTCTTTAATCTATCTTAAATATTTTTCAGTAAATAAGTATACGAAATTATCACAAAAGTAGAAATAATTTCAGTTTCTATTTCCATGCAGGATACCTATGTTTGATACGATTACCTTTTGAGTATATTCTATGTGGTATGTTTATGTTTATTTATACCTTTTTCTACATTTTTTATGACCTATAAATTTTGTACTTATCCATGCCCTGTTAATGCAAATGCTTCGACAAAATTTCAATAACTTGAGGTACTAGTTTTGAAGCCGTCAATGATTATATTTCTATAATTAATAATACAAACGTAAATCCTGATGGAACCTATTTCAAACCGTGTCAAAATATAGGTTTAACAAAGAGAACGGGTAATTATCAGAACTTTAAAAAAATTATCGCCTCCCCCCACCCCCTTATAGCACGTCTATGGGTAGCACATTTTTTTTGTTAGTACCATATTCGATATATTTTTTTATGCTATACAAAATTGCTTTCTTGCATTTTTTCAGTGTCCATTATATTTTTCAAACTACGAGCATTTTTTTGAAAAAAGTGGGAAAATTGGCCGTCATTTTCAATTTTTCGGTCTTATATGAAAAATTCAGCTGGATAACAGGTAGATTCAGAATCAGCGACCCCCAAATTAACAAAAGTCTGGAGAATGTTTTTAGAAAATTTGCCCCGTCTAGATATATGGATGTAGATATGGAAAAAATTGAAAACAAGGTTTGCTTGCTATTCTTCTGCATTTTAATTAAAAAGCAATGCATTTGGCGTTCCTTCTACCTCACTTTTTTATTATTACATTTATTCCTGGTAGTCACTCAGATTACCACTTTTGTTAAGCAATTATTTTCAGGAAACACAAGCAACTATAATGCTAAACAATTACATACGATAACATTATTTGCCAGTCAGTATCTGGCCAACAATAAGCTGCTTTAAAATGTGGAATATAAAGCAAGCAGCTTCGTACAAGTTAAAGGGCCAATATATTCACATGGGGAGCGTTTTATGCTGCTATAAAGTTTGTTTACGTACAGTAGCGCGCCGCGCCGGTTGGAGAAGCACATATACTAACAGCTTTTTTCCATACACATTTTATTAAATGTATTACAGCATCGAATCAGACATTGAGCAGAAGAAAAATGAAGGCGGCGGTCTGGAAAATAAAATTATTTGGTTTAAAATGTGGTTTAGTGTACAGGGTCAACTGATTTCATAGTAATATTTTGGTAACTTTAGATAACCGAATGAACTTTTTTATATTTAAAGGATGGAAAGCTGCATTCTTGGACCACATTACCATGTTGCCATCCGGCTTACTCCGATTTTTTTATAACCTCAAAATACGAGATTTTTTTATGCAAAATCTGACTTTATAACGCTAATGAGGACATTTTGAAGCGCCTTTGTACCAAATTTCAATTAAATGCATCAAAGGAAATTTATATTATTGGCCTCGAAATTTGGACTTACTTAGTGCCATTCCATTTTCTAATAAAAGCCTAAGTAAGCCTTGGAAAAAAAAGGAATCGCGTGTGGAAAGCAAAATATTTTATGCTGAATAAAAACAGGCAATGAAATCATTGTTTTCTTGTAGGTACAATAGGTACATGTTTATAAAAAGTCCTATATATTTAAGCCTAAAGGCGCGTCCCCATTTTCGTCGGTTTTACCGAACGGCTTAGTGATTCGGCTTTGTCGAATTCAGGCGACTCGTCCGTCATCCACATTTAAATTGAAGGCATATTCTGTGCAGGATTCAAATTCCATCTTCATCAACTAACATAAGCACCTCGGCAGCACCAGCTGCTTGGCCAGGTTTCAATTTTTACATGCCTGCTTCTTCTTTCAATTTCAGCACTGAAGGGCCGTATTGGTAGTCCTGCTGTTAGTCATCTTTTATCTCAGATGGTCACTTTCGAAAAGCTTTTTTCTCGGTATTGGTGACAAACTTCAATAATCTGATCCCTTTCAGTTCTTAGAGTACCTTTGGAGTCCTCAATTTACCACGTTATAGGTTTAAATCTACGCATAATCACTCTTACTGTTCGGAAAATATCCTTAGTATTAATATTGTGATTATCATCTTTACAGACATCTTGCAGATACGAATTTTTTTCTCTTCGACAAAGAGTTTGAATTCTCTCTGTCAGTCTCTTATACTTTTTCGATTCCAAGGCAGTTTTGTTTGTCACCTAGAGCTTTCAAATTATACATTTAATTATACATTTTATTATACATTTACTAAAATCATGATGAATTCGTAGAGATTTAAGACCAATCAAAATTTTAACACTCTTGTCAAAGTGCTTAATATACAGTGTGTCTCACTTAAAAGTGTAACAGCGTAATAGTTCTTTTGTTTTTTATCCGATTTAAATCAAACTGATCTCAAAAGATAGAGGCCACGAAGGTCTATTTAAGACCGCAAAATCATTTTCCACCTTTAAATGCAAGGCCATCTACGATGCTAAATTATATGAAAAAAGTCAAAAAATTATAGTAGCCATTTTTTAATCAAAAAATTTTATTAACAAAACTTGTTCAAAACCATTCAACAACCCATTCAACCAGTCCGAAGTTTAGTTAAATTCTAAAAAAAAAAATGAAGTCTTGATGAAAAAAATTCCAGTCCCAAATTTCTCGTTTTGATAAGCATGCTCTGACTCCTTTGCTTCTACTGAAAGACAATGTTGTAAATGTCAGATTAGTTGTCAAGTAAATCCGTTGGAATTCTGTCTGATTTTTTGTATTCTGTATTTTATTTCAATTAAAATGCTTACAACTGCGGAAAAAGTGGAAAATCTTAGATTAGTTGGTGATAAATTTTCGTACAGCGAGGGAAACTGCTACAGAATTTAATAGTCGGCATCTATATCTACCCCCAATAGATCATGTAAAAGTTTGGCGAATTAAAAAGTTATTCAATAGAACTGGCAGAGTATGCAACAAACAAGAACAACGTGTGTGGGATCATGTTAGAGATGCAGAAATTCTTCAGGTTGTGAGAGAAAATCCAAGGTGTAGCCTAAGGAGAATGTCCACAATTTTAAATATACCTAAGGATACAATTTGGCGATGCTTGCGTCAAAATAAATTACGTCCCTTCAAGCCTTTTTGGTGTCAGGGAGAGTTTTTGAACAACCCCAATTTTTTTAAAAATATTTTATTCTCAGATAAAACGACATTTACAACTAATGGCACAGTTAACTCTCAAAGTACTAGAAATTGGTCCGTTGAAAACCCTTCTTGGGTTGTAAACGGTCGGCAGTATTCAGAAAAAGTGAATGTGTGGTGCGTTATTTGGAATGAACAAATAATTGGGCTATATTTCTTTGAAGGAAACTGAATTTTCAATCGAAATTGAAAACTTGCCCCTTATTGCATACAACAATGTGATATTTCAACTTGATGGAACCTCAGTCCTCAATGCAATGGTAGGACGGAATTAGCTAAACGACAACTTTCTCTGAAGGAGGATTAGAAGAAATAGCCCTTTTAGTAATTGGCCTCCGCCACCTGACCTCAAGCCCTTGGTCTTTTTTAATGGGAGTTTCTAAAGAATGCAGTCTACAAAACGCAGCCACGAAATAGACTGCAAATGGAAAACCGGCTTAGGCAAGCTTTCGCCGAAATTACGCCTGCAACCCTCCGAAAAGTTATGAACAAGAACAGAAAGCAAATTGAGGCATGCATAAGGGCTGATGGAGGTTTGATAGAACATAATATTTAATTATTTTGGTTGTATTTGTTATTCATTTATGTAAATTGTGTTTGAAGAAAATAAATTTAGAAATAATTTTTATTAAAATGCCTAAAATAATTTTTTTAATCAAAACTTCATTTATTTTAGAATTAACTAAACTTCGGATTCAGGGTTTATGAAGGATTTCGAACGAATTTTGTGAATAAAATTTTTTTATTAAAAAATGCCCACTATGATTTCTTGATTTCTTTCATATAATTTAGCATCGTAGATGACCTTGCATTTAAAGATGGAAAGTGATTTTGTGGTCTTAAATAGACCTTGGCGACCTCCATCTTTTGAGATCTGTTTGATCTAAATTGGACAGAAAACAAAAGAATAATTACGCTGTTACACTCTCAGGTGAGACAAACTATATATTCTTAAATCGAATGTGATTTAAAAATAATTACATGCAAGTATCACTATTTCAATCTCGATTTAAATGTTAAGATGTTAAGAGCGTCCTAACATATGAATTACAGCTAAATACATAATAAAAAAAACTATCGAGTGATATTTAAAATTACATTGAAAGTTCGTTTGGGTGCAATTCTGTTATAAATTTAAAAAAGTGTTTACTTTCCTAGTATTGCCATTTCCGCTTACAATAACACTCTTCGCAGTAAACGCAATAAAAATCAATCTATTTTATATATTCATGCCGTTGAAAATTCGTGAATTTTAAGACTCAGGTCTGCTGGAATATTTTGAGATGAATGCAGAATCGTATAAATAATGTAGAGGTGATTTAGTGTTGCATACATATTCGGAACAGATGCAGATAGGAAAATATCTAGGAAACCTGCTCTATAAATAGTTTCATGCATGCTTAGGTCTATATTGTCTGATTTAAAATTCTATTATTTTTATTATTTTCCTATATGTTCTATGTAATAGCGTGTGAAGTGGGCAATGGGAATGCTGGAAATGGCTTGTAAAGTATGTTAACCCACATGTTTCTGTTTGGGAATATGTTATACTCGAAATCAGTTAAAGAACATATAATATGCAATTATGCAAAATAAATAAACTACTTTGACCACTATACATAGATCCATAACATCAGCGACGGGTTACTTCGAAAAGACTTATTTCCGATGACCTTAAATCCCGACGTAGAAGTACAATTTGAGTAGGTAGTAAATTCCATAACTTTTTTAAGGCGGTAAATCTAATAAATAGTTATTATCATCTAACATTGACACAAATTTAAAATCATACGTGTTAGGGGTGAAAAAAGAACCAATCTGACAATTATTCTGACTTCGAATTCGGTTTCAGCGGATCCAAATATATAAAGATGGTCTGGTCCGCAGGCCAGACCACTTTTTTTTGTGTGGCTGTGATATTAGTTTTAGCGAAAAAAATAGTGAACATTAAAAATTGAGCTCATAAACTGAGAATGAATTTGTTTTTTTTTTTAGATATTTGTGTAGGGTTGATAGTTTCGGAGATATTTAATTTTGTAGATGGCATCAGACAGTTTTTAGGATGAAGTATTTAGTTCAAATGTATTCAACATTTGAACTGAAACTGTGACACGTACTTCCATGAAAAATTCTAAGAACAAAATTAAAGATAATAATTAATCAATATTTAAAATGGTTTTTTGTTTGTTTCTATATTACAAAAAAAAAAGTTATGGAGAATGCAAAGTGCGTTATCACATTTTTTTAAACAAAATGTCGCCAATTTGTTATTGTAATTATTTTGCTATTTTTCGTTCACCTAGATGCTCATTTTTTTTGTCTGTTTAAAACACTTCTTTTAGAAAAAATTTCCATCCACCATGTTAGAGCCGCCATTTTGAATTTTTTTATTTTGACTTGAGATTCGTAATTAGCGATCCCAAAACCATACCTATCCTACGTTGCATAAATAGATCAATAATACTTTTTCAAATATTGAATATTTAAATTTAGGGGTGGTTTTCACCCTTTGAGGGTACGAGCAAGTATCCGGACTATGCAGAAACTGAAGACGATACCTTTTACTAAAATAATAACCCATAAAGAAAAACCGCTGCCCAAGGAATCACTACTTCCACATCCAGATTTTCTATCCAAGTCACTCACAACGAAAAAATTTTGTATGTGGAAATAATTGTTTATGGAACTTTAATAATATAATATTTGAAATCCTCTACCCCAAAAACCCATAAAACGATACCCCACATCGTTAGGGTGGGGGTGGTGATAGGGGGAGGTAGTGGGGGTGGATGAAGTAAAAAAATATTTTGAGGTTTTTGGTTCTTGTACACACACTAAATCACAATTTTTTTTTCATCCCCTTTAATTATGAGGTGGGGGTGGTAATGGTGGTGGCTAATGCCAAAATTTTTTTTGAGACCCTAGCTTCTCTTGTATATACTAAATACCAATTTTAAGGACTCTTAACTGCTTGATTTACCTATTTACCCCAAATTTACCCTAATTTACCCCCCAACCCTTCGACGGAACAAGATGAAAATATAATTTAGTTCTAGATCTCGTTAAAGTACATACGTGTACCAAATTTCAAGTCAATATCTCAAACGGTTCCAGAGTAAACGTGCGCACAAAAAAAAGTTACAGACAGACCGACAGAAATTTTTTTTTCGCTCAAACTTAAAATCTCGACGTTTCATGACATTCTAATCCTATTTGAACAATAAAAATTTTAAAAAAATTTTTGTCGTTATTATTCTTCCACTGGATGTGGAAGTAAAATTATCAATACACATGAAATTATTCCGAAATTTTACCTATTCTTACCTCTAGAGCACGGCCACCGACCGGGGGAGGCAGGGGGGGGATAGTTCTGCATTCAGTTCTGCACATCAAAAAAAACAAAATTATTTTTCAATTCAATAAAAATCTATAACAATTAAATACTGTGGTGGTTTTTCAATAAAACTAAAAATAAAACGAAAAAACCTTGAAAGAGGCAAGGGGCCCTCAATAATAAGCAGCTCCGGGGCCCGGTAAAGCTGTCGGCGGCCCAGCTCTAGGTACTGTACTAATAATAAAATTAGTACAAACAACAATTGGTAGATCGTTTAGGCCAACCGCAGACAGTCGATTTATAGTTGGACGATAGTTTAGTCGGTCTCTATAAAGCCATGAAGTCGATATTAGCCCGACTAAACTGTTTAGTTGAGTTTGCTCGATGTTAAGATTTCTGACCAACTAAACAGTTTAGTTGGGAAGAAATCAGGCAACTTGCGCACACAGACGATTTTAGCCGTAGTCTGTTCATTTAAAAATGCGGAAACGTTCAATGATTTGTGCTTGAAGACTGAAGAAAATAAACCAACAAACTATTTACAGTTGTCGATTAAGAATGGGTCTGTTTCATACGTTACATGCAGAACTGATGAAATACCCCGAAAAATTATTTGCATTTTATCGGATGAGTATAACAAGTTTTCACGATTTGTTAAAATTAGTTGCTGGTACTCCTTTTGACGTAGATGGGACTGCAAGTACTACATTTTCTGAATTATTCTCATCCATTTTTGCACAACAGTCCGCTCGAGACAGACAACGACAACTAAACAGTTGGCCGTCTACGCACTTCCTTTTACAGTAGTAGATATTTGTAAGTTGTACGATAGTTGAACGATTAAAATATCATATAGCGTCTCCAACTGCTTTTGACTAAATAATCAGGTGGCTGTTCAGTTGGATTGTGTGCGCAGCTACATTTAAGTTTATGGCTTTATAGAGACCAACTAAACTATCGTCCAACTATAAATCGACTGTATGCGGTTGGCCTTAGGCATGAAGTGCCACTCTTCCCTTCGACCTTCAAGAATCTATTATGAGTATCCTTGGATTTATATATCCGTTTCGGCTGCGCTAAGTAACGGCTGTCAGTACAGGAAAATAAAGTACTGTACAACATACTTGACTTAACATTATTAACTTAGATTTAGGGCCACCATTTTAAAGAATTAAAAAAAAAATACCAAATTATACTTTGAAAAATTTTAAAATAGAAAATATATCATTTGAAAATAATGGTTTTACAAAAAAAATTATTCTTACAAAATTATATACCATTTGATACCCTATCGTGTAGGCTATGTTTCAATGTTGCAGCTATCAAAAAATTATTTTGTACTACAACGCCATCTTCGTACAGCCATTTGAAAAATTGCAAATCATTTAAAGTTAAAGCTACCTATTGTATTTAGTGGTTACCAGAAGTTTATTCTTGGTTTCGTTACCATAGCAACTCAAAAAAATTTCCGGAAATTTTTATCCTCGAGGGTACCCTGGGCGAAATTAATAAGTGGAAATTTTTCTGTCAAATTATTGACATATGATCATATTTGACATTTGCTTTTACATAAAAATGGAATTTTATTTGTCATGTTAAACGAGATAATTAAAAAAAAAATCATTGAGCTCGTGAAACAACATTTTATTTCATGTTTAATTATGATACTGAATATTTTAAATGTGTTTGAAAATCCTTTAAAAACTCCTCGCGTTTCAATGATGAATACATCGGTGAAGAATCTCTATGGGTTAAATATCTATGCTTCACTACATCCACCTATTTTAGTGAATAAAACTTAATTCATAACACACAAATAGAGTTGTCTTAAACAATTTTCAGTAATTTTTTGAAACTAAAATGGTTGAAAAAGATATTATTTATCTATTATACGAATATAGGTATTCCGGTTCACCCAAACTGATGTAACATTAGAAAATAGAAGAATATATTAACCCCTCATGTAGTAGTTTTTTGCAACTAAAATGGGTGGAAATATTTTTTTTACTTTTGTTTCCAAAACGCGACATTTTACCAACTCTTATACTTATGACTTATAACACAACAATACTAATTCCGATGCGTTTCTGTCATTTTGTCAACAAAACCCATTTATGGCCTACTAATCTTATACCTTATTATGTCTTAGAACAATCTTAATGTCAGTTGAAATTAGTATTTATTTAATTTATTTAGGTATGAAATTTTCTTACCGAATATCTCACGAGCTTAAATTAATATCCGGAACTTTTTCCTCGTTCATGAATATTTTAAGAAAATCTATGACCTCGAAAAAATTTCCGGCTCTAGGGATATTATAAGTGATAATTTTGTGTGTGAATTGTGTCAAAAACAAATCTAGGTTAGTTTATCACTAATAATGAACATTTGATTGGTGCAGCGTTGCCAATACGGGCTTTCATTGGCCACCATGTTAATGAGTGAAATACTTAGAGATGGGAAAAGTACAGGGTGAGTCGGAAGAAAAGTGCCAAACTCCTAAAGTGTATTTTACACATAATTGTAAGACTAAAGAATCCAAAAGTTGTCATACTAAAAGTCTTAAAAGTTTAATTTAGAAGAAATTCGTTGCAAAGAGGGTATATTGGTCTCCTAAGTTCACCTTGATGTTTAAGTTTAATCAAGTAATTTAGAAGATTTCAACTCTCAAACAGTAACCTGTCATCTGCCATTGATTGTTTACGATTTTCTAAAAAAAAAAGTGATAAAACAATGTTACAACATCTACACTCGGCAGGAATATGCAAATATGGTGTTTGTTTGATGTTTTTACAACGGGAAAGCTCATGTTTCGCCTGAAGGATATTGAAAACGGTTCGACACCTAAAAATCTCAAGTAGATTAGTATTGCTCACGTATTTATTTTTTAAGATTTGTTGTGAATTAAACTTTTAAGACTCTGTAACTCGGAAACAAATGAAAATTGAATGACAATTTTCGGGCACTTGGGAACAACTTTGGGAACTTGGGTTCTTTAGTCTTTGTATCTAATTATATGTAGAGTACACTCCCGGAGTTTGGAACTTTCCTCCCGACTCACCCTGTATATAAAACAAGTTTTTGTTGGCTCTCACTAAGATAATGTTTCATTGTCATTGGCGTATTTTAAACATAAGAGTAATTTTCTCTATCAGCACAAAATATTTGTCCAGTTCCTGAAATCAGTTCTAATTTTATCAAATATGTGAAATATTACCTTTTTATGTAATGGTCACGTTTCTAGGTAAATTGTGTACTTCAATAATAGAGGCAATTGTCCGCTGTGTAGTATTAAAGGTTCTCATTATATAAAACCAGTAAATGAAGATTTTGGAAGTAGTTTTAGTAGTTTATTTGTTTTTAGCTTTGTTCAAGCGCTACTGGGAAACCTTTAAAGCTACTATAAATTAATGCAGGTGGTTATGCTTTCGGACTCGATAACTAGGATTTGGTTATTGTTTAATGCAAACACTGCAACTTGTTATAATTGGTCGAGAAAGTAGGACGTGTGCTGATTTTGCTTACAAAATAACGTTCTGTCGAAGAAATTTGTTTGTCAGATAATAGAAAATTCTTTGTTACTATAACACTTGTGTAGCTTTCATGTTTTCATCGAATTTTTTATTGTGTACTGCGAACAACTCTTAGTTCTTTTGTTCGGGAGCTGGGCACTGAGTATGAAAAATTGTTCTTTGAATGTTAATAACAAATTATTACAGGCAGGGGCCAATTACTTGCTTCCAAATGAATTTTGATTTAAAAAAATCAAAGTTAACCATCCCATATTTTAACTACACCATGTTAATATACAAATAAGACAAAGAGATTTAAATTATGTGAGACTATAATCGAGCTTTTAAAGTATCTTTTAACTGTTTGAATTTAGATATTGTTCTTCTTCGCTTTTGTAAAAGACTTATATGTTGATCTCATCTAAAATGATACAGGGCGAGCCAAGACGAAATTACAGGATCAAGTGCCTTTTTTTAAATGGAATGCTATGTATATCAGTACATTTTTTGAAGCCTCTTAGTCCAGTCATTGAAGGTAAAATACGGCGATAGTGTATAATTTTGCCAAACAGCACCGATTTGCACAAAAATTTGGATTTAGGTTCTACTTATCCTCTACTCCAAAGTTGACCCTGTACCGGGGGTTGCTTTCACCCTGGGGGTGGATGCCACCCCTTCTCGATGGTGAAAAATGTTTCATTAAAAATAAGTCCGGGAATGGATAGATTGACTAATTATAAGCAACTTTTGTTCTATAAAGTTTTTTCTGAAAATCAATACTTTTCGACTTATTCGCGAGTGAAAGTGTCAATTTTTCAACCAATAAACCCACGTTTTCAGACGGTTTTTCGCGAATAACTCCAAAAGTAAGTATTTTATCGAAAAAATCATTAGTAAAAATGTAGCTTATAAAAAAACAAAAAGAATGGTGGGTTTATGGTGTCTGTAGCCCCAATACAAACGGAGTAATAGCTTGTTGAAAGTTGGTTCTTATTCATCAAACGCCAAAACTGAAAGTTTCAACGTGAAGTTGCCAAAAAACAATGCATTTTTCGGGGAAACTCATGGAACCTTTTTTGAAGTGCTTGAAAAAACCTTTATTTTTGTTCTTTATGAATAGGGGTAAGTATACTGTGCCTAAATATAGCTATAATGTGTATTCATCAATGCTCCAATATACGTGTTCTGATATCTGCAAAAATATGTGACTGGCTTTTTACCCATCACTCGCTTAGTTTTTAAGCTATCAAGTCCTTCAAAAAATCATTTTGTAGGTTTTTTCAAGAGCTAAAAGGTCATATAATTTAATTTAATTTTCTTTCAGCCTTTATTTTTGAAAGGGTTTGAGCTGAAAGGGCTTGAACAAGTTACTATTTATGAACACATGCAAACTTTAAACGGCCATATCTTATCAAGTTTTATCCAAAAAAAAAAAAAACTGAATTTTGAGAAAAGCAAAACCTACAATTTTGTACTCTACAAAATTTTAGGTATCATTAATAGTTTTTGAGTTATTTTGAAAATGCTCTTTTCACTTCAAGCTCAAATTGTTTCAAAACTAAGTATTTTAAACCGGTCAAATTTCTAGAGCATGTTACAAGTACAGTTTCGAAATTATCGCTTCTCATCAGCTTAGCGTGGCTTAAAAAGCAGGATATAGAAAAGAATTAGAAAAATTAACAAATAATCAATTATATGATTAAACAGATATCGTTTTTGTCTTTAGATTTTTGAACCACCCTAAAAGTATAATGTTAGACCAAGATCTAAAAATGTTTTAGCCATTTTCAAAAAATTTTTTCAAAACTACATATAATATGACATCGAATGAAAAAACAATATGCGTCAAGTATCTAATTTTTGCCAATAAAAATAGAAAAGTATAGGCACTGTAATTAATACAAATAAAAAATCTTTGCCAAAGTCTTCAACGCAGCATTATCAATTTTTCTCACACTAAATCATATTCATGCCTCGAAATACTGTGTAAAATTTGCGGATAAAACTAATTCAATTAGGAAACCAAATGCATGTCATAAATCACATCTAAATTTAATCCTTCCTCCCATTAAATGGATACATTATGCAGTATGTATGATTAACATTAATCATGTTAATATTATATATGAATAATTGTGTGTTTGTATAAATACGTAAATTCCAAAAGCACGAGTATTTTCAATACTACTGTTTACCATAATGATAACCTCAGGCCTCTAGTATATGTTTTTTTTTAAATATATGCCACCTGTATGATTTATCATGTTGTCAAACATAACCAAGTATATTTTCCTACAAAACAAGTTTTTTATCGGCATCAAATTAAAATGTAACTAAACCAGTTATTGTTATTATACTCTTCGCAAAAACGAAGAGTATATTGTATTTGATCGGCACATTTCTAAAATCGTAAATACCGCTCGTAGAGAAAAAAAATTTCATATCATTGTGTTAGTGAACAAATTCTGAACAACTTTCGAAATGTCCGTCTGTCCGTCCGTCCGTCACGTTTCTTGTAAGCATGATAACTTAAGAAAGATTGTACTGAAATTTGGACACTAAGTTAGTGTTAGCTATTGTTTTTGAACAAAATCGATCAGTAAATAAAAATATTATTAATGATTTAAATTTGAGATTTTTTTTTAATTTTTATGTTTTTGTAAAAATTTTCATTTTTTAAATTTTTTTACGTGTTAGGTGGTTCTTACGATTTTGACTCGGAATCAAAGGGTCATAGGTTCGAAACCCACATGGAGTATGGTTTTTTTATTTTTATTTTATTTTACACTGAGTTTTTCACCAACTAAGTTCGTACTATAAAATTTAAAATGTTTAAAACTAACATTATTTACAAAAAACTGCGAAGACATTCCTATAGAATGTGTAACAATTATATAAAAAGTTTAGTAAACCGGTGAAGAGTACGTTTTTAGCTTGTTTTTTATTTCCACGTCCAGTGGAAGTATAGTAACGACAAAAAAATTTTAAAAAATTTGTATTGTCCAAATAGGCTTAAAATGTCATGAAACGTCGAGATTTTAAGTTTGAGCGAAAAAAAAAATTTCTGTCTGTCGGTCTGTCTGTCTGTAACTTTTTTTTTGTGCGCACGTTTACTCTGGAACCTGACTTGAAATTTGGTACACATATGTACTTTAACGAGATCTAGAATTAGATTATATTTTCATCTTGTTCCGTCGAAGGGGGTAAATTGGGGTAAATTTGGGGTAAATGGGTAAATCAAGCAGGTAAGAGTCCATGAAATCGGTATTTAGTATATACAAGAGAAGCTAAGGTCTCAAAAAAATTTTTGGCATTAGCCACCCCCATTACCACCCCCACCTCCTTATTAAAGGGGATGAAAAAAAAATTGTGATTTAGTGCCTGTACAGGAACCAAAAACCTCAATATATTTTTTTACTTCATCCACCCCCCACTAACACCCCCCTAACACCACCCCCACCCCACTACCGATGTGGGGTATCGTTTTATGGGTTTTTGGGGTAGAGGATTTCAAATATTATATTATTAAAGTTCCATAAACAATTATTTTTACATACAAAGTTTTTTCGTTGTGAGTGACTTGGATAGAGAATCTGGATGTGGAAGTAGTGATTCCTTGGGCAGCGGTTTTTATAGAAATACAGCACAATTATTATATGCAATATTCCGGATTACCATTGGTATATTACCCAAGGTGCTAAAAATATCAGTGCTTTAATATTAAATCGTGATTGTATTAAAAAAAACTCAATATTCAATATAATAAAAATAATAATAATAAACTTTATTGGTCCGTTGTATACTATAAAGTCATTGTGAATAGGTTACGTCAAAAGGGGTACAGAAAATACATAAACTGTCTAACAAACAACATTGTTGTTACACTATCAGGAGACTGTTTTTTAAGAATATCGTAAATTCATTAACTGAATAAAATGGTTCAGTAAATAGTTTTTTTAAACGTCTTTTAAAAGCAATTAAAGAGACGCTGTTACGAATGTCTACAGGCAGCGCATTAAAAAAAAACGAGAGCCTGCATACAAAGGTGATTTTTTTTTATAGAATTCATGATCGTGTTTTAATGATGAAATGTTATCTTTACCTCGAGTGTTATACGAGTGAATATCACTATTAGTAATTAGTTTTTTTTTTAGTGTATGTGAAAATTAGCAGTTTCCAGAGACATATTGAAATAATGATAAATATTTTGTTAGCTTTAAAACAGTCTCAACAAGACGACTGTTGGAGTATATAGTCCGGTAAACTCTTAAGGTGGCGTATGTATGAGTTGGTAACACGACGTATGATGTGATATGCGATGCGCATAAAGCTTCACAGTGACATAGAGATGAACTAGTTGCGTATGTCTTATTCTATTAGTTTATCTGATGAAGCGACCTTTGGGTCTGATATTACGATAGTTGTATCATCTGCGCACATAAAAACACGCTCTTGTGACATATTTGCAGAAGATCATTGATGAACAACAAAAAAATAAGCGGTCTAAGGACACTGCTTTGTGGGGTGCCTATGCTCATGTTGAATTCATCTGACCGTACGTTGCCAACCTTGAAATAAAGTTTTCCGTCAAATAAGAAAGATGTGAATCAACTATTTAATTGTCCTCTAATGCCCACTGCATGCAACTTCACGGAAACAAAATGTTAGTTAACCATGTCAAATGCTCGAGTAAGATCAAAAAGTAGTGCGATTACTATTTAATTTTGATCCATTTTATCATAAACATATTGAATAAAGTCTGCGTAGTCAGTTTCTGTCGAACAATTTCTTTCAAAATCATGCTGGCATGATAATACAATGTTGTTGATATATAAAAATTCTAGTGTTTTATTATAGATGACTTTTTAGAAAATGTTGGAAAAAACGCTCAACCTAGCGATAGGTCTACAATTTTTAATATCATTGTGATTACTTTTATTATAAATTGGTACTATGGTTGCGTATTTTAGGATATCTGGAAATTTACCACGAGCCATTGATACATTCATCGGATCTGCCAAAACATGAGATAATTTTTTACAGCATTTTTTTATAAGGTTAATAGGGATCATATCAGTACCTGTTCCATAATACCCAGTACGTATCAATTGTACTCGAGGAAACCCACTGCGCATCCATAGTAATCGGGGAAATCCACTGCGCATCCATGGCACTCGAGGAAACCCACTGTTCATCCATAATACTCGGGGAAACCCACTCCGCATCGCAATTTGATAACAACTCATTATTCTATTTTTGTGCTACAGCGAGTTAAACGAAAAAATAATTAGAGAAGGGAGCACATCGGCGGGTATGTGTCAAATTCCATGCTTAAAAACACCCCTCTCCCTGTTCACCCGTTCGAGGGGTCTCTTTTTAAAACCGTCGAATACGTATCTCCATATTTCCTCAGAAGAGCCCATAACTGGAATATCGCGTTTCCTACTTACGCCATTTCAGACTCTTTAAGCCATCTACCATACCCCGTTTTCACTCGTTCAGAGAGTGAAAATCGAAATTACGTCTTACTCGTGTCCAATAGATTCCAATAAAGAGTATTTCTGCCAAATTTCAGGCTTCTAGGTCTAACCATTTCCGAAAGTTCAAAAACCTCCCCCTCCCCGTTCGGGGGTCTCTTTTTGAAAACTGACGAATACGTGTCTTCTTATTTCCTCAGAAGAGTCCATCACTGACTTACGCGATTTCAAAAATACGGGTACGCTTTAAACCATCTACCACCCGTTTTCACCCCTTCAAAAAGTGAAAATCGAAATTTCGTCTTACACGTATCTAATAGATTTCAACAAAAAATATTTCTGCCAAAGTTCACGCGTCTAGATCTAACTAACCATTTCCGAAATAGCCTAAAATTTCAACCCCCTTTTTCACCCTCTTGGGGAGTCGAATTTCGAAAAATCCCTTCTTAGTAGTTATCTACGTCATTCGAGGAAAAAATTGAAGTTTCTAGATCCAGCGGTTTAAGCTGTGCGTTGATATATCAGTCAGTCAGTCAGGGTATTCTTTTATATACCGGGTGATTCAGTTTGGTATTCGCCCCCCTCTATCTTTTTTATTTTAACAGAAAACTACAATAAACCATATATATTTGCAAATTGTTTGTCAAGCCCTATCGAATGACGTCCTTAAATCATCTTTTTGATCACATATGCCAAAATAACGATAGTCAACTTTTTTTTTTCAAATGGTATGCTATACATTTTTTTGCCGATTGTTGTAGAGCTTCTCGTTCTGCATTCAACCATGTGAAAAAAGTATACACTTCAATCAGGAAAATTTCGAGAAAATTAATAAAATACGAAAAAACTTCATTTAAAGGTTTTGTTTCTGATTCAACATTAGCCATGGAAACAATTGAATTTTGTCATTGTTAGTAATGTCAACTTGAAAATACTGTTATTTGTGACTGTGTTATTCGTTTTTGTTTTATGTTATACTTCTAAATAGATTTACACAATGGTATCTTACAATAATGAAAAAAAATTGAACATGATATTAATTTATGGAGAGTGCGGAAAAAACATAAAGTAGCCAAACGTTTATATCAAGATCGCTTTCGAAATAGGCCGCTACCATCAGTCAAAATGTTTGCAAAATTGATAAGAAATATGAGCGAAAGTGGAAGTTTTGAGAAAAAAGAAACGTTTTTAAACACCGTTAGATTTCTTCCTTTGGTTCTATCGAAAAGAAAAAGTTTACTTTATACCTCTAAATGACGTCGAAGATCTTAAAACTAGAATACGAATTGAATGCTGCAGATTAAATGTTAAAATTCATTCTTCAACATAAGGAAAATTTCGAAAAAATTAATAAAATATGATAAAACGTCATTCAAAGGTTCTTTCTGAATCAGCATAGTTAGCCAAGGAAGCAATTGAATTTTGACATTTTAAGTAATGTAACTAGTACCAACTAGGCAAATCAGATTCGAAAGAGAGGGATTTTCTCGAGGATTGTGTACGGCACTGATGAGGCATAAAAATTTCGAAACAAAGTTTAATGTATTGACCAAACAAAGTTCTGTTTTTAAATAATTATGTAATTCATTTTTATATAAACAGACATTTAATGTCGTATCTTTAGTTAATTAATGATAATAACACTCAAAAATAATATTAAAATAACAACTAATCTAATATATAAAAATCTCGTGTCACAGTGTTTGTTATCGAACTCCTCCGAAACGGCTTGACCGATTTTTATGAAATTTTTGGTGTGTATTTGGTAGGTCTGAGAATAGGTCGTAGGCTATTTTTTATACCCCTAGGTAATAAGGGTGGCCCTATTCAAAAATTTTCTTTTTATTTTTTGGACAAAAATTTATAATTTATATTGCAAAACAACGTTTGCTGGGTCAGCTAGTAATAAATAACAATTACCAATAAAAAAACTACCAATACTTGAAAACTAACTAACAATTAAGAAAATTAAAACATTATTTATTGCTTCATATGTTCGAAGAGTCCTCCGTTCGCTTCTGTGTTTATCACGCCCTGGATACATACATACGTAGAATTTCAACATTTAATCTATGGCATTCAATTCGTATTCTATTTTTAAGATCTTCGACATCATTTAGAGGTGTAAAGTACACTCTTTCTTTTAGATATGGCCAAATGAAAAAATTTAATGGTATGAGATCCGGTGATCTGGCACGCCACTTAACTCCCTCACTACGATTTTCGATCCATCTAAGTAATTCGTTACAATTATAGCATTATGTGGCGGTGCCCCATCTTGTTGTAATATCATGTTATGCCTAATATGTAATGGAACGTCTTCTATGAAATTTAACAACTCTTCTCTTAAACACTGTAGATATCTTTCTTCAGTAAGCGTGCCTTCGTAAAACTTTGGTCCTATAATTCGTCCGTTGAGAATTCCACACCATACATTAATTACCCAGATATTTTGGAAGTTAGTTTCCCGAAGCCAGTGAGGATTATCCTGCGACCAATAATGGCAGTTATGTCTATTGACAATCCCATTATTATGGAAACGGGATTCATCTGACCACATGATGCGATCTGAATAGTCATTTCTTGAGCAACTGCCAACCACGCTACAAAATTTAGACGTCTCCCGTAATCTCCTGGAAGCAAGCCCTGATGTAAATGTACTTTATATGGTCGCAGTTTATTGTATCTCAGAATTCTTTGAACTGAAGAATATGAAATATCAGTTTCTGTCGCTAACTGACGAATAGAAATATGCGGGTCTACGAAAACACGGGCTAAAACTGCAACTGTATGTTCCTCATCTCGTGCGGTTCTGGGCTTAAAAACGTTTCTGTTTTTCTCAAAACTTCCACTTTCGCGAAAGCGATCTTGATATAAATATTTGGCTGTTTTACTGTTTTTCCTATCCATAAATTAATATCATGTCCAATTTTTCTTCATTAGTGTAAGATACCATTGTGTAAATCTATTTAGAAGTATGACATAAAACAAAAACGAATAACACAGTCACACATAACAGTATTTTCAATTTGACATTACTAACAATGACAAAATTCAATTGTTTCCATGGCTAACTATGTTGAATCAGAAACAAAACCCTTAAATGAAGTTTTTTCGTATTTTATTAATTTTCTCGAAGTTTTCCTTATGGAAATGTATACTTTTTTCACATGGTTGAATGCAGAAAGAGAAGCTCTACAACAATCGGCAAAAAAATGTATAGCATACCATTTGAAAAAAAAAAGTTGACTATCGTTATTTTGGCATATGTGATCAAAAGATGATTTAAGGACGTCATTCGATAGAACTTGACAAACGATTTACAAATGTATATGGTTTATTGCAGTTTTCCGTTAAAATAAAAAAGATACAGGGGGGCGAATACCAAACTGAATCACCCATGCTACATCAAACTTCATCCAACAGACACTAAGCTGATTTGAAAATGGCATATACTGCTGGCGTATACTGCTCCAGGTATATATAGACTCGTATATAGATAGGCAGCAAATATACATGCCATTTTGTTTTATGATATAATTTCCATAGTCGTTTCTTAGCTTTACCGAAGCACAAAGATAGACGAAACGAATTCTATAAAGAAAACGTATGAATTAGTATTATTATCCTAACTATCAGTATCATGTAGAACAGAACTTTGAGAGCGCCTGTCAAAACAACAATGAACATGTGAAAACAGACAGAGATCAAAGAATGCGCAGTCCTTTGAAGCGACATTGACAACGTTACTTTGCGTGCCCTGGGCAAGTACAACCCTGGAATAGCAAGCAATGAGTGTGCGGTGAAGCTGTTTGTCGGAATCCAACGAGAGGCTACCGCGTTGTAGGATCAATTAAGACAGCTCCGTCCCTCGATTTCAGCTCGCCCGGGGGCTGTGTGAATAGCCAAATGCAATTACGGGGACTTTGCTCTGTTTGTCTACAGGACGTGTCCGCTGCCGCGATACCCGTCGCTCTGCATCACATTCTTTGGGAGTGGATTAAGGCGAGGATTAAGGTGTAACACTCCGCACTGCTTCAACTCTACTGTGCTACAAATTGTTTTAAGTATGCATACGTTCTGCTTGTATTACTTTCGTTGAAGTAATTTGCTCTACATTTTTTGTTCGTATTTTAGTGAGGAAGGAGATAATTAATTTTAATCATACATGCTGTATGAAAATTTTCTCGTTAACTCTAACAATAAAACAAAAGACGGTTGGAAACTTGTAAATTACGAACGTAATCATACTGAAATTTCACAAAAATGATGAAAATATTAATTCTTCTGAATTTAACAAGTTTTTTACCACATCGACATGAAAAATAATTGTACTCCTAGAGCTATGAACAGATTTTTGAATAAGTACTCGTACCACACAGAACTCTTCTACACCGATTGATCTTATTATTGTTAATGATACTAGTTTAATTACTGAAAGTCAGGTCATTAAAATGTGTGGTATATCTGATCATTTTTAGTCACTTGCAGAATTAATTTAAAAAAAGAGAAACGATTTCCTTTAATATATACTTTTCTAACTTCTCTCATGATTCATTTTTGGTTGAAAGTTCCATACCTAGCGTACAAACAACCTTAGATCCAATGACAAGGCAAATATTAGATAAATTGATCAACTGCATAGCAGTGTTAATAATACATTTGAGTTCACTGAAGTAAGTGAAGGATAAAATCAATTCTATATTAAAAAAACTAAAACCTACTGCTACAAGCACAGATGAATTGAATATAAAAATTTTAGATTTATTTTTTTCTCACGTCTCTGAATATTTCACTTTTATTGTTAATAAATGCCTTGCCACAGGGGAATTTCCAGATGCCTGGAAAGATGCCAATATTTGCCCAATCCCTAAAAATTCGAATCCTTCCGAACTTGCTCATTATAGATCCATCAGTATCTTACCCGCTCTTTCTAAAGTTTTAGAGAAAATAATATATGAACAACTTAATTTCTACTCTGTTAAAAAACATTGATACAATCTCATCAATCATTTAGGACTAATCATAGCACAACTACAGCTGTGCTAGATTTGAGCAGGGTTTTGATACCTTGGATCACCAAATTCTAGACAAAAAACTGAAACACTTCTGTCTTGGTAAAATTCCTCATTTACTTTTTAAAAATTATCTAAGTAATAGATGGCAGAGAGTGTTGTGCTGTGGGCGATGCTCATACTATAGCGCTAATAGAGGAGTCCTCAGGGTAGTGTACTGGGGCCCTTATTACCTTCTATATATACTGCAGATTTTTACACAATCTTTCTAGTTGTTAAATTCACCAATATGGGATGATACACAAAGTTATTCATTTCCATACAATAACATACGTACTGATGTGGATAAATTAAAATTTTGATTTGCAATCTCTGTCAAAAGTGTATAGTGCTCATAAATGAATTAAAAACTGAAGTTCTTGTATTTGGTAAGCAGAGGCAAGCAATATATGATTATCTCTTCTTCCGTATATCAATAAATAATGAGATTATTAAGTCTAAAGATATGTGTAATAATCTTTGCGTTTACCTAGATACTGATATGGAATTTCAGATACATGTTAACCACTTGGTGCAAAAATCTTATGGTAACCTAAACTACTTTGTATTCATAAAGACTCACTCAGTACAGTAGTTAAACTAAGATTAAGCGACTCTCTGATCCTTTCACTATTAAATTATTCTGATAGTTTTTTGGCCATGCTTGCTGCAGTCAGATAAATATACTTTGCAAAAGATACAGAATAGTTGTCTGAGATATTGCTTTGGTTTACGTAAATTCGATAGAATAACTGAAAAATTGTTGGATTCTAAATGGTTTAATTTGAATGAGCGGTATCAACTGCACAGTGCACATGTCTTGTTTGGTGTACAAAATTGAAAAATTTAAAACCCCTGTGTACTTATATAAAAAACTGGTCAAAGGTGTTAAGATTTACGAACGTTCTACATGGGTTCGTAGTCTGTATTCATTCCCAAATTTCGACAGCCGCACAAAGCGCTACAACCTTTCGAACAATTACAAAAAATCATGTTCAAAAGACAATCCGGGGCAGGAGGTTGCGAGGTTTTTATTGGCTCCAATAAGCCGTTTTTGAATACTGGGAGCGTGGCGACTCCTGTAATCCAGCTACTTGGAGGTCGAATTCAGCGGA
This sequence comes from Rutpela maculata, assembly GCA_936432065.2. Classification (NCBI taxonomy): domain Eukaryota; kingdom Metazoa; phylum Arthropoda; class Insecta; order Coleoptera; family Cerambycidae; genus Rutpela; species Rutpela maculata. The sequence continues at coordinate 176,792,493 of OW386288.2, forward strand.
TGGTTTAAGAGTTCAGTTCGTTTCCTAACCACTTCTGCACCTGGTAGTAGACACGATATAGATGCTCTTTACCCGCATCGACTGTGGGGGGGTATCATATTCAACTGGACCGAGTTGTTTCTGCTTACAGCTGTCATAAAGCACTGGCAACGGTATTCTTCCAAGTCATCTTGGTTAACCGGAGCACCATACACAGCTAGGAAGATGCGTATTCCATCCGAAGAAACTGACTCTCGAGAAGCGTCACTGTGGTTGAAAATTTGAGCTGCAGCATGTAAATCTTGACGTTTCGTGAAAAGTTTCAAAGCTGCAGTTTTCCCTTTATGAAAAAGAGCAGATGTCGTGTCACATCCAGTGAAAGCGTGTAGGAAGGGAAGATTATCCTTGATGTCTTCGTATTTATTGAAACTTCGAGAAGAGTATAGCTTTCGCTGGACTTTTCCTTTGCCTGGCTTGAGAAAGAAGATCTCTTCATCAATCGGAGCGCGACCAACCAAAATTATCAAAAGATTTACATCTTCCCCAACAACAAATGTTCTATTTGTGCATGAACATTCCAGAGCTGTTTCAATGATTAAAACGTCAGCATCATCTTGCGCTTATTCAACGACAAAATTGTTGGCTTCGAACTTAACAAACAACATTGAAATTAACCTGCTCTTCTTGTTACTGTTGGAAAGGAATGTTTCCTGGCTTACTGTGTCATTCATCGTCTCGTCGAAGTAAGTATCAACAGATGAACATTTTGCTGCACGACGACGTTGTTCCATGGATTTCACGCTGTTGGTGCTATTGTTGTATCCATCGAAGACTATGACAACGTTTGAACCGTAGTACCTTTGTACATAACCAACATACTTTGCACAAATGGAATCAGAAGATTTATTCTGATACCACACAACTTGATGCAAGAGGAATCCTCCGTCGATGACGTACGTGTTGAAAAATCAAGTTCAGTTACTGATTGCTCGAGACGTCAAACAAAGCAGATTTTTTTCCTTTGCGCAGGCTCCCAAGAACGAACATTGATAGCGGAAATGGAGCTAATTCATGTTTGACGTAAATACGGAGCTCTGCATCCGATCTATTAATGGCACTGATTCTTTGGAACAGCAATAATGGATGGATATGTAGTGTTGTATCACGAACTTTGACGTTACTGCTGACTGTTAAAAGCGAAAGTAATCTGTCAGCGCGGGAGGATTTAATATCTTTGAAATTTTGATCAATCTTCTCCACCACAGTAGTGCCGATCTTCTGAGCATTGTGGCAGTTGATTTTCTCGTCGCCAGTTATCCCCGTTGCGATGGACATAATTTGTTGGATATCAGGGAAAGGATTATGAGATTGAAACCACTGAAGTAACTTCTTTACATCTTCACGGTCTCTGTTGACGCGAGAATCTCTGGCATCGACACGTTGATCCCCGGTGTCGAAAGAAAGTCCACAAAAACTCTTCAGGCCTTCGGAAATGTTACTCGCAGTCAATAGTCCGAGGATCCATTCACTTAAAACGCTTTCCTTCGTACTTCTGCCACGTGTGAAGCTTTCTCTCGATTTTGAAGATTTCATGAGCTCATGTTCAATAATCATGTCACTCCATGATCCGCAGAAATATTTGTCCTCCATAAAACGGAGAAGTAGTGTTGGCGTATAGAAAATGCTCTGCAGCATGAAAGTATGGAAGTATTTTTGGAAATGACTAGTTCTATAGATAAACTATATATCACCTTTTTTTGTAGAGCATTTTCCGTTCTTTCTTTTATATAAGTACACTTCGTAGCCGTAGGATCGATGGGAAAGAAGATATTGGCAAAAAAACGGGAAAGGGTACTTCTTTGGGTTGTGTTTCGGTTGTCAAAAGTTAAGCATACACCGGAATCTTTGGTACTTTTCACAGATTGCTTGGAAGCTGAATGGTACGTGTACACCAATTTATAGCTCACTATAAATTTTGGTGGTACACTAAACGCTTATTTTATATAATATAAAGAGAAAAATAAATGCCCATATAATGATTTTTTTTCCTGCATAAAAATGTGATACTACCTACAGACGATTTGTCATGATTTTCGGTCATGTTTTTTTTGGTCACTTGAAACAATTTCTAAACTTTCGCCGCAACCCGAATTCATCGCCATTCCAATCAAACACCTTTTTCCATTGCGAATACCAGCTTGACATACTTATTGAATATAAAAGATATTAAACAAACATATAAATATAATCACTTTATTGTTTTAAACTCTGTTTTGTGTATTTATTTCTCATTAAATTCTCACTAAATTTTTCCGTCTTATCTGTCTGTCGTTTTTTGTTTCACATTTGTCGTTAATGTTTTATCTAGTTTATATCAACTACGTAATTCTATGTTAAGTATGATGTACACTTTGTATTCTGCATTGCACTGTATTACTCTACATAGAAAATACATTGCAGTTTTTGATAAATAGTAAAATATTGTTGAATTTTTCCAGATATTTTCATTTTAAAGCGTTAAACCTAACATGGAATTTTATAAACACTACACTAATGGCCGTGCCACAATAATTTTTTAATGCTGGCATGAAAGGTGCAATGCGCGGAGTTTGCAGTAAAACCGATTATTACTGGCCTATATATTTAAAGTCTTCGGTTGTAAAGTTCTAAGACCCACTAAAATTACGGTCCAGACCATGAACTATCTTACACTTATTACATCACGAACGACTGAAGCAATGAAATTACTGCAACCGCGTATGATAATGCACTGACACGTTAGAACAAGTTCAGCACTGTGGTTCATTAGGAGTATAAACTCTTGGATATTTTATGACCAAACCTGGTATTCCATATTATCTCGTATAGACGATAATTTACAACGTTCCATGGATAATGGCATTCTATTATTCAAATTCAGTTTAAATTGTTTGTGCATAGAAATTGAACATTCAAATAATGTCTTTATACAACATAATGGGATACATTTAAATTGCTCGTCGATGTTTTTAGACAAAATACGATAATTTTCAACATAGGATGATAGCTTGTTCAGAGGCGTAACTATCGTCGTTTGTCAATATATAGGTACGGATTTCACAAAGCTGCTCAATGTATTTTGTAAAAAAAAAAATTATAGCAGGACAAAAATTTTTAATTATCATCGTAGAAAAAAGAAATTTGTACAGAAAACCATTTCACAACAGACTGAATTTAAATACCGAATAAAAAATGTCTGTCTATCTATGTGTATGTGTAGATCGTTTCTTGTAAACACAATATTTCTGTTAGGCTTAAAATTGGAACATATATAAAACAGCAGAGGATTCCAAACTCTCGTTTTTATGTGAAACAGCTTTTATCTTAATTTTAGAGCAAAATGTTACTAAAGTTTTTGCTTAAGCACAGATATGAAAACGCACCAAATTTCTAAGCGCAATATACAGTGTCTCAGGTTTATACCAATTTTATGTAGATTAGATGATATATCAATTTTACCCTAAACTGTGGTATATGATGGTAAGACTATTATGAAATAAATAAAGTTGCAGTCGTATTACCGACTGCGAATATCTATTTTTTGCCCCTTTCTAGGGGACACTAGAGGTGGTAGAGGGAAAATGACACGGTAGAAAAAAATATTGGCTTCAGCGCATCAAAATACATTGAAAAAGAACCTTGGGACAAGCAAGACCTCATTTTGGCTTTTTTTAGGGGATAAAAGGGGGTGGTGGAGGGAAACTGATACGATATAATTTTTTTTTTGTTTAAAATTGGTTTCAGCTCATCAAAATACTTCAGAAGAGTTAGATCAGAACCTTAGGACAAGACCTTTTTTTTGCCCTTTTTAGGGGATAAAAGGTGTGGTAGAGAAAAAAATTAGACGATTGAAAAAATTTTTTCCCTCAAAATTGACTTCAGCGCGTTGAGATACTTCTAATAGTTAAATAAGAACCTTAGGACAGGACCTTTTTTTTGTAGACCTGTGTAATCTGTGCCAAATCATTAATGAAAAGCAGGAATAGTAAAGGACCAAGATTTGATCCTTGGAGCACTCCAGATGTAGCAATGAATTGTTTAGAATCAAACCCGTTGTAAATACATACTGAATTCTGTTGTTTATGTAGGACTTAATAAGTGCTATGAGAGATTCATCAAATCCAAAGTTATTTAACTTAATCAAACTTATTCCGTGGTCGATGCGATCGAAAGCTTTCGCGTAGTTGGTATATATAACGTTATTTCGTCTATGAATATCAAGTACGGAAGCTACGTATTGGAGGAATACTGCTAAATATGTTATAATGGAGCGGCTTTATATAAATCCATGTTGGTGCGTTGATAAATATAACTATAGAGTGATATCTCCAAAATGTTTGCAAAATTACAAACAATTACAAAGAATAGAATAGCTAATAATATACTTCACCGTCCCAAAACACTACGTTACTTAGACGTTACCATTAACAAAACCTTCTCTTTCAATTAAGCACTATGGTATCAGAAACCAGCAAGATTTACGGGTTCATAGTTAGAAATTTCCGTGACTTTTCAAACTCTGATACACTTAAAGTACTCTATTATCGTTATGTTAGAACCAAGCTTGACTATATGTCACTTGTTTGGACCCCATGCTATAATGTACATGTACATTTCAACGAGGTATAACTGAGTTATCACGAATTTCTTAAAATGTACTTGAGATCTCAAGGTACTTATCTAGCGATAGGTTTTCCACAAGAAGACCTGCTGGATAGGTACTTTTAATTCTCTCAAATACGTCTTTTTATAATTAGTAAGATTATTAAGACAGCGTATTTAGTGGTAGAACCGATAGTGCAGTGCTATGCATAAAGGACCAGGGAATACACAAGAGGAATAGATAAGCTAAGTATCTTCTCATTTTTAAAGTACCACCTAAGTTTATTTATCCAAGTTTATTTATGTCTTAATGATTAACAAGTGTCTACCGCATAGAACCATTGCAATGCTTTTTAGGTCCAAGCCCTAGCTAAATACAAAGTGTAAAAAATATAACTTTTGAGGCGTCAAGTGAATAAATAGATAATTTCGTACATAATTTATATTTGTATCAAAAAGAATGTGTTGTGGTGTTGTATGTTTTTATGCAAACTTTTAAGGTGTCAAAAGTGAGTGATAGGTTTGAGGAATAATACATACCTGGGACGTGCGATTAGTGATTAATTTCGTACATAATTTGTGTTTGTATTAAAAAGAGTGTGATTTTGTGGTGTTGCATATTTTTTTGTCAAGTAAGCGACAGGTTTGAGGAATAATACATGTCTTGGGAGGTGCAATTAGTGATTAATTACGTACATAATTTGTATTTGTATTAAAAAGAGTGTGTTTTTGTGGTGTTGCATTCTGCATCATAAATGCCGTAATAAACTGGTGAGGGGCTGATTCAAATGACTTTCTTCGAAAATATGAGAAGTGGTTATGACCGCTGTCACCGTAAATTTATAGCAAGGCAATAATGGTGTTATTCCTTAAGAAAAACAGAGTTTCTTAGATAAACAAGCATTGACTTGGGTAATAAATGGACAATCTGATCAGTGACGTACTATTCGCTTAATACGCCGGGGGCTGAATTTCTTGCAGTTCAATGAAAATGCATAGTTTTTCTTAGGAAATGGTATCTATACACAAGAATGATGAATCGAATACAGAACATAGCAGCACAAAATTAAAGAAACGGGGGAACGAGTCAGGGGCAGTAAAGCGGCGGCAGGGGGCATACAGAAAAAATGATAACACATACACGAGAAGAGGTATACCATGGCAACAGTGGAGATAAACTGGAGGAAGAAGAGAAAGCAAAAAAATGAATGAATCAAATTAATACAAGAAGACCCTTCAATAAGCCACCATCCAAGGAATAAATGCTAGAAATCACGGTAGTGATAATAATTAAAATTAAACTCGAAATAATCAATGAGGTGTTGTTGATATACCGTCGGGGCTGAGTTCGCACATCACTTCGGCGGAGGTGTTCCTGGTGAGGGTTTCTTTCAGAAGAGTGGTGTTCTCTAGGAGGGCACACACATGCGTCGATAATCTCCTAATAGATGCAGAAGAAGAAGAGTTTGACCAGCGGAGAGGAACACAAAATAGATGAATATTCCCTAAGAATACCGAACAAACTGAAGTACCTAGGAACAGACCGGACGAACCAGCTAGAGCGGAGAGAAACAGTAAAGGAGAGAATCAAAACAGCACAAGGATAAGATACCGTTCATTGAGAAAAATAAACTATCATGGGACCTTACCAAATGTATGTACATAACCGTCATACGGACAACGATGATATATGGAGTCAAAAACGCGGCAACAACAAAAGCCAACAGAAGATGTTTTTGAGAAGAGCAGAAAGGGCATCGTCCAGCTAAAACAACAAGACGAAAACAGCGACACAAAACATCAACATAATAGAAATATACGCAATGAAGTATTGGGGACATACCCAAGGAAGAGACCCAATACATTTATTGAAGAAAGCGCTAGTACCGCACAGCAACAAACTAAAAATAGGGAGACCATGCTACAGTGGAGAATGATAATTGAAAGGATCAGGGTCAACAAATGAACACCACTAACAAACCGCAAGGATATATATCCTACCACAATCGGAAACCGAGGAATCAGAAGATTCAGAAAAAAGAAGATTCGAAGAAGCAAAAACGCAAAAAGAGGAGCAAAAACACTCCATATTACGACACAACACGGCAACATATTTCACAAAAAGAGTCAGAATAGGCAGAAGTCCAGAACCAAACACACAAAAAAGGGAACTTAAACGCTCCCTCACGACACAGTGCAGTAACGCATCTCACAAATACCTACAACTCCCATCCCACATTCCTTTACCATGCGCCATGTGGCTCTCGTTGCTGGCAATAAGCATGACCTTAGTCCAACCCAGCGTGGACGTAGCAGGCCCAGCTGTATACCTGGGAGTGGCAGCAATGCCTACCGCACACTGGTAAATCAATTAATCAAATCAATTATTAACGCACCGTTATTGTTATCAAAACTGCCCTTTAACACTCCCAGGTTAATATCCCATCACAGTTTTTTATTTTATCTAGCTACGCCTCGCACAAATATCCTAAAGTTTTCATCCATTTATGTAATGTGCGACAACCACAATGCAATCTGGGGTGACATACACATTTTCATTGCTGCCTGAATGCTTTAAAAACATATTACCAAATACATTAAATTAGCTTGTTTGTTTTTGCTTTTATCATATTTTTATATAGATAATGTTAAAAAAATCATGATGTGTCTTTTTATATCTTATTATCTACCATAAGTTATTTAAAATATCTGTGATACAATTTTATTTATACATGTTTCTGTTTGTTAACATATTTTTTGTAGAATTTCATTGTACCTCCATGTCTTTCAGTTGGATCAAGTACGCATTGGGCATTGTAATCAAATAAATAATTAAATAAATAGATAAATAAATAAATAAATAAATAAGTGAAGATTTTTGGAAGCTTGATATTATTAATTTATTGAATGTAATCTATATCTTCTGTCTTCAGGTGCGTATTTGTTCATATGCATTAACAAATTTATAAATACTTTGGTTAGGATATCTGGAGTAAAGCTTAGTAGGGATGGATGAAGTAAAAAAATATTCGAGGCCTTTGGTTCTTGTACACACACTAAATCACATTTTTTTTCATCCTTTCTTATAATGGGGTGGGGGTAGTAATGGGGGTGGCTAATGCTAAAATTTTTTTTGAGACATTAGCTTCGCTTGTATATACTAAATACCAGTTTTATAGACTTACCTGCTTCATTTACATATTTACTTTCATTTAACCCAATTTATCCCCCCAATTTATCAATGGAATAAGATGAAAACATAATCTAATTCCAGATCTCGTTAAAATACATACGTGTATCAAATTTCAAATTAATATCTTAAACGGTTCCAGAGGAATCGTGCGCACAAAGAACTTACAGACAGACCGACAGACAGAAATTTCTTTATGCGCAAATTTCAAATCTCGGCGTTTCATGATATTCTAAGTCTATTTGAACAATAAAAATTTTTAAAAAACTTTTTGTCGTTATTATACTTCTACTGAATGTGGAAGTAAAATGAGTAGTGCTCCGGCTTGATGAAAATAAGTTTCATTTCTATTACCATTTAACTGCATGTGCTGGTCGAATTGGCAGTAAAAAAATATTTCTAACATATCAGTATAATTAGCACATATCAGTAGGTATATAATTTAGCAATAACTGTTTTCTCGATAAAAAATGGTTAATAAATTTTCCTTTTTTTAATGGCACACCAATCCTTCTCATAGTCGTAAAATTGGTGCGGATTCTGTTCTGCTCAAATTCTGCAGCTGTGCCTATTGACAGTCCCTTTCAAATAAGAACTTAAGGTCAGGAGTATTTCTTATCAGGTCCAATAATGGACACGTTTAGGGAATACAACCATTGAGGATAATCACTCTACCTGTTTCTTTTTTGATTCTGGTCAATTGTTATGAGTTTGCTAAATGGTGTAAAGCAAGTTGATAATAAATGTCACTACATATAAATTAAGTTACACCGCTGACTAAACTCAGCGTGAATTTTTGTTGCTGGTATAAAACAACCCAACAGTGTTGTCGTTTAGGGAACCGCTACCCGCAACGTTGCCAACCGTTGCTTCCCTAACCCACCCATAGGAGTGCGATTTTGTTTATCTATTGTAAAATTACTGGGGACTCGAATTTTATAGGCTTTAAGTTCCCAAGCTTGCAATGTTCTAAGTATCTTAGACCTACTCATGTTTAGATGGGAAGCCTTGTTTTTAATAGATGATGTTGGAATCTCATTATGAACATTATTGTGCTTCTTTTTTACTTGTTGGCGATCCATAGCTTATAAAATTATTAAAACTACTTTCTTACAGACTTTGGTCTTGGAGGTAATTTATTAAAGAATCATCTTAAAACTATTACACATAATGATGAATATTCATACGATTTGGAGTCATAGTGTTTACTTTAATACAACAACACGTAATGATATATATATATGACAACTAACTAGTCGAAATAAATATTATGACATTTAAACAATTCTTATTTTGTAATATTTTTTCTGGAAGTGTCACTAAATAGAACAAGGAATACCTCTAGAAATTTTTCCCTGCTATCTTATCCGCGTGCCTATTGACGTACGTGGCAATAAGTATTTGTATATTAGTGAGGAAAATAGTCTATATATTCTAAAATAATTCTGTTTGTTATAACGAAAAGTACTGCACCATAATTAATAATACCCAAATGCCAGAAATTCGTGTTTAGAATCATAAAGAACAATTCTTGTTAAAATGGTGTTAAATGTTCGCTAAAATATTTTATATCATTTAGAAATATCTTTAACGCGTGGAGATATATAGGAACTAAATTATTTAATCTGCATAATTTACATAAATATGCATATGAATAGCTGACTAGTTATTAAATTATATAAACTCTGCTTGGAGGTTTTAATAGAAGTTCCTGGCTCAATTAAGTTATAATTTGTGTATTTAACGTCAGAGGTTTAAAATATATTTGTTTGATATGTGATTTTAAAGGCCACAACTTTTTCGGTGTCCGGGGATGACATTAGTTGTAGTTGCAATTTACATCATGTTGGTTATATAAATTAAACGTGGATTCATGACTAAAAAGGAATATATACCGCAATCAGATATGAAAGGACTGATAAATCTAGGTGTTAAATTAGCTAAAAGTTGATTAAGAGAGACGTAATGGAAATATAGATACCTTTGAAGGTTTGAAACTAACGTAAAAAAGTAATAGGAGTCTCTTGTATTGACTTGTAAGTCACAATTTATCAGACAATTAGTTTTGAGGAACGCTGGGCTATACCGCATCTTGACTAATTCTATTATTATATGTAAAAAAAATATACAAGTCTAAGAGCTGATATTATTTGTCCTTGCAACATTCACAAATAATTTGCTACGTTCAAATTATAATGATAAATAAATAGTACAATTACTTGGAAAGTATTTCTTTTATATCAATTATTGTCATAGAACGATTTGAACAAGTTTACCTATGATTCCACACCAGACATTGAATCCAAATTTGGTTTGAAACCTTCTTTGGGTAGTGTGTGTTGAGCCTATTGAAAATACCACAGTCTTCTCCCATAGTCAATTTCCTGTGAACCTTGAACCATGATTGGTTTTCATAAGTGATAATGATTTTTCTTTAAAATTTTATACCCAGTTATTTTGGTAACATCTACCTCGTCTGAAATTCGTTTTACAGATGCTGTAGCATTGTCTTGTATGTATTCTAATACACCTTTATTTCGTTCTTCATTATCTATTTCATCAAAAGTATAATTTCTTTTTTTATTAAATCTTCCTTAATTTAATAAATTAATAAAAACAAGAGATCTATAATACCTTTGATTTAGTTACACACTTTCTGGAAAGTTATCCTCACAAATTCTTGATGCTTTATCGGTATTTCTCTTAAATTTGAAGTAAGCATGGCTAACTTTTCATCATTTGTATCATTTGTATATCTCAAAGCCACAAATAACTTAATAATAATAACTTAATAAAAGAAAAACGCAGAAGATATAATTACAGAGTAGTGGACAGATCACAGTAAAACACTAGCTAGAAGAAAAACAGAAATTATGGCAACAAGAATGGGCCTTTTCACTGATTTTTTTTATTGCTTTATGTGATAGTGTTTTATAAAAAAAAATTCGCCGTATTTTTTTAGCATGATTTTTATCGAAAAAAAATATCAAAAGTGTGGAAGTAAAGCGCGCGCTTTGAACGTGACGTCACGCACTCACCTTAGTGACGTCGACGAGCCTACGTGTATACCGATGTATCATAAAGTTGGTTCCCTGCTTTTTGACAGTTGACGTTGAAATTGACACTTTGACAGTCGTTTCTCCTTAGTTTGGATTTTTGTGTTTAGAAAATGTTTAAAGAGTGCTTTATACCAACACGTACAAATAACAACATAAATTGTCCAATCAACTTCCGGCAGATTTTCTGCACTTCCTTTAGAAAAACCTGGCTCCATTTTCTTCCACTATTATACAGAAACAAAGCAATACACAATTCGTAAAGGAACACACAGAACATATTTAAGAGAACACTTAAATAATGAGTATCCCAACAGATGGATTGGTCGTGGAGGTCCACAAGAATGGCCACCGAGGCCTCCTGATTGTAACCCTTACGACAATTTTTTATGGGGCCACTTAAAAAGCGAAGTTTATAGAGTCGAAATTGATAGTAGGCAACAGTTAATCCAGCGCATCGTTACAACCTGCAACGAAATAGGGAATAATCGGGCAATGATACGTCGATCAATTGGTAACCTAACTAAACGCGTAAGAGAATGCACAGAAGCTGGGCCACTTTGAAAATTTACTTTAGTGCAAATTATGTTTTTTTTTTATTTTTAAACACATTTAGTTATTGGTTTGTTGTTTATTGTTACCTATTTGGAAATTATTTTATTTAATTCGGTTTTAGTTTGTTCCGTTTTCCAATTTTGATTAAGTGTGAAATCTTGCTGATTTCCTTAATTAAAGTAACCTGTTGCTTAGGCCTAAATAGTTTTACTATCTATCACTTTGAATAAGCCTACTATGGTTGATTAAATATTTTGTTAATTTATACCCGATTACTTATTAGATTACATTACATTTTCTACCAAAATTTATCTTTAAAACGTGTAGGAATTAGGATTCACCCAGACCACCTAGCGTCAATAGAATTTTTGCTAATTTTAGTTACAAAATTATTTATCTCACGTGATTTTCATTTAATATAGTTCTGAAATCCATATTCTTGCACATTTAACACTGTATTTAAATAACTACAAAAGTATAACAAAAAAGTGAAATAGGCCATTTTGCTTATTTTTTGTGTTCTTTTCGAATAGCATATAAAAATTTTTAAAAAATATACAGGGTCATGTTTTTTAGAGGTAAAGAAGAAACCTAAATTTTAGTGATCCGGACCTGGATTTTTTTTTCATGTCTTACATGTACTTCTAAAGGATCGTTACTGTACTAGCTGTACCAAATATGAATCCATTATTCCGTTTCCTGTCAAAGTAATGACAAAAAGTAGTTTTTGCGAAAAATTATAAAACACCCTGAAACTTCATAGTGAAGGCCCAATGAGACATTTCTATGGGAGGTTCTGATTACCACTGATGTTCTCTACCTCCTATTAAGCTATACCCCTCTCCTGATGCAACACCCTGTATATACTTGACTGAAATATTCGCATACTAATCTAATTTGATCCACATGGCAACATCACTACGGAAAATTAATCCGGGAGATTATAATTCGGACCGTGTGGCATAAAGCGTTACGCAAGTGATGAGGTATTCAATTGCAATGGTCGAGCGAGCTGACCGATTCCAGCCGGAAATGGAAGATCAGATTCCGTGACCCTCAGCGCTCAATTTGACGATTTGCCAAAGAAAAGACTCGGGAAAATGATGGATAGCAGAATTCATAAGGGATGTGGTTAGAATATAATAACCCACTTGTGACGGAGAGGGCGCGATACCGAGGAGTCCGGTAATCTCATCAGCAGTTGAGAAATATATATTTGACAGATGACGGGCCATTTACAAAAAAGTAGGAAGTTGTTTACAGCGGTTGGCTTTTATTACGTTCGGTATTGTTTTATTGACAGAAGTATTTCTTTCTATAAAAATCGGTATTTATACTTTAAGAAATCGTTTGTAATGTTAAAGTAAACTGAGAAGCTACGGGGTAAATCCATAAAATGATAAGAAAACTTTGTAAATTATAATACAGTTTTTTATTTAAGAGGGGAATGAGAAGAGCTAATGTCACAATACTCCTCAGATGTAAGCACGATGTTGTTGTATTTATTTCCTTTTAGTTTAAGAAATTTGTCTATATTATAATAGTACTCCTTATTTACTCATATTCATTTTATTTGACTACATTACATACATGTCAGGTACATTTGTAGCATGTCAAAATACAATTATCTACAGATAAAGAATATAAAAATTTAATAAAAATATTTAAAAAATTCAGTCAAATACAGATTAAAATACTACAAAATAAAAATATTGTACATATAAACACAAACAGAAATGCAAATAGAGATACTTAAATGTATTCCACACAAACACTCAAAGAAATAGTATGGGTAAATTCAACAAAAAAAAAATGGTTAACTAACAATATCGTTAATTTTGTTAAACAAAACTATATTGATGGTATTTTTAAACAAGAGGTGATTGTTATTATTTTTTTTTTTTAACTATTTAACGTCGGCGTATTTCCGCTACCAGGGCCTATCACCGACGCCAGGAGACGAGTTACCATTAACCTGGAAATTTTGCCGAACCTCTTCCCTTAAGAAGAGTAGGGATCTTTTACTTGCCTAACATTTAATGGACAAGGGACCGCCTGCTTTACATCCCCTCCGAAGGATGGTATATCCACTACGTAATCCTCGTCTGAAATTACGTAACTTCCGAGTATTCACTGATATACAAGCCTCTAGAAGGTGGGACGAGAACGCTGTATTTCCCAAGATGGGAGCCCATCCAAGTACTAACCGCGCTCGACGTTGCTTCAACGGAATATCGACTGATATTCACATTGAAGTCGCCTCTACGCTTGCCCCTGATTGTTATTTTAATTAATAAAAAGTTGTCGTACAACAAAACAAACATTAACTTAAAAAATAGATGAATAAGACTATTATTTTGTTCGTCTGACTATTATTTTGTTGAATTCTGTCAGATTAAACTAGATAATAGTATATTTTATTTTTAACTATTATCGAATTGTAATTCTAACCCAGCATTAGTTCGCTGTATTATTGTACTTGGTAGACAAACCAATATTATTGTCGTCTTCTAGAAGTTCTAAAAGAATTACCATAAAATTTTCTTGCTCACCACGTAGTCTATTACAGAAATTATTCCCAGATGACGCCACATACAAATCACTGACAATAATCAATCATGCATTATCTTATACTCTTATGAATTTATAAAAAATTAATAACACGATTGCAATGTTCAAATTCTCTCAGGGATCATCGATATATTTGGATGGATCTCATAAACGATCTCTAATCTTTGGTTTGGGTGGTCTGATGTCTCAATACTGAGATTTTGGCTAACCAAAAAAAAACTTCATCATACAATAAAGTGTAGATCAACCTAAAAATTAGTTGGTGAACAGAAAACAGAGTCGTTGTACTATTTAATTGTAGACCAAATTGAAAATGGTTAGTGAACATAAAAAAATGTCATTGTACTATTTAATTTGTTACAAGAAGATATGATTATTAAACTACTATTTGTTTACGAAAACAAATAAAGTTGTATGACTATTCTTTTCTGATTGATTTAACTATGAAACTAGATAGGCGCGATTTCATATGCTCTTTTTGGTTGAATTTACCTATCATTTTCTTTGAGTGAATATACATATGATACTATGAAAAGGTTATTATTCGTAAATTTAAAAAATCAGGGTTGTGTCTAAATAATCAGCCACCGAAAAAAAAAAAAAACAGTTTCTTAAAATATAAGATTCTATTTTACTTTTAAAACAGCTGTAATTCAACGACTTAATATTCGTCGGCAATTTATTATATATTTTTAAATTTAGTGAATTTTTTTGGGATTTAGTTAATCTAAAACGAGTTCTTAATATACTACCAGATCTAGTAGAATAATGATGAAAATCAGATTGACTGTTGAAGTTAATAATATTTTTGTGAACTTCCAATAATAGGCTAAAAAAAATAAAGAAAATAATAAATAATGAAGGAACGGACATTATATCCAATTTAATAAATATAGGTTGCCAATGGTCAGTCATTCCTGGACCTGCTATAATGCGAATGGCTTTTTTTGCAGTACAAAAATTTTTTAGGCATGAGTTGAGTTACCCCACAGAATAGTTGCATAACAGTTACGACTGTGGAATAAGGAAAAATAAGTAGTTTTAAGAATTTCAGGACTTACAATATTTTTCATTCTACGAAGTAAAAAGAGCATACTGGACAGCTTCCTGCCCAACTGATCCACACTGATACAAAGTGACCCCCAGTAAATTTACACTACTACCTTCAGTGATATTAACATTTGCGGAAAAAATGAGATTCTGTGTTTTTTCTCTGTTTAAGTTTATTTGCTGTGAACCAATTCTCAGCTTTTTCTTCCATTTCTTTTGCAATCTTAGTTAGATTTAACAAAATTTTTTCATTAATATATATTATAATTAATATGGGTCCAAGGACGGAACCTTGAGGCATACCATTCGTAACAAAATTGAATTCAGATATGATATTATTAACTGCAACGCACTGTTTTCTATTGTTTCAGTAAAAACTGAAAAGTAATAGTGGAACACTTCTAAAGCCATAGTATGATACTTTTTCCAGCAGAATGTCGTGAGCGACACATTCAAAGGCCCCAGGTCACACAGTGTAATCATTGTGTGATTTCCCTCTTCAAGGTCATCGACTATATCACTCACGATTTAATATAGTTTGTGTGGTTGAGCAATTTTTACGAATTCCAAATTGATGGCAACATAGAAGGCAGTTGATATCCAGGTACTTGATCAACCTGGTTTTTAAAATTTTTCCACGATTTTCGAAAAAAATAGGTATAATGGAAATGGGACGGTAGTTGTCTATAGAATTAGGATCTCCTTTTTTAAAGAGAGGTATAATTTTTGAAATTTTAAAAGTATCAGGATGTTCGCCTGAGATGAAACATGCATTTATCAGTATTGTTAATATAGGTTCAATTATGTCTGCAGTTTCTTTTTTAATTTTATTATTTAGCTCATAAATGTCAACAGGATAAATCCAATTACAGGACAAAACAAAAATAACCATAAAAAGCTGAGTGCAAGTATGTTAAAGAGACAGCAAATGCAAGAACTACAAAAACTACATTTTATAAGCTTAATTTTCAAGTGACTCTTAGCCGTATCTAAAATACTTTCTTTTTGGGATACTATTTTCACAGAAATTACTTATTTTTGTTTAGGTTGTGACAGATAATATGTGCACATGTGCTGCACATTAGTTTTTAAGTTATTGCAATATAACGTACTGTGTTATTTGGATCCTAGTCTAGGTACCAGGCAATTTATTTGAGCAACAATCCCAGAACACTCAATTTCACGTCTTAATAATTTATATAAAATGATATAGATAGTAGCCTTAGTTCTAAACTGAATATCAAATCGATTAAGCAAGACATTATGTTTGATTCCTCTTGCTGGATAAGTACCAACAGTTCTAAAGGATGGGAAAAATTTTCGTTGAATTTTATCGACGGCACTTTTTGATAATTATAACACGAATTCCAGATTATATTCAAGTTAGGATATCACAAATGAGAAATATAAAATTTTCAAGGCTTGTAAATTTTTACAATTTCTTATAACGATGCCAAGCTTTTTTATAGCTTCTTTTAAATTAATATGTTTTTAAATGAAAGATGATGATCAAAAATTCATAGATCTTCATTGTGCATCAGAATAAAATTATACCATAAATATTATAGTCCTAATTAAAACCAGTTCATTTATTAGTAAATAAAAAAACTTTTTATTTATTAATATTCAAATGAAGTTTATTTAATATGCATCGGTCTCGTAACTTATTAATTCCAGACTGTAAACTATCACAAACATCCATAAACTCAATACTATTAAATATTTTCGGCAAAAAGTAGTTTGCTACAATTAATTTGACTGCACAAATCATTAATAAAAAGTAAAAACTATAGAGGTCCAAAATTAGAACCTTATGGAACACCAAAAGTGGCTACGAAAACTTCCGGCCATTATACTATCTAATAAATACGATGTAAAAAATAATATTGTAGCTGAACCCAAAATGATGTAATTTATTTAGTAACAAAGTATCATCTATTTTATCGAAGGCTTTCGTAAATTGAACATAGAACAGTTTTTCTCAATTTCTTCTTAAATCGTAAAAAGTGTATAGAACCAAATATGTTGACGATTAAATTCTATATAAAAACTGTTCTGTTAGTTTATTTTAGCTAATCCTCACTGAATTCTAGCAAATTAAGTTCAAAGTTGGGGATAGTTCTACGCCAGCGACCTACAATACATTGCGAATTTGTAGTTGACGGTGGTAATTTGATTCACCGTGTGGCATGGCCAAAACAGGGTACATTTCCTGACATTTACTCATCAATCCGCATGTTAACTTTATACGTAAACTTTACGGTCACCATGTAACTGTAGTGTTTGATGGATACGCTGAAAACTGCAGTAGTACAAAGAGCCTTGAAGGACAACAACGACTTCTGAAATGAACTTCGGATACAATTGCATTCAATGAAAACACACCAATAGACGATCAACAAAAGACATTCTTAAGTAATATAGCTAACAAAGATCGTTTAATTTTTCATCTTCTCGAGAAATTAAATGCTGAGAATATTAATACGCTTACTGCTTTAGACGATGCTGATTTACTAATCGTCACGACCACCGTCGATTTACCAAGTCAGCACGACACTGTGGTTGTAGTTGGTCGATTTACCCTGCTGGAAGCCGAACTGCATATTTGAAATTAATTCATATTTTCAAATGTAATTTGTTACCCTAATTTTTAGTATTTTCTCTAAAGCTGAACAAACGGAAACTTCTTTGAATAGCTACAGATTCACTTCTTTTAATAAGTTGGTTGGCAAATCCAATCAGACTGTAATTTTGTCTAGATTGCCACCAACATCTGCAGCATTAAAACAGCATTGTTGCCGGGTATTTCACCAAATTCAATCTTGGCGAGGAAAAAATATGCAGCTAACGCAGTGAGGTTGGAAAAAAATGGACAATATTGTATCACCAGTTTTTATTACCCAGGCGCCGAAAACTTTATACATTATTTCTTATAAACAGTACTATTTGCCTGTACTAGTATTCACCTGTCCAAGTTTGTCATTGTGATCAGATATATAGTGAGTAAATACTGTCAAATTGCTACGAAACCATGCTGTGGGAAAGAAATCTGTTGACTTAGATTGGATTAGATTCGATTGTACAAGACTTCGATTGTACTTTGAAGATTTTGGTGAAATTCCAAAATATGGTTATAACTCGGTAGTTTGATACGAAAGAGGAATATTCGCTTTTGAAAACTGGACAAACTTTTCCAAATTTCGAAGAACTAGGAAAGTAATTTTTTTCAATACCTTATTGAATATTATTTGTAATAGATGTGCAAAAACAAACGCACTATCTTTAATTATAAAAGCTGGAAACATGTCAAAACCGTACATTATTTTTTGTAAATTCCTTAACAGCGTCAGTTATCTCAGAAACTGAAACAGTATGTATGTTTATGATATCACAATTATTGACAATGACATCTGTATACTCACAATTGGTATCACGTTCGATTTCAAACTGCCAAAGATATGAACAATTTGCTTCTTCATCTGTATCGAAACCTTCAAATTAGTAAGTTTCGCTGACGAGGAATTAAATGACGGTGAAGCACATTATGAGCAAAAAGACGAAAACTTTTATAATCTAACATTTTAAGCTAGTTGTTCTTCAAATAAACATTTGTTGACACAAGGAGATCTGAATAATTAAATCTCGATCGTGAATTTAAATATCGAAGAAACAGGCAAAACTGTTGGTCAAGACTATAGGTTTAGAATTTTTTGCTATATGAAACTAAAGTTTGCTCGATAACAATTTCCTGTGAATTTTACTTCTCGACTACCACGACTCACAGAAATACTTTAAACAAAACTGGCAACCAATTAAAATCCTTATTTATGTTTATAACCCCCTGTATAAGTATTATTATACCTATATGATTTAATCTTCTTCCACTTCTTGCTTTCAAAATAGAAATTATATTATGCGTCAAAGCTAACAGAAATAGCTACTCAATGTTGCAGTCAATGTAAATAATTTATTTCTATGAGTTTGTTGTGCAGTAAAAAAATACCATTGGTCTCTAGGCTACAACACCGTACAAAGGATGATATATTTCACATAATGGGTTAATAAATGACACTTGTTCATTTGATGCTTTTTATATTATTTATTATGTGGCAAAATAAACTCTGATATATTTTATTACAGCTACTTGTAAACCTACAGGTTTTAAAATTAGTGCACATTTATTTTGTGAAGAGCGGGCGTTTTATGGATAGCATAAATCCAGTTTTTACAATTAATAAGTGGTAATTAAGTTACCAAGTAGGAGGTCAACACACTACCCCAACACTATGACAAAAACAAATTTCCAGCCAGACAAGTTTGGGAAATCCCAAACTTCATTTTTAAACAAAAACCAAGGAGGTGTTATGAAGTGTACTTTCATGAAAATAATAATTTATGACAAAAGATCTGTCAGATGTCAATTAACAAAAATTGTCAGACAGACAAATTTTTTCAAAAATTAATTAAAAATAGCAGTTAACTAACACATTCTTACTGGTCTGGCAGGCGTAACATGTTTATTACATGTTTTTCAACAATTTTCACCTTTTAAATTTGAGGTGTTCGATGGGGTATCTTTTTGTGCCGTAGAAGCTTAGACTAAAACCTTTGATTTATATTTATCTTTAAAATATTTTAATGTATTACCTAATGATTTAAAACATCTCTTTTTCTTTCTTACCAATATTATTCGGATCAATTAATAATATTTTAAATTGATGTGCTAAACATAATTTAAAATTTGAAATTTCTCAGGCAATGCAAGTAAGACTTACCTGTCAGGCAGCGCTACTTAAGTGATTTATAATTCCAGCCTTCTACAATTTTGCAGGCATTTTTCATATTATTCATGAGGTGACAGCACCTGACAAATAAGTTCGAGATTGTCTGTCACAACTGAACAAAGAAGTGAACATATTTATTAGTATAAATAACTAGTAGTTGAAATAAAGAAATATATGCTAAAGCAAGTCTTTAAATAACTTATGTAATTTTTAAATTCAAAGATTTTGCTAAATTCAGTTGAAATGTCTGTTGAAAAATTATTTATAAACACACATACGAGTTAATAGTCCGGTCGAATTATCACGAATAGTATTAAAATGTGGCGAAAATACATAACCACGATTTCATTGTTTCAAGTTGATGGGTTGGACATCCACAATAAGCCATTATGGTTTGCCAACTGATGTCATACCGAATAAGGGGGGTGGGGGGTCGTAAATTTGAAAAGTCGGTTTTTCGCGTTTAAATAGAATCTGAGAGGAAAGTTCAAATGGGAAAGTCATAGATAAGAGAAATTGAACAACTCTCGAAGAATAAAATTTTTCTTCTCATAGCAAAATCTGACAGAAAGTGAAGTACTTATAGCCATCTTTCGAAGACTTTTTTTTTTTTCAAAAAAATTGAATATATCAAAAAATAATGCAGATATCGATCTGAAATTTTTATCAGATGTTCCCTCCTATATAGCACATACTTCAGTAAAATCTCAAAAATTTCTCTAAAATATTGCTGAAATTAAATTTTTTTTTTCAAAATTTCGGTTTTTATTGAATTTACTCCTGACCTATTAAAGCTATCTTAACGTTCATTTTATAGGTTTTTTTAATACCTATGACTTTCTTATTTGAACTTTCCTCTCAGATTATTAGCCTTCTTTTTAAACGCGAACGCCACCTCCCTTATCCGATATAACATCAGTTGGCAAACTATAAGGGCTTAAAACAATAAAATCGTGGTTATGTATTTTCGCCATGTCAAATTACAATTCGACTGTACTATTAATATCAATTCGAACATTCTTAAAAAAATTGTCGTCTCGAGTCAATCTTGTTATCTCGAGCGATACACTTTGGCACTGAATTTGTCTATATCACTCATTAAAAATAATATACAGTGTGGAATAGCCAAATGGAATAAATTCAGTATCTCAATTATTGTGCATATTTTTAAAAAATCCTGAGACACGTCGATTTTGGATTCTGAAATGGCATTTTGCAACGTACAAATTTCATCCCTCTTCGAGTGGCAATTGCAATCCCTAAATTTTTAAATGGGAAGTAGGAGCTTGTGATACCTCATTTGAAAGGTCCTTTCATTCTCTATTCAAAAATGCTATAGTTTTAATATTTATTGCAAAAATTAATGGTAAAAAAATTAATTCATGTGCTTAACCGAATTTACTACAGCAAACTAAAAAAAAAAAACTTAACTTCAATGTAGTAAATATTCAAAATGAGTTCCTTGAACGTCTTGGTAACATCATAATCGTAAATAAAAATGTCTTCTAACGTTTTCCAACATCTGAGGCGTGACCGACCTAATAACATTTGTTATTCTTCTTCTTAAGTCAGCTATATCGCGTGGCTTAGTTTGGTATACCATACTTTTCACATATTCCCATAGAAAGAAATCTAAAGGTGTAAGACCAGGAGAATGTGCTGCCTAATCTAGCGATCCTCGCTTCCCTATCCACCGATGTGGAAATGTTAAATCGAGGTATTGCCGGACATCGATTCGGCAATGTGGCGGTATTCCATCCTGCTGAAACCATATTCCATCCGCTGTAACTTGTGGGTTTCCTTGAGCAAAACTGGCACGACATTATTTAGGAGCAGAGCTAAATAATTCTCCCCATTCAAATTTCCATCAATGAAAAAGGGACCAACGACATGGTTTTTAATCATCCCCCGCCCAAACATTAACCGTTTCAGGATTTTGCGTATGTAATTCTCTCATCCAGTGAGCCTTTAGCCCAGTAGCGACAAATTTGACGACAGCCATGAAGAGTAAAAGTGGACTCATCCGAAAACAAAACATTTTCTAGTTGGAAACCATTGTTATCTAACCTTTGCATCACAAAAATATGTTCTTCTATCAACATCGTCTACACTAAGCTCCTGAGTTGGGGTCAGTTATAGGAATGCATTTTATTTTCTTTTAATACTCGAATAATTGAGGAATGGGAAACATTAAATGCTGAAGCTGCTAGTCGACTTGAACTGTGTGGGTTTTCTTCAAACTCAAGCAGTATATCTAATTTGGTATCGTTACTCATTGCATTGGAAGCTTCTTTTTTTATCTGCCGTACATATCCATTTTCGCGAAACTGCTTTTCAATTTTGCTAATTGAACCTTGGGATATACGCGGCAAATCAGGGAATTTTTCTTGAGATAGGCGAGTAACTAATCATCTGTGTTTAGAAATTGCAGTTAGCAAACTCAAACAATATGCAAAACACTGACAACTATTTATTGACAACTATGACTACTATTTATTACTGGCAATGTCAGAAGAAGAAGAATTTCTATGTTTTTATGTCTTCTTTTCAGTTGATAATGTTGAGTTTCTCAAAAATAAAAATAAAATTGTTAAGTATCACACATACAGAAACTTTTCAAATTTTGATGATAACCAATTTTTGAATGACCTTAATGAAGTAAACTGGTATAATTATTATCGTTTAGGATTCATAAATTTCAAGGTTGATTTTCTTAATTCGGCTATCATAGAATTATTCAATGAACACGCCCCTGTCATCAATGTACGCATTACAAAAAAACCGGCTCCTTGGTTAAGTGATACGGTAAGAATTTTGGAAAAGCGACGTAACAGTCACTCAGGAAATATAAACGAACAAAATTAGATGCAGATTGGGAATCTTACAAATGCCTGCGAAACTATACAAAAGGTGCAATAAAAAGAGAAAAATATGCGTTCGCAGATCAAAATTCTGGGAAAAATGACAGTAAAAGTAATTGGAGCGTCATAAAGCAATTAGGTTTTTCAAATAAAAATAAGTTCCTATGCATCTTTCAAATGTGGATGATATTAATAATTACTTTGTGAACTTATCAACAAATAATGTACCAGATTGTAAAAATAGCATTACATATTATAATAACAATTTAATGAACGAAAACACTTTTAGCTTACAATTAGCCTCAGTAGAAGATGTAATAAGTTCACTTAATAGTATTAAATCTAATGCTTATGGATCAGACAATATAAATATAAAAATGATAAGACACTGCCCACCTAACTTGCTACCTCAATTAGTACATCTCATAAATTCATGTATTGAACAAAAATATTTTCCTGATAAATGGAAAGAAGCCTATGTTCGACCTCTACCTAAAAATACTTAGCCGGAAACTTTATCAGATCTTCGTCCGATAAGCATTTTACCAGTTTTGTCAAAAGTATTGGAAAAAATTATAAATAAACAAATAGTAACTTATCTAAATGCTAACAATATTTTACCTGAATATCAGTCGGGATTTAGTCAGGGTAAGTCCACTGCCACTGCCTTGACTAAAGTCAGTGACGATATTATAAGAGCTACAGATAAGAATGAGGTGACTGTGTTAATATTACTTGATTTCAGCAAAGCGTTCGACACGATTAACCATGAACTACTCTGTGCTAAATTACATTACATAGGATTTGATGTCGGTGCATTAAATTTTTTAATTAGTTATATATGGCGGAGACAACAAAAAGTGGTCTTGAACAACTGTGTATCAAACAGCCTAATTGTGCTCAAAGGAGTGCCGCAGGGCTTTATTCTTGGGTCGTTACTTTATAATATATATACTTTCGACTTTGACAAGACAGTGACTAACATGAATGACAACCTTAATATACTAAACTTAGACTCCTTTATAATTATAAAGATTCTCTTCCAATAAGATTGAAGGCATTATTATGTGATTCATTAATTTTATCAAAATTTAACTATGTTGATGTAGTATATGGGCCTGCTATAAATAAAAGAGTGAGCACCAAAATTGAAAGAGTACAAAGATCCTGTTTACTCTACACTTTTAACTTACATAAATATGATCATGTTTCCCACAAATTAAAAGATCTAAATTGGCTAACAATGCAGCAAAGACGAGAATTACATTTAATTAATTTCGTACATAAAGTTATGAAAATGGAATCGCCCAAATATTTAAAAAATAAACTTGTCTCAAGATCGAATTTACATTCCATAAATATCAGAGCTCATAGTGCACTTTACGTACCTCAATTTCACAGTATGTTATTTAAAAAATCATTTACTTATGCAGCTTGTCATTTTTATAATAAATTACCAGAAAATTTTAAATCCTTGTCTGTTGTTGCATTCAGAAATTCTATCCGAACTCATCTGGAAGGTCAAAAGTAAATAATTCTAGAAAGCACTTTTTCATATTTGTTCAATAGTGTCTATTTTTAAATATATTTTTGTTTAAGTATAGGTTGTCATAGTATGTTGTTAACTACGTAGTCATTAATAATTAATTTTCGTGATTAGATGGGATTTTAACCTCTGTTACTATATTTAATGTCACTATTTATTGTTATTGTTATTTATTATATAATATTTATCATTGATTGTATTACACAGTTGTATTATATGTAATGTAATAGTAATGAGGGTTAAGTGGAAAAGTGTCGTATAGACAAACTTCGCCCTCAACAAATAAAGGTGTTTATTATTATTATTATTATTATTATTATTAAAAAAAACACTCAACATGTTTTTACTAGCCTGCAAGAAAAAAAAATAGCAAGTTTTTATGTTTTTCGTTTGTTATAGCGAATTTCGTCAAACAGACCTTTATTTTTGCAGTAAATATTAAAACCATATCATTTTTGAATAGAGAATGAAACGATCTTTCAAAGAAGTATCACAATACCTACTTTCCATTTAAAAATTTAGAGGTTGCAACTGCCACTCGAAGGGGGTTGAATTTAGTGATTAAACTTATACGTTGCAGGATTTCATTTCAGAATCCAAAATCGAAGTATTCGGGATTTTTTATAAATATGCACAATAATTGAGATACTGAATTTATTCCATTTGTCTGTTTTACACTGTATATAACTAACTATAATATACAGATGATTTTTAAGATGGAGAAAATATAAATACTGCAATAAAAGAAGTAAAAGAAATGTTCATATAAATTTCATTATTTCGTCTGTTATCTTTGTTTATAGTATTATCAACCACTTTAGTCGAGGATCATTGATATTTGTTAAAATGAAAAAAATTAGAAGTTGTTGATTTTATTTCCTTAACTTGATCTTAAATGTATCTAAAGTCTTATTAAATTAAGTAAATATTGTATGTTTACTTACAATATGGTTTTTAATAAACACCCTTATCATTTCCAACAAATATTTTAAACGTACCAATAACACAGCCCCACAAAAAGAAAGTTCAAAGCAGCGAATCAGACCCATGTATCTCTATGTATTTTCGGTCGCTGAATCCGAATCCGGGGTCAAAAAAAATCGTACACCCCCAAAATCATTAGCTAGAGCCAAAAAGCTACGAGAAAAGTAGTTACATCTTAATCAATCGAATTATACAAATTAAGGTTAAACAGCAGCGTACATACAATAGATATGAAACACACCCCCAGGGAGGGGCGGCATATATAAAAAAATCGATCCAAAACAGCAATGACTGCTGAAAAATCTGGAAATGCTTAGGTTTTGTTAAAATGATAAGAAACTGCATCAGGTCCGACGTAATCTTCATAAACTGCCCCTATAGAGTTGAGAACAACACCCTCAAGTTTAAAGGACACGAGAAAAATAAGAAAAAACGTGAAATGCAACAGGATTTCTAATTTCATGGATGCTATATGATCGGCTGAAATTACGTAGTACTTTAAAATAGAACTAGAAACTTACGTACCATCAACATCCTACAGTGTCAACCCTCAAAGAGTGTGAAAACTACCCCCTATGTAAGATTTGACTATAAAAAGTTACAGTGACTTCTATAAAAATTCGAAACACCTGCGTTGTGTCGAAGAGAGAAGAAACTAGGCTATGTTCGACACTGTGCTTAAAAACCACCCCCACGGATTTGCGAGACGCCACTTTTATAAAAAAAAAACTATGAAAATGAAACGAATAAGCAACAGTACAGCTTTTCAGTAGTCACTGCAGCATTTTTTTCGTTGGATCTGAATTACGATAGTTTACATCCTTTCTGGGGGTGTTACTTAATAACATTGATAGGACATGAGTTCAAACTCTAAGTGTGCAACATGATTTTTGTCAATCATAGCATCCATAAAAATGTAAATCCGGTTAGTTTCTCTCTGTTTTTCCAGCATCCTACGGGTAGCATCTCGCAACTCCGTGGGGGTGGTTTTCAAGCACAGCGTCGAACATAGTCTAGTTTCTTCTCTCTTCCACACAACACCGGTGTTTCGAATTTTCATAGAAGTCACTGTAACTTTTTATAGTTTTGGATCGATTTTTTTAAATATGGGGGCTAGTTTTCGCCCCTCCCTGGGGGTGTGTTTCATATCTATTGTATGTACGCTGCTGTTTAACCTTAGTTTGTATAATTCGATTGATTAAGATGTAACAACTATTCTCGTAGCTTAATATACTTTTTACCCCATTTCAGGGTTGTTTTTTGGCTCTAGCTAATGATTTTGGGGGTGTACGATTTTTTTTGACCCCCGGATTCAGAGTCAGCGACCGAAAATACATAGGGATACATGGGTCTGGTTCGCTGCTTTGAACTTTTTTTTTGTGGGACTTGTCACCGTGAAAATTGTTAGTTTTGGCGAAGTCGCCAGTACCAAAAACCTCATAATTTGTGTATAACTTGAATGTTATTTTAAATCAAATGAATACAACGTTTTCAATTAATCATAAACTCTTAATTTTGATTAAATAGTACTTCTAAAATACTTTTGATAATTTGAAAACGCAAGAAAAGTTGATAATTACAAAATATATTTATAACACAGCCACATAGAAAGAAAAATGCTCTGTAGCAAAAATCTACCCATCATCTTCCTATGAATTTCGACGTGCTGAAAACAAACCTGATATCCAAATTGCTTGATTTTGTCTAAATTTTTAAATCACGAGAAATGCTGCTTTTCGTAATTTTTTGCGATTTAAAAACAATTAAGAGAAAATCAAGAAATCTGGATATCAGATTCGTTTCTAACACGTCAAATTACATACAAGATACAAAATACTACAATATCTCCAATTAAAACATAAAAACTGGTATGGGGTAAGTTTATAACCTGTTCTTTTTCTTGTTAGTCGGTTTATTGAATACTGTTTTTAGGATTCGTTCTTGCATAATTTCTAGTCGTTGTATGCATTTAAAATTCAACCCCATCCTTGTTTTTAGTTTCCTCTAAGTTTCTGCCTCATAATATAATAATGACCGATAACATTAATAGGGTGCCCTTCACTTTTGCTTTGCAAAATATTATTAAATATATTATGAACAGAACGGGACCTAGAACGTTGCCTTGTGGTACCCCACAATTAATCGTTCTGAATTCACTCTACGTGCTCACAATATGAACAGTTTTATAAACATTAGTTGACAGTGAATACAATTATGCGAGTATATAAAGGAATATTTGCTTAACTCCATTAACTACATATTATCAAAAAGACCAACCAACCTCAATACTATTAATATTATTAAATATATTATGAACAGAACGGGACCTAGAACGTTGCCTTGTGGTACCCCACAATTAATCGTTCTGAATTCACTCTACGTGCTCACAATATGAACAGTTTTATAAACATTAGTTGACAGTGAATACAATTATGCGAGTATATAAAGGAATATTTGCTTAACTCCATTAACTACATATTATCAAAAAGACCAACCAACCTCAATAATTACTATTAATTATTATATGTAGCTAACTATTTGTTTGAATTGTTATGTCTCTATCGACAATATAAGTATTTTATGAATACTTCAACAAAATATCCCAAATATTTTAGTATATATATATATATATATATATATATATATATATATATATATATATATATATATATATATATATATATATATATATATATATATATATATATATATTGATATCATTCAATATTAATAGCAATAAAATTTAATTTTAGCAAAATATAAAACAAAATTTCAGTTTGTCACTCTGGCTTAATTATTTGCTGGTGAATGATTACCAGATAACATTTTTTGCAATTATTGAATCGACGTGAAGAATTTCTACCTGAATTATTTACTTGAATGATAAAATCAAAGGCAATGTTTATATAAAATTTACAAGGGACAAAATAAGGTCAGCAAATATGTACTTAAATTGAAGTTAACCCTTTAAAAATTCATCAAAATGCTTAAATTAATGTGAACTGGAAAATGTAAATTTATTTTACTACTGCATCATACACAAGCAAATAAAATCAAATAATCGAGTTACGTAGTTAATGCCTGAATTAATATTTGAGGGATCAGAAAGTGAAATTGGACAATTTTGAGAACAAATACACTTCTAAACTAATGTTTGTGAAATACGGCATTTGGTTTATAGCCCAGTAAAAGCTCCAAAAACTCGCAAAATGAATATATTTTTTAATGAGTTAATGAAAGTGTATAGAATAATATCATGAAAAGTTTATCAGATGCAAAACATAAAAAAGTGAAAAGAAAATGTTTTCTTCCATTTTTTCAAAATATTGAAATTAAGTCAGGAAAAAATAAAAAGTACAGGTGGATAGACCATGTGTTTCTGAACAAAAAATGTTCTAACAAAATTTATCGATAAAGCCACGGTATTCCTTAAAAAAAATTGTGAAATAACTTTGTCACTCTGCGCGGCTAAGCGCACAGTTAAATGCATACTATATATATAACCTCTAAAAATTCTTAGCAGCAAATAAAGCTTTTTTCACTTGCTGATTACACATTTTTAACATTTTTCTTAGTGAATAGGGGTATAGTGAGAATGGAGGGAAAATATATAATTATGAACGCATTCGCAGACACCACACATAGCCACTGGATCGAAGCAGATCTGCTGCGCCGTCACTCGCATGAATTTTTACCTGCCTTTACTGAATTGTATATATTACAAGTACACCTATCCATGTTTCAACTATATCCAATAGATTCCTTATACGTTTGTTAATGTATTGGAAAAGTTCCAGAATTTATATTCAAAACTATATAGAGTTATAAGGATAAGATCGTGAAAATCGCTATTTTTGATCACGATGGGATTGATCATATTTTCGAAAAAATGCATACTAAACGAATTTGTGTTTGAACATTCGAAAAGTACACATTTTTCCGAAATAGTGAAGTTTAATTTTTCCAATGGGTCAAATTCTCGGCAAGTACAGCCTCCAATATAAACATATATTTATCAAAAAAATCAGCAAGCAGTGAAATTAAAATGATTTGAGATGTACTTTCTTTTTGAATCCACGTTACTACAACTTAATAAGCCATAAAAATCATGAAGTGTACATACTTTTCAACAGTTCTCAATAAAGAAAGAATTTTTTTGAAGGGCTCTTGTTCTTCTTATTGCGACGATTGAGTTCGGGCGTGATGATAATTAAGTATATTTTTCCCATCCATCCTTTGCTTGTATTTTTTAAAACAAAGAAGCATCGGAAAGCTACAATTTCCATCTTTTGAATGAACCAACATTCATATGGATTGAACAAATTCTGATTCAGTGACATGTAATTCAATGCGTCGGTGTCACAGTCATGCGTATTCAAGCGCGCGCACGCTTGGATCTCGCTCCGAGTAACAACGTTACTTGACTATTTTTTTTCGGGAATACGGTGGCTTTAGAGATACATTTTGTTAGGACATTATTTGTTCATAAACACGTGATCTATCTATTTGTATTTTTTTATTTATTCCTACATTGACTTAATTTCAAAATTTTGAAATGAATAAAAAAATTTTGTTTCACTTTTTTTATGTTCTGCATCCGAGCGAAATGCAAACTTTTCAGGATATTATTCTATATACTTTCACGAACTCATTAAATAGAAAATTATTCATTTTGCAAGTTTTTGGAGGTAAATACCTTCAACAACTGGGCTATTATCTTTCTCTTAAGGCTTAATTGTAATTTTAAAATTTTTAATGCATTAAAATGTCCTTTATAACTTCATTGATGCTTTAGTTAGGTCTCAGAACGATAGTACATTAAAGACAAGATTTGACCTTTGCTTACTTACTAAAAAGTAAATGAGAAAGACATTAGACTAGCTGTTAAAATTGTTGAATATAAAAAGTATATATAATAGTTACTCTAAGCCACTTAAAACTTTTAAACACAGTAAACTTTTATAAAGGAACGCTTTTAAAAATGGTGCCAAATAAGTAAAAATGTTGAGGTGTAATTACAATTCGCGAAATTAATAGAAGAATTAGATACATACATGCAAAATGTTTGGCTAGACTATGCAGCGGCATAGCCATCATAAGACAAAATATATTTATTTGCAAATTACATGGTAAATTGATATCTGTTCATAGCACGGTAGCGCGGTAAGTTTAAAGGTCCCTTTTTCAGGTTTTTCTTGAATAACTCGAAAACTACGACCTCTAGTGAAAAAGTGTCTTATAAAAATGAAACTAGATGAAATTTTATACAAATAATCAATATTTTACGAGATATAGAAGGTGGAATATCGCGAATTTTTAAAAATCATGTTTTAATGGTATAAAATGAAAGTTTGATGTTAAATGAAGTCGGTTCAGACCGAATATTAATGTCTGTACAACATCTAAGTGCAACAGTGCTGTACAAAGTATGTTTGTTTAAGAAACCACACATAAACACCTGGAATAAATAATATGGAATCCATTTTAACGTTATCGATCATTGTCATGATTTGACAAATTAAAAAAAGGATTGTCAGAATTTTCAGTTTATTTGAGCATCGTTTTATTTTTTTTCAAAACATGTCTTTAGTTAATTTTTTATCGCTTACTAAAGAATCACCCTGTATATTAAAAACAAATAACTCATTTAAACTATTTAACTCATAAACACATGTTCAAATCTATATAATTCTATATTTTCTGGTTTGTCGGCAGTGAAAGTGAATTAAAAAAAGAGATTTTGTCCTTCATTAGGAACAGAAGTTGCTCGTATTCCCAAATATCAGTGACGGTGGAATGAGGAAAGGAAAGAAGTCTTCTCTCTACGATGCTCTTCCAGAGGATAATTATGCAACTCATGATCTCACAACGAGCATCAATGTAGTAGATGGTGGCTTCTTGCTTGACCGCGTAAAATGAAATGTGGGCTCCAATATCTCTTCAATTTGCGATCGATACATAGCCTATGTACTCAAACATTACGGTCAAAACTGTACTGTGATTTTTGATGGTTACGGTGATGTCAACAGTACGAAACAAGCTGAGGAGATGCGAAGAGGCCCCACAAAAACTTCAGTTGACATTAATTTTAGTGAAAGCATGAAAGTTACTGTTCAAGAGGAGCATTTTCTTGCAAATGAAAACAGCAAAACCAGGCTTATCCAACTACTCACCCATAAAATGACGGCAAAAGGAGTAGAAACAAGAGTTGCTACAGGGGATGCTGACATTCCATGCTCAATGGTGTGCGGCGCTTGCCATGGTATGTGTACGAATGGTGCGCCGTTAGACGACATGTGGACGACGGTGATGATGATGATTATTTTGATTTTGTATTTTCACCCTCTGTATTTCGTAAAGTATTGATCCTAAAAATGAATATAAACTTATTTGTAGGAAATTTCATCCAATTTAATTTTGCATATGAACACTTTCTCGCTAGAGGTTTTTTCTAGTTATTCAAGAAAAATCTGGAAAGGGAACCTTCAAACTTTGACGCACTCAAGCCGATTTTGGACCCAAAAAATGTTTCTATCCCTATCCCTTTTCATCCCCTAAAAAATAGCAAAGAAGTTCTTGTTCTAAGGTTCTGACCTAAGTTTTCTGAAGTACTATGATGCGCTGAAACCAATTTCGGATACAAAAAATTTTTTAGGGAATAACAGGGTGTGGTGGAGGGAAACTGGCACGATAGAAACTTTTTTCGAGTTCAAAATTGGCTTCAGCGCGTTAAAGTACTTCAAAAAAGTTATAGAACCTTAGGACAAGACCTTTTTTTTTTGTAGATCTGTGTTATCTGAGTTAATTAAATTGGTAATTTCGTGACCCATAAAGAAGTAAAATTAAAAAGAAAAATATTTACTGAAGATAAAAGAAATAATGCAGTGCTTATATGAACAAAGCGAAAAATTTTATGGAAATCTTTTACGTTAAAAGAAGAACGTACCAAATTTAATATTGTTTGAAACTATCAATTTATTTTTATATTTTCATTCTTATACACGTAATTTTTCAAAGATATCCTTTAGCTGGAAAGAAAAACAGAAAAAATAAGAGAATGCACAACTAGCATTTTAACAATATTTAAAATGTCCTTACCATCCTGAAATAAAGAAATCTTTACTCTGTGTTTTGGTATATGTAATATTTTCAAGGAGGGAAAGTTTCAGATTGTTTTTGAAGAGAATTTACCTATAGGAGGCAGTGGGGGACGTGTAGATTTTGTTTTTGTTTTATTATTTTGAATATTAATTATTTCTAATAGGAGATTGATTTTTTTTTTGTTTTAGTCTTTTAAACTCCTGTAGCATGGTACGTCTGCGTCTCTGACCCGATCTTAATAGACCAAATTTTCGTTAGTATATAATGCAATATGTTGTTATTTTGCAGAATTTTATCACAGGTTGTAAGATCTTTCATATACATTTTCTTCTTCAAATGCTTGATGACTTTTTTTTTTTCGAGAAGGGGAAACCCACACGGGCTGCCCATCCCATCTTGGAATGGGTCTGAGTGTCAGCCTCTAACTGACTAAAACCCCTCCTCCTAGGGGTCGTCTGTAAAGAATGCTCCGACGGCACTGCAGCCTCCTGGGCTTGTTGTGCTCTCTCTGTCCTGCTGTCTTAGTTTGCACTGTCCATTTTAATACTCCTGAATCACTGACAAGGTGATACAGGTCTAAAAATGGGTGAGTTATGATGGTCTCCGGGTTTGGTTGTGATTGCCCGTAGATATTATAACTCACTCTATCCATTTTTCCTGTGCCGTTGGCAGCAGGTCTGAGAAAATTGGCAGAGTGGTAGTTGCTAGGTCCATTATCTTTCCCCGTTGATATTATATCCTGCAGTCCAGACCCTGCAGTCGTATAATATGCTTTGCCAGCAACGGCTTCGCTACGCGGCGTTCCTCGCTGGACACCACCCCAGTCAAGTCCTCGTCGCGCGCGACGTCGCTCTACTTCGGTGCTCTGTTCGGCGACAGCCTCGCCACGCGGTATCCCTTGATGGTCCATAACCCCCTTAAGTCCACACCGCTAGCGACATTGCTTCACTCCGCACCCCTGTATCACTTTAGTGAGGACCGCTGTAGCCTTGTCATTGTGATGAAGTTTTATCTGGAATGGACCTATTTTCCCATTCCTTCAACCTTTTGAAGGTTGCTCCTCCAGGCTATGCTCCTTGTCAGCAACGGCCTCGCTATGCGGCATTCCTTGATGGTCCGTCACCCCAGTCAAGTCCTCGCCGCTTGAGACGTTGCTTCACTTCACACCAATGCATCACTTTAGTAAGGATGTAGGTTTATCTGCACCGTCAGCTGGAATGGGCCTATTTTTTCCCCTATCCTTCCGATCCTTCCTGAGGGTTACCCTCCCCTGGTTCGGAAACCCAGACGAGAAACTCGGGCGCTTTGGAAAGTCCTTGGTGTTGACCGAAGTCACGGACACCCCCCTCCATCAGCTTCTTCACCTCCCGCACTACGCTCGTGGGCTTTGTGATTGGGGGGGGGGGGTCTGCACAGGACACGCTGAGGAACCCCCTTCTCTCTCCACGAGTAAGGGGAAATGATGGTCGCCACGCACGGAGCCCCTTACAAACGTGAAAGGCCTGTGCCCCGAGGTTTGTCGCTAGTGGTCGAGCTCCCCCCGACCATGCGTCCCATCGGCGCGCACAATACCTTGAGATTGGGGAAGTTTTTATGGTGGTACTTCATCCACGTGGTCAGAGCGGTGAAGCCAAGACCCCCGTGCCACCCGGAGAGACGTACCCCTGACCTGGGTCAGGAGGTCATTGCCACTCCAAGAGGTTTACGGTGGGTTATTAGCCCTACCCCCCAGCAGTATGACCACGTTAACCCTACTCCTCGCGGAGTCTGGCCGTTCTCCTATCCGCCACCTGGAGACGCGCCTGGCAGGTGCTCAACCCCCACCCTCGTGAAAGGATGGCACCAGGACATTTAGATTTACTATTGATTTTTTTTTATATAATAGAGTTCTTCCTTTATATAACAATGACTATCCAAATTTCGATACAACCCGTCTTCTCTGTCTGTGTTATTGTGCTTACCGGAAACGTGATGGATGGGCAGACATACTGACGGACATTTTGTAAATTGATGACTAACACACTGATATGATTTTTAGCAATATTTCCGGTTTTATAAAAATGCCGATCTAACGCAATATACTCTTCCTTTTCGCACCTGCGAAAAGTATAATAATATAATACGACTTTCTCATTGGCTAATAATATAATGAAAAATCCGGTGATTTTTGGATTATTTAATTTTATTTAATCAAAAAAAGTAGATGTGTGAAGTAACAGTTGTCGATGGAAAAGCTGTTTTCAGTGAGATGCGCTCACTGATGCAACATAATAATAATTACTTTTATGTCTACTGTACATCTGCTCCGCTTAACGATTTTAAGTGCGATAGTTGTTTCAGAAGTGCCACTGAACAACACTATTGTTCCGAAAAGCAAAATGTTCACTTACACAAATGCCATTGTGCACAAATTTTCTTATTAAATAAAGTTTTCTTGTTTACTTCTACTTACACATAATAAACTCATGCTTTTTATATATTTCCATCTAAGGCTTTTGTTATATTAAACGTAAATCACAGAAACTTTGGAATTTGGCTTGTCAGTTAAAAGCCGACTGCTAGCTTTGTTGTTCGATCCGACGGAGTTCAAGCATTCCTGTCTACAGCAATGCAAGCTGAATTAAACTTGGTTTAAACCAACATCAACGTTGTTTTATGAATTAACTTCGTGACTATACGTCTTAAATGTTTTATGTTTGGGATATCCTTAGATCGCCAATTAGGAGAACTTCATAGGGTCACTAATTAGAAAATGGAGGCTTAAATGAATTAAGACTGACCCTTTTGTTAAAATTGACGTAAATGAAAATTTTTGTTTCAACTTTTCATGAGATTTTCTTTTCACAAAAACGTCATTTTGAAACTTTAGTACTGCACCCCAGATATTTATCTATTAACAGGGAACTTGTACATTTCTTTGCTGTAATAAAAAGATAATTTAGAACTATATAAAGATTTAGCAAGGTGATTTTTAAACCAACCATGCATTTGCCTAAAAAGTACTAAAAACGAAACAGGTGTAGTTCATTCATAGTTTTATTTTATGCCTTTGATTCTGTGGAAATCTGGTCAATTACTTCCACGTCCAGTGGAAGTATAGTAACGACAAAAAAATTTTTAAAAATTTTTATTGTCCAAAAAGGCTTAGAATGTCATGAAACGTCGAGATTTTAAGTTTAAGCAAAAAAGAAATTTCTGTCTGTCTGTCGGTCTGTCTGTCTGTCGGTCTGTCTGTCTGTCGGTCTGTCTGTCTGTAACTTTTTTTGTGCGCACGTTTACTCTGGAACCGTTTAAGATCTTGACTTGAAATTTGGTACACATATGTACTTTAACGAGTTCTAGAACTAGATTATATTTTCATCTTGTTCCGTCGAAGGGTTGGGGGGTAAATTGGGGTAAATTTGGGGTAAATAGGTCAATCAAGCAGGTAAGAGTCCATAAAATTGGTATTTAGTATATACAAGAGAAGCTAAGGTCTCAAAACAAATTTTGGCATTAGCCACCCCCATTACCACCCCTACCCCCTTATTAAAGGGGATGAAAAAAATTTGTGATTTAGGGTATGTACAGGAACCAGAAACCTCAAAATATGTTTTTACTTCATCCACCCCCCCCACTACCACCCCCCTATCACCACCCCCACCCCACTGCCGATGTGGGGTATCGTTTTATGGGTTTTTGGGGTACAGTATTTCAAATATTATATTATTAAAGTTCCATAAACAATTATTTTCACATACAAAGTTTTTTCGTTGTGAGTGGCTTGGATAGAGAATCTGGATGTGGAAGTAGTGATTCCTTGGGCAGCGGTTTTTTGCATGCGATGGACGTTGTGAGGATCTATTCGAGATGTCATGTCAGCAAAGGCATATACGAACATGCTACTTTCCACGTCAAAGTCAAAGGAGACCAGAAGAATCCCCATCAAAAGAGGAGTCAAACAAGGTGATACTATCTCGCCGAAGCTGTTGACCCTGAAGTTGTAAGACATTTTAAAAACTTAACGTGGGAGCACAAAGGCGTCAATATCGATGTGATATTCCTGAGTTGCCTGCGCTTGGCTGAGCAGGTAACTCAGCGATGAGCAGCGATACCAACGAGCTCGGAGTCATCTTTAAAAAATGGAAAGAGGCGTTTGGTTTTTTCGAGCGAAAGTTTTTTTTCTTTTTTCGAGGGGGGTAAACCCACACAAGCTGTTCATCCCATTGGAATAGGTCTGAGTGTCAGCCACTAACTGTCTAAAACCCCTCCTCCTAGGGCTCGTCTGTAAAGAATACTCCGAGGGCACTGCAGCCTCCTGGGCTTATTGTGCTCTCCCTGTTTTACTTTACATTGTCAATTTTAATATTCCTGTATCACTGACAAGGTGATACAGGTCCGAAAATGGGCGAGCTTTGATGGTTTGTATTTGCCCGTGGATATTATGTATTCTGCGGTCCAACGCCTCACAGTTATGTATAATATGTTTTACAGTTTCTGGTACCTTACTGCACAGTCTGCAGTTAAGGTCGCCAGCAAACTTTCCGATTAAATGCAGGTACTTCTTAACGGGAAAGTGTCCCATCAGAAGACTTGTTATGGTTCTCAACTGGATCCTGTTCTTTGTGAGCAGTTTTTCAGTTTGTTTTGAACATGGTCCATTGAAAAGTGTTTTCCCATGTCGATTTCCTGGAAAATTTCTCCAGTAGTGGTTGCGTTTACTCTTGACCCAGTCTTTAATTACCCTTCTGGCTGAGCCTTTTGTGAAACCCAGCGCGGGTTCTGCTTCATAGAATATATCAGCTGCTCCTTGTCTAGCAAGTTCGTCAGCTTTTTCGTTGCCCTCTATACTGGAATGTCCCGGCACTCAGAGTAGTCTTACTCTGTTCCGTTTACTCAGAATTTTGAGCTCTTTGTGACAGTCCCACACCAGTAGGCACCTAGTTAGAGATTAGTGCCTTAAGTGCCTCCTGACTGTCTGATGCAATTGAGATCTGCTGGTTCACATATCGTCTTTTGACATTCTCGCATACACACTCGAGTATAGCCAGAATTTCTGTCTGGAATACAGTGGAGAATATAGTGGAGTGCTGTCCAATTTTGTAGCTTGTACGCTCCCATTCTGGCCTCTCACTGGATCACAAAACTCAATGGAGGGAGGTCTAATAGGATATCCATGGCTGCTGTTGGTTTCAGGTAAGTTTGGAGTCTATAATGACTCCAAAGGTACCTCGAAAGCGAAACTTCACTTTGATTAATTTTTCTCTGTTTCTAAACTATTCATGATACCTTGTTCTAATAAAAGTAAAATAACACTAAATTTTCCAATCAAACTATTCAATAATTACACCTCAATTGGTTACTGAAGAGCTGTTCGATATTATGCCTGATATGCCCTGGATTTAATCTTATATCAAAAGTAGGTCATTATACTTCACCACCATGCCCCGTATATGTTTCTGATAACTCATCAAGATATATAAAGGAAGCAAAGAAATAATAAAAAAGAAACTGGAGTTAATTTATCAGTATGAAAAGCCATGAAAGAGCCTAAAAATTGGATCTGAAGCAATCAAGCATCAAGTAATTAATAGCTGAGAAAAATTTCAGTTCACTTTTATTTTAATTAGTCAGCTAAAATCCACTAAATCCGCTCAAATGTGTAATTAAATCGCTCATTGAAAACGTGGGCTAATAATTGGATTCCTTTATATTGAAGACTGCCTATGCTGCAGCAGGTGAAGTTATAATAGCCTGCCAACTAAATCCAGGGTGTCAGTATGATTCATAATGTTCGCGTCAGTAATACTGACGCTGTCGAGACGTCTATCTATCTTTCTACCGTCTGGCTTAACTACTGAAAGCCATGTTCCCGACCGGGCGATTTTTATTGATAAAGTTATGAAGCCGTAAAGAATAACTTCTTGTGTGATATTACTCAAATAAAAGCCCATATCACGGTTATAGCTCATAAAATAATTATAAATGCTCCGTTCATTTTGCTTGTAATTGTCAGCGGTGTTTATTAAAGTTATTTTTCTGTATATTTTAATGGCAGGTCTATTTTATAACTACAAGGCGTTGTTACTTGCCTTTAACAGCACCACTTTAAAAAAAAATTGTGACCGATTTGAAGCTTATTGAACAATGAAAAAGATGATGGGATTCAATAAAAATGTACCTCTTCTTCTTATTATTAGCGGGGCAACGAAAAGTGGCTATACCCAGGATATGTGTAGCTTATTGTGCTCATCTACCAAATTATGGAATTTCCCAATTCGGGTCCGAAGGCCGGAATCCTTCCCACGGGACATTTCTTTTCTTTCTGAAGGTCATAAGACCGGAGCAGGAGGTCAGGATGTGTATGGAAGTTTTCTCCACTTACCCATGAAACATGCTTAAGTGCAGAATTTGTTCTGAGAGCTGAGGGTCCTAAATTAAGGAGTCAGTAAACTAAGGACGGGTCCAGTTCTTGGCATTTGATCTAGAATAACCGAAAGCCGGCTCCGGACCTAATAAAGGACTGCTGAGAGCTCTCCCTTGTTGAACCAACTTCGCAAGAATATCTCCTGTAGATAGACCAAATGGCAAAGATATCAGTCTGAAATATCGTGGCAAGTGTATCAGAGAATTTAGCCCTGGGTTTCTCACCTCATGCTCCTGCTCCAGCACCTTCTTCAGTTGTCGATCCATCTGTAAACCAGATGATATCGACAGAACTGAGTATGTTCTCGAGTGGATTCCACTTATTTCTTGGGGATGAAAACCTTAAAGGATTCTAAGTAGGAGAAAGAGGGCACCATGTAATTACTTCTGGTTTCCAGAAGTGAGTGTGACCCGCGCACATATGGGTATTTGAATGATCTACGCGGCCAAAAATATTTCTTGGTCTTTATCTGTTCTAAACAATATTACTGAATAAAACAAAGCTCTTAGTGTTTGGTTCAGGCGTATTTAATGTAAAAAAGTAACAAAAAAAATGCTAACATTCGTCAAACAAAATATTTTCATATTCACGTTCGAACAAGTGTTTTCGGGTCACACATCTTACTCCCGAGGGAACTTGTGAACCTGAAACAAAAATACATTCTTTTAAAATGCATAAGACTTTATATACAATTTTTTTTAATGAATCTACCCTAATAAAAAAGTACCCTAATAGCACTTATCCGCGCTTTTCCGCGGCTAATTTTTTGATTAGTCACTACTAAAGACTTCAAACTTTCTACTGTATTAAAGAGTACAGCTGGATCTAACTTGGAAGTATAACAAATACTAAAACCTAACCTTAAAATTATAAAAATAATCGAAATTATATTATAGTTAGTGCATTTTTACCTGCCATATCAAAACTATCACTTCACTTCCGAGATAAAAGTAGAATTAAAAATATTCACTGATAAAATTTATCAATTCACACAAACGCCGAAAACAGACACGGCAGAGAAGTGGAAGGGGTCGGGTATTATTCTCGGACTAGTCTCCTATCCCAACTAGCCGTTTGCTTTTTACACTATTTCATTTTGAAAAATTGACTTATGACCGCGTAAATCGTTTAAATACCACCATGTGCCGCATCGGATACTGCCTTTGTATGATCTTCAATCCTCAGTCACCAGGTAAAGAGACAGAAGGCCCAAAAGGACCTCCAGAGCTGCTGTGGTGGTTGTGCATATATCACCTGTGACTCCCAAATAAGCAAGTCTTTGAAGCTGTGCTAGCTTCCGATGAATGTGTAGCTTGGCTACGTAAAAGCTCAACAGCCACTCTTGTCATCTATAACACAAAAAGACACTCGCTTAGTTCTACTTTATATAGTTATCACTTAACAATAGGTATAATCCTGGTGCGGTACACTGGGAAAATATATGTATAATTCTTTACATGAAGCGTATTTAGGTAACAAAAATCTAAATTAATAAACAAACCTTTTTATAAATACTTCGTATTTACAGTGTATTCGTTTTTAACATGCAAGTAATCTAAACGTGATAGCCTATGCGATCTAAATGTATCTATCATGCTTGCTTCTTTTTGAGGTATATTAAAAAAATTTATGAATTTTATGTATTTATTATAGTTAGCTTACCTCTGCTGCATGTCCCACAGGACC
Source organism: Rutpela maculata (assembly GCA_936432065.2). Lineage (NCBI taxonomy): Eukaryota > Metazoa > Arthropoda > Insecta > Coleoptera > Cerambycidae > Rutpela > Rutpela maculata. The sequence continues at coordinate 176,832,903 of OW386288.2, forward strand.
ATGCCATCTATTGATACTTTCTATGACACGTTTGGCCTCACTAGTTCTTTCGCATCCCAGAGCTTTGACTGACAAATATTTGGGAATCTTTCCAATCTCTATGCACTTTAACATTGTTTTATTTCTATCGATAAGCTTCAGGTAACTATAATTTTTATATTTCGAGTTTAGTAAAGCAATAACGCAAAGAAACTGTTTACCATTGTATATAATCGTTTTATATTTTGATATAAAATATGTTACGATACACCGCTATAGTTACATGTCATCGAGTTGAGCTGGCTTTCCAGTGCAATATCCTCGAGTGACTTCTAATATTGCGAGATCACGTTGTCATCTAGGATTTAGGTAATGGTCTATTATAATAGCATTATCCAGCTGAAAAATAAATTCAAAGTAAATACCGATTCGGTTATTATTTGCATATATATGAAGGAATATTTTCAATATCCTTTTTACTTCCCTTGCTTAAGCGAAGGCAAGGAACATCATTGTGCAAAGTTCACTTTTCAAGGTGCCTACGATCATCCTATTTCAAATTATATAGATTATGAAAATGGTCTTTTAATTCAGTCTATCTCCCTACCTCCTTGTCTACTCTCTCTCTCTGTTTCTAGATCAATTCGTCTGATAAATGGACTGACAGACAAATACGAAATCTGAAAATATATTTGGAATAAACAAATAATTTCTGGCGTGTAATTAACGTAATGAGGTATTCTATGATAACGTACTTTAAACATGTTGAAGTTTTCACAATAGAGAGTACTTCTACCAGATATCATTTCTCTGATCTCGCTAGCGAAATTTATAATGATATACTGACTTAGCACTGCATTTTGATTGGTTTAGTCCATCAGCATAGGAGTGGAAGGAAAAATCACAAATATATTTCTTTAAAAGCAGTATTTCTAATATGCTCTAATGGCAGTTGAGGAAATTACCACATATTATCCTTTTTGGATATACATCCAGCTTGGTACTCTCACATTTACTGTGGCTTAGTTTATGGTTCAAGTCTAACTAAAGATGGTTGCCAGCATTTGCAACGCGTAAAAAATAACACACTCATCTTATTTTCGCGATCAATCGATGTTTCATAAAATTCCAGAGTTGAACTGGTTGCATATGTATAAGAGAAGATTTTTAAACAATTATGTTCTGTTTATTGAAATCATTGCGATCAAATCACCATCATATTTATACGAAAAACCGCTGCCCAAGGAATCACTACTTCCACATCCAGATTCTCTATCCAAGTCACTCACAACGAAAAAACTTTGTATGTGAAAATAATTGTTTATAGAACTTTAATAATATAATATTTGAAATCCTCCACCCCAAAAACCCATAAAACGATACCCCACATCGGTAGTGGGGTGGGGGTGGTGAAAGGGGGGTGGTAATGGGGGGTGGATAAAGTAAAAAAAATATTTTGAGGTTTCTGGTTCCTGTACATACACTAAATCACATTTTTTTTTCATCCCCTTTAATAAGGAGGTGGGGGTGGTAATGGGGGTGGCTAATGCCAAAAATTTTTTTGAGACCTTAGCTTCTCTTATATATACTAAATACCAATTTCATGGACTCTTACCTGCTTGATTTACCCATTTACCCCAAATTTACCCCAATTTACCCCCCAACCCTTCGACGGAACAAGATGAAAATATAATCTAGTTTTAGATCTCGTTAAAGTACATATGTGTACCAAATTTCAAGTCAATATCTTAAACGGTTCCAGAGTAAACGTGCGCACAAAAAAAAGTTACAGACAGACAGACCGACAGACAGACAGAAATTTTTTTTTTTTGCTCAAACTTAAAATCTCGACGTTTCATGACATTTTAAGCCTATTTGGACAATAAAAATTTTTAAAAATTTTTTTGTCGTTACTATACTTCCACTGAACGTGGAAGTAAAAATAAGTTTCAGGACTGATGTTTACTATATAAACGTATGCCAATCAGGAACTAGCAATTTTCATAATGAACGGGCGAGTCCATTTTTTCCGAGGAAGAATTCATGTTATACTGTATAAAATTAACTTTATTTTTTCACTTTTTAATATTAAAAAAAAAATGGAAAAAGTATAGTATTCATTATAAGCTCGTTGTGCTACCTATGTACCATATTTTATTATGCAGTTTTTGTGTGCTTTGTGCCGCAACGTTAAAGGCTATAATCGGATAATATGGGTGAATTTTCCCCCGCACGGATTGTGCCCATTTTTTTTTGCTTGGATTGTTATCAGTATCACTTGCAATTTTTCGAAATTTCAGCTCTTAATATTAAACCGTTTTCGAGCAAAAACAAAATCGAAAATTTTCAAAAATAATTTTTATCTATTGAACGGCATAACCGACTCAAATAAAATTTTAACCAGTTATAGATACTACCAGAACATATACTCCGGTTAAAATAGACATTCCCCCTTGCATAAATTCCTAAGAAGCTGAAAATGTACATGAACGTTAGGGATACCATTATAATGAAGTTGTGAAAAGTCCCCATTGATCCCGTGTGTGCAAAAAATTTTATGCGAGGTCAAAGTTCGCAAAAATGGGTTTTTTGGATTTTTTAGCGAAACAGTCAGTTTTATGATAAAAATAGCTTAGACAAAAATTGTAGATCTTTCACTTCTCTACAAAAATAGTTCTTACACTTTTTTTCCCAAAATTCACCTTTTTTGAGAAAAAGCCATTCTGAAGTTATATTCTCCATAATATGCATGACTACGCTGCCTATGTACTATTCTGTGCAAAAAAAGCGTACATCTACTATCTGCCTGTATAAATCAGACTTCATTTCCATAACAACTATATTGTAATTGTTTAAATCGTAGATGTCAATGAATATCTACAGATGTTAAAAATAGGTTCTGTCATTGCTTGTCAATATGTATTATTTAAAAACACTATTTACATAGCTAAAAAAACCTTAAAATCACGCTCAAGAGTTGTACGATTTTTTTTGCGCAGAATAGTACATTATGGACGTATAATATAAGTAAAACTATTAGTCTGCGTGACTAATACCATTTATCTTTTAAAACCAGGCAAGGCTCAACAACCATCGGAAATATTTTCAAATATGAGTTTATCGGCTTATCCTAAATGTAAAAATCATATTCTATTTTTACATGCTATGACTGGCTGTGATACAACATCAGCAATGTTCCGGACAGTTTTCAAATTGTTTGAAAAACAAGATTTAATTACATGTGCAAAAGCTTTTCAAGATATGAACTATACTCCAGAAACTCTAATCACCAACGGAATTCGCTTTCTTCTTTCTGTATATGGAGCTCCAAAAAAAATTATTTCCATAGATAAGTAACACGTTACGTGTCTTTTGCAAAACATACACGTAATAAAAAAAGGGTTCAATTAGCTTGTCTTCCTCCAACCTCGGCTTCTGCTTATCAACATTTTTATCGTGTATATTACCAGGTTCAAGTGTGGCTTGGTAATCAACTGGACCCAGAAGAATGGGGTTGGAAGCTAATTAATAATGTATTGGAACCAATCCACACTCTACTTCCACCGGCACCAGAAAAGATCCTTCATACTATTTTTTGCAACTGCAAAAAGGGCGGCTGCAAAAAAGTAGGCTTACTTTGTTCACCAGCGTGCACCAGCTGTCAAGGCCAGTCGTGTTCAAATACTGAATCTCCAACAGAAGATGTCCCTTACATCAACGACGAAACAACTGATGTATCGCTGTTTGAACAATTTACGTCAACTCAGGAAGATGAAGATGAAGAAGAAAAAGAAGGTGGAGGAAGAGAAGAAGAAGAGGAAGAGGAAGAAGAATAATAAACAGAAGAAGAAGAATAAGTTGAATAAGAAGACCTAATATTATATTAAACTTCAATAAAAAGACCATGGAGTAGGCCTACCGGGGAAACCACATTAAAAAAAACGCGCCAAGTACACTACCTCATAGGTGGCGTGGAAATGTGTGCATATTATGGAGAATATAACTTTAGAATGGCTTTTTCTCAAAAATTTTAGGAAAAAAAGTGTAAGGATCGTTTTTGTAGAGAATTGAAAGATCTACAATTTTTGTCTAAGCTATTTTTATCATGAAACTAACTGTTTCGCTAAAAAATCCAAAAAACCCATTTTTGCGAACTTTGACCTCGCATAAAATTTTTTGCACACACGGGATCAATGGGGACTTTTCACAACTTCATTATAATGGTATCCCTAATGTTCATGTAAATTTTCAGCTTCTTGGGAATTTATGCAATGGTACCCCCATTTTTAGGGCTTGATCGGTTAATAAATGTGGAATAAATTAGTATAGAATCTGACAACGGGAACATTGAAAAAAAAATCATGAGTTTTTCTATGTTTTTTTAACCCCTATAAAGTTTCTGCACAACTACCAATTTTTTTCCTTAGAATTTTGGGATGGTTTTTTACAACACCTAATTACTTCCACATCCAGTTACCTTACGGTAACGACAAAAAATTTTTAAAAATTTGTATTGTTCAAATAGGCTTAAAATGTGATGAAACGTCGAGATTTTAAGTTTGAGCGAAAAAAAAATTCTGTCTGTCGGTCTGTCTGTGTAACTTTTTTTTGTGCGCACGTTTACTCTGGAACCGTTTAATATATTGACATGAAATTTGGTACACTTATATACTTTAGAGAGATCTGGAACTAGATTATATTTTCATGTTGTTCCGACGAAGAGTTGGGGGGTAAATTTGGGGTAAATGGGTCAATCAAGCAGGTATAGGTCGATAAAATTGGTGTTTAGTATATACAAGAGAAGCTAAGGTCTCAAAAAAATTTTTGGCATTAGCCACCCCCATTACCACCATTCTAAAGCGATCAAATGGGTACTTGGTACTTGAAAAAAATAAAATGTACTTATTTTTTTAAATTATGATACACTGATGCTAAAATTATCATATTTTTATTGTAGCATCTTGGGATAGTATTCTGTAGTTCCTAATTTTTTGAAATCGGCATACCTACCCCGCCCAGCCTCACACCTACCTCGGCGATATTCGCCGTGGTTGTCTGGCTGGCTCCGAGCTAGGATCCGGCGAAGCATACATATTTGTACTTTAATGTTAAATAAAATGATTATTGTATTGTATTGCACTGCTCTGCCTTGCAATTCGATTGTGTTCGAATCCCTCACAGGGTGTTTTTTTTTTCATATATTTTTTTTCACAACAAAGTTGGTATCACAAAAACTAACATTATTTACAAGAAAACTGCGAAGAGTATCCTATAGAATGTGTAACAATTATATAAATAAAGTAAATCGGCGAAGAGTATAACGCTTCCACTAGTTTTGTTCTACTATGCCTATTATAGTGAATATATGATTATCTTGGATAGCACCCAAACTTGGCCTAATAAAGAAATGTGCAACTCGAGACTCGCTGAAAGATAAAATGGTGATATAACAATTGAAGTACTATTTTGTAATTCTAGAACACACCGGGCCAAGATTAAATTCACCTCCTTGTCAATTCCCTCTTAGTTTTCATGTCATCGTGTCTGTAATATCCCTCCTTGTTCACTTCAAATGTGACGCTTTAAAGAATAAAACTATACTAAAGGTAGCTTTGAAAGCTACTACGTGACATTCGTTTGTTGAATATATCCAGCTATTCAACTGTTTCTTTAACAGGGTACATTTGGACTGGTTTAAACTCGAATCAATTTGCTCCAGCTCTAATAATCATTCCGAATAAACGATATTTGATTTAGTAGGCAGCTTTGTATTACGTTTTATTCAGTAGTTTCACTTGGTTACTTTTTACTTACTTTTACTTTGTAATGATGGTAAACTATCTGGTTAACTTGTTTATGCCAGGTGACAATGAAGTCATTATACAGGATGTCCAGGTTTTTTCGCCAGTTTTTTTATATCCCACTTAAAACTCCAGGTGCGATTTTCTCGATAAATAAAAAAGATATTTGAATTCTGTAAAAGGTGTTCACTAGAATATACAAATAATATCAGTTTTAAGTAAAAAACAGTCATTTTAGAAATCGACGTATAGATGGCGTTGCGATGCCAAGAAATTATTTGACCCTAGGAACTTTGAAATGAGGTGTAAGTGATGGGACACTACATTCTGATTATCTTTTATAAAATGAAAAATTTTCGAAAAATCACTGGTTTTCGAGATATTTGAACTTCAATATAATATTTTTAAATATAAAAATCGTCATAACTTTTTTAAAATATTTTTTAGACGATAAGTTCTTGGGGACATTTTTCATAATGAATCAGGCTGATTTAGATGGCAATGAAACATTTATTTCAAAACACAATATAACTTTTTTTTTTCAAGTAAAACAAAGGTAGAAATTAAAGATGTTGACATTTCTGTTTATTGTATATTGTCTAATTTTTGCGTCATGTTTATGTTGTATGTTCGACTAAATTTTACACTGTAAATTGTAGGCATATAAAAAAATGCGAGTTTTGTTACTTGAATAATTACATTGAAGTTTAAATATCTCGAAAACCAGTGATTTTTCGAAAATTTTTCAAATTAAAAAAGCTGCTTAGAATATAATTCTACATTTCATGCACCTCATTTCTACGTTCCTAGGATCGAACAATTTCTTTGCATCGCAACGCCATCTATACCTCAATGTGCAAACTAACCATTTTTATTCAGAACTAAAGTCATTTATATACCTTCTACAGAATTCAAATATCGCTTTTGGTTATCGAGTAAATGGCGCCGGGAGTTTTAAGTGGGACACCCTCTATAGTTCAAATACTATTCTGATTAATTTTTTTCCGAGAAATCATATGCCGATAAGAAACAAATAATTAGGCATCATGGAAAAAGTTATGGCAAAAAGAAAATTTCTTGAAAAATTTAAATTGTCGGATTTTTATGTTTTCTTAGTAGGTATTAAAAAAATTACGTTCTTTTTCGTAAAAACAATATCACAATTTTGTACGTATAATGGTAATACAGAGCAGTGGCGGCTGGTGAAATTTCAATATTTTTTTTCTTGTCTGTGGCGCATGGGACCCATTCGAAATTTGGGAAATAACATCTAGAGAAGCACTTCTCTAATGACCCCTAAAAAATTTTGAAAAAGCAGTTTGCGAAAAAATTTTTGAAAATTCGTTAGCCTCCCCTGGGTCTAGGGACTCCTGTTTATTTTTATTTTTTTTTGTCATATGCATTTGACTTTTCATAAAAATACAACAGATTTTGGAGTTTGTGAAAATATTTTCATTACTAACTGAAATACAATGAACTGAAATTTTGTAATTTACAATTTAACAAATTACAATATTTCAAATCGTTGTATCTCAGTTAGTAATGAAAATATTTTCATAAACTCCAAAATCTGTTGTTGTATTTTTATGAAAAGTCAAATGCATATGACGAAAAAAAAAATAAAAATAAACGGGAGTCCCTAGACCCAGGGGAGGCTAACGAATTTTCAAAAATTTTTTCGTAAACTGCTTTTTCAAAATTTTTTAGGGGTCATTAGAGAAGTGCTTCTCTAGATGTTATTTCCCAAATTTCGTATGGGTTCCATGCGCCACAGACGAGAAAAAAAAGATTGAAATTTCACCAGCCGCCACTGATACAGAGCGTATAATTATTTTTCCGAATATCTAATATCTATCTAACAGTTTACGACCTGTGAATCATTTTTCAACGTATCTCGAAACATTACCATAGCCTAATTCTCATCTAGTAGGTACGAGTTAAAATAATATAGAAGGATTTTACCACTTAATTGACATATATTAAGCAAGATGCCCCAACCAAAGATAACTGAGAGTATTTGAAATTTGGATATGTTGTAGGATATAGTATTATTTATATTTCAGAATATTAGATACCTACTTCAAAATTACTGCCAGTTGAACTGCAAGCGACATTAATTTTCCTATTTTAAACATCACCCTGTATATATTTTTTGAAAATCAAATTATACACAAAATTCATTTTCGAATGGCACATTTTTTCTTTCAAAATAAGGGTATAAATGGATTTTGAAGTTTCCGTGAAAATATTATCATAGTGCTTTTTTCATTTGTAATCTAGTAAAGTTTATTATTGAAAAAAGTGTTTTGGATAGAGGATTTTTTTTATTTAGTTCGGAAGCACACATATAAAGAAGTATAATGTAAAATTTCGTGCGAGGTCGGGAACATATTCTTCTAAACAGTTGAAATCGCAGTAAATCGTTTTTTCTAGTTTTTTAGCAGACATCTCCGGTCATGTTTATCGTATAGCAAAACCTGAAAATGCTGATTGCTTGCAACAAAATTTCAAACAAATCTTGATACACATGATCTTCATTATAAGTAAGTATATACTTAACTTCAAAAAAAGAAAAATAAAAAAGCGATATACAGGGCCGTTCCATTTAAAATTCCATTTTCTCAATAACTAAAAGAGATATTTGAATTCTATAAAAGGAATTCAAATTTTAAAAGTTTTGTGTAAAAATGGTATTTTCTTAAATTGAGGTAGAGATGACGTTGCGACGAGCGTTGCGATGAAAAAAAAGTTGGATCCCAGGTGCCTTGAAAAGTGGTGCATGTGATGGGTCATTACAATCTAAGTAACTTTTACAATACGAACAATTTTCTAAAAATCACTTTTTTTCAAGATACTTTAACTTTTTAATGATAATTCACCATTTTTATCATTTTCATTTGAACCGTCATTTATTTATTTTCCGATTCTGCATAAGTTGACTCAATTCAGAAACTGAACATTTTAACTAAAATTACTGTTGATGAACATTAATATTATTCTCAATTTTATTTATTTATCATATATTTGAATCTCATATGTTAGAAAAGTCGCTCAAAATATTATTCAGTGACATCTAAGTATAGTTTAGCCATTTCCACGGTCGCGGTCGCGGTCGTAGGCATGACGCTATAAACCTGGTTTATAGTAATAAATTTCTCTCCATACTACTGTTTTCAAGTCGTCGAAAATGGTGAGTGTAGTAGAATATACTGCTTCTTTGACAATTGTCTGCGGACAGAAATCAAGCGGAGCCAAGTCAAGTGACCTAGATGGTCAACCACCTGGCCATGAGAGCGTATCTCCCTTGTAAGGGCCCTGTAATGTTTAAACTGTTGGGGCTCATCTTTATTTTTTGTCCCTTATTGGCGGACAAATTTTTATTCATAAAAAGTTCAAATAACGCTCTCCATTGAGGTGGCTGTCAAAAGATCTAGTTGGCATATTTCCTAATGATGGATTTTGCCTTTCCCAGTGATATCGATTGTTCCAATTGAACATACCATTATTGGTGAATTTGGCGTCATCGGTGAAGAAGATGTTATGGTGATTATTTTCCTCATAAATTATAGATCCATGATATTTAGCGAATTTTTAAATTTCAACCAATGACAACAGTTTTACACTGAATGAACGCAAGCAAGCTTTTTTTTAAATTTACCAGCGAATAAATTACGTCTAGCTTTTAAGTGCACATAATTGATTTAATTTACTCTCAGTTGGACTAAAAACAAAATAAAACATATTACAAATTATAGAATTATTATTTTATTTATAATTATTATGTACCAACGGTGTACTTATGCAAATTTTACAAAAGTATTTTTAATATCAAACTGTCACAAACTGTCAGATTTACAATCACGATCGCGTAACAAAAGTCAAATAAGCATCTACCACGTCCGTTTCCGTGACTACGAGACAAAAGTAGTTTATAGAAAGCGTCGACTTCAATTAATATAATAAAATAACAATCATTGTTACTTAACTTATATAAAAAAAGTGTACGTATCTATAAATAAAAAATGTACTATAAAAGTATGTAAGTAATTTGTTAATTTGGGATATAATTTTGACATGTACCTCTCGAGCTCTAAATCTTATCACACAAACTGAGGGTAGCTATATTTTTTTTTGCAAAATTTTGCCTTTAAGTTCTCGACTTAATAAATCTACACAAAAAGCCCTTGACCTACGGTCTCGGGCTTTTAAGGTAATTTATTGTCTCGAACATTTTCTAAGCAAAATTTTACAAAAAAAAGCTACCCGCAGTTTATCCGATAAAATTCAAAGATCTCGGATATAACCTTCCTTCAAAATCGTTTATGTATAAAGCTTACTGCAATTGCTACTTTTCAACCTCCAAATTTATACCTCTTCAGAATTTTTCTTACACTTTCTCTTGATATCACAGAATTATTAGCTATTTTCCGTTTCAAACACCTGTTTGTAGTCCATGCCATGCTGATATTTCTGAGTCGTTTCTTTGAGATGGTCTTACCACTAGTAGCTGATCCTTACAGTGTCTGAAATCCTTTTACAACTTTTCTGTACTTCAGGGAGTATCTACTTTAACAAGGGAATATATATTTTATTTTGATGAATTGTATATCGTTGGTAAGCAGGTTATTGACCGCTAGTTTTTAGGATCCTTAACGTCCTTGCTTTTATAGAGGAGGAATATTATTATTATTATCTATAAGTTCAATTTTTTTTGATCTAAGGTTAAGTGAGAAATTGCTTCTTCAACCCACTCCCTTGAGTTTTCTGTAAATGATTTCAAACAACTAAAACATCACATATCATCATAATACCGTCCAATTTATTTTTTGTTACCTTCTATTATCCTGCGAACAGCTGCGGCAACGTTTGTTAGTGAAAGGTTTATTATATTTTTAACTAGCGTTTCTATCTAGAACCAGACATTATTATAATTACTCGGACGACAAAAGAATAATAAATCCACCTGCACCAAAGGAGGATTAGGTGTGTTTTTCAGTATAGGTATTTTTAAATTAAAGCACTACCAGAGCAATATCCGATATAATATGCAAACGAAGCAATTTACACGTATCCTCAATAGCGTAGCCTAGTTTAAAAAGGGCTTTTTAAAAATTTATAAAACGGCTCGGCTTATAACAGCTAATTCCGAGAAAATGAACGACAGAATACCTACACGAAGCGGATTAAGGCATCACCCTGGAGAATTAACGAATGCCTCAATGTTTCTAGATAATTTCAGCTAAACAAAGGAAACAAAACATAGTGTGACCTTTCTCCACCTAACAACTCAACGTCAAGTTTCAGGATAACATATTTCTGGAGCTATTATTTTCTCAAACAATACTGCCGACGTAATAAGGTTAATTCTATGTGAACACCCTTTTATCTTTCTGATATATAGTTGTCCTAATGTATAGTGGGGACTGAAACAACAGGGGAAATTTATAAATTTTAATTACAGCGACGAAAAATTGATGACAAAAAGGTCTGCATGTCTCTAGAGGATTTATGTCTGTTTTATAGCATTTATTACTTTACGAAAAACGAAAACAGCCATATTTTTATAAGTAATTGCTTCTCCTCTAGTAAAAACCCGAGGGACCCACAAGAATATAGAAAAAAAATTAAAAATGGTTAAATGTCAGGATAATCTTTGCTTAAATTCACTTTTATGTAAATTTCTAGATCAGGTAAAAATCGTCCATTCATAATTTCAATAAACTTAATATGGAACACATTATTATAATACTCTTCGCAAATACGAAAACGAAGAGTATATTGTATTTGATCGGCACAATTCTAAAACCGTAAATATCGCTCGCAGACAAAAAATTTTCAAATCATTGTGTTAGTGAATGAATTCTAAACAACTTTCAAAATGTCCGTCTGTCCGTCCGTCCGTCTGTCCTTCCGTCACGTTTCTTGTAAGCACGGTAACTCAAGAAAGAAAAATCCAATTGAACTGAAACTTGGACAGTAAGTTAGTGTTAGCTAGAGGAAAAACCATATTGTTTTTTAACAAAATCGATCAGTAAATAAAAATGCTATTAATAATTTAAATTTGAAAAAATATTTTTGTTTTTATAATTGAATAGAAATCTGGTGAAATGATATTTCATTTTAATATTTAAATATTTTTATATTTTACAAATGTACATTTTATAATGTAATATACAACCGTTAGCTCGTCTCTTATAATGTAAAAATTTACGTTTTTTTACGTGTTAGTGGTGGTGTAGTTCTTACACTATTGACTCGGAATCCAACGGTCCCGGGTTCGAAACCCAAATGGGGTATGGTACAGTTTTTTTTATTTTCACTTTATTTTACACTGAGTCTTTTACCAACCAAGTTCGTACTATAAAATTAAAAATGTCTAAAACTAACATTATTTACAAACAACTGCGAAGAGTTCTTCTATAGAATGTGTAACAATTATATAAAAAATTCAGTAAACAGGCGAAGAGTACGTTTTTAGCTTGTTTTAGCTTATAATTTAAGACAGGAAGCGGGGCAAAAATTTACCAAAAAAAATAAAAGACAAATATCGAACACAATCACAATCCGTTTAAACCTAGACATTTAGGCAACCCAGCTGAACTTTACAGAATATATAGCCTTTGATACGTATAATAACTTACTGAAAGTTCTGAAGAATCCAAACTGAGCGCCATGTTCAAATAATGGCATCTAATTTTAATATTCTGAAAAAGTAATTGTAGCCAAAAAATGTGACTTTCACACTTTTTACATACTTTTCTAAACTCTGTCTGATTAAAAATTAACTTTTTTTTGAAAATATCTATTTATGTTATTAGAAAGAAAATTGTTGAGTATGTAAAAGTATTATTTTTTTTTAAGTTGTAGACAAAAAAAAATAAACAATAATTTTGTAATTTACTTTGTAGCTTTAAAAATAGTTTAGCTACTACATTTTCACTAATACATATGGTTTTACTATAGTATGTAAGGCTCGTTAAAATCAAGATAATAAGATAAGATGTGTATTTTTAGTCACGATAAAATTAAACCACAACAATAGTATATTATATTACTAGGAGTAGAACGCACTCTTTTTTTGTGCCGCAAACTGGGCGAAACACAAAAAAAGGCGTTCTACTCCGTGTAATATATACTATTTTTTCTTCAAGCGTATTAAAATGCAAAAATTCATTTATTTATCATAAATGTACAAATATTCAAACTACAGTCTTACATGTTGACACAATATGACAAATGGCTAGTGGATAGCACGCCACCGGTGGCTTTCGGTATTAACATTATGTTACTAGTAAAACAATACCCACTGCGGTGGCGCTTTCGGAACTAACATTATGTACTAGTAAAACAATGTCCACTACGGTGGCGTTCGGTACTAACATTTTGTTACTAGTAAAACAATGTCCTACTTCTACTTCTGTTTTTGGTGACATAATTTAAACATTTTAATACGCTTGAAGAAAAAAAATATTACCAACCTCAGTGCTCAGAATATGTGGATTTTTTATAATAATTATTATTACTCTTAGAACAATTATATTAATAATAGTAATATACTGTATATACTTACTGGACAGTCCAGTAAGCGAAAAATAATGATAACAATCTAAAAACGTATTTTTCGCCAATTTACTGAGCTTTTTATATAATTGTTACACATTCTATAGGATACTTTTCGCAGTTTTCTTGTAAATAATGTTAGTTTTTGAACATCCTAAATTTTGTGATACCATCTTTGTTGTGAAAAAAATTATATGAAAAAAAAAATGAAAAAAAATATCCAACCTGTGTGGGATTCGAACATACGATCTTTGGATTGCAAGGCAAAAGTTTATGGAGATAACATTTCGCAAGATTTCTATTTAAGTATAAGAGACAAAAATTAAGAGAATATATTTTTTTAAATTAAATAATTAATAACTTTTTTATTTACTGATCGATCTTCAAAAACAATAGGGTTCTTTCTCTAGCTAACACTAACTTACTTTTCAAATTTCAATACAATCGGACTTTTCTTTCTTAAGTTATCGTGCTTACAAGAAACGTGACGGACGGACGGACAGACGGACGGGCGGACGAACAGACGGACATTTTGAAAGTTGTTCAGAATTCGTTCACTAACACAATGATATGAAATTTTTTTCTCTACAAGCGATATTTACGATTTTAGAAATGTGCCGATCAAATACAATATACTCTTCGTTTTTGCGAAAAGTATAATAACGTAAGCGGAAAAACAATTCTTCAAATTCGCTTCAAATATAGCAACAGTTGAAGTAAAAAAATATTTCACAAAGAACGAGTAATTTATGTGAATTGCTTTCCTTTTTCTTGGGTTTATAAGGTAAATTTGAAATTTTCAGATATGTATATATTGTATATTACATATTTCTTTAAGGCAGATTCTTAAAAATAAAACGATTTTTTAAAATTCAACTCTTGTCTTCAATATAATAAAATTACTATGTTTGGATTGACACAAAACTTATGCCATGGCAATGACTGTAGATATTAGAACAGTTTTTGTAATTGCAACAATTTTTATTATCGTACTGCATTTTTGTAGTTGTATTAAAGAAGTTTTAATATATTATCGAGCACAACTGAAAAAGATAAATATATTTTTCAATTCCAAGCCACAAGTAGACACAAGAATGTCTATATTAAGACATATCTGTACCTGACAATCTGTTCTATGAATATACTGTTCAATGTTCAAATATTAGATATCAAACAACTTTACTGCTCTTCTTTAATCTTGGAACAGAAAAAATCTAAATCAAAAATTAGTATTACGCACTCTTATTCAACAAGGTATAGACAAGGCTTTTGTAATACCAAAAGTAACAAAAACGATAGCCCAGCGATGCTTTAACTTTCTAGGTCCGAAAGTATACAACCAAGTACCACTTAGCTTAAGACTATTAAATTCCAACTCCATGTTTAAATCTAAAATCAAATCATGGTTATTATCAAAAACTAGAACATTTTCGCACAAGTTAATTGATATGAAAAACAATTATAATGAATAAATTAAAAAAAGTAAATAAAAAAATATATATTAACTGCCTTAAATTACTGTTCCGAAAAAAAAAAAAAAAATAAAAATCATATTAATTTAAATAATAAACTACTTAATATATGTCACCTCACCAAAAATTCGTCACCCAGTATCAAACTACCATTAAATATCAGTAATGCATTTTATATGTACTTTAATAAAACTATATTAATATCAAAGATTGTAAATTTATAAGTTAGGTTAATAAACCCACCACAAGATTTTCTTTTGTGGGTTGTTTCTATCTGTTTATTTACGAAGATCACTATATGTAAATCATTACTATTAGGTACCCATATTTTACAATTCCAATTTTAGTTGATTTTGAACAAAACTTTTGATATTATGTTTATACTATATTTTTTATACTATATTTTTTTTCTCTATTTGTAATTACTACTTACTACTTACCTTATGTACAACCCGATTTGTTTTTTATTGATGGTAAATAAACATTATTATTATTATTATTATATAATGGCTTTGAAAATGGGTGATAAAACTGCCAAATTAAAGTTTTACTTCCACATCCAGTAGAAGTATAGTAACGACAAAAAAATTTTTAAAAATTTTTATTGTTCAAATAGGCTTAAAATGTCATGACATGTCGAGATTTTAAGTTTGAGCGAAAAAAAATTTCTGTCTGTCTGTAACTTTTTTTTGTGCGCACGTTTACTCTGGAACCGTTTAAGATATTAGCTTGAAATTTGGTACACGTATGTACTTTAACGAGATCAGGAACTAGATTATATTTTCATGTTGTTCCGACGTAGGGTTGGGGGTAAATTGGGGTAAATTTGTGGTAAATGGGTAAATCAAGCAGGTAAGAGTCGATAAAATTGGTGTTTAGTATATACAAGAGAAGCTAGGGTCTCGAAAAAATTTTTGGCCTTATTAAAGGGGATTCAAAAAAAATGTGATTTAGTGTATGTACAAGAACCAGAAATCTCAAAATATTTTTTTACTTCATCCACCCCCACTACCATCCCCCTATTACCACCCCCACCCCACTACCGATGTGGGGTATCGTTTTATGGGTTTTGGGGGTAGAGGATTTGAAATATTATATTATTAAAGTTCCATAAACAATTATTTCCACATACAAAGTTTTTTCGTTGTGAGTGACTTAGGTAGAGAATCTGGATGTGGAAGTAGTGATGCCTTGGGCAGCGGTTTTTATTTATACTTTGTTTTATTTATACTTATAATTTTATTTAATACAAAAAATTTTCTCAATATACAGTGTGTGCGATTTAAGACCGCAAAAATTTTAAATTTGGCTATTGAATAACAAACATTTTATATGAGGTATCGAGCTAAAATTTTGAATAGAGGTATTTGAGACAACTGCGAATCGAATACGCTATCCAATTTGCCGACAAAAAATTGCCTAATAGTCGATTTCGAAATTTCCACCCATTTAGAGGAGCACAGTAGGCCTTGAAAATATGAAAATTACAAAATTTTCAAAACAGTCAAAGCTCAGCGAGCACTATATCACAAAAAAAAATTAAAATCGGCCAACGCGGTCCAAAATAACGGGGTGTTGCGGTCTTAAATCGCACACACTGTATATACAGGGTGTCCGCTGTATACGTAAAAATATTTTGCTGGATGACATGTTGGCCCAAAAAAAGTAAAAAATCCTTAAAATTTTTTTTCTAACTCAAACCTATTTTTTTATTAAAAATTAATTAGAAATAGGCAATTGTAAGGTTTAGACAGTACAACTGTAAAGAAAAAACGAAAAAGACAAGGTTACCACGCTCGCTTATCGTATCAATAACATGGATGTTACAGCGCTGCGCTGTCATTTAAAAGTAAGTTTTACTTTTATCTTGTTTAATCAGTATTGAAATGAAAAGACTAACTGACATTTAATAATCTTATATTTTATTAATTTACGCCATCTTAGCAATTTTCCACAAACCACAATTATCCCATAGGATGTATTAGAAAAAGTAGGACGTCTAGGTCGGTTTTTTGAAGCTCCTTGTGTTTTTATTAAAAAAATAGCACCGTACAGTCTGCAAAAAATGTATTTTAACGAAAAATTACCATTTTTTTAAAATTTATTACAGAAAAACTCCTTAATCACTGTAGTAATTAAATTAATAGCTGCTAGTTTAATTTCAATGAACACTTATTCATCACCTCGTTTATTACACCGTTTTATTATTTTTACTTTAAAACTAGACGAATCGAACACATTGACAACACTGTATGATTGGAAGCGGCGGCCTTCTACGGCTAAGTAACGAAGTATGAACATTATTTTTGAACCGCAGATGCCGACAGCGGAGGATTTCTTTTATGAAATAGACACCAGTGTTTTTTTTTAAGATTTCTGTGTCTCATTATCAATACAATGAACATAATCAAATGTAGGTACTAGGGTGGCCCATCTTTTTCGAAATCGAAATTTTTTATTTCTCACCTCTGCAAATGGTTCCATTTGAAGAAAAAACAGTCCCCTCAAAATATTATTGAGGCAAATTGAAGGCAAGGGGTGCCGCAGAATGCATTATTATGCAATAATAAAAGTAAATGGAATTATTTATATTCTTTGGTTGATGCATTGTTTTTTTTTTTTAATCAGCAACATTTATCTTTAGAATGACTAATCAAGTCATACAAATATCAAAGACATTATCTGTTGTGACTATGACATGTGTCATACTACTGTAAATTCGTAGTCTAAGAAAACTAGACTAGAAGTTTTTGAAATAAAACTCTCGTTTTATCTTTGTGTATTTTATAATGAAACGTCTTTTTCATACATAGTACCAAATATTATCCTAAATCTACAAGACATATAGTAATAAAAACAATATTTTTTGCACTAGGCCAAAGCATGCGACAGGGTTTCTTTTTTTACATTTGGAAACTGTGATTTATAATCATTTACAACTTGGAGTAAAAACTGTTTTTGGTCTTCATTTTTTGTTAAAATGTCATTATAGTCAGTAATAAGTTTGATTCCTCTCTCAGCGGCATCATTTACAACTTTAATTTTGTTTACAATATTGAAACATCGGGTATAACTTTCATTTTCCCTCCATGTTGTTGGATCATTTTCCAAAATTCCATAGACAAACCTAATTTTTGAAAAAAACTGTTTAGTGTTCTCGCATATGAAGTCCTGAATTTCCTTGTTTTCAACGTCAGTAATGTTACTAATCATAAGTCGTTTAATACCCTCTTAATTTGGTGCTTTCCTATTCAAAGCTTTAACCATTTCTCTTTTAGTGGTAACTGAAATATCGTCATAAAAGAAAGATAAGCCAACATTTACTGAATTAAGGTACCACAAATGGTTCACTATTTTCCTACTTGCGGCTTGAGATATTTCTTTGTCAATATTTTGATAATTAATGAGTTCTTTACAAAAGTCTAAGTCATGAAGCGGTGCTTTACTAGCAAATGACGCTGTAAACCAGGCCTTTACATAAACCTTTACAATAAAGAGACATATATCTTCAATACCTATTTTTTCTTTTTTAGTTAGTTGGAACTGATCTTGGAAAAAAAATATTTTCAGACAGTAAATGGCTTTGGCCATCCAACGTGCATGATGAAATGCCCCTGGTTGATAGAATGTCGTGTGAGTGGGCTCTTCTTCAACAAAAAGTTTAGAAAGCATTAAAAATTCTTTATAATCATCACGAGGCTGTTGCAAAGTTAAAGCTGCATTTAGAAACTTTACAATTTCGGCTTTAACTGGTTGTAAAATGTGTTTAATTTTTGATACCTGAAATCCAGTTTTTAGTTTATTTTGGTCTATTTTAGGCCAAAATTCCCTAAAACGTTTAAATAGTGGCACATTTGGTCCAGATGAGGAAGGCATTTTTGTGTCAAACACACTTCTCAAAACCACTTCAAAAATATGATGTCTACAAGGAAAATATAGAATATTTCTTTCTAATTTTTGTTACAATAGTGTGGCTGCCCCATTTATATAACCCATATTTGATGCTGTTGTATCACAACACAAAGCTATTACCTTTTCGTCCAAATTCCATTCACGAAGCACATCATAAACTGCTTCAGTCTGTTCTCTTCCAGTTGAATTGGGCAAAGCTGGTACTCCAAGTAGTTGTTCAATATCTCCACTAGTAACTAAGATAGCAAGTCTATCGATATTTCCCATTCCAGTGAGAGAAGGTAAAAGTTTTCCATCCCAATGGATGACTGGGGCCGGCAATTCAGAATTACCGAAGGCAGTTTTTAATATTTCAGCTCTTTCTTCGCGGATGCGTTGTCTAGAGCGCTGAAGTGTGGTTCTGCTGATGGACAAAGATGTGGTGTCATGTCCTAGTGCTTCTGCTACTGCCGTCAAAATATGGACTCCATACCTGTCGCTTATTTTGCAAGCATCAAATGCAGCGGCTATTTTTGGTGTGATGATGTTACGTGTTCCATACAATCTCCTCTTTTTTGGCTGTGACGGGCCAGGCTGGTCTTGTAACAACTCTTCTTGGGCTTCGATTATTTCATCTCCATTTTCGTCGGAGTCGGCTGAATTACTACTTGATGATGGACAGGTGACTGTTTCCTCTAATCTAGCTTTTTCTTGTTGACTTCGTTGCATTCGTTCGGATAATTTCTGTAATTTCTCCTCAGCTGATTTTTCTTGAGAAGCAAGTTGGTAATCAATACCATGCATAAATCCAGGACGTCCCTTTTTTCTTTGGTTAATTAAAAACTGCTTATCTTCATCTATTTTCATCAACTCCAATGCATTTGCATGAGAAATGTCAAAAAGATCGTCCAATTTTTCAACGAAATTTTTTTCTTTACTCCCGCACTGGCCCTTTTAGCCGATTTTTGTAAGTTCCTCCACTCTGCATAAAGTTTATCTAGTTGTTTAACACAATGAAAATCCTGACGTGTCGGAATGCGAGCTTTATCCCAAAAAACTGACACCTCTTTTATTGTTAATTTAGCACTTTCATGTACACTTAGCTTCACTTCACGAATGTTATAAAAGAGCACTTCTAATACTTGTCTATTAGACGGCAATTTATTGCCAATGATTTGTGACGAATAGTGTCCAACTAAGTAAATGAAAGTATCCTTTCGTAAGGATCTAACATCAGCCATTGTTAAATGTTTTTTCAAAAAGGAACGTATGCTAGAACTTATAATGTCACCACTGTAAAACACAATTGCAAACTGACATAAAAACCTACCGTAGGTGCATTATATTTCCAAACTTCCAAAACAAATAATTTCTAAGAAATAATTACACCAATAAAACATTATGAGAAAAGAGGTAGATATTTGTATTTTAAGTAAAATTTAAGTGTATTACCGTAATAAAATCTTATCTACAAATTTCTACCTGAATGCGGCACGGGTTACCGTTCACCGAATTATCTGAAACTTTGACATAAATTATTCCTAGTATAATAGTATATTTTCGTGGGGTGAGACTTAAAAAATAAGTAAAAAAAATTCACCCCCTATAGAGATGGGCCACCCTAGTAGGTACTGAAATACTGACCTACATAATATTTTGTATATTACACCCGAATACGACCTGGTCTCAAAATATTGTTTTTTTAGAAAATAATTAATTTAAGCAAAACCGTTGGAGTAAAGCGTTAATTTTCTTTTGGGTCAATATATTATCATGCAAAATATTTGTAAGTATACAGTGGACACCCCTCATTATCTGACTCCCATTTATATAAAAAGCCCACCCAAAACGGAACAAGCATGTTTTCTGCTTGTATGTTGTCGATGATGCCACTTCAAACCTAAAGCGGTGGTAGGATCCACCCTTAAAATTTGAAATGGCGAGGGGGCTTCAAGCAGTACATCGTTGTAAATCCTGTTTAATTCGCTTTCCAACAGTATCTTACGTTTTTTAATATAAAAATGTTAAAATTTGTTTAATAATTAAATCAAGAAAAAAACGTTTTTCAATACAATACAATATGTCTTTATTTTCAATTAGACTTGTACAAACAAGTATACAGAATATTGTCAAATCTCTAAAAACTACAAAAAGAAGCTGAAAAAAGAAAAAGAAAGGAAAAACAGCAACACAATATTTAAAAATTTTGGTATAAAAACAAATATATATACGATACACCATCAAAAACTACATCATAAAAAAACTATTACAATAAAACGTCCACTAAAAATCTGAGTAATCAAGATACTCTGACATAGAATAAAATACATTATTTAATAGTAATTTCTTTACTGCTTTCTTAAATTAATAAATATTAGTTATTTCTTTAACGGAAGTTGGAAGTTTATTAAATAGCTTTATGGACATAATAAAGGGACCCTTGGCAACCATGGTTAAGCGGTGTTGTGGTAAGTTTATATTAACTATTTATTCTTAAACTATAGTGCTCAGAGCCATCCCGTTTTTTAACTTTATCCGGATTCGTTTTTATAAAAACAACACAATGTAAAATATAGATTGCTGTAATAGCTAATATTCCCAGCTCTTTGAAAAGTTGCCTGCGTGAGAATTGAGGTCCCTTAAAAGTCATCGTTCGTATGATCTTCTTTTGCATAACTAATATATCATTAATTTGAACTGAGTTTCCCCCACAAATGGTACCATAATTTAAACAGGAATAAATATGTGGTAAGTTTTTTTATTATTATTTCTATCTAACAGCTCTAAGATAGGGTGTAAATAATACATTTTTTCAGCATGACAGCTAACTAAATTCGAGTTCTTCGGTACTTTTAGCGTGTTTTTATGCATAGCAATAACTACATAATTTGAAAAATTACCGTGTACCAGAGCTAATTTGCCCAATTGTTTCTCGGAGAACTGATAACAGTACACTTTCAATGAATATCTGGAATAGGTGCCGGTAAAATTGCTCGCCATCTTCAGTTGATTGTTTATTAGAAAGAAAATTTAAAGTAACATTAAAAAATTTAAAGGAAGTCAAAATATCCTTGCTGGCCGCATTTTTTTAAATATCTGGATGATGTACGACTAACCTCTCCTCCTCTATTCAAATTTAAGGGATTGTTCACCCCACTGCTCGAGGGTTGAAGTGACGATGTTGAAACTAGTTTTCCTCCTTCAAAATAAAATTGATCTATCCGAGTGTTTATCGATATCTAGGCTATTATGATCACCCAAAACCCCCGTGTCAATTTTTGTTGGATCACCCTGTATACTATATAGATGTAATATACATTTAGTTTGCCTATATCTAAGAATTCGGCATGAACCTAAGTAAATCATGCTGTAAAATATCATGTCCTAAAATTACTTAAAAATCTAAAGAAAATTTAAAGTAAATACCTTCCTGCTTATTTCTTGCAATTTCTTATTAAAAACTACTTCCTCCAAACCTTCCTAGATTCAGTCTAACCTAATTTTGATTTAAAACGGCGTTGCTATCCGGAGCACAAGTTTCCACACATATATTCTATTTGCAACCGAACTTGTGGCAAACATATTGCGAGATACCATTAGTTAATTAATACCCCATAATTATTTGGCTTTAGATTTGATTATCAATTAGTGCAGCTCTTGATGGAACATCGCACAAAAAGAGTTCCTGTGATTATTAAACTGCATTCTGGTAGTATATAAATCCGATTGCTGACATAGAGTATACAATTATTTGGAAATAATTACAAATTCTGATGAGCAGAAAGCAGAATAGTTTTAAATTACACTTAACCAAAATAATTTATGCTGTATCAATATGTATTTATCAGATTAAAATATATGCTGGTTTAATTGAAATTTTCATCAGTTTTCTCCTTGTGACAGTAAAATGAATGAAATTTCAGCATTGTGAGACAGAAAATGAAAAAGTTATTTGGTAATAAATTATTTCATCGCGATTTTGAATAATGATAATGACAGCAATAATAATTTATTTACGCATTCTATGTACAGTAATAATAAAACACAAAATAAAAAATTTTTTATACAAACTTAATAGGTAAAGATTATTCTTCAAATGTGTAAATAAAGACACTATACTGCTAGAACGTCTTCAGTAATATAAATAAACTAACTAAATAAATAAATAAATGAACAAATAAATAAATAAGTAAATAAATAAATAAATATATAAATGTATGAACTTACAAAATTGGAAATCTATAGTGGGAAATCTACTCAGGATGCATTAGTAACTTTAAAATCTAAAATGTATAAGACATTGGATAAGGGTCAAACTGCACTGTATCTCTTTCTAGATCTGGCAAAGGCCTTCGACACTGTAGATCATTCACATTTGTTGGAGGCATTTCAAGGAGAAATTCATATAATTTCATGCAAAGTTACTTACATGATCGTAAGCAATATGTTAAAATCAATTCTAGTAGGGAGGGAACTGTAGTCTGGGGAGTTCCACAAGGTACGGTCCTAGGTCCAGTATTATTTAAAATCTATGTTAACAATTTGCTTACTTTAAATAGCTGTGACTTAATTATAACAAATAAATAAATAAGTAAATAAATAAATAAATAAATATATAAATGTATGAGCTTACAAAATGCAAAAGTAAAAATGTACGATATTTTCAGTGGAAAGAAGCTTCATGAATACGAATATATAATAATTCAAGTAAACAAATAAAAATAACCATTGAAAATAATAATTAAAATAAAATAATAAAGGTAGAATGCAATCATACACTAAGGAAAGCTAACAAACAGATGGTCAATATTGGCTCGTAATATTTAATTCCAAGCCTCTGCATATGAAGCTCGTTCAGTTTATCCGAGTGTAAATGAAATAAATAATGCTTTCTATGAGGTGGGCGCGTTCTGAGTGGGCTACTACAGGGATCGGTACTTGGTCCCTTGTTATTTCTAGCTTATGTGCCCGATCTAACTCTAGGCTGCTTTTTTATCTTGTGCAAATCACTTGAAAATATTTCACTCACCATCTGCTTCCCTGCAAGTAGATTCGAACCAGGGCGGGCCTAAATTCTCGATTTTATTCCAATGGGAAAAACCGATTCGGTGGTGCATTGTTTACGGTGTTAGGCTTGCGACTACGAAATCCCGGGTTCGAATCCTGGTTATGGTATCAATGTGTAGTGGCGTTTTTCACTTGTTGCTTAGACGGTAGAAGTGGGCTAGACCGCGGTAAACAAAGTAACAATAACAACACAACAACTCACAAATATCTCAATCTGGAATACACTAACTCACGATGTAGCGTGGTTGAGACGCTTTCAACGAGCAGAGGCCTGTGCCTAGACACCCCGGTATATTAAATAGGTGGTCCGACGTACGGCACTTTCCTATTATAATAATGACTTCATAAGTACATGGTTTCTATTTACTTCAGTAGATGGCACGAGCAATAAGGTCCTACAATTACCTGGGCATGTGCATCGTATAACTAACATAACCTCAAATAAGGTTTTTTCGTTTATTCTCATTTTTAATGTTTGTATAGGCATTTTTAGCTTGGAGCAAATACTCCAAGCAAATATTTAAAAATTTACGCAAATAATTTTTCAATATTGTTGATTAATAAAAATAGACTGCTAATTATAAGTTAGATTCCTAACATGCAAAAAGTGTCTTGTTTTATTGTGACAAACTATTTAAAACTTCATACACATTGCGTTGAACTTGATTTTGGTTGAAAGTACAGGAACCAGGCAGAAATTTTAATAATAGCTACGTCATACTTGTAAATCTTAAGAAATATATATTGTTGAGTTAGCTGTGACGACACGTGCAATGCTGCATGTAGTGTTGCATATATTCTTTCAATGTTTTAATTTAGCTACTTAATGTCAGATGTCACTAGAATCTTGTTTCACTAAACAAAAAGAAAAGTCCGGGAATGTATGCAACACTGTATACACGTATGCAAAGAACCTGTAAAATTATCTATCTATGCGTAAGTAATGAGAGAACTTACTGGTCCTGCCATCTATTACATTATGTACAAAGTAAGCACTTATGAAGCCACTGTGAGGGTTGTCGTCGCATCACCTATTTAATACACCCTGGCCTAGACACCCCGGTGTCCGGGTGCCCACCCAGACGCACCCCTGGTGCCCGCGTAGAGAGTCTCGATCAATGTTTATTTTCTCGTTTAAATACCCCGGATAGATGATGCATGGCATTCACAGTTCAATGTTGATTTTGTAAACAAAATATAACTAACCTTGTCAAATCAGCAATTCTCGATTTATGGTTATAGACATGAATGTTATTGAACTAATTAATTGTGAATTATATATTTTGCACGTTTGTTATGAATTGTTTAAATAATCATTTATAAATTAAATTAGGAATTAGGTTTGACAATATTTTTCACTAAAAGTCAGGCTTGCTCCTCGGCAATATTGTCCTCCGTCACTTTTTTTATGATAAAATTATTGTTTATTAAGAGTGTCCCGTGTACACACTGTATATTTTTACTAAAGGTGTAGCTTGTTTCTTTCTTGATACTTGTGTTAACTACATGCCAAATATTATTATCTTCCGTCACATTTTGCTATTTTTGACCTGAATTATATCCCGTTTCTTCGTTGGCGATAGCGTTAACTACCTACCAAATTTTCTTCTTTGGCAAACAATTTTGTAGATATAGGGCCAGCAGATAGACACCAGATAGATAGATGGACAGACAGACAGACTTACTTAATTGAATGACTAATTTTCGTAATCTACATAATCTGAAACGTAAAATATGGGGAAATCTCGGATAGTGATTTTTTCATTATTATAAAAATACTCCCCTTCAGTAACTAAGGAGGAAAGTAATAAGTACAGAAATGCCAGAAATCGTTGTAATTCTTTGTTCTAATTTTAATCTCTTCTTAGCTTACTACCTAATACTTCTGTAAAAATTTATCGTTAAACTGGGAACTTGCCTATTTTTTTAAATTTCATTAAAGTGTGTGTTTATGTGTAAAAACACGCCACACCGAATATCAGCTCTTAAATCGCAGTACTTACTTTGCAATAAATAATTAAAGTTGAGATCCTCTCCTCACGAAAAGCACTGTGACGTCATATCGAGAGGGCTAGTCTCACTTGGTGTCCCACAGATAGCGCATTTTAGCCGAGCGGTACGTCCTCACCTTAACTAATAGACTAGGCGGCGGTTGGCTTTGAGACGTCCGCAGATTCGGTCATAAGTCTTTTGTTTTTCATGTTAGAGAAAAAATAAAAAAAAGTGTCGGAAAGCGCAATCAATTCTCTTTACATAGGCTGTCTACAAATTTTTCGGAAAAAACGATAATTATCGAGATATTCGAGGAAATATAGGAAATTACACGTTTTCCTATAGAGTGTATGTAAATCTTAAAAAAATATTTTTTCTCAGAAACCTTTGTTTTGAAGGGCCGAAATTAACGGAGCATCAAAGTAATATATATTAAGTGAACATCGTATATGAGATCGAATTCAGTTAATTACCGATTAATTACGGTGACAAAATGGTGGAAACATTTTACCGAAAAAAAAGTCCCAAATCCCGCCCCTCTAATTCCTTCATTTTCGTCGGAATTCAAAAAATAAAAAAAAAAGTTTTAGTAAATTTAATTCTATTTAAATTAGCTAGAGTAGTCTTTTGGCGTAGGAGCCAAGATTAAAAAGTTGCCAACTGTAGAAGCTTAAAATTTGCGATTTTTTGCCGTACATGGCCGGCATTTCAGTAGTTATCTTCGAAACGAAAAAAAAAAATCAAATTTTTGACGGCAGCAAAAGATTCGTAGTGGAAAATAGTCATTTGATCTTAGTTTTTATTTCGAGCTAACTCCCACCGTTTCGGAGATATTTTCAAAAAATAGCAAAAAACAGCTTACATTTCGAAGCCGAAAAAAATAGCGAAAAGGTTAGTTTTATGATAAAAATAGCTTAGACAAAAATTGTAAATCTTTCAATTCTCTACAAAAATGGTCCTTACACTTTTTTTTTCCTAAAATTCACCTTGTTTGAGAAAAAGCCATTCTAAAGTTATATTCTCCATAATATGCATGACTACGCTGCCTATGTACATTATGGACATATAATATAAGTAAAACTATTAGTCTGCATGACTAATATATTAATATTGAATGATAATTCTAAGAATATGGGATGAAAAGAAACCCAGTCCCTAGTTTTATGTGACCACGTGGTCTTGAGCAACATCTGTCTGCTGTTCAATTGTGAACGTGGCGGTGTCCGTCTACCTGCTCTTTTTCTAAGATCCCAACGAAATACTGTTAGTCTTAAACGTTCCCTTGTAGTGAGAACACGTGGTTATTGCAAATATTCTTAACTAAAGTTTGTGCTATATTCAGTTTTTAAAAAATGTCGCAAATTTGCTTCGTTTGTAATCAACTTCTGCATGCAAGTGAATTTGTTACTGTTGATCGTGGCATGAAGACGTTGATTGACGCAAGTGTTGAAAGAGGTGATGAATTTACTGACTACCTAAAAGACCAAAAATCAGTGAAAATTCATGTGCAGTGTCGTAAAAACTACACTCGGAAGAGTACTATTGCTGCAGTGAAGAGACAACATGAAGAGGAATAAGCCAGTACTTCTAAAATAAGTCCTCCTCGTACTAGAGCACGCATAAGTGAATCAGCTTTCTGCCTTAAAAATTGTTGTTTCTTTTGAGGCGATGAATTGAATGAAGAGTGTGAAAAAAGGCGAGCACTGAAATTTCGGCGTAGAATTTGTAAGGTTACTACACTTTCATTCAAAGAATCAGTTCTTCAAGTAGCTCAGTCTCGTTCTGATGACACAGCAAAAACTATTGTTTCTCGCATCGGGTTCGAGCATGATTTAGTTGCTGCTGAGGCCAGGTATCATAATGACTGTTATGTTTCCTTTTTAAAACCGACCACTGGAAGTAAAGCCGGCCGTCCTCGAGATGAAGCATTAAATCTCGCCATGAAAGAAATTTTTACATACATCGAAAATAGTGATGACTGTCAACTTACATTGGAAGAATTGAAAAATGTATGTAAAAATTTAAATGTAGATAACAGAACTATCAAACTACGATTGAAATTAAATTATGGTGATAAAGTTATAATCACTGAAAAACCGGGACAATTGACATTTATATGTTTTATTGATAATCATTATGATATCTAGAATCAAGCTTGGGGTGAAAAAAAAAATGTATTGACAAAGAAGAGCAATCAGCAATGTTCCGGAGGGGAAAACAACAGTTTTCAAATTGTTTGAAAAACAAGATTTAATTACATGTGCAAAAGCTTTTGAAGATATGAACTCTGCTCCAGAAACTCTAATCACCAACGGAATTCGCTTTCTTCTTTCTGTATATGGAGCTCCAAAAAAAATTACTTCCATAGATAAGTTACGTTACGTATCTTTTGCAAAACATGCATGTAATAAAAAAAAGGGTTCAATTAGCTTGTCTTCCTCCAACCTCGGCTTCTGCTCATCAACATTTTTATCGAGTATATTACCAGTTCAAGTGTGGCTTGGTAATCAACTGGACCCAGAAGAATGGGATTGGAAGCTAATTAATAATGTATTGGAACCAATCCACACTCTACTTTCACCGGCTCTAAAAAAGCTCCTTAATACTATTTTTTGCAAATGCAAAAAGGGGTGTAATTCGAAATGCGGCTGCAAAAAAGTAGGCTTACTTTGTTCACCAGCATGCACCAGCTGTTAAGGCCAATCGTGTTCAAATACTGAATCTCTAACAGAAGATGATCCTTACATCAACGACGAAACAACTGATGTATAGCTGTTTGAACAATTTACGTCAACTCAGGAAGATGAAGAAGAAGAAAAAGGTGGGAGAAGAGAATAAGAAGGAGGAGGAGGAGGAGGAGGAGGAGGAGAAGAAGAAGAAGAAGAAGAAGAAGAAGAAGAAGAAGAAGAAGCAGAAGAAGAAGAAGAAGAAGTTGAATAAGAAGACCTAATATTATATTAAACTTCAATAAAAGACCGTGGAGTAGGCCTACCGGGGAAACCACATTAAAAAAGACGCGCCAAGTACACTACCTCATAGGTGGCATGGAAACGTGTGCATATTATGGAGAATATAATTTTAGAATGGCGTTTTCTCAACAAAGGTGAATTTTAGGGAAAAAAGTGTAAGGACCATTTTTATAGAGAATTGAAAGATCTACAATTTTTGTCTAAGCTATTTTTATCATGAATCTAACCGTTTCGCTAAAAAATCCAAAAAACCCATTTTTTGCGAACTTTGACCTCGCATAAAATTTTTTGCATACACGGGATCAATGGGGACTTTTCACAACTTCATTATAATGGTATCCCTAACGTTCATATAAATTTTCAGCTTCTTGGGAATGTATGCAAGGGTACCCCCATTTTTAGGGCTAACCTGACCGGACTAAAAGCAGAATCGGTGTCGCTTGACGCCGTCATCCGACCTTCTCGAGCTGACGTCATGTTTCAGGATTTTAATCGCTTATATTTCTGGAAGAGATTTTTTTTTTTTATTTTTTTGTTTATGGGGTTTTTAATGATGTTAGTAGTATTTTAAATTAATTTTATTTTTTGGGCAAGTTCCCTATTATTGGTGTTGCGTTGTTAATTCAAACTAGACTTCTGTTCCTCTGTCTAAAATTGATACTTTTGTGAAATATACCTCATATTGATATTAATCACAGATATCTATTTTATATGAGTTATAAAATAAACCCACAGTGCCAACAAGTTTAAAAAAATATCTGATATATCGTAACCTCGGCTTAAATGTATACCTATCAGCCTGTTAAAAATGGATGGCGTATTCGTTATACATTTTTCAGAGGTTTATGTCTTTGATGTTGTACATTTCGCCATTCTAAGAAACAAAAAAGATCAGGGTATCCAATATTTATCTGTAGGTCTGAACAGTCTCATAAATTATTAAACACATCACCCGCATCAAAAGATTACAGGAGAACATGCAAATATTGAAAAGCTTGTCAATAAAACCGGCAATTTAAAATTAATACAAATATTAAACTTTTCAGCGATTCACTCTGAAATTCATACTATTTTATTTCAATGCGGGCTGTTTACTTAATCAAACGAATTTGAGTTAACTCGAACAGATGGGTTCATTTTTTTGAAGGTAAGATTTATCCGTTTTTTGTCAGAAACAATTTTCATGCCAATTTAACTTTTTTCATTGACGGATTTGTTAAAAACAGGCAAAAACTCTGAAAGGTTCAGTGATTATTGCGAATATTTAATTTATCTTTCCCGGAGAAAGCAATTTCAATAATGATTGGAACAGGATACAGGGTATGATAAATTTGAAAATGAAAATGTTATAATCTAGCTGTCAGTGAATTACTCCAGTTAGACTTACGAATAGATCAGAGCATTTGATTGATCAATTTGGTGACAGGAAAATTTACCTGAAATGGGGAAGCAGACATCACAAAATTTGACGAAAATAATAATACCTTATTATAGTATGACCCTCCAATGGAACATTGTAGTTGATGGCCTACTAAAGAAACTCACAAACCAGTAATTTGAAGCCCAAGGATATGCTGATGATATAGTCAGCATATTCTTCAGTAAGTTTAACAACACATTCAGAAATCCAAGTCTGATCATGCCAATATATTATAAGAAACGTCCCTTATGAGGTATTCTTTCTAGTATCTCTAGCCCTACCTATGTAACAAACATTTGTTACATTTCAAAGCCAGGAACTACTAAAAAGAAAATAGGTGTAAAATTTCACGCACATGTTTTAATAAATAAAATATTTCCATCAACGTTCGACTGATCAAATCTTCATAAAAATTGTACTTAACTTTTTTCATTCTCTTTAGAACTCATCTATCGAGCTCTAAAAGAGTGGCTCTTTTTTATTTTTGATGTGTGTCAAGTTACAAACTAATAAGTTTGTTGACATTCAATAGCAACATTTTTTTATATGGATTTCGCAGTGGGAAATCTACTCAGGATGCAATAGTAACATTAACGTCTGAAATATATAAGATCCTGTGTGAGGGTCAAACTGCGTCATGTTTTTTTTCTAGGCAAAGGCCTTCGACACTGTAGACCATTCGCAGTTGTTGGAGGCATTGCAAGAAATTCATATAATTAATGCAAAGTTACTTACATGATCGTAAGCAATGTGTAAAAATCAATTCTATTAGGGAGAGAATTGTAGTCTGTGGAGTTCCACAAGGTACGGTCTTAGGTCCAGTAATATTTACAATCTGTATTGACAGTTTGCTTACTTTAAATAGCTGTGGCTCGATTATAAAGTCCGCTGATGATACAGTATTGTTTTATAAAAATGAGTCGTGGGAGAATCTAAAACAAAAAGTAGAAAATGATTTTTCCAAAGTTATTGACTGGTTCAATCATAAACTTTTGATAATTAATTTGAAGAAAAAGCTCTTACCACTCAGTTTTGATAAACGCAATTCAGCTTCCTTTGATAAGCTAACAATTAATAATCATGACCATCTAATAGAGATTAACTCAACAATACTTATGTGTAAAATATTTAGAAATATATATTGAAAGGTGGGATAATGATATAATTAACGCCACAAATACCCTTAGAACCTTACTATTTAGATTTAAATATCTCAGAAATTTACTCACCTCATTTAAAAACTCTGTACTATGCTTTAGTAGAATCAAAGTTGCCGTATGGGATTCTCGGTTGGGGTGGAGTAGCTACAACCTCTAAAAAAATTAGAGGTGATTCAAAAATTGTTTTTAAAAATAATATACAATAAAAAGCGTAGAATGGACAAAGTTTAGGATAGTGATAAGTTGTAGTAGTGGAAAGTGTGGCTAAGGGAGTTGCCGGAAAATAGGTAACGTCTGGTATGGTAGGGGGTGTCTTATATCGAAAAGAATGGCATTATGCTGTCTAATTCGAGTTATGTTGCGGGTAAGCGGACTATCGCCAGTTTGAATTGATAGAATTTCTGGGACATTTCTTGGACGTAGTCCGCTAGTGGAGTTATGTCGTGACATCGTGCATATAAATCTCTGAGGGAGGTGTACTTGTCTGAACCAGAGATGAGGCGCATAAATTTGTGTTCTAACACTTTCAGTTTTCTCATTTCTGATCACCATTGTGTACAACATTTTTTTATTTTGTCGGTTAAGTCCGCTACCCTTGGGCCAGGAGTGGGTACAGATTCCTGGACATGAAGTAGACGTTACGTATAGTCTCATTAATATGGGTGTTAAACGTCAGTTGTTTGTCGAATTTAACCCCAAATACTTCACGCACCGTTTGATTGGAATTCGTTGATTCCTGATCGAAATTGGTGTTAGAATTCGGTTCTCTGTGAACCGGCGCGTGAAGAGTATCGACTCGGACTTCTCGGCGTTGATCCGAATCTTCCATTTGTCGTAATACGCCGTGGTACGAGCCATGTGCGCCTTCAGTAGCATGTTAGCTGCTTGTGCGTTGTGCGAATGCGCGTACATGGCTGTGTCATCGGCGTACTTGGCAAGGTTCGTATTTGGGAACTCCGGGAAGTCGGAGATGTATAAGTTGTACAATTTCGGTGACAGGCACGACCCCTGGGGGACGCCCGCGCGAATGTCCCGCCGAGTTGATAGTTTATTATTCACCTTGACATGCAGCGATCTATCTGTCAGGAAAGAGTGAATAAGTTTGGTTATGAGCATTGGAAAGTCCAGAGCGTTTAGTTTGTGGAGCAGCCCCGAGATCCACACGGTATCGAAAGCCTTCTCAACATCGAGGAGCACCAAGACGGTGCTGTTCCCGAGATTATATTGTACCTTGACGTCATTCACGATTCTGACGATCTGCTGGCGACTAAGGCCCGCTTTGTAAGAACATAATGTGACATGTAGACATACTTGGTGATTTATTTATTTTATTTCTTTTATATAATAATAACAATTGGAATGAATTATAGTTTATGTATTTTTATGGTACAGCTCATAACGAACATTTTATTTCTTTTTGTTGTTTTCCATAGAACTTATAGATTTCGAGATATTCAAAGAAACCGATGGAAAACGATTTCTTCACAACTTTAACATTCTCTCACCATTAGCTCCACCGCTATCAGAGTAGCTGACGTTCAGATTGCTGATGTATTAGGGGAAAACTATTATTGTTATGATTTTCAGTCGGTATGAAATGACTTGTTCAAATCAGCGCTGCCTCCCGTACTAACACATTGAATATCCGAGTATACTGTGATTAATTTCTTCTTCAGAAAGAATACCAGTTCCACGGCCGGGAATCGAACGTGAGACAGCTGGGTGAAAACTGGGTGAAAATCAAATGTGCTTGCCTCGAAACCAAGCAGTCATAGCAACATCATAGAGTACGTATGTTTTAAGGTTGAAGCTGAGAAATCATAATTAAAGTCAAAAATAAAGAAATGTCAAAGCAAAGAAAATTATGGGCATTTCAATCAGGAGCCCCTCCCCATTTTGTACGCCCCTGGTCGTTGCCTCCGTTTTTATTAGCACGAAACGATTTCTCATGATAAAACTACCACTAGTAGTGGTAATTTTTAAAATAATTAAAAAAAAACATATTTTTATACCATCTTCGGAAGGGCGTAGCTCCGTTAGGAAACATTTCTGGACTCCCGTTCATATGAACTTTTCTTCATATTTTTAGGTGGAGAACCACCTACCGAAATATTCGAACATTATTTCCGGACACCCTGTATATTGGCCCAGTATGCAATATAGGTAATAAATTATACCTATATCCACCTAATATGTTATGGTAACAATAGTAATAATAATTTATTTATCCAAGAGATCATTTACATGATATAGGATATGTCAAAAATGGTATCTGAAATATCAGATAAAATATAATATAATATAACAATGTCAATAAATAAACAAACAAATATAAAATACATACATCGGGTATAACAAATTAAAATTAAATTTTACAAAATATAAAACTACAAACTATCATTAAGGAAGGTACTCATCAACGGAATAATATGCTGTACTTTTCAGTAAATATTTTATTTGTATTTTATAGTTTTTTTCATCAATAGATTTGCACGAATAAGAAAGCTTATTGTATACTTTAATTCCTAGATATTTTAAGAAGGAATAAACAGGGTACCGTAAGTAAGCAGCTGGTTACTCCCGCTATTAAATGTACTGCTCTCTTCTGTAATTTAAAAGCCCTCAACATATCAGGTGAAGAACCCCAGGCAATTAAGACATAGATTCAAAGACTGAATAATAGAAAGAAATTAACACTGCTTTACTAATCATTTAACGTAGTTGACTAATACAGTAACATATTGGAGCTATTTTTTTACAAATTTCATTTATATGTACTGTCCAAGTACAGTTCTCTTGAATGTGTAAACCTAAAAAATTGGAGGACGTAACTTATCGAATGGATCCTTCATTTGATTTTATTAAAAGGCTGTGATCAACATTAATTTTACTGACATTAAAACGAATAAAAATTGATTTATTACTATTTAGGATGAGGTCGTTCTCAGTAAACCAGTTATGCCTAATTTCTCGTTTGTCTATAAGACTGCGTTTGCAGATTTTTGGGCAGTGATAAGCAGATACGTATCATCAGCAAAAAGGATTGAATTTGTTTCCCTAAAGTTGTTCACGTAAATTATGTAAAGAAGTGGTCCCAGGACAGACCCTTGTGGCACACCTACTGTAAATTCCATTTGCTTAGATTTAATATCACCTATTTGTACATAGTGTTTCCTGTCACATAAATAACTCCTGAACCATTCCGCTACACCATGAATACCATAACTTTCTAATTTTTGTAAGAGTAAGTTTTGATTTACTATTGTGCTACTATAAACTATAAATAATGGCCAGTCCTATGGTGTTTAACAAACCCCTTTCCTGTAAATTTGATCAGAAACTATATTACGGTACCAACAATAAAATTTCGAATTATAGAAGGGGGCACCTCTTCCCTACTTCCCTGGATGGATTTAAGACACTCATCCAATATATAGGTATGGCAGTTGCATTTTCTGTTTCTTCGATTATATGTGCAGCAGCAAGCACATATATGGTTTTCCAGATGAGTACGATTATACACTTTTGTTGTGTTATGGACTACCGTTCTACTACTACTATAAATGAATATTTCAATAAATGTTCAGGTATTGCTTTAACAATTTTATAGAAATGGAGTATATGGGCTAACTTAATCGCGCACAGTGAACATTGAACCGAATAAATTGAAAGCGTTTAAGTTAAATTGAATTTTTAAATAATATTCAACTTGCAACAATCGCGTTGTCGGCAAAACGTAATGAAAGTTTACTCCTCACAAATTAAGCATTAATAACTTTTAAACTTTAGTAATACACCGGTTTAATTACATTATGAGGTAATTACATTGTTTTCAGTAGTGTAGTTCTGAACACACTTGAGAATACCTGAGTTGTTTACAAAATTATTCGTCGGGGGCTGTGATATGTTAACTGGAGCGTATTTTAATCAACTATTTTATAATTATTGTAAGTTGCCGGTTTTACTATTTGTGAATACAATGTAAGTAGTTGTTGAATACGTTATGAATCCATCAAGAACATTTTGTGTGCGGAAATCTAAGTGTGTTTTATTTGATTTGGGAAAATGTAAGTTCTGAATACTGAATAATTAGCTTCTTGTCTGCCAGAGTATATTAGTTCTTGAATGAGTGCAGATATACAGTAGGCCTAATATACAGAGAGTTTTTGAAATACGTGTGAATATTTTAATCTAAAATTGTCATAATGGTGCGGGAGCTAAGTGGCTTTTTCGGACACTTATCGTTACAAGCATTTTCTATGCGCTGATTAATTCTATCGAACTTAAATAACAACAAAATGGACTTCTGGCATATGTCAGTCCGTCGAGTTGGCCATGGTTCAAGATATAAAAATCAGTGAAATTATATCATCGTTACAAAGCCAATTTTTTTTGTGTGCACACATTTTATGTTTAGAATGAATAAAATAAGATCGCCCGGTCCATCCTCCACATACTCGTTGTCCACAGCATTGTGGACATCAGTGTGGATTCCTTCGTCAATGGTAGGCCGGGGTCGACTTTTATCTCTTAAAAACGTAGATGTTTGAAATGCAACCACTTTCCTTTCTCACGCTGCTGTAGCTACACGCGTAATATGAAACACATGTTTAGTACAACCGTGAATCACTAATATGAAATAAGAAATAGAACGAAAAATGCATATCAGACTCCAAAATATGTCAAAACAATATTGTCAGAAACAAATCAAATATAATGGTATCAAGTTATACAACCAGCTACCTGATCGTATAAAAGCTCATAATAAAAAGAAATTCAAACGATAAAGCAAAAAATATGTAATTAACAATTATACCACATTTCTATAATAATAATAATAATAATAATAATAATAATAATAATAATAATAATAATAATAATAATAATAATACGTTTATTTTCCTTTTAGACAATACAGATTGTATAGGAATCGTCACAACTTGCTTAAAACTAATTAAAATATTCCCTAACAGAATACAGACATCTATTTATGAGATATTCTCTAAGGTCAAATTTAAAACGATCTAGCCGTTTAGCCTCCTTTAAATAGTCTGGTAAACGATTAAAAACTTTAAGACCAATATAGTCTGGACAATCAGAGGATATTTTATACTTGCAGAATGGTATATTAAAATCATTTTTGTTTCTTAGATTAAAAGAGTGAACCTCTTCAGCAGTATTAAAACAATTTCTGTTAATAAACACGTATACACATAACTCATATATATATATATAAACCAAATACTGTCAGTATTTTATATTTCTTAAAATAGTCTCTGCACGAATGAGTATTTGGGACTCCCTCTATACATCTTATAATTCGTTTTTGACCTATAAATACACTCGGTGAGAGGGTGGAATTACTCCAGAAACAAATACCATATCTCAACCTGGATCCAACTTGAGCGTGGTATAGATTTATTAGATGCTCCTTACACAGAACTGTTTTTAAATTTCTAAATAAATAAAAAATGGAATTTAATTTGGTTATCACATAGTTGCAATGCTCTTTCCAGTTTAGACATTCATCTAAATTGAAACCCAAAAAACGTACGCTATCAATTTGTTTGAGACGTGTCTCGTTAATATTTAAATTCAAATTTGCACATGGTTTCTGTCTATTGTGGAACCTCATAAAATGCGTTTTTTCGATGTTTAAATGTAGTGTGTTAGACGCATACCAACTGTTTAGCGATTTCAAGACATTATTACTAATCGATTCCAACGTTACATCAGATTTATCTGACAAGATAAGCGATTTATCATCTGCGTACATGATAAAAGATGCCTCTGAGGTTAAAATATCAAGTTCATTAGTATACAATAAAAACAGCACAGGGCCCAAAATGGAGCCCTGTGGAACCCCGGTTTTAACTTTACAACACTCTGAATTAACTCTACTTATTGTCCCTTGCTGACAG
The DNA here is from genome assembly GCA_936432065.2 of Rutpela maculata. Lineage (NCBI taxonomy): Eukaryota > Metazoa > Arthropoda > Insecta > Coleoptera > Cerambycidae > Rutpela > Rutpela maculata. The sequence continues at coordinate 176,870,135 of OW386288.2, forward strand.
AATGTCACACTAACATATTGGCTCCTATCATTCAAAAACGAACGGACCCAATCGAGAGCAACGCCCCTGATACCATAACTTGACAATTTATCAATAAGTTTATTGTGGTTCACACAGTCAAATGCCCTGCTTAGGTCGCAAAAAATCCCAACAGGACATTCACCAGCCTCAATATAGTCAATAACCTTTTTATATAAAGAATGCAGCGCAGTTCCAGTTGACTTAGAGCTACGAAATCCATGTTGATTTTCGGTGAAAATTTTATATTTTTCAAGAAAATTTAACATACGATGTAAATAACAATATTCAAACACCTTCGAAAAACCTGAAGGTACTGTTACAGGTCTATAATTAGCCATGTCCTCGACATCATGTTTTTTGTGTATGGGAACTACTTTCCCCAATTTTAAACATTTTGGAAATGTTCCAGATTGAAACGATAAATTTACTAAATACGTCAAAGGTTCTACAATTGTATCCAGCACTTTTTTTAAAAACGTGGGAATTTGATCTGGGCCAGATGATTGTCTATTTTTTAATTTGTTACTTAGTAAATTCATTAATTCTTCAGATAGAAAAGGTTCGAGAAATAAACTGGATTGATTAAATTTAATATCTTCATGTTTATCGTTAATTATATTTTCAACAGGAATTTGCTTAATAATATCGTTAGGGGCTTTTATAAAAAAATCATTGAAATTTGAGGCTATAAGGATAGGATCATTTATCACCACCCCCTCATTTTTTATACGTATATTTTTCACATTCTTATGTTTGTTAGACATTTCCGCTATAACGTTCCATGCAGCATTGCCGGAATTATTTATTTTGTTCTGGTAGTATTTCTCACAACTCTTGGCCTAGTAATAAAAGTTGTTCCCTCTAACACTAAACTTCTCTAGATTAAGCAAATTATGTACACACACATATCTCAAACAATATAAAATCTCAAGTGTTTAGAATATTTAAAAAATAAAACTAACTTTACATTATATTTATACACATACCAGTAAGAAGTAATAGTCTGATACTTTCTAATATTTGTTTCCTACTTTTCGACTCATTTTTATTTTTCACTTTTCATTTTTTCATTGTTAGTTAAGTAGTAGCAGTTAAGTTAAGTCTGAACAAAATGTTAATATTGCTAGACACAACACGAGGTCTCCGCAGGTGTCATAACTCAGAATTAGTATGAAATTGTAATGTAGTAATAAATATATCAGTTATAACTTAGTGGCAAAATGTAAAATTGTAAAAAAAATGATGAAGTAATAAATAAATATTTAAAAAAAAATAATAATAATAGTTAGGATATTCATTGGTACAATATTACTTAAATTTCTCAGGATAAGCATATTCTTGCTTAGCTTATTTGCAAGGAAATCCACATGGTGACTTCAATTTAACTTTTAGTCAAGACAAAATTCAATAAATTTGTTCTATTCGGAAACCTCATAGTTCTCCATAAATAAAAATAATATTTGTCATCTTCCTTTGATTTAAGGACAAATTATTGCAAGAAAACCATCTTACCGCATTTGAACTTGTATCCTCCATACGTTGCTGAAATGCATTTTATGTTGAATCAGATCTTAACAACGTAGTGTCATCTACAAACAATACGAGGCCACCCTCCATTATCGCTTGCTTAAGATCGTTTACACAAATGATGAATCAAGTGGGTCCTAATGCTGATCCTTGTGGCACCCCACTTTTCACATCTAAGAGCTCGAAATTCATATATTATTTACACTCATATGCTGCTTATGATTTGATGAGTGAGATTTAGTTATCACAAAACTGATTAATTCTACCTTGAGATACTTTAACTTTTCCAGCAGCACGTGTTGTGAGATGCAGTCAAAAGCTTTCTACTGCAAATCACTATTATTGCATCACTTATTGATGTATTTTTGTAAAAACCAAATTATTAATTTGTAGAATAAACTGTTGAGGTCTACCAATGCGTCATTTTTTGGGGTTGGTATAACTTTTGTGATCCTCAAAATATCAGAATAGATACCAGAGTTTATGCATTAGTTAAATAGAACAACTCAGGTTTAATTATTATATTTTCTATGATTTTTGTTATTCCAATATTAATAATATGAAGATCTTTAGAGTTCTTAATTTTTAATTAATTTATAACCTCCCTCACTATATTGTACCCGATGTCTTATTTCCCTCGGCCTAATTTCGCGCGATTAGTGTTATTTACCTTCGCCAGAAGAGAAGCCACCCCAACCTGTAAATTTTAGAAGAATAGGGATTATTTACTTGCTTAAGGTTTAATAGACAAGGGACCAACTTTTACATCCTCTCCGAAGGAGGGTGTATCCACTTCGCAGTCCTCGTCTAAAACTGTATAGTTTCTGCAAATCAAGAAGTTGTTAAAAGACATTTTTAATCAAATACCTGCTTTTCACGTTTAGTTGGAATTTATTTACTGACAATGCTTTTCATTTATTTGATAAATGGTTATATATTTTGATGCAATCATATTTTAGACCCAAAATACTAATATCATCTGCAAACATGACAATTTAGCCTTGTGGTACACCCATTGATGTTTTTAAGGTCGGTGATCGGTTCAATTGTATGTAACATGTCATTTAAGTAACACCTGACCAAGATACAGTTTGACTCCGCATATCATAACACTTCAGTTTAGATAACAAGATGTCATGGCCTACCAAGCCAAATGCTTTACTGAGGCCCAGAAATATCCCAATTGCAATATTACTAGTAATTATTCGCTGATATACAAGCCGCTAGAGGGTGAGCAGTGGCGTAACTATTAGGGGGGCACTGCTACACTCATGATGTGAGGATTCATAGCGACCAGTTGCCTAGAAATGTTAGGACATTTGGAAAATGAATAAAAAAAAATCAGGACATTTTAGTAATTTTTATAAAAAGTGAGGGAATGTGAAAATTTTTAATTTCCCCCTGCTCACCAAAAATTTTTTTTTCCTAAGTTGCGTCCTCCTGCTCATAAGAAAAATTATCCTATTATGCATCCCCCCTCGCCGCCCGTCAATTTTCATTTTTATTTGCAACTTTTTTACTGCCTTTTAAACGGACTGCAGCTTCCATCTCAAAAATCTGGATATGCTATTGAGAGTTAGGTGAGGTCTCTGTACTACTGTGGTGGTCACCGTTCCTAATACTAACCGCGTCTAACGTTGCTTAACTTCTTATGTGAGATGCGAGTAAAAAAAAAGAAAAACAAAACAGATTTTATTCTTAATTTTAGTACAACTATGTGGCTTGCCGGATCCTGGCCCGGAGCCAACCAAACAACCAAGGCATATAGTGCCGTGGTGAACGTGAGGTTGGACGGGGCAGGTCTGGTTCAGCTTAACGATTAACGGAGGTGGAGGGGGATTAGCTCTCGTGTTTGTTATAAAAAAACTAATAATAATATTAAAAATTGCTGCCTACGCAAAGACCTAAAGCTAATTAAAAATAACACAACACTTGGCAATAAAATTTGTACTGCTGGCTCGGGTAAAAAGCTAAATGAAAATACCGTACGAGAACTGTCGCCCTGCCTCCAGGAAGATATGATAAAGTAAAAGAGTATCGTTTAAAATGTTATAATTTTCAAGAATTTTTCTGCCTCAGACGGATCTACGCTCGCTCCAAAGACAGAGTGTCTACCTGTAAAATAAAACAGAAAAACTAAGAGTTTAGAGTAAGACCATACTGTTTAAATTGCGATATTAAGAAAACAAGCCCCACTCTTTCTTAAACAAAAAAAAAATCAATGCCGTTAAGTAGTTAACCAAAAAGCTTATGCATTGTCATATTGTTGACACTATTTTCGAATCCAAATTGCTAATAACATAAATTCCTGATTACGTTTATATTATAAACACATAAATTCTCTAGCGAAACACAGGACGTAAAGATTTTTATATTTGTGCTATGAAAAATCATAAATTCATGCCTTACTAAAGTTCGATCACTAAATCATAAACATAAATTGAGATTTATTTTCCATGCGACGTTCACAAAACTAGCTTCAGTCATGAAAAATCTAAACTGGGTTACACTTCAGCTAACTTTAATCCACCATTTAAACCTACCTCATGCTTTAATACCACTACAAGCTGCATTTATATTAAACCACCTAATTTACATAACTATAAAAACGTAAGAAATTTTACTATTCCATACGCTTACGGCTCGGGGAAATTTAAATAGTAATAACACGCTCAAAGGGAAGCGAAAGAGTTTAATTATTATTATGTTTATTAATAATTAGTTTTTTAATTAATGTTATTTCATAGACCAGAGTAATAGGCAACTTAAGCACATATATTTTTTTTTATTTCATTAAAGTGTTTATCATCAATATATATTATTATTTGATATGGTAATGAACCCATCCAATAGATTGGAAGATAGGAATTATAAGTATTTTTGACAATTTTGAATTTGGACACGCGAATTTGAAAATGTTGACGAATGCTTCATGCGAACTGGCTGCATAGAATTGTCTGCCATGTTGTTTTTGACAAAAAAGGGCATCCAAATGAACAATTTTCGCCAAATTTGGTCAAGGAGCTCGTTAATTTTTTTTGGCCCTTTTTTGAACTTCGGCCTTGCGCGCCACCGCACAGTGGTTCCAAATTGAGTTTTTTGGTTCAAAAATGGATAGAGAGCGCAAATCCTGTCGGAAATGAACTATTTTTTTTTTTAATTAAAACTTACCGAAATTCCAACAAATCCTTGGAAAAAAAATCCTTTTTTTTATGTTAAGCCAAAAAATTTTTTTTTAATAGTGTTAACTGCCTTGGAATAGTCTAGTGATACAAGAATAGCTTCTATACGTTTGTCTAGCACGCTGATGATTTTATCACTAAGCTTCAACAAAGCAGAAGTGGTGCTATGTGCTTTACAAAATCCCGATTGATGTGATAAATATAAGTTATATGTGGCGATCTGGTCGTGAACTAGTATTTCAAGTATTTTGGAAAGAACCGTCAATAAGCTGATAGGCTGCAGATCCTCCAAATAAATAGCAAAGAACGTCCCCATATTTTGCTGCTCTTCTTATTGATAACGTCTTGGCAGGCGTTTATGATTTATGAGTGTTCTAGTTGGCCTCTTCTTGCTGCACGACACGTCTGACAACACATTTGTCGTGGTTGTCTGTTAGGCGCACAGCTGCTGCTATTGCTGCCGCTGTAAAATAAATACGACATTCGAAATCAATTTCATTTTTACGATGGCCACTTGTGAATAGCAATGTCCACAAATATTCCTTAAATTTAGTTCATTAAATATAATCTATTTTTCTGAAAACTGATTAAATCAGGCTGCTCTTAATACTATTAATTTACTAGGTTATATGCTGGCAAGTTCCTTCTGTAGATCTATAAGCAAACACGGTGGTGAATTTACTAGGGTGACAGCCCACTCCGCCAGCTGTATTGACAATATTGTGACAAACTTGGACGAGGATGGCTATGAGGTAGGTGCCATAAATCCTTGTCTGTCTGACCATTTTGGACAATTTATTAAAATATATAGTAAGAATCACACATCATTTGTCGTTTTTCGCAATATATTTACTGGTCTAGAAAAGCTTAGAAACCAATTGCTTGACACTGACTGAAGTATCTTTTGTAGCAGTAATAATGGTCATAATAATAATAGTACGTATTTGTCCGAGCTTCTGGTAAATAAATTTCGTAATTTGAAAAATCGAATTTTTCCTTTAAAAAAATATACTTTAAGTAAGAAGATGCCAATCAATTGGTTTACCCATTCTTTACGAAATAAAACGCTCTCCTCCGTTAAACTAATTTGCAATATCACTGGAAATCCGGTTGATTACTCTATTTATAGTGCTCTGCGTAAAGAGTACAAAAACGATATTAAAATTGCAAAGAAAACAAATTCATCAATGACTCTACCAATAAGGCAAGAGATAGTTGGAAAATTATAAATTTTGAAATAAACAGTTGTCGGGGTAACGTCGTTAATTCAAGTATTTCCCAGACATATTTTACAACCACTTTGTATCTGTTGCATGCGACTTAACTAATTCATTGACCAACGTTAACGTTCGAACTAACTTTATCTACAACCAAACACCGAATATATCCTTTTTCTTGCACGCAATAACCATACAAGAAGTAAAATCAGCTATTAAATCATTACAAAACTCAAATTCTTTAGATATACATGACTTAAATGCCAAAATAATTAAATTTACGGAGGATATTATCGCCGCTTCTCTAGCCGCTCTATATAATAGTTGTATCGCCGAAGGTGTCTACCCAGATATATTTAAAATTGCCCGCGTTATACCGATATTTGAAAAAGGAGTAGACTTCTTATTAGACAACTACCGCCCCATATCAATTCTCCCCATTTTTGGTAAAATATTTGAAATTATTCTGACAGAACGATTGTTAAGTTATCTGGAACATGAATCACTTCTCAGCCCCTATCAATATGGCTTCCGCTCTGGACGCTCAACCACGCAGGCCGTCGTAAAGATCGTGAGTGACATAGAGTCTTGAGCAAAGGCATCATACGGCTATTACTCTGTGTGATCTTTCCAAGGTCTTTGATTGTGTCTCTCATGATAAACTGATCGACAAAATTCAGTTATATGGAGTTAGAAGGTTACCTCTATCTCTTTTTAATTCCTATTTGCCAAAGCGTCAGCAATGTGTAGTCATAGGAAATAACATGTCAGATATTCTAGATAGTAATCATGGTGCACGTACCCCAGGGCTCTGTCCCGGGGCCACTGTTATTTCTGATCTATATTAATGACTTTCCACAATTTATGTTGCCTAGCAAATCAACTTTGTTTGCTGATGACACCACTCTCCTGTGCTCTGGCCGCAACATTGCCAATCTGATCCAACTCAGCTCCGACATAGAACTCCAGGCAAAAAACTGGTTCTCCTTGAATAAACTAACACTCAATAAAGAAAAAACTTAGAGACTTATAATATCAACCAACAAAAATGTATCCAAAGGTGAGCACGTTAAACTCCTAGGTATATATCTAGATGATAACCTTAGCCGGGTAAACCATATTGATCAGTTAAATAGAAAGTTCTCCTGCACGATCTTCCTCTGCAGAAAATTAAAAGGCATTTTCGAATTCGACATCTTAAAAAATACTTATTTTTCCCTTTTCCACTCTAGACTTTCCTACGCAGTGGTCTTATGGTCCCACGCATTAAAAGTTTTCCGACAACAAAAGAAAGCTATAAGAATACTAGTTAGTGCTAAGTTTACGGAACACTGTCAAACTTTTTTCCATAAAACTGGGCATTATGGCCCTCCGTTCACTATTTATTTATTGCAGTCTTGTAGAAATTCACAGAAGTGGGTCCAGTCTCTCTGTCCAGTTTGATAACCATCAGCCCAAACACGTGAATCTGGACTTCTTAGAGTACCTCCCTACAGGTTAACTCTAGGCGCTAAAAATCCCCCCAACCTAAATTTGTGTAATAATTTACCATGTCATATAAAGCAACTAAACCTATTGTCCTTTAAAAATAATGTAAAAAATTTCATTCTAAAGTACTGTTTTTACTCGATTGACGAATTTCTTAGGACACTCTATGGTGCCAATCCACACTCGGGTATTTAAATGCTCATATTTACAGAGTTCTCTGATACTTCACATATTTTTGAATTTTATACTTTTTCATATCTGTGTATATCAATGTGAAATGTTATATTTACATATAAAGTGTGTCCCCGGATGGAGTTGACAAGAGGTAAAACATATCTATTTTTTTTACGACGAAAAGTCATTCTTTATAAAAAATTCTGCTTGTCGAAAAAATTAATTTACCATATAAAAATCTTAGATCAGATGTACCGGATGTTAATAAATTAAGAAAACATCAAAATGCCTCAAGAAAGAAGTACCTTTATTTATTATTTTGGACAATATGTTTATAAAAAAAAGTTGTTTATAATCCAAAATAAAGCCTAAATACAAATTATGAAGTATAAATTTTGACTTTTACATTTATGTCAACTTACATTTTTTTCAAGCATTAACATAACATAACATTAACTTCAACGATAGTGGAAAAACAATTTATTCTACATAGCTTCCTCCAACCTCAACACATTTCTCCATCCTTTTAATAAATTCACCATAGACCTTACGAATGATTGAGGGTACATTCATTTCATTCACCGCGTCTTCTATTCGTGCTTTTAGTGTTTCTCGATGATGCGGCAGGTCATCTGCATAAACTTTCTGTTTTAAAACACTCCACAGAAAAAAATCCATTGGTGTAAGTTCTGGTGATCTTGCAGAAAAATTAATTGCAGCATATCTTCCCACCCATCTGGCTCCAAAGTGATCTGTCAACCACTGCCGTACCAACACTGGGCAACCGTCTTGCTGCCAAAAAATGTTACGCCTTACTTCCGGTTGCAGAGTGTTTATAAATGGCAATACAAAGTTTTCCAAAAGGTCCAAATAAACATGCTGATTTAAATTTTCTTCCAAAAAATATGGACCAACGATTCGATCATAAAAAATCCCACACCATACATTCACTTTTTTATAACGTTGACTTTGTTTGTGAATGACATTGTTTGGATTTCCAAAAGCCCAATAACGACTGTTTTGTGATGAAACGTGGCCATTGGTACAAAATGTTGCTTTGTCAGTAAAAAAAACATTCTGTGAAAACTTCTATCTATGAGGTAATTCTCACCGACCCATAAACAAAAATCCAATCGCTTCTCTTCATCTCCATTTTCAAGTGTATGTCTACCTTGGCTTAAACGGTCGAACTTTATTTTCCATATAAATTCTCTGTAAATGACTTTTACTTACTTCCAGTCTTTGTGAGCGTTTCCGTAAAAATAATATCGGATTTTTTATTACTGAATTTATTGCCAAAAGTGTTGCCGCATCGTCTTCATTGTACTTTTTCTTGGGTTTTTGACATCTAATACAGATCCAGTTTCATTGAATTTTTTTACAAGTTTGCGCAATGATTGGCGCGATACTGCTGTGTTAGGGAACTTTTGGTGGAATTGCATATCGATAAGAGACATCTCCAATCCCATAACAATTGATCGAATAAATTCTCTGTTATTTGGTAAACATATTTTAAATAATCAACAGAACACTAATAAATGCAGATGTAAGATAATAATATTCTACACAATGTCATAATGACATTTGTCAGTTCAATATTATCGACAGCACACTCTGTTTCTTAATTTGAATTCTTATTCATATTAATAAATTCAACCAAAATAGATAAACTCAATAAAAACATAAAAGCCAAAATACAGACTCCATAATTTGTATTTACGCTTTATTTTGGATTACAAACAACTTTGTTTTATAAACATTTTGTCCAAAATAATAAATGAAGGTACTTCTCTTTTGAGGCATTTTGATGTTTTTTTAATTTATTAACCCCCGGTACATCTGATCTAAGATTTTTATATGGTAAATTCATTTTTTCGACAAGCACAATTTTTTATAAAGAATGACTTTTTGTCGTAAAATCAATAATAAAGATGTTTTTCTTCTTGTTAACTCCATCCGTGGACACACTGTAATGTTTTTGTGTTTTATAAACTTGTAGACATTATAATTTGCTGTTTACCAGCTCTTGCCCTGACTTGCTGCAAATGTTCATGTATGTTCATATAATGGTGAAATAAAGACTATCTATCTATCTATCTAACTAAACCGTCAATGACCATCGCTTTGAGCATCCATCTTTGAGAAGACAAAAGGCTGATGGTCGTGGTGTGTTAAATTTTAATCGATAGTTCAGTTTTGAGTACATCCGCACAGTTTTGTCTCAAACTCAAGCTTGATATAAATTACAATGTATCCCATATCCCTTTCCTGTATCATCCTCCAGCTCATTCCCTTGAGATTCATTTTTCAATATAATCTTGTATTCCGAACAGTCATATTCTTACATTTGTTCCACTTTCACCCTACTTTGTCTCGCCTTCCTCATAATAACTTCAGTAATTTAATAGAAGAGATAAAAGCAGCGTTAATATGCAAACACAAGTAATATACATATACTTTATAAATTAAAGAGGATGAAAATTAAATTAAAATTTCAAATGAAAACATTCAAATCCAGTGGATTTATTAAAATTATTAAAGTGGGGATTTAACTGAATTTTATGCCAGTAAACAGATTAGTAATTTATGCAGTGGTAAACCTAACAGCGCAACTGCTGTCGAAAGCAAACTTACTGTTGATTTATTACAACATGAAACTCTCCGAATTATCAGACACCTTATAAATAAACCCGCAAGATGAATTTTCAGGAATATCAGGATACTCCTAGCCAGCTTCTAGTTTTGGTATTAGTGATATATTACACAGGGATTAGTTAATAGTTTCTAAATAATTAAATTTTAAATATACTCTAAAGCATGACAAATCACCTAAATGGTCTGGTCCGGTCGGGAATTAGTTGTAATTACCCCTGCACTCAAGCGTGGCCGACCTTGATTATCTAGCATCTATTTAACTGATGATTCAGGTACATATAATAAGAGGATTAGGATGAGTTTCTACAGAGTGATGTGGTTTATAATAACCAAGCAGCCTAATTAAATTCAGAATGTAGAATTAGATAGAAAATGTCACATAACTAATGCCCTAAAATATTTCATCAGAGAAGTACCACCGTACCTAGAGGTATTAACTTCGGAGTAATGTCGTATGAAACGAATTTCGTTAATTTTGGCAACTTAATAGTAAATATATCAAAGAAAAGTTTTTATATTATGCGGTGGCTTGCTAATTTATAGGGGGTAGATGCCACCCCTTTTCAGGGTAACTAAGAAAAATTTAGAAACATTGGAGCTGAAAGAAAATAGGATTTTAAGGAGAAAAGGCTCCATGCAACTTACTTTTCATAAAAACTGATAGTCTTTAAGTTATAACGACTTGAAAATTAGGATTTTAGCTTAAGAAAAGGTATTTCAAAACAATATTCGTCAAATAACTCAAAAAATATTACATTGAGCGAAAACATGCTAGAGACAAATATGACAGCTACTAAATTGAGGATGAAGTTCGTTTTTTTCTAATTTCTGTAGACTTAATGGTGTCGAAGATGTGGAAGTATAAATGTTTATAAGACGAAGTATTTAGTTTAAATGTTAAATATCTCAGAAACTATGATACTTACATCAAAAGGAGTAGGAATTAAGACGAAAGACTATTAATTAGGCTTTCAAATGATTTTTATTCTATTTGTATAGTATAAAAAACAAAGAAGTTATGACAGAAAAAATTTACTTTTTCTATTTTTTTTACTAAAGACGACGCCATTCTGTTAATGTAAGTAATCAGCAATTAAAAAAATATATCCCCATATACTGTTTTTCGTTAATATATAGCATGACCTAGACGCTCGATTTTTTTTGTCTGCTTACAGCGCTTGCTTTAGAAAAAAAATGCATTTTAAACTGCAAATGAATTTTAGAAAAAACGTAACATTTTTGTTTCTCTGCAATTATCTCAATAAATATTAGTTTTAGAGCAAATATAGTGGACATCAAAAATAAAGCTTATAAACTGAGAATTAATTTATTTTTTTTATATATATATATACTTGTGTAGGGTTGATAGTTTGGGAAATATATAATTTTATAGATGACATCCAACCGTTTTTAGGATGAAGTATTTAGTTTAAAATGTTGAATATCTTAGAAACTGCGACACTTCCATAAATAATTCTAAGGAATAAAATTAAAGATAATTAATCAATCTTTAAAACGATTTTTGTTTGTTTCTACATTGCAAAAATAAAGAAGTAATGGCCGATTCAATGAGCGTTTTCACATTTTCTTTTAACAAAATGTAATTAATTTTTCTTTCAAAAATGCTGTTTTTTGTTAATAAATAGCAACACCTAGGCGCTCAGTTTATTTTGTCCCTTTAAAACGCTTGTTTTAGAAAAAAGTTCCATCTGCCATATTAGAGCCTTCATTTTGATTTTTTAATTTTGACTTCAGATTCGGAATCAACGATCCCAAAAACATAACTACGTTTCAAAAATAAATTAGTAACACTTTTTCAAATATTCAATATTTAAATTTAGGTGTGGTTTTCACCTCCTGAGGGTAAGAGTCAGTATCCGGACCATATAGAAACTGAAGACGATATCTTCACTAATAACCCATAAAGGAAAATTATCATTAGGTACGCCTGAAATTATTCCGAAATTTTACATATTTTTTTCCTCTAGGTACTGTACTAAAAGAAGTGTCAAAAATTGTTTTTTTTTGCATTCTTTAAATACGTTTTCTTTATCTGTATACTGTAAACAATAACGGCGGCTCCAAGGAAGAACACAGTATCCACATATTTTTCAAAATTGAGACGTTCACATAAGTGCTGACACCGTGCTGTGCTGCGTCTTTTTTTCCAACAGCAGTTGTTCTATCTGGAAAAGATATGAAGATATAAAATGTAGTAACACAGTATCTGGACTAAAATTTCACAATAGAAAATACAACTAATAATAGGAAAGAACATAGTATGTTATAATTGTATGCTCTGATTTTGAATAGGATGTGGGACTGTGAAAGAAAATGAGAACATATGCCAACATAAAACGTAGAAATTATTATTTTGGGTATTCAGCAGATAACTTTGAGAGAAAAAAATTCGTTTATTCCATATACCATTGGTGCAAGTCTGACCAAAATAGAAGATCAACAAGAGTTCCCCCTACGAAAAGACTTGTCGCCTTCTTTCTTACTATATCTAACATTCAGCATGAAAAACAATAAAACAACCACTCTTTCTATATATTGATGATGCAAGTCTGATCATGGCAATATAGTATAAGAAGCCTCCTTTACGAGGAATTCCTTCTAGTGTCTCTAGCACTACCTAGAGGATACTACATCACAATCAAACATTTGTTACGTTTCAAGGGCAAAGAATATCAAAAAGCACAAAGAAAAATGGTATAAAATTTTGCTTACCACATGCATGTCCCAATAAATGAAGTATTTCATATGTTTTCGATTGATTAAAACCTCTAAATATTGTACAATCTTTTTCGTTCTCTTTAGAACTCATTAGGAGGATATAAATCTAATTCGAAACAAGTTACTATAAAAAAATAAAAATAAAATATTTTCATGTCAAAACTGACAGAAAGACATATATTTACTTGACAGATATATTAAAAATACCCAAAACAATCATTTCTTTAGAGCCTCAAAACTCGTCTAGTTTTAAAAAATAAATACCTATTGTTTCTGCTTACATCATTGTTAAAAATTATTATTTTGGGTATTCAGATATAGTAAGAAAGAAGTAGACAAGTCGTTTCGTAGGGGGAACTCTTGTTGATCTTCTATTTTGGTCAGACTTGCACCAATGGTTATGAAAGAAACGAATGTTTTTCTTTGAAAGTTATATGCTGAATACTAGTACAGTAACTAGAGGTTTTAACTTCGGAATAATGTCATATTGAAAGGATTTCGTTCATTTTTGGCAGTATAATAGTAAATGCTTCACAGAAAAGTTTCTATATTGTGCGGCGGCTTGCTAATTTATAGGGGGTGGATGCCACCCCCTCTCAGGGGGTGGCACTTAAAATATATATATTTATTGGAGCCGGTTCTATGCAATAGGTTATAACGACTTCAAAATTACGATTTTAGCTTAAAAAAAGATATTTCCAACGGGTTCTCGTCAAGTATCTCGAAAAGTATTACTTTATCGAAAAAATGTTATAGACCTATTACAGAAAGTACAAACTGGGAATTAATTATATTTTTTGTTTATTGATATAAGATTAACAATTTCGGAGATATTTAAGTTTATATTTGGTATTCAAGTGTTTCGAAATTATCTTTAAAGTTTAAAATGCATTTTTTTCTAAAGCAAGTGCTTTAAATGAGCAAAAAAATTTGAGCATCTAGGTAATGCTACATCATAACGGAAAACTGTATTCGAGATATTGTTTTTAAATTATTGGCTAATTAGAGCACCAAAATGGTGACCTTTTTATATAAAAAAATATAAATACGCACATTTTTCCGTCGTAACTTCTTTATTTCTTATGCTGCAGGAACGAGTAGAAAATAGTTTGAAAGCACAATTAATTGTCTTTAATTTCATTTCTTAGCATGTGTGACGTAGGTGTCACAATTTCTGAGATATTTAAAATTTAAACTGCATTTTTCGTCTTATAAAAGTTCGGACGCCATTTGTAAACTTTCATATCTCCGAAACTATTAAATCTATGTAAATAAATAAACAAACGAAATTCATTATCAGTTTATGAGCTTTATTTTTGGCCTCTACCCATTTTTCAATAAAACTAATATTTATTGAGATATTTGGAAAAGGAAAAAAAATACGTTCTATCGAAAATACCTTTATAGTTTAAACTGTATTTTTTCTAAAGCAAGTGCTGTACACAAACCAAAAAATTTGAGCATCTACGTCATGCTATATATTAATGAGAAACATTGTTTGAAATTCCCTTTTTTTAATTACTGGCTAATTACAGTAACAAAATGGCGACGTTGTTATTAAAAAAATGTATAAACGCACATTGCTTCCGTCATAACTTCTTTGTTTTTTATTGCTACAGAAACAAATAAAAAAAACAGTTGAAAGCTTAATTAATAACCTATTATTTTACCTTTTAGCATCCTTGGCGTAGGTGTCGCAGTTTCTGAGATATTTAACTCTCATTCTAAATAATTACCTTATGAACACTTGGATGCCAAATGTAAACTTAAATATCTCCGGAATTATTAATCCTACATCAGTAAACAAAAAAGAAATTAATCCCCAGTTTGTACTTTCTGTAATTGGTCTGTAACATTTTTTCGATAAAGTAATACTTTTCGAGATACTTGACGAAATCCGTTTGGAAATAACTTTTCTTTAAGCTAAAATCGCAATTTTGAAGTCGTTCTAACTTAAAAACTATCAATTTATGTGAAAAATTGCATAGAACCTTTTCTTCTTAAAATTCGATTCTACTTCAGCTCCAATAAATATATATTTTTTTAAGTGCCACCCCCTGAGATATAAATTAGCAAGCCCCCGCACAATATAGAAACTTTTCTGTGAAGCATTTACTATTATACTGCCAAAAATGAACGAAATCCGTTCAATATGATATTAGTTCGAAGTTTTGCATATTTTTTACCTCTAGGTACTGTACTATACGCAAAATAATAATTTTTAACAATGATGTAAGCAGAAATAATAGGTATTTATTTTCTAAAACGTGGTTTCTGCACATGTACTACGTTTTTAATAAATTAATTATTGTCTCCTAAATATATTATTTTCCAAAATCTTTCAAATCCAAAAGCAATTACCGAGGACAATGAAAATGAAGTTCAATTGCTATTTCTGTTTGCGGGCTTTTCGTGATAATAATATATGAAACTATCATTTAAATACCGGCTCGGTGGCGCAGTGCGTAAGGTGTTAGGCTTGCGACCACGGGGTCCCGGGTTTGATTCCTTGCTAGGGTATGGATGGGTAGTGGCGTTTTTCACATGTTGCCGAGACGGTAGCAGTGGGCTAGACTGCGATTGTGTGAGAGACAACACAGTCTAGTCGCTCTCCTCTCGAGTTCGAGTCTCAGCTGCGGCAGATGGCAATGTCGCAGAGAATGGGTGTTTTGGTGTTGTCTATGTGTGTGTCCGTCCTGGCTGAGTGGTAGAAGAGCCATGGGCTAAACTCCGCCAGGATATCAAAATAAATAAGGCGATAAAAAAAATAATAATTATGACCAAAATCTATACTATGTTGCCTATGTCTAAGTTAACACATGATTAAAGTAAATTGATTTGCTACTCTGCTACGTTCTTTGCTCGCGCCAAGAAAATTATGTTACACTGTATATCTCTGTATGCACGTATCTTAATTCTACAAATACAAATTAAATTTTAAGACGGTTTTTACTAATGTAACAGAAAAAAATTAGCTAAGTTATCTTTTTAGACCAATTTTATTATCAGTAAGATCCATTTAACCGGGTAGTAGTTTGAGTGAAATTTTTTTCAAGTGTAGTGGCCTTTTCTGAACAGTTTATTTTAATTTTCTCTCAACCTTTTTATTAACAAAAAGTTGAGAAATTCTGACGTATGTTTACTTAAATCCTCCCCCCCGAACATAAAAATTCATTTAGTAAAAGTTTAATTGAAATCGGTTGTTTTAAAGTGGAGTAGTATATTAATTAATTTATGCAGACGTTGTATCCTAGAAAATGGCGGAGGATCCGGTGCCAATTATTTTACTATATTTCTTTATGAAAATGTAACGTATCCAAACGTATTTGTAGCCGACCTCAATATCACTATTTTTAATAACCTCTTTTTGACGATTAATTTTAAAAAATTGCCAATATTTATGGCACTACTCAAATGATTAAAGAACATATTTAATTTTCATAATCTATTTTTGAAAAAAAAACATGTCTTAATAATAATAATAATAATATTTTTATTGACCATTTCAGATACAGTTGTATATATGGCAAGTCATTCATAAACTACCAGTAATACATATAATGTAATTTAAATATACATTATATGATATATCGAGTAAAATATCTACACAAAACAACAAGGATAATATGACAAACACACAAGTAAAGATAAATACAATAAAGATATATAACATTAAAATTACAAAAAAAGTATATATCACAGATTCAATTTAAGTTTTTAAAGTCCTATAAGGCCACAGATTTTCTATTTAAAAAATACTGAATACTATACAAACCACTTTTGAGTAGAATGTTTTTAACCATAGCTTTGTATTTTTTTGTAGTTTTGCATATTTCTACAGTGAGACTATCGAAAAGCAAAGTACAATTGTATTGCGGAGAATGTTTATAATTGGAAGTTTGGTGTAATGGTATACTAAGAAGATCTATATGAGTGACCATCTTTTCATTGAGTGAATAATGCCATATTTTTCTTAGTGTATCGCAAACGTTTTAAAATGAACATGCATGGTACAGTTAGAATTGCCTTGTTTTTTAACATCTCTGGGCAGTTCTTATTATATCCTATTTTAAATATAATTCTAATAAGTCCTCTTTGGCTAATGAATACTCTAGATCTATCTTTTGAATTATCCCAAGCGATGACACTAAGGGAGATATGCGAATAGTCAATAGCCCCGTTTCATCAAGTGTACTTTTCAATTGTAATATAGGAAAATAAGCCTTGTTAAGCTGTAAGCACACATGATTGAAATGTTTGCTCCATAATAATTTGCTGTCTAGGTATATACCAAGCAATTTTGCATTTTCCGTTAAAATTATACTGTCGTGCAACGTTAAGCTATCCAGTAATTGTTTTTGCAAAGTAAAGTTTATAATAGTTGTTTTACTCACATTTAAAATTAGTTTGCCTCTCTAAGCCCAAGTAGTGATCTCTTGAAATGTTTGATCAAAAAGTGAATGTAGCTGCACTTTGATCCGCTGATACGGTCACTGTAATATCGCCAGCGAAAATTGTCAAATGACCAGTTGTTACGTGATTTGGGAGGTTGTTTATATATAACATAAAAGTAGAGGCCCTAAAACAGAGCCTTGAGGTACTCCAAACATAACTCAGGAGTATCAGAGTGTGTGTGTTAAGTTGTACTTTTACGGCCCTATTTTTCATGTAGCAGCTAATCCATGGTAGTAAATATCCTCTTATGCAATACTATATAATCTAATAAAGCTCCAATAATTTTGTTCCAAATTAAAAAACATATATGGTAAACAAACCCTCTGTTTGGACCCCCGTTTGGTTGAAGCGGTCCCATCAAGGAGCCGCGCTTCTCGCTTTGAGATCACCCAACGGCGAGACAAAATCAGTAATCTTTCTACTTTTTTATGACTTTTTAAAAGTAATAAGACACTATGATTCGGAACTACACGTCTATTGATCCAGAAAAGCAGTGGTTCTCAAATAGAGGCTTGAGGTACTCCAAACATGACTCAGGAGTATCAGAGTGTGTGTGTTAAGTTGTACTTTTACGGCCCTATTTTTCATGTAGCAGCTAATCCATGGTAGTAAATATCCTCTTATGCAATACTATATAATCTAATAAAGCTCCAATAATTTTGTTCCAAATTAAAAAACATATATGGTAAACAAACCCTCTGTTTGGACCCCTGTTTGGTTGAAGCGGTCCCATCAAGGAGCCGCGCTTCTCGCTTTGAGATCACCCAACGGCGAGACAAAATCAGTAATCTTTCTACTTTTTTATGACTTTTTAAAAGTAATAAGACACTATGATTCGGAACTACACGTCTATTGATCCAGAAAAGCAGTGGTTCTCAAATAGGAGACATTTGAGAACCATCTTAACATTCAAATTGTTGACTCAGTTCCTTTCAAAGCGCCCTTAGAAGAAAAAGTCACATAGGTTTTTTATTTATCTAGTCGGTCCCCATTCTAGTTTTTTTTAATGACATGAAACTAATTACTCCTTGTATGTCATCAGTGGTATGTAGTAGTATAGTTGTAGTATATGATCTGCACGAGAATTAAACTCTACTACCAGAAAAATATTCTATTTTGCAAAAACAGATTTTTAACAGATTTAAAATATGTCTTTCAATTGCTTTAGTTATTTTTGAATTAAAATAGCATGAGGAATAAATTTGTAACACCGATTCAATGATACTTAGCAAATACTATTAACTTTTATATTTTGCGCACATATTGTTTAGTAATTACGATCATTACTTCCGTATGGTTGTCGTTTACTATGGGCTTACGTTAATCTCTATTTTTAAATACAGTTTTTATAATAGGTGACGCAAGAGGCAGTAAGACCGGATAATAAGAAACGAAAGGGAAAGTTTAATTTTGTATATGAAGACCGTAAAGTTCCACTAAACCCATTGTATTCCATGTACAGGTGGACTTAATACCCACGCGTTGAGCGTTCATTTTACATGTAAAATGTGTTTCCGTCTGTCCCGGACGTAAGATAAATCTCAGAAGAGGCGTAATAATGAAATATGGGGTAGATCACACCCCCTTGATATTTCAAACATAGGTTGTGCCGATTTGTCCTGATCTGCCTCTAATATTGTTCTGGACGTCTGATTTGTAATGGAGTTTTAGGGAAATTGGTGTTGTTCGGGTTACAGTTTTATTGGAATAGATGAAGGTGTCTGATCTAAAGAAAATTCAGGTTCTACTACTACTACTTAACAATTGCAAATCACGTAACAAGAATTTATAGTATCTTGCTGTACGATTTTATTTCTATACACGGCGGAGCACAAAAAGAAATATTTTATTACCTTTGGTGTGTTATTATTGATTCTGGTGAAATAAAATATGTACATTTTCCTAGCTACAACATATCTATTGTAGGAAGTCATTCTTACATGGAGGTACCCTTATTTTAACTATAAATTTTCTTAAGACAACAAAAAATAAACGATTGGTAAATTTAAACGTAGATAAGTTGTATGAATGTTCTGCTATTGGAATTTACACAAAGTTTATTGTATTGTATGTTTATACACAACGCCTAATTTAGATGTTACTATGTTTTTATCCAAACTAGAAGAATGTTTGATATTATATGTAACAATCACATCTCTAATTAGTCCATTTGCTGACAACGCTTCTGTATGTCATCTATTTACCAGAGATTCACCCATTTGGGTATTGTTGGTAATCGTGTAGTGATTGAAAAAAAATTGGGTGATGGTCTGTGCGAGTGGCCATTTTGGAGAATCGACGCCATCTTTGATGCTTATGGAAAATGCACTGCATAAGCATGTGAAGTGTCATTTTACATTAAAAAAACATTTTAACAATAATTGTCATATGTCATATATATATCAAATAGTGGATATAGAAATTATTTCTGTTTGCATTGATTAACTTTGTGTTTCTATATTTTCATAACATCTATTGTAGTCAAGAGTGATGAGAGACGAGTGATTACTTTATGGAACCAGAAGCTATATCGTTAATAAGAAGAAAAATTTCAGTTGATTCTGAACTACGTGTAATATATCAAAAATTTGTTGAAGTTGAGCCAGTATCAACGGAAAATAGTCGAAAACGAGTCTGGGAGGCTAGTGATATTCGTCAAGATGAAACTTTCAACAGACTCACGCAAATGGGTCGAGGTAGCACCTTTAATTACCTTGTAACTAATGCATGCTATAAAAACTACACTAACGAGGGTCAGCTAGAGAGGATCATCGCTAAGCGTTAGAAAACTTATTAATCAATTATTAATCAAAACTCTTTAACCATTACAAACAGATGATATCGCAGTAACAAGTAAGACAAACTCGTTCCTCAATAAATCCTGTTCCTGCACCAATACATAATCTCGATGTGCGACAAGTGAACTGTGTTATATGCGGAAGCAATAAACATCAAGGAGATTATAGGAAATACAAGATTTGCAAAACCGAGAGAGCGAAACATTTTTTTAAATTCTCGCGCTCCTTCAAAGATGATGTGTTCACTCACACTGCTGACCTTAGTGATTATAAGAATGTTCTGGCGAAGGACCTTTTCTATCATCCTGTTTGTATACGTACATATTTTAATCACTATGAAAGTCAAATGAAAAAGTTATCAGCACCTAGTGACGGAGAAACAATAAAGTTATCTAAAGAAGAAGCAATTGCGCTTGTTATAAATGAGATCACTCCACAATTGAAATGTGGAATTGGTTTTACTTTGACTGAAATTAGTGCAAAACTTAATGAAATTTATGATGACAAACTTTTCACAAAATGGAATGTTAAGAGTTGCCTTTAAAAAAACTTCAGCAAGGACATCTAATTGTCTATTCCAACAGAGGTAAACCAGCCAACCATGTTTTTTCATTCTTCTGTTGGTATTGAAGAGTTCGTCGATATGGTACGATCAAAAAATACTATTCGGGATTGTGCAAAACTGCTTAGGCAATCATTAGAGTCTGTTCAGTTAATAATATAATAATAACAATTTACAATTAATTTAAAACAATCCCACGAAGAACTACAATTTGCCATGTTAGAGGAGGCAGATCTCCGTATTATGTCTCATATTAAGCATGCAACAGAGGGTATCAGAGAGTGATGGTATCTTGGGATGGATCTTCTGTTATATTATTGGACTACCTTCAAGAATCTTGGATTGAAGGAATTGTGGATTCGTCTAGGTGTTGGAGCTACGACGCGCCAAGTTCCCATTCATATAATGGCTGAACGAATTGCAATATGCCATGTACTTCCTGCTTTACACTTCCTAACTAGGTCAGACTGCACTAGCAAAGTGGGTACAAAGCATGCTGGAATTGCAAGCCTTTCTCACAAACATCGGAATTTCTACGAGTGAAGTAATGGAGTAGTCGACACAATTGGCAGAAATATATCTCTTGCAAGTTTTGAAAAAGGAATCAGTTTGTAAAAAAATGGACGAATTACGAATGTTTATTTACACACATGGGAAAAACATTTCCATAGAAGACCTTCCCCCAACCAGTGATCAATTAGGTCAAACATTTTAAGGGCCTACTACAACACACATTTATATATAACATATTTAAATGATAACATCACGCAACTTGATTCTATACAGTTTGGTTATGAAGATGTAGGTGATTGTCTACAGTCCTCTCGTACAACTTCACTGTTTCCTCCCAGCAACGAACTTGTGCCTAGTTGCTCATGTTTAAAGTGTGCAAAAGATTCATGTTTATGTTTTTCAAATGGAATATCTTGTTGCATGCATTTACTGTCATTGCAGAAGTGTAGCCATTGTCGTAAAAAATTTTCTAATATTGCAACGTAAATTATTACGTCTGCCGTTTAAAATTATAGATAAAAGGAGTCAAGTATATTATTTTTTGTTATATATTAGTCATGTCATATACTTAAACTAGTGATATCATTGAGTTATTCATTTTATGTTACTTCGTGTTTTATAAAACAATATAAATCTGTTTAGTAAAGAAATAAAAGTTGCTGATTCGCATCTGTCTTACTATATAATGATTAGTAACCACTTTTCAGTATTTACACTATTGGGAACGTGTTCAGCACCCTAAAAAAATGTAAAATGACACCTCACATGCCTATGCAGAGTACTTTCAATAAGCATCAAAAATATGGCGTCGATTCTCCAAAATGGCCACTCGCACAGACCATCACTCAATTTTTTTTTAATCACTGGACAATTATCAACAATATCCAAATGGGTGAATATTTGGTAAATGAATGACATACAGCAGTATGCTCAGTGGTTGTATCAAATATAACCTACTTATATTCAGAATTCTAAGACATCAGCTATTGATTATATAATGACAAATTTTAACAATAATTTGATAGATAAAAGTATCCTAGAACAGGTCTGTCAGATCACACGGCCCAAAAAATTGTCTTTAATGTAAATACCTCATAGAGTAAGAACCTATATACTTTAGAGTCTTTCTCAAAAGTAAACATTTTAAAATTTAAAGAATTTTTAAATAACGATTCATGGAATAGCGTTTATCATAAAAAAAACTGTTGAAGCTAAGTATATAGCTTTTAATCTTACATGGTTACTACTACTCAAGTTTTAAATTTGTCACTAAAAACCTCGACCCAAAAAACAACAATAAGAGCTGGATCACAAAGGGTATTAGGATATGATGTGTAGGGCTTAAAGGGAGCTTAAAATGCAAAAACAAAATCATATCTTTAAGGACTATTATAAATAATGTAAAAAAGTGTATAATAGTCATGAGACGAGCGAAAAAGATGTATTTAGAAAATATTTTATAAACTCGGAGAACAAGTCTAGAACTCTATCGAACGTAATAAACAGTTGTACTAAAAATGTGCGAAACATGCACCGTAACTTGGAAATGGAAATAGAAAATGAGACCATCACAGATAAAGAAATAATCTCCAATGAATTTAACAACTTTTTTATTTACTTCCAAAAAATTAGTTTTTAAGCAAAAAGATAATCTTAATACCTTTGCAAACAATTTGTTACCTCTCTGATGATTTAATTTGTCTAGAACCAACCACTTTCTATGAGACAGTTAATTGATGTTATAAATAACTTAAAATTAACAAATTCGGTTGCTCCAGATGGCTATTCTGCAAAAATAATCAAACAATGTACAAGACATCTTGCGGAACTACTAACACTTATTATTAATGAATGTTTTAATGGTGGCTCTTTCCCTACACTTTTAAAACTTTCAAAAGTAATAACTTTGTTAAAAAATGAAAACAGTAAGGAATTTTCTATTTATAACTGACCTGAAGAACTCGTCAGCAATTGCTTTACCATTTTGTGCAAGTCTGTCAGTATAGTCTCAAGATTCTTTTCGTCCCAATACGACTCTTCGACGACTGCGGCATTTACCTTCTCAGAGCTTTGCTGTCGACAGATATCCAATGTTGTCAATGCGGAAAATTAGGGCATATTAATATGCCCTAATTTGCCGCAATGACAACATTGGATACCTCCGTTTGGTTTTGCTACTGTTTCGTTGGAGAATCCGATTTGGTCAGTAATTGACTCATCATTTTATGTATGTCCCTCAGTATAGTGCCCGTGTTCTCTTGGTCCGAATGTGTTTCTTCGACTGTCACAGCACGCACTCTTGAGCGTAGGGTATCTTTATAGGTAGCCTCTACTTCAAGGGCACGCGCTAAAGCTTCGCTACTACAGTCGTCTTCTGGTAGACAAATACTTTGTCAGCTTTCACTGAGTTTCCCCAGAGGTAAACCCCATATGTTGGATGGGAATGCACGTTTGTGTCATATACCATTTTTAAAACCTCACTGGTTAGACAATACTTCAACGATCTCATTACAAACTCTTGTGATGTCAGATTCGAGCATAGACAGTCCATGTGTGACATCCAATTGAAAAAGGTATCCAAGGCAATGCCTAAAAGTTTGACTAGCTATGTCTTATTTTCCCACAGATTTCTAAATTGTGGGTTTTTGCTTCCTTGAGTTTTAGTTTGTTGACAGTAAACTATGTCTTCGCTCTACCTAGACTATCTCAGGTCTGATTTACCACTATTTAACAGTATAGTGTTATCTGCAAATAAGATACACTTGCTGTATCTATCGAGTACTGATGGAAAATCATTTATGTAGTAAAGAAACAGAATGGGACCCAGCACTGAGCGCTAGGGAACACCAATATAGGCCGACAACATATCTGATTCCTTTGCGTTACAGACAACATATTGTTTCCTGTTAGACAAGTATGAGGGAAGCAATTGCAGTATATTAACAATTTAAATACAGTATTTTCTCTAGTAACTGATGTAATGAGGTCAAATGTTTTGACAATTTTATCAATGTCGCCTACAATTTTATTGTAAATTTGAAATTTTATAGCCTCAATTGCGTTAATTTCTTCGGACTAAATTCCACATCTGCCTTTCTCTGTCTTTAATATGATTTGTACTATTTACCTTACATAATATATTTGACTCTCTTTTTTAATAAATATGGTTAATATAGTCGTTAAGAAATCATTGGCTATAATAAAATAAAATAATTAAAATATATTAACGGCTACTACGAAGTGTGATTTCTATGCCAAATAGTATATTTACTCTTTGTTATAATAAATCCAGTTAATATACTTTTAAGAGACCGTTCGTTTTGCCCATTTCTCAGCCGATAATGGACCACATACATTTCTCTCTATCACTCAATGTAACGTATTGAGTGATAGAGAGAAATGTATGTGGTCCATTATCGGCTGAGAAATAGAATAGAATAGGCTTTGGATAGAACACATTTTAAGGAAATCCAGTATAAAAACTTTTTCAATTTTCCGCATTTTCAATGAACATAGGAAATCAGGTTAGGGTGTTAGTTTAGCGGAAAGTTGACATGTTTTACAAATATAAAGTCTTTTATTATATACAAAAACTACACCTTACACACAATTTTTAAATTGTACTGTGAGTTTAAATTTTAACAGAATAGATAACTTTTTCGAAATGAAATTATACAAAAAAAACAGTATACACTTTTTCAGCCGTAGAATTACATATTGTTAATTATAACTAAAAATGTTAGGTTGAGCAATACGCAGAACTGGGCTTAAAATATATTTTTAGTTTCAAACCATGAAGTCTCGTTCAATTGTCAGGCATGTAAAAAATGCCGGCGTTTTTGATCCTTACGCCGACAATTTTTACATGCTTAAGAATTGTATAGGTAGTGAACTATACCAATAACAAATAAAGAGTAATTACATAAAATGAAATAAAATCCACGTTATTGTGCTTATCTTAGCCAAAAACAAAAAACTGCTGTCCTTTTAAGAAAACTTTTAATGACAATTTTTTTAACAGTAAATAATACGAAATCTGACGTCTGACATCAGAACTGTAAAATAGTAAGTAACTTCAACTATACCAGTTTTTTATATTGCCCAGCAAGGACCCACGAGGATGCATATCCGTTGTCACGATAGGATGGTGACAGGATTGTTTATTAGAGATGAATAAGAGGTTAAAAAAAATAATAATAATAAACCAGCATTTTTTAGTTAAAAATAAGTCGCTATTCTACAAAATAACAACTTAATTAACTTTCTAATTAAAATAACATAATTGAGTTACAAGGTAACAACTGAATAAAATATATAAATAAATAAATAGCTGAAAACTCAACAACAAAATATAAAAAACATTAAATTAGTAAAAAAAAAATTCGTTTTCCTAAAGGAAAATAAATAAATTAAAAACAGTTCTTTAAATGTTGCAAATAACTTACCAGAAATAATAATACTTTTCGAAAATAAAAATAATGAACCTTATCACTCACTAACGCTATCACAGAATACCACTCACTCACTATCACTGCCATTGTCACTGTCATAAATAACCTGTTACGTCACGCAACATTAAATATAAAGGGCGTATTCTTTATTTCAGCGTTGAGTCCATCAGGTGGCACTAGTTCCACCAATGTTATTCTTTTATTGTTTGGTGAATCAACCAGATACATCATGATTTGTTTTTTACTTCTGATGGTTTCATCTGGTGGCATCACTGTGCAACCTTAAACTTGTGGTGGATGTTGTAGTTTCTCGTCTAATATATCGCTATGCAGTTGCCTGCTAGCCATTACACCAACCAGATTCCTCTCTGTACTGTTCATCTTTGTTTATAAACAATAAAACATATATGCAATAAAATAAACAAGCTCAATGTTAGGTTAGGATAAAATCATAAAATCAACAGAACCTGTTCTCTTATTCCTAACTAACTGTGTTCGTCAGTCGATGACGTCACTCCAGCACATTCCATCAGTGATTGTTTTAACCAGAAAAAACTGTTGAAATAAAGAAAACGCCCGAACAGTAAATTAAATCAAATATGGAATCCTTTTGCGTTATTCGGATTTTCGCCAGTAGTGTCACTGTCCCCTCCCAAGTCGATGATAAATTTATTTTCGCTAGTGTAAGGATTTGGCTCAGTTTTCTGTAATAATATTCATATTTGATTACTTTGTGAATTGATTTTTCTCCACTCTTCTCGTATGTTGGAAATTTCATTGTGAATTAATTCGAGAACTTTTTCGTCAACTTTAGGAAATCTGTTTTTCCAAGGAATTCGTCTTTTTAATTGGACCCAGACTAGCTCTATCGGATTAAAAATACACAAATAGGGAGGTAGTCTTAAAACAGATCGGTCAAATCGTTTCAAACTCCGGGAAAAGGTAGTTCATATGATGCTGAACAAAAGCTCTGAAAAAAACCGCTGCCTAAAGAATCACTACTTCCACATCCAGATTTTCTATCCAAGTCACTCACAACGAAAAAACTTCGTATGTGGAAATAATTGTTTATGGAACTTTAATAATATAATATTTAAAATCCTCTACTCCAAAAACCCATAAAACGATGCCCCACATCGGTAGTGGGGTGGGGGTGGTGATAGGGGGTGGTAGTGGGGGTGGATGAAGTAAAAATATATTTTGAGGTTTCTGGTTCTTGTACACACACTAAATCACATTTTTTTTATCCCCTTTAATAATGGGGTGAGGGTGGTAATGGGGGTGGCTAGTGCCAAAATTTTCTTTGAGACCTTAGCTTCTCTTGTATATACTGAATACCAATTTTATGGACTCTTACCTGCTTGATCTACCTATTTACCCCAATTTACCCCCCAACCCTTCGACGGAACAAGATGAAAATATAATCTAGTTCTAGATCTCGCTAAAGTACATATGTGTACCAAATTTCAAGTCAATATCTCAAACGGTTCCAGAGTAAACGTGCGCACAATAAAAAGTTACAGACAGACAGACCGACAGACAGATAGACCGACAGACAGATAGACCGACAGACAGATAGACCGACAGACAGATAGAAATTTTTTTTCGCTCAAACTTAAAATCTCGACGTTTCATGACATTCTAAGCCTATTTGAACAATAAAAATTTAAAAAAATTTTTTTTGTCGTTACTATACTTCCACTGGATGTGGAAGTAAATGAACAGTTTCCTAAATAATGGGGGTGAAAAGGTGAAAGTCCGTCTGGACGAGAAGAGCTCGCTGGCTACAAGTCTTTATTAAGGCAAATAATTAATCCAAATACCTCAATACAAATAGTATAAGTTATCTATGATGAGTTTCGCACTAGCCCCTGAAAACCTGAGTTCACCCCCCAAATATATATACTGTATATAATATAATGTATATAATTGCAAATAAAATGGATTCATGACGATAACAACGATAACAAATTTTCAGATTCATTTAAAAGATTAATGGGCAGTCTATAAAATTGATCATTGTAACAAAACTATTATAATATTCGTATTAATTTAAAAAATTTTCGACTACTCGAACGTTCGTCATTATTAAATAAACAATGAGAAACAGCTCCAAATAAACAACTGCTCTACGTGAAATAACATGGGAATAATATGTCGTTCGGTGATGAAAAAATATATTCTGCAAAAAACGAATAAAAATACTTTATCTTAGATATGACTTAAATCAAAAGTGAAGAAGCGCAAATTAATTCGATGTTTCCGGCAACAGTGCATGATACACACACTGGTCGTTTCTACTTAATATGTTCGGGTCTTTTTAGTTAAATGTTAAGCATTTCATCATAATTATTTGAATTTGTGTGTAGTTTTTATGTATGAAAATAACAGTTAAAAAAATAAAAATGTTGTGACCACACACCTCTGGATAGAGAGCTTTAACATGAAAAGAAGAATCCTCAAAATCAGCTCAGTGGGAGCAGCTGACGAATCCGAAGAAAATAAGCGATCTGTTCTAAATATGTAGATGATTTAAATAATATAAATAAAATAAATTTAAAAAATGTGTCTATAAAGGAGTGTATTATGTACACTCATTTTGATATAAAAAGTTGCTCGTTTATGGACAATGTAAATAAACTCGCTTCGCTATACGTATCTAATGCCCGTCAGCTAAATGACATCGCTGTTAGGTCACGTCAAAATTCAACGAATATTACAGCATGTTTTCACTGAATATTTAAATCCCAGTTCAAAGGTAATTACAACGATGTTTTATTAAAAACCATATATTTAATTCCATTTCCACTTTTTTAACAGCGATATTTTTTTATTGTCTACATTCCCTTTGTTATAAAACTAGCAAGCTTACGCTTACTAAAATTTCATCCTCATGCTCATTTCACTATTCTTTATATAGTATGCATAGGTATTCCGGTAATTAAATGTTTTGATTGTTTTGCGCAAAGTATAATACACAATGTAATTTATATAAAATAAAGTTTACGAAGGAATATACTCTTGCATTTATTGTCATTATTCTTGTAAATGAATCTATGCAAATATTTACTAATACGACAATATGCACAACGTGTATGTCTCATACTAGTTCAGTCGAATTGTAATTTGACTTGGCGAAAATACATAACCAGGATTATTGTTTTAAGTTGGTGGGTAATGTAGATCATGATAATCATTCAGAAATTGATTTTTTTAAGAAAAAAGTATCTTTCATTCCAGATGATGTTAACAAAAAGGTTAATTATGGTCTTCGCCAAGCTCAATAATATTTTTGCCTGTCTTCGATTTAGTCACAGTATCTGCCGAATATCAGGCGGTCATTGTTACAATGATTCACATTCAGATTTTTTTTTTGAGACCTTATAGCTTCTCTTGTATATACTAAATACTAATTTTATGGACCCTTACCTGCTTGAATTATCTATTTGCCCCCATTTATCCCAATTTAACCCTCCCAACACTTCAACGAAATAAGATGAAAATATAATCTGTTACGTCACGTTAAAGTGATCTGAATCGGTTCCAGAGTAATCGTGCGCACAAAAAAAAGTTACAGACCGACAGACAGACAGAATTTTTTTTCGCTTAAACTTAAAATCTCGACGTTTCATAACATTCTAAGCCTATTTGAACAATAAAAATTTTCAAAATTTTTCAAAAAATTTTTTCTGTCGTTACTATACTACCACTGGAAGTAATTATTGCTAACTAGAATATCAGCAATTTTCTCTAGTGTTTTCTATAGAGAAAAGACATTCTTTTCATGTGAACGTGTCAGTAATTTCCTTGAAGTCGAACCATCTCCCAACAGAGAGTTCTTGAGATAGTTTCTACCTGCTACCTGCTATCCATATTTATAAGAATTACAAACAGAATTTTTAAGTTCCTAATTACAAATACATAGTAAATTAGTAAATATATGGACAGTTTGCTACCAAAAAAATAGTTTTCCTTTTTCGCAAAAAAACTATAGGAATACTGTGTTTGGCTATTTTGAAGTATTAAAGATGAAGATGTTATGACAATCTGAGAAACATTTATTAATAATAATAATGTTGAGATATAGACCTTTTTATAAAGAACCTCTTTCGTTCTGCGCTAATGGCACGGAATCACTGCGGGCCAAAGCATGTGAGTGGCGAGTACGCTTGATCATATTGTCTATCGTGCACTGGGTTCGATTCACATCTCCGGCACTGGCAATGTCGGTGGGTAATGGATTTTTTCTACGTTTCTCAAATATGTCTTTCATACAGTCTTGGCTTTGGATTTGAGGATTGCTTTCTATATAGAGTATGTTTATGTAATTCATTTCACTAAGATGGTGTCTTAAGTCCGCACATGAAGTTGTTAGAATTTCTTTATTTGTGATATATCAAATTAGTTATTCAAAAATGAACTTAGCCGTCAAGAAAATCTCACGGAGGTTAAGTGGTCTTATCTGTCTTCACATTTTAACATTTTCAATTTTTTCTATACATTCCTCTTTCGATTTAAATGAAAAATTTATTCTCCAAATATATAACCTTCTACTTGGGTTCATAGTAGTGCATAGCAGTGAGACTGTGGTACTTAAAATTTTGTATCGATTTATAGATAAGTAATAATTTTACAACAACAAACAAATTTTAAGTATTAATATTATTGAGTCTGATATTCTCTTCAATCAAAGCCAAGTGAAACTAGCGGGTATAGTGTATTTAAAAACTTACTATTGGATTCAAAATCAGCTTTTATCAAAAACTAAGCTGCAAAACAAAAGCTTTGATAAAAATCTGCAGAAAATGTACTTAATATAAAGAGCTGTTGTTTAAGGAGTCAACGGGGGTTTTAGTTAAATGATCATAAGAAAGTCTATTTCTTCGTATTTAACTTTCGCTTTGGAAGTTTAATAAAAAACAGACAAACAACATTAAATGCTTAAATTAAATTCCAATTAAAAATAATGAAGGCAAATTTGTACTGTAAATATTTGATTGGAAGAAAAAATATTTTCGTTTTATTTTATTTACGACAGAGTACCTAAAATAGCTTCTTTAAATTTCTTTAGAGATTCCAGAGATTGCTTTTCTCGGCCGATTAATTTTATAAACCATAATAGCATTAATTTAACTTGTGAAGCTCTCTTTATTACAGTCTATTACCGTTCTAATAATAAAGATGATTTTTAACTTTTCCTCTTAAAGAGCCTTAATATTATTAAAAGTTATTTACCTCTTTAATCACGACCCCATAAAAATCTCCACAGTTAAATTTTATTCATCATAATGGGATGAATTTAGAGTAAAATTGTCGACATTTAAATATTTTTTATCGTATTAATCATGTTATACGGAGGAATATTTTAAAGTTATCTGTAGGGAATATAAAATATAAATTTTTAAATAAATGTAACCACCTTTGCAGTGTTTTATTGGCTTCTTGCTTATCTGACTTTTCATAGTGAAGGAAAATATTCTACGTGACAATGTGTATTCTAGTCTTCGTACGAAATGCGAATAGCAGACGAGTTTCCAGTAAATCCTTCAATAGCGTTACTAAAACTTACCCATGCTGCTCTCTCAAGGTCATCCATTGTGTTCTCAAAATTTTCATCTCTTTAGAGTTTTCGAATGTGACGTCCATCAAATATTCCCTCTTTTATTTTCGCATTAGATAGTTCCAAGTGTTTGAAACATGTACCTTCTTTATCTAATGCTTTTACAAATTATTTCATGATACCAAGTTTAATATGAAGAAGGATTTTCGAAGACTCGAGTAGAGGTTCATTTATGATATTCTTCTCTCTAGAAACCTCTCTTTTTGTAGTGATTCTCTCGATTCCTGCTGTTCCAAAGACGTAGGAAATTTGGTTATTTAGTGAATCCCGATTGTTGTTAATATTACAGATAAAACTTTCAGATCTCCACAATTTTTCCATTTGTGATTACTATAATTTATTGATCAGTTTCATGGCTTTGTATATTTCTTTCAGCAGTGCGGAGTGTGCAATTGGAACAGATGCAATTTATTAATGTTAATTTATTGACTCGCTCTGAACAGAAACGTAGTGGCTAAACTTCTTAAGAATTTACAGAACCTGCGTTGCTTAATAAACCTAAAAAACCGCTGCCCAAGGAATCACTACTTCCACATCCAGATTATCTATCCCAGTCATTCACAACGAAAAAAGTTTGTGTGTGGAAATAATTGTTTATGGAACTTTAATAATAATATAGTATTTGAAATCCTCTACCCTAAAACCCCATAAAACGATACCCCACATCGGTAGTGGGGTGGAGGTGGTGATGAGGGTGTGGATGAAGTAAAAAAATATTTTGAGGTTTCTGGTTCTGTACACACACTAAATCACAATTTTTTCATCCCCTTTAATAACAGGGTGAGGGTGGTAACAGAGGTGGCTGATGCCAACATTTTTTTGAGACCTTAGCTTCTCTTGTATATACTAAATACCAATTTTATGGACTCTTACCTGCTTGATTTACATATTTACCCCAAATTTACCCCAATTTACCCCTAACCCTTCGACGGAACAAGATGAAAATATAATCTAGTTCGATCTCGTTAAAGTACATACGTGTACCAAATTTCAAGTCAATATCTTAAACGGTTCCAGAGTAAACGTGCACACAAAAAGTTACAGACAGACCGACAGACAGACAGAATTTTTTTTTTCGCTCAAACTTAAACGTTTCATGACATTCTAAGCATGTTTGAATAATAAAAATTTTCAAAAATTTTTTTGTCGTTACTATATACTTCCACTGGATATGGAAGTAATTGCATTTTTTGCATTCCCATATAAACGTCTTTCCTGAAAATCTCGGAGATTATAGTGAAGAGTAAGGAGAACGGTTTTGTCAAGATATTCGCGAGGTGGAGCGTCGATATCAAGAAAGATGGGATGAGAATATGATGGCAGACTACTGTTAGATGTTGAAACGGAATATACCAGAAAATAAAAAGAAATATAATGCTATTGCACAGGACTTCGAAAGTAAGAGGATACGCTAAAATGTATGAAGATTTTTTTGAGGGTATGTAAAAGTTCTAACGTGATGGGTAGTGTAGGTATAGTAATATGTTGGGTAGTGCAAATTTTTGTTTTGTTTTGTGTGATTTTGTTAGATATAACCACAACAACGCTGAAGCTGTGAAGGAAGAATTTGTTTTCTGACTTGTGTAGACCTTATATACTATCTGCTTCTTTCCAATGACTCTGCTTTCGTTGACTCAACGCACTTTATTTGGTGTCTTAAATTCTAATCACTTTTATAGAATTACATCGTTAGTGTCTGGGCTGTAATCGAGCTTCCAGACGTGATGAAGTTTGCGAAGTTCTCAAAAATTAGTTCTCGACCCAACACAAAGAATTGGGTAATATGTTATAGTTGGTCGGAAAGTATGGCAAGAAATCAAATAGAACGAATATATGTTGTTAAAGTTCCAGTTGTATACAGTATAATGATTTGCAAAATACTTAACTAACTAAATATAAAGCGAATCAGATCTGCATACCAAACACGGCAAGTAGAGATACATTATGTAGGGAAGTTTAATCGCAACTACATTTAATGATGAGAAATTTATACAAAGCCATAGCCTAAATGTATTTTTGTGATTAAATATTGTTTTAAATACATTTCTAACAAATATGCGCAAATGAAAAATCATCAAACTTGATGCAAAATTTATCTAGTTTCAACAATTCATTCCAAAACTAACTTAATTTAATTATTTAAATAAATGTATTCAAAACATTTAGTCACAAAAAATACATTTAGATTTACAATTAATTATTTTTTATTTATTTGCTTTTATCATGATTAGAGAATATTATTTAGGTATTATGCAAATCACAACTTACACACTTTTTATTATGAAAATACCTACTTTCTGTATATTGTTGCCCTAATCTGAGCACGCTAATGTACTAGTCAGGTAAATACTTTAAAACACTCATTATTAGAGAATCAATCAAAACAACTACTCTTCTAGCTAATACTGACGAAGTATTGAATTACATGATAGGATTCTTAGCATTTTAAAGGAAAAAAAAATATATTGAAAATACTTAAATCATTTATTCAAATTTAATCATTCACACTTTTTTATTTAAGATGAAATTATCTACTTTCTGTATATTGGTGCCTCAATCGGGTCACGCTAATATACTACTTAGGAAAACACTTTAAAACACTCATTATTGGAAAACTAATCAAAACAACTACTCTTCTAGCTAATACTGACGAAGTATTGAATTACATGATAGGATTTCTAGCATTTTAAGGCAAAAAAATATATTGAAAATACTTAAATTATTTATTGAAATTCAGTCATTCACAACAATTATTGAAACATACATTCTATTTCAACTCTAGAAAAGTTGTACAAGTTTTTTCGAACTCGTTAGTTCTCATCAGTAGAGTATAGAAACATTCATTCATTATTTACAAGCCTATTCTTGATTTATTTTTACAATTAATTATTTTTTATTTATTTGCTTTTATCATGATTAGAGAATATTATTTAGGTATTATGCAAATCACAACTTACACACTTTTTATTATGAAAATACCTACTTTCTGTATATTGTTGCCCTAATCTGGGCACGCTAATGTACTAGTCAGGTAAATACTTTAAAACACTCATTATTAGAGAATCAATCAAAACAACTACTCTTTATTATTATTATTGTCAACTATTTCTTCTACACTGGCTACAAAGAACTCGTTAAATTTTTCTGCTATCTCCGTCCTATCGGTGATTAATAAATTTCCAAAATATATCCTGTTAATTGTATTACCTTTGTTTTGCTTTCCTACAACTTCTTTTATAGCTTTCCACATTAATTTACTATCATTTTTATTATCATCTATTAAATTTTCATAGTACACTTTCTTTTTCCTGCGGATTAAAGTTGTTACTGAATTTCTCAATTCTTTATATATTGACCAATTAATATCTGTGTCTTGTAAACAGGCCTTTTCATATGCAACATTTCTTTTTTTTATCAATGAATTAATTTCATCATCAAACCATCTGTTCTTTGAATATTTAGTTTGTCTTATCCGGATAGGAGCTATTTCGTTAATAACTTCTATAATATTATTATAATACACATCTAACATATGATTAACATCTCCATTTGACCATATTTTCTTAATCAATATTTCTCCAGTGTTTGCTTCCTTTATCTTTTTAATGTCTCTACTTTTATATGTTTCATTATTAGGTTCTCGGGGTTGATTTTTATTTTTCAATGTAACACTTATTATATCGTGATCTGTAATTTTTGATGTTCTCTTTACAAATATCTGTGCTTCTTTATCATTTGTAAACACTAAATCAATTATTGTTTTTGAGTTATCTGTTATACGGGTGTAATCTTGAACTTTTTGGTTTAGTCCAACATTCTTCATTAGTTTTAACAATTTCTCTTTATAGAATGAATTTTGACTTAGATCAATATTTAAATCACCCATTACGTATAAATTTTCACTATCCAATGTTACATCATCCATAATTTTCTCTAAATGTTTAAGAAAATCTGCTGTACTAGAACTAGGTGATCTATACACAGTAACTATTAAATATTTTCGAATGGAAATTGCTAAAAGCCATAACATATTTTCAATAGATACATTCATTTTCACTTCATAATTTATATCATCTATGATGGAACATATTACACCACCAGTGTATCTGTTGTCTGAATTACAGCGTGTATTACGATAGCCATCTATTTTTATTTCAAAATCGTTTATGTCAGTTGTTACACGAGTCTCTGTTAATGACAATATTTCTATACAATTATTTCCTGTATAATTTTTTATTTCATCAATGTGAGCCAATAAACTTTGGGCATTTAAACATACGACATTTAGTTGCTATGTACTGTAATTAATTTTATGTTTTTGAGAATTCTCAATTTTCATAAGACACGGACACACCCTTTCCCACGAGAAGTGGTTTGTATCTAATGTTAAATTAAACTGTTTGTTTGCCCTAACGCAATTTATACAACGTTTACTTTCCT
This sequence comes from Rutpela maculata, assembly GCA_936432065.2. Classification (NCBI taxonomy): domain Eukaryota; kingdom Metazoa; phylum Arthropoda; class Insecta; order Coleoptera; family Cerambycidae; genus Rutpela; species Rutpela maculata. The sequence continues at coordinate 176,905,977 of OW386288.2, forward strand.
CTTGACAATCTTTTTCATTATGGTTGTTTCCACATCTACAATCTTTTGAAAAATGATTAAATCCACAACATTTATAACACTTTATGATTTGAATAAATTCATAAATCTTACATTTGTACAAACCAATATTGACAGCCGCTTTTGATATAAGTTTTTTAAATGATTCAGAATCAATCTCAACTAATATATTAAAATATGCATTATTATAAACTTTTGTGATATGAAATATATCAAATTTAAAATTTTCTACATCCCTTCTTAACTCATTTTGTACCACAATTCTGTTAATTAATTCTTCTTTATCATAGCTTACTTCTTTAGGTACAATAATTTTTAATTTTCCTAATCCCAGATCTCGTTGTAATAGGTGTACCAAATATCAAGTCAATATCATAAACCGTTCCAGAGTAATCATGCGTACAAGAAAAAGTTACAAACAGACAGGCAGAGATAATTTTTTGCTCAAACTTAAAATCTCAAGGTTTCATGACATTCTAGGCCTAGAGTTTTTGCTTTTTTTTGATGTTACTATACTTCCACTCCACTGTGAGGATATTCCGAATTTTACTGTTCCAAAATCTCTAGAGGCCTTAATATCCATCGGATCGGTATAATTTTCTTTTTAAGGTAATTAAATTCCCTACACATTGTGACGTGTCCCTAATGGCAAAATTAAGAACACCCCAAGTATGCCCGAAAGCCCAAAGTGAAGAGCGGGTGTGAATTCGTTTTCTTATTCTGAATTTTAGAATTTTGGGGTGCACCGGTTAAACTACCCTGGGCGCCAGCCAATAGTTAAAATTGACAGAGGTGTATAGGCAAAACTAAATTAAACCTCAAGATAATAGTGAAACATTTACTAAAATAATTTAGTGAGTAAGTATATGACAAAGTATATATAGGAATGTATAAAACAAGCTTAAAACTAATTCGTGTATATGTATGAAATGGATAAATAATTGGGACAATAAATATAATACAACATTAAAATTAAACTGACAAACAATAGAGATCAACAACTGTCAGCCACTAATCCTTATGGCCCCGTGTGCCAAGTGTCCATAAGGGTAAGCAGAAGCAGAAAACAACCAATGTGATATAAGACGCAAGTTAATATAACCTCAAATATTCAAATACAGCTGATATAAATATAAAATGCACGCTTTGGAATTTCGTGTAAGCTTTTTACAAAATAAATTAAGCACACTAAACCAGCAACGATTATGTACAATGTATAAAGTAAGTATTTAATTATACACGTCTAATAATAATGTGATGTGTAAAGACATATGACATGATGAAAATTCTATTTTAGCTACAAGTCAAAAGGTGTGGTATATTAATACTCGTTGAACGGCCGTTTATCGAGTTCACATGAAACTTTTAATTATTATAACACATATGGATTTAATCAATCATTATCCAGCGGTATACTATTAGGACGAGACACAAAATTACCATCGACTAAACTAAATATTAATATTATTGAAAGGTAACAAATCCACTATTCTCGTAAACAAGATATGAATAATAAATTGCTTAGTTAACTTGCTTTTTTACTACACCGTGAGCTTTTATAGTAATAACGTAGCACTATCGTTACTTGTAGATATGCTGTACGCTGGTTCTCTGCAACTTCTGGTGGACAACAAAATAAATGCCAAAATTACTTACAATACGTTGGTGATACTTGAGGACAATCCAAGAAAATTACGGTACTTGCTTACTTCTCGGTTTTACCATGAGACCATGATTAACAGGCGTAAGGCTGATGATCTCCAGGGTGCCCCGAAACAAAACAATATGTAGGTGATTTCTCTAATATTCTCTTGACTCCAGCCAAAGCAGTTCCAAAATTAATTTACCACAGACAAACAAAATCTAATATATATATGTTTCTACGCAGATCAGCGTACTATGTTTAACAAGGAGATTACGACAAGTTTCATTGAGGTAATAAACAAAAGTACGAGCCTCTTGAAATAGGTATCTCGGAACGAGCCTAAAAATATAATTCCGTTTAGGTATCGAATTATATGAAATTTATATCAAAATTGATAGGGAAAATTAAATAAGACATACCTTAGTTTGTTATTAGGCGTTTTTCCCAAAAATTGTTAAAATTAAGGAAGATTTTCTTCACAATTTTTAAATTGCCAGCATGGCTGCTCTTTCTTGGACAAAAAGGCCCTTTTTGTTAGCTTTTTACTTTTCAGCAAAAAATTCTGTTTGCCAACTTAAATTAATTACTAAGAGAATCCACTATGTTTGAAATTTGAATTTAAAAGAAAGATAATAAAATAATAGTAACTATCTGTATGTGATAATAAAATTGTCTGCCTTAGCTGTAAATAATACCTTAATAACAAAATACATTTTAGCCTACAAATTGTTCCTTTTCAGGTACCAAAAGAAAATTAAATTTGGCAAGAAAATTCCTACAACCTTTCTTTGAGCCCCTGACATGATTTAGGGAAATAGTTTTCATATTAAGAACAATAATAAGTAAATCGAAGCTCTACACTCTTAGACAAAATACTTAATCTTAATATAGGTATTACTGGTTGCATACCTAAGAGGATATAAGAATATTATTCCACCAAATGTGAATAATATGGGTTGTAAATTTTTATTATACAGGGGAATCAAAATGTAACTGTTACAACATCTGTCGAGGCAAATTTTTAAATGACTCGGTCAACTTTTATTAATGATATAATAAACTGTCAAAAAACTGTGAAAAAAGTATTAAAAATTTAAATAATGAACCAATATCACTATATTCGTATGAAAATTAAATTTTTTTGTCTACACATAGTACATAAACTATATAGTAGTAAAATCAAACCGCCAAATACATAGTTTTTAATATTTTTTTTACAGTTTTTTGACAGTTTATTTTGTCATTAATAATAGTTGACACAGTCATTTAAAAATTTGCCTCGACAGATGTGTAGGGAATTTAATTACCTTCAATTAAAAAAAAAAAAAAAAATTATCCCGATCCGATGGATATTAAGGTCTCTAGAGATTTTTGAACAGTAAAATCCGGAATTTTCCCACAGTGCACTCCGTGGATGTGGAAGTAAATATTAATCAGAAATATCAAGACGATTTTCGGGGATTTCAAAGAGAATATACTCGGGGATTTGTTTGGTAATATCCAATAGTAGGGTATATTAGACCAGGAGCCCACCGAACACTAATTGGGTGTCATAGGTTTAGTCCCAGAATGTGTGAATTGTTAATTTGGGGCAGTAGAGCACATAAATAACCATGCCAGCTCTTTTTTCTGGGGCAGGGGCGTACGGCAGGCTCCCAAAGGTGTAAGAAATATGACTTGAAAAAGTAAAAAAAAAGTCACAAATAAGTCATAGGTTTACGCATGGGGATTGGAGGGATTTCTTAATTTATCCCCAAAAATCACGAATCCACACTCTCATTCATTTTGGGCGGTACAAGGAAGCGCTACGCCCGCCCAAATTTGAAAAAAAAGTCAGTTAAAAAAATGATAAGTTTATGAATGGCAATCAGGAATCTGCTAGGTATGAACCTCCTGAGTGCGAAAAGACTATCGCCATCTTTGAAAAGTGATGCGAAATTGCCTTTCACGATAATTGACGGCGTATCGGCTGTTCCTACCGCATGTACTAGTTACCCTTGTGATTCGATGAGTATCACAAATTTACAACTGGCAATTATAAACTTGGAAAATATATTCGCCATGTTTGAAAAGTGGTCTTGCCTTTCATGATAATTGACGGCGTATCGACTCTTCCAATATTGACATCTGAGTAAAAATAAAGAAAAAACTAATTCAAACTTATTACTACTAATATCGAAATTAGGTAAAACATTTAAATTAACTAGGCGTCGCGAATATTGTTTCATAATATTTTAGCAAGCTTTTTTGAAGGCGTACAAATTTCGTTCAATTTTTTTTTTTTTTTTTAACAGTACGCATCGGATAGGATCTTTTCGTGCCAGCTTGGTACGATTGTATGGAAACGGCAGCACTGAACTAAATGATAGACTTCCTTAAAAAAGAGGATGTGAAAATTCGAAATTCTTGTCCGCCTTGAGAGGAAACTGTGTTCCGATTTACATGGGCGTGCATGTGCGCGCGTGCGTGTTTGTGTCATTTATGTGCTCTAGTGCCCCAAATTAAAAAAAATTCACACATTTTGGGACTAAACCTATAACACCCAATTAGTGGTCGGCGGGCTCCTGGTCTATGTACCATGTTCTTTGAAGCAAGAAAAAATAAAAATAGCTATTGAACATATTCCAGACTGTTTATATGTCAGTTATAATTAGGACAAGAATATTTTAATCTAAGACCAACAAAGGATGACGTAATAATTTTAAATTGTTAATATTCTCTAATTCATGAGAGTTCCTAATTATAATATGAAATTCATCTCATCTTCTTAATTCTCAACAAACACAGTTTCAAATATAATTCTGTTTGACTATATTTGAAACAGGGCGATATAAATAACGTAACAGTTTTAAACTGTTCCAAAATTGAGCAGTGCAAGACCATGTATGTAAATACATTAGTAAACAATGATGTATTGTTCAGATTAATTACATGGTATTTGGACTTATAGTGCCTAATGGGGTGGGCATAATAATAATTAATGTTGACTTGATTACTGTACTACGATCATCCGAGGTCTTCATCCAATCATATTAAAAGGCCACTTGACATTTTCTTGAAAAGGTCACTGTTTTCAAATAAATGAATTGGGAGTCGTCTTTGAAGGATAAAGCTTTAATATTTTTCTGAAGAGAATTAAATTTCATTTATTTCTATATAGCAGTAATAACAATAATATTAAAAATATTATTTTATTTGTAAAAGAATTAAAAAAAGTACGCAATAGGCAACAATTAATTATTTGAAAATAAATGCAAAGATCCTACTGAAGTTCTAGCAACAAGAACCTGAAGATGGCAGATGTGATTCTACCGAAACGTCTTTTAGGCATTTAAAAATAAATATCTTGTATTTCTGCTTACATTATTATTAAAAACATTATTTTGTCAATTTGGCAGATAACACTCAATCTTGATATATTTTATAGGATGTTCTGAAATAACCGACAAATGAATAGAATTTGATAAATATTTAAAATCGGACAAGCATATTATATATAATGAAAAAGTTTAATTTCGGCAGTTAAAAAATATATTGAACATTAACCATTTTAAAGAAATATATTATTCACTCGTTGAATCCTTATTAAAATAATGCATTATAAACTGGGAATGTATCCAAGGAACAATTTTGGTTTCTTAAATATATACAAGGGTGTTATAAAACTATTTATAAAATGCCTTGAAAAATCTATTTTGCTGTAACAATATCCTTAATACCATCAACAAGCGACTTGTAGACTAAAAGGGCCCACCCTTATGAAGGTGTTAAGGCCTTTTTAAATTCCATCGTAAAACTCCTTAGTGAGGCATAGCGACGCTCTTGAAAACCTTGTTCGGGCCGTTTTAAAACCTTTCTTAAAACCTATTTTAAAGCTGTCGGAAGCTACTTTATTAGCTTCCTGCATTTCTAGAAAACACTTAGAAGACACTTAAAACTGGTTTTTAAAACTCTTATAAGTCCATATTAAAACTGAGGAGCTATAAGAATGTCCACGAAGGAATCCAAATAATTTTATTATTGCATTTATTTTTTCTAAACTGATTTAAGCAAACACACCATCAGACTTATTGAAGATGGAATTTGAAATTTATAAAGCGTAGAGAGGCACTGTAATCCCTCTAAGGCCGATTAAAAATGTAATAAAAAGACGTCAGGTATGACAAAAAAATTAAAACCAACCGCAATTTTTCGTTAAAACTACAAAAGAAAGGCCCAAAAAACAAGGGGGCATCACAAATAATTAATTTAATATCCATACTTTGCATAGATGCGTAATCAGCAAATTTATAAAAGTAGGCTGCCTCTCGGTTCCCACGGTAATTTTCAGCCGTTTCTTGTAATTCCACCTTAATTTGCTAAAGAAAAAGTGATAATTATTAATAATTATAATTGTGAGATTGACCTTGAATATTTTTATATAACAAGAAAAACATGGCCGGCCAACTAAAAACCTAATTGTCATTTTACAGTCCTCTCATTAAACTATATATTCTAATAATGGTAATGACCTAAAACGTTTACTGTAAATGAAGTCCTTTTAGTCTTTTTGTATACTATCACAAATAATCCCTTCCTTACATAAATGGAAATGCACTTGGCGAAGATCACATGGACTTGATAAAAGCTGTAATAAAATGTTTGGAATTTAAATGAACCGTCTCTAAGACACCGCGTGTTGACATTTGATACAAAAAACTTAAAACTTAACCTCAAAATAATTTCTTCCAAAAAAGACATAATTACACATCAGTAAGTAGTGAACTGCTTTTAATTAACACACACACACACATGCATCAACGACATTTCAGGCAGATTTCATATTGTTTATTATTTTTGTAATAAATGTTTTATTGAGGTTTTAGAAAGTGTTTTATGGAATTAAAATTTGCCTTTTAGATTTATGGAGGCCTTTTTTCTTCATAACGGTTCTATCACAACATTTGTCAAGGATGTTCAAGAGTCTAGTTTTGTAATGGCCTTTAATAAGTACTAATAGGCATCGAAAGTGTCTAGTTTTAAAAAGGATTTAAAATGCACTTATTGCAAATATGTTAAAACCATAAAGAATAATTTAAAGCCTCTTTGAATCTAAATGGAATTTAAGAAGTTAATAAAACTAATTAGCTTTATGGAGAGTTTTATGTAGGTATGATAAACCCATTACAAATACATATGATGCTGGAAGAAAATGAGCTTTATAATTAGGTCTTACAGAATGCTTTAAATCTTACCATATAAGAGCAAGTATACTTGAAGCCTAAAAGGCCTTAATATCAATAAAGCACAAGACTATTTCCTAACCCTGACAAACCTTTCTTAAAACCTCCTCAAGTCCAAATGACTTTTAAATTGTTCCTTAGGTATATATAATAAAATTACTTAGAATAGCTTGAGGTTGCTAAAAGAATCTTTATTAATATAATTTTTAATAAAATGATGTTCTTTTCAAGAAAGAAAATTATTGCACTACGAAAATATGATAATAAATCTCTTGTGCATCATTCACTGGCGTGCATAGTGCCTGGAATATAGTTCCAGTAATCAGTAATACCACTAGATGAAGCTGTATTTCATTTCTATTTCTGGAATCATGGATACTATGGACGATGCATTAATTAATACAGTAGTGCTATCTCTGTCTTTATTTATCGTGTGATTAGTCGAAGCATGCACGAGACTTTGAGCTAGTCTATGTATTACAATATTTATGGTTCTAACACGATATTTTGTTTCTTGGTTGTCATTACATTTAAAATATGGCGAATCCCGCAGCTGCATTTGTTGAATTATGTTGTCTTTTACTAGGTGAGTCCCTTTGAAAATACATTTTAATCTGACAGAAGATATAGACGCAACTAGCAAAAGTTAAAATTAAAGATATGTTTTATACAGGGTGTTTCAGCTAAAAGTGCCCGGGTCATTATCTCGTAAAATAATAAAGATTCATACGATTAATGAATAAATTGTGAATAATTTTGATTATGCAAAAAAATTTGTAAATACCAGCCGTTTTGGAGCTACACGAATTTTTTTCTCCATTTGTTTGTCTCTGTAAATATTGAAAACTTCTGTAACTTTTCTGTTTATCATTTTAGAACACCAATTATTTAGAACTTTTATCTTATTATATTCCATATTTCTTATATTATCACATATTTTGAAAATTTTTATAATTTTCATAATTTTTCAAATGCAACTAATTTTTAAAATTTGAAATTAGTAAAAATTTTCAAAATATGTAATAATCTAAGAAGTATGGAATATAATAAGATAAAAGTTCTAAATAATTGGTGTTCTAAAATGATAAATAGAAAAGTTACAGAAATTTTCAAAATTTACAGAGACAAAAAAATTGAGAAAAAATTCATGTAGCTCCAAAACAGCTGGTATTTACAAAATTTTTCACATAGTCAAAATTACTCACAATTCATTCATTAATCATATGAAACACATTTCAAGTTTTCTTCTATCGAAAAATAATTTCTCACCGCAGCGCCATCTCTGTGCACTGAGAAGGAACAATTCTAACTGCAGTTATTTAAAACCTTTTTTGGTGTCAAATTATCCGCGATTTGCAAATTTTAAGTATCTTTATTATTTTACGAGATAATGACCCGGGGACTTTTAGGTGAAACACCCTGTATATTTAATTAATTTATTCATGAAATATTCTCCACATATACCACTTGCGCTTTGAAATTTTAATTATAAATTTTTTGTCGAGCTAAGTTGCCAAAAGTAATACAATTCGTGTAAATTAACAGTTTTTTATTAACGACTAAATCAGATAATAAACTGTCAACTTACAATATTTACATTACTAGCAACACTGCTATAGAAATAATTTTACCAATAAAATTCAAAGCAATAGCAGGTATTACATACGAATAAATAATTAATCTTGTACTTCTGAATAATTTAAATTATTCCCCGCATGGTGGTTTTAGAAAAAATAACAATGATTTATTCTATTAAAAACTTTCCAGTAGGTATAGGTTTCCCTACTAATAACTGGAAATAAACAGCAAACAGTAAAAGTTAAATAACTAGAGGAAAGAGCTTCAAATGCAGTTTCTCAAAGTTGCCAACTTAAAGAAACTTTTAAAACGTTATGTTGCGAAAATTGATTTTATTAGCAGTGTCTAAAAAATTCTGTTTTAAAATGCTATAAATCTTCTTTAGGTGGGTGAAAGTTTTCCTAACGCTGACGTTTCAACTAAGTTTCAGTTTTTTTGAATAACATCTTTTTGATATATAGCTTAAAAATAAACATACTAAATTCTCGAAGTAAAATGGATAGGGGCAGTCTTTATCTTCATCATTCCTTTTAGCTGTGCATGTTTCCCAAAGTCTCTCATAAAATAAAGTTATATTTATATAATATTTTAAAGAGATATTGAAAAATGTTATAGATTTTTAATTATTCATCAACAGTTATTAAATAATTCCAATCCCCATTTTTTTGTAAGTGTAAGTGTAAACTAATACAGTGTTTGTATCGAAAAAATATATACTATTTTATTGTTATTTTGTGTTAACTTTTATTAGCACATTGAGCTTCTTCGGTTTTAATTTCTTGAACCATGGTAAAAGGCACTCAGTGCTATACACATAAAATCAACTGAAAATAGTACAGGTGATCAAAAAATACACATTCCTAGATTGTTGTTTAAAACTTTTACTTTTTGAAATACAAAAATTCAAAAATAGTGGTAAATTTAAATGTAATAAGAGTAAATACTGTGAAGTTTTAGGATTTGTTAAAAAATATACTAATATGATATACTAATATAAGTATATTAATGAAAGTTGATAAAAACGGCTGAAGAAAATCGTATAATATTACTGGACTTTGATTTTTGAGCCATTTTCCTAAAGCTAACAGTTTAAGAGTAAAAACTACAAAATTTCTAGGTGTCCCATTAGATAGTTCACTAGGCTGGGGTAACCAAATTGACTGTGCTAAACTTAACATCGCTTATTTTGCATTAACTACTTTAAAAAAGTCTCTTAACGAGAAATCTCTTATGGATTTCTATTATGCTACGGTGTATTCATAGATCTCCTATAATATTGTATCATGGGGACAAGCTACGGACATGCTTCGAGTCTTTATCCTACAAAAACGGATTAACTCGTCTCATATTTTGTTTATCATATAATGAGTCATGCAGGAATACATTTAAAAGTAAAAAAAAACCTAACTCTTACGGGAATATACATTTTAAAATTATTACAGCATATTTTTAAAAATATTGATAACTTTTTGAAAAATTGTAACCTCCGTTCCTGTCCAACGCGCAAAAAGGACAACATATATATTGATAGTTTTAAGCTCACATTTTATAAGAAATATCCGGATTACGCGGGACCCAATTATTTCAACATGTTACCTGGAAAAGTTAGAAATTTATGCCCTTTGTTTAGATTTAAAAACCGGTTAAATTTCTTATTGTTAGAAAACTGTTTCTACAATTTAAATGAATTTGAATTGTATCTTACTCAAAGTAATATGTAGCAATTAATGATTTTCAAACCTTGCCTAAATTATATTTTAGGTATGATCTATTTTTGTTCCTCGTTTGTTTAACTATTTTGAATTTCTAGTAAATGTGCCCCATTTGATGATGAATACCTAATTGTATATTACCATTTTTTTATGGTTTATTTATTTATTCTAATTGTCATGTAAATGTTCTTTGTCTTTTTTACAAAATAACTTAGGCACTGACCTCTTTTGACGTATCTTATCCATTTTTTTGTATTTGGCAAACACGGGTTTAATAAAGATTATTATTATTATTATTATTATTCGTCGTAACTTCTTCTCCCTTTAGTTAAAGGGGTAACCTTGACTTATCCCAGGTATTGTTACCATAAGGATTAAGTTCTGTGATGGGATGTTTCGGGTTCTTGTGCCCTCGGTTGGTTAGTGTCTCCGAGAACCCTACGTGTTATATTGCAGGTATCCAGTATCACCGACTTTTGAATGGGTACGTAGAGTTTGCTTCCTAGTTTTAAAGTCTCCAGAGCCTTGAAAAGTTTACGGGGTATTTCTCCTGTTGCGCCTATTACTATAGGGACTATTGTGACAGTTTCCATATTCCACATGCTTCTTATCTCATCAGCCAACGGTAGGTATTTATTTTTTTTTTTTTTTTTTTTCGCGTGTGCGATGCTGGACAGTTCTCCCGTGTCTCCGACATTCTCACGGGAGAAGCGCCAGCGGATTATCTGCAGCCGCTCCCCGCGTCCCGCAGGGTTAGTGACTGTAGATGCCAGATTCGTGTGCCCTAAGAAGACGAAGGGACCCCAGGATAACTGCCTTCTGCATTTGGCCTGCCAACCACTCGGCTGACTTTTGGCAGGCTGGTATGGCCTTTAATTCCGAGAGCAGCGTAGGCCTCATTCCACCAAGTACACCGATTATCAGGACGACCATCTTGACCGAGTAGTCTGGGTATAGCACTCGGAGCTCATACCGGAGATCTCGGTATTTAGTCCGTTTTTCGCCCTCCTTCAAGATGATGTTTGTCTCGGCAGGTGCCGAGAACTCGATGACATACATCATCTTGGTTTGGTGGTCTAGGAGGACTATGTCAGGCTTGTTTGCCTGAATTTGCTTGACCGTCGGAAACGAGTAGTTCCAATATATTCGGCACTTCTCGTTCTTGACTACGGACTCGATCTCTCCGGGGACGTAAGGCAGCACTGGTGTTTGGTCTACTTCGTACGAGTGCCGAAGGTGGTAGTATAGCACTCGTAGAGCCGCGTTATGTCTATGGATGTAGGCCGAAGTCGCATATACCGTACATGCAGATAGTAAGTGCATGAGCGACTCCGGCGCCTGACGGCAGGTCCTACAATTAATGTCAGGGACCTCCACACCCATAACGCGACTGCGGTAGACCAGGGTGTTAATAACACCATCTTGGCAGGCCACAATGAATCCTTCGGTCTCCGACTTTAGCCCTGCTGACCGTAAGAAAGCGAAGGTCAGCTTTGTCGATAAACCCAGCGTCTCTATGTTGTTATAGAATACGCCGTGCATGGGTTTATCGACGTGCTGCCTGAGTAGATTTCTCTGCTCGGCAGCTTTAATTTGGGCTATCAGACGATTTGGCGCAAGCTCAGTTACTGATTCTAGTTCAGCACCTCGCCGGCCTCCTCGCCTGAAGTCGAATACGAGACCGAGATCATCTGCGGCCTTACGTGCTGCCTTGAATAAAAATGCGCCAACTCCTGCAGTTTCATGATCTCTCACAAACCGCAGGAGTGGGTCCGAGCTCCTGAGGACGTTGCATGCCACACTCAGCGCTACTCTGCCATGCGCACACTCCAGTCTCAAGAGTCCTCGGCCCCCCCGTTGGCGTGGGAGGTACACTCGAGGAACGGACGACCTAGGATGGATGCTCCTGTGAACATGCATCATCTTGCGGGTATCCCTATCCAATTGGCGCAACTCTTCTAGCGTCCACTTAACTACTCCGAAGGAGTAGAGCAGAATCGGAACGGCAAGCATATTAGTTGTAGACACCTTGTTCTTCCCCGAAAGTTCAGAAGACCAAATCTTTCGGAGCCGGTGTCTGTACTTGCCGCGGAGAGTATCCTTAACTTGTTTCACGTCCTGGATGTGATGTTGTTCCACACCCAGGTACGTGTAGGTCTCTCCGGCATCCAGCTGTCGTAGGATGCTTCCGTCTGCGAGCTGCGCATCTTCAAGGAATATCCCGCTTCGTCCTCTCTTGAGGTGGACGACTGCACACTTGTCCAGCCCGAATTCCATGCCAATGGCCCGCGTATACTCTTGGACCACCCTTAGAGAGTTTTGGAGTTCGCACTCTCCGGAGGCATAAAGTTTTAGGTCATCCATATAAAATAGATGGGTGACCTTATGCCTCCGATTGCTGGGTGGACCACATTGGTATCCGCGGGTTTGGCGAAGCCTGACAGATAACAGCAGCAGTGAGATGCAAAATAGGAGAGGACTCAGGGAGTCACCCTGGAAAACTCCTCTCCTAAAAGTTACCAACTCTGTCGATACCCGCTGAGCACCAGATGTTATGGTGAAGCGGGTTCTCCAGAGTGGCAACAGTTGTTCAATGCATCTCACTAGTGGGGCAGGTACCACAAGGCATTGCAGCAAGTGTAATAATAGTGCATGAGATGTTGTATCAAATGCCTTGCGGTAATCGATCCACGCCATTGATAGATTACGCTTGTATTGTACAGAATCCTGTGTAATACAGCGGTCTATCAATAGGTTCTCTTTGCAGCCTGCCACACCTTTCTTGCCACCACGCTGTTCGTGTATCTGTCGGTAGACCGGCTCAACTGACCTCAATGTCCTGGCATACAAGATACGAGTAAATATCTTGTAGCAGGAATTGAGGCATGTGATCGGTCTATAATTCTTCGGGTCGGACAGATTTCCCTTTTTGGGGATCAGTACAGTACGCCCCTCGGCAAACCAGTCCGGAATCGGCTGCCCCTCGTTCAACCATGAGTTGAAAACTCGGGCCAGATGGCGGTGGGTGGAAGGGAATTTCTTCCACCACCAGTTGTTTATGCCATCTGGACCCGGGGCAGCAAAGTTCTTAGTACCAACAAGTGCTTGTTGGACTTCCTCGGTACTGATCGCCGGGCACACTTCGTCTTGCTCTCCCAACAATGTGGTGCAGAGCTCCTCGAAGCGTGCTATCGCTGAAGTGTCGCTGTCGAATGGACTCGTGGTCTCATATATTCCCTTCCAGAAGGCTTCGACAGTCTCAACAGACGGCGGATTTTCCACAACACGCGGTGGCTCTTGGAGCAGACGAGAGGGACTTGTTTGGAACAGATGGTTTTGTTCCATTGCCCGTGCTCGTCTGACCAAAGATTTTTTAATGGCCATAAGTGCTCGAATCCTATCTAGACAGTGCTGTTTGATGGTTTGCAGCACTGTCCGATTTAGAGTGTGGTGTTGTCGTCTTATACCGGCAACTATACGCCGAATTTTCGGCGTGAATGGCTTAGCTGCCGTTATATACTCCACCACACTCTGGATTCGAGACGCGTGTTGTCTCGCCGATTTGATTTTTGCCTCAATTTTTTGTACGCGCCGCTTAGTCTTCTCGACCTTACCCAACACGCTTGCCAGGCGTTGCTGGGGGACGAGTTGTCTAGCGGCTGCGTACACGGCACTGTTGATCTGCCATATGTTGGCATCTTCTGGAAGTTCATCATCGAGTAACGAATCCATTCTTGCCAGGTCTTGTGGCTTTGGGTTAACCCTGGTGTTAAGGCTAACCCTCGTCCTGAGGGTATCATCGGTGTACTCTAGGTGATGTTGTCGTTCAGCAGGTAGTTGCCGCGGTGGTGATGCGGCTGGCCCTTGTTCCTGCTGACGGGGTGCCCTTTCGTAGCCCGTTCGACGCAGGAACGATACCTGATCTCTTATGTGTTGTTGAGAGAAGGCGCGGTACTCCGGGTGCATATCGCACCACAACCGGTGTAACCGCGCCATGTACCCCCTGCGTCCGGGTTCGCTGCTCTCATAGCAGATAAGCAGGTCATCCCGTAGTCCCCTCGTCCACCTAAAGCGTCCATGTACAGTAGCATTGTCGTCATCGTTAAGACCGTCCGGTATGGCCCCTCCCACGTATCTCCGACCCCCATCCGACTGGGGTCTATTGTGAGGGGCCCGTTCTCTGTCGCGGTCGTGAACCAGAGATTTGAGTCCTCAGGGTTAGGTATTTATTATTATTATTATTATTATTATTATTATTATTATTATTATTATTATTATTATTATTATTATTATTATTATTATTATTATTATTATTATTATTAACAAATTCAATGTCTGCCGACTGTAACCTTTACATATTCCTTTGAGAAGCAGGACACGAGACCTTCTTTGTCTGTGAAAATAATCTCTTGCTATTGAAACAGCTCAGAAAGGGTCTCACGATAGTAGGCTCTATTCTTAGCCAAGGAGGATAGTGCGTCAAGCTCTTTAGCGATCGTCATTGAAGAGGGTAACTTCATTTCTCACTGGGACGCGGCTTAAAACAAGGCTTTAGTAGGTTATTAAACCCATGTAATTGTAGGGCCAGTGACAAATGAAATGTATAAATTCGGTAATAGTGGTACCATTTTTTTCGTAGAAAACATCCATTGATTTTATAAATATTTTCTTTTTTCTTTTTTTTTTTGGTTTACATGCAAAATCCTGCAAGTCTAATTTTCTCTTATCATTGGTAGGTAAAATTTGTTGTAGTTTTATTGTAAACGTTTTGAATATAGGGTAAAGAACGACAACAACCGGTCTGATATTTTTATTTTGGAATAGAATAAAATATAAATAATTAATTAACCATACATTTTGTTATGTGAATAATATCGGTTTTGCCAAAAAAATATATGAAAAATTGCAGGAAGTATATAATGTAAAATATAAAAATGAATTAATACATTATATTATATGTGTTATATAAGGTAGATAAAACAAACAAGCTTACAAAAAATATGCAGGAAAAAACATAAAGACAAACTATCTCATGTAGATATGTATTATATATAGGGTGATTCATTCAAGTATATGGAGGAAGAAAATTAATATTAATTTATAAAGTTGGCTCTACTACCTGACTAGGTAGGATCTATCTGACGAGAATATTTTCAAAATTATGACATTTCTGGTTATACCGTAGCTTGACATGAAATTTGCCATTTTAAATAGAATATCCACATTTTAAAATTTATTTTAGTCCTTACAAAATTTAAAGGACATTACGCTAAAAGTTCGTCCACATAAAATTAATATTTTCTGAGATATTAATTTTGACGATAAAGTTGTATAACATAAATATTAATCAATTCAATAATAGTATCTAAGTTTTCAATTAGTTGGTATATCGGATTAGAAAATACGACGTTTCGAATAAAATTATATTTTTGCTCAGGACTAAAATACAACATACAAAAAATATAACATACATTATTACAAATATGGAATGAATAAAAAACATTTTTGAGTATAAATAAAATATAAATCACAACTAATTTAACACAACGAAATTAAAATTTACGTAATTTTTTTTTTATAAATAAACAAATTACAATGAATAAAGTAATCTAACAATAAGTAATACCCTTACCTTTAGTGAAACAAAATCGCAAATATACTTCTTAAGTAAGAAAGGGTCATAATAATGAACAACAAACGAGTTAAAAAATCCAATGAAAACAACATATAATTACTAAATGTAAATGTATGGACGTGAATAGTTTCATACCAATTGCAATACTGAGTTGTAATAATTAAAATAATGATTGACAAGAATTTTATGTGTAATAAAAAACTACTACTCGAGTTCTTCTGGGCAAAGCAAAAAAAAATTGTGATAATATTAAAAATTTGAACCATTAAACAAAAAACTGGAACTGCATCCCATATGATAAAATATACATAATGTGAATCATTATCAAACAATAAATATAATTTATAATTTCAAAAAGGTGGAACTTTTAAATATCTGTTAATTAAATTATTATATACAACACTTAGCAGTGTCCATTTTCTTATTGACTGTATTTTGATGTAAACGGATTTAAACAAAAATTATCTATCGTCAACGCTATAAGAAACAGAACTTTAAAATTGAGGAATACAGAATTCCATGAACAAAATTTGGCCTCTTTTATAAGCAAATTACAAACAAACAACTATCCTAAAAAAATTATATAATACCATAATGAATATATTGATTCCCCTAGAGTTAGTCAAAAGGATAATAGTATTGAAATTAAAGTATATATCAAAATTCCCTAAGTCAGAGGATTATCTGAAAGTTTGAAACGTGTTTTATACAAAGATAACATCAATTTAGTTCTTTATCACACCAAGAAAGCGGGGAATTTGTTCTCATTAATAAAAGAACAAACTTCCTATAGGATTACAGTCCCATGTTGTACATAGAATTCCTTGTCTTGACTGAAATCAAATTTATATTGTTCAGACCAAACAACACTTACAAACTAGAATTAGGGAACACAACTATTCTTGTAAAGAAAAATATAGGAAAAAAACGGAGAAACTATGCTAGCTCAACACAATTTTTCATCTGACCATAATTTTAATTTTGATAAGGCCAATATTTTAGATCATGAAACGAATTACAAAAAAAGACTCATCAGTAAAATAATTTTTATCCATTTACATCAAAATACACTCAATAAGAAAACGGACACTGATAATTTAATTAACAAATATTTAAAAGTTCCACCTTTTTGAAATTATAAATTATATTTTTTGTTTGATAATGATTCACATTATACATATTTTATTATATGGGATGCAGTTCCAGTTTTTTGTTTAATGGTTCGAATTTTTAATATTATCACATTTTTTTGTTTCGCCCAGAAAAACTCAAGTAGTAGTTTTTTATTACACATAAAGTTCTTGTCAATCATTATTTTAATTATTACAACTCAGTATTGCAATTGGTATGAAACTATTCACGTCCATACATTTACATTTAGCAATTATATGTTATGTTTTCATTGGATTTTTTAACTCGCTTGTTGTCTCCGATTAAAGAACTTATATCTAGATACATAATGGCATGAATTTTATGATCCCGAAAGACTCCCATTCTAAGGGCACTTCTTCCCATAAGTTGCTGATTGGCCCATGGGCGTATTCGCGGCCGCTCGTACACGATCGGCTTCAGTTCGATTATCATAATCTCAGTTGACAGTTCGGCCATTAATGTCAATAAACGTTTTTCGTGTTCTCCGACCAAAAACTGGTGAAAAAGTAATTTTATTTTAAGTTGTGATTTGCTTAATACCTAAATAATATTCTCTATTCATATTTACACAGTTTAGTGACAATACATTTTGTGCAAATAAATAGTGAAGTGCTGTGCCGTTTGCAGAAAGGGTTTAGAAAAGAAGACAATCGATTGTTCCATAGTCGTAACATGATGAAGTTCAGTTTACAGTTATAAAGTAAATAGCAATTAAATTTTAATATCCTTTCAATACATATTTATCTTACTGTTTTATCTTACTGTAATATCGTATGCCTACACCACGTTATATAAAGAGCCGGTAATGCAGGAATTGCAATAATTCATTTTAATGAAAATATTTACCATTCTACACATTTTCTACACACACAACGCCACTGTTGCCTATGGGATGTGATGTTCATCTATCCATTTTAATGGACATATAATGTGACTATGTTAGGAGCAAACAAGGTATATAGTGAAAAGATAGCCTCTTATGTATCTAGATATAAGTTCTTTAATCGGAGCTTGTTGTTCATTATTATAACTCTTTCTTACTTAAGAAGTATATTTGTGGTTTTGTTTCACTAAAGGTAGGGGTATTTATTACTTACTATTAGATTATTTTGTTAATTGTAATTTGTTTATTTATCAAAAAAAATTTGCATACATTTGTAGGAGCATAATTAATAAAACACTAGTTACACCCAAACATACTTTAATTAATTAGTGAAATGAACACAAGAAAAACATAGGTGAAAATTAGGAAAGAATCTCAAGCACGTATATCATTGTCCCGCGCGTCATACTTCTTCTGCTGTACTGCCCTTGACGGCTGATTGGTAACGTTCACACTGGGCAAGCGTTAAGCCTACTTCACAAAGGGAAATTAAATATATATTTTTTTTATTCAATCCATATTTGTAATAATATAAGTTATATTTTTTGTATGTTGTATTTTAGTCCTGAGGAAGAATAAAATTTTATTCGAAACGTCGACAAGTGGAAGTAACCTCGTTTGTTTTCTTATCCGATATACCGACTAATTCCAAATTGAATAAATATTAATATCTCAGTAACAATAATTAATAACACGTTGATTTTTTATGAGAATAACACAAGATATTGGAGTTAACTATTATGTAAAATAATCATCGAAATATCCACTAAAAAGTTTTTAAAATTAATGACATATCGACTACACAAAAACTGCAGAAAGTCTTTTTTAACTAAATACACCATTCCATATACAGGTTGGACCATTAATCACACAGGCCCACAAAAAAAAGTTGTCTGCGCCGGGGTACTGACCATACCTATCCCTTGTATTTTGAGCCGCTGAACACGAATCTGACCTTAGTTTTTCCCCAGGATATCAGGTTTTTTTTTAAGCAAAAAAATTTAATATTTATATATTTATTTGCTATTAATTAATGTTCCTACCACTCTGATCAATATAATATAAACTGACCTACAAAATAATTAATTGATTTCTTTCAAAGTTAAAATTTAGATGTCCATTTTACGGTCACATAGAATGCCTTCAAATGCAATACAACCTACTTTTGCGTATCTTAAAATTCCTTAAAAGAATTGGGTGTGATTGTCTTGATACGCGCCGTCAATTAACTACCTCATTACGCTAACGTAATGCGAAGGTGAACCGCCAAACTATTAAACTTAAATTGCTTTGTTTCACGAAAGGTCTTACCTAAAGACCATCTATAGTTCCACAAAAGTGTTTATATAGTAGAAAATTACTATGGACGTTTGATATTTGATGCATTTAGTTAGTCATAGTTGAAAGGTTGCGTCCTTAATATTGTGACATTAATATTTATAGCGACCAAACGTGGAGGGTACGTGATATACTATGATACAATTATTACCATAATTTGCTCCCAAAGTGCTGAAATTCTGTTACAAATTCAAATTAATAGCTCCCATAACACAGAAGTGTAGGGCTGTTCAAACATAAACATATATCCCGCACGTATTTTCTATAATCAATAAAATTTTAACGAATGGAAGTTGTAGTCACGCGTTGCCGACCGCAATTACTTATTAAACAGGATAACCTCTGTTACTTTGTACAATCGGCGTCACCTTAAAGTCACCACTCTTTGAGATGCTCCTTTTCTAACACGCCCCACTACAAATAATTAAATTCGGTAGTTTAGGTCAGAGTGGCGACTAACATTGTAGGATACACGACGGCCTGGAATTATGCAATGTGGATAAGTAAACATTTTTTATTTCATTTCATTTCTCTTTTCATTCTTCAATTATCTAATTGTGGGACGTATCGGATATTCAGTAGAATAAATAAAATTGATCTGATTATGCTTGCAGTATAAATGGCAATGCATATAAAATAACTGACGCTATAAGTAAGTAATACAGGGTGATTCAGAAAATTAATGCAAATAGTCAATTAGAAAACTTTCGAAAGCTGCACTAGCAAACATCAGTAAAATTCACCAATATATAGCGATTACTTACACCATACCTATTATACAGGGTGGCCCACCGAAAACGAAACTGGCGTGTATTCGCTTTCTATGATCATTTTTTCGACAAACGCTCGGATCCGTCAATTTTATTATCAAGGGGGGTACTTTTATTGGGTATTGTTGATCTCGAAACTTAAATCCTTAAGCGGTGGTAGGACCCACCCCAAGGTCAAGTATTACATCGTTTTAAAGCCCGTTAAATTGTGGTGTTCCATTTAAAAACACAAGTTATAACTATTTCTCGAAAACTGAGGCATGCATAATTTTCTTCTCTTATCAACAACGGATTCTACTCAAAAAAGTGCCTCAAGAATGTGTTACTTGATTTTCGATTCGACACTTGGTAATTGAGATATAGAGGTCATCCAAAAATGCTAATATTCAATAATTGAAAAAGTATTACTGGTTAATTTTTGAAACATAGCATAGTTATGTTTCTGGGATCGCTAATTACGAATCTGAGGCTAAAATTTAAGAATTGAAATGGCGGCTCCAATATGGCGGATGGAATTTATTTCTAAAACAGGTGTTTTAAACGGACAAATTGAGCATCTAGGTGATGCTTTATATTAACGAAAAACAGCATTTTTTTAAGAAAAAAAGTTAATTACTGGGCAATTACAACAACAAAATGACAACATTTTGTTAAAAGAATATGTGAAAACCCACATTGTATCAGCCACAACTTCTTTATTTTTTATGACATAGTAAAAAACAAAAAATCGTTTTAAAAATAGATTAATTATTATCTTTAACTTTGTCGCATAAAATTTTTAATAAAAGTGTCATTTTCTAAGATATTCAACATTTAAACTAAATACTTCATCCTATAAGCGGTCGAATACCTTTTATAAACTTAAATATCTTCGAAACTATCAATCCTACACAAATATATAACAAAATCAGATTCGTTCTCAATTTATAAGCTTAATTTTTCGGGTCCACTATTTTTTCGCTAAAACTAATATTTATTGAGATATTTGCAAAGAAACATGCTACGTTTTTTTTCTAAAATCCCTTTACAGTTTAAAATACCATATTTTTCTAAACCAAGCGCTGTAAATGAACGAAAAAATTTGAACGTCTAGATCATACTATATATTAACGAATAATAATATATAGGAATATATTTTTTAATTACTGACTACTTACATTAACAAAATGGCGACGTCTTTTGTTTAAAAAAATGTGAAGAAGTACATTGTTTTTGTTACAACTTTTTCGTTTTTTATGTTATAGAAATAATCAAACAATCATTTGAAAGCCTAATTAATAGACTTTCAGTTTGATAATTGCCATAATTTCTAAGATATTTAACATTTAAACTAAATACTTCTTATATATTTTTGGAAGCCACCTTTATACTTCCAGATCCCCAAAACTATTAATTCTACAGAAATTAGAAAAAAAGGAAATTCATCCTCAATTTAGTAACTTTCTTATTTGTCTCTTGCATGTTTTCGCTCAATGTAATACCTTTCGAATTATTTCACAAAAACCTGTTTGAAATACCTCTTTTTCTAGTTAAAATGCCAATTTTCAAGTCGTTATAACTTCAATTTATATGAAAAATTGCATAGAACCTTTTCTTCTCAAAATTTGGTTCCCCTTACCGCCGCCATGTTTAAAAATGGCGCTCTAAATAAATTTTTCTAGATTATCTCCTTTCCTGTTACTTCTGCTCTAAATTGGGCATTACTAATATTGTAGGGAATAAAAGAGCTACTTTTATTTAAACAATCTTTCTTTATTGTTAATATTTTACGATTTACAGCAGCCAGAAAAACGAATATTCTGCTTTAATGCAAGTTTTTGCAATTTTCTCTGCCCCTGTTGCTCCTTCGTAGTAATTAGTTATTATGAATATTGTGGATTATAAAAGTTTCTATAACTATCTCAGTAACAATAATTGAGATCACGTGAAAAAATTACATTTTGCTGTTTTTATATGGTCAACTGTCATTAATTTAAAAGACTTTTTTTTTAATATTCGATAATTTTTTTACATGATGAATAACTCCAATGCCTTGTCTTACCCGCATTAAAAAAATCAACGTACTATCAATTATTATTAATAAGGTAATAATTTTTATATAATACAACTTTTCTGTCAAAATTTAGGAAAAAAATTAATATCTCAGGAAATATTAATTTTAGGTATAAGGAACCTTTAACGGAATGTCCTTTAAATTTTCTGTCGAATGTAGAAAAAAATTAAAATGGAAGCATTCTATTTAAAATAACAAATTTCGGATCAACTTTCAGTATAACCGGAAAAATGTTTTCGTTGAATAGATCCTACCCAGTTAGGACCATTGCCAAAAATTTTCAGATCAATATTATTTTCCTTACATATATACTTCTAATAGATGATCAACATGAATCACCCTATATACACTGATATTCCATCGATCACCTATATCTATGTATTTATATGAAATATACGGTCTTAGCGCATAGTTTCTGTCAGAAAATCGAATAATAATAATAATAGAAATAGGCGTAATTGTAAATTTGCTTCAAAAATTAAAAATTTTAAACTCTGTGCCGATTGTAAGTGAAGGTTTCTCAAAATTCGACTCTGTATCTAATTTTAAAGACTACCAATTAAATTTAATTCTCTGCTTACGTTGGAATAACAATATAAATTATAAAAATAAATATTAAAAAAAAAATCACACTGACATTTCTTTGGAAAATTATTCAATACTTTTCAAATATAATAAAAAACGTATACCATTCTATGTGTGCATTTTAAAAATGATGTGTTTGTCGAAAACATTACCATTTTCTTGCACTTTGGCAATAGGTATGACAAAATCACGGAATTATTAACCGCTCCATTTTAATGAAAAATTACAAGACTCCAAAACTAGCATGATATAATTAACCACAATTAATTTCATTATAGGTGATATTAATATTTTTGTCTTGTTTGTTTTTGATGAATTATTACGTATATTCAACTTAATACCTTCATTTCTGGATTCGAATCTTTTTTGAGGTAACCGGTTGCATTAACTTTTCGAATTGTCTTGTTTACTTAATGTATTTACATTGCCAGTTTTTATTGTAAACAATGTTAGGTTAATAATTTATGAAAATCTATTAGCGTCCAGAATCCGTAAATCAGATAAATGAATAGTGGAGAGAGAAAGTTATAAATAAAATTGATATCATTTAAAATCTCTGAAATACAGAACCCTAAGCTAACAACTGGTCACATTCTAATAAAACTAATAAAAGTATGACGTCAGTCTCCATTCTAACCTAAAATACGGAATGTAGGAATGTATAATTTATTTGTAGTGGGGCGTGTTAGAAAAGGAGCATCTCAAAGGGTGGTGAGTTTAAGGTGAGCACCATTGTACAAAATATGGAAAATACGTAAAATAGCATGATAGAATACTCCCTATTGAAATTGGGCCATACACCCCCCAAAATCGAAAAAAAAAAAGAATAATCAAATATAGGCTAGAATGGTAAGTTTGTAACCGTTTCATTCCTACTAGTTCTTTCCTACTAGCCACTATAGTACATTAATTATTAAGGTCAGTAAGTGTTCTTTTCTGTAGATGTACTTTACCGTCCTAAAACGGCCTCCTTAACGGCTCGCCACAGACTCGCGCTAAGGCTATAGACAGCCTCCCCTCTATAAGGTTAAAATTCCTATCTCGACCGTTCTAGTAAACAGGGCCGGCTTTGATAAATTTTTTATGATGGAAAATATATAAAAAGTATTATTGGTAATTTAAATTAATAATTTATAGATCAAAAATGGACCGTAATAATGGCAGTTTTAGACCATATAGTCTTTGAGTGTTTAAAATACAAAGCAGAAAGCGATCTTCACGAAAAATTAAATGATCAAAAACTTTACCATCCTAATAGTATCTGCCGTCTATTGGCTCTAAAACTGAAAAAAATATCTATGACGTAATCCTAGAGTTCTTAAAAAAATTCAAACTCGACATTTACGTTTTGTAGCAAAACATTACTGAGGTTTTTGATTAGGAACAGAATGGTACGAAGAGGTACAAGATATGAAAACTAAAGTATACAGTGTGCCTTTCAGATTCGACCCAAGAGACCTCCCATTACGATAATTCACTATCGATATTGAGAGCGTATAATAATATTCATTGAGGTTATAAACGTAATTTCAATTATTGTATTCGTCAAGATATTTAATGAAAGAATTTGGGTATTGAAGAATTTTCAAAAATGGGAAAATACAGCAGTGGAGACTTTAATTTCGGCAAATATTTAATTTGGAAGAAAAATTAAAAACGCAACATTTTTTAAAAGTCTATCAAACTACGTCTACTTAAAAGTGCAGTGAAAATAGCAGTGACGTCATAAAGGTAGTTAGCTATGAACTTTTCTCGGGAATGACGAAGAGGAACGAGTTGACAACAAACAAACTGACCTCATCTGTCAGATGGATAATTAGTTTACTGCATGGAGAATAAAGAGAAGCAATGAGCTTGCTGTACTTTAACTATGTCCATAAAAGTGAAAGAAAGGTCTACTTTCACTTTTGCGGACATAGTTCAAGTACAGCGTCCATACTCTTTCTTTCTGTTCTGTGATTATGATTACCTTTTCTGTAGACTGGCATTGTAATATTATCGACGTTTGAAACGAATTTTATTAATTGATATTGTAATATTATAATAGTAGTTTATGTCACAAGGACGAAAAATCTAGTTTTTCGTCTGTGTGTCATACAATATTTTTTATTCGAATGTGCTTATGGTTATTAAAATTATAGGGAAAATTAAAATATTATGTTCTTAAGATTTACTTGCTACTCCGCAAATGATAAAAATTTCAAGTTTTCTTGTAACAGACGGCTGTGAACTAAGGCCAGATATAATAAATAACAACTGCACAACTGCTATCATATCAGTTTGCTTGAAATTAGTATCGAATTCATTCAATTTATATATTGTAATATCGAATTTAATCGAAAATATACTACATAAAATGAATACAATAAAATGAATAGTGAAGAATTTGTTGCGGGAACACCCCCAGAAGTAAGAGAGCTAGCAAATTTGGCTTCGATGGATTTAATTCCAGAAAAATCAAAAATTATTTATGAAAGAAGGCTATTATAAATTTGAAAAATATTTGGAAAACCATATAAACATATATCAAAAATAAAAAAGAATCACTACACGAACCATATAAACATGATTTCCGAAAATGTATTACTTGCATATATGGCTAAACTTGCAGAAAATTATAAATCATCAACTTTATAGTCAGCTTATTCAATGTTAAAAATTAGGAGAAACGTTGACATTTCAAAATTTATGAAATTAAGGGCCTTTCTAAAAAAGAAAAATGTTGGCTATGTACCAAAAAAAAAAAAACAAAAAACGTTGACACAGGAACAATTTGAAAAATTTTTAACAGAAACGCCAGACGACAAATATTTAATGCATAAGGTAATTTTTTAAAACTAAGTACCTACCTACAGTTAACGTCGTATTATTTGTAGGTGGTATATATATTAGGCGTAGCAGGTGCCTGTCGCCGTGAAGAATTGGCATTTTTAAAAGTGTCACAAATAGAGGATATAGGAACAGCTCTTTTAATGAAAATTCCCGATAATAAAACAAATAGACCTCGCTCATTTACTGTAACAGGGGAATATTTAAGATATTATCGGAAATATTCTTTACTGCGACCACCAAATTTTGAAGGAAATGGCCGATTTTTCTTTGGTTATAGAAATGGCAAGTGTTGCAAACAAAATGTGGGAATTCATAAAATCGGGGCAATTCCTTTTGAAATTGCATCTCATCTGAAGCTTGCGAATGCCAAAGAATATACGGGGCACTGCTTCCGAAGGACGTCGGCTACGTTGCTGGCTGATGCAGGAGCAGACATAACCTTACTTAAACGCCACGGAGGATGGAAATCTTCCACTGTAGCTGATGTGGATGAGTCAATAAATAACAAACTTGAAATTGCTAACAATATTGAATCACTTATCCTACACTTCTACTACACTATCCTACACTTCTACGGTTCGAAACACACTAACATCATCACAACATTCATAAGAAAATAGTATTTTAGATACAGACTTGACCACTACTATTACTCAAACAGGATATAACAAACTAAATACGCACAAAACTCAGACAATTATTGCACCCCAATCCACTTTAACTGAAAATGTTACACTAGACTTAGAAAGTTTGAACCGACCGATAATTATACAAAATTGTTCCAATTTTACTATTAACATAAAAGGTTCAGAGACAATGTAGTCATATATAAGTACACTTTTGTAAATTAAAGTAAGTTTAAAAATAAGGTTTTGTTGTTGTTGTTGTACTGTTTTTTAGGTTAAATTAAAGACTTCACTCAGTATTTTTCTGTGCAATTTTATGTTTTGCCACTATGCAAACTCGAACCTAAAAAGTGTTGCATATCTATAAGGTGAGAACATACGCAGTTATTTCTATTCGTTTTACAACATGTAGGTATTATACTTACTAGTCATTATAATAATTAATTGACAACGTTCGATAATCCTAGGTTCCCTATACAATTAAAATTTAGGAATCTCTTATTTTATTCAATTAAAATTGCCTGAATTGAAATTATATTTGCATGTGCATTATCATTTTACAGTAGAAGAAAAGGGCCAGCATTTTAAAAAGTAGGTAACTAAAAACGCTTAATCTTTTTGTCTGTCACTTTTCCGGCCTAGGCCGGAAAAGTCTTTTCAGGCCGCTTACTTGAAATAGAAAAGTTCTACCTTTCGCTTTTGTTTTCTAACCGAGAAGCGTCATTTTTTGACATATTCGAATAAAAAACTATTTTTGTAATTTACATGTTTCTAATGATTTTTTATGAAGAAATGGTATCGGTCAATACAGATTCTACTTTATTATTAGTCACTAATTATATATAGTGCAACTGAGTAACAAATGTCTATTAATCATTTTAATAAGGTATGTTCGTCAACCACTGCTGAATTAATTTCTAATCGGTATCTACAGTATCTTAATATAATGTTAAATTATACGTAATAATTCGAGTTGTTTCAAAATTAAAAATATTTACACGGAGTTGAAGCGCACTCAAGCAAATAAGAGACAAAGGAAGAGAACTTCTCCGTATTTGGTGGGTAGATAATACACAGAGTTTAATCGAATTTGGAAGTTAGGTATATGAATTTTGACTTGGTAAATAATTCACCGCAATCAATCTGATTACTTGAGTTTCTATGGAACGTGCATAACGTAATATTTTCCTGTATTATTTGGTTTATTAACGTAGCGGGATTCTAGCAATGGTTAATTTATTTCATAGTTCATGAAGCCAATTAATATTACAATCGAATTAGATAAATAATTTTTGGGCGTGTGTTTTTATAGCCACGGTTTAAATGTTAAAAAAAAAATGTTTAAAATGTGTTTTAACCGCCTTTCATGTCACCTCAATGACCCTCTTAAGTCTAGAATATCTAAATTTGTCTTAGTAAAAGAGACGGAGCCCTACAGATTATGGTGGAATCAGAATCACTTCTTGGGGAAAATTTCCTATGAAAAATTTTTCGGTGTGTGGGGTTCGAACCCACACTTCGCTAGGTGCGCTCAGAGTGCAAGCTAGACGCCAAATTAGCCAATTTACAATACTTTTCATTTTATTGTGGGTACTGTGGGTACTGTGGGTTTACAAGTCATTTTTTAACATTTCATTCATTTTATTTATTTTATTTGTTATTGGCAAATGATTTTCTGACCCTGTGTTTTTATAATTAGAAAACGGTCTCCGTGTAGTTCAACCGTAGGTTTTAGTTTTGTATCTTATGATTTCACATTTGAACCCAGTGTGTTTTAATTGATGCTAGAGTAATCTTTCGTTAGTGCAGGGAAAAGAAAAGAAAAAACCCTGCTTCCAGTGTCAGGTGTTAAAAACACTTACTTGTTCGAATACGAACAAATTATTTGATGGGATATAGATTTCAGCTAGGGTGGAGGGAAAGGTTATAGGTTATTTGGGTTTCAGGGATGTGGTTTTTATGGATTGAGGGTTTCAGGAGTTAGAGTGTATCGTAGAGTCAAGTAAAAGTAGAGGTGTATCGTAGATTGGAAGTCGCTCGTATATGTATCTGTGTGTATGTTGTACGTTGTCCTTTCGTCTTATGTTTGTAAGTTTTGTGTTAATTGGGAATTTGTCAGTTTGTACATGAAGAATCGTTGGGCGATTTGTAAGCTAGACACCCACTGAGCTACCGACCCACGGTTATATTAATTCCTCTCCTAGGAATGAATACCGATCGTATCCGTACACACAATTTCCGTATACACAATTTCAACAAAGATTGTTAAGATTGAGCACTACCAGAAACTACCAGAAACGGCGAACCAGACACGTCAATCTACTCCTATGGTTCAATAAAACCAGAAGCTGGGGGTCTACTTAGAAAAATTGAATAGATACTTGAATGGAACCATTAGACAAGCCATAGTTTTCAGTTTTCAAGATACGTCTTAAATTTGGCAGGGCAACTTTACATAATTTGCCACTTGGAAACGTGAGATTTTTAGAATGTGTTTAGTAGCTACGACAAACCAAAATTTCCGAAATCACTTTGTAATCATGTCAACTTTTTCAAATGGCAACATCTTTTAGACGCCCAGTAGTTATATACTAATTTTAACGATAAATCCATTGATAAATTCAAATCGAAAATCGGTTTGATATTAACCCAAATACAGAAGTAAGTATGCCGTGGAAACTGAATAAAACTAGATTCAAAACATTTATTTTGTCAACAAAACAACGCTGCAAGTAAAAGAAGTGTGCTGTGGAAACACAAAAAAATTTGACAGATAATAATACATGCGTATTGTTAACTTAATAAGTTTGCTCTTTATTTTAAAATTTGTAGTTGCTTGTTAATTATTGTTATTTTTTTTTTAACTATTTAACGTCGGCCTATTTCCGCTACCAGGGCCTATCACCGACGCCAGGAGACGAGCTACCCCCAACCTGGAAATTTTGCCGAACCTCTTCCCTTAAGAAGAGTAGGGAGCTTTTACTTGCCTAACAATTATTGTTATTATTGTTTAACATGTATACAAGGAATGGAAAAGTGCACATTATTAATTTTTGGGGGATGCCAGAAAAATTCCAGAAACTCCGCAGATTTGTATGCCCAAAGGTAACGATAAGTTTTGCTATTACGCGAATTGAACTTGACTATCTTCCAATAATAAATTTACTTGAACTAATTGGAATGAAATCTATACTGGATTAATTTGGATTTGACGTCGTCTTATAATTAGAAAAGTTGACTGGACTATAGTTGACACTTCATAAATCACAAGTTGACTTAACCATGACTAAATAACATTTAGTATCAGAGCCGGATTTACGTTTGAGGGGCCCCTGGGCACTTCTTATGTGGGGGCCCCTTGTAATGCGGCAATTTTAACAGAATTAAAATATAAATGTCAGTGGCGTAACTAGACGTCATGGGACCCCAGGGCAAAAAATTGTTGGGGGCCCCTTATTATATTATTTTCTTAATACCTAATCCTAATCCGAAAAAAAATTTGTTTTATCACAACATTTTTTGATGAGTGGAGGGAGAAATCCAAACAATTTTTCATCCCAACATTTTTTTTGATAAGCGAAGGGGGAGAAATCCGAAAAAATTTTTTGATCCCAACAAAAATTTTTTTCATCTCAACATTTTTTTTACATTTCCTCGGGGGGGCCAATTACGCGGGGGGGCTGGGCACGTGCCCCAAGTGCCCTTATGTAAGTCCGCCATTGTTTAGTATTATGGAACTCCCGATTGATTATAATTCATTTGTATCACATAATAATAACCACACCATTAATTGATAAATACTTGCGCCCAAATTGAATTTGAAATTGGTAAAGATATTATAGCCATAAACTGAACGGATTTCCCAATCAACAGCTTAATTTAATTAAGTCTTAGCAGTAACTAAATTAATTAAATCAGTGACTAAATCTTTGATGAAACTAAATTTCCGATGAAACTAAATTTTTCGGCAGCCAAACTCTACGATAGGAAAGAGAGAAAAAGTTCACGTTAGCACATGTTTGTAAAATAAAAGTTATGATATGAAATAAATTAAATTAGTTAACACCCTTGAAAAATATAGTTTTTACTTGCAATAATATTAGAGGTATAAAAAAAATAAATCTAATTACCTTTTATTCGAGGATGGGTTACGCAAATTCAGTTAACTACACAAGTGACATCTTATATGTCTTTAGATTATCTTTACGTCGAGTTTAGTTGTTAATGCTGCTATAGAGTTGGAAATGAGTTCCCAATTATGCGTTCTTCAAGAAACAACCTATGGCCCTACTCCTTAGTGTGCGCAAGATTACCGTATTAAATTAAAATAGAACTAAAGCTGAGAAAATCACCATTTAAGCAACTCATAATACATCTGTGTGTAACTTATATCAAATACCTTCAATCACAAACTGCATTAGATAAAATATTAAATACGACTCGGAATAAAACGGTGTTCCTTTTAAGTTATATGTGAAACACAATGATACGGAGCTGTAACAGAAAGATAAATAGACTGCTTAAATATAAATATACAAAAAGGCATATCTTACATCTATCAATCAATATTATCACCAAGCACTGGGCGTTATTAATTTAAAGATAGTGAATATAGTGTACAGTGTGTACTGAAATAAAGTGTGTTTTACTAGATTTTAATTAAAAATATATTTTAATCTAAGCGAAATGCTACAGGATGTGCACCTAGCTTAGCAGGTAGCCGGGACAGATGGCGTGGTGCCGTTAGACGTGCTATACAACAGACGGAGATCAACTAGAATAATTCATGAATCCCAAATGTCTACCAAGACGTTGTGTATAAGAAGATGAAGAAGACAATAATTTAAAATTGATTATAAAATATTGAAAATAATGGTATGACTTCTGACCTGTTTCCATTTTTACGACAAGGTGTTAAGAAAGAAAACGAGACCTTAGGTTTGACTGTATACCTACTTGATTAAATCAAATAGTATCATTATTTTCTGTGAAATAACATTTCTAACATGGTTGATAAATCAATCTGTATATTATATATATTATAAAAATAACCAGACTATTGTTTTGACTCTTCAAATTATTCAGTCCTACGTCTTATTTTGAGTCGTCGCATTCCTAGTTAAAATACCCCCGAGTGCTATTTCAGACTATTTTTACAACTCTTAACTTGTTAAAACAAGGAGAAAACACATCCGAGTTATTACATACGACATGCGATACAGGGAAGTGAAAATAATTGATTTAAGGATCAAACAAATAACACATTTCGTCTTTATATAGACATCAAAACAGTGTTAAAGCTTTAAAACTTCCCTTGAGGAATTGAATATTCTTCTGAACGAAAAAGTTTTATTAGTCTAACTGGTATCGCTGCGCTATTACGTGAACTCAGCGAACGAAGTAGTAAAAATATTTCAATACGCGAATATTTTCTAGAAAAATAGAAAAAAGCACTCAAATTTTAATACACTTTCAAATCAGAACAAGTATTTAGAAAATTAAAAATTGAATATCAATAACTTATTTTTTTTTCCGATTTGATGAAAAATAACTCCATTTCGGTGCATTTTTTATACGCAAAATGGATGATTCCACTATGATGCGATTTTTGTTAGGCAACTACCAATTTAACAGTACGGGAATATTTCCGTACTAGAACAGAAACATTCCTATATGGTTTTTTATTTGTTATAATAAATGCGTAGCTCGATTTAGTAATTATTAATTGCTGAAACTATGTATACAGGGTGTGTGTACGTGAATTTGTAAATGGGATATGATTGATAGAGTAGTATTACTACTATGTGAAGATTACAGCAAAGAATATGCGCAGAAACGAGTTTGTGCACTTCATCATTCTAAGTCAATGGGAACGAATTACATGACATTTAATATCGACACCAGTGGCGGCGGTGGCTTGCAATAGAGTAGTGTTCAGCGGCGGTAGCCTGCAGTAGAGATGGGTGATATCACGATGTAAGTTTTTGCACTCTGCAGAAATATAAACTGAAAGTAAAATATTGTAAATGGCATATTTTGTATTGATATATTTTATATAATAGAAAATGTGATACTGCTCTACAAACAAGACTTTAAATAACTCTAATCTGAATTTTTCTTTCGCAGTGAACAGAGTGCACAGTGCAATGGTAAATTATTTTTCGAGAGGTGGAACATGGGATGTATGAAACAAATCATGACTATAGAGATTTCTAAGGTTTTTAGATTATTACCGTGAGTTTGATTAGAGTTGCGCTTGAAAGTAACTCAGTATTTTCCAAACTTTGAGTTAAGTAAAAAAAAACAAGAGTTTTCAAGAAAAATATTGTGCTTTGTTGCTCTGAAAGCTACTTTAGCTTTTGCTCATGTATAAACTCCCAGTACAAATGAAAATCAATATTTAGAAGCAATTATTTCAGTAAAATTTAGTACTCCGTGCATGTACCTTAAAGATATATGACCCTCTATTTCTCACACATATTTCTCGCCAAGAGCATATCTAGCAAAATATAAAAGTGCAGTCGATTTAATACAAATTTAAGTAGGTAAATTGTAAATACATTCTGGTATTTTGAAGTATACAAACACGCAACTTAAAGTGAAAAGGAAACAGCAACATATAATGGCTGTAATGGACTCTAAAAGGAATCATTGTGGTATTTTATGGCAGCAGCACAGTTCACAGTAAGTTACAGGCGACGGTCCCAGTAGCAGGTATTGGCCAATATGTCAGAATTGTCAGAAACAGGAGTGTCGGTCTTGATACACCGCAATGCTCTGTGTGGCATCTGGGGGGGATCTGGGCAGAATATTTTATTGCGGTGTGTTTAAATAAATCTTTTAACGAAGTGGTAGATAAGATAGCAGGGGAGAGTTCATGATGGACAAGTTTGACCTCACTTCAGTGACAATAATAGATTTAAGAGGATCTTAGAGTTTTATTTATGATTAATTCCCGCTCAACCAACTGCAAGCTTATTCACCTATTTCTAGTAAATCAATTTTAAAAAATGTTGAATGCTGGTTATGCTCATATTTTTTAATTATAGTATGGTCTATTAAATTTTTAAGTATATTTTCTTGTTACAGGTGAGTTGCAGTTAACATAGTTACACAATGTTAGATTTTCTACATACGCATACGTAAGTATATTTTCCATATTAAACTTCATTTAAAAAAGTTGGATAGCTAACTCCACTATATCCCCCATATTATACGGACCAATGAAATAGCAAAATTTTTTAAATTTGGACCAATAGGAACAAACTTTCAGCGAAAATTGCATTCCAAGTGAAAATTTTACATAAAATTATAGCCATTATTTCACTCATTAACGCGATAGCCAATGAGAGCCCGTTTTTTCACAACATTGCACCAATCAGGGGCGTAGTGAGCCAACTTTTTTGGGGGGTTATTTTTCAAATTTTCAAACTTCATAAACTTAAGAAGCCAACTCTGTAAATAAATAAATAAATAATAATTCCACCAAAAATTGATGAGTAGGGGAGGGGAGAAAATAAAAAAAAAAAATTTCTCATCTAAATAAAAATAGATAAGCGGGGGGAGGGTTCAAAAAAATGTTTTTTTATCGAAATAAGAATTGCCAACTTATATCTCAAAGGGTATGGCAGAATAAGCATGTAAAATGGCCCCAGAAGCGTTTGGGCCTAATTCGGTGTCAGTAGATCGACAATAGAAAAAGAAATGTTTTCCTCGAGTTTTAGCCCCCCGTCGCCACGGGTAACCTCTGTACCCTAATAAACATGACATTTCGTTTTCATTTTTTATCTCTGCAAGTTGTGCGTTAATTATTATGAAAAAAATAGACGATGTACATATAACTCAAATGCATCTTAGGAAAAAAAATCAGCTGATTTTGCTGCCTCCTTCGAATAAAAAAAAAATTTAAATTAGAATATTTATTTTTCCATGAAAATAATGATTCGCATACACAAAACTTTTACCAAAAATACATTGTTAATACATAGTTTCTTGCAGATTTTTTTCAAATTTTTTGAAGCGGTGCGCCATAATTAAAAAAAAAATAAAAACACTCCCCCCCCCCCCAAAAAAAATGGTCTGTCCGGCGGACCAGACCAGTACATTCTTATGTATTTGGACCTTCTGAAACCAAATCCGATGTCGGAATTGTCAGATTGGCTCGTTTCGTTTTTCATCCCCAACAGTGCCCAACTCCAAAAAACACCCACAAAACAAAAACAAAGTGGTCTGTTCGGTGGATTATACCAGTGTATGTATTTTGACCTGCTGAATCTAGATTAGAAGTTAGAATTGACAGATTGGCTCGTTTTTCACCCCCAACCCCGAAAAACACATCCCCCAAAAAATGATCTGGCCAGCGGACCAGCAAAATCGCCTGATTTTTTTTCCTAGGGTGCATTTAAATTACATGTACGTCCTCTATTTTTTTCGTAATAATTAACGCACAACTTGTTTAGTAAGGTACAGGGGACGGGAGGCTAAAACTCAATGAAAACATTTCTTTTCCTATTGTCGGTCTACTGACACCGAATTAGGCCCAAACGCTTCTGGGGCCATTTTACCATGCTTATTCTGCTATACCCTTTCCAACTATTGCCAAGTCTGGCAAAGTCAAATGTCATTATTAGTGCTAACCTAGATCGGCTTTTCACAGTACCAACACAAAAAAATTATCGCTCTAATTTTTTGTTTCATCGTCGATAAATATC
This sequence comes from Rutpela maculata, assembly GCA_936432065.2. Taxonomy (NCBI): domain Eukaryota; kingdom Metazoa; phylum Arthropoda; class Insecta; order Coleoptera; family Cerambycidae; genus Rutpela; species Rutpela maculata. The sequence goes on from OW386288.2 coordinate 176,940,737, forward strand.
GCGATAATATTTTGACGTTTTGCTTCGTGAAATGTTTTCGGCAAATAGGACAACTCTTGCTTTTAAATTTTATCGATAAATGTCTTCTCTAGCTTATTGCTAATTGTTAACGTAAATTGTAAATTGTAGTATTGTATTATATAAGTAGTAACATAATAATATAAAAATAACCCAAAAACACCACATAACTTGACAACACCCAATTTCAAAGCCAAGGCTGTGTGGAACCTATATAGGTTCGGGACAAGTTATACACAGCTTTCAATGGCTGGACAGGTAAATGATCTTGGCACCATTCGATAGAGCATAAAATTTTGCATAAGGTCCTGTCCTTTGTCATTTACTATTTTCTCACATTTAAGGCCCCACAGTAAAAAGAAGTGCGGGGAGCTTGCCAATGACAACGCAGGTTTGCCTGCAAGGTGAATTTAAAAAAAAATGCTAAATGAGCCCATTATTTTAATTTGCATCCCTTCCACATTTAAACGCCAATAGGATCTGTTGCATGCGCTGATCATATGCATTTATTGCTATCCTCCTTTTCCGGCTGAGGTTATAGTAATTATTTTTATCCAGCTCCAGTGATACGAGCCATTTGATCTAGATATAATTAGATCACGCTTATGCCTATATAATTTAATTCACAGTCAACCGTTAAGCTCATCGACATCCTTTTATTCACTCGATACACTCAATATCCATTTGTCGCCATTAAGAGCATATTATAGAGTTGAAATTATCACTGTTTAGATGTTAATTCCAACACCATCTCGTTGTAGCAAGGAATTCTTTATAAAAGAGATTGTAAAGTAACTTTAATAGAAACACTGCTTCCGTCTACTATAGTCACGTATTTCAGCCGCATTTCCATCGTTATTGCCTATTATCTTTTATTCCCTTACCTGTAGTCCTTTGAAACGAAAAATAACTTCATTTGGTTAATACTTAATATCTCTTTAATCCCTCATTTACATGCTCAAGCACCTCAAGCATCATTCTTTTATTAAATTTACATTGTTACGAGAGTTTTTATATAAATACTTAAACAAGTGATGTTATATGACTTCGTAAAATCGATGGTTTCTTTTATCTTTTCGAATCTCGAGGAAATTAGTTACTTAAATAAAGTTGACTTTATTACCTTTATATTTTATTCTTCTTATTATTCGCAGCTCCTTGATGGACATTTCGTTATAGTTGGCCTCTTGTTGCTGTACAACACGTCAGACAGCCATCAGTCGGGAATACTTTTTTCTGGACTATCCACGGTTCTATATCGCCCTCTCTCCAGATAATATGACCATACAATTTGAGAATGTTGAAATATCGCTTTGGGGGATATATTTTTTTCGAAAATTGGGCTGTTGGTGCGATGGGCTGCCTAGGGAATTAGTAGCAAACGTCTCGAGACCCATATATTGAAAGTATCAATACGCCGAACAGTGGTGCGTTTTTGGAAAACAGGCGTCAATAGCCAATTTTTTTGCCAAAAATTTACGAGAATTAGTAGAGTTCAGTATTTGAATATGCTAAACTCAGTTTGGCTGCAGAATTTTTTTTTTCAATATGGCGGCTTCAGAATTTGAGTCAGAGGAAGCAAAAAAGATGAAAAATTCAATCAAATAACCCAGCCACAAATAAAACACCTGATCCTGGAACTTAACCCGAGTAGTCCAATGTATTTTTCGACCCTGAATTCGAATCTGATCTGAAAAAAGCTCAAACACCCTCAAAATTTTGAGCTGAAGCGAAAAAACACCCATAGAATAGGGTAAAATCGCCCCTCATATTTGGTGATAATAAGTACATGCAAAAAGTACTCCCAATGTACAGTCCTAGGGTTTTTAAGGTTGCTGATTTCAAATTTCATTCTCAGGGTGAAAATCGAGTAAAATGGGGGTTGAAAGGTGTAAAAATGAAAATTTGACAAAATACGTAATTTTCATTATAAACTTATATTTCTAGGGGTTTTTGAAGTTGATGATTTCAAATTTCAACAGGCCAGTAGTGTAAAACCAAAAAATTAGACGAATCAGAAATAATTGCTACAAAAGTTTTTATCATTTCAATGGCTTCATTTGTTGCCTAATATGACTATCCTAGGTTTCCCTCCCGGCGGAGTTGTGCTTAAGTGGTGGGGGGTAAAATGTACCCCCAAAAGGGGTATTTTTGCGGTTTTGCGGTTATATCTCGTAAAGGATTTACAATATCGAAAACATAGTCCTATTAAAAGTTGTAGGGCATTAAATTCTGGATTGAATGAGACCAGACGCGTATTTTTTGGACTTCCCGTTCCCATACTAGTGCTCATCAAAGTTGGACAAATTTTACATATTTATGAAAAATGTGTTATTTGCCTTATATTAAACATAGTACTATAGCACTCCATTGTACTAGTCTTGTACTTAGTAAATATATAAAATATTAAAATAGTAGAATATATAAAAATATAATATTAAAAAATAGTTTCATATAGAATATTATGAGATGCATTCAACTGATATAAAGATGGAGGCAGGATAAGATACACAATTCTTGAAATCGAAGCAAAAGACACACTACTCTGAGGTCATTTTCACCGAGTTAATAGTGGTGACCACGACTCAGGAGCAATTCCTTTCCAACAACAGAAATAAAGCACCTATTATTAGCTTGCTTACTAAGATGCTTGAAGGTGAAGGCTTCTCATTAAAGCAAGCTAATGAAGACGCAGCACACCTGATTGTTGCCACGGCCCTTACGGTATCATAGGCGCATGAGTGGTAGTTGTGATAGTTGGTGAGGATACGGATCTCCTCATCATGCCTAATGCCCTAGCCACACCATCAGCAAACATATATTTCTCAAAACCTGGAAGAGGCACGATCCTATCAAAAGTATTTGGTCCCAACAGCTTAAAACTGTCAGACAACATCAGAAGGTCAGTCATATTTCTCCACGACATAAGTGGATGTGGTCGAAAATAAATGTCTTCTCGAAGAAATCAAACCTTTCTTCGAGCATGACACACAAGCTGAAGGCCAATACACAATGCCACAGTAGGCCAAGGATGATGAATGAATATAAGAGAATCGCATAACTTCAATTTTACATCGGTACTAAGAATTTCTTTATGAATATATAACAGTTTAAGCTGAGTATAAGATTTTTGAACCAGGTAACTAACATGTTTAGAGAATCTAAGATTAACATCTATCCACAGTCCCAAGTTCTTACAATAGTCACTAGCTGATAAAATCTGGCCATTCAAATTAATCTTAAAATCAGAATCATTTAAAATACTTTCTTTTCTACCTCCAAATACCAACAATTCAGTTTTCGACTCATTTAATATAAGACTGTGAGCTGACGAAACTTCAGACAGAACTCGTAAATCATCATTAATCTTAGATACAGCTGTTGAGAGATTTTGAAAATTAAAAGCAAAATATAACTGTGTATCATCAGCATATTGGTGGCACTAACAGTACTGAAGAAACTTGTTAAAATCTGCTGTATAAATGGAAAACAATAAGGGCCCTAGAATACTACCCTGTGGGACACCTCTAGTATAATATTAATAAAATTTGAAACCTCATTTTTTAAAATAACACGTTGACGTCGCGCAAAAAGATAATTTTCAAAAAAAAACCAATTACTGTATTAGAAAAGCCAAAATATTTCAATTTAATGCACGAGGTGGAGTAATCTAGGGTATCAAAAGCCTTACTGTAATCTAGGAGAATTAAGCAAACGTGATTATTAACATCAATTTCTTTAAAAATGCTATCTGTTACTTTTAGAAGAGCAGTACTAGTACTATATTGAGCACAAAAACCAGATTGTGTAGCAGGTAAAATGTTAAAATTATTAAGATACGTAGTTACTTGCTCAGAAACTATTTTTTCTAAAATTTTAGAAAGAGTTGGAAGAATACTTATAGGACGAAAGTGACTTACAAGGGAAGGATTAGATATCTTGGGAACGGGGATAATATTAGCATCTTTCCACACTGTGGGAAACGACCCGTTACTCAGACATTTATTAATAAGAAATGCTAGGTGACAACTTAAAAAAGGAGTGACAAGTAAAATCATCTTTAAATCGATACCATCAGAGCCTTTAGCACAAGATTTTAATTTGGAAATTATTTTATCAATTTTTTCAGAAGTTATCTCAGTAAAGGCAAATTCCTCTAAATTAGCAGAAAATTTATTATTTAAATATTTATTTTTAATTAAATTGTTATTAGAATTCTTCTGAGTAGGAGTATTCGAGAATGAATGAAGAAAATCATCAGAAGTTGCAACATTTAAAGGGACAGAATCTTTAGTTGAATTAATGTTGAGGGTTTTCAAGAGTTTTCAAAAGCTTTTAGGGTCTGTTCTAAATTTGTGATGTAAGAAAGCCTTCTTTTCAGCTTTAACGCAAGAATTAACAAAATTCCTCATTCCCTTATACTCATTCCAAGCAGAGTCCGTTTTAGTTCGTTTGTATTTTGTATGCAATTTATTTCTAAGTTTCATCAAAAATTTTAAATTTTCTGTCAACCACGGCGTAGGCGGCTTACTAATCCTAGCTGTCTTGACTGGTGCATGTACATTAAAAATGTTGGTAACATTAGTATTGAAAAAGTTAGTTATTTGATCATTATCATCTAACCTGTATATGTAATTCCAGTCTACAGAATGCAAATCATTTAAAAATAAATCATAATCAAACATGGAAAAATCTCTGTAAGATTTAAATAAAACAGGCTGGCGTTCTTTCTTAATTTTTAGATTGCAAGAAACAAGACAATGATCTGAAATGTCATCCATTCTAATTACGTTAATGTTAGAACACATATCACTGCAGGAACTGACAATAATATCAATGAGAGTTTGAGAAACATGAGTAATACGAGTAGGTTCAGTTATAATTTGCTTCATACCATATCTTTCTAAAAATTGTTTAATAGTGTGAAACCATGACTAGCTTTATTCAAAAAATTAACATTTAGATCACCACCAAACATTATAAAATCAAAATCAGGGATATTAGCAGCAAAAAAATGTTCAAGAGAATTAACAAGGTCAACTAAATTAGCGTTAGGTGGCCTATACAGCGATCCAACACACATTTTTTTCCCTAATACTTTTATACTAACTCCAAAGTACTGTTATCAATGCCCGGTGTTTTAATTATTTTATACTGAATGGAATCTTTAATATAAAAGGCTACTCCGCCTCCACTAGTGGGTCGGTCGGATCTTACTAAATTATAACCACGGATTTTTAAACCAGCATCGGGAATAAGTGGATCCAGCCAAGTTTCAGAGAGCCCAATAATGTCAATCAATTGTTCATGAATGAATAACATCAGCGGCGGTTACAAGTATACGAATCTGAGATTCATATAAATAACATATTTTTCATAAATATGTAAAATTTGTCCAATGTCCAACTTTGATGAGCACTAGTATGGGAACGGGTGGTCCAAAAAATATGCCTGATCTCATTCAATGCAGAATTTAATGCCCTACAACTTTTAATAGGACGATGTTTTCGATATTATGAGTCTTTTACGAGATATATCCGTAAAACGAATCTAAATTAGGTACGTATTTTTTCAACTTTCTATTTTTACACCATTTTCCACCACTAATTTACTCTATTTTCAACCTAAGAATAAATTCTAGGCTTTTGGCGTGCTGAAATTTGAAATCAGCAACCTCAAAAACCACTAGAAATATACTTTTGGAATGAAAATTACGTATTTTGTCAAATTTTTATTTTTACACCCCTTTCAACCCTCCTTTTACTCTATTTTAACCCCAAGAATGAAATTTGAAATCATCAACCTCAAGAACCCCGAGAAATATAAGTATAGAATGAAAATTACGTATTTTGTCAAATTTTCATTGTTACTCCCCTTTCAACCCTCATTTTACTCGATTTTTACTCTAAGAATGAAATTTGAAAGCAGCAATCTCAAAAACCCTAGGATTGTACATTAGGAGTACTTTTTGTATGTACTTATTGTCATCATATATGAGGGACTTTACCCTATTCTAAGGGTGTTTTTTCGCTCCAGCTCAAAATTTTGAGGGTGTTTGGGCTTTTCTGAGGTCGGATTTGAATTCAGCTTCGAAAAATACATTACACTCCTCAGGTCAAGTTTCAGGATCAGGACTTTTATTTGTGGCTGAATTGAATTTTTCATCTTTTTTGGTTCTCCCGACCCAAATTCTCAAGCCGCCATATTGAAAGAAAAATTCTGCAGCAAAACTGAATTTAGCATATCCAAATACTTAACTCTACCAAGTTTCGTAAATTTTTATCGATTATTTCACTCATTAACGCTATAGCCAATGAGAGCCCGTTTTTTCACAACATTGCACCAATCAAATGTCATTATTAGTGGTAATTCAAGCTAGATCGGCTTTTGACAGTACCAACATGCAAAATTTATCGCTCTAATTTTTTATGTCGCTGCAGCGGCAAATACTGCGGTAATTTTTTGACGTTTTGTTTCGTGAAATATTTTCCGCAAATAGGGCAACTCGCGCTTTTAAATTTTATCTATAAATATCTTCTCTAGCTTATTACTAATTGTTAACTTACCATGTAAATTGTAATATTGTATTATGTACTAGCAAACATAAACACACCACATATATAGTAAACAATCGTCAGTTCCAAAGAGAAGCCTGTCTGAAATATATAGGCTATAACCCTTGCCTATCTCTGTAATTATTTCAATTTGCCTACTTTTCAATCAGGTAACAATGATATACAAAGATTGTACTTAATATACCTAGCTCATAATACAGGAACAAGTCAAGCACAGCTTTCAATAGCTCAATAACGTAGTTACAAAGTTAAGCAAATCATTTATTATAAATGTCAAGTAAACACATTCGCTCTGGAAACAAACTAAAAATGTACCTAGGTACCTACTTACATAGGGTAATCTATCAAAAAGTAACTAGTTGAATAAAAGCTGTGCAATATTTTAATTTGTTGAATTTAAAATTCACTCTGCCTAACGAAGCAAACCTCAACATAATTTGTAAACTTCGTAAGTTAAAAATAAGGATTAAATACGTAAGTATGAATCAATGAACAATTATTATGGAATATAACTCTAGTTAGCGGTAGCGCTAGATGGCGCTCTCTATGTGAATCTCGGAACCATGAGTGTATAGTAATAAATAGGTGGGATATCGGAAATAAAGTAGTGCTCTCTCTATCGTTCCTCGTCATATTGCACCTCAGAAACGCCTGAAAGGTGTTAAGCCAGTCTATATATTATAATATCTAAGGTTTCAACTCGTTTTATTTACTAGTTGCCATAGAAACGTCACTAGATTATTTTAAAATATAGCGAATCTCCGTTGTTTCTACTGCGGTTGTTTCAGATTTGCTGTTTTGACAATATGAGTCGGTTTGGAAATATTTCTGTATATAAAATTAATGAGGAAATTGAAAATAAAGGTCAGTAAACTCTAAAAAGTGACAAGAAAACGTCTGAAGGCAACTAATGAGAAAACATAATATTGAAGATGTACTTAATGAATTATTTATTCGTGAAATATTCTCCTCAAATACCACTCGTGCTTTAAATCTTATCTAAAAATTTTTTCTCAAGCTAAGTTGCCCCTAGTTAATATAACTCGTGCAAATTGGCAGTTTATTATCAAAGATTAAATCCCTCCTGCTAAAGCGGTCGGGATTTAATAAGATAATAAACTGCCAATTCGCACTCTTTATATTACCAGGCAACACGCTTTCGAAAAAATTTTCGATAAAATTTTAAGCACTAGTGATATTACATACGAAAATTATCTAGGTTACCGATTTTTGACGCCTGAATAAAAGCTCCACTATGCTCCGTCTGTCTGCCTCTCTAATGGTCTATATCTCAGAGGCGTTAACAAGTTTGATTTTTGTGTGTATTGCTGTCACGCGCCAAGTTGCCGATATTGCCGTTTATGTTACTTGTCGAACCCCCCTTTCCGGTATTGCTCACAAGAGCTCCAAGGTAAAATCTTGACGTGCATGTGGTGATGATGCCATATTCTACATATTTTAAAAATAAATTTTTCAAATGAAACTGCAAGAATTCGAATTTGGTTTAATTTTATTGTTTTTAATTTTAAGATGCTCCTAGGAAAAATCTTATTCATAATACGGTCAGAAAAGGTATTATAAACCTTGTTATGAAAATAACTGTTCCCTATTCTTATATAAATTAGCAAAATTAAAATTCTGTACTTTCTAAAATTATATATAAATGAGTATTGCACGAAGTACACTGTAAGTATGTAATATGAGATGGAAAAAATGGTTGCACTTCTCTATCACCTCTTTATATAGTGAATTTCATGTTTCATCGACCCGAATCGAACAGCCTTAAGCTAAACAACATTAGTATTCGGCCAACTCGAAGTGCAGTTATTAAAATAGAAATTATTATACCACACAGCTACACAGCACAATAATATTTGTTTTCTCTGGAAGATGAATCATAAGCAACCCTCTCAAGAAATACTCAGTATTGGGATGGAATTGTCAACCACCCCGATCACGTTCCACACGGCACACCGCGACCTGATTGCTGTATTGAGGCCGCGGACAACAAGGTTAGCCAACGGAAACTGTCCTGTTGGTTACACTGTACCACCAGGGAATAGAGAATAGAGGAATGCTCTGTGTAGAGGCTCTCGCTGCATTATACATAGCCTTAGGATATTGGACACTGGCCAAATGAACACCAACTAGTGCATGCACTTCCATTAACTGCCGCAATTAAAAATTTACAACTTTAAAATGGATTATTTTAATACACCCAGGGGTGTACACTAAATTTATTTCGAAATATATAGTCTAAAGTAGATTGTAATGTGTGGTTGGAGCTGTAAATTTTATTCGCTCTCGTGTTAATTTTCACGAACATTTTCATAAAAATCGCTGATTTAGTTTTGTTTTGTTTTCGTTACGCTGACAGTGTGTGATTAGCTGTTTAATCCCAGAGTAGGTAGATAATGAATAGGCTCGCGACTTGTTGAATATGGTATACTATACTGAATGTTGGTAGGGATATGTACAAATATTCCTAACGAATATAGGTATGTAAGGACTCTTTGTGAATGGCTTAGAGTATCTTTATAGTTTATAATGAACACTTTAATGCAAATTAGATTAGGTAATTTCAACAAAAATTTCAAATCAAAATACCACACATAGTGGAGTCAAATTTGGACTAAAAAATTCGCAATGTGAATTGTCTGGTCAAGGCATTTTTTTTGTTTTAACGTGTCCAGGGGATCAACTTAACTTCACAGTTCAGTTTTCTTTGAATATCTCGAACTCTATAAGTTCTATGGAAAATAACAAAATGAAGGAAAATGTTTGTTATGAGCTGTATAATAAAAGTACATAAACTATAGTTCATTCCAATTGTTATTATTATTTTAAAAAAAAATATATTGCAAAATTAGGCGTTTCTAAACAATCACTGTTTTCTTCAAAAATAATGGATAATATTCAGTGAAATTTCAAATCAAAGTGACTGTTAAAACGTCTCAAATATACAATTGCTGCTAAAAGTTTGCACTCTTGTGAAATCCTGCCATAAAAACCAAGAAATGTGTACTATGGCTCAAATTGTAGCTTCTTATAAGTACTTTAAGATCACGGAGAGACTTTTTTCAAAATTTAAACCTTTTTTATTGCAGTTGTTTATAATTTTCGAAATTGCAGTTAAAAACAAATTCAAATAATGATTTACGAAATCAAAAACTGCAAAGGAATAATGAAAGTAGAAGTCAACTTGAAAAAAAAATGTAGTGCTCTCCTTATATTTGGAGCTGAGATACGTTATTTTTTACGTTTAGGTCACTCATAAATAAACAAATCGATATTTCCTATTGAAAGGACCCCGCAAAAACCTTATGGGCTTGAGTTTCCGGTCGATTCGTCAGAATTTTTTATATGTTGTACTTGACACCCTCCTGATCAAAAGTGTTTATAGGCCCAAAGTCCGGAAATAAACCGGCTCGGTGGCGCAGTGCTTTAGGTGTTAGGCTTGCGACCACGGGGTCCTGGGTTCGAATCCTGGCTAGGGTATGGATGTCTAGTGGCGTTTTTCATGTGTTGCCGAGATGGTAGCAATGGACTAGACTGCGGTTGTGTGAGAGACAACACGGTCTAGTCTAGTCTAGTCTAGAGTGGTAGAATAGCCATCGGATAAAGTCCGCCAGGACATTAAAATAAATAAGGCGATTAAGGCGATTGAAAAAAAAAAATAACAGTTTTCGAGACATCGAGGACGCAAGATCTTAAAAAATGGATTATTTCCATGTACCTCAAGATGGAAAAAGGTGCTCTGACCTGTTCTCTTTATATTTTTAGGGTCGCTGAATCCAAATCCGTTAAACCCCATCACGTCAGAGTTGAGGGCATTTGAAGGTCAAATTCAGAAGGGACCGTCAAAAATCTGAAAAAATTCAAATACATGTTTTTGGGTCCGAATCTGATATTTTCTTAACTCTACAATTGTACAACCTAACTTGTACTTGTTGAATACTACAATTTGGGCCCTCGTACACATTTATTGGTGTTGATGGCAGGATTTCACAAGGGTGCAAAGTTTTAACAACAATTGTATATTTGAGTCCAATCCAGCTTTTTTATCAAAGGACTGTGCCTCCATTTTTGTCATACCAGTCTCCATTGCTTTTAATTTTCAAACCACTAGATTTTCCCAAAATTATACTCAATTGAAAATTATCCTATTTTCAAAGGTGATAAATTATTATTAAGAATTACAGCTACTAGCCATGTTATCTTACTTATTCAGCCTGCTACTACAATCTCGGTAACACATGAAAAACGCCACAAAATTTCGATACTCTAGTCAGAATTAGAACCCGGGACTCCGTGGTCCCAAGACTAAAACAAGCCTCTGCCACTGAGTCTTGGTAAAGGAATATTAAATGTGAATTATCACGGTATATTTGTCTATAAATTTGTCAGGGTTCCGTTCTGGGACCATTGTTATAAGACACCACAAATAATAAATATTTATACTATTTATTAACTTTATTTGTAGGGATATTATTTCTTCTATATGCTGATCAATGACCTAAAATTATTTGCATCAATCAAGTCTGATGAAGGTTGTCTTCGTTTACAATATGATACCTTAAAAATTTATTTGTGGTAAAAAAAATAATAGACCATCCTTAAATAAATGTAATGCCTTACAAAATAAACTGATATATTTTTTATATAAAACAAGCAATGAATATGCGGCTATTAAAATATCTCGGAGAAATTTTTTTATTCAAAATTAATATCTGTTGCCCATATAAATTTGACCCCCTTTCCTCATATCCCCACCGACTCCCTACGTTCTCACCACTTTTTTCCACTATATTCCCATACAAAATTTTATCAAAATATGTTGACCGAGTTTTTGTTGAACATAACGAAAACACATTTTCTGGATTTGGTTTAAATAACGAACCCAAAGACAAAAAAAAAACACAAAAAACCGCTGCCCAAGGAATCACTACTTCCACATCCAGATTTTCTATCCAAGTCACTCACAACGAAAAAATAATTGTTTATGGAACTTTAATAATGTAATATTTGAAATCCTCTACCCCAAAAACCCATAAAACTATACCCCACATCGGTAGTGGGAGTGGATAAAGAAAAAAAATATTTTGAGGTTTCTGGTTCTTCTACACACACTAAATCACAATTTTTTTTCATCCCCTTTAATAAAGGTGGGGGTGGTAATTTTTTTTTGAGACCTTAGCTTCTCTTGTATATACTAAATACCAATTTTATGAACTCTTACCTGCTTGATTTACCTATTTACCCCAAATTTAATTCACCCTCAATCCTTCGACGGAACAAGATGAAAATATAATCTAGTTCTAGATCTCGTTAAAATACATATGTGTACCAAATTTCAAGTCAATATCTCAAACGGTTCCAGAGTAAACGTTCGCACAAAAAAAACTTACAGACCGACAGACAGACTGACAGACAGACAGACAGACAGACAGACAGACAGACAGACAGACAGACAGAGAGACACACATAATTTTTTTTTTCGCTCAAACTTAAAATCTCGGCGTTTCATGACAAATTTGTATTGTTCAAATAGGCTTACCTACTATTTGAACAATACAAATTTTTTTTAAAAATTTTGTCGTTACTATACTTCCACTGGATGTAGAAGTAATTACAAAGATAAGAGAGACAAGATTCACTTGTGATTTAATAAATTGTTTTTCATAGAACTAGCTCTGTAAGTGTCATTTTTTGACGTCTGTCAGTGTTATGAAAATGACACTTACAGCCCTTGGGCAAACAAGCACATAATTTTACTTTTATGCCCTAGGCCAAAAAAGTAAAATAATAAGGAAGTTAAATAATAATGAAATTCTGCCACCAACGAAGTACACGCATTTTTGTCTGCCTCTTGAATGTCGATACTTTCATCATAATCCATATTTTTATTGCAATAATTCACGTAAATAACTTGAATGGCGGAAACTGTTATGAAGTTGTCAATTTGACAACTTATTAACATAGCAGAAAGCAAACACACTCCAATTAGAGTCTAAGCCAACTAATAAATGAGTTCGACAAATCTTGAAATATAATAATTTTGAATGAATTTTCCTAAAAATTGTAATATTGCTAGTAGTACAAAAACGTCATGCACCTCGGCTTGTGTAGTGTCTCGAACATTGCAAACCTCAGTCCTACGGGTTTCGGTTTGCACTGTGTTCTCGACCTCTTATGATTTACGACACTCGTCTTCGGCTCGTACCGTAAATATCACCCTCGCGAGTAATAGCTATCATGGTGAGAAGTGAGGAAGGTATTCAATCAGACCTAGACTCCCTCCCTAAAACTCTCATTTCCCACAAACACACAAATCTAATAGCCACTATTCCATACCTACTTTCCTTTTCCTTATATCCTCCTTAAATCCCTCTCTGAAATATCATTCCATAAAAATTATCCACTTTGTGCAACAACAGGTTTTATACTTGACTATTTTAGATAGGGTTTTTCATCATTTTCCCTATGCAATACATCCTATATGACAATAAGACGAAAACTTGAGTCGTCTCAGTATCTTAATTTAATATTAAACAAAAACGCAAGTGAGCTGAAAAGAAGCTGGCATTATTTTATTGCGATCGTGTCTGGAAGAGATTCTGCCACAACACCTGGCCGTCGCGTGACATCGCGTTGTTCTTGTGTATGCTGCCACGTAACCCTTTCATACAATGCACACTAATGATATAAATGCGTTACACCCTGACATGTATAAAGTAGTTATATAAAATAATAGTTATTTACCAAGGGTCGTAAGTGCTCTTTTTTTGGTCGAAAATACAGTTTGCAATCCAAGGCCCGTAGGATCGAAGTTTGCAAGTATTCGAGACTCGGCCTCTATTCAAATGACAACTACTGTCCAGTGGCGGATCTAAAGGATGTTCAGAGTATTCGAAGAACACGGTCCCCCACCACCACCACCAACATCAGCCGATATATTGTATTTCAGACTTGTTTCGATAAACGTTCCTTTCTTTCCAATATATCTACAATTTGCAAGTTATACTTGAAAAGTTCCTAGTTTTGTTAATTTTGTGATATGTTTAGTAGAATACAGAATATACGACTGTTTTAAGATAATTACTTTTTATTCTCGTTCCTGTACTTACTTTTTTAATAGTTTTTTGCACTTATTGGACCCACAAATATTCCTGAAACCCGGCCTCTTACAATGAAGCCCACCACTGCTACTATCAAGATAAATTAAATCATATTATTATAATAGCTCTGAACATTTAATATTTAATTTAATACTTGTTTTACAAAAGAGAAAATACTCCCAAATATACTTTATTTTCCTAGAGACGTTATGAAAAATAATGACAATGCCAATGGTAACAAGTATTTGGTACATAAATCGTCACTTACAAGGGCGGATCTGGACCGTGAGATTTAGGGGGGGTTGGGGGGGGGGGGGTAACACAGCCGCGTGCTGAAAATAACAAAAAAAAAAACATTTTTTTAATGAGCGGAGGGGAGAGAAATCCGAAAAAAAATTTTTTTCGCCCCAAAATTTTTTTAATGAGCGAGACAAATTCTCAGTAAATACAATATATATTCAACAATATAAAATAAAATAATAAAAATTATGAAATTTTAAAACGACAGTTGATGATTTACAGAATCTTGGGGGGGTAATAACCACGTTACCCCCCCCCCCCCCAATAAATCCGGGCTTAGTCACTTACGATCGACAAAACAAAATTAGAGGATTAGAGTATACTTACGAGGGAGTTATGACGAAAAAGATGTTTAATTGTCAAAAATTGGCAGACATAGACTAGATCACCGAAGTAAAGCAACGTCACGCGCGGTGAGGACTTGGATGGGTGTCCTGACAGACCATCGGAGGAACAGCGCGCAGCGAGGAAGCTAAAAAGGGAGAATATCACAAAGTTCAAGCGGCTGTGGTGATTTCGGAAACAATATGTTGTTAGACGGGCCCCGAAAAAAAAATAGCTATCATTATAGGCTCGCTGAGTTATAATATACTATTATTATTAATATCACATTTTCAAAATAGAAAAATTTAATACCGCGACGTCAAGTTGGTGCATAGTGTACATATTATTCGGCATTCGTCTATGATAACGATAGTAATTTATGCCTCGTTTAGCTCCGCACTACTATTATTATGAAAATTTGGCTAGGGCTTAAATTAATTCTCTTTATAGGCGTATTGATTTTATAGTTAAAATTTAATAAAAGCCACTTACGAACGGGTTGCTTGTTATTAGCCGTTTAATGTATATTACTAGCTTTATGTAAAAGCCAAATTCCCATAAAACGCTGTGTATACATTAATTCCTTTAGGCCCCCTGGAAATTGAATGTTTGTTAACATAGACAATTCTAGTGCAAAATTCTTAATTACCCAACTTTTCGATTAAGACGTTCGTTAAACGCAATTTATTTTAGTTTTCTAGTCTGCATTAAGAGAGCACTTTATCACAAACTTAAAACAGCATTTAGGGCGATTCTAATAAAGCAGTTATATCGCTGCTGTTGTGCTACTAGCTGCTAATTGACCTTATTATTTTTCAACTGACTTCTCTTACATATTTCAACTTTCATTAAATCTACAACGTGATAACCACACGTATCTAGAGATCTTTCTGCATTAAAATCTTTCATGAATTCCTCTATAAGGTCATGTAAAAAGACAGACAACTTTGTTTCGAAATTTATAGCCGTTTCACTATAGTAATATTTATGTTTGAAATAAAAACCAAGGAAAGAGTACCATTTTTAAATATATTAATATTTAGTAATGATGAAAATTAATACACTCAGGTATATTCCTAATGACTCATACTTTTATTCCCAGAACAAAATGGCTGGTCTCAATTTATTGATTCGTTGTCTATTAAGTTTCCTTTTGAATGAACAGAACAGAAATACAGATTTAAGGAAACTTTTCGGACTCCTCGACCTTTCAAACCGAACAGTCAAAATTTGCTTGCCGATTTGCCAAAAAACCTCATAAAATTTTGCTAGGGTCTTAAAGAAACATAAAAAAGTTTTTAAAGGTACTATGATAGGTCTTCTCGATTTTTTTTTGTTTGTTTTCTACCATTTTCTACATTTACACATTTACACAAGAAACCAATCACCAACCCAAAAATCAGTATCTTTTAATGACTCTAAATCAAAAATTGGTAATTTGATCCGAATGGAGAATCGTTTTTTATTCATATATATAGTAAAAGACTCAAAATAAATGTAAGTTCTATAGACCTTATGTACACAAATTTAACGCCAAAAGAATTGATATTCATTTCAATTTAAATTCATTGCCTCTCACAAATTCCAGTTTAAAATATCACCTATTATGAGTGTATTAACACGTGCAGAAGTGAAACGCCCTTGGAAAAAAAATTTGATAGACTTAAGGTGGAAAGTAAATAATGACATTTTCTGTCCCATATTATCCGATAAGGCATCCGCACCTCCAGACTTACTAACAAGATTGTCCATTGTACTTGCACACTAAATTGCACTTCAAACAAATGCAAATGTAAGAAAATTTTCCGTAAATGTACCTGCTACCAATATGCGTGGTAATTGCAAAGGACAGCTCGCTTAAATAAAGAAAATACTGCGAAAGGGCTGTTATCGGGGGCGAGGAAGTACTGCAACCATCGTGTTCCTCGCCCTCGAAAACAAAGAGAAACCATTCTCCAGTCCTTTCGCAGTATTTTAATAATGTTTTGTAATTCAGAAAGGGGGTGGTTCCGACCCGGAAAAATCAGAACAAGGGATAATAGTAGTTTTTTGGGGGGAAAGGTACATCCCAATAATTTCCGTGGTACGATAGAACGTTGGGAGTATGTGACTAGAGCCTTAAACGATTCAGAAATTTAATTTCAACGCATGACGGCCTATTAGATGTAATAGCCATTTAATCCCGAATTTAGAGATGAAATGTCAGCTTGTGAAAAACTGAAAGTAGGATAAGAATGAGATAACTAGAACCCCCCTATCACATCACCGGCAAAACTCCCCACCACACCACCCCTACTTGCCAATCTGCGATTGATAAATAAATGTGTGGTAGGGGGTTCTAATTCTCTCATAGCTAAATAAATGAGTAAGGTAGGGATATATATGTGTGGTGGCAGGTGTTCTAGAATTCTAAATAAAAGTATTTTGCTCTCACTCACTCACCAGTTTAAGTATATACCTCTACTCTCTCCAACGAGACAACTTCCTCGCACAAAGGAATAACTGGGGCGTCTGGACCACCACCCTCCCACTCTTAACCTTGAATAACAACCTTGAATCTCATGTGTTCATGACCTTGATCAGTATCCTTAGCCTTACCAACGTGACCTTGACAACAATAGCCATATGTGTAAAGCTGAAGTAAACATTTTTAGTACATGATTCAAGTTTATTGAGAAATTATCCTTGTTATGGAGAGGATGGAAGAAAAGAGTGATAGTAGTGACTCGGGCAAGAAACCATATCAACCAATGCGTTTTCCTGTTGAGGAGATGGATTCTCAAGAATTTGAGGAAGTGTGTGAAAGTAGTGACGCGCACTTAGACTCAAGTAGATTGACTCAAAATATGAAAACAGCTATTGAAAAACTTGCAAATTTTTGGTTTGAGAGTAATTGCGTGGCTGCAGAAAATGGCCTTACAGTTGGTTCGGTTGATACACGCGCATTACATTTGTGTATGATGTTTGATGTTCTACGAGGCGCAAATTTAGAACATAAGAGAAAAATGAACAAGCTAAAAACGTAGGTACTTTTCGCCAATTTATGTAATTGTTACACATTCTATTGGATACTCTTCGCAATTTTCTTATAAATAATGTTAGTTTTTGGACATCCTGAATTTTGTGATACCAACTTTGTTGTGAAAAAAAAAAATGAAAAAAAAGCATCTGACATGTCTGAGATTCGATCATGGGACCTTTGGATTGCAACGCGAAACTATCGCCACTGCACCATCAGACACTGCTACAAACCTTGAATGTAATGTAATATATATCTTTCGAGAATCATATTTCAACGTATTAGATATATTATTATAAAGTATATATTAGTAAAATGAATAACCAAAAAAAAATATATATTATAGAGATAACATTTCGCAAGATTTCTGTTTAAGTACAAGCGACAAAAATTAAGAAAACATATTTTTTTAATTAAATGATTAATAACTTTCTTATTTACTCATTGATTTTCTTCAAAAACAATAGGGTTCTTTCTCTAGCTAACACTAACTTACTTTCCAAATCCCAATACAATCGGACTTTCCTTTCTTAATTTATCATACTTACAAGAAACGTGACGGACGGACAGACAGACGGGCATTTTGAAAGTTCACTAACATAATGATATGAAATTTTTTTCTCTGCGAGCGATATTTACTGATTTAGAAATGTGCCGATTAAATACAATATACTCGTCTTTTTTGCGAAGAGTATAATAATGCTAAACAGTTATTGATTAAAATTTCAAACATATGATGATTCATGGTCAGGATATTCGTTTATCAACAGATTATGATGCGAAGTATATTTTAGGTGACTTTAAGAAAATGTCAATTGAAAGAATTTCAGACATTGCCAAGCAAAAGCACAGAAGCAATGTATCCATGCGATAAAGTGGAAATGTGGAGTAGTGGAATAATCCCTGTAGAATTATAAATTTATGATCAAGAGTTCAAGAACAACCTCACACCATCACCGTCCAACGAAACAAGTGCCAATACCTCCCACCATTCTACGGCTCAACCATATTAAATATATTGGGAGTTCTAAAACGACCTCCCATCAAATATCTAAGTAAGATAAGCTTGTGTAACAGCATCTTGTATAAATTACCACTAATAATCTTCCTCGATTCAGTTTTTCAAAATAGTATTTTCGATTTACCGGTATTTTCGATTTTTTTGGTGATTTACCTTCAACACCTCAGAGTTAACATGACATAGTGGTGCTCGGTAAACGAACATATAAATAAGTTGAATAAATCTAAATGTAAATTTGTTTCAACAGGGTTATCATGTGACTTGTGCTATACCCCCTGTATAATACTGTCAGGAAATAAAAATGATGTAATAGTTTTCGATGAAAACGAGTGGACCCAGTTTATTGCAAACGAAAGTATAACAACAAATTATTTATACATTAAGGATAAAGTGGAATCTTTACGTGCTGGAAGTTTTTCTATATACTTTGAAGAAATTTCTACATCAAGAGTAAAACATATATTTTTGACGTGATATTTGGAATCAGCGGTCCAAAAAACATAAGGATAGGTGTCCTTTGGAAAATAAAATTATTTTTGATAATGAATAATAATTTTTTCAGTTCTTAATTATCTTAAATTATATTAAAATTTAGGTCCATTTGTAGTATAGACAACCCCATCCGGGGACACCCTATATATGGAAATACATCATGTTATACAAGAAGCAGAATTTTATTATTAATAAAAAGCTATTTTTGTAAAATTTTGGTCAAAATGGAAGGTCAAAAACCAGCATCCTCGAAATTTCAACAATATTTTTCTAATCGTTTAAACAATATAAGGAATTTAAAAGTGTTCACAAATACTATTCCTATTGAGCTGAATCGAATGGCTCCAAAAATATTTTTTTCGAGTACCAGAAAATTAATGCAATTGATTTTACGAGTTGTACTGTACTATTAGTTTAAGACTAGTACCCAAGGCGATCGATCTTCTCCACTTTGTCAATATTCCCCCACTCCGAGATATTCCAAAACTAACACGACAGTCTCACATAATTAATGTGGTTAACTTCATTAAATTAATGGTGAAATAGAAGGTAGTCTAATGAGGTCAAAATAATACAAACAAGGGTTTCCTCTCAGACATCTGCAGCCAGCAATACGATCCTCAGTTTGATTGCGTAACTTTGCACTTTGTTAACTCTCCAGAATGAAGTGCACTGTTTCGGAATTATAATGGTTAAACTTGAAATTAGAGGGTTGACTTTCAACCCTAGAAAATGTTTTATAAAACGCTATAATACGAATGTTTTACTAAAAGCCAAAAGCTAAATAAATGGCTCATTATATTATAATTTGCTTGAAGTTTTAATTAAGAAGTAACGAACATGTACTAAAAATATATTCTTTGTTAACGACGAAAGTGTACAAGTTTCTCACTTCGAGCGAGTGTCGGATGTCGTGTTTTCTTGTCGCTCTACATGGTTTTTCTTACACTTTCTGTTGTAACGCAGTTTTAATAACAGTATAATAGTTTCTATACTTATTTGACGAGGCCAAGCAAGTACATACAGGGTCCGCTTCTTAAAATTACCCTGGTTCGTATTTTTGTATTTTTTATTTAGATTTAATTTAAGTCAAAGGTATCACACACCCCATCGACACAATAGAGGAATTAAATATAACCTCATATCAGTTACAAAACCTCATGACCTCGTGTTATAAAAAAAGTTGCCCTGTTAAAAAAAAGGCAGTCCAAAGAGACGTGCCTTGGAAATTCTGGAAACTGGGAGGAGCTTAAAAAAACCCTCACGGAGTACAACAAAGAATTGAGAAGGTCTAAAAGAAGAGCAGCAGGAAAATATAAGAGTACTTTTAGGCACTCACTTCCCTGGCTTCCATGTAATCGAAGGTGAACTTCTACAGGCCTTCCTAAAAGAGGATGCACATCATCCTATCAGGGAAGGAACAAGGCTAGCTGGAAAAATATTCATCCCTAGCAGAATTAAATGGGCGGTATCGACCTTCAAGCTCTTTAAATCACCGGGCAGGGACGGTACTTTTCGTGCCTTGCTTCAACATGGAATTGAGGAACTTATCCCATGCCTGAGAAGCATATTCATAGCAAGTTATACTCTTGGGTATATTCCCCAAGCTTGGAGGGAAGTTAAGGTGGCGTTTATCCCAAAAATACGTAAACGTCCACCAGACGAGCCTAAATCTTATCGACCCATCAGCTTAATCTCTTTTCTCCTTAAAACAATGGACAAAATACTAGATCACCAGATTAGAAGCGAAATCATTACAGATAAACCGCTTCACTCGAAACAATTTGCCTATCAACCTGACAAATCAACAATAAATGCTCTACGTGGCCTGGTCAAAGGCATCGAAAAAACATTTACAGCAAAGGAACTGGCTTTGTGTGCTTTCATAGATATAGAGGGTGCTTTTGACAACACCTCTAATGAGTCCATACAAAGAGCCGCGGAAAAAATGGGAATACAGTCTCCAACAATCAAATGGATGCAATCCATCCTAAGAAGCAGAATAATTACCACAAATATGGGGAACGAGTCGGCCACCGTGACTGCAGTTAGAGGCTGTCCACAAGGTAGAATCTTATCCCCCTTGCTGTGGTCAATGCAAATTGCCTTAGGCATAATATCTAAATGGTGCTCGTCAGAGGACCTTAGTGTCAACCCGAGCAAAAGAGTTATTGTTCTATTCACCAAAAGGAGAAAACTAAATTTGAGAGCTCCTATGTGCGTAATGGTGTGTAATGGAACTGAATTTTTCCAGTGAAGTCAAGTATCTAGGAGTAATTCTAGACCAAAAACTTACCTGGAACTCACACTTAGAAAGGACAACTACCAAAGCAACGACGGCTATTTGGATGTGCCGTAGGCTGTTTGGTAAGACTTGGGGTCTGAAGCCAAAAATAATTGGTCCTACCTTTCCTCTGCTATTTCCTCTGCATTTGCATGTAAGGAAGGGGGCACCACTTATTGCCTTAAGGTTGCATTAGCCACTTAAATTCAGACCAGGTGATCTGGTTGGTTACTTAAGGATTTTGGGGCTAATTCAATTTGAATCCATGACCAAACCCACTAACTCTATGCCAATCAAGCATGATTTTGATTGCTCGTTTGATGTGCTGATTGAAAGCCATCACGCGAGCAGGGTCGAAGTACTGCTGTTGGAGAAAGAGTCACACATCTGGTACACAGATAGTTCCAAGACGGAAGAAGGGGTTAGTGTGGGCATAGCAAGGCCTAAATGTAGGCTATCTAAAGCTCTTGGTTAACACTCCAACCATCTTCCAGGCAGAAATTTATGCTATAGATCAGTGTGCCCAGGAATGCATAAATAGAGGCACTCGAAGGGCAAAGATCTATATACTTTCAGATAGCCAGGCTGCACTGAAGGCTCTTAGGTCCTATACCTTGGAGTCTATAATTGCCTGGGAAGGCAGACAATCCTTGAAGCAACTGGCAAAAAACAACAAGGTTAACTTGATGTGGGTTCCAGGGCATGAGGGAATAGAAGGCAATGAATTGGCTGATAGCCCTCAAGAAAAGGGGCTGAAGCCTCATTTTTTGCACCCGAATCGTTCTGTGACTTATCGAAGGGACGCATAACGGAGGAGGGCCAAAAATGGGAAAAGGAACAAAAGAAGTCCTACTGGAGGAATACCTTAAGACAAGCGAAAAGGTTTATAACCTATTCAACAAAGTATGACAAAAATCTTCTAGAACTTGAAAAGTACTACCTAAGGCTGACCACGGGCCTTCTAACTGGCCAGTGCCCCTTGAGATATCATCTCAAGAACATGTGCAAGGCAGAAGATGAAAAATGCAGATATTGTGAAGCTGCACACTTTGTGAATAAAAGGTACTTATCCGCATTAGGCTAAAGTACCTAGAACAGGCGGAATTAACGCCTGAAGACATAGGGAAATTAGCTCCCAGGAAAATCATAAGCTTTGCAAAAAGTCTTGGAGTCCTGGGCAACAACTAGTTGTAGGGTAATTCACAAAAGACCTTTCAGGTCGAGGTGAGGAAAGACCAACTCAGTGCCAAGCGACCTCTTAAACAATCTACATCTACCTCTCGACTTAAGTTTAGTTCGAGTTTTCAATCAGGCACTGTTATTACTTTCACTTTAAACTTATATGTTGCATCTTAATATAAATATACCTAGAAACAGAATAGGAAAGAAAGGAAATGGTATATTGATGTTAATTTAACTATTTTTCTAAATAACTTTAAATAACACCATAACCGTATATTTTAGCTATAGGGAATGTACATATAGGTTGAAAGGTAATAAAAGAGGAAAGCGAATATGATTATAAAATACAGTACGTTCTGTTTGAAATAAGCGATTTAATAGAGGTCGAAGTTTTTGAGGTTGGACCTCATTTTCTGGATACCCTGTGTATTTTGGAGCATTTTTAGCTTGGGCCCACATAATCTCCATCTCTCGTAGATATATAGCAGAAAAAATGTTTACCGGAATTTACCACAGCCAAGGTTATTAATTTCCAACTGTATGTTACTTTTCGCATCAGATTTCATTAAAATCGAAATGTCTCAAAAACTATTGTATTTTTTAGATAGAGAATAATATTGAGAGTTACCTTAAAATAATGGATAAAATTCGAATTCGAAATAAAAAATTAGGCATGCCATTTAAAGTAAGAAAGTTGATGTCAACTTCCTAAACAGCACGTCCAATTGTAATTACGTCTCTACAAGATATACACATGAGAAACAAAATATGTTAAGGTGGATCTAATTGTTAAACTAGCACTGACGTACACATATGAGATACACTTATCTTTATATTGACAGAATTATGTGATACAATGTTTAATAATTGTATACCGTATGCACTCAAGATTCTAAACATTTTTATATAACGTAAAGAAGGATCATTAGAATGTTGAAATTTGACGTCCGTAGAAGATGCCTACAAGGTTTAAGTCATATCTATGTGTGATGCTTTATATAATACTTGTGCCTACTGCATACACCACATAAAAGTGCGATATATACACATGATACAAATAACTATATATAAACTTTTTGGTTGTGTCTTGTCGTGTCTACATTCGACTATTCGAGCATGGAACAGTGTGCGCGCGCAAAGCGTTGGCGTGAGCATACCGGCCATGTGTATCTCATGTGTCCTCTTTCCTCTATAAGAGTGGTCATAGCCACACATATAGCAGGCATTTTTGTTTTTTAACAATATTCAAAATAATTTATATTCGAAAGAGTTTGCAAAGATTCGGCAGTTTTAAAGATATCGAGTTCTTTTAATAATAAAATTAGATTAAAATGCATTAAAAAGCAAAATCTAGCCGTTGCGTGTTCTACTATAAAGTCTTTAAGCAGATATTCAAACAGAAGTCAGTGGTTGAGTGAGTTAAACATTAAGCGGCGAGTCAAGAGGTACGCGGTTCGATCCGTGCTCACTCTGTCTTTTTTTTTTGTTAAAATAATTGCAAAAAAACTTTTAGTTGTTTTTTCAAGGTAATAATTGCTTATAAAACCGATGTACGAATATACTTCTTTTCAATTTTAGGTCTGTTTTAGACCATTAAATATTCTATTTATGTTGTAGATGATATATTATACCTGACCGTTTTTTCTCCAACACGTTTCCCAGGTTTGTATAAGTACTTCAACTTAAAACTTTAATTCTTAACTCAGGTGACACTGGTGACAGTTTAATTAAATTAAATAAGTTCTTCTTAATAATTATAAATAAGCAAAAATACTAGTAACTCGAAAAATTCAGGTTTGGGAACACGTAAAAAAATAGAAAAAAAAAAGAGAACTTGAAAGATTTTCATATATTTTAAATAAGGCTAGAAATTCAATTTCACACATAATAAAGACTTCATACACATCATAAATACTGCTTTTAGCATCCGAAATAACAGTCACCACGATAGCTCAGTTGGTAGAAGCGTCAGTACTGTAATACCGACAACAGAGACATGTAGGTTCGACCCCCTACCCACCGCAATTGGCAAAAGTAAGTAAAAATGAATTTAATAACTTAATAAACATTATAATTTGCAGGCAACTCTTGTGAGAAGAAATTAGAGTGATGGTAAACAATATTAGATAGTTAATGTAAATAAAATATACGGATGGCTAACAAATTCATAGGACAAAACGTATTTATGCATTAATTACTTTATTTTTATCAAGTAGACTTACTAACTAGTATGTAGTTTTATATGTTCCCATTGCTAAAAACCTGTGAGGGGATTACCAAATATAACCTGAAAAAGACGTCAAATTAACGTCTAGCATAAGACGTCATTCGTCTGAAACATTAGGAAGTCAATCACTGTGCATCCGATAACACACTGTGGATCAAATTATTTATGTATATGTAAATGGTATACTGTGGCTACATTGTGAGGCGGACGTTTAACCTTTGTGCATACGTGTGTGCCTACAATGTGTAAACGTAGCACATTTACATCGTAGAATCGTGTAACCTTGTGTCTGCATCTAGATACATCGTCACAATGCGAACACATCGTAATCGTTATTTGGTGTGCTGTATGGGTTGCGGTATAACCGGAAGGGTCGTGATGTTATTTTTATTCACTAGAGAAAACCCCCTGAAAACTCCTCTTCCTAAATTTTCAGCTTCAAATTATTTGCAGTTTTTCTGAAACGTCTAATGTTTCACTAACCGTGATGCACTCTGTATATTATGCTTTGCTTATATCACCCATGACCTATTTAATAATTTTCATTCCAAATCATTCATTACACATCTTTTAAATATTAAACATTCCACGCCAAGTTTCTCTTTTAACAAAATTCAAGTCTTTCTCACTTACCAAATGAGAAAATGTATTCTCACTGAATACAATTCGCTGCGACCATTCATAACAGGTTCACCCTGTTCTACATGCAAAACAAAGGCTATGTAGCTGCTAGCTACACAGTTCGCCACACTGGCACTGGCAATATCGCCATGACGGGTTCCTCAACAGGGCTAATATAATCAGGACTCTTGCCTCCACGGTGGTCTGATCTAATTAAAACATTGGATGGATAATTAAGGACACTACTAAACGTACTAATAAAAATAACAGGATAACGTTCCCTAAGTTCAGTGTACTTCCACCGGATTAGAAGCTGAAATGGACTCCCACAATTGACAGTATAATTAAGTGCTTGAAACTATACACCGCATCAATTTGAACTTTGCTAGCAGTAATACATATTTATCATTTAATACTTTCCACTTAATAAGGCAAAACTATTAAATTCCCTCTTATTCACGACGTATTTTGAGACGTTGACGTAATTGACCTCGGTTTGCTGTATAGTACGTCTAATAGCATCCTACCATCTGTCGCGGATGCCTTTTAGGCGCACTGTCTCACGAAAGCTTTATTTCATCAGTTCCTGGTAACATCAGCTCAACATTTTGGAGAGCATTCTCTTCACCTCTTGTCTATTATAACTTCGCTTATTTTTGCTAAAGGAAATGTTTAAAATAAAAATCAACTATTTAACAATAACAATATTTATTGCAAATATAAAAGGTAGTGGTACAGCAATCGACAAAACAGAGGTGGGTAAATAAAATACGTGCTTGGATTACGGTTACAAAGATCAAACAGAATGAAAGATGTACAGCGAGACATACAGTGCGTGTAATTGCGGATTAGATATGTACATCCACGTAGCGCGTGAGATATGACAACCCAGAAACAGCAAAACCCGCCTGTCGGCACTCGACTACTGAAGTATCCCAGTCAACTGGCACACGCTATGTTGCAATTCGTACGTCCTATGTCTAACTTGCCATTACACGCACGGTATACTAAAGAAGGTAAATACATACGGTAAATTACAAAGATAAATCCAGAATTATTGGCAGAGGGCCACAATACCTAAAAACTACTGAAAATACTCCAAAAAGATAGATAACTAAATTAGTAGTTGGCCAACGTAGTTATTACTAATGAAAAGATTAAATGACATTTTACTAATAAACAAATTTTTAAATTTTATATCATAAACTAATTCCTAACCGTAAATAAAGGTAATAATACAGCAAATGAAATACATAGTAGCATATTAAACTACAAGATACGCACAAAAAACATAATGTGCTCTGCACAGAAAATTATTTAAAGGTATTAAACAAGAAATCTTATTAAAAGTCTTTAAGAGACGATACGTACACTCATGAAAATTATGTAGTTTATCAAAGCAAACAATGAAATATCCGCACAAAACACAGAAAGTCGCACCGTATAGGCGATTTTGGTCACGATGTAAAAGAAAAGTTACAAGAACTTCGCCAGAGGCTATTACCAGTTGCCGGTAAACACAGGATATAAATGTAAACGTTTATGTACTTACGAAACTGCAACAAGGAACGAAGGCACTGTTATGGGTTACAAACTCAAATTAGAGGTCGGTACTAGCTTTTTAACCATAACAAACTGCATAACTATACCATTATAGGTATATTAAACACTGACTTTAAACTGAACTTTCTTATTAACTCACTTAAAGTAGCTAGTATTACACCAACAAATGCTACTTTAATTCAGGAACGTCTATGTTTTGGTGTTAACATCTCAACTACTCTGTACAATTCATCAAAGAAGTTAAATCTCAAAACTAAGAAACACCAGGCCTGTATGGAGAGTTTCTCTAAAAACAGGTTAAAAGATCTTATAACAAACTTAAATTTTTATATTCAAATAATAAGTCTATACATTTTTGAAAATTGTAAAAATGCACTTTTTTGAAAATTAAAAAAAAAATAAACTATATCCCCTAAAAGTACATAAAATAACGACAATCGAAAAAAACAGTGACTTACGATGTCTTGATAACTGACGAAGAATTAAAAATTTTATTTTGTCCGCCATCTTTGACAGTTTTATTTGACATACGGTGTCCGGGATGGGTGCATTATATTTTGAGTTTTATTTTTACCAACTTTGGTGAAATTACTCCTTTTTATAGAAAAGATATTTAATTTTTATTTTTTCGGCTATTTTTGGAGTTTTCTATTTTTTTCCAACATAGCGGATTGGCCAATACATATTGGATATTTTTTAAGAATTGTACTTCAACTAACTCAGTATTTTTAAAATTTACATCCGATTACCGGTACAAGATATATTAAGCAGACAAGTTAAAAATCCGTGAAAACGCGTCAAAAAGTGCATATAACTTTTGACGCATAAGGAATTTTTTGGCACAAATATTTTTTTCGTAATCAGGAGGTCATAATATATAAGATTCAACAATAAAATTTCAGGTGGAATGTTGTGGCCGAAAAAAAATCAAATCAATCAAGGTTATCCTCGTTTGCAAAATTTACATTATTTTTATTTTTATTTATTTTATTTTCATAATAATTGTATATTACTTTGTGATTATAGTTTAAGTTAGCCGCGTAGCCACAAATTTTATTTTGATTATACTTTGGTGGAAATCAGAAAAATCATCATTTTTTTTCTATTTAACATGGCTCCATAATTTTAAGGAAGTATGTAAAATAGAAAGTTTACGTAAGTTATATAGTACAGTAACTAAAGTTTCTATATTGTGCGGGGGCTTGCTAATTTATAGGGGGTTCCACCCCCTTTCAGGAGGTGGCACTTAAAAATATATATATTTACTGGAGCTAAAGTAGAATCAAATTTTAAGAAGAAAAGGTTCTATGCAATTTTTCACATAAAATGATAGTTTTTAAGTTATAACGACTTCAAAATTGCGATTTTGGCTTAAAAAAAAAGGTATTTCCAAACGACATTCGTCAAGTATCTCGAAAAGTATTACTTTATCGAAAAAATGTTACAGACCAATTACAGAAAGTACAAACTGAAAATTAATTATATTTTTTGTTAATTGATGTAAGATTCATAATTCCGGAGATATTTAAGTTTATATTTTGCATCTAAGTGTTTCGAAATTACCTTTAAAATTAAAAATGCGTTTTTGTTATAAGCATCATAACGTGAATGGCAAGGCTGTCGTGCCACTTTCTAGAGAAGGTGAATATATTGTCACACTCAGTAGGTTCATACTAACCAAGTTCCTGATTGTCATTCATAAACTTATCATTTTTTTTACCTGACTTTTTTTCAAAATTAGGCGAACGTAGCGTAGCGCCTCCTTGTACTATCCAAAATGAATGGGAGTCTGGATTCATGGTTTTTGAGGGTAAATTAAGAATCCCCAACCCCCATGCGTAGACCTATCACTTATTTGTGGCTGTTTTTTTACTTTTACAAATCATAGTTCATACACACTTGGGGGCCTGCTCTACGCCCCTGTACCAAAAACATGAACATTTCTGTGCTCTACTACCCCAAATAAACAACAATTCACATATCTTGGGCGTAAACTTATGACACACAATTAGTGGTCGGCGGGCTCTTGGTCTATACCTTACTTCCAGGAGTTAATGATATGACAGCCCTTTTCTCTCCCAACGCACGACATATAAAATTTAGTAAAAGTTTCCCAAAGTTATCTATAATAAATCGGTCTATAATAAAATGGTCGTAAAAAAATAATTTTTGAACATATTCAAATGATTTTGTTAGAGACGATAATTCTCCAACTGCCCTGCCAATGCCAATGATTCACGAAATGTAAAGTGTTCCACCCTCTAGCTCCACTGGAATGCAAATTTAAATGCCGCATTGCCGTTTACAGAAATATTTATACTTACACGAGTAAGAAGTACTCGGCTCGGAAATATTTTAGCGGAATTTTATGTAATTCATAGTGATAAGCGGTAAATGTTGTAGACCTGTCGCTGAGTTAATTGATATGTATGAATACACAATTTCAGGTCACGGTTTACTTTTGTGCCTAACATTTTCTTTACCCACAAACCGATGTGGCAGTGGATACTGTGAGTGTATAATAAACTAAACTCATGTATGTTGAAATACGACCCTTTCCCTCTTATACCCTTTAAATTGAGGGTGCTTCCAAGTATATTAATGTACATTTATAAAATATGTAATAATTAATGTCTCTGCTGGTTTTCATTTACTAACAATTTTGAGGAATTATGTGGCTCTTAGTTACTTATTCAAGGACCTCTTACATTTAAAATGGTTCCGCAGTTGAACGCATGATTTAAACAAGGAGTGAGTTATTTACAAAAAACGTGCTGTATTTTCAAACGTAAAAAAGGTGGAAAATTATGTATAATTATATCAATCCCCGTGGATTTTCTAATGTAATGAGTAAATGTTTCAAGGCTTAAGTCAATTCAAGTTAATGGCTGATACGAATCTTATTTAGTTTTTAAACTTCAAAAAAATATAGAAGAAATAGATAGAAATAGATCTCAATACGGCTATTGTGCCCAACGTTTGTGGTTTGTTCATGTCCTACTAGAAATAGAAATAGAATAAAAATTTATTTGATCAAGTTATATATTGCAATATTTTTGGCAAGGCAAGGGAAAAAATATCTCTATTAGAGTCTTTGAATGCATTCAGAGATGCATGCAGTCGCATACATATTAAAAATTAATTTTTTTTTTAAAACGTAGGTACAGACCTGCTACAGGAATATTTACATAAAAACATAATAAAAAACATACAATTACATAATTATCTTATGGAATGGTGTTATTATTAGTTATTTGGTAGGCGATTAGACAATTTAATATCCAAATAATTTTTAGTTGACTTCGAAAGTCGATAGCGTGGTGTTCGGAGATCATCTCCAGATCTAGTGTGAGAGTTGTGAACTTCAAAGTTTGTTGTAAACTGATTTTTATTTTTATAAATTTCTAATAACGAGATAGACAGATCCAATTCTGGTTTGTAACGAGAAGAGACATAACATCGCGCTTGGCGAGTTAAAATCACGTCTTCCTAGTGAATTTTTTAAAACCTTTAAATATTGTGCACTGCCTTCAATTTGGGAAAACTACTTTATCTGGTTTGCCACCTACCGAGTAGCCTCCACATTGCATGAACGAGCTGCATGGGAAACTCGGTAAGTCGTGCTGCAACCACCGTATTTTATTGTATTATCTTCAAAATCATATTTTTTCAACATTTTTTCTACAGTCCGCTTAAAATCCATTTTCATCATTAACATAAACACGGCAAAGGCATTATATTCAGGATTTTAAAAATTGGCTTACAGTGGTCTCTGAAGCCTACACCAGCCACTATTCTGACAGCTTGTTTTTGTAGCCGGAAAATTTTTTCCACGTAGCAAGAATTACCCTACAGCAGTGTACTATAACTTATATGAAAATGGAATAGCGCAAAATAGCTCATGCTCAGAGTCTCCATTGATAACGATCTCGTTAGATTCCGTAAAACAAATAGAGAGCTCGAAAGTTTGTGACTTAATTTCAATTTTCAATGTGTGAAAACCAATTTAGTCTGTCGTTAAAGGTGACGATGAGCAGTTTTGCGTTATTGCTTATAGTGGTTGTTCGACTTGTAGAAAATACTAGGTTTTGCGTTTTCTCCTCATTAAGTTTTTACTTATCAGATGTACACAATTGTTTGGCTTCCGAAATAAACACACCACAGATAGTAGACAACCCGCAAATCCAAAGCCAAGGCTGTCCGGAAGGGGGTTACACATTCGGAAAAACGCAGACATACATCCACACCCACCGGTGTTGTCAATGCCGGGGCTGGGGGTCGAACCCAGAGCGCGGTAGCGAGTCGATCAGCGTATTCGCCACTCAATACGCCTTAACCGATTGAGCTACCGTGCCGGAAATAGTGTCGGTACTTTTCAACATGAGGTCATTCATGTCTGAACCTGAATTTATTAACGTTGTGTCGTCTACAAATGCAACACAGGTGATGGAAAACATGTTATGGGATAAGTCGTTGATATATATAAAAAATAACAGAGGTCCCAAAACCGAACCTTGAGTTACTCCGCGTATAACTGTGCTAAAATCAGAAAAATTATTTCTTATACATACAGTTTGTTTCCTGTTTTCTAAATATGACCTAAAACATGTTTGGAATAAACCTCCAATTCCGTAACAGTACAGCTTCTTTAACAAGATATGGTGAGAAACATAGTCAGACGCCCTTGAGAGATCACATAGTGTGATTAAAACAAATTTTTCACTCTCAAGACCATTGACTATGTCTAATAGCTGGTAGGGGATAAAATCTGGAGTCATTAAATCAGGTGGCTTTAGTGGCGAGTCGATAGGACTGGAGAATGAATTTGAGGTGTGTATTTCATTTGCAATATGCTGATGCCCATTGGTTTTACGAGTACCACTGTGAAACACTCGTATTTGCTTTTGGGAAAATTATAATTATTTATATTTGGTTTTGGCAATAAATAAAAATATTTCAACCAAATCACAAACACGGCGGCGAACGACTAGCTGATTTCATGCGGGGCTGGGTTCGTGGATCCAGTAAAAATTTTAAATGTTTGCCAATTCTTAATAATGGTTAGACAACTAACAGAAATTCAGAAAATTTGTATTCTTTCCAAATTGGAAAATGGATTGTCTGTAAGAGCAATTATTTTTGGATATAACATGAATAAATGTAGTGTAATGAAAGTTAAAAAAAGATGGGAAAATGAATAAACTATATCTATATTTGGTCACAAGCGCCTTATTTTCTGATGAAAAGGTTTTCCAGTCGTTGATTGACATATTCGTATTTATAGGCCTCGTAGGCGAAATTTTATATTCGATGCAATTAAATCGGGACGTTTTTCTCTGTTAATACCTGGCATGGATTATTCAAAGAGGAATGGAAATGTATTGGTTTATTGATGGTCATCTTAAATCTGCTAAATATATTCAGATACTTGAAAATATTATGTTGCCATCAGTAAGGGAACTATATCCAGATGATAATTTTATCTTCCAACAGGATAATTGTTCCATACATATTGCCAGTAATACAAAGCAAAGGCTTTGGGATAATAATGTGGAAGAACTACCGTGGCCTTTTAGAATTCCCGACATTAATCCCACTGAGAATGTTTGGGGAATTATGGTGAAGCATATAAAGAAATTCAATTATACGGAATAGCTTCGTACCATGATGAAGATGAATGGGAAAGTTTATGTAATATCCAAATTGCAGAAAATTTAGGTTTATCGATGCCCAGGAAGCTACAAGCAATTTTAAATGGGGATGAAGCAATGACCGAATATTAATTATTTGCTATTATTTATGTTGTAATTTGTTTATTTGTGTTTTAAATTTTTATTCAAAATGTTTAAAAAATAATCCTATTAAAAATAAGACTGATATTTATCTAATTATTACTTAATATAAAACAATCAATATTACTGATAAATTTAGTAATCTTATCTAATATCCGTTTCTATTTTTAGTCTATTCCCGGAATTTTTAAAAATTTTTATGAACATATCAGTATACACTTACGTAATTACCACTGACTTACATCTATATTTCCATTATTAAGAGGGAGCAAGACGATCAAATCAGAAGGGAGCAGGCGGCAATGACCCAATGTGAAGAGAGATCTTCATAATAAACAAATTTTAGCTAAAAACTTTGTTGAATAGAAGTGTAGTATTCATTTGCTTAATAGAATATATTTTTTTCAGTTAAATAATGCCAACCGTTTGGCTAAAAACTGCTTTTTCCCCAGTCAAGATTTTTATTAGTACTTTTAGTAGTGCGTTTTAGTAGATGGTGACATCATGTCCAAGCAAATATTTAAAAATTCACTTAAATAATTTTTCATTATTGGTGATTAATAAAAATAGACTGCTAATTACAGGTTAGATTTCCAACCTACAAAAAGAGTTCTATTTTATTAGGACAAAATATTTAGAACTTCATAAACATTACACTGAACTAAATTTTGGTTGAAAATACGGGAACCAGGCAGAAATTTTAATAATAGCTGCGTAATACTCTTAAATCTTAAGAAACACATATTTTTGAGGTTAGCTGTGACGTCACGTGCAATAATAGCCACACTGCCTACCCTTCCCCCACTTCAGTTTTAGCTTTACCGATGAAACTTTGTGATTGGCGTTGTCTCCTCTTAAGTTAATTTCAATAATTTACCGTCAAAAGAACAATTTAGACAACTCAAAAAAAGACAATTTTCCTATATACTACTTAGTACTATTACTACTTTTTTTTAAATCAAGTGTATTCGGAATTTTTAAGCAAACTATTACCAACTTTCCAGCAGCTAAATACGGGTTTCTATTTTAGAATTACTTTTATTTTAACGTAGGCGTTATTCTGACTACAAGACAATGAAGAAATATATAAAATAATACCCACATTACCTTGTAATTTCAGTTAAATTTAAGGCTATTTCCACGCACACAATAAAAAGTGTGTAATGGAAAGGTTTCATAAAAGTTACTTCACGTTCCCCATAAAGTTGAAATTTTAAAATGTTAATTTAACTTTTTAGCATTAAAAGTTGAACTTATAAAATAATTTAGTTGGGAACGTAAATTTTCAAACTTCATTAAACTGCTGAATACGGATATTCCATGACTAAACTATAGTTTGAGTTTTTCATACATGAACTATTCCCAATGGCTGATACGTTACATCAAGAACTCAATAAAATTCAGCGCTATTCAGGTGAATATAACTTAGTAAATTTTGTTACCGTGGCACAGTCATCATTTTATGTATTTATCCCTTCAGATTAACTCTGAGGTACACTAGCTATCTATTAAAAGTGGATATGAATAGGTGGTAATGAACTTTAGAACAATTAAGAAAAAATAAAGAAGAAAGGCTGAAATGTATTTAATAACTAGACATATGGAAGGGTATTTGAAAATTTTATTAGTGTTTTAACGTGTGATGGAACAAAATAGTGTGACGTTTCACTCCCACTCTAACTATTCCATCCTATTTCTCACATCGACCTTATAACCACTGTACATAAGACCATGGTTAAAATTGAATTTGAAATTTCAGAAAATCTGTGAATATTTAATTATTGAATTATCATCATAATGTTTTAACTTTAAAAGCTGCGCCGCGCCTTCTTATAATAATACTGTAATTTTTAAGTCCTCTTGAAATTTTTTCAGAAATTAATTGTTTATTGCGCACGCGTAATACGTATGTCGGGCATAACTCCATCTTCTTATTTTTATTTGTTTTCCTGGTTGAAGTTATGTATAGTGGATTATATCTTTTATAACTTTCAAGGATTTTACAGTATTTAAAGTGTTTGTATATCAAAAATGGTCCAAAAATTACATTTCTCTGCGATTGCTCAATTTTTTAAGGATAAAGAAACACTCATGGTCAAGGCAGAAATTTCTGTTGAAGGGCGAAGCGGGCCGCATGAGTAGAATGATTATGATCCTGAAGTACTGATTGTTAAGGGAGAAGTTCATGCTTACATGAGAGATAGAATCTATAAATTAGTAAAAAATAAATATATTTTACTTTAAATGTAATTAATTGTTTTCAGATATTTTTGAATAACGATAAAAATATAACCGATGCAAAATGTACTTGTCCAAGGGGATTATGGTTATGCCATCATATGGCTGCTCTGGCTCTCTTTGCATACTATAATATTTCTGTAAGAGTACGAACATGCCAAAGATGCTACGCAGCTATAGAAGTTCAGGCCGCAGTTTCAGTCGATGCATTGAAGCCATCAATTTGTACTAGGAGCAGTTCACCCTGCTGGCATCGACGGTATGTGCGGTTATATTGTAATAGATTGTATAGATTTGTTTTACACAATGATGGCTTCGATGCATCTACTGAATTTGCGGTCTGAACTTCTAGCTGCGTAGCAACTTTGACATGTTCGTACCGTAACAAATGAAGCGTGCTCATGGAATATGTCTTATTTACTAGACAGTTCAATTTTAAACTATTTCAATCATATAGATATTTAATAGAAATAAGTTCTGAATAAATGATACAATATGTAATTTCTTTATTTATTTGCGTTTCTAAGTGAAAATACTTACAAATAAACATTTAAACACGAAGGTTAGAGGCAAGACCCCCACAAGGGAGGGTCAGTAGGTACTGTGGTACCTGGGCCCGGTTAGGCTAGTAAATGCAATTCTCGCTCGTTCAAGAGACCTGGACAAATTTCTCCTAGGCGCGGGGGCTTGCCAGAGAATTTGGTACAGGGGCCTGGTTAGAGGACGAAAATCCATGATAACGGTATAAAATATTGGAAAGCAATTCAAATAAAAATACATAAAACAGGCTTGAGGTTAGAGCACAAAGAAATAATCAAAGAACTACGTTCTCAATAATTTTCCAGACACTTGTAGAACGCATGAGCATAAACAACCATTTAGAAAACATTTTTTTATTTATTCTCGGTAGAGAAAATTGATTACCACATGTAAAAAACTTATAATCCAGCTCTATTTTTATACTAGTAGTTAGGTTTCAATAGTTAAATATGAAAAATAACGTACCAATCCTTAGATGCATTTTTAAGTAATTTAATTTGACCCTTAAAGCACATGTACATAAGGCATGCTTCAAAGAGTGGATGGAAAGGAATTCAAATTAACCTCCTCGTGAATGACGTCACGACTATTGTGGTCCATTCCTACAGTAGGTACTAGTGTAGTATTAAATGAATTATAACACAATAAATATAGCAATAATAAATAGAATAAAACATTAAAATAGTAATTTATGCAACAAGTACATAAACTGATGCTTTTTTTATTGAATGGGAAGCAATTCCATGAGTAAAGAAAAGGCACCTGATGCATGAGTTTCATACAATATTTTCTCTACGACAGTCCTCAACTTCAATATTTAGACAAATCAAACTTAGCTTAACCGGCAAAACACAAATTCGTAATTTGACGTTTCTAAAGTGAGGATGGCGAATCACTTCAATTGTTTTCGATACACTCCGGCTATACATAAACGTAAAACAACGTTAATTCTCTTTACTTTTTTTCATAAATTGCCATAAATATATGTTTTACCACGACCGGCTTTAATGTGAACAGGCCGGAGTGTACGATGTGGCAACGCTGCATAAGCGTAAAACAACGTAAATTTTTTTCACGCTCTTTACTTTTTTTCATAAATTGCCATAAATATATGTTTTACCACGACCGGCTTTAATGTGAACAGGCCGGAGTGTACGATGTGGCAACGCTGCAATTTTAAACTCTGTCAGTCCTACTAATAGTCTATGTAATGAAGGAAAAAATAGTGTAAATATTTCGTGCAAAGACGAGATCACCTCTCCCCCCCGTTTTCGAGGATGCTGAACATGATGGAAGTGGTGGAAGAAGTTTTTGACTGCCGCAACCCCCTGAAGCGGCCAAAAACCATCCCTTTTAACCACCCCCTTTAGGGTATTCCTTTATGTTTTCATATATAAACTGGTCCGGGAAGTGATTTATCGACGGGTTATACTTGAAATTACATGGATGAGAGTTATAGAGTAAGTGGAATCCAGACTGCAGACCAAGGGGGTTGATTTACCCTCTATGGGGGTGGAAAATCATTTTTTTTTCAAAGATTCGGTTCAAACGCGTATCCCCTCGTTTTTAGGGTCGATGATCACGGGAAAAATATTCATTTTTAGTTCTAACCCCTCCTCATCCCTCCAACTGGCAGAAACTTCACTCACCAGAAAGCATGAGAGGATTTACAGGTTTTTCGACACATGATCGTTATTCCTGTGCACATCCCTTCATTTTTCATGGAAGAGAAGGTGGTAGCGACCTAGGGGGTTGCTTCATTAATTACACTTTGGGTCGTCAATACGCCCTCCCCGTTTTCGCAGGCGCTGATCACGATAAAAATATCCTCTGTCATCTCCGACACTCCTCAACCCCAATTTTGTTGTCCTATAATGGACGGAAACTTACCCTCATCCACCAGTTATTGCTAGGGCGATGATTGTGTAGGTTGCTGAGTAGGGTATACTGATTTCTTTATCGGGGAGTAATGAATAATAAATTTTGTTGTCAATGGCAATGTTGTTTATTCAAAGAATTACATGAAAATATTTTTATGACAAAATAAATTATTTGCTTACAATTAATTTAAGAACCTAGGTCGTTAACAAACAGCGTAACAATCATCATATTCTTAAAAATGCACATCGCACACGATCTCTTCTCCTTCATCATCGCCCCAACGATAACTGGTGAATGAGGGTAAGTTTCCGTTACCCGGGGCACTGCACCAGACACTAACATAAACTTTTGCATTTCTCTCTCCTTCCACACACCATAAGCATCTTTGTATCGTTCAGATTTGGATATTGCACTGTTATAAGAATGTTTTATGCACACCACTGAATATTTTGTAGGCTGCCAATTTTTCCTAGAAATTCTCCTTAGCCACTGTTTCCTCAGATCTGGTTCTTTGGGAAATCTAAAGGCTCGGACATAACCTTCAGATAAAGAACAGTAATTACTTGTACAGCCAGATACACGACATTTATCCGGCATGTTTTTATTGTTTTCAGACCCCAGACCTAGAATTAATTAAAATTATTTTATTGGTTTTGGTAGTAAAAGTGAATTGAATTAAAAATAAACCTTGCATAAAAAGTAAGGTTATAACGTAATTTGACGTACAAAAAGTGATTTCAGGTACGAACGGTGCGATAAATACCATAGATACCCATATAATTAATTAAAATAATAACCACTTACATTATAAAACACAATTTGTGTAATTACACCAACAGAGAGGCACTTTTTATGTATTATAATGCCAATTTATTCGTGACAGATTACTGTACAACTGTTTTGTTTTGCCAAGAAAGAACTGAACCACACGTTGCCACATTTCCATATACCGGCCCGTTCACATTAAAGCCGGTCGTGGTTTTACGCACTTGAAAAATTTGATTAAAAAAAAATTCCATCATAATATCACTAACACCACAGAGGAGGGTCATTTCAAAATGCGCCTTGCCCACTAGACGAAAATTACAGAAAATCATTATGTTAGTGAACGAATTCTGAACAACTCTCAAAATCTCCGTCCGTCTGTCTGTCCATAATAATATATCTAATTCGTTGAAATATAATACTCGAATAACATATACTACAGACATTGAATATTTGCAGTGATGAGTCATGGTCCAATGGTTAAGGTTTTGTCTGGCAATCCAAAGGTCTGGTCTTGTGTTCGAATCCTTGACAGGGTGTTTTTTTGATTTTTTTTTTCACAACAAAGCTGATATCACAAAATTTAGAATATCCAAAAACTAACATTATTTACAAGAAAACTGCGTATCCTATAGAATGTGTAACAATTATATACAAAGCTCAGTAAATCGGCGAGGAGTATAACGCATCCACTAGTTAACACATCTTTTTGTTCCTAGCTAGATTTTGCCATAAAAGAGTATTATTAATAGATCAAGAAAACGCAAGTCTTTTGAATCATTAATGCTCTGTATTCTCAAAAATTTACAATTAAATTTGGAAGAAGGATTTTGGAGCAACAGACTGGGTAAGGCGCATTTTGAAAAACTATTTGGGTAAGTATAGAAACTAAGTTTGTCAAAATAAAATATGTTTGAAACTCTTATGCAACTACACTACATGACAAAAATGATATGAAAAGCAATATAATAAAAATAAAAGGTTTTAAATTCTAAGATCTTTGGATTCTCTAAAACAGATTCATGAAAATCTTCGTTTCCTTCTGCCAGAGAATTACATTAATTCGAACATTCGTAGCTTTAAATGTCTCCAAGAGTTTACAAAAAAAAAAAAGTTATATTCGGGATCGCTTTTCCAGTCCAATTCAAAATAAGTCTAACAAAGTTTTTAAATTTGAAACTAATTAATTTGCACTCCCTACATATGTTGAATCTCACTATCAAAATACATCCTTACGATTGGTCCAGTCGGATCAGATTCACTTTGAAATATGGTGGATAAGCCGCATTATGGAAAACGCTTAATTTTTAGATATATTTTATATAGGATGAAAATCGATTTGGCAGAGCAAAACATTTTATGTATTATAATGCCAATTTATTCGTTATTAGATATTATGACTAAAGCAATGTAAAGAATTAATTCACGTCGCTAATTAGAATGACTAAAACTGGATAAGACTCATTTTATAATGACCCTCCTAAGATAATATAATCTCTTTATACCTGAAGTTTCTGGAAGAGCCTTGTGTGGGAAGAGCTACACATTCAGAGACAAGGTACATAGCATCTAATATCCGAGTATACTGGGATTAATTTCTTCATCTGAAAAAATCCCAGGTGCCACGGCCGAGAATCGAACCCGGAACTCCTGGGTGAGAGTCAAGTGTTCTTGTCCCTTAACCAAGCAGTCATTTCGAATATTTTAAGTTTAACTTCAGATTCATAATCAAAAATATGAATATGCTACGATTTAAAAATAAATCATCAATTATTTTTGAAATATTAAATTTTCCGATTTATGGATGGTTTCATCCCTTAGCGGTATCGTGACCAAATAGAAACTGAAGATGATACATTTTACTACAATAGCTATCCATAAAAAAATTACATATGACATTATTTCTAAATTTTGCATATTTTCTTAACTCCAAGTACTGTAGCAATAGTTTTATCAAAAATATCCTAATAACAGTTTAAAGTGAAATTCATAGATCCTTAAAACCCCGTATCGTTGTAATTGATGAAATGGTATCTATCTGAAAATTAAAATAAAAACGTGATTTAAAGTGCATCACCGAATAAACTAAAAAATCCACATGAACTTTTATTAAGGTTATTTTTCCATCCTATTTATATTTAAAGCAGAAACCAGGTAGTTCAGCACATTTTCTGAACTCTGTATATAGGTTGAATAAAACTAAGTAATTAGATAAATCTATTTCCTCCGAAAACCGACGACAAACTTTTCACAAATAAACAAACACCTTTTTCTAGATAAGAACTTCGAAAATATATTCGCGCTCTCTTAACAAATCCTAACTTCATCTCTAATTTATCGCCTCTGAAATCTGTAGAGCATAATACGGCATTAAAAATCATTGGCGCCCGCCTCTAATAGAAATGCGGACGTAATAATCGAATAAACTTAGAATTCATTGACATTACTCAAAACCCATTAGCTGACATGCCAGATCTAAAAACCCGCTGAATATTTCACAATCCGGGACGGTGTGAATGTAAATCTGTTCCAGATGTAAATGAAATCCGTCGCTTGAGACTTCAACTACGATTCCTTCGGGAAATGTAACAGATCAGTGTCGGTTCTAAAGGGGCTATTATTTTTTTCCTTTCCTTGCGGACAGCGTAATGTAATCACGCATTTCGCTATGGACTTTTTTATCTTCGAATAAAATACGTTAAATCAGCTATAAAATCCACGTAATTTAGATGATTGCACTTATGATAATAATGGAACATAACAGAGATGGGGATTTCTTAGTCGACTAATCAATCAGGACTAACGACTAATCAAGCATTCATATATTAGTTATCACCAGAGACCGGCTCTCAGGTGGTTATACCAGAAATAAATATAACGTTTTGAATCAAGAATTTTATGACTGATATAAGCATGTTGCTTACTACTATGAATATTATGCATTTTTATTAAAATATAATAAATCACACTTAATTTTGTTGAATACTGTAGAGTAGGGTGCATCGAAAAAATAAGTAATTTTTTTTTTTTTTTAAATTAATTACTCCTGGGTAATGAAAAGTTTTGGCTGCTCATTAGGTATATTGTGTTTAATTTTCAGCCCTTGAAATGGAGGACTTGAGGTGCCCCACCCACCCTTTACTAACCTAAAAAACATACATACATTTTTTTAATTACTTCATTTTTAACATTTTTGTTAACCTATGAAAAGCCCTACCTGAAAGCTTTATTTCCTTAGTGAACCATTTACAAGCGCCCCAAAGCATTTTATGTTCAGAAAATTAAATTAATAGTACGGAACAAATTTTTATTGAAATAATGTAAATATAAAACTATACTTATTGCAACCTAAAATCAGATTTAATTATTGACTTCAGATTCAATTCTAGCCCGAATAAATTCATCTCGTTGCTCCTTGCACACTGCTCCGGAGGCTTGCGTATGGCAAGCAAAATCTTTAAACTGCAGCAGATGTGCAATGTAGTCTGTTTTCACATAGTCTTTCAATAGCTGTAGTTCGGTAAATATTGTCAAATGTGACTCATACCGTTCGTTTTTATTCCCCTCAATTAAATCTACGTAATCAGATGAGTTTGAGAAGCAGAAACGTCAAGTAGGAGCAAGTGTCAGAACACTTGCTCCCCTTCTGCTTCTCAAACTGCTTGAGTAAACCTCGGTACTTGTCATGGTACTTTTTTATCCTATCAACGATTTGCTGTTCGGATAAGACCAGAACTGATGCTTTAAACCAAATTTCCTCCATTCGTCTTGCCTCAACTATTTTTCTACAATTGTTCGTTCATTTCCAGCAGGAGTCCTAGTGTCATATATCGTACACGTTGTATCGTTTTCAGATGATAATTTGGTTTTTCAAGTAATTATTTGTGTAATTTCTATTTTCAGGTTGAGTTTGGTCTCAGGTTTGATCCTACTATAGAGATAATTTTTTGCATAAGGATATTAAGTTAACATCAATCAGTAAACCGATCACTGTAGACGAACTGCAGCATATTTTTCTAAAAATTGACTCGACAACGCTTGCTTAGGTGGACCAAGTACAAATTATTATCAAAGTGTTCATTCTGATGTGCAATTAAAGTCAACTCATGTTGGGGCATAGAAAATGCTCAGTAATTTTGGAGAAACAACTATTTGTAAACATTGTGTAAATCTTGTTCTTATAATATTGCTTTTCCGGGACGCCCAGTACTGCTGTTACAAATAAATTTGTATATTTTACAAAACTTTTATTTTCTTACCATACCTAGGTATATGAATATAAAACCGGTGAATATTTGTTCCTTTACATAACTGAA
Source organism: Rutpela maculata (assembly GCA_936432065.2). NCBI lineage: Eukaryota > Metazoa > Arthropoda > Insecta > Coleoptera > Cerambycidae > Rutpela > Rutpela maculata. The sequence goes on from OW386288.2 coordinate 176,983,013, forward strand.
ATTGCTATTTAGTTGTGAATATATGCAGCACTATATGCAGCAAAGCAAATTCATGTACCTACATACAGGTTTAGTAGGATGTTAAAGGTCACGCCATCTACTAAATAAAATAGAAAGCATGCACTTATGAAGGCATTATTATCATAGGAAAGTGCCGTATGTCGGACCACCTATTTAATACACCCTGCTCACAATTAACTCACAAATTAGTTTTTGACATTTACTATTATTTCGATTTTCTCTTTTTTACCATCGCCTTCTCAATAAATATTAGAAATACGCTAAATATGGATAGATGTCACTGGAAGACAATCTGAACATTTTTTGTAGTTTAGTTTTTCCTATCTTTGGCGAAATTATTTTATATTGTAAGAAGTGTTGTTGTTGTTAATAGTTTTCCATAGCCTCCTCACAAATATATTAAATTTTTCGAAAATTAACCACTTTTTCTAGAGAAAAATATGACATATGATATACTTATATGAAATAATTTACAAGGGTGTTCAATTTAAAAAACAGAAGTTATGTCTCTATCTCGAAAACTGAGTCTTGCATAATTTTCTTCTTATCAGCAACGGATTCTACTCAAAAAAGTGCCTCAGGAATGTGTTACTCGATTTTCAATTCTACACTTGGTAATTGAGATATAGAGGTCAACCAAAAATGCCAATTTTCAAAAAACGTTCTGTAGCTCGGTAGTCGAAAAAAAAAACGATCGCGGTTTGCGCCGTTATTTGTTTCTCGAAAATGGAGCTCAGGACCCTATATTGGTTTTTGTTTATCTGCCATAGTTTTAGAGAAAATTGGTCCACTCTGTACATACCCACACAACACAAGGCTGTCCGAGGGACGTACTATGGCAAATCCCATTTAGTATTTGGGCTTGCCTATGGACATCCTAATATCTCAGTTTGTATGCTTTTCGGCACTCTTTTGGTCATCCCAATGTCACAACTCAGTATCAGACAAAAGTAGTACGGGGGACGTCCTGAAGGATATACCGGCGCTTGTACTAAGGACGTACCAGGACATCCCGGGATATTTCAAATTACATACTGAAATGTCCCAGGATATCCTACGGACTGCAAATAGATATCCACGGGCAACTTAATTTTTCTGTTTCTTGGTGGGATCCTCTGGCACATGTTTGCTTCTAGAACAATGTCCGTAAAATCAACAAAATAATACAACTATCCAGTATTTTACTGGAAAATAACCTCTACACCTGCGACTTTTACGTTATAGGAGTGTAGAGGTTATTTTCGAGTAAAATACTGGATAATTGCATTATTTTGTAGATTTTACGGACATTGTTTTAGAAGATAACATGTGGCAAAGAATCCCACCAAGAAACATAAAAATTAAGAAAATGCTACAACCAACATTTAGACAATAATGTTAAAAAAAAATGAATTGTAAGATTTTTAGAATTTTTGTCAAATATGCACATTTTTGAAATATTTGCACTTGTTTATTATCCCTTATAACTTATATGTAATTTCTTGGGTTTATGGTCAGTTAAAAAATAAAATATTATTTTCTTATACGATTCGGTTTATTAAGCATCGTCAAATCAATTTTATGAAAAAACAGAACTATTTTGTATGTATGGAAATAAGTGCTACTTAAATAATAATAATATTTTAATAATAGAAATAAGCTAAACTCATTCAATATTTAAAAGCAAACTTCTTAGAAAAATGTAAAATAAATACCTATATTACTTTTGCAAATTTAACAATAGCCGAACATGAATTTTTAGGATGTAGCGCACTCCTACTTCTCTCTTCTCTTCTCTTCTTTGCCACGCTCTTCTCTTTTGCACTTCTCGGATAATCTTTCACCAGCTTCTCTGCTTCGTTTTCCATAATATACTCATTCTTGGGTGCAGCTAAAATAAACGTAGTTATTATTATTTGAATCAGTATTATTAAAAAAATATATGAAAAATGGGCCAGATGAAAATAATAGAAATTATTGAAGGATATAGATATGACCTATAGCACTTAGTGAATAATATTTTACCGAATTATAAATTAAAATTCATAAAGTACTACACTGGCAAATAGAATTTTAAGATAAAAGATTGTAATAGGTAATTGTACAGTGGACAGACTGTATTTTCATGCAGTCTGTCCACCTGTGTTCGGCCTGATATCGTATCATATCTTTCATTTAAAAGTGTAATAAAGGTTTAAAATAATTATCTTAAAGCACAATATTTACTTACTTTTTTTCATCCACAATTAGTTGCTAGTTGGTTTAAATTATTAACTAAGTAGGCACATTATTCGTCGTCATTCTTAAATTCAATTTCATCAGGTTTATAGATTTGACAATACTTTCACGTGATTCACATTTTCTCTCCAAGCTGATTTCAGTATTCAATTCTTGAGCCAAATTAATATTTTATTTTGTAGGTTTCGCAGTACTTAATTTTAAAATACGGGAATGCGAGTATACCTAAATCCTCATTTTTTTTAGCTTCCTTTGGCATTCTGAAAGTATAAAAAATCATATTAAATTTTCGACATTTCGACATTAATAACTAATTAAATATTCAATCATAATCAGAATAATCAGATGAGTTTTTCATAACATGAAGTTTAATAGGTTATGTTATATTTTTATACATTTATACTCACTTTTTATAGTCTGGAATGAAGATACTCGAATAAAGCAGAACTAAATAGATAAAACACAAAGATACAACTTTAAAATATTTCATACAGCCACTAACAATAATTATTATTTAAATATTTGAGAAAATAAAAACTAATAAAGCATAGTTGCTGTGCGTTTGGGGTATTTTCTAGTTGCTTTGGCCTGGCCAGTTTGGCCGGCCGGAAATCAAAATGGCGCTTTATTTAAATATATTAGAGACCTAATATTAGGGCACATTTTAAGGAGATTTGGGGCTCTTCATTGGAGGTCCGTTCTTAATCCCGATGTTAGTCGTCATAGTTAATGCCAAAATGGAACCTATTCAGGACAGCCCATTGACGTCCATAAAAGGATATCCTGGGACGTACTAAAATGAGCTGTCTTGAGGACGTCCTAAAATAGGATATCCACTTCTCTATTCATTGTACGTACCGGGATATCCAGGTACGTCAATTTGTCATCCCATATCCCGATTGTGCTGTGTGGGTATATTTACCATTTGTTGTAGTTAAAGCCCGGACATACAATTAATAGTAGATATTGTGTTTAGATTTAAGTTATAACCTTTTTGTATTTTTATATTTAAACCGTCTATTTACCTTTTTATTACAGCTCATATCAAGTATTGTCATAACACCGAAGTTAACATTGCTTTGCAAATGTGTCTACGTTTCATTGCATCTTCCGAGAATTATTGGTTATTCCAATAAATATACGGCAGAAAGTATGTTGGGTTGCATAAACTATAAGTTCTATTAAATTCAAATATACCTAGAAAATTTTATTTTGTGCAATATGGTACACATGCGTTAGTGGAGATATCACTTTACTTGAAGCCACAGGGTGAAGTGAATTTCATTTCCAATTCTGTAGTAGCATAAGTCAGTTATTTCGAGTTATTGATAGTTAATCGGCATATGTATTAGCATTTTTGGTGTTATCATATTTTATATAGCGAACCGATCAAGTATAAGAAGTTTTGCTGCTGAATATTTTATTTTATTTCATGTCGAATAACTGATGATGATCGAGCTCTTTTGTTGAATTATTAATTGCTGTTGAATTAATTTATTTAATTCATTTACGTTTACATTTACCTACATTTCTCATTAGTGGAGGAAGATATTGTAGAAAAAGGTGTAACTGAAAACGATTTATCAGATCACCATTTAACACATTGTACATTACAGGTATGTGGTGTGAGAAGCGGCCCGAGAATATTTACGTATCGAAATTTTAAACATTTTGAATATGAAATGTTTCAGATTGATTTATTTCAGATACCGTGGTATGTAATTTTCGATTTAAACAGTGTAGACGAGAAGCTAGACTATCTTGTAAATAATTTGACGTATTTATTTGACATACATGCACCCATGACAACATCCAGATTTACACGACCATATGCACCCTGGATAACAGATAATATAAAAATAATGATTTCTATACGAGAAAAGGCCCTTAAAAGATTTAAAAATACAAACAATATTGCTCATAAAAACTTTTATAAAGAGATTCGCAACTACACAACTCTAGCCATAAAACGAGAAAAAAAAGCCTACTTTGAACATAAAATAAAAAATGGGACCCCAAAACAGAATTGGAAATTTCTTAAGGAAAATAATTGCATGCCCGTAAAAAAAAATAAAGATATACCTGTACATCTAAGTGACGTAAACGTAATTAATGATTTCTTTGTTAACGGTGTACCTAAAACGTCTCTTTCAGATGAAGTAAAAAATTTCTATACCAACAATAATATCAACAACAATAATTTTAAATTTAAACGTGTTACTGATAACTGTGTATACGAAATCTTAAATCACATAACAACCACTGCTACAGGGTGCGACGGAATTAATATAACCATGTTAAAATTATGTTGTCCTCACATAATCCCATACTTAACACATATTGTTAATCACTGTTTAAATGAAAATACTTTTCCTGCAATGTGGAAGAGAGCTGTTGTCACTGTGTTACCAAAAAAAGCTAATCCTGAAAGTCTAAAAGATTTGAGATGTATCAGTATATTACCAACTTTGTCTAAAATTATTGAAAAAATTATGGAAATACAATTAAGAGAACACTTAGACCAGAATTCACTGATACCTATAATTCAATCTGGTTTTAGGCCAGGACACAGCTGCACTACGGCTCTGTTGCACATTGTTGATGAGGTTATTACCGCCACTGATAAAGGACTCTGTACTGTACTGGTTTCACTAGACTTCAGCAGAGCCTTCGATACTATAAATTATGACCTACTTCTAGAGATTTTACATTATATCGGGCTCTCTGAAGACGCAGTAAAATTATTTAGCAATTATTTAAGGAACCGTGAACAGTGTGTGCGTTTAAATAACAATGAATCAAGTTACATAAATTTAAGAACAGGTGTCCCACAAGGGTCTATTCTCGGTCCGTTGCTTTTCACCATATACACAAGTAATTTAACTGATTTAAACTACTTAAAAATTCATTTATATGCCGACGATACACAAATCTATCAGTCTTTTTCCGCTATTGATACAGACGCAGCTTGTGTACGTATTAATGATGATCTTGATAATTTCTTAAAAGTGGCAAAAGACCACTGCCTAGTTATTAATCCATCCAAATCCAACTTTATTGTTTTTGGCCCCAAAATCCAACGAAATAGCATTATAGGTAATATAAATATACAAATAGAAAACAATGCATTAGAAAGAAAAGATAAAGTTAAAAGTCTAGGAGTAATAATTGACACAGATCTAAGATTCAAAGAAAATACCAACAAATTATTACAGAAAGGTTATTGTTCTCTAAAATTAATATATAGTAATAGGCATTTTCTTCCTCAAAAAACAAAAATTTTACTATGTGAAACATTAGTTCTGTCAACATTAAATTATGCAGATAGTTTGTATGGCCCTTGTTTGGATTCAATTTATATCAACAAACTACAAAAATTACAAAATTCCTGTTTGAGACTTATTTATGGAATACGTCGCAACCAGAGAATAACTCATAAATTAAAAGAAATAAATTGGCTAAACATGAAAAATAGATGACTTCATCACTCAGCATGTCTCTTTCATAACATATTAATACATAAATCCCCAGTTTACTTATATCAGAAAATAAAATTTAGGACAGATGTCCATACACTAAATCTTAGATTTAAGGGTCTTTTAACTCCACCAATCCATAGAACAGAACTATTTAAACGAAGTTTTAGCTATCAAATTTGCAACGTTTATAATAATATTGATAATACCTTCAAAAACTCTAGTAAACATCAATTTAAAAAAATATATAAATTACAAAATATTCAAAACTCAGTGTCTTCAAAATAATAAGTAATATTTAATATAATTTTATGCCTTTAATCTTTGACCCTTTAATATAATCTTTGTTTCATTTTCAGCCTCCCAATTATAGAAATTAGAAAATATTAATTACCTACGAATACAAAAATAAAAACATTAGCCCGTTATATATTTGTACTTATACTTAAGTTATTATCTTTTTTTTCCCTCCCCTTGGTAAATCTCTTATTGTGTCTATTATTATTTAGATAATTTGGTTAGTCTTAGCGTCAAAAATATGTATCTTGTAGCATACTATGTTATATGGTTAAGTGGAAGAACAGACCGGGCAGTTTTGCCTACAGCTTAATTACCCGGAACTGAACTTCGCCATTTGTTTCCGCAAACACATTTCACATAATATATATGAATGTATTACCTTTAATGTTGGAAATAAAGAAGACGTTTATTATTATTATTATTATTATTATTAATTCGGAAAAATTTCGGGAAGCGGTCACTTTTGAGAATACATCTCTTTGTTTACTTCATATACATATGAAGTAAACAAATATTTTGAGGTTTCTGGTTCTTGTACACACACTAAATTACAATTTTTTTCATCCCCTTTAATAATGGGGTGGGGGTGGTAATGGGTGTGGCTAATGCCAAAATTTCTTTTGAGACCTTAGCTTCTCTTGTATATACTAAATACCAATTTTATGGACTCTTACCTGCTTGATTTACCTATTTAACCCAATTTACCCTCCAACCCTTCGGAACAAGATGAAAAATATAATCTAGTTCTAGATCTCATTAAAGTATATATGTGTACCAAATTTCAAGTCAATATCTCAAACGGTTCCAGAGTAAACGTGCGCGCAAAAAGACAGACCGACAGACAGAAAATTTGTTTTCGCTCAAACTTAAAATCTCGACGTTTCATGACATTCCAAGCCTATTTGAACAATAAAAACTTTTGAAAAATTGTTTGTCGTTACTATACTTCCACTGGATGTGGAAGTAAAATTTAAAGATAAAAACTTGGGCCTTTCACATTTTACTCTTGAAGTAATGTATAAAAAGAACCAATAAGTGAAAAAAATATCAAAAACTTGTTTTAGAAGATGTACACTTCCAAAATTTGAAAATTTTGAGAAAATGATAAAATTTGATATACAGTGTGTCCCAGGATAGATGTAACAATGGACCAAAAATTTTGGAATGGTATTTGGGGATTGAGTCCTGCTTGTTGTAAAACTAAAGTATACCAAAAATTACTTGATTTGGTGTTCTACAGGGTGTTTTAAAAGCAAAGTTGTTAAAATCACCACTAATAAAGTACCTTTATTTTTCAAAATATGAAAAAATTCCACTAAGAAAAGTTATTTAGAATGCAATTTTATACCTCTATACCAAATTTCAGGAATATAAAATTATTTTTTTGAAACTTTCCATTTTTTGCGAATTGAGAGTTGAATTCATATTTAAAGTTGTGTAGGAGCAAATGTTAATCATCCAGTGCTTTTCTCATAGCCTACTTTTAGCTTCTACATAACTTTAAATATTAATTCACAAAAAATAATTTCTATGCAGTTTTAATTGAATGGTTCAAAATAAAATACTAATTTATTGAAAAAAAGGGAAGCTTTGAAAAAATAATTTTATATTCCTGAAATTTGACATAGATATATAAAATTGAATTCTAAATAACTTTTCTTTGTGGAATTTTTTCATATTTTGATAAATAAAGGTACTTTATTAGTGGTGATTTTTACAACTTTGCTTATGAAACATCCTGTAGAACACCAAATCAAGTCATTTTTGGTATACTTTAGTTTTACAACAAGCAGGACTCAATCCCCAAATACCATTCCAAAATTCCATAATTTTTGGTCCATTACACCTCTTGTTACATCTATCCTGGGACACACTGTACATATATAACTAACTTCAACTACCTATTTCTCTGGTTTAAATCGCGTTATTAGATCTCTGTAGGTGCGATTTTTAAAGCATGTTTGTACTTTTTAAGATGCTTCAAGGGGAGTTACATTAAAAATTAAATTAACCCCATTTTTTACGAAAATAAAACAAAAATGTTTTTGCTCTAAAATTCGTGAAATTATGGGTAAAATAAAAGTTAATAACTTTTATAAAAAATTTATTTATCCTACCTATGCAACATACGTTTATAGTATGACCTCAAAATAAGTAAATTTGATGATAAAAAAATTTTGGAATACATATACTTTTCACCGAGCTTTTCACGAAATATTGAAAAAATCAAGTTTTTTCGGTAAACCGACTCAATGTTGATTGTTTCTACAATTTTTGTCCTGTTTAAAATATTGAAAACATATTAAAACAAGCTAAAAACGTACTCTTCGCCTATTCATTGAACTTTTTATATAACTGTTACACATTCTAAAGGATACTCTTCGCATTTTTTTGTAAATAATGTTAGTTTTAGACATTTTTAATTTTATAGTACGAACTTAGTTGGTAAAATACTCAGTGTAAAATAAAGTAAAAACTGAAAAAAAAAACTATACCATATCCCATTTAGGTTTCGAACCCGGGACCCTTGTATTCCGAGTCAAAAGCGTAAGAACTACATCACCACTTTACACGTAAAAAAATGTAAATTTTTACATCATAAGACACGAGCTAAAATCATATTTTCACGTTGCATATTACATTATGAAATGTATATTTGTAAAATATATAAATATTTTATTAAAATGAAATATCATTTCACCAGATTTCTATTCAATTACAAAAACATAAAAATCAAAAAAAAATTTTTTCAAATTTAAATCATTAATAACATTTTTATTTACCGATCGATTTTGTTCAAAAATAATATGGTTCTTCCTCTAGCTAACACTAATTTACTGTCCAAATTTCAGTTCAATGGGATTTTTCTTTCTTGAGTTATCGTGCTTACAAAAAACGTGACGGACGGACGGACGGACGGACAGACGGACGGACAGACGGACGGACAGACAGACGGACAGACGGACGGACGGACGGACATTTTGAAAGTTGTTCAGAATTCGTTCACTAACACAATGATATGAAAATGTTTTCTCTACGAGCGATATTTACGATTTTAGAAATGTGCCGATCAAATACAATATACTCTTCGTTTTTGCGAAGAGTATAACACAGTGGCGGCTGGTGAAATTTCAATATTTTTTTTCTCGTCTGTGGCGCATGGGACCCATACGAAACTTGGGAAATAACATCTAGAGAAGCACTTCTCTAATGACCCCTAAAAAATTTTGAAAAAGCAGTTTGCGAAAAAATTTTTGAAAATTCGCTAGCCTCCCCTGGGTCTAGGGACCCCTGTTTACTTTTATTTTTTTTTGTCATATGCATTTGACTTTTCATAAAAATGCATCGACAGATTTTGGAGTTTGTGAAAATATTTTCATTACTAACTGAGATACAACGAATTGAAATATTGTAATTTGTTAAATTGTAAATTACAAAATTTCAGTTCATTGTATTTCAGTTAGTAATGAAAATATTTTCACAAACTCTAAAATCTGTCGATGCATTTTTATGAAAAGTCAAATGCATATGACAAAAAAAAATAAAAGTAAACAGGGGTCCCTAGACCCAGGGGAGGCTAGCAAATTTTCAAAAATTTTTTCGCAAACTGCTTTTTCAAAATTTTTTAGGGGTCATTAGAGAAGTGCTTCTCTAGATGTTATTTCCCAAATTTCGTATGGGTCCCATGCGCCACAGACGAGAAAAAAAATATTGAAATTTCACCAGCCGCCGCTGGTATAACAATATTCACGTGGTACAAGGCCATGGGTCAAATTATAACGCTTGAATAATAGAAAGAGATTGAAAGTAAAACATCTTCGCGGCAAGCAGTACGTATCACCTGCCCCGCACGTTGCGCTGTGTGTGTGTCCGCAGAGCATTGTAAAAGTAGTTTGGGCAGTTTTTCACAGATCATCTTGTACTAATACTATGTACAATATCACGTTTTTTCAGCTTCTTTTTAAGTTTTTATGTAAATATTTATATTGTGTTTTTAATTGAATAGTGTTTTGAATTATTTTATTGCTTGATGGAAGTCGGCCACACTGGATCAGCCATTTTGAATTACCTTTTTTTGATATCATAACCTGTTTCAGAGACCTCGAAAAACCCCTTATATGTTAGCTTGAATTAAATTGCTTTAAAATTTTTCAACTTGTAATAATTTTGTTAAAAAAGTTTCTTTTTGTTTAAATAATTAATAAACAATTTCCTCATGATTACATTTTCATAAGTTTTTATTTTAAGCTATGTAAAAGTGATCTCAAAAGGTTTTAGGAAAATCTAAGCTTCCCGTGATTACTCCGAAATAATGCATATTTTCAGCCTCTATTGACTCCACTACATTCCACATTCCGTTATCATGCGTCATGTGAGTCTCGCTACTGGCAACAAGCATGACCCTAATCCAACCCAGCGTGAACGTATCCGGCCCATCGGTAAATCCTGGAAGCGGCAGCAATGCCTATCCGCACGCTGGTAAATCAATAAAATCGACGTTTTAATCAAGAAAAACTTTTTGACGTAAACTTGGAAATAAAAAAGTTTTTCTTTTTCTCTTGTAACATTAATCCATGAACAGACTGTATATAAATGTCCACATAAAAATAACCTTTCACTCCCATTATTCGCAGAGGTCATTTAGTGCAACCGGACTAAAAGTGCAGTAAAACGAATTGTAATACTAAAACTCTAAGATAAGTAGAAAATTGCTGCTCGATATAAACGTCGGTATGACTTTCAGTTAGGTGTAATTAATAGTCTGGATCAATATGCCTTACCTATCGAGTGAGGCAGTTTTGAAGACTTTAATTTTCTTTAACAGGTAATTGTAATTTGATGAGTGGATCAAACTTCTAAGACGCTGCTATATTGAAATTGGATAGAGTTTTTCCACGCCGTTCTACAATACTAAATCGAATTAAAGGAATCTTGTCTTTTGTTTAAAAGTACAGACGAGAAATCAAGCTTTATTTCTAGCTTCGCGTTTCCCAAAGGACAAAGTTTTTTACTGCAGTTCTGGAAGTTGGCAGCACTGACTACACCAAAAAATGAGGATCGTGACAAAGAAATTGAGATGAAATGAGACGGAATCTGGAGATTCAGTAAGGCGTCAACTTTTGCAATTATGGGAATGAATTACAAAAAGTACCGCATATAAATCAGACTTTATTTAAAATTAACGTATCTTTTGCGGTGGAACTTTTATATCATCATTTATAATCTCACTTATCATGAATTAAAATACCTACATTTATTTTAAGCTTGCTGATGAGGTGTTATTTACTATCTTGGAATAAAAGGATTTACGGCTATATGCTATAATGATGGTTTCCAATAAAGCAATCATTAATAGTCCAGTCGGATTATCATGAAATGTATCAAAATGTGGCGAAAATGGATAACTACGATTTTATTGTTTTAAGTTGATGGGTTGGTTAAAAACAGAAGTTATCGTGTGTATCCACAGTCGACAATACCCGACAGCAATTTTCATTCGGTTCGTTATAATTTTATTAAAAATACCTTAATAACACTGTAAAGTAAGATGTATATATGACCTAATCTAAGTTTGTTCTGACCAGTGAGGCACACTGTATATTGCGCTCTCTATATCTCGTATATCTTCCTATATTTGTGTGCTTAATTAAAACCTTTAGTACATTTTACTCTAAAATCATAATAAAACATCATTTATTTAAAACATGATAGTTTACAAGCGTCTGGTGATCACCCCCTATGACGGATTTGGCCCAATTACAATAGGGCGTGTTCTACTGTGCTAATTTAAACAAACTCCAAAAAAATACAAATTTTAAGTCTAATAGAAGTTATCGTGTTTATAAAAACGGTCTACACACATGTATACTTTTCAGCAAGTTAGAAAATATTGGAATAAGAGGCAATCTGTTAAAATGGCTAATTTCTTACATAGAAAATAGAAAATTTATAGTGAAATATAATGAGGCAGAATCCGATACACATATTTTGTTAGGCGTCCCCCAAGGATCAATCCTTGGGTCTTTATTATATGCCATATACATTAATGATCTTCCATATCATATAAAAAAAGGATTCACAATTATGTACGCAGACGACACAACTATTTCTGTATCAGTCACAAGTAACGATGATATACATGAAGCTATAAAAATGTTGTGGATGAAATGAATGATTGATGTAATAGAAATAAATGAATACTAAATGAGAAAAAAACGGTATTTTTAAATTTCTGTCGAAGAAAAATTATTTCATTTAACTATCTACCGATAAGAACCATTTCGGAATTCTTGGGTACCTATATAGATAGCTCACTCTCGTGGAAACCTCATGGTAACCATGTCTGTAGCAAATTAAACAAAGCATATTTTACCATATTGCAACATAAAGATACTCTAGGTGAGGAGGGACTCATGGATGTTTACTATGCGCTAGCTTCTTCTCATATATCTCTCAATGTTTTTGCCTGGGGAAGATCTAGCCAATTATAGAGAATCTTTGTACTACAAAAAATAATTATAAGGCTGATGTTTAATTTAAATTATAGAGAAAGTTGCAAAAGTACATTCATTACAAAGAAAATTCTAACTGTATCCTTCATTTACATTTATAAATGCTTAATATACGCAATATCAAACTTGCATGAATTTAAAACTTTAGATAACAGATATGCGTACAACACGAGACATTGGAAGCTGCTTTCGATTCCGCGGCATAAAACAGCCAAATTTAAAGAATTACTTCATTAAAATGGTATAATACTATATAATTTCCTAAATGAAAATCTCAAAAATCTTCAGCTGTTTAAAAATAAAAGGCAAATAAAAAAATTACCCATAGAAAGTGACTTTTATAACATGAATGAGTTTTTGGATTTACGGTTGTAATTTTACTAGTTGACATTATTTTTTGTATTTCTTACTTTTGTGTCATTTTATATGTGTATTGTCTTGTATGTTCTATACTATAATTTATGTTTTATGTCGTGATTTATATATTTTATATATTTATCCTTGACTTGCCACATGTATATAATTACGCATCTATTTACTGGCCAATAAACTATCTATCTATCTATGCACACTTAATTTGATATTAGAGTTCAACATGTTACAAAATGGGCTTCTGTACAACAATTTTTTTACTAAGAGTATTCACAAATTGTGTCTGGTCATAATTTATACCTATACCTGATTAAATGAAATATTTATAATAAAAGGCCTATTTCACAGGTAAAGGAAGGAAAGATTTAGGGATAGAGTGCTGTGGAGGATTACGGCATCTGTTTTATGAGCCAACTAATTGGGATTCATTACGCTGGCCAGGGTCCTGTGGGTTCGGTGCATTTTAGTGATTACGCGCGACTTATTCATCTCACTAACGGTGATTTATAAACTTTATTAGGGTCGCTTTTGACTAACTAAAGTCGTTTGCTTTATTCTTTTATTATTTTACCGTAACAGCATATACAGAAAAAATCCATTAGCGCACATGTGTGCTTATTTTGTCCCTTTCTATTTTTACATAATACTTTAATTAAAGAGTAAGCTGTTGAGGAGTAACATGTATAATTTAAATGGAATATATGGCCGTGCAATTAATAAAAAGGAAATGGGACAACAGTCTGTACGGTAATTCAGCGAAGTTCAACCAAATCGCTACAGTGAGTATAAAAAATATGGAATATACACAGTGGCTGCGTATACGTACAAATATTTTGGATGATAATTTATTGACCCAAAAGAAGCAAAAAAAACCTTATAGTAGTGTCCCGCATATGTTTAAAATAAGGCAGTCGTGGGCTTGGAATGATTGAAGCAAGCGACGTATTTCATCTGTTAGTACATCTAATATTGATCATTGAACCACTTCTTGGCCGGCTCAGACACGCGTCGTTTACCCCCTGCACCCCGCCGAAGGGTGAAATTTTCAAATGACTCTATCTCGGTAACCGTTTGAGATAGCGCGTCCGTTCAAACGCCAGACTGTTTGTATCTAAGAAGTGATTAAAAATGTTCATTACAATATATACACATTTTTTAGTATTGAGCGAGATATTTAAAAAAAATTAATATTTTAAATGTTATCGAATAACTTCAAAACGGACAGTCCTAATAGAAATATGCATCGAATAAAAATTATTGCCTATACTTTTTGCTTTATTTTGGTGTAGACATATCTGCACTTGCAGTCATCCAAAGTGGTTTAAACAATGTAAATAATAGTAGTTAACTTAATTGTATGTTTACAGATTGTAAGTTTCCTCAAATGTTTTTAAATTCGAACTGAAATTCTCATTGTATAAGTCTAATAAAATGCAAGTGCTATAACACAATTTCTTCATCTTCCTCGCTTGAGTCATCATTGTCCAAATTAATACTTTCTCTTTCTAAATTTTCACAAAGTTCTTCTGAAGCTTCGCACTCACACATCTCTGTACATTTCAACTGATTTGTGACACATTTGCATCGTTTAGTATTGCATTTAGTTTTTTTACAGCCGCATCGAACCAAATTTAATATTTCTGGTGGTGCGCAATCTTGTGTGTAGAAAACAACAGGTACCAGATGTCCTGCTTCGTTACTTTGCCATCCAAAGTCAGTAGGATTCAACACGTCGCTTTTTGGAATGTGAGAACTATTCCAAATAAAAAGTTGTAATCTTGCTCTTTGCAGCGCTGGATACAAACTTGCCTTAGTGGGTGGTAATTAATCATTCTGTTGTTGTAAAACACCACCACCTTAACTCGGCCAATGAGCAAATATTTGTGGTAGGAGCATAGACATTACAAATAAATTTTGTTAAATCGTCTATGATTGTATTTATATCAGTTTCTCTGTCGCCAAAAGAAATACGCGCTTTGAGGATCTCGTCATCTGCCTGTTGAAAAACTTTCCAAAATGTCAGTTTACCTGGAAAATTAAATATCTTGGCTTGTTTACCTTTCTTAGAGAATCCACCAGTACTGTCGCAACCAGAAATTGCATGTAATACCAAAAGTGCGTCTCTTTGCAGTTCAGTTAGATTTTTCCATAAAACATTAATATCAAGCTTTCATTTAGGACACCACTACCAATAATACACAAAGTATCGGGGATCATTGATTCATAATATTTTATTAACAGTGTTAATACGTCGGCGTCAGGCGAAAATATGTTGAGCGACACTGATCCTTTGGAACAATGTTTTTTAGAGGCATAAATACAATGCAGGATGATTTTTGTATCGGCCTCTTCTTGTGTGCTAGCTAATTCCTTTACATAACCAGTGTCATTACAATAGCAAGTTTCTTTCCAAGCAATTATCAAAGTTTGATTGCCGAATAACTTGCTTTTTACAAATTTCTTGGAGAGGTAGATAATTAAAGCTTCTTTGGTATCATTGTTTGATAAAAGATGTATGTATGTTTGATATATTAGTACAATCTTGAATATGGAAGTGCTTGAGCGTTTTTGTGGTTTTGTACCGTTTTTGTCTTGTTAGTTCCTTAATAGAACTATCTCTATAGGTATCAAAAATTAAATGTAACTCGTCAAAACGAGAATATTTTTGGAGTATATAGGTTTCAAAGCTCTTCCTTAGATCTAAGCAAATTCTCACTATTTTAGCTTTTTGCAAAGTATGCATTTCGGCCATTCCATCTGCAACGGCGATATTGTAATTTTTTAATTTATCGGTAGCATCTAAAAAGGTTTTTAAAAACAAAGAAGTAAAGGAAAATTGTGCTATCATGGTATATGGTTTACTTACCTGTGACCTGTATTTCTGAAGATAGACTCTCCAGTACTCCCATCAGTTTCGATTTATCAGAGTGCATATGCATACTACCATCGTAATTAAAAAGAGCTCGCGCCTTTAAAAACTTTTCCCAGATACTGGTACCTCTTAGCTCCTGTATTTCGGCCAAAAACCATGCTATCATCCCAGAGTAATTAATCAAGTCCATCGAAAAGATATATTTTGTAAGAGCCGATAAATGTAACTCCCAATCGCCTAATCGAATGGCCCTTATTTGAAGAAGTAGGGTCTCAACCATATCCAAGTCCATGCGCCCGAGCATGCGGTCTTCCGTTAGATATATTATTTAAACCACCTTGGATCACTGCAAGTGCAGATATGTCTACACCAAAATAAAGCTAAAAGAATAGGCAATAATTTTTATTCAATGCATATTTCTATTAGAACTGTCCGTTTTGACGTTATTCGATAATATTTAAAGGGGTTGCTCTAAAAATATTAGTTTTTTAAAAATATCTCGCTAAGTACTAAAAATCGGATATGTAGTGTAATGAACATTATTAATCACTTCTTAAATACAGTCTGACGTTTGAATGGACGCGATGTCTCAAACGGTTATCGAGATACAGTCATTTCAAAATTTTACCCTTCGGCGGGGTGCAGGGGGTAAACGACTCGTGTCTGAGCCGGCCAAGAAGTGGTTCAATGTTCAAAATTACGTGTACTAACAGGTGCAATTGGTCGCTTGCTTCAATCACTCCAAGCCCACAAAAGTACATATGCGGGACTACTATTATAAAATGTTTGCTTTACTCCAACGATTGTGCTTAACTCTTTCGGACCCAGTGTACACTGTGGTGTACACAAATTTATAAGCTTGTAAATACTAACTAGGATAGAATTTTAAGTTTTGTATACCATTGTACACTTCAGTGTACATCTTAATTTGAATATAATATAGGCACTGTCATCTATGTTGTGGAAACTGAAAATTAGAGAGTTTACTATTAGAATTCGCCTGGTAGATGACTAGAATTGCCACTTTTTGTATATGTCAGTTGAGTATAATGGAGTTATAAAATTTTTGTATAGCAGTTGAAGGTTTATATTTGGTGTATAATATATTATTTAGTGCATAAGTGATTTTATTTTATTATTTGGACAATTTATAGACATTTACACTGTAGTGCACATTGGGTTTTAGTGGAGTAATATTGACTGAAAGTTTTAACCTCATTTTTTTATGTTTTATTGAAAAACATATTTATTATAGCATATTTCATTGAAAATGAGTAAAAAGTATTTAACCCATGAAGACTTAGTGGAACTCTTGGAGAATGACCAGTCGGATATAGGGTATTTGAGTGATAATGATGATGGGTTTCAAACAGATTCGTAAGAACAAAAAGGCAAAATTTAGTTAATTGATAACTGTATGTAGGCTAGCAAAGTACGTTTATCCCTTTAGACATGGTTGATGAAGAAGAGGAGATAGAGATCACAGCTTCAGCACAACCACAAAACGAACCAAAAACTGAAGAAGTTATTGGGGTTTTCTCACCGGAGCTAATCGAAGATGTTGAAATGCCAGAACAAATTGAAAACAAGACAGAAAAAAATTAGTAAAAAGGCAAATAAAATTGAAAAAATTAGAAAAAAATAAAATTAAAAAATAAATAAATAAAATAAACACAATTTATTTTTGTTTAATAGGTAGTAATGATACCGTTAAGTCCCAGTGTGCACTGTAGTGCACGGGTCAAAGGTCAAAACCGGGCAACGTTAGGAACTCCGGACACAAACTAAAAATAACTAAAAAAATGAAAGAACTTATATACCAAGTTTCAAATTTTTTGCTCACCTAAAAAAAATGTGGGTCCGAAAGGGTTAAATTAATTACTTTCTAAAAATACGATATTTTCAGGCCAGGTTATATTTGGGTGGTAATACATATAATGTTGTGTAGGTCAGTATTGCAGGACAAACTGAAATCAAGTTCAATGTCTTCTTGTGACCTACATCTCCCTTTTTATTATCTTTATTGTATTTATAATGAGACATAAGAAACTTTAAAAGGACGCCGGTGTCTCTCTCATAAAAGGAATCCTCTACTGTCGGCGCCGGCGTTCAAAGAAAATGTTCATGTGTTTTCCATACTTCGTTGTTTAGCCGTAGGCAGGCCGACGCATACCAGTCATACAGTGTTGACAATGTGTTCGATTTATCTAGTTTTAAAGTTAATTAATAGTAAAAATAATACAACAATGTAATGAACAAGGAGATGAATTAAGTGTTTATTGAAATTAAATTAACCGCCATTAATTTAATTACTAAAATGGTTAAAGAAATTTTCTATAATAAATTTAAAAAATGGTAATTTTTTTAATAACATCCTGAAAATACATTTTTTTCAGACAGCAAATTACTGAGATCAGTCGCATTTTTTCAATTAAGGCACAAGAAGCTTCAAAAAACTGCCTAATAAATCCTATGGAATAATTGCTATTTGTGAAAAACTGCTTATAACGCCCTGTCCCTATAGGGGTTATTAAAATAAATAATGAAATAAATAAAAATACGAAATTAACAATAAACTAATTTATTAACAAATTTGGTAGAGCAAATGAGAACAAAACAGGGTATGGGCGAATAAATTTATGCTAACGAATAAGAAAAATTACAAACAAATAATCAAACAAAGGTATAGATGCCCAGAGAGACAGACATAATTGTACAAAAATAAATTATAGACGTATTTAAAAGGCAATAAAGTATACTAAGAGCAATATAAGGGATATTGGCCAATTCCGCAAGGATTCAAATGAAAAACAGTTAGAAATAAATAATTGTTCATTCGCTTACTAAAAGAAAATTCAAAACAAACTATTTGAAATGAATAATAAAATATCTATCTAATCATGAATCCAAAAATAGTCTAATAAAGCTTAACTAAAAACATATCAAATATAGTGAGTGTATCTATAGACACTAACAATTATTTACATATTTTCCTTTAAGGTAAACAGATATTACTTATATTAAAAGATTAAAATGTGTCACTTGCGGAGCAAGTCTGTCTGTTTACGCGAAAATGAGGAAGGTAAAAGGTACAGTTTTCATAACATTGCGAGAAAGGTAAATGTACAAAAACACTGCACTGGAGAATTAATTGTTGAATCGTTGGCCAGAAAATAAATTGTTTTTACTTACGAAGCTGCTGGGCAAATAGAAGACACTTTCACAGGAATGCGGTACACCTCTATAGTTGAGTACCAACGGTTACGCAGACTCAGAACATCATTAGAACATTTTTACTTATAATTTTCATATACAGAAGAATATCTTTATATTCTATTTCTCGAAAAACAAACATAACCACTTGGCTAATTCTTATTAACAAGATATAGTTAGATTCACTGGACAAAAGACATTAAAAAAGTAGTGTAATAAAGGTTTAGAAAGACTAAACCATTCTAACACTGGAACGTTTACTTTCGTTCCTCAAATTCAGATGAAAAGAAGATGTCCACCCGCTGAAGTCTCAATTTATATCCTCCCTACTTAGTAGACAAAACGACGCCAGCTTCTGGCCCGCGAGTTTAATTTATCCCTTCTCATTGGAGGAAATGCTTCGTGTTGGAATGTAAGTATCCCGCGTAAATTTTAACGTTCTAGATGACCATTTCTAGTAAACAATATCGAAGTTTCGACATTAGCGTTGGTAATTTATTTTTTAAACAGGTAATTTATGTACAGAAAAAATATAAAATAATGTAATTTAAGGGCGTTTATGACTAAAGATAAAAATGACCGTTACATGCTAAGATGGCAATGAATCAATTGATATTAAATGTCAATGTTTTTATTTTAGACTGATTAAACATGGTAAAAGTAAAACTGTGTTTCCATTTTTAAATGACAGTATAGAACACTTAATCATATCATATTTTTCACCATTACTAAATTGAACCATTTTTAACAATGCTCAGTCACAATTTACTCACAAATTAGTTTTTGACATTTACGATTACTTTGATTTTCTTCTTTTTACCATGACCTTCTCAATAAATATTAAAATGAGGTAAATATGCATAGATGTCAATGTAAGACAATTCGAACAGTTATTGTAGTTTAGTTTTTACTATTTTTGGTAAAACTATTATATATTATAAAAAGTGTGGTTGCTGTTAATAGTTTTTCATGGCCTCCTCACGAAAATTAACCATTTCTTCTAGAGATAAATATGATATGATATATCGTTGGATAGCCAATTTGTGACCGAATAATAAAATAATGTACAGGATATTCCATTTAAAAAAACAGAAGTTATGTCTATATCTCGAAAACTGAGGCATGCATAATTTTCTTCTCATCAGCAACGGATTCTACTCAAAAAAGTGTCTTGAGAATGTGTTACTCGATTTTCGATTCTATACTTGATAATTGAGATATAAAGGTCATCCAAAAATGCCAATTTTCTAAAAACGCTCTGTAGCTCGGTAGTCGAAAAAGGTAGACGATCGCGGTTTGCGTCGTTGTTTATTTCTGGAAAATCGAGCTCAGGACACCTATATTAGTTTTTGTCTATCTACCGTAGTTTTAGGGAAATCCTCAAATCCCATCTAATTTGGTCCAGCCTGTACTTCATCTTATACCACTCGTCAAAATAAAAACATTGCTTTACCAATCCAAAGATCCACTCTAGTCTAGGACTATTTTATTTATAATTGCTATAAGATGTGTAATCATCTTCCCAACAATCTCAAAGACAAGGTTTCAAATAGCCAATTCAGGAAGGTAGTTAAAAGCTTGCTAATTGTCAAACCTTATTATAAGCTAGAAGAATATTTCAACGATACGTTTTAATGTAATAAACCGCTGCCCAAGGAATCACTACTTCCACATCCAGATTTTCTATCCAAGTCACAACCAAAAAAATTTGTGGAAATAATTGTTTATGGAACTTTAATAATATAATATTTGAAATCTTCTACCCCAAAAACCCATAAAACGATACCCCTCATCGGTAGATGGGTGGTGATAGGGGGTGGTAATGAGGTTGGATGAAGTAAAAAAATATTTTGAGGTTTCTGGTTCTTGTACACACACTAAATCACAATTTTTTTCATCCCCTTTAATAATGGAGGTGGGGGTGGTAATAGAGGTGACTAATACCAAAATTTTTTTTGAGACCTTAGCTTCTCTTGTATATACTAAATATCAATTTTATGGACTCTTACCTGCTTGATTTACCTATTTATCCCAAATTTACCAATTTACCCCCAATCCTTCGACGGAATAAGATGAAAATATAATCTAGTTCCAGATCTCGTTAAAGTACATATGGGTACCAAATTTCAAGTCAATATCTTAAACGGTTCCAGAGTAAACCTGCGCACAAAAAAGACAGACCGACAGACAGACCGACAGACCACCAGACTGACAGACAGAAATTTTTTTTCGCTCAAACTTAGAATCTCGACGTTTTATGACATTCTAAGCCTATTTGAACAATAAAAATTTTTAAAAATTTTTTGTCTTTACTAACTTCTGAATGTGGAAGTAATAATTGATATTGTATTTATTTATTTTAAATTGTTTTTACTGCATTTTCTGATTCTACTGTTATATATATATTTGTTGTACCTATGTGTTTCTATATTCTTTTCTTAATTTCTTCAAATACTTTAGCACTGTGTACTTTGTCAATGAGAAACTGCATTTTCTGAACAATAAAGTATATTTTGATTGATTGATTGATATTTGCATATATAGTTTAGCATAAGCAAGAAATTTTGATGACGGGCCTAGTAGATAAGTACTTTATCTCTGCTATAGGAAGATACTTTCTTTAATTTATATTACTCTTTTTATTTTTCTTTATTTACTTGATTCATTGGATTTCTTTTACCGATTTTATTTATTTATTCGTTTTATTCGTTATATTAGTTTTATTCATTTTATTAAATTTATTTGTTTTATTCATTTTATTTATTTTGTTTTTTTGTGTTGTATTTATTTTGTTTATTTCATTGGCCTATGCGGTATCTAACAATACAAAGACCATTTAGAAGATAGGGACCACACATTCTTAACGAAAAAAATATAATAATTGGGTAAGATAGATTTCCTGTCAACACTAATATCGGTGATTCGTGAAATCTTTAAAAAGTATAATTCGTATACACATTTTTATTTTCAACCTTAATGCATATTCCTAATGCGACAGCAAAAACAAACTGTAGGGAGTTGTTATTGGAGAAAATGTTGAATAGACTCCGGCGGACCATTCTACAACAATTCTGTAAATGACAAATACCCCAAATTGAAAATTAAGAAAGTTTCCGTCTCCCAGGCACAAAAACATTTTAAACCGCGAAAGACCCTAACCCAAAGAAATGTCCTGAGAAAAACAAATTGACTAAAATAGATTTGATTAATACTTTTCAATTTAAAACCTTTTTCCCAGTAGATATAAGGGACAATAATTCATGACTGTATAATAAAAAGATTGTCTTTGTATAATAAATTTGGCCAATGGTTTATAAAAAATGACCGCTAAGGTCATACGATCCTGCTGTTGAGGGTGATTGAACGCATCCCCTTGTTTGAAGTGACGAGAGTTGTGGTTTCAATAAAAACTTGTCAGGGCGGCTGAGTAAAATGAGGAACCCTTGATTTGTAAGTTGGAAAGTGTGACAGGGGCTGCTCTGTTATTTTTAAGGGAACAAAGGGCAGGAAGCGAAGGCACAAATTTCTGCATTACACGCTGTTAAAATATTGTCTCTTAAAAACTTACTACTTATTTTCCATTTGAATTCAAACACCGCCTTATTTTATAAGCAGATTATCGTGGCTATGCGTATTTTGATGATTTGGTTTGTGCTCCAAAAAGGGGGGGCTGCTTGAAACTTTTATCTCCCTTTTTTTATTTTTTTTAAAAAGGTGACATTACATAAGAATTCACAAATTAAAATATATGTTCATATTTCAAAAAAAGGTGCAGTTATCTAATGTTTGTATTTAACGAAATTTCCACACATACGTATTCGTTATACCGCGGGAACTAGGTGGCTTTTTTGGTAACTCATAGTTACAAGTATTTTCTGTGCGTTGATTAATTCTATCGAACTTAAATAACAACAAAATAGACTTCTGGCATATGTCAACCCGTCGATTTGGTCTTGGTTCAAGATATAGATAACAAAAAAAATTATGTCATCGTTACAAGACTCATTTTTTTGTATTCGTACACCTTTCATGCCTAAAATGAATAAAATAGTGAAAGTATGCGACGGCAGGGGCGAAACCATAAAGGTCAAAGTTGTCAAAAAATGGAGGTATAGCACGTGATCGTTACAAGCTTTTTTTAGATTGAGAATATTTATGTAAATATTTTAAACAGAATAAAAATTCTCAGAAAGAAACTCCTGTCAGTATTGAAAATAATTTGATTTTGTTCGCATATTTCATCTCAGAACTGTAAACTCATACCGCATCTGCTCATTTCAGTCAATTTAATACGATTTCCATATCCCGTTATATTTCGGGGTTTAGATATCACTGACAAATGTTCTGTAACTTATTTCTTATGTTGATAAAGTCCCCTTAACAAATGAATATGCTCCCCAGAACAAGGTAACCGTCGAAAAAATTTTCAAGTGCATATAAACGGTACTGTATTTTTCAACTTTCAGCCAAATGAATGCAGACATTTTCTGCTATTTTTCTTATTATCTCAGGTTATAGTAACCGTATAGCAATAATAAAAATACTAAACTGTTCGCAATTAAATTATGAATAAGACTAGGCAACGAGAAGCAGTAGTACGTATTTATCAGCGAAATCTGAAAATGGCGAAAGATTCTGCCGAAACGTCTGTTAGACAACTACAGCTCCTCTAGGGGTCTATGAGTCACGCGGGACTACACTTAGAAATCCACAACATTTCATATCACACTCGCGAAAACAACAATTCTTCATATTACTCTCTGAAGCAACGAAGCAGCTGTAGCTCAATTACAAACACTATTTCGTACATTATTTCGTGACGACATCCAACAGAGTTGCTCATATGTAACCACCTCAGTTAAAAAAAAAAACAGATTACTTAATAAAGTAGTGTATTGGTATTGAGTAGCGTAAAAGCCAATCTAAAGGCGCGTTTGCACGCATCCAGTAATTTAGTCGAGTCGTTTAGTAATTTAGTACTCGACCAATGCTGACAGCGTGTTTTAGTCGAGTAATTTAGTGGAAAGCAATGAAAAGCAATTACTAAATTACTCGACAATCTCTACACTCGACTAAATTACTGGAATACTGGATGCGTGCAAACGCGCCTTAAAATCAGCGTTAGCTGCCGATCCGCGCACGACCCCACACTCGCCGCGCACAATGTTACCGCAATTATGCCCATAGATTTATTTTAGGTACCCATAATAGTTGTTAATCATAAATGCACGCCACTCATACTTTTAGTTGTGGATTATTTTCAACAAGGAGAGAAAGAGAGAGAGATAATCATTTTGGAACAATCTGCCCAAATTTCAAGAAAAAATATCAATATGATTATTTATAATCTACTAAACGCAAAAATTAACGTATCACGGATTCAAATGCAAGTAGAGCATCCATTTTTTTTAAACGTTTCATAAACTTTCATAATTCGTTTATCGTTTTTGGTTTCACAAAAAATTAACGTAGTTATTATACTCTTCGCAAATACGAAAAGGAAGAGTATATTGTATTTGATCGGCACATTTCTAAAACCGGAAACATCGCTCGCAGACAAAAAATTTTCATATCATTGTGTTAGTGAACGAATTCTGAACAACTTTCAAAATGTCCGTCTGCCCGTCCGTCTGCCCGTCCGTCCGTCCGTCCGTCCGTCCGTCCGTCCGTCCGTCCGTCCGTCCGTCCGTCTGTCCGTCCGTCTGTCCGTCCGTCTGTCCGTCCATCTGTATGTCCGTCACGTTTCTTGTAAGCACGATAATTCAAGAAAGAAAAATCCAATTGTATTTAAATTTGGACCGTAAGTTAGTGTTAGCTAGAGGAAGAACCCTATTGTTTTTGAATAAAATCGATCGGTAAATAAAAATGTTATTAATGATTTTAATTTTTGGATTTTTATATAATTTATGTAATTGAGTAGAAATCTGGTGGAATGATATTTCATTTTAATATTTAAATATTTTACAAATATACATTTCATAATGTAATATACAACCGTGAAAATATGATTTTAGCGTCTTATAATGTCAAAATTTACATTTTTTACGAGTAAGGTGGTGGTGTAGTTCTTACGCTTTTAATTGAAATTGACTCGGAATCCAAAGGTCCCGGGTTCGAAGCCCAAATGGGGTTTGGTATGTTGTTTTTTATTTTTACTTTATTTTACACTGAGTCTTTTATCAACTAAGTTCGTACTATAGAATTAAAAATATCTAAAACTAACATTATTTACAAAAAACTGCGAAGAGTATCCTATAGAATGTGCAACAATTATATAAAAAGTTCAGTGAACAAGCGAAGAGTACGTTTTTATCTTGTTTGAAATTGTTTATACGTGCAACATCCATAATTAAAATCAAATTCCAAAAAATTGGTTTAAGTTTGAATTTTTTTCTTTCTAAACACCACTATAAAGTACATGCAAAAATCTACACTTTAGAAGAAAAATTGAAAAAAAAAAAGAAATTTCGAAATTGTTGGTTTTTAGCCGTTTGAATAAATATTTTGCCTAAAATTTGGCCCAAATTTGGTTTAGTTCAATAAACGGTATGGTTCTACCAACTTTTGTTAAAATTGATGCGTTATCACATCATATTTCTTAAACTGTTAAAAAAGGCGGTTTTTTGAGATTTTTTTTTTTTTCAAATGAACAAATTATCAAAACGTTTTTTAATATGCATTGTCTTATTCATAATTTTATAGCGAACAGTTTGGTATTTTCTTTTGCAATACGATTATTATGACCTGAGATAATAGGGAAAGCAGCAGAAAATTTCTGTGTTGAAAAAGAAATTGTTAAAATTTTACAAGAAGCCCATGGACGAATTTAATACAAAACTGCTCACAGCACTTGTTATTATACCTACAACAAATTAAAACAATAAAATTGCTGTAGTCAGAGAATTCCTTATTCACCTATTTTAATCCTTAATTTAACCGCACTATGTAATTCAGTAATATTACGGTTCAAATTGCGATATATCCGACAAAATTCATAAAGTTTTGAAAATTGGCGGAAATAATCAGGACAGCATATGTAATAATAAACCGAAAAGTTCCCACCTCTAAATTGTGTGCTTCATCTCCTACGACATAGTATTCACCCCAATTTTCGCTTTTTTAAAATCATCTCATGGATGATTTTAATGGTGCATTTTACGACAAGAATACCTATGTACAAAAGTGTTCTACAGGAAATTCTCTACAAAAAAGGTTTTTAGACCATTTCTCCTCAAACGAATAGTACGTTGGTAAATCAGGGCCGTAATTAGCGCAAGTCATATAATTCGTTATCTATTTACCATCACCGAAATGTTCGGTGGGAGACCGATTTATTTTAGCTTTATACAACTGTACCTCGGCAGAAAAAAGTATAGATGAATACAGATTTATGTCTTTTAACAGACTAGTTGGTAAAGCCAGCCACACTGTTATGTTGTCAAAACTTCCACCAACTTCTGCTGCCGCTCGGCAACACTGTTATCGAGTTTTTCACCAAATTCAAACATGGTAGCTCAAAGCTACCGATTGGGGGTGGAAAAAAGTTGGCGGTATATTAATCCCAATAATGACTATAAAAGAACCAGCTCCCGAATCTGTTTTAACGCTTATTTCATGTTCATGTAAATTAGGGTGCGAATACAGGTGTAGTTGCAGAAGAGCAGGCTTGCGTTGCTCTACAATGTGTTATCATTGCCATGGACAATCATGCTTGAATGTTGAATCTGTGGAAGACGACCAAGATTTATAATTAACATTTGATAATTAGTGGATTAGGCCTACAGGGGATACCACTTTAAAAAAAACGCGCCAAGTACTTTACCTCTAGGGTGGTGTGGAAATAAGTACAACACGGTCTTTTTATAGAGGTGAGGGGGTGGAAGTTGTATATTTATTAAAATTGTAAATAAATTTTAGTGCCTACTGCTATTTTAAGCGTTAAACGTTAAACTTTAAGGTAGATCGTACTGTAGAGAGTGCTAGTCGGAACCAACCCTTATGTTTGCGCCATATTTCCCACGTTATTATTAATTTTAGGAAAAAAGTGGTAAAAACCTTTTTGATTGAGAATTTTCCAAGGAACAATTTTGTATATAGGTATTTTTGTCGAAAATTACACCGTTGCCGAGATAATCTAGAATAACTCAAAATGGGGGTAGAAGGGACGTCCTGGGGGATGAAGCACACTATTTAGGGATGGGAACTTTTTGGTTTAGTAATCTTTATGCTATTCCCAACATACCCACCATTTTTCAAATCTTTATCAATTTTGTCGGAATAAAAACATAATATTCCTGAACTAATGATTGAATTTTGATCTCTGTTGTAATTTTCGGATTTAAAATAAGTTTGCTCAGGGAAAAGTCATGTCATGGGAAATTTACTTAGTAAAGTGCTCAGTTACTCGGTAATTTTACCAGTATGTACTTTTTTATCAGTGTACATAATATCGACAATGAGGGTGGTGTAAAAATAAGCAAATAATGAAATCAAACATATTCTTGATCGACTTCAAAATCGATATTAGGTAATAAGGTTCAATCAACCGGGCAACAGTAAAATTATTTATCCACTCTTATTAGATTATATACTAATTAATGAACTGTTTTTCAACAATTAATAGTTTCCATAAACAAATACCATGAGTTATAATAATTCACTTGTACAGTGTCAATCTCCTTTACCTTCATGCCTAGCCTGTCCAATTGATATAACGCGCGACGCAAAGGTGGCTCTGTCCGAGAGAAATGCTTTTCCGATACGGTGAAATAGAACGGTCCATTATTATTGAGGGGAGGAAGGCGATTAACATGTTTGAATAGTTTTGACGTTTTAAAATCAAGTTAAGTAATAATTGTTCGAGAAATGATGAATTCGTTTAGTGAAGATGAACTATTATGTAAACCGCCAGAAATAAGACAAGTAGCTAATGATACAATACATAATTTATTACCCGCAAAATCGGAGAACAAATATAAAAGTGTGTACAAAAATTAAATTTTACATTTAATTTTATTAATAAACAAACTGAGTAATTTAAACAAAATTTCCTCAATTTAATATTTATTGTTATAATCGTAGATAAAGTATAGTATTCAACTTACGATAATGGTAATAACTCACTTGATATGCGTGAGTTATTACCTACATTACCACGCGTTGAATAATATACTAATTTCATAATTTTTTTTTGTTAATTATTTTTTCAAAATTTCTTTGTAACCAAATAAATACAAAGCTGTAATGACGTCCCTCTAAGAAGCCGTAAATACAAATGCTCTTTAATAAATTAACAAACCTTCTAATAAACCGCTCCCAATTATAGAGTTTCGATAAAAAACGATAATAAATGTCCCGAACTTTGTAACTATTAAAAAAGTCAGCGTAGCTCATACGGCTGTCGCACGCTAGCTAAAGCGACAATAGGGCAAGAACCACCGAAACTAAGCCCGTAGACTTCATGCGCCATGATACTTAATCCATGGATTTATTCTCTTAGGTTATCTGAGCCGTATATCTCTCCCGAGGACCGCGGTCTGCCGAGGCATACTAATAGTAAACCTACAGATTGTACTGATAAATAGATACCGCAACCAATGTGCGCTATTTATGAGCGGATTTCTCACCATCACGACTTGCTTGTGAATTTAAGACGTCCAATAATTTCTTACTTTCCCCACTATTGTTTGATCCAATGTTTTTTGGTGGATAATTTTGCTCGTGAGATCAAATAGGACTGTTTCTGAGTTAACTAACTGAAGTGTAGATAAGTAAATGTACATCAGTAAATAAAAAGTAATTATACCGAATTATTTACGAAGTACAGGGTGTATGGAGTAATAGTGCAAATATTTTGCACTATGATACAGTGACCTAAAATTAATGAAAATTTCTTATAAATTATTCTAATTCAAACCTAGTGTCTTAATTAAAATTATTGAAAAATAAGCAAAATATTCAGATGAGAAGTACGATTATAAACAGAAGAATGAAGCGACAAGACAGACGCACAGTGGGATGAAACCCTACTGTGCCACCCAAATCACTCTACAGGTCTTCTAGTTAAAGTTATCAGAAACTTTTTTTTTCAAATGTTCCTTTTGAAATTCGCTATCAATTTGTCGAGACGGATTTTTTATTTTCAGCTGCAATTTTTCACAGCAAATATCTTAAAACCGGTTACTTTAACGAGAAAAATGCTCAGGAATGAATTTATAGAGCGGAATTTTCTCTATAAGATGCATATATAGCGGGTTTTGACACAAGTGATTTTTTCCACAAAGCTGTGTTTTTCGACTCCACGCAATTATATCAGAGGATAATATGTACTGTTCACTCAAAAGAAAATTTGGAGTCATGTTTCAGCTTTGAGCTTGCTTCAATCCCTCTTCCTCTCTTCGATGAGAAAGAGTTAATGAGAAAAACTAAGAAATCGTCTCTGTATGATATTTTCAATGCTGTACGAGAGGCCAATATATTTTTCCGATTGCCAGTTCATTTTTATGGCGGCAATTTGATTCACTGTGAAGTATGGCCGAAGCTGGGTACCTTTGACGACGTTTGTACAGCCTACGTTCACTTTATTCGTAATCATTATGGCCAAAAAGTGACTGTAGTGTTTGACGGATGTGGTGACAATGCCTGCAGTACGAAGAGCATCGAAAGGCAGCAGCGACTTTTGAAACGCATTTCACAGGAAATTATTTTCAATAAGAACACGCCACTGACTGAAACGCAAAATAAAATGATAAACAATCTCACAAACAAGGAATGGTTTAATTCGCAATTGGTGGAGAGATTTAAAAACGAGAGAATCAAAACAATTACTGCTGTAGACGACGCAAACGTACTCATAGTTCAAACCGCCTTAAATGAATCTCATTAAAACGATACAGTGGTCATCGTCGGACAAGATATTGATCTTCTCGCATTGATTATCGCTTTCGCACCTGAAGATAAAGATATCCGTTTCTTAAGAGAGGCTCAGGGAAAAATAAAAAATAAAGCTTACAGTTCTCGTGACTTGCAGTCCTCGAAAGTTTTAAAAAGCTATAAGGTTTTGTTTGTCCACGCGTTCAGTGAATGCGATACCACTTCAGCTTTCTTTCTACCAAGCTGCCACCCACATCTGAGGCATTACGTCAACATTCTTATAAAGTATTTCTCCAAATTCATCCTTGGCGAAGAGAAAACTTGGAACCAACCTCGGAACCAACGGAATGGGGTTGGAAAAAACATTTTAACACCCATTTATACCACTGAGTTACCAGCACCAATTTCCACCCTAAAGCTAATATCCTACAGCTGCAAAAAGGGGCTGAAAACGATGCAGCTCTGTTGAGGTTGGTTTGCGCTGTTCAACAATGTGCTCTAATTGCCATGGGCAAGACTGTTTAAATTCTGAATTCGAAGAAGAGTTCGTCGATGAGGAACCCCTCAATGAGTAAAATTGGAAAGAATTTTAGTGAAATAGGTCCAGAGGAGAAACCACTTTAAAAAAAAATACACCGAGAGCTCTACCTCGTGGCTGGTATGGAAACGAGCTCAAATTGAAGAACACAGCTTTGTGGAAAAAAAGGGGAAATAGTATATTGTGTATTTAGGTGTGAAAGCAATACATTCCCGGACGACGATGCAAAAGCATCGAAGTCCGGGAATGTGCTTTCACACCGAAGTACACATACTATTTTTTCTGAAATCAAATCAATATTATTATAAATTAAGGAATTTGTATTAATGCATAACATTTCTTCAGTACAATCTAACTGCTTACTAATAAATGCAATTTTAATGTGAGTTGGTTTGTCTGCGTGTATTTATTTAGTGTCTAAAATATACATAAGAAACCGTACGGGAATGTTGATCGTTGCTTGGCAACGGATCTTTTCCGGTCTGTTTTGTGATAGTTTCTTAGCAACGGACTAAAATACTGGAATTGTGCATTTTTCGATCTGAAATCGCGCCGAAAATGTAGGCATTGCCGATGGATTTCAGAAAAAATACATAAAAATCAGTTGCGTCAAAACTCGCTACATATGCATCTTATAGAGAAAATTCCGCTCTATAAATTCATTCCTGAGCATTTTTCTCGTTAAAGTAACCGGTTTTAAGATATTCGGCCGGAATAGGATCGATTTTTACCTCTGAGCCCCAAACTACCCCTCTGTTCGGACGCTGTTAGCGCGAAATAGGTGAGGATAAGCTTAATAGGACACTTTTTATGCAGAATTTAACGACAATTTTTTTTATTCCCTATACTTTTTTCTCTTCCGATGAACGGTTTACAAGATAAAAGTGTAAAACCAGCGTTAAGTTCCCATTGGGGGTGGTTTTTTGCAAAAAAAAGGACGTTCCACACCTAAATTTGGGAGGAACTTTTCGGGTATCCATGTTTAACCCCATCTAGAGTACGCATCCCAAATATTATTACTTTATAAATTATTTCTTCTAAAATATCTAATTCACGTGGACTAATTTGCACAAGTCAATATTTAAATTTACAAATATATACATACACTTATCTCGCTAACATATAAGATATAAACACTAACATCAGGAATTTAACAAAACGCAACATTTTCTTATATCTTATTAAAATTATATGATAAAAATTCATCATATGAATAAAAAGTTTTTCCAGCAGATGGCCCTTATTGTTTTCTTGAATGCCAGATCTGGTAGTCTTATTATATTAATTGGCAATCTATTATCAAATTTGGGTTCTAAAAGTTGAATTCCTCTTCGACTTTTAATTAAACTGACATACGGTACTGTTAACATATTTTTGTGTCTTGTACTAAAGTGGTAGACACATTTTCTGTTTACGCTTTGAAGATACAAATCCTTTCCAGCATACAAAAGCAACTCATAAATATATATTGAGGGTAACGTGAGTATCTTTAGTCTACGAAACTGTTCTCTACGTGCACATGCTAGGTCAATTTATCATCTAGATAAACTCCCAAGAATTTTGCTGACTCCTGAAAACATTGTGCCCTACCTTATTACGCAATGAGAAGATCATATGCACTGTTTTTTCTCTATTTAATGTAAGTTTACTTGACTTGAATCACTGTTCTGCCTTTGACTGCGCCTCACATGCCATTGCAGAAAGTTGTTCAATATTCTTGTTTTGAATCGAAATAGCCGTATCGTCTGCAAACAGTATGTCACTAGAGTGTTCGCTTGAATATCGAAAATCATTCACATATATTAAAAATAGGAAGGGGGCAAGTACTGAGCCTTGGGGTACCCCATGTGTTATTTTTGTTTTATTTGAATGTGCATTATTTACTTTAATCGTTTGATATCTATTTGTTAAATATGATCTTAGTAATGATACACTGTTATGACAGAATTTTACCTCTTTAGCTTTTCTAGCAGTACTTTGTGTGAGACGCAGTCAAACGCTTTGCAGAGATGGTATTTTCTGATTGCCTTAAACCAAATTGCTTATTATAATGGTATATTGTGTAGTTAGGTGTGAAAGCAATACATTCCCGGACGACGATGCAAATTGTCCGGGAATGTGCTTTCACACCGAAGTACAAATACTATTTTTTCTGAAATCACAATCAATATTATTATAAATTAAGGAATTTTTATTAATGCATAACATTTCTTCATTACAATCTAACTGCTTATATTACTAATAAATGCAATTTTAATGTGAGTTGGTTTGTGTACGTGTATTTATTTACTGTCTAAAATATACATAAAAAACCGTACGGGAATGTTACTTTCCCAACCTAGGCCGGGAAAGTAACATCCCCGTACGGTTTTGTTGATCGTTGCTTGGCAACGGATATTTTCTGGTCTGTTTTCTGATAGTTTCTTAGCAATGGACTAAAATACTGGAATTGTGCATTTTTCGATCCGAAATCGCGCCGAAAATGTAGACATTGCCGATCGATTTTAGAAAAAAAATATTGTTGGTCTCAAAATAATTTTCTATTTGCTCCGAAAAGCATTTTTCCACTATTTTCGAAAAGATTGGTAGTAGTGACACAGTCCTATAGTTATATGCATCATTTGCATCTCCTTTTTTAAATATAGGAATTACAATAGCATCTTTAAGACAGTCTGGAAGGCATAATAATACTGTAATGTGTTACAACCCTTAGAATGAATGTAGTGTATTTGCACCTACTCGAGAAACCTACCAGAAGTTAGTTCTGGTGACATCTGGAATGATCTAGAGAATGGTGGCGTCATCACAGAACAATCGAGATCTGTCATTTTTGGGTATAAAAGACCGACCACATTCTCGGCGAGTAGTTCAGTAGTTCAGAAAGTATAGAAAGTGAGGTTAAGACTTCAAAGATAAACAAAGTGATAAACATTGTGATTTTTAGTCAGTAAAGTGTATCTAAATTAATAATAGTATTGTGAAGTATCCAGTAAATATTTAATAAAGTGTGTTAGTGGACATCTCTTGTTATAATTTTTGGAACCCACGGGTGGAAACACGTCACAATACTTTATAAAAATGGTGCCAATAATGATTTTTTGTAATGCTGAAAGTGTCACTTTATGTGCACTTCATAATTCAATGCACGCCGTAGTCAGGTCTCAGTGAATTGTATTTCCTCTGTATAGACAGTAAATATATTTTTAGAAAGCGTCATAATGAACGAGTCTTATAAATAATAGTTTTCGATTTTAGTTATTCTTTGTTTGCTTCCAGTCATCTCGTCAATAGAAAATGGAGATAGTTCGATTCAATACATCAACACAAAAGTTGAAACCGCTTTATCTAAAATAAGATATAAAAATATTTTACATTGAAAAGTGACTTTATTCACCACATTTTTGTTAACCGAACTGAACACAGATATTCCAACCTGGAAATGTTCCCAACAAATGCATTCCGTAATCACTGAATAACTGAAATGTTAAAAATCAAAATTTAACTGTAATTTTCTAGTCATTCCAGTAGCTCGAATTTATTGAAGTGTTCAGTATGCGTCCTGAATTTTCAGATATACCTATCTCGCGTTCTGTTATAAAACGTACATATAAATTATACATTTTGGTGCCTGCGTGAATTTTCGCTTGTTTACTTGATTATTCATTTTGACGGAAAATAAAAACAGCGAGTAAAATATTTATTGCGTTGCTATATCATAATAAGCATTGTTTCGTACAATAATTTATTTATTTATTTGTTTATTTAACAATCATATAGGTAAATAACCCAATTATAGATTGTGTTTATATTTTTATTTTGAGCAATTTATTTACAATATCTTCCTACAGTTACTAATAGGTTCATTTGGAATATAAAAATATTTAAATAATTATCTAGAGTTTATTACTTGATGGACATCACTTTTTAACAACAATAATAATATAAATAATTTTAGAAATCTTAGAGTCATGTCTTCACAGACGCAGTATTCTCTGCATGCTGTTAGACGCTGTATGGCGCATCTAACAGCATGCCGCCGCCATCTGTCGCGGTTGCCTGCTAAGCGTACGAGCTGAGTTCTTTCATTTCATGTTTTGACACAAAGCACTCAATCGGAATATGTAAAAATGTAAAACTAGTATAGAAAAATTTGTAAAATTATTTACACAAGACTTTCTTCTGGTTTCATCCTTTATGTATGAATAAGTTTTTCTGTTAGTTGACCATCCTGTATATTTTTTTATTAAAATTATATCAACTCTTTTCCTCTCAATAGTGACAACTGCATTTCAAATATCATTTTCCACTGTCTTTTCTTTTTTTTCAAAATAACCACCCCATATATTTTTACTAAAAGTATGTCAGGTTTTCTTCTCGATGATTCTGTCAACTACAGTCCAAATATTATTTCCACTAAAGTTTCTTAATTCATTATTTTTTAGCAGCATTTTTCATATTTTTCTTCCTTGATAGTTAACAACAGGCACAATATTATCGAACTCCGCCACATTTTTTGCAACTATCCAGTGGAAGTATAGTAACGACAATTTTTTTTTTTTTAATTTTTATTGTTCAAATAGGCTTAGAATGTCATGACACATCGAGATTTTAAGTTTGAGCAAAGAAAATTTCTATCTGTCTGTCGATCTGTCTGTCTGTTACTTTTTTTTGTGCGCACGATTACTCTGGAATCGTTTAAAATATTGACTTGAAATTTGGTACACGAATGTATTTTTGATGAGATCTAGAACTAGATTATATTTTCATCTTATTCCGTTGAAGGGTTGGGGGGTAAATTGGGGTAAATAGGTAAATCAAGCAGGTAAGAGTCCATAAACTTGGTATTTGGTATATACAAGACAAGCTAATGTCTCAAAAAAATTTTTGGCATTAGCCACCCCCATTACTACCCCCACACCATTATAAAAGGGAGTAAAAAAAAATGTGATTTAGTGTGTGTACAAGAACCAAATGCCTCAAGATATTTTTTTTACTTCATCCATCCTCACTACCACCTCCTATCATTACCCCTACCCCACTACTGATGTGGGATATCGCTTTTTGGGAATAAACAATTATTTGACAGTTGGGTTAACTGCATGCGAAGTATTATTGCCCTCCGTCACATTTTTTTAAATTATTTTTTTAACTTAGAAGGTGATTGGGACATGGCGCACGCCATCTTATCGTAAAAATATTAAAGTTGTTTTCAGCGTAAACTGAATTTCAATAAATGAAGTACTGGTTATGTAATAGAATTTAATTTGACAGTTTGACAGTTTGACAGTTTGACATTTGACAGTACGCCAATGGTTTAAAAAAGAGTGACCAGTGTTGTATTATTAATACCGATATATCATATCACACTGCCTTAGGTTTTTAAGGTGATTCAAGTACCTTTCAGATGCAAATTATACGATTTTATTTAAAAACATTGTACCTCATTTAATAAGGGAGATAATTAAAAAAAAAGTATTGTTCGTAGATTATAATGAACATGTTAAAAAAATCTAATTTTTTTTTTGGAGTTTGGGAGGACGATGAAAGGGTCTGGCTAATCACCCTCTAGATAAAAGAAATAATCGTAATTTAGAAATCTGTTTGCGTTGGTCGATAGTCAATTAATATTTCTAACGGTAACAAAAAACTGCATCAAGATTAACCTTCTCGTTCCAAAAATATAGCAGTCAAAATATGGCCCATATTTTATATAATCATTATTTGAAAATACCAAAATATTAGATAATGACAGTTTATATATTTTAGATGCTCTGAACTATGTGAATCCCAAGACAAAGAATAATTCGAATCATGGCCACATAACCCGTTCTATAACAAACCAATACAGTATAGAATAGGATAGAATAGAATAAGTATTTATTCAATAATACAAAATGTATAGAACACGTCAAAAATGTGGTTTAAAGTTGTAACATTAAAAAATAGAAACAAAATGAATAAATACAAATTTCTTAAATAAGTATCTATCATTATCATAGGGTATAAAATATAAATATAAATAATTGTTTAAAACTTTGATGATAAAATACACTTTCAAAATGTAACTTAATTTAATTGTTACAGTAAAATTTTTAATCAAAAGTAATAGTGAAGAAATCTTCAATTTTGTAAATTGTATTTTTACACAAAAAGTCTTTTAAGCAATTTTTAAAACGTTTAAATGGCAACTGTTTCACATGGTTTGGAAGAGTATTATAGATGCGAGTTAACTGATATGTAGCACTTTTTTGTACTTTAGTTCTTGTTGTTTGGATAGGATTTAAATATGGATTGGTCGTCCCTCTGGTGTCATATGTATGCACTAGTTCTTGCTTGCAATTGGATTTTACAAAACATGCACTTTCATAGATGTAAATGGATGGTAAGGTAAGTATATTCTTTTCCTTGAATATGATTTTACATGATTCATGAAATATGCTTCTGATGCAGGATTTTTGGATTTTAAATATTCGATGTGCCTCTACTGAGTTACCCCAAAAGATGATGCCATATTTTATGCGAGAATGGATGTAAGCGTAGTATGCGCTTAAACTTGCTTCTTCATTTACCGATGATGATAACATTTTTAATGCGTAGTTGAAACCACTTAATTTGCCTGAGATGTAGTTTATGTGGGCTTTCCAGTTTAATTTGACATCTGTATTTATTCCTAGAAACATTGTGTTATCAGCTGTCATGAGAACTTCATTTTCAAAGTCGACTCGTAAGTCTTTATTTTTATTCTTCTTCTTTTAACTCTAATAGGGTTGTTTTCGATACGTTTAGTTTAAGGTTATTTTGCAGGTACCAGTCATGTAGTTTTTCTAATACTTGTGTTATTTTTTCTTCCATGACTTCCAAGGTTCCTATTACAATGGATGTATCATCGGCAAATGATGATGTTAAGTGATTTGCGATATTTGGTAATTCATTCACATACAAAAGGAATAAAACCGGTCCAAGAATGGAACCTTGTGGTACACCTCGTTCTACGGTATAACCTTCTGATATTATTTATTTTCCTATATGTTCGTCTTCTGTCACTATGAACTGTTTTCTATTTTCTAGATAAGATTTGAGTAACTGCGCAATTTGTTCACGGAATCCAAGAATTTCTAATTTTTCAAGTAGCGTTTCATGATGTACACTGTCAAATGCTCTTGAGAGGTCCATGTAGATACATGCTGTATGTTGGTCTTCGTTTATAAAATTGATTATGTCTTCTAATAACTGAAACGTTGCTCTCGTTGTGGATCGTTTCTTTATGTATCCATTTTGTTTATCATGTAGAATACCGTATTTGTAGAGAAAGTTATACATCCTAGTTGCTATAATGTTTTCTATTACTTTTGCTATAATGGATATCAGTGCTATGGGTCTATAATTTCTTATATCTGCTATATCTCCTTTCTTATGTAACAATTTAAGTATTGTGATTTTTAAACTATCTAGAAACATCCCTTTTTGAAAACATTTGTTTATCAGCATAGATAATGACTCAGCTAGTATGTATGCATAGTGTTTAAGGAGTTTTGTAGGAATTTCATCGTAACCAACTGCATTTGTATTTTTGAGCATTTGTATGGCATTATATACTTCGACTGCATCGGTTGGTAATAGAACAAATATTTTTACGCTATACTTAATAAGTGATTTGTCTATTTTGTTGTTTTTGTTTATGTCCTGTACCATGTTTATTGACTGTTCGTTCAGGTTATTTAATGTTTCTTTAGAAGTAACATTTTCTTTCTGAAAATTTGTTATACTAAACATGTTATCTTTTTCTTTACTTTTTGTAATTTCTTTTACAAGTTTCCATGAATCTCTTATTTTATTATTTGACGAGAGGATAAATTGACTGTTATATTTTTCTTTTTCAAAATCTATCTCTTTCTTCAGTTTATTATTGAATTCTTTGTAAGTATTTTTATCTACTTCTCCTTTTAACATACCTTCATACGGCTGTCTTTTTATTTCACATTTAGTCTTTAGTTCTTGTGTTATCCATTTTTTGCTCTTTGAGTTGCTGTGTTTTTGGATCGTTTTAGGACTCACTTCGTTAATTATGTTTAATAATGTATCAAATGCTATTTGACATATGTTCACATCATCATCTGCTAATACCTCTTTCCAGTTGACTTTTTTTAATTTCTCTTCGATTAATGCAATATTTTTGCTTGAGAAGTTTCTCATTTCTCGTTTAATAAAGGTTCTTTTTTCACTTGCTTCTATATCAATTTTTATCTCTTGTGCTAGATGATCGGAGAGTGATGATATTACAACTTTACTTGAAAAGTTTGGTTTATTTATTAATATATTGTCTATCAGTGTTTTGCTCTTCTCTGTGATTCTTGTAGGTTCCTCGATAGCTATTTTTAAATTATAGGATGTTATGATATCTAGAAAATATTTCACGTCCTTGTTTTCTTTATTCAAAAAGTTTATGTTAAAGTCTCCACTTATTATTATTGTGTGCATTTTGTTCTTCGAAACATCTGCTAGAATTTCATCTAGGATATTAAAAAATTCCTTTATATCTCCCAGTGGTGATCTATCTATATTTACAATTATAATTTTCTCTTTTTTTAATTCTACCGCGGCACATTCTAAAATGACTTCAATACTTTTTTGTTTTAGATGTTCAATCTCTAAAAATTCTATATTTTTGTTCACAAAGATACATGAGCCACCGTGTATAGTATTCTCTCGGATGAAACAAGATGCCATTTGATAGTTTCCTCCCTTGACGCTAACCAGTGTTCACTGAACGCTAAAACACTTACACTACTGCCATAGCTTGTCTCTAAAAGTAAAGTAATATCACCCGTCTTATTTTTTATACACTGAATATTCTGATGTACAATTGTTATTTGTTCGTTTGTCCTCTCTGCGTGGCTGTTTCCAGTTCTGCTTGAAAATTTCTGTTCTCCATAAAGACTTGTTCTTCCCAATCTTGTTCACTATTTTTTTTTCAATGCTTTTTGGAAAGATATATTTACTAAAACCCACTCCTTTAGGCCAGAATTTAGGATTGTACACATCTTCTTTTAGTGCATACTCTACTCCCACTTTAAAAGCTTTCATTCGAGTTCGTTTTAGTTTTAATTCCTCTACAACAAATGTTCTTTCTTTCATGTTTGGTTTGGAACTTAAATATTTATGTATTTTTTCAGCTGTAACATGCAGTTTTACTCTTGATAAAAATATCCATATTCTTTTCTGCTCACCTTCTAAGTCTTAATCGGTTCCTCCATCTCCAATTTGAATGTTTTTATTCAATTTTGTTACATCTTTTTTCGATAATACATCTTTGTAGGTCAATTTATTGGGAGTATTCATTTTTAGATTTGATTTTTTCCTAATTTGATGGGTGGAATTTTCCAAATGTATTACTTCTTGCATAATATTCCTCTGCTTTGATTCAAGATCTAGTAGATTTGAGTTTGTTTTTATATTTATATTATGGGTGAATTTTTTTCATTTCCTTGTTTATTTATTTTTGCATGGTCTTTTTTGTTATCGGTGACAGATATTAAAGGTCTTTTTTGCTGCTGGTTTTTATTGCCCTCAGACATAATTTTATATCGTTTATTCTGATTATTAATTATTGTTTCTTCCTTGTTAGTGTTAAAATACGAATCCACTTTTTTAATCAAATTTATTATCAGTTCACTATTTGTTTCCACATTTGAATGCTCTTCTGACTTGCATCAAAGCCAACAAATACGGCCTTTACAAAGTTTACAGATTACATTGGAACTAAAATGCATAATATTTTACCTCTACATTAAAAGAAATAAAATATTTAAGAAAATATAAAATAAAAACTAAGATATATGTACAAGAAAATATAGATCAATTTAAACAAATTTTGAGAAAATAATTTTATTGGGTATATCTCCCGCACTCTATTTATTCTATTACTTAAGGTACTTTTTTATAAACTTTTTTTATCAGTTTAGATATAGGTAGGCATAAGACAAGCTCCTTGTCAGCTTAGGTGCCGTAATTTGTATTATTATGTAATTTGTAAATAGTATTTAATACTTGATATCAGTTAAATATTTTGATTGTAGAATTTATGGACAAAAATAAAATTTCTATTATTGACTCCAGTGGGAGTGATCGGTTGTGCGTCTGAAACCCTCCCACTTAAAAACGTTAAAAAACCTGGTAAAACTGTGTTAAATTTGACAAAGCTTAGGTGGATTGTAGCTTAAGAAATCCGGATTAAATTGACAAAAGAACAAAGTTGAAATATAATTAATATCTTGAAATACAGAGTTATTTAGTGGCAATCAGTGTGGTGCATAAAGAAATGAGCTTAAAGAAACGAATATATAAACACGACCCAAACCCAGGCATAATATAAGAGATAAGTACATCTTAGTTTATTTGTGTCTTAATGACTACAATTGTCTGCCCCATAAAACCATTGAAATGTTTAGGTCCAGACCCTTGAAGAATCGACATCTGTTGACAGATTTAGTTTAGATTATATCCGAAATAATCAACAACGTATCGTAAAATATGGTCATATATTTCTTTCTCTCAAATAATTCTTTCTTTCATAATTATAAAATATACTCAAACGAATTTAATATAAATTAAACCCGCAATAATCAAATGCATTACTTTTAAAGTAGGGACAGAACAATTTTTTACGTAAATTTTCAAGTGAGGTTTTTTATAATTATTAAAAGTACTCAAACGAATTTAATTTGGATTAAACCCGAAATAATTAATGAGACATTGTTGATATACGGCGTCAAAATTGAATTCTCAAATTCTCACAGCACTTCAATGAAGGTATGCGTGGTGCAGGCTTCTTTCAGAAAAATGGAATTTTCTAAGAAAACATACACATACGCCGATGATCTCCTAATCACCGCAGGACCAGGTGCGTAAGAGGGGGGTAAGGGGGGCAACTACCCCCCAGGCCCGGCGTGGTTTAAGAAGTTTGGGATAGTGACAATTATTTCATATCTGTTTTTGCATACCAAATATTAGTTTAACTTTGTTTTTAAACATATGCCAAAAACAGTGAGGTTTTAAGTTCCACTGTGCTGTGTTATGTGTTTATTTGGTTCCCCCCTGGTTGCCCTCCCTCCAGGCGCGGCGCGGTTGAGAATTTTTGGGATAGTGACAATTATTTCATTCCTGTTTTTACATACCAAATATTAGTTTAAATTCATTTTTGCGCATATGCAAAAAAGAAAAGTGAGGTTTTAAGTTCCACTGTGCTGTGTTATGTGTTTATTTGGTCCCCCCTCAGAACACATTCCTGCTTACGCGCCTGCGCAGGACACATCTGGACTGAAAACAAACTTCAAAAAAAGCCTAATAATGCAGTGAGAGTCGTCAACAAAAGAGAGTTGGACCAGCGGAGTGGAACATAAAATACGGAGTCGAAATTGAATTCTCAGATTCTCACAGCACTTCAACGGAGGTGTGCGTGGTGCAGGCTTCTTTTAGAAAAATTGTATTTTCTAAGAAAACATACACATACGCCGATGATCTTCTAATCGCCACAGGACCAGGTGCGTGTGCAGGGGGGCAAGGGGGGCAACTACCCCCAGGCACGGCGCGTGGTTTAAGAAGTTTAGGATAGTGACAATTATTTCATATCTGTTTTTGCCTACCAAATATTAGTTTACCTTTGTTTTTAAACATATGCCAAAAAATTGAGGTTTTAAGTTCCACCGTGCTGTATTATGTGTTTATTTCGTTTCCCCCTGGTTGCCCCCCCCCCCCCCAGAACATATTCCTGCGTACGCGCCCGCGCAGGACACATCTGGACTGAAATCAAACTTCAAGAAAAGCTTAATAATGGAGTGAGAGCCGTCAACAAAAGGGAGTTGGACCAGCGGAGTGGAACACAAAATAGATGAATACTCCCTAAGAACAATGAACAAATTGAAGTACCATAATCAGAAACGGAGGAATCCGAAGGCTCAGAAGAAGAAGAAGATTTATGGAAGCAGAAAAACAAGAGGCAGAAGTCCAGAACCAAAAATACAAGAAAAGGGAGCTTAAACGCTCCCTCACGACACAATGCAGTAACGCATGCCACAAATACCTACACCTCTCATCCCACATTCCTTTACCATGCGCCATGTGGCACTCGCTGCTGGCAACAAGCATGACCTTAGTCCAACCCAGCGTGGACGTAGCAGGCCCAGCTGTATAATCCTTGGGAGTAGCAGAAATGCCTACCGCACGCTGGTAAATCAATCAATCAAATCAATCAAAAATAAAATTTCTATTATTATTATTATTATTTTGACAATATCCACTTCAATAGTGCAGCAGTTTAGTTTCCGAGGTACAGCTCAAGAAATGTACAACTCAAAATATTTCCGAATTCTTGATTTTCTATTATGCGTTGTATATTGTGGTACTTTCTAATAGCCCTTTAAAATAATTTGCACTAAGAAGATTTGTTGTTTTAATAAAAATAGCGTAGAAAAGAAATCAAGATTGAAGAATATTGGCGAAGGTGCCGGGAATTATATTTAAAAATAACAAGTGAAGAAACTATTCGGTCAAATTGGCTGAAACTTTTTCTGCATAAAGTTTGCGTCTTCCTTATCAAAACACTCTTATTAAAATACTTTCGGAAATGGCTCCTTTGACCTCTAATATCCGATCAATAAATTATAAATTCTTGTAACTTTCTCTTTCTTCTCGAGCTATTAATTTATTTATGTAGTATTAGAGGTCAAATGAGCCAAGAAAAGCAGTATCTGCATCCACATTATCTACAATATCATACTAATTGGAACGTTGCATTTGATACATTGATTTAGTTTGCTTTACTTCTACTGCAAATTCGATTCCTGTGATTGTCATATTGTGAAAAATGTACACAATAATATAATTATGAACAATTAACGGGGTCTTCGTGTTGCGCATTAGGGTAATGTGGAATTGTGCTCCCTTAATCCGTATAATAAGACTCTTTATCACTGTCAGTGCTGTCTAAAGGGGTGTGTAAAGTGGAGAAAGCAAGTGCTGCATCCTATCTCTTGGCACTCGTTCCATTGCCTACTTGATTTTCTGGTCGGTTTCGTTGCTGTTGTTCTGAGTGAGCACATTTAAATTCATACGTAGTATTTTATATTTAAAAGGCTCATTTTCTCGCTCCTACTAAGAGAGGAATTCGAAATAGTCGTTTAGGTTCGCCGTTTAGAGCTATTATTTTGTTGCGTTGTCTTTAGGCGACAGACGAAAATACAGGTTGAGGAAAACGCGACGTGATACTGTGGATATTTACAGGTTAATGGAGTGACTTGCTGTTTCAAAGAACTTGCAAATTATTTATACATTCTAGTATTAGATACTGTTCTTCAGGACCTGGTACATACATTTAGTTGCCTGCCTTTGATAATCAATAATCAGTAATTATTAGAAAATATTGTATTTTTTTTTACATTAGAAGCTTATAAGGCATAAGCCAATTTTTTAACACTCGTCAGATGTAAAAAAATTGCATATAAAAGGTTTTGCAGAGCAAGGAAATAAAATAATTTTTTTTCAGATAAAAGTATTATGTCATGATTCCAGATTAATCGATTCTATCGTATAACTATTAAGTCATCAATGTGGACGTAATGACATAATTGGCCATTAGTTCTACTTCCACATCCAGTGGAAGTATAGTAACGACAAAAAAATTTAAAAAAATTTTTATTGTTCAGATAGGCTTAGAATGTCTTGAAACGTCGAGATTTTAAGTTTGAGCGAAAAAAAAAAATTCTGTCTGTCTGTCGGTCTGTCTGTAACTTTTTTTG
Organism: Rutpela maculata; assembly: GCA_936432065.2. Lineage (NCBI taxonomy): Eukaryota > Metazoa > Arthropoda > Insecta > Coleoptera > Cerambycidae > Rutpela > Rutpela maculata. Next base: position 177,027,199 of record OW386288.2, read on the forward strand.
TGGGCACGTTTACTTTGGAACCGTTTGAGATATTGACTTGAAATTTGGTACACGTATGTACTTTAACGAGATCTAGAACTATATTATATTTTCATCTTGTTCCGTCGAAGGGTTGGGGGGTAAATTGGGGTACATTTGCGGTAAATAGGTAAATCAAGCAGGTAAGAATTCATAAAATTGGTATTTAGTATATACAAGAGCAGCTAAGGTCTCAAAAAAAAATTTGGCATTAGCCACCCCCACCCCATTATTAAAGGGGATGAAAAAAAATTGTAATTTAGTGTGTGTGCAAGAACCAGAAACCTCAAAATATTTTTTTATTTTATCCACCCCCACTACCACCCTCTATCACCACCCCCGCCCCACTACCGATGTGGGGTATCGTTTTATGGGTTTTTGGGGTAGAGGATTTCAAATATTGTATTATTAAAGTTCCATAAACAATTATTTCCACATACAAAATTTTTCGTTGCGAGTGACTTGGATCGAAAATCTGGATGTGGAAGTAGTGATTCCTTGGGCAGCGGTTTTTGTAAATGTAACGACACGTAATGGGGCCTTTAGTTTCTGATGCGGCAAAATTATTTCTGTGTGGAAAGAGGTTTATAATAATGTAGAGAGAATAGAGGCAATAAACAAAAAACAATACACAGTATTTCATTACTATTGTGTATGACAACCAAGAATGAATATTTTTAAACCTAAGCATCCATCATTGCCGTCATCTGAACTTAAATTCACAGATTTCACTATTACTTTTCATTATTTGGAAGACTTTTGGCGACATTTCTACTTTAGTTTAGAAATAGTACTGGTAAAATATTATTTAAAGGTGTGGCTAAATCGATACCTACATGTATTGTATTGATAGTAGTTATGGTGAATCTAAAATGAAAACAAAGTATAAATAAAAAATTTGGAATAGAAAAATAATTAACCCATGCCTGGTACCTACCCCTATTTTTAAGCGGACAATCGTCGAATATATTTTATTTAACAGATGAAGAAAAAAGCGCTCGCACTAATAACGTGGAAGTCTAGTAGAAAATTAGTACAGTATCGGTTCGCAAACTACAAAAGATTTATGGAGTGGTTTTCTTTTACTTTTCACTCACTTTTGTACATTTTCTCTATTCAGAATCCACCAAAACTCGGTCATCATATTAACATCCCATTTCAATTGATATCTATGCTCTGCTTCATTAATATCTTGACGAACTCTTTCTTCTTGATCCTTACTATAATCTCCTAAATTCATTGGGAAATAATCAACATGCAAATGTAGAAAATGCAACTTAAGGTTCATCAAACATCTTAAGTTACCAAAATGTTCCACTAGATGTACAAAAGAAAACATCGTTTAAACTGAGTTCAATGGAAATCGTTAAAAATTCTTTGGTAGATCTGCTTTTACCTCTTCATTATCAAACCTGGTCTAATGAAGCAGGTTGTTAAAGCCCTAGATGAAGAAGGATGTTTCAGTGTACACAAAAATAATTCTCAAATATGTCCGATGTAAAACTAAAAGAAGAGGTTTTTGATGGACAACTTTTAACAATGTTGAGGGATGAAAATTTACAACAGCGTTACGACAATGAATAACAATGAAGGAGCTGGTTTTAAGAAAGTTGTATCGAATTTTCTGGGAAATAATAAAGAAGAAAATGATAGAGAAGTAGTAGCTCATCAGGGAGAAAATTTTGGTAACGTAGTAAGTTGCACTTTCTAAATTCATATACATTACTTCCCAGTGGATTTAGGAGATTGTAGAGAGAAGCAAGGAGAATGATTTCATCAAGATATTAGTTAATCTAGCGTATCATAGATGGCGCACTAGACTTGCTCTGACTTTTTCACATGACTTTTTTTTCTTTCGTGGGTCTGTGTAATCAAAAATTATTATAACAAAGATAGAATCTAATTTGATCGATATTAAAATTTGTACGCGTTCAATATTGTAAAAACTTGGGAGCAAAATCTTTCAGTGGCAGTAGTTAAACTGGTGCTCTCCATGGGATATTACAATAAGACGATCCTAACCATATTTGTTGGCCTCTAAATACTTAATTTCCATCATATACGGGTTTAAAAGATTTTGTAATATTAAACGTGTTAAAAACATTAAATTTAAAGGCTCAGTTATGTCAAAAACTGTTCTAGTCTAGGAGCCAGCCGCATGTCTGTTGGAAAATCGACGTATAGGGGATTTCTCTTCTGGGGTACATTGTAGGGTAGTAAAGGATACTTTCTGGCTTGGTCACATATTCTTGAATCTGTCAGTTTATTTTCACAATGGCCGCCAACTTATGAGATGTTCATAAGTGTTACTTTCCGAGAAATCTGGCTATTTTTTCAGAAACTGTTGACTATTGTTAACAAAAAGTGTTTAGAAATCAGCTTTGAGCAAATTTTGTTATTACAATTATTCGCTTAAAGTTAACTGCTTTCATATAAAATTGTCGACAACCTGAAAACGCGTGGTTAATTAAATAATTGAGATCAGAAGGTGGATATACAAATGTAAAAAATAAATCATATATAGAAGTATAGATTATTCACTTTTTCCACACTCACAGAAATTTGAACATGACATTATTCCTGCTCGACATTTACACACAGAGTCTCTCGCACATTTCTTGCATTTGCATGGCACCGGAAAATCTGAAGGAATAATTTCTTCGTTGAAGTTAGGTAGCCAGTCATCATCTTGTTCTATAAAGCCGTATTCATTTAAGAGTAATGAATCTTCAAGTATGTGGTACCAGCAGTAGCTTTGAAGATAAGCTCGTCTTATATGAAAATGAGTGGAAGATGATGTTGGTGGAAGTTTTGTGAAATCAAGGCGCTTCATTCGATGGTATTGTTTTAATCGACACTCATTCAGTGACACACTGTTTGGTTTTATGAGACCCACAAGGTATGACTCTATTTCCGTCTTCTCAAAATTTTCTAAGAGATGGGGTGACTCTTTAGCACGTTTCAGAGCATCATGCTTTGTAGAAAATTTGCTTGTCGTGTCACACCCAGACAAAGCATGAACAGTAGGTAAAATTTGAATAAGAGCGTAATTTAACCGTTCAGCAAGCTCGTGAATTGGAACATATCTGGTTATGGCTCCTTTTCCACATAAAACTCACTCTCAGTCAGCCCTCTGTTCTTAAATCGGAGTAGAAGTAGAGTAAGCAAATGAATACATCCACGTCTGATGAAGCCACCACAATGCGCTCTATTTCTAAATTCGTAGTAGCGTGATGAACATGCGAAAAGATTCTCTCATCTGCTTCTTCATGATATGTTTTTAAACTGACGACCTCAATTTTCTGACCTTTAGATATACAAATAATATTCTCTCCATTGATACCTTTCCTCGCACGTACAAACAATTATTTTTTAATCGACTTTGATCCTTAAGAATGTAATCAATGAAGAACTGTTGTAACCTATACTTGTTCTGAGGAGAAGCCCAAAATGCATTCATGTCATTTGGAAGAAGAGTTTTCATAGTTATAGTGATTTCAATAGGGTCACATGTCATCTTTCTGCTTGTTTCCGATGATTTAATACTTCCACCTTGGTACACATCCAATACTATATCAATTCGCACTGATTCTTCCGACAGACGAAGAATTCTTCGATATATTTGCTCTGAAAAATCTGCAAAAGTGCATGACTTTGCATTGGAAGCCGATACCATTCTTGCATGAAGCATGAAGTCAAATAAAATTGCACTTCGCAGGGGTGACTGGGGTAGATTTTGCGAAATCATATCTGCCCTCAATTATTTTTGTAGCTCGACTGAGATGTGGGTTTTATATGGGAAAAGTGCCACAGCCAGATATGGTCCAATTCACAAGCTTGCTGAACGTTTAAATTACGCTCTTATTCAAATTTTACCTGCTGTTCATGCTTTGTCTGGGTGTGACACTACAAGCAAGTTTTCTACAAAGCATGCTACTCTGAATCGTGCTAAAGAGTCACCCCATCTCTTAGAAAATTTTGGGAAGACGGAAATAGATAGCACCATGATTCACGCTGCCGAGTCATACCTTGCGGGTCTCATAAAACCAAACAGTGTACCTCTGAATGAGTGTCGATTAAAACAATACCATCGAATGAAGCGCCATGATTTCACAAAACTTCCACCAACATCATCTTCCACTCATTTTCATATAAGATGAGCTTATCTTCAAAGCTACCGCTGGTACCACATACTTGAAGAATCATTACTCCTAAATCCATCTGAATACGGCTTTATAGAACAAGATGATGACATCAACGAAGAAAGTATTCCTTCAGATTTTCCGGTGCCATGCAAATGCAAGAAATGTGCGAGAGATTCTGTATGTAAATGTCGAGCAGGAATAATTTAATGTTCAAAATTCTGTGAGTGTGGAAAAAGTGGATTATGTCAAAATATTTTGAACTGAAATAATAATATTTACAGTTTTCATTTTAAATGTACTTCTATATATGATTTATTTTTTACATTCTTATATCCACCCTTCTTATTTACTTTACATACTTATTTATTCGTGAAAGTTTATTATTTATTTATTTAAATGTTTATTTTTTTAAGAAAACATGACAGGTTGAATAAAAGCCAGAAAGTATTATCTACTACCATACAATGCATCCCAGAAGAGAAATCCCCTACGCCGATTTTCCAACAGACATACTGCTGGCTCCTAGACTATTCATATTATGACATACTGGCTGTTCATTTTATTAGTACCCTCGAGGATATCTCGCTTAATATCAATCGTGCAAAAAAATGTTTTTACAAAAATTGGTCCGATTTTTATAAGCCACAAAATGGTTTAGACATTAGAAATCCATGGCCTCATGTTTTATTGTTTAACAGTACCAAAATTGTTTGGAAAAATATTTTGACTTTCTGAGCAACGAATGATACATGAATAGCATCTCTGTCCATCAGCATAACTGTGAACACTGTTCCAATAATTATTCCATGTTGCTTTCTATAGTGATTATTACTTTCTTTTTATTACTGAATTTACTTTATTTTGCGCCTAACATAAACATAGCACATATAGTAGACAACTCTAAAATCCAAAGCCAAGGCTACCCGAAGGGGGTTATACATTTGGAAAAACGCAGATATACATCCATATCCAGCGGCACTGTCAGTACCGGTGTTGGAGCTCGAATCCAGAACGCTATAGACAGTCGACCAGCGTATTCGTACCACAATACGCCTTAGCCAACTGAGCTACAGTGCCGGCTAATGTTTTGTTTTATTATAGTATGGATTGGGACAACTTAATGGATTTTTTTATTGTTGTATTTTATTATTCTTCGTTAAGTACGACGTTAGTTCTGCACGATTGATATGCGAGATATCCTCTAGAGCCCTGATGAGATGGGCAGCCTCTTTATTAAGTAGACTCCACTTATTGTTTTATGTACCAACTGCCGTAAAACTATTGATAAGTTTTTCTGAAACACCCTGTCCTGTATTACTTAATGTGTTATATATGTGAGATCTCACGTAAAATGTAAGTTTGTAATTTTGATTAATTATGCTGTATTCCCAGTAAAACTATTGATTTATGACATTAAGTCTTAGGAAAAGTCTGGATAAACTTACACTAAGAATACAAATATTAAACCAGTCATATTTTAGTTTGATTGACTGAACGGTTTGGAAGGAAAATCTTATCGAACTATGAAGCTATAAACTGAGAAAGAACTTTTCAAATCTTTTTTAATTGTTTCTGTAAAGTTTAAGATTTACTTTGTTTTGAGTTCGAACACGAGCTTTTTTTGCTTATAAACTTCTGAGTTGTCTTACAATTCCATCGCAAACAAATATGGATATACTCCGTATTACTTTTGTTTACCGTCTAACGTATTCCAAAATAATTACATATTTCTTATATCCCTCATTTTATGAGACATCTTTTCATTACAAATAGGTATACAAATTTCTTTTGAGGAGGGAAGAAATTACTCTAATGATATAAATTAGAGAGCAATTCAAAAAGGTGAATACTTGGAATAACACTGGGGTGCACAAAAATTCCCTGCCAATATTACCAGCAGCAGAATTTTGAACTTCAACCGATGAGAAATAATTAGTTGTGTTACTCCACACTATCTAAAAATCTGTAAATGTGGCAACAGCAGCACTTACACTCCCGGAATTCAATGCTGCAAATTCAAGCAGCATTTCTGAAGCTGAAGCACAAATAGTAATTTTTAAAATGACCGTCGAAATACTTTGCTTTGAATAATTACGAACAAATGAAAGCAAGTTTTTGAAAATTTAATACCCCACTCGGCCCTAGTAGAAAAAAAATTATTTAGCTATGCAACTATGATGAATATGCCTAAAAATAATACATTATCCCACAAGAATTGACCAAAGGATTAATCAACGAGCAAAGGACAATGTCAAAACTAGCTGATTTTTGGCCCCCATTGCGGAACACATAAGACCCAGAGAAAGTGATTGGAGAGTGCTCAAAATGAATAAAAATACGTCTAAAATTGTTTTGAATAATACTTTATACTGAATTTGAAAATTATATTTATTTTATGATAACTATTTGGCATCGATTAAATAGAGATAACAAAAGGATAGAAACTACCTCTATTCGCACCCTATTCAGAGGGTGAAACGCTATACTATTAAAAATATATGTACCAAGGTGATTAAAAAAAACTGTATGTAAAAAGGATTGTCGCATTCCTGGTGCATTTTGGAACACACAATAAGTGACCAAATGAGTCTCCTTTGCAAGTATCCATTTGCATATTTACTGTATCCTTTTCTCCAACAAATCCTGCTAGTAATGAAAAGGAGAGTGTAACGATCAACTTTTTTAATATTCGTAAATTTCCATTAATACCCGTTAAATTACATTATTTTATATCTTTATTATAAAAATTACCTATTTTGTTAGTTTTCTAAAACAATATTTGCGATCGGCTCTGCCGGATGGTAATTGTTTACAAGAAAATGAGCGGATAAAATAGCGCACTGGCAAATTCATATATGACACTATGTCTGCGTTGCCCTTGTTACATACCTCCGAAAATGAGTGTGATGTATTTACTTTCCAAGCGGCCTTCGGGCTCGTCAAAATCATGGCTGAAATTTGTTCAGTATAGACATGCTGAATTAAAATAGCATTTAATAAGTATAATGCTAGCTGCTTTAATTGAAATAAAAAGAACAATACGGTTTAGAGTCAGTATTACTATACTTATGGCATAGCTTTGTATAGTTTGTGAGGTTACAACTGGTACAAATTTGAGTTTGTAACCATAACAGTGCCTTCGTCCTTTTTGCTGCAGTTTTGTAAGTATAATTATATTTTTACCTTGTGATTACCGGTAACTGGTAACAGACCCTGACGAAGTTCTTGTAACTTTCCTTTACCTTGTGATCAAAGACGCTAATTTGGTGCAACTTTCAGTGTTATGTGCGGGCATTTCGTTACATCCTTTTCACGAGTGCTCATACCATCTCTTAAAGACTGTTGATAAAATTTCTTATTTAATACTCATAAATATTTTTCTGTGCAGAGCACATTTCATTTTTATATGTATCTTGTAGCTTAAAATGCTACTATGTATTTCATCGCCCATGTTATTACCGTTATTTACGTTTAGATATTTGTTTAGGATATAATATATTAAAATTTATTTATTAGTAGATGTTATTTAATTTTTTCATTTAGTAATAACTAGGTTGGCCAACCAATCAACTAATAATTTAGTTATTCATATTTTTGAAGTATTTATAGTAGTTTTTGTGTATTGTGGCCTTCTGCCAATAATTATGGATTTATTTTTGTAAGTTACCGTATATATTTACCTTTTCTGTATATTTTCTGCATAAATATGTCTGTCTCTCTGTACATCTTTCATTCTGTTTGATTTTTGTAAATGTTATCCAAGCACATATTTTATTTGCTCACCTCTCAATTGTCAATTGCTCTGCCATACCTATATTATCTTTCAATAAATTTTGCTATTGTTAATTAGTTATTTTTTTATTTCAAAATTCCCTTAGATTATTTAGGAATTTTACCTTATTATATCCCGGACTGGGATTTACTCTCTTTCTTTGAAGTAATAAGGTAGCTGTTTTTATTGAAATTAATAGATTTACTTTTGCTCATTATTACCTATAAAATATAGTTTTTTATAAACTAGTCGGGCTACACTTTGTGTCTCTTTTTGGACACTGTAATAAAGATAAATCCCTTTCAGAAAATAATGACGTTATATAGTTCAGATTGTGACTAATCAATCAGCGATTGGAACATCCACGGCTAATGACTAACCAATTATTCATTAGTCATGGCTAATGTGGCGATCAGTTCACTTGCTGAGTAAATATAAGTTTCTCCAAGTCTCAAGTAACCAGGGAAAGAAAGAAAAAACAAAATAATAACAATTTTTAAATAAAAACAGAATAACATGTATTATTAAAATGTTAAACCAAAACACCTTTTAGTCTTCGAAAATACACATTTTAAATATAAATTGGAACTTTTAATTATAGATATATATTTAACTAATCCATATGTCTATAGCTAATATATGAAAGAGTAGTCGTTAGTCTTTGACTAAAAATGCCCCTCTTTGTAAAGTGGAACAAAATTACGCGGACCACCTTGTAGTCATACAAGCCACAAACTTAAATGAATTCACTCCCCAAAGTTAAGAGACAACTGCGGTACAAGATGACACGGTGGCCAATTACATACTCGACATTTTGCGGTTAGGACCATGCATATTTGCCAAGGATATATTTACACCGCAAGGAAACTATAACAGTGTGTCTTATCTGCGCGTGCCGGGCCAGATAGCAGGATTACACATGGGATTATCCTTACATATGGACCAACCCATGCTAATTCTTGATATCCCATCCCCATTTCCGACTCTATCTGTTACCGTCCGTGATTTCAATTATTATAACGCAGACGGCATAGACGACGTAATTTACGGCGTCTACGATTACTACATTGATAAGTAGCGGCTATTACAGGACGGAGGAAATGTTAGCTAATAGTGAATTTATACAGTTGGGATGGATTTAAGGCGCCTGAAGCTCATTTAAAATGTATACGTACGGTACAGTGGCTGCGATCCCATAAATGCCTTTTTTGTTACTGATGGAGGCCAGTTGATAAGTTTATTTGTATAGTTTTGGATAGTTCACGGTTAATTTTGGGTTTCCAATAAACTGTATTATAACGTCATTTTCTCAATTATCTAAAAAGGGACAACAAATATAGCCCAGCTATTCTGTAAAAAACTATGTTTTAAAGATAAAAATGAGCAAAAGTGAGTCTATTAATTTAAATAAAGAACCTAGCTTATTGAATGAAAATGTTGATTGAATGAAAATGAAAATATTAAATGATATTTTACTAGTAAACAAATTTTGATATTTTAAACAGAACTCTAAACGTAAATAAAGGTAATAACATAGGCAATGAAATACACAGTAGCATTTTAAGCTACAAGATACATAGAAAAAAACATAATGTGCTCTGCACAGAAAATTATTTAAATGTATTAAACAAGAAATCTTATTAACGGACCTTAAGAGACGATACGTATACTCGCGAAAATTATGTAGTTTTTCAAAACAAACAATGGAATATCCTCACAAAACACAAAAAGTCACAACGTATAGACGTCTTTGGTCACGATGCAAAAGGAAAGTTGCAAGATCTTCACCAGGGGCTGTTACGAGTTACCGGTAAACACAAGGTAGAAAGGTAAATGTACTCTCAAAAACTGCTGCAAGACGTACGGAGACACTATTATAGTTACAAACTCAAATTGTAGGTCGGTACTAGCTTTTTAACCATACAAACTGCATTACTGGTAACAATCGTATCTAAACCAATTCATCCGTTATAAAACACATTAACTTACTCCCAAATACATACAACACTTCCGTACTGCCGAGGCTAAAAATATATAAACGGAAAAGAAAATCAAGAGGATCTGAATAGAGGAAGATTATTGGGGGTCCAATTTTTAAAATTGGAATACAGATATTCGAGAATATATAAGCAGAGAAGAAAATCAAAAGGCATCATCATCATCATCAGATCATCATTAAAAAGCACGTAAAAAGTATCCATGTAAAACTGATAAAACAAGATTTTCTCATTTACTCAGCTTCGGCGGTAGCATTACAAATACATATTTTATACATATGGTACAAAGCAACACGAAAAAATGATACAAAGATATGAGATGTTACTAATAGTTTCTGATTTCATGGTTTTCATATTGTTTGGAAATGTTTTGTTTGGTGTTTGAAATATAATATTATATCTGCATGAAAGCGGTCTCTGGAATGTAGGTCTTCCTTCCAGACTCTGTTTATATGAGATGACAGAGCAATATATAAAGTTTTTTTATGCTATTTTGGTTTTTGCTTTGATTTTCGCATTAAATAACAAAACCTATTTCTAATACCGCTTCTTCTTTCACTTGTTTCTTGACTCTTCCAAAATCTATAAAACCGCTGCCCAAGGAATCACTACTTCCACATCCGGATTTTCTATCCAAGTCACACAACGAAAAAATTTTGTATCTGGAAATAATTGTTTGTGGAACTTTAATAATATAATATTTGAAATCCTCTACCCCAAAAACCCATAAAACGATACCCCACATCGGTAGTGGGGTGGGGGTGGTGACAGGGGGTGGGAGTGGGGGAGTGGATAAAGTAAAAAAATAATTTGAGGTTTCTGGTTCTTGTACACACACTAAATCACATATTTTTTTCATCCCCTTTAATAGTGGGGATGGTAATGGGGGTGGCTAATGCCAAAATTTTTTTTGAGACCTTAGCTTCTCTTGTCTATACTAAATATCAATTTTATGAACTCTTACCTGCTTGATTTACCTATTTACTCCAAATTTGCCCCAATTTACCCCCCAACCCTTCGACGGAACAAGATGAAAATATAATCTAGTTCTAGATCTCGTTAACGTACATATGTGTACCAAATTTCAAGTCAATATCTCAAACGGTTCCAGAGTAAACGTGCCCACAAAAAAAGTTACAGACCGGCAGACCGACAGACAGACAGACTGACAGACATACCGACAGATAGAAATTTTTTTTTCGCTCAAACTTGAAATCTCGACGTTTCATGACATTCTAAGCCTATTTGAATAATAAAAATTTTTAAAAATTTTTTTGTCGTTACTATACTTCCACTGGATGTGGAAGTAAAATACCTTCAATATCGATATTCATAATTTATTAATTAATTTGATGCATTTACACTCTTAGAAATAGCTGTATTAACAAATTCCTTGGAGCATCTGACGTTTGGCTATGTTTACAATTAAACTGAGATCTGTAGCGACGGAAATTTTAGATAAACCGAAGCTACATCATTCAATCGCACAGTGAGAAGTTTTTCCGAATAGCTGACCAAAATTAATACCATTTAGTATGTTTAATATCTATAAGTTACTAAACTCGCTGATTACGAGTCCGAATGACGGAATTTCCGAAAATAAGATGGTGGGTTCAATATAGTGAACTGAAGCCTTAAAAAATTCTACAAAATATAAAACTAAATTGTTCAATGCCTTTCGTCTCTTTATTAAGAATCTATAATTTTCAAATATAAAATGGCTAGGTACTTCAATATGTATAATAATTTAAAAAACAAGCTTCAATCCGCCTCACTGAAAATGGTATTTTATATTTAAAAAGTATAATATAAGATCCTTAACTAAAAAGATAGTGCACTGAACCGTTTTTTTTTTTTAGATTTTTTATATAATTCTGAATTCACCAAGTTATCTTTGCAAATTATAACATCGTTAAAAGAGCTAGTCCAAAAACTTACATATATTAATTTTAGTGTACTTATTAATAATTACCTTATATGTTTAACATCATAATTTAGATTGTTGCTTAATTCTCGACGTAGTTCATAATATATTCATAATATATTGAAGTCAAACGTAAATAAAATTCAAGTCAATATTGAAGTCAAATGTAAATAAAATAAACAAAAATTCAAGTCAGTTCAATGCCTGAAAATTTTTAATGTCGAACTTTGTAGCTTCAAATAAATCGAATTTGTTTTATGCTTTTTCAGTACATTATCCATTATTTGCTGCTAATATAAATGAAGATATAACAACAGCTACAATATTTCCATCAAATATTACACGTGATACCCAAACTCGGTTTAAAACTTTGAAAGATTTCCACTTGCCATCTATAACGTGTTTCCCTTTCACCAAAGTGTCGCACATATTGATCCCGGCAACAAAAATAATGATCTGTCAAATGTGTCAAATAGCTCTTAATTTCTTCTTGTCTTTCGAGAATTCCACACGCAGCTCCACACATAGAATGTCGATCGAAGTTTGTCATCCATGTTGGTGTAGTGTGATGATGTTGACAGACTATTTGAAATATGGTGGAAAAAATGCCAAGAAGTAAATTAAACCTGTCAACTGTTACAACTGCAGTTGCTTGTCATCATATAAATCCATATTTCAGTAAGATACCTTCAGCATGAAGTGAAATGTTTTATGATCTAATAAAACACCTTTTACTTTGTTTTTTATCACTAATTTATTGTAATTAAAATGTTAGTGTTGTGTCGACACATTTTCAAACGTTTACAAGTCAATGAGCTTACAAAGATCTGTTACAGTATTTAAAGCTATTTACCTAAACAGGACTTTACTCTAATTAAAAAAATAATAATAATAAAAAAAATGTGTGAAAATTTCACACCACATTTTTTAACCAATCAGAGGCTTGTTTTTTGTTAAGTTACCATGGCAATCCAAAAAATTTCCGGAAATTTTTTACATTCTGTCAAATTAATAAGTGGAAATTTTTCTGTCATTTAAAATGACAAAGTAGACGCGGGAGTTGGAAGTGCTTTTAGAATTAAATTTATTTGGCGACGCAAAGGAGGATATTCACGAGAATACTATAAGTACACAAATTAATATGTTAATATTTATTTTTTTGTTTACAAAAATAAAGTTGTGGGTATCACAATAATATATGTTAAATTAACAAATTTTATTAATACATGTAAGTAACTAAATTTAAGTGGACTTGGAAGACTAACAAAAATTCTTCTCGTCTTAATAGAGAATAAATAGGATTGAAGACTGAACTTTGTAAATGTCTATGTTTAATAAAATATATGAAATATTTCGACACAATTTTATTTACTTTTAATTTAGATAGTCTATTACATTTGCTTGAAGATTTTAGTAGATATTTTTGGATTCTTCTGAATAACTTTACATCCAATATTTCTTCATAATGGATATCCTCAACCAATTGTGACGATGATATTTTTCAATGTCTGAATATTTTTTGCACAAAATACACAATCCATATGTTTTAGAACCCATTTTTGAGCTATATGCCCATGCACTTTATTCTTTTGGCTGATAATCAAATTTTGCTATGATTAGAATGTAAAAATTAATCTAATTGACGTCCGGCAGCCATTACTATTTTGTTACCTTTTATTATTCCATGGCCACCTAGAAGTTGTTAATTATTGTCTCGGCGACAAGAATGAATACATTCCTTGTGCTCGCATGTAAGTAATATCAGAAATAAATGATGTTCCACCAATTTTAGTAGATCAAAGTTAATAAAAAACGGAAATATAATATGTTTTTAAGGTATTTATAAAAAGTTCATGTAACTAAACTTGGAGAATGGTATGTTATTTCACTAAGAAATTTTGTATTTTATTAAACATATAAATCTTCTCTAACTCATCTAAATCTCGCCTGCGGCTCGGGATAATTTTCAAAATATTCATGACCTCGAAAAAATTTCCGGAAATAATTTAAGCTCTAGGGATATTATAGGTGAAAATTTACCTAAAATTATTAATGTGATTATAGTTTAAATACATAAAAGAGCAGTGTATAATAGTGAAGTACACTAAGATAAAAAAGTAAGTTATTAGGAGATTGACTAGGCTTGAATGAATTTGCCTTGAAAGTTTTTTTAATAGTTTTCTATAATCGTAAATGAAGTTTTCCACCTCTTTTTCTGGTCCACGCGTTTTTTTTTAGAACTCGGAAAAATCGATTTTTTATGAAAAATTTTGTTGAAAATGTATAGTCCAGTTAACGGGGGGTTTCACCTCTAATTTGTGTGCTAATGATTGGATTTTGATGAAACCTTGTGCAATGTGTTTGTAATGACGTTAATAAAAAGGTTGAAAAAAAGATTAGAGTAGGAAATGATTGAAAGGAGTAGAAAACACCCCTTTTCCCATGAGTTCCGTAACTTGTAGAATTAGGTCAAAAATAGAAAGAAAAAACGATATTTTTACCTTTTTTTTTTGGCCCAAAGTGTTTTTGCTCTTGTGATTTTTTTCGAAAAATGCACATTTCTTGAGATATGGCCACTCGGTCTTTTTAGCGCTCCGTTGACTGGACTAGTTATAATTGGAGACATTTCGGTTATTTTGACTTGAAAATATTCCCCAAAGTGTTTTCGAGGTCGTAAATTACTAAACTGGTATTTAAAATATTGATGAAGAAAATGACTACTCCAAAATTGCCCATTTTATAACCAAATTTCCAAATTCTATAAATAGTTATTAAATATGTTATGTCAAAGTTTCAATTTTATGACATACGTGCTTTTATTACTTTTAATAAATAAATTGACAATAAAAAAATTAAAATACAAGATGACTGATAAAAAATGGCTGATTTAAGATAAAAACCATATATATTCATTAAATTACTTCCACGTCCAGTGGAAGTATAGTAACGACAAAAAATTTTTTTAAAATTTTTATTGTCCAAATAGGCTTAAAATGTCATGAAAAGTCGAGATTTTAAGTTTGAGCAAAAAAAAATTTCTGTCTGTCTGTCTGTCGGTCTGTCTGTAACTTTTTTTTTGTGCGCACGTTTACTCTGGAACCGGTTAAGATATTGGCTTGAAATTTGGTACACATATGTACTTTAACGAGATCTAGAACTAGATTATATTTTTATTTTGTTCCGTCGAAGGGTTGGGGGGTAAATTGGGGTAAATTTGGGGTAAATAGGTCAATCAAGCAGGTAAGAGTCCATAAAATTGGTATTTAGTATATACAAGAGAAACTAAGGTCTCAAAAAAAATTTTGGCATTAGCCACCCCCATTACCACCCCCACCCCCTTATTAAAAAGGATGAAAACAGATTGTGATTTTGTGTATGTACAGGAACCATAAACCTCAAAATATTTTTTGACTTCATCCACCCCCCCACTTATCACCCCCTATCACCACCCCCCACCCACTACCGATGTGGGGTATCGTTTTATGGATTTTTGGGGTAGAGGATTTCAAATATTATTAAAGTTATTATTAAAGTTCCATAAATAATTATTTTCACATACAAAGTTTTTTCGTTGTGAGTGACTTGGATAGAGAAACTGGATGTGGAAGTAGTGATTCCTTGGGCAGCGGTTTTTTTAAAAAATGTGCGAAATGTATGTAATTATAAAAAGGAAAAACGCCTTGTGTTTAAATATATAGATTTGAAAGTGTATTATAAATTAAAAAAAAACATTTATTGTTACAAAATTACAATAAATTTAGATTTCTGCATTGGAGATATTTGCAAAAAACGACTTTTAGCCCCTTGCAGAGTTCTAGCTGTAATTTTAAACAAGTACAGTGGCAAAATAATTTTGAATCAAAATAATAAAATAACACATAACAAGGAGATATCCGACAGATGTAGATTATTCAAATATAGTAAACGAAAAACTGGCTAATCATTTTGCAGAAACGTCAAACAAGTGCAACAGGAGGTCAGAGTTGAACAATAATAAAATGCTTTTCTGTGCAGTAAAGGTGAGAGACACTGTATTGCAATTAGCTTATTAAAAAGTCAACTGATATTGATGAGGTTCCCATTAATTTGGAATTTGTGTACATGAATTTTCACTTCAAGTTTCACCTATATTATTAACAAGTCCATATTATTGGGTAAATTTCCAAATAGACTTAAAGCCGCACTAATTGTATCCGCATTTAAAAAGGGGATGCATTTGAAGTAAATAATTCTAGACCAATCTCGCATATAACTGAGAAAAAAATAATGAGCAAATTTTTTTATAGACATCCCCTGAGTGTTCAGATCCATCCAATATACTAAAACCGCCGCCCAAGGAATCACTACTTCCACATCCAGATTGTCTATCCAAGTCACTCACAACGAAAAAACTTTGTATGTGAAAATAATTGTTTATGGAACTTTAATAATATAATATTTGAAATCCTCTACTCCAAAAACCCATAAATCGATACCCCACATCGGTAGTGGGGTCGGGGGTGGTGATAGGGGGGTGATAGTGCGGGATGGATGAAGTAAAAAATATTTTGAGGTTTCTGGTTCCTGTACATACTCTAAATCACATTTTTTTTTCATCCCCTTTAATAAGGGGGTGGGGGTGGTAATGGGGGTGGCTAATACCAAAATTTTTTTTGAGACCTTAGCTTCTCTTGTATATACTAAATACCAATTTTATGGACTCTTACCTGCTTGATTGACCTATTTACCCCAAATTTACTCCAATTTACCCCCAACCCTTCGACGGAACAAGATGAAAATATAATCTAGTTCTAGATCTCGTTAAAGTACATATGTGTACCAAATTTCAAGTCAATATCTTAAACGGTTCCAGAGTAAACGTGCGCACAAAGAAAGTTAGACAGACAGACAGACCGACAGACAGACAGAAATTTTTTTTTTCGCTCAAACTTAAAATCTCGACGTTTCATGACATTTTAAGCCTATTTGGACAATAAAATTTTTTTAAAATTTTTTTGTCGTTACTATACTTCCACTAGACGTGGAAGTAAAACTATAGAAAAGACATCTTTCTGCAACCCTCTTGTTTCATACCACCTCCCCCATAAAAAACGTATTTTTTATAGCACACAAAATTTCCTTTTCTACGGCGTATAACAAAACCTATAATATATTTTTTATAATAGCCCCAGAGGCTTCTTCAAAGCCATATTCTGTAGTACTCTTATGGGCTCGTACTGCTTCATGAAAATTAAGTTCAATAATGTTCGAAAGCTCTTTATATTCATTCAGACATGACAGTTTGGCCCACTTAAAGTTTTGATAACTGAAAAAGCAATAATATTTTCGAAACGTTAACAACCCTCATTTAATTTTCTTAATTTCTTTCTTTTCTTCTTGTTTCAGTTTATATATTTTTAGGTGTGAGATATGATAGTTTGTACCAAAAGTATTAAAAACTAGCCTCTCTCTGATCCTTTTGACTCAGCGATTTGTTTCAAATAATGTTTTTAATATTTTGACAGAAAGAAATCATAAATATGCCACAAATAATTAATTATAGACAATAACTAGGGTATTAGTGATTCGTATATGTTACAGTAGATAAAGTATAATTGCAATACGATGTTCAGTGTTTAGGTATCTACGACTGTACGAAAATTATTTCGTTGTCTTTATCTAATAAAAATATTGGTCACTACTGAGCAACATCGATTACATTTTTTATTTGTTTTAACCAAGAATTCCATAAAGTTGAATCCTATAAGCATCGCTGCTCATTTATTCATTAAAAAACATGTACCATTAAATAATATTTTTATTAATGCGGCCAAGGACGAGAAATATTAGGTAATCAATAATACATAAGAGGTAAGTTGCTTGGGACTACTGTATCTCAAATAAATTCTGGTAAGAGGGTGCGTCAAGATAGTGAGTTTGTAAAATAACGGTTGAAAAGAATTTTCCAAGTATATTATTATGCATTCCATAGCATTCCTTATACATATTTACATACGTCGCCGAGAAAGGGAACTTGGTTTAGATAATAACATTCAAAAATATCCTGATTCCATATTTATACGTCCATTAAATATTTAGATGACTATATTACCTTTTTAGCAATTATATAACACCTACGAGCGATTGGAAAAGGTGAAATGAATTTAGGGTGGGCCGAAAAACATAAAGATTTGAATTTGCAAATGATATAGTTTATAATTTGTTGCTATGTATCTAATAATAATTCGGCTAATTTTTTAGCAAAATCGGTTAATATATAGCCGGCCCCCCATGGCCTTAAAAATGAAGGAAAAGGCCGATTTTTAACATTTTCGAAATTGACGTTTGAAATTTTTTCATGACTCTTTATTAATGTCTAAACGCGTGTAGCAAAAGTTTTCCGAATAAAATATTTTTCAGTTCCAGGGAAATTAGGAATGTTGTAGAATTATGTGTATTTTCATCAAATTCTACATTGTAGTGACAAATTTCTAATTTCCATGGAAGTAAAAAATATTTTATTGGAAAAGCTCTTGCCACACACGTTTAGACATTAATAAAGAGTCATAAAAAAATTTCAAACGTCAATTTGAAAATGTTAAAAATCGAAAAATCGACCTTTTCCTTCATTTTCAAGGCAGTGTAGGGGCGGCTAGATATTAATCGATTTTGCTAAAAATTTAGCCGAATCAGTTTTAGATATATGGTAACAAATTATAGACTATATCATTTGCAAATTCAAATTTTTATGTCTTTTGGCCCACCCTAATGAATATGTTTTAAGTTTTAATACCTTTGTTTAAAAGTTACTTAAATACATCTATTGAACATTTTGACAGATGTATACATGTTTTCTATAAGATAGTATTGTCTTACATACTTTGCTCCTATTTTGGAAGACCCTAGTAATCTAATTTATTTTATTTAACCATAACATTATCGCTTGCAATCTTTTATACCAATTTTTTATCCAATTTTGTTTTTCATGGTTTCGAAAAATCCGTGCATCATACATCTGCCTTTGCTATCATAATATAAAATCATACCTTAAAGACTAAAGACGTGTGTTTTTTATGAATGCACTAACTGATCTTACTTTTCCATACGTTGAAGCCAATTTTGGACACAAAAAATTTTCTATCGTGTCAGTTTCCCTCTACCACCCCCTTTTATCCCTTAAGAATTGCAAAAATGAGATTTTCCTTCACTAAAGTAAGAAATTTCGTTAAATATAGCGTTATGTTCATTTTAAAGTTAAAACATACAGAGTGTTCAAAAATACAGCTTGCAAACGTCAATCCGTAAAAGAAGTTTGTAACCGGTACTTTCGGACATCCTGTATACAATTTATAACAAACTGAGACAGTTATAAAATCAACAGGTAATAAATCCAATGATAGAGAACGATTGGAAAGTGTATTTAAAAAACTATTAAACAAAAATATGTATTGTTACCCTCTGTTATTAAATGAATTAAATAATGTTCACAAGGGAGAAGAGTATTATACTGCTTTATTTTCTTTATCTTCAAAACAATTATATACTAGTAGAGCAATCCAAACAATGGACGACGTCTCGTTGTGCTAACGTGTGCAACTATCCGTATAAATACGCAAATTATCCACGATAATCTTCCCAAATGTACGCATTGCTGGCCATCTTTGCACTTCAACAACCAATCTGCATGGAGTTTCCTCCACTTAGCCTTAAATTTGCTACAGCGAAATCTCATCTATGTTGCTAACTACTTAATTCTTCGCCTAGTGAAGTTAACTTGTGACCTTTACCAATAGGTATCTCCGATGGTCCTAAACTTGAATCTTTAAAAATCGTCAATACAAAAACTGAACATTTAATAAAATTTACGAAACCGTAACAGTATTCTCTTTTTTTGCATATCAGCCACATCTGTACACATCTCTCTTATTTAATCGCTTTGCCTTTTCAATCTTTGCAATAGCGCTCCGTTGACTGGACTAATAACAATTTTCTTTAGGTGCTATTGTCAATTCATTCCACTTTGTGCCATGGACTTAATATCACGTTCCCTATGTATTAAATTTATTACTAGTCCAGGGAATAAGATATTGTCATGTTTGACAACGTAATGCCCACTCTCAACATAATACTATGACTGCGTGATCGATTGTCAAGGAGGCTTAACACTCACTAATTTCTTGTTTTCATTAGAAATATAGGAACTGACAATAATTGGTTTAGTGGTGGTAATTAGGCCTTTCACCTTATAATACTACGACAATTGTTTTGTAATATACATCACTTTTTTTAATTTTAGTTGCTGTACTCTTTTTACATAAACTTTTAACTAACAGAATCAACTGTTCTGAGGTAGTAAATGAAATTTACTTTAATAATTAATTACACGATCGTATTCTTTATTTTATTTACCGACTACTCCTCGTACTAATTTATTAAAATTCTCACCTATTTACTCTATGTGCTCACAGTTTACCCAACTTAGATCTTTTTAACTATAATATTTGTAGTATTAGAAAATGCATTTTAGGTAAGTAAGTTATAAAATAGGATTGTATTTGAGATTGTATTTATATAGAGATATATTGTTGTTTCTGTCATTTGTATCTTCCGGCCCTTTAATTGGATTTTTTACGTCTGGGAAGTTGTACCTTTAATAAATAAATAGATAAATAACAATATCATGTTTAATATTGATACTACGTATTATATACATGACTGGACAATAACTTGCTAGAAATGTATCACATAAAATAGTCGATAAATAATATTCTATTCTATTTTATGCTTCATAGTCTTTTAGTTCCACCAATATGTTTGAAATTTTTTCCTTAGTACTATGTATTTACTACTATTATAATATTCTACAGAAAAGAGAATATAATTCACGTGTCACATGGTACATTTTTGATTAATTTCATTGGTTAAAATACAAAAACAAAAGAGCATAATAGGCTATCAAATCGGTGATAATTTTATCACCGCATATTGACTGTCACTTGTTTCTAATGAATAAAATAGTTTACTGTCAAAGTGACAGAAAGTTTCAATAGACGTGTCGAAATCAGAAAATAGTGCTCTTAAGCAGAAAAATGTTTCAACCAGTAGATCACCGTCGATGGGGAGATGCTAGCGAGGAAGAGATTCGAAAGTTAATTGAGAAAAAAACACCAAAAAATACCAAAATTAATAAAGAATCTCAGTGGAACCAGTTCATGGAATTTTGCGCTTCAAGGAGAATCAAAATAACGCAAGAGACTACGATTTCAGAAATTGCATTAATATTAAGAAATTATGCTTGCAACGTGAGAAGAAAAGACGGCCAAGAATATAAAGAATGTGTTGTCAAAACATTATGGAACTACGCGGCAAAGATTATACAAGAAAAATTCTTCACTGAATATAATATCAAGTTCAATCCATTTACTGACATGGAATTTAAAGAAGCAAGGGTAGCTCGCGATTCTAAAAGAAAGCAACTGCAGGAAATACAAGAGAAAAGAAAGGTTAGTGCTGTTGCTATTACACTAGAAGAATGTAAAAAACTGCAAAAAATCTGAGATGAGAATACGCCTGAAGGGCTTCAAAAAAAGTTCTTTAACATTGTCGCTAAAGAATTGGCATGGCGTGGTAACGAAGCTGCGTCTGCATCCATTTATCACTTCAAGAAAGAAACTGACAATTCTGAAAACTTTACTAACCGAATTGAATATAATCCAGTATTTAACAAAACGAATCAAGGAGGGGACAAAACTTGTTGTGATAGCAAATGGTTAATACCTAATAGAGTAGATCCTGATGTGTGTCCAGTTCGATTGTTTCTAAAACTAATGGAAAAACGAGCAGATAATGTAACTACCGATAGATTTTTCCCGACACCAAACAGAAATTGGAGATTAGGAGGTACTACAGCATGGTATAAAAACCTTCACGCAGGTGTTAATGCTATCTCCAAATGGACAAAGGAAACCACTCAAAAAGTGGAATTGATACCACCAACAAAAAAGTGATAAATCACTCTTATAGATCAACAGCTGTACCCATTTGGCGAACGCAGATATACCAGAGCAACAAGTCATGAAGATAACTGGTCACAATAACTCAAAGTCCTTAAAGTTTTATTTACAAATGCAATCCCCACGACATTCTGAAATAGTAAATAAGATGAGGGGGATTGAAACATCTAATAGTGTTTCAGTTTCCCATACCGAATGCGATAATTCACAAGTTGTATATTAAAACTGTACATTTAACGTTCAAAATATGTACTGTAATAAATAAATAAATGATTATTGTATTGATGTATATCAAAGCTGTACATTTAACGTTGAAAATATGTATTGTAATGAATAAATAAATAATTATTGTATTGATTGTAATATTTACTGTCAAACTGACAGATCGTTTAAAATGTTTGACTTTTTAAAAAATTTATTTTCTGTTAACGTTCATTTTATTCTCTCACCAAATATAACACGTGTTATGATTAATAATCGGTGACACCACTCGTTAAAACCTATAGAAAATTGAACTCGTGCTTCGCACTCGGTCAATTTTCTTCGGTTTTACCTCGGGCTATCACCGATGATAATCATAACACTAGTTATATTATCCCCGAAAATACTACCTATTATACTGATAAGTCTTTCGCCAATTAAGCTGATATCTTCAGAAGACGATTAAAATTACAAATATAGCAGTCATGCCAAAACATTTTACTTATTTTCAAAAAACTGCGAAGAGGTGGTATTAAATAATCCACAGTTATATAAAAACTTTAATAAACTAGATGAGTATAATTTTACATCTAGCTATTCATTATTAATTTATTATCTAGTCCGTAATGTTCCTCGCATAACTTCTCGAATGATCTATTCAGGAGTTTTCAACTAAGTTTTCATAGAACATTCATTTTTCTGCAATTATTATCACGTTCCGTCTTAACTTCCTTTCTATCAAGAAACGAGTCAGGCAGAAGCAAACATTAGCTTTACTATTAATTTTATAATTAACTTTAAAATACAAAGTGTTCAAGCTTTATACGTATCTGAACATGTACATTAAAAGATAATTATTTAGTAATTTACATAGTTATGCAAAAATGTACTCCAATACCACTCGCTTGACTTGGATCGAGCCTACCAATCGAAAACTAAATACAATATTTTGTAATAAATTTTTCGGCCGGAGACAATGAATATGCATGAATACTTGAACAGAGACCATGAATTATTTTTATGCACATCAAAAACTCGTTTTTATCTGCAGGCTTGATTTATTGTTTAAAAAAAACTGTTGGTTTCGGAATAAACAAAAAGTAGTAGAAGGTAAATCGTGATTGTGTGATATATGACATATTTGTTTACATTATGTCAAGCTCACACCGTACAGGGAGTGTCAACTAACCGAAATTTTATGATTTGCTGATTTTATTGTCGAAATACCTAGGACAGAAATTCAAAAACCATAAATTCCACTAATTTTACGAATTAAATTTATATAAAATTGTTGACCATAATGGCCTATGGTACTAATTTTAAATTCTAGTTCACCGCACAAGATATTTTTTCGCAAAAGCGAAAAATATCTAATATACTGGTTGTATTCCTTTCTAAAACCGCAAATATCGCTCGTAGAGAAAAATCTTTCATATATTTGCGTTAATCATCGAATTCTAAACAAACTTCAAAATGTCTGTCGTTTTACTTCCACGTCCAGTGGAAGTATAGTAACGACAAAAAAAATTTTAAAATTTTTTATTGTCCAAATAGGCTTAAAATGTCATGAAACTTCGAGATTTTAAGTTTGAGCGAAAAAAAATTTCTGTCTGTCTGTCTGTCTGTAACTTTTTTTTGTGCGCACGTTTACTCTGAAACCGTTTAAGATATTGAAAAAAATGTGATTTAGTGCATGTACAGGAACCAGAAACCTCAAAATATTTTTTTACTTCATCCACCCCCACTACCACTCCCCTATCACCATCCCCACCCCACTACCGATGTGGGGTATCGTTTTATGGGTTTTTTGGGTAGAGGATTTCAAATGTTATATTATTATTAAGTTCCATAAACAATTATTTTCACATACAAAGTTTTTTCGTTGTGAGTGACTTGGATAGAGAATCTGGATGTAGAAGTAGTGATTCCTTGGGCAGCGGTTTTTTCTCTCCGTTCACCACGTTTCTTGTAAGTATGGTAACTTAACAAAGAGGAATATGATCGTATTGAAAGGACAGTAAGTTAGTTTTGGATGGCAGAAGAACCTTATTCGTTTTTCGATCAGTGAATATTGCGTATACCATTGATTTGAATTATATCTAATAACATATGATGTGAAACGTTTTTATTACTAAATCAAGAACCGCAGCCTTTTTTTATTTATAAAATTTATCACAATTTCTTTTATTCCAAAATCTCATACTCTACACTTATATTATTCTTAAATCCAAACCATTTGCCTCATCATATTATGTTTAACAAAAAAAAATCTGCTCCAAGAACTAAACTATCATGTCTTAAGTATTTTCGTGTGCTGAATCCGAATTTTCAATTTAAAAAATTTTCTACCGCCTAGAGTATATCCCGGTTTTTATTGTCAAAATACGTCTTTTTGACAAATTTTTTCCCCTGCTCATTAATTTTGAAACCCGGATAAAATCATTTTTTCTCAGATTTCTCCCTCCGCGCTCAACAATTTTGAAAGAGGGCCAAAAATGTTTTTTCCACTATGTGGTGCATTAACAAGATTCAAATATGGTCACTTTACATAAAATGTGCGTATTAATGTTTATGCGTGATATAGAAAATTCAGAATGTTTTTCTACCATCATCATATTAAATTAATAATAATAATAATAATAACCTTTATTTTCCAATTACAAGTACAATTAATTAGTAACAAGTAACTCAGCAACTCAAAAATCTGAGCTAATATGCATAAGCATAATACAATTCAAAATATAGAATAACATACATGTAAAATTGTATAAGGGATAACACGTACATAAAAGCAAACTACAAAATTATATAAACATACAATAAATAAATAAACACATAAATATATAAATAGTCAGACTGAGTAAAATTCGTTAATACTCAGTTAGTAAATTTTTTATCCTCTTTTTAAAAGTAAATGGTTTTTTACAATTTTTCAAATCAATGGGCAAATGATTATAAGTTTTACATCCGTTGTAAAACACACTTTTTTGATATATTGCCGTTGTATGCTGATGAGGAATTAGCTTATCTTTAAATCTTGTTTGATAATTGTGGTGTATTTGGTTTGTAAGAAAAGTTGATTTGTTTTTAAAAACATAACAACATATTTCATAAATATATATGCTAGGAAGAGTTAGTATTTTTAAGGCTTCAAAGGATTCTCTGCATGATTCTTGGAGATGCAAACACTCCATAATCTTAATGACACACTTTTGCGGAATAAATGCCCGACGAACATAAATAGTACTCAATCCCCACAGCATAACTCCATACCGTAGATGGAAATGTATGTTAGAGTAATAAAATGTCAATAAAGAACCTTTACCGTAGTGATTTTTTAAGTTGCGCATACTGTAACAACCTTTACCGAGATTCACACATAAACTATCTATGTGAGCAGCTCACGTCAAATTTCGGTCGAACATGACACCCAAGATTTTGCAGAATCTGTTACTAAAAATTCGTCGTTAGCGTTTTGCTCGATGTTGTACCTAAATGATACAGTAGTTGTTTTTTCTTTATTAAGTGTAAGCCGTTTTTTCTCTAACCAAATTATAACGTCTCTGTATAGATCTTTCGATATATTCTTTACTGAGTGAGGACTTTTTTAAACAACTATAAAGTTAGTATCATCAGGGTAACAAGTAATACAAACGTTGTATTTGCTTTGAATGTATCACGCAAGATCGTTGGCAAAGACAAGGTAAATAAACGGCCCCAGTATGGAGCCTTGTGGCACACCGGTATTTATTAGATTATTTATTGCTCTTTGTTCCATTCACATAGACTACTTGCGCACCTTTTTTAATATAGCTGGATAAAAAATCTAAAGCAGGACCCTTAATACCATATCTAAACAACTTGGCAATAAGTAAGTGATAATCTATACAGTCAAAGGCTCGTGAATAATCTATAAATTAATTATAACTAGCAATGAGTATCTATATTTACATAAACTATTTCGAGGTGTATATATTTATTTTTTTAATTTGATTTGATTTAGTTTATTACGTATCTCGGCAAAAGGGCAACAAGAACATATCCACATTTAATGATTTAAATATAAAATATGTTTAATTCGATGAAAACCACAAACAGACATTTGGGAAAAGCGTCACGAACTAGAATCCGATAACAAATAAAATATTGTCGGGACGTGGTGACCTCGGTCATAACTCATACATATACAGGGATACGTGGGAAATATGGATACTTAAGACCATTCTAAATTGCCTATTCTGATTTTTACATTTTCCTTATTCTCCCAAACATCTATCATTTCAGATGCATTATTCTATGTTCTGTTTTCTTTTATCTCCATCCAAACTGGTTTTAAAGCCTGAAATAATGAAATTAGATACATAATGTGAGAAACGTCTATCGATATTTTTTCAATTTTCTTTTTCACTTAAACAAGCAATACGTTGAGTTGAGCGATCTATTGAATACGTATGCTTTTTTGATCTGCTGAAATAATAATAAAAATAATAAACATACAAAATACATTCGCATTCTTACGTTTGCATTTACATCTACATTTTTGTTTTACTTGTCTCCACACTAACTAGACTGCGTATAAATCATGGACTATTTCCCACCCACAAATACAGGAATCACACAAAATGAAAACTGCGAATGCGGTGAAAGGGGTAATGCTTAACAGATTATTTTAAATTGTAATTTAAGGCAGGACTCGGGACCCGAATTTATGAAAAAAATAAGTAACAACCATATATACCACAGCCATTTAATTTAGTTGATATATTAAGGTCAAATAATTTAGAAACATATTTAATGCTATTTGAATATATCGAAAAAAAAATAAAATAAAAATATAAATGTAAGAAATGCACAATTTTGCAATATCAGAAATTTAAGTATCCTCTGTTCTTGTCCTATGTTTTAAATTATTTTTCTTTCGGTGGTCCAGTGTTGTGATGTACAAGCCATGATGGGCCCCTAATAATAATTAAAAAAATAAATAATAAAAAAATTAAGAGAAATAAAATTATATTAAAAAAAAGTACATGAAAAACATACAGATTAAATAAGAAAAAAAGAGAAAAAAAAAGAGAGAAAGATAGAAAAAAGAGAGAACACGAAAGACTAAAGAAAAAAAATTTCATGATTTAGTACAGTAAGCGAAGCGAAGTAAAAATGGTAAAATTCCCGGCCCGAAAACGATGAAAGAGATTTCCTTAAATTTTTTTTGCAATATGCTTTATAAAATACGTACATCAAAATCTATATTGTCGCATTACCTGCTTTTTATTTTTAAAGGGTGGAAACCACCCCTGAAATCTGAAATATTAATAACTCTTCTAATTTTACGAATACATACACTTATGTTTTTTGAGGTCGCTGAATATGACTGTGGAGTCAAAACTTATGAGACGAAAATATTAAATACTGAAAAATTAATGTCTTCAAATTTTGCGAATAAAATCACGAAAATCCATACACTTATGTTTTTGAAGTCGCTGAATATGATAATGAGGTCAAAATATATACTACGGGAGCCCACCCTAGCTAGGAAGGGCTCCCCGACTAATAGGAAAGACGAAAATATTAATAGAGCAGCGAAAAATTGTGTCGTTTTTTTTATCAGCTTAGAACAATATCAGACACAGTGGGTATTACCAACAACATCATTTTACACATAAAGACACGAAATACGACATTTTTTAGTGGTCACAGATATTCTTATTTAAAAAAAAGTGTAAAATTTAATTTTTTTTAATCATGTTTTTTTGTACATCTATTGCCATATCTCAAAAATGAATTGAGCTATCGATGTGAACTTTTTTTTGTTATAAAACACACACTTAAGCGCTTCTTTCTATACATAGGATTGCTAATAAAAAAAATGTGAACATGCCAAAGACGTAGATGACCCTGAAATATACGCCATCAAATTTTCACGCGAGGAACTTTTTTGTTTTTGAAAATTTTGTGTAACATGCTATGAAGAAAATGAAGTCAATAGACTAAAAAAGTTTTTAGAAAAAAAATATTTTCATTATTAGTAATAGTTTGCTAGTTACGAATTTTTTAGTATGGAGGAATTGTCGAAGCGTACGCGCGCGGCACTTAAGAATAATAATGATTATGTATTGTGTGTAAAGGAAACTTTTCATTATTATTTTTTTATGTTTAGGACTGTTTTATCACGTTTTAGGATATGAAAGAATAACTTATTTTTTCGAGTGGCGCATTAAGGAATAGGGTTGAAAGCAAAAAGGAATTAAAAATCTTAAATAGAGTATCTGAGATAAAAATGCATTGCATTGGAATCTCGGGAACGGTAAAAAATAATATTATAGTAAATGCAAAAAAAAGTTGCGCAACTAGGGGGCTAATAAAATTCCATAAACAGAAGTTTAGGAAAAGTAATTATTTTGGAGTGTTTTGATAAAAAGTAAACTATCGAGTTTTCCTTTTTTTTTGCGTTATTATTGGAGCTAAATAGAAAAGACAGTTTCTTAAAGCATTTTTTTTGAACGATCTTAATATTTGTATCCGACATTTCCTGTGTCAGAGTCCCTGTCCGAAACTCCCATGCATTGCATTTTTACCCTAGATCCACACAATAATTGAGTAAACGTGTTATTTTCGCCTAAATTAGGTAACAAAAAGGAAAAAAATATCCTAAATTAAGTATCTTTTAACTTCCGCAGCCCCAATTATAGAAACCGTGTTTCCATGGCTTGTGCACAAGTTTATCGTTCTCCTCTATTACTACTCTATATAAAATCCACTCCATTTTACAATGAAACTTAGATTGCTTTTTTATCTTAAATATTTTTTTAGCAGATAATTCACGCACAATTCGCACAATGGCCATACGTTCTACAATATAATACAAGTGGTAATAAGGGAAAGAATATCGTTACACATTTTACTTCCACATCCAGTGTAAATATATTTTTGAAAATTTTTATTGTCCAAATAGGCTTAGAATGTCATGAAACGTTTGAGCAAAAAAAATTCTGTCTGTCGGTCTGTCTGTAACTTTTTTGGTGCGCACGATTACTCCGGAACCGTTTAAGATATTGACTTGAAATTTGGTTACAAATATATTCACTAAAGTGCAATGCAACCCTCTTTTCTTGCGTATTCTTCGGAAAACACTTGACTATTGCTCGTTTCTCTACCTACTATAGACATTTTAAATTTTATCAATCTTATAGTTTTTGAGATGTTTCAATTTTAAATACATAATTTTGTTGGGTATGCTCTCAAACGCCATCTTTAAACCTTTATGTATCTGGAAGTTTGTCGTGGGAAAATAAAAAAGAAACAAACTATTCGTTTTTTCATAAGCTTCATTTTTGTACCTTTACTATTTTTTATAAAAAAATATTTTCTGAGCAATTTCCACAAACCCGATTTTTTCAAAAAATTATGAAAATTTTCATTATTGAAAATGGGTACAGAATGAAAAATAATTGTTTTAAAAATTCTAAAAAATTTGAGCATGTTAGTAATAATATGCATTAACAATATCTAGAAGGATTTTTTGAAAAATTGAATTAATAAGAAATTAAAACAATAAGATTATAAAAAATGGCGCCTAAATTTTTAAATGCGCTTCTTTCTTGTTTGTAACTCTTTTAGTTTTCATTATAAAAGGTCGCAATACGTCTGAAACGAAAGAAAATTTTAATACCTTTAATTTTTACAAGAATAAAAATTTTCCTCATAGTTGTAGATTTTGAGTAATTTTAGATTTTAACGTTGTATTTATTTATTTAACGTTTCGGCGCCATTTTGAAAATGCCATATTTCCCAAACTAAACATCGCAAAAAAAAAGAAAAACCATTCGATTTGTTGTTGTAAAAGCTTTAATTCTGTACCCTTGCATTTTTTTATTAAAGTCCACATTTTTCGAGCAATTTAACAAAAACATCTAGGAATACTGATTTTAGGGGGTGAAAATTGCAATTTTTAGTTCGCATTATCTCGAAAAATATGCATTTTAGCAAAAAAGTGTATAAGACCGTTTTTTATATATAGATATATAGATTCTTATGTGAATACTTTAGATTCTTATGTGAATACTTTATGAAGCATGTTGAAGAAAACAATTTAGAAATTCATTACATCGTTTTCGGGCAGGGATTTAAAAGTCCCGCTTATTGTACTAATTGTTCAAATGCACGCATATGCAGTTATATATAAGGAGTTTTTTAATTTAGTTATAGACAGAATTTTAGTAAGCTTATAGTTATTATTAATATTATTACTTGCCGACCTTATGGATTTCCTGTTCTGATACATTGTCATCGTGTGAATGGCCTTGCAGCCACAGTCATATATTACGAGTATAGATAGATAGATAGATTTTTGTTTTAACAATAACACATACAATATAAATAAATTTATAACATACAAAACGTAAATATATAATAATACCATCAAGAGCAGGAATTGGAGATAGTAAAATATTTTAAAAATAAATTATAAATTAAATTCAGTTTTAGTTTGGTAAATATATATTTAACATAGAAATAAAAAGTAATTTGTCTAAATTTAAATTAAAACATTAAAAAATTAATTATTATAAAATGAAACAACAAAATTGCTGTATTTGCTATTTATTTGGAACAGTACAAATTACATTTTGACATATTGATTTGATATATCCTCAGGATAAACGAAATAAATGAAATAAAAATAAAAATAATGTATGAAATAACTAGTTTAAGTAAACTATACAGGGTGCGCCACTTAAAACTCCCCAGACTTGTAACTTTTTTATTTTTGAAGCTATGACCATGTTGGGCACATCAAATTGTAGATAGACATTTTTAAAACCTTTCAACATGCATACATAAAAATTTTTTTGAAAAAATTGTTAAGTAAGGAAACTTAATTTCTTTGAATATTTTTTTTACCTCACTTTGTACATGAACTGCGTTCATGTTTTCTTATAAAGGTTTTAATTAGCTTCAATTTATATTATTAAAATAAAAACAAATTAAAAATAAAAATTTTGCAATTTCTTATTTAGTACATATTAATATAAGTTTGTTTTTAAAAATATTCATTTCTTTTGTTTCTTGTTGCCGTTTTGTTACGTTGAATATTGTACATAAAATTATTATTTACATTGTTTTCAAAGTTATTAAAAAAAAAACAGTTTGGAATCGGAAAGAGTGTTTTTAATTTTTTCTCCAAAACCAAAAAGAATTTCGAATATGACGCAATAACATAAATTGAAGCTAATTAAAATCTTTATAAGAATACATTAATGCAGTTCATGTACAGGGTGAGGTAAAAAAAATATTCAATGAAATTAAGTTTTTTTTTCTTAACAACTTTTTCAAAAAAAAAATTTTAAATCACTCTGTACACATGTTTAAATGCATTAAAAATATCTACAATTTGATGTGCTCAACATGGTCGTAGCTTAAAAACCGTAAGCTTAACGATACAAATTACAAAAGCACTATTTAATTATAATACAGGAAACAATTTGTACATAAAATGGTGAAAGTGAATAAACACTTGCTTTGAGAAAAAATAATTACAAGCTTATGAGTAACACATACCTTTTTACTTTATATTCATGTAGTAAGGTACTAGATAGATATATAGTAGTTTATTTGTTCGTTTATACCCTAGGTGTATAGCATGTCAAATATGTAAAAGCCTAAGTAACATTCAATACAATACAATATAGAGATTACATTAAGATTTCTATATTTTAATGGTGCCAGGAAAACAATTTTCCATGCTATATATGCTTTATCGAGGAAATAGTCTTTTCGTTGTTGTTTCAATTGTCTTTTGGGAAGTTTTTTCAAAGGTAAAGGTAGCTTATTCCCGATTTTTGTAATACTGTGATGGAGGTTTCTTTGAATATACGAATATTTTGTTACATTTGTCTGAAGTTTATCTCTGTTTCTGGTATTGTAGCAATGATATAAATTTACACGAAGTATACTGTTTTGCAGTGTCTTTAATGTCAAAGCGAAAATGTATTTTAATTACTAGAAATGAGATATTTGTCAAAGACAGCTCTTTGTCTTTGACGATTATTGAGATTAGTAATTCGAGTTTTTTCTACGTTTAGTAATAAGTTGTTTGTTGAAAACCATCCGTTCAAATTATCCATTGCTTCTACAAGTTTTACTTTACAGACCTCAGCATTTTCTTCACTGAAGATTACAGAGGTGTCATCGTCATATATTATATGTGTTTAAATATCCTTTCTAGCTCATTTTTATATAGTATATAGAGTAGCGGACCCAAGATAGAGCTTTAAGGTACAACTTTTTTAGTTCTCTTACATTCGACTTTATGAAGTCTTCTGACTTATTGCACCCGATAACACATGGTTTTCTTTTCTCTAAATATGATTTAATAAAAGTTAATGCTACTCCTCCGAATCCATACAATTTTAACTTTCTACCTATTTCGGAAAAAATTATATTTTTACAAGTTTTTACAAATTCTTCGAAAGAGTGCAATATACTATCTTAAACTACAATATTTCTATTATACGGGCCTGAAAGGAATTTTGTCTAATCCAACAAAACAACGCATTAAAAAACCGAAAAATCACCAATGGCACAGGTTTTTAATTTTTTTTTAGGTTGGGAAATTCATTTAAATAATTTCATCTAACACAGTAGTCATATAGACACATTTATTATGAACAATTTGATTTTTTTGTCCCGATCAGACTTATAGATGCCTGGGTATTTAAAAGACTCAACCGGAAACACGAAAAATAGCAATGTGTCAAAAAAAATTTAATAAATAGGGTTTCCAGAAATGCTGGCTGAAAAGATTCATAACTTCTCTGTTCTCAATTCTCAGCCAGTTTAAATAGTTAAATATGTAGTTACTGACAAATTATATTCAGTAAATTAATATTCTAGTATTAATATAATTTCAAAACATATGTACCGCCCCCTCAAGGGAAGTTTCTAATGACGGAACTACATAGCTCCCTAGGTATATCGTTCAGAACTTCAGCTAACATACTAGGCAAAATTTTTGTTTTGTATTAAAAGTTATAGCAAATTTATCAAACTTGATATGTTTCTAATTAATTATTAATCAGTTCATATCTAGTAATTATGTTAGATCTCGTATAGTTCCGAAGCTTGTCTAATATTCTAATATTATTAGACAGCTGAATTTGTTGAAGCGTTTAGAGATAATTAAATAAAATGGGTGAAATCTGGTGAAATTGACTTGAAGGTGGAATCACTGGTTATGTTTACTTGTCAGTTGTCTTTAAATTCCTTTAAACTGTATTTTAACCTGTCCATTCGTATATATTATTTTAAAAAGATTATAATACAGGCCAATATTAATAATAGTAATAGATATTAAATATCTAAGGCATAGTTCACAGCAGAGGAACAACCAACTAACAAGCATTATATTTCACAACCTCTTCCCTCAATAATTACATAACTCAGGTAGTTTCAGTCTCTTGAGCAGTTGAGTCACAATATTTAAAGTAAGTTTTTTCTTATATCCATTCCCGCATACCTTACTGTGCGGTGCGTGTATCAATTATGTTCTCTAAATGCTCATAACATAAATATACATTTATTATTTAAAAATAATATATTTTATTTCTGCTTTCGTAAAATGACATTTTCAATAAATAAACAATAATTATTTGGATAAATTGTGTGTTTTTAATAAATAAAAACCTTTCTGTAAGAGGAAATAATAATATTAATGATATTATAAACTCTAAAGTATTGTTACGAATGGAAAATATAACGCGAATTGCATACATTAATAGAATGGAGGAACCAGTTATAAAAACTTAAATAAAATATGAAAGAAAATTGGGCTGCCAGAAAGGAAACATTTACATATACACGAAAAAAGTCTATTCGTAGTATTAATGAATACCGGTTTACTGGGTGAACATGTATTATTCTGAACGTACAGTTCATGCACGAGTAGTTCAACTACTTCATAGATATCGTTTTGTCTACTACTGTTCGGTCGAGATCGCGGAAGAATTGTTCATGCATCGGCTTTGTGCAGAGTACTTCTATTTTCCTATTTTCGATGTTGCTTTTAATTTTCTTCTTGGCGTCCTCGTCAGTGGTTTCGGTTACTATACATTTTTCCTGCATTTTACATACTTTTAAGTGGAATATTGTCTTTATCATGATTTCCTATCGGATATACCTTCCACTTAACGTATAACATGTGCTCATCTGCTCTTGGGTGATGAATTCCGCCCACTGTTAAAATTTTTCTTGCCTTCCTGTCCATTTTCGCGAAGTAGCTTCGAAACCAATTGGCAATTCAAAAACTGTAGGTAACTGCAGGAACAGCAATAGAGTTTATTTCTGCGATTTTGTTCTTGACGTTAGCCTCGGCCATAGGAGCTTGCCTAATGCGACGATGTAGTATTCCTTCGCAACTCTACTTTTCATCTCGTCTTTATCGATTCTAGCGCAGTCTTCAGCACCCGGGTGCTTATATATTTCCGTCAGATTCATACTTCGTATTGCAGATTGATCATTCAGTACGATGTTCTAACTTTTCACGAGTTTACCTCGCTGGAGGACCATTGTAGCATACTTGTCTAAGCCAGATTCCATCTTGATGTGATCATTGAACAATTTGACGACCAACTCTTGCTCTAGTTGATCTTCATTCTTAGCAAATAACTTCAGGGCGTGCATAGAGAAGAGGTTGTTTACTCTATGGTCACCACTTATTTCGGAGCTAGCTCTTTGTATATTTAGTTGGTTTGAGAGGGGGATGAACGCCAGGTAAATCAGTAAGGGCCGGAGAATATCTCGCTCGAAAATTCTTCTTTTAATTTGTATATTTCCTGTTCTTATGTGACCTTTCTAGTGTATGAGCCGCATTTTCGTTTTCCATTTCTTCATTGTAGTTCCCACGAAGTCTGTTATTGTTGGGCATGCACTGTAAATTTTCAGGGCCTCGACAAATCAAATATGGGGAAGGCTATCAAATTCCCTTTTGCAGTCCATCCACGCCATGCAGAGGTTTCTGTGCTACCTCCTCTTTGCCATTGATGTGATGGTCTTACCCACTAGCAGCTGACCTTTACAGCCTCTAGAAGCTTTTCTACAACAATTTTGTTCATATAGAAGTATCAGGTATCTTAACAGGTGGTTGTAGATTTTATTTGTACGTGATAAGTAGTGATGACTTTGTATATAATTGGTAGACGGGTTATTGGGTGGTAATTCTTGGAATCATGAGAATCGTTGCCTTTATAGAAGAAGAGAGAGCACGTAGAGCACTAAGGTGCAATCTGTCTGATTCAGGGGCTTTCCAGCTGTACGTTTAATTATCGGTACAACTTCATCCACTTTTAAGTCCGACCATGCTTCGGGTTCACTCCTCTGATGCTGCCTACGCTTTTGTTCGATCCACGAAGCATTCTCATTGTCAATCGCCTCGTCCTCCAAAATTTCGCAATTTCTTCAAAGAGCTTGTCGTCTTGGTAATGGTTACTTCCTTTAGTATATCTCCTCAATCTCTGTCCTTTAGCTTGCAGCTTCATCTTCATATTTGGCTCTACTAAGTTTACTTTACTAGATATGTATTTTTTTAGTACACTTTTGGCCTTCTTTGGTACTTGGTAAGTGGGTACTCTAATTTTGTATTCCTTGAGGATCGCTATTTCTTTCCTGTATGCTTCTGTGTGACTTGAATCCTCTTCTCGTAGTAAGATTTTCCCTAAGATTTTGTGAGTTTAACGATTATTCAGTTTCTCCTGCAATCATACGTAGGATAGTGGCATGCGTCATGTAATTAATACCTGTAATGGATAGACTCGAATGATCGCGGGTCATTGACTTCCCTAATTTAGCTATTGCTACCTCTATTAGGCTTTATCTTCGTTTGCCTTTTGCGATCTCTAATGTCCATGACTTTAACTTCCTCATTTTTGCTTCCATATCTTCGCCTACTGATGCTTTTTGGTTCATTGGTTCCGGAAGATCTGCTTCTTCTGAGGTGACGTCCAAAACTTTCTCGCTTTCTGACGATGGGGGTATGATCTTCCTGATATTTCTGGTGTATTTCAGCAGCTGTTTTGTGGGCATCCTACTTAATGTGGTTGAGTTCGTCGGCGGCTGACGCTCTGTGTATCTGCTCTGATCGTAAATTGTTGGAATTCATGTTGCGTTTCTTTCTTTCTAGACTGTGAAAGTCCATTTCACAATGTCGTCTTCTCGTTTAGTGATGTTTGCATAGTAGTAGCAACAAATTAATTCCCCATACTGATCGATGGTCCATTTCTACCTTAATGGTCGTCCCTCTGTTGTTGGTTATTATTGTGGGTTATTATATTATTTTTATTATTATTATTTGTTAGAGTATATTTCGGAAGATTCATAATGGGCAATTGTGGCAGTACATATTAATGATAAAATCATTCTTGCTGCGAAGCAAAAAATCCCTGGCCTTCTCGCCGCAACATCTCGAGACATAGACGTAACAATGGGGGTGCAGTCATGTGTCAAACTAGCTCTTGGAATGAATTATTATTCAAATCCTTCGCTAGACTAATTGCAGTAAACAAGAAACGGGCAGCAAAGACCCGAGACCCAAAGACACAATACTAAAAGTCGCCCAAGAATAAATTACAAGCAAACTTGTTTCATTCGCCCTCAGAATACTAAATCTTAGTTTGTATAAACATATTACATACAATCAGAATAGGATTTTATTACAACCATCTGACTTTATAATTACTATATATATAAACAAAGGCTTTGGAACAGCAACTATGCGGAACAGTTGTTAAATTTAAATGTCAGGGCTCAATAGGACCTGGGATGGCTCACTGTTTGCATACTAATATTTAGTTTTCGGATAATGAAAAATAAACTTGGTTTTCCATGATAAGTTGGCTGACTTCCTACTTTATAGTACCGTTATACGTTTTTGCACCGTTCGACAAAAGTGAGGAAAGAAATTACAATTTTTTCACACTTTACGAATAATTTTAGTAATACTAATAACGTTTATTTATACAAGAGAAAATAATAACAAAAATATGCAACATTTTAGTAATAATAAACAATCATTTTAGATAGGGAAATTTAGGTATGTGATTTGTTCGTTGTTGGGAACAATAGGTAATCAAGTTCTGTGGGTGTGAATAGGGAAATCAATGTTACGAGGTTGAATGTCTCTGATTTTTCGAAAAAATGATTTTCAAAATTGTGAAAGCTCCCTTATATATTGGTGTATTACATCTACGTACATAAGTATAGTAACAGTAAAAAAAGTGACTCTTTTTTTTGCTTAAATAAGCTGAAATGTCATAAAACGTTGATATTAAATTTCTGTCTATCTTTCCGTCTGTCTATCTGTAACTTTTTGTGCACACGATTACTCTGGAACCGTTTATGATATGGACTTGGGTACACCTAAGTATAATGACGAAGTCTGAAACTATATTATAATATATTTTGATCTTATTTCGTTGAACGGTTGAGGGGAAGTTGGTAAAGCAAGCAAGTAAAAGTCTAGAAAATTGAAATTTAATGTACGTACGAGAAGCTAGAGTTTCATTTTTTTTTTACTATTAGCTACCCTCACAATAACTTCTTTTCCACCCCCACACCATTATTAAAGACAGTAAAAAAATAAAAGTGTGATTTACTGCGTATACAAGACCAAAAGGTCTCTAAAGTTTTATTGGCATTAACTACCCCATCTACCACCCACACCTCATTGTTAAAGGAAGTAAAAAATAAAATTGTGATTTAGCGTGTACACAAAAACCAAGGGCCCCAATTTTCTTTCTGGCATCAGCCACCCCCGCTACCCCCCACATTACTACCCCCATACTTTTATCAAAGGGGGGAGAAATAAAAGCCATCATTTAGTGTGTATACCAAAGTCCTAAACATTTGTTTTGGCATTAGCCACACCCTCTACCACCCCCACTCTAGAGCCCGGGAGGCAGCGTTGAATTTTTGATAGTGATTTTACGCGGCTTGATTTTGTATGTAATCGATAGTCTAGATATGGCTAGTAATCTAACCAAGCGTCAGCTGTCAGAATCGTGGTAGACCTGGTCGTGAGAGAATGTTTATTATGTCGAAAAAAAAAAAATAATTCAAAAATGATTTCAGGTCGTTTGAAAATTTGTACAACAAATGTTTACAGGATAATAATAATTTTAAAAAAAGTCAGCTGCGTAGATAATGGGGGATTATGCGTTAGCCGGTTATCATGTTTATATAAAATAAATTTGATTATTGCTATATTTAAAAACGTATATCTTCTTCTTTTATTTCATATTTATTTCTAATCAAATACAGGAACTTAAGATCTTTAAAAGTGGAAGCCGTTACTTTCTTGAAACTTGTTTAAGCCAGAACAAGGATCTCCTTCCTCGTGGAGACTACAGAGAACGTGCTGAAGTCTTACTAATACCATTGGGCGGAATTCACTGGCAGAAGTTGTTAATTTTCTTCCATTTTCGCTATTCATTAAATAATTTTAAATACACTTTCAATTAATATTGATACAAGTAGTATGCATATTGCTATTTTTGGAAGCCTAAAGAATCCCAACTACATTCATTTAATTAGAGAAAATATATTTTTCAAAAAGAATTGCTTTTCTTAATTTCGGCGTTTTTTTTATAGAAATTTAAAACTCTAGCCCCCAGGGTCAAACTTTCCCCTAAACCTACAGGCTTCAAACCCTATATCGTTTTATTAGGAATCAAAGGGAATCAGAAAAATCCTGGGGAGCAACAATTTTCAAAAAAAAAAATTTTTTTGAGACACATGTATGCTATGAAAACTAGATTGGAACCATAAATTTTAAATTATTTCAAGTCACTTGAAATTTCTAGAAATGATTATTTAAATAATATATTAAATGAACATCTACGTCAGCTATTGATATAAAGGGGGAAAGATCGTCAGTTAGATCATACATTGGGATTGCACCATACTCAGATTAAAAGCTCGCTCAGCACTTATAAATCCTCAGCTGACGGTCTTACCCCCGCTGAAAGAATAGTTGACGATTGTTTTTATCATTTTAATAATACAAGTTTCATTGAACTTGAAATGATTTTACATCAATTGTTTTTTATACGGGTTTATACAAGCGGCTGACGTATAATCCCCCTTTATCTACGCAGCTGACTTTTTAAATTATTATTAGCATGTAAATATTTGTTGTACAAATTTTCAAATGACCCGAAATCGTTTTTAATTTTTTTTTTTTTTTTCGACATAATAGACGTTCTCTCACGACCAGGTGCACCACGATTCTGATAGCTGACGCTTGTTTCGATTACTAGCCATATCTAGACTATCGATTACACACAAAATCAAGCGGGGTAAAACCACCATCAAAAACGCAACGCTGCTTCCCGGGCTACTATTATTGAAGGAGGAAAAAATAGCATTGTGATTTAGCTTATACACAAAATCCAAAAGAATCAATAATTTCTTTGGCAACAAACCCCTCTTTTACCACCCCCACTACCGTCTGGCATATCGATTTATTGGTTTTTGGGAAAGACGATTTCAAATATTATATTATTAAAGTTTTATGAACAGTTATTTCCACACAGTGGAGTGCAAACATATCATCATTTTTTTCCTTTAAAGAGACTTGGATAGTAAATATGGATGTGGAAGTGGTGATTCCCTAGGCAGCGGTTTTTTTTATACATGTATTTACTCATGAACTTAAATTACTGAAAATTTTCAATATTGGTACATTTATAAAATAGCCATAAATATATATGTTACTATATTCCATTTTGATAAGAAATTATTCTCAGTCTTTCTAAGGATAATAGTATTATGCAACGACCATTTAATTATGGCTATTAAGACACGAGCATGCGAATGTCTTAATAGCCAAT
Source organism: Rutpela maculata (assembly GCA_936432065.2). Classification (NCBI taxonomy): domain Eukaryota; kingdom Metazoa; phylum Arthropoda; class Insecta; order Coleoptera; family Cerambycidae; genus Rutpela; species Rutpela maculata. The sequence continues at coordinate 177,067,124 of OW386288.2, forward strand.
AAATGTGAGTTGCATACACTATTTCTTCTACGACCAGTCATAATTAAATAGAAATTTAACACTATTTCTGCAATTTATTAATTATAGATTACAATTCCGGAAATATTATGTATTATTATTTCAGTTTCACTTTCACTATCACACATGTTCACTGATTTTAATTGCAAGAAGCACAAAGTCTGAAAATTTGCTAGGTAAACAGTAAGTATGACTTGTCAAAATTGATAAATTTTTGGTCTGTCAGATGTTTAAGGTAATAGTTGATATTGACAGAATATTGCTATGTGTCGCATTTCTATTGGTTAAAAACTTGTATCTTAATGGAAAATTTGTAACTTAATAAATCTCATTAAAGTACAGGTAGAGAATGTGTAATAAACGAATTGAAGTGTGGGAGTAGAAAATAGTATATTATACAATGACCATTCAGTGATGGCTATTAAGACACAATTATTACACGAGCCGAATTAAAGTATAGCAGCAGAAAAACATTATATGAGCTTTTTCCAAAACCCTGTACTTGGACTTCGTGAATTTGATTTATTCATCATAATTTTTTAAAACACAATAGACTATTTTAATAAATCACTCTTATTATTAGTTTAAGGCTATATTTTAAGCACTTTAGATGTGATCAGCAACCTACTCCCGCTAGTAATCCTTAAAAAGCCACAGCTATTACGAATCGGTGATAAAATATCTCTAAAACCGGCGAATTTTAAAGCCAGTATGTTAGTTTGGAATAGAATATTTTTAATCCTCTTAAAAACCAGCGATTTTAAGATTTACAAGTCTGATAAAATGGATATTTAGAGGAACGTATATATTTATCAAAATGATGGCGAAGAAGAACTGTTACATTTCGGAACCTTTCTAAACTAATAAAAAAAGTCGCCCACCTAACACTAAGTTTTGTTAAAACTTATCTGCTGCTACATAAATAACCTGTTTTTGCGAACAAAGTTTCAGCAACAGACTGCGTGAAATTCTGAACTGTATCTGAATATATTGATTAGCTGAAAAACGCCACTATATTACGTGTACAGAGTCTGTGTAAAGCGTTAGAAACAGGAGATGCTGCTATTAAGAAAATGATTTTTCATTTCAAAAATTAAATGAATTTTAATTTTCACAAAAAATATTTATAATGATTCTTTTTTAATGCAATATATTAACTTGAACTAAAATATATCAGCTAGACAAGCTTAAATATATTTTTTCTAACCCATTTGACAATGTCTATTTACAATTTTCGAGAAAAAATGACATTACTGTGCTGCGCATATCTCCCAAAATACTGATTTTAGAGAAAAATGCCATTCAATATGCTGAAGTCAGTTTGGGGAGAAAATGTGAATTATGTTAAATTGTTGTCAAGTCTGACGATGAACCTGGTAAAATTGACTTTGAAAATGACGAGAAATGATGTAGTTAATAATTACTTCCAGATCCAGTGGAAGTCTAGTAACGACAAAAAAATATTTAAAAAATTTTATTGTTCAAATAGGCTTAGAATATCATAAAACGTCGAGATTCTAAGTTTGAGAAAAAAAATTTTTCTCTGTCGGTCTGTCTTTAACTTTTTGTGCGCACGATTACTCTGGAACCCTTTAATATATTGACTTGAAAGGTACACGTATGTATTTTAACGAGATCTGGAACTGGATTATATTTTCATCTTATTCCGTGTGCGAATGGCCAAGCAGCCTTACCATCCTCTCGAATTTAGATAAATAGATCTTATTCTGTTGAAGGTTTGGGGGGTAAATGGGGGTAAATAGGTAGGTAAGTCAAGCAGGTAAGAGTCTATAAACTTGGTATTTAGTATATACAAGGGAAGCTAATGTCTCAAAAAAAAATGGCATTAGCTACCCCCCATTACTACCTCTACCATTATGCAAAAAGAAATGTGATTTAGTGTGTGTACAAGAACCGAAGGCTTCAAAATATTTTTTTTTACTTTGTCCCTACTACCACCCCCTATCACTACCCCTACCCCACTACTGATGTGGGATATCGTTTTATGGGTTTTCGGGTAGACGATTTCAAGTATTATATTACTAAAGTTCCATAAACAATTATTTCCACATACAAAATTTTTTCGTTGTGAGAAATTTGGGTAGCAAATCTGGATGTGGAAGTAGTGATTCCTTAAGCAGCAGTTTTTTAAAAGCATCTAAAAACTAACTGTGGATGAAATATCTAAGTAAATATTGTGCTACTTTTATTACATTCTTAAAGGAATGTTATGATACGATATCGAACAGAACACACATAGACTTTGACTGAAAAATATTTTTTTCTTTTGTTTTCTCTCCGCTAACTGGTAGAAACAATGCCCTCTAACCATGCCGTTATACAGAGTGACCCATTTAAAAGCGGGACACCTCTCTAAAGTTTTTATTTATTATGCAATTTAAATAAAATTTTATTTAAGTATAGAACGAAATAGGATCTAATTAAGACCAGAAAAACATTCGCCTCCTACAAATGCAAAGCCATCTGCGGTACCAAAATATGCGGAAAGAATTAGAAAATCATATTAGGCATTTTTTATCGGAAAATTTTGTTAATGAAACTTGTTCAGAATTATCCAAAAACCTTAAGTCCAAAATTTAATCAGAATAAAAAAATATTGAGATTTTGATTAAAATAAAGTCCAACTCTGTAAATATCATTTTAATGGTTCTTTTTGTTTAGAAAACTGTACTATGGCAGTTTTGTTTGAAATTAAACCCAAACTGTCAGGTAGTTGTCAAGTAATTTGCAGTTCTTTTAAAAATAATTATGTTTAGAATTTTTAAAGTTTCAATTTTTTAATTTTGATTAAATTTTAGACATATGGTTTATGGACAATTCCGAACAAGTTTCATTAACAAAATTTTCAGATAAAAAAATGCCTAATATGATTTTTTGATTTCTTCCGCATATTTTGGTACCGCAGGTGGCTTTGCATTTGTAGGAGATGAATGCTTTTCTGATCCTAATTTGTTCTAAACTTGAATAAAACTTGATCCAAATCGCACAATAAATAAAAATTTTAGGGAGGTGCCCCGCTTTTAAATGGGTCACTCTGTATATGGAGAGCAAGTTGCACAACAGCTATTATTTTATGAAGACAAATATATTTAGCACATGAAAATACAGTCCTATTACAGTCTTTTGTCTTGCAATTCTATGTGAATCAGAGTGTACATGGATTTTAATTTATTATTCGGTAAATTATTATTATTCACTGATACCTACAGCCTTCGATCATTTCTATTATTTTTATTATATCCACTTTTTAATAATACTGATCTAAATAATAATAACTACATGTTTATATTAGCTGCATCCATGAATGGGTATATTCTGGAAAACGAAACAGAGAATTGTTAAAAAAAAAAACAAAAAGTGCAAAAGAGTGGAGCGAGGCAAAGAAAAGAGTAGAGAAGTGAGAGTGCACTACATGCTAAAAATTTATGTTTCGCTATTATTCAATTTGCAAAAAAAATATTTATTTTATATTCTTCTAAGTAGTTTGATTTTTAACATTACAAATGTTTTAAATATTGAATGCATCGAGCTTATTTTCTTATAACTCGTATTAATAAAATATTATTATTATTAAATAGCACTTTGTACGCTTTTTGTACATATAAAACATTCTTAGTTTCTTTGATGATGGTTAATAACCCGAAACGTAAGAAAATAATATTTTATTTTTAACTGACCGTAGACTCAAGAAATTGCATATCAAGTTACAAGGGGAAAATAAGTAAGCCCAAATATTCCAGAAATATTCATATCTGACAAAAATTTCAAAAATGTTTACAATTCATTTTTTTAAATCTAACTATAACATAGTTGAACTAGAATTTCAAATGATCAATTACCAACATTTAGACGTCCGTGGATATCTATTTACAGTCAGTAGGATATTCTGGGAAAATTCAGTATGTAGTTTGTACATCCTAGCACGTCCTTTTATGCTATAGATTTATTAATACCTAAAAAAGGCATACTAGAAATGCTTATTCGTAATACTTAGGACATCCCGAACTATCCCGGAATGTCCTGGTACGTCCTTAGATCCTACTTTTGTCAAATATCGAGTTGTGATATTGGGAAGCTCAAAGGAGTACCGAAAAGCATACATACTGGGATTTTAGGATGTCCAATGTCCATAGACGAGCCCAAATATTAAATGAGATTTGCCATTGTACATTCTTCGGGTAGCCTTATGTTCTGTGGGATATTATTTTACTGAACATTTATTGTTTAGAATTGTTATTTTAATGTGCATTTATTATAATATTTTTCTGAACATTTAATGTTCTTACTGAACAATTATTTTATGTACGGAATATATTTTGTTTTACTGAACGCTTACCTCTTTTTACTTCCACATCCAGTGGAAGTATAGTAACGACAAAAAAAAATTTAAAAATTTTTATTGTTCAAATGAGCTTAGAATGTCATGAAACGTCGAGATTCTAAGTTTGAGTGGAAAAAAAATGTCTGTCTGTCTGTCGGTCTATCTGTCGGTCTGTCTGTAACTTTTTTTTGTGCGCACGTTTACTCTGGAACCGTTTAAGATATTGACTTGAAATTTGGTACACATATGTACTTTAACGAGATCTAGAACTAGATTATATTTTCATCTTGTTCCGTCGAAGGGTTGGGGGTAAATTGGGGTAAATTTCGGGTAAATGGGTAAATCAATCAAGAGTCCATAAAATGGGTATTTAGTATACAAAAGAGAAGCTAATGTCTAAAAAAAATTTTTGGCATTAGTCACCCCCATTACCACCCCCTTATTAAATGGGATGAAAAAAAAATTGTGATTTAGTGTGTGTACAAGAACCAAAAGCTTCAAAATATTTTTTTACTTCATCCACCCCCACTACCAACCCTCTACCGTCACCCCCACCCTCACTACCGATGTAGCATATCGTTTTATATATTTTTCAAATATTATGTTGTTAAAGTTACCTTGAGTAGTATGGATGCGCAGTGGCTTTCCTCGACTACTATGGATGCGCAGTAGGTTTCCCCGAGTATTATGGATGCGCAGTGGCTTTCTTCGAATATTTGGATACTCAGTGACTTTTTTCGAGTATTATAGTAGGTTACCTCAAGTAGTATGGATGCGCAGTGGGTTACTTTAAGTAGTATGGATGAGCAGTGGCTTTCCTCGAGTACAATGGATGCGCAGTAGGTTATCACGAGTAGTGTGGATGCGCAGTGGCTTTTTTCGAGTGCCATAGATGCGCAGTAGATTACCTCAAGTGATATGGATGTGCAGTGGGTTTCCTCGAGTAAAATGGATGCGAGTGGGTTACTTCAAGAAGTATGAATGCGCAGTGGCTTTACTCGAGTAAATTGGATGCACAGTGGGTTACCTTGAGTAGTATGGATGCGTAGTAGGTTTCCTCGAAGAAAATGCTTGTAGTAGAGGCTTTACTTTTATCGTGTAGTTTACGGCACACAACGATTTTTTATATCTTTGTCTTTCCATTTTCTGCGTATTAGTTCGACATTCAGTTGAAGTATAATAACGCAAAAAAAATTTTGGGAAATTTTCATTGTTTAAATAGGCTTATAATATCAAGAAACGTCAATATTTTAAGTCTGAGCAAAATAAATTTGTCTGTTGCGTCGGTGTGTATGTTAGTCTTGTATCGTTTTGGTGCTCACGATTACTCTGGAACCGTTTAAGATATTCACTTAAAATATGGCACGCGTATGTTTTTTAACGAGATCTGGAACTAGATTATATTTTCATCTTATTCCGTTGCAGAGTTGAAGGGTAAATTGAGGTAAATGGGGGTAAATAGGTAAATCAAGCAAGTAAGAGTCCATGAAATTGGTATTTAGTAAATATAAGAGGAGCTAAGGCCTCAAAAAAAATGGCATTAGCCATCCCCATTACCGCCCCCACCCTATTATTAAAGGTGGTGAAAAAATAGTGTGATTTAGTGTGTACAAGAGTCAAAGTCATCAAGAATTTTTTTCATTTCATTACAGATGTGGCATATAATTTTATGGGGTTTTGGGGTACATAATTTCAATATTATACCATTAAAGTTCCATAAACAATTATTTCCACATAGTGGAGTGCAAATATAGTATTTTGTTGTAAGAGACTTGGATGTGGAAGTAGTGATTCCTTGGGTAGCAGTTTTTTTACTGTTTACCTATGATTTTTATTAAACTAATGTTAAATGTTTCTGGATTTTTTTGAAATTAAGTCGCAAATCTGACAGTTTGCCCTTTTTAATGTTTTGTGGTAATTTCTAGGCTAAGGATGGTGAAGATAGCAAGCTCTTTTTCTTCAGTTTACAGTTCGTTATATGATGTGTAGTGTAATTTTACTCCTGATATTACTGTTGATATGCATAAGATATTACATATCAGCCCTTTAGATGTAGAAACTGCCCTTGAAGATTAAATTGATGTTAATAAAGTCCTGTCCGAAATCACTCTTCTTACCAACCAATCTTTCTCATATTTTTCATGTTCTTAAGAACAGGTATCTTTCCATCATGTTGGAAAAGTTCAAACGTAACTCCGATTTACAAATCTCTTATCTCTTATCAATAGCTATATACCTGCGTGCATCCTATCCGCAATTCCTAAATTATTTAAGGCTGCCCAGATTCAAAAAAATCTTGACCTGATCAATTTATTCATGGTGTTCTTAATGTTGACAAATACTATTCTATGATATTGAGTCGCTGGTTGTTATCCATAAGTCCTGACTACAGTATTAATAACGTGAGCTTGCATGACGTAACTACTATGACAGATTTAGAGGTTATATTTGACTCCAAACTTTCTTTTTATGAGCACTTTCAACAAATGATCCGGAAGGCTCAAGATTTTTCAAATTCTAGAATATTTCTCTGGCTAGATCTATTATAGAATATTGCAACATTGTTTGGTCACCGAACTGCAACATATATATCAATAGACTTGAATCTGTACAAAACAAAGTCCAATTTATGTGTTATAAACTAAGCACGACGGGTATATTTTTAATCTGTGAGAAAGCAAAATCATATTTAAGAATTACTTCCTTGTATAGCAGGTGCTGTTTCTTTTGCCCTCAAAGTTATCGATAACTACATCAGTTCTCCTGATTGCTTGGAGTCTATGCATTTTAATGTACCATCTGTTAACACTAGAAATAAATCCAATCATTTCTTTTCTGTGTCTTTATGTTCTATTTTTGTTCTCGTTTTTATTCTTTTTGTTCCTTTTTGTCCTTTTTTTAAATTAAGAATTGCCTTTTGGAGGACGACCTTTTTAAAAATTGAAAAATTTTAAAACCTATCCTTTCTCCACCACATTTTTCTGGCATTAGGGAGACCGCCAGGTTGGCAGTTCTCGTTCGGGTTTTTTTCGTTTAGCTTTTCACCCGAATCAACAGCCCAAATTTATTCAGTACTACAACCAGTGATTAGTTTCTAAGTTTTATATGAATTAGTTTTAGGTCCATGTGGACAGCATTTTTTAATATTATTATTAATTTTAAAATCTGCCACAGACGGATAGGAGTTTTAACATTTTATCAATTATCGTTTAGCCAAACATGACCCGCCCCGTCCAACCCTACGCTACGCGCCGTGTTTCTCTGGTTGGCGCATTTTGTAAATTCATTTAAAATAAATCTTGTTTGTTTTGCTTTTGCCTTGAAATCCAAAGGTCGTGTGTTCGAATCCCTGCCAGGGTGGTTCTTTTTTTTCATTTTTTCTTCATATATTTTTTTTCACAACAAAGTTGGTATCACAAAATTAAGAATATCTAAAAACTAACATTATTTACAGGAAAACTGCGAAGAGTATCCTATAGAATGTGTAACAATTATATAAAAAGCTCAGTAAATCGGCGAAGAGTATACTATTTTGCTGAACTATTATTAATTTCACTGGTCATTTATTATTTTTATTAACAATTTACGTTTAAATAGAATACGGTACATTCTATTACCACCTAATAAAAATCATATGGACTATGGCTATGAATAAAACAATATATTTAACGAAATCGATCCGGTGAAAAGGTCGCGATAGTTTCCAGAATAAAATATAAATTTTAATTCCATTTAATTTAAGCAAGTTAAGATATCGAGCGAATGATTTATAAAATGGACCCATTTATTATCCACCGATATTCATGAGATGGGGAGGAAAGAAATATTCCTGTAGAACGTAATTGATTGTATGGAAAAGATGCCATTTGATTCCAGCAAATTATCCAGATTTATGCATTATTTAAAGTCTGCGTTTGAAGTTTGTTTTCTCTGCGAGTCAAGTTAAAAGGTAAAATATTTTCTCATTGGTTTAATTCGAATCTGATTTGAATGCTTTTAACAATGAATGTGTTTGTCAAAGTTAGTAGTTTATTCTCTGGATATGTTCACGTGGTGTGTTTGGCGAGAATCACTGACAATTGTTGAAAAATCGTTCATTTTTGCTAATTAGAATAAGGTGAAATTTTGTTTTAAATAAAAGTTCTAGAACATTATAGCTTTTAGAAAAATATTCTGACTGTTATAATTATGTGTTATTACTTTTCCGCGGATGGGATTTACTAATTTTTCTAAAAAGTCTTGTGTTACTTCCACAATAAAAATATTGTTTTATTTACTTACAGTAGCCCAGACGATGCGACAGAGAAAATTTTATAGTGAAATGTCAAAATGAATATATATTTTTACTTCCACATCCAGTGGAAGTATAGTAACGACAAAAAAATTTTTTAAAATTTTTATTGTTCAAATAGGTTTAAAATGTCAGAACACGTCGAGATATTAAGTTTGAGCGAAAAAAATTTTCTGTCTGTCTGTCGGTCTGTCTGTGTCTCTAACTTTTTTTTGTGCGCACGTTTACTCTGGAACTGTTTAAGATATTGACTTGAAATTTGGTACACGTATGTACTTTGACGAGATCTGGAACTAGATTATATATTAATGTTGTTCCGACAAAGGGTTGGGGGGAAAATTGGGGTAAATTTGGGGTAAATGGGTAAATCAAGCAGGTAAGAGTCCATAAAATTGGTATTTAGTATATACAAGAGAAACTAAGGTCTCAAAAAAATGTTTGGCATTAGCCACCCCCATTACCACCCCCATCCCCTTATTAAAGGGGATGAAAAAAAATGTGATTTAGTGTATGTACAAGAACCAGAAACCTCAAAATATTTTTTTACTTCATCCACCCCCACTACCCACTACCACCCCCCTATCACCACCCCCACCCCACTACCGATGTGAGGTAGGTATCGTTTTATGGGTTTTTGGAGTAGAGGATTTCTAGATATTATATTATTAAAGTTCCATAAACAATTATTTCCACATACACAGTTTGTTCGTTGTGAGTGACTTGGATAGAGAATCTGGACGTGGAAGTAGTGATTCCTTGAAATAATATCCTGAAAATTTTACATTCCGCTTGGATGCAGAACATAAAAAAAGTGAAAAAAATGTTTTTTCATGCATTTTTTCAACATGTTGAAATTAAGTCAGGGTAAAAATCAAAAACAGAGGTGGATAGACCACGTGTTTCTGAACAAAAAATGTTCTAACGAAATTTATCGCTAAAGCCACGGTATTCCTGGAAAAAAATAGAAATCAATTAATTAAAATAAAGGCAAATGCCCCTACGTTAAAGTGTGCAATTATTGAACCTTTATTTAAGACCCGAGATCCGCTTGACATTTCTAATTATCGCCCTATTTCACTTATTTCAGTTTTAGTAAAAATTAGAATTTGTAGTTTTATAAAAAAATATTATATTACTTCTGAATCTCAGTTCGGTTTTGTAGAGGGAAAATCAACAAACGATGCTATTAGAAATTTGAGCATTGAAATCTATAAGGCATCGCACAACAAAAAAAATGTCTCTTTTGATCTACAGAAAGCCTTTGACACTGTTAGCCAACGAACAGCTGCTTACAACTCTTGAACAGTAGAGTCTCCGCAATAATGCCCTGAAATTAATAGAGAGCTGTCTAGAAAATAGACAACAAAAAGCATATGTCAATGATACTTGCAGTGACCCATGTACTATTGATTTCGGAGTGCCACAAGGAACAATTTTAGGCCCAGTCCTATTTATTTTATATATTGACTCCATTTTTCAAGTGCCCACGTGTGGTCAATTTTTTTCCTATGCTGACGATACAGCAATTATATACTTCCTGGAAAGCACTAAAAGATAAAGTTGAAAACGACTTAATTTTATTTAAAAACTGGCTCGACAGAAAATTACTCGCCATAAATATTTAAAAAACTCAATATCTTCCTTTTGCAATGTACGCAAATGGATTACCCAAGTTCATTTCGCTCAAAATTGGGAATTCGCAGCATATTCGAGTAGCAAGTAATAATATAAAATACCTTGGAGTAATCTCGGATCCACGCTTAAGATGGGATGAGCACATCAAATGGATAACGAATAAAATTAAATGTATATTATTTAAATTTAAACAACGTAAAAAATACTTACCATATATCTCAACTTAGATCGGTATACATTACTCTTGTAGAATCACATTTTAACTGGGGAATAATTGCATAGGGGAACTCTAAACTGTCATATGGGTATTTTAGAGAAAATTTTGAAAAATACTAGCAGGCAAAAGCCCTTTGTACCCATCTGACCTTTTGTTTAAAGAAAGCAATGTTGCTGACCAAGACAACTATATTTTTTTAAATGCGTCCTAGAATCTTATCTGAAAAATACCATAACAGTAACTTCCATTTATACAACCAGACAAACCGTCAAAATAATCATGCATGCACCAAAATTGAATACAACCGCAGGACAACGCAGTTGAATTTTACTTGGTCCAAGTTGTCTTAATGCACTCCCAGAGGGAATTAAGTCTCTACAAAAAAAAACGCTTTAAACTAGAGCTAAAAAAAATACTTAATGCAGACAGAGAAAAATTAGTGCTCAAATTGACTTAAAGAACCAAAATCTGATATAATTGATGAAAGTTATAAGATTTTACAATAAACAAATCTCAGTAATTTGCAGTCAAAGTGTTCGTTTTTAATACATTTGTCTCGTTTTTTTTATTTTAATTTTCGGTTATAGAAAATGATAAATTATACCCACCTATGATATTTATTATAGCATGTAGATGTATTTCTTATATTTTTTGTATTTTTATAGTTCTATAATAGTGTTTATTATATATACTTTTATATGTTTCACTTGGTCACGGTCAGATGATTTTAAATCATCTCGTGACCTATTTTAGTTTATTTACATTACTCTATCCATTAATTCTAATGTATGTATGTTTTTTGTAATAAACTATTATTATTATATCAATAAATCCTATCGTTTGTAGAAAATAGAGCAGATATAAAATCGAGGCGGACGACTTCTATAGCAATATTAAATTTAAATTATTCTTTTGACGTTTAATATTAAAATTAACAATATTCACCAGGTTGTACCAAAATCTACAGAAAAATTCGCATTGAACTTAAAACGAATACTGCACTTTATCCAATTTATGTTTTAAAAAATTACTGTAAAAGATTTAGAACATTCGAGCAAAATTCTTCGTGTCTCGACGATAAAACCCGGCATAAAAGCTAATGTGTGTATCCCCCATATACGTAGTAGTAGATGTAATAAAAGTTCATAAAAGAGGATAACAGTGGTCATTGAAAGATGCCACATGGGGTAGTTAATTCCCCGATACCCTTCAATATATTAATTCTAGATGTGTGCATGAATACTGGCAATAAATATCTAGGCAGCATTAAGAAGGCCCGATATCATGTCAAGCTAGACTGTCATCTCCAGAGAGGCATGAGTAATGCATACTCCACCCCTAGACGTCTCCTATGTAGCTGAAAGTGATGCTGCTGATATCTTCACACTACTTTACCCACCGTTAACTGCCTTTCAAGCATTTTAAAGCTGAATACTAACAGATTTTATGTACTTTTGCTATTTTTCTTATTGCGCTAAAAATTTATCTTAAAGCAATATGAGAAGGCAGGAGCTAGTTTTTATTACTTATTTAACAATATTTTTCAATAGTCAAACGTAGCTTTCATTATTATATCTCTCATAAATTATAGATCAATGACATTTCGCGATTTTTTAAATTTCATCCAATAACAACAGTTTTACACTGAATAAACGCTTAAGCTAGCTTTTTTAAAATTCACCGAATAAATTACGTCTAGGTGTTAAATGCACATAATTGATTTAATTTACTCTCAGTTGGACTAAAAACAAAATAAAACATATTACAAATTCAAGAATTATTATTATACTTTTCGCAAATACGAAAACGAAGAGTATATTACATTTGATCGGCATATTTCTAAAACCGTAAATATTGTTCGCAGACAAAAAAATTTCATATCATTGTGTTAGTGAACGAATTCTGAACAACTGTCAAAATGTCCGTCTGTCCGTCCGTCACGTTTCTTGTAAGCACGATAACTCGAGAAAGAAAAATCCGATTGCACTGAAATTTAGGCAGTAAGTTAGTGTTAGCTAGAGGAAGAACCTTATTGTTTTTGAACAAAATCGGTAAATAAAAAGGTTATTAATGATTTGAATTTGAAAAAGAATTTTTTGATTTTTGTGTTTTTGTAATTGAATAGAAATCTGGTCAAATGCTATTTCATTTTAATATCTAAATATTTATATATTTTACAAATATACATTTCATAATGTAATATACAACCGTGAAAATATGATTTTAGCTCGTGTTTTATGATGTAAAAATCTTCATTTTTTTACGTGTAAGGTAGTGGTGTATTTTTTACATATTTGACTCGGAATCCAAGGGTCACAGGTTCGAAACCTAAATGGGGTATGGTATAGTTTTTTTTACACTGAGTCTTACCAACTAAGTTCGTACTATAAAATTAAAAATGTCTAAAATTAACATTATTTACAAAAAAAATGCCACACAAACTGTCAGATTGGCAATCACGAACACATAACAAAAGTCAAATAAGCATCTACCACGTCCGTTTCCATGATTACGAGACAAAAGTAGTTTATACAACGAGTGGCCGTCAATTAATATAATAAAATAATAATGATTATTACTTGGAAAAATTCTGCGTTTAAGCAAATGTTCTCGACTTAATAATTTGCACAAAAAGTTAAGCTAAATTATTAAATCACGAACATTTTCTAAGCAAAATTTTGCAAAAAAAGCTACCCGCAGTTTATTCGATAAAATTCAGAGCTCTCAGGATATAACCTATGATTAAAATTTTCTGTGATAACTACCATAACATTGATCACTGAACGAAATAGTACATAATTGCTACTATGATAATGAAGTGACATATTGTTTACTCAATGTGTACACTGTGCATATGAGTAATTATTCATTATTTAACTTCGTTTATGCGGAAAGATGGAAAAATACAAAGGAAGGCGAAGGAAGCGAACGATGAACAATGTAATCTCCTGCTAGTTTGAATATGGCACAGAGGGTGTCTGCTGTATACGTTCAAATATGCACGATAATATATCTAAAAGAAGCAAGAAAGTTTTATAAAATTATTACTCCAACGATTTTGCTTAAATTAATTATTATCTAAACATACGACATTTTCAGGCCCAACAGTAGCATAGATAATATTTTTTTATAGGTCAATTTTACAGAAGAAATTAAAATCAAATTCAATGTCTTCTTATGACCTCTCCTTTTTTGTTATGTTTATTTTATTGATGATGTGATAATGATACACAAAAAAGCTTAAAAAATGCCGGTGTCTCTTTCATGAAAGGAATCCTCCGCTGTCGGCATCTGAGGTTAAAAGAAAATGTTCATGTGTTTTTAATACTTCGTTGTTTAGTCCTAGATAGGCCGCCGTGCCGATTCCAATCATACAATGTTGTCAATGTGTCAAAATAAATTTATAGTAAAAATAATAAAATGGTGTAATGAACGAGTTGATGAATAAAATGTTTATTGAAATTAAATTAACAGCTAATTTAATTAGGTATAATTGTGGTTAAAGAAATTTTCTATAAAAAAAAATTGGTAATTTAAAAAAAAAATTAAAAAAGTGACGCACAATTCCTCCTCGATATTTGACGAACAATTCAAAATTTTATTTCGTCCGCCATCTTTGATCGTTCTATTTGACTTGCGGCGTCGGGGTTTGGTGCATTATATTTAACCATAGATGAGTTTTATTGTCAACTTTGCTGAAATTACTCCTTGTTATCGAAAATATATTCAATTTTTATTTTTTCGGCCATTTTTGGTGTTTTCCATTTTTTCCAAGAGGGCGGATTGACCTATACATATCGACAGGTAAGTAGAAAATCACGATTTTTTTCATAATCGGGAGGTCATAGTTCACAAGAATGAACAATAAAATTTCTAGTGGAATGTTGTCGCTGAAAAAAAATAAATTAAATCAATTCGACTGTACTATTTATGCATGTGTTTCATATAATATTTGCTTAATTTCCTTATTTATATAAATAAAGAGTATAGCAGAATAATCATGAGCATGCTGCCCCCGCACCAATCTGGTCGAGATTTTGGGCACAAGTTGATAGTAGTGTTAGATGAACTTTCCCAAAATATTATTTTTGAAAACCATTTTTAGGGGAGTTGTGGGGGTAAAAAGAAAAAAGGAAAAAAACATTTTCTCAAGAACGGATAAACCGATGTTCATGAAAAAAATATATGTTATGTCTTTTGATGGTACAAACGTAGAAAAAAATTATTGAGTCTAAAAAAAATTTTTTTTAGGCGCTACTCGAGGCATCATTTCCTTTCAAATACATGTTTATATGCTCCTTTAAGGTGGGCGATTTCGTGAACGTAATTCGAGTATTTCTCCTGCATCCCTGAACCGATTGAAAACATTTTTTGATATTCTTTTAGAGACAGCTTTATATAATGTTACTAGGCTATTTAAAACTAAAAAAAGAAATTTTTTTTTACTTGTGAGAAAATAAAAAAAAAAATATTTTTGACTTTTCAATAGTCTGGTACCATTCTATAATGTTGTCTCTAAAGGCCTATCAAAAAATTTTTTGAATCGGTTCAGAGATGTAAGAGAAATTCTTCACTCTTAAAACATATCCAATTTTCAAAGCGATCGGAAGGTTAGAACATATTCAAAATGGATAATCACGGGCGTACCGCGGGCGACGCCGTTCATTACTACATCTTAACTGTCACTGGCGGCCATTACACTCCTACCGTTCGAATCAATATCAATCTTCAAGAAGTGTGGTGCAGATATTTTCAAATTCCCTGACGTCAACGGTTGGGCCAAAAAAAATCTAGTTTGAAAATCTGAACATTTTGGAATGATGACGTCTGCAGTCAACCTACGAAAGAACTGTAGTTTTCAAAGTCCAGTACGAGGAGGTTACAGTGCTTCTCACTAGTCAGGGTGCCTGTTTATTGTGAATCCCCTTGCCTCTCACGAGTCTTGTTGTTTGTTTAACGTGAGTCCCCTTGCCTCTCACTAGTCGAGGTACTTGGTTATTGTAAGTCCTCTTGCCTCTCACGACTCGGAGTGTTTGTTTATTGTTAGGTATTGACCTCTTTCTTGTTTGTTTGGACTGTATTACTTCTTTTGGGATGGCATAGAAGACTCACTATCGTTTTAATACTTGTTTAAAGTATATTGTAGACACCATAAAATCTGTACATAACCATAGAAATTGTACTACACTTGTGAGCCTGCCTAACTCGCTTGTTTCTGGTCGTCGACTCTGGTGGGCAAATTGCTCATAGATGTGCTCTTCCGCGGTGCTCACCAAATACATTCTAACACTTAGAATATGGCGTTTTTGACGTAACATTTATCGTGAGTCCCCTTGCCTCTCACTAGTCTGGACGCTTGTTTATTGTGAGCCCCTTACCTCTCACAATTCGGGGTGACTTTTTGCGTTAATCCCCTTGCCTGTCACGAATCAAGTTAGTCTATATTAATGAGATATCTCTTAGTCTTGATTGCTATCGTCCTTAATTACAGGAATAATATTATTCTGAGTAAAAATGTCGCTTAGAATTTCAGCTGGCTTCAGAACTTTCGACAAATAGCTTGAGTGGGACAGATAGTATACAACTGCAGCAACGTGCGAGCAGCAGCCAACCGCTCTGTTTCCGCTGGCGTAATTATATACTGACTGTCCCATGAAATTCTCAGCGATATTTTTACTCGAAATAATAATATTCCTGTAATTGAGGACTATAGCAATGAAGACTAGGAAATGTCTCACCAATAGTAACCTGATTCATGAGACACTAGAGGACTCACGCAAAAAAGTCACCCCGAATTGTGAGACGCAAGGAAACTCACAATAAACAAACTTCCCGACTAGTGAGAGGCAAGGGGACTCACGACGAACAAGCATCCCGACTCGTGAGAGGTAAGGAGACTCACGATACACAAACACCCCATAATAAATGGTCCAAAATCGTACTGTAACCACCACGTGGTGGACCCTGGAAACTACATTTCTTTGGTAGGCTGACTACTACGTCATAATTGTAAAATATTCAGATTTTCAAACTAAATTTTGATTGACTCAACAGTTGATGTCAGAGAATTTGAAATTTTATGCACCACACTTCTTGAAGTTTGTTACTGACTTGATAAGTAGGGGTGTAATGGCCGCCAGTGACAGTGGTAAGATGTAGCAATCAACCGCGCCGCCCACATTACGCCCGTGATTATTAATTTTGAATACGTTCTGCCCTTCCGATCGCTTTGAAAATTGTATGTGTTTATCAGTTCTTGAGAAAAAGCGTCTTTTCCTTTTTCTTTTTACCCCCATAACTCCCCTAAAAATGGTTTTTCCAAAAACAATATTTTGAGAAATTTCTTCTAACACTACTAGCAACTTGTGCCCAAAATCTCGACCAGATTGACGTGGGGGTAGCATACCCCGCTATACTCTTTCAAAATTAACTTAAACGCGTAACAGAAATTCATAATTTGACGTTTCTAAAGCGAAGATTATGAGACAAAACTTGAATTATTTTCAATGCACTCATAGATCCTGCTATACAAAAGAGTGAAATAATTTTTAACGCTTTTTACTTTTTTTACTATTACCATAAACATGTGTTTAACGCACTAAAAATGATGAAAAAAGCACAGTTTTTTTAACAGTCGTAGAAGAAAATAAATTGTTTTTATTGCAATTATTATAGATTTTTTTTAATATTCTAATGATGAAACCCAGCATTTTATTACTCTTTAATATTACGTAATCCCTGTATGGAGAGAAGCTCATTTTTTAATAAAAAATTATTTTACAAAAATATTTATTAGCTGTACTTGTTTTAGCGCCTAATTGTTGGAGTTAAAAGCGTACAGAAAAATATTTAAATTGCTCGTAAAACAGATGTGGTAATGTTTTTCTAAATTTAAGAATAGTTTGACCTTGTTGCAGTAATTGTAAAAAGGTACAATTCACTATATTATTTATTTGGGAGTATATTTTGAGACCGTCCGCGTATAACAAAAAGAGGCAAAATTTAAACAATATTTGTCACTAAATGATGGAGCAAATATATAATTAATAAAAAACCTTGTATTCCACTTTTAGTGCAGAGGCAAAAGGATCTGCTAGGGTCAAATGAGGAAACTTTACAAACCCTTGTCGAGGAATATATTATCCGGTGACGTATTTTAATTAACATGGCTTAAATAACTGAAATGAATTATTTTGTCCCAATGTTTACCCCTATGCGCATGCATCCAGGTTATCGTGTGTCATCTACTTTGCCCGATGTGATTCACTATATTTTAAAATTAATTAAAATGCTGTTCTAATTCGCGCAAGGCAATAAATATGTTTCATGCAAAAACTTTGCTGCAAATAAGTTTTAATTAAGTTTGTAGTAACTGTTCTATCTTTTTTACTGTGTATACATTTCAAATTCTCACTTGTTGACGTGCTTAAAAGAGGAAATAAAAAGAAAATTGTAATTTAAATTTATGTTTTGAGTTAAACGGTTAGCTATGCTATAAAAGAAAGTAATGAGAGTGAAATTACTTTCTGGGAAAGAATGGATCAATTCTTCGTTTATATTTTTCAAGAAAATCTATATTTCAATTGCGAAAATACATTAAATGTTGGCTCTTGCCCATTTTAGACAGACTTTGACGTCATAATATAATATAAATTTCAAATGTTCATCAAAGGTTTGACGTACTGAGTTTTTACTAATGTCTTTTATGTTCGGAAACGCTTGTTTGTAATTTTCTTCATGTCTGTCCAACGTATGAGGCATGTAATGGTAAGTCTGGACTTATTTTGCCATTTTCAGAATATTTCGAAAGTAATACCTATATTAAAAATCAAAAATATTACTTTGACTTCAAATTGGTACCAATTGTTCAGCTAATTTGTATTTTTTCTTTCGTCTCTTATCAAACTAAAGTATTGTAATCATGACCTAGTCACTTTCCTAGATTTATTCGGATTTCCACTGTGTAGATTATAATTCAGGTTTTTAATTTTCGTCTGTTAAACTATTCGTCTGACTGCCGGTGGGATGTCTGTCTGTCGGTGCTATATCTGCAAAACCACTTGACGGAGAACAATAATATTTACCAACGAAGAAGTGGGATATAATTTTAGTGAATTAGCGAGGAATATTTAAGGTGGACACCCCAAATATACAGAGGGTGGACACGCTTAAAAAAATTATTCACGAAGGACAATGATATTTGACATTTACATTGACCTTTATTAAAAATACATATATACAGGGTGGTGACCCCAAAATGATTATTAATTAAGAAATTATGGAGTAAAATAATAGTTGTAATGTAGTTGGCACTATTGTCGAAAAGGAAACCTGATATATGAATGACAATATACAGTACAGGGCGACCCTACGAAATAATTAATTAAGAATGACGGGGGAAAATAGTATTTGAAATGTAGTGCCACTATTACCTGGAATAAAACCTGATATATTTTTAGTTAAACAATTTATACAGGGTGATTATCCTACAAAAGAAGAATTAGCAAATAAAAGCAATAAAAGGTGTCAAATAGAAGTTTTGTGTGAATACCTTTCATTAGGTATATTTACTTGGCATGTTTTTAATGTTGCAATTTTCAATTCTGTTACCTTAAGAAAATTTAAATATCCTCGCTCTTTGTTAATTAGCTTTGTGTTAACCTTTGGAAAAGAAGTAAATGGTTAAAAATTAACATTTTTGCAAAGCAAATAACATATTCACTATACAGGGTGTAATTAGTTTCATATAATTAAAAATAACTCTCTAGGGCACTTTGGAAAACTGGCCCAGGTCAACAATTTGAATATTAGGGTAGAAAACATTTGAGAACCACTGCCTTTCTGGGTCAATGGACGTGTAGTTATACAACTTTTAAATTGTCATAAAATAGTGCAAAAATTACCGACCGACTCGTTCTCGCCGACCTGCGGCGGCTCGCGTTTCAAAGCAAAGAAGGGCGGCACCTTTGATGACCGCCTCAACCGAGCCAATTATAAAAATGTAAATAATTCTTTTTGCAGAACTGCAAGCAAATGATGGGTGTTGTAGACGTTTAAACGCATCATTTTTTACATGTGTGTTTTTTTAATTTAGAACAAAATATTGGAGCTTTTATTGTTGTTTATAATTTATCAGATTTAAATGTGGTTTATTAACATTTGTAACCTAAATGAGTGTTCTGGGTTAAAGACTTAAAAAATGAGTAATTATTGCATGACATTGGGAAATAAAGAGTTAGACGTCTGAGATACGATAACAGAAAACAATTATGTGTATTTTAAGTTAGGAAATAATCTGATTTATTTAACGAATTGCCAATCAGGCATCGAAAACTAAAATATTCGATAAACCTAGAACTTACCTTAAATTGTTCGAAATGACCAAAAACAACGAACGGGTTGGATGTGTGTGCTTAACAAAGTGCCCACAGAAACTAAAATATTGCACAAGAGAGAGTATAGTTTTCTTCAGATCTACTAAGCACTCAGAAAACGCCGACGTCTTTCACCTTTACCGCATCGTTAAAGACCTTACCTTACCTACTTTTAAAAAGCCATAAAAAAGTGTGATGATTATCAACTTGTGTCCTCCCCGACGTGTGGTTTCTAACAAAGGAGCGCGACACTTTGATAAAGCCGTATTAGCGTATTTGATGGTGCCGACGTACGCGAAGATAAAAGCCTATTCCAACATTCCAGCAGTTCTCAAACAATATTACTGAAAATTTTCGAAATTTTAGTTTTCTTTCTCTAAAACTATGGGCTTTAGATCCCATGTTATATAAGGTTTTTTTGTTCGTTTAGTCGTTCCCCACCACCAGTTTCTTTTAATGACATGAAACTGATTACACCCTGTGTACACCTTTTATTTTTGCAATTTTTAAGGTATATAATTCAAACTTGATACATCTTATCAAACGTGAGTTTTTCTATACCGGGAATTTAATTGACATTCGAATAACTTGAAAATAAAGCATTTTTGAGAAACATATTTTAGACAACACTTTCATCATTTCAAAGGCGGGATCTAATGGCCATAATACTTTTTAGTTTGATGGAAGACATCACGGTCATTTGAAGATATCAACTTTGTTTTTTAACACTGCTTATTACAGATTCATATTCTGCGTAGAGAAATGAACAACTTTTGTTTCAGTCATTTTTATATTTGGCCCCATTATTTGCGAGTAATTAAGCATTAGGCGTAATAACACCTCTAACTAGAAAGCAAAAAATTTATGAACAATATCCGCATAATGTGCTGGACAACCATCGTGCAAGAACCACATGTATATCTTTTCATGAATCTTCAAGAAGTTGTGTAGTGAATTCACGTGTAGTATTGGATCGGAATTATTATGGTGTGTAATTTGGACGAGGCAGTCACGTTCACTGGTCCACACGATCACCTGACTTGACTTCATTATATTGTGTCTGTGTGGATATTTTACAGAAATGGTTTATAAAGATTTGAACACATTTTCATCGAATTCCTCGTTTTCTAATTGTTAAAAATTAATATTTTAAGTATATACACAAAATTAAGAACATAATTAAATTTATTTGAGTACATATAAAATCCAGTTTTATAAATTGACTATTAATTATTTTAGACAGGTTTTTCCCTAAAATTTTACCTGGATGATAGTGAGACATCCATACCAATTAATCTCCTATTTTTTTGTGATCATTCTTTTATGATATTTTTTAAGCTTTAGCGTAAATTAAATAAATGCATTTAATCTTTGGGAAAACAGGTGCAACTTGTGCACAGGTCTACAAAAAAAAAAAAAAAAATTTCTGTTCCAACGACTAAACCAACCTATCATGCCTTAAATATTTTTGTGTGCTGAATCCGAATTTTCAATTAAAAAAATTTTCTACCACGTAGATTTCGAGATTTACTCGAAATTTGGTACCAGCAGGATGGTTGTCCTGCTCATAACGCGATAGTGATACGAAGATTTCTAGACACTACATTTCACGATCGCGTTATAAGTGGAACAAGCACATATGTATTTAAAATTATCTCTAGGATAATATGTACAAACATCAGACGGAGGTAACGAAAATAAATTTTCGAAAAAAAAAGTATACCTCTCAGGTGGGCTGGAACTTTGTGAACGTTGTAGGGGGACTTCGCAGCGGCATTTTTGTGTGACGATTTTAATTTGTGCTTAGAATGATCTCTATTGCAATATGTTAAAACGTGAGACGGAGGTAATGAAAAAAAATTAAAAAAAAAAATGACAAATTTGAGGGCGTCTGACACCCCTTTGGCAGCGACCTAGGCGTCTGACGATTTACATACGTTATCTGTGACCTTCAAACAGGTAATGAGGTATGATCATTTTTTGAGCAAATATTTTTTCATTTTTGAGTCGTCTGACGTGTCCTTTGCAGGGTTTTTGAGCAAAATCCTTGCAGATGGCACTTCCTGATGGTCCCCCAACCACTTCTCAAAATTCCAGCCGGAGGTAATATCGTAGTACCTGCGCGGCCGCCAGCTCTCCGTCTATAAATATTTCATTGTTTGCAAAGCCACCTTAGTTGGTTACTTCTTAACTTTTAATTAGAACAAAATTGTATTTTCTTATTTTCTTTTACCTCTAATTTTGTTTGTATTTATCGCACATTCTAATACGATATATGAATAAATTCCTTATTCATTGTACTAATAAATGGTACCAATATGGTTCCATTTGAAAAAATTGAGTTTTGCCCCAAAAAACATTTTGATGAACTTCATTTGCTCATAAATCACGTAATTTGGTCTTTTTGATGGAATTTTGCTTTCTTTGGCATTACACGGGTCGTTTAGAATAAATCGGAACCGTCATGGCACACTTAAATGGAAAACTAAAAATTATATTATAAAAAATTTTGACTTTCGAGATGTCACTTATTTGGTATCGCTGGATTCAGAAAATTATACAGAATTCAAAAATACAATAATATACAGGGTGTTCTATTTAAAAATCGAAAATTAGTGTCTGGTTTCGAGGGAAGTGAAAAAAAAATTACTTGTGTGTCAAAAAACGCCGCTTATCATGTATATAGGATATCCCAAGTTTCAATCAGTTATCATAAATCTAAAGGAGAAAAGGGGACTGTACCATGATCCTGTTACACCCGGTATACATTTACGATAAAAACTGTTTACGGTTGTACTCCTTAGAACAATGGGAAGTTTCTGAAACTATTTTAAAGATTATACCATTTATGATTTTTTAAATATTTATAATAAACCGAAAATAAACGTATATTTCCCCCTCATACTGCAAAATCCTATTCTTAAGTATTAGTTTTTGAGTATATGAAAGTTAGCTGCTTAATACCCTAAATAACTTGTTTCAGTTGTTATCTGTATTTCAATAGTGACGATTTCAAAAGAAATTAATTAGTTATCTCTACGCTGCATTGCACGATTTTCTAATTGTTCTCATTTCCCTAACAATAGAACAATTTTCCCAGTAACAATGAAAGAAAAATTATAATCAGCTTGCTCGCTTCAACTTGACCAACTAAATAAACTGCCTATTTCGGCTCATATTTAATCTCTTGTTGCTGATATGAACTTACAGCAGTTTTATCACAAAATGGCATTCATTAACAGAGTCATTTGTGCACCTCATTAGCATTTTCTACAGTGTAGAATTATTTTTCAATTATGTAACCGCCAAAGAGCAAAATTATATATCGCTTTCGCCTGAGCTGTTTCTGCGAGAATATTATCGCAATGTAATCAGAAATGGTAAGCTATATGAATAGTTTCTTAATATATCGGATGTTTATTCAATAATCCTTTGGGTACAGTCCATAAAACTCACGCGACAACCCACTTAGCCACACCGGGTTGTTTATAATGAGTCTTGCAATTACTCACATATTCTGCGTCATTTGCCAACGTTGGCTATGATTGATCACATCACGTTGGCATGTTTTGCATGCCCAAACAACTGTACCTTGTTACAAATTATTCAAACAGTGTCACGAAATAGATCAGGTGGTATAAGATTTCGTTAGTTTCAGTTTTACATTACCGCCTGCTTATTTTCGTAATGACATATGTAAAAAAAAAATAGACTTTGACATCAGTCCTAGACTACTTATCGGGTAGGGTATATTTTTCTTTCTTTAATCTAAACTACCTGAATAATCCGACGTTGTCCCCAATACAAAATGGCCGATCTCAATTTCTTGATTCATCTTCTGTTAAGTTTCCCTCAGAATGAACAGAGATTCGCAAAAAAGAAAGCTTCAATTACACACAAAATAAAAAAGTAGTTTCTTCCTGGAACTCCATTGAGTTATCCCTATGTACTTCGCCGTGCTGAACACGAATCATGTGCCCATTTAGCTCCATCACTCACCATTTTTTTGAAAATCGCGAAAATAATCTAAAAAAAAAAACTCATAATTTAGGTTATTTTCGGGATTTACTAAAAATTGGTGGGCCATGAAGCTAAACGGACTCCTGATTCGTATTCAGCACGTCGAAATACGTAGGGGTTGTCCAATTAACAGCGTTGCCAACTCTAGGGAAATTTCCCTATTCTAGGGAAATCTCGGATCATTTAGAGACAAAGGGGATTTCTATGGATTCTAGGGAATTTTGAAAATATACAGAATTAGTTATAATTAACTAAATTTGAATACAATAATATTAATCAATAATAATAAAATCAAGAAATAAAAGTAAAAATCAAGAATAATTAATTGTTCATATATAAGTATTATATTTCCATGAAGTAAACAGTTAGTTCAACGTCATCTATACAATGTGTCCCAGGATAGATGTAACAAGAGGTGTAATGAAACATTGGAATTTTGGAATGGTATTTGGGGATTGAGTCCTACTTGTTCTAAAACTAAAGTATACCAAAAATGACTTGATTTGGTGTTCTACAGGGTGTTTTATAAGCAAAGTTGTAAAAATCAACACTAATAAAGTACCTTTATTTTTCAAAATATGAAAAAATTCCACTAAGAAAAGTTATTTAGAATGCAATTTTATACCTCTGTACCAAATTTCAAGAACATAAAATTATTTTTTTGAAACTTCCCATTTTTTGCGAATTAAGAGTTGAATTCATATTTAAAGTTGTGTAGGAGCAAATGTTAATCATCTCAAAAAGTAGGCTATTGGTAAATAAAAAATTGAATATACGAGATGTAAGAAGGTATAATGTTAATCGAACTAATTGTAAAACAAGAAACAATTACTAACAGAAGATTAATGAGGTTTAAAAATTATAACAAGTAATAAATGTCAAAAACATAACAGATTCACAAACAAATTAATTACTGACCAATACAAAACAATGTTTACAATTTTTTTATTATTCGACGTAGCTACCACCCACATCCACACACATTTCGATCCTTCGCCTAAAGTCCTTAAAACTGTTTCGAATATGATCTAACGGTATGGAGTTTACGGCATTTGTAATTCTCTGCTCCAATACTGCTACATCGTTAGGAAGTGGTTCAGCGTAAACCAACTGCTTGAGGCGACCCCATAAAGAGAAACCCAATATTGATAGGTCTGGAGATCTCGCCGGCCACTTGATCGGTCCATTCCTGGCAATCCAATTTTCTCCAAAATTTAAATTCAACTGACGATTAACCATTTCTGTGGAGTGGCCAGGGCAACCATCATGTTGAAAATGAACTAAAGGCATATCTCTTAAAATATTTAAATGTTCTTCAGAAAATCTTTCAAGAAGCTGTAAATAAGTGTGCTGGTTTAACATTCCCTCAATGAAATAAGGTCCAATAACTCCAACGTGATAAGAAACGGCACACCACACATTCACTTTTATATAATATTGTCTTCTACAATGAAGTCTAAAATTTGGATTTTCAGAAACCCAAAACCGACAATTCTGAGATGAAACAACACCGTTGGTTGTGAATGTGGATTCATCTGAGAAAATTATGAAATGATGAAAAAATCTCTCTTCCATTATTTTTTCTCTAATGGTCAAACAAAAATCCAACCTACGGCCATCATCTCCCTTTTCAAGCGTATGTTCGTAATTTGCTTTATATGCCCTAATTTTCTTTGCCTTGTAAATTCTTTGGAGTTCAGACTTGCTAATATTAATAAGAGCTGATCTCTCTCTTAGTAGCACCCTAGGATTTTTTATAACAGAGGCATGAGCTATAATAGCCCCAACATTGTCTTCATCATAGGCTTTTATTTTTCTTTTCATGTTAAGAACACTACCAGTAGCCAGAAACTTTTTAATTATTCTCATAGCCTGAGTACGTGACAAAGCAGTGTTTGGAAATTTCAAATTAAATTGGCTTACCACTTAGCGAGTTTTACCGCCAATTCCGTAGCATTGCACAATATAATTTTTTTCACGCACTGTGAGTACCATTTTTACTTAATTTTTTATTCTTGGTTCATTAATTTGAAACAGAAATTAAAGATAATATTGACTACGTTTGACAGATATGTCGATAATAAATGATAAATGTGTATCCACTGCTTTTCTCATAGCCTACTTTTAGCTTCTACGTAACTTTAAATATTAATTCACATGCAGTTTATTTGAATGGTTCAAAATAAAATACTAATTTATTGAAAAAATGAGAAGTTTCAAAAAAATAATTTTATATTCCTGAAATTTGTTATAGAATTATAAAATTGCATTCTAAATAACTTTTCTTAGTGGAATCTTTTCATATTTTGAAAAATAAAGGTACTTTATTAGCGGTGATTTTTACAACTTTGCTTATAAAACACCCTGTAGAACACCAAATCAAGTCATTCTTGGTGTACTTTAGTTTTACAACAAGCAGGACTCAATCCCCAAATACCATTCCAAAATTCCAAAATTTTTGGTCCATTACACCTCTTGTTACATCTATCCTGGGACACACTGTATATAGTTGCTGTAACTTTCCAGCGTCCGGCGTTGGTTTCTACAAATCAGAAATCTGTGCTATGTACTTCACTAAATTAGGTTTACTAGGGTCTAGAAAAATTTGTCAATCTAGGGAAAAATCCTCGTATGTCTAGGGAAACCGCTGACACAAAAGTGGGCAACGCTGCCAATTAAGTCCCAGAAACAGACCATTTTTTGTGTATGTGTGTGTACTCCTGTGTGATATATGAATATCATGGGAACCTCCGTCATTTTATAGAAAACTGCGTAAGCAAATATATTACAGATACAAAAGAAAACTCTATTTGGTAACCTCCGTTTTTCGACAAGCTGAATGCGAAGTTTAAACTAACTATATAAGCTTGAACCAGTACCGAACGAGCCAAAAAAAGAAAAATAGCACCCACCCAAGCAAACAGAACATCATCAAGAACACTGGCGAAATTAATTCAGCAAGAAGTTTCCAAACTTGACTGAAGTTAAAAATATAATAAACAGCTTGAAA
This sequence comes from Rutpela maculata, assembly GCA_936432065.2. NCBI lineage: Eukaryota > Metazoa > Arthropoda > Insecta > Coleoptera > Cerambycidae > Rutpela > Rutpela maculata. Next base: position 177,094,031 of record OW386288.2, read on the forward strand.
CCAAAAAAATCTCCTGGTTTAGACAATATACGAGCAGAAACACTAAAAATAATTCAGACTGAAATTACAGAGCCACTTGTATATTTAATAAACAGAAGTTTTAGCTTATCGACAATTCCCAAATATTTTAAAAATAAGTGTAATAAAACCGCTACACAAAGGTGGAGACGTAACTCAACTTATTAATTACAGACCCATATCCGCAATTTCCAACATATCCAAAATTTTCGAAAAAATACCAAAGAACAGACTGAGAGCATTTTTCAATAAATTTAGTATAATATCAAAGAGACAATTTGGTTTTCAAAAAGGTAAATCCGAAGATGTCATAGCATACCTAACACGTTATGTTTATGATGCTTTAGATAAAAAATCACCAAGCTTGTGTATATTTGTGTATCTTGCGAAAGCATTTGACACGGTGTCACATAGCAAACTTTTAAAAAAACTAGAAAGTTGTGGTTTGAGAGGAAATGTATTTAATTTAATAAAAAGTTATTTATCTGAACGAATACAATATGTAAAAATAAGTGAAACAACTAGTGAACCAAAAATTGTAAGCTACGGTGTTCCACAGGGGACAGTTCTAGGACCTCTTTTGTTTTGTTTGCAGTATTCATAAACAACTTACTTTTGATGTGACAAGTGAGTTTTGCTGATGATACAGCAGTACTTCTTAAAGCCAATTCATGGAAAAATTTGAAAAAAATTGCGGAAAGAGAATTTAAGGAAATAAAAAATGGTTCGATTGTAATATGCTTATTGTTAATTTTAAAAAACTTGCTACCTACCGTTTTCATCATATACAAATAATCTACCTAATTTCGGAGCATCAAATATGAAAACCAGGTAAATATCCCAGAAGAAGAATCAGTGAAGTATTTGGGTATTATCATTGATAGACACTGTAGATGGGACTTGCAAGTAAAACATGTTATACAAAAAGTTAAAGGATTGTTATTTCGATTTAAGCACTTAAAATCATACCTGGACATACAACATCTCAAAGTTCTTTTTTATGCCTTAGTACAACCACGTTTAACGCATGGCATAATCGGATGGACATGTGTTTGCAATTCTCATCTAAAAATCTAACCAATTTACAAAAGTGGATATTAATATTACGGTAAAAATCGTAACTACCCTCGGATGATTTATATAAAACTAGTGAGATATTTGACTTAAGACAATTATTTTATCTAAAAATTCTATTATTCAATTTTAGAAATAAAACTGTATACAAACCTATTAACATCAATATATAAAAAGAACTAAAGAACACAAATGTGAAAATGCAAAAGCAACAAAAACCATCAGACAAAAATGTTATTATAATTTAGAATCAATATTGTACACTAGTTTACCTAAACAAATAAAAAAGACAAATAAATTACATATATTTAAGAAAAATATTAAAAACTGGGTAAAGGAAAATCCTCGATCCATAGTACAGAACCTTATTAACCAAAAATAATAATATAAGGAAATAAATGAATGAATTACCAGATTAGACGTTTTATTATTATACAAAACTAGTGAAATATTTGATTTGAGAAAATTATTTTCTCTAAAAATTCTAATATTCAAGTTTAAAAATAACATGGTATACAAATCTATTTAGCACCAATTATTAGTCCAGTCAATGAAAGAGTTGTAGAGAATATTTAGGAGGGAAGAATTTTTCTCTTCACGAATGTGTTGGGGGTAGTTAGGAGGTAAACATACTAAAAGTCCCCGCCCCTAGCCCCGCCGCTTCAGGGGGAGAGGGAGGTGGAAAAGTTCCTTTTTTCGATTCTTCGCTTATAATTTGGAAATGATGCGTCCTACGGAAAAAGGTATTCTGTGCAAAATTAAACGTAATTAAATTTCACACAAGAATGTCTATATTCATTTTCTTAATGTGTGTTATTGTTTACGAGATATTCACCAGCGAAAATCGATAATTAATTAAAAAATCAATTATGTACCTTGAATATTTCTATCAAAGCGATTTACCGTGCACAGTGGGCTAAAACCACCTTTAAATGAAATATGCATGCACTCTCTCAATTCTTACGGGAAATGGTAGCTTTATCTGTCCCAAAACAATTCCCGTAAAATCTTAAATCTTTCCCTTGGCCGTTTTCTAGAAAATTCACTTTTATTTATTTATTTTTGAAAACTGATTTTTTGCATTGATAAAAACAAGAATCTACTACATTTTTGAAGCCTCTGAATACCCGGACATATTTCAAACAACCTATCAGTTATTAAGTATCAGTTATCTTCTTCAATCCGTGATTCTTACACTAAAAGAAATAGTATGGGTAAATTCAATAAAAAAAAAATGGTTAACTAACAATATCGTTAATTTTGTTAAACCAAACTATATTGATGGTATTTTTAAACAAGAGGTGATTGTTATTTTAATTAATAAAAAGTTGTCGTACAACAAAACAAACATTAACTTAAAAAATAGATGAATAAGACTATTATTTTGTTAGTCTGACTATTATTTTGTTGAATTTTGTCAAATTAAACTAGATAATAGTATATTTTATTTTTAACTATTATCGAATTGTAATTTTAACCCAGTATTAGTTCGCTGTATTATTGTACTTGTTTGCTTGCTTACCACGTAGTCTATTACAGAAATTATTCCCAGATGACGCCACATACAAATCACTGACAATAATCAATCTTACACTCTTATGAATTTATAGAAAACTAATAACATGATTGCAATGTTCAAATTCTCTCAGGGATCATCGATATATTTGGATGGATCTTATAAACGATCTCTAGTCTTTGGTTTGGGTGGTCTGAGGTCTCAATACTAAGATTTTGGCTAACCAAAAAAAACTTCATCATACAATAAAGTGTAGATCAACCTAAAAATTAGTTGGTGAACAAAAAACAAAGTCGTTGTACTATTTAATTGTAGACCAAATTGAAAATGGTTAGTGAACATAAAAAAATGTCATTGTACTATTTAATTTGTTACAAGAAGATATGATTATTAAACTACTATTTGTTTACGAAAACAAATAAAGTTGTATGACTATTCTTTTCTGATTGATTTAACTATGAAACTAGATAGGCGCGATTTCATATGCTCTTTTTGTTTGAATTTACCTATCATTATCTTTGAGTGTACGTTTATAAAATAGACAAAGGCAATATCTATTTTCATCGTGCGTTCTTGCATGATTTGCATTGCATTTGTATTTTGCATAATTTCTTTGATTTTAATCATAGTCACAGAAAATTTTCACTCTTGGAATCTTGGATTGTTTGCCTAGTGAAGTCTAAAGAGTAACTGACCGAGCGACGCCAATATTCTTTGGCAGTGATGACGGTCTCAGATATCTAAGGTCGAGCAAGACTACTGCTCTTTACCCTAGTACATCGCTGTAGACCTGGACCGCCCTCGTACGGGGTGGGTGAGCTTACTTTACATTAACCCCACTCACAAATGTGAGCGGTGTGGATGATTTCGGCCCACCTCCTCCGGGTCCTGGCCTTTTGGACCTTGCTAGCAAAGGCCTTTATCTTCTGGAGCTCTTCTGTCTTGATGATCTTTCTTCGTCAGCTTGTCACCTCCTGAGTAGTCATCTGTCTGTTCGGAAACTTCGAGGAATTTTTGGTTGGGATTGACTGCCGGTATGCAGAATGTCAATTGACATCATGCCATCCGGATCATCGGTTAGGTAGGAATGAGCTATGTAGCTCGAGGAAGTGCAGACCTAAGTGCTTTGGTAGCACTTTCGATCTACACAGAGCTAGGTGACTACGGGTACTGGATGGCATTTCGTCCGATACCTGCAGGGTAGTGGGTGGGTGGTCGGGTTATCTTCATGTCTCTCCTGTGGGTTATCTTCATCGGCGGTGGTATAGTTCTCATACTCACCCGTTATCTGACTGAGCGAATGGAAAGTCTACTCAGATGGCTAATAGAGGCGCTCGGATTTCCCTATAGCAAATCCAGTTACGCAAATAGTAATGTTATTCATTGGTTACGGATATATTGGTAGACAAAAATTGCTGTCATTCAAAATAGCATAGGAATAGATCTAATGATTTTGTCTAAATTGACTACTTGGAAAGTTTATATAACCCGATTATTATCAAAACGTCTGGAGTTGTCGAGCATGAAGGTTTCTTGTATGTTATTTCCCCAAACTTGGCTTAAGTTGAAATTTGTATTGGAATGTTCAATTTTACTTTCTTCATTAACAATTTAACAATCTTATCAATGCAAAAAATCAGTTTTCAAAAAAAAAAATTAAAAGTGAATTTTCTAGAAAACGGCCAAGGGAATGATTTTAGATTTTACAGCAATTGTTTTAGGACAGATAAAGTTACCATTTCCCGTAGGAATTGAGAGAGTGCCATGCATATTTCATTTAAAGGTGGTTCTAGCCTACTGTGCGTGGTCTGCTAATAAATCACAGTCACAAAACAATCTTTATTTTACAACACATATCACTCATATCAATATTGAGATTGATGGTATCATTCGTTCATCTTGGCCGGATGAAACTTCAATTGATGTAGTACAATGCAGGCAACAGGAAGAAGCATTTTTTTCCAAGCTAAAGACAGTGTTGAACATGGAGCAAAAAATATAATTATTTTCACAGTAGATGATGATATAGTTGTTTTGGCAATCTCTTTCTTTCACATTCTTAAAACTGCGGGAATTCGGGAGATGTGGATTCTCTTTGGTGCTGGGAAGGGTTAGAGATACATGAGCATTAATGTCAGTTTGAAAGTATGGGTGAACATAATGCTGTTGCATTGATGATTGCAAGATCTAGAGTCAAAAGGGTTGTATAGAAGCAATTCATTTACATGATTATTTCTTAGTATTTAGTAGTTTTTTTGTTTGTAAAAATTTGTTTCCTTAATGTAAAAAATGTTTTAAAAATAATTAAAATCACTGTTGTTTATAAAAACAATTTTTTCTTGACATATACGAAACCCCATATACATAAACCCTTTTTTGTGGCTAGAGAAAGCGATATTGAGCACAATTCAAAACTTATTTATCAATGAAATTGTTTTGATGGATAAAAGTGAAATTTTCAGGTTTTGAAAATTGGGGAGAACTCTTAAGGTGTAGAGATAAATGTAATAGGGACAAAAAAGTGTCTTCACAAGAGTTTTCAAACAAAAAATTGCAAATCGGAATCGGACCATTAGGAGCTGCGGTACAACAAAATGTATTGCAGCTAATGGCGGCCTACTTTAATGGTCGCCATTTTGGTATCCTACACGGATTTTCAAGTGGCTCCCTATCTGAAAAGTTACCTTTAGGCATCAACTATGGCCACAGAAAGTGGCACATTCCAATCAAATAGTGCAGCTTTCTTTGGTGTACCCGACGTACTATTCTGTATTTATTGTAAAGTTTGTATTTATTGTAAAGTTTGTCATAAGTTTTTTATTCTACTCTTCGCAAATACGAAAACGATACTGATTTTTTTCGGCATATTTCTAAAACCGGAAATATCGCTCGTAGACAAACGAATTCTGAACAACTTTTAAATTGTCCGCCTGTCTGTCCGCCTGTCAGAAAGTTAGTGTTAGCTAGAGAAAGAACACTGTTGTTTTTTGAATAAAATTGACCAGTAAATAAAAAAGTTATTATTTATTTTATTATTTTTTTTAATTTTTATATTTTTGTAATTGAATAGAAATCTGGTGAAATATTTTGAATGATTTTAATGTCTATTTATATATTTTACTTATATACATTTCATAATATAATATCCAACCATGGGAATACGATTTCAACTCATCGCTTATAATGTAAAATTTTTTTGTGTAGCAGGTGTATGTAGTTCTTAAGTTTTTGACTCGGAACCCAAAGGTCTCGGGTTCGAAACCCACGTAGACTTTGGATGTAGTTCTTTTTTTTACTTTATATTATACTGAGTGTTTCACCAGTATGATAAAATTAAAAATATCTAAAACTAACATTTACAAAAAACTGCGAAGATTGTCCTATAGAATGTGTAAAAATTATATAATAAATCGGCGAAGAGTTTAACGTTTCCTCTAGTTTTATTTTGCAAAATAATAACAAATTACAGTTGTTAATTCTCGGAAATGTTAGTGTAATGATAGAGTTGCAAGAAAAATATTTAAAAAATGTCAATATTTTGAGAAGTGCTGATTAACATTGACTGTGACCAAAGAAGGCCACCGTAATGCAACAAAAGAAGGTAAAGTTTGTCTGATTTTAATGTTCGACCTTGATTTTAAAACATTGATTTCTTATTGTTTGCCACCTGTTCTACCCGTCGCATGTTTTTAGAGCTCGACGTCTTTGTGATTCAGGTATTGTTCATAGAGAAGTCATACGCGCCTTTATGAAGTCATTTAACTGTCTAAGTTCGAAACATCAATAAATCCCGTGGCAAGCGTATTGAAAAATGTCTTTCTTACGATTGTACAGGGCGCGAAATTAAGCGAAATCTAAAATTGGTGATTTTATATTGCTTATGGAGAATGTCGTGCATATCGAGTACAGAACCCCCTTTTTTAAATACTTTTGAACTCATGCAGATTTACATGTGTATAAAATAGATGCTGATAAAGATAAAAAGTAGCATTGCTCTTTCGTCTGTAGCTCTTAAACGAAGAATTTCGTGGGAAATGTTCAAAATCAATTTTCCCAACTTTTCTATCTCTTAATATATTTTTGAACAATGCATCATTTTCAAGTTATATTGCAGATAAAACGAAAAATGGCAAAAAATCGACGATTTTTGAATTTTAAAGTGCATTGCCCCATCTGTCACGCATGCGGATAGTTGGGGTATGTGTGTGGACATCCCAAGCTATACTTTAAGAAAAAAATTGCTGGTAAACGACATTTCGTAAAATGATCCTTTTTCCATCTATTCCGACTGACCTCGGGTAGTCTCTAGACGAAAAATTACGATCTTGATCCTTTATAGAGCGGGAGCTAGGTGGCTTTTTCGGCAGCTCATCGTTTTATGAACTTTGAGATATTTTTATGGTTTAATGGATGATAACGATTCATAAAATCGACTTCTGGCGGGGCACCTCCTGTCAGGAGCGTCACGAACACTGTTTGAAAATCAGTGAAATCGTGTCATCGTTACAAGGCTCATTTTTTGTGTGTACACTTTTTATGTTTAGAATGAATAAAATAAGATCGCCAGAAAGTGTGGGCCGTCAGGAGGCGCAGCCAGAAAGGTAATAATGATACAATACATCTGAGGCACGGTACGGAGTCAAGTTAACCGAAAGTGTTAAATTCTTGTATACAGTGTCAGAAAATTTTTCATTTGGGTCGGCAATGAGGGCAAGCAAGAACGAAGCAACTAGGCTATTCTTTTTTATCGTATAACACATCCCACTCGTGCCACCTGCTTTCTCCACCAGATGTACGTGGGCAGCTCTGTCTGCGGGAAATGTAAAGAATTATTTGACTCGTTTTGAAAGTATAACGAGTTAAATAATTTTAGTTATTAAAGCACGTAATAATATTACCTATACTGAACAGAGCCAACTACAATAAATGGTACTGAAATTTTTAATAGCAATGATGTACGTGTTTTCCTGATCGTGTGACATTATTTGCTCCCACTGGTACACGCCTTTATTGTAGGCGGTCTGTCAAGCCGTTGAAACTATGCCTGCCACCCAAATCCAAAATCTTCCGATACTGTATTTAAGAGCCTATGGTACTTTTGTTGACGCTAAGAACTTTAGGGGGAGGCTATTCTATTGTTGAAGGAGCTTATATTTACGTTTTAAAAAGGAGCCAGAACTTGTAACGATGAGTTTAGAGTTCTGAGATGAAATATGCAAAATTTTCTTAAAAAATCCTAAACATTTTCTTTCTGGCTAGCCTTACTGACGGGAGTTTCTTGCTGGGAATTTTTTTCTGTGTTCAAAACATTTAAATAAACATGCTCAACCTTAAAAAAGTTTGTAACGGTCATGTTATATAACTCCGTTTTTTACCTCTGACCTTTCTGGTTGCGACCCTGATGGCCCATACTTTCTGGCGATCTTATTTTATTCATTCTAAACATAGAATGTGTACACACAAAAAAAAATTGGCTTTGTAACGATGATATAATTTCACTGACTTTTATATCTTGACCCATGGCCAACTCGACGGGCTGACATATGCCAGAAGTCTATTTTGTCGTTATTTAAGTTCGATAGAATTAATCAGCTCATAGGAAATGCTTGTAACGATGAGTCTCCGAAAAAGCCACTTAGCTCCCGCACCATTAGCTTATCTGGAGGATTGAGACATTATAGCAGTGCTTTTTTCAGTTTCTATTGGGTTTAAATCCGTGTGTGTGTGTGTGTGATTCAAGTACCAGGGGCGCACAGTGAGGCAAATAGCTCATTTTTTGGACAAGCGATAATTTCCAAGCCTGGAATTAATGAAATTAAAAAATTTTTTTTTAAACTCTTCGTTATAAAATTGCCTCTAATTCTATCGAGCCCGAATTTTGAAATTTCAAAATTAAAGGACTTAAATTTTGAAAGTAAATTAAAATTTTATCAAAAGATTGTTTAAAATTATAAAAAATTGTTGCTTGGGGGTTTTTTTGGTTTCTAATCTCATTTCTGATCCCCAAATTTTGCGATTCAAAAAACCAAGATAGCGGATCCAATATGGCGGCCATAATATTTTTTTAAATGAAATGTACATGCACAAACTGTTAAAAATTGTTACTTAGGACTTTTAAGGGTTTCTGATCGAGAATCTGAAATCTAAGTTACGTAATATTGTAATCCAAAATGGCGAATCCAATATGGCGGCCATAATATTTTTTAAATTGACATGTAAATGCGCAAATTGTTAGGGGTCTTAGAGATTGCTGATCATGAACCTGAAGTCCAAATTACGTAATATCGAAATCCAAGATGGCGGATCCAATATGGTGTCGGTAAGTTAAAAAAGAATGACAAATCAAGAAGGAAACTGTTAAAATTTGTTTTTCGGGGGTTTCACAGTTTGCTAATCTCGTTTCGGATATTAAAATTTCGATATTTTGCAAACCAGAAAATTAAATTCAATATGGCTGCCATAAATTTTTAAAAAATGATGATGTACATGTGAAAATAGTTAAAAATTGTTACTTGCAGGTTTTTGCGATTGCTGACTACGCATTCGTAATTTCGAATTCTAAGATGGCAGATTCGAATATGCCATCTTATAAAAAAATGAGATAACCAATAAAAAATGTTGACATCTTTAAACCTAACTTTTAATAATTTGCGTATGTACATTTCATTTAAAAAGATATTATGGCCGCCATATTGGATCCGCCATATTGAATCCGCCATCTTGGATTACGATATTACATAATTTAGACTTCATATTCATGGTCAGAAACCCTTAAAAGCTCTAAGTAACAATTTTTATCAATTTGCGCATGTACATCTCATTTAAAAATATATTATGGCCGCCATATTGGATCCGACATCTTGGATTTCGATATTACGTAATGTGGACTTCAGATTCGTGATCAGTAATCTCTAAAACCCCCAAGTAACAATTTTTAACAATTTGCGCATTTACATGTCAATTAAAAAAATATTATGGCCGCCATATTGGATTCGCCAATTTAGATTACGGTATTACGTAATTTAGATTTCAGAAACCCTTAAAAGTCCTAAGTAACAATTTTTAACAGTTTGTGCATGTACATTTCATTTAAAAAAATATTATGGCCGCCATATTGGATACGCTATCTTGGTTTTTTGAATCGCAAAATTCGGGGATCAGAAATGAGATTAGAAACCAAAAAAACCCCCCAAGTAACAGTTTTTTATAATTTTAAACAATCTTTTGATCAAATTTTAATTTACTTTCAAAATTTAAGTCCTTTAATTTTGAAATTTCAAAATTCAGGCTCGATAGAATTAAAGGCAATTTTATAACGAAGAGTATAAAAAAAATTTTTTCAATTTCATTAATTCCAGGCTTGGGAATTATCTATCGCTTGTCCAAAAAATGAGCTATTTGCCCCACTGTGGGGCGGCTGGTGAAATTTCAACAATTTTTTTCTCGCCTGTGGCGCATGGGACCCATACGAAATATGGGAAATAATATCTAGAGAAGCACTCCTCTAACGACCCCTAAAAAATTTTGAAAAAACAGTTTACGAAAAATTTTTTTAAAATTCGGTTGACCCCCCTAAGTCTAGGGACTCCTGTTTAAAATTAATTTTTTTCGTCATATACATTTTACTTTTCATAAAAATACAACAGGTTTTGAAGTTTATGAAAATATTTTCATTATTAACACAATGAACTGAAATTTTGTAATTTACAATTTAACAAATGATAAAATTTCAATTCGTTGTATCTCAGTTAGTAATGGAAATATTTTCATAAACTTCAAAACCTGTAAAATGTATATGACAAATGTATATGACAAAAAAAATTAATTTTAAACAGGAGTCCCTAGACCTAGGGGGTCAACCGAATTTTGAAAAATTTTTTCGCAAACTGCTTTTTCAAAATTTTTTAGTGGTCGTTAGAGGAGTGCTTCTCTAGATGTTATTTCCCATATTACGTATGGGTGCCATGCGCCACAGACGAGAAAAAAATTGTTGAAATTTCACCAGCCGCCCCTGGCAAGTACCCTTTCAGGATCACTAGTGTATTATATGTGCCAACTCTAATCTTATTATTCCATTCCTTTAGAAAGTAACAACCAAAAGAAATTTTGGCAAAAATACATAAAACATAAAACAATGTATTTCAGCATAGCTATTTCTGTGGTTAATTATGATTACCTCCGTGTCCTTTATCTGCCATTAAAGCATGCCCTGCAATATTTTACGTACGTAAGTTATACATTATATATGCAGAAAATCTACACACATTTTAGTTACATCTAAGAACATTCAATTTTTACCAGATAATTAAGTGTGTGTGACTAGATTATACAAAGTTTAAACAAATCCTTACTTCAAAGTACTTATTAAAATATGGCACGTGATTTAAAAATTAATCGATATTTGAAAGCACGCGAGGGCAATTTTAAAAAAGTACAAAATTTTTAAATAGATGGATATCATTAGGTCTTGTTAAAATAATAATTACTTCGGTTCGCGGTATGCAATTAATCTATCAGAAAAACCACTAGAAATCTTGGAAACTCGTTCTGCTTAGTTAGCCCAGTTTAATAAAGTTGAAATATACCTAATTAGAATTTTACATTTAAAACTGTTTAAAATATGCATTAACTCTGCTAGATTTCAAGTATAAATCGCGATGGAGAAAAATGTCGTTATACGTTTCTTTTCTCATGTAAATTTTTATGCTCCTCGTCCAATTTGAATTCGTTTCCTGTACTATTATATTACAAATTATTACCGCCTTGTCACGATACTCATACTCTGAGTAACCTATATATACAGCAAATTAATCAACCTCTCCGAACAAGACCAAGAACGTTTCTTACAATTAATTTTCTTACCGCTTTCATGTCAAGCCAATCTCAATTTATATTAAAGCCATTAAACGGAAAATTAAAATACATCATTTAGTGTGTTTTAGGACATATTTACATTGTTTGCGAAAGACGTTTAGCAGATTACGAGGATAATTACGTAGCGAAAAGAAATTATTTTCTTGGGATTAAAAATCTTAAACCAGTATCGTCGGAATTGCTTTTTTTAGTAATCTAAAGAAAGTGATTTAAAAAAACAACAAATCACTCCTAGTTCTTGAAATATAAGCTGTTGCCAGACAGTAATGGAACGGCACCAACTTATAAGGAACTTCTCTTCGAACAAAATTGATCTCTGGGAAAGAAAGAGAGAGAAATTGTCCAAAGAAATAATTGTCATTAAAATTTACCAAATATAATCAATTTAAAAAAATATATGATAATAACCAATTAACAAGTATCATCATGGTACTCCTGCAATTCGTTTTAATGGCATTAGAACTTGCGTCCATGCAACCAGGCACATGTTCTACAGATTGTCTCATAAACGACTACAATACGTATTTTATACATTTGCCCACATTTTTCATCAGTCGTCAGCAGCCTAGTGGTGGGACGTATATAGTTATACCAAAGAATATTTGCGTTTGTAAACGAACGTATGTTTGGCAGTAAATGTTTGCAAGTTACTACTACATAGTTGAGAACTTCGTAGGGTAATTTCAAAATAGGATATAACATCTTATGATAACAATTTCAAAGTAAACTGGCTATCTGAAATATTGAAATAACTTTTCCCATAAATGATTTTAGCCAAACGAGTTGCTTCCCAATGGGCACACATACGTTTAAAAAACGTTAAAAAAGGATTGAAAACCATCCATTGTTCTAGGGTTTTTAGCAACGGTTGATTCAACGAAAAAATGTCGCGCGGAAAACGTTCTTATTAACCAAATATAAACGTATTTTAAACATCATAGATAACGATTGAATAACATTAAGAAAACGATAAATTATCGATAATATTCAACGTTTATGAAACGAAGGTAAATGTAGAATATAAACGTTTTATTAAATGTTTTAATAACGTTAAATATTCACTAATTATGTACGTTAATTAAACGAAATTAAACAGGCTCTAGATCTCCATTTTCCAATATACATATATATGATATGTTAAGGATGAGCCGCCATGTAGATGAATGGACAATTAATAGGTTAAACACCCGCTGAGTTTTATCATAATACCAGTGGGTGCTTAACCTATGAAACATATAGCATAAAACTTTAATGCTATCTCTGCCAAGCCACAGAATAATGATCTTTAACCTGATCCATCCAAATAAATCGATGCTCCCTGAAAGAATTTGAACATTGCAATCTATGTTTTATTTATTTTATATAAATTCATAAGAGTATAAGATGAAGCATGACTGATTATTTTCAGTGGTTTGCATGTGGCGCCATCTACGAATAATTTTTGCAGCAAACTACGTGGTAAGTAGGCAAATTTTATGCATTAATATAGCTAAGTAGAAAAACGTTAAAAACACTTTATTTTACCTGTAGATTTAGAATGTCAGTGTATTTTAATAAGTTGAAAGCAACTGTTATTTTAAGATTGTATAAAAATGTTTTTTTTCCTGTAAATAAAACATATTTCAATTGCTATATTTGATTAATGTAATCAAAAAACGTTTAATTTTCTCGTTTCACAAACGCGGGTTATTACAACTTCTCATATTATGAACGTGTATTTTACGTTAATATATCAGTAAAAGAAACGTTGTAATTATAACGTTTTATTTCAGTATTCCCTTCCACTACACATTGAAAATTTGTGTAGAAGTAACGTACTTTATAGGTTTTACTTAAATATAAAATTTTGCAATCTAATTTTATACGCTGATATAGATTCGTAAAAAATCTTTTAAATAACGTAATTTTCTACCATCTATTTCACCTGTGGATTTAATATTCCCTTGCATTTAGTAAGTTGGAAACAACAGTTATTTTAACGTGGTAAAAATACGTTTTTTTCTTTAAATAAAACGTTTGAATCGCCGTATTAAATATACCTAATAAAAAAACGTTAAACTTTTTCGTTTCATAAACGTTACCTTTAGCGAGTCGTTAAAACTCCTTACATTATAAACGTGTTTTATATGTTATTACGTATTTGTGAAAAAAAACGTGCTTACTAAAACGTTTTATTCCAGTATTTTCTTCTACTAATGGTTAAAAATGCGTGTAGTATAACGTATTTTAAACGTCTTATTTAAACGTTGAAATTCTCAACCAAATGCAACGTTGAAAATTTCAACGTAAAACGTTTAATCAATGACTACGAGGTTTTAGAAACGTTTATTAATCGTACGTGTGTCCATTGGGTTATAATTGAACTTTATTTCTATTGCGAAAAATAGGCGCAATTGGCAGGGTGGACTGAGGTTCACAAGTATTACCTACCTATTATTAGGGATACCCGAGACCACTGCAACCTCAAATGTCAGGACATGTGTAACTAAAAGGATACCACACAAGAAGCAGGCATAAAACAATATAATGAAGATATGTTTTATGTATAGGTGCTGGTACGTTGTCAACACTAAAAGGGTATGCCAAAAATCCACACTCAATATAATAATATTACCATTATCGGTAGAGTTTTGTGTGAAAATACATTTAAAAGTGCGATAGCAGTTTCATCTGTTCCACTAAATTTGAATCGCAACATCCTGTTCCGACATCTCCTTAGTAAAAGAAATATTATAAGATTTTTGTTATGCCACAAAATGATGAAATCATCGTCAAAAAGCCTTTTGATTTATTTACAATTCCCAAGTTATTTATATGCAGCAAAAATAAGAGTGGGCCAGGAACAGACCTTTGTGGAACTCCACAACATATCTTAGCTTTATTAGGCATTTTTCTGAAGTTTTTATCATGTGAGTGTAGTCCTTAAGGTAGGTGAATCTAGATCAATGAAATACCTCTGAATCAAAACCGTTGAAGATTTTTCAACAATATTTCATGATTTATGCAGTCGAATGCTTTCGATAAATAACAAAGTACAACCTCAATCTCCTCAGCCTCATTTCTCTTATGATAAACCTCTTCTAAAATAGAAAAATAGCATCTCTAGTGCTTTTATTGGTTTGAAAACTGGTTCCTAGAAAATATTTTGTGTAAATATATCACAAATATTTGACACCCCCAAGTTCAAATAGTCAATGAAAACGAAGGGTTTGGATCAAAGAAAAGTGAAAAATTACCATATATGAAAAGATTTTTTTCTTCATATCACCACAAAATTTTACCTAAAAATAAGTGATTTTCGAAAATATAGCACTTACAATTTTATGTAGTGAAATTATCGTTAAAAATGAATATATTTTGTGGTATAAATTAAATACTATTTATTATGTTTTAACCTAAATTATTCAAATTTTACAATAGAAACATAATAAACACATAATTTTTTCAATTTTTTCTGCTCCTCCGTTTTTGAGACACTCTCTGTTAAAGTCAGCACTCATTATATTAGTTTTAAATTGCTGAAGCGTATCTATCATAATAATGAAATCATTGCTATGGGAATATAAATATAAAAATCAAAGTTACAATATTAATTAAGTCATGGTTACCGTTGCCACCCGAAACTTTCTCAAGGAAAACTGTCTCCGAATAATTCACCCGAGATTCTACCTTTAATAAAAAGTTAATGGCATGCGACTTGAATATAAACGAGACCAGGAATATGAATACCTATACATTTCAATATTTTTTGCAAATAAAGTCATTAAAATTACTTAGGGGACACGGGCGCCACTAAATTGGAAGTAGGGAAACAGAGGAAAGTTAAAAACTTCCTTGGTGTGAAATAAGTCTAAAGAAAATGTGATGTTATCAAAGAAAATACGATCGATGAACATCTTATATCGTGTTCTCCCAGATCTGAAATATTGAGCCACGGATATTTTAATGTTTTTGTGTAAAGCTTAGTACCTAAAATGAAAACTAATTATGTATGAAGATAATTATTTGATAAGCTTTTTTGTTGGGTCATACTTCTATGCGCCCAGTGAGGCTCTGAAATAGAATATGTATGAATAAATAACAACACCCCGTACAGAAATTAACAAAGTTTCATTTTAACTTGACTAGACATATCTATCATATCTATCATCAGTTTTAATTCAGCCGGTACAATTTGCAAGTTTGCGTTCTGCATACTTGTAAATTTATATAAATAACTCGGGAGGGAGGGAGATGCCAATTAGCTTTGCTAATTTTGTTTCAGATATAATTTCTATTGTTGGCAATAAAGCTGAAACAGAGGTAGTCTTTTCCGCCAACCACAAGAAAATAATTCGCAGTTCCGGACCGTTGGACAGATTAGAAGAATGTTAATTAATTTAAAACTTCTTAGAGATGTAATAAACTTTTCCCGATAATAAAACTTTTAGGTCGACGTAAAATTTAATAAAATCCTCACTGATAAATTTTTGAGATGTAATAAAACACCAATTTAAATTAAGTATTCACGAGATCAAATACACAAAGGGGACTGTGCCCTGGTGAATGTTATGCTCCTGAAATAACTGAATTTGACGAACGTGTTACCATTAAGCCAATGGTTCTGCACCGCGGTGATTACATCTAATATATCCCCAGATGTTCCTGGGAGGGGAAAAAATTAACCTAGCTATTTCTTTGGGAGTATGGTATAAAGAAAAATGGCGAAAGAATAAACTTATAGTATGACTGCATTAGTCTATTCCTATTAGATGTAAAATCGGTGTATAGAGGAAATAAATTATAATGTTTTGTCCTTTGGGGATTATACGCGCCATAGAGCTACTTTTAAAAAACACAAGAGTTCTCAATCCGCAAGGGGTAGCTTCACCTCCAAAAACTACTCCTAGCATGCCTTGCCGCGAAGCAAATCACAATCTACACACTTTTTATTTGATATATAATTACCAACTTTCTGTATATTGTCTAAATCTAGCAAGTCTAATATACCAATTATGTGAACACTTTAAAACACTCATTATTGGAGAACCAATCAAAACAACTACTCTTCTAGTTAATACTGACGAAGTATTGAATTACATAATAGGATTCCTAGCATTTTAAAGCAAAAAATATATTGAAATTACTTAAATCATTCAGTATACCCCACATGAAAGTATTATCTTATAGAGATACACCAACAACATTCTATAATATATATATAAAACAAGCTAAAAACGATTGGCGAATAGAACTCGGCAATTTACTGAGTTTTCTTGTAAATAATGTTAGTTTTTGGACATCCTAAATTTTGTGATACCAACTTTGTTGTGAAAAAATATATGAAAAAAAATTTTAAAAAAAACATTCAACCTGTTTGGGATTCGATTGATGATCGTTGGATTGCAAGGCAAAATTTTAGCCACTAGACCATCACACATGACTACAAAAATTGACTGTCTGTAGTATATATCTTTCGAGAATCATATTTCAACGCATTAGATATATTATTATGAAATATATATTAGTAAAATGTATAAACAAAGGAAATATATTATAGAGATAACATTTCGCAAGGTTTTTATTTAATTACAAGTGACAAAAATTTAGAATTTTTTTTTTAATTGAATGATTAACAACATTCTTATTTACTGATTGATTTTCTTCAAAAATAATAGGGTTCTCCTCTAGCTAACACTAACTTACTTTCCAAGTTTCAATACAACCGGAATTTTCTTTCTTAAGTTATCGTACTTACAAGAAACGTGACGGACGGACAGATGGACATTTTGAAAGTTGCTCAAAATTCGTTCACTAACATAATGATTTTTGCGAAGAGTATAATAAGAAGGAAAGGATATTAAAGGCTGTTTTAAGTACCACACCAGCCATTTTGAGAATAGTAGAAACTTTTTTCTAAAAGCGCATAGAAATGTATGTGAGTCAATCAAAATGGGCAAAGTAAACACTATCACCATACCCTGTATTTTCTTGCTGCGTATTATCCTTTACCGTTTCCTTGTTTGTCACCAGTAAGATAAAGTTCTTTTTTCTTAGAATTTGCGATGTTGAAGTGTGGTTGTAGTAATAACCTACTTGTACTTCTTAATCTCCTTCTTCTGTCCTTTTCGGCTAGTTACCCAGTGACTCCAGTCTCCTACTTTTTTAGAACCACCAGAGCTTTAAGACCTGCTTATCTGTTAGTGATGATGATGGTGTGGCAGTTTACTTACTCTGGAATAAGATTTCCGGTAACCAACGACAAAAGAAACAAAAAGAGGAGAATATTATATACAATAATTGACAATACATCTTTTTAATAAAATGTTAACATATATTTTATATAATTAAAATATGAATATATATTCAAGCTAAAACCAATTTTATTAGTTTATTATAGATATTTTAATAATATATCTATAATTTGGTGACCCCGGAAAAAGAGAACACTTATTTTATAATTTGGTAGCTCCGACAGAGGACATATATTTTAAATGGAACCCAATTTTGGCATGGATTTATAGTTAAGCAGGCAAGAAAAAATATTTCCATTATTTCCGATAGAACTTCTAAATTTATCTATTTTACTTAAATAAAATATCCGAAAACTCGCAAGTTACTGATCCAGATTTGACAATATAATAAATAGGATTGCTGAAGAAGATTATTGATTTCCTAATAAATATTTATTGATCGTTTCATTGGATGGAAAATATAAATTTAACAATTATTTAACATATCTGGAGATACTACGTGATTTTAATTAAGCAGTTTCCTGAGTTTAAATGGCTACTTAAGATACAATTTTCAAAACATTTGATTGGGAACTAGATATTCAAGATTTTCCTAGAAGAATTGATGATATTCCATGTTTTCAAAATTTTCCTGAAGGAATTACTAGATATCCCAAGGCTACAAGATATCGCCTATCAAATTCTTCTTATTCCGTACGGTAAGTAAATTGTTTACTCATCAACCCTTGCTAATAAAGTGACAAAACATACAAGGAGCCCGATTGCTAACTTTGATATTCCTGAAGGAAGATTCGACCACATACATATAGATTTAATAGGACCATTACCTCCTTCTAAAGGTTGTTCTTATATTCTTACTGTGATCGAACGTTTTACTAGATGGCCAGAGGCTTATCCACTTCAGGATATTACTGCAGAAACTGTAGCGCGTACGTTATTTCAGAATTATGTTTGTCGTTTCGGTGTCCCTGTCACAGTTACAACCGACCAAGGCGTTCAATTTGAATCAAAACTGTTCAAAGAATTTTCAAAATTTCTGGGATTTCATAGAATTCGTACGACACCATATCATATTTCCTCGAATGGAATGATTGAAAGGTTTAATAAAACTCCTAAAACTGCACTGAGAGCTAAAACTTCAACACCACATTGGGTAGATGAACTTCCTATCATACTATTAGCTCTAAAGACGATTTGCAATGTTCCTCCGCAGAACTCGTTTTTGGTCAAACCTTAAAACTATCAGGTGAATTTTTTATTAAATCATATACTTGTCCGGATATTCCTTATTTTATTACTAAGTTACGTACTTCTTTTAATAATTTAACGTTCATTCCACCTTTTCACCATGTCAATTACAAATCATTTGTCAGTTCGGATATTGCGATTTGTAAATTTGTTTTCGTTCGGAAAGAACGTTTTAAGAAATCTTTTACTCCACTGTATGATGGACCGTTTAAAGTTTTGTCCCGTACAGATAAGTTTGTTACTTTTATTAAAGGAACTTAACCCGTCACAGTGAATATTGATAGAATTAAACCAGCATATTTACTGTCTGACAAATGCGATGTCAATACCACCTATTAAGAAAGTTCGTTTTGCCATCGACGAAATAACTGATTGATCTTTCTTTTTATTAGCGGGGGAGTAATGTGGCAGTTTACTTACTCTGGAATAAGATTTCCGGTAACCAACGACAAAAGAAACAAAAAGAGGAGAATATTATATACAATAATTGACAATACATCTTTTTAATAAAATGTTAACATATATTTTATATAATTAAAATATGAATATATATTCAAGCTAAAACCAATTTTATTAGTTTATTATAGATATTTTAACCATATATCTATAGATGGTATTTCCCTCACCGTATGTCTTTCGTATACAGGCGAAGACTTCTAAGGCTTCTAAGGCTGTGACATCTTTGAAACATTGTTGGGGTACTATTCAGGTTCAGTCTAATATCCATCCAGGGACAGACTCCTGCTCTGTAGTGGTACTCGACGTTTTTGATCAGTCAGTATACCATACGGTATCGTTAGAACGTCTTCGCATTTGTCTCATACTTTAATTTTCCCGCCAAGTATATCTAAATTGAAGACTTTGAAGTAAGTTGTCCTAATTGTGACGAAACATATATTAAAAATCAGTAAAAATATGAAACTATCTCTTACTGCTTTAGAAATTTATAAAAGAGATTTCTGTGCTAAGAATGGAAGTCATTATACTTTGTTTTCTACCGAGGTCAACAAGCCAATACCTAGGGTCATGTGGCAAGGGTTACATTAAGTAAATGAATACGAGTAGATACAGAACAAGTAGCGGTATTTCTATGGTCCCCACGGTTACCAGATCTTTCATCATCGTACATTTGGGATACTTCAGCATCAAGTTGTCCCATTTTCTAGACAATGTATATGATCCTTCGCCCCGGCCTGGTAAAAAAAGTAGACCTTTTCACCAGGATAGAGGGACTAGAGGATGAACTTACTCAGGTGCCTCGTTCATCTCATTTCAACCAAATCCAGAAGGGTTGACAACGGTCGAGAACGGTGAATCCACTCATTAATGAATTACCACTTTTATTTATTTATGGTTATACCAGTTTTAAGGCAACAACCAACAGAAAAAATAAATAATAAATACAAGGGGACAAATAGAGAGAATATATAAATACCTTGTTTTCTAACTTTTTAATTTTCGATTAAAATCGATATAATTCCAAACAACTACTGTTTCGTGTTTAAAATTTTAATGTAACAAAATTAATAGAATATTTACATAAAGCAGCTGAGTGGCAGGAAAATCTATCAAATTATGCGGATATTACAGGGCACGTGCTCAAGAAAACTATAGTTTCACAAGCTAACGCAATTTCCATGCAGTGGAGAAACTGAACATGTCCTGAACAAATTTGTTTCAGAAGCACATTCTCCTTTGTTGCAGGCGACAGTGCATAAACTAAATATAACTAAGTCATTGTCTTCTAGCGAAGTTACTTTTACTTTGCTTTGCGATCAGCTTTGAAATTGGTAGAGTTAGTCTAAAGTCTCTTTGAAAATGTAACACTCAGTCGGCGACTGTTTGATTTTTATTGCTATGGAAAAAACTGATAAAAGTTCGGAGCTTAGCTGCCCTAATTGTGTGATATAGGGCTATAGGGCTGGACAACAAAATTATGCATGATTTCGATGTGCAACATATATTTTGTAAATAGTGCTGCATTTTCAGAATGCATATTTTATTTGCAATATGAAAGCATGGTTTGCTAAAAATCTTTTTTTTCTCCAGTAATATACTGAATATTTTACTGATAATCAAATATCTCACAGAAAAAAAAATGAATCAAGAATTCTTTTTTTCACATATACACATATTAATAACAGGCCATAGTTGAAGGGTAGATTCTTTGGATCAAAATATGAGGATATAATCAAACATGCTTTAGTAAATTGTTGCTGAGGAAAAAGATACAGGGTGTCAAAATTGTAATTTTTTTTCTTTTTTTTTTGCAATATCTCAACTACCTCTTGACCGATCTTCTACCACTTAAGGAAACATTTTTTAAGCTAAGAAACAATGATTTTGTGTTTCACATCACGCTAGCCTCATGAGGTATACCTGATGACGAATATTTTTCCCTTTTTTTTCTACGAAACGTAGTGGTACTTTTGACTAGAAAATCTGATGCAGGAGTCATTTCTAAAAATGATACATTTGATAGAACTTGATAATACCAAACGTTTTCGAGAAAACTGTCACATAGATCTCAAAAATTCTTTGAAAAACTCAATTTGAAAAAGACAAATTTTATTTATTAAAAAGTGTACTTCGGTGACGTCTTACTTTTGTCAAAATGTCAAATTAATGAAACTGTAAGTAAATGACAGAACTAAGACGTCACCAAAGCTCACTTTTCCGTAAATACAATGCGTCCTTTTCAAATTGACTTTGTTTTCAAAGAATTCTTGAGATCTATGCGGCAGTTTTCAGCAGTATATCTTT
Organism: Rutpela maculata; assembly: GCA_936432065.2. Lineage (NCBI taxonomy): Eukaryota > Metazoa > Arthropoda > Insecta > Coleoptera > Cerambycidae > Rutpela > Rutpela maculata. The sequence goes on from OW386288.2 coordinate 177,115,757, forward strand.
TTTACATAGAAATTACTCCTGCATGAGATTTTCTGGTCAAAGGTGCCACTACGTTTCGTAAAAAAAAGAGAAAAAATATTCATCATCAAGTATAGCTCTTGAGGCGCCCCCCACGGGCTAGCGTGATGTAATACATAAATTATTGTTTCTTAGCTTAAAAATGTTTCCTTGCCAAATTGGGAGAAGATCGGTCAAGAGGTAGTTGAGTCATTACAAAAAAAAATTACAATTTTGACACCCAACAATTTACTAAAGCATGTTTGGTTATATCCTCATATTTTGGTCCAAAGAATCTACCCTTGAATTATGGCCTATTGCAAATAAATATATTTTTCATACAAAGTAAATATTTTGATTTCAAGAAATAATAGGTTTGTTATAAACAAATTTATTTACGACAAGCTTTTTATTTCGTGCCACAAAACTGTTTGCTTGATATGAAGAATTTATTTATTTACTTATATGTATATGAAATAAAGGACTCTTGATTCAGTAAGACTAAATGGAAAAATATCGGATCAGTTGGATATTAGATCAGGAGTATTATAGGGTTCAATCCTGGGCCCGGTGTTATTCCTCATTTATATAAACGATTTACCAAATGCCTTAGAAAATGTTACATGTATTTTTTATGCCGATGATTCTACTTTCTTAATGATTGATGAGAGTTTAGAATCTCTATTCTTAAAGTGTGATGACACGCTGTCAAAAGCTAAAGAATGGTTCACACCTAATGCTCTTGCACCAAACCAGACAAAAACTGTAAAAATGGTCACAAGTTCACGTGTTATAAATAATATACCAGACAATCCTGCCAGCTATAAAGAGCATAGCAGGATAAGCATGTAAAATCTGCCCCCCAACAAAATTTTGTTTGTTATCAACTATTTGAAGGGGCTTACCCTAAATATGATTTTCCCAAAATTCCAAGCCTGCAGCCGCCATATTGGAGGAGTGGTGGGGGGTTCTTTGATTTTCGTTTTTTAAAATTTCCTTGGATACCGTTGTACGAAAAATCCGAAATAATTCGCAGTTGTTACTTACATATTGGACTATTTACCCAATTTTTTTAATAATCTTTAAATCCAAATATCATATGCAAAAAAATTTTGCAAGTTTTTGAACACAATTTTTTGGCACTTTAAGAAAGAGGGCCACTCTGAATTTTTCATCGTAAATTACTCATTTATCAAGGCTTTGTCCCAAATTTTTTCATTTTTTTAAAAGATGTGAAAGATAGTTAAAAAAACGAAAAACTGCATTACCGACCATTCTCTTATACGCGCCTCACTATCATTTGGACGCTTGTTAGTCTATGTAATGAAGGCAAAAATAGTGTAAATATTTCGTACAAAGACGAGATTACCTTTCCCCCCATTTTCGAGGATGCTGAACACGATGCAAGTGGTGGGAGAAGATTTTGACCTCCGCAACCCCCTGAAACGGCCAGCCCATTTATGGATCCCTTTATGTTTTCAGATATAAATGGATCTGGGAGTGATTTATCAACGGGTTATACTTGAAATATCATGGAAGTGGAGTAAGTGGAATTCAGACAGCAGGCCTAGGGTTGATTAAACCCTCCCGAGGGGTGGAAAATCATTTTTTTTTTCAAATGTTTCGGTTCAAACGCGTATCCCCCCGTTTTCGGGGTCGCTGATCACGGGAAAAATATTCATTTCCCTCAAACGGTGAGTGAGGGTGGTTTCTGGCGTTTCTACCCGGGGATTAATACCTATACTACTATCGTCATACAATTAGAGTTTTCTATCCATCATTACAGAAGTTATTAATATTAACATGCCCTGATTTTTATAAACGTTATTTCTTGGAAACTGTTGATAACTGGTACTTACTAAACTTGTACGACTATGGGATAGTTAAATTGTAATGAATAAACCTTGTGATTTTCCATCAGACATTAATAGAAGAATAATCACTTCTACATCCAGTGGAAGTATAGTAACGACAAAGAAATTTCGAAAATTTTTATTGATCAAATAGGCTTAGAATATCGTGAAACGTCGAGATTTTAAGTTTGACCGAAAAAAAATTTCTTTCTCTCTATAAATGTGTCTCTACAGGATGCCCTGTAATTTAATCCAAATATATAGCGCATAGCTCTTTTTTGCAATATAAATACACGGTTCGCTAAATTAGAACAGCCCCAAAAAAATTACTCCATACAACTTTCAAAGTTAGCAAAAGAAAATGTTTTTACGGTATTCCTGTTAGCTATCTGAGATAGACGTTTAATAGCAAAACAACTACTTATGACAAATATAATTAATATGTAATTTCCAGTTTAGGGATAAATCAATATGTATTCCAAGTAATTTAAAGTCTTTCACCTGTTGAATAGTTTTATTTTCGAACCGTATCGCAGTGTAATTTGAACCTATAGGATGGAACTGCATAAAACAGGTTTTTTTCCTATTTATTATTAGGTTATTGGTAAAATATTGTGAAGCTGATAACAAATTGGAACTTAACTTTTCAATTGCCAGAGCTATATTTTTGTCACTTGTTGCAATTGTAATATCGTCTGCACAATGGAAAGATGTTACATGTTGGTTTATGTCATTTATATATAATAGAAATAATAAGGGCCCTAGAATACTGCCTTGAGGTGCACCTAAAGTAATGTTAAATTTAGTAAACTTTGCACCAAATAATCAACAAACTTTCTGTTCGTAAGGTAAGATTTAAGAAGGCTATTACATTGACCACGTAGACCATAACATTCTAGTTTACTTAGAAGAATGTCATGATCCACGCAGTCAAATGCTTTCGAAAGATTTTTTCCCATGTCTAAATTACAGTACACATAATCTAAGTCTAAGTCAGTAATTCGGTAGACGTTGAATGATCTTTTCTAAAACCGTGTTGACTAGCAGAAAATATATTTTTGTTTCTAGAAAGTTAATTATTTCATTAAAAATAATTATTTCAAATATTTTTGAAAATACTGATAATAGAGATATGGGTCTGTAATTTGTAATGTCCCGAGGATCATTTTGTTTAAACAAGAAAATAATTTTTGAATTTTTTAAGAAATCTGGATAAGTTCCTAAAGTAAGACAATAATTTAAAATATGACATAAAGGCAATGGACTGTGTACAAGAGAGGTCACTCAAAATCTTCATAATATTCCCAATCATTTGTTTCTATCACCCCCTTATCACCCCATTTAATCGACGTACCAAACACCATTGACAAAAAACTATTGATTTATGTATAATAATAATAATTTATTGGTTTAACTTTCCCTGACTTTTTAAATTATTTCACTTTACATTATTCCAAATTAGCCTACTTTTATAATTTGACGAAACTTTTTGCTCTAACTTACGATTTCATAACAAGTTACTTATCTTTTCTTGTTGAAATTCATCAAAATAAAATTTGACCACGAAAAATGTCTACAGGAGAGATAACTAAATATTCATAAATAATAATGAGACTGCTACAACTTTGTAATGTTAAAATTATTCACCTAATTTTACTGACTCGGGTGCACTTGATTATATTTCGGATGAATATGCATAAAGCTGCATGTTGTACAAAGATGCACCGTGAATTGTAGAATGTAAAATTGAAGTGCATTTTAAATTGAGTTTTTAATTGTCCTTGTCATGGTATGTTTACCGGGTAATTTCTCGTAAGCGAATTTTAAATTTTTACGGGATGTTCTGGAGCTTTATTAAGTGAGCTTTAAACAGTAAAATTAGGAAATATTCTTTTATAAGCAGATGAGGATGTAAAAGAGGGTCGATAATACTTTGTAAGGAGTAATTTGCATGGAAACTATTAGTTTGTGCATAAATTGTAATTATCTTTGTCCTGCTAAGACACGTAGGAACTAGTTTTCCTTAGAAAGGGGTTGAGGGTTACACCACCCTAACTCTATGCAATAAATAATATAAGTGTGTTAGAACTGACAATGATAACTATAGTCCTTGGGGCAAAATTATCTATAGGAGTATAATGGGTGGTAACGTTGTTTTGGCATCTTTCATAAATTATTTTATTCTGATTTGATGATATCGTGTATATTTTGTTAAAAGAATATCAGATTTTCTTTGTAACAATAGCGGTCGAATATTATTTTCCTGTGTTTCTTTATGAATTATTTTTTTAAAAGAACCATCTTGTGTATTTTGCACTAACATTATATCAGATTTTTTTCTTCGGTAATAGTGTTAATTACTTGACGATTATTATTGTCGTCCATCACATTTCTTTCATTAATTATTTTTTAAGGTGTCCACTCTGTATATTTTTCATTAAAAGTATTTATTTGTTAGAAATATCATTAACTACTTAACAAATATTATTCTCTCCATCAAATAGTATTGTAGATATATCGCCAACAGACAGCCAGCCAGACATACGTAGATACCGAATGTCACACAGACAAGTAGACCGATGGAGTTGAAAGACCTTCGTCTTCTCTTGGCTTTACAACCCAGGATGGGTCTTTGCCTCTCTGGATACTTTCTTTCACTATTCTGCTCTCTATCTTAAGCTTTTCTCCTCCAGTTCTCAATATTCACGTGTCTTAGATCATCTTCAACATGATCCAACCATCTCATCCTAGGGCCTTTCTCGTTTTCGTCTTTCAATAGGTTTCCACTCATATACCGGGTGATTCAGTTTGGTATTCGCGCCCCTGTATATTTTTATTTCAACAGGAAACTACAATAAACCATATATATTTGTAAATCGTTTGTCAAGCTCTATCGAAATAACGATAGTCAACTTTTTTTTCAAATGGTATACATTTTTTTGCCGATTGTTGTAGAGCTTCTGTTTCTGCATTCAACCATGTGAAAAAAGTACACTTTCATAAGGAAAATTTCGGGATAATTAATAAAATACGAAAAAACTTCATTTAAAAGTTTTGTTTCTGATTCAACATAGTTAGCCATGGAAACAATTGAATTTTGACATTGTTAGTAATGTCAAATTTAAAATACTGTTATTTGTGACTGTGTTATTCATTTTTGATTTATGTTATACTTCTAAATAGATTTACACAATGGTATCTGACACTAATGAAGAAAAATTGAACATGATATTAATTTATGTAGAGTACGGAAAAAAAGAGTAAAGCAGCCAAACGTTTACATCAAGATCGCTTTCGAAATAGGCCGGTACCATCAGACATGTTTGCAAAATTGGCAAGAAATATGAGCGAAAGTGGAAGTTTTGAGAAAAAAGAAACGTTTTTAAACCTAGAACCACACGAGATGAGGAACATAGAGTTGCAGTTTTAGCCCGTGTTTTCGTAGACCCGCATATTTCTATTCGTCAGTTAGCGACAGAAACTGATATTTCATATTCTTCAGTTCAAAGAATTCTGAGAGAAAATAAACTGCGACCATATAAAATACATTTACATCAGGGCTTGCTTCCTGGAGATTACGAGAGACGTCTAAATTTTGTAGCGTGGCTGGCAGTCGCTCAAGAAATGACTATATTAAATCTCATCATGTGGTCAGATGAATCCCGTTTCCATAATAATGGAATAGTCAATAGACATAACTGCCATTATTGGTCGCAGAATAATCCTCACTGGCTTCGGGAAACTAATTTCCAAAATATCTGGGTAATTAATGTATGGTGTGGAATTCTCAACGGACAAATTATAGGACCAAAGTTTTACGAAGAGATATATCTACAGTTTTTAAGAGAAGAGTTGTTAAATTTCACAGAAGACGTTCCATTACATATTAGGCATAATATGATATTACAACAAGATGGGGCACTGCCACATAATGCTATAATTGTAACGAATTACTTAAATGCAGCTTATCCAGGTAGATGGATCGGAAATCGTAGTGGGGGAGTTAAGTGGTGTACCAGATCACCGGATCTCACACCGTTAGATTTTTTCCTTTCTCCATATCTAAAAGAAAGAGTGTACTTTACACCTCTAAATGATGTCGAAGATCTTAAAAACAGAATACGAATTGAATGCCGCAGATTTAGTATTGAAATTCTTCAACAAGTATGTATCCAAAGCGTGATAAACATAGGACAATCAAGTTTAGAAGCGAACGTAGGACTTTTCTAACATATAAAGCAATAAATAATGTTTTTATTTTCTTAATTGTTACTTAGTTTCGAGGTTAGTTTTCAAGTATTTGTAGTTTTTTTATTGGTAATTGTTATTTATTATTAGTTGTTATTTTAATATTATTGTTGAGTGTTATCATTAATTAACTAAAGATACGACATTAAATGTTTGTTTATATAAAAATGAAATACATAATTATTTAAAAACAGAACTTTGTTTGGTCAAAACATTAAACTTTGTTTCGAAATTTTTACGCCTCATCAGTGCCGTACACAATCCTCGATAAAATCCCTCTCTTTCGAATCTGATTTGCCTAGTTGGTACTAGTTACATTACTTGCAATGTCAAAATTCAATTGCTTCCTTGGCTGACTATGCTGATTCAGAAAAAAGCCTTTGAATGACGTTTTATCACATTTTATTAATTTTCTCGAAATTTTCCTTATGTTGAAGAATGAATTTTAACATTTAATCTGCGGCATTCAATTCGTATTCTAGTTTTAAGACCTTCGACGTCATTAGAGGTGTAAAGTACATTTTTTCTTTTAGATAAAACCAAAGGAAGAAATCTAATGGTGCTTAAAAACGTTTCTTTTTTCTCAAAACTTCCACTTTCGCTCATATTTCTTGCCAATTTTGCAAACATTTTGTCTGATGGTACTGGCCTATTTCGAAAGCGATCTTGATATAAACGTTTGGCTGCTTTACTCTTTTTTCCGCACTCTCCATAAATTAATATCATGTCCAATTTTTCTTCCTTAGTGTAAGATACCATTGTGTAAATCTATTTAGACGTATAACATAAAACAAAAATGAATAACACAGTCACAAGAACAGTATTTTCAATTTGACATTACTAACAATGTCAAAATTCAATTGTTTCCATGGCTAACTATGTTGAATCAGAAATAAAACCTTTAAATGAAGTTTTTTCGTATTTTATTAATTTTCTCGAAATTTTCCTTATGTAAGTGTATACTTTTTCACATGGTTGAATGCAGAAACAGAAGCTCTACAACAATCGGCAAAAAAATGTATATCATACCATTTGAAAAAAAAAAGTTGACTATCGTTATTTTGGCATATGTGATCAAAGAGATGACTTAAGGACGTCATTCGATGGAGCTTGACAAACGATTTACAAATGTATATGGTTTATTGTAGTTTTCTGTAGAAATAAAAAAGATACAGGGGCGCCAATACCAAACTGAATCACCCGGTATTTTCGTCGTTGCTTCCATTCTGTTGACATGTCCCAGCCATGTTAACCTTTGACTCTTTATACAGGGTATTCCTTAATGGCGTGCTAATGTTTTGAGGTGTGATTCCTTAGGTCATTTTATGAAGACAAGTTCATATGAACATGTCAGCAACGACTTAAATTTTTACTATTTTTTTTTAATATATTTTTTTATTCGTTATTTTTTAATATCTCAGAAAGTACTTTAGATATTATTTTTAGTTTTGACATGTGTTAATAGGATATAAAACCACATATTTTAGTTAGAAAAGTTATTTTATCATCCACCAGTGGCGTCCCTGCCAACATGTCCTCTGATATTTTTTACCAAAAAAGTGGTAGGCCACTGACATTTTTACTTGTGGGTATTTTGTGGATAGCCGATTCTTTTCGACTATTCGACATTTTGAAAGTCGTTCAGTATTCATTCACTAACACAGTGATATAAAAATTTACGAGCGATATTTCCAATTTTAGAAACGTGCTCTCAAATGCAAATACGAAAACGAAGAGTATATCTCTTCGTTTTCGTATTTGCAAGGAGTTTAATAAGCTATTATAGAAATGATTAGTTATACTTTGACGCTAAACCTATATACCTAGCTATAGTGTATATAAACTTCTATTGAGTTTTGAAGTATGACAATCTATAAAGTATTACGTTGATCTGTGTGGATTTCAAATCATTTAAAATTAACTTTATGGATTTCATCTTTGAAGTAGGTACAACTATAATGGCTTTATAAAGAGGGAAACTTTACGAGAAAATAGATCTAGATGACCCACATCCTACACTAATGTAAGTGCGTGCCTTGTCTCGCTACCTTGAGGGTCTATTGAAAATAACGCGTCGTTAGTTATCTGAAGGTTTTAAAATATGTCTTCATTCAACTAACACATATTAATGGTTTACAACAGGTCACGTTATAAAACAACGTTTTACTCTTGCCTTTATGAAAAAATTAAAAAATGTTATTGGACCAAAAATTTTTATTCATATTTCTAAAAGTAAATTATTAAATTATGGACAGCATACATGAATTGAGTAGGTTATCATAGAGATATCAGAAAAATGAAAGTTTTAGCTTATCGTGATTCCATACAAAAACAGCAACATTTCAAATTAAACAGAACAAATTTGGGATACTCAGTACATATTAATGCGTGCCGTTAAACAATAAAAACAAAACATTTACCACAAATTTTGACATTTACAAATTTGATGTCGCTTTAGCTTAGTGACATTAATCATTTAAAAAATAACAGGTGTAAAAATGTATTCAAATGAAGGAAGAATTTACATTTTGAAATCGTTAACTCATAGCGGGAAAGCGTGCGGTATTGGAGTACCTCGCGGTTTTAAGATATATTAATCAAGAGACGCTCAGTAAACATGTTTTTATAATACATTATATGAGTGGAATTGCAGTGGAATTAAAAATGCTTGTTGTAAAACTAAAGTATACCAAAAATGACTTGATTTGGTGTTCTACTGGGTGTTTTATAAGCAAAGTTGTAAAAATCACCACTAATAAAGTACCTTTATTTTTCGAAATATGAAAAAATTCCACTAAGAAAAGTTATTTAGAATGCAATTTTATACCCCTATACCAAATTTCAGGAATATAAAATTATTTTTTTGAAACTTCCCATTTTTTCAATAAATTAGTATTTTATTTTGAACCATTCAATTAAAACTGCATAGAAATTATTTTTTGTGAATTAATATTTAAATTTATGTAGAAGCTAAAAGTAGGCTATGAGAAAAGCAGTGGATACACATTTGTCATTTAATATTGACATATCTGTCAACGTAGTCAATATTATCCTTAATTTCTGTTTCAAATTAACGAACCAAGCATAAAAAATTTAGTGAAAATGGTACTCACAGTGCGTGAAAAAATTTATATTGTACAATGCTACGGAATTGGCGGTGAAATTTCCAAACACTGCTTTATCACGTACTCAGGCTATGAGAATAATTAAAAAGTTTCTGGCTACTGGTAGTGTTCTTAACATGAAAAGAAAAATAAAAGCATGTGATGAAGACAATGTTGGGGCTATTATAGCTCATGCCTCTGTTATAGAAAATTCTAAGATGCCACTAAGAGAGAGATCAGCTCTTATGAATATTAGCAAGTCTGAACTCTAAAGAATTTACAAGGCAAAGAAAATTAGGAAATATAAAGCAAATTATAAACATACGCTTGAAGAGGGAGATGACGGCCGTAGGTTGGATTTTTGTTTGACCATTGGAGAAAAAATCATGGAAGAGAGATTTTTTCATCATTTCATAATTTTCTCAGATGAATCCACATTCACAACCAATGGTGTTGTTTCATCTCAGAATTGTCGGTTTTGGCTTCTGAAAATCCAAATTTTAGAATTCATTGTAGAAGACAATATTATATAAAAGTGAATGTGTGGTGTGTCGTTTCTTATCACGTTGGAGTTATTGGACCTTATTTCATTGAGGGAAGGTTAAACCAGCACACTTATTTAGAGCTTCTTGAAAGATTTTCTGAAGAACATTTAAATATTTTAAGAGATATGCCTTTAGTTCATTTTCAACATGATGGTTGCCCTGGCCACTCCACAGAAATGGTTAATCGGTGGTTGAATTTAAATTTTGGAGAAAATTGGATTGCCAGGAATGGACCGATCAAGTGGCCGGCGAGATCCCCAGACCTATCAATATTAGATTTCTTTTTATGGGGTCACCTCAAGCAGTTGGTTTACGCTGAACCACTTCCTAACGATGTAGCAATATTGAAGCAGAGAATTACAAATGCCGTAAACTCCATACCGTTAGATCATATTCGAAACAGTTTTAAGGACTTCAGGCAAAGGATCGAAATGTGTGTGGATGTGGGTGGGAGCTACGTCGAATAATAAAAAAATTGTAAACATTGTTTTGTATTGGTCAATAATTAATTTGTTTGTGAATCTGTTATGTTTTTGACATTTATTACTTGTTCTAATTTTTAAACCTCATTAATCTTCTGTTAGTAATTGTTTCTTGTTTTACAATTAGTTCGATTAACATTATACCTTCTTACATCTCATATATTAAATTTTTTATTTACTAATAGCCTACTTTTTGAGATGATTAACATTTGCTCCTAGACAACTTTAAATATGAATTCAACTCTTAATTCGCAAAAAATGGGAAGTTTCAAAAAAATAATTTTATATTCTTGAAATTTGGTATAGAGGTATCAAATTGCATTCTAAATAACTTTTCTTAGTGGAATTATTTCATATTTTGAAAAATAAAGGTACTTTATTAGTGGTGATTTTTACAACTTTGCTTATAAAACGCCCTGTAGAACACCAAATCAAGTCATTTTTGGTATACTTTAGTTTTACAACAAGTAGGACTCAATTCCCAAATACCATTCCAAAATTTTTGGTCCATTACACCTCTTGTTCATCTATCCTGGGACACACTGTATATATAGCATTGTAGCCATTTCCGCATTTACCATATTTACTGAGATATTCGAATAAAAACAGCGAAAAAATAAAATAAATTCAATGAAACACTAAAAATCGAAGAAATAATACGACGAGATGATTTTGAACACCAACAACTAGCTGTATGTCAAAAATATTGTTTTGTCAAATGATGCTTGTGAAAACGTTATTTATTCTAGGATAACTAGATTTATGTGTTTAAAGATTAATAGCCAAACACTGCTAAATAAAGCAATTTGAATTTAATAATAATATAATAAATTTAATTGTTGTAATCAAGAACTGTGCGGCTGGCGATAAAAACGCAAGAGACCGTTTTCATGTAGAGTTGACCAGGCTAATCAGAAAAAATATCCACATGGAAAAACGTCAGTGGCATACTACTTTTTTGTTAAAAAATATCAGAGGACATGTTTGTAGGGGCGCCACTGATGCAGCTATAAAATGACTTTTCTAACTAAAATATGTGATTTTATATCCTATTAACACATACCAAAATTGAAAATAATATCTGAAGTATTTTTTGAGATATTAAAAAATAACAATTTAAAAAAAAATCAACTTAGTAAAGCACAAAATTTAAGCCGTTGCACACATATGTTCATACGAACTTTTCTTCATAAAATCACTCAAGGAATCACACCCTGAAATGCATGCCATTAAGGAACATCCTGTATATGATACCTAAGAATGATATGCTAAAAAGTAGTTAAATAACATAAAGATATTTAAATTGGAAATTGTTAGGCTTGCGACCACGGAGTCCCGTGTTCGAATCCTGACTAGGGTGTAGATGTTTAGTGGCGTTTTTCACGTGTTGCCCAGACGGTAGCAGTAGGCTAGACCGCTCTTGTGTGAGAGACAACACGGCTAGTCGCTCTCCTGAGTTCGAGTCTCGGCTGCGGCAGATAGCAATGTCGCAGAGAATGGGTGTTGTGTAGTTGTGTGTGCGTTTCCTGGTTGAATAGTGGCAGAGCTATAGCTCCACCAGTACGTTAATATAAATAAGGCCATTAAAAAAAGAATTAAATAAAAAAAAACAAATATATAAGAAACTTTTTAAAAAGATGCTTTACAGAAATTCACTGAAAAATAAAAAATGTTTTCCTCTATCAAAGTATTTTCAGGCGTATATGACTAAAAATAAAAACGTGGGGAAAGTTTTTACAAAACTAGCTATTTATCGAAAAAGTTACGCAATAGAAAATTGAAATTTTATGATGAAATCCCCACGCTTGATTGTAAAAACGCTCAGTATGTTATGCATTATATTTGTTTCTGTAGAAACGTATCAAGGTCGCAACGCTCTTCAAATACAGTTTACTTATTAAAATGATTAATAACTTTTATGTTTACCAATCGATTTCCTTAAAAAACAATGGGGTTCTTCCACGATCTTTAACTCCATTCAGATTTTAATACGAGCGGTAATTACGATTTTATAAATATGTCGATCAAATGCAGTAAACTTTTACGTATTTGCAAAAAGTAGTATAATAACTACAGACTACCATAACACAATACGTCTAAATTTCGTTATCATATAATGCAGGCAATATTTTAAATAACATTCACTTAATAGTCTAGGAGATAGCTGCATATATGGGGTCTGGGATATAACCTGTTGGCATTGCTGTTATGTTTTAGCAAATATTTTATCTTATGTAAGTTAAACCTCCCCCCCTAACCGTTTTGGCGCTAGCCGCCCCCGAAAATATTCAATTGTGGAACAAAGTATAACAATTTGGGGCTTGGTGTTAGTTGAAGAGGGTATCTTGGCGATCAACATTCGATATATGCCAACATTTTTCTCCGTGCAATTGGCAGCACTGGCGACTATTCCGTGAATTGTTGTGTTGTGTATAAGACACGTGTATATAGTGAAGAATACCACATAGGCTATTTAATTTGTTTAGAAAATTATTTAGTTTAAGAACATTGTTTATAATATTGTAAAAAGATGAGTGTTATAGACAAAGTTCCACTTTGCGTAGACTTACAAAGTGCCAGGTGCGTCTGTGTGCCGTGATTTTTCGCAGTGACGTTAGTTGAAGTGTCTACTGTCTGCCTGCATAGAGATAAGCTGCGCCTACTTGCGCCTCTATATGTAATTGCAATTTATTTATGCAATTGCATGGATTGCCAGGCGCGATAAACTCGCTCGCCCAGCCATCTAACAATTGAAACATTTTTGCACGATTACTAATAATATAATTATTTCTATACTATTTTTTAGTGAACATATAATGTATTATGTAATATCAGAGCCTTTAAATATTCACTTTTGAAAAGTAAAACCATAATAATAAGAAAAATACCAATTTAGTCATATTTATCGGGTCAAACCGTGTTAGCATCTGCTACTCTGCGTATAATAATTAGCGAAATAATTTGCATAATGTTGTTTTTCATTACAGGAAACCTTAGCGACTTCATTAATTACGGAGGAAATAAAATTAAATCGACAGAAAATTTTTGATTTTTGGCATGACACAACTGGGGTTGCTGCTGATAAGTTCAAACACGTTTACATCCAAGTTTGTATGTTATTGGAGTCAAAAATTATGCAGAGAAAATAATGTTTGATAGTACAGTACCTAGAGGTAAAAAAAACCGCTGCCCAAGGAATCACTACTTCACATCCAGATTTTTTATCCAAGTCACTCACAACGAAAACATTTTGTATGTAGAAATAATTGTTTATGGAACTTTAATAATATAATATTTGAAATTCTCTACCCCAAAAACCCATAAAACGATACCCCACATCGGTAGCGGGGTGGGGGTGGTGATAGGGGTTGGTAGTGGGGGGTGGATGAAGTAAAAAAACATTTTGAGGTTTCTGGTTCTTGCACACACATTAAATCACAATTTTTTTTCATCCCCTTTAATAATGGGGGGGGGGTGGTAATGGGGGTGGCTAATGCCAAAATTTTTTTTGAGACCTTAGCTTCTCTTGTATATACTAAATACCAATTTTCGGTCAAACTTAAAATCTCGACGTTTCGTGACATTCTCAGCCTATTTGAACAATAAAATTAAAAAAAAAATTTTTGTCGTTACTATACTTCCACTGTATGTGGAAGTAATATGCAAAATTTCGGAATAATTTCATATTGAACGGATTTCGTTCATTTTTGGCAGTATAATAGTAAATGCTTCACAGAAAAGTTTCTATATTGTGTCCTCTCAGGGGGTGGCACTTAAAAAATATATATATTTATTGGCTGAGGTAGAATCAAATTTTAAGAAGAAAAGATTCTATGCAATTTTTCACATACATTGATAATTTTTAAGTTATAACGACTTCAAAATTGCGATTTTAGCTTAAAAAAAAAGTATTTCCAAACTGCTTTCGTCAAGTATCTCGAAGTGTTACTTTATCGAAAAAATGTTACAGACCGATTACAGAAAGTGCACACTGGGAATTAATTATATTTTTTGTTTATTGATGTAGGATTAATAATTTCGGAGATATTTAAGTTTACATTTGGGATCCAAGTCTTCATAAGATAATTATTTAGACTGAGATTTAAATATCTCAGCAACTGTGGCACCTACGTCAATGATGCTAATAGGTAGAATAATAGATTATTTATTATTAAGCTTTCAACTGTTTTTTATTTGTTTCTCTGGCATAAAAAATAAAGAAGTTATGACCGAAGCAATGTGCGTGTACACATTTTTTTAATAACAACGTCGCCATTTTATTACTGTAATTAGTCAGTTATTAAAGAAAAGGAAAGAAACACTGTTTCTCATTAATATATAGCATGACGTAGATGCTCAAATTTTTTGGTTTGTATACAGCACTTGCTTTAGAAAAAATATAGTTTAAACTATAAAGGTATTTTCGATAAAACGTAATTACTTCCTTACTGGAAGTATAGTAACGACGAAAACATTTTTTAAAATTTTTATTGTTCAAATAGGCTTAGAATGTCTTGAAACGTCGAGATTTTAAATTTAAGCGAAAAAAAATTTTGTCGGTATGTCGGTCTGTCGGTCTGTGTTTTTGTGCGCACGTTTACTCTGGAATCGTTTGAGATATTGACTTGAAATTTGGTACACATGTGTACTTTAATGAGATCTAGAACTAGATTATATTTTCATCTTGTGCCGTCGAAGGGTTGGGGGGGTAAATTGGGGTAAATTTGGGGTAAATAGGTAAATCAAGCAGGTAAGAGTCCATAAAATTGGTATTTAGTATATACAACAGAAGCTATTCCAACAGGTTATATCACATGTCCCATATATGTAGCTATCTCCTAAACTATAATGAAACTATCTGAATATGCATTTAAGAAATCGCTGAAACAATTACTACTATTAGATGAATTGTAATTTCATTTAATTTTAGTGCTGTTTATATTTTTTCAATATTACCCTTATTTTTTCTTTACAGATGCATTTAAATATTAAATAACATTTTATGGCAATTTTTTTTATAGGTAATAGTTTAATATGTTTTATTTATTTATTATTTATTTATTATGACCAAACAATGCATTTTGTGTACTAATTATGTCAGAAGAAGATCGAGTCACTGAATTTCGACAATTCGTGCGTAATATTTTAATATTATTATTTTATTTTAATATTATTATTATTCCGTAAATCTACATGTTATTAAAGCAAAGTTGATAATGATTATTTTCATACTCAGGCAATTTCAAACTTCAGATATATTTCTCGATACTTTTCTCGACCCACCCGTATAAAAATTAGGTACCTAAATTAGAAATTCCAAAATTTGATGGCAATATTTAAATGTGGAAAACTTTTATTGACCATTTGTAATTATCCTGAATTTCTCTCTAAAACTCTACAAAAAAGATTTATATACACTTTGTGAAATAAATCATGTTAATTATGTAATTCTAATCTCTTATTATCTTAACACAATAAGGATCTGTGAAACTTGGAACTTCTGTATTTATTGGAATTTTATATTGTAAAAATGCCATGTTGTATACTGAACTGATTAGAGACAAACAATACTATCGATATATTTATTTAATTTTGAAAAATAAATTTACTAACAAAATTCGTGCCAGATCATCCTCTAAAATGATTTGTGAATTTATAAAGTACGTCTGTCAATTTAAAATAAGATATAAATCTGATTGGAAAACATATCTGCATTATGTTGTACTCTATCATACCCGTAGCGACACCTGTGGATGTATAACTAACTTTAAGGGAAACACATAAGCAGCTTGCTGCCTCCATACCCACTGCCATCTGGCAGGCATGTTGTGGATAGACTCATAAAATCAATAACGTTCTGTGTATACCCTCCATTGAAAATTAAGCCAGACAAAATCTTTCAGTTCTAGAAAACTGTTTTGATAATAAAGGATTCGTTTTCATTTATGTATATTCTGCTTTATTTCTTCCTTATTACTTCTAGGCGGATTGCTAAAATCAATAATATGTTGTTATTTATCTCTCTTGAGAAAGCTCTAGAAAACTGTTTTGGAACTTGAAAGTATTTCTTATAAAGTTTTCCATTATTATGGAATATTGGTGACATCTTTAGGCGAGTGTAAATGATCAAGTTAGATAAATACTTTCTTTATTTGGACAACAGGGAGTGACATCTCGTGTGAAAATTCATATTAAATCAATGTATAATTCTTCCACCGAATTATTCCACAGTTTTAATATATCAAAACAGTAGTTATAAATTTTAAAAAAGCTGTATACAGTGTGTCTCACGATAAGTTTTGTACTAAACTTTTTTTTGGAAAAAAAAATTACACTTTTAACAAGTCTTGCTTATTTTTAAACTGCCAAAACCAAGGACAGTAATGTCTCAGGTTATGCAAGATGGAAATAATAAATAATTTACACATCTCTGAAATATTGTACGTACGAAGCATCTTTATTTTCAGTAATTTAACTGATTTTGTTCAGAATTGAACTCTGATACTAGTATGTAGGGAGAACATTGCCAGGAAGGAGGTTATTTAAATTGAAATAATTCTATGTTTTACTTAAAATTAATAAAAAAATTATGTATAACAAACGAGAAATATAATACTAAAAGTTTAATATTGAAATTCGCACATAATTAATATAAATCCATCAATAAAAAGAGGGGATAAAAAGAGAAAGATGAAACTATTAGCATATAGCTGAGACCAACTTATTTTATTCTGTACGAGTCGCCTCTTTGATGACACAATTCGGCTTTCTCCCCAAAAGATCTTAAATAGTCAGGAGTGACATGACAGTGGAGTCGCTGAGAATCAACTCTCTTCTACCCTTGTGAAATAATGTTTTTTTTTCACTTTATTTATTTTTATTCTTTTCTTATTCACGTTTCTCCAGATGACTTGTCCCACACAGTACTCAACAAAAAGTGGCCATACTTAGAGGATAAGCAACACGTCTTAAACTGCGTTACTCTAGATTTAGAATATCCTGTGGATATCCTTTTGAGACCAATTGGGATTGCCCATGGATGTCTTCAATGGGACAGGCCATGGTTGTCCATAGGACGGAAAAGGGACCAATTTAGGTTAAATTATGAATAACCCATAATGATATAGCCCATGGTTGCTCATAGGAAGAGAAACGGATCAATTTAGATTAAAATCTGGATAAAATACAGACATCCACAATAGGATAGCCCATGGTTGTCCATAGGAAGAAAGAGGGATTATTTGATCCTCTGTAGATACTTTGGATAACCGAATGCAACTACGTGTGGATGTCTATAGGTTGTTCAGATTTTAACCTAAATTGGTCTCTTTCTTCCTAAAGTATCCTGATTGCTGGACACAACAATTTAAAATTCTGGGTATACTCACCTTCCCTTGCGTAATAAATAAATCTCATATTGTAAAAAATAAGATATCATAAAATAAGCATTTGCAAGATGTGCATTTCCTGCGTAGTGGATAGACTACACAACCTGTAGTTTCTGGCTTTTTGGCAGTGTAGTCACTGCTGATTAGGTGATTATCGCAACATAAGTAATTTTCAACTTGCAAGGAGAGCCATCTACCATGGCTTATTGAAACTAGCGCTAAGAACGAGCTAGCCAATATATAAATATATAGGTATCCAATATACCTTTACGTATATTATTTCACTGAAACATACAAATTTCGAAATAAACAAACAAATGAAAAGCAACAGTCTAGAGGTCTAATTTATTTTGCCCCAAGCTCTAAAATAGATACTCTTTCGCTAAGTTTCCAAGGAAACAGGTATTCGAAAACAAATGTGGCATTCCGCACGTGCTAATAATTTATATTTTATCTTGTGCCTACGTGACTTAATTTAAATTTTTATTTCCCCTTCTATTTGAAATATAACTATCATTATAACTTCATTTGTAACATATCGTATGTTTTCGTACCGTAAATTACCTAGTTATATGGGAATCACGGATAGTGACTCAGTCGATAATCTAGATAAAGCAGACATAAATTTCTTATAGAAAGTGTAATAGTTGTGAAAACCAAAAGAGCATAAGCCGCAAGCTGCTTTACCAAGCAGACGATGTCCCTGATTTCTACAAAAAAAATACTTGAATTTTAGTTTATTAATCTACCAAAACGAAAAAAAAAATAAAATAAAATAATGGATATAAAAAACAAACACATAAAAGAATAATTTTTGTCTTAGTTTTCTATTTTCTATATTTAATAATTTGTGGGTAGTATAGAAGTTATTTTTTGTTAAGACATTGTTGCTAACAATTAATGATTATTGATAATAGCATGCAACAACAATGTAATAAATCAAAATATACTAAAAAGCTAGATTTTCAGATTGAAGTCGGCGGTAGTGCGTTTATTGTGAATTTTGTTGAATAATTGCTTACAATAATTCCAATAAGGCACCTGGAATTGATAATATACCATCAAAGATATTGAAGGAAACCACTACTCAAATATTAGCACCTTCAAAGTACATTATTAATAAATATTTTGAATCGGGTAGCTACCCTTCGGCATTTAAAATAGCTATAATAAAACCAATTCATAAGTGTGGTGACAAACTGGATGTAACTAACTACCTGCCCATTTCCATCATCCCTAATATTGCTAAAATTGAAAAAATATATAATATAAAAACAGGTTTAATATTTTGTCAGAAAAGCAATTTGGACTGAGGGAGCAGAGGTCAACACAATTGCTTATCTTTCTACAAAAACCAACGCTATGTATCTTTGTTGACTTAGTCTTCGTAGTATGTACCAATGCATTGGACTTTCCATCAATTGATGCTTGCCCCGGTCTGTCTTGGAATTTTCTGTCAGGATAGGTTGCTCTGAGGCTGACTGTAGTTTTTATGGTTAATCTGTTTTAATTTATGGTGTTAATACAATATTGTTAGTGTTTTCTTGTCTGTGAATATTCTGTTTTGGGCTGTGGATTGCACAGTGTTATGGCTTATTTGGTTTTAGTGTGTTTGTATCTTTGTTTGGCTCATTTTTTGTATTTTTTTTTTAGTTAAGTAATAGTTTTCTTATTTCTGTTTAATTTTGGTTCTGACTTAGCAAAGGCATTTGGTACAGATAGTCATACTCAACTAATGCAGATACTGGAAACTGGAAGGTTTCAGAGGTATACTATACACGCTAATGACTAGTCATTTATCAAATAATCAACAATGTGTTAATATTGGCATCACGTTCAATAATTTTAAAAAAACTAGAGGGTGGTGTGCCCCAAGGAACAATTTTAGGTCCAGTTCTTTTCAATATTTACTTGATTGGTTTATTTGATTTACCTTTCCGTGGAGATTATTAACAAGCTTGAGCCCGCTGCGCTACTGTGTCGGCACCTAAAAACAATGAATTTTTCTCACCGCTGCCCAATGAATCACTACTTCCACTTACAGATTTTTTACCCAAGTCTCTCATAACGAAAAATATGTTGCAGTCCACTATGTGGAAATAATTATTTACGGAACTTTAATAATATAATATTTGACACGAAGCTATGACGTCATCAATATTTTTTTAAGTGGAAAAAGCTGTGTTCACTGTCCACAAGATACTAAAGAAATCGAAGGGCCATCCTTATAAGGTATGTCGAGTCCTTGAACTGTCTGAAGACGATTTTGATCGGCGAAATCAATTTTATGAGCAAGTGCAAGAACTATGTAATAATAATAATAATAAACTTTTTTTATGAAGCTACATTTGTTTTAAGTGGCCATGTCAATAAACAAAATTGTCGTTATTGGCCTACATGCAATCACCCACTTGATGATGGAGTATCACACTCAGAATCCTCAAAAATTGAATGCGGGATGTTTGATTGAAGAATTCTGGATCCTTATTTCTTTGACGAGGCCCTAATCGGTGCGAGGTATTTGCCTTCTCTTCAAGATACCCTGATCTCTACACTGGTAACTTTGCACCCAAATCCAGAAGTCCATCCGAGGAATTTAGTGGCCAGACAAATCGCCAGATCTGACACCCCGAAAAATTGAAATGGAAGTGTTCGTCAAGAAATACGGCGCATATTACCAAAAATTTTCGGCAACGTTCAAAAAGAGATTATTAATAGGGTTTGCGATACCGGTTAACCGGTTAACCGGACATAAAACACGTGATGATAATTACCGGTTATTTCGGTAAATTCTGAAATACAAGCAAGAGAGACATTGACAATATATTGCGACAGGAAATTGAATATTTCACTGCCGCAAGTATCGTGGAAAACATTTAAAAGTATGTTATTACCAATTCTTATTAACTTATCGATCTATGGGCCGTTACTTTCGATCCCGATTAAACGTTAACGGTGGGTCAAACCAATTCAGTTACCATGGAAACAATTGTACTTTCAACGATTTGGCCGACGGTTAAAGTTTAATCGGGACCGAAAGTAACGGCCCTATCAGTATCAATTGAGAAAGGGTATCTTCAGCTGGTGGTATTCTATGCACAAATATCAGACGACTAACAGATGCAGCTTTTAAAGTAAAAATTATTATATTTTTAGATTAGGTATTCAGTAAATTCTCCATCTGAATTTTTGTTTATAATTTTTGTTATTTAAGTTGATATTTTCGTTATTTATAGAATATTTATTTATTTAAATTTATTTCATTTATATTTTTGGCTTTTGATAAAAAATCTTTTGTTTGTTCATTATATGATGTATGTATGTATGTATCTATGTATGTATGTATGTATTTTGTTAGGTTTGTATGGTCTCTCTCTTTGTTTTATTATATATGTATTATTTTAAGCAATATAACTTAACTATAATTTTTTAATTATTTAACTTTTCTTTCAAGTCTCTTTCTTTCCTTTTTATTACACTGTAGTCAGATGGGTCCTTTTTTAATCTAATTTGAAAAATTATGTACATTTTTTTTCACACATATTTACGTCGTTTGTATTATCTTTACTTAATTTGCTACATAACGTTTTTACGTTTATTTATTTTCATACTGTAGGGTTAAGTGGAGTAGCTCTGCTAGACTTCGCCCTGTTGAAATTATTGTATTGTAATATTTATAATACTCAATAAAGGCAAATTATTATTATTATTATTATTATTATATTAATTATACGTACGTAAAAACGTTTTTTGTTAAATTTAGATAATTTTGTACATGGAAAAAAAAATAATTGCCAATTTAGCCCCCCTAATAATCCATTGTACAAATTACCGGTGAATACCGGTTAACCGGATAAAAAAAAATTATTTACCGATTTACCGGTTTATTAAAACTTCCGGTAAATTGCAAACCCTATTTATTAACCATATTGGCCCTTAGCAGGCTGCGAATGGAGTGCAATTTGACATTTAATATTTAGTTATTTCAGAAATTTCTTCATTTCTAGTAAAGTATTTTTAAATTTCAAGATAGTTTTTACTTCCACATCCAGTGGAAGTATACTTAGTAACGACAAAAAAATTTTTAATGTTCAAATGCGCTTAGAATGTCATGAAACGTCGAAATTTTAAGTTTGAGCAGAAAAAAAACCGCTGCCCAAGGAATCACTACTTCCACATCCAGATCTTTTATGCAAGTCACTCACAACGAAAGAATTGTGTATGTGGAAATAATTGTTTATGGAACTTTAATAATATAATATTTGAAATTCTCTACCCCAAAAACCCATAAAACGATAGCCCAAATCGGTAGCGGGGTAGGGGTGGTGATAAAGGGTGGTAGTGGGGGTGGATGAATTAAAAAAATATTTTGAGGTTTCTGATTCATGTACACACACTAAATCACATTTTTTTCATCCCCTTTAATAATGGGGTGGGGTTGGAGGTAATGGGGGTGGCTAATGCCAATTTTTTTTTTTAGACCTTAGCTTCTCTTGTATATACTAAATACCAATTTTATGGACTCTTACCTGCTTGATTTACCTATTTTCCCCAAATTTACCCCAAATTTACCCCCAACCTTTCGACGGAACAATATTAAAATATAATCTAGTTCTAGATCTCGTTAAAGTACATATGTGTATCAAATTTCAAGTTAATATCTCAAACGGTTCCAGAGTAAACGTACGCACAAAAAAAGTTACAGACAGGACAGACCAACAGACAGAAATTTTTTTTCGCTCAAACTTAAAATCTTGACGTTTCGTGGCATTCTAAGCCTATTTGAACAATAAAAATTTTTAAAAATTTTTTTGTCGTTACTATACTTCCACTATTGTTTATTAAACATACTTATCTGAGATAATGAAATTAAGATCCAAGTGAATTGTACATATAATATAAATAAAATGCTTTAATGGTAATGGTAATGGATGTGGAAGTAATTGTGTCTGACTGTCTGTAACTTTTTGTGCGCAGGATTGCTCTGGAACCGTTTATAATATTGTTTTGAAATTTGGTACACATATTTTAACGAGATCTATCTATATTTTCATTGTATTCTGTTGAAGCGTTGGAGGGTAAATTGAGGTAATGGGGTAAACAGATAAATCAAGCAGGTAAGAGTCCATAAAATTGGTATTTAGTATATACAAGAAAAGCTAACGTCTCAAAAAAAATTTTGGCATTAGCCACCTCATTACTACCCACACCATTATAAAAGGGGTTAAAAAAAAATGTGATTTAGTGTGTGTACAAGAACCAAAGGCCTCAAAATATTTTTTTAATTCATCCGTCCCCAGTATCACCCCCCTATCACTACCCCCATGCCACTACCGATGTGGGA
The DNA here is from genome assembly GCA_936432065.2 of Rutpela maculata. Taxonomy (NCBI): domain Eukaryota; kingdom Metazoa; phylum Arthropoda; class Insecta; order Coleoptera; family Cerambycidae; genus Rutpela; species Rutpela maculata. Next base: position 177,138,718 of record OW386288.2, read on the forward strand.
TATCGTTTTATGGGTTTCTGGAGTAGACTATTTCAAATGTTATATTATTAAAGCAGGTGTCCCAGTTGTCATAAAATCATAAAAAGTCATAAAATTAAGAAATTTGTCATAAAATTTATTTATTTTCTCATAAAAATCATAAAAAATAGACAGCACAAGTTTTTCATAGTTACAATTAATTAGATTTTCTATTAAAGTCAGTTTTTTATTTAAAGTTCGCGCTTAAAATTTGATTGGTGCTTCTCATTTTTATTCTGTTGCGCGACCTGCAATATGCGCGATATCCACATACCTAAAAAGATATACTGCGAATGGTCGACTGCGCATCAATACTGCGCTTGTAACAAAAGGAGATAGAGCATGACGCCATTTTGATGTATAAAAGCTTATTGTCAAAAAGCCTAAGAGATAAGGAAACTTTGCCACGATTTATTTGTTTTGTTACGTTTACATTATTTATTAGCATTTTTATTTAGTGCTTATTTAATTATTTATGTTTCAGTTTCAGAAAATGTATTTTTTGTTATAATAATATATTTCAAAATTTATTTATATATTAATGTACCAGCACCTAAGAATATTGTACTCTTTTCTTTGTATGTAATTAAACATTTATTAAAAAATATTGTTCTATAAAGTTAATGTTATTAAACAATAAACAACAATAAATGAGTGTCATAAAATTTGTCATAAAATTTTGGAAAAAGTGTCATAAAATCATAAAAAAACTAAAAAGTGTGCTGGAACCCCCGTTAAAGTTTCGTAAACAATTATTTCCACATACAAAATTTTTTCGTTGTGAGAGACTAGGGTAGCAAATCTGGATGTAGAAATAGTGATTCCTTGGGCAACCGTTTTCTTAAAATTTTTCTCATGCAACCCACGTCGATATTTACCATATTGTACGTAAAAATGCACTCTTTTCAAATTCTGTAACTAAAAACGGTCTCTATTTAAAACAATATTGACGACGTTATAGCTTTGTGAAAATATATCATTATGAACCTTTTTATTTTCCCAAAAAAAATAAAAAAACCGCTGCCCAAGGAATCACTACTTCCACATCCAGATTTTTTTATCTAAGTCACTCACAACGAAAAAATTTTGTGTATGGAAATAATTGTTTATGGAACTTTAATAATATAATATTTGAAATCCTCTACCCCAAAAACCGATAAAACGATACCCCACATCGGTAGCGGGGTGGGGGTGGTGATAGGGGGTGGTAGTGGGGGTGGATGAAGTAAAAAAACATTTTGAGGTTTCTGATTCTTGTACACACCCTAAATCACAATTTTTTTTTCATCCTCTTTAGTAATGGGGTGGGGGTGATAATGGGGGTGGCTAATGCCAAATTTTTTTTTGAGACTTCAGCTTCTCTTGTATATACTAAATACCAATTTTATGGACTCTTACCTGCTTGATTTACCTATTTTCCCCAAATTTACCCCAATTGACCCCCCAACCCTTCGACGGAAGAAGATGAAAATATAATCTAGTTCTAGATCTCGTTAAAGTACATATGTGTACCAAATTTCAAGTCAATATCTCAAACGGTTCCAGAGTAAACGTGCGCACAAAAAAAGTTACAGACAGACCGACAGACAGGCCGACAGACCGACAGACAGAAATTTTTTTTTCGCTCAAACTTAAAATCTCGACGTTTCGTGACATTCTAAGCCTATTTGAACAATAAAAAGTTTTAAAAATTTTTTTGTCGTTACTATACTTCCACTGGACGTGGAAGTAATTATCGAATTTATTTACTGGTTTATTATTCGGTCGGTCTTAAAATTTTTAAGCGCCAGCGTTCTTTAGATATCGATATAATGGTTTGGGAAGTATGTGTGCCATAAATTATTCAAAACTTCAGCAGCTTCGCCGTAATCAGGAGTGAAGGGGAGCACATCTATGAGCAAACTCAATTTTATAATATTCGCATATTCGGCAGAGTGACAGGGCGAGCTATATTCCGAATATATCTCCCATTACTTTTATTATTTTCAGGAGCGGATGAACGCGCCAGTTTGATTGGAGTGGGTATGAATGCGATGTTTTCAGAACGACGTGCGATGTGTCTGTTTGGAAAGTTTGCCAGAGTTATGTCGATGTATGCAGTTTTGCTTAAGTTTGTTGGATCTATTACCTCTTACATGGTTATGTGGCGCAGTTTCATCAAAAGTTAATTTGAAATTAATTCTGTTAGGCTGATAAGCGCTGGTTTGGACATACCGCAGAAGTTTGAGTCTATTAAAACATGGGACAGGTATACAGTTGCATTTACTTGCGACTTTAATTATCTCTAGTTTAATAGTTCATACCCAACTACGATATACGGTTATTTTTCATCTAGATCGTAATATATCTATGTTATATACAGGGTGTAAGGGAAGTCCTGCCTTTAACTTTAAATGGTGTCAGTTTTTGCACATATATGAAGAAAACCGCCTATAGATATGAGTTAGGGTCCTTTGAATGTGGAGTCCAAGAGTGGGTTTTTATTTAATAGTTCAGGAAGCGCTTGTGTTTCAGCGATAAAAGTCGCTACGTTATTTAGTGTCAATAGAGAGATATGGCAGTTAGTGGTACCGCACGACGTTCACTAATTACGTTACGTTATTGAAGCAAATAACGAGGCTTTGATTTAGACTTATGGCAATGCAGTTCCATTCTAGCGTAACTAGGTTATGTTCTTCAATCGATTTATTAAGAATAGATTTAATTAAAACTAATTAAATAAACTAATTTCTTATATTTTCTCTAAAATTGTATAAAATGTATTAAAATTATCAACTTAACCTCAAAAATTTCTAAACAAAATAATGAATGAACCTGGAATGAACTGGCAACTGACATAAATACAGAGCGGCAGATTTAAAGATTTATACTCTACAAATCTTGGGCTTCCCGATTTTCACCGAGGTGAGGATAACGTCGTTTACTCGACGTTCGCTAAACGTACGGAAATTACGTCAGGCGCTAAGTTATTACCGCATGCCTTAACGCAGATTAAAGGTGCGCATGCTTAGATGTCAAATAACGCTAGCGAATGCCGTTATTTGACAATGCCATATCTCTCTAATAATTATTTTTTCTACTGTCGTGCGTAAAGTACACACTTTACGCACGCAAAAACTATTATATTAGCTTGCCCAGATTGGGGCAACAATATACAGAAGGTTCATAATAAATAAAAAAGGTGTGTATGTTGTGATTTGCTTAATACCTAAATAATATTCTCTACTCGTGATGAAAGCAAATAAATAAAAAATAATTAATTGTGAAAATAAATCATGAATAGGCTTGTAAATAATGGTCGAAAATTGCAGAGCTATTGTTACAAAAGTCCCTTTTCAAAAGTTATTGAAAAAGCTATTTATATTCGTTTAATACAATTCTTATTAAAACATAACCAAATAAGTAAATGTCAACACGAATTTAGAAGTGGTTACTCAACCGCATGCCGCCCACAAAGGGGGGTCAGTAGGTACCGTGGTACCTGGGCCGGGCCACTTATTGGGGCCCGGCTAGACTAGAAAACGAAATGCAAAAATATTAAACTAATTAACATTTAGGTACAAGTGTACATATAATAATGCTGAAAGTATCTTCTGCGATTTGTCGAAAGCATTCGACTGTGTGCAGCACGATATCCTGGTTAAAAAACTTAGAAAATATGGGCTAAACACTTCTGCCGTAAATTTCATAAAATCATATCTAACAGGCAGAGATTAAATAACTATATATAATGGAGTATCATCATCATCAGAAAAAGTAAAATTCCGAGTTCCTCAAGGTTCCGTACTTGAGCCCCTATTATTTATAATATATCTCAACGATCTACCTAATCATATAAATGACACTTCACTCGTATTGTTCGCTGATGACACCACCATGATTAATATAAATAGCAATCCAAACAATTTATTGCAGGATATGCAGCTCTCACAGTTGAAAGCTTCTGACTGGTTCAGATCAAATAAATTATATCTTAATAATTCAAAGACACAAACTATGTTTTTTTCAACCCGGTGCTTAGGTCATTTCGACAATCCTGAAAATGTAAAATCTTTAGGAGTAATCATGGATCCCCATCTACGTTGGGATCAACATGTTGATTACCTATGTGGTAAACTTTCGAAAGTTGTATATCTGATAAGAAATTTAATGACAGAATTGCCTGAAAATGTTGTAAAAACAGTTTATTTCTCTTTATTTCAAAGTATATTCTCTTATGCTATTCTTACCTGGGGATACTCCTCACATTCATACAGAATATTCTCACTGCAAAGACGTGTTATGAGGATAATGACACGATTGACATTTAGGCAAGATGTAAAGCAGAAATTTGAGATGAATATTCTAACTGTTCCTAGTTATTATATTCTTACCGCGCTCATGTATGTTAAACAAAATCTAGACAAATATGCTTCGCACAGTGATATACACGGACATGATACCAGACACAGAGATCAAGTTTGTTTAAACTACACCAGATTGGTTAAAAGCCAGAATGCAATAAATTATTATGGTCCAAAATTTTTTAATAAGTTACCGCCAGACATCAAGCAGTTACCGGAAAAAAAATTTAATTTTAGAATCAAAGAGATTCTGCTGAATGGAGCATACTACTCATTTGACGAGTTTTTGTCTGATGTTTTATATTAAATTACTTTTCAGTGTTTTTACCATTGTTTGCCTTTATATAATGCATATCATGTGATGTAATTTACAATATCTGTACTTTTACTTCCACGTCCAGTGGAAGTATAGTAACGACAAAAAAATTTTTAAAAATTTTTATTGTCCAAATAGGCTTAAAATGTTATGAAACGTCGAGATTTTAAGTTTGAGCGAAAAAAAAATTTCTGTCTGTCTGTCTGTCTGTCGGTCTGTCTGTCTGTCGGTCTGTCTGTCTGTAACTTTTTTTTGTGCGCACGTTTACTCTGGAACCGTTTAAGATATTGACTTGAAATTTGGTACACATATGTACTTTAACGAGATCTAGAACTAGATTATATTTTCATCTTGTTCCGTCGAAGGGTTGGGGGGTAAATTGGGGTAAATTTGGGGTAAATGGGTAACTCAAGCAGGTAAGAGTCCATGAAATTGGTATTTAGTATATACAAGAGAAGCTAAGGTCTCAAAAAAATTTTTGGCATTAGCCACCCCCATTACCACCCCCACCTCCTTATTAAAGGGGATGAAAAAAAATTGTGATTTAGTGTATGTACAGGAACCAGAAACCTCAAAATATTTTTTTACTTCATCTACCCCCACTACCACCCCCCTATCACCACCCCCACCCCACTACCGATGTGGGGTATCGTTTTATGGGTTTTTGGGGTAGCGGATTTCAAATATTATATTATTAAAGTTCCTTAAACAATTATTTTTACATACAAAGTTTTTTCGTTGTGAGTGACTTGGATAGAGGAATCTGGATGTGGAAGTAGTGATTCCTTGGGCAGCGGTTTTTGACTTGTGTAAACCCACTGGGTATTGACATCAATAAATTATTTGTATTTTGTATTTGTATTTGTAAAAGAGGTGGGGGCCCGCCAGTGAATTTGGTACCGGGATCCATGATTTAATGTGGAGGGCCTGCTCAACCGAGACCGCCACTATGGAACTTGTACAATTGGCGTCAGCTTAAAGTCACCATCGTTAGAGATGCTCCCTTTCTAACCTTATTTGTAGTGGTGCGTGTTAGAAAGAGAGCATCTCCAGCAGCGGTGAGTTTAAGCTGACGCCGATTGTACATGTATTATGTAGTATAGACAACGGAAAAACTGTGATTGTTGTACTTGTAGGATACATACTACATATATATGAATATCATTATGGATATAAAAAACAAAATAATTATTATGAATTAGAATTTTTATATATATTTTTGTGAGCGATATCTTTTTTTTGGGGACGATACGGGTGTATCCACTGGTTTTTTTGCTCGAAGGACCAGTCTACACCTGTATCGTCCCCACGAAAAAGAGATCGTTCATTTTGAAATGCAAAATCTTTGCAAGAATTTCTATATATTTATTAATATAGCATATAATAATACTATATATTGATGACCCCGAACGTCTTCACACGTTATACAGGGTGTTTCAGATAAAAGTCCCCTGGTTATTATTTCGTAAAATAATAAAGATACTTAAAATTTGTAAATCGCGGATAATTATAATCTTAAATAACTTAAGTTAGAATTGTTCCTTCGCAGTGCACAGAGATGGCGCTGCGGTGAGAAATTATTTTTCGATGTCTGGAACTTTCAAACATGATTCATACGATTAATGAATAAATTGTGAATAATTTTGATTATGTAAAAAATTTTGTAAATATCAGCCGTTTTGGAGCTACATGAATTTTTTTCTCCATTTTTTTGTCTCTGTAAATTTTGAAAACTTTGTAACTTTTCTGTTTATCATTTTAGATCACCAATTATTTAGAACTTTTATCTTATTATATTCCATACTTCTTATATTATTACATATTTTGAAAATTCTTACTATTTTCAAATAAAATTAGTTGCATTTGAAAAATTCTGAAAATTATAAAAATTTTTAAAATATGTAATAATATAAGAAGTATGGAATATAATAAGATAAAAGTTCTAAATAATTGGTGTTCTAAAATGATAAACAGAAAAGTTACAGATGTTTTAAAAATTTACAGAGACAAAAAAATGGAGAAAAAAATCATGTAGCTCCAAAACGGCTGGTATTTACAAAATTTTTTACATAGTTAAAATTATTCACAATTTATTCATTAATCGTATGAATCGTGTTTCAAGGTTCCAGCCATCGAAAAATAATTTCTCACCGCAGCGCTATCTCTGTGCACTGCGAAGGAACAATTCTGACTGCAGTTATTTAAGACATTTTTTGGTGTCAATTATCCGTGATTTACAAATTTTAAGTATCTTTATTATTTTACGAGATAATGACCCGGGGACTTTTAGCTAAAACACCCTGTATACCTCCTGAGAGTCCATAAGAGTTAAAGGCAGTTGTCAAAAATTAGTAATGAAGACTGAAGTTTAATAGCTTTTGACAGTGTTGTTAAATAATATTGTTATGTGAACAAATAGTTATGCCGAAAATAATCGCCCATGGATATTCTACAAGCTGTGCACCGTCAAATACTTGCTATTTTATTTTATCACTTACCTCAATTTATTTCTTCTATGCACTCAATCAATTCGAAAAGACGCTCAATTTATAGATTGTCAAATTTCATTCACTTAGCACATGCATGCTATTTTTATCAATTATCTACTAAAGACGCTCAATTTATAGATTGTGAACTTTCATTCCACTTAGCATCAGTCATATACATGCTATTTCATTTCAATTCACCAATAACATATAACATGCTCGCACTAAGGATAATGTTACTACAGAAATAAGTTTTCCTTGTGTTACGTTATTTTGTTATATATCAGTCAAAACTGACTTTTCTTTTTTAAATGTCATACAAATTCGGCAAATATAGTACGTAATATAGGGAATAAACTTCGATGTACTATTGGCTATTGAAAGCAGAATGCGTGGAATCGTCGACGCGGTCAAGCCACAGAAGAAGAAACAATCAGAATACAATCTCTCATTGGCGGGAAAAGTTCGCGCATCTACATCGCGCACTGTCAATCTCGGACGGAAATGTAACAAATTGTGCCAGGCCCGGATCACGGATTTCTTCTGTAACCGGATCGTCTGCGACAAATGGCGTGTGGTGTAATCTCGCCTCGTGATACAGTTTGTATCATGATGCCGCCTAACTAGGTAAGAAATATTGAAAATCTAAAAGAAATATTATTTGTCTTCATCTAATGTTTCACAGGTTTTCTGACTCTCTATCGGGCCGTTCCTAAAAGGGGTAAAAAATATTGAGTACTGTCCTGAACTCTCCCAACAAAAGTATGGCGGAAATTTACAACACAAGATCAAAGGATTTTTGCCGACATTATATTCTGAATGTTTCTTCTTCTGTGGTCAAGCGGTGGTGGTATGAACGAATACCAATGCCCTGCGTTGATCTACGACAAAGCGTGGTTTATCTGCGCTAGTACACGTTTACATATCACGAATTGCAATTCCGAATCTGTATATAATGTTGATATGTGCTAATTTTAGGAGGTGGTAATCTTAACCCAGACCTTTTATTCCTTCCATGTTTTTTTGTCGGCTTTCTATGCAATCTAGTCATATATATTATATGCTTTTTACCCTTTTCTTAATTTTTTTATTTTCTTTTCTCCATTTTATAGGAAAGAAATTTTATACATTGATTAGTTTTTTACATAGACTTGTAATTCTTAATCTTGTGTCCTCACAATTACTATGACGAAGCTAATCCACAATTGTAGTTTGTAGCCACAAAGCGAACAAAGAATTTGAATTTGAATTTTGAATGTTTCTATACTCTACTGATGAGAAAAAATTTGTACAACTTTTTTAGAGTTGAAATAGAATGTAAGGTTCAATAATTGTTGACTGAATTTCAATAAATGATATATGTATTTTCAATTTCGTCATTATTAGCTAGAAGAGTAGTTGTTTTGATTGGTTCTCCAATAATGAGTGTTTTAAAGTGTTTTCCTAAGTAGTATATTAGCGTGACCAGATTAAGGTACCAATATACAGAAAGTAGATAATTTCATATAAATTAAAAAAGCGTGAACGAATTTAAATAAATAATTTAAGTATCTTTAATATATTTTTTTGCTTTGAAATGCTAATAATCCTATCATGTAATTCAATAATTTTCCCAAACAGCTTATGCCCTCTTTGTTTAGTCGACTTTCCTTTAATTCTCCTTTCTCTCTCTTTCTGACTTTTTAAAATCTTTTTCCATTTAATCAATCAAAATACCGCCACCTCGTTAATTTTTACAAACAATACTTCAAAAATCACAATATCTTTAAGGGTGGTAAAATTATGAAAATTGTTGGACAATTAAAAAAGGCGCAGGCGGCTTGAATATGGTGGCCTAAATTTGGTTCAACTAATGATTTTTAGCAAGCCCCGTAGCGGAATACGAGGATTTTGTTAGTTAAATATACAAAAGTAAATATCAAAGCACATAGTTTAATTACAAGCATGTATTGATTTAGTCCCATTCCACTTTATTATTTTAACTAGAATCATATTAACTTGTTGTTCATCAACTGTATAAACATAAGTGATTATTAAATTAAATTTAAATATTCAAATTAAGCATGTTGTACAACCACTTAATGCAGAGAACAATAGAGGCAAAAACTTCTGTTTACAAATAATGTACATTAAATTAGTATACAATTTTGCATCAAAATTTCATTATTTTCTAGCTGAATTATTATGCGGAAATATTTTCTTCGCCAAAAAATGTTCATTCTACCTATTTATCTGCTGAAGTCTGCATACAGTTAGCTATTTATTCTCGAAATTTCGCTTTCTTAATAGTACAGTCGAATTGATTTAATTTACTTTTTTTCGGCGAAATCATTCCACCTGAAGTTTTATTGTTCATCCTTATGTATTATGACCTCCTGATTACGAAAAAAACATTTCCGCCCAAAAATTTTTTCTGTGCCAAAAGTTATATGCACTCTTCGATGCGCTTTCACGGATTTTCAACTTATCTGCGTAATATATCTTTACGGGTGGGAATTTTAAAAATATTGGTTCATTTGAAATAAAATTCTTAAAAACAATAAACCTTTCCGACATGTAAGTCAATCCACCATCTTGAATATTTACTGAAAAATAATGCAAATTAATTCAGCTTCAGTTAAAGAATATGGTATCACCCATCTTTAATATTATATAACAAGAAGCTAGATAGATTGAAAAGCTTACGTAAGCGAGTAGACCACATAACTGACAGAAATGTCAATAGGTTGATGACAGATGGCTTAATATAGATTTAAACTCAGTGATAATCCTAATCTATACCTAAAATTTTTCAGTTTCCTGGTTTTCAACTTTCTTGTTTTAATTTGATCATGATATGGCCTTAAAGAAACTTTGAGATGAAATAACGACAAAATTGAACTCAGTGATCCCAAAAACATAAACATAAATTTTTTCAAATTTTTTACACCACTTTTTCTCAGTTTGACTTCAAATAACCTTGAATCCGATGTGATAGAGTCCAGCCAACCACGGATTCGAGGTCAGCGACCTAAAAAACTCATGTAAGCATTTTGCCAGATTTTTCAGTCACTTTTTCTCAATTTGACCTCAAAATGATGTCAAAATGCTTTGAAATGACCTCTAGGTGTTCTGATGTTCTTGAAGGGTAAAAATAACAGCGGATTTGAATTCAGCGACCTCAGAAACATAAACATAAATTTTTTCAAATGTTTTTACACCACTTTTTCTCAGTTTGACCTTCAAATGACCTTGAATCCAATCTGATAAGCTCTGGTCAACCACGGATTCGAGGTCAGCGACCCAAGAAACCCATGTAAGCATTTTTCCAGATTTTTTAGTCGCTTTTTCTCAATTTGACCTCAAAATGATATCAAAATGCCTTGAAATGACCTCTAGATATTCTGATATTCTTCAAGAGTAAAAATAACATCGGATTTGAATTCAGCGACTTCAGAAACATAAACATAAATTTTTTCAAATTTTTTACAACAGTTTCTCAGTTTGACCTTTTGACTCTGGTAAAGTCTGGTTATTGTTCTTAGATCAAATGTTGACCTGTGTTATCTTCAATATATGGAAACGTTAGCAATTTTCATTTTTCATTTGAGCTCACCGAAATTACACGTAAAGTTATTTGATATCAACGCCCAAAAAAATAAAACGCCTAAGAGTAAGGAAATAACCCAGACTTATTCAATATTTAAAAGTAAACTCATTCGTCAAAAAGCAAATTTCTTGGGAAAATGTATAGTAATATATTACTTTTTCAAATTTAGTAATATAGAAATATAAATTTTTATCACATAATGCACTCCTACTTCTCTATTCTCACTTATGCTCATCTCTGGAATTCTTTCAACAACTTTTCCGCTTTGTTTTCCGTAACACCATACCAATTCATGGTTGCAGGTAAAATAAACATTTACAATTTATTATTTAAATAAGTGTATAAAATATATCTAGCCTGTATGAAAACTGGGTAAAATGAAAATAATAGAAAGTATGGAAGGATACTGGATACTGCTGCAGTACTCAGTGGCTAATAATAATTTACTGAATTAAAAATTATATTGGGATATAATTCCAAATATCTTCGACAAGCAGTACCTGCACTGTAATTACTTCCACATCGAGTGGAAGTATAGTAACGACAAAAAAATTTTAAAAAATTTTTATTGTTCAAATAGGCTTAAAATGTCATGAAACGCCGAGATTTTAAGTTTGAGCGAAAAAAAAAATTTCTGTCTGTCGGTCTGTAACTTTTTTTTGTGCGCACGTTTACTCTGGAACCGTTTGAGATATTGACTTGAAATTTGGTACACATATGTACTTTAACGAGATCTAGAACTAGATTATATTTTCATCTTGTTCCGTCGAAGGGTTGGGGGTAAATTGGGGTAAATTTGAGGTAAATGGGTAAATCAAGCAGGTAAGAGTCCATAAAATTGGAATTCAGTATATACAAGAAAAGCTGGTCTCAAAAAAATTTTTGGCAATAGCCACCCCCCATTACCAACCCCCACCCCCTTATTAAAGGGGATGAAAAAAAATTATGAATTAGTGTATGTACAAGAACCAGAAAGCTCAAAACATTTTTTTACTTCATCCACCCCCACTACCAGCCCCCTATCACAACCCCCACCCCGCTACCGATGTGGGGTATCGTTTTATGGGTTTTTGGGGTAGAGGATTTCAAATATTACATTATTAAAGTTCCATAAACAATTATTTCCACATACAAAGTTTTTTCGTTGTGAGTGACTTGGATAGAGCATTGGATGTGGAAGTAGTGATTCCTTGGGCAGCGGTTTTTTCTTGTGTATAAATACATACAATGTCTCGCATTTCCATATTCGACAAATTGTTATGACCGAGCAATATCAATAAATAAATTTTGTGAAGTGCAAATCTAATGTTTGACAGTTCTAGGAAAACTAAATATTATTGCCTACTAAGTAAAAACATAGTTTCAGCCTACTATGTACAAAAACAATAAGGCATTAGCAATGCATTAAGTGTACTTTTTTGCGTAAAAATTATTGAAAAGTAAAAAAAAAACAAATATTTGACCAGTGGCGTACAAATTAAGGGGGGAAACTCCTTCACCCCTCCTACTGTGGACCTCTGGCAATAGTGGGGGACCAGTTCTTTCGCTGATATTATGCGTATTTGACTACCAACACTATCTACCAAATATGGCAAAGAAATATTAAGTAATAAAATATTATTTTGGGTATTCAGCATTTCACTTACATGTCATGTATCTCTGCTGATGAGTTCTAAAGAGAATGAAAAAGGTTGCGCAATTTTTACAGAGGTTTGGTCAATCAAACATTGATTGAAATATTTTATTTATTATGACATGTAAGTGAAATTTTATTCCTATATTTCATTGTGCTTTTCAGTAGTTCTTGGCTTTGAAATGTAACTAATGTTTGTTTGTGATGTAGTATCCTCTAGGTAGGGCTAGAGATGCTTAAAAGATTTCCTCGCAAGGGTGGATTTCTGATAATATATTGGCATGATCAGACTTAGATCTTCAATATATAGAAAGAATGGTTATTTTCTTGTTTATCGTATTGAATGGAGTATTCTCTAGGTAGGGCTAGAGATGCTTGAAAGATTTCCTCTTAAGGGTGAATTTCTGACAATATATTGGCATGATCAGACTTAGATCTTCAATATATAGAAAGAATGGATATTTTCTTGTTTTTCATATTGAATGTTAGACATAGTAAATGTATAAAGAAATTGACAAGTTTGTTTGTAAGAGGACTACTCATTGATATTCTAGCTTGATCAGATTTAGATCAATAATATATGAAAGGAACGAATGATTTCTTTGAAAGTTATCTGCTGAATATCCAAAACAATATTTTATAACAATGATGTAAGCAGAAATACAAGATATTTATTTTTTTTTTAAAATATTAAGTAATTTTAAAATAACATGAGAAAATATTTTTTTTAATTTTTAACTTCAACACCCTGTATCTCAGTCTTATGTTTTTGGTTAAATCTTCATATTTTGGATTAAGGATTCTTCAGTTAGTGTATGACCAATTATTAATAAAACACCCTATATAGCAGCTTTTACGTCCACAAACCTTCATTTGCTAAATTAATATGTATTTATGATCAGTGCTAAGAGCAGGTGAATAACCACTTTACTGTACCACTATAACTTTACTGTCATCCTTACTTGAAATTTCAGTTTGACGTATTCCCCAATTAAAATTTCGCGTGCTTAAAAGTGCCTTTGGCAAAAATTTGCATTATCATTACGGTAGAAATATGTGTGTTTATAAAACAGTCTTGGTTTAGTGTGCACGGTAGAGAATTTTAGTCCCACGGAAAATTAATTTCAAGTCGCATAGGATTTTATATACTACTAAGGCATGCTTTGTAATTTTCCGCTGCCTTCTCGTCTAGTTAGCTGAGATTATTTTATGGTGGGATATAATACATGAATTATTTACTGAACATCCTAAGAGAACTAGCAAATTTAGTTTTTGGTATGCTCAGATGATTAGTGATTACAAAAAGCTGTAAAGTTTCCTAGAATAACGATGAAAGTTTATATTAAAATAAAATTAGAGATACACATTTTGCCACGTTGCAAAACTAATTTCTGTAAAATGTTTGTTCAGTTGAATAACCAAGCGAATTAGGATTAATGTTGAAAAATAAAAAATATAAAATTGTGAATATAAGGAATTGGATCATAGTTTTCATAAAATTAGTAATAATAATAAGAAGAAGAATCACAGCAATAAACACTATTGCTGTTCTCGTAGTTACCTACAGTTTTGGAATTGTCGGTTGGCTTCGAAGTTACATCGCGAAAATAGACAGGAAGACGAGAAAAACCCTAGCAATGGATGGAATTTATCACCGAAAAGCAAATGTGCACAGGTTAAACGTTAAGAGGAAGGACGGCGGCCGTGAATTAGTAGAGCTAGAATCTACTTATGATTCATCTATCGTGAGACTGAGCGGCTATAACTCGTCCGGAGAAGGACAGATTCACATGGATAGTGAAAGAGTATGATAATGACAAGAAGTTGTATTTCATCCAGAAGGAAGCGCGAAAGATCCTGGAAGAGTATCTGCGAGCCGAAACCACCGACGAGGACGTCAAGAGGAACATTAAAGCCAGCATTGAACAGAGGAAAGTAGAAGTACTCTACGCAAAGCCGATGCATGGAAAATTGTTCCGTGATTTCGACCGACCAGCACTAGACAAAAAGGCGTCTATGCAGGGGTTGAACGGCTTGGGCTTAAAGGAGGTCACGGAAGGTTTAATAATAGAAGCAGAACACCAAGCACTAAACACTAGGTACCACCAGAAGATGATCTCAAAACAGCCTGTTGACAGCAAGTGTAGGATGTGCGGCCTAGCAAAAGAGCGTCAGTCAGTCAGTCAGTCAGTCACATGGTGGCAGGATATACTACGCTGCCACCAACAGATTAGATTCACAGTATAACATGCCTTTTTCACTACAATCAATATAGACAAAAAAACAGGCTATTTAAAGAAAGCCCCGCGTTGAAGCCCTCATCTCTATAGGGGTTATTTAAAATGAATAAGAAATAAATAAAAATACGAAATTAACAATAAACTAATGTATTAACAATTTGGTAGAGCAAATTAGAGGGTATGGGCGAATAAATTTTTGCTAACGAATAAGAAGTTACAAACAAATAATCAAACAAAGGTATAGATGCACAAAGAGACAGACATGATTGTACAAAAATAAATTATCTGTATACGTATTTAAAAGGTAATAAAATACTAAAAGCAATATAAGGGATTTTGGCCAATTCCGCCAATTCCAAGTATCCAAATGAAAAACAGTTATAAATAAATAATTATTCACTCGCTCACTAAAAGAAAATTCAAAACAAACTGTTTTCGAATGAATAATAAAATATTTATCTAATCATGAATCCAAATGGTCTAATAAAGCTTAACTAAAAACATACCAAATATAGTGTATAAACACCAACTATTATTTACAGATTTTCTTTAAAGGTAAACAGATCTGAGTATCAGAAGATTAGAATGTAACTATAGATATTGGGATTAGTAAAATGATATATCTATAATAATAATTTCGAATTCATGTTAAATAATGTATATATTCGAAGAATAAATAAAGTTTCAGTTTAACATTTTTGTATAATACATGTTATTATTTTTTTAGTTTCAAAATTTATTTTTTCTTTTTGTTTTGATTCTCCTTGGTTACTTGAAGTCCTAGAATCTGGTATTTACTAGTAAGTGAACTGATCGCCACATTACTCCCCCGCTAAGAAAAAGATCAGTCAGTCATTCAATTCGTCAATAGCAAAACGAACTTTCTTAATTAAAGGTGGAGTGACATCACATTTGTCAGATAATAAATATGCTGGTTTAATCCCGTCAATGTTTACCGTGACGGCTTTAGTTCCTTTAACAAAAGTAACCAATTTATCTGTACGGGACAACACTTTAAAAGGTCCATCGTACAGCGGAGTAAAATATTTTTTAAAACGTTCTTTCCGAACGAAAACAAAACTACAATTCGAGATGTCTGGGCTGACAAACATGGGAACCTCCGACCGTTGATAGCATTGATCGGTAAAAATCTGATGGTTTTTGGTCTCCCATCTGGGAACCAGAGAGTAGGTCCTCCAACCGCTTTTCCTCGCTTGAGGTTAAACGAGAAATTAGTATATTTTTCAAGTTGTCCTATAGATCTTTTTCTGGCTAATTAGTGACAACGTCATATACCGTGGTAATAATTTCAGGGGGTAAACTGGCAATGACATAATCGTATTTTTTTCGATCGCTAACAATCCTGTGAATAGAAAATTGCGACTCAATTTGAGTAAACCGTATTTCTGGTTTAGATACCCAGAAAGGTGGTAATTTAATGGTCGCGACGTAATTACCATGAGATGTCCCTGCACCTGATGAAATTTGAATGTCATGTAATAAAATATTATCTGTTGGTGATGCCATTTTTAAAACAAAGAAATAATAAATCGATGACTAATTGATTGAATGATTAATTGATTGTATATATTATGCTTTTTGCTATGTTTTTGAATGAGATTTTTTAAAGACGTCAACGTTGAATGTCTGACATGATTTCCTTTAATAACGAAGGAATAATGATCAATGGCAAAACAATTCACTTACCAGACAAATAAAGCGATCTTTCTTAGCAGTCGTCCTTATATACTTTCTTGGTTGTTGAAGAAATAGATTCCAAATAGAGACGTTAAAAAATTAAGTAAGGTATGATATTTTAATCCAATTAATAAATCCAATGCATTCGATCCAATAAATTTACGTGCTGATTCAGCCTAATACTTCCAAGTGGTACATGACCATATATAAACGAATATGATGTTTCCAAAAGCCATTTTAAAGCAACATGTGATATCCAATTCTCAGAATGTTCGAATTGGGGTCAATTTACCAACATATATTATCTCAAATTATATTTTCAGGAGGTATACGTGAACATGCCTGGGGTAACTAATTTATAATCCAATTCAGACCTTCCAATTCAATTTATAGAACCAATTTGCAGGAATCATCAGGGATCACCAATTTATAGATATCGGGGTCACCAATTTATAGATATCAGAGTCACCAATTTATAGATATCAGGATTAGTAAAATGATATATCTATAATAATAATTTCGAATTCATGTTAAATAATGTATATATTCGAAGAATAAATAAAGTTTCAGTTTAACATTTTTGTATAATACATGTTATTATTTTTTTAGTTTCAAAATTTGTTTTTTCTTTTTGTTTTGATTCTCCTTGGTTACTTGAAGTCCTAGAATCTGGTATTTACTAGTAAGTGAACTGATCGCCACAGTAACACTCGCGGAAACGAAGAAGGTAAAGGGAAAGTAAATATACGAAACACTGCACTAAAGAATTAATTGTTGAATCGTTGGCCATAAAATAATGTTTCTACTTACGAAGTACGTGACGAACAGGAAACACTCACAGGAATGCGGTACACCTCTATAGTTGGGCACCAAAGTGTACGTAGATTCAGAACAGCATTAAAACATTTTTATGTACAATTTTCACATACACAAGAATATTTTTATATTCAACTTCTCGAAAAGCAAACATAACCACTTGTCTAATTCTAATTAACAAGATATGGTTAGATTCACGAGATAAAAGACATAACAAATTTAGTATAATGAGGGTTTAGAAATACTAAACCATTCTAACACTGGAACATTTACTTTTGTTCTTCAAATTCAGGTGAAAAGATAATAAAATCTTGACTGTGGGCACGCTCGAGCGAGAGCGGCCGTGGAAGTCCCTGCTCACAAAAAGAAGTTGCATTTATATCATCCCTCCTCGGTCAGACAAAAAGGCGTCTAAAAGGCAACACGAGTCTAATCTAAGTCTTCTCATTGGAGGAGACGTTCCACGTTAAAATATGTTTACAACGTAAAACTAAAAGCTAGGCAGCCGCTTACGTAATGACTTCTAGAATCCGTCAGTAGCGGCGGTGATTTATTTTTTTAAGGGGTAACAAAACAAGTAATTTATGTACGGAAAATATAAATTTAGAGGCTTTTATGACTAGAGATAAAAATGACCGTTACAACAGACACAACAGAGTGGCCAGATATATCCACTAGGTTATGTGCAAGTAATTCGATATACCAGTACCGCCAAGATATTTTGAATATGCCCCTGAGAAGGTTGTCCATACCAATGACGTTGCAATTATGTGGGACTTTCCGGTTATAACTGACAGAGAAATTGTCGTGAATCGACCAGACATCGTCGTACATAATAGAAAAGAGACATTATGTTTGTTGATTGATGTATTCATCCCGAGCGACAGCAAAGTGATGTTCAAGGAAACAGAGAAGTTGAGCGGATACAAAGTCCTCCAAACAGGAATTAGCATTAGCATAATGTGGAATGCACAGACCACAGTCGCGGCAGTAATTGAAGACGCCTTCGGAACTGTCAAGAAGGCGATGTCCGGAGTTTAAAATAGCTGCCTGGTCAACCGAGCGTACAAGAAATGCAGAAAATGGCACTTTTGGGAACAGCGCATATTTTAAGGAAAAGTTAGAATAGGAGCCTCTGTGATACCTTGTTGGGGTCTGGAGTCTGAGCTGCTGGACCGGACATCACTACCGTTGCTTGAAGGGTCCGAAAACCTGGAACGGGCTCCAAGGGCGTAAATAGTTTTTTTGTATGTCAGAATTTTTTTTGTCCCAGGTTTAATAACACAAGTCTACAAAAAAAAATCTGCTCCAAGGCTAAACCCATCATGCCTTAAGTATTTTTATGTGCTGAAACCGAATATTCAATTTAAAAAACTTCCTACCTCGTAATTTTGGGGTGGCAAAAAAAGTTCACATTAAAAAACAACCCTTATTTGGGTGCCATAAAGTGAAGATTCTCATAGCCTCAACCAAAAGTCATTGAAATAATTAAAGAATTTTTTAATATAAAAAACAAGTCATATTTTCTGGATAGTGATATTCACACCCTACACCCCAACCCCAACTGTGAGAAATATTCATCTGAATTGACTAAATCGCCTTACTATGATAAAAAAACATCAAACCTTAGTGATTAGGGATTTCTTTTGCAATTAAAACCAATAGAAACTCTAAGAAAATAAAATGCACCACTTTAATTGGTGGGGATGTATAACCTGATAATAGCCATTTAACGAGGAGTTTTGGTTTTTTAAAAGTAAATAAATAACCGTATATTAGATATTGTAACTTACACCATTCTTATGGGTGGTGAAGGGTAAGGTAAACGAGGGAAGGGGGGTGATTTTTGAATTTTTGCTTCTTTTCTTATTTACCTAACGAAACTGAGTATTTTGAAAGAATTTCCTGCACTAAAGAATAACTTTTTGTTGCAAGTTCTAATATCAGTTTCACCCCCACATAACATTGTTTAAAACAGGGCCTTTTTGGCCCATCCCAGGTGAAGTGTGGAAACCATCTTTTTTTACTACCTATCGTACGAATTGGTTGAAAACATAGTAAAGTATTTGGGGATGGCATTGACACTGATATTAGAACTTGCAACAAAAAGTTATTCTTTAGCGCAGGAAATTCTTTCAAAATACTCAGTTTCGTTAGGTAAGTAGAGAAATAATCAAAAATTATAAATTCAGCATAAAGTAAATACTATCACTAAGTTTCTCCACAGGTAGACCTAATAAAATAACAACGAAACACTGAACAGCTGATGCTTTTGGGACAACCTAATTGGTTGTAAATTCGGCTATTCTCGGTGAATTACTTCACTTCACCACCTATTCACTGCACTTACGGAATACAATCTAGGACGGTCGGGTGAGATGCGTATGATGGGAGCTCTCGCTTCGCACGATGAATGCTCATTCTCCCATAATTACGGAATAGAGGTACTGGTATATCGTTAGGGAATCTGTTAGTTTCCCTGGGGAACGGCGATTCTAACCGTACTTTTATGACAGTTTGCGTCAACAAAAAATTATTGTTGTTAAATCTGTGAACCAGAATGGATATTGCGGATTTGTTCATCGCCAATGTGGTTACTACCACATAATATAATTCTTACTAAATATTACAATTACTCTTTTAGTTTATTATACTCATATTTTTTTTAAATATACATTACCAATAACGAGACGGAATTTTTGGTTAATAAATAAATTCTAGGTTTTGCGACATCTTCGTGATGCCGAGGAGGATTTGGAAGGGGAACGGCAAATTCTTCATAAGATTAACCCTTTGCATCATTAATCGACCACTGAACAGCTCATGCTTTTGCGTCAACCTAATTGGTTGTAAATTCGGCTATTCTCGATTAATCACTTCACGTTTATCACTTATTCACTGCACTTTCGGAATGCAGTGTAGGACGGTCGGGTGAGATGCGTGTGATGAGAGCTCTCGCTTCGCACGATAAATGCTCACTCTCCCCATAATTACAGAATAGAGGTCCTGGATAGTTCTCACACTTTTGGGGTTTGGGTGAATGATGTGCATATCACTATTCAGAAAATATTACCTGTTTTTTATATTAAAGAACTCTCTAATTATTTAAATTACTTTTGTTTGGGAAAAAGAGAATCTTCACTTTATGGCACCCAAATAAGGGTTGTTTTTTAATGCGTTCCCGAGATTTTTCGCCAAAATGGGTGACGGATTCGTCTTCAGCTCCCAAAACTAGTAAAAAAAGATGGCGTCCACACTTTACCGTGGATGGGCCAAAATACCTCCATTTTAATATTGTTTTTTCGAATTTATTTTTACCATTACTATACCTCCCCGATGTGGAAGTGATAATTGATTAGTAAATGCAACGGAAGTAATCCTGAGTGAATTCTCTAATGAACTTTAATTTTTTAATAAAACTCTAAACACATTTTTATAGTGCAACCAAGAACGTTTATCAGCCTCTGAAATAGCTACTTCAATAATAAAATTTCAACGTTTCAGCCGACGTAAAATATAGCATGCTCTTACATTTTCTAGGTTACATAAAACCGGAGAGCTATAAACCAAAATCCATCAAGTCTAATTAAAATGGTAACAGAAGTACAGTTAGATAATTCTTCTAGGTTCTCAAATAAATTATTGATAACTGGTTAAGTTATATTTCAAAGGCAGTAAATTGCAAAAAGCCCGGGACTGTTAAATATCAATAAATATTGCATACAGAGCATTTTGCAAATGGATATTGTCAAATATCGTCCCGAATTTATGTTTTAAAGTTGGATTTTAAATGTAGTTTTACAAATTTTATTTTCTGTTTAAAT
The DNA here is from genome assembly GCA_936432065.2 of Rutpela maculata. Classification (NCBI taxonomy): domain Eukaryota; kingdom Metazoa; phylum Arthropoda; class Insecta; order Coleoptera; family Cerambycidae; genus Rutpela; species Rutpela maculata. The sequence goes on from OW386288.2 coordinate 177,159,681, forward strand.
TGTATGACTTACTTGTTTGGAAATACATCACAATCTGACGAAATAACTATGTAAGTATACGAGCCGATCGAGTTAAACTGCTAATTGTTATTATTAATGGACAGATTTTATCGTATGTAATATCACTAGTGCTTAAAATTTTATCGAAAATTTTTTCGAAAGCGTGTTGCCTGGTAATATAAAGAGTGCAAATTGACAGTTTATTATCTGATTAAATCCCGACCGCTTTAGCGGCAGGGATTTAATCTTTGATAATAAACTGCCAATTTGCACGAGTTATATTAACTAGGGGTAACTTAGCTTGAGAAAAAACTTTTAGATACAATTTAAAGCACGAGTGGTATTTGTGGAGAATAGTTCACGAATAAATAATTCATTAAGTATGTCTTCAATATTATGTTCAGTAATGAATTGCCTTCAGACGTTTCCTTGTTGCTTTTTAGAGATTACTCACCTTTATCTTCAATTTCATCATTTACGTCACATAAAAATGCATTTCCAAAGCGACTCATCTAATAAAAAACAAAGTAGGTTTAAATTATGACAGTCAAGAAAAACAATATACGTTAAACCATAATAGGTACTGTAACTTATAAGACTAGTCATCACAACAAAGCACGCTTCAACCAATCACATTGCGGGTGAAATCACACAAATTGCATATTACCAATCTATCCTTTTACGTTCTAAGGCTGCCGGCTCAGATGGTATGGTACCGCCATCTAGTAACGCTAGCTTAACTTAGTTACTAGCCTAAACAGTTAATTGAATTATTATATTAAAGTGTTTATTAATATATATTTATGTATTTAATCCTTGTTTCTAATTTGAGAAGTTTGATAGTTAAGTTAAGGTTTACTTGTCTAAGTAGAGAGACTTTAAGTACAACGAATTATAATGTATATAGTGATACTGCAGAGTTTTGATTTTCCAAATAAGTGTTAGCTGCTTTGTAATGATTGATAAATTACCATACGTAAGTACCTACATTTGTGTATTTATCATGAAATAACTGATTTGTCTGCTTGGTAGATATTCAAATTTAATTTTAGTTGTGAAAATTATTTTGTAATTATGTTAGGTATTAAGCCATTTAAGCTGTGTACCTATAACTTGTCCCGAACCTATATAAGTTCCATACAGCATTGGCTTTTTAGGTTATTAATACAATACTACAATTTTCAATTTATGTTAACAATTAGTAATAAGCTAGAGAAGATATTTATAGATAACATTTAAAAGCACGATTTGTCCTATTTGCCGAAAACATGTCACGACACAAAACGTCAAAAAATTTTCGCAATATTTTCCGCTGCAGCGACCTAAAAAATTAGAGCGATAAATTTTGCATGTTGGTCCCGTCAAAAGCAGATTTAGCTTGAATTACCACTAATAATGACGTTTGATTGGTGCAATGTTGTGAAAAAACGGGCTCTCATTGGCTATAGCGTTAATGAGTGAAAAAATCAAGTATATTGCAATTTATATTAGTACAGGAGAAGATTGAAAAAAATGACCGTAACCAAAAAAATGTGTGCAGACTTTAAACTTTGGATAAAGGTTTAAAATGGGCCGAAGTTCATTAAACAAAAAAGTTTAAGAGATTTTTCTCTATTTTAAAGTATTTACCTAACTAGTATATTAGCGTGCCCAGATTAGGGCAACAATATACAGAAAGTAGGTATTTTCATAATAAATAAAAATTGTGTAAGTTGTGATTTTCATAATACCTAAATAATAAATTTTATTTGAATCATTTTTTTGGAAAAGCCATATTTCCCGGGAAAACAGAGAAAAACTGATTTTTTAATTAAAAATACCCCTTTTCACCCCTTATAGGTTCCCACGGATCCGTAAAACTCCTAAACTTTTTTGTTTTGTGAGCTTTGGACTGTTTTCAACCTATAACCAAAGTTTAAGGTCTGCACAAATTTTTTTTGAGTTAAAATAAAGTTTTCTTGTACTATATTGTTTACTTTGGCCTGGACGCGTTAAGTGCAATAACTATGTGTTGCCACAAAACGATAAAGTTTTGATTGCAATAAACACCAACCGAAAGACTTATTTGTTTCTATCAAAGGAGCTCTCGTGCCAGCCACTCCACGTCACTTGCAGGCTGCAGTTTCGAACTGTTGGCTCTTGTCAGTGCAAGCTAGGCCTAAAATGAAACGAAACTCTGGTATCACTCTTGGCACATGACGAGATTTATAAAATCTCGACATGTAACAAAAGTGGTAGGCTCCATCTAGCGGTTGATGTCCATTGCAAGCGAAGTAGCAGTAGCCCTAATCTGGGCATAGTTAGTAGGTATGCTTTTAGAATGCAGAATGCAGAATATTTACTAGTGTAATATTTTGTCGAATTCCTCTGTATATTTCCTTAAACATATAAGGAATAAAAAAAACAGACTACAACCAACAGCTATTCTCCGGATTAATGCCCCGCCGAGTGCTGGATTACGAATTACAAACCTGGCCGCTTCAAATGTAATAACAATGTATTGCCACAAAATGCTAAAGTTTCGATTGACCAGCCGAAAGATTGTTCCTACTCAAAGGGGCTCTCTTGCCAGCCACTCCACACCACTTGCAGACTACAGTTTCGAGTCATTGGCTCTCATCAGTGCAAGGTAGTTCTGGAATGACTGGACTCAGACCCTCTTATCACTTTTGGTATATAAGATTTATAAATTCATGACATTTAACATAAGTGGTATGCTCCATCTAGCGGTTGATGTCCATTGCATATTGCCTGACATGGGCATATTGCCTAAAAATACATCTAAAACCTAGAAATCTGTTTGCAGACAGATATTTTACTTTTTAATCAGTAGCGGATCTACAGGGGTTCGCGGAACCGGAGCCCGGGAGCTTTAGGGGCCCGGAACGAATCAGCTCAGATACTTCAAAACTTCACACTTCACAAAATGAAAGTCAAGTCAAATTAATCAGAAAATAAAGTTCCATAAAATACATAAATTTAGTAGTCAAACAGGCAAAAAACATGTTTTACAGGGGCTCCTCAAAAGGCCCACAAGAAAAGTTTGATTGGGGGCCCGCCAGAGATTTTGGCAAAAAATTTTTTTTCAAATTTCTCCCCCTCGCTCATCAATTATTAAGCACGGGGGCTCGTTGGTTTTGGAAGGGCACGTAGTGGAGGTCCGTTAGAGATTAATTTTTTTTTTAATTTCTCCCCCCACTCATCAATTATTAAGCACAGGGACCCGTTGGCTTTGGAAGGGCCCGCCAGAGATTTTGGTAAACATTTTTTTTTAAATTTCTCCTTCTCGCTCATCAATTATTAAGCACAGGGGCCCGTTGGATTTGGAAGGGCCCGTAGCGGGGGCCCGCCACATTTTGGTAAACATTTTTTTTCAAATTTCTTTTTTCATTTAATTAAACACAATAAATATTAGTAGTAAATAACATACCACGTTATTAATTTTATGATGAAACAGTGCATTTGTCTAACGTTATTCAAGAAAATAGACAAACAGTCTATTCAAGAATGAAAAATATTTATTCTATTGTTTAGTACTTTTATCAATTTCTCTTAGAGATAAATTACCCGGTTCTTTAATGTTTCTATTAGGAAAATACATTTTGCAACTGTAAAATAGCGTTTTCGGGGGACATATCAATGTGTTCTCTCATGTAATTGTTACAAATATTTAATGACTCTCCACTGACTTGCTCAAAAATTTCATTTATTTTTTAACACTGCAAGAAAATTTGAATTGATTTCATTAAACAACAGTCCAGCACGCATAGTTTTTACATCATTCTGCGAATGTTTCGTCTCCGAGGGCGTTCCGTATACTTAATTACAATTCTCTCGAAAACTGTTAATCCTAGAAAAAGAGTTTCAAATAAAAAAGTTAACTCCATCCTTTATCTTCATATATCCTCATGCCCCATATACTTGGTATCTATTTCGAGAGATAATTGTTAGTCGCGCCTGTAAATTTTCACGATTTGTCATAGCCTTAGAAAAAAATATCATATTTTCTACCCTTATTAAAATTTGACCTTCATATTAACACATCTTGTTAACAAATATGAAGTCACAACACAGTAAAAATTTGAGATTAATTAGTTTTCTCATTTTTGAGTTAGGGCGAGTTAAACGAAAAAATAATTGTATGTATTATTTCACAATTTTCTCATATTTTTGGCTCTTATCTTTTGATTCCACTAACCAAAAGAGTCGCAATTTCTTAGTTCATCGAAGGATAAGCTTCTAAACACTTCCGTTAAGATTATTTTAGTTTACATCTAAAATAAAAATTGACCGCTGAACTAGTTGACTCTAACATGACGTAACAGTGGGAACTGAAGTAAGGGGAGGTATGCGTGAGAGCGTATCTTACTTTCTTAGTATCATGCATACTTAGTATATTAAGTTAAAGTATAATTAGGTTTTACACAATGTAAATATATGATTTGACGTCAAATCACTGACAGGAGGGACTTTCTGAATAAAATTTAATGCCCTTTAATATTTTTTGAAAATATTTGCAAAATTTCAATTCGGCGATAACTTTTTTTTATGAAATGATTCATAGATAAATAAAAACATAATTATTGGACTTAATACGGCCAGGTTTGTAATTCGTAATCCAGCGCTCGACGGGGCATTAGTTCGGAGAATAGCTATTGATTGCCGTCTGGATTTTTATTCCTTATATATTCAAGGGAATGTATAGAGGAGTTCGACAAAATATTACGTTAGTAAATATTTTGTTGTAGTTTCAAAGGAACCACTTATGGACCACAGTATACGGAAGAGATTTTTTTAGTTATTCGGGTTCCAAATAGGAATATTTATTTCATATAAGCAAAATATTAATAATGAACACAACACAGTGCACACTTTCAAATTCTTGTAATACATGACTCTTCTTTAGAAGGTATTGTTCAATTCAAAGTCATTTTTCTTATACAAAGAGCATTGGCGTTTGCCTGTATAGGTAAATAATACTTCTCCAGAAAGAGAAAATTGTATAGTGTCAAGTCAATTTCTCAAATAATAACAAATGCCTAAAGTAAGCCTTTGAAATATAAAGCAACGCAACACAGCGTTTATTTATCTTATATTGAGGTCTTTTTTAGAATGCAAATTTTGCCGTTCTCATATTCAAATACGTCCATTTTGAAATAGTAGAAGGGCGGAAAATAAATAAAAAATGTTTTCGGTTCGTTATGATCCTTTGAAGATTATTGTTTGCAATTTACACATTTTTTGTCATACCTCTTTTACATTTTTTTAAATGTTTGTTTATGAACTCAAAGTAACGGCACTTAAAAATAATATAAGATGGTATTATTTTAATTTTTTAAACAACGTTAAATAAGAAGCTGGAGATATAGTCAGTTAATTTGGATATTTAAATTCGATAATCGAAATTTATTAATTTATATCAATGCCTGGGCGAAAAATAATTGTCAGAAATAAGTTTTGAGATAGATAAATTTCATAACTTACCTGTATGTGGCATAGATACGCATAATAAAATGACGTAACGTTGCGTTCCAGATTTATACCTACCGCACAGGGTCACAATTTGCAACTTTGTAAATATATTAACTCAATCTGTACACCTGGTAATATGTTTTGTGATTTCTTGACCTAGAATTAATTACTCCAGGAATTGCACATATCTTTTGAAAGCTAAAAGTATGAATTGTAACTCTTATTGAGAACTTTTCTAAAAGCAATTTAGGCATTAGGTAAATTTGAAAAAATTAGAATACAAAAAAGTGTTATTTTGTCATTTATAAACCTAGAATGTTTGAAATTTCGAGAAAATTATAATAAACTAGATAATTTTACACTAGAAGACCAAATTTTCGAGCAAAGACAGAATGTTGATTTTTTTTTAGTTTCCGAGATATAGCTATTTTAAATTATATCCTCCCTTAAGGAGAGTGAACGATGCGTATTTTGGAGTGAAAAGAAACATATTGATATTTAGTGTGTTATAATTAAACATGAAAATACCTTGTCATCTTTAATCATTTATTTAACACGAAAATTCCTATGTGATTTTACCATAACTAAAACAGGCAAAATCAAAAGATAGGAGAAAATTATATTTCAAGATTGGTATACATAATTTTGGTTTTAAATTACTAATTAATTTATATTGGCAATAATTTCTTATCAGTGTTGATTTGTGAAAGTGAAGTATTAGCCGCAGAAATCGAAATAAGCATCAGGTGTAGAAAAACCTAACGGAGTTCCGGCATACTTTTTAAAAGACTGCTATTTTGATGGCTCCACAGTTAACTGACATATTTAATTCATCATTGAAGACCTTAACATTTTCGAAACTATATATCCAAAGGAGTTCCTGTTTTTAATAAAGTTGTCAAACAGCTGATTGAGAATTGGCGTTTAAAGACTATTATATGTAATTTTGCTAAAATTTGAATCCCTACTATATCGTGTACATACATATGTGGATACATATAATTTTGGAGCATCATCGATTTTTCCCAAGTTGATCCACTTGCAGAAGTTTGATCTGTTTTTTATCAATATGCTGTAGAACACCTTGGTACTACTGTTCAGGTTGACGTCATTCATACAAATTTTTCAAAAGCATTTGACATAAATTCAGTATTTTTTTTATATTTTTAAGTTCTATTGAACTAACTGAACTCAGTATGTGTAATACTGTGGTTTCTAGTCTGTTAATATCACCGCTACTCAGAGATGCTCCAAGGTTCCGTACCGGGCCTCTACTCTTTCTTGTTTTTATAAACGATAGCACCGTTAACCTTCAATATAAGACTTAACTTTACGCTTGTGACACAATTAGTGCTATTGATGACTGTCACAAGATTCAGAACGATATCAATTTACTACACAATTGGTGTATACGAGCTAAAATATGCCTTATACTTTAAAGATCTAGGTGTGTTGTTCGACTCCAAATTTAGTTTTAAATGCTTTTAAATATCTGGGACTCATAATAAGAAAAGTCAAACAATTTAATAAGGCTAATACTATGACGCAACTTTTCAATTCGTTTGTATGCTCCAGGTTATATGCATTAGTGGTATGGAGTTCAGGGTACGAAATGTGCATTAGCTATTGAATCAGTTCAGAGGCGATTTGTTAAGTCGTTGTGGTACAAGGAGCATGCCGTTTATCCTATAATTAGTTTTCCTCGGAATGAACTTTTGGCAAGGTTTAATATTATTGATTTAAAAACAAAGAGAATGTACCACTCAGTAATTTTCTTATTTAAAATATTGCATAATCAAAATTAATTGCCCTAAACTCATTAGCGATCTGAATTTCTGTGTTTCCAGCTAGATAACATGGTATATACAATCGCTTTTTATTTACCTGTTCCTCGGACAAATGTTTTGATGTTTTATTATTATAGTATTACAAATAATGACAATTATATAATTAAGTGTAACTTAGTTAACTTAAGGCTAAATGTCCTTGGTGCTAAATGTATGTCATGTATGTTGTGTTATCTATAAGCATTTAACATGCGTACATATGTGTATTTGGATGTGCATGTATATTTATTGACCATCATTGTTAGATTATGTTCCTTTTCTGTACTTTGTATCTCTGTGGCTTTTCTATCCAGTAATTGTAGTCTCCTGTTTTGATTTGATTTTGATTGATTGATACCAGCGTGCGGTAGGCATTGCTGCCACTCCCAGGTATACAGCTGGGCCTGCTACGTCCACGCTGGGTTGGACTAAGGTCATGCTTGTTGCCAGCAGCGAGTGCCACATGGCGCATGGTAAAGGAATATGGGATGGGACGTGTAGGTATTTGTGAGATGCGTTACCGCATTGTGTCGTGAGGGAGCGTTTAAGCTCCCTTTTTTGTGCTTTTGGTTCTGGGTATCTGCCTCTTCTGAATCTTTGTGTGAAATATGTGTTGTGTCTTATTGTGGAGTGTTTATTACTGTTTATGCTCCTCGTTTTTTGTTTCTGCTTCTTCGAATCTTCTTTTTCTGAGTCTTCTGATTCCTCGATTTCCGATGTTGGGTTGGATTTGAGTCATGCTTGTTGTCAGCAGCGAGAGCCACATGACGCATGGTTTTTTCATTTTTCCCCTCGCTTTTCTTTCCCAGTTTGTTTGTGATCCTCTCGATTGTTGTTTTCCACGTGTAACATGGTCTCCCTATTTTTAGTTTGGTGCTGTTCAGTGTTAGCGTTTTCTTCAGTAGGTTTTCTGCTGTCCTTTTTGCTTTAACCTTCTTGACCCTTTCCCTTATCTCTCTGCTTACCAGAATATGGTCTATTTGTGTGATTGAGCTTCCATTAGTCCAAGTGTTAATGCATGTTTGACTTTTACTCCATGTATTTCTTATTGTTAAGTCAAACATGTGTGCTAGGTTTTTCAGCGCGTTTCCGTTTTCGTTAGACCATGTGTGGAGTATGTGTGCATTAAAGTATACAGGTACACGATTTCACTGCACTATGTATATGTATATGCTATGATTTACTGCGTTAGAGGGAAGCACTGTGGAAAGTTTTGGTTTCTGTACCTAATTAAACACTAACTAATATTTCTTATCAAGCTGATAATATTCCGAGGTATAAATTATTTTACACATTCACTTATACAAACTTAAATATAACTTCTATACGTTGACACTTTGTATTTAACTTTTTCAAGGGTATCCATTGGTGACAGAACACTATAAGGCATCTCCCTGCCTACCAGAATATGATCTATTTATTGAGTTGAGTTTCCGCTGCTCTAGGTATCAAGATTGCTCTTTTCTGTGCGTATTTTCTTGGAAATCATTTTCCTGGGAGAAACCTGTATCACGCATACATACATTGAGGTGCCATAAGAATTCAGTCTGGACGCTACACACCCGACAGTGCCCCATTGATTATTTCTGATCTAGTCCAAATTAAACTCGTTTGAATATTTTTAGCAATTATGAGAACCTCACCTGAAAGGTATACTTTAAGAGTAGTGCGCCACTGATCATTACGTATTCAATTTTGATTAAATTTGTTTGAATATTTTTAGCAATTATGAGAAAACACACTTGAAGGTTCACACAGGAAATCTGTATAATCGCACTTTAATAGCGATGCATTACTAATTATTTCGGGTTATTATTATCACCATTATTATATCGTGCGTAATTCTCTTGATTGGCTGAAAGAAATTCGGTTTTGGCTATTAATTATTATTTGTATTTTTGTAATAGTTTGGTTTGTATATTTTTGCTGAAAGAAAAATATTTAGTGTCCTTATTTTAATTTATTGTCTAGGAACTATCAAGCATTTAAAGCATATAGGTATAAATTTAAGTAAAGTGGTATCGTCGAGTGTAGACTTATCTTTAGCTTTAGTGTTGATTGATTTATGGTTTCCTAGAGGCTCTCGGGTTATTCTCCACTTTTTATGCACTGAGATATTCTAATCACCCACATTAATTAAATATTAGCTATATAACTTAACTGTTGTAATGTTATTTTACATATCACTTTGCGTATTATTTTTCACTTATCGCATCAGCGTAATTTCGTCCTATTGTGCCGGCTTTTAATCGGGATTTAAGCCAGATTACTGGCACCGAACTTAAACGCGTCCGATGTCTTTGAAATCACTAGACGAACTCCAATTGTAGTCTCCTGTTTTTGGTAAATAACAAAATAAATAACAACGCTTTTAATATGTTTAATTCTTGCACATTTCATTAATCTTTACACATAGCAATTTAACAATTTCAGTTACAATATTATTCAATAAAAAAAATTAATGTTATATATTTATTAATAGGTGCGATTTCGTTTTAATTTACAGGATTATGTTATTTTTAGAAATAAAACTGCACGTAATGTTGTTCTCATTTAGCGCAAAATTGTTTCATTTTGATCTCGCAGTGCATGTTTGTAAACAGCGCACGCTTTTTGAAGGACTTGGTATGTCTTAAAAAGATCTTCCACAAACACTGTTTATCACTTTATTGAATGAAGTCAAAGCAGTTCCTTGCCTAGGTGTACATAATCGAGTAGGCCCGTTATAAATTTCTCGGATATGGGCACAAAATTTGTATTAGGATTAAAATTTCATTTGAGTGCAAACAATTGGATTTTATACAACGGATTCAAAAATCACAATCAGCGGCAATATACAGTGAGTCTATAGGGGCGTTGCACAGTTAACTATGTAAATGTAGCAATCAAGCTGGATCTCTGGCGACCGCATTAGCATATTCGCGTAATATCAGACGGCTATGACCAATTTCAGGGCTAGCAACCATCAGAGTCAATATGTGCCACAGTATTACTTTTTTCCATACCGTAACAGTTTTATGGCATACGATTTTCATCAGAGTCAGCATTTTTCTAATATTACCGTCGCAGGTTGCGTAGATCGATAATTATGATCTTATCGTACCTTATTATCAAACTTCTCGATGTTCTCTGCGCTTACGGACTGAAATAGTGTAATTTCAAATATTTATAATTTACAGCGTGTCTCATTTGTTCTTGCCAATTTTTATGGGTTTAATATTAGACTTAATTAAATGAATCAGGCTAATGTGGAAAAGTGCTGAAAGTATGTGCTAAAATTTCTATGCATCGATCCCTAGCATTATCTATTACCAACGATTGGGACTTTAATATTAAGCATTGAAACTACTTAAATAGGTAATTTTTAAAAGGTAAAACAAAAGCAAAAGTTAATGCATTTTTGACACCTTCTCCGCATTCTATAAAACACTATGATATTTTTCACCATTACTAAATTGAAAAATTTTTAACAATTTTTTTTTAAATTCAGTTTTGGTGATATATATCAAGTAATGTTATTATTTTAACAATTACTACATAATCAATTTAAACTAAAACAATAATTTCTTAAATAAAAATAAGAAATAAGAATACGCCCGTCTAGACACAGATTTCAAATGATTTTATTTGGCGGGAAATAATTTAACCAATCAGAGACAACTTTCGCTTAGACTGTAACTATCTTATATGAATGCCAAATTGTGTATTTACCTTGCATTATTTTACGTATAACATTTCTATTTTTCTCAATATTTTGAAAATCAATAAATATTATACACATGTATTTAGAAGGAATTAAAAGGTATTTATATTTGTTATCATTTAGAAGTTATCTTAAAAATGTAAACAAAACTTACGGCGAGGATTATGTGGCAACATTTCTTGCGTGCCGCCAGCTGACACTTTTTGTCACAATACAAGTGAAAGAGAAATATTGGTTAGATTTATTTGTTGTTTGTTTATGTGTCCTTTGATTTTTACTTTATCAATAAACTATTAAGATGGAGTTGAATTTTGTGAAAGGAGATTCGTCCAATTTGCTCAAAGTTGATTATGACTTGATACATTGTTTCTATAACAAAATTTGGATTTTTGAAGGGATGGGATCAAAAATATTAGAAGCTTGCTACCAAGTTCTTCGAATATAAATTTTTTCGGAACAGTTACAAAATTTTTTTCCGAAGCACTTATATTTGTATTTCCACAACTTTTATAATATACCTTTTAAATGACATTATCTACTATTTGTAAATTACAGCAAATACTTCGATAAAAGAAACTGAAATGCTTCAAATCAACACGACGGCGACGTTAGAACACATCTGTCATTTGATTAGTCGTTGTCATTGTTGTCATGTTTTGCTAAATATGTTTTTAAAAATCTAATCGGCATTAAAAATTATTTAAAATATTTAATAATTCCCACCTATTATTATTTTTTACATGAGAAAATTAAATATATTAAAATTGAAGAGCTAAGTGGATAAAGGTGTTATGTCACAAAAACACGTTATTGAGTAATTTAACTCGAAAGTTTTTAGGCGAGAACTTTTTTGTTATAACGACTATATAGCTTGCATTTTGCGATGATATTGACATTTGATGTACTTTTCAGACTTTCCAGAGATAAATAACTAAAGTTGTCAGTTGTCATTATTTTCGAAAATTTTAAAAAATTAATGTACATAACACCTGTATCCGTTCATAAGTTTCTCTGAAATGAATAAGGAATTAGTGAATAAAAGTGTTAAGAAATTAAACATATTTTATTATTATTAAAACATTGTACAATTTTTAGGTAGTCGGATAGTTCTACGGTTTTGAGCCACAGTTTGGTAATTTCCAAGTATGTTGTGATAATACGGCCTTACCATTCATTTATGAATGGTAATTGTTCTTTAAGATTGGCCAGTTTTCCTACACTTAGGCTGCCCTTGTTTTCATTAAACACCGTTAGAGCAATACCGTTGGAATTTATCTTATGCGTATTCCTTTTCTTTAAAATATCGACTTTGTAAAATGGAGTCATTTCATCTAGTGACGTAATAATAGCACCCATAGGTGCCATTTTATACCGTCGCGAAAATAAACCTTTTCATTGTTCAAGTTTTTCTTCCTGTTGTACAAATTGAGTTTTGAGGCAATTCCATCAATATCCTTGAAATGATTCTTCATATCTATGACAACGTTGTCTTTGGGAGTTCGTAAAATTTCTCGATACTGGTCCGGAACGTAGATGTTTTGATGTTTCCTTAAACTTTTCTCGACTCTGCCAAAGTCTCTGTCTGAATCTAAATATGAATGTCCCACCTCCGAAAATTTATGGTCGATAACTTTAAATTCTTTCTTTAAAATCAACAATTGGTAAAGTGTAATGATATTGAAGTTTTTATTTTGTCCACCACAGGAGTCTGGCCATATTATAATATGATCGATCTTTTCTTGGAAATATTCATTGTAAATTTGTGAAAAGGTATGTAAGCAACTAGCAATTTCTAGGCTTTCACGGCTGACCATATCTTCAGTCCATGTGAAAAAGAACGTTTTTTTTTCAGTATTCCTCAATGTATGTATGCCAAGGTTGTAAATCCACATTTGACGAAGGTAAAATGCTTTCGATGTACTTAATTTTGGCAGCGGCATGGTTTGCTGAAGATCTAAAGTAAGAAAGCAAATCGTTCTATCTACTGTAACTTTTGCTCTGTCACGCTTTTGTTGTTCGAAAGCTAGTGTGTAATGTTCTCCGTATTCTTTAGTATTATTTCCAGCATCACATTTGGGAAAAAATGTGAGTCATTTCATGATCTCAATTAAACAATTTTGAATACCATGGACGTAATTTCAGCATTTTTATTGGGTACGCAGGGATTTTTCACAGATAACCCAATAGATGTAAGCATAGCGAACCCTGTAATTCTTAAACGATAACCTTACAAACCCAAATGACCTTTGACTTGATTGGCGTAATTATCATACTTATTATTTTTTCCGCAAGAATTTCGGAAGTCGCCAGATTTGCCTTAAACAATTTCATGCTCTTTCAAAATATTAGGTGGGCAGAAGCCATACCAGATATTAGTTTTGCTCTTGTCATACAAATTTCTACGGTCCAGCCCTCTTCTAGTTGTCAGCATAAAAATGTGGTACAAAAATCAGCATCGCAAAGCGTCACTTTCCAGTATTTCTGATTTACAGACTAATTTGCTAGAATACTTTGGTAAATTCGTATTTTATTATTGCATTTCATATTGATAATGTTTTGTTTTTAAAACATTATTAAAACTTGTCTGGGGAGAAATTGCCACTATGTGACTGATTTCTGCTGAATTGCCAAAAGGTATAAATGTGTTTACAGGTTTTAGATACTCAAGTACCATCTCGACTCTTGTACCATCTCATACCATTTCAAAATTGAACGAAATGAATATATAGATTAAAACACTATAAGCACTATTTCCAAATTATAAACATCTTACATGACTCATGAAATCGTTTATTCATTGCCATTTGTAATATCAGTTTACTACGACTGGCCATTTTCACTATAATAGTAAGAAACACTTAACACAACTTGTCACATTAATGTCAATATAACATAACTTTAAAAGTAAAGTGTTTTGGATTAAAACAATTTAATATCGCACAATAATGGATAAAGGTGGTATGTGATCATGACACCTTTATCCATTAAATTATATAAAAACCATATGTACATAACACCTTTACCAAACATTAAAACGCATTTAGGAAAGGTTTATTATCCCAAAAACTTATTGAAATGATAGATTATAAGTTAAAATAGTTGTCTGTGTAGAAATCTCAAAATTTTCAAAAACGTCACATAACACCTTTATCCACTTAGCTCTTCAATTGATTTAATAAATAAGCTTTATACTCTTGTTTTCTTCAATTATCTTTGCTAGAACTAGAGAAGGAATTTCAACTTGGCAACACCGCACTGTTTTGTATTAAATCATTCTATTAAGAAATCCATACAGTCTACCTACGTCATCGGCCAAACTAGCTACGTTACCAATTTAAAACACCTGTTGCTCCATTTATTTTAACTTCTGTTTTCTCGAAAAATTGATAATTATTTTCGCGGAAATATGTATTGGAAGGCTTGTTTGTACATATTCTATGATATTATTTCGATTTTCTTCTCAATAAATATTAGAAATGTGATAAATATGTATTATAGATGGCAATGGAAAACAGTTCGAACATTTATTGTAGTTTAGTTTTCCTATTTTTGGCAAAATTATTTTATATTAGTGTTGTTGTTGTTAATAGTTTTCGATGGCCTCCTCACAAATAGCGACTCGGTGGCGCAGTGCTTAAGATGTTAGGATTACCACCCCTGAAAACCACACCCTCCTCAAAAACATCTTCCCTCAAAACCCCTCACATCTCTATCATCCCCTCTACCCCCTTGACCCCTCGCTGAAACCTATATACCATCAAAAGATTTGTCATTTCATGGCGAATAATTATTTTTAATCATCCTGACACCTAGAGCAGGATTTTTGTATATATTTTCCCTGCGTTAATCAGAAATATTACACTCATTTACCTGATATATATATATTACATTTTTTGAAAATTAACCACTTTTTCTAGAGGTATAACATATGACATCATATCATTAGATAACTAGTTTAAGTTGTGATCGAATAATGAAATAATTTACAGGGTGTTAAAAAACACAAGTTATGTCTATATCTCGAAAACTGAGGCATGCATAATTTTTTTCTTATCAGCAACGGATTCTACTCAAATAAATGTCTTAAGAATGTCGATTTTTGATTCGACACTTGGTAATTGAGATATAGAGTTCATCAAAAAATGCCAATTTTCCAAAAACGCTCTGTAGCTCGGTATTGTTTGTGTCTCGAAAATCAAGCTCAGGACGCTTATATTGGTTTTTATCTATCTGCCATAGTTTTAGAGAAAACCCCAAATCCCATGTAATTTGGTCCATCCTCTGCTAACCTAAATCTGTAGATATTTCTTTACACTAACCCATAGTTGCTATTGTATATTTTAATAGTCGATATTAAGTCGATATTTTCATTTATATTGCTGTTTTTTTAGTTTTTGGCAGTTGTGTTTGTCACTTTTCTGTTCTTCGGTTTCACTAGCAAACCTGGCGCCCACAATTTCGTAATTCTTGCACGACTCTCTTAAAAATAATTAATTACATTTTTGACTAATTCCTGTCGTAGGTTTGGATGTTTACAGCCTTTGCTCACACTCTAGCCAGATTTTCGAAGTAATTTTTCGCACTGAATCCGAATCTGGCCTCAGAATTGGCCCACCAACTCAGGATTTTGAAATATTTGAGGTTAAGTACTTAAAAAAATGATCTTTTATGTCTACATTTGCGGTTATGTATAGGATTCAAAAATGTTTTCAGCTTAATTCTAATAAATAAACCATTTATTACCATATTTCCTCTTTAAAATAAACTTTCAAATGGTCACCTACGATTTTTCTTGCAAAGTTATAGCCATTTTAAGGTGACATGAATTTGAGACCACGATCCCCTACAACTCAACAATCTTAACCAAACAAATTGATGAAAGCGACTGAGTTTGAAGATGTTATGACTCCCATTGAAAAAGACGCCTGGATGAGCTTCAAAAAAGTAGTTAAGAAGTTTTTAGATAAAAATAAAGCTAGTAATTATAAGGAACTAGTTGAAAATATGCTACAAAACTTCAAGGCGTTAGGTTGTAATATGAGCCCAAAATTGCATTATTTGTACTCTCACTTAGATTGGTTTCCAGAAAATCTAGTCGATGTTAGTGAAGAGTAAGGGGAACGCTTCCATCAGGACATCAAAAAGATGGAAAGAAGACATCAAAGAAAATTGTCTACTTCGATACTGGCTGACTTTTGTTGGTCTCTTCAACGTGACAATTCTAATGCTCATCATAAAAGGTGTTCTGGTACAAGGTCTTTGGAAAACAAGAAAAAGAGATTTCCTCGGAGATTTCATAAAAATTCATAAGATTGCTGGTTCAAGTTTTAGGGTTTTGAATTTTGGAAGCATGGTTTATGATTTAGGGTTTTTGGGTTCTTTCATGTTTAAGGCTTAATGTTAAAGACTTTTTAAGTGTTCTCAAGTTAGAATCTTGGTGTTTAAGAGTTCTGGATATATTTTTCTTCCGTTCAATTTGAGGTGAAAGCTAGGTAGTTTGGTATTGTATAAGGTTAGTTTTCACCCTCCTAAGTTTTTGGTCTCGATACAATTTGGGGATGCGTTGGTCGTTGCCTCAAAGATATATATTTTGTAATCGAAGATATGACAATTTATCCTTTGACTCATTGGTTAAAATTGTTACGTTTTCCCTTCTGTTGTATCAAATTTAATTCGTTTAGAGCGGTTTGGTTAAAAACTCGGTATGCTTTCCCTTTTGTCGTGTTAAATCTTGATTCGTTTAAAGTCGTTTGGTTAAGATAGTTGTAGGGATCATGGTTTCAAATTCATGTCACCTTAAAATGGCTACAACTTTGCGAAGAAACATCATAGATGACCATTTGAAAGCTCATTTTAAAGATGGGGGATGGATGGTACTAAATTATGTTTTTATTAAAAATAAACATACAAAATTTTTGAGTTCTATTCCTAGTCATAAGTAACATTCATGTGAATGAATGGCCCAATAAGCTGCTGGGTCCAATTCCATATACTTAACCGGCGAGACCCTTTTTCAAAATCCTGACGTGATGGGCCAATTCTGAGGCCAGATTCGAATTTAGCGGGAAAAATTACTTCGGAAATAACCCTCAGCTGCCCAACAGCATTTATTCTCAAACCTGCTTTACCAGTGATAACTACACACCTTAGTTACAATCATATAAAAAATATTCTTTACTGAAACATTTATTGTTCCAGGAAATACTTTATTTTATTTTATTTTATTTTATTTTAAATGCTGCAGTGTATTCACTCATTTAATGAGTTGCCTGATATTTGCTGACTTATTACCCTAAACCAAACCCAGCAGTGAATTTGTCTCTAAGGGCTTAAGCCTCAGATAACATTCCTCCCGTTCAGTCGTCCTTCTGACAGCTTTAATGCCCCTACGACGTCGACGTCTGCTTTGTTCCTCATCCGTGAATTCCTTAAACGAAGTAGCCAGTAATGCGTTTCCATTAGAATTCACTTACACTATGCTGAAATCAAATTTATAAGAAACATCTCAACTGCTGCTAAGACATGGCACGGGAATCGGAAGACGGCCAGTGGCGTGCCCGGGAAATATTTCAGCTTAATATAATCGAAATCCTGTAAACTGCAACTTCTATTCCATCATGGAGCAGGACCAGCGCACAAAATATACATATTTAGAGAGGTTGATATTCCAACTCATTCAATAAGTAATTATATATAAAAAAAATGGAGAAAAGTAAGGACTTGGGGGGGGAATAAAAATATAAATAAATACCGTTATATATTTGCAGCTAAGGTATTCGATAAAAATTGATATTACATTTTCAGGAAGTATGGTTTATTATCACTACTATCATGAATAGACAGATAGATAGATTTTATTAATTCTGTATGCCAATTACAAAAATTGGATAGAATAGGTCAATATTCAGAATACAGTTACAAATAAATATACAACAATGAACTAAGTGTAAAATCAAACACTACAAACAGCATATGATTTATATGTATTTTAAATACAACATGTGAGAAAAATAATTTATACATTTATAATAATTATAATTTATAAATTCAGTCAGAGAGTAAAAATAGTTATCGCATAGAAATCTCAGTAATTTAAATTTAAATTGTCTTATGTTATTTATTAATTGTAATTCAAAAGGCAGTTTATTAAATAGATAACTACCTGCATATTTTAGAGATTTTTTATATAGTTAAATTATAATGATTTGTGTAAAAGTTACTGCGGTTGCGCGTATTGTATTCATGTTTATCTCCGTGTATTGGTAATCTGTTTTTTATGCTGTGGATATATGTAAATAATTTATATAAATAAATACCAGTGACAGTAAGCAGATAATTAATTTTAAAAGTTTCACGACTAGAATCACTGTACACCATATTAAAGATTATTAGCAGCACTCTCTTTTGTATACTAAAACTCTCCACACTTTGACCCCAAGTAATTATACTGTATGGTAACTTTGAATAGAATAAAGCAAAGTGCACATCTATCAGCGAGGTACGATTCAAACTATTTTTTAACATGGAGATAGCAAAGCATGATTGACTCAGTTTTGCGCAAAGTTGATCTACATGGTTGGTCCAAGACAGATTTTCATCTTCCTAATAATATTCCTAGAAAGTTTGTATGGGTATGTGTGCTCAGTTGATTACCATTTAGGGAAATTTTTATATTTTTATAAATATGTTTTGATCGCGTTTTAAATAGGACATATATCGTTTTGTCATAATTTATGATCAGCCTGTTTTTATAGCACCATGTATTAAACTGGTCGAATGTTTTATTAACTAGTTCTTCGAGACTCTTGGCCGAAATAATCATTATGTGTCGTTCGCATACATAAAAGCTTTCTCGTAGTTAACATATTCGGGTAGATCGTTTATAAATAGAAGGAACAACAAGGTCCGAGTACGCTGCCCTGAGGGATTCCTGTTGAAGATTTATATTCATCCGAAAAAGAGTCTATCATTTTAACAAAAAGTTTTCTGTCAGATAAATATGATTGTTTATAGTACCGCGTATCCCAAGTTTTCCTAATTTATTTGTCATAAAGGGTATATTCAGTATGTCAAACGCACACGAGAGGTCAAAAAATAAACCCAATAATGCGTACTCCTTTGCATCTAATTTTACTTCCACGTCCAGTGGAAGTATAGTAACGACAAAAAAATTTTTAAAAATTTTTATTGTCCAAATAGGCTTAAAATGTTATGAAACGTCGAGATTTTAAGTTTGAGCGAAAAAAAATTTTTGTCTGTCTGTCGGTCTGTCTGTCGGTCTGTCTGTCGGTCTGTCTGTCGGTCTGTCTGTCGGTCTGTCTGTCGGTCTGTCTGTCGGTCTGTCTGTCGGTCTGTCTGTCGGTCTGTCTGTCTGTCGGTCTGTCTGTCTGTAACTTTTTTTTTGTGCGCACGTTTACTCTGAAACCGTTTAAGATATTGACTTGAAATTTGGTACACATATGTACTTTAACGAGATCTAGAACTAGATTATATTTTAATCTTGTTCCGTCGAAGGGTTGGGGGGGTAAATTGGGGTAAATTTGGGGTAAATGGGTAAATCAAGCAGGTAAGAGTTCATGAAATTGGTATTTAGTATATACAAGAGAAGCTGAGGTCTCAAAAAAATTTTTGGCATTAGCCACCCCTATTACCACCCCACCTCCTTATTAAAGGGGGTGAAAAAAAAATGTGATTTAGTGCATGTACAGGAACCAGAAACCTCAAAATATTTTTTTACTTCATCCACCCCCTCACTACCACCCCCCTATCACCACCACCCTATCACCACCCCCACCCCACACCGATGTGGAGTATTGTTTTATGGGTTATTAGGGTAGAGGATTTCAAATATTATATTATTAAAGTTCCATAAACAATTATTTTCACATACAAAGTTTTTTCGTTCTGAGTGACTTGGATAGAGAATCTGGATGTGGAAGTAGTGATTCCTTGGGCAGCGGTTTTTCATTTATACTTTGAACCAATTCGGTTACTGCCGTTTCAGTTGAAAATTTACTCCTAAAGCCATGTTGACAATTTGTCAATAAGTTATATTTTTCTAAAAAAATTGTCAACCTATAACTTTCGAGAACACAGTTAATAACGATATTGGTCTATAATAGTTTTTAATGCTATCACTTTCACCTTTTTTATAAACTGGAATTATCAAAGCGGTTTTTAATTTTTGTGGAAATTGCCCTAATTCAACCGATTTAACCGAATAATATTTGAAAGATTTGATTGCAAAAGCAATGAGATTACTTACATTGGAAGTATGGGTTTTAAGAAAAGGTTTAAGACGATCTGGATGAGCTTTCAAGAGCGACACTGTGCCACTCTAAGGAGTTTTATGAATGGCGCATGTCTTACGATGTTAGGCTTGCGACCACGGCATCTCCTTGACCCCCTGCTGAAACCACAAAGATACGTTTGATGCAACTATTTTTTATTCATTGACAGCTGAAATACGTTTTTTCTCATTTATTTTCCAAACACACCCATCTTCTATGACAAAACCCCCTAATAAAAAATATAGCAAATTTAAGTGAAGTCTAGGCATACACAAATAAAACAAGATTGAGTATAACGAAGATTATTCTATTTAAACTCAAATAACATCGTCTGAAGGTCGCTTGCCGCAACAACTGGCCGCTGTGATACCTTGCGTGGTTCTACCGCGAAGTTGTACAGGATTATTCATTATATTTAGGCCACCCTTTATTATCATTATTATTGGAGATAGAATAAAAAGTTTTGGACGAAATTTGTAGGGCTGTAACTGAACCCCATTAATAAGTCAATGGAAGCACAGTGGCGTGCAGAAATTTAGGCAATTATATGTTTTTTAATGGAACGACCTGTATATTGTTGAATTTTTGAATTGCTCTTTTGTTTCTGATTTCAAAAATATGATAGGGATCTTTAACCGTTTTCAAGTTGTTGAACATTGAAAATCGTATTTAAGCTATTTATTATATGAAGGGAAATTACAATTATTGAAGTAATCTATGAAAATGACAAGTATTCTGTTATTATATGAAACGCTGACAGATTTAATTACAAAATACTTGTTATTTTCATAGACTACTTCAATAATTGTAATTTTCCTTCGTATAATAAATAGCTTAAATACGATTTTCAGTGTTCAATAACTCGAAAACGGTTAAAGATAAGACTATCATGTCATATTACTGAAATCGGAAAAAAAAGAGCAATTCAAAAATTCAACAATATACAGGTCGTTCCATTAAAAAACATATAATTGCCTCAATTTCTGCACGCCACTGTGCTTCCATTGACTTATCAGTTACACCTCTACAACTTTTGTTGGAACCTTTTTTTCTATCTCGAATAATAACGATAATAAAGGATGGCCTAAATATAATGAACAACCCTATACATATTGTTTATTTATTTACTATTATTGTAAAATGAAATAAATACAGTACCAAAGTGAATAAGTAATAAAAATTAGTTAAATAAAATAAAAATATTTAAATTGGAAAAAAAATTAACTTGCGACTACGGGAACCCGGGTTCGAATCCTGGCTAGGGTATGGATGTGTAGTGGCGTTTTTCACGTGTTGTCGAAACGGTAGCAGTGAGCCAGATCGCGGTAGTGTGAGAGTTTCAACTGCGGCAGCAGGCAATGTCACAGGGAAGGATGTTGTTTTTGTCTATGTGTGCGTATCCTGCTTGAGTGGTGGAATTGACTATGACTAAACTCCGCCAGGACGTAAATATAAATAAGGCGTTAAAAAAAATAAAAAAGTGCTTAACAATCTTCATAATGGTAGGCACTTTTAGTCTAGAAGCTGTTTTATGATGGTGTCAAGGATGTTGTTACAGCAAAATAGATTTTTCAAGGCTTTTTATAAGTAGTTTTATAGCACCCTTGTAGATACTTAATAAATCAAAGTTCTCCTTGGGGGAAGTTCTAACGCCATTTCATCTAGTATTCCTGGGAATGTAGTATCATTACGAAACAATTGGATGTATAAAACAGTAGAAATGTTTTGCCTGAATGAAATTTTTCTTCGACCTTCTCAAATTACCAAATTAAAAACTGACAGATCCCCGTAGTACAGTAACTAGAGGTTTTAACTTAACTTAATAATGTCATATGAAACGAATTTCGTTCATTTTTGGCTACTTGATAGTAAATGCATCAAATAAAAGTTTCCATATTATGCGGCGGCTTGCTAATTTATAGGGGGTAGATGCCACCCCTTCGCAGCTAAGAAAAAAACAAAAACGTTGGAGCTGAAAGAGAATCAAATTTTAAGAAGTTTGCAATTTTTCATATAAGTCTTTAAGTTATAACGACTAGAAAATTGGGATTTTAACTTGAAAAAAAAGGTACTTCAAATAGGTTTTCGTCAAATAACTCGAAAGGTATTACATTGAGCGAAAATATGCTAGAGACAAATAAGAAAGCTATAAATTGAGGATTAATTTCATTTTTCTCCAGATTCTGGAGATCTGGAAGTATAAAGGTGGCGTCCGAACATTTATAAGACGAAGTATTTAGTTTAAATGTTAAATATCTCAGAAACTATGGCACTTTCATCAAAAACGCTAACATCCAAAATGAAAGACTATTAATTAGGCTTTTAAATGATTTTTGCCTATTTCTATAGCATAAAAAACAAAGAAGTTGTGACAGAAACAATGCACTTTTTCACATTTGTTTAATAAAAACGTCGTCCATTTTGTTAATGTAAGTAGTCAGTAATTAAAAAAATATATTCTCATATACCGTTATTCGTTAATATGATGGTAGTATGATCTAGATGCTCAATTTTTTTGTCCGCTTACAGCGCAAGAAAAAAATTACATTTAAATCTGTAAAGGAATTTTAGAAAAAACGTAACATTTTTGCTTCTCTCCAAATATCTCCATAAATATTAGTTTTAGAGAAAATATGGTGAACATCAAAAATGACATATTTGTGTAGGGTTGATAGTTTCGGAGATATTTAATTTTATAGACGGCATCCGACCGTTTTTAGAATGAAATATTTGGTTTAAAATGTGGAATATCTTAGAAACTGTGACACTTCCATTAATCATCCTAAGGAACAAAATTAAAGATAATTAATGAATCTTTGAAATGATTTTTTGTTTGTTTCTACATCACAAAAAATAAAGAAATTATGGCCGATACAATGTGTGTTTTCACATTTTTTCTGACAAAATGGCGACATTCTGTTTTTATAATTAATTTTTTCTTCAAAAATGCTGTTTTTCGTTAATATATAGCATCACCTAGATGCTCAATTTTTTTGTCCGCTTAAAATACTTGTTTTGGAAAAAAATTCCATCCGCCATATTACAGCCGCCATTTTGAATTTAATTTTGACTTCAGATTCGTAATCGGTGATAGCAAAAACATAACTATCCTGTGTTTCAAAAATAAATTAGTGATACTTTTCCAAATCTTGAATTTTTAAATTTAAGGGTGGTTTTCACTCCTTGAGGGTAGGAGCAAGTATTCGGAACATATAGAAACTGAAGATGAGTATAAAGTAAAAAGTATAAAGAAAAATTATTACATCTGAAATTATTCGGAAATTTTATGTTTTTTACTTCTAAGTAGGTGCTGTACTACCACATATTATCCACATTATATTCGTCATACGACATATTACTTCTCCAAATCAGGAATTGTTTAATTTATCTGAAAGGACATTGATACTTCGTATGTTTTCCAGCACACATCCATTTTTCCGCGAAACTCTCCTCAAAAGGTATATTTCTATTAGGTCTGAGGTATCACATATATTATCTTCTGAACAATATAGCGTTTATGTTTTTCATAAATCAGCAGTAAAGTTAGCTCAAGCTAAGGCGACGCGAGATACGGCTGGCCTAGGCAAGCTTTTGTGCTTTCCTGGGGCTTTCGGAGCTTTATAAGTTGCCTACTCCCGGCCGCAGTTTCTAGCTCAAGCTCCGTAATGAAGTGTGAGCTCAGACTTATCCTGCTTGTCTCTTGTACATGTGTGAGATAACCTGAAAGATGACTGAAACCGAATTTATTACAGATTTAATTAGATTAGGGTTTACACCTCAGTTTATAAATTTAAATAAGGTGGGAGCTGGGATAGCTTAAGACTATTCTCTTGTTTATCAGTGCTTAAGTTGCAGGCTTTTATGCCGTAAGCGCTCGTTTCTGGGGTGTTCAGACGTGAATAAATGCCGTTATTTCTTTCGGCGACTAATTTAATCGGTTTTCGCTCAAGTCTGATATTAAATTTGGTGTTTGTTTTTAAATCGAGTTATTTATTAAATGGTAGACATGTTTTCATAATTGGTTTTCTGTTATAATGAAAATCTTTAATATCATTTTAGAAATTAAATGTAAATTGTCCGCCTCTTAATAAATGACAAAAAATAAGATAACGGTATGTTTTAGTCAAAATCTGTAGCAGTTAAAATTGAGTTGGCAATGGTAGAATAAAAATAGCATCAAATTTAAAATATGAACCTTAGCTTAATAGCTTAATAGCCTTTGAAGAAATCAAATTTCAAATATGTTTGTAAGCTTATTTAAATACCTTTACTTTGAGACCAATTATATCCTATTTTTATTCATATTTATTAAACTCTAATAATTTACACTCTATTTTGGTGAATACTGTACTGTACTGTAATATTTACCATCAAACATCAATAATGCTCAGACATCTAATCAGTTAATAACAATAGATGTTGTGTTTAGATTTAAGTTATACATTTTTGTAAATTTAATTTTAAGTCGTTTATTTAACTTTTTGTTACAGCTCTTATCAGTGCTATTTATTATAAAGCATGAAACATCTCTTTAAGCAAAGACGCGATTGTAAATCATTCTTAGTATAAATTGTAGAGATGAAGTTTATACTATAGTATTTAATATTCATGCAGAAGTATGTAGGGTTGCATAAATCATATGTATTTAGCTTTCTTCTAGTTTTATTAAAAATTGTAATCCGTGCGTTACATTAGAGGGGAGTACGAGTTTACCTAATTTCTAATCGTTGAGATGAGAATTCATTTCCATTTCTATAGGTGTGTCACTTCCAAGTTTCAGATAATTAATAGGTACATGTGTTGCCACTTCCATCGTTATCTAAATTTACTTAGTGCATCATTTAAATAATAGGTAATTAAATTTATTTAATTCATTGCTCGACCCCATATTTAGCGGCAATTAGCCATATTTTTCATTTCTGCAAACTAATTTATTTATCTTATGATAACCTTAATCTTACAATCACATGCGAATATATGCTTCTTTTTTCCTAACAAGTTTTGCCGTCGGTTATTTTATTACGATTCTTTAATTTACGATTAATTTATGTGGGTAATCATCTGAGAACTAAGAAATTTCCACGTGACATCAATTTCGATACTAGTAGTTATCGGCTAATAATGTAGTTATTGCTTATAGTACAGTACCTAGAGGTAAGAAATATGCAAAACTTCGGAATAATGTCATATTTTTGGCAGTATAATAGTAAATGCTTCACAGAAAAGTTTCTATATTGTGCGGGGGCTTGCTAATTTATAGGGGGTAGATGCCACCCCCTTAGAGGGGGTGGCACTTAAAATATATATATATTATTGGAGCTGAAGTAGAATCAAATTTCAAGAAGAAAAAGTTCTATGCAATTTTTCACTTAAATTGATAGTTTTTAAGTTATAATAACGACTTCAAAATTGCGATTTTAGCTTAAAAAAAAGGTATTTCCAAACGGCTTTCGTCAAGTATCTCGAAAAGTATTACTTTATCGAAAAAATGTTATAGATCAATTACAGATAGTACAAACTGGGAATTAATTATATTTTTTATTTATTGATGTAGAATTAATAATTTCGGAGATATTTACGTTTACATTTGGCATCCAAGTGTTCATAAGATAATTATTTAGAGTGCGAGTTAAATATTTCAGAAACTGTGACACCTATGTCAAGGATGCTAATAGGTATAATAATAGGTTATTAATTAAGCTTTCAACTGTTTTTTTATTTGTTTCTGTAGCATAAAAAAACAAAGAAATTATGACCGAAGCAATGTGCGTCTACACATCTTTTTAATAACAACGTCGCCATTTTGTTACTGTAATTAGACAATAATTAAAAAAAGGAATTTCAAACACTGTTTCTCATTAATATATAGCATGACGTAGATGCTCAAATTTTTTGGTTTGTATACAGCACTTGCTTTAGAAAAAAATACAGTTTAAACTATAAAAGTATTTTCGATAAAACGTATTTTTTTTCTTTTTCCAAATACCTCAAAAAATATTAGTTTTATTGAAAAGTGGGTAGAGACCAAAAATAAAGCTCATAAACTGATAATGCATTTCGCTTGTTTATTTATTTACATAGATTTAATAGTTTCGGAGATATGAAAGTTTACAAATGGCGTCCGAACGTTTATAAGACGAAAAATGCAGTTTACATGTTAAATATCTCAGAAATTGTGACACCAATAGTCACGCATGCTAAGAAATGATATTAAAGACAATTAATTGCGCTTTTAAATTATTTTTTACTCGTTCCTGTAGCATAAGAAATAAAGAAGTTATGACTAAAAAATATGAGTATTTATATTCTTTTATATAAAACGGTCGCCATTTTGATACTCTAATTAGCCAGTAATTTAAAAAAATTATCTCAAATACAGTTTTTCGTTAAGATGTAGCATTATCTAGATGCTCAAATTTTTTTGCTCATTTAAAGCAGTTGCTTTAGAAAAAAATGCATTTTAAACTTTAAAGGTAAATTCGAAACACTTGGATACCAAATATAAACTTAAATATCTCCGAAATTATTAATCCTACATCGAGGGGGCAACCGCTGGCGAAATTTTGTACACCTAATACCTATTCTAGAAAAATACCCTTTATTTCCCCTTTAATTCCTTGTAATTCCCCTAATTCCTCAAATACCTTTATTTTCCTCCTAATACCTTAATATTTTCTAGATTGTCTCGGAAACGGTGAACTTTTTGATAAAAATACCTATATACAAAATTGTTCCTTATAAAATTCTCCATCAAAAATGTCTCTACACTTTTTTCCTAAAATTAATAGTACTATGGGAAATAAGGCGCACACAATAAATTGTAATCTTTACTATAATCTACTTTAAAGTTCAATACTTAACACTAAAGCAGTAGCTACTAAAAGTCCGACTAAAATTATAATAAATTCCCTACAAAATAACGCGATTTTTGATGAAGCGAGAATATTGTATACCGGGTCGCTCAGCCGATAGGGACACTATTGTAACTTTTGAATGGGCGAATGGATTTTTTTCGAATTTGGTGTAGTAATA
This sequence comes from Rutpela maculata, assembly GCA_936432065.2. Taxonomy (NCBI): domain Eukaryota; kingdom Metazoa; phylum Arthropoda; class Insecta; order Coleoptera; family Cerambycidae; genus Rutpela; species Rutpela maculata. Next base: position 177,187,004 of record OW386288.2, read on the forward strand.
TGGGATATAATTTCTAATTATATAATGTAAAGAAGCAAAATGGCCGACTTCCGGTTTCGATTTTACCAGAAAGTGGGTTTAAAATAACCGGTTTTTGCGTACATTGGCAACCCTGAACAGTAACAACGTTTACAGCAAGCTCTAAAATAATGCAGTGACCTTGGGTCGTCTGAGATGTAGTGGGAGAAATTGAAATTTTTACATTGTGGTGGTGTATACAATTTATACTTTTTTCGCGTAAAGACAGCTTTGGAAATAGCCATACATATATTCAGCGAATTATATGACCTGCGCTGATTACATTTGCGCCTCATTTACCAAAGTACTATTAATTTTAGGAAAAAAGTTTAGAGAAGTTTTTTATAGAAAATTTTATAAGGAATAATTCTGTATATAGGTTTTTTTTATGGAAAAATGCACCGTTCCAGAAATAATCTAGAAAACCTCAAAATGGGGGTGGAACTGACGTCCTCTAGGGGATGAAGCGCGAAATTTTTGAAACTTTATGAATTTTGTCCGATATATTACAATTTTAACTGTTATATTACTGAAGTATTACAAGACATCGTGTAAAATTTTATCATGAGATAAACTGTTACAAAGAGAATATAGGGGAAGTAATATTTCAGCAAAATGAGGTATGAAACGATGATAAAAATTCACCATACCTATGAAACGTTGTAGTTGTTTGAGAGTTGTCGGTAAAGGGAAATTATTAATGACTTCGACTCTCTCAGTTGATGGTAAAATACCTGATGAAGAGATGTGATGACCTAAAAAGGTTAAATTGTCAACTCCCAAGATACATTTAGATGGTTTAATGTTAATTCCGTATGTGTCTAATCTCTTGAAAACCTTTTCCAAATGTTCCAAATGTTGTACATCTGATTGACTTGCGATTAATATATCATCCAAATAGACGAAAACGAAAGGTAAATTGACAAGTACTTCATTCATAAAACGTTGGAAAGTTTGACCGGCATTGCGTAGACCAAAAGGCATGCGGGAAAATTCAAACAGTCCGAATGGAGTTGTTATAGCTGTCTTATAAACGTCATTTTCAGCGACAGGTATCTGATGGTACGCTCGCACTAAATCAATCTTGGAGAAAATAGTGCAGCCGTGCAACTGAGAGCTAAAGTCGTGGATATGAGGTAATGGATATCTGTCTGGAATGGTAATCGTATTTAGTTGTCAATAATCTCCACAAGGTCTCCAGTCATTCTTATCTTTTTTCGCCACTAGATGGAGTGGAGAGGAAACTTGAGAAGATGATGGTTTGCAGATACCTAATTCTACCATGTTATTAAATTCTGTTTGAGCTATTTTAAATTTAAGATTGTCTAATCTACGAGGTCGTGAAAAAGGTAAATGACCTTCAGTAACTATATGATGTACAATAGAATGTTTAATAGGTAAATTGTAATCTGGTGAACTAATTAGATTAGGAAATTGTAAAAGTAATTTGTTATATTTATCTGTCAAAGGAAATAATTTAAGTGTATCTAATCTATGATTGTCTAAAGGACTATTTTTAATAAAACAATTAACTGACAAATTAGTCTTGTTATCAATTATTCGAGCTCCTTTAAGATCAACAACTAAACCAAAATGAGACAAGAAATCTGCTCCGACTATCGGTATGTCAACGTCTGCTATATTGAAAACAAAAGGAAATAATCTATGTAAGTTTAGATTGACTTTTAACAATTTCTTACCGTATGTAAAAATGGTTGAACCGTTAGCCGCGGTTAATATCGTATCGAAATTCTTTTTTAAATCTGTGAAAGCATTGCGTGGCACCACAGATAAATCGGCACCAGTGTCAATTAGGAAGTTCAGGTTGTTAGATCTATCGTAAATAAAAAGTCGACGACGTTTGCTGTTAGAAATGTCAAAATCAGACGTCATAGAATTATCAAACTTCAGTCATCTTTGAGAATTATCAGATTTTTTACAATTCTTACTGAATTTGCACCATTCACCTCCACAACGATAGGCATTGGTACCATAAAGTTGATGGTAGTAACAAATAGTATTGTCTGTACGATCAAATTTATTGGAAACATTATTACGGCTGGGTGAACGATTGCGATTAGTGGTACGAGTTTGTGAATTGCTTCTACTTTTGCAATTGTTGCAGCATGAAGTAGAAGGTTGAGGCTCGAAAGATTGATTGGAAAGTCTGGATTCTAAAGAGTTTAATCGAGAATTAAAAATTTCTTGTTTTTGTAATACTTGATTAATTGAATCATGGAAAGTGATTGAAAAATTTTTGATAGTGGTAGTTAAATCTGATAACGGGGTGGACTCAGAGTCAAGAGGATTTTTGGAGTACGATGCAACCATTGAATTTTGACAGGACTCCCAGATCTGATCTGCAATATCTAGAATCTCTTTTGTGTCTGTTTTCCCTGAAGCTGTAATGGCAATATATACTGTTTGAGGTAAACGTCTTTTCCATAGCTTTATCAATAAATCTTGACTAACCATGCTGAATCCTCCAACCATATTCAGCATGGATCTATAGAAATCTGAAGGTTTCAGATCGCCCATTTGGGAACCTGATAACAGATCATTCAGACGTTTTCCCTCACTCGATGATAAACGTGAAATTAAAACTTTCTTTAAATTTATATAGAGATCCGTTTCCGGGGGATTAGATATTATATCGTATATATTATCTATCACATCTAATGGCAAATTAGCTATAACCTGATCATACTTTTTCTTGTCATTGACAATTTTTGCAACAGAAAACTGTGATTCGATCTGAGTAAACCAAATTTCTGGTTTTGAATTCCAGAATGGGGGTAATTTGACAGAGGTGACATAATGGGTTTGAGGAAAATCCTCGTCTGAAGGTTGTCTTTGCATAACTGATCGATTGTGATTGATTGATTGATTGATTACTCTCTTAGATAAAAAAGGGAATGTACTTTAACTCACTCACCGACAGATGACAGTACTTGTAATGTACAACTTCAGTTGATTGAATTAGGAAATTACCATAAATTATAGGAACATCTATTCAAATTTGGAACCTCTATTCAAAATTCATCTGGAAAATTCTTCTCTTCATAAAATGGTCAATTTATAACGGTAGTTGATATATTGAATCTCTTCTTGTATATATTTATCACGTTGGACATAAAATTTTCACTTCTGGCATATATTTATGACGTTGGACATAAAATTTTCACTTCTGGCATATATTTATCACGTTGGACATAAAATGATCACGTCGGGCATATATTTATCACGTTGGACATAAAATGATCACGTCGGGGTCACCAAATTTATAGCGTTATCGCTATAAATAAAATTAAAATCGAAGTTAATATTCGTATATTTGTTTTAAATACATGTTCATATTTTATGTGTGTTTTGGTATTTTTTAGTATATTGATATTATATTTTTATCGAATGTTTTTTATTTTTCTTAGCGACTCCATGAAAACTTCTCGCTTTTGGAACTTCTCGATTTCCAGTGAGTGAGTCGCTATAGTCGCTATACTAGTCATGGAGAAATTGTAGACGTAGGAGAGCGATTTGTTCTAGCTTTATACAACTCTACCTCCGCAGAAAAAAAAGTCTAGATATATACAGATTCATGACTTTTAACAAACTTGTTGGTAAAGCGAACAATACTGTAATATCAAAACTACCAACAACTTCTGCTGCTGCTCGGCAACACTCATATCGCGTTTTTACCAAATTCAAACATGGAAAAACGTTGCGCTAGAAGCTACTGATTGGAGATGGAAAAAAGTTGGCGGTATACTAACCCGAACTATGACAACAAAAGAACCGCCTCCTGAATCTGTTATAACACTAATTTCATGTTCGAGCAAATGAGGGTGCGAAAACAGGTGCAGTTGCAGAAGAGCAGGCTTACGTTGCTCCACAATGTGTTACCATTACCACGGACAAGCATGCATCAATGTCGAATCTATGGAAGACGATGAAGATTAATTAACGTAGGTAACCTTTTGATAATTAGTGGATTCGGCCTACAGGGGACACCACACGCCAAGTACTTTACCTCTAGGGTGGCGTGGAAATAAGTACAATATACAATATTCTCGCTTCTTTAAAAATCGCGTTATTTTATAGAGGTGAGAGGGTGGAAGTGGTACATTTATTATAATTTTAGGTAGAGTTTAGTAGCTACTGCTTTAGCGTTAAGCATTGAACTTTAAAGTAGATTATAGTAAAGTTTACAATTTATTGTGTTGACCGGAACCAACCCTTATGTGTGTGCCTTATTTCCCACGGTACTATTAATTTTAGGAAAAAAAGTGTAGAGACGTTTTTTATAGAGAATTTTATAAGGAATAATTGATCAAAAAGTGCACTGTTCCCGAGATAATCTAGAAAACCTCAAAATGGGAGTGGAAACGGCGTCCTAGGGGATGAAGCGCACTATTTAGGGGTGGGAACTTTTCGGTTTAGTAATTCTTATGCTATCCTTAACATTTCTACCAATTTTCAAAACTTTATGAATTTTGTCCGATATAAATCTTTATATCACTGAACTAGAAGTCCATAGTATCATCGGTAGTTTAATTAAATTAAATATTTTTTCTTTACTAAATATTTTTAGCGCTAATCTCTGCGTTAATGTTTTTACAACACTGGCGTCCTTTATATAAGAATTGGTATGTAATTCTTCAAGATAAAACATTCCATTTCAATATTTTTACGCTCTAATTCCCTCCTAATACCATTTATTTCCTCTTAATTCCCTTTTAATACCTCGTAAAAATATTTATTTCCTCCAAATTCCCCTGTAATTCCTTTAATACCTAATAATTCCTTCCGAAATACCTTCAATTCCTCCCTAATTCCTTCCTAATTCCTCCGATTTGTACCCTATTTCCCCTCAGCGGTTGCCCCCTCGTCCTACATCAATAAACAAAAAATATAATTAATTCCCAGTTTGTACTTTCTATAATTCGTCTGTAATATTTTTTCGATAAACTATTACTTTTCGAGATACTTGACGAAAGCCGTTAGGAAATACCTTTTTTATAACTTAAAAACTATCCATTTCTGTGAAAAATTGCATAGAACCTTTTCTTCTTAAAATTTGATTCTTTTTTAGCTCAAATAAATATATATTTTTCTAAGTTCCACCTCCTGAGAGGGGGTGGCATCCACCCCCTATAAATTAGTAAGCCCCCGCACAATATAGAAACTTTGCTGTGAAGTATTTACTATTATACTGCCAGAAATGAAAGAAATCCGTTCAATATGACATTTTTCCGAAGTTAAAACCTCTAGTTACTGTACTATTAGTCGATGCATCAAATTTTGTTGGTGACAGTAGTAAAATTCTTGGTGTCGTCTTAGATTAGACTTCTAGCTGGTTCAACCACGTAGTGATACAATTTAACAAGCTATTTAGTATTTTTTTTTTTTAATGCCTTGTTTATATTAACGTCCTCACGAAGTTTAGCTGATGCTACTCTACCACTTAACCAGGACGGCGAGATGAGATAGGGTCACCCATCCAAGTGACGGACTTGCCCGGCGTGCTTAACTTCGCCGATCGATGTCCAGTCACTGATACCGGTAAGGTACCTCACCTCACAACGGAGACCAAAGAATGGATTGTGTTTCAGCCTCTTAATAAATTGTTATTTCTCTCTGTTCCATATTCACATTAGTTACGCAATTCTTCTATGAGGTGGCTTATCCCTTGCAGTAAAAATTTTTCGGGTTTCGGGTAAAAAAGAGATTAGTTAAGTTTACTGACAATGCTGGCTTTTGGTACCGGAGAATTTGAAATCTGGCCACAAAATGTTCATGCAACAAGTATTTTAAAACAGTTTTAAACGTATAAAAAACGTTGGTCCTACGGTGTATAACAAAGAGGTTTCTTTTTGCGTAAATTTTATCAGGGCACCATATTCCGGTACATAAATTTTTAAAAAAAGGAAAAGAAAAATTGAATTATACAAAATCCCCCCACCCTTTCCCCTATGTCCCTGGTGGAATTTCATTTATGCCAAGCCATGAAATAATAACTCTTTTACATTAAATCCTGAATCTCATCTCTGTAGTAAGAAGGGGTTTTTGAAATATTAAATGTAAACCTACCATAAATCCTCACCTGGAAAGGGCCCTTAGGAAGCATTTTGGGACACATATCTATAGGAACTTTTCCATATTTTTGTAAGAACTATCATCACCTAAAGTTAAAAACGGGAATTTCCGAACATCCAATAAACCCTGTACAAAACCCAGTAAATGAATCTTTTTTCATTGATGAATGAGAAAATTTTCCGTTCGCTGTGATTTGGTTGCTTTAATTATAAATACAATTCATTAAATTATTTTATTCTAGTGGCGAGGCAATCTCCGTGACTTGAATGCCAAATGCAAATGAAGTCAGTTCCTAGTGTTTCTTGTGAGTTTCTGTTTATAATCGAGTTAGAGGCGGCCGCTTTCTTCTTCATCCTTGTTGTCTCTAAATTATGTATGTATCTATACAATTCGAGAGGTTAATCAAGTTTTGTTTCGTGTAAAACTTAAATAACCCATTAAAGTGAAGGGAGCAGTAGGAAATACACCGTCGAGGTCGTAAAGACTTTATAATGACATTTGGAATAAAGAAACGAAGACAACTTTGTTGGAAATACATAATTCATAACGGATTTCTTTGTAGTGCGGGACAACTTTGTTCTACAAGTTTTCGATATATCAAAACATCTTATAAATACTGCTACAGAGGGTGTTAACAAAAGTTGCAATAAAAACGGCAGAAGATATGGAAAATTTCCAGAAATTTTACGTTCCAAATAATTTTAACTAAAATTAATAACAAGGAAATAGTTATTTAAATCCATGACAGTAATGTCTTATGGCATTTGTTACTTATTGAACTGTTTCATGCAATATTTTCTAATATACAGGGTGGCCCACTAAAAACGATACAGGCATTTTCTCCGCTGGCGCTGTATGATAATTTTATCGAAAAATGCTTCAAGCCGTCGATTTTATTTTCAAGGGCGACACTTTCATTGTGCATTGTCGATCGCACCACGCCAACCCTATAATTTTAAATGACAAGGGGGTCAAGTAGCACATTGTTCTAAAACCTAGCAGTAGTAAAGATTTTTCTCGAGAAAATACGCTTATCAAGAAAGTATGCCGTGGAAATTGAGTAAAACTAGATTCTAAACATTCATTTTGTCAACAAAACAACGCTGCAAATAAAAGAAGTGTGCTGTGGAAACAAAAAGAAGTTTGACAGATAAATATACATGTGTATTGTTAAGTTAATAACTTGCTCTTTATCTTTAGATTTGTTGTTGTTTGTTGTTTGTTAATTATTGCTATTATTATTTAACATGTATCCAAGGGATGAAAAAGTGGACATGTTATTGATTGGGGAGAAATAAATCAGGAGAAGAATTGATAACAATCCTGCAGCTTTTATCGTTGATGAAGCGACAGAAATTACCGTGTTAACTTTTGTAGAAGTGAATCCTACTACTTCTACTAAAGAAATTGGCCACAAGGAGTAAATTAGTCATGAATCAGCAAGAAATCAAAAAATATGGTTACCGCTCGTTTAAATATCAAGTACTCCAGAATTTGTATGAAGATGATGACAACCAAGGATTAAGTTATTGTGACTGGTTACTTCAGAACAATACCGCTACCCGAATTTTGTTTCTTTGATATTGTTTTCTGATGAGTCGGGATTCACCAACAATGGAATGTTCAATAAACAAAACAATAGATATTGGGCGCAGGAAAATCAAAATTTAATGAGGCAAGGTAATTCAGGTGATCAGGAAAGATTTGGAGTAAATGCATGGGTTGGGGTGACTGGAACAAGAATTATTGGACCTATTTCTTTTTCAAGAACCTTTGAAAGGGAAAAGATATTTAGAATTCCTACAAAATAATATTGAAGATATGTTGATGGACTTACCACTTGCAGTTTCTGAACAAATGTATTTCCAACAAGATGGAGCTCCGACTCATAATGCGGCTCGAATTATGGCCCATTTAGTGATCCAGTATAATGGCCGAGTATTTGAAACTTATGGACCTGTACGTTGGCCGGGCCCGCTCAACATATCAAGCATTTTAGATTTTTTGTGTGGGGTTACGTGAAAGAACGAGTTTTTTTATACACCTCTCTAACACTTCAAATTTGACAAAATCGTGTCCGCGAAATTTTTGGCAGGTATAACTGCTGCTATGTTGCTAAATGTTATGCGAAACACCACAGATAGTAGACAACCCCCAAATCCATAGCCAAGGCTGTGCGGAAGGGGGTTACACATTTGGAAAAACGCAGACATACATCCACACCCACCGGTGTTGTCAATACCGGGGCTGGGGGTCAAACCCTAATGTTTTCTATTGTTATAATAACTTATTTCGGACTGCACTCTTCTTTTATTTACGGCGTTGCTTTGTTGACAAAATGAATTTCTTGAATCTAGTTTGATTGAATTTCCACGTAATACTTGATAAGCTTATTTTCTTGATATTGTAATTATTATCCATTAAAGAACTCGTGTATTTGGGTTAATATCAAACCAATTTTCGATTTTCCATTTCAAAAAGTTGACATAATTACAAATTAGTGATTTCGGAAATTTTGGTTTGTCGTAGCTACTAAACCAATTCGAAAAATCTGACGTTTACCCTTTTCTCTTATTGTTGTGGTCCATTTTATTGATTTGAGGGTATTCACTAGGGGCGAGCGTAGAGGCGACTTCAATGTGAATATCAGTCGATATTCCGTTGAATCAACGTCGAGCGCGGTTAGTACTTGGATGGGGTCCCATCTTGGGAAATACAGCGTTCTCGTCCCACCTTCTAGCGGCTTGTATATCAGTGTATACGCAGAAGTTACGTAACTTCAGACGAGGATTACGTAGTGGATATACCATCCTTCGGAGGGGATGTAAAGCAGGCGGTTCCTTGTCTATTAAATGTTAGGCAAGTAAAATATCCCTATTCTTCTTAAGGGAAGAGGTTCGGCAAAATTTCCAGGTTGGGGGTAGCTCGTCTCCTGGCGTCGGTAATAGGCCCTGGTAGCGGAAATAGGCCGACGTTAAATAGTTAAAAAAAAAAAAAGTATTCACTGTACTCTAGACGCAAACATAAAAATAGCCCTAAAAAAATCATGGTATTCAAAAAATTTTAAAACTACGCAGTTGAACTTAAAATCGTCTCCGTAATAAAAAAAATGTAAAAATATACAGCGTGTTCCATTTAAAATTTCAAAGTTAGGATCATTTCCGGGGCAACCGGAAGTGATGGAGAAGTGTCAGATTATGAAAAATTTGCCATTTTTGGTATATGTTCCATATGTTCCAAAGACTTATATCTTGAAAACTCTGAAATGGTTTGTCTAATGATTACCGTTGACAGCTGGTGTGAAACAAAGGCCATGGCAGGTTAAGATGTGTCTGTGCCTTTGCAACCTTTTTGCATGTGGTTCCTTCCAGTGATGTATCCTTGCGTAAGATACTACCACAAAAAGTTTTGACCTCAAAAACTTCATAATATCTGGGAAAGAAAAATGTTTCGAAAATCCAAACAAAAATTTATTTTCTTAATCAAGTGAACCAATTTGTTTGTATTTCACATATATTGTAAATCTACTCAAGACAATTTATTAATATTTTCAGGAAACCTTTTCATGAAGAAAGCAAAAATTGATGCTTTTGAATTTTTACTAATTATACACCATACAATAACTATAACATATATTCTTCACAAAACTCTATCAAATTGGGAAAGATAATGTTACGTACTTACACACCCCCCCCCCCCCCTAGTAAACACCCTGTATAGTGGGTTCAGACATTGTAACACTGATATCTTCTGCGAATAATTCAGATAGTTTTACTGATGGTTTCGGAATATAAATATAAGGAATAAACAATAATGTAGTTACTTACGAACAAATAAAGAAAACGAGTATAAATTGGTTAGAAACTCGATATATTAATAAGTATATAAATGAACAACAACTGCTTGGATTACAAGTATTGAAATTTTTTTTAGCAGCTTACATATTTTTCTGAAATAACGAGATGTATTTTTCACAATACATACCTATATTTTCTACAAAACTCCATCGAAACGGTAATACATAAAAAAAAATTGTGTTTGTTAATAAAAATACATATTAAAAAAACATGTTATGCTAATGATATACGATAATATTAGTCGTCTTCATCATTGTCCTCATTTATTGTAACACTGATATCTTCTGCGAATAATTCAGACAGTTTTACTGGTGGTTTCGGAATATCGCACAGTGGGCTAATAGCCGATTCTAGCAAATAAAAATTCGAAAATAAGCAAAAATGGTTTTTTATTACATGTTAGTGTTTCAAATAATTATTCAATCTTACAGAAACTCTAAATAAACGAGAGATCATAACAATCTTTAAAAATATTTATCTCCATGTCTAAGGACAGCAAATATATTACCAAATTTTTTTTTCGGGGTGGGTTAGGTCACCTGTGGTCAATATTTACCCTCGTTACCTATTTTATTCGAATTGACAAAAAAAAAACCGATTCGATAAGCCCTCGCCAATCTAGCACCAGAAAATCGGAAAAGGGTTTGGGGGTAGTGGGTGAAGGGTAGGTCGGGAAATATTGTCACCATCGTATTCCCCGCTCTCGAAAATGGGGTATACCGCTTTCCAGCTGATTTTCGTTGTTTTCATGGCATTTAGATATTGCGGGGGTGAGGGTGGTTTCAACCCTCGGGGGCGGGTTAGGTCACCTGTGATCAATATTTACTTATTTTATTCAAATTGACCAAAAAAAATCCGATCCGACAAGCCCTTGCAAGCCTAGCACCGGAAATTCGGAAACGGGGGTGGTCTTTTCGGTTTAGTGTTAGTGGTTGGAGGGTAGGTCGGAAACTATTGTCACCATCGTGTTCCCCGCGCTCTAAAACGGGTGTATTGCGGTCCAGTCACAGAACTTTTTGCCTTTTTCTGGTTTACCTCCTTTGAATGGACATGATATATAAAAAAATACTAAATCTTAGCTCTCTGCACTTGTCTGCAACTAAATTTTGCTTTAAAAGAATCTAAGAGAATTAGCGATTAGGAAAAAAAATGGCCAACTCGGATCTAGCAGGATCTGTAATTTTCGAGATGTATAAATTTAAAACTATGTGTAAATACAGTACCGCAGTTCATAGTATTGTAATAAAGGATAATAGAAATATATCAGCGAACAAAAAACAAGAACATTATATCCAAAAGAGTGCACATACCGTCTAAATAAAACTGCAAATAACTGATATAAAAACAAAACGGAATTTTCAATACGACACTATCACTTCTAGGAATGAAATCACGCTGATACATTTAGTAAAGTATGTTTAAAAGTAAATCTATACTTTTCTTGTCTCTGCTGACCGTGCAACTACACTGACCTTGATTTAACGCATTTCCAGATAATCTCTAGATACTTGGCAATAGATCCTATCAACATTTTAACAATCTGTGACTGTAAAATTTAATACTTAATATCAGCTAGTTATTTAAAATAACCTACTGTGTATCGTCGAAAAACCTTGCATATGATAAATCCATCTATAAGTAACAGAAAACTAACTAACTTAGTTTTCTGTTACTTATACATGAATTTATCATATGCAAGGTTTCTTGACGGTATTCCGAAACTATCAGTAAAACTGTCTGAATTATTCGCAGAAGATATCAGTGTTACACTAAATGAGGGCAGTGATGAAGACTAATATTATCATATATCATTAGCATAACTTTTTTTTTTATTATGTATTCTTATTAATAAACACATATTTTTTTATGTATTACCGTTTCGATGGAGTTGTTGTAGAAAATAAATACATCTCGTTATTTCAAGAAAATACGTAGGCTGCTCCAAAAAATTTTCAGATCGTGTAATCCAAGCAGTTGTTCATTTATATATTTATTAATATATCGAGTTTCTAACCAATTTATACTCTTTTTCTTTATTTATTGTAATTAGTACGTAAGTAAATACATTATTGTTTAGTGTTACCCTGGTATTACAATTTCTGAACTCACGATACACAGGGTGTTTACTAAGGGGGGTAAGCACGTAACATTATCTTTGCCAATTTGATAGAGTTTAGTGAAAAATATATGTTATAGCTTATTGTATGGTGTATAATTAATTAAAAAATGGTGGTGGTCGCTAATGTGTAAGTACGTATTTAAATTTCTCAAAAAATTCAAAAGCGTCAATTTTTGTTTTCTTCGTGAGAAGATTTCCTGAAAACAAAATTAATAACTTGCCTTGAGTAGATTTACAATATATATGAAATACAAATAAATTGGTTTACTTGGTTAAGAAAAAAATTTTTTTTTCGCATTTTTGAAAAGAAACATTTCCAGATATGACGTTTTTGGGGTCAAAACTTTTTGTGGTAGTATCTTACGCAAGATACATCACTGGAAGGAACCACACGCAAAAAGGTTGCACGGGCATGGACACTTATCTTAACCTGCCATGGCCTTTGATTATCAAAATTTACAGTATTTTCAATAATATCTGTTGCTAAATTTAAATGTTAACGTATTGGTACGTTATAGGTGTGTGAATGTATGTCTATGTGGATGTAAATGTAATTGTCTATATTTATTTATATTGTTTATATTAGTTTAGTTATATTATTTATATTAGTTATATATGTTATTCTCAAGATTACCCTATACACATATCTTATGTATCTCATTTTCAAGTATTTTTTTAAAACTTATATAAGTAATTTCCTGTTTATTTATATTTTTTAAACCCTATATATTATAGTTAAATTAAACTCTAAATTATGAATTTATAAATAAACATTATCTAACTATCTAACTATCTACCTATATATCTATCAAATTCTGCAGCATTTGTGGAGTGATTGGAACTTATTCGTTGACTATACGTTGGCGGAAATCTTCTAAGAACACTGGCTGAGTAGCGTAAATTTTAGACAGAAATAAAAAAACGTAATGAATTAAAAACATGGGTATTCGAAGTAAAATATGCTTCTCTTAGATACGTACTCATTATAATATAATTTTTATATGGTAAGAAAGAAAGAAAGAAAGAAAGAAAATTTATTTAACCAAATTACAAAAAGTTTTTGGCAAGTCAAAAATTATAACAAAAAACATAGAAATATAAACATACAAATACAATAATCAATAAAATTATCATATAATAAACAACAAACAAGAAAAAAAACATTGTACATTAAAAGAGCAAAAGAACATAGAAATAGGGTAGCAGACATTTTATAAAGTGGGAAATTCAGTGTTAAAATACTCTTCCACTGAGTAAAAACAGAAATTCAAGAAATGCATTTTTAACTTACGTTTGAATATATTAAAATGAAGGATTTTTATGGAATTTGGTGAATGATTATATAGCTGAAGGTTCAATGAGTTTCTTGAAGATTTAACAAGTCTATGTCGAGGTTGTCTAAGCTGTGGGGCGGATCTGGTTGAATAATTATGAAAATCAGAATTTGTGCCAAAATTGCCCTTATTTTTGTGAATTTCCAATAACGAAATATACATAAATAAAGAAGGTACAGGCAGTATGCCCAATTTTTTAAAAATTGGCTGGCAGTGATCCCTACGCCCAGCATTGCTGATTAAACTGAGAGCTCTCTTTTGTAATTTAAAAATTTTAGTAGCATGGCATGAGCCATCCCAGAGGAGTATTGCATAGGTAATGTGAGAGTGAAATAAGGAGAAATAGCAAGACTTTAAAGTGTTGGAACACAGAATATTTTTTAGTCTGCGAAGTAAAAAAATTATACTGGATAATTTGCTTGAAAGTACCTCCACGTATTTACACCAGCTTAGTTTGTTGTCTACAAGAACTCCAAGTATCTTGACACTGTCACCGTTTACCAGTGCATTTCTAGTGGAAAATAAAAGTTTTTGAGTTTTGTCTTCATTTAACATTAAACTGTTAGCAGAAAACCATACCTTAGCTTGCTGAATAGACGCAGTGGAGGCGATCTTTACATTGTTAATGTCATAATCAAAATTTAGTACGGAAGTGTCATCGGCATACGCAATGCAATTAACAGGAGACAAATAGTGAAAAAGATCAATTATATATAAGATAAAAAGTAGAGGCCCCAGTACAGAACCCTGGGGCACCCCGTATTTGACTGGTAGAAACTCCGAATTAACGTTATTAATAGAGACATTGTTGTCTGTTGTTCAGATAAGATGAAAACAGATTCAAAGGTAAAACCGTAAAAACTCAATTTTTCCACAAGTATGTCATGCGAGACGCAGTCGAAAGCCTTGGATAAGTCGCATAAGCTGATAACTACATGCTTACCGTCTTCAAGGCCTTCCACAATGTCAGATACTATTTTAAAAACAGCATCGCTGGTAGAGCATTTGTTACGAAAACCAAATTGGCAACGGTGGTAAAATAAATGGTTCATATGAAAACTTATAAACCATACAAATTCTTATGACTACTCATAAAAAATACATTGAAAAAAAAATTTGAAACAAAATTTTTTGAAAGGGACATTAAAAAACATTTGTCGAAGTTCTTCAGTTTGTAGTTTACAAATATTCGAGTTGAAATTAAATATTCTAACGGTCGATGTTATGTGCATAAATTTAGTACAAGGCGGTAACTAGAATACTGGATGTTTTTTAAGGTTAATTATTTCAGTCACATTTAGATATACTTATTGCATGCAAACCACCCTGTGGTTTCAATCTAGACGTCTAGCATTGAATTCTACAATTTACATAAAACTACTAGAAAGTATAGAGCTTTCATGTCTTCAACCTCTAACAACTGCGTTAAAGTCGTTTATGAAGATTCTGTGAGAAGTTTTAGTGACTGTATTGTTCAAGACAACGATTATATATACTTTATAACCAAGTACTTCAGTGTATCTAGTTATATTTCCTTGGATTCGGTCCAAGTCTCGCGCTGGATATAAGTGATTTAGGGATTAGTTAGATAATCAAATTGCAAAAGTGTTTAGTTATAAACTTACCTAAAGTTGGGGTTAAACGAATTCAAAGTATTTTTCACCATCTGCAATATTGATATTAGGGAATAAGGTTCAATTAACTAGGCAACTGTGAAATTTAGTTTTATAATCTTTAACGACCTATTGTCAAAATTTTTTTACGATTTTGCTAAAGTGTATTATTTAATTAAACGTTTATTGCATTTATTTTTCACCCGAATAATTTTACTGAACATTTATTATTTAATTGGACATCCATTAAAATAATAATAATAATAATAATACTAATAAAAATAGTAATAAAGGGTCGTCCTGATAATCGGTGTACTCAGTGGAATGAGCTGCTCGTGGAATTAAAGACCATAACAGCTTGCCAAAAGTCAACCGAATGGTTGGCAGGCCGAATGCAGAAGGCAGTTATCCTGGGGTCCCTCAGTCTTCTTAGGGTAGACGGGTCCGGAATCTACAGTCACTGACCCTGCGGGATGCGGGGAGTGGATGTGGATAATTCTCTGGCCCTTCTCCTGTGAGAATTTCGGAGACACGGGAGAACTCTCCAGCATAGCGCGCGCGAAAAAAAATAAAAATAACACTTGGTTATTTTTTCGAACAGTTCATAATCAATTACATCACAATATGTAAAGTATTTATAAGAAATTATAATAAATAAAATAAACAAATAAACTCACAAAGTCTAGACTGTCTGTGAGTAAAATATTTAATAATATTTTTTCTGAAATAGATCGGCAATATCTACATTTTCGGCGCGATTTCAGATCGAAAAATGCACAATTCCAGTATTTTAGTCCGTTGCTAAGAAACTATCAGAAAACAGACCGGAAAAGATCAGTTGCCAAACAACGATCAACAAAACCGTACAGGAATGTTACATGTAACATTCCCGTACGGTTTTTTTATGTATATTTTAGACAGTAAATAAATACACGCAGACAAATCAACTCACATTAAAATTCCATTTATTAGTAAGCAGTTAGATTGTAATGAAGAAATGTTATGCATTAATACAAATTCCTTAATTTATAATAATATTGATTGTAATTTCAGAAAAAATAGTATGTGTACTTCGGTGTGAAAGCACTTTCCCGGACGACGATGCAAATTGTTGGCCGAGGCGCTAGCCGAGGCTAACAAGCATCGAAGTAAATACACAATATACTATAATTATACACGTACATATAAAATAGCCTTACAGACAAAAGATTATCAGAGTATCATAAATTATGTGAATTTATTATCTGTAGAGGTATTATGGTACAGGGTGTTTCAGAGACAGTGGTCAAAATTAAACCTGGTGAAAGGGGACATCACTACCAACTCTCTGAACATGATACAGCGTTATTCAAAAGTCAACAGTTTAAAAATTATTCGGGCTTTTGTAATTTTTGAAAAATTTACTAACTTCCTTATGAGAATCACCACTATGCTAAAACCAATCAATGTATTGAACTGAAATTCAGCACAAACATACTTTGATAATGTAGTGTAACCACATAAGGTAGTATTAAGGTTTTATTGATGATTAATGTAAACACCTTTTTTTTTTTTTTTTTTTGCTAAAATTTGTGTTTCTGAAAAAAAGCTCAATTTACAAACGGGTATTGTAAAAAAAACCTGTTCCATCGCGATGTGAACATAATGTTAAAAATTACCTTGGTTTATGATAGTTACATGAAAAAAATTTCAAATTCGTGTAGCCATTGAAACATATTTAAAATAATCATTATTCATGAAAAATCCACAATCTTTGTAGTAGCCATTTCTAAATCTAATTTTGTTTTCTCGGAAACAGAAATTTTAGAAAAAATAAACAAAAAAAGGTGTTTACATTAATCATAAATAAAAATTGAATAATTTATGTTGTTGTTACATTACCAACGTATGATTGGGCCAAATTTCAGGTGAATACACAGATTAGTTTTAGCACACTGGTGATTTTTGTAAGGAAGGTAGTAAATTCCTCAAAAATCAAATCAAGTCCGAATAACTTTTATACCGTTGACTTTTGATAACCCTGTGTCATGTTCCGGGGGTTGGTAATGATCTCGCCTTTCACCAGGTTTCGTTTTGACCACTGTCTCTGGGACACCCTGTATGTACACATATACACAAACAGACGGTCGCACATATAAAAATCTATTTTTAATATTTCTAATAACATTTATCGTAATATGTCAAATATAACTTTATACACAAAATTTTAATCAGTATTCATCTCAATGAGCTTATACAACTCCACTCTGTTAATTTTTAGAATAAATAATTGGACGTTTTTTTTTAAATAAATTAATATAGTTTATATTGTTTTACCTCATCTGGAAGAAAATTTTAAAATCTGGGAGAAAAATAAGCAAAATTCCTTTATCCAATTGATTTTACAGAAAATGTAGCTTTAGTTCTTGTATGGTAAGTGTGATCAACAGATTTTAATACATTTTTGTTGTTGATGGGTTGATTATGCATAATTTTTAGGAAATTCTTTTGAATTATTTTCAAGTTAGTTTTTTTAGATGTGTCTGTACAGCACTGCTCCAGTCGACAATCCCATAGGATAGTCTTGATTCCACTAGAGAGTTATATATTGTTTTTAAATATATAAGTTTGAATAGTATACTTAAGATATTGCGTGCTTTATACAGATGTATGTCCCACCTCATATGTTTGTCTATGGTAACGCCTAGGTGCTTTACTAAATCGGCTTCATAAATTTCAGAATCAGTATCAATTTTAGGAGAACTAAAATGATCCACATTTCTCTCATAATAGCTGAGTGATACGTATCTCGTTTAGTAAAATTTATGATAAGAAATTTAGAATCAAACTAGTTTCTTTTATGGCGTTGGGTCAAGGACCATACTGCCAGCCGCAAATTTTTAAAAGTCAATTATAATCTTAAATGTATTGCTCATACAACGTACTTGAATACTATGGATAAGTGTGAGAAAATATCCTATATCTAACCTAACACGAGAAATAGGAGAATATATATAGAAGATGATGAAAATGGATATAACAGGATCACACGCTTTTCGTCCTGGGGTCTGTCAGGACATTTTATAATAACCACTACAGGGAGGAAGGGTAAAAAATATAAGGAAAAACATGCGGTAAAAAAGATAACCTACTGCTTAATTCTAGTCTCTTCTAAGAAACCTATAATATGCGTATACATTTTCCTAAATCCTACAGTCAATAAATTGAGCATATTAAACGGAGCCATTATATCCCAATTTTTTGTAATATTGTTGACTAATATAGTAGAAGAATTTCGATATATCGTACTTCCGAAAAATATATGGTCGAGGTCAGCTATCATTGAACCAATTGTTTTCCATAATAGCCGAGTTATATATTCTTTAAAACTATAAAATAATTTGACATATTTTGACGTTTGGCTGAAAACGCGACAATTGTTATAAAGTGGAACTTCAAAATCATGAATTTAAAATAAATAATGTGGTGTTTACGGTACAATACTGTGTCTGTTTAAAAAAAAATATATTGTAGGTGGCACGTCCCAAAAGTGCTTTTACTGGAGTCGCAGGCTTCCAACCCACTCGTCCAGTAAAATACCACTTTCGTGGTAAATACCCATTACTTAACATATGTCATATAGTATCTTGCTGAACCTGTATAAGAAATGTTACTGATCATTCATTATTTTTATTAATCAGATATACTTTACGTTGAAATATAATACTGTACCTTTATTATATATATTTGGAAACGTTATTTTTATTAAAATTAAGTATCAATTTTATTCATGAATTTGAAATTCAACGTAAATGGATAGCAAAAATTGTCTTTTATTTGTTTTTCGACAATAATTAACCTATTCAAACTTTTTGAATGAATTCAAACAAAAGAGTAGCTAACAAATATCGAACGAATCATTTAGAAAGATGATGCAAAATGAAGCAGTGCATTTAGAGGACAATGTACAGTAAATGAGCTAAACCGAATGCTTTTTGTCAACAGTTCTGCTTTGTAAGGTTTTAACGTGCAGTAACGTTATTAATTACTTTACATAACTGGAGAGACTTGTTATACTTGCACGGGAGAAACGTATTAAATTTACCAAGTGTGCTTTTAAACAATCGGCATTGTGAAATAATGATTTCTGCTTTGAGTACGGGAAAAATTAGAATTCATCTCGTATTTTGTTTTTATTACTTCCACAATAATGTAGTGGAGTGGAAGTATCGAAAGAGAAAAAAAATTAAAATTATTTTTTCTTCAAATATGCTTAGAATGTAAAATCGTCGAGTTTTAAGCTTGTCGGTCTGTCTGCCTGTAACTTCTTTGTACACACGATTACTCTGGAACCGTTTATGATATTGACTGAAATTTGGTACACGTATGTATAATAACGAGACCTAGGAACTAGATTATTCCGTTGAAAGGTTGAGGTAAAGTAAAAGTCTGTTAAATTGGTATATAATGTATATAATGTATGTATATAATGTATTCATGAGAAACCAAGTTTTGGTATCAACAACTCTTTTGCCACCAACTACCATCCCGTACCACTACCGAAGTAGCATATCGTTTTGGGTTAGACGCTTTCAAATATTTTTTTATTAAACGCCTATGAACAATTATTTTCACATAACAGGGTGCAAATAGTGTTAACATTTCTGGATGTGGAAGTAGTGATTCTTAGACAGCGGTTTTATTATTAATAACCACCCAGAACGTGGTTGTAGAAAAATTTTTTTTGTGCCTTAGTTTTTCCATTAGACAATGCCGTCTAATTAAGATACACCATTATTCTTCTACTAGCAATAAATCATCAAGCTGTGTATCCACAGCAACCAATATTAAACTAAAACTAATATGGTAATGTAATGTTTTTCACCCTTTATAGTGATCTCTTTGTGTAGATTTTACCTAATAAAGGAACATATCCATCGTTTTGATTGTTCAAGTTTTAACGCCAAGCTCGTTAACATGTGAGTGTGCAAAAATTCTGAAAATATGGCAGCCATATTGGATTCACCGTTTTGAATTTTTAATTTTTGAGATCAGATTCGGCATCAGCTACTCCAAGAATACCTACTGATTTCCAATTTTAATACAATTCTAACGAAATTTTCAGCTAAGAAAGTCTTGGTTCTAATTTTTACTCACCTTGCACTAGATGCAGCTTGATAGTCATTCTATACATTTTATATATTGGAAACTTAAAATGGGCATATCAAATTGTGGCTCGTATTTTCTATAAAATTATGCTGATATCCATATACAGTTGAAATTGAAAATTTTCACTAATATTTCTCTTTCAGAACAGAAATGTTATCACTAAAATTTTATTTCAAAATTCTCGTGAAACATAGTTTCACCTTACACAAATATTCAGTTTAGGGGGTATTTTTACAATGCACCCATCATAGAATTAATTATTTAAAAAAATTAAATTAAAAAATCACAGATGTCTAGACTTTCTTATCAACTCAAGAATCGATGAAAAATGTTACTTTCTGTATTTAGCATCTTCTATACTCGAATGCAATTTTTAGAAATTAAAAAAAATAGATTACCTATCTTATTATACTCTTCACAAAAACGAAGAGTATAATTGCATTTGATTGGCACATTTCTAAATCCGTAAATATCGCTCGTAGAGAAAAAAATTTCATATCTTTGTGTTAGTGAATGAATTCTGAACAACTTTTAAAATGTCCGCCTGTCCGTCCGTCTATCCATCCGTCACGTTTCTTATAAGCACGGTAACTTAAGAAAGAAAAGTCCGATTGTAACTAGAGGAAGGACCCTATTATTTTTGAAGAAAATCAATCAGTAAATAAGAAAGTTATTAATCATTTATTTAAAAAAATATATATTTTCTTAATTTTTGTCGCTTGTACTTAAATAGAAATCTTGCGAAATGTTATCTCTATAATATGTTTTTTTTTGTTTATACATTTTACTAATATACATTTCATAATAATATATCTAATGCGTTGAAATATGATTCTCAATTTTTGTAGCCATGTGTGATGGTGCAGCGGCTAAAGTTTTGCCTTGCAAAATAATCGTGTGTTCGAATCCCAGGTTGACAGGTTGGATGTTTTATTTTTCAATTTTTTTTCATATATTTTTTTTTTCATAACAACGTTTGTATCACAAAATTTAGGATGCCCAAAAACTAACATTATTTACAAGAAAACTGCGAAGAGCATCCTATAGAATGTGTAAAAATTATATAAAAAGTTTAGTAAATTGGGGAATAGTACGTTTTTAGCTTGTTTTATTTAGCGTCAATTGACGAAAGTTGCGTAAAAAAATCCAGTCGCCTCTTTGACTTGTAATTTTACCTACTAAATAACTATTAATTACAATGAGCTACAAGTGTTAATTTTTGGTTATAAGCCATACAAAAATTAATAGAGCGAATTGAAATGTTGTTTTGGATACCTTTATCAAAAAAATGATAAAAATACTAATGGAATTTATTATGCAAATAAATGATTAAAAATTTTCCAGACAGTTGAACAGTCTCTATATTTCAAAATTGCTACAATGTGCTACGGACGTTAAACATATACGTCAATAAGGCTTCAACGCTCAGCATTTTCCATAAGAGAAACAATTTTCTTGAACGCAGCAGCTATCAACGATGTGACACAATAATAAAATAAACAGCGTCGAGTATGTTGCACTCTCTAAAGTCGGTAGTAAAGTATATGCATTTTTTATTATTTAATTTAGGTCCATTTCATGTACCCACTCAGACGACAACAGAAACATTGTAGGTTTATATTTGAAGTAAATTCAAAGAACATATTCGAGAGAACTATTTTATCCACAATTTTTATTTTCATGATCCAAAGGAGCAGAAGGATATTAATGAAGGTTCTCGCGTGGAATTCTTACTAACGGAATTAACAATGCATTTTAATTTTTGTTATGTACAGCACAGTGTAGCAGATAAAATGTAAAAGAAGCATTGAAAAGTAATCATGCATAAAAAAACGGTAATGTTCCTAAAAATTGCCTTGTATTAATGTTATTGAAATATGTCTTTGCAATATTACTGAAATATTACATTGTAAAAAACCGCTGCCCAAGGAATCACTATTTCCACATCCAAGTCTCTTACAACAAAGTACTATATTTGCACTCCACTATGTGAAAAGAATTGTTTATAGAACTTTAATGGTATAATATTTGAAATCATGAACCCCAAAAATCCATAAAATTATATGCCACATCTGTAACAGAGGTAGAGCGAATGAAGTGAAAAAAATTCTTGATAACTTTGGCTCTTGTACACACACTAAATCATACTATTTTTTCACCACCTTTAATAATGGGGTGGGGGTAGTAATAGGGACGGCTAATGCCATTTTTTTTAGGCCTTAGCTCCTCTTATATTCACTAAATACCAATTTCATAGACTCTTACTTGCTTGATTTACCATTTACCCCCATTTACCCTTAAACTCTGCAACGGAATAAGATCAAAATATAATCTAGTTCCAGATCTCGTTAAAAAACATACGTGTGTCATATTTTAGTGAATACCTTAAACGGTTCCAGAGTAATCGTGAGCACCAAAACGATACAAGACGCAACAGACAAATTTATTTTGCTCAAAGTTAAAATATTGACGTTTCCTGATATTCTAAGCCTATTTAAACAATGAAAATTTCCAAAAATTTTTTTTGCGTTAATATACTTCAACTGAATGTCGAACTAATACGCAGAAAATGGCAAGACAAATATATAAAAAATCGTTGTGTGCCGTAAACTACACGATAGAAGTAAAGCCTCTACTTCAAGCATTTTCTTCGAGGAAACCTACTACGCAATTACGCATCCATACTACTCAAGATAACCCACTGTGCATCCAATTTACTCGAGGAAAACAATGCGCATCCATACTACTCAAGGTACTTTAACAACATAATATTTGAAATCGTCTACCCCAAAAACCTATAAAACGATATGCTACATCGGTAGTGGTGGTGGGGGTGGTGGTAGTGGGTTGGTAGGTATTTTGAAGCTTTTGGTTCTTGTACACACACTAAATCACAATTTTCTTTTCATCCCCTTTAATAAGGGGGTGGGGGTGACGAATTATAATGGGGGTGGCTAATTTTTTTTGAGACCTTAGCTTCACTTGTATATACTAAATACAAATTTTATGGACTCTTACCTTCTTGATTTACCCATTTACCCCTAATTTACCCCAATTTACCCCCCATGTGGAAGTAATTAGTGATTATATTTTTATATAGTTCATCGAAGTTCCATTCTACTTTCTGAAAAGTATTATAGTGTAACATACTTTTTATACCTATCTGATTTACAGAATTCAGTTTCGTAACAGAGTGAACTCAACTATCGAATAGAAAATATCTGTGTGTGTCTGTATGTGTGTGTAAACCGTTTCTTGTAAACACGATAACTTCTGTTAGACTTAATATTTTTAAATCAAATTTGGAACATGTATAAAACAACATAGTAGAATTCTCCCAATTGAAATTTAGCCATATACGTCATCAGAGATGTAACTGTTATTTTTTTCTTTTGTAAAACAGGTTTTGTTTTAATTTTAGAGCAAGGTTTTCGATTTAGCACACAAACATATGGCGATTTCTAAACCGTAATATACAAGGTGTCTGTTCAAACCAATTTTATGTAGATGATGTATCAATTTTACCTTAAAACATCATTATGGTATTTTTAATAAGACTAGTAGGAAATGGATAAAAGTTGCAGTCGGGCGTTGCAAACTGCGATTATTTGTTAAATACGATAAACTTTGTTGGACTTGAAACGAAAAAATAATTGTCTTATATACACTGACAGACATAAAAAGTGGCGCACTCGAAATTTTACTCAAGTTTAATGTGTCATAATTTTTAAACTATTTGGTTGATTGCCACGAACCTTTTTTTATCTTGAAGAATGATTCTTTAAGATCATCATGCAGGTCCAAACATTTTTATTGATAAACTTTTATAGTTGATACAGGGAAAAATAAAAGTGACTGTTTTATTCAGGAAATTTAAAACACCCTGTTGATTTATTCGGCACTTGGAATAAACTCAAAATACATTCAGCATTTTAAGCGGAACTCAGATTAAATTTTGTTTTCTGATTCACCTCTTTATCTTGCTTTGTTTAGAAAATACACGATTGTAGGTGAAACAGGTACAATTGGAAACATTTTATTAGAATAAGATTACATTTTACAATTACCAACACGAAATCGAACTTACATAAAATAAAGGTGGAAATTTTTCAACAGGGAAAAAAATCAGTAGCGTGTGTTACCTCCTCGGGCCCTGACTAAATTCTCTATTCTTCTTGGCATGCTTCTGATTAAATTTGAAATATTGGTCTGTGGAATATTATTCCACTCCTCGATACGCGCTTCTCCTAAAGTATCCAGAGTGTCAGGAACCCCATTACGAGATCCAATTCTTCGCTCCATTTCATCCCAAAGGTGTTCTATAGGGTTCATATCGGGACTCCTTGCTGGCCAAATCATACGGTCTATGCCAACTTTATCGAGATATTCATTTACAATGTGAGCAGTGTGAAGGCGTGCATTGACATGAATGAGTATAAAATCTTTCCCTATAGAGTGTGCAAATGGAATTACATAGTCTTGTAAAATGTTCTCCATATACCTGTTGGCCGTGAGGAAATTCGTTGGCAGCACGTAAAGTTCTGTGCGAGCTTCTAACGAAATTCCTCCCCAGACCATAATGGAACCTCTACCAAAGCTTTCTTTTGTGCTGAATAGGCTCTGCTCATATCTTTTGCCAACTCTTCTTCATACCCTCTGACGGCCATCAGATGAAAACAAACATAATCGAGATTCATCAATGAACATGATCCGGTACCAGTTCTGTTCATTCTAATCTAAGTG
This sequence comes from Rutpela maculata, assembly GCA_936432065.2. NCBI lineage: Eukaryota > Metazoa > Arthropoda > Insecta > Coleoptera > Cerambycidae > Rutpela > Rutpela maculata. Next base: position 177,211,929 of record OW386288.2, read on the forward strand.
TTCTCTAGCAAAGTTGCGGCGTGCTCTTCGATGTCTTGCAAAGTAATCTTGATGCAGTTGCTGGTCTTCTAGACTTAAATTTACTTCCTTCAATCTCCGAATTACTGTACGATCACTTACAACTCTTCCTCTTACTTGCCTTAAATGAATATTTGTTTGCACTGCTGTATGAAAGCGATTTCGTAAAGTTTGTAGCCGAATAAACCGATCTTCAATAACGGTTGTACATCTATGACGACCTGATCCAGTTCTTCTACGACGTCTCTTCTACCCCGTCTCTTCGTATGTTGCAATTGCCCGACATGCAGTCGATTCGGGAACAGCAACGACCCGGGCAGCATATCTTTTACTTCTTCCGTCTCCTACTAAAGCCATAATTCCGGCGACTTGCTCCGATGTTAATTGCTGAGGGATTACTTAAAAATCACAAACACGACGTGGAGAAAAATGTTTTCAATGTTTTCTACAAAAACGAAATCAATTTTATTAATAAGCATTTGACATTACTTTGCTTAAACATGTGTATCTTCTAAACAAAGCAAGATACAGAGGTGAATCAAAAAACAAAATTTAATCTGCATTCCGCTTAAAATGCCGAAGGTATTTTGCGTTTATTCCAAGTGCCGAATAAATCTACAGGGTGTTTTAAAATTCCTGAATAAAACAGTCACTTTTATTTTTCCCTTTATCAATTACAAAAGTTTAATCAATAAAAATGTTTGGGCCTGTATGATGATCTTAAAGAATCATTCTTCAAAATAGAAAAAGGTTCGTGGCAATCGATCAAGTAGTTTAGAAACTATGACACATCAAACTTGAGTAAAATTTCGAGTGCGTCACTTTTTATGTCTGTCAGTGTATTTTCAATTATTTAAATGTTGCGACCTGTATAGTGTTTCCGTATGTACGCGGAGACCAACTGATGAAGAAGTGTGGCAATTTTCAATAACAATTTTAGAATGTAATAAAATTTCAACTCAATCTAAGTATCATTTCGTAGAGTAGAATATCCTCTTCAAACAGATATAATTAAAATCCACCGTTGTGATTCATATCGATTTTATAAGAAGAAATCTGGACTCAGTGGTACAATGCTTACATGTTAGGCTTGAAACTACGAAGTTCTGAGTTCGAATTCTGGCTAGGGTATGGATATTTAGTGGGGTTTTTAATTTGATACCGAAGCGGTAGCAGTGGGCTAGACCGCGGTTGGCCTAAATTCGAGTCTCAGTTGAGGAAAATTACAATGCCGCAGGGAATGGTTGTTGTTGTCTGTCCTGATTGAGTAGTGGAACAACTATGGCTAAATTTCTATTGATGCAAATTTTATATTAATTTGTCGATGTAGGATTATGATCGCAATAATCTGCAAGAATATAATTAATCACATCTGTAAATAGAGAACTACTATTGATCACAAAAGAACAATTAATTTTAGTCTATTTTCTTTTCATTCTTTAAAAATTAATCTTCCTTTCCGTGTCAAATAGGTATTTGTCTTCGGCAGCTTTTCTTGAGTTATAACGCAGTGAAATTTAGAAATGTCGTTGATAAAGTTCCAAGAGTGTCTTATTTCCATTTTAAAGGATTTTTCGCACATTATAAGATAATTACATCCATTTATGGCGAACGCGTTATGTTTCTGTTGGGAAATAACGACTTTAATTTTACGGTTTCTTGAGGGAAACAATTACCAACTGCTTAATTTCAAAACACAAATTTAAATAACAATAATTAATTAATATCCTCAAGGATCTTAGGAATCTTTGATTATGAAATATTTTTTTAAACAACTGAACACTAAATATACGACTTGCAAGTTTTAGGAAACAAAATTGTCACAATCTAGAAGTTATTGTAAAGTTAAAGATTAGCCGTTTGCATGAATGCTTTTTGTAAAAAATTTGTAAAATTTGAAGGAAGAGCGTCTAGGTTTTGTGGAAATAGGGAGATACAAAATACCACCATTTATCTATGTTAACATTCAATTTAACTTCTGCTAAAAGTTTATTGGTATTGATCCTTCTTCAAAATATCTATTCAGTTGATATGCTTATTTTTAATGGAAATTTTAGATTCTTTTTCAGAACAGTTATTTTACCGATAATTGAAAATATATTGTTGAACATAAATAATATAAACATACCACACCAGTGGATAACCCCTAAATCCAAAGCCAAGTTTGTCCAGAAGGGAGTTACACATTTGGAAAAACACAGACATACATCCATATTCATTGACATTGTCAGTGTCGAAGCTGGGGATCGAAACCAGAATGTGATAGATAGACGATCACCATATTCGCCGTATAATATGAAGAAAGAGAAGGATTTTACTAAATTAATACCTACACACGTGCGCCTTCCCGGAACCTGGCTCGGAGTCAAACAAGCAACCAGGCCCCGTGGTGAATGTAGAGCTGGGCGGGGCAGGTCCGGTTCGGCTAAAACAATAATTGAGGGAAAAATTTAAACTGCTGCTTAAGATAAAAGTCTTAAAATTGACAATTTGGTTTGGGACTAATATATAGAAAACTTAAAAATAATTAAAAATTACACTATAAATAAGCATAGCACACGCGCACTGAAGAAATTTTGGTAACTGACTCGGGAAAAACTAAACTAAAAAAAAATACGCCTTAGCTGACTGAGCCACAGCACCGGTAGCCTGTGAAGATGGAACATCGATTATTGTAAACCTTGATGCTTTTGGCCTACGTTCGAAGTCGCATATAGAGGGAGAAATTCGTGGAAAATTTCCGTATGTGAACTTCAAATTTTCTTGGACAGTTGGATCCATAAATTTTTTCCATTGTAGATGTATATCTACAGTAATGCCCAACATTTTAATGGATTCTGTAGGAAATATTTGAAAATTGTTAGAGAAATGTAATTTCTCTGGATTTTTCTTTAAGCTAAACAGTACTGAAGTGGTTTTACTTTTGTTTAAATATAATTTATTTTTATCGGTCCATTTAGTTATTTCATTGTAAACTTTTTCAGTGGTAAGTTTTAATCTATCTAAATTATCTTCTACTATAAGAACATTAGTGTCATCAGCATAACAAATTGTCAAAACGTTAGGTATTTTATTCAGGAACAGAATCAAATCGCTGGCAAAAAGTATCAAAAGGAGAGGCCCAAGTACAGATCCCTGCGGAACACCTCGTTTCACCTCTAAACTATTGCTAGATGCACCATTAGAAATTTGTACAATTTGTTTCCTTTCCTTTAGATATGAGGACAATAAATTTAAAGAAGTGCCTCTTACTCCATATCTACAAAGTTTAGCTCATAGTCAAAACAGTCGAAAGCTCGAGAGAAATCTATAAATAGCCCTAACACATACTTCTTGTTATCTAGTGCTTCAATTATGTTCCTACTAAAGAGAGACATAATGCAGTCTCGATGCTTCTGTTGCTAGTAAAGCCATGTTGTGAATTGCAGAAGAGAAATCTATAAATAGCCCTAACACATACTTCTTGTTATCTAGTGCTTCAATTATGTTCCTACTAAAGAGAGACATAATGCAGTCTCGATGCTTCTGTTGCTAGTAAAGCCATGTTGTGAATTACAGAGCAGGTCATTTCGATACAAAAAAGACGTGAGAGGTTCCTTTATAGCTAACTCTTGACACGCTAGAAAGAAGACTTATTGCTCTGTAATTTGCGTCTCCTTTTTTAAACAGCGGTTGAACTATTGCTAATTTTAGCATCGTCGGAAAAATTCCTTCCCCAAGAGAGAGATTTATAATATGAGTTAACGGACTACAGAGCAAATATTTTCATTTTTTTAGAAGATTATTCGAAATATTATCAAAACCACTGGAGTTTAAGGATTTAAGTTTGTTAATCAGGGACACAACATCCTGTTCAGATACAGGAGGTAAAAAACATGTTTTTGAGGAAAAAGGTACATTTGATATAAGGAAATTATAGTCATTCAAGGAGTTATGGTTGTTGGGAAAAGTAGTAAAATGCAAGTTGAAGCCGTTGGCTACTTCTTCATCCCGCATTTTTACCCCATCCACACTTATAGTTATATTCGATAAATTCATATTCTTACCTTGTATTTTTCTAATAGTGCTCCACATAGCTTTTGATTTGTTATCCGAATTACGAATATTCTTATCGTAATACTCTTTTTTAGTCCGTTGAAGTTTTAGCCTATACTGTTTATGCAAGTTTTTACGCAAAATCACTGTAAAGTGTTACTCTGTTTTTTAATTCAAATTTTAATTTAATTAATCAGATGTTATGAATAATTTATTATAAGTTTCTTTATAATAATTTGTACCTTTATTAAATTATCGTATTGGTTCCTATATATATCCTATTATACATTGTAATGTTAGTTTAATTCTCACATCTGAAGAAGCCAGTGTGTGGCGAAACAATTGTCATGTACATAAATTTGTTTAAAAATATATAATATAGTTTTTGTGAAAATCGTAAAACAAAAAGTTTTATTTATTCGTCGTATTTAAAAATTTGATTTTCATGTAAATTGCATCGAAACCGGAAGTCGGCCATTCTGGTTCTTTACATCATATAATTGGAAATTTCATCCCATATCATTAGACTAACTTCGAAAAAAATCCAATCGCCCATCCAAAAGTTACAAGAGCGTCCCTATTTGCTGAGCCACTCGGTATATGTATATTTTTATCAATTTTGGTTATTGACTTGCCAAATGTGCAGAATTTGTAATCCATTATTGGTAAATAAATTTCTGTTCTATATTCTAAAAAAAAAAAACTTCTGTATTGTACAAGTGCTTTTAAACTCGCAATACCATAAAACAGAAAATGTCAACTGCTTGTGTTGAAATTGAGTACCTATAATCTCATTTATGCTTATAACATCTGATATATGAAATTGAGTTACATTCGGCAACAGCGCGATAACTCCAAATGAAACTGACGAGGCCATCATGACCACCATTACTAAAAGATCAAAGGGATTTCGTTGACTGTCTTATCTTGTATAATTCTCTATTCTAACCATTAATTTCTTATTACTATTTTTATAAAGAAAGCGGGTTTCCTACCTACGAATATTTTCTCATTTCATAATTTTTTACAATTAATTATTTTTTATTTATTTGCTTTTATCATGATTAGAGAATATTATTTAGGTATTATGCAAATCACAACTTACACACTTTTTTATTTATTATGAAAATACCTACTTTCTGTATATTGTTGCCCTAATCTGGGCACGCTAATATACTAGTTAGGTAAATACTTTAGAACACTCATTTTTGGAGAACCAATCAAAACAACTACTCTTCTAGCTAATACTGACGAAGTATTGAATTACATGATGGGATTCTTAGCATTTTAAAGAAAAAATATTGAAAATACTTAGATCATTTATTTACACTTAGTCATTCACACCTTTTTTATTTAATATGGAATTATCTACTTTCTGTATATTGGTACCTTAATCGGGTCACGCTAATATACTACTTAGGAAAATACTTTAAAACACTCATTATTGGAAAACCAATCAAAACAACTACTCTTCTAGCTAATACTGACGAAGTATTGAATTACATGATAGGATTCCTGGCATTTTAAGGCAAAAGAATATATTGAAGATACTTAAATTATTTATTGAAATTCAGTCATTCACAAGAATTATTGAACCTTACATTTTATTTCAACTCTAGAAAAGTTGTACAAGTTTTTTCGAACTCGTTAGTTCTCATCAGTAGAGTATAGAAACATTCATTCATTATCTACAAGCCTATTCTTGATTTATTTTTTACAATTAATTATTTTTTATTTATTTGCTTTTATCATGATTAGAGAATATTATTTAGGTATTATGCAAATCACAACTTACACACTTTTTTATTTATTATGAAAACACCTACTTTCTGTATATTGTTGCCCTAATCTGGGCACGCTAATATACTAGTTAGGTAAATACTTTAGAACACTTATTTTTGGAGAACCAATCAAAACAACTACTCTTCTAGTTAATACTGACGAAGTATTGAATTACATGATGGGATTCTTAGCATTTTAAAGAAAAAATATTGAAAATACTTAGATCATTTATTTAGACTTAGTCATTCACACCTTTTTTATTTAATATGGAATTATCTACTTTCTGTATATTGGTACCTTAGAGCAACAATATACAGAAAGTAGGTATTTTCATAATAAATAAAAAAGTGTGTAAGTTGTGATTTGCATAATACCTAAATAATATTCTCTAATCATGATAAAAGCAAATAAATAAAAAATAATTAATTGTAAAAAATAAATCAAGAATAGGCTTGTAGATAATGAATGAATGTTTCTGTACTCTACTGATGAGAACTAACGAGTTCGAAAAAACTTGTACAACTTTTCTAGAGTTGAAATAGAATGTAAGGCTCAATAATTCTTGTGAATGACTGAATTTCAATAAATAATTCAAGTATCTTCAATATATTCTTTTGCCTTAAAATGCCAGGAATCCTATCATGTAATTCAATACTTCGTCAGTATTAGCTAGAAGAGTAGTTGTTTTGATTGGTTTTCCAATAATGAGTGTTTTAAAGTGTTTTCTTAAGTAGTATATTAGCGTGACCCGATTAAGGTACCAATATACAGAAAGTAGATAATTCCATATTAAATAAAAAAAGGTGTGAATGACTAAGTGTAAATAAATGATCTAAGTATTTTCAATATTTTTTCTTTAAAATGCTAAGAATCCCATCATGTAATTCAATACTTCGTCAGTATTAGCTAGAAGAGTAGTTGTTTTGATTGGTTCTCCAAAAATGAGTGTTCTAAAGTATTTACCTAACTAGTATATTAGCGTTAGTAGATATGCTTCTAGAGGGCAGAATATTTACTAGTGGAATATTTTGTCGAACTCCTCTATATGTTTCCTTAAATATATAAGGAATTCCTTATATATTTAAGGAAACATATAGAGGAGTTCGACAAAATATTTCACTAGTAAATTAGTGTATTAGCGTGCCCAGATTAGGGCAACAATATACAGAAAGTAGGTATTTTCATAATAAATAAAAAAGTGTGTAAGTTGTGATTTTCATAATTTGTATATTATTTGTGTATGATTTCACGCATGTTTTACATTATATTATTATTTGTACGTCGACTCTAGAATTTATCGCGACCTCCTGATCTCCTATAATGTATCAAAATCAATAAATGACGTCGTTATAACAGCTTTTAAAGTCTGTTATCTGACAACTACAAAGTTTGACTTTTTTAAATTCATGTAAATTGAATATAATAACTAGCTGGACTATCCGTCTTTAAAACGGCATATGTAGGATCCCAACTTTTAATCCGCCCACTGTTAAGGTAAATATTATACACCGCTGAGCCGTTGTAAATGTAAGACAATGCCCCTGCTTTCCCATTTCATTTCCAGTAATGTTTATCCATGTCATGACGTTCATCTGCCTCGGAACAACGTGTAATTAAAGTGTTAGAGGTGTTTACGCGCCTTCACGTTAACACTATTCCGCTTGATTGCGAGATACGGGTAGGTAAGAAATGCACAAAAAGGTTTTAATAAAACGTCCGAATTTCTCGTTGATTGTCTTCCAAAGGCTTAGCGGATTTATATATCAATTAAAGGTGCTCTCTCCCTCTTGTATATGCATTTTAAACTCTTTAAACAGGTAGTTGTAGCACTAGCACCGGTGTAGATTGTAAACGTTTTAATCCGTGCTTATATCTTTTTGTGTTTTCACTCGGAAAAAAATCTTTATCTTTTAAACCCGAACTCTAGGATGATGCGCCTTTTTTGTCATTTATCGTACTTAAACAGAACGAGTAGCTATTTCAATTGGACGTTACTGAATACGAATACATATTTCGGCATTAAACGTGTCATTATTGGGTTAAAAGTTTTATGTAACTCCAGGCATACAGGGTGGATCAAATTAGATGAGATTTGAGGTTTTCTCTAGAACTATGGCTTATAAACAAAAACCAATATGAGTGTCCTGAGCTCGATTTTCGAGAAACAAACAATGGTGCAAACCGTGATCGTCTTTCTTTTTCGACTACCAAGCTACAAAGCGTTTTTGGAGAATTGGCATTTTTGCCTGACCTCATCTCAATTACCAAGTGTCGAATCGAAAATTGAGTAAGACATTCTTAAGGCATTTTTGATTAGAATCCGTTGCTGAAAAGAAGAAAATTATGCATGGATCAGTTTTTGAGATATAGACATAAGTTGCATTTTTTTTTAATCGAACTTACTGTAAATTATTTCATTATTCGATAACAACTCAAATTAGCTATCCAACGATATATCATATATGTCATATTTATTTCTAGAAAAAAGTGGTTAGTTTTCGAAACATTTAATATATTTGTGAAAAGGCCATGGAAATCTATTAACAACAACAACACTTCTTATAACATAAAATAGTTTTGTCAAAAATAGGCAAACTAAACTACAATAAATGTTCGAATTGTTTTCCATTGACCATTATTTTATAAAATTAAACATAAAACTACTGTGTTGTTTATTCATGTCCAGTTATAATCCAGGCAACGAATGCTCAAAAAGGGTGTAGAGGGATATGTTAGGGACAGAAAATTTGACTTCGGAACTTTGTTTGGACTAGTCTGGAGATGAACATATCAAAAGTCTCCACTCCTAGGTGGTGAGCGGGGGGGAGGGGGGCACTTTAAATGTCCCATTTCTTGGTTTTTCGCTTATATCTCTGAAACTATGCGTCGTATGGAAAAGGGTAATCTATGCAAAATTAAACATAATTAAATTTCCTACAAGAATGTTTATATTCGTTTTCTTTCTATGTATTATAGTTTACGAGATATTCGTCAGCCAAAATAGATAATTTAAAAAAGAAAGTATTAGGTACCTTGAATATTTCTATCAAAGCGGTTTACCGTGGTCTGCTAATAAATCACAGTCACAAAACAATCTTCAAGCGTATTAAAATGTTTAAATTATGTCACAAAAAACAGAAGAAGAAGTAGGACATTGTTTTACTAGTAACAAAATGTTAGTACCGAACGCCACCGTAGTGGACATTGTTTTACTAGCAACATATTGTTAGTTCCGAAAGCGCCGCCGTAGTGGGTATTGTTTTACTAGTAACATAATGTTAATACCGGAAACCACCGGTGGCGCGCTATCCACTAGCCACTTGTCATATTGTGTCAACATGTAAGACTGTATTTGTACATTTATGATAAATAAATGAATTTTTGCATTTTAATACGCTTGAAGAAAAAATAGTATATATTATACGGAGTAGAACGCCTTTTTTTGTGTTTCGCCCAGTTTGCCCAAATCCTGGGCTCAACACAAAAAAAGAGTGCGTTCTACTCCTAGTAATATAATATACTATTATTTTACAACACTCGTCGTATTTACTAATAGGCGTGCAAATCACCCCCGTTCTAACCAAGTAACCGGTTAGGTTGAGGTAACCACTTCTAACCTGGTTTTTCTTCAAGTTGACATCGAAGAGTACTTACAGTAAAAAATTAGCCAAAGTTAGTTGATCAGAACATATAAATAATTGCATAAAACTATAATTTTTTTATATCACGAATTTTGTCGAATTTCATCTTCAACTCGCGATATCTCGCCAAATAATGAATATTTTTAGATGAAATTTCAGCAAGGCATTGTTCAAGTTATTCTTTAAAATACTGAATGTCCGAACCCTTATTTATTTCACAGATGAAAATAGTGATTTTTCAAAAAATTTCTTTTGTCAAGCCTAATTTTTTTTTTTCAACCACAAAAGTTGTGTGACGAACTTTTAATACGATAATTTTTGACAAACTTATATTAAAGTACAATATTTAAAGAAGTTTTTTTGTAAAGTTTCACGTATTCATATTGTACATATAAAAAGTTATCGCACTGTGAAGTAGCGTCTCCGCGCAGCAGACATGTTGTTTACGCGCGGCATGTTTCATTGTGGTGGTTGCCGTAATGATGTAATTTTAATGTTAAATTACATAACTAAAAATATAACTGACCCTTTTCAATTATCGAGCGCTAATTTGTCTTTAATAAATACTTTTACAGATATGATAAAAAAAGTACTGTAGAAAGAGCAGAAAATAGCACAAGTAAAGAATATGTTTCTCCAGAAAAAGTGTACCAAAGAGCTCTGATTCTATCTAAGCAAAGAGCTGATGTAAGCCATGAAAAAGTTCTTACTGTCCCAATGAACGAAATACTTTCTGCTCTATTTAAGGAGGATGGTAATAGGCGAACATCGTCAAAATCTGATTTGTTACATGAGATCGAAAAAAATATTGTAACATCTGTAATTACAGAACCTTGCTGGACAGAACCACATGCTATAATAATAGATATGATGGCAGATTTGCAGTGGCTAAATACGAAATATATGAAATGTTTCGAAGATGTTGGACAATATTTTTTGAAGTATTTTCGGAAACTATTTGAAACTTTTTCTGAGATTCACATTATTTTCGATCGCTATGGCGTTAGTATGAATCCTAAATCGCAAGAGAGGTCAAAAAGGTATAAACTAAATTCTAATACTTACGGTATTAATGCTAGTCGACCTATACCACATTGGGATAAAGTCATGTCTACAGATGGGGGCGAGCGTAGAGGCGACTTCAATGTGAATATCAGTCGATATTCCGTTGAAGCAACGTCGAGCGCGGTTAGTACTTGGATGGGCTCCCATCTTGGGAAATACAGAGTTCTCGTCCCACCTTCTAGAGGCTTGTATATCAGTGTATACTCGGAAGTTACGTAATTTCAGACGAGGATTACGTAGTGGATATACCATCCTTCGGAGGAGATGTAAAGCAGGCGAGGCGGTCCCTTGCCTATTAAATGTTAGGCAAGTAAAAGATCCCTACTCTTCTTAAGGGAAGAGATTCGGCAAAATTTCCAGGTTGGGGGTAGCTCGTCTCCTGGCGTCGGTGATAGGCCCTGGTAGCGGAAATAGGCCGACGTTAAACAGTTTAAAAAAAATGTCTACAGATCCAAATAAAAATGCTTTGAACCTGTTTTTATGCGACTACATCGAAAAAATATTGAAATCCCTGATTTCTGATAAAATTATTAATAAAAAATTATATTTGGCTGGTGGATACAGAAATCATCTTGTAACTAAAGAAATCACTAATTCACTTAAACGTGTGGTTACAGATTTATTTTCGAATCTTGCTGACGCTGACTCGCGTATAATTTGTCATCTGGTCTACATCTCTAAACAATACTTAGACACTCAGAACATGATAGTGATCGTTAAGTTCCCAGATATACATGTCTTTATTCTTTTAATCGCACATTATTTTCAAATAAATACAAAGATTCAAGTATGGTTTCAAACTGGAAAAAATAGCATCAAAACGGATTTGCGAAGCTTTATACCAATACACATTATATGCCAAGAACTAGGAGCACAGAACATTTAGTCCAGATGTCTCAAATTGTTAATGCTTGGACAAAATTTGTGATTGGAATTTATGACTTCAAAAGTGAACAAGACAATATTAACGACGTGAGAGTAATCTAAAAAAAAAAAAAAAACTCCTCCGTTGAAAAATTACCTCCATCGTACCCAGCTCTCCTTCAACACATGAAACGCTGTTTTTGGCAAGTGCACGTATGGTATAATGATCACATACCCATTTTTGAAGCACTCAATCCGACGGATTTTGGCTGGAAATTTGAAAATGAAGAACTTTTGCCAATAATGAATTTTGTTCGTACGACGCTGCTGGTATAAAATGCTGTCTCATTTGTAGCTGTACATCAAATTGCTCGTTGCAGCCCATAGATGTTAATTTAGATTGAAAATATTAAAAGCAACCCAATGTATTATGTATTTTTTAATTCACCGATTAATTTAGTATTACTTATTTCCACTTTACAGTAACCTGTAACAAGGGAATATGTAACAAAACATTGCATTGATATGATAGCAAACGCCTGAACTACAGTAACTCGTAATTCAGCGCTCGGCGGGGCATTAGTCCGGAGAATAGCTGTTGGTTGCAGTCTGGTTTCTTATTCCTTATATATTTAAGGAAACATATAGAGGAGTTCGACAAAATATTTCACTAGTAAATATTCTGCCCTCTAGAAGCATATCTACTAACTGTGCCCATGTCAGGGCTACTGCTGTTTCGATTGTAATGGATATCAGCCGCTAGATGGAGCCTGTCATTTTTGTTGCATGTCGTGGTTTTATAAATCTCGTCATGTACCAAGAGTGAACAAATGCCTCGTTACAGCCGTCTCAGACCTACCTTGCACTGACGAGAGCCAATAGCTCGAAACTGCAGTCTGCAAGTGGTATGGGGTGGCTGGCACGAGAGCTCCTTTGAATGGGAATAAGTCTTTCGGCTGGTGTCTATTACAATCGAAACTTAGCGTTTTGTGGCAATACATAGTTATTGTACTTAACGCGGCCAGGCTTGTAACTCGTAATTCAGCGCTCGGCGGGGCATTAGTCCGGAGAATAGCTGTTGGTTGCAGTCTGGTTTCTTATTCCTTATATATTTAAGGAAACATATAGAGGAGTTCGACAAAATATTTCACTAGTAAATATTCTGCCCTCTAGAAGCATATCTACTACAGCAACCATCACAATGAAACATGCCGTGAGTAAACAACATGTCTACTGCGCGCGGAGACGCTACTTCAAAGTGCGATAACTTTTTATATATACAATATGAATACGTGAAACTTTACAGAAAACTTCTTTAAATATTGTACTTTAATATAAGTTTATCAAAAATTATCGTATTAATAGTTCGTCACACAACTTTTGTGTTTAAAAAAAAAAAATAGGCTTGACAAAAGAAATTTTTTGAAAAATCACTATTTTCATCTGTGAAATAAATAAGGGTTCGGACCAATTCAGTATTTTAAAGAATAACTTGAACAATGTCTTGCTGAAATTTCATCTAAAAATATTCATTATTTGCCGAGATATCGCGAGTTGAAGATGAAATTCGACAAAATTCGTGATATAAAAAAATTATTTTTTGCAATTATTTATATGTTCCGATCAACTGACTTTGGCTAATTTTTTACTGTAAGTACTCTTCGATGTTAACTTTAAGAAAAACCAAGTTAGAAGTGGTTACCTCGAGCAAATCGGTTACTCAGTTTCTAGAGCACTTATTGGGGGTGATCTGTACGCCTATAACGTTTTTGTTGAAATCTATGCATTTCCTTAAATATACAGTGTGACTCACTTAAAATGAAGACGCCTTATAACTTTTTTACTTTGTGTCCGATTTGAATCAAATTTCACTCAAGTATAGAACAAATTAGGAGATACTTATAACCAGAAAAACATTCGCCTGCTACAAAGGCATAGCCTTCTGTGGTACCAAAATATGCTGAAAAAAATAAAAACATTTTGGCAATTTTAGACTGGGACCTGAGAGCTTTTAACGCTGCCTGGCTGTCTGAGAGTTATAGATCTTTGTTCTTCGAATGCTTTTATTTATGCATTCCTAGGCACATAGGTCTATAGCACAGATTTCTGCTTGAAATATGGTTGGGCTCTTGCCTAGGGCTCTGAATAGCCTGCAATTAGGCCCCGCTACGCTTACGCCAAACCCTTCTGCCATCTTTGATCCAACTGTAGGACCTCGACTCTGTTCTTCTGACGGCTCTCAATTAGCACATCAAACGCGAGTGGCTATGGCTTAGCTTCGCTAGGACGTCAATATAAATAAGGTTTAAAAAAAATTAAATGTAGAGGGTTTGGCAAATATATAACTTGATTATTTAATTTTTACTACATATTCTTGTTTTCAACTTATTTCATCAACTACAATAAAGACAGAATATTTTCATTTTACTGTGCACTACGTATATGGAAAAACCGATTTCGTGTGTATAATATCAAAGTTATCGAACAAAACTTAACGTGACCAAAACAAATACCGATAAATTAGGGTATAATATTACAGAGCAGAAGGGGGAACATCTGTAAGAAGATCTGCCGCCATTCAAACATAAAAACCTGAGATTTTCTATATGAACTTGAGCACCGAATAATTCAGGGTCTTTTTAGGTATCAGAGAGAACAAAATGGGAAAGGATAAAAGAACTAACTATTTCTCACCGGAAGTCGCCATGGAAATTCGTTTTATTTTCTTAAGGCTGGATTATTGTTATGGGTCACACCAGCAGTTATTTCAGCAAGTACTTGAGTATACAATTTATCTACACACTGTTCTTCAACACAATCGTTAAATGAAACAATTCGCAATTATTTTTTAATTTGATAATTCGTAGAACTTTCATTGTAATTTGAATTTTTATTTAATGATTTGGATAGAAAATTATGGGATAACCCCAGTGTAATTAAGGTACTGCATAATAACCTGAAGTAATTATTAAAAATTATAAAATGCTTAAATTAAGGTGACAATACCTAACATGTACACTGAGAAACATTTTAGTGGCAAATGCATAACGTTGTTGGACAAAGTCTTGTGGCTTTTTTTTAAAAATAATTTTTTTTAAAAATAATTCCAATGCAAAATGTTATATAGTTTTACACATTTTGATTGTGTATATTTTACTTGCACAATATAAAGATTTCATAGCAATGATTTTGTTAGAAGCGTATTGCAACAAATACAGAGTCCAATTAATATATTTTCGTTCAACAAGTAAGAGCAACTTAAGCTTAATTATTTGTTATTCGTGTCCTCAAACTCCATTTTCGCTGCCATTTTATTTACAATACAATACAATTGTGTTTTTATAAATGCTTGCTAACAAATTCTAAGCCTAATTAAGTCAATGTCGTAGCCAAAAACGGTGATTTATTGACATGCTATACGTCGTCGTTAACACACTGGTACACAGAGCAAAGCTTTACGAGACAGGACATCTCCAAGAGGAACATCGGACTTAAAGATATCGCTACAGAAAAATGGATACAAACCGAACTATATAGACAACGTCATAAAGAAACAAGATGTAACCAGGACAGAAGAAGAAAATATAACTATATAATCTAACATATTTACAAGGATGAATAGATAGGATTGGAAATGTTTTGAAGAAAAAGAACATCAAAGTAATATATAATGTGAAACAGGTTACATAACATTTTCCTAAATATCAAGGTTCAGTAGAACTAGAAACACCAGGAGTATATAGTATTTAATGTCCCTGTGAACACGTTTACATCGGAAAGACCAAACGACATATAAACACCACTCTAAAGAACACATTGGTCATCTAAAGAAAGGAAAGTCACAGCATCAACGATTGGCTAACATTCAGAAGAAATCGGCCATTTGATAAAATTCGACGAGACAAAGAAATTGGCCAACATCAAGAATTATGGGCCAAGAAGTTGCAGATAATCCATTGAAATACATAAACATTCGAATTGTAACCATAAAAAAGGACTACAATTACCAATAACATTGCATAAGCAATGATCCGAAACACGTCTCCTGACAAGCTGTATAAATAGAGGAGCTCAATCCGGTAAAGCTCACTTTGCTTCAGAAGAAGACCACGATAAGATGCTTGAAACGTCAAGCACTAAACAAAGACAACGCGGAAGAAGACCCGGAAACCAGCAGCCAGACCATCAGCTCCACGAAGGCCTTAGAACCAACTAGAAAAGTATCACTCCTAGCTCAAAAATAAAAAATCTCAAAGGAAAAGTTCATAAACAGAGAAATAATTTGCTGTCTTTAAAATTTCCGTATTTTTTTGGTTTTGAGATATGGAAATTTAAAAAAGGTGCCGAACGTTTGTAAGTCAAAATATTACTTTAAAAGCTAACTATTTCAGACTAGCTATGGCACTTGCACCAAAAATGTTAAGAAACAAACGAAAGTACACAGATCGACAATATTGGACGAAACTCCAGACCCTGTGACGAAATTAAATCAAATCAAATCAGATTTATTTAATATTTAAAAGTACAATTTCTTCTCGAAACACGTTTCCGTGTCCAGCCGGATATCCGCTAGATAAGGCTCCCCGGCAGTTAAAGGGCTGGGCAGGAAAGAGGCCAAGGTAGAATAAAATAAATTGTCACAATTACTATACTCCTACCTACCTAGTAGGTTCATTACGGATGTAAGGTAGTCTTATGTCTTACGACTTAACACAACTGAAAAATTTAACAAATATAACTTGTTGTAGAAATGAACTGCTGTAAGAAAATTCCTGCTGTAGCCAATGCGGCGCAAAAAAGGCTATGCCAAGCCGTTGAACTTTTTGTAATTATTATGTTTTGGTACCAAATGTTTTTGACTTTTCAAATAATTATAATTGTTTTAAAATTTAGAATAATAATTTAGAAACAAAAATAAATAAGCAATAAAAACAAAAACTACATAAAGGAAAGAAGAAAAGAAGTTTGGGTGCGCTCTCGTAGTATTACGTTTTATATTGAATTTTATATTTTATTTTAAGAGTTATCTGGAAAATGGTAACTCCTATCCAAATATTGTATAAGAACAGAATGGTAGGAAATTTTATGGACTTTGTTTTTTGTGTAGAAAGTTTTTCTCCATCTTTTTTAGTTTCTGCGTTAAATGACAAAAACAATATTTGCAATTTTTTTTTAAACAGACGCCATTTTGAAAGTGTAGCCATTTTTTTTGGGACGTGTCTTAAATTGTTCCTTAAGCTTTAATCTTTATGAAAAACATTGTCCCCAAGAATCGGGGGGGGGGGGTGCACGGACACTTAGGGAGGGCTCCCGTAGTATATGGTAATTCGTGTTTAATCCGAAACGGCGCATTATGCTCTCTTATTCGTGTAATGTTGTTTGTTAGCAGACTATCATCTAGTTTAAATTGGTAAAATTTTTGTAATATGGTTTTGATGTAGTCCGCTAGTGGAACAATCTCTTTGCAACGGGCGTACAGGACTCTGAGGGAGGAGTATCTGCTTGAATTTGACATGAGACGTAGGATTTTTCGTTCTAAAATTGAAAGTATTTTCATTATCGTGGCCGACGCGCTGCACCACGCTGACGCTCTGTATGTAAAGGCTGGCCTCACGGTGATCGTGCATATCAATTTCTTGTTATTTCTGTTTAGTCTACTATTCCCTACCATTAGAGGGTACAGACTCCTAGACAGGGGATAGACCTTGTGTATAGTTTCGTTTATGTGTTTGTTGTAAGTCAGTCTGGTATCTAAATGAACTCGGATATTTTTGCATAGCCATAGCCTCCGATTTCTCTTCGCTGACCTTGATTTTCCACTCGTTATAATACCCCGTTGCCCGCGCTATGAGAGTATACTTTCACAAAGGTTTTTGGTGCGCTGAATCTGAAGCCCAGAATTACTCCATCATATCTGGTTTTCGAGATGTCCTAACCTAAAACTGCAAAAAACACAGTTTTTCGCTATATTCGGTATTATATTACACCGCAATATTCAGATATTTTATTTCATACATACCTCACTTTTCTAAATTTAGAAATCTGACATCTTTTTCTCTCTCTCTATTCGAGTTTATGGCGAAGTCGCCGGTGATACACCTATTAAAATGTCGTTATCACACCTCCCACCTACGTCATCATACAAGCTCAGTGATCTTATATGATTGTATTGTCACCAGAATTGCACAAGTTCGCAATGTTTCAAATCGATACAACAATTAGAAGTTACTTTTTTTTTGGTATGGTTGTAACGAAAACGCCAAACTAATGAATTTCAACGGACGATTTCTCCGAGAAGAAAAAAAAAATCTGAAAAATTCAAAATGCATTTTGATGGGGAAGAGTAGTACTTTCATATGCCACAACGAGTTTTGTAGAGAAAAATTAATTCGGGGTGTGATGTAATTCTGAATATAGCGAAAAACCGTGTTATTTGCATTTTTAGGTTAGGATATCTCGAAAACCAAATATGATGGAGTAATTCTGGGGTCGAATTAGGATACAGTGCACCAAAAAGCTTCGAAAAAGTATAGTCTGGTCTCACGGTTCGAAAAATATCGGTCTGTGATTATCGATTGAGCTAAAAGTCGTTTGTTAAAAACATAAAAAAGTCATGACCGATGCAATGTGCTGTAATTACAGAAAAACTTCTGAAATGCTGTTTTCCATTAATAATTTTCGCCCTTTCGAGTACTCGCTTTAGAAAATATAATTCTCTTTGAGCCATAGATACATTTTCAAGAAAACTTTTTTTTTCTCAATACATATTGCTTATAGCGAATAAATGAGTTCATATGCATTAATTAACAGTTTCCGTGGAGAAACCACAAAAGTCAACTTAAAGTTCAAAAACACCGCGTATGATATGACTCAATTCAGTCTGTCATGCGCATACGTAGATTCAGGGGCACACCGGGCACCGCAGTCTGCTATGCAAGCACAGGAAATTAGCCGTAGCTGGCTGCCTTGTGGTAGGAACCGGAACCAAACCCTGGAGTCCTAAGGGTATAGCCGGAAAAGTTAGGAAAATGTGTCCCCGCACTTAGTTAAAATGGCTTCCAGATGATGTAGTTTAATAGAGTATATTACACGGTAAAAATTTTAACCCGCTACTACCCCTACGAAGGTGAAAAAAAAAAATAATGTCTTTAATTATTATTATTTTTTTTTCGGTTTCTATGCAAACGATCGACTTGAAATTTGGCACGAGAATTGCTTGCGTGGAGATAACTTACTCCAAAAAATAAGGTCATTTTATGACCATTTTAACCATCGGAAAGAAAAATTTTTTTTTTCCAGAGGACAAAAGCGTTGTTACCCTTCGTGTACAATCACTATTCTATGATATATTATGTCTTGACACTTCGTGATTATCATACTAAATTGTCAAATTTTTTGCTGTGGTGGAACAATCTGGAAAAAAATAAAATTGGGTAAAATAAAATATTTACACATGCCTCTTAGTTGTAACAGTTAATACTTATAGCCTTACAACCGTACCCCCCCCCCGTGGGTACGGGAGGTACGTTACCCCCCCAACTTTGTCAGACCTGGCGAAAGTGGAAAATTTGAGATATAAGTTTGCAATTTTTATTTCGGTGAGAAGCATTTTCTTTTTGGATTTTCTCCCCCCGCTCATCAATTTCTATTTGTGGGAAAAATTTTTTTGGATTTTCTTCCCCCTTTTATTTCTGGGGAAATAAATTATTTATTTACAGAGTTGGCTTCTTAAACTTATGAAGTTGGCATATTCGAAGAAGCCAAAAAAGTTGGCTCGCTACGCCTCTGCGCAGATTTCTTTAAACTTTAAAACTACCATGAGATTTCTTTACTGATTTGCACAAGTTTGTTTGAAAAAATGATTTCAAACAATATCATAAAATATTACTGATTTTTTTAATAATTTGCTATATTAAGCATTATGTAAATTATCACAATTATTATTTTCGGCAAAGTTATCTTAAAGTGCAACTTCCTGTTGAGTCGTAGAAAAAGTATTATTAGTATTCTGTATTCTACTTGCATGTAATAGAATAGTTATTACATCACTCGAATCAGTAATAGCCACCATTACACGCTCGTTGAATAATACACTATGATCTGTTGATACATTTTTTCCACAAGTGAAGTAAAAATACTGTTCTCTTTATAGAGATCAATTTAAAGTGATTATTATTTCACTCATTAACGCGATAGCCAATGAGAGCCCGTTTTTTCACAACATTGCACCAATCGAACGTCATTATAAACGTAACATGAAAAAATTATCGCTCTAATTTTTTGTGTTGCTGTGTTGCCGCGTCGACAAATATTGCGAACATTTTTTGACGTTTTACTTCGTGAAATGTTTTCGGCAAATATGATAACTCGTGCTATTAAATTTTTCTATAAATATCTTCTCTAGCTTATTACTAGTTGTTAACGTAAATTGTAAATTGTGTATTGTGTTATATACGTAGTAGTATAATAATATAAAAATAACCTAAAAACACCACATAAGTTGACAACTCCCAATTTCAAAGCGAAGGCTGTGTGGAACCTATATAGGTTCGGGACAAGTTATACTCAGCTTTTAATGGTTTATAATACCTAACGTAATTACAACTAAAATTAAATACAATTGCATACGAAGCAGACAAATCAATTATTTCGTGTTAAATACACAAATGTACTTACATATGGTCATTCATCCCAAAGCAGGTAACACCTTATTCGGAAAATCAAAGATCTGAACTAGGTAGCACTATACATTATAATTCGTTGTCCTTAAAGTTCTCTCTACTTAAACAAGCAAACCTCAACTCAGTTATTAAACTTCTTAAATTAAAAATAAGGATTAAATACATAAATATATATTAATAAACACTTATATATACTAATATAATGATTCTTGAATAATTCACTGTTTACACAGTTAAGTAAAGTTAGCATTACTAGATGGGGGCCATTTCATCTGTTCTCGGCAACCTTAGAACGTAAAAGCGAGAGACTGGTAAAATGCAATATTGTCTGGCTTTACTCGTAGTGTGATTGGTCGAAGCGTACCAGAGAACTCTTTACATTGAAAACCATTCTATAAGTTACAATACCTATGGTTTAACGTATATTGTTTTTCTTGATTGTCATTGTCATTTATACCTACTTTGTTTTTTATTAGATGAGTCGCTTTGGAAATGCATTTTCATGTGACGAAAATGATGAAATTGAAAACAGAGGACAGGAAAATCTAATAAGTGACAATAAAACGTCCGAAGGCAATTAATTACAAAAGATAGTATTAAAATGAAAATAAAAAATTTTCGATAAAGTTTTAAGCACTAGTGATATTACATACAATCATTTGCAAAAAATGTGATTTCCAAGATTTTACAAAAATTTCGAATAATATTAATACATAATCTGTACAAAGTTTTTACAAAAATATATGATTTATTTGCACTTTTTAAAATCAACTTGCAATTTCAGTTGTTTAAACAAACATGTCTCCGATCTCGCCTGAAGTCCAAACTTGCTACTTTACGACCCCCTAAACTGTTCCCTTATTACGATTTTTAGCTTCACTTTTACTTCACTATAAGGTAAAGTGTGGAACATGGACGAACATTGTCGTGATATTAAATTCCTGTTCCTCTCTTGATGTAAAAACATGATTTATCGATTAGTTATTAGTTTATAGAACTTTATGCCTACTACAAAATAAATTTTGTTTTCAGGGTCCAATTACGGTTTGAGTGACACCATCAGCACAAAGTGACAGATAGTCTTACCAATATCCAGCTGTAATTTACCCCAAAATAAGGACAGTTTGCCAGTATTTCTGCGTAACGACGCCACAATAAAGTTTATCTTATGTGAGAAAGCGAGGGTCTGCTAACGCCGAAAAATCAAATTACCGTATTTCTAAAATTTTGATACTCAATGTCGAAATATCCTAAATCTAAGATAATAATCCAGCGGACCGGCGTAGTGACGCCTTCCTTCCCGGCGCCAAGGGGCGTCGTCGGTCGTCAGCGTTATCCTCTCAGTATCACGGAAGCAGTGGCGCGGATATATTATCCTATGTGGACTTTCAAATTGAACATTTGAGGTTAGTGCCGAATTCTGTAATAAAATAAAATGACGATTCTGAAGAAGTGAATAAAATTGTTTTTGTGGTGCGCTATTTATTGTGGAATTTTAAAACGTGAGTATATGGATTTATATTTTATACGCTACATCGAAGTAAATACTTTTTATTTAAATACCATGGTACGTAAAAAGTTCAGCTTATTGGGCAATAATTTATAGAATTTATTTCTAAACATTATATCTTATTTTTGGTACTGAATTTTGCCTGACAGTATATTAATGAGCGTTAGATGTACACCGGGTAACAACGAAGCTAGCTATTCAATTTTTTAATCTCTAATCCGTACCTTGGTATGTTAGTTCAAGTATATACTATACAGGGGGATTTGCAATTATAGGCCATATTTCATACTGACCAGTGACCATAGCCTGACATCGCATAAGATTGGTGATACAAGCCCGAAGGGAGCTTAAAAAAATCACTTGTTTCAAATATAGTCTTAAACGGTTTGAAATATTAAATTATAATTTTAGGCGGGAATGAAGTTCAGTAGCACTCATTTTGGGAGGGCATCCTAGAACGGTACCTACCCCCCTCTTTTTATTGGTTTTCTGTGGGAGTGGTCTCGTCTTATTTCACTAACATTTTTATTTTCAACATATGGAATAAATACCGACACGGAAAATATCATTTGGTTTAAAAGGATCAAGAAAAGTATTCTTATTAATATATAGTAGAATAAACCCTTTCGTTCCTCAGTAATTTTATTTTTTCTTCGAGCGTTCATTGCAAGAATAATTTGCATTTTTACCTTCCATAAAAATTTTGGTAATGAAATAATTTTCCAACGCTATGAAATTTCTGAATCTATACTAGATATAACTCTGCGTTGCCCGTATGAAATGTTTCTCAAACTTTATTTAGCCTTCTGGTTAAAATTTTATGGGTTTTATATTTTTCCCATATTTTGAAAACATTATATACTTCTATGTCAAAGAACAATGTTAAAAAAGGTATTTTTTGGCCCATTCGTAGTAAAGTGTGGAAGCCATCTTTTTTTTACTAATTTTGGGGTGTTGTATATGAGTTTGTCATCCGCATTTGGCTAAAAACATCGGCAAGACAGTAAAAAATAACCCTTATTTGGGGGTGGCATTGAAATTGATATTAGAACTTGTAACAAAAAGTTATTCTTTAGTGCAGGAATTCTTAGTTTCGTTAGGTACTTAAATAGAAAAAGAAGCAAACATTCTAAATTCACCCCCCCCCCCCCCCCCCCCCTCATTTCCCTCACCCTTCACCACCTATAAGAACGGTGTAAGTTATAATATCTAATATACCTACGGGTATTTATTTATTAAAAAAAACGAAACTCCTCCTTAAATGGCTATTATCAGGTTATAACATGATAACTTCTGAATACTCTTACGCGTCGTGGTTGTCTGGCTGGCTCCGAGGCAGGTTTCGGGGAGGTGCATATGTATATATGAATATTAATAAATTTTATTTGCTTGCTTGCTTTTGCCTTGCAAGCCAAAGGTCTTGTGTTCGAATCACTGACAAGGTGGTTGTTTTTTTTTTCATATATTTTTTTTCACAACAAAGTTGGTATAAGAAACCTTAAAATGTCCAAAAACTAACATAATTTACACGGAAAATGCGAAGAGTATCCTACAGAATGTGAAACAATTATATAAAAAGCTCAGTAAATCGGCGAAGAGTATAATGCTTTTTTCCTATTGCAAAAATTCATGGCAACTGTTTTATCTTCATTGACAGTTAAACCGTTTTTCAACAATACTTGGTCAATTGATTGGAAATAATAAAAAATTTATCTCGTAAATCCGCTGAATTTTCTGCATCAATTCCTAAAGTGGCATCGTCTGCATACATTACAACACAATTTGCAGAAATATACGTTGGTACGTTATTGACAAATAATAAAAATACAAGGGGACTCAGCACAGGTCCCTGCGGAACGCCAAGACCATATTTATCATAAAAAATATTTCCGATTTCAACTTATATTTTCCTGTACTTAAGATAAGAGATTATCCATGACAAGCCTATAGCATATAATTTTTTTTCAATAAAATCGAATTCAAGACAGTCGAAAGCTCGTGACATGTTGAAGAAAAGTGCTTCCACAGATTTATTATTTTCAATACATTTGTGTACATATTCAGAAAAATCATACGCTGCGGTTTCTGTGGATCTACCAGGGTAAAAGCCATTTTGACTCTTTGTTATTATATTATAATTAACTAAGATATACATTATTTTATTAAAAAACCGCTGCCCAAGGAATCACTACTTCCACATCCAGATTTTCTATCCAAGTCACTCACAAGGAAAAAATTTTGTATGTGGAAATAATTGCTTATGGAACTTTAATAATATAATTTTTGAAATCCTCAAAAACCTATAAAACGATACCCCACATCGGTAGTGGGGTGGGGTGGTGATAGGGGGTGGTAGTGGGGGTGGATGAAGTAAAAAAATATTTTGAGGTTTCTGGTTCTTGTACACACACTAAATAATAATTTTTTTTCATCCCCTTTAATAATGGGGTTGGGGTGGCCAAAATTTTTTTTGAGACCTTAGCTTCTCTTTAATATACTAAATACCAGTTTTCTGGACTCTTACCTGTTTAATTTACCTATTTACCCCAAATTTACCCCAATTTACCCCCAAACCTTCGATGGAACAAGATAAAAATATAATCTAGTTCCAGATCACGTTAAAATACATACGTGTACCAAATTTCAAGTCAATATCTTAAACGGTTCCAGAGTAAACGTGCGCACAAAATAAAGTTACAGACCGACAGACAGAAATTTTTTTTTCGTTCAAACTTAAAATATCGACGTTTCATGACGTTCTAAGCCTATTTGAACAATAAAAATTTTTAAAAATTTTTTTGTCGTTACTATACTTCCACTGGATGTGGAAGTAATTATTCTTTTGATAACTTTACATAATACAGTTAGAATAGGAAATTCTCCAAGCTCAATAGAACGATTTACTATATATTGGTAGGAATACAGTCAATGCCACACGAGTCAGTATTTCTCAAATTATCTATTGCAGCGATAATTTCTTTTTCAGTTGCCGATGTAAAAAGAAGGAATTTGAATTCGTGACCATAGTAGTACACTCGGTGGATATGTTAGCACCAAAGTGAATTTTTATTTTATTATCAGCTGCCACTGAAAAGAATTCGCCAAGGTTACTATATAAATTTATCAGAAGTAAGGTTATTTTCGATACTAATTTCTGGACTTTCTTTAGGCTTAACTTTCCCAGTTTCCTTTCGTACTATGTTCCACTAAAAAGTTCAATTGTATTAAAGTTTGAACACTGAGTTAGTTATTTTATGACTTGTAATTGAATAGAAACGTCGTAACATATTGTTTCCTATCATTCTTTATATGCGTATTTTACTGATATACATTTCATAATTTTTACCTAAACACATTATTTTATGAAAATGTAATCGTAACGAATAGCAATCTAGCAGTTATACTTTAGACCCATGTCGCAGATTCGAGACACAAAAAAGCTAGACTTAGTTTTTACCGATGTGTAATTTATTTACCAAGTTGACTCATAAAATTAAAAATCTGATGCTAATAAGATTCACAAAAAACCTACTTAGTGCCTTATGAGGTGCAACAATTGTATAAAAAATTCAATAAATCGGTGAAGATTATAATGTTTACTTTAGTTATTATTCTAGAAAATCAATTTCATCATAAATCAAACATTTTGAAACATTTCTAGTTTAATACAATATCCAATATATATAATACATGGATTTAGACCAACTAAATCAACAGAAACTTCTATTGAATACTTTTTAAAGAATATATATGAAGAGCTAGATGAAGGTAGATATGTTGTATCTCTATTTTTCTATTTATCAAATGCTTTCGATAATGTGGATAAGAATATTCTCTCGCAAAAATTAGAAAATATTGGTATTAGAGGGAGTCTCCTAAGTTGTATTAACTCCTAGATGGAAAATCGAAAGCTAGTGATAATTTGTAATGATTGTAGATCGGATATCCATGACGTAACTCTGGGTATTCCGCAAGGTTCAATTTTGAAGCCTCTGTTATTTTTGCTATACGTTAACGATCTACCAGACTACATTCATCATGACATTACCACGATATTTGCAGATGATACCACTGTCTCAGAATCAGCTGCTACCCAGTAGGAACTTAACCTTAAAATTCATACTACACTTAACGATGTACACGCTTGGTGCCAGAGAAACAAGCTAATTTTAAATAACGATAAAACCATTTTTGTAAATTTTAACTAAAGGAGAACATTAACCTGTGATAATCTTGCCTTCTCTTAAACAACCAAGTTCTTAGGTACGTTCATTGACAATAGTTTGATATGGGACTCACACATTGACTATGTATGTAAACTGCTTAATAAAGCGTACTTTGCAATCTTACAGTTAAGACACAATTGCCGAGACTGGTCTTTTAAGTGTATATTATGCTTTAGCATATTGGCCTGGGGGAGATTGACTCATCTGCAGAGAGCCTTTGTATCCCAGAAAATATTACTAAGACTGATTTTTAATTTAAAGAGCAGAGAAAGCTGTAAAGGTATTGAATCGCAATTTTCTTTTTTTACCCTCTTTAATAGTGGAGTAGGGGTGGCATAGTTCCAGATGTCGTTATAATAATAGGTGTACCAAATTTCAAATCAATATCATAAACCGTTTCAGAGTAATCGTGTTCACAAAAGAAGTTCAAGACAGACAGAGAGATAGGCAGAATTTTTTTTCTCAATCTTAAAATCTCGACGTTTCATTACATTTTAATTCTATTTTAATATGAAAAAAAAACACTTTTTATTTCCACTACATGGATATGGAAGTAAAAAGTCTGACACTGTCACCTGCTATACACTAACCATTCAGTTACAACAAAAACAGTTTATTCTTATAAACATAAGAAATAACTTTAAACAATTCCTGTCATTTCCATTACCTACTAGATTATTTCTCAGGTAATCGTCAACTTATCTCTGATAATAGAATTCTTGTCTGCAGACTTCTAAAAAATGCCAACGAACAATACACAAACAGAGACAATTTTATTAAATATCAGACTGTTAAAAAAGTGTCAAAGTGCTATTTAAAACAATTAAGTAGGCGTCGCGTCGTCCGGTGAACTGCTGGGAAATACCGTTCTTTTATGGAAATATGAGACTACGCAATTTTAAAAAGTTTGTCATGAAATAATAAAGGCAAAGAGTGGCGTTTTATTCAGGTAATTTCAACATGGAAGCAAATATGAGGTTCTGCTTAAATTATTTTTAAAACTAACAACCTTTAGACTTGATTGAATTTTCTCGTAAGTGAGTTTAATTGAAGTAGACTTAAATTAGTAAATTAAACAGGAAGAGCTGGTTCCAGCTAACTGAATCTCTAGAAGTAATTTCCATTTTATGAAATTCAAGTTATATTTAAAATTTTAATTATAAAATATTAAATAATTATAAAACTGGAATTTACTTCCAATTTCATTCATTTCCTTGTTATCAGACGCGATCTTTTATATAGCAACCATTAATTTGGAAACTATAAAATATTTTGTATGCTACCAGACATGTAATTACTTTTATTAGACCTATTGGACGAGAGCTGATCACAGAAGGAAACGCAATTGGCATACAATTGAGATTAATTGTTATTCAAACTCATTAAAACTGATGTCACTGATAAGAACGTTATTTTATTCGTTTGAACAGCTAGCATTATATTCTTAATATATTTTTTTAGAGCGATCCAACCTGTCAGTATGTTTTTCAAAAATCACATCGTTCTTTCTCGATAGTGGTGACCACTACATTTCAAATATTATTTTTCATGCTTTTCTCTGAATTAATATTTCTTTGGAGTGACCATCCAGTATATATTTCACTGAAAGTTTCTTCCTCAAAATATAATTTTTCATCATTTTTTTAATTAATTATTTATTAGGATGACCATCCTGTAGATCTTTCACTAAAAGTATAGCAATTTTCATACTTGACAGTTTTGTTAACTATATGCAAACATTATTTTGATGTGTTATAATTTTTCTATTTTTTTTTTTTCACTGAAAGTATATTCCATTGCTTTATTGGCAATTACGTCAACTACATACCAATATTAATATCAAATTAAGGGTCACTTTTTTAAAATTTGTTTGTTAACGACATATTAGACAATATCACTCTTAACTATCTTTTATATGCGCATGATTTAAAACTATTTTGCAATGTTGCGTGTGAATATGATTGCCTTGAATTGCAAAATAATATTGATCGCATTAATAGATGGTTTACAATAAATAAATTACCTTTGAATTAAGTAAAATGTATCATTATGACATTTACAACTAAACATAATGTTATTCTATTTGATTACAAATTGAAAAATCACACACGTTCCCGTCCTGACACTTTTTGTGACTTGGGTGTGACATTCGATAGAAGATTAACATTTGTAAAACACATCAGTAAAAGTTATAGAACACTGGGTTTTGTCGTTAGAAACTCCGCACATTTTAGTAAGGTAAATACATTGAAACAATCAAACACTACTTTTGTTAGACCACATCTTGAGTATGCTTCAATAATATGGTGTCCACACTCAAAGAAATAGTATGGGTAAATTCAACAAAAAAAAATGGTTAACTAACAATATCGTTAATTTTGTTAAACCAAACTATATTGATGGTAATTTTAAACAAGAGGTGATTGTTATTTTAATTAATAAAAAGTTGTCGTACAACAAAACAAACATTAACTTAAAAAATAGATGAATAAGACTATTATTTTGTTCGTCTGACTATTATTTTGTTGAATTCTGTCAAATTAAACTAGATAATAGTATATTTTATTTTTAACTATTATCGAATTGTAATTCTAACCCAGTATTAGTTCGCTGTACTATTGTACTTGGTAGACAAACCAATATTATTGGCGTCTTCTAGAAGTTCTAAAAGAATTACCATAAAATTTGCTTGCTTACCACGTAGTCTATTACAGAAATTATTCCCAGATGACGCCACATACAAATCACTAACAATAATCCATCATGCATTATCTTGCACTCTTATGAATTTATAGAAAATTAATAACATGATTGCAGTGTTCAAATTCTCTCAGGGATCATCGATATATTTGGATGGATCTTATAAACGATATCTAATCTTTGGTTTGGGTGGTCTGATGTCTCAATACTGAGATTTTGGCTAACCAAAAAAAACTTCATCATACAATAAAGTGTAGATCAACCTAAAAATTAGTTGGTGAACAAAAAAACAAAGTCGTTGTACTATTTAATTGTAGACCAAATTGAAAATGGTTAGTGAACATAAAAAAATGTCATTGTACTATTTAATTTGTTACAAGAAGATAGATATGATTATTAAACGAAAACAAATAAAGTTGTTGACTATTCTTTACTGATTGATTTAACTATGAAACTAGATAGGCGCGATTTCATATGCTCTTTTTGGTTGAATTTACCTATCATTTTCTTTGAGTGCAGTTTATAATGTATACAATATACATACAAGATTTGGAAAGGACTCAACGTCAATTTCTAAAATATGCGTCTTTTAAGACTGATGAAACCTATCCTGCTATTGGTTACCCACATCAAGAATTACTCTCTAAGTTTTCCCTAGAAAACCATAGACACCGATCACATTTGATTTTCTTATATAAAATTTTATATGATAATATCGACTGTGGAGAAAATTTAAGTATGCTTAATTTCCAAATCCCAAGGGCGGCCTCTAGGCACAACAATTTATTTTACTTGCCAGTTTCAAGAACAAATGTAAAGAAATTTTCTTGTATTCAGCAAATGTATAATATATATAATAATTTGAATACTTCTAGATATTTCACCTGCAGTACTGCAAACATAAAAAAAATGTCTCCAGCTTAAATTTATTTTTGTTCTTTCTTGTTGACTTGCGAACTATTAAACTCAATTTAGAGTGTACTCCTTATATTCACTTTGTTTTGTATATAACAAATGCATTGTATATTAGTTTAATTTAGTTTACTTTAGTTTAGTTCATTAGTTTAATTCAGATATATGAATAATGTTTATATATCTTTTTGTTCATAATCAAGATAAGTATTGAATTATTTTGTATTTTCCTATTCTGTAATTCTGTTTCACCTCTTGAATTTCGTACCAAATAAATAAATAAATAAATAAATAAATAAATAAATAAATAAATAAATAAATAAATAAATAAATAAATAAATAAATAAATAAATAAATAAATAAATAAATAAATAAATAAATAAATAAATAAATAAATAAATAAATAAATAAATAAATAAATAAATAAATAAATAAATAAATAAATAAATAAATAAATAAATAAATAAATAAATAAATAAATAAATAAATAAATAAATAAATAAATAAATAAATAAATAAATAAATAAATAAATAAATAAATAAATAAATAAATAAATAAATAAATAAATAAATAAATAAATAAATAAATAAATAAATAAATAAATAAATAAATAAATAAATAAATAAATAAATAAATAAATAAATAAATAAATAAATAAATAAATAAATAAATAAATAAATAAATAAATAAATAAATAAATAAATAAATAAATAAATAAATAAATAAATAAATAAATAAATAAATAAATAAATAAATAAATAAATAAATAAATAAATAAATAAATAAATAAATAAATAAATAAATAAATAAATAAATAAATAAATAAATAAATAAATAAATAAATAAATAAATAAATAAATAAATAAATAAATAAATAAATAAATAAATAAATAAATAAATAAATAAATAAATAAATAAATAAATAAATAAATAAATAAATAAATAAATAAATAAATAAATAAATAAATAAATAAATAAATAAATAAATAAATAAATAAATAAATAAATAAATAAATAAATAAATAAATAAATAAATAAATAAATAAATAAATAAATAAATAAATAAATAAATAAATAAATAAATAAATAAATAAATAAATAAATAAATAAATAAATAAATAAATAAATAAATAAATAAATAAATAAATAAATAAATAAATAAATAAATAAATAAATAAATAAATAAATAAATAAATAAATAAATAAATAAATAAATAAATAAATAAATAAATAAATAAATAAATAAATAAATAAATAAATAAATAAATAAATAAATAAATAAATAAATAAATAAATAAATAAATAAATAAATAAATAAATAAATAAATAAATAAATAAATAAATAAATAAATAAATAAATAAATAAATAAATAAATAAATAAATAAATAAATAAATAAATAAATAAATAAATAAATAAATAAATAAATAAATAAATAAATAAATAAATAAATAAATAAATAAATAAATAAATAAATAAATAAATAAATAAATAAATAAATAAATAAATAAATAAATAAATAAATAAATAAATAAATAAATAAATAAATAAATAAATAAATAAATAAATAAATAAATAAATAAATAAATAAATAAATAAATAAATAAATAAATAAATAAATAAATAAATAAATAAATAAATAAATAAATAAATAAATAAATAAATAAATAAATAAATAAATAAATAAATAAATAAATAAATAAATAAATAAATAAATAAATAAATAAATAAATAAATAAATAAATAAATAAATAAATAAATAAATAAATAAATAAATAAATAAATAAATAAATAAATAAATAAATAAATAAATAAATAAATAAATAAATAAATAAATAAATAAATAAATAAATAAATAAATAAATAAATAAATAAATAAATAAATAAATAAATAAATAAATAAATAAATAAATAAATAAATAAATAAATAAATAAATAAATAAATAAATAAATAAATAAATAAATAAATAAATAAATAAATAAATAAATAAATAAATAAATAAATAAATAAATAAATAAATAAATAAATAAATAAATAAATAAATAAATAAATAAATAAATAAATAAATAAATAAATAAATAAATAAATAAATAAATAAATAAATAAATAAATAAATAAATAAATAAATAAATAAATAAATAAATAAATAAATAAATAAATAAATAAATAAATAAATACATACATACATACATACATACATACATACATACATACATACATACATACATACATACATACATACATACATACATACATACATACATACATACATACATACATACATACATACATACATACATACATACATACATACATACATACATACATACATACATACATACATACATACATAAATACATAAATACATAAATACATAAATACATAAATACATAAATACATAAATACATAAATACATAAATACATAAATACATAAATACATAAATACATAAATACATAAATACATAAATACATAAATACATAAATACATAAATACATAAATACATAAATACATAAATACATAAATACATAAATACATAAATACATAAATACATAAATACATAAATACATAAATACATAAATACATAAATACATAAATACATAAATACATAAATACATAAATACATAAATACATAAATACATAAATACATAAATACATAAATACATAAATACATAAATACATAAATACATAAATACATAAATACATAAATACATAAATACATAAATACATAAATACATAAATACATAAATACATAAATACATAAATAAATAAATAAATAAATAAATAAATAAATAAATAAATAAATAAATAAAATAAATAAATCATTTTTCTGCGCCAAATAGTTTTGTATGTATAGCGCCTACATATAGACATATAAACACCAGATCGACATACAGACAGACAGACTGACAGAATTCAAAGAACGTAATTTTAAATCTACATACTCTAAAACTGAAAATCTGAGGAAATCTTGGATAATGATTTTTCACGATTAAAAATATAAAAACAAGATATCAAATTTGTTAAGTTCTTCTTTTAACATTAGTAACCAAGGTGCAAAAGCATTTTTCTGAAATCGATAGGCACTGTCTACATTTTCGGCGCGATTTCAGGTCGAAAACTGTACAATTCCAGTATTTCAGTCCGTTGCTAAGAAACTATCAGAAAACAGACCGGAAAAGATCCGTTGCCAAGCAACGATCAACAAAATCGTACGGGAATATTACTTTCCCGGCCTAGGGCGGGAAAGTAACATTCCTGTACGGTATTTTATGTATATTTTAGACAGTATACAGGAGATTTAATTTATTCTTAAATGTTTTTATTCTGTTACAAGGAGTAAGTCTACTTTCATACAAGTTAACAGTAAATAAAAGAGGCTGTGCGACATTCTACACATTTTAACTCATTTATTTAGGCAGTTTTATTAAAAAGCTGATATCCCTATACAGGGTATTCCTTAATGACGTTCTAATATTTCAGGGAGACAAACCAACTCACATTAAAATTGCATTTATTAATAAGCAGTTAGATTGAAATGAAGAAATGTTATGCATTAATACAAATTCCTTAATTTATAGTAATATTGATTGTGATTTCAGAAAAAATAGTATGTGTACTTCGGTGTGAAAGCACATTCCCGGACTTCGATACTTTCATCGTCATCCGGGAATGTATTGCTTTCACACCTAAATACACAATATAATTTGAAAAGCATGTATCCCCATTCAACAATATCATTAATGATTCTGTATTTTTTTATTTTGCTTTCTGCCTCTTTTGTTATATCACGTTCTATGAAAATAATATGGATATTGAAAATAACAAAAATATACTAAAAACTGTATATTTAATATACACAAAACATACAAAATTTCTAATAAAACTTTGCGAAAGAAAACAGATTCGATTTCCCAAATGTCAACAAAATGTATTACTTTTATTTTTTACCATTAATTATTTTTATTTATTTGCTTTTATCATGATTAGAGAATATTATTTAGGTATTATGCAAATCACAACTTACACAC
Organism: Rutpela maculata; assembly: GCA_936432065.2. Taxonomy (NCBI): domain Eukaryota; kingdom Metazoa; phylum Arthropoda; class Insecta; order Coleoptera; family Cerambycidae; genus Rutpela; species Rutpela maculata. Next base: position 177,245,393 of record OW386288.2, read on the forward strand.
TTTTTTATTTATTATGAAAATACCTACTTTCTGTATATTGTTGCCCTAATCTGGGCACGCTAATATACTAGTTAGGTAAATACTTTAAAACACTCATTATTGGAGAACCAATCAAAACAACTACTCTTCTAGCTAATACTGACGAAGTATTGAATTACATGATAGGATTCTTAGCATTTTAAAGAAAAAATATATTGAAAATACTTAAATCATTCATTTACATTTAGTCATTCACACCTTTTTTATTTAATATGAAATTATTTGCTTTCTGTATATTGCTACCTTAATCGGGTCACGCTAATATACTACTTGGGAAAACACTTTAAAACACTCATTATTGGAAAACCAATCAAAACAACTACTCTTCTAGCTAATACTGACGAAGTATTGAATTACATGATAGGATTCCTGGCATTTTAAGGCAAAAAAATATATTGAAGATACTTAAATTATTTAGTGAAATTCAGTCATTCACAAGAATTATTGAACCTTACATTCTATTTCAACTCTAGAAAAGTTGTACAAGTTTTTTCGAACTCGTTAGTTCTCATCAGTAGAGTATAGAAACATTCATTCATTATTTACAAGCCTATTCTTGATTTATTTTTTACCATTACTTATTTTTATTTATTTGCTTTTATCATGATTAGAGAATATTATTTAGGTATTATGCAAATCACAACTTACACACTTTTTTATTTATTATGAAAATACCTACTTTCTGTATATTGTTGCCCTAATCTGGGCACGCTAATATACTAGTTAGGTAAATACTTTAAAACACTCATTATTGGAGAACCAATCAAAACAACTACTCTTCTAGCTAATACTGACGAAGTAATGAATTACATGATAGGATTCTTAGCATTTTAAAGAAAAAATATATTGAAAATACTTAAATCATTCATTTACATTTAGTCATTCACACCTTTTTTATTTAATATGAAATTATTTGCTTTCTGTATATTGGTACCTTAATCGGGTCACGCTAATATACTACTTGGGAAAACACTTTAAAACACTCATTATTGGAAAACCAATCAAAACAACTACTCTTCTAGCTAATACTGACGAAGTATTGAATTACATGATAGGATTCCTGGCATTTTAAGGCAAAAAAATATATTGAAGATACTTAAATTATTTAGTGAAATTCAGTCATTCACAAGAATTATTGAACCTTACATTCTATTTCAACTCTAGAAAAGTTGTACAAGTTTTTTCGAACTCGTTAGTTCTCATCAGTAGAGTATAGAAGCATTCATTCATTATTTACAAGCCTATTCTTGATTTATATTTTACCATTAATTATTTTTATTTATTTGCTTTTATCATGATTAGAGAATATTATTTAGGTATTATGCAAATCACAACTTACACACTTTTTTGGTAAAAAATAAATCAAGAATAGGCTTGTAAATAATGAATGAATGTTTCTATCCTCTACTGATGAGAACTAACGAGTTCGAAAAAACTTGTACAACTTTTCTAGAGTTGAAATAGAATGTAAGGTTCAATAATTCTTGTGCATGACTGAATTTCACTAAATAATTTAAGTATCTTCAATATATTTTTTTGCCTTAAAATGCCAGGAATCCTATCATGTAATTCAATACTTCGTCAGTATTAGCTAGAAGAGTAGTTGTTTTGATTGGTTTTCCAATAATGAGTGTTTTAAAGTGTTTTCCCAAGTAGTATATTAGCGTGACCCGATTAAGGTACCAATATACAGAAAGCAAATAATTTCATATTAAATAAAAAAGGTGTGAATGACTAAATGTAAATGAATGATTTAAGTATTTTCAATATATTTTTTCTTTAAAATGCTAAGAATCCTATCATGTAATTCAATACTTCGTCAGTATTAGCTAGAAGAGTAGTTGTTTTGATTGGTTCTCCAATAATGAGTGTTTTAAAGTATTTATCTAACTAGTATATTAGCGTGCCCAGATTAGGGCAACAATATACAGAAAGTAGGTATTTTCATAATAAATAAAAAAGTGTGTAAGTTGTGATTTGCATAATACCTAAATAATATTCTCTAATCTAGTATTACTTTTATATTTTTATTCTTATGTGTACATAATTTGTCCATATACACATCTTTCCAATAAAACTTTGATGGACTAAACAGATTCGGTTTCCGACCCTTCCAAACGTAGAGGTTATTTTCCAGTAAAATACTAGATAATTGTGTTACTTTGTAGATTCCAGGACATTATTTTTAGAAGAAAATACATGTGGAGAATAGAAAAATAAAAAAGAAATCAACTAATTTATTTTGAATGGCACTAGTAGTAAACCGTTTTTTTTATGATTTTTGGGTGACCCAATGAGATGTTACCAGAGTTCTGAAAAGAAAAATAATAATTTAAGAGTAAAGCAGCATATACTTTTTCGTAGGTAACACCCTGTTGAAATGCAAGTTTTTAAACAATCTTCTTTATTTTCAACCATTACATAGTTTTGGTGGAAAATACGATTAAACTTTGATATTTACTTTTATTATTCAAAACAAAAACGAACTAATACATGTTTTAAAAGAAGATACTTCGGTTATTTGTTTGGCAACATTCTGCTGATGCCGTGGGGTTCACTCGAGACGAAAATATTTTTTAATGAATTTCCAAACCACAACTTGAAAACATGCCTGTCAACGAATGAGAATTCTTGTTTTTCATTCTACTGATATTCATCGCACACGCTTCCACTGCGTATACAGGAGATTTAATTTGTTCTAAAATGTTTTTATTCTGTTACAAGGAGTACGTCACCTTTCATACAAGTTAACAGTAAATAAAAGAGGCTGCGTGATATTCTACATGTTTTAACTCACCTATTTTGGGCATATTATTAAAGAGCTGATATATTCATCTCTTATACAGGGTGTTTCATTGAGTTTATTTAATTTTTTCGCTGTTTTTATTCGAATATCTCACTAAATATGGTGAATTATACAAATGTGGAAGTGGTCTCTATATGGTCTCACAGATGGTAATGCAACAAAAGTCAGAAGTATGCATCAGGAAAGATATTCTAATAATGCCTTGATATTCTAATCGTGCTAATCGTGCTAATCGAGCCTTGCCAGAAAACCTATCCTAACCTAACCTAACCTCCTGATAACATAGATATTGCATTTCTACCAAGAAAATTGCCAACCCTCAAATAATTCATGAAAAATCACAGTTTTATTCTATTATTAAGAATTTATTACCACATTAGAAAATACTCAGACTCGTATTAAAATCATAGCACAATTTATTTTCTAGTATCCCTAGACAGCCGTACTATTTCGGTAAATAAACTTCGTCCTTCTCTAAAATTTCATTAAACTTGGAAACTTTTAAATATTTTGCAATGTTCATAATTGCTGAGGTATCACCTGGACGAACAAGTTCTAAGAAATTAAGTTTAAAATTAACTTCAGCGTAATTAAAGCAAGCTGGCGATTTAATGTATCTATTTACTAAAATGCATTAATTAAAAATGCAAAAAATACGGGTTTATTAGTGCCTGAAAAGTTTTATACTTGTCTTAATCATTAAGGCAAATATTAAGTAATATTGCCGAGTTTTATTCAATTAAGAGAGAAATTAATAGTAATAAGAAATTGCATAAAATTATGTCTGAACTTTTTTATCGAATATAAACAGAGACAGATATTTAAGATTCCATTAATATCCATGATACTGCCTTGTAAATTTAAGTAGTTGAGAAAATTTTCACTTTTGACTGACTTCAAAAGAGGAAGGTTATTCATTTTACAGATACCTATGTTCATGTCTTTGTAAATTTATCTGCACATAAGTCGAGAGTCAGGTTGGATCGATTTTTGAAAACTTTTCGATATGTAATTTTTAATTTCCCCACTTACCCCAATTAGATTTTAGATATTATTATTAAGAAATTTTCGAGAAATAAAGTTTCATTTGGAAGTGTGGAATGTTAATATCATAATATTTTCTTTAACTATATAGAACCAAATAAAAGAACTCTAGAAAGGAAGTAAAATATTTTATGTAAGATTTGAACCTCTCTCAAAAAAATCTGCAAAAGTATATATACGAAACTACCCTCTCTGTTTGGCACCCTTCATTTAATAAATATTTTTTCTGTTGGGTGACCACTCTATATATTTTTCAATAAAACAAATCAGATTTTCTCCTGGAAATAATGATAATTACATTACAAATATTATTTTTCTCCGTCGTGTCTTTAGAAATTATTTTTATAGAGAGACCACACTGTATATTTTTCACTAAAAGTATGTGCTTCTCGGTAATATTGTTAGCTAAATTCCAGGTATTATTTCCACCAGAATTTCTCATTTAAATATTTTTTGGGTGACCACACTGTATATTTTCCATTAAAGTATAGTTGGTTTCATCCCTGATAGTTATATTATTAACTATATGCGAAAGATTGATCGGCGCCACATTTTCTTCGTTAATTATTTTTTAAGTATAGTTGGTTTCATCCCTGAACGTTATTGTCCTGTCATGTTTGTCTTTAATTATCCTATTTTTTGTATGTTTTGATAATAACTACCAATTATTATTCCCCGTCAAAAAGTGTTGTATACCTACCGCCAACAGTCAGAAGACCGACAGATAGACATGGGTGAAATGACAGACAGACTGACGTAGCTAAAAGACCTTAGTTTTAATAATCTGCTGCATAATTCGGAACGTGAAAATCTTGAAAAAATCGGATAATGATTTTCTAACGACTTAATACAGTGTGACCCACTTAAAATGGGAGTACCGTTACAACTTTTTTATTTTTTCCAATTAGAACCAAATTTTACTCAAATATAGAATTAATTAGGATCTACTTATGACCAATGAAATATTCGCCTCCTGCAAATGAACAAAAGGTTAAGTTGTTGGTAATCCAAGTACCATTTTTTTGCATCAAATCATTAAAATATTTTATGCTGCATTTTTGCATGTATGGATAATGAATCATAATGAATCATACAGTCATGCTCTACTAGTTGTTTCGTCTGAACTTGTAGTGTTGGCAATCATTGAAAAATTAATAAAATAGTCAACAGACTTGATAGCCCAGTCGATAAAGATATTTACCCAGAAAAATTTGCAAACTGAATATATATATATTTTTTAATGAGTTCGTGAAAGTGTATAGAATAATATCCTGAAAAGTTTACATTTCGCTCGAATGCAAAACATAAAAAAAAAGTGAAAAAAAAATTTTCCATCCATTTTTTCACAATTTTGAAATTAAATCGAGCTAGAAAAAAATTAAAAATGCAAATGGATAGATCACGTATTTATGAACAAAGAATGTCCTAACAAAATTTAAAAGCCTTTCAAAAAAATTCTTTCTTCATTGAGAACTGTTAAAAAGTATGTACACTTCATGATTATTATGGTTTATTAAGTTGTAGTAACGGGAATACCAAAGAAGTACATCTCAAATAATTTTAATTTCCTTCCTGGATTATTTTTTTGATAAATATATGTATTGGAGGCTGTAACTTGTCGAGAAATTGACTCGTGGAAAAAATAAAATATCACTATTTCGGAAAAAATGTATATTTTTCGAATGTTCAAAGACAAAATCGTTTACTTGTATGCATTTTTTCGATAATATAATCAATCACATCATGAAAAGAAATTGCTGATTTTCACGATCTTATCCTTATAACTATGAAAATATCTTTGATTGTTTTGAATATAAATTCTGGAACTTTTCCAATACATTAACAAATGTATAAGGAATTCATTGGATATAGCTGAAATGTGGATAGGTGTACCTGTAATAAATACAATACAGTAAAGTGACGTAAAAATTCATGTGAGCGATTCAACGGCTGTGTGGTGTCTGTACATGCGTTCATAATTATATATTTTCCCTACATACTCACTCTTAATCCTCCTATTCACTAAGAAAAATGTTAAAAATGTGTAATCAGAAAGAGAAAAAACCTTTTTTACTCGATAGAACAGCTAAGAATTTTTAGAGGTTCTATAGAATGCATTTAACCGTCCGTTGGCTGCGCAGAGTGGCAAAGTTTCTTCACTATTTTTTTCCAGGAATACCGTGCCTTTGGCGATGCATTTTAGTAGAATATTTTTTGTTCAGAAACACGTGGTCTAATGGATGAAAATATATTTTTTTGCACTTTATTTTTATGTTCTGCATCCGAGCGAAATGTAAACTTTTCAGGATATTATTCTATATACTTTCAGGAACTCATTAAAAAAAATTATTCAGTTTGCAAATTTTCGTGGGTTTCACTGTAAAATGTTCTCTGTCGTCTGCGCTATGATACCTTTTACTATTTCTGATATGCAACCTTCAATATTCAATATTCAAAATTCTTCTTCTTCTTATTCAGAATGACTCGCAGATATATTGCATTATTCTAGCTAGCTTTTTTGCTATGTGGTACGTTTGACAGCATTACTCCATCTGTCGTGGTTGCCTGTGAGACGCACAGCTTCACTAAAGCATCTTTTCTGCCTTGCAATGTGGTATATTTAATGTTTTTTACTATGGTTCCTTTGGGTGTAGCTTTTTTAGTTCTGATGGGTGCGACCTTGGTGGAAGACAATAAAAACCAGTGAGGTTTTTACCTGTATTAAGCCAATTGTTTATTTTACACAACAATTTCAGTTTCTTCGTTCTTGAATTAGTTAACTAGACAAGGCTAAAACCTCACCTTGATATGAAAAAAATTTCCCATTCGATTTTTTTGCATATTCCCGTTCGTGACCCCGAGTGCGAGTAGCGAGTGCGCGCGCCCACGGCTGAGAAAGAACGCGCACCCAGCTAAAAACGTCTACTTAACAATTAAAAATTTAAGCTTTAGAATGAAATAATCTGCACTTACTCCTCAGGATTTTGTTACTGGATGTTCAAAGATTATGTAAGAATTTTGGCGAACTCAACAAAATTCATTTTTTAATAATGTGTTTCAACCTCGAACATTTCCGTTTTTGCATCGGAAACGATCAACTTTACGAAAAAATAACACGAGACCTTTTTTTGTTTAAAATGGCCAGAAACACATTAAAAAAGACATTCCTTCAGGTCAAAAATTACAATTTGTTTAAAAAAAAATAGTTTAAACAAATGGGGACCAGATTTTCGCAAACTCTTCGTACTTATTCAGGGGCATGACCTGAACGTGAATATGCAAAAATATCGAATGGGAAAATTTTTTCATACGAAGGCGAAGTTTTAGCCTTGTCTAAATAGTTTATGTAATCTAACGTACACTTTGATTTGTCTATAATTAGAAACTTCCTTTTGTCTCTGAAACTTAATAAATAGTTCCAAATAACCGGCTGTTCGATTCGATAATTATATTCATTCTTCTAGAGTCTAGAATAAGTAATTGAAATTATTGATTTCTTGATGAAAATCTCGAACTCATCGCGCATTAATGTTTTCAATTTAAATTTTCATTATGGTCTGCTACTTCTTTTTCATTTAGTTCTGGTAAATTTGTCATCTTTTTTAGGGCTTATTTTATTCAGACTACATCGTTCCCTAAAATCCTAGAGAAAATGGCCAATAAATGAATAACTTTATTCGGATATTGTTCCCATTACATCCTCCGTCATTTCTTTATTAATATGAATCGAGGGCTTTGTGCTACCGCAGCCGGTGGTTGGGTCTCACCCACTGAAATTAGAGTCTGCTACAAAAAATGTAAAAAGATGAAGTAGGGTTCTGAAAATTAATGATTCCGCTCTCGTCTTCAGTGATTAGCTAAAAAAAAATATGCAAAAAAATTGGCTAGTCTTTCATCCTATACTTCTTATGCGGACTAATGAAACGAAATTGCAAATGTATTGACAATCGGAAAGTTTTTCCCAATGTTAGTAACAAAGTTTATATTTTTCAATACTGAGTGTTATTCAGAAACGTCACGTGCATATTGTACAATCCTGTAGACAAAAGTCATCTAACAATTAGAATATTAATACAGCTGGCAATAAAAGTTGAAATTCGCTAAGTAGTATAGGCGAGAAATAGAAGAGGATTTTTTGAAAGTCAGTTCCCAAAGGAGTAAAACCGCCATTAAACTATTAAAATACTTTTTATCCCAAAACGGTTAGTTTTTTGGAAAATGTTTGTAAACAACCATAAAATTATAAATAATGAGACAAGAAATCGATGGATATTGCAAATGGATTTAATAATTTTTTCATAGACTCTGTTTACCAACTTACTTCAAATACTCCAGTAAATACAAATGATTTTAAAAGTAAAATGTCCTATAATGAAAATACATTTTATCTCTCTGCCATATATATTGAAGAAGTTTTTAAAATATTGTTAACAGTCTGTTAAAAAAAATCATCGGGACCAGATGAGATTCCATGTTGCCTTTTGAATGATATTGCCGAATTTATAATTTACCCTCTGACTCACTTGATAAATATATCATTTGAAAGTGGATGTTTCCCAGAACAGTTAAAAGCAGTATTAGTAGTTCCAGTATATAAAAGAAAATGACCCCCAACGATATTATAAACTACAGACCTATAGCCCTCCTTTCAGTATTTTCTAAGATATTCGAGGATTTAAAATAAAACTGCTATATTTTTTTAGAGGAAAATAATATACTGACTACAAGACAATACGGATTTTGCAAAAACAACTCTACACAAAATGCAGTACTTTCCTTTTATGGTAAAATCTTAGAAAATTTTAATAATAACTTGAAACAAGCTGGTATATTTTTTGACTTCTCACTTGCGTTTGATACTATAAATCATGCCCTATTATTAAAAAAACTCGAATCATATGGAATTCGCAATGTAGCATTATCGTGGGTTAAGTCATAACAGGAAAATCATAAACTTGAAAACATGACTATATAATACATGACTATATAATACATGATTGAGACTTGTTTGTATATTATCTGCTTTAATTCGGGTGGTATAAGATTGTACAGTTTTATGCCAATATAGTAATATACTCTCTGATCAATGGTCTTACTTTTACTTCCACGTCCAGTGGAAGTATAGTAACGACAAAAAAATTTTTAAAAATTTTTATTGGCCAAATAGGCTTAAAATGTCATGAAACGTCGAGATTTTAAGTTTGAGCGAAAAAAAAAATTTCTGTCTGTCTGTCGGTCTGTCTGTCTGTCGGTCTTTCGGTCTGTCTGTAACTTTTTTTTGTGCGCACGTTTACTCTGGAACCGTTTAAGATATTGACTTGAAATTTGGTACACATATGTACTTTAACGAGATCTAGAACTGGATTATATTTTCATCTTGTTCCGTCGAAGGGTTGGGGGGTAAATTGGGGTAAATTTGAGGTAATAGGTCAATCAAGCAGGTAAGTGTCCATAAAATTGGTATTTAGTATATACAAGAGAAGTTAAGGTCTCAAAAAAATTTTTGGCATTAGCCACCCCCATTACCACCCCCACCCCCTTATTAAAAGGGATGAAAAAAAAATTGTGATTTAGTGTATGTACAGGAACCAGAAACCTCAAAATATTTTTTTACTTCATCCACCCCCCACTATCATCCCCCATCACCACCCCCCACCCCACTACCGATGTGGGGTATCGTTTTATGGGTTTTTGGGGCAGAGGATTTCAAATATTATATTATTAAAGTTCCATAAACAATTATTTTCACATATAAAGTTTTTTCGTTGTGAGTGACTTGGATAGAGAATCTGGATGTGGAAGTAGTGATTCCTTGGGCAGCGGTTTTTTGGATAATGATAGATGTTAATGATCTGTCAGCTGTCAATCCCTCTGTTTCTTTGGGACATTTTGTCTGAGGATGTTAAAGGGACTGGAAAAAGAGTGTCAGAATCTAGATATCCAACAAAATTGGATGATGAGGTCTATATGTCTGCTGTTGCTAGGAGATGTAGTGGTTGGGACAGCAGGTCAGCCGCTCAAGCCAGAATCTTCACGGATGAATAAAGTAACCGTTAATCGTAATAATTTAAAACGGGTGTCCAGAAGTTTGGTGTTTTTGTGTTATCGACGAGTTGAAGTAAATATCTTTTATATTTACTTGTTGTTGTAGCGTTCACTGGCATTGGGTCAATGTCTTTCCGACTTATTTTGCTATTTTTGTAGTATGATTAAAACCAAAAAGTCACTTCTACCTTCTCCAGCTTTGCTGTCAGTCCCATGTGTGATAACGGGGGAGGGGAAGTAAATTGGTTAAAGTCATAGGCGGCGCATTCCTACAAAAAAAAAATAAGGTGATTCTTTTGGTCATACTTTTCTAATTTTTCATTTTTTTTAACTTCTTTCGGGGGGGGGGGGGCAACCTATTGATACATTTTCCGTATGTTGTGGTAAATCACTCTGTATAAGGAAGAGAGCCAGCATTGCATTTCCGGTAGCTTCTTCTGGAATCTTAGTGACGCTTTTACAAAGCGGCATTTAAGTTGCCATTTAACATCACCTACGTACCTAAGTTGTTTAATTTCTAGCAAGAAGATATCTAATAAATTAAATAACTTAGGTACGACTACAATAAACATAAATAAAACAAATTTAGGGCGACTACAAATTAAAAAATAGAGAAAAAGTGAATAAATTAGCAAATTTGGTGTTTATGAAGCCAAATGTAGTGACTGAGAGGCAGTTTATATTGGTCAGAGTGGTGGGAGCATTGATAAGAGGGTAAAAGAATACAAAAATTCAATTTTAAACAGTAATAAAAACACGGGGATGTCTGCTCATTGTATTAGCAATAACCACTTTATAGGCTATAAAATGTAAAGCTAATCATGCAGAAACAAAAGGGAAACGTTTCGGTTTTCTAGAATAATTAGAAATTAAAAATCCCTTAGAAATAATTCTTGTACCACTAATGTCAACTAAATTTTTTTAATACACCTATAATAGACTCAGTAGTAAGAACCTTTCATTAATTACACAGGCCCACAAAAAAAAAAGGTATTTGAACTGGACATCTGAATATACTTTTCTTTAGCATTTTTTCCGCTGATTACGAATCTGAAGTCAGAATGAGTCATTTGATGAGTCACGTTCATGCACATATTACAGAGAAAAACCCGCAAAACTGTCAGAAAATGCGTTTTTTATGGTTTTTTGGGTGGTAAAATATGCATGTGGCATGTTCGGCTAGGCTGCATGTAAGTTTCTTATGTTTTTTTGCCCCACTGACCTCGAATCTATTGTTAGAACCCAGGGCTAATTGTCAAAATGTTGAGGGAAATAAAAAAAAACGCGTTTTTCACGGATACTATGTTTTTTTATTGATATCACGTTTTTTTCATGAATACATAGCGTGTTACGATGGCCTGCGTACACCTTTTTTGAGTAATTTTTCCCGCTGATCACAAATGTTGAGTCAAATTTGAAGGTCAGTGATGAAAGTACTGAGAAAAATTAAAAAAAACTGTCAAAAATCGGGTTTTTTCATGGATGTCCCGTTTTTTCATGAACGCAGAGCGTGTTCCAATGGTCTGGATATCTTTTATTGAGTAATTTTTTCCGCTGATCACGAATCTGGAGTAAAATTTTGGGGTCAGTAATGAAAACACTGAGAAAAATCAAAAAAACTGTCAAAAATCTGTTTTTTTCATGATACCCAATCATTGTGCGTGATATATAGTATTTCAATTTTATATGGGTTTTCGTTTTCGAACTCGCTTATTTTCAAACGATCTGTATAAGGGATACCCAATCGTTGTGCGTGATATATAGTATTTCAATTTTATATGGGTTTTTGTTTTCGAACGCGCTTATTTTCAAACGATCTGTGCGTGATATATAGTATTTCAATTTTATATGGGTTTTCGTTTTCAAACGCGCTTATTTTCAAACGATCTGTATAAGGGATACCCAATCATTGTGCGTGATATATAGTATTTCAATTTTATATGGGTTTTCGTTTTCGAACGCGCTTATTTTCAAACGATCTGTATAAGGGATACCCAATCATTGTGCGTGATATATCGTATTTCAATTTTATATGGGTTTTCGTTTTCGAACGCGCTTATTTTCAAACGATCTGTGCGTGATATATAGTATTTCAAGTTTATATGGGTTTTCGTTTTCGAACGCACTTATTTTCAAACGATCTGTATAAGGGATACCCAATCATTGTGCGTGATATATAGTATTTCAATTTTATATGGGTTTTCGTTTTCGAACGCGCTTATTTTCAAACAATCTGTATAAGGGATACCCAATCATTGTGCGTGATATATAGTATTTCAGTTTTATATGGGTTTTCGTTTTCGAACGCGCTTATTTTCAAACGATACCCAATCATTGTGCGTGATATATAGTATTTCAATTTTATATGGGTTTTCGTTTTCGAACGCGCTTATTTTCAAACGATCTGGATACCCAATCATTGTGCGTGATATATCGTATTTCAATTTTATATGGGTTTTCGTTTTGGAACGCGCTTATTTTCAAACGATCTGTGCGTGATATATAGTATTTCAATTTTATATGGGTTTTCGTTTTCGAACGCACTTATTTTCAAATGATCTGTATAAGAGATACCCAATCATTGTGCGTGATATATAGTATTTCAATTTTATATGGGTTTTCGTTTTCGAATGCGCTTATTTTCAAACAATCTGTATAAGGGATACCCAATCATTGTGCGTGATATATAGTATTTCAGTTTTATATGGGTTTTCGTTTTCGAACGCGCTTATTTTCAAACGATCTGTATAAGGGATACCCAATCATTGTGCGTGATATATAGTATTTCAATTTTATATGGGTTTTCGTTTTCGAACGCGCTTATTTTCAAACGATCTTTCGTTCTTTTTGGTTTTACTTCTCTTTGGAGCATCCAGCAGTAAACTGCTAACATGTTGACATCCCATTTACCCTGAAATCGACGTTCAAAGTCTTTTAAATCTTGGTGGAATCTTTCTCCTTGCTCTTCGCCGAAGTGGCCGTTATTTTCTGGAAACTCATCCAGGTGTGAATCGAGAAAGTGCAATTTCAAACTCATCATACAACCTAACTTTTCGTAAATCTTTATCATTTTTGATACAATGTTTCTGTAGTCTGGATCTTTGATATTACCGAGAAATTTTGTGGATACGCCTTTAAAAATTAATCATGCCGCCTTTTCTACTTCATTCATAGAGTCAACGAATTCTTGGTCACTAAATAAAGTTCGAACCTTAGGCCCAACGAAGATACCTTCCTTCAATTTAGCATCAGATTTGCGACTCATCAAATGACTCAAATATATATTTGAATCATTTGATGAGTAATAAATCTGATGTTAAATTGATCAACTTATAAAAGTTGTACATCTGTAAATTCTCTACCTCAAAGGTTCTATACATTTTTTTCGTACACCTAACCGTTTTAGAGATATGACGCGGAAGTCAAAAAATGCATTCGTTTCCGCACCACCCTAGAGGTAGAATGCTCGACGCGCCTTTTTTTTACATGGTTCCCCAGGAGGCCTAATCCATGCCGGATCTTAAATTAGTCAATATTTTCGACTCCTTCGGTATCCGAAACGTTATCGTCCAATGACAAATCGTTGTCATTACTTTCATTCTGATAAGATTCTACGTCGCCCATTTCGTCATTCGTAGCAATTATAGGTGCGGTATTCAAGCAGGAGTGACCGTGGTAGTGGCCACAAGCTGTTGAACAATTCAGTCCTACTTTCTTACAGCTACATTTTCCTGCACAACCCTTCGTACAGTTGCAAAAATGAATTGAAATTGAATTTAACAATGTCTGGTGCTGGTGGTAACGGCATTGGTACTGGCTGCAAAATATCATTCTTCCTAATCCAGCCCCGCTGCTTAGGATCAATGTCTTTTTCCAACCAGGTTTAAACTTGATAATATTTAATTTTCATTCTGAGACATAGAAAGCAAGATAATTGCGAAACTGGTGCGAAAGAGGTTTGGTGGAACAAATTGCATTTTTCACTTAGTCCGCGATGTATTTCCAAAACGGTTAGGCGTACGAAAAAAATGTATAGAACCTTTAAGGTAGAGAATTTACAGATGTACAACTTTTATAATAGGTGTTGTTTCCGTTCGGGCCATAAAAACTGAGTTAATCGCGAAATCGCGGTTTCCGTGAATTTCCGACGCGATTTTCAAGAAATCCTCCAGGTGTTTCATGACGTAACTACCAAGTGTTATTCAAGACGTCCAAATAAACATAATAAAGAAAAAACTTTTCGTAGGGCATAAATTTAGCACACAGGTCAATTTTACAACCAAAACGTCTGGATTATTATACTCTTCGCAAAAACGAAGAGTATATTGTATTTGATCGGCACATTTCTAAATCAGTAAATATCGCTCGTAGAGAAAAAAATTGTATATCGTTATGTTAGTGAACGAATTCTGAACAACTTTCAAAATGTCCGTCTGTCCGTCCGTCACGTTTCTTGTAAGCACGATAGGAGAGTAACTTAGTGTTATCTAGAGGAAGAACCCTATTGTTTTTTAACAAAATAGATTGGTAAATAAAAAAGTTATTAGTAATTTAAAATTTAAAAAATTATTTTTTACATTTTTTTATGGTTTGTAATAAATAGAAACCTTGCGAAATGTTATTTCCTATCACTATTTTTTTTTAATACATTTTACTAATGTGTGTTTCCTAATAATCACAATAAATTTTCTAATGGTATATATTACACTCATTAAAAATTTTAGTAATAAGAAATGGTGGTGTAGCGGCAAGAGTTTCGTCTCGCAATCCAATCCCTAATAAAGTCTTAATTCAGTTTTCCCACATCCTTAATTCGATGTTAAAACTGCAACATTTCCCTGCATCATGGAAACTAGGGATAGTGATCCCCATCCTGAAACTAAATAAGCCCCCATATGACCCTCGCAGCTACCGACCTATTTGGTTGCTTAACACTATGGGAAAGGTGGCTGAGAGGGTCGTATTGAGACTTCTACGCAAAAAATTAGCGAAACACCGCTTGATACCGGTGCAACAGTTTGGCTTCAGGGAGGGGCACAGCACAACGCTGTCCCTGGTTAAAGTGGTGCAGGACGTAATAGACTCATACAACAAGAAGCAGTGTACTGTTATGTTGCTCTTGGATATTGAACGCGCCTTCGATACTGTGTGGCATAACGGGCTGGTCTACAAGCTCCAGTACGTTTGTGGACTACCCGGGTATTTGGTTTCCCTCATTAAAAATTACCTTTGGGACAGGAGAATAATGGTCCGGGTGAACAATACCTATTCAGAGTCGTATAGACTTTCAGCGGGGGTACCTCGGGGTTCCATACTATCCCCCATCCTCTTTAACTTATTTATTTCAGATATCCCAACCTATCCTAACACCAACTTGTTACTTTACGCTGACGATACTACACTGTACGCCAATAGTATCTATGGACAGACTGCAACACAAAAAATAAGATATCACACTATAAATTTATTAAAATATTACAAACTGTGGAAGGTCGCAATCAACCATTCCAAATCGGAAATTGTGACCTTTCACAGAAAATTTACTAACACAAAGACAATAACAAAACTCAAACTTGACAACCACGACATCACGGAACGAAAAACAGTTAACCTACTTGGACTTACGCTAGACACGAGACTAACATTTGCACCCCATGTAACTAAAGTCATTAACAAAGTCTATGCGGCACTCAGTAAATTGTACCCGCTAGTTAACAGACGTAGCAAATTATCTATTGACAACAAAGTCTGCTTATACAAAGTTATTTTCAGACCTATTCTTACATATGCCTGCGCATCTTGGAATATAATTTCAGATGCGCAGTGCTTACGCTTGCAAAGAACGCAAAATAAATTGCTGCGTCTGTTAACTAATTCACCCAGGTACATAACCATAGCAGATCTGCATAGGCTTACGGGGGTGCAAATGATGAGAGAATACATCGACGAAACAGCACAACGATTCTTCATGTATAAAATATTTAATTCACCACTCACACAGAATATAACAAACATAAGACGAAGACACAACATACAACATACGCACAAATACATACATGAAAGACTACCAATTTACGACATTCCACTAGCTGACTGACATAACTTTAACCCTTAAAACTCACTACCCCTAAGAACAACCATATTCCTTAAAAACCAAATAACCTATAACCCTTCCTTGAAATCCCCCCTGACCCCTCGCTGAACTCTATAATACCATCAAATAATTTGCTTACCACAAAGCAAATAACTGATTTTATCGCTTGACAGCTGAAACGGGGTTTTTTCTCATCTTTTCCCTGTGTATACTAATTATTACTCCAATTCTAAAATAACACTTAATTTAACTCAATTTAATTTTGAAATCGCCTGATATGCATATCAATAGCTTACGGTTTAACTTATTAGAGACCGTTCTCCCAAAATAAAAACACAGAGTCAGAAAGTCATTAGCCGGAACAGCCGGCCGCTACGTCACTCGTGCGCTCAGACGCGTATCTGTTACGTAGTGAATTATTTATTTGTAATGCAATAATAAAATAAATAAATAAAATGATATATAAATTGACATGTGCACCACAGCTAAACAAAATAAAAAGAATTGTAATTTGCTAATTTGCTAATTTGCAATCCAAGGGTCCCGGGTTCGATCCTCACATCGTGATTTTTTTTTTCATATATTTTTTTTCACAACAAAGTTGGTATAACAAAATTTAGAATGTCCAAAAATTAACATTATTTACAAGAAAAATGCGAAGAGTATCCTACAGAATGTGTAACAATTATATAAAAAGCTCAGTAAATCGGCGAAGAGTATAATGCTTCCACTAGTTTATAGTTAGTTTTAATTGCAATTTAGAAGAAATCGAAAATCCCAACTGCACCTTCTGGGTACATGTATACTGCTAATATCAGGCAGGTAGTCAATACATTACATCTATGAATATACTGCATTACGTAGTTCATAATTCTAAAAATTTATTGATGTGAGCTACCCCATTCACTCCACCAGATGGCGTATATCAACCTGTTTTTAGATAAATATATCAAAGCCAGGCTAAATTACATTTAAATTAATGGACTTCTCATTATGTGGCACTTAGAGAAGCAGGGTATCAAAAGATGATGCGTACACTTAAACTGAATTAAAACTATGTTCAACCGATAATGGCAGAGAGAGAGAGAGAGAGAAGTAAGGTTATCTAATTAAATTTACTTGTCTGCATATTTAAATGACCGAATACCAAAATGTTTATAACTTTAGACTGCCGAGCTGTAATTTGTGAATTAAATCTGCAGATTGTTAATTAGTTCACAACTAAAATAGAATGAATTAAGTGAATATTAAGAATCCAAAGGATGTGTTGATATTTTGCCAGGAGGTTTGCTTAAGACTCCCAAATTATTAAAATTAGTTTATTTTAATCACAACGTATACTCTGTTGTCATCAAAATAAACTAATTGTATTAATTTGCAAGGTTTAAGCAAACATTCTCCTGGTAAAGTGACGAAAATACTTTTGGATTCTTTATTAACCGATAAAATTAAAATTGATTACAAAAATTTCAAAATGGTGGAAAGAGCCATGAAATCAGCAGTGTATCAAAACATTATCTTTTAATTAAAAAAAAATGCACATGGAAATATATATACGTGGTTGATTCTGATTCTCTGTACAAGCTACGGTTTTATAGAATTATGTTTCATGAAAAAACTTAAAAAAAGTTTTTTTTTTTTAAGTTTTTAGTTTAGTTTTATACCTGAAGTACTTATTTATTGTCGTTGTTCAGTTCACATTCAAGGGACTACCTTTGTAGGTGTATTTCTTTATTTACTTTATTTTCAACTTTTATAATATTTATGTGTTTATTGTATATTATATGTTTTTTACTAAATAAATTTATTATCATTATTATATGCAGAATGACCTCTATCAAGATGGCAAAAATATACAGTGTTCCATTTAAAAATTAAAAGTAGAGGTCACTTCTGTTTAACTCGTAGAAACTTGACAGATTGATAAAAAAAATGTCGTTTTGGTAATATGTGACACATACCTAGTTTCATTTGGATCCGTTAAAAAAAAACCGCTGCCCAAGGAATCACTACTCCCACATCCAGATTCTCTATCCAAGTCACTCACAACGAAAAAACTTTCACCACCCCCACCCCACATTGGTAGTGGGGTGGGGGTGGTGATAGGTGGGTGGTAGTGGGGGGTGGATGAAGTAAAAATATTTTGAGGTTTCTGGTTCCCGTACATACACTAAATCACAATTTTTTTTCATCCCCTTTAATAAGGAGGTGGGGGTGGTAATGGAGGTGGCTAATGCCAAATATTTTTTTGAGACCTTAGCTTCTCTTGTATATACTAAATACCAATTTCATGGACTCTTACCTGCTTGATTTACCCATTTACCCCAAATTTACCCCAATTGACCCCCCAACCCTTCGACGGAACAAGATGAAAATATAATCTAGTTCTAGATCTCGTTAAAGTACATATGTGTACCAAATTTCAAGTCAATATCTTAAACGGTTCATGACATTTTAAGCCTATTTGGGCAATAAAAATTTTTAAAAATTTTTATGTCGTATGTGATATCACTAGTGCTTAAAATTTTATCGAAAATTTTTTCGAAAGCGTGTTGCCTGGTAATGTAAAGAGTGCAAATTGGCAGTTTATTATCTGATTAAATCCCGACCGCTTTAGCAGGAGGGATTTAATATTTGATAATAAACTGCCAATTTGCACGAGTTATATTAACTAGGGGCAACTTAGCTTGAGAAAAAATTTTTAGATAAAATTTAAAGCACGAGTGGTATTTGAGGAGAATATTTCACGAATAAATAATTCATTAAGTACATCTTCAATATTATGTTTTCTCATTAATTGCCTTCAGACGTTTTCTTGTCATTTTTTAGAGTTTAGTGACCTTTATTTTCAATTTCCTCAATAATTTGATATGCAGAAAAATTTCCAAACCGACTCATATTGTCAAAACAGCAAATCTGAAACAAACGCAGTAGAAACAAACGCAGTAGAAACAACAGAGATTCGCTATATTTTAAAATAATCTAGTGACGTTTCTATGGCAACTAGTAAATAAAACGAGTTGAAACCTTAGATATTACAATATATAGACTGGCTTAACACCTTTCAGGCGTTTCTCAGGTGCAATATGATGAGAAACGATAGAGAGAGCACTACTTTATTCCCGATATCCCGCCTATTTATTACTATACACTCATGGTTCCGAGATTGACATAGAGTGCGCCATCTAGCGCTACCGCTACTAGAGTTATATCCCATAATAATTGTTCATTGATTCATATTTACGTATTTAATCCTTATTTTTAACTTACGAAGTTTACAAATTGCGTTGAAGTTTGCTTCGTTAGGCAGAGTGAATTTTAAATACAACAAATTAAAATATTGCACAGCTTTGATTCAACTAGTTACTGTTTGATAGATTACCGTATGTAAGTAGGTACCTAGGTACATTTTTAGTTTGTTTCCAGAGCGAATGTGTTTACTTGACATTTATAATAAATGATTTGCTTAACTTTGTAACTACGTTATTGAGCTATTGAAAGCTGTGCTTGACTTGTTCCTGTATTATGAGCTAGGTATATTAAGTACAATCTTTGTATTATTATTGTTACCTGATTGAAAAGTAGGCAAATTGAAATAGTTACAGATATGCAAGGGTTATAGCCTATATATTTCAGACAGGCTTCTCTTTGGAACTGACGATTGTTTACTATATATGTGGTGTGTTTATGTTTGCTAGTACATAATAGAATATTACAATTTACAAGGTAAGTTAACAATTAGTAATAAGCTAGAGAAGATATTTATAGATAAAATTGAAAAGCGCAGGTTGCTCTATTTGCGGAAAATATTTCACGAAACAAAACGTCAAAAAATTACCGCAGTATTTGCCGCTGCAGCGACATAAAAAATTAGAGCGATAAATTTTGCATGTTGGTACTGTCAAAAGCCGATCTAGCTTGAATTACCACTAATACCACATTTGATTGGTGCAATGTTGTGAAAAAACGGGCTCTTATTGGCTATAGCGGTAATGAGTGTAATAATCGTTACTATACTTCCACTGGACGTGGAAGTAATAAGGAAATGGCTGCAGGAAAGTAATCTCGTTGACACCCAGTATATGGCCTACTTTGAGGGTTGTGATGTCCATTATCTAAAGGGATATAGAAAATGTCCTAGGACAAAATTTTTGTGCAAAATAGAATGTTTTAACGTGGTATTATCTTAATGTTTTCACAACCGCCAGATTTAGAACAATTCAGTCTGTTAAAAAAATATATAAGCCGGCGAAAAATAACAGTTGTAAATAAAGTATTTTCCCCCCTCTTTTTAGCGATATATTACATGCCAAACTTATTCATTAGAATTTTGCCATTAAATCTAAAAACATATATCTGAAACAGTAAAAATATTGTTTAACTAACATCGTACTTGCCATGACGAAGTATGATAAAGAGTTCAAAATGTTAGTACAATCTTTATTATAATTAAACATTAATACAATTAATAAAATTGAAGTAAATTCAAAATTCAAAAAAAAACAAAATAATGATCAGGAAAGTAATATGGAACAATTGTCTTACAGCCCCTTGTAAACAATATGCCTGTAAGACAATTTCAAAGATTAACTTACCAACACGGTGGCGCCCCAGGTCATACGACAAATGAAACACGAAATTATTTAAATGCTCAATTTGGGGAGGATTGGATACATATCTATGTATCATTCAGGACTAGTTTATCAATGTCTAGTTAGCTAAGTTAACTAAATTGATAACTGACAATTAGTTTAGCTAACTGGACGTTAATAAACAACAAAGCAGTTAATATATTGTTTAATTTTTAGGAAATACTGGTTTTATTTTGTGGCCACCTAGATCTCCCGATATAACCCCTACCGACTCTTGGCTTTGGGGTTATTTAAAAAATACTATATATATAGAGAACGTTTTAATAACATAGATGAATTGGCTGCATTAGCTGCGTTTCGAACAATAACTCATGTCATGATTGGAAATGCAACAAATGCTGTAAGGAGGAGATGTCAAAAATGTACAAATGTCAATGGAAGATAATTCGAACATTTACTGTAGTTTCGCTTTTCCTAGTTTTGGCAAAATTATTTTATATTATAAAAAGTATTGTTGTTGTTAATAGTTTTCCATGGCCTCCTCAGAAATATATTAAATTTTTCGAAAATTAACTACTTTTTCTAGAGATAAATATGACATATTATATATCGTTTGATAGATAATTTAAGTTGTGATCGAACAATGAAATAATTTACAGGGTGTTCCATTTAAAAAAAAACACAAGTTATGCCCGTATCTCGAAAATTGAAGCAGGCATAATTTGTTTTTATCAGCAACGGATTCTACTCAAAGTGCCTCGATTTTCGATTTGACACTTGGTAACTGAGATATAGTGGTCATTAGGGTGGCCCATCTTTTTCGAAATCGAAATTTTTTATTTCTCACCCCTGCAAATGGTTCCATTTGAAGAAAAAACAGTCCCCTCAAAATATTATTGAGGCAAATTGAAGGCAAGGGGTGCCGCAGAATGCATTATTATGCAATAATAAAAGTAAATGGAATTATTTACATTCTTTGGTTGATGCATTGTTTTTTTTTTTAATCAGCAACATTTATCTTTAGAATGACTAATCAAGTCATACAAATATCAAAGACATTATCTGTTGTGACTATGACATGTGTCATACTACTGTAAATTCGTAGTCTAAGAAAACTAGACTAGAAGTTTTTGAAATAAAACTCTCGTTTTATCTTTGTGTATTTTATTATGAAACGTTTTTTTCATACATAGTACCAAATATTATTCTAAATCTACAAGACATATTGTAATAAAAACAATATTTTTTGCACTAGGCCAAAGCATGCGACAGGGTTTCTTCTTTACATTTGGAAACTGTGATTTATAATCATTTACAACTTGGAGTAAAAACTGTTTTTGGTCTTCATTTTTTGTTAAAATGTCATTATAGTCAGTAATAAGTTTGATTCCTCTCTCAGCGGCGTCATTTACAACTTTAATTTTGTTTACAATATTGAAACATCGGGTATAACTTTCATTTTCCCTCCATGTTGTTGGATCATTTTCCAAAATTTCCATAGACAAACCTAATTTTTGAAAAAACTGTTTAGTGTTCTCGCATATGAAGTCCTGAATTTCCTTGTTTTCAACGTCAGTAATGTTACTAATCATAAGTCGTTTAATACCCTCTTGATTTGGTGCTTTCCTATTCAAAGCTTTAACCATTTCTCTTTTAGTGGTAACTCAAATATCGTCATCAAAGAAAGATAAGCCAACATTTACTGAATTAAGGTACCACAAATGGTTCACTATTTTCCTACTTGCGGCTTGAGATATTTCTTTGTCAATATTTTGATAATTAATGAGTTCTTTACAAAAGTCTAAGTCATGAAGCGGTGCTTTACTAGCAAATGACGCTATAAACCAGGCCTTTACATAAACCTTTTCAATAAAGAGACATATATCTTCAATACCTATTTTTTCTTTTTTAGTTAGTTGGAACTGATCTTGGAAAAAAAATATTTTTAGACAGTAAATGGCTTTGGCCATCCAACGTGCATGATGAAATGCCCCTGGTTGATAGAATGTCGTGTGAGTGGGCTCTTCTTCAACAAAAAGTTTAGAAAGCATAAAAAATTCTTTATAATCATCACGAAGCTGTTGCAAAGTTAAAGCTGCATTTAGAAACTTTACAATTTCGGCTTTAACTGGTTGTAAAATGTGTTTAATTTTTGATACCTGAAATCCAGTTTTTAGTTTATTTTGATCTATTTTAGGCCAAAATTCCCTAAAACGTTTAAATAGTGGCACATTTGGACCAGATGAGGAAGGCATTTTTGTGTCAAACACACTTCTCAAAACCACTTCAAAAATATGATGTCTACAAGGAAAATATAGTATATCTCTTTCTAATTTTTGTTGCAATAGTGTGGCTGCCCCATTTATATAACCCATATTTGATGCTGTTGTATCACAACACAAAGCTATTACCTTTTCGTCCAAATTCCATTCACAAAGCACATCATAAACTGCTTCAGTCTGTTCTCTTCCAGTTGAATTGGGCAAAGCTGGTACTCCAAGTAGTTGTTCAATATCTCCACTAGTAACTAAGATAGCAAGTCTATCGATATTTCCCATTCCAGCGAGAGAAGGTAAAAGTTTTCCATCCCAATAGATGACTGGGGCCGGCAACTCAGAATTACCGAAGGCAGTTTTTAATATTTCAGCTCTTTCTTCGCGGATGCGTTGTCTAGAGCGCTGAAGTGTGGTTCTGCTGATGGACAAAGATGTGGTGTCATGTCCTAGTGCTTCTGCTACTGCCGTCAAAATATGGACTCCATACCTGCCGCTTATTTTGCAAGCATCAAATGCAGCGGCTATTTTTGGTGTGATGATGTTACATGTTCCATACAATCTCCTCTTTTTTGGTTGTGACGGGCCAGGCTGGTCTTGTAACAACTCTTCTTGGGCTTCGATTATTTCATCTTCATTTTCGTTGGAGTCGGCTGAATTACTACTTGATGATGGACAGGTGACTGTTTCCTCTAATCTAGCTTTTTCTTGTTGACTTCGTTGCATTCGTTCGGATAATTTCTGTAATTTCTCCTCAGCTGATTTTTCTTGAAAAGCAAGTTGGTAATCAATACCATGCATAAATCCAGGACGTCCCTTTTTTCTTTGGTTAATTAAAAACTGCTTATCTCCATCTATTTTCATCAACTCCAATGCATTTGCATGAGAAATGTCAAAAAGATCGTCCAATTTTTCAACGAAATTTTTTTCTTTACCTCCCGCACTGGCCCTTTTAGCCGATTTTTGTAAGTTCCTCCACTCTGCATAAAGTTTATCTAGTTGTTTAACACAATGAAAATCCTGACGTGTCGGAATGCGAGCTTTATCCCAAAAAACTGACACCTCTTTTATTGTTAATTTAGCACTTTCATGTACACTTAGCTTGACTTCACGAATGTTATGAAAGAGCACTTGTAATACTTGTCTATTAGACAGCAATTTATTGCCAATGATTTGTGACGAATAGTGTCCAACTAAGTAAATGAAAGTATCCTTTCGTAAGGATCTAACATCAGCCATCGTTAAATGTTTTTTCAAAAAGGAACGTATGCTAGAACTTATAATGTCACCACTGTACAACACAATTGCAAACTGACATAAAAACCTACCGTAGGTGCATTATATTTCCAAACTTCCAAAACAAATAATTTCTAGGAAATAATTACACCAATAAAACATTATGAGAAAAGAGGTAGATATTTGTATTTTAAGTAAAATTTAAGTGTATTACCGTAATAAAATCTTATCTACAAATTTCTACCTGAATGCGGCACGGGTTACCGTTCACCGAATTATCTGAAACTTTGACATAAATTATTCCTAGTATAATAGTATATTTTCGTGGGGTGAGACTTAAAAAATACGCAAAAAAAATTCACCCCCTATAGAGATGGGCCACCCTAAGTGGTCATCCAAAAATGCCAATTTTCCAAAAACGCTCTGTAGCTTCGCAGTCGAAAAAGATAGATGATCGCGGTTTGCGTCATTGTTTGTTTCTCGAAAATCGAGCTCAGGACATCTATATTGGTTTTTGTCTATCTGCCTTAGTTTTAGACAAAACCTCAAGTCCCACCCTCTATATATCTTAATATTTCATAACACTCTAATTATGTTTTTTTATTTGAATTGTGGTTTTATTATTTTTAATATACAATCTGATTGTGACAAAAAAATCTATTTATTTAAATCAATGGATGCATATTTTAAAAATGGTTGATTTAAATTAACTGACAGATCGGCAAACTATGGGATATACAAGTAGCGGAACTTAATGCGTTCGGAAATAGGAAACAAAAAATTTATTTCCAATATCTTGTCCAAGAGAAAGTTCCTATCTACCAGCTAATTCACATAAAATAATTTCTTAATAATCGATCGTTACATTTTAATTAATAGTACGAAAGAAACTCGATTAATTCACTATAATTAGAGAGATGATGCTTATTAGTAGAATCATTAGCTGCAACACCATTTATAGCGGTAATATTAGATACTTGGACGTGTAAACTTACGCTGGGGTCGTTTAAAGTTTGAAGTATTCTGTCGTTGATAAGTTGCGCTAATCACGAATATTCAAATTCAACCGGTAAACTTCACCAGTTCTGCTGATGGGGTTGGACGGGTGAATTAGAAGTTTGGTGGAGCGGTAAGACGAGCATGAAAGACGGTCTGGAACAGTTAGAATATCAAACTGGGGATGTGTGTGAGCGGATTCTTAATAGAGGATGGAACAGACAGATATGTGTTTAAAATTTTTAATGAATCTGCTAGTAAATTTCTCGTTGCTGTTTCTGTGAAGGTAAGTAAAAATTATTTTCAATTATATAAAGATATGTAGCTGGGTAAAACTTTATAGTAGTGTAGGTAATAACGTACAATTTACGAAATAAAATTGTTTAAGAGCACGTTTATAAATACAGGGTTAGATTAGTTTGACGCGGGGCAAAACGCTAACTCTAGGATAAAGTGTTTATAAAGTTGGGTTAAAAAATCGGCAGCTACTGCAAGCGGCCGGAACCTCGCCACCCGGTGGATCTTTGAAGCCGAAAAGAGCATAAAATATTAACGATGTCGTTTAAGTATATTCATTAAGTTAAAATAATTTTTTCATATTAAAAAAAAAATCTTGCGATCGATAGGATTTGAACCTGCGAACCTCAAATTTATAGTCATTCAGCACACTAATCTATTCAAAGATCACTTTACTTTGTAAAATATATGATACACAAGAAGCGTGACTCTATTTATAGATTGTTATTTTTTCAGGAAAACCAAATTGAAAAAATGCTTGTGATATTTCGTTGAAATCAGAATTTTATCTACTTTTCAATGGTTCGATTACAAATTTTAAGTTAGTATAAAATAAACAACTTATTGTGCCAAACCTTTTCAGATCTTCTGGAGCACTAAAAAAAAACACCATGCAAAGTTTCATCTAAATCCGTGCTAACACTCATACACACACACACACACAGACATTTTTCAAAAACCACTTTTTTGGATTCCTGGGACCTCAAAACGTAAAGATCTCATGTTATTTCAATTTTCGATTTTGCACCAATTTTAGTGACCTCCACAATTTTGTGGGGAGGTTAAAATAATCCTGGGCTAAACTTAGAGGTAACTTAGGGGGGGCTATCCCCGTTAGCCCAAAGTTAATCTACAGATTTTATGTTTGTTGTTGACAGTTGTTGGGTGAAAAGTCAAAGTCATTTTGCGTAAATTATTGAAAATAGAAGCTTTTGACGAAATAGCCGATGATGAAGCAGATATATTGGAATTTTTGGAACACGAAAGATATACTTTGTTTTCTAATGCAGTTAAAGGCAAATATTAAAATCTATTTTATTGTGTTCTAGAAATCGTTCAGGTTATTTGTCTCTGCAGGATATTGCATCAGTTTTTTTTTATTCTACGACGTGTTTATAATTATTTGCTATTTTAATTAAAGCGACCACTCTGATAATGAAAAATTGAGGCCTCTGTCTACCATTGTTGGTGTTTTACTCATTCTTTTAAAATAGAAATGTAACTATCGACCAGAAAATATTTTAGTTTATATTATAATGGGGTTATTTCATGTGTGTAAAAAACTTAAAAATACCTACTAATTTGAACAGTAAAATAATAGCAATTAAACTCACTAATATTTGTTATTTATTCATAAATCCACAAAAACTATACTACTCATTTTAAATTTTATTAACGCGTGACGTCAATGGTTAGAGATAATTCTATTGTTGTTATTTATGATATTTTTAACTGTATTATTTCAGAAAAAGTTACTATACTAGTTAGGTTAGTTAGGTAAACACTTTAAAACATTCATTATTAGATAATTGATCAAAACAACTACTCTCTTTGTCAAAAAACATCACACCTTACTTTCTGTAGGTTATCAATCCTTTTTAATACACACGCATACCAAATTTGGAGTAAATATCATAATCAGTTTCAGAGTAACTGTACGCACGAAAAAGTGACGATCAGAACGGCCGACAGACAGACTAGCAGAACGACAGACAGAAATATTTTCTACTCAAAAGGAGTCTGTTTCAAGACTCCTCTCTTATAACTTACCTTTTAATGTACTTCATTGACTGCGTGGATGTGGAAGTAGAAGGGAAAGTCAACTTAGTCATTAAAAAAAAAAAAGTTAAAAAACTGATTTTTGGGTGATTTTTCAGCAATAACTCGGAAAATAAACATTTTATAAAAAATGTTTACTAAGCTTAAGTTAAAGCAAAGAAAATTTCTAACAATTTTATGTTATATGTTTGAATTACATCCACATCCGAAGTGAAAGTATAGGAACGGCAAAAGAAAATTAAAATTTTTCTTGTTCAAATAGGCTTAGAATAACATGAAACCATTTTAAGTTTGAGGGAAAGAAAATCTTGTTTGTTGGTCTGTCTGTCTGTCTGCTTGCCTGTAACTTTTTTTGTGTCAGCATTTTTTTGGTAACAGCTATCCCCACTATCACCCCACCCTATTATTAAAAACGTAAAAATAAAGGGTGATGAAGTGTGTGTACAATGATCAAAAGCCTCAATTTTTTTGGCATAGCCACAACAATATAAAGAAATATAATAAAAAAATTATTATTTAAATTAACATCTAAAAAGGTTAAAAATTCAACTTCTTATTCAATTTTATTGAATATAAATATCAACTGAATGTCCAATATTAGAATATAAGTAATAAATTATATACTAATATCTCCAAATCCAAGATCATGAACATCACAGAAAAACCACATGTGAATATGCATACTATGTCTATAGTAAAACATTATCTCGATGCAACTCTTATAGAGCCTCGGATGTAATGTTTGAATATAAGCTTTCTTTTAATGACCATATAACTTTAAAAGTATCCGAAGTTATAAAATTTCATGGATTCATTGTAGGAAATTATAAAAATTTACTGATATTGAGAAGTTAAAGATTTTATATTTTATCTATGCCCGGTTCAGGCTTCAGTATGCTGCTCCAATCTGGTATCCATGCAATTGTCGAAAGTTCGTAATAGAATGGATTCAAAGAAGATTCTTAGAATATCTGACATTTAAAGTAGAGAGGGTGTTTACCCCGATAGGGAATAAGTTATAACTATCTGATATATTTAATATTATCTGCCTAGAAATAAGAAGGATTCACTCGACGAGAATTTCGGCAACTATGTTGGCATCGTCTGGAAATGATTCAAACTGGTTTTTCAATAATCTTCAGATGTTGAGGAATGGACTGTAATTATTACTTTCAAAAGATAATTGCCCCTGGTCTATGTCTGTCGTTTAGACAGGTGCAAATGGATTGAAATGCATACCAAAAATTACAAAGAAGAAAAAGCGAGCTGAGCTTTTTTTACTTGTACTCTCAGCTGCAGATGCCATCAATATTCTGACTTCTTGGCTGGCTCACACAAAGTTCTTTTATTTTGTTAGAAAAGTTGCACTGGTATTTGTCGCATTAAAAGGATTAACAAGGATTAACTTTTCATTATTACTATGTCAAGCAGGTCTTTTCTCTTCAAAGAAAAACACAGCAAAGGTGAAGAGATATCTAGCGCGAGATGATATCTAAGTTACCGTAAAATATGCATAACACAGGACCACAAGAAAAAGTTTTGTAGTTGAAAGGTGAGATACTATACCGTATGTTTTTTGGTGTGCTGAAAACGAATCTGGAGTCAGAATTGACTCATCACATAAGGATTTCGACATAACCTCAAAAAACTTCTCAAAGATGACCCAAAATACGTTTATAATTAAATTTAAAATTTAAGCGTGTGTACTACTGTATCTTTATATATTTGGGGCGCTGTTATCGACTTCATGATCAAATTTCACCCACCATTTTGACATAACCTAAAAGAAACCATAACTACTTATCTGCAGATAAATTCGTGAAATCGACAATTTTCCAGAAAATAAATTTAAAATTTTCAACTACGTGCTCTTTCCTCGCAAAATTGTTCAAGGGCGAGGGTAATTTTTTTTCAATTTCCTGAGGTATTTAGAATATTTTACGATGAAAATCTAACAACTTTAAACCTAACGTAGCCTAAGGCGTCTAGACCCAAACCTAACAACTTTAAACCTAACGTAGCTTAAGGCATCTAAGAGATGTATCTAAGCAAGTTCTGGTAAAGTTTACTGATGAGGTCATTCACCAGGATAGGCTGAAACACATATTTTAGTAAACTGTCTCCAAAGAACGAGCGATGCTTGACCATCAGGATGCTTTATTTTGGTGAGCTCCCTCGCCTCTCACCATCAAGGTGCTTTATTTTGGTGAGTCCTCTCGCCTCTCACTATCAAGTTGCTTTATTTTGGTGAGTCCCCTCGCCTCTCACCATCGTGGTGCTTTATTTTGGTGAGTCCGCTCGCCTCTCACCATCGAAGTGCTTTATTTTGGTGAGCCCCTCGCCTCTCACCAACGTGGTGCTTTATTTTGGTGAAGCGAGGGAGCTCACCAAAATAAAGCACCCCGATGGTCAAGCATCGCTTGTACTTTGGAGACAGTTTACTATAATCCATAGTGTTTTAGCCTGTCCTGGTGAATGGCCTCATCGGTAAACTTTACAAGAACTTGTTTAGATATATCTTTCAGATGCCTTAAGCTACGTTAGGTTTAAAGTTGTTAGGTTTTTCATCTTAAAATGCTCGAAATACCTCAGAAAAGTGAAAAAATTTTATTTCCACCATCGCCCTTGAACAATTTTAAGAGAGAGCGCGTAGTTCAAAATTTTAAATTTATTTTCAAGACAATTGCCGTTTTCACGAATTTATCTGCTGATAAGTTGTGGATTTTTTTTAGGTTATGTCAAAATGCTGACATGGTGGGTGAAATTTGATCATGGAGTCGATAACAGTGCCCCAATATATATATATATATATATATATTTAGGGTGGCCCATCTTTTTCGAAATCGAAATTTTTTATTTCTCACCCCTGCAAATGGTTCCATTTGGTGCTTTCCTATTCAAAGCTTTAACCATTTCTCTTTTAGTGGTAACTGAAATATCGTCATCAAAGAAAGATAAGCCAACATTTACTGAATTAAGGTACCACAAATGGTTCACTATTTTCCTACTTGCGGCTTGAGATATTTCTTTGTCAATATTTTGATAATTAATGAGTTCTTTACAAAAGTCTAAGTCATGAAGCGGTGCTTTACTAGCAAATGACGCTGTAAACCAGGCCTTTACATAAACCTTTACAATAAAGAGACATATATCTTCAATACCTATTTTTTCTTTTTTAGTTAGTTGGAACTGATCTTGGAAAAAAAATATTTTTAGACAGTAAATGGCTTTGGCCATCCAACGTGCATGATGAAATGCCCCTGGTTGATAGAATGTCGTGTGAGTGGGCTCTTTTTCAACAAAAAGTTTAGAAAGCATTAAAAATTCTTTATAATCATCACGAGGCTGTTGCAAAGTTAAAGCTGCATTTAGAAACTTTACAATTTCGGCTTTAACTGGTTGTAAAATGTGTTTAATTTTTGATACCTGAAATCCAGTTTTTAGTTTATTTTGATCTGTTTTAGGCCAAAATTCCCTAAAACGTTTAAATAGTGGCACATTTGGACCAGATGAGGAAGGCATTTTTGTGTCAAACACACTTCTCAAAACCACTTCAAAAATATGATGTCTACAAGGAAAATTTAGAATATCTCTTTCTAATTTTTGTTGCAATAGTGTGGCTGCCCCATTTATATAACCCATATTTGATGCTGTTGTATCACAACACAAAGCTATTACCTTTTCATCCAAATTCCATTCACAAAGCACATCATAAACTGCTTCAGTCTGTTCTCTTCCAGTTGAATTGGGCAAAGCTGGTACTCCAAGTAGTTGTTCAATATCTCCACTAGTAACTAAGATAGCAAGTCTATCGATATTTCCCATTCCAGTGAGAGAAGGTAAAAGTTTTCCATCCCAATGGATGACTGGGGCCGGCAATTCAGAATTACCGAAGGCAGTTTTTAATATTCCAGCTCTTTCTTCGCGGATGCGTTGTCTAGAGCGCTGAAGTGTGGTTCTGCTGATGGATAAAGATGTGGTGTCATGTCCTAGTGCTTCTGCTACTGCCGTCAAAATATGGACTCCATACCTGTCGCTTATTTTGCAAGCATCAAATGCAGCGGCTATTTTTGGTGTGATGATGTTACATGTTCCATACAATCTCCTCTTTTTTGGCTGTGACGGGCCAGGCTAGTCTTGTAACAACTCTTCTTGGGCTTCGATTATTTCATCTTCATTTTCGTTGGAGTCGGCTGAATTACTACTTGATGATGGACAGGTGACTGTTTCCTCTAATCTAGTTTTTTCTTGTTGACTTCGTTGCATTCGTTCGGATAATTTCTGTAATTTCTCCTCAGCTGGTTTTTCTTGAGAAGCAAGTTGGTAATCAATACCATGCATAAATCCAGGACGTCCCTTTTTTCTTTGGTTAATTAAAAACTGCTTATCTTCATCTATTTTCATCAACTCCAATGCATTTGCATGAGAAATGTCAAAGAGATCGTCCAATTTTTCAACGAAACTTTTTTCTTTACTCCCGCACTGGCCCTTTTAGCCGATTTTTGTAAGTTCCTCCACTCTGCATAAAGTTTATCTAGTTGTTTAACACAATGAAAATCCTGACGTGTCGGAATGCGAGCTTTATCCCAAAAAACTGACACCTCTTTTATTGTTAATTTAGCACTTTCATGTACACTTAGCTTCACTTCACGAATGTTATAAAAGAGCACTTATAATACTTGTCTATTAGACGGCAATTTATTGCCAATGATTTGTGATGAATAGTGTCCAACTAAGTAAATGAAAGTATCCTTTCGTAAGGATCTAACATAAGCCATCGTTAAATGTTTTTTCAAAAAGGAACGTATGCTAGAACTTATAATGTCACCACTATAAAACACAATTGCAAACTGACATAAAAACCTACCGTAGGTGCATTATATTTCCAAACTTCCAAAACAAATAATTTCTAGGAAATAATTACACCAATAAAACATTATGAGAAAAGAGGTAGATATTTGTATTTTAAGTAAAATTTAAGTGTATTACCGTAATAAAATCTTATCTACAAATTTCTACCTAAATGCGGCACGGGTTACCGTTCACCGAATTATCTGAAACTTTGACATAAATTATTCCTAGTATAATAGTATATTTTCGTGGGGTGAGACTTAAAAAATACGCAAAAAAAAATCACCCCCTATAGAGATGGGCCACCCTAATATATATATATATATATATATATATATATATATATATATATATATATATAGATACAGTAGTACGCACGATTAAATTTTAAATTTATTTATAAACGTATTTTCGGTCATCTTTGAGAAGTTTTTTGAGCTTGGTGATGAGTCAATTCTGGCTCCGGGTTCGTTTTCAGCACACCACAAAACATACGGTATGGTATCTCACCTTTCAACTACAAGACTTTTTTTGTGGGCCTGTGTAATCAAATCAACTGAGAAAGAATAAGGACAATTACGAACCACCAGATGATGCCAACATGGTTGACGAAAGAATCGTCGAGTAACAGTATTGGAGTGTAGTTTTCAAGTATTTTGGTGTTTGTGGGCGTATTTTAGAGGCAGATATAATGTATAATTAAGTTCTTATACCACCTAGTTAATAATAAAGCAATTTATGAGCAAGGCAATTAAAATTTATAAAGCTTACTAACTTCACGAACGCGTAGTTGGCCGCTAAAGGTGTAGCGCTACTTCTTTCTCCACATTTAAACATAACGTGAAAATATTTTCGCAATGAAAATTTAATGTTCCTCAAAATGGCTCGCGGATACTAATGGATAAGAATTACCTGAGGCGTTCATATCTAAGACATGAAAGCGGTAAATTAGTTAAACTACATTTTAATATTTAAGTATACCTCTCTAAGAGTTTAAATAACTTTGTAAGGGAATCGTTAACAACACTTTCCTTTCAGGTAGTCACAGAGCCTTATCTCATTCAAATCTCCTCTTCTAATGATTATATCTACCACTACACTCCGCTTTTTAATCCTCATTCACTGGTTTGAATTCGCTAAATTTTCGAATAAATGAAGACGTAATTACTCAGGGTTGTTTATTTTGATTTTGTCCAGGACGTGAACAATACTGGACAAAACTGGATAAAATCGGTGAATACTGGACAAAATCAACTTTTATTTATAAAAATTAAGTTCCTAATAAGAAGTTCTACCAATTTGCTCTGCATTTATTCACAGAGGCGTAGCTATGCACAAGCGATTTGGGCAGTTGCCCCAGGCTTTTAGCCCCCCTTCCCACCTAGGTCTCGCAAAATATTCATATCGCGTTGTGTCCGCATTCCCAGCGGTGTAATTTTCACGAAGTATTAATAATAATATCGTGTTTGCATTAGAAGCGGTGTGGTTTCCTTGAAATATCCCCGAAGTATTAATGTAGGCTATGGTCTGGCGCACACTGGAAAAAAAGCCTTTTTTGGACAAAAATCTGCCTACAAGTCAAATCTTAATCAATTTTGATCTACCTTGGCTTAAAATGCAGGTCATTAGCTACCCTTTCAGCGTATACTGCCTAAATTGTGAACCTCGATTTCCTAACCTCAAAAAATTCAACAAAACATAATTACCCCACTCAACATTTTATTAACATGTTCTATAAATTACTTCCAGTTATTACTATATTTTGTTATATAAAAAATTTTTTTTCTAGCCAATGAATTAAAATTTTACCTACAAATAAAAGAGGTAAATTATTAAAATAAAAACTAGATTTTAAGCCCAGGATTGTCAAAATTGATCAAGATTTGACTTGTAGAAATAGAAAAAAAGTGATTACTCTCAAATTTCATAGATTTTTTGAGGTTAGGAAATCGGGGTTCACAATTTAGGCAATATACACTGAAAAGGTAGCTAATAACCTGCATTTTAAGCCAAGATAGATCAAAATTGATTAAGATTTGACTTGTAGGCAGATTTTTGTCCAAAAAGGGCTTTTTTTCCACTGTACGGCGGTGGTCCCCTACTAAATTTAAAAAGCTACTTCTAGAATAAGGTGAACAAAAATTGGAAACATTTTTTTAACCGAATTCATATTACGAGAATATTCGAAGATTTGGCGAAGTCGCCGGTAATTTCAAATAATCACAAACAACAGGATATTATTTTCCTGTTAACATTAACATGGTGCCCAACATAAAGATAATTTCACAATATACTCACTCACAATATACTCACTATGTAGAAGTTAAATACATAATAAAAGCCACTAAAAACGTTGGAAAAAATATTTTTCAAAAATCAAACTGCCTTCAAAAAAAATCTTCAAAAAATATCTTTAAAAGTTTTACTAATAACACAGCCCCCCAAAAGAATAATAGTTCTATACCAGAGACGTGAATACAAAGGTTTCGTATATTTTTTTATGCTGAATCTGAATCCGCAGCCAAAAATATGGGTTACCCAGTTAGTTTTTTAGTAAAACGCAAAAACATCCCCTAAAATAGAGTGATACGGTAAAGCTTTATAATGAAATGCAACAATTTGTAAATACTTTGAGAAAACATTTTAAAGAGTTTGAGCACTAGAAAGAAATATATGCAAATTAAATCCCACCCCTACGAGGGGATTAATTCCACCCCTAAGATCAAACAACGAATGTTATAATGCAAAACAATATGACAAGCCATAGCCTCGTAGTTTGTAATTCCAAATATACAAATATAGGTTGAGAGACAATATACCTAAAAAATATAATATAATTTTATTTTTAAGGGGCTTGAAACCACCTCTGCAGACCTTGGTATTTCTTACCCCTTTGAATCACATATTTTTCCATTCAATGGTTTGGTCTAAATTTTGTTAACGCGGGTTTTTGGGGTCGCTGATTACGAATCTGAAGGCCGAATCTGAAAATTCCTGAATAAAAGATGGCGGATCCAATATGGCTGATGTAAAAGTATTCAAAATTTGAAGATTATGGCTGACTCGGGGGGTTCTTGGAGTCGCTGATCACGATTCTGAGGTCTTAATTCGCAAATTCTTAAATCCAAAATGGCGGACCCATTATGACGGATTAAAAAGTACCATAGAAATTGGTATTTACCACCCAAAGAAATACGTTATGAATGTTTAAAAAAAATTGAGGCGTTTGAGTAAAAATAGGCAAATGTCTAAAAATGAGAAACAAGGAATATAAATTCGATTTGCAGTGAGCTGTCTCGCTTAAATGTGAAAGTGAGGATGAATGAAATAGGGACGATTTGGAGCCAAATATGTAAAACTGATCATGCAAGTGATTCCATCTTAAATACATATAGACTGCAACTTAGATCGAGCATTAAGTTTACAATTTTAAAACTTGATGGAAACGCTATAAGTTTTGTTTTTTCAGTTTTCTCTCCCATATTTTTGCAACCGGGACACCTCCACGTGGTGACGGTGGACAACAGATTCTTCTGGCAAAGCTCCTGGGTTAACAAAATATGCCATCATGGCAAAAATAGGCAAGGCATTTACGATGCAGGGTATTGGAAGCCCAGTATCGGCCGCTGGTCAGGGTGAGAAAGCGGGCCCTCTGGCGTCGTCATCCAGCGACCGCAGCTTTTCAGTAGTGAGTAACTTGGCTACCGTTGAGTATAATGCTACAAGACAGCTATGTGTATGCCTCACTCGAATTCACCATATATCGTCAGTATCTTACCCTGTAATGCAGAAAAAGACTCTTATTGCTATATTTATGGCAAATGTGTGGGACAGAAAAACAGAAGAACTTTTACTGACAATTTAAAAGGTATTTATAAAAAGTGTTACAATTTGCAAGAAGATATTAATGTTATATATGCACCTAACATATTATGTAATCTTTGCAGAGTTATGCTGCAGCGTTGGAATAAAAATAACTGTATTGAGAACTTAAAAGTAATTACACCTGTCAAGTGGAGTAGTCCTAACAGTAAAGAGGACTGTTACTTTTGTATGACTGATTGAGGAAATTATAATTTCAAAGCAAATATAAAGTATGCCTCAATTTTTTTAAACGCTCATAACGTATTTCTTTGGGTGGTAAATACCAATTTCTATGGTACTTTTTAATCCGCCATAATGGGTCCGCCATTTTGGATTTAAGAATTTGCGAATTAAGACCCCAGAATCGTGATCAGCTACTCCAAAAACCCGCGGTAACAAAATTTAGACCAAACCAATGAATAGAAAAATATGTGACTCAAAGGAGTAAGAAATACCTAGCTCTGCAAAGGTGGTTTCAAGCCCCTTAAAAATAAGATTATATTATATTTTTTAGGTATATTGTCTGTCAACCTACATTTGTTTATTTGGAATTACAAACTACGAGGCTATGGCTTTTCACATTGTCTTGCACTATAACATTCGTTATTTGATCTTAAGGGTGGAATTAACCCCCTCGTAGGGGTGGGTATGGATTTAATTTGCTATATTTCTTTTTAATGCTCAAAATCTGATTTTAAAATGTTTTCTCAAAGTATTTACAAATTGTTGCATTTCAGTATAAAGCTTTACCGTATCACTCTATTTTAGGGGATGTTTCTGCGTTTTACTAAAAAACTACCTGGGTAACCCATATTTTTGGCATCGGATTCGGATTCAGCATAAAAAAATACACAAAATCTATGCATTCACGTCTCTGGTACAGAACTTTTTTTTTTTTTATGCTGTGTAATTTTCTACCTATCAGTGGAAAGTAGCAAGGAACTGTACCTTATTAACTAATATCAATTTGAAATCGACGCAAACGTATTTTTGATATTAGATATTTTTGCACCGATTTCAAATTGATATTAGGTAACGTACGCCTTCGACTCGTGCCGTAAACGTCATCCTCTTGAGTAATAACTATCATTACACGTTCGTTGAATAATATACTATTTTTTACCCCTGTTAACGGCAACATTTAATGGCTAATGACATATGTAGCAGTGCAGAAAAAACGGGTGTATTGTCACACTGAATTATAAATTAAACCATAATATATGCATATTTTCGAAATCTAGGCAATTGTAAAAGTTTATTGCATTTGCATAAACTATTATAATGAACTGAATTATAATTATTTTATAATTACCAATTATATTATGCGGCTTCATAATATGGTCCTGTTTAATATTCTATTTATTATTTACACCCTATTTTAAATTTAACTAATTGTTATTTAACATCAGCAAATAATGTTGATTATGGGAAATGTACAGTTGTAGTGAGGCTTATGACGTATGAGTCGTGAAAAAAGGGAATTATTTGTATACATTGTGTTGGAGATTCCGATTTTCAAGCAAGGGCGTTCCTACGCCTTGTTCATGGGGGCATTCTTATTAAAACATGTATCAAAATATTTGAACCCCTTAACGTGGAGAGAAAACATGAACCCGGAGGAGGGGAGATTTTTTGAAAATTGATAAACGGGTGGGAGAAATTTCAAAAAAATTTTTGATAAGCGGAGGGAGAAATAAAAAAAAATGTTTAAATTATAATACAAAACCCCCAAACAAGCCCGGGCCCCTCAAAACGAGCCCGCGCCCGGGGAGAATTACCCCCCTCTCGGCAGGACTGCCCCTTAAAAATTAATAGGTGAATTCGTATTGTAATATGAAGTGTAGCAGAGTATAAAACTATATTTAACTTCTATTTTATCTTTTTAATTTTTGAAAATGTAATCATAATAGTCATATCCTTTTTAAGAATACATAAGTATTCAACTAAATATTTGCACAGAGCAGGAAACATAAATAATAAACTTTAATAAAGGACCTTGAACAAAATACACAGAAAAAAAGACACAGTCGTTTGAGCTAAAACCAGCTGAAATGTATTCGTTGGACCATTCCGAATAAAAGTTCTTATGTACACCAGATCCAAAAAATTCATAGATTTCAAATTACGGACGCTTGAAGGTCAAATAATGATTGAAAATTTTTTACAGGCATTATTGGCGGCCATTTGCAGAAAGTGACAAGTGATGATGTGGCAATAGTAACATGTAAGTAACATTATTTCTCTATCTACAAAGTTTATCATTGTTGAGATGTTCTTTTTTACATGCCAATATGTACAATGAAGGAACTGTTAAGATTTTAAATTAATAAACAACTGTCTACAGGAATGACACACTTTTAAATAACATCGCTCTTATGATTCTCTATTGTAATGTAAGTAAATCACTTACCTTGCTTGAATTACCCCAACATATGATGCAGTAATTCAAATGTGATGTGCAAAATAAAACATTTTGACTATATCTAAACTCAGATAATTGCGTAATTGCCAAATGACGTAACACACTGTTGCAATTTTGTTATTTAAGCATTCAATATAGGTATACTATTTTAACTGGCTATCAACTTTAAGTCCCTTATTGATACTCATTTACTGAACAAGATTGGTGCATATGTTGGCTTTACCAGCCAATTGTTCTACTTGATCTGCCGCAATAGTGACAGCATAATCGTCAGCAAAAGGAAGACTAATGAATTCTCAGTTTTGTTACTGACGTCAATGTCGTTAATAAATATTAGAAATAGTATTGATCCGAGAGCACTACCCTGTGGGACCCCAGTTGGTACTACCTTTTTTTATGAAATATAAGTTGACTTATATATTAGCAAAACTTGTTGCTGAGGCTCGTCGAGAAAGCTGGATATGCCTAGGTCTAATTTAGACGTATACTGTAGTACTAGGGTTCATTTCTAGGAAATACCTATTATAGACGTTTTTCACATCTCTTTTGTTTACTAAAGGAACCAATTTAGTCTATTTACGACGTCTATTAGCTGTTTCATTTACATTTACTATGAATTAGATTGATCTGGCAGACACGTAGACGTATATATGACATCTATACATATGATCTAGAAGGAATTTAAATGTTCAATATACACTGTGAGTTGCTTGGGTAATGTGTAGATGATTAACTATACACCAATGTGAGACGATTGTAAAGTTTTTCTTGAACGTTCTGCAGTCAGCTATTGTCATTACCTCCTTATAGCCTTTCAAATTATCAGCAAACATTAGTTATAAACAGTTGAGGATATAATTTACATCAGCGTTAATGAATATGAGAAATAGAAGTGGCCCTAAGTTGGAACCTTGAGGTACTCCAGAAATATTCGTATAGCGATCAGTTCCAAAACATCCATACTTAACAAATTGTTCACGTTTAAATATGAAATAAATAATTTGATTAAGCAGTCTGAAAGCAAGACGATATCCAGTATTTTGATTAATAGGTGAGGTTAATTCCGATAAAAATAACAATATGTAGTTATCGAATTGTTGATGGTTCAAAAGTTATTTTAATTTTTGTATTTTTCTTTGAAAATGCCTAGTGCGTCCACTAAAATTTAATAAAGAAAATATATACATGTATATAGTTTTTTTTTTGTTTTTAGTGGGTGTGCCTTTCCAATGAAAGCATTTTAATGAACTCTGTAATCTTCTGTCAAATAAAAAAATGGTTTTGTGAAGACTTTTTGTTCACAAAAACTTTTCGTTTTAAGTGACACTGACTTAGTCGAGTAAATGAAGGTTTTTACTTCTAAATCCTCAAAAACAAAACTGATTTTGATGATTTTTTTTTAAATGTTAAATTTAATTATTCAAAATCAGAAACATTTCATGGGGATAATTTATAGGGTGCAAACGCCACCATTTTTCAAGGTACCTAAAAAAAACAGAAATATTGGAGCTGAAACTTTTCATTTATATTGATAGTTTTTAAGTTATAACCACTTGAAAATTGGGACAGTAGCTTGAAAAAGGAGGTATTTCAACACGATTTTTGTCAAATAAGTATTACATTGAACGAAAATATGTTAGAGAAAAATAAGAAAGCTACTGAATCGGAGATAAATTTCGTATTTTTTAACTTCTGTAAAATTAATGGTTTCGGAGATATGGAGGTATAAAAATGACATCTGAACGAAGTATTTAATTAAAATGTTAAATATCTCAGAAACTACGGCACTTACGTCAAAAATGCTAACAATCAAAATTAAAAATAATTAATTAGGCTTTCAAATGATTTCTATAGCGTAAAAACAAAGAAGTTATGACAGAAACAATGTGCTTACTCACATATCTTTAATAAAAAAGCCGCCATATTGTTAATGTTAGTAGTCAGTAATTAAAAAAAATATATTCAAAATTTCTCGTCCGTTTACAACATTTGCTTCAGAAAAAAATTGCATTTTAAACTATAAACGGATTTTCAAGAAAACGTAAAAAGATTTTCTTAGCTAATATCTCAATAAATATTAGTTTAAGCGAAAAAATTATAGATATCAAAAATAAAGCTTATAAACAGAAAATCAATTTGTTTCACTTAAATATTTACGTAGGATTAATGGTTTCGGAGATTTTTAAGTTTATAGATGGCATTTAAAAGATTATATGATGAAGTATTTAGTTTAAATGTTGAATATCTTAGAAACTATAAAACTTCCATCAAAATTTCTATGAAACAGTATTAAAGATAGTTAATCAGTTTTGTATATGATTTTTTGTTAGTTTCTGTATAATAAAAAATAAAGAAGTTATGGCCGAAGAAATGTGCGTTTTCGCATTTTTTTTTACAAAATGTCACCATTTTGTTATTGTAACTGTCCAGCAATTAATTTTATTTTTAAAAAATGCTGCTTTTTATATACAGCATCACCTAGATGCTCAATTTTGTCCTTCCAAAACACTTGCATTAGAAAACATTTCTGTCCTCCATATTTTAGCCGCCATTTTGAATTGTTTTATGTTAACTTCAGAAAATCAATCTTTGACAATATATTCGTATTCAGTAACCCCAAAAACCCCCAAGCATAGTTTTTATTAAAATTTCACAATATTTTTCAAAAAATTTTAAATTTGCTGTTCAAAAAATTATCTGCCCCATCAATCATGTTTCTAATTTTGAATAATTGAATATACTAAACATTAAGAAAAAAAAACATTAAAATCGTATCTGTTTTTGACGGTTTAGAAGATTTAGTGGTTTTTCCGCTTCATTGTCAGTTGACCAACTATCAGAAAAAGTTGTCTATTCAATGCAGACTCTAACATGGTGTAACAGATAAGGCTATTCAGAACAGATTTTTTTTTTCCATAAATGTTTTTACATGTCAGTTGTGTTTGTGACGAATTTAGTTTATTTAACTTTTTTTCCATAAATCTAACAGCTTTAGTAATGAACATCTCTCTCATATTATTCATAAGCAAAATATCAAAGAAATTTACCAAGAAAATAAAACTTTTGTTTTTATTCCTTTCCTAACGACAGAACCGCGCCAAGATTACATCACGATCCCTTAACATGATAT
This sequence comes from Rutpela maculata, assembly GCA_936432065.2. Taxonomy (NCBI): domain Eukaryota; kingdom Metazoa; phylum Arthropoda; class Insecta; order Coleoptera; family Cerambycidae; genus Rutpela; species Rutpela maculata. Next base: position 177,286,861 of record OW386288.2, read on the forward strand.
AAGGAATTGCGATGTGCTCGAGTGGTGCGCCTACTCATCTTACAGCCTATTTTTTTCTCTTTCCTCTCTTGTTTCTTACTGAGATAAATGAATAACTGTTACAAGAATTTGCTTTCCTTATATACGAAGTATGCAAATTTTTCTGGGTTATTACCCAATCTTTTCCCTGGAAACGAACTTGGCCTGTCTAATTCTCGGTCCTTTGGGTGACGCAGGGGCAAATAATGAAATACAAAAACAATAATTGAAGAGAAAACATCCGTACTGTTTTGTGCTCAGAAAAACTCAAATTAAAGTTTGAATTTCTTATGGCGACAACTCGGGCGACAAGTTTCAATGACATTTTTTTATTTATTAATCTGGCAGATCAAACAATAATGATATAGGACAGTCAAAAAGAAAACACGTTAATAATTTAAATTATGGATTACAATATCAACAAATTGAATAATTCTTGCTTGATTCACTAGTTATTAATACCACAAATATCGAAATGAAAACGATGAATATTTGTTGTTAATTATAATCCATTCCTACTACATTATTTTCACTCCAAACCTGCGACATTAGCCATAATTTCTACACAATTAATATAAACAAACCAATTTTCACGACTACATTTAATTGGCTGGCGTTAATAATATTCGCAATTGCAATTGCTAGAGTGCAACTTTGACTTTACAGTTTTAATTACTTCTCGCAGAATATCCCACATATTCATCAGCATGGGAAACTTTTCAGGCTATATTGAATTTTAACAAATATTGGTATGTTTCCAGTTAATCGATAAAGTTTAGTACACAAATATGATTTAGTCTGGAAATTCTACGAGACGAAAAACCCATAATTTCCGACACATTAATTTTTATAGAGTTTAGAGCTAAAGTTGCGACTGTCTAAAGAATTTGTTTCGTATATACATATATTTCAACCAAAAGGGAGTGCACCAGAATTGTATAAATGCAGGATGTTAAATTGGTACTTTGTGAAATGAGTTGAAGCAGAGGTAGATTTAAAAAGCTATGATTGCATTTTATTGATGGTTTTTATTTATTCCAGGAATTCTGAAATTTAAACGGTATACTACCGAACAGAAGTTAATTACATCATTACAATACGAACTGAAAATGTTTAGATTTGTAGGAAAACTTTACGCAAAACGCTAGGTAGAACTTATCTGTACTAATTTGTTAAGCAGTAGGAAGCATTATCGATTCTGGATATGAAAATAAAAACAACTTAAAACTAACTTTCATATATGAAATTATGAAGACAATTAAGTTTTTCATATAGTGGGGTCAAATTAAGCATCAATATAGGCGGATAAGGGATTATCTGGCTACAGCAATTTAATTGTTTTAATGTGATAGTTATAATAACAGGTGCCATGATAAGTTTTGGATAAAATTTAAACAGTTTTAACCTCCCCATAATAAAATTGTGGGAGGTTACTACAATTAGTCCAAAATCGAAAATTGAGATAACATCAAATCATTACGTTTTGAGGTTCCAGGAACCCTAAAAAGTGGTTTTTAAAAAATGTCTGTGTGTGTGTATGTGTGTGAACACGACAGCGGCAAAACTGCCAAACGGATTTGGATGAAACTTTGCATAAGGATTTCTTTAGTGCTCCAGAAGATCTGAAAGGGTTTTGGTTGAGATCGGATGGATTATGTTTAGTGCCGTTTTCGCGCAACAAGTTGCTTATTTTATGATTACTTACAATTTGTAATCGAACCACTGAAAAGCAGTAAAAATTTCGATTTCAACGATATATCACACTTGCACCCTTTCGATTTGGATTCCGTGAAAAAAATTTTAAAAAATCGTTATATGGGCACACATGATAGCATCCAAAAAATATTATTGGTATTATTGTTAGGGGAAAATGTATTTTGTCATCTGTCAAAAATATTTGGATTGGTAACCTTTATAGATGTTAATTTATAGGTTATGGTACATTTATCATCTGACGTCACAGCTAACCTCAAAAATATATATTTCTTAAGATTTAAGAATATTACGTAGCTATTATTAAAATTTCTGCCTGGTTCCCGTACTTTCAAGTAAAGTCTAGAACAGAGTAATGTTTATGAAGTTCTAAATATTTTGTCCTAATAAAATAGAACTCTTTTTGTAGGTTGGAAATCTAACCTGTAATTAGCAGTCTATTTTTATTAAAGTGAATTTTTAAATATTTTCTTGGAACCACTGTGGCTTCAAGCTAAAAATGCGTATACAAACATTAAAAATGAGAATGAACTTGAAAAACTTAAACATGATGCAGGAGGTTCCAGCCTCTTCCAGTAGCTGCCGATTTTTTTCTCAACATTGAAAATGTCTGCTTATTATCTGAAGTTCTAGTAATCGCATCGCAAAAATAAAAATACCAAACTATACTAAACTAGACAATGAAAATACTTTTTGATAAAGTATTAATTTGTAAAAAAATAAAAACCTTTTTCCATTAATTTAATATATACAATGTAATGATGCATAAATTTCAAAGAAATTTGGTGAAACTATACCCCTTATTGAACTAGTAAACCTTCCTGTCCAATATAAAGCAATATATTTATTTGAACGGATAAAATAAAAAAAAAACTCGAAATTTTAATCGCTTTTTGTTCAAGTGCATCGACTCGTAGGAAGACGAGAGAATTTTTTTTTCAAATTGTAGGCTTCTGCATGTATTTTATACTGGTAATTTTTTTGGATAAACACTACTAAAAGTAAACGTTTGCTAACTATGTTAATTTTTTGTCAAATATATCATACATATTGTTATATAACAAAATTTGAACCTTGATGAAATTACTAAAATTTAAACTTTTAATCAACATGTTTATAATTGTATGAGCAGCGAACGTATTATCCACCGCCATTTTAACAGCTGACTATGATTTTTTATCATTTTTTAACATTATTAACCAGCATATAAAATTTCAACTTTGATGATATGTTTTTATTTCAATAATTTCTTTACGCGTGGATGGCGTTCTCGTAGCTTCCCCCACCGCGGGTGCGCCAGCTGACAGCCGTTACGTGTATATACACGTAAAAAACTACTACATAAGTGAAAATCGGCGAACGTATTATCCACCGCCATTTTAACAGCTGACTATGATTTTTTATAATTTTTTAACATTATTAACCAGCTTACAAAATTTCAACTTTGATGATATGTTTTTATTTCAATAATTTTTTTACGCGTGGATGGCGTTCTCGTAGCTTTCCCCACAGCGGGTGCACCAGCTGACAGCCGTTATGTGTATATACACGCAAAAACTACTACATAAGTGAAAATCAGCCTTAATGGTATGAGTGTCAAAAATGTGCCGCTGCCTCCCGGGCTATAAAATGTATTGAAATATTTGCAAAGAAACAAACATATTACGGTTTTTCGAAAATCCCTGTACAGTTAGAAATGCAATTTTCTTCTAAAACAAGTGCTGTAAACGAACGAAAAATATGAGCGTCAGCTTATGCTATATGATGTTAACAAAAAACAGCATATGAGAATATATTTTTTTTAATTACTAACTAGTTACATTAACAAAATGGCGAAGTTTTTGATTAAAAAAATGTGAAGGAACATATTATGTCCGTCAGAACTTGTTTATTTTTTAAGCTATAGAAATAGTCAAGAAGTCATTTGAAAGCCTAATTGCTAGTCTTTTATTTTGGTTAGTATTTTGATGTAAGTGTTATACTTTCTGAGATATTTAACATTTAAACTAAATACTTCGTCTTGTAAACGTTCGGACGCCATCCTTATACTTCCAAATCTCCTAAATCGTTAATTCTACAGAAGATAGAAAGAAAAAGAAATTTAGAAAATCGTTTTTGACAAATCCTCTTTTTTCAAGCTAAAACCCCAATTGTAAAATAGTTGTGACTGTCATGACTGTCATGACTGTCATTTTATATGTAAAAGTGCATAAAACCTTTTTTTCTTAAAATTCGATTTTCTCTCAGCTTAAATATATTTTCTTCGTCCACCGCCTACGAATTAGCAAGTCCCCGCATAATATAAAAACTGTCTATGATACGTTTACTATTAAGTTGCAAAAAATAAACAAAATCTAATTCATATTACATTATTCCGAAGTTAAAATCTCTAGTTACTGTACTATTAATATGAACCACAAAGGACATTTCTTTGGTAACGAGTGTACTTTGTTAGAATTCGTCTGCACTAAAAGATGCATTTTATTTCACTGAATTTAAGCATCACATCCCTCATTTACAAATTAATTTGACGAAATTGATTTATCGTGTGACATCGATTGATCCTAGGTTGGCGATATAACTGCAATGAAAATTATTGGAGCAGGGTGAACAAAGCAAAAATAAATTCATGCAAATTTTATGTATTGCACTGACAGATTAAGTGGAAATTTCAGGCCAGCAAAATTTAATTTTCAGTAGTTTTACGGACATTTTTTATTTGACCAAATCAGAGCGCAATAATAACATAACGGCATTATTTTTTCATATTTGTAGAAATTTTATGCGTTACGGGAAATAACATTCCAAATATTTTAGTATCCCAGATAAACATAAAAACTTTAATTATTTAAAATTAAAAAATATGGCTATTGCGATGCTATTTGACCTAAAAAATATCAGCTATATTATTTTATGGATATATTTTATATACCGCTTTTAAAATGAAAACTGTAATAAGAGATAATTCGTAATTAGTGGGCAGTACGTTAGGAGAAGTAGTTTATGTTAAACAATTTAGTCTGTACAGTAATAAAATTAGTATTTTCTACGATTGTGTTGTGTTGAAAGTACAATTTTGTGACTTCAAAACGACTGCGGAAAGTGTCATTTTTTGTACAATTTTGTTGAAATTCAATTTTTTTTTTTTTTTGAACTATTCGTTATAAATTGTCTTTAATTCTATCGAGTCCGAATTTTCAAATTTCAAAATTAAAGATGGCTAATCCAATATCGCGGACATAAATTTTGAAAGTGAATTGAAATTTTATCAAAAGATTGTTTAAAATTATAAAAAATTGTTACTTGGGGGGTTTTTTTGGTTTTAATCTCATTTCTGATCCCCGAATTTTGCGATTCAATAAACCAAGATAGCGGATCCAATATGGCGGCCATAATATTTTTTTAAATGAAATGTACATGTACAAACTGTTAAAAATTGTTACTTAGGACTTTTAAGGGTTTCTGATCGAGAATCTCAAATCTAAATTACCTAATATCGTAATCCAAAATGGCGAATCCAATATGGCGACCATAATATTTTTTTAATTAACATGTAAATGCGCAAATTCTTAAAAATTATTACATGGGGGTTTTAGAGATTGCTGATCATGAATTTGAAGTCCAAATTACATAATATCGAAATCCAAGATGTCGGATCCAATATGGTGTCCGTAAGTTAAAAAAGAATGACAAATCAAGAAGGAAACTGTTAAAATTTGTTTTTCGGGGGTTTCGCAGTTTGCTAATCTCGTTTCGGATATTAAAATTTCGATATTTTGCAAACCAGAAAATTAAATTCAATATGGCTGCCATAATTTTTTTAAAAATTATGATGTACATGCGAAAATAGTTAAAAATTGTTACTTTCAGGTTTTTGCGATTGCTGACTACGCATTCGTAATTTCGAATTCTAAGATGGCATATTCGAATCTGCCATCTACGATATTACATAATTTAGATTTCAGATTCTCGATCAGAAACCCTTAAAAGTCGTAAGTAACAATTTTTAACAGTTTGTGCATGTACATATTTCATTAAAAAAAATATTATGGCCGCCATATTGGATCCGCTATCTTGGTTTTTTGAATCGCAAGATCAGAAATGAGATTATAAACCAAAAAAACAATTTTTATAATTTTAAACAATCTTTTGATAAAATTTTAATTCTTTCAAAATTTATGTCCGCGATATTGGATTTGCCTTCTTTAATTTTGAAATTTCAAAATTCGGGCTCGATAGAATTAAAGGCAATTTTATAACGAATAATTTAAAAAAAAAATTAAGTTTCATTAATTCCAGGCTTGGGAATTATCGTTTGTCCAAAAAATGAGCTATTTGTCCCATTGTGCGCCGTGTGGCAAAGAATTTGCCACACGCCTCGATTACATCTTCACAAATTTAAAATTTTAAAAGACTTTAAGGGAAATAACTTCACAACCGTAGAAAAAATAGTATGTAACACACATGTGGCAAGCATCATTGCAAAACTCGTATGATAGGAACACTCGCTGGGCTCGTGTTCCTACTTTCATACATCGTTTTGCAATGAACCCCTTGCCACACTTGTATTACAATGTACTATTTTCTAATGTTTCACATTTTTATCTGATTTTTTTATGTAAGGTATCAAAATATTTACACATTTATATCCCTAATATTAGTGTCTACCAGATGCAAAATAAACCGACTTACCTGGTATTTTGCCAAATACTTCTCCTTTTAATATTAATAAATTTATTTCAAACTTGTGGGTCACTGTATAACAAATTATACTTTATTATTTGTCCACTGCTGACCTTTGAAGAATTTCCCCATAATTACAAAACACTCAGTCTAATATAGCTCTGTATACTATTATATAGACGTATATTACCAAATGTAACTTTTATATGTTTGTTTTATTATACTCTTCGCAAAAACGAAGAGTATATTGCATTTAATCGGCACATTTCTAAAACTGGAACTATCGCTAGTGAACGAATTCAAAATGTCCGTCTGTCTCTCCGTCCATTCATGTTTCTTGTAAGCACGATAGCTTAAGAAAGGAAAGTCCGATTGTATTGAAATTTGGAAAGTAACTTAGTATTAGTTAGAGGAAGAACCCTATTGTTTTTGAAAAAAATCAATCAGTAAATAATTAATCATTTAATGAAAAAAAAAATTATTTTCTTAATTTTTCTCGCTTGCACTAAAATAGAAATCTTGCGAAATGTTATCTCTATAATTTATTTTTTTTTGTTTATGCATTTTACTAATATATATTTTATAATAATATATCAAATGCGGTGAAATATGATTCTCGAAAGACATATATTACAAACATTCAATTTTTGTAGTAATCTGTGATGGTGCAGTGGCTAAAATTTTGTCTGTCTAATTTTAATTAGCTTTAGGTCTCTACGTAGACAGCAATTTTTAATATTATTATTAGTTTTTAAGTTTGTCTATAACAAACAGGAGAGCTAATTCCGCCCCCCCCCCCCCTCCCGTTAAGGTCGAACCGGACTTGCCCCATTCAACCTTACATTCACGACGGCACTACGTGCCATGGTTGTTTGGTTGGGTCCGGGCCAGGATCCGGCAAGACACATAGTACTTAAATCAAGAATAATATATGTTTTTGCTTTTTGCTTTTTCTGGCAATACAAAGGTCTTTTGTTCGAATCCCGGACAGGTTGAACGTTTTTTTTTCAATTTTTCTTCGTAAATTTTTCTTTCACAACAAAATTGGTATCACAAAATTCAGGCTGTCCAAAAACTAACATTATTTACAAGAAAACTGCGAGGAGTATCTTATAGAATGTGTAACGATTATATAAAAAGCTCAGTAAATTGGCGAAGAGTACCTACGTGTTTAGCTTGTTTTATGGTATTATGATTGAATCTACGGTGATGCTCAAATATTTATGTGCATTTTCACTTAATACCTGAAGATAAACTCATTCTCTGAGGTAATTGAATTATTTATTGTACACTAATATACAACAAATTATTCAAAATTGTATTTAATTTTAAGAATTTAAAAGTAGGTAATAAAAGTAGCAAATTAAATAATACGTTTAATTTAAGAAGTTCATAGTTACCATAATGGACATTAAATGTTGACGTTAATGTATATTAATGACTCAGTACTGAATATGTAGGGGTCTTTGTGTAAATTTATTCACTGAAGTGTCTTCATGTGTCACAGCAAAGCCCAAATTGCATATAGGACCTGAAAACACTTTTTGGCTATTAACTTTATATGAGAGGGACAATAATGCACTAACAGACTACTAACAAAGGAAATATAACAAAAAAAATAGTGAATACATGTAATAAATGTACTTTGTGCACGTATATTTTGCAAGACGTGAATACAGCCAGAAACTAAAAAACTTTTGCATTTATTATAAATATTTCAGTCCCTATTAATTCTTGTTATGAAGAAATATTTATTATAAAATACTATTTGAAAATGTTATTAAATACACACCTTTACTAAAAAAATTAAAAATGTGGAATATTTGAATAGATAAAGGACCTTTTAATTATTATTTATATTAAAAAATCTTACACATATTATGTAGGATTTTTCGCAAAATAAAATAAATTTTATAAAATTTGTCGTTGTTTTGAAAAACTTCTTCCTATAAATTCTGATACATTATCTACAAATAGCAAAACCATTTCTGTGGATTTATTTCTTAGTAAATTGTAATAACATATTTATGCCTTGAAATTTTTAATACACACGTTTTAAGCAAATTCACACTCACTCATAATAATTTCTTGACAAAAACTAGCTAAATATAAATCACAAAAACATTTTAACAACATAATAGTGGTTTTAGGAACCTAGCACCAGATGCTACAAATGCCAATAAAGAGGTGAAGGGGAAATAGTGAAGTGAATTCCTTAGAATTCTATTTAAAAATTAATCGATGCGAGACACTGGTATACGAGGTAGTAATTAAAGTCATGATATCTTTCGACCAAGAATATATACACTGCGTCCAAAAAGTAAGGAATCAAATTTAAATTCTTTCTCTTACCGCAAACAATATAACAATTGTCACCTTTCTACATTGTCATAATTTCAAAATATATCTGAAAATGAAATCTTAAATGCTACAAAGAAATTAAAAAACAAGATGTCATGGTCCTGATAATTAAACTCTCTTTTATTGTAAAAAATTGTGTAGGTGTTCGAGCTGACCTATTTCGTGCACTACTTAATCTTGCTTTAAAAACGAAGACGTTTCCTAGTTGCTGGAAGGTAACCAAAGTCTGTCCGATGTTAAATACAGGGATAAAGCGCTAGTTGATTATCATCGGGAGTAACGGTTCACTTTTAAGTCATTAATAAATTTCTATTAAAATCTGCTAAATTACATTATTTCATATTTTTATTAACAAAATACCTGACGCCGCCACTGTTTCCAAGGCACTTTTTGTCAACTTAGAATATTATGCTTCGAAGGCCTCAAAGCTAGACATATTTCTCCAATAGGAGAGCATAAATTTAAAATTATGAATGGGCTCATTTAGCATTTTTTTAAAATTCATATTTCGAAAGTACACCTTGTATAGACATTAGATTTTTTTTCAACTCCTCCCTCAAAATAAATAATGAAAGTAGAGCGCGCGAAAACGCACTGTGACGTAAAAACAACTGCAGCGGTCGACAGCTCGCTTGGTCTCATATAGTTTCATATGGCAAGGACAGCAGACGTGCTATAACCGCATGCGCATAAAACCAGTCGTGCGAGTGCAGTGACGTCATCCGCGCCGCACCGTTTCAAATATGTTACGAATTGGAAATCAAATATTACAGTTAATATTAACGCCAGCGGGCCCAACTTTTTGGCTATATGCTTAAAGGGTTAAATACTTACGGAAAATGCAAAAATAAATTGTAAATTAAATATCACTAAATGAGCCCATTGTGATTGGTTTGTAATCGTAACTTTCACTTCCGTACATAACCGTGATGTGGTGAGAGAAACTGGGCATATAAAATGGCCAGTCAACGTTTTCAGATACTTTACGTCGAGCCCTTGGCCCCGGAAGTCATCTACCTGTGTGTTATTTAGTTAACTATTATGGTGAATTTTACTAATTAGTATTGAGATTCCAGCACGAGTATTTGTCCAGTAAAGACGTGAAAAACTACATGTAGAATTTGACAGTATAGTTATAGCTGCTCTAAAGTTCATTATAGTGCTAGTGTTTAGTTTGCCTGTAAATGATAAAGATTTGCATTTTGGTAGAGTTACAACTGATACCAATCTATGAATTTATTTCTTAACCATCATGTGGCGTATCCGTCGATTCCCAGCAGTTACTGTAAGTACAAAAACATTTATATTTCTTCATTGCGTCAATCGGCGATTTGCAGTACCTGAGGGCTATATTCCCTTGATTTATTTCATAAATCGCAGCTGTGGATGCTATACTGGGCGTCATTCATCATATGTGTTGTGCGTGTTTGATTAATTTCATTTATTTGTGGAATTGTTGTAATTTTCGTGTCTATCCCTTCGTTTGAACAGATAAACAAAATTGTTTTCGCGAGTGCATTGTACCTTCCCTTAAAAACTTATGTAGATATTTCTTGATTGGTACTTGAATAGTAATATTGTGCACGAGCACATTTCCATTATGTATGTAAATTTTAGTTAAATATGCCACTGTGGGTTTAATTGCGTTTCCTTTGTAAATATATTTACTTACTTATAAAGATTCGTTGGCTGATTTAGAGCATCACATGTTGTTTATTTGTAAACTTTTGTTAAATGTCCTCTTCAAGTAATATTCTACTATGCGTTTCATTTCACTTGTAAATACATTTACTTACTTATAAAAATTTGTTTATTGATTTAAAGTATCAAAACATGTTGTTTATTAGTAATATTTTATTTAGAGTTTTCTTTGAGTAATATTACGTCGGCAACTAATTATCTATTTTTTTATTAGGGTATTCCTAGTAGTTTTTATGTACTTTGACCTTTTGCCAAGTATTACTGCCTTGCATTATTAGATTACCCTGTACCATTACTTTTTACATCTGTCTGTCTTTCTGTATACTATTCATTTTGTATAAATTGTTATGTAGACTTTAATTTCGTAAGCACAATTTATTTGCCGGCATCCTGATTTGTCTTATTGCTCTACCATTACATTTATCATGGCAAAAAATTAGATTATTGTTAACTAGGTAGTTATTTTTTATTTCAAAAGTCCCTCAGTTTATTCACGAAATTTACTTTTTTATGTCCCTTGCACGTCTATCTTTTAAGCAATAAGCTAAGTTTTTGATTTAATTAATATATTAATTTTTGCTTTTGTTTTACTTTTTAAAAATTGTAGTATAAAAGTAGTTTCAAGAGCTATTTCTATTGTTTCAAATTTTTTAAAGATCTCTATGGAGATTAATCCATAAAATAAATTTCTCTGTATGATCGCATATATCTCACTTTTCATAACCAAATATCGTATAATCGACATAGGTATATGAGTAGAGATGAGTACAGATATTTCAAAGGCTCTCGACAAGATGCCATGGAATTTTACTTAGCAAACTATCAAAATTTGGTTTAGTGCTATTGACTTTTTTAAATCTATCTATGCCACATAATGATTTTAATTCGTCTTGTTATATTTCTGAATGCCCAGCTTGATTTCTAATCTACGCCGCTGTTGAAAGGCGTAATATTTTTCAACCATACTGTGTATATTGTGATAGTGTGAAGTATTTCTCACTGGACTGAAATATAAGGCGTTACTTTTTTTTAATTCGTTTATTTCAATAATAAGGCTTAGAAATTTAGTGCCCATCTTACGTATATCGCTCTGTACACACTTTCAAGCACATGGCTCCATACAGTACCTCAAGTTGTTACAATTATTGTGAAACTGACTGTATTTGACAATAGGGAACTTACCCAAAAAAAAAAAAAATTGAATTCAAATACTCAAAATCGTAAACTGACATCATTAAAAACCCCATAGACAACAAAAAATTAGAAAGAAAAAAATCTCTTCCCAAAATATAAGCGATTAAAATCTGCCTGTGTTTACCCAGTCTTGAAACGTGACGTCAGAGAGAGAAAGTCAGACGACGGCGTTTTCTGCTTTGGCTTTGACAATTCCGCATGCACATGCGCATTGGTCAGAAACAGCTAGCACAAATCTGCTTAGGGGTTTTCTCGGATGCCAAACACATTGCAATGCTCAAAATTTACTTACCTTAAGTTTGGAGTGCATGGGTTCCAAGATAGCGCCCGAGATAGTGCCCAAGATGGCCGCCGAAACTTTGTTGCTCGGAAGTAAGCAAGGAAACAAGGAAGATAAGAAAACGACCATTTCAAAGTTCAAACATTATTTATTGCAAGATTGCAAAGAAGATAAAACAATCATTCAAGTCAGGGCCGTAGCGAAGAGGAGTATGGAGGGTACGTTACCCCCCAACCCTGTTAGACTTGGCGAAAGTTGGAAATTTGAGATGGAAGTTGGCAATTTGTACCGAAAAAATTTTTTTTTAGAATGTCTCCCCCTCTCCCCCGATCACCAATATTTATTTTAGAGGAATTAATAATTTACAGAGTTGGTTTCTTCAGTTTATGAAGTTGGCAAATTTAGAAAAATAACCCCCAAAAAAGTTGGCTCACTACGGCTCTCATTCAAGTGTTTTTAGCTTATGGCAAGGTTGCAAGGAAAATAAATCAACCATTTAAAAAGTTCAAACATTGTCGAGAGCGGTGGCACAATTTGGTGCAAGTCAGTCTATTCTTCTTGCACGTGCACATTGTACTCAGGCACTGGGTTGAACAATTACAGGCTAGCATATCCGTAGAGGCTTTGGGGACGGGCTCAAGGGTCATAAATGAAGATTTTTCGGTATTAATGCAGCAGCCTCTTCTTGAGAAACATCCTGAGTGACCCGGCGAATCTTGCAGCTCCCCTCTAAGCAGCAGCGCAGCATAGACAATCGAGCAGTTGCCTCGGGATCGAAACATCTTGATCGATGTCTCCTAAAGCAACATCCGCAGTCACCTTGGCCAAAAACTCCTGGGGTATAAGGAAAGTTTGCGTTCCTACGATGTCCTTGTTTAATGAAAGAAAAGGAAAGCGCGATTCAAATGACTTCGGTACCTCAACGTCTATTGTTCTCGCCAGGTAAACGTATCTTTCTCAAACATCTGAGAGTGACAAAACGTTACTCAGTGTTATTACTTCCACATCCAGTGGAAGTATAGTAACGACAAAAAATTTTTTTTAAATTTTTATTGTTCAAATAGGCTTAGAATGTCATGAAACGTCGAGATTTTAAGTTTGAGCGAAAAAAATTTTCTGTCTGTCGGTCTGTCTGTCGTCTGTCTGTAGTCTGTCTGTCGTCTGTCTGTCGTCTGTCTGTCGTCTGTCTGTCGTCTGTCTGTCGTCTGTCTGTCGTCTGTCTGTCGTCTGTCTGTCGTCTGTCTGTCGTCTGTCTGTCGTCTGTCTGTCGTCTGTCTGTCGTCTGTCTGTCGTCTGTCTGTCGTCTGTCTGTCGTCTGTCTGTCGTCTGTCTGTCGTCTGTCTGTCGTCTGTCTGTCGTCTGTCTGTCGTCTGTCTGTCGTCTGTCTGTCGTCTGTCTGTCGTCTGTCTGTCGTCTGTCTGTCGTCTGTCTGTCGTCTGTCTGTCGTCTGTCTGTCGTCTGTCGTCTGTCTGTCGTCTGTCTGTCGTCTGTCTGTCGTCTGTCTGTCGTCTGTCTGTCGTCTGTCTGTCGTCTGTCTGTCGTCTGTCTGTCGTCTGTCTGTCGTCTGTCTGTCGTCTGTCTGTCGTCTGTCTGTCGTCTGTCTGTCGTCTGTCTGTCGTCTGTCTGTCGTCTGTCTGTCGTCTGTCTGTCGTCTGTCTGTCGTCTGTCTGTCGTCTGTCTGTCGGTCTGTCTGTCGGTCTGTCTGCGTGTAACTTTTTTTTGTGCGCACGTTTACTCAGGTACCGTTTGAGATATTGACTTGAAATTTGGTACACATATGTGCTTTAACGAGATCTAGAACTAGATTATCTTTTCATCTTGTTCCGTCGAACGGTTGGGGGGTAAATTGGGGTAAATTTGGGGTAAATAGGTAAATCAAGCAGGTAAGAGTCCATAAAATTGATATTTAGTATATATATATAAGGTCTCAAAAAAAAATTTTGACATTAGCCACCCCCATTACCACCCCCACCCTATTATTAAAGGGGATTAAAAAAAATGTGATTTAGAGTGTGTACAAGAACCAGAAACCTCAAAATATTTTTTTACTTCATCCACCCCCACTACCACCCCTATCGCCACCCCCGCCTACTACCGATGTGGGGTATCGTTTTATGGGATTTTGGGGTAGAGGATTTCAAATATTATATTATTAAAGTTCCATAAATAATTATTTCCACATACAAAATTTTTTCGTTGTGAGTGACTTGGATAGAAAATCTGGATGTGGAAGTAGTGATTCCTTGGGCAGCGCTTTTTTTATAAAGCTTATGTGGTAAACACGTAAAAAATTACTGATGCAGGCTTTTCAAAAGACAATCAGACAATTTACCTAGTGTAGATGTGTTTATGGTGGCTTCATACATTAAAAATACTAAGAGTCAGAAATAAACATAGTGTTTAAAGAAATTAAAGTTTACGACACTCTGTTGACTGGTAAAATATAATTAGCTTTAACACTGACCAGTGACCTGTAATATAATATCTTATCTAAAAATTCAATTCTTGGTATTTTGGCTATACTTAATATAAGTACTCACATTAAAATAATCTTCACATATATAAATGGCGTTGTTCTTTTCAGAAATATCCCCTATATTATTTCTTCTGCCTGCTATTAGCCATTTTGATCGGCGATTTCTATCTTTTCTATTGTTACACAGTGACACTATACAGTGTTTATAATAAGTATTTTCCATTTCTCAACACAAAACAGAATCATAAACTAAACAAAATCTCAAAATACGCCAAATAACACACGTGAATACACGATACAACGTTTTCACACAAGCAAACGTAAACACGAATGTTAGGTTAGGAGATGTTACAAAACTAAAAGCCCAGTTTGGGGGACACCGCGCGAGGCTAGTTTCTCGAAGTGACGTCACAGTGCTTTTCGCGAAGATTTCAACTTTAATTATTTATTGTAATGTAAGTACTGCGATTTAAGAGCTGATATTCAGCGTGGCGTGTTTTTATACATAAACACACACTTTAATGAAATTTAAAAAAATGGACAAGTTCCCTATTGATTTAAACGACCTGCAATAATGTTTTCGTTGTGCTTCTACATCCATTATGTCCCCGACTTGTCCAACAATAATCTCCTTGTACTTTGAATGTTTTGTCACGTCTTAATTTTATTTAATTATGCATTTATAATCTTGGCCCAGTAGCGTAAGCTTACATAATGAATATGATGCAAAATTAATCCCTGTTCTTAACGCGAGACTGAAATATGTGGTAAGAAATAGGCAGGATAATGTTAAAAATATCTCTTACGACGTTAAAATTTTAACTGCCATCATTACTTACAGCTATCTGCTATTGTATTCGCTGGTCTTTGTAACACTTCAGAATGACAAGCAAAACATAAAATGTAAATTTTCACGTGAATGTTCATCCCACAGTACTTTAATGATTGCTGTAAAAGCAGAAACTTTGAAATTAGTTTCGGTTCAGTTAAAGCACGTAGATGAAAAACAAGATTTTTATACTTTTTGCACTTAGAATTTGAGCCATCCGGGAAGTTCGGTCAAGTTTCCTAACAAAATAGCAAAACGTACATTTAGATCAGTAAGTAGGTTTCTGGGAGGTTTTTATTCTCTGCTTCGCATATTTTAAATTTGAATATAGAGCTGACGGGAATCGTATTTTAATTCAATTCCTCCTGAAAATTATGTGCACTCATAAACACCGCATTAATTACTGTGTAATTTAGACTGCTATTCATTATAACAATTAACTTTGCTGGTAATTTCAGTAGGATTAGAACTCCGGATGAACGAACAATATTTACGTTTTTTTTGTCGGTTATCACAAAAGGAAAGTTTCATAATTTATTGTCAGTTACTATATTTATATTTACTGCTTAAAATTCATTAAGATAAAGATTATATGTACGGGGTGTAATAAAAATCGTGCCCGAAAGGACTTAATGTCTCCTAATATAGTTAAATATATCAAACTCGAAGAGAAAAATCTGTGTATAATACATATGGCGCTATTACCATTTCAGTAGATAAAATTTTCGACCGTGTTTAATCCATTTTTTCGACGTCCATAGAAACCATATTACGAATTTATGGCATCAGTAAAAATAGTGCGTTTTATCGGCCTGTCACATAATGAACTACCACCACTTCAGTTAGTAGATAAATTTTGTTGCAAAATTTTGACTGCAGTTGATTATAATGGTATATTATTCAGCGAGCATGTAATAGCCATTATACGCGAGCAGAATACTATACTTTATACATGACTATCTTACTGTTTTAATCGTTTAAAAGTGAAAAAGTAAAGTTAGTTCGCAGTAAAACTTTGTCTGATGTTTTAAACGTCAAACGAGGACATGTACTCTGTCTTGAAAAAAATGGACTCTCCCGAGTTAGTTATAAAAATTACTAATTCCTGATTGGTCAAAGGTGCGTTAGAATGAGGTTATGTTCATCATTAGTGCAGTAACCTGATGATTTCACTCCAGACTAATCCTATAGGCGTCTGAAAATAAGGAGTACGCTACCTGGTGGTCTATAGTCAAACTAATTATGGGCTTTTCTGTCATTGTCTTTTTAGTGCACGATATCAACAATAAGTAAATGATAAACTGAGATGCTAAATTATTAAAAATATGAGCGTTTAAAGGGGCTACAATTTGCTGGTGCCAACCTAGTCGGTATCCTTTGTAGATTGCAGGGACAACTCGTGAAAGTTGAGTTGGCACGATAATGTTCAAAGCAAACCTTTGATGTAGACACCTTTAACCAGGCATTGAGGGGGAAAAAGCGGGTGCAAATAAGCAAATAACCGTGGCCCGAGTAGCAATAATAATGTCCTAGACAATCACACATTGTAAGTGAAATTAGTAAATATAAGTAATTCCAGTATATTTAAAAATAAATAAGTAAATAGTAAATATACTATTGCACCATGCACCATTATGTTTTACCCTTGAATATTTCTATTTCATATTTTACAAAATACTGTTTCATTTATTTTACTTAAAGAATTAATAAATATCTTTTCAGTTATATTCAATGTACCATTAATTTCATGGGTATTTGAATCTGAGACACTTGTTTGTAAACATAGAACATACACATTTATTAAGTTTTGTGTTGAATATGGGTTGTACCACACAAAATAATATGTCCTGCATTTAAAACATATTCCCCTTCATACACACACTTAGAATTTTTACATTTTTAATGCTTCACAAATGTTCCATACATTGCAATATCCTTAACCTAAATGTCACTCATGTTTCCTGAAAAAAAAGTGATTTAAACTACAACTGTACATAAATTTAAAGAAATATTTAGGTTTATTAATATTTAACTAGCCAGACACCATTTATGTCGAAGAAACTGTACTTTTCAAGGGAAAAACTAGATAACCTAAAAAAAATATGAATTTTGCTGAATAATGCCATTAACATCTTACAAATCACTTACAATAAAATTTTGCAAACCTATAGGTCATATATTATTCATGTTATTATTTTTAACGCCAAAAATAACAACAAACAGAAAAAAATTAATATAAGTATTCGCCACAAAAACAAACAAAAAGCCTATAATTAGTTCACGAGTTCTCCACTTTGGCGCTGGCATCTTAAATTCAGACGCCTATAGCAGTTTTAAATTCAAACATTTTTGGATAGTTTTATTCAAAATGGGTCAAATATTAAATACTAAAAAGGAATAAGGATGCTTTTTCGTTGGGGGTAAGTTTCACTCCATCTCAGGTGTTTAAAAAAAAAGAAACGTGATTATTGGGAACATCGTAGATCGCCGAATTCTACCCCCCCCCCCCCCAAAAAAAAAACCCTATAGTGTTATTTTTGCTTTAATACCCGCCGAGTTATAGAGGGTTGAAAAGGGGGGTTGAGGGTTGATTTTTAAACAGAAACCACTGATTTTTAAGCAAATTATTCAAAGAGGATCACATTTTCAAAAATTTGTCATAACAAAAAAGTTAGCTCATGAAATAACAAAAATAATCCATGAAATAAAAATTTGTTTAGGCTCATCGTTGCCGAGATACAGTTAACGTTAGGTGCATTTGAACGTATGGACCTGAAAAGGTCACGCTCTTCATGTAGCGAAGTGTTTTTCCGATGCCAAAAATGCATTTAATTAATTATATCCTTCGTTATTTGTTCCGCTTACATTCGAATTTATTTGTTTTGAATCATTATATTCAGAATAAAACCGTGTACGCGATAATTATTTTAGGTATAAACCCGCCAAACTACTCACATTTATTTTACCGCCAACATCCGTACAATAGGGAAACTCAAATGTATTGCGAACCGCGATTATAGATTTCTCATGGATTAAATATTTTAACCGCGTTGTCGGATTCTACTTTATGTAGAAAAATGTAATAAACCCGGCTGTGAGAAGGCTACCCAGAATATTAGCAAATAATTACAAACATAGACACTAACGGCGCTGGCCGACTGAAAGTAAATATTCAGTGTCTGGAGAAACACATTTAATAAAATTAAATTACAAATTTAAAAAAAAACCGACACAAAAATATCGACTAAATAACTAATATAAAAAAAAATAAATTAACACAAATTTAAAAATTATGAAATAATTTTGATTCCATGTACGAACTCTTATGATTTATGTAAATCCAGCTTACATGTCCTCGAGATTTGCTTTCTTATACGCATGAATATATCGGGAGCTGCTGTTTTGAGTATAACTATTTAGTAGTTCGTCTTTACAGCAGCTCCCCGACATATTCATGCGTATAAGAAAGCAAATCTCAAGGACATAAAGAAAATGTAAGTTGGATTTAAATAAATCGTAAGAATTCGTATATGAAATCAAAATTATTTCATAATTTTTCAAGTTGTGTTAATTTATTTTTTTTATATTAGTTATTTAGTCGATATTTTTGTGTCGGTTTTTTTTTTAAATTTGTAATTTAATTTTATTTTATACTTTTTAAACTAAACATATACATACAACATAGCGTATTATTATATCACGAGTCCCACACAGAACATTTTAACCTTTAAGCCGACGCGGTCCAATTTTTTATTCTACTAGTCACACACGGTCTACAAGACCGATTCTATTATAAATGTATTTATGTGTTATATTTAATTTTAATACAAACTGCATCAAAATCGGATTTCCAGTTGAAGAGATATAAAGCCACAGACAAACAGACAGACAGACATACAAACATACGAGTCAAACTTATAACTCAAACTCCTTTTGGATCGGGGGTTAAAAAATTGAAAATTTTTAAAAACCCCCGATCAATGTATCTGATCGTACCAGTTTCATATGACCGAATCAAAATGAGGCCGAAATCTTATTCGGTTACCATAACTGTCTGCACATTTTCAATTTTACTTCAATCGGACAATTTCTAGAAAAGTTCAACATGGCGAATTCAAGATGGGGACCAATCATCAAAATCTCTTATGGCCTAAAAACTTCTCGACAAAATACTCTTTCAAATAAAAAAAAGTGTATCAAAATCGGATCACTCGTTGAAGAGATATGAAGCCACAGACAGACAGACGAACATACAGACATAGCGTCAAACTTATACTCTTTTTGGGTCGGGGGTTAAAAGTTAACTAACTTCAAACTTTTGGTTATTTTTTGGTGGTGCATTAATTTCTTGGAGAAGTGTATAATTATTGCGTTATTCCTATCCGATATAAAACTTATAGTTTAATCCGAATCCTTCACCATTTCTTAGAATGCAACCTATGAGCGAATACACTATAGGATCAAATTATAGTGTTAAAACTAAAAAATTTTGTCCGCCATCTTGGGGCATCCGCCATATTGAATTTATTGTGACATCATTTTATTTTCGTATTCTTCTCAGCAAACCCTTTCATTTGATACCCAAATCATGGGGGTGCATAAAAAATAACTGTTCCGCCAGATTGGATTTGAAATGACGTCACTTAGCTATGTCATCCAAACTAAACGTGTATACAGAATTTCAGCTCAATATGTTGGGGATAACTGTTTTAAAATTCAGTTACCTCCGCCATATTGAATTTAGTGTGACGTCAATTTATTTTCGTATTCTTCTCAGCAAACCCTTTCGGATGCATAAAAAATAACTGGTCCGCCATCTTTGGAAGTCCGCCATATTAGATTTGGAATGACGTCACTTAGCTAACCATGCATTGTCATCCAAACTAAACGTGTATGCAAAATTTCAGCTCAATCGGTTGGGGATAACTATTTTAAAATTCAGTTGCAAGATTTGACCCACAAGAACAAGGCAAGTTAAATAAAAGCTTGTAATCAAGATGGCGACCAAACATCAAAATCTAATATGGCAAGAACCTTCTCGACAAAATACTCTTTCAAATAAAGAAAGTGCATCAAAATCGGATCACCCGTTGAAGAGATATGAAGCCACAGACAGACAGATAGACAGACAAACATACGCGTCAAACTTACCCCCCGACCCTCTTTTGGGGTCGGTGGTTAAAAATCATTTCGTTCCGACCATCGAGTGAGGAAAGCACGCAGCATTAACCGGTTGGGAGCACCCAACATGCCTGCTGCTTTTATTTATCAGGGTTTTTTACATTTACAAGATGAAACTATTCTGCTAGAATAGGTTTATAAAAGTGATATTTTAAAATAATTCCGATTAAATGTTTTAAAATATGATTTCCGATTTCCGAACTGCTAAGGTATATTTCATAGTAAATATAATTTATTAGAGTGATTGTGCTCTGAAAAGAGAAAGTTAACTCTTAACGTTTTTTTTTTTTAAATTGACGCATTTAAGATAAATATAGAAAAACTGACAACCTCTGTACTATTTTGACATACCTGACCTTAAATAGGATTAAGAGACTGATTTTTAGCGTTAATTGCAAAGGAGATATGACCGAAATAAGGAGCGTGCCTCGTTTTAGCAAATTACGATATTGCTCGTTTGGATATTGGTTGTAACATTAGAAAGCTACGTGAGAATAATTTACTCGTTATTGATGGTATGCAACTCTCTGAATATCCGCCGAAATCAAAACTGAAAATACTTTCGACAAACTACTCTTTAAATAAAGAAAGCTGCATCAAAATCGTATCACCCACTGAAGAGATTATGAAACTACAGACAGACATACAAACACATGCGTCAAATTTACCTTTTTGTGTAGGGAGTTAAGAACGATGAATACCTAATATATGGATAATAAAAACAGTGGTCTCAAGACGGGGCCCTGTGGCACACCTGAATAAACCTCATATAAAATGGACACACCTAAATTAATTCTACTTTGTTGTGTACGATTTGTTAGATCAGATTGAAATAATGCTGTCACTGTATCACTGAGACTCTAATAACTTAATTTTACATATTTGTAATAGTAAATGGTCATCTCAATCAAAAGCTTTGCTACGTTCCAGCATTTTAAAAATATCTGTTCAGTAAGGCAGTTGTAGTACTGTGACCTTTTCTGAATTCCGACGGATAATTGGAAAATAAATTATATTCACAAATATGTTTTTCTAATGGAAGAGACATACATTTTTCAAGAATATTACAAAAAATGCATATTAACCTGATACATTGTTAGATTTAAAATACTTTCAGTCGCTATTACTTCTTCTCTCAGCCTATGAAATTCATTATTTTTTCGATTGCCGTTTTTTAGGGCTAGTTAATATCCACGTATATTATTCAAGACGGCTGACCACAAACCTTTAGTTTTTGTTCATATTTCAATAAATGCTCTGAAAGCTACAGACAACTTCGCCCGCTCTCTTTATTGTAGTAAAAAGACTTTCTGCCTACTTAAGTGAATTTCTTTTATAAAGTTCGACATTTTAAATTAATACAGTCATATATTATAACACTTCACCCAGCATTTCGAGAAGTGAAACAAAATTAAAGAATGATTAGGTAAATGCAATTAAAAAAATAATAAAACATGTTGGGTGTGTTCTTAGTCTTCTATATTTGGTGAGTATATTTTTTAGATTCTCTTTACTGACTTCTATCTGAACAAAAAGATCATAGTTCTTTAGTAGGATAGAAATAATAATGATAAAGGAGGAGGGCCTATAAGGCCGGTATTCGGCCCTTTTATTTTTGGTCAAAAAATTTCGAAAAAACATTTTTTATCATATATATTCAATATCTAACCTATTCCACCCCAAACAGAACTTCCCCCAACCCTGCCTCCTCCATGTATCCCTCTTATATTAATAAAGAACCGGTTTACATTAGTACACATGCTTAGATGTTTTTGAACTTGAAAATCATATTTCCGTTAAACAAACTGCACCTTAAGCTCCCTCTACTACTATGCAACACCCTAAACATCCTCCAACCCTCACTAAAATAAACCTTTATGCTCCTACCAGGTATAAAATAGTTTTAAAAGGATGTTTTATTTACCTTATTAATAAAATGTCAATTCCTCTTATCCCCCCCCCCCCCCCCCAACACCCTCTCTCTCTTTAACCATTCCCACCATCATCATACTGCCACAAGCTTGAAAATGGTATAACGAATACTGTTCTCATACTTATTTTATAGGCAGAAAGATATAACCTTGCGCCCGTTTTACTCCCTCTCCCTACGTCCAAAGCAACAAAAATACGAACAAAGATAGTTAAGCTCTAAGTTCTGAAAAAATCAGACAAAAGTACATATACTATAAACTCTAAATCAACAGACAAAAAAACAAAAAAAATTCTAACCTAAGCCTCTCTACACAATACAATGGTTCAAGTTTTTTTTTTTTGGGGGGGGGGGGGGGGGTATAAGAGGAGTTGGCATTTTATTAATAATGTAAATTTTTAAAACTATTTTATATCTGGTAGCAGCATAAAGGTTTATGTTGTGGGAGGAGAGGATGCTTGTCATTGGGAATTTAGGGTGCAGGGGGGTGTTGCATAATGCAATACTTACCATACCAGGTGTTGCCTATTTTCCGGCAACCTCTTCCTTATCCATACTTTCCTGCATCACAACCTCTGATTTCACTACTTTTGATCTTTCTCTTAACTTTATAATCTAACCTTTTCTATTTTTTTGTATGTTCTATTTGTTCTTGTTTTTTATCATTTCTGTTCTTTTTGTCCTCTTTTTGTTTCAAAATTCCTTTTAGACCGAAAATTCTCTCAAAAATTCAAAAATTTTATACATGTTTCATTCTACCACACTTTCCTGGCGGCAGGAAGACCACCAAGGCGGTAGCTGCTTCGAACAGGTTTTTTCGTTGAGTTATTTTTCCCGTGCCAGCAACCAAAATTTCTTAGTGCATCGCCAAGTGTTTTAATGTTAATTTTAATTACTTTTAAGTTTCTTTGCAGATTGTTTTAAAGCCATGTTTGAAACCTGCCATAGGCAGGTAGGAGTTTTAACTTTTATTGTTCAAGTTCTTGTTAAACCAAATTGTCTCGTCCATCCCTACATTTACCACGGCGCTGCGCGTCGTGTTGTCTGGCTGGCTGCGGGCCAGCATCCGGCGAGGCATATTCTATATATTAAAATGCTTAATAAATTTATTTACTACTACTACTACTATAATAATTTAATGGAAATACATGGAGGGGGGAAGGTTGGGGGAATTTCTGTTTCGAGTGGAATAAATTAGATATTGAATATATATAATAAAAAAAAATTTCGAAATTTTTTTACTAAAAATGAGAAGGGCCGAAAACCAGCCTTATAGGCCCTCCTTCTTTTGATGTGATATTATTTATTGCTTGTATTGGAGGATCTTAAGGTTATATCATAGTGCCTTTTAACTGACTATAAAAAATTTTAGAAAGGGAAAGATTCTCATTTTATTACTTCCAGTGTGAGGTGAGCAAAATTTGAAAACCAGATTTTCTTGGTCGCTTTAATGCGCAGTGTTAAAAATTGACATTTATTCCGAATCCCATTGAAAAAAAAATTGGTGTTTAGGTATTTTATGAGTGGCTGATACCGAGTTTCATGTTAAAAATTAACAATTAATTCAAAATAGCGTCCAATATGGCTGCCATAATTATTACAATATTTTTGCAAATTTACATGAAAATACATGAAAATTTCAAGATTCATTATAACGAATTAGACATTAAAGCTCAAAAATTCAAAGAGTTGAATATTTTCTTTCACTGTGAAGAAGCTAAATAAATAATTGACTAAAAAGAGTGAAAACAATTTTTTTTAAAGAACTGGAAAAATTATGAAATGAAATTGCACCGTTGCATGTCATCCAGTTAACTTAACCTTGTTAGCTAATATCGACATTGAAGCCGATGTAAAAATAACAAACAACGAGTTCAAACAGATTTTTAACTGACTTCAATACATATTTGGCATTTAAAGATACTTTATTTTCTGACACCACTCACATATTCAAAGAAATTTCTTTATAAGTTCATTCACAATATCACAATCAGCTGTATTGTTAAATGCAGTAGGTTTTCATTTCATCACGTAAAGTATATAAGACACATTTAAACTTGGTCCAGTATCATTTATAAAAATGTTAAATAACAATGGACTCAAATTAGTGTAAATCCGGAAGTAGAAGCCATCTCAGCAGATTGTAATCCAGTCTGCCGAAGGCCTTGGGAAAATTGGTATAAATTACGTCTGTGTGGATGCCAGCATCCAACTACTCAGCTAGAGTTTATGATATGGATAAGAGATTAGTGACGGTAGACTTGCCATGCATAATACCGTGTTGGCAATATAAAGAGATTATTAATGTAACTAGAGATGTTTTCATGGAGAAGCATTTCAAGAATTATCGCAAAATTCGTTTTCATAGTTATATTCTTTATAATTCGGGATATTATCGCGATCCTCCTATTTTCAATTTATAGATATTTTCCAACTACTTAAAAAGGTGTGCGTTTTTGGAGCTAAATTACAGAGTGTGGCCGAAGAATACATAAAATCATTAGTACAATCTTTTAGGCAATAATTATTATTACAATCAGTAATTAAAATAAGTAAAATCTACACAAATTGACAATTAAACATTCCTTTGTCAGTTGTTTGAGTCAAGGCACTCTTTTAAAGAGACAATTCCATGCAAGAGTAAGTTATCATTGACAATTTCTGAATTTTTATTTCTTTCGGGAAAAATCCAAAAATACTTATTTTTTCACAAAATTTTCTATAAACTTATTTGCGGGGATACCGAATCCTGTGGTGTACTCACGTTTGAAATAAAAAATCGCTAATAAGGTTTCGTCATTTTCCACACACAAAAATAATAACAGTAGGTCGATTTTTATGTTTTATAAAATTTAATGCATAACAAGAATGCACTTTTCAGACAGACGTTTAAAAAAAACCGGACCTAAATTGGACATAACATAAACTTTTTATGTGGGTAGTTCAAAGCAAAATAGGACACACTGTATATGAAAGTAGGTGGCAAAGGCGTTAACAAGTCTTTCTTGATTTTTGTACTCCTCATTATTGAGAACCATATAGTTAGCGTTCTTAAAAACCCCTATTAAAATGAAAATGATATACGCTATTCTCGCTTACAATCATTCGATACATTCGGCAACTAAAATGAAACCCATAGACGTAGTTAGCGGACATATTACTGACAATGACCCATTTAACATGAGAATTGATCAAATTCTCCTTAGCGATTACGTAAATGAGCATTAAGAAAAATCTAAATTGTTATATTCAAAAATTAATTCGGATCTCATGCAACGCAAAGAAAAGTTAATCGAAAGAGAAAACAGAGATCGAGAAAACCCCGAAATTTTCCAACTAAAACAAAAGGTGTATGTTAAAAAACACGTACGTCAGAAAAATGCAAATAAATTTCATAAAGCTACCAAAATAAAAAAGGTCAATAAGAAAATGAAAACAGTATCTACTACCCTAAAAGACAAAGTCCATATGGACGATTTAAAACGACCGCGTAAAACGAGTAGGCATAGTAGATGTATTAGGTTCAAGGGCGGACCTAGAAATTTCAATAATTTTTTTCTCGTCTGTGGCGCATAGGACCCGTACGAAATATGGGAAATAACATCTCGAGAAGCACTTCTCAACCGACACCTAAAAATTTTGAAAAAGCAGTTTGCGAAAATTTTTTTCAAAATTCGGTTACCCCCCCCCAGGTCGAGGGACTCTCTCCTGTTTAAAATTATTTTTTTTTTGTCATATGCATTTTACTTTTCATAAAAATACAGTACCTTTTGAAGTTGATGAAAATATTTTCATTACTAACTGAGATACAATGAATTGAAATTTTGTGATTTACAACTTAACAAATCACAAAATTTCAATTCGTTGTATCTCAGTTAGTAATGAAAATATTTTCATCAACTTCAAAACGTATTTTTGTATTTTCATGAAAAGTAAAATGTATATGACAAAAAAAATTAATTTTAAACAGGAGTCCCTAGACCTTGGGGGGGGGTAACCGAATTTTGAAAAATTTTTTCGCAAACTGCTTTTTCAAAATTTTTATTTTTTTTTTAGTCGAAGAAGTGCTTCTCGAGATCTTATTTTCCATATTCCGTGTGGGTCCCATGCGCCACAGAGGAGAAAAAAATTATTGAAATTTCTAGGTTCGCCAATGATTAGGTTGTTGTCAACAAATTGACAAAATTCCTTCGGATTATTAAAAATATTACATTCAATATTATTACACTAAATTTACTTCCACATACACGTAGTGGAATGGAAGTATAGTAATGCTAAAAAAAAAATTTTTTTTTGTTCACATAGGCTTATGAAAGGTCGAGATTTTAAATTTGAACAAAAAACTTTTCTGACTGTCGATCTGTCTGTAACTTTTCTTTGTGCTTACGGTTATTATGGAATAGTTTATGATATTTACTTCAAATGTGTTGCACCTATGTATTTTAACGTATTATAATGAGATCTGGAATTGGATTATATTTTGATTTTATCTTATTGGAAGGTTGCAGTAAATTGGAGTAAATAGGTAAAACAAGGAAGTAAGAGTCCATAAAATTGTGATTTAGCCACGGCCTCAAAATTTTTTTGACATCCGCAACACCCACTATTACAACTCCCACCCCATTAAAAGAATAAAATTGTGATTTAGTGTGTGTACAAGAACCACCCTCACTACCGATGTGGCATATCGTTATATAGATTTTTGGGGTAGACGATTTCAAATCTTATATTATTAAAGCTCCTGTCTGTACTATTTTTATATTTCGCCTAAGAACTCTGAATTCTTCCATTATTGCGTATTTTCTTCCTAGTAATGAATATGGTATATGCTCCACTACTGTGAACAAATAGTTGCCTAACTAAATGAGGAAAATGCACTACTTTGTTATTACCAATAACACATACTAAAATAATTTTATCATAATTGACAAATCTCTTAGGAAATATATCGGAAACTAGTTGAATGTGAATATTCCACAACGCTGGATAAGACGACAAGAGTAATTATGGCTTAGCTCTCCTATCTTAAAGATATTACACCATCTTAGAATTAATTACTGTGGAATATTGAAATTAGTACAGCTTACAAAACTAGGGCAATATTGCAAAATATAATTTGAAGGTGAACAAATAAAATGAGACAGCGTAGCGGTGTAATAAGACACAATAAATTTTGTTAAAGTATCACTAGCAGGTTAAAAAAATTCCATCAACTAAATTATTAGCTATCGCATAACACAACAAAATACTAAACTACTGTTTTATGAGGAAAAATCTTCAACCAATTTACTAAAACAATTTTTTAATTTTATTACTATAGATTTGAGAGATTTGTAATCTATGCTTTCTCCCCCCCCCCCAATCTACTCATGTTAAAACATGTATTAGTACAATATCTAGAGGTAAAAAATATGCAAAATTTCGGAATAATTTCATATGTAATGACAATTTTTCTTTATGGGTTATTATTGTAGTAAAAGTTATCGTTTTCAGTTTCTATATGATCCGGATACTTGCTCTTACCCTCCTAAAACCACACCTAAATTTAAATATTCAATATTTGAAAAAGTATTACTAATTTATTTTTGAAACGTAGGATAGTTATCGTTTTGGCGTCGCTGATTAGGAATCTGAAGTCAAAATTAATAAATTCAAAATGGCAGCTCTATTATGGCGGATAGAATTTTTTTTCTAAAACAAGTGTTTTAAACAGACAAAAAAATTTGAACGTCTAGGTGATGGTCTATATTAACGAAAAACAGCATTTTTGAAAAAGAAATTAATTACTGAGCAATTACAACAACAAAATGACAAAACGCACATTGATTTTTCATAACTTCTTTATTTTTTGTGATGTAGAAACAAACAAAAAATCATTTTAAAGGTTGATTAATTGTCTTTCATTTTATTTCTTAGAATTTGCCACAGTTTCTAAAATATTCAACATTTTAAACTAAATACTTCAGTAGCTTTCTTATTTATCTCTAGTATGTATAGATAAGTGTAATACCTTTTGAGTTATTTGGCGAAAACCTATTTGAAATAACTCTTTTTTCAAGCAATAATCCAATTTTCCAGTCGTTATAAATTAAAGACTATCAATTTATGTGAAAGGTTGCATAGAACCTTTTCTCCTTAAAATTTGATCCTCTTTCAGCTCCAATGTTTTGATTTTTTTTTTTCTAGTTGCCACCCCCGAAAAGGAGTGGCATCCACCCCCTATAAATTAGCAAGTCGCCGCATAATACAGAAACTTCTCTTTGATGAATTTACTGTTACGTTGCCAAAAACCGCTGCCCAAGGAATCACTACTTCCA
This sequence comes from Rutpela maculata, assembly GCA_936432065.2. Classification (NCBI taxonomy): domain Eukaryota; kingdom Metazoa; phylum Arthropoda; class Insecta; order Coleoptera; family Cerambycidae; genus Rutpela; species Rutpela maculata. Next base: position 177,315,544 of record OW386288.2, read on the forward strand.
CATCCAGATTTTCTAACCAAGTCACTCACAACGAAAATATTTTGTACGTGGAAATAATTGTTTATGGAACTTTAATCATATAATATTTGAAATCTTCTACCCCAAAAGCCCATAAAACAATATCCCACATCGGTAGAGAGGGGTTGGGGGGGGTGATAGGGGGTGGCTGAAGAAAAAATATTTTGAGGTTTCTGGTTCTTGTACCCACACTAATTCACAATTTGTTTTCATCCCCCTTAAAAATGGGGGGGGGGTAATGGGGGTGGCTAATGTCAAAAATTATTTTTTTTAGCTGCTCTTGTATATACTAAATACCAATTTTATGGACTCTTACCATCCTGATTTACCTATTTACCCTAAATTTACCCCAATTTAGCCCCCAACCCTTCGACGGATCAAGATGAAAATATAATCTTGTTCCAAATCTCGTTAAAGTACATATGTGTACCAAATTTCAAATGAATATCTTAAACGGGTCCAGAGTAAATGTGCGCAAAAAAAAATTACAGACAGACCGACAGACAAAATTTTTTTTTTTCGCTCAAACTTAAAATCTCGACGTTTCAGGACATTCTAAGCCTATTTGAACAATAAAAATTTTTTAAAATTTTTTTGTCGTTACTATACTTCCACTGGATGTGGAATTAAAATGAACGAAATCCGTTTCGAAGTTATTCCGAAGTTAAAACTCCTAGTTACTGTACTATATGTATATTTGGTTGATTTATATATCTATCAAGTGTCATGAGGGAAATTCAAATAGTTCTCAAGTTGTCGTCATCAGGCAGAAAATATTGGTTTTAGGCAGTAGTTTTTAAAATCTCTACCATTAAAACTAATATTCAACTTATAAAGCCTAAGGTAATCATCAATATTTTTGGCATGGGTTGTAATGTTTAAAAAAAAACACAAAGTCCAAATGGTGTTCACATAAAGAATTTATGTCTAAAATTTCACCTCCCATAAGCAATTTAACACAGAAATAGAAAAAGCAAATAGTATAAACTTGTAAATATAAATATAAAATGCGATGAATATGGTATTATTGATACTAACTGATACACAAAAATGTTTGACGGCGAAGTATATAAATCTAAACAATATACAAAATAAATTATAGTTAAAAAATAAACTTAAAATCACGCTGAACAGAATGTAGTGTACTACCTACCTATATAAGTGCACTTAAACTTAATTACCTATTAAATTACCATTTAAACTTAATTACCTATTAATTATGTTTACCTTTTTAGTGCGCTACTGATAAAAGTGTGTTGTTTAGTTTTATAAACTATAATTTATTTGATCTACTATCAGTGGGTAATGTCAAACATTACAATATTCACTTGCATCATAATGACATACATTACCGCAGTAGTTTGATAAAGTGACATTTTACCGAACTAGTGCGGTAAAGAGATAAAAAATCTTAGCAATTAGATTAATTCAAGTAGGAATTGAATTAAAACTCATTTGTTACAATCATTAATTACATATTAAATATTTAGTAATTGAAAAGAATAAAAATTAGACTTTACTTATTGTAAACATTGATTACTGTATCTTTACAATTTGATATATTAATTCCTACAGATGTAGAAGCAACTGAAGTATTAATATTTTCTACAGAATTTTCAATGTTAAAAATAGTTTCGTTGTGCCCCATAATTTTTGCAGCTATTATTTTTTTATTTTCTAAAGATGCTTCGACAAGTTATAAACTTTTTTATAACATTATGAGAAGTATTGATAGTAGATAAAACATTGTGCGATATTCGTATCCTAATTTCATATTACAATACTTGATGGGTTATCAAACACGGCCTTCGGCCTTGTTAATTAAATATCCCGTCGCGTATCATATGAAAGTTTATGATACTTATATTGTAAATAACTATTACTGTTTTTTTAGTTTTATCTTCATAGCGCCGCCCTTACTTAGAAGTCTAAAACCAATTAAGAAGTTCCCGTGACCACCTTCCTCCTCCGTCATCAGACCGTCCTGGTCACAATATATAACCAAAGCCACACGCTAAAATACTGTAGCAAATATTAAATTAATGGTACAGTAGCAGCAATACATATTTATTAATCTTTAACTTTTAAGAAAATGGTGAATGCACCAGGATAATGATAACTCAGTCCAAATATAAAATTATAGTTTAAAAAATTAAAAAACACGGTTTTTGGTATCTTAATATTGTATTGTCATCAGAATTGCAAGTTTTCAGAGTTTCAAATCGATATGACGATTAGGAGTGGGTGAAAAGTGAGTTGTAAGACTTACAATATTACAAGTCAAGCTACTAGAAGTGTGTTAAAAAATATGGTCAGTAGTCTAATAGATCGCGTCATTCTACTCTCACCCAAAACGAGGTACGATTTAAAGAAAATTAAAACAATCCTTGAAACAAATTCTCACCCAAAACATTTTTATGAAGCTATAATAAAAAAGAGAATGCACAAAATATACAACAAAAAAATTATCAAACACATTAAAATTATAGCAAATATAGCAAAAAAAATTTCAAATATATTAAACAAAATAATATAAGAATAACACTATACAGCACGACAATAAATATTTACACAAAGCTCAAAACCTAAACTGCAGACTGCAATAACTTCAACAGTGCATACATTGGTTAAACAAAGCAATGGCCACATCAAAGAAATATAATACACATAAATAGAATATGAAAATATAAAATCAAAGTTCGAGAGCACTCACAAAGCATGCTTTAGTTCATAATCACAGCTTTCCTTTGACAATATTAAAATTTTAGAAAAGGAGCCAAGCTATCACCGAAGAACGATACATGAAATGCTATGAATTAAAAGGCTTAACAGCACATTAAACAATCGAATTGACACAGAGAATATAAGCGAAACATATTTCAGTTTATTTAATTGACTATAACAGGGTAATGTTGTCATGTAATTTAAATATTTTTACATATTCCCACAAAACAAAGTGTATAACCGCAATATTTCCATTCATTAACAAAAACCTCAAATCTGATATACATGAATTAAACTTTATGAATGGTAACAGAAACACACCACTAAGCACAACGTGGGCATGAAAGCAAGCAGTATATTATTTTATTTCTTAGTTGTATGGAAATACCGAAATGGATCTTAAGAAAACTAATGTAGAAAACTCTAACGATAATCAATAAATCAGCACATAGGAAAATATAATGTGTATTTAATCTGAAGGAAAAATCCCATGGTACACATCAGATTAATTTGATATCAACGGTTAAAAAACATCTACGTATACTAACGGATATGTGCTGAACTGAGCTATTGTGGTTTTGATAAAATATGTATTAGTTCTCTTCATCATATCTAAACAGTCATAAGCAAATTGAAAGTTCAGATCTCTGATTAAAGAACTTATATCTAGATACATAACAGGCTATCTTTTCACTATATACCTTGTTTGCTCGTAACATAGTCACATTATATGTCCATTAAAAAGAATAGATGAACATCACATCCCATAGGCAACAGTGGCGTTGTGTGTGTAGAAAATGTGTAGAATGGTAAATATTTTCATTAAAATGATTTATTGCAATTCCTGCATTACCGGCGCTTTATACAACGTGATGTAGGCATACGATATTACAGTAAGATAATACAGTAAGATAAACGTATATTGAAAGGATATTAAAATTTAATTGCTATTCACTTTATAACTGTAAACTGAACTTGATCATGTTACGACTATGGAACAATCGATTTTCTTCTTTTCTAAACTGCTTTCTGCAAACGGCACAGCACTTCAACATTTTGCACTAAATATATTGTCACTAAACTATGTAAATATGAATAGAGAATATTATTTACATATTAAGCAAATCACAACTTAAAATAAAAAAACTTCTTCGCCACATTTTGATCGTAAAACACTTATTAACATTAATGGTGAACACTGTCAAAAGTGTCAAAATGAGATTGTGGTAATCGAACAGATCGACTAGCCAATCAAGCACTTATGGGAAGAAGTGCCTTAGATTGTAACTATCTCAGCAACATCGAATTATTTGACAAACATCGTGTTGAAATACCCTTTTTCGAGCTCTATCCCAATATTTCTGTTTTTTTTTTAGATGCCAGCCCTTGTAAAATCTTATTTCAAATCTGTGTTATTATTTGTGAATTTTAAATAATTGTTTTTCTTTTCACTGCGTCTATCAAAAAGAATTATGCTGTATTATTTATACTCTTATTTATTTTCTCTTTTATTTGTTAGGTACATATAATGCATATACACCCATTCTGTTTTTCATCGTTTTTGCAATTATAGCTTTGTACAAATTAGTTACTGTTGCAATTAACGAATGTTAGGTTGAATAGTCTGTCACTGAACTTCACTTTATGTAAAAATTATTTCATATTTTGTAAATTAATTTTTCTCTTAATGAAGACAATTTATTATTATTATTATTATTATCATTATTAATGGCTCTATATCAGAGACAGATGAACTGATACACAATTTTACAAATCGGATCTAATACCATGCATAATATACTATAAATCGCTATAATAATAATAACAGATATTAAATTTTTAACTATCATAATAGCATTGACTCTTTCAGTAAATCTATTTGCCAGATAATCGCCATAAAACCTATTCCGGAAAATATTTACAAATAAATCATATTAATGCTCTCCCGAGATATACAAAGTAAATATTTTTGATAAATATTTCTGCGTTTTATTACCCTTTATAGTGTGCTAAAAGAATAAAACGGAAAGTTTTCGTAGGAAAAATAAAGGAAAATTGTAGATACTTTGGATGCCGAGGGATCAAGGTTATGCTTTTATGACCGGATAAGGTTCCTTTCTGAGACATAAAAAATAATGTATACAAGTTATCTTCTATTATTGAATAAGAGAAGCAATTTATATTATGGAAGATTCCTCACCGTATACTTGAAAATTGAAAACAATTTAGGGTTGGCCCAAAATGGCTCCTTTCTTTCAAGCTGCAAGGTGAAAAATTATTTTCAAAACGTTTATATGTAGGTAATGCGTAATGGGCATGTCAAAGGATAGTAAAATATTATATACAAATACAGATACTACTTTTCGTTTCGTGTGAGTCTTGTTGAAAATAAACCATTTATACTAAAATAAAATTGATATATCTAAAGTATATTCAAATCTAAGACCGAATTGTTATATATTTTCATTTTTTTGTATCTAATCAAAAACCTTTATGACGGATAATTGCTTTAAAAAATTGAAATATGTATAGAAATGGATTATTAAAATAATCTATGGGACAAATTTATCGTTACTCAACATACTAATATTTTATGAAACATTATTAGTAGGCATGAGACAATAATTACTACTTCAAAGTATACTTATGCATCAGCTTAGTCATAAAAGGAACTTTATACAGATTTCAGATACCTGCATGACACAAGACACAAAAGTAAATATGTTATAGTTCCTAAAGTTGAAAAAACTATCGATCAAAGATGTTTCGCTTACCTTAGTCCCATTATTTTCTCTGAAATTCCATCATTTAGAAACTCCATCCGATTGCTGAAAAAAGAAATAAATAAATAAGTAAAAGCCCCACCAAGACTAAAAATACACCAAATAATAGTTAATAGATATGAAAAATAATTACTAATAGTCGAGTCAACTAACTTGAGTGCTAATGAATGGATTTTGATGAAACTTTATGCAATGTGTTTGTAATGACGTTAATAAAAAGATTAAAAAAAGTTTAGAGTGGGAAATGATCGGAAGAGGTCACGGGTGCTGTAACTTGTAGAATTAGGTCAAAAATGAAAGAAAAAACAATGTATTTGCCTTTTTTGGTCCAAAATAAGATGTTTTTACTCTTTTGAATTTTTTCGAAAAATTATGTTGAACCTTTAAAAATGGTATAACTATATACGATTCATATTTTTTTATAATAATATATATATAAATCACGCTCATTTTTCGTATTTTCATGCATTATTTAATGTGCAAGAAATCGTGGGTTGAGTATTATATTGTTCTATAAGCACTTTTGGCGGGAAATTAAATATTTACAGAATAAAAAAGTTCAAAACATTTTTGTTCTATCTGAATAAAAATTTCTATCTTAAACAGTCTACAAACGGTATGGGAAAGACTATTAAATTGTACTATCAGCATTATTTGAATATCCTTCAGTATTATAATATTCTAACAAATAGACCAATAGGGTGGCCAGTCTGGATGCTGTTGGAACATTATAATGTTAATGTACAATAAGTATAGTAATATGGTGTCCGATTGTGTGTTCCTATAGAAGCTATAAAATGTAAGATGTGAAGCTAGAAAATGCCTTTTGCCTTTAGCCAAAATTATTGATCTAACTAAATTCTTTAAGTTTATACCAGTTGTTGATATAATCTTTATTAAAACTTTTTTTAAGGGATACAACGATACCGCTGCCTTTTCGAATGCAAAAAGTTAAAAAGACTAAAGAAGTAGTAGAAACAGTGGTAACTAACACTGTAGTTTCTTAAATTTATTTATTTAACGACTGCCTATTTCCGCAACTAAGGTGAATTACCGACGCCAAGACACTTGGAAATTTTGCCAAACCTCTTCTTGTAAGAAGGGTGATGATATTCTACTTGCCTAATACACAAGAAACCGAGTGCTTTCATGCTCTTCGAAATATGGTATATCCACCCCGCAAACCTCGTCTTAAATAGCATAGCTTCTGTTTGTATGCTGACATACATGCAACTGAAAGGTGCGGCGAGATCGCTGTGTTTCCCTAGATGATCACCTATCTAAATACTAACCACGATGATCGTTGTTTATCTTTCCGTATCGAGATACAAACATAGTCAACACGAATAAAAAATTACTAGTTATACTGCTAATACCAATACAAAAAAAACCTAAAATCTGATTAAAAAAAAAACGTAAAAAGACGACCCTAAAACCAAAACGCGATACATTGACAAAAAAAACGCAGAACCAATAAAAAGTAATGTTGATGTAAGTTTCTTCTTAAAATAATAGTATAATATATATTTTTTTTAGTTATTGTTATAGAAATAATGTTAATTTATTCCAACTACACATTTTTTAATAAACCTCTATATTGTTAGAACATTATTGAACTATTTTGTAAAATTTTATATATTAATATAGACCTTTTGTTCTATCAGCGATTGTTTAGTTCATGATATTGTTAAATCTATAAATAAATTTGATTAGCAAATAATTGAAACCCAATAAAAAACTTATCAATCGCAAAGTTGCGATACAAGGAGAAATAAAAAGCTTTTCAAAATAGATTAAAATATAGCGTGAATGTTTAAATCTCTGTTTCTCCAATTTGCAATTTGTACTATTAGAACAACATAATACTCAACCCACGAAATGCAGTACAATATTTATCGTGAAAAACTGCCTGTAACTCGGAAAATTAACAACATGCAAAAAAATTCTAAGAAACAAAAAATATTTAGAAGGCTTCAATGCATACGTCTGAATTTTTTCAAATTTTTAAATTGCATATTTTTTAAAGCGCTACAATGTCAAAAATAGGGGTAGTTTTTTATGTTTTTCCGGAAAAACTCGGTGAAAACGCACTTTACAGAAAAGTTACAAATCAAAAAAGTGTTGTATTTCGATGATACATTCACCTGAATTCAAATTTTTTTTTCAACTTTTACATTTCCCCTCCTCCATTTCTAGGAATTTTCGAGTGGCCACATCTCGAAAAATATGCATTTTTAGAAAAAATTCACATGAGTAAAAACATCTTATTTTGGACCAAAAGAGGTAAATACATTGTTATTTTTTCATTTTTGACCTAATTCTACAAGTAGAACCCGTGATAAAAGGTGTTTTCTACCCCTTTCGATCATTCCCTACTCTAATCTTTTTTTGACTTTTTTATTAACGTCATTTCAAACACATTGCACAATGTTTCATCAAAATCCATTCATTAGCACTAGTTAGAGATTTTGGTCATTTTAGCGCTCCGTTGACTGTCTATAAGTGCTTAAGATGTTAGGCTTCACCCCATATAACCAACGTTATAACAAAGCCTATGTAAATTTCAGTAAACTTTATCTACTGGTTAATAGACGCAGTAAGCTCACTGTCGAAAATAAATTATGCTTATATAAAGTCATCTTTCATCTTCTACTGACTTACGCCAGTGCGGCCAGGAATTTTATTTCAAACGCGCAGTGCTTGAGGCTGCAGAGGACACAAAACAAGCTGCTGCGTATATTAACAAACTCGCCAAGATACATTACCATCGAAGATTTGCATTTGCTTACGGAGGTGCAAATGATACGACAATACATAGACAAAAGGTTTCAACAATTTTTAACACTTAAAATGACAAACTCGGAACTTACACGTAACATAACGTACATTCAAAGACGAGACAAATTCAGACATACACACAAACTTCTACACGATCGACTACACAGACTGGACTGACATAACAACTCCCCATAAAATCCACTTTACCATAAATACACATACCCTTACCTTCATTCCTTAAAAACCTCATTTCCTCTATTTTTTGCACTAATAGTGCAACAAAAAGTGTTATTGCTTGACAGGTGAAATATCATTTTCCATATAAAAAACCACTAATATAACAATTTTCACTAAAACACACTAAACAAATTAAAAACGTGAAATAGCTTTCTATATGTAAAAAAAACGCGAATGATCTAATGAAATTTGCCAACACAAATCAAACTATAAGATTTGGGATTCATTCGCCGATACATCTGGCCGATGCGGTACTTAGCGCAGTTCGCCGCGTATGATTTGTGAATAATAGGCACTTTATGGGTGAATTTACTACAATATCTTTCCTACGACAGTCCTCCATTTCCATATTTAGACAAATAAATTTCATAATCATTTTAAATATCAAAGCACAAATTCATAATTTGATGTTTCTGTAGCGAAGATCGTTAGACAACTTCAATTGTAATGCAATTGTATGTGTAAAACATGTAGTACATTATTGATCGTGAAAAACTGCCTGTAACTCGGAAAATTAGCAAGTTGCAAAAAAATTCCAAGAGACAAAAAATGTTTATACGTCTGAATTTTTAAAAAATTTAAAATTACGTATTTTTAAAGTTCTACAATTTCAAAGAAAGAGGTAGTTTTTCATGTTTTTCCGGAAAAACTCGGTGAAAACGCACTTTACAGAAAAGTTTCAAATAAAAAAATTTCGCTGATACCTGAATTTTTCAGATTTTTTTTTCAAGTTTTACATTTCCCCTCCCAAGTAACAATCTAAATTACTTTTAAGTTTATTTAGGTTTTATCAGTGCTTTATAGTGACCACCTCATAAACCAGTGATTTATGCCAGATATAATAAATGTCAAATGCACTTAAAGATAGTCTTGTCTTAAAGAAAGTTTTAAAAAAGTTTTCAAGAATTTACATTAAAACTAAATTATCTTGTAGTCTTTATTGGTTTATGACTAACTCATCAGGGTATCTGTCAAGCCTTCAATCTTCTCTAGTTGTTAAGTCCAACTTAGGACGATCGAGTTTTATTGAAGAATTTAGGAAAGTTTGAGGTTTTATAATCACTTTATAAAATTATCTTGGAGTAGTTGTTAAAGCTGGCCTATAAATCTAGTATGCTTTGAGATCACTAAGTTTCGAGTCGAACCTTCATAAATATAACTTATTTAAGTTTTAATGAAATGGGCAGAAACCTATAATAAGTCAGGCTTAACCATAAAAGGATTTGGCTTCTCTTTGTCCAGACTATATTGTTTTAAAGTTGTATTAAGAAATATTCGGCACTTCAGGTATAAGTGGATTGTATGTGGATGAATAAACACAACACACATAGTAGACAACTCCCAAATCCAAAGCCAAGGTTGTCTGGAAGAGGGCAGGCAATATCCATTACCGACCGACATTGCGACATGGCAAGCGGTACTACCAAGAACTTTCCATAAATGTGGCAAAATCCTAAAATCAAACCGAATTTTTAGATAGGTTATAAAGCGGGTGCGTTAATTACTTAAAGGATTTAGAATAGATTTTAAAATAGCCCAGAAGTTTTAAAAAATATTTTAAAATCAATGAGACTTAAAATATATTTCTACAGGAACAAATCGGCGTACTTAAAGAGCAATTGGTAATTTTATAGGCATCGTTAGGACCATTAACCATTAACCATTAAAATTTCTTTATTGAACTTTACATGTACATGTCATTTAGAGAATTACATATATTGGCATTATCTCAACTAGTATGTAAATACATTATGTTTTTTGATCAGGCGCAACATACGCGCGTTGGCGTGGTACGCCCGAGCAATGACAGGTGATAGCCAGGAGATAATGCTCTCATAATTCTTTATTATTTGAATGCTGTTATGCATATTTTCATTGGTTAATATGCATTTATTTAATCATGCCGCGGCTTAAGGTAATGGGAGAGAATAAGAATTCAAGAGGTATATGGATATGTGTCTAGAGTGCAGGAAAAGAAAGACCTAAAAACCTGCTTAAAGTAATTGCTATCGTCAAGAGTGTAAAATACAGTTTTTATGGCAAACTAATGAGATTTTATAGCAAAATTTATATCTTTATAGAATACGACTTAGGGGGATATGGCTTGTTCCGAGAAACTTTTTAATTTTATGTTATTCTGATGCAGGATTCCTCAAAGGAGGAATATTACAGGGTTAGGAGGGTACTGGGAGAGGATTTTTTGTGGGGTATACCCGGACTCTGCCTCCTGAGGTCTCCAATTTTTGGTGTAGACGTTTATGTGTGTGAGATGGGTTATCATAACTTCTCAAGTCGGCAATACTCCGGGTAAGTTCCGAAACGTTGATTTTATGCATAAAAAATTTCTGGGAGACCTCTCTGACATGGTCAATAACCATAGGCATTGACGTAATCCTATGGAGCTCCTCAATCGCTATGTATCTGGATGAATTGGTCAACAGGCGGAGTATCTTGTTCTGTGTGACTTGTATCCTGCCCAGCTGCGTGTTGGAGGCCCCATTCTAGGCCACACAGCCATAGAGCAGGATAGGTCTAAAAATAGTTTTATATAATGCTAACTTGTTTTGTGTAGACAATTTACCCCGCCTGTTCACCAAAGGATACAGACGACTGAGCGCCCCATAGGCAAGATTTATTGCCCGCGTAATATGTGACCCAAAGCACAGTCTTTTGTCTAGAGAGACTCCCAGAAATTTTATTGTGTTATGCTCAGCAACTTCTAGCATACCGATTTTTAACTTAGTAAACGTTTTTATGTTAGTAAATTTTCTATTGAAAGTTATTGTTTCCGTTTTATTCGGGTTAATTTTAATTTTCCATTTATCATAATAGGATATTAATTTATCTAGGTGATAACGGATTTTTTGAATGGCGGTTTGGCCATAGAAGCTGCTGGCATATATGGTTACGTCGTCAGCGTAAAGGAGTAATGAGGTATTTGGGTAGGAGGGAATGTCGGAGGTAAATAGGTTGTAACGGATGGGTGAAAGTGAGGACCCTTGAGGAACTCCTGCGGAGAGCCTAGTCTTGTTGGATAGCGAGTTATTCACTCGCACCAGGATGTACCTGTTTGACAAGAAGGAGCTTATCAGCATTGTAATATACTTGGGGAAGTGATGAATAACATTTTGTAGATTAGTCCGTTCCTCCACGTAGAATCAAACGCTTTCTCTATGTCTACAAGCAGGACGACGTTACACTGTTTTTTGTTAAAACTGTGTAACGTGTCCTGCACTAATTTGCAGATAGCATGTGTTGTGGTGTGGCCTTGTCTAAAGCCGACAACACGTTAGAAGTAGAATTATTCACAACTAGTAGGGTTTATGCTTACAGCTGCCATTATTTCTAGCAACCAAGCGATGTATAGAGGTCAGCCATATTGGGGATGTTCCAAGTTTTGGTTTTGTGAAGGTTCTTAGTCACCGAAAAGAAAAATTAATTATCGATATATATTTTTTAATTTGTATTTTTTTTAGATGGCGTGCGAATTTGTAAGAACTATTTAACCATGTTTTACAGCAAACTTAGTCTCATTGAAGGTTTTAGGCCACTGTGAGGACTCCCAATACTTTATTTGTAAATATTTTCTCTCAGTATTCGCCATATGTTCATTAAATATAAAACGTTTTCTCAATGCATTTTTGTATGCCTTTTAAATTTTAATGTAGTGCTTATCCTAAACCAAACATAGTTTTATAATACTTTTCAAATATTCTACGAGTAAAGATTTAGATGATTCATTAAAACTTGAAAGCTTTAATATTAGTTTTAAAAAGAGGCATGTGGGTTCTTCTCTAGGTGGGCCGTTGTACTCTTATAAGAGTTTTAAGTCAGTTTTATAGAGTTCTTCCAGACATTTATATTTATAAGTAGCCTTAGAAATAAGCTTTCAAAATATCTTATAGAGTATATTGAGCTCTTGAGCTCTCCCACTTTTAGACATTTGTGGCCATATCTCGAAAAATATGCAATTTTCGAAAAAATTCGCAAGAGTAAAAACATCTTATTTTGGACCAAAAAGGTAAATACATTGTTTTATTTTCTCATTTTTGACCTAATTCTTGATAAAAGGGGCGTTTTCTACCCTTCCGATCATTTCCTACTCTAATCCTTTTTTCCGCTTTTGTATTAACTTCATTACAAACACATTGCACAGGGTTTCATCAAAATCCATTCATTAGCACTCAAATTAGAGATTTTAGTCATTTTAGCGCTTCGTTGGCTGGACTATTTATACTGTTTTTCACTGTCACCATAAACATATGATATATTTTACGCACTAAATATGATGAAAAAAGAACAATTTTTTTAACAGTCGCAGAAAAATATATTTAAAATCCATGTCAATACGTCCACCCATGTCACTAAACTTTTCACATGCCTACTACATAAATAAATAATCTCGCACCTCGACCAGACTGCCCAGTGCTTGATTTATGGAAAAAGGAGAGACATATGGTGATATTAAGCCGGTCCTGTATGAACTTTCCGCGAAAGATCAAATATATTTGGGAAAGTTGCGCGTGGAATAAAAGATATAATCAGGCTAATACCCTCTTCTTGCTTCTACCTCGCGTCACATTCCCCTTCGAGAGCTCGAGCCATCCCTCATGTCTAGTGGCTAAGATTTACAGCTATTCATCTTCCAAACAAAAAGATACCAGTCCCACCTCCCCTTTCGGGTAATTTGCTTCTTCACTAGAGTTCCTGATAGAACCGCTGGTAATTCGCTTCATTTTTTGTCAACACCGCATTTCCTCTTTGTATAAGTAGAAAATAATTTCACTATCCTAGACAAATTACTCGGTTTTTTGCTGTCATCAAATTCGGATATTTCAACGTAAGTGAATCAATTACTTAAGTGAATTAGAATGTTTCATTGTTTTCCTTCGTTTTATCGGGACCTTATGTATAGTCTGTTTCAACTTACGTGAAAATATCAAAGGTTTAAAAAATGTACAGTAATAAAGTCATCAGTTCTCATTATTTAGACACTGAGATGTATCTTAATTATGTATATTTGAGTGCTAATTATTTCGAAATATTTACGGCAGTCTTTCCATATCCTGAAAAAATTGTTCTTCTCGACGATGGACTCAATTGGGTTGTAGCAATAAGCAAAAATTTAGTTGAATCTGTGTTAAGCAATAATAGTACAGTAAGTGAAGCTTTTAAATCCCGGCCCGAAAACGATGTAATGAATTTTCAATTTTGTTTCTTCAATATGTCTCGTAAAATATGTACCTAAGAATCTCCATTCTCGTTTTTCCTGCTTTTTGGTTAGGGGTTTTGGTTCCCACACCTTCTTAGGGGTGGAATTTATCCCCCAACCCTTCGACGGAACAAAATGAAAATATAATCTAGTTCTAGATCTCGTTAAAGTACATATGTGTACCAAATTTCAAGTCAATATCTCAAACGGTTCCAGAGTAAACGTGCGCACAAAAAAAAGTTAGAGACAGACACAAAATTTTTTTTCGCTCAAATTTAAAATCTCGACGTTTCGTGACATTCTAAGCCTATTTGAATAATAAAAATTTTTAAAAATTTTTCTGTCGTTACTATACTTCCACTGTATGTGGAAGTAAAAATTAAGGAAATTCCTTTCATCGTTTTCGGGCCGGGAATTTTACCATTTTTACTGCTTCGTTTACTGTACTGTACTCTTTCTTCTTAAAATATCATTGGAAACATGTAAAAGTTGAAAATATAAACATATAATATTACAGAATCATTACATTTTAAACGAAGATGACATCTAAACGACAGTTTGCGATGACATCAAAACGACAGTTTGCGATGACATCAAAACGACAGTTTGCAGAAAAGTTTGTTATAAAATGATGAAAAAGGTGCTAAATTTAGAAACTTGTTGATAGCGATGATGTCAACTGTATTTGACATTATATTTATCGTCAAATTCAATGCTCAGAAAAAAAAAAACGAAATTCTTAAGATGTCAAATGGCGACTGATCGAACTTTTGGTAATATTAATATTTTTGTGTACACTTATACAATTGATTGCAAGCGATTCAATAATTTAACAGGAGAGTTCCAAGCATTCTATAGGGATAAGTTTTTGGGTGCTAATATAAGAATTTTATTTTTAATGTGGTTTATGTTGTAGGAAAACGGTCGCATTACAAGACCATGATGATTCATACAATTGGACACCCTTTCTTAATATGGAATACAAATGAAAACCCAAATGCCAAACTAAAAGGGCTTGTGATAATAACTGCTGCTAAAGCAAGCAATGAACAATTCATGGCAAATAAATTAACACTTTAGATTGGTGTGTCACTATTTTTTTAAATATTTCTTGTTTAAATTTTAGTTGAGCAATAAGAAAGGTGAAGAAAATGCAATAGCAGACATTGTTTTAAATGAGGTACCTACATCCCAGGAAAATTTGCAAGTCACATAAATATATCTAAGAAAAAGATATATTTACACATTTTTTATCAATATTTATATTTTTTAGTAACGGTTAATAATAAGATAGGACATTAAGGGAATGGTGTTAGTAGTTGTGGTTAATAAACAAGACACTCACACACCGTTAAATATGGATATGAATCTTACTAATTACGACATAGACACTGCATGATAATCAATTATTCAACTATTATAACTTTGCTTAATTTAGTTTAAATATCGAACAGTATAAACTAACATCATATAATTCATGTAACATATTTGAAATTAAACGATTTTTTAATGAGAGCTTTCAGTATTAATTAAAACAAGCGAAATTAATAACTAAATATTATTTCGAAAACAGCTTTAATTTAAATGTACGGTATATTATATTAGCTTGTATTAATATAATACGTGGGCATTTATTAACTTGTATAATGCAGTTGAAGGTATAAAATAACAGTGTGCTAGAGTAATCAATATACTATTCAGAGGTTTATTACAGTTTTTATATAATTCTTAAATATTCTATAGAGTAGGTACTTTTCGCAGTTTAAAAATTTAAAAACTTAATTTGTATGTAGAAGGCATGATTTTTGAGGGCATAGTATTTATTAATATAATATTTTGTCGAACTCCTCTACAGAGCTGGGCAGAGTACCGCACTAAAGTACTCACGAGTACTTCACAACGAGTACCTTTAAAAAGTACTCTTGAAAACTTGAGTACGAGTACTTGTTTTTGAAGTACTTTAAAAAATGAGTAGTTTTGCAAAATTTGGAGAGTACTCCATACATAATATAATAAAAAAAAAATATATTTCATATTACAATTTAAAGTATAAAGTATATGATGATTGAAAGCAAAAATATAAATAGGAGAATATCAAAAAAAAGTGTTTAATTAGCCACTTGTAAGGAAATCAAAATTTCTTGAATAGTTCTCTCGGGAAAACGACACCTTGGCATCTGAACTGTTCGTGATCTCAGGAAAGGATTTATAATCTCTAAATTTTGAGGACTTCGTGCGAATCTCTGGGAAAGCATGTTTAGTCTTTCTTGGATAGGATTGACTTTCAACTTGGTATAAAGATATTTATTAGAAGACTTTTGGAGTGGATTCCTTGGATGGCGCATCTTCGTAATTAGTCTCAAAACGGAGGTTTCAGTAACTTGGATGTTTTTTGTGATTGATTTACGGTAGTTCAGGTATAAAGTATGTCAAAATATACTGAGTCATCCTACGACCCTCTGCAGAAAAGGTACTGAATCACCCCAACAGGGATAAAAAGCATATCAAAATGTAGTTTTAGCTTGTTAAATCCTTGAAAATAATTATTTTTCGTAAATACCTCTTTAAACTAAAATCTACATATAAGATTGCACGACATTTTCTGTTAAGCATTTAAATATACTATCATATGAGACCTTTCTCACACAAATCGTGTAAGTAGTTATTGAGATAATGGACGAAATCTGATATCGAGAGCCACCATCTTTGTGACGTCATAGCTACTCACTCCACCAGTTGAGAAAACGACAACAGGCTTTTTGCAGTCCAGGAGACCATGCTGATTACTATTATACCACTTGTCGGTATAAAACTGCTCAGTCCTACGAAATTAATTTTTTATTCATTTGGTCCCTCTACTATTATTAAACTTCCATAAACATTTTTTTCCACAAACAACATTTTTTCGTTGTGAGAGAATTGAAAGGAAAATCTGGATGTGGAAGTAGTGATTCCTTGGGCAGCGGTTTTTTATTACTTCCACATCCAATAGAAGTGTAGTAACGCAAAAAAAAATTGGAAATTTTTATTGTTCAAATAGGCTTAGAATGTCATGAAACGTCGAGATTTTTTATTTGAGCAAAAAAATTCTTTCTGTCGGTCTGTTCTTCTGCCGGTCTGTTGTGTCTGTAACTTTTTTGTGTGCACGATTATTTTGGAACTGTTTAAGATATTGACTTAAAATTTGATACACATATATATTTTAAGGAGATCTGGAACTAGATTATATTTTGATCTTATTCCGTTGAAGGGTTGGTGGGTAAATTGGGGTAAATGGAGGTAAATAGGTAAATCAAGCAATAAAATTGGTATATATAAGAGAAGTTAAGGTCTCAAAAATTTTTTAGCATTAGCCACCTCCATTATCACCCCACGCCATTATTAAAAGGAGTGAAAAAAAAATTGTGATTTAGTGTGTGTACAAGAACCAAAGATATCGAAAATTTTTTTTTACTTCCCATCCCCATTGTCACAAATGTTGGAAAGGAAATATTTAATTTATTAATACATGAATGCTGTAGGTGAAATTTTATACTCTTTTTGATTCTGCTTTTTAATAACTCTTGGCTTTGAAATGTAACAAATATTTATTTATGATGGAGTCTAAGTAGAACCAGAGATACATTATAAGATGCTTCGTAGGGGTGACTTTTTGTTCGCATGGTCAGACTTAGTATATGGAAAAAACGAATGATTTCTCTAAAAGTTATCTGCCGAATACTGAAAATAATATTTTTCCATCATATATCCGCAAGGACAGACGAACAAACACACCACTCAACAGAAAAATACCTCACTTAAAAATGCTCAACCCCGTATATTATATATAATTTATTTTGTTGCACTATAAACACTAATGAATAGCTTCAAACGTCTTTTATAAAATAACCATTATGGCGCCAGCTCTTCTGTGAATGGGGCTGTTCCATTGAACGCTTTCAGAAGAATTATCTCCATAATTCAGCATTAGTTTAAAGACCCTTTTAATTACTATTAAAACAGCACATTCAGTATGGAATTGCACACCGAAGTAGGGAGTACACTGATGCATAATACAGAGCTCTGGTCGTGTCAACATTAACTGAATATGTAATAGAACGTAATACGGATTGCAAATGAGACTCTAGATAACTTTATGTACATGAACGTGACGTGATATTCCTACTTTACACAATCTCTTCGGTCTTAATCATACCAGCGCTTATGTGCAATGCATGGCACGGTATTGTAGCGAAAAATAATTTGCTGTTATAAACGGAATTTATCAGTTCAGTGGAGTACACTTAGATTTTGACTAGGAATCCATACGCCCTGGAAAATGGCTTTCAACGAAGTAACTCATAAATATTCTCTATAGTCCATAATAGCGATATGTGCTAGTGGAACCAAATTAGGACAAAAAAATTCGCAATGTGAATTTTCTTTGAATATCTCGAAATCTGTAAGTCCTATGGAAAACAACAAAAAGAAGAAAATGTTCGTTATGAGCTGTACAATAAAAGTACATAAACTATAATTCATTCCAATTTTTAAACCCTGACCCAAAAAGGGTGTTATAAGTTTGACGCGAATGTTTGTTTTGTATGTATGTCTCTGTGTCTGTCTGTCTGTATATGGTTTCATATCTCTTCAACGGGTGATCCGATTTTGATGCACTTTTTTTTTATTTGAAAGAGTATTTTGTCAAGAAGATTTTTGCCATATTAGATTTTGATGATTGGTCGCCATCTTGATTACAAGCTTTTATTTAACTTGGCTTGTTCTTGTGGGTCAAATTTCGCAACTGAATTTTAAAATAGTTGTCCCCAATCGATTGAGCTGAAATTTTGCATACACGTTTAGTTTAGATGACAATGCATGGTCAGCTAAGTGACGTCATTCCAAATCCAACATGACGGACTCCCAAAGATGGCGGACCAGTTATTTTTTATGCACCCCCATGATATGGGTATCAAATGAAAGTGTTTGCTGAGAAGAATACGAAAATAAAATGACGTTGCACTAAATTCAATATGGCGGACGCAATTGAATTTTAAAACAGTTATCCCCAACTGATTGAGCTGAAATTTTGCGTACACGTTTAGTTCGATGACAGTGCATGGTTAGCTAAGTGACGTCATTCCAAATCCAATATGGCGGACCAGTTATTTTTTATGCACCCCCATGATATGGGTATCAAATGATAGGGTTTGCTGAGAATTTTTTTATTTTTTATTTACACCAAAGACAGTAAGTACATTTAATATACAAAAATACTTACAGATATCTATTTAGAGTGCTTTGAATATATACGATCCATGAGAAAGGGTATTTATATACTCTTGATAAAGATAAAAAGATAAAAACATGCAAAATGTATATTATCATTGCCGTAACTAACCAAAATCGAAAGATGTACTTAATCACTTATAATAATATTATATACTAATTTACTAACTATATACTAGTATAAAAAATAAAAATAGAGAAGGAATATAGTTTACCACATAATCTGCTATAATAATACTATATAATATAACAATACTATATCGCAATATTATATACTAATATACTAACTATATACTAATATAAAAATAAAAAGATGGAAGGAATATAGTTTACATAAATAATTTTGTATATAGACCCCCACTTTCAAAGAATATCCACTTTTTTATTTCTGATTTAATTTTTCTTAGGTTTTTTATGTTTCTTATGATTTCTGGTAATATATTATATAATTTTGAGGCAAGGTAGCCAAATGATTTTTTACCAATACTTTTTGTAACTTGACTGATTTCTAAATTACCTTTTTCCTTATTTCTGGTTTTATACCCATGTAATACAAATTTATTGTCATTTTTTCTATTAAATTGATGAATCAGTATACAATAGCAGAATATCTGTCGTATATCAAACAATTTACTTTCCTTATATATAGTATGTGTTGAATAGAGTGTGTTTTTGTAGAAAATGATTTTAATAATTTTCTTTTGAATATTTTCTAGTGGTTTAATATACGTTACACCTACTCCATGCTATCCGATTATCCCATATCTTATAATTGACTCTACCAATGCTTTATATAGTTCAATTAAATGTTCAATATTCAATATATCTTTTAGTTGTCTAAATTTGTATATGAGTCCTCGCAATTTGTTGACTACCGATTGTATTTGGTAATTCTATTTTAAATTCCCATCTATAATGACACCCAGATATTTAATTTTTTCTGTAGATTTTATTTCTACTTTTTCGTCATCCTGCAATATTTGAATTTCTTTAAATAATGGTCTATTTCTATTCTGTGATGTCAGTGGCAAGTAATATGTTTTTTTTATAATTAATGGTAAGTTTTTTATTGTCAAAGCGAGTTTTAATTTTTTTTTAAGTCAGTTTGTTCTATTTCTTTTAAGTGGTCCCAGGAATCATAAGAATAGAAAATTGCTGTATCATCAGCAAATGAGATTATTTTTCCTATTGTATTTAAGGTAAGTATATCGTTCATATATATAACAAATAATGTAGGACCCAATACGGTACCTTGCGGTACTCCATATTCCACAATTTTTGTTTCACTGATTAGTTTATTTATCCTAACGTACTGTTTTCTGTCTTTTAAATAACTTTTTAACAATTACAGCATTACGCCTGAATCCCATTTTTTCTAGAATACTGATAAGTTGAGAATGCGAGACAGTATCAAACGCCTTGGCGAGGTCTAAAAACACACATAACGATGGTATTGATTGATCAACTGCATTATACATAAGTGTGGTAAGTTTTTCAATAGCATCATTAGTCGATTTGTTTTCTTACAAGCCATATTGCATATCTGAGATTAAATTACATTTCTTCAAATAAGAGTTCATTCTTTTTTTATTAGTTTTTCCAAAATTTTATTAAAATTGGTTATCAATGATATTGGTCTATAGTTTTCGATTAAAGCTTTATCACCACCCTTATGTATAGGGGTTATAATGGCTTCCTTGAATTTCGATGATGCCAGAGAAGAATACGAAAATAAAATGACGTCACACTAAATTCAATATGGCGGACAACATTTTTTAGTTTTAACACTATAATTTGATCGTATAGTGTATTCGCTTATACGTTGCGTTCTAAGAAATTGTGAAGGATTCGGTTTAAACTATAAGTTTTATATCGGATAGGAACGACGCAATGAATATTCACTTCTCCAAGAAATTAAAGCACCACCAAAAAATAACCAAAAGTTTGAAGTTAGTTAATTTTTAACCCCCGGCCCAAAGTTTGACGCGTATGTTTGTATGTTTGTTTGTCTGTCTGTCTGTGCCTTCATATCTCTTCAACAGGTGATCCGATTTTGATGCACTTTTTTTATTTGAAAGAGTATTTTGTTGAGGGTTTAAGGCCATATTAGATTTTGATGTTTGGTCGCCATCTTGAATTCGCCATGTTGAACTTCTCTAAAAATTGTCCGATTGAAGTAAAATTGAAGATGTGCAGACAATTATGGTAGCCGAATATAATTTCAGTCTCATTTTGATTCGGTCATATGAAACTGGTACGATTAGATACATTGATCGGGAGTTTTTAAAAATTTGCAATTTTTTAACCCCCGACCCAAAAAGAGAGAGAGACGCAAGAGAGGCCCAATAAGTTTGGCTCGTATGTTTGTATATTTGTCTGTCTGTCTGTCTGTCTCGATTCAAAATATTATATTTATCTGTATATGCGAAGACTGTGTTTGATATAACTACCTGGGATCAGGATTCTGGTGATTAGTGACTTCAAAAATCTTTAGAGGGATATTTTTAGGCCAAAATAATGGATATTTTCCAAAATAATATTTCATATATATCGATATATTGGAGTTCAAACAAAAAGTCAAAAAATTTAAAAATTCAAAAACACTTATTAATAATTATACGACATGATGTACATTCAGTTTAAATAAATATTACATAAAATTGCGCCTCATCCCCAAAAAGGATTGTGTGCTCACATATTAATAATTTATAAAACACCATGTTTATGTTGGTGACAGCTATACATACAATAATTATAAGTCTTTATTATATTATATAATCATTATACAAGGAGGTACATATTTCGTGGACACATTAAGTGAACAAAAAAAGAGGACTATTAATATAAACCAAGACAACATTATGTGTTAAGAATAAAATTTGTTTTATTCATAATATAATTTTTAATATTTTTCTGAATTTGGATATTTTCTTAATACTTTTTATATAACCGGTATGTTATTGTAATAATTAGGCCCAAGGTAATCTATAAAGTTTTGTTGTTTAGTTCAGTTGTATTTTGGAATCATATTTTTATTTACCTTAGATAAACTAAATTTGGATATATTCTTTTTGATAAATATAAAGTATTCTAAAATATATAACTGTTTTAAGTTTAGACAATTACATTCCCTAAACAATTGACCATTTAAAAAAGTAAAGTATTTTTTTAGTATTATCTTCAGAATTGTTTTTTGTATGACTTTAACCGGATTTAGAGCATTTTCGTACACACCACCCCATATTATTAAGCCATAACCTATGATAGATTCAACCAGAGAATTGTATACATTTAATATAGTTTTTTTAGATAAAATATCTCTGAGCTGGTAAAATTTATAACAACTTTCTAATTTTATTTGTTACAAAGCTTGAGTGTTCCAACCACCTCAGGTTTTTATTTATCATTAAACCCAAATACTTTATTGTACTAGTAGATTGAATTTTTTCATTACTATCTTGAATAGTTATGTCAATAAAATCAGATAAATTTGAATTGTAAGTAGAAAATGCAATAAACTTAATTTTTGATATATTAAGCGATAACTGGTTTAAGTCGAGCCACGATCCAATTTTTTACATATCTTGCGCAACACAATTTTTCACATCATTTCAATCACTACCTTTACAAATAATTGTTGTGTCTTCTGCATATGAAATAGTTGGCCTGATATATTTAGTTTACATAAACTGTTTATAAATATTAAAAGCAGAATTGGAGCCAAAACGGTGCCCTGGGGAACTCCTATGGTTATCAATCTTTCGTCACTTATTGTATCCTCTATTTTTACAAACTGTTTTCTGTTCTACAGGTAGAATGGCAGGTGGTAGAATACTTTACTTATGATTAAAGAGAACCATTAAAAAAGTTTGTAATTACATCCATTCAGGTGCAATAGATTTCCTGTAATAACTTTTTTCGTCTAGTGAATTCCACTATGAAAAATGTGATTAAACTTTCATCTTAGAAATGCTAAGACGATTAACAAAACTGTATTATCTTACTTTAAGCAGTTCATGATCGATAATGGGTATTAGCGACGGAAAATGGATTTATTAAAAAAGGCCAAACATTTTTATTAGATAATGTCTTTTTTTCAATAGATCGAGAGGGTAAACATCGCGCCAGTTTGTTATTAGTTATAAGCACGATGATGAAATTTTCATTTTAAACAAATTATTCTTGAATGCTTACTCCCTCGAAATCATATTAAATATTCATACATACATATACTAATTATTGAATAACATGGCATCCCCTTAATGAAATGCACATGAAATTTGCGTCAAACTTGAATTTAATTTAATAAGATATTGTCATTTACAAGTCGTTCTATATGCATAAACGATTCCTTGGCTTTCCGCGATGGTTGTTAAATTTTGATTTAATCTCATCCTACCCTTGATGTCACAGTGTTGCGTTAACGGATTGCATTATTAAAGTAGACAAGAAATGTAATTTCCGAGAACGGGTTTTTGCTTTCTTTAGACGAGTTAAAATACAGAGAATTAAAGATACCGCCGTTTTATATTGGACGGTGTATTGTCACTTGGTGTTTGAATGTTTAATCAAAAAATTAAATCTTCAACTCTAATCTTATAACGCTTGAGACGACTTGACGAAGAATATAATCTTGCGCTTTATTTCGTTAGATTTTGATATATTAGCAATGTTTGTAGGTATAGTATATCAAACGATATTTGACACTATAGAAACATTGCAAAAATTATTATTATTATTATCGTAGACTAACTCAGCCGTAGCTGGAAACCTGATCGATTAATTGTGTGCTTGTGTGCGTTTGAGATTCGACTCTGTTAGAGTCCGTTCCAGGTTTTCGGGCCTTTCAGGCGACGCACAGTGGGGTAAGAATTTGAAAACCTGGCATTTAATCGTAAAACGAGCTAAAGGACTATATGTTGTTGATATATGGCAAGAGAGCATATCAGTGTATCATTTACGCCACTATTTAACTTCATTCAAGGTCACCTCGTCTACCACCACCTCCATAAAACTGTTGTTGTTAAGTAGTATTTGCGTATTATCGATACGCTAAATTTGATAAAACTTTTAAGTGGATAAACTCATTGGTATCTGTAGTAATTTACTTAATCAACTATGGATCCAATACCGTCCGGTATATACTCAATATATTACGTTATTTTACTATAATTGTTTAAGTTATATAGTAATTATAATTTCAAAAACAACTCTATGCAAATATATAAACTACAATATACTTTGTAAGCATAGGAAAAGTTTACTTCCACATACGCCTATTGTGAATTGGATGTATTAATACAAGTGAACCATTTTAATTTAAAAATTAAAGTCAAACTAGTACTCATGTGTACTCCTTAAAATTTTGTTGCAATTTTAACTAAAAATTTCGACATATGATGTTTGAATTTGTCAAATACAAAACCAGCGTGACCACTTGCTTACTATCCGCAAAAATTCATCAAATTTATAAATGAATATACCAATTACAAGCTTTAACCTTACATGTAACACGTTAGAAAAATGCACTCTCATTTAAAGGGCAACACAAAAATGACACAAAGAAATGTCGTTGCTTTTAGATTTTATTAAATAAATATTAAATGTTTCATTAATACTGGTTCATTCTTCTACATTATTTCTTGATTCTCATTCCTGCCTTGTCAGCTCCAATATCGACTCCCTCACCCTTGAGTTAGTAACGTCTTCAACAAATGCCTTACTGCATTTCTACCCATATTAGTTGGTGAAGCAGATAATTCGTGAATGAGGATATAAACTTCCAATAAAAAAGTGGCAACAAAGAAATGAGGATAGGACTATTGTGGGTGAAAATAAAGAAATTTAAAAATCGAACGGGACTGATTGTTGATCAACCTAAGCTTGGCTTCAGAAATTTGCATGACGGGAATACTGCAAGGCGATTTTTCGAAAACGCAGACTTGGCATCTGAAATTACAAGGATAGAGAAACCTAATGAAAAAGGATGCACATCATTTTAGTAATAATATCGAGTATACGATATTCATATTAACAATTTTAGAAAGTATACAATTGATACTGTAAAGGGTTTCGTCGAAATGTATCGATTTCATATACCTCCAACTATACATAAGTTACTTATTCACGGGTCAGATGTGATTACTTCTTCATTGCTTCTGATTGGCCAATTATCAGAAGAGGCCCAGGAGGCTCGGAATAAGGATGTTAAGCGGTATCGTGAAAACTACTCCAGGAAATGTTCTCGCGAGAAATGTAATGAAGATGTTTTTAATTTAGTGTTAATTGGTTCTGACCCGGTGATCACAAGTTACATGAAACTTTTTAAAAAACCATTAAAACGTTTTCCTATAGAAGTTCTTGGGTTACCAATTGCTCCAGAAATTTCAAAAGCGGAAGAAGATCATTAGCAACAGCAGATGATTCATCAAATGAGACATTAAATAAACAGCAGTTATTAATTATTAGGTACTATTGCCAAAAGTATTAAAAGTTTACTTTCTTGTATATACGTATGAAAGTAAACAGGGTGCCCTTAATTGCATATGCCAAATTTAGCAAGGTGAAAATTTGCATTGGTGTTTCACTGTTTGTAGATTATAAGACAAAATAATAACTAAAACCTGAAGTTTGGACTATGCAATTTCGGACACCCTGTATGTAAGAAGTATTATTTTGTACTTAGGGACAACAAAATGTGAAATAGAGACAACAAAATGTGAGATTAGCTAGAAATCGTAGAAAAAATAGAAGTAGAAATAGTAGTTAAAAAATCACACATACCTCAGCCGCCATGTTGGAATACATCATTTTCGAATTTTTCTTTCAGAACGCATACACTTTTTTTGTTTTCAGTAACACCAGAAACCTGTGTTTATTAAAAATGTTTCAATTAATCCCGAAGTAAATGTTTTACGCAGCCATATTGAAACGGCCATTTTTAACTTCTACATTTCAACGTCAGATTTAAAATGTACATCTCCAATGTACACGATTTTTTTAAGGATTATTGCCACGTTTTCGAATTCCTGCCCCACTGTGCGACATTGGGGATGTCTGCTCCAACAGCTCGGGGTCTAGACCCTAACGAGGGGGTTGCAGAGACTCATTCTATAGGATTTTCCTTCAAATATAAGCGGTTCCCACTAATGCTATTTTATGTAGTTCTTGGGCACTCGGTTGACCTTGCAGTTTTTGTAAATGTAAACTTCGGTCATGGCCCTTAACAGTTCCAAGGGCTCCTACAATTATTAACATGACTGTGGTTTTCGCGTTCCACATTCTGTTAACTATTATTTGGAGGTCTAATTTTGTTTTACTGTCACTGTACTTTCACTCCACTATGTTGATCTGAAAGTAAAAACAAACAAAATCGAACAATATCATAAGCCCTTCCAGAGTAATCGTGCGCACAAAAAAAAGTTACAGACAGACCGACAAACAGATTTTTTTTTGTTCAAACTTAAAATGTGGACGTTTCATTTTCTAATCCTATTTGAATAAAAAAAAATTCAATCTTTTTTTTTATCGTTACTGTATTTTCAGTCCATATTCCCATACGATTTTCATGCTTTTTGATTTGCGTGTGTATATGGTGGTTAAAGCTAGTCCCTAGTAAACGTGACTTATAAGTCTTCAATACAATTAATATGAGTCCGGTCTACTCTGCTTATGTTGTAATTAAATAAAATTGGTAATTTTCTTTTTGAAAAAGTTAGTATTTTACATTTGTCAGTATTAAATTCATTATCCCTTTCACACCAGGTTAATAATTTATTCGGATCATTTTGCAGTTTTTGGCAACCATAATGATTTATTAACTTTAATAAATGCATTTAAGTCGTCCACAAACGATAGTGCTTTACATTATATTTCTACTAATACATCGTTGATAGGAATCAAAAACAAAAGTGGGCCTAGGTGGGACCCTTGAGGGATTCCGGATAATTGGCAAAATGGCGTGGCGTAATATTTTAACTAAACCATATTTGGCTCAATCTTTCTATTTTGATCTCAGGTATATACAGCTGAGGTATGGAATATGCTATAAAATGCTGTAAAATGTAATTTGTTATGTAGGCATTAATACTGCAATTTTTTTCATTACTCCTGTAACCCATCAACGATAATCGTTAGTGGTAGAATTAGATTTGTTAAATAAAAGCTCGACAAGCCCGATCTCAGTATCATTAAAAAAACATGCATGCTCCCGGCGACCCAAGCTCCGTAAAAAAGTCTTTATAAGGGTGAGTGTATAAGACACCTGTCAGCCTTCAACTATCGTTTTTGCGCTGACAGGGTAGTTTCTTGCGTAGGGTGAAAGAACTCAAAGAATGAGGGAATACATTGGTATGAATTCATTCGTAATAAAAAGTGAGTTAGTTTTTAATAGAAGTGTATGAACCCTTCCAGAACAAGTTTTACTCTTATTCTTATATAAGGTTTAGGTAGGTATATTACAAGCGAATACATTTTTCTACTAAAAGTGATTAATGATGCCATGATTTCGAGAACTGAAATTGTGTCGGTGTGTATCTATGTATGTGTGTCTGTCTGCGTGTGTGAATGCAGAGAGCTTCTTGTAAACACATATACTATATAAAACAGCAAAGAGTATAGCTTGTGAAAATATTTGTAAATTTCATAAACAGCCTAACACATCAGCAAAAACATATATTACATAAATGGCTAAGCATTTGAAAATATATTTTTAAATCGGTTAAAAATTAAAAAAATCAATCAAGTGCCAGTCTAACATTACGCATCCAGTGGTCCATACTCTAAACAATACTGGATGTCCAGGAAATTGTTGCTTACAGAATAATTCATTTATTTTAAAGGCTGATATTTCAAATTTTTTGATGTTCATGCATGTGACTGAACCTAGAATTTCATATAATTTTCATACTAAAAATAACTTCTGCTCTCACCATAAGTCATATCAACTTCCTTATTTCAAATGGCAGCATCCAACTTTTTTAGGTTATCATATTCAGTTATAATTTTTTTGACAAATAACTCCTTTTCTCAAAAATGATTAAGCAGTCCATGAAACTGTAAGAAAAATAGAACGTCTAAAACAGGCTATGGAATAATTACATTGCTTATAAACAGTTGCTAATAACTTGGCATTTATTTGTGAAACGCTAAAATGATGATGATAATAGAAAAATGATAACAGGAAAAATATAGAATTAAAAACATTCTACAACTCAAAATTTTGAATAGAAATTTTACGTCTTTTACACTTTAAAATACGTGCTTTTTGTGATATTACTCTCATTTAAAAACATGTAACATTATTTTGTTTAAAATATCTAAAAGTTCGGTGAAATTCATCTAATTAATTAATAACAAAATTAAATCGCAATTGTTTAATTCGCTTGTATGAATTTATTGTCAACTAAAGCTCATACAGGTGAAAGAAAATATTTTTGCGCCTTCGAATTTTGAGCTACTCCTGGAAAATTAAACTGTAACTATATGTGAAATTTCATTTTTCTAGCTATAATGGGGTCATTGAGTCAAACATATTTCAATTTTTAGAACGTAATCGTCGAATAACTATAACACTAAAAATTTGAGGTCGATCCGATAAGTGATTTCAGAAATATACTGCTTTAAACAATAACCGATGCACTCAAATGCTGTCATTGTATCCGAAAGTCTGTCTCGAAGGTGCGTTTACTTTGTTAGAATCCAGCAATTGTCTAATCTGCCAGATATGTACTTGATTATGATGGTTTGGAGACTATTGGAGTATGCAGTATATAAATGCTGAAAAGGGGGGATGAAAATGCAACTAGGAGTGAACGGCGTCACGCAGCGTCAATGTTCTTTATTAATTTTAAACCTATAGAGATCCTAGAATATTCTGTTTTTTTGAATTTCGCTCTAAAATTTAGAGATCTTTTTGAAAACGTGAAAAAATATGCCAAATAAGCCCATTGTTTCAGAGTTGCTGTGACACAGACAAGCGGACAGACAAACAAGACATTCTATAATCGTTCCGTTTTTTACCTTTGAGTACGAGACCCTAAAAATTAAGGAGCTAGTGTACTCGACAGCAGAAATACTTTGTATAATCGATTTTTGACATATCTGAGTGAAACAAAAACAGTTACCTTAATAGAAACCACTGCTTAAGGAGTTGCTACTTCCACATCCAAAGGAGAAGGAGGGCTTATGAGGCCCGGCTTTCGGCATTTTTTATTTTTGGTCAAAAAATTTCGAAAACATTTTTTTATCATATTGTATATATTCAACATCTAATCTGTTCTACCTCAAACAGAACTTTCCTTAATCCTCCATGTATCCCCCTTAAATTATTAAAGAACCATTTTATTTCCTAAAGGCTCAAAATTTTGAGGGCACATGGGCTTTTCTGAGATCGGATTCGAACTTGAACTCAACAAGTTCAAGACCCCTAAAAATATAATTTTAGAATCTAAATTACGTATTTTTTCAACTTTTTATTTCAACACTCTTTTCAACAACTAATTTACTCTATTTTCA
The DNA here is from genome assembly GCA_936432065.2 of Rutpela maculata. Taxonomy (NCBI): domain Eukaryota; kingdom Metazoa; phylum Arthropoda; class Insecta; order Coleoptera; family Cerambycidae; genus Rutpela; species Rutpela maculata. The sequence goes on from OW386288.2 coordinate 177,345,079, forward strand.
ACCTAAGAATAAATTCTAGGCTTTTGGCATGCTGAAATTTGAAATCAGTAACCTCAAAAACCCCTAAAAATATACTTTTACCAAATTTTCATTTTTCACCCCTTTCAACCCCCATTCTAGTCGATTTTCACCCTAAGAATACATTTTTGGCTACTGGCATGATGAAATTTGAAATCAGCAACCTCAAAAATATAAGTTTAGAATAAAAATGACGTATTTTGTCAAATTTTTATTTGGGGTGTACCCTTTCAACCATCATTTTACTTCATTTTCACCCCAAGAATGAAATTTGAAATTATCAACCTCAAAAACCTAGAATGAAAATTATGTGTTTTGTCAAATTTTCATTTTTGTACCCCTTTAAACCCCTATTTTACTCGATTTTCACCCTAAGGATGAAATTTGAAATCAGTAACCTCAAAAATCCTAGGGTGTTTCTTCGATCCAGCTCAAAATTTTGAGGGTGTTTGGGCTTTTCTGAGGTCGGATTCGAATTCACCGTCGAAAAGTACGGACGACTCGGGTCAAGTTCCAGGATCAGGACTTTTATTTGTGGATGGATCATTTTATTGAATTTTTCATCTTTTTTGCGTCTTCTGACCCAAATCCTGAAGCCGCCATATTGGAAAAAGAATTCTGCAGCAAAACTGAATTTAGCATATCCAAATACTTAACTCTACCAAGTTTCGTAAATTTTCATCAAAAATTGACTGGTTACCGATTTTTGACGCAATAAGAGCACCACTGTGTATGCCGTCATGATGTCATCGGTGTTTAAAATATATTTTATTAATACTGTAATGGTAAGACTATTTTATTTTTAACTTTTTTGAAAAAGAAATATCATTATTTAACACAGACTCTATTAATATATTGCGAACAACCGAATTATTTGAGTAACAACATCGATTGATTTTTTTCACAGAATTAAATTCCTGCACTAACTGAGGATTTCCATGTTTTCTTATGTTTCTTCCAAGTGTCGTGTACATGAGTGAATTATTTTTCTAATAAATAAACAATTTATATTTAATACAATTATTGTTTTTCTTACGAACGTCGTATAATAGCAGAGTAAGACAAAAGGAATCCAATTAAATTTGGAAATTTGTGTGGAAAAGACAGATTTCTCAAGACAAAATGATCCTGATATTACCGCTCAAATTGAAGTTTCTCATGTTTCTGCTCTAATTGATTGTTATTACTCCTATCTATCTCCCATCTGAGTTTAATCCATTATTATCCATACCGATTGTAGATATCTATTAGACCCAACCCAGAAAGCACCAAAGAGATCTAAAACAAGGGGCAGATAGAACAATTCTCGACATACATAAAACGAATGGTCTCGATTGCACTGTGGCGTTGCAGAATATTAATATGAAATATGTGACTAATGTTTCCATTAATTCGCAAATTGTTTTGATCAAAAGGAGCCCGCACCTTTTATATGTAATTTGGCTTTCACTCCCGGGAACTGAAACTTTGCACAGTGGTAGTTCATGACATGTCGATGAAAAGTCTCCACATGTACGAAAAAATTTAATGACAAGGTTTCGAGATATTGGCCAAAGATGGTAAAAATTTAACAATTTTTTCAACTAAAAATAATTTTTATCTTTAAAACAGATTCTCAAATGAAAAAAATGTATTCTTCATTTTTTGTTCAAAATAATGTATTGTACTAGTTTGAAGTGATTTTACAACAAAATTATTATTTAAAAATTCTAATTCATTTATTTTAATTTATTCTATTTTTTAATTTTTGCCGTATTAAATAAATAATTATTTTGTTGTAAAATTAATTCAAATCAATACAACACATTATTCTGAACAAAAAGTGAAGAAAGAACTTTTATAGTTGAATGCGGGCCTAAGGAAAAGATAAATACTGTCTTAACATATTTCAATTTCATATTTAAGTGTATAAAATACGTTTTATGTTGATACATGTACTTTCCTTTTAAGCATGAAGCCTAATTCCTTTAAATTTAACTTTGATATTTTATTTACACAAAATGTATCATAGAAGCAGGAAACACAAAGTGGAGCAATGGCGAAAATATTTATTATATAAACATTATATTGTGATGAAAATTTGTTGGCTTTATGAACATGTCAAAACATATTAAAACTTTTTTGCGTGTTGCGTAACAGCAAGGGACTGGAATTCCTTCTTTGAGAGAATCAAGGATTTGTAGACCTTTGGGGCTCAACTTTCTATCAAATGTGTAGATGATACGAAAGATAATAAAACATTTTCCCATTAAATGCCGTAATACATAAAAGGGCCTAAAATGGTGCAATACATACTAAGTAAATATTAAAGTATTATGTGATTTAAATTTCATTGTTAAAGAAATTATAGCAAATTGAAAAAAGAAATATTGATTTATGGGTGACGCTGATATTACTTCCATATTTATGTAGTGGAAAGGAAGCATAGTAACGGGAAAAAAATGCATTTTGTATTCAAATAGGCTTAGAATATCATGAAACATCGATATTTTAAGTAAAATTCTGTCTGTCTGTCGGTCTGTTTGTAACCTTTTAGTGCGCACGGTTACTCAGGAACGATTTATGATATTGAGTTAAAATTTGGATCCTCTATATATATTAATACGAGATTTGGAACTGGACTATCACCACCCTCCTCTGTCACCCCCACCCATTATTAAAGGGGATAAACTAGAATTGACCTCAACATTTTTTTTCCACACTACCACTCCCTTTAATAATGAGGTGGGAGTGGAGGTGGAGGCCTTGGATTGGAAAGGAGGGAGAGTTTTCGGTAAAAAAATTTCGAAAAAAATTTTCTTATCATATATATTCAATATTTAATCTATTCCACCTCAGAGAGAACTTCCTTCAACCCATCCTCATCCATGTAACCCCATTAAATTATAAAGAGGAATTAACATTTTATTAACAATGTAAATAAAAAATCCTTTTAAAACTATATATCTGGTAGGACCATTAAGGTTTATGTTAGTGGGGGGAAAGGGTGCTTGTCGTTGTGGGTTGGGGGTGATGTAGGGTGCAGTTTGTTCAAAGGAAATATATTTTTCAAGCTCAAAACATCTAAGCATGTGTACTAATGTAAAATGGTTCTTTAATAATTTAAGGGGGATACATGGAGGATTAAGGAAAGTTCTGTTTGGGGTGGAATAGATTAGATGTTGAATATATACAATATGATAAAAAAATTTCGAAAACTTTGCCAAATACCAAAAATCTATATTTAAATACAATACTTTTGCGCTTGTTAACTTCTTTTTGCATGTATTTATTGTTACCACAAATCAGGGATGATTTATCTTATATTAGGGTTGTTTATTCCCTAAAGGCTCAAAATTTTGAGGGCACATGGGCTTTTCTGAGATCGGATTCGAACTTGAACTCAACAAGTTCAAGACCTCTAAAAATATAATTTCAGAATCTAAATTACGTATTTTTTCAACTTTTTATTTCTACACCCTTTTCAACCACTAATTTACTCTATTTTCAACCTAAGAATAAATTCTAGGCTTTTGTCATGCTGAAATTTGAAATCAGTAACTTCGAAAACCCCTAGAAATATACTTTTACCAAATTTTCATTTTTCACCCCTTTCAACCCCCATTCTAGTCGATTTTCACCCTAAGAATAAATTTTTGGCTACTGGCATGATGAAATTTGAAATCATCAACCTCAAAAATATAAGTTTAGAATAAAAATGACGTATTTTGTCAAATTTGTATTTGGGGTGTACCCTTTCAACCTTCATTTTACTTGATTTTCACCTCAAGAATGAAATTTGAGATTATCAACCTCAAAAACCCCTAGAATGAAAATTATGTGTTTTGTCAAATTTTCATTTTTATACTTTAAACCCTTTAAACCCCCATTTTACTCGATTTTCACCCTAAGGATGAAATTTGAAATCAGCAACCTCAAAAATCCTGGGGTGTTTCTTCGCTCCAGTTCAAAATTTTAAGGGTGTTTGGGCTTTTCTGAAGTCGCATTCGAATTCACCGTTGAAAAATACATTGAACTACTCGGGTACTCGGGTCAAGTTTCAGGATCAGGACTTTTATTTGTGGCTGGGTTATTTTATTAAATTTTTCATCTTCTTTGCGTCTTCTGACCCAAATTCTGAAACCGCCATATTGAAAAAAAAAGTTTCTGCAATAAAACTGAATTTAGCATATCCATACTTAACTCTCCCAAGTTTCTTAAATTTTTATGGAAAATTGGCTAGGTTACCGATTTTTAACGCCTGCTTTCAATAAAAGAATCACTGTGGCGGCAGTCTGCAAAGAAGTTAATGATAAAACCATAAAAAATAGAAAGAGGGAGTAAGCATGCTGTACTTTAACTATGAAGAAGTACTTTTTTTTCTGTAAATTTGATCAGCTAACCATATTCTCGTATCAAAATTTATTTTGATTGAAACCACCCTATTATTGATACTAAATAATACACCGAATTTCATCAATTTCGATATTGCACAAAATATCAATGAAGTATTAGATAGGCGCGCCATATTCAAAGGGTTCTAGCTCCCTCAGAAAGCATTTACGGACAAATGTCTATAGAAACACCCTGTATATAGAATATTCTTGACTTGAGATGCACTGTTTTTAAGTAAATTGCGAAAGGGTAAAAAATTTGATTTCTTGAAGGGATGTAGTAAGGCCATAACTTCAAAACGCTGTACTTTATTCAATTTTTGTTGAAAGTGCCGAACCACAAATTAACGAAAATTTCATAATTAATAATTCTCTGGTAACGAGCTGGCAACGAGTAATTTAGGCATCAGGAGGGATTATATATTACAGTAAACCATACCACTAAACATATAATGCATATTACAAATGCATGTTAGTACATGTTTTACGCTGCTTTACACAGCAAATCGATTGGAACAGAGGATAACTGGTAATGGCCGAACAGTGGTCATTTGAATACCACCATTTACTGTTAAATTAATTCAGACGTTTGTGCGAGAACAGCAAAGCATTCTAATACATTTTTGTTACAAACAAATCATTATTGAACGTTTATTTTGCGAAAACACTACGATGTGCTACAATATTCTGTTTGTTTTACATTGATCGTAGAATCAGTTTTTTCTTTAATTTTGACATTCGAGGAAAAAAATTTGAGTAGCATTGATCTCTCTTTCATTATTCAGAGGAATACTTATAGTGTGGTAATCAGGCATTTTAGAAGAAAAAAATGATAATATTATATATAACATAAGTAAAAATAGAAAACTAAAAAGTTCACTTATTGTCTAATATCTTAGAACTAAGATGTTTGTTTTCCAGTTTGAGATTGGCAAGTTGTTGAGCTGCCCGTTTAATATCAGATTTGAGATCTTGATATACACTAAGTTCTTTTACTATTTGGTCCTTTTCTTCTTTTAAATTTCGTAACGTATCGATTTCCTTAGAAATATTCTGCAGGTTGAATTCCGGATCTTTAAGCTAAGGGTACTTTTTCTCTAACTTTATCAATTCATTCTCCTATTTCTTAGTCTTTTCTTCCATTTGGTGAAATTGTTGAGCGGACAAATTTAAAATTCCTCCCAATTTGGCTTTGGATTCATCCATCTCCTATTTTGTAGTTTTTATTTTTTAGGACAACTTTCATTAAGGTGCAAGTAAAATTTTATGCAAAGGAAGAGGGTATCTAAGGCCGGTATTAGGCCTAATTTATTTTTGAATTTAAGTTTTAAAAAATCATCTTTTTATCACGTCATCAATATGTAATTGATTTCACATCAAACGGAAACGCCCCCCTCCACTTCTACCCCTTTTAACTATTAGATAACTAGAATCCAGGAACGGAATTGCTAATTTTTTTTGCATTTAAAAAGTGTTTAGAACCCTCAAAAAGTCTTTTTGTTTTTCAAAAAAGTTCATCTGACTACCTTCCCCATTAATCCCCTAAAACCGGGGATTTTTCAGTTTTGATAAGTAATTACTGTTTCCTAAGCCTTTCGGAATGGTATAAGGCTATGGAGTTACTGGTCAACGATTTTGTATAGAATAATTAAAAAAAATATAAATATGTAAATATTTTAAAAAAATGGTATCTATAAATATAAAAAACATTATTTAGATAAGGCTTAAATTACTATTTAAAAGCTTTGTATTACTGTTAAATACTTTTGATGGAAAGGTTTTATTCATTCTGAATTTAAGTTCATTTTTGGATAATGCTTCTATATTCTGAGAAAAGGAATTTGATATAGTAATAACCCGTTTCATTCCTGGCTTTATAGAGTTACGTAAGTTCATGGTAATATCAGTATGATTAATTTTGTAAAAGAGCTTTTACAATCTTTTATGAATTTCAACCCGCCAATGATTTGTACAGCCCTTCTTTCTACTCCGAGAACATTTTGACATAAGGTAGTATGCCCCCAAATGAGAGTGTCATATAATATCACCGAGTGGACAAGGTTATGGTATGCATTAAGGAAACTTTGTTTGCGATATATTGCTAGATAAATTTCCAAACAGATATATGTTCTTTAATATTTTACTACAAAGATAAGTGATACGTTGATTTCGTGTTGTCCCAGACCTAAGAACTTTACACAGGCATGGTTATTAAAATTATGTATGTTTCGTAGATCAAAAATAATTGTTTGTTTTTTTTTTTTTAAACTCAATTTATTTGAAATGAACTTGCATTGGGCAACCAATTACGTTAGCTTTACTTTGTCTAACAAAACTGACATGTCCGAGTTATAGTCAGTTATGTTACAGTCAAAAGCAAACATGATTAATATTGAATCTATTATTGAACTTAAGAGGTCATTGATATATTTTAAAATAGTGTTGGTCCCAAAACTGGACCTTGTGGGACTCCAGACTCAGCACTGAATAGATTAGATTTCATTTCGTTGTAAAAGAAACATTGGCCTTTTTCGTTAAAGTAGAATGCGAACAAAAGTTTGCTACTGTTAAAAAAATACATGATCGAGTTTGTTGATGAATATTTGATGAGGGACACAGTCACGCCGTCCCCTTGAAAGAAAACATATATCAATCGATATTATAATGAACGCCAGCTCACTTCATCAATGAGTTGGCCTACAATATTGTGGTGAAACATCACGTCCCTGGAGAATTGCATACTCTTAAAATGTGATGAAAATTATGCAAGGAAATCTCTCGTTTCCAATTATCAGCCAGGTGGCCATTAAATATTTCTCGAAGATTCACTGTAATTTGTCTGAAATATTTTACTTGTCCCTATTAAAAGTATTAGTTAGACTTTATAAAGAAATTCTTCTAATTAAAAACTTCTTAGCACATGTTTTGTTATCCGTAAATTATTCTAGATGCGGTCTCTATTTTCTGTATTAAAGTCTGAGAGTATTACGTCATCTGTTGTGGTTGCATGTAAGGCGAATTGCTTTGCCAAATCCTATAGAGCAAAAAATAATTCCTACAAGGATTTTTTTGTTTATATAATGTGGAAGGGGGTTACAATATTGGTAATAACCAATTTTAAGTTAGAACTAACAAGAAAGGAGATAATTGAAAAAAATCCATTTTGACCACCACTTTTCCCACATGGGGACTGTAGCGACAGCAGTATTTTTATGGAAAACTTGAATTAATGATTGTTGCAATCCCTCCTACATTATAAAAAAAAATGTAGGAATTATTCACGGGTCAAGTGACATTGACTATATAAGGATGATATTCAAATATAATAAATTTGAACATGTTTAATGATTCCAGTTACGATCTATATTTTATATTGAGTTTCTGAATAAATAATTCTAAGACTCTAATAGATAAACATTTTCCATTGAAAAAATGTTTTTCGGGAGAGAAGGCATCAGTTCAATGGTACGTATTATATGAGAGATACATCCACAGCAATTAAACAGGTCCTTTGTACAAGGGATCCTAATGATAAAGCTGCTTATATCACTTACAAAATTTATATAAAGATGAAATAATTAGAGCCAAAAAAAACACTTACGATTTATTTATAAATAACTCTGATAATAAATCCAGGGATAAACGCAATACATTCGCTGAAAAATTCGAACAGTTTAGATATTTACGATTTTACGATTTAAATTGTAAAATTATTAAAGATACAATATATTTTCTAGTTCTCCCATTAACAGGAATAATAAATGAATGTTTTAATGAGGGTTACTTTCCTGATACCTTTAAGGTAGCTCGAATTGTGCCTATTTTTGAGAAAGGTGACTCAAATAGTCCGGATAATTATCGACCAATTTCGATTATCCCTGTGTTTGCATGATAATTGAAATATATCGAAAAATATTCTTTATTGCATGCTTGCTAATATGGTTTTAGGAAAAAATTATCCACAATAAATGCAAGCTGTAAGATTGTGGGTGACATAGTTGAAGGTCTTGAAGAAGGTAAATATACTGCAATTACCCCGTGTGATCTCAGCAAGGCCTTAGACTGTGTCTCTCATACTCTCATCATTGAAAAACTTAATTTTTATGGAGTCTTACCATTGTCTCTGTTATAGTCATATCTGGGGAATAGACAACAATGCGCCTCACAAGACAATATTATTTTAGATCAGTAAAACATGGAGTGCCTCAGGGATCTGTCCTGGGACCTCTACTCTTTGTAATTTATGTAAACGATTTATTTTATTACTTATTCCCTAGCAGTATTGTTGGTTGCTGATGACCCAACTCTTACAGCTAGTGCCAAGAATACTAACAGTTTACAAAATATCATTGATGAAACTCGAGCGGAACTTTGGTATAATGCTAATGCATGTGACAAAACACAAAAACTATTTTTTCTACCAGATATGACGTAATGAAGGGAGAAAGTGTCAATTTACTCGGTATAGTTCTTGATGATACTTTAAGTTGAAGCAACCGGCACGGTAGCTCAATCGGTTAAGGCGTATTGAGTGGTGAATATGCTGATCGACTGCCTACCATGCTCTGGGTTCGACCCCAAGCCCCGGTATTGACAACACCGGTGGATGTGGATGTATGTCTGCGTTTTTTAAATGTGTAACCTCCTTTCACACAGCCTTGGGTATGGATTTTGGGGTTGTCTACTATCTGTGGTGTGTTTATGTTTTTTTTTTAATCATATTGAGCAACTCGGCAATAAGCTATCAAGCTATTTATTTATTTTACGAAGATTAAGAACTATTCTACAACTATACACTTTGCTGTCAGTGTACTATTAATTAATTCACTCCCAAATAAGCTAGGTGTTATACTCTGGGGGAATTAGAGCAGCGCTGTAAAAATATTTCGACAACAGAAAGAGTCTATAAGAATTATAACAAGAGCTGGATTCAGAGAACACTGTCAACCATTATTTATTAAATATGGTATAATGCCCATTCCTAGCCTATATATTTACTACTCTCTTTTAGATATTCATAAAAATAAGAATGTGTATGTAACTCCATCTGAGCTACATAACTACAACACGAGGTCGGCCAACCTCCTAAATATCGCTTAACAAAATCAATTAAAAACTCATTAAACTTGAACCTATATAACAAATTACCTCAAAATATAAAACAACAAAATTTTCACAAATTTAAAACTATCATCAGAAACCATATCTTGAAATTTTGTTTCTAAACAACTGAATATTTTACGACTACCCCCATGACTGTACTGTGTAATAGGGTGGGCTAATAGGGAAATTAGAAATTTGTCACTAAAACGTAGAATTCGACGAAAATGAGGTTTTCTGTATAAAATTTCTAATTTCCTTGGAACTGAAAAATATTTTATACGGAAAACTTTTGCTACACGCGTTTAAACATTAATAATGAGTCAAAAAAAATTTCAAATATCAATTTAAAAAATGTCAAAAATCGAAAAATTGGCCCTTTCTTTCATTTTCAAGACCGTGGGGGCGCGGCTAGATATTCACTGATTTGGCTAAAAATTTACCCGAATTAGTTTTAGATACATAGTAATAAATTAGAAACTAGGCCATCTGCAAATTCAAATTTTCATGTTTTTCAGCCCACCCTACTGTGTAATTGACATAAGTTTTAAGGCAGTTTTTTATTTATTATATTATCGTAGTTTTTTACATTTTATGTTCATTATAAACTTGCACTATATTTTACACTTCATTTTTAATTAGATAAGAACAAAGTAATGACTTGCTACAAATGTATTTGTATATATAAAGTAGTCAAATAAACGTTTATCTATCTATCTATTAGTTTGCCGAAAAAGTCAATATTTGCACTATAAAATAATGCAATACAACAAAAGGTTGCCCAATTCATTAAAAAAACCGCTGCCCAAGGAATCACTACTTCCACATCCAGATTCTCTATCCAAGCCACTTACAACGAAAAAACTTTGTATGTTAAAATAATTGTTTATGGATCTTTAATAATATAATATTTGAAATCTTCTACCCCAAAAACCCATAAAACGATACCCCACATCGGTAGTGAGGTGGGGGTGGTGATAGGGGGGTGGTAGTGGGGGGGTGGATGAAGTAAAAAAAATATTTTGAGGTTTCTGGTTCCTGTACATACACTAAATCACAATTTTTTTTTTTCATCCCCTTTAATAAGGAGGTGGGGGTGGTAATGGGGGTGGCTAATGCCAAAAATTTTTTTGAGACCTTAGCTTCTCTTATATATACTAAATACCAATTTCATGGACTCTTACCTGCTTGATTTACCCATTTACCCCAAATTTACCCCAATTTACCCCCCAACCCTTCGATGGAACAAGATGAAAATATAATCTAGTTCTAGATCTCGTTAAAGTACATATGTGTACCAAATTTCAAGTCAATATCTTAAACGGTTCCAGAGAAAACGTGCGCACAAAAAAAGTTACAGACAGACAGACCGACAGACAGACCGACAGACAGACCGACAGACAGACCGACAGACAGACCGACAGACAGACAGACCGACAGACAGACAGAAATTTTGTTTTCGCTCAAACTTAAAATCTCGACGTTTCATGACATTTTAAGCCTATTTGGACAATAAAAATTTTTAAAAATTTTTTTGTCGTTACTATATTTCCACTGGACGTGGAAGTAATATGTTTATACTTAGACTAATAACAAGTGAAGTACTAAATCGCCAATTCTAGTCTAATTATTTTTAAAGCAATCATTTAGAGGCATTCACTCTCTATTAGATGACACTTGTGTATTTTTGTATAATATAGACTTTCGTGACTGAGCACTTTACAGTTAGCTGCGTGTCTTTTATCCAAACTAAATCTACCATCAATTGTAATACGACCACCGACTTTGATGTGATTTTCATTGTTCTGCGCAAAATGCTATTACAATATGTGTTTTAAACAACTAGAATGGTATGTAATAGAAGGCGAACTAGAGCATTTTAGTTCGTGTGAAGTCTGGAGAGTGAATAGCGGCAGACCTATTAAATCTCGATGAGAGAGAGAGATGAATTTGATTGATCTAGAATAATGCTTTAACTGTTTTATAATTTTCACATTTTTTATTTCAAGAACACAGTGGCTTCGTCCGACAAGGGTATAAAACTAAGTGTTACAGTACTACAGAAGTATATAAATAGAATACTAAAAATGCTATAACTTTAATTACTTCCACATCCAGTGGAAGTATAGTAACGACCTCGGTAACGACAAAAAAAATTTAAAAAATTTTTATTGTTCAAATAAGCTTGGAATGTCACGAAACGTCGAAATTTTAAGTTTGAGCGAAAAAAAAATTTCTGTCTGTCGGTCTGTCGGTCTGTCTGTCGGTCTGTCTGTCGGTCTGTCTGTCTGTAATTTTTTTTGTGCGCACGTTTACTCTGGAACTGTTTGAGATATTGACTTGAAATTTGGTACACATATGTACTTTAACGAGATCTAGAACTAAATTATATTTTCATCTTGTTCCGTCGAAGGGTTGGTGGGTAAATTGGGATAAATTTGGGGAAAATAGGTAAATCAAGCAGGTAAGAGTCTATAAAATTGGTATTTAGTATATACAAGAGAAGCTAAGGTCTCAAAAAAATTTTTGGCATTAGCCACCCTCCTTACCACCCCCACCCTATTATTAAAGGGGATGAAAAAAATTGTGATTTAGTGTGTGTACAAGAACCAGAAACCTCAAAATGTTTTTTTACTTCATCCACCCCTACTACCACCCCTCATCACCACCCCCACCCTGCTACCGATGTGAGGTATCGTTTTATGGGTTTTTGGGGTAGAGGATTTCAAATATTATATTATTAAAGTTCCATAAACAATTATTTCCACATACAAAAATTTTTTCGTTGTAAGTGACTTGGAAAAGAATCTGGATGTGGAAGTAGTGATTCCTTGGGCAGCGGTTTTTTGAATAAATTACAGTAAACATTTCTATGAATCAAACGTTTCCCAAAAGTTCATTATTTTATATGAAAATAACAAAATATAATATAAAATAATATAATGTAAGTTTAATAATGGCGACGAATTTGTTTCAGCTTGATTATTTAGGATTTTAATAAAAAATTTTGTGTTACTGATATTTAGAAATGTTAATAGAGTTAGTTTTAAATATTTTGTTTTATACAGTGTGTCGCACTTTTCATGAAGGGCACCCTCATATCTCGCTCGAATATTTTGAAATGTTTGTGATACCTATAAAATGAGTCTTCAGACGTAACCACGTTTGATTTTAGTCAGAGGCGATGCTAAGAATGAAACATGGGAAGGGGGATTTTCAAAAAAAAGTATTAGCATTTTTTTAGAGTTAGAGGAAGAACGGAAACTAAAAAGAGAACAAATAAAAATTGATACCCTTAATGCAAAAAAACGTAAGATTTCGGAATCTATAAGTTCTGATTCTGAGAAACACAAAGACTGGGAAGAAAGTGACAGTAGTATCGATGATTTTGATTATCCACTAGACAATGAAGAACTGGCAGAATTGATATGCACTGACAATCTAAAAATAGGACTCTTTATTTTAGTGAAATTTACTTCACAGGAAAAGAGATCATCAGTAACGTATAGATATGTGGCTACTATCAAAAACAATATTGATGTTAGTGAATATACTATGTAATGTTTTAAAAGTTCAAATATGGAAAACACTTGTTTCAAGTATATTGATGATGATAACGTGCGTGTAATTGCCCATTAGGCATGTACATTCACGTAGCGCGAGAGATTTGACAACTCAGCCGTAAATTCATCCGCCGGGCGGCGCTTCCCAGCTCTCAGTTATTTCATTTCAAATATAGACATTTTTGTATCTTTATATTAAACTAAATAATAAAAAAAAGCAGTTTTAGGTACATCTTTAATAGATATAAGATATTCTTTGTCAACACCTTTAGAAACCGCTTTGTACAAAATTATATCGAAGTGGGTTCAAAGGTGTTTGAGATAGCTGCCGTCAAAAAAACAATTTTTTTCAATTAAAAATAATTTTTATCTGTAAAACGGATTCATTTTTTGTTCAAAATAATTATTTATTCAATAAGGCAAAAATTCTAATTCGTACATACTTACCTACTATTTTTCTAACAAATAATTTTCAATAAAAACATGAAACAAAAGTTATTGCAAGTGTCAATTTATTGTTGAACGTAAATAAGTGAATCAGTTAAAAGTTCATGTGAATGATGGTTTAATGTTAGATAATAATTGAAGTGTAAATTTTCGTGTAATAAATATGGTTCAGCGTTTGATAATGTGAGAAAAAGTGGAGTTGATTCGTTTGGTCGGAGATAATGTTAGTAGAGTGCATTAATACGCTTATTGTGAATTCCGTGGGGGTTTCGTTATTACAAGCTGAATTTGATATAAGAATAATGATGATATACTGATGTTTCAAAATCTCAAAGCCGTCAAAAAACGTCCTACTCAAAAGGTCATTATAATCAAAAAACGAGTTATTTCTTAGTGAATTAGGTGTTTTGATATTTCTACTTTTAAGTAATAGCAAATCCTTTTAACCATGAATAGAACTAGTCAAAATAAGTAGATTTTCGAACAGACTACCTTGAGAAATCATGCCTGCTCCCCCTGCCCCCCTCAAAGGGGCTGCCTGTATCTGCCTATATATATATGTTTTTTTTCTCAAAAACGGTAGGAGCTAGAGGAATGATCTTGGCGCCATTCGATAGAGTATAAAATTTTACATAAGACCTTCCATTTGCTTTTTGCTGTTTTCTTTTTTTTAAGGCCCCACAGCAAAAAAAAAAAAAAGGTGAGGAGCCTTCCAACAACGACACATGTTTGGCTATACCTCTAAAACGGCCCAATAAATCAAAATTCTGGAAACGATATATCTTGGAGTTCCAAGAGTTGAAAGGATCAAAACAATATGTCTTTACTAGGAGGTCGCGGTTCGCCGCGATCGTCACGCTAGCCCTATAAATTAGTCTTTTTTCCTAATTTAATGAGATATTCCTTTAAAAAAATTAGTGCATTAACAACTTTGTCCGACAATCTGTTTCTGATTTTTTTAATAATGCCTCCGGAAAGATGTCGGTTTTATTGTGTATAGTAAGTTACGTACGTACGAGTATCAAGTAATTACTATTAAACTAACGGATGGCGCTCTCAGTGACAGAGTGCAGGAAACCTTAGCTAATGAAGCTTATTATGACCTTTTGTTAATAAAACAATTACAAGCGTGTCTCGAGTCTCGACCCGAAAGTCCCGGGACACGAGACAATTAAATTTGGGAAAAGTCCCGGGACTTCGAGACACGAGACGTCCCGGGACCCAAACCCTAGTTGAAACTAATTACCGACCTTTATTTTAATTCGATAATGAAATTCTTACATTATGAAAATAGTATTAAAGTAATTCTAAAACTTAAATGTAAATTTAAATAGGTAGAGTTATTTACATGTGCAACATTTTTAGTACGAAATTACCTCGATAAAGAGAAAGCGATTAAGGGAATAAAATTGGGCACTTTATTTTTCCCTTGTATGTAAATTCGCAAGGATCTCAATTTATGTAGTAACTCGGCGTGCTTTACAAAATGTAAGGCTCCCTAAGCGAATTTAAATATATCCTTTAACTCCTATATATTTAATATTGATAGCAGTTGATGTTGGCTCCGTAGATATAATGCGAAAAATTCTATTTCCGTTGTACCAAATGGCAAGCCTTATCTCACCAAGTCCAGTGGAAGTAAAATTTATAGCCGCAAAAATAGATAAACTTTTACATGGTAATCCGGGTTCTAAATTTTATCGAACAAGAAATTCTGCAAGTAATTCATTCAATTTGTTTGGCCATTATATGTTTCAGCGTTATCTTCTAATGTAATGAATTAAATTTACTGCGATAATATATCATTAATATTACACTTAAATTGCAATAATTTTACTAGAACAAGCGCCCGTGTGATACTATTAATTGTCTAATAATTGCAATAGAAAAGGGCAACTGACATCTTAACGATTCCACATTTGCATGGCTTTATTCAACATATGAAGAAAATTAGTGTTGTTCTTACTTATTGAAAGTTAGAATATATGGATTTATAAAAATGATAACAATTTATCATAATCATTATCGTTAATGGTATCGTTATAATTATCATGTTCAAGATAATAATAATAACAATAATAATCCTTCTACACTTCTTTGGGGTAGTAAAATAGACACAAGGCGAGCCGCGCCAACTCGATATAGGAAGACGAGAGATGATGCAATCCAAGCAAAAGCTTGCATCCTAAATCGTCCGTTCCACGGTTATGTATCTCACGACAGCAGGGAGGCCGTGGACTTTTGAGCGTGGAGTATCTACATAGCATGTCTGCTTTGGATGGAGCCTGCAAGATCATCAAGAGTTCGGATCCCTTTCTCTGAATGGTTTGCGACCATGAAAATGCAGGGGTGGGAGCATTTTTATTTAAGGCAGCACAAAGAGCAGCTAATGAGCTTGGTCTCGACTTAGACCGTGGGCGGATAAACCCGCTCAGCTAAAAGCCCATACAAAAGCAGCTGAGCAAAAGAAATTTCTGCAGCTGCGCAAGTATAAGCCCTTGCATGAAGTCTTCTACAAGAACATTGAAGACAGGGGCTTATCTGAAAACCTGACCTTTGGTTTTTGTAAGGTTAGCTGGGCTGAAGTCTGAGACCGAGAGGTTTATCGTGGCTTGCCAAGAAGGTGTCTTTAACGCACCCTTGAAAGGGCGCCGGAGACACTCATGCACTTATTGTCGGCTTATTGTCCATACGCTGTCTCGGTCTATATCCATAAACATGATGGAGTATTATGAGTGTTTACTATCATATACGGCACACGTATGGTATAGATGAGTCACCAGTGCTGCCTTATGCTCCGGGGGACATTGAGGCCGTGATGGGGAATGAGCAGTGCCTAATTTATTGGAACTACTCTTTTCCCACTCTCAGGCAAATACAGGCCAATAAACCTGATATAGTCCTCCTCGACCACCAAATCAGGACAATGTTTGATATTGAGTTCTCCGCTCCAGCGGAATTGTTTGAAAGAGGAGGAAAAACCGCTGCCCAAGGAATCACTACTTCCACATCCAGATTTTCTATCCAAGTCACTCTCAACGAAAAAATTTTGTATGTGGAAATAATTGCTTATGGAACTTTAATAATATAATATTTGAAATCCTCTACCCCAAAAAACTATAAAACGATACCCCATATCGGTAGTGGGATGGGGGTGGTGATAGGGGGTGGTAGTGGGGGTGGATGAAGTTAAAAAATATTTTGAGGTTTCTGGTTCTTGTACACACACTAAATCACAATTTTTTTTCATCCCCTTTAATAATAGGGTGGGGGGTGGTAATGGGGGTGGCTAATGCCAAAAAATTTTTTGGGACCTTAGCTTCTCTTGTATATACTAAATACCAAGTTTCTGGACTCTTACCTGTTTGATTTATCTGTTTACCCAAAATTTACCCCAACTTACCCCCGACGGAACAAGATGAAAATATAATCTAGTTCCAGATCTCGTTAAAGTACATATGTGTACCAAATTTCAAGTCAATCATAAACAGTTCCAGAGTAAACGTGTGCACAAGAAAAGTTACAGACAGACAGACAGAATTTTTTTTCGCTCAAACTTAAAATCTCGACGTTTCATTACATTCTAAGCCTACTTGAAAAATAACTTTTTTTTTTAAATTTTTTGTCGTTACTATACTTCCACTGGATGTGGAAGTAAATTGACTGTGCATCGCTTTCCCTTTGAGTACTTCTATTTTCCTCTCATCGTCTGATTTGCTTGAGAGGTCAACCGCACCCAAAATTTTGAACACCAGATTTCTTCTTTGATGAAGATTACACTGATTTCCTCGGATTTCTCTGAGATTTCCTCTTTGATAAAAAAAAGAGCGGGGTGGAGAAATCCGAAAAATAAAGATTTCCTGAGATTTCCCCCAGATTTCCTCAAAGATTTCAAAGATTTTCTTAAATTTCTCGGATTTTCTTGAGATTTCCTTCTTCTTAGTGTAAACCAGATTTTCTCGCGGTTTGCCCCTCGGATTTGCTCTTTGTTTCCACTATCTGAACATATTTTATTGTAAATAAATGAATAATAAAGGATTGTCGAATTATTTTAGCTAAAATTTTATTATTATGAAGACCTATCTTCATTTGGCACACTGCTCTCTGTTCCCCACTTATCTAATCGCCTTGCTTACTCCTAAGAAAAATACAATTTCGTAACGATAAAATATACGTTATATTTTTATCAATTTCGCAATAAATGCCTAAGCCTTCAATTTCAATAAATCAAGCTGGAAGCACAGTTGTTCCCTACAGACAAAAGAACATACAAGACGAATGCACTTGCTCTATCTCACAAGTGCGCTTAACTACTATTCATATTGCAAAATACTGTAATAAAATAAAATCTAATAGCATAATTTATATAATATATAGCGCTGTTATGAAGCCTCTAAAGAATATCACAGCCAGAGACTCATGCAAAATGATATATTTCTATTTTTAATAGTTTACTTACGTTAATCCCCTAATTAGGACTGGAGCTACTAAAGTACGTTTTTAAGACCTAGTGTTTTATAAAGATTTAAAATTAATCTATATATATTTAAGCCTTTATTACACAGGGGCAATATATAATTAATAAATAAGTTTTTACAATTCTTTATGAAGAGGGATATATGTATTTCTCTATTCTTATTGGGATGCTCTGCCACATGTAGGTGTTCTTCTAAACAATGTCTGAAATCTACAAAATAATACAATTAACCAGTATTTTACTGGAAAATAACCTCTACGCCTGTGACTTTTACGTCAAAGGATCAGTTAGAGGGTGGTTTTGACAAATAATGAATAAGAACACTTATATACATGGGGTATATCTCGATAATTTACATTAAAATATAAAAATAAAACCCAAACATACATTATAGAATATAGACACATACGCAAAAATAGTCAAGTATGAATAAGTAGGTACCTAATTATAAAAATGAAACTGCTGCCTAAGGAATCACTATTTCCCCATCCAGATTTCCCATCTATTCCTAGTCTCTTGCGACGAAAAAAAATCCTGCTGCTATATTTGCATTCCAGTATGAGGAAATATTTGTTCATAGAACTAATAATATGATATTTGAAATCGTCTACCACTAGAGCACATAAAATGATATGGCACACGGAAGCTGAAAAAAATTTGGAGCCTCCGGTTCTTGTACACACTAAATCACTCCATTTAATAATGAAGTGAGGTGATAATGGGGTTGATAGTGGGGGTGGCCGATGGCAAAATATTTTGAAGTTCTGGCTTCACTTACGTACACCAAATCCCAATTTTACTAATAGGTTAGTTTTTCTGTTTACCCCCATTTTCTCCAACTCTTCAATGGGATAAAATATAATGTAGTTCCAGATCTTGTTTTGATACATTAGTATACCAAATTTCAAGTCAATATTATAAACGGTTGCAGAGTAACCACGTACACAAAAAAGATACAGGCAGACCGACAACCAGAATGATGGACATAACTTTTTTGCTCAGAATTTAAATTGTGAAGTTTCAAGGCATTGGTCTCAATTTTTCAGTTACCTCCTCACCTCAGTTTTTACTTGCCACCCACAGATACAGTAGAATTAAAGAAATTATTTTTGTAGTAAAAAATAAAAAATCCTCTGGTGTAGATGATCTATCTATTAACGTTTTTGGAAACATGCCAAATAGCACATTAAATATCATAAATCAGTCCTTTAAAACCGGTACATTCCCTTCTTGCCTAAAAACTTCCGTTGTTATTTCAATTTACAAAGGTGGAAGTACAAATTTTCGACCAATTTTCTTTAATATGTACACTTTGTAAAATAATTGAAAAGTTAGTTAAGAAAAGGATTGTAGCTCTCTTTGACACCTAAAGTGCTTAACAGTAACCAGATTGTGTTTCAAACCAATAAAAATGCCAGAAACGCAATTTTTGCTTTTTTTAGAAGAGGTTTATCATCAACAAAATGAGGCTGAGTTTGCTGCGGTTGTATTTTGTTATTTATTGAAAGCATTTGGTTGCGCAATTCGTAAAATACTGCTGCAGAAGCTTCAGTGTTATGGATTCAGAGGTACATTATTTGCCTGGATTCAGTTCTATCTACAGGTTGCACTCAAAGGATAAAATATTCAGGAAAATACTCTAACAAAGTTAAGAAAAGTTGCAGAGTTCCACAAGGGTCTGTTCTTGGCGTAGTTCTCTTTTTGATATATATGAATGACCTAGAAACTAGGAATACATCGAGAAGTTTTAAGATTTTTGTCTATGATATCACCATTTTGTAGTATAATAAAAATTATAGCATATTGCATGAGGAAATCTGTTCCAATAACTGTTGCTAACTTCCATTTGGTACTCACAAAATATTAACAGTAGTATCTATTTTATCCACGAAACGGGATGCTTATTTCATAAAAAACCAAATATTTTTGAACATTCAGAAAATTTTCATATTACTCGCCAAGCAAATAATATTAGTCTATCCATACCATCCACTAGTTTTATAAGAGATTCTTTAATTTATAATAGCAAGAAAATTTATAACCATCTCCCAATAGCGTTAAAAAATATCTCTTCTGATAAAAAATTTAGGAAGGTTGTAAAAAATTCTTAATTCTTATAATTCACAGGAGTAGTATGACAATACATTTTAATGTGTTTAGATTATTATTATATAGATTCTAAAATATACAACTTTTGTCGTATGCTTTTTATATTTTTTGTATTTTGCCTATTTTACTTCCACATCTAGTGGAAGTATAGTAACGACAAAAAATTTTAAAAAATTTTTATTGTTCAAATAGGCCTAGAATGTCGTGAAACGTCGAGATTTTAAGTTTGGGCAAAAAAAAATTTCTGTCTGTCGGCTACCGATGTGGGGTACCGTTTTATGGGTTTTTGGGGTAGAGGATTTCAAATATTGTATTATTAAAGTCCATAAACAATTATTTCCACATACAAAAAATTTTTCGTTCTGAGTGACTTGGATAGAAAATCTGGATGTGGAAGTAGTGATTCCTTGGGCAGCGGTTTCTTTTTATTATATTGTACTGTTTGTAAACCGACTAAACAAATATTGTTTTATGTTATATTTAAATTTTGTCAATGATAATTATTTCGTCTAATGATAAAGTATATATCTCTCTCTCACACACACACACACACACACACATTGCTGTTTTTAATTTTCTATATTACTATTTGCACTTATTTACATCAAAATACATACCAAGGCGCCATCTCAAATAACTGAGAATTTATTGAAATGTAGCAAGAATAAAGTTAATACTTTTAGGGTGGAAAAGAGGGCCATTACGTCTCGCCATGAATCCAAGTTTTTAAAACATCTCTTAACAATTGCGGCAATATGAAGTTAAAAGAATAATTTATGCTTCAAAGAGGCGTTTAAAAAGTTTTTAAGGCGTTGTTCCCTTTAAAATTAGGTTTTTCAGTACTGAGGTCCGGATTATTATAATTTATATTTTGAATTTATAATCATTCTGCTTTGTGCTTTATTTATTAAATACTTTAAGTTATGCATTGCTATACTAACTAACGTATTTATTTTATTCTTATTTTCAGGTGATGTTTCGGCACTACGGGAACTGATTTATGGGTACGTATTTTGACAATTAGGACATAATGTTGAAAACTATTAGAATTTTTTTTTTCTTAATTTTAACTACGTTTAAATATTTCTTTATCATTGAGTGGTCTCGCAAACTAAATATCTAGACGACAGAGTAATATTAGATGAGTCAATAGTCATTAGAAACCAATAATTTAACAATAATCTCAACGGTCTTCGAACATTTTTTACTATCAGGTTAAGTAGTGAGAATCTAATAGATCTAATTTTACAGCTGCCTACGTCGCGCGCAACATAACAATTGCCAACCAACAAGTTATTTGACCAATTTGCGTGAAAACTTTTGCTTTGCGAATTGAAGGTAATGTTCATAAAGGATTTCTTGCGAAATATTAGATTTTCCACCAATTATAGGATCAAAAACATTTAAAATGAATAACAAATAACGTATTTATTAACAACTGCAAGGTAGAAATATCAGCGTGCAGTGTAGAATGCTGTAGACTATGGTTTCTTAAAGGTAATAATTGTGTCTAATATTTTCTGAAGTGTACCTACGACTTTATTTGAGTTTTAGTGGGGCAGAATTAAGCATTGTTACAACCTATCAAATTACTTTAGTCCATGACTATAAGAGATCTATTATAAGAGATCTATTAAGAGCGAAGAATGCCGATCAAACAGTTTCACCTGTGAGGGAGTGGGGCAGAGAGAAGTACGGATGATGGGCGTGGCTTTATAGGCCTTCCTCATATATTTATAGAGTTTAAAAGGAATAAGCAAAGCAAACTACATACAATACACTGCTCGCCAATATCTGAGGTGTTACTTTATATTTATATTTTCTTAATAATTCATTGCTGCTTTGTTTTACAAATCTAACTGTTTATAAATATTTGTATATTACGTACAATATAATTCAAATAAATACATTACAATAAAGGTTATGAGTGTATATTCAGCTTTGTTTTACATGTAGGAAGTCATGTAAAAACATCGAATGTAATCAAAGTACCTAAGTTTTTATGAGATTATTTTATACTTACCAGTATTGCGCGCCCGGTTTGATTTTTTTTAATCGCTTCGTATATTATCAGAATAGAACCCTATATTGAATTTTATAATGATCCGTCGGGTAGTTTAATTATTATAAATAATTATTCAACACCTTCACGAGTATTCGCGGACCATTTTTCTCATTCTCGGCGTTTGCTGGACAAATAGCAATTATTTTATCGTTTATCTCGCCCTAAGCCTAAAACGGAACAATACATCGATTTTAAATTTTTACCGAATTATCACAGATTTATTAACAAAGTATGCTAATATGAGGGTCAAATATATGAAAAGGAATGAAGATAAGAGATGAACGTAACTATTTTGTTTGAATATTTTTTTCTAAAATGAACAGTTTTTGATTTTTTATACGTTCCTCCACCGTTTTACCCTGTCTTCAATCTCCACTAAATCTGCCATTCCTTCACTGTTGGTAAATTGTTTTGTAACAAAAAATGAACCACTTTAAAAAATAATTAGGGCAATGATTATACTCTATGGCCGATTTATATTTTTACTTCTTATATAATTATTGCATCTTCTATAGGATACTATCCGAAGTTTTTTTAATTTACGCATTTTTAATTTTATGATGCCAACTTAGTTGTTGAAACCATGATCTAAACCTATACATATTGGGAACGCGTCATTTTGAGGCAGCTTTCCTTTACATCACACCTTTCGGTCCACTTTACTTTCGGTGTGAGGAGCATAGGGCGAATTGGAACTTGGAATTTTGGAACTAATGAATTTTAGAATAGTGCCAATTTTCTCTACTTAACATTTAGTACAGTAACTAGAGGTTTTAACTTCAGAATAATGTCATATGACACGGATTTCGTTCATTTATATAACTTAATATTTGGAGGCTTGCTATTTTATTTGCCCTTTTCAGGGGGTGGCAACTAAAAAAAAAAAAAAAAAAAAAACATTGAGGTTGAAAAATACTAAAATTTTAAGAAGAAAAGGTGGTTCTATGCAACTTTTCATACAAATTGATAGTCTTTGAGGGTGGCGGTGCTGTGCTTACAAAAATTATTTCGTAATTCGACGATTTCTCCTACATCCCTGAAACGACTGAAAAATGTTTTGATAGACTTTTAGACAAAAACAAATTATTTTTTTTTTCATTTTCGCACATGAAACAAATTATTTTCTTTCTTTACTTTTCATTAGCCTAGTACCATTCTATACAGTTGTCTCTAAAAGCCTATCAAAAAATTTTTTGAAACGGTTCAGGGTTGTAGGAGAAATTGTCGAGTTACGTTCACGGCACCGCCTATCTTAAGTTATAACCACTAGAAAATTGAGATTTTTTGCTTGAAAAAAAGGTATATCAAATAGGTTTTCATCAAATAACTCGAATGGTATTAAATTTCGTTTCGTTTTTCTAATTTCTGTAGAGTTAATGGTTTCGGAGATCTGGGGATATAAAGGTGGCGTCCGAATGTTTATAAAACGAAGTATTTAGTTTAAATGTTAAATATCTTAGAAACTATGGCACTTAAGTCAAAAACTCTAATAACCAAAATGAAATACTATTAATGAGGCTTTCAAATATTTTTTTGTATATTTCTATAGCATCAAGAACAAAGAAGCTATGACGGAAACAATATATACTTTTTCATATTTCTTTAATAAAAACGTCGCCATTTTGTTAATGTAAGTATAGTCAGTAATTAAAGCAATATATTCTCATATACTGTTTGTCGTAAATATATAGTATGACTTAGATGCTTAAATTTTTACGTCCGCTTACAACACTTTTTGCTTTAGAAAAAATTGCATTTTAAGTTGTAAAGGAATTTTAGAAAAAGCCTAGCATTTTTGTTTCTTTGCAAATATCTCCATAAATATTGCTTTTAGAGAAAATTTCGTGGAAATCAAAAATAAAGCTTATAAACTGAACATGAATGTATTTTATTTAAACATTTGATTTTATAGATGGCATGGCATCCGACCGTTTTTAGGATGAAGTATTTAGTTTAAAATATTGAATATCTTAGAAACTGTGGCACGACACTTCTACTACCAAAAGGTACAAAGATAAATATGATTAATGAATATTTCAAACTATTTTTTGTTTGTTTCTTCATCACAAAAAATAAAGAAGTTATGGCCGATACAATATGCGTTTTTACGTTTTTTTCTAACAAAACTGTCGCCATTTTGTTATTGTAATTGTTCAGTAATTATGTTTTTTTTTCAAAAATACTGTTTTTCGTTAATAACTAGATGCTTATTTTTTTATCCTTTTAAAACACTTTTGTTTTAGAAAAAAAAATAATTTCCATCCGCTATATGAGAGCCGCCATTTCGAATTTTTTAATTTTTACTTCAGATTCGTAGTCTTTGATCCCAAAAACATAATTGTCCTATATTTCAAAAATAAATTACTAATACTTTTTCAAATATTGAATATTTAGGTTTAGGGGTAGTTTTCAACCCTTGAGGAAAAGAGCAAGTATCCGGACCATATACAAACTGAAGATGATACCTTTTACTACAGTACTAACCCATAAAGAATTATTTCAAAATTTTACATATTTTTTACCTCTAGATACTGTATTAATCAGGAGTGTTTACAATTTTTTTATTATCTATCGAAAAAATTCCGTGAGAGCAAAGTAACATTTAATCATAAAAAAATACTGTGCTGCTGGAAAAATTATTTTCTACATTTTGTGCATTTTTAATAAAGACGTGTTTACATTTTTTTATATATAGTGTGGTAATTGAGTACTTAGACATACTTTAAGTGGTGGTTCCTGTATGATTTTAAGACAAAAAGTTCCCATAAACATATGTCCTAGACGTAAAGGATTTAAGATATACCGCGCGGGTAATAAAGTTTACATTTTTTTGTTTTTTTTTTAATATACTGCATTTTTTCCTTTATTTTATTTAGAGCTTTATTAAAAAACTATTTCATGGTGTTGTCCGTGAAATAGTTTTTTAATCAATTAAATTAAAAAAAAATGAATCCCGTCCGGGAATTGAACCCGGACTGTTTTTCATGCGGCAGAGACTCTAATCACAACGCCACTTTACCACACAGCTGTATATTAAGTAAAACAGGTACACATATTAACGTTGTTTTCAATTAATTTGAAACTTCCGTAACTTCTGTCACTAGTTGAATTTTTCACTTATTGGATTTTTTCCCATTCATTTCAGATCATTATCCAAGAGCGCACCAAATTTCAAGTTTCCAGAACAAGCGGAAATCCATTAAAAGTATTTATTAAATATTCTTAAGTTGACATGTCATGGGCTATATTTGATTATCTTATGTATCTCATTATTACAACCACATATTAGAACGCTACATACGTCGTAGGGACGTGAAGCGCCCCAATCTGCCGATGTTGGGCGAGGAAGAATTTCAAACCGCCGCGCCAGAGCTTTATATAAATTAATCGCACTCCGAAACAATCGAAGTGAATTTCTTTTAGTATACAGGCGTTTAAATTAATTAAAAGATGGGTTGAGATTTGGTGTGATAAACCGTTAAGATAAAAAACACACAGGAAAAAAAAAATTGAGGAAAAACCTGCTTTACGACACTTCTGTCAAAGTAATAAAACTACAGAATGATAATATGGTAAAAGATCTATGTATTGTATTGTATGATGATAAAATATTTCCTCTCGCTGGATTCCTCAGGGGGAAAATTTGGGGGACGGGATGTTGGTGGTGTCTTGTGTGAGAAGCGGAAGTCGATTTTCTTTACCGGAGTTTTGTTTATGTACAGATAGGTAAATGTCCACCATCTATATTTTTCACTAAAAGTATACCCCATTTCTTTGTTGGCGATAGCGTCAACTATTTACCAAATATTATTTTTCTCCGTCAAATAGTCTTGTAGATATAACGCCAAGACATAGACGGAATTGAAAAATCTTAATTTTCCCAATATTTTTATTCTGAAGCGTAAAAATGAGAGAAAATCTCGGAGTGCTTTTTAATTTTTTACAATACTTCGAACTTGTCTTCAGTAAGCGAGAGGAGTAAAATATAAAGATGATAGACCATTTACATTTAAGTGTAATCGCTACTGGCTACATATAATCCCGAATCAAAACACTCTTTGTTAAAAAACCGCTGCCCAAGGAATCACTACTTCCACATCCAGATTTTCGATCCAAGTCACTCACAATGAAAAAAATATGTATGTGGAAATAATTGTTTATGGAAACTTAATAATATAATATTTGAAATCCTCTACCCCAAAAACCCATAAAACGATATCCCACATCGGTAGTGGGGTGGGGGTGGTGATAGGGGGTGGTAGTGGGAGTGGATGAAGTAAAAAAATATTTTGAGATTTCTGGTTCTTGTACACACACTAAATCACAATTTTTTTTCATCCCCTTTAATAATGGGGTGGGGGTGGCTAATGTCAAAATTTTTTTTGAGACATTGACTTCTCCTGTATATACTAAATACCAATTTCATGAACTCTCATCCGCTTGTGTTACCTATTTACCCCAATTTACCGCCCAACCCTTCGACGAAACAAGATAAAAATATAATCTAGTTCTAGATCTCGTTAATGTACATATGTGTACCAAATTTCAAGTCAATATCTCAAACGGTTTCAGAGTAAACGTGCGCACAAAAAAGTTACAGACCGACAGGCAGAAATTTTTTTTTCGCTCAAATTTAAAATGTCGACGTTTCATGACATTCGAAGCCTATTTGAACAATAAAAATTTTTTGTCGTTACTATACTTCCATTGAATGTGGAAGTAAAAAATAAATAATTACCTAGATTTTTCATGGATTTTATTGCCTCAAAGATAGAGTGTATAACATAATATTCTCTACACAGCTGCATTTTTAAATATAAAGCATCCCTAGAAAATGTTACTCAGTATACTGCCGTCTTAAGTAAAAGCATCCTATCTACAAAAATTGATAATTTTAGATTTTCACATTTTCTGTCCTATACGCATATATTCTACACTTTTTTAGTGAAAATGGGTGATATAGGTCTGGTAAGAAGAAGTTATTAGTTATGGATATTAAATATAATTTTGTTTGTTCGAAGTGCTCATAACAGTATATTTACAACTGATAGTATCCTAGTTGGATTAGGCTTGAATGTCAAATAGAGGACTCTTTTACTAAGTCGGGCAGTTTATGCTAGTCGAATTGCCAGCGATAACAAGTAGGTGTGGCTAGAGAGTTATTTATATATTTCGTTTTATAGGCTTTATTACTAAACGGGTTGCATACAAAATACAGAAAACATATTTTATTATGTAGAATAATATTGTGCTTGTCGTTACGAAGTTAGATATTTGATATATTTACTGTTGTGGTCTAAATTAAATAAACACTTGTAATCCATTCCCTGAGTCTAATTGTCAAGGTGTCGCCATCTATGAAACTATGAATGAACTTTTACATGTATTTCGTTTTCCCAGCTTTTTAGGCAAATGTGTGGTTTATTTAAAACAACAAAAATCGTATTTCGCGCATCGTATACTTCTAAATGTTTATTCCTTTTTAATTTTTTTTGTTGTGGGACAGGGAGCTTTGAAAAAAATCACAAAGTTTCCGATGTAAAAGCATAGGCATTTCACACTCTTAAGCTCGTGGATTCTAAAGGGCATGTTTCTGAGTAAAATTTATCTAAATGGTGCTCGATAGAGGGCCTTAGTGTCATTTCGACCAAAACAGTTATTGTTCCATTTACCTAAATTTGAGAGCTCCTATGTTAAATTGAACACTCCTGAAATTTTCCAGTGAAGTCAAGTATCTAGGAGTAATCCTGGGTCAAAAACTTACCTGGTACTCGCATTTAGAAAGGACACTTACAAAAGCAACCACGGGTATCTGGACATGCCGTAGGCTGTTTGGTAAGACTTGGGGTCTGAAGCCAAAAGTGATACATTGGTCATACCTTTCGGTTGTCAGACCCATGGTGTATGGTGGCCAAAAATAGAAAAAAAATCTGGCACAATAAGTTACAAAAACTGCAACGCCTTGCCTGTCTAAGGAATATCGGAGCAATGTGCTCCTTTTCCACAGCAGGTATGGAGGCAATGCCGACTTAATTCTCCTACATCTGCATCTGAGGAAGAAGGCAGCACTTGGTAGTGCCCCAAGGCTGCATCAGGCACATAAATTCAGACCAGGCGACCTGGTTGATGATTTAAGGATTTTGAATCCAATTTGAATCCCTGAGGGAACCCACTGACTCAATGCCAATCAAGCATGATTTTGACTACCCGTTTAATGTGCTGACTGGGAGCTGTCAGAGCAGGGTAGAAACGTTGCTGTTGGTCAAAAAGTCACTCGTCTGGCACACATATGGATTTAAGATGGACGAAGGGCTAAGTGTGGGCGTAGTGGAGCCTAAATGTAGGCTATCTAAAGCCTTTGGCAACACCTCAATCATCATCAAGGCAGAAATCTATATTATAGATCTATGTGTCTAGGAATGCCTTAACAAAGGCATTTGAAAGGCAAAGATCCATATACTTTCAGATAACCAGGCAGCACTAAAGTCTCTCAGATCCTATATCTTCAAATCTAAAATTGCCTGGAATGCAGACAATTCCTGGAACAACTGGCAAGGTTACCTTGATGTGGGTGCCACGGCATGAGGGAATAGAAGGCAATGAATTAGCTGACAGCGTTGCAAGAAAAGGAGCTGAAGCTTTATTTTTCGGACCCGGACCGTTCTGTGACTTATCTAAAGGACACATTACGGAGGAGCCCCAAAAATGGAAAATGGACCAAAAGAAGTCCTACTGGAGGAATACTTCAGGCCAAAGACAAGGGCAAATATTTATAACCTATTCGACAAAGAATATCACAAGGCTTCTCGAAAAGTTCGACCTAAGACTGATCACAGGCCTTCTAACTGGTCATTGCCCCTTGAGACATCATCTCAAGAGCATGGGCATGATGGTAAATGCAGATATTACGATGCTGCAACTGAGACTGCGGAACAATATACCTTGTGAATGCAAGGTATTAATCCGCATTAGGCTAAAATACCTGGAATATGAGGAATTAGCTCCAAGAAAAATCACAAGCTTTGCAAAAAGTCTTGGAATCCTAGCAACAGCTAGTTGTAATACATTCATTTATTCTTAAAGATATTTTAGGTCGAGGTGCAGAAAGGCCAACTTAGTGCCAAATTACCCCTTCACAATCTACAAGTAAGATTTACGTTAATTTGGACTTATTTATGACATATTAAGACATTTTTGAGTTGAAGTTTTAGGTGATTTTTACAAGCACAATAACGCACAAGGCCATTGTACCCCGAAGAAATCTTCTAGGTAGAAAATAAATACTGAAGCATACAGTTCTAAGCAGTTGTAACTTTACAGCCAGTTATTAAGACGAAATATTAAGCGATTCTCGACCTTATGACATTCTTATTTTAGTGGTTGGTCTATATTGCTTGTTTGCTGCTTGAGATGGTTTATGATTAACTTCTCTCTGCTATTATGACGTCATCGATGTTTAAAGTGTGCTTATTTTATTAATTTATATTATTGTATCAGAAAATTTTATTTTTAACTGTCTCGGAGAAATAGGAGTCAGCTGACGCGACTGTGGAGATTAAGAGCGTGGGAGGCTGCGCATTTGGTAAAATAATTTTGTTTTTTGCGTCAGTCCAACAAAGTCACAAAACTATAAATAGTTTATTTATGTAATATAAATTTTAAAAAATGTGTCAGCTGCATAGGGTAGGGAGCGAAGGTTGTCAGCTGCCCTAGTCAATATGTATGAAAAACACGTGAAAATTCGTTATTTCAATAACAATTAAAAAGTATCAGCTGATAATACCATGGGACAAAACCCGCCAGCTAGGCCTTTTAAGTGTACCGCAGCGTCCAGGTGCTCTTTAATGCCCCAGTTAACGAGACTTGAAAGAAAATGATATTTGTACGAAATATTAGACATACATATTACAGAATATTTAGAGATTGCAATCACTGATTGAGAATAGTGAGGATTAAATAATGAGAATCAATATAAAAATCTTAATATTTCTATTATTTTGGCACATTCAATACAAATAAAACAAATCAATTCTCATCTGAATCACTCTCACTGCTGTATTCTAAATTATCTTCCTCTTCGGAAGTGCTATCTGTATGGTCTTCCAAATCTAGATTTTCCTCAGATTCTCGAGCGTCATCGTTCTCATTTTCGTCTTCACAAATATATGCCGAAAATATCGAAAATCATTGAAGTGAATAAAAGGGAATTCATGTAGAAGTAAAAGATTATATGCATAGAATACCATTTATGATATTTTCAATTT
This sequence comes from Rutpela maculata, assembly GCA_936432065.2. Classification (NCBI taxonomy): domain Eukaryota; kingdom Metazoa; phylum Arthropoda; class Insecta; order Coleoptera; family Cerambycidae; genus Rutpela; species Rutpela maculata. The sequence continues at coordinate 177,375,495 of OW386288.2, forward strand.
TCGGTAATTGATCGCCTTGAAAACACTTGAAACTATACTTCTTATCGTGTTCTTCCCATCCATAGTCAGTTGGCAAAGACAAACCTGGCGTATGAAGATATGCATGACTCCACCATTGAGCTTGAATTACGGTAGTTTACATCCTTTCTGGGGGTGTTACTTAACAACATTTGTAGGACATGAGTTTCAAACTCGAAGTGTGCAACGCGATTTTTGCCAATATAGCATCCAGAAAAATGTAAATCCGGTTAGTTTCTCTCTGTTTTTCCAGCATCCTACAGATATGGGGGTAGTATCTCGCAACCCCGTGGGGGTGGTTTTCAAGCACATCGTCGAACTTAGCCTAGTTTTTTCTCTCTTCCACACAACGCAGGTGTTTCGAAATTTTATAGAAGTCACTGTAACTTTTTATAGTTAAATCTTACATAGGGGGTAGTTTTCACACCTTCTGAGGGTTGACAGTGTAGGATGTTGATGGTACGTAAGTTTCTGGTTCTATTTTAGAGTACTACGTAATTTCAGCCAATCATAGCATCTATGAAAATAGAAACTCTGTTGGATTTTACGTTTTTTCTTGTTTTTCTCGTGTCCTTTGAACTTAAGAGTGGTTGTTCTCATCCATATAGGGGCAGTTTATGAAGATTACGTCGGATCTGATGCAGTTTCTTAACACTTTAACAAAACTTAGACATTTCGAGCTTTTTTAGCAGTAATTGCTGTTTTGGATCGTTTTTTTTATATATGGGGGCTAGTTTTGGCCCCTCCCGGGGGTGTGTTTCATATCTATTGTATGTACGCTGCTGTTTAACCTTAACGTGTATAATTCGATTGATTAAGAAGTAACAACTATTCTGGTAGCTTAATCTTCTTTTTATCCCATTTCAGGGGTGTTTTTTGACTCTAGCTAATGATTTTGGGGGTGTACGATATTGTTTGACCCCGGATTCGGATTCAGCGACCGAAAATACATAGGGATACGTGGGTCTGGTTCGCTGATTTGAATTTTTTTTTTTTTTGTGGGGCTGTGTTATCTAATATTTCATACAAATGTTATTTTCTTTCAAGTTTCATATGAGAAAAGCGATATCAGCAGGCGTTAAATAGAATACTTCATTAGTTTGTGTTGAGAGAAACTTGCAATTGATCATCAGGTGGTTAAAAAAAATGAAATAATGCGTTAACTGGGGCATTAAAAATACCGCGCGCGGTGAGCGCCTGGACGCTGCGGTACACTTAAAAGGCCCAGCTGATAGGTTTTGTCCCATGATATTCTCAGCTGACGCTTTTTATTTGCTTTTTTATATCGTAAACTATCATATAAATGAATTTCAGCTTTGTTGAGAAAACGAATATTCACATGTTTTTCATACATATTAATTAGGACAGCTGACAACCTCCGCTTCTTACCCTATGCAGCTGACACATTTTTTTTTTTCATTTATATTACGTAAATAAACTCTTTATAGTTTAGTAGCCTTGTTGGATTAACGCGAAAAACGAAATTATTTTACCGGATGCGCAGCCTCCCACGCCCTTAATCCCCGCGACTGAAGTAGCTGACACCCGATTCTTCGACAAGTAATGAAAAAACAACCTGTACTGAAAAAATGAGCTTTGTTGAAATGCTGTGTTGGCGCTACCTCCTGGATCATTATATCTAGCGGTATTTTAAGAAGAAAATTGTTTGACACAGATTCTACTATATTGACTTAGTGCTAGAACCGAATTTAAAATACTCTTATAAATCTAATTCAAAATGAGACCTTGCTCATAACAAATACAACAGACTATGAAAACGGAATTTCGATTAAACACCGCGGTGCATCACGTTAATTCCCCGGTTACCCCTAAGCCTACATTCATCCTCATTTTATCTGTCGGAGGAGAGTACCTGATAGACATCAGCTTTCCCAAATGGCTTTTGTTTCGTTTCTTTCAGTCGTAAGAAGAGTATTAAAGTTGGCATCCGAATGAAAACAAAAATGCAACCATTCATTACATTTGGGTTGTGTTTATACGCTTCGTGCTTTAATTTAACTCCGCGTTTTAAAATCTAGGTCGCATATTTGTTTTTCAACGTAAATGTGAACGTTCATTAAAAGAGTCGATCAAAGGATTGAGAGTTGCGTTATGGTTATAAATTACGATTCATTCGCGTGGTGTCTGCCTAATGAGTCACGTAAGTACGCAATGACGCCTACAGATGCACGTTAGAAGAAAAAATTGGAACAGAAATTAATTTGTGATTGATTTCATGTACATATTTTTAAAGTAGACCAGTTCTCAGAGGATTCTCAGAAATAGAAAATGTTTCCGAATCGCTATTTTTTACATATTTCAATAAAATTGGGTGTAAAGTGAATGCAAACTCATAGGGTAGTATGGGGTGGTCCACGGAAACCTGACGATTTTTGAATTACCAATGCACAGTTACTTTTCAAGTTATAAAATTTTTATTTACATATTTCATTAGCCAATTACATGCGATTTTATTTTTAAAAAATTCGCCTTGGACTCCTCACGAATGCCTCCCTCACTCTCTCCACGTTCTCCGGGGTCCGTGCCGTACGAGCGGGGCCAAGTGGTTTCTTCTTCATTATTCCAGTTGTCCGAATGGCGTTCAGTCGCGTCGAAACTCTCGCTGCACTCTTATGACCGATTCACCATATTTTATAAATGAGAACGCGAACATACGATGTCTCACCCTCATATACACTAAATTGCTCATTAAGACGATTCAAACAACACCGTTCGAGCGTCCCTACTCCATCTATATGCCGAGCACTATCCGTTCCAAAATCGTCAGGTTGCCGTGGACCACCCTGTACAGTAACTAGAGGTTTTAACTTTGGAATAATGTCATATGAAACGGATTTTGTTCATTTTTCGCAACTTAATAGTACATGCATCAAAGAAAAACTTTTATATTGTGCGGCAGCTTGCTAATTTATGGGGGGTGGATGCCGCCTCTTTTCAAGGGGTGCCAATTAAGAAAAAATTAATAACATTGGAGCTAAAAAAAAGTAAATTTTAAGAAGAAAAGGTTCTATGCAACTTTTAATAAAAATTGATAGTCTTTAAGTTATAACGACTTGAAAATTGAGATTTTAGCTTAAAAAAAGGTATTTGAAAACGATTTTCGTCAAATAACCCGAAAAGTATTACATTAGACGAAAATATGCTAGAGAAAAATACGAAAGCTGCTAAATTGAGGATGAATTTCGTTTTCGTCTAATCTGTAGAGTTAATGGTTTCGGAGATATGGAGGTATAAAGGTGGCATCCGAACGTCTATAAGACGTAGTATTTAGTTTAAATGTTAAATATCTCAGAAACTATGGCACTTACGTCAAAAGCGCTAGTAGCCAAAATGAAAAACTATTAATTAGGCTTTCAAATGATTTTGATTTCTATAACAGAAAATACAAAGAAGCAAAAAACGAAATATATTTCCATATACTGTTTTTCGTTAATGTATAGTATGACTTAGATGCTCAATTTTTTTCGTCTGCTTATAGCACTTGCTTTAGAAAAAAAATGCATTTTAATCTGTAAAGGAATTTTAGAAAAAACGTAACATTTTTGTTTTTCAGCAAATATTTCAATAAATATTAGTTTTAAAGAAAATATAGCAGACATCAAGAATGAAGTCTATAAACTGAGAATGAATTTGTTTCTTTTATTAAACATTTGTGTAGGGTTGATAGTTTCGGAGATATTTAATTTCATAGATGGCATTCGACCGTTTTTAGGATGAAGTATTTAGTTTAAAATTTTGAATATCTTAGAAATTTTGACACTTTCATCAAAAATTCTGAGGAACAATTAAGGATAATTAATCAATATTTATAACGATTTTTGTATGCTTCTATGCTGATTTAATGTGCGCTTTCACATTTTTTTAAACAAAATGTCGCTATTTTGTTTTTGTAATTGCTCAGTAATTAATTTTTTTTCTTAAATGCTGTTTTTCGTTAATATATGGTATCACCTAGATGCTCAATTTATTTTGTCCGTTTAAAACACTTGTTTTGGAGAAAAAAATCCATCCACCATATTAGAGCTGTCATTTTGAATTTTTTTAATTTTGACTTCAAATTCGTAATCAACGATCCCAAAAACATAATTATCCTACGTTTCAAAAATTAATTAGTACCACTTTTTCAAATATTCCATATTCAAATTTAGGGGTGGTTTTCACTCCTTGAGGGTAAGAGCTATATAGAAACTGAAGATGATACCCTTTCTTACAATAATAACCCATAAAGAAAAATTATCATTATATATCAAATTACTCCCTAAATTTTACATATTTATTACCTCTAGGTACTTTACTAGGGTAGCATAGAAGAAAAAAATCAAAAAAGATATATTGTTTCATTTTCCGACCTTTAGAAATATCCAAAATATCGGAAATAGTGTGTACACTTTCTTTTTATTTACTGTTTAGCAAAAAAAATGGTCTCGCCACGATAAATATTTTCGAGGATTTTACCGTTTGTTGTTACGGTAAGAAATAGCGATATCGTCCAAAAATGCCTCATTTTTATATCTTACCTTTTTTAAATCTTACTAATCCGGATTGCAAAAATTGAGATAGCATTTACGAAACAACACATATCAAAGAAAATACGGCCGGTCGCTGGGATTAATGGAACCGGATATACGAAATTTTGAAGGCTATTTTTTTCGGATAATCTATTTTTTCGTTCTTGCGTCACAGAAAATGGCTCCAAAATAAAAACTTTTACTTGTATAATACTGTTAAAACGACGTTTATTTAATAAAGTCAATATTTTAGTGTAAGTTTTACTTCCACGTCCAGTGGAAGTATAGTAACGACAAAAAAATTTTTAAAAATTTTTATTGTTCAAATAGGCTTAGAATGTCACGAAACGTCGAGATTTTAAGTTTGAGCGAAAAAAAATTTTCTGTCTGTCGGTCTGTCTGTAACTTTTTTTGTGCGCACGTTTACTCTGGAACCGTCTGAGATATTGACTTAAAATTTGGTACACATATATACTTTAACGAGATCTAGAACTAGATTATATTTTCATCTTGTTCCGTCGAAGGGTTGGGGGGTAAATTTGGGGAAAATAGGTAAATCAAGCAGGTAAGAGTCCATAAAATTGGTATTTAGTATATACAAGAGAAGCTGAGGTCTCAAAAAAATATTTGGCATTAGCCACCCCCATTACCACCCCCACCCCATTATTAAAGGGGATGAAAAAAAATTGTGATTTAGGGTGTGTACAAGAACCAGAAACCTCATAATGTTTTTTTACTTCATCCACCCCCACTACCACCCCCTATTACCACCCCCACCCCGCTACCGATGTGGGGTATCGTTTTATGGGTTTTCGTGGTAGAGGATTTCGAATATTATATTATTAAAGTTACATAAACAATAATTTCCACATACAAAATTTTTTCGTTGTGAGTGACTTAAAAAATCTGGATGTGGAAGTGGTGATTCATTGGGCAGCGGTTTTTTTTATTGTGATTGCATGACTTAGTCTAGTTACTCTATACTATGTAATGAGAATCACTTATTGACCTATTTTATATCTACGGTGTGTTTCACTTGAAATGGTAATACCCCAATAACCTTTTCATTTTTTTTCCAATTTGAATCAAATTTTACTTAATTCTAGAACAAATTAGGATCTACTTATAACCAGAAAAACTTTCGCCTCCTGCAAATGCAAAGCCACCTGCGGTACCAAGATATGTGGAGAAAATCAAAAAATCATATTAGGAATTTTTTTATCTGGAAATTTTTTAAATGAAATTTGTTCTAAATTGTCCAAAAACGTTATGTCCATAAGTTAATCAAAATTTAAAAATAAAAAAATTGAAAAATTAAAATTTAAAATTTTTTAAAAATAATTATTTAAAAAAACTGTAAATTGCTTGTCAATTACCTGGCAGCTTGGGTTTAATTTCAAACAAAATTGTCATAGTACAGTTTTCTAAACAAAAAATCCATTAAAATGATATTTTCGGACTTGGACATTATTTTAATCAAAATTTCAATACTTTTTTTTTATTAAATTTTGAACAATTCTGAACAAGTTTCATTAACAAAATCTTCCGATAAAAATATGCCTAATATGATTTTTTTTATTTTTTCCGCATATTTGGGACAGCAGGTGGCTTTGCATTTGTAGCAGGCGAATATTTTTATGGTCACAAGTAGATCCTAATTTGTTCTATACTTACAAGTAAAATTTAATTCAAATCGGAAAAAAAAATAAAAAAGTTATTGGGAGTGTGACCATTTCAAGTGAAACACACTGTATATGTATATAGAAACAAAAGACCAATAATGAATCTAAACTAATCTAATCTAATCTAAGTCAAATAATATTATTTTACCAAGCAAATAATATTTTTCGTATGTATTTTGGTGCACTAGCGGTAGATAGTATATATCAGATCACAGCGTGTATTATTGTGAATTGATAACAAAAAAAAACAAGCTAAAAACGTACTCTTCGCCAATTTACTGAGCTTTTTATATATAATTGTTACACATTCTATAGGATACTCTTCGCAGTTTTGTTGTAAATAATGTTAGTTTTTGGACATCCTAAATTTTGTGATACCATCTTTATTGTGAAAAAAATTATATGAAAAAAAAAAAAATGAAAAAAAAATATCCAACCTGTGTGAGATTCGAACACGGGACCTTTGGATTGCAACGCAAGGCTTTAGCCGCTGCGCCACCAGCTATTACTACAAAAACTGATTGTGATATATATCTTTCGACAATCATACATAGGTATTTCAACTCGTACTTCTATGAAATATAAATTATTAAAATTCATAAACAAAAAAAAATATAATATGGAAATAATATTTCGCAAGATTTCCATTTTAGTACAAGCGACAAAAATTAAGAGAATATTTTTTTTTAATTAAATAATTAATAACTTTTTATTTACCGATCGATTTTCTTCAAAAATAATAGGGTTCTTCCTCTAGCTAACACTAAGTTACTTTCTAAATTTCAATACAATCGGATTTTTCTTTCTCAAGTTATCGTGCTTACAAGAAACGTGACGGACGGACAGACGGACGGACAGACGGACGGACAGACGGACATTTTGAAAGTTTTTCAGAATTCGTTCACTAACACAATGATATGAAATTTTTTTCTCTACGAGCGATATTTACGATTTTGGAAATGTGCCGATCAAATACAATATACTCTTCGTTTTTGCGAAGAGTATAAAAATACAAATTTGTGAAGTATTTACTTTCCATGATACTTAACAATCTCGAATTATTCGAGGTAGTCGACGAATTGCAAATAATTACTTAGGTATCGTTTCTCAGTTCTGCGTCAATTTCTTAGTGAAAAGTTTAGAGTTTGTCTCGAAAAGGCTTAACGCAAATCAGGGTGTAGCTTAAGGCGGCCGAACTAAAACAAAAACTTTATACAAACACGTGTCCCGAATCGTTTGCTGTGAAACTTATGAGGTGACTTGCGTTTAGGGAAACAATGTGACAAATTTCCTTTAAATTAATCAGTGTACCAGCTTGATACATTCACCTAATCCTGGGTATAAGAAAAACAGATTATCGATTATCGAATTAATGACTTCTCTTTAGCTACAAGTCTGCCAACATAGAAAAAACGTTGCTGTAATACCTCGGATATTTGTCGAGGTAATATTTTACTTTGACACAGCATATACACCGCTTAAAATGTAAATTTTAGACTGAAGATATCTACAAATCTCCCCGTTAGTACAATTCCTAGCGTTTATCTGGGATTATCAATACCCAATAAATACAACTTTAATAGTTTTATACAGTATTCACTCTAAGTAACTCGTAGGTGAAGAAAAATAAAAATAATTTAAAAAAATAATTAGTTTTTGAAGGAAGAAACCTAGATACACTCTTAGCAAAATATTATATCTCCTGGCGGCAAATTCAAACAACACCTGACCATCTTGTGACATATTATTTCGAGGGGTAAACCGCTGACCAGAATTTGTACACTAAAGTGTATTGCAACGCACATAATGCACATAATTCATCGCTGAGACATGGCAATGCACAAAAATGCATCTACGAAGCATTGAAATTCACTAAAATGCATCCGCAAAGCATTGCAATGCTTCGAAATGCAGCCACTGTGTGTTGCAATGCACTAAAATGCACCCTTGTCATTTTACAATGCATCGATGTGCATTGTCATAAGCAAGATATTTCAATTATTTTCCCTCCATTTTAATAAATCCATATATTTTACTTAAAGTGCCCGTTTCCTAATTCATGTGTAATTTGTGAGAGTTTTAAGTTGAATAATATCGTTAAACAATTGTATATATAACCCGAAAATATCTATTAAATAAACGCCGAAATAATGTTCTAAGGTGTACGCTAAATTGTAGATGTATGTGATGAAATTAAATATTTTTACATCGATGGACCGGAGCGGGCATATGAGTTTAGGATTTGATCTTGTTTCTCTGTTATTTCATAATTTTAAAATAATTGCATTTTTTGATGCAGTATTCTGTAAATGTTAGACAATTATTTAAACTGGGATCGTAGATACTAAAACCCTTGTACTGAAACATTCTCGGAAACACCAAAGATGTATCGTCGATGTCAGTAGTTTTTAATCGAGTTTTTAATATTTAAAGTGATTCACAATGTTAGACACGAGGTTAGATATTGTATACATAGATTGGATTAAACTATATCTACCTAGTTGATTACATTTTTGTAGCAATCCAGAGTATCGGGTAAATAGTGTTTCTGCAATAACAGACAAAATATACAAATTTCTTATTAACGCTATAATTTATATTGCTGCAAAGATATGTTTTCTTTTTTAAAATTGCGTAAAGGTATACCCAAGACATTCCAAGAGCCCTTTTTTGGCTTCACTCCTAGTTCTTTAATGTCTTTTTGAGCGACGTCTAATGCCTCTTGAACAGTTTTTTCTGTCTGTCCAATGAATTTCCTTTGCCTACAAAATAAATAATTTAGTGAGAAATATATAGACACCATCTTTTTTCATATAAATCAAATTATTTTTTATTAGTAGTTTTCGAGGTAGTTTTGAACATCATGTCAAATAATAAAGTAATACTTTTCACGTAATTCTTATATTTTTATGTCTTTGCCAAAATTGTTATTAAATATTAAAAAGAAAAGGGCCGGCAATTTTCTTTAATAATAACTAATAGGAATTAGTCTTGCTTGAATGTAAATATTAAACCTATTTTTTGCAAGTAACTATATAATATTCAATATAATCTACACTTACTTACATTTTTATTTTATTTAACAACTTCTCAATTGTTAACAAAGTTTTTTCACGACCCTTACTATCACTATCAGACTGTAACCCGACCCATACACCTGTTGCTTGCTGGGAAACTTATTCACGCGCATGCACCGTCCTCCTAAATCGTAATAAAATGCAGCACAATTCCCCCACAAAGCACAAAAATGCACGTAAATGCATTGAAATGCACTGTTAAGCATTGCAATGCATCGCAATGTTCCACAATTCACTAACAATGCATTTAAATTCACCGTCTGCATTTAAATGCACCAACTACGTATTGCAATTCATTGCAATGCATAGGTCTTGTACACCAAAATGCACCAGCGGTTTACCCCTCGTATTATTTTAAACTGCTTTCAGTAGTCCATACTTTTGTCACAATATGTGGGGATGATAATATTTGAACATTTCTAGGTTGTCAAATTTTAATTTTTTAACGTTAGAAATTGCCTATGTCAATCTAAGAAAAAGTTATGCAACAATAAGAAGATACTTTGTTTTAGCTAATTTTATCCTCACCAATTATAAAAATGGACAGTTTACTGCAATTGACGATTTGCATGAAAGAAAGTTTGGTAAAAAGTGTCATGGCGCACAATATAATGGTACCACTGTAATTCACTGCACATGTTGACCAACTCGTCTAATTTCCAAACTTTGCAACAATTAAATGTCTATAATATAATAATCATAACATTGTTTTCATTATCTTTAATGTTAAACCTACTTCCACTGAATATAAATCATCTTTATTAGGTTGTTTCGTAGTCTACAATATTTAAAAAATCTCAAATTATGCAATTTGTCAATCACTGCTGCCAACTCTTCTAGTAAACTGAGAGTTGGAAACAGTGTTTGACAAATTGCATAATTCGACATTTTTTAAATATTGTAGACTACGAAACAACCTAATAAAGACTATTTATATTCAATGGAAGCAGGTTTAACATTAAAGATAATGAAAACGATGTTATGACAGTGAATTACAGTGATACCATTATACTGTGCGCCATGACACTTTTTACTGAACTTTCTTTCGTGCAAATCGTCAATTGGTACAAACCCAAAAACTGAGACAAGATCAGACCTTTACGTTTTAAGGTCCCAGAGACACACAGGTTTTTATGGAATGCCTGTGCGTATGTGTACTTGCCCCTTGAATTTGTCAATAGTATCCCCAGCTCCACCATGCCGAAAACGGACCCTGTACCACCGAGGCACCGACATATCACAACATGTTAACAAATAACGAAAAATATTCAAGAAACATTGAGAAACATCTTTTTTAAGCGGTTTTTTAGAGAAAGAGACGTTGTTCCAAATATTTCTATTTCAGTAAAATAATTAATAAAATGTCTTCCTATGCGACACCAAGGTAAATAAGACTCAAGTTTGTGGGACTAAATGGCTGCATAAATAAATTATTAATTCTAAACTGCATTGAGGTGTACAAATTGATAGATGATAATAAATTTAAGCAGTTTATCAAGTTGATTAAAATTTTGTGTAGTAACAGTACTCAGCCATAATTCGCCTACCGTAGAGAGATACTAATTTTAAGTGTAATCTTAAAGTTTTATAATTATTATTAGTTTCAGGTAAACTGAATCTACTTGCCAAAAATTGTAATAATTTATTTTGGATAATTTCAATTCTGGTTATGTAACATACATAGGTATTGTGGGTTCCAAACCGATGAGATAAAATTTGGTTTACTATGTATAAATGCTTAAGACAGATGTAATTAAATTCTTGAAGTTTCTAGAATTTCTGATAATAAATCCCAGCATTATGTTAGCTGGATTGATCATTTTATCTGCTTGGTCTGTTTAAATCGCTTTGAATCTTACCCCAAGCCTCTATTGAATTTATTGCAAGAAATAACTTTAAATCATCAGCATACATTAGAAAATTCCAAAACATGAAACATTTGTTTATGTCATTAACATAGATATTCAAGAGGAGCGGTCCAAGGTGGCTTCCTTGAGGAACGCCAGAAGGTACATTAAAAGGATCAGACTTATGTCCCAGAACTATTCGTGTTCTATTAGAAATGTAAGAATAGATCCAGAGTGGGATGTCGTCTCGTATACCAACTTCAGCTCACGATAACATCAGTTTTGAGTGGTTAATTCTATTACATGTCTTGCTGAAGTCAGTATACAGTCCGATGACCCGTACCTATATATTTCGAATAACAGATTAAATTACTTTCAATATAACGTTTAAGAAAACCTAAATTGCCCATTTGTAATTAAATTCTTAACTTCACTTAGAATAATATTATGTACAAATAATTCTAACATCTTGGCAACTATACTCAATTTACTGATGGGGCGATAATTTGTTACAAAAAATTTCCTTCTTATTTTCTACCGATTAAACTATCTAAAAATTGAGCAAGTTTATCTTTCTCCTGGATTATGTTCCACCCGGATGATTTCAGACAAGTTGCTCAATTTTCAAAGTATGTGGAGTAATAATTTCTTTGACATATATCTTTTTGATTCTGTTTACCAGTTTCACCACGATTCTTGTTTCCAAAAATATTTATTTACACAACATGGTTTTATAAAATTTTAACTATAAAACCGAGATGCTGAGATCCTTGAAGCGCAGTGTTATGTGCACTTGTCACTTATTCCATAATAGTGGAAGTAAGGAGTCGGAAGAGTATGCAAAATCATACACGAACAACAGGGTGAAAGAAGTTTTTGGTAATTAATTATTTTTTTATTTATTTGCTTTCATTATTAGGCCAGGTGACAGGTCGAAATAAAAGCCTTAATAAGGAAATAATTAGTGGAAAGCTGAAAATTGCTTTAATCGCTTTATTTGGACCCAGATATTACTCTCCCAAGGCACAAATATCTCCCAAACCATCAACTTTATCAACAAAATACTTATTATAAAAAATAATCTAGAGTAAATTTGCTACAAAAAGTTTTGTACCATTTGTCTCTAAAGTGAACCGTTACGATGCTACGACCATTCAAAGTGGAGCCCTTTTTGATTCTTGCGGAAAAATTATCGTCTTCGACGATCGCACAAGCATGATGTTGCTAATGTTTTTTTTGATGAGTCCACGACGGCACCTATGCCACAAGCAAAATTTTTGTATAATGACACAAACAAACGAAGATTGATCGACTTGTTGCACGTCAAATTCGAAAGCGAAGGAATCGAAACCAGACAAGCTCCAGAAGATGCCGATGTGCTCATCGTTACCACCGCACTCGAGTTATCTCGGCCCGACAATTCGGTCATTATAGTGGCTGAAGATATAGATATCCTGGTCATCTTGGCGGCTCGTGTGCCACCTTCCACGAAAATGTATTTTATGAAACCCGGCAAAGGTTCAACCAAACAACAACTATTTTGCACAAGTTTCAATCTCCCGCCGTGTGTGCAAGAAAAGATCCTCTTGTTGCATGCGTTTAGTGGGTGCGTAACAACGTCTTCGTTTTTCAGGCAGGGCAAAATGAAATTCGTAACACTGCTGAAGGAAAGGTCTAACCAGCATAAAACCATCCAAAATCATCTTGATCAGCATCTTCGAAAACGGGTGGTAAACGTCTTTAACAAGAAATTTTACACCCACTGACAGGGTGTGGGTGTAAAATTGTTTCTTTTTTTTTCTTGTTAAAGACGTTTACCACCCGTTTTCGAAGATGCTGATCTTCACCATTCCGAAAAATCTGATTTTCGGAATGGTGAAGTTCCCGAGAGCACTTCGCGTATGTCGACTGACTTTGACAGCTTGACAGTTAATGCACGATTTTGACCATAAATTGCAATCTGTATTCATTTTCGGCCAAAAATAGTTATTTGAAATCAAAAGTCTAGTGGCTTTAATACCAGGATGAGATAAGTTGTGAAAAATATCGAAAATCGTTCGTCTGTAAATAAGTGGGACAAAAGGTCTGACTTTTGCACGAGAAACATCACACCAAATAAAATCATTTGAATCTGGAATTTGTATCTTTTTTAAAATGAAATTGGTTTTAGTTAGTGATGATTTATCTGACAATAAATAGTTGAGATTTGAATCTTTCTCCTGAGCTTCACTAAGCAACTTTAGGTCAAAGTTAACATTAAGGAGGGAGGGAGAATTTTTAAGTTGAAGTGGTAAAATATCTTGTTTTAAGGAAGAAGTGTCGTAAATACGTGACAAGCTGTCAGCTATTACATTATGTTTTCCTTTAACATGTTGTATTTTACAAGAAAATTGAGCTATGTATTCTAAATGACGTATTTGACGAGGAGATCTTTCTGCTTTTGTGAATAAAGCGTTGATTAAAGGTTTGTGATCTGTAAAACAATTAAACTTTCGACCTTCAAGTATAAACTTAAAATGTTTAATTGCAGTATATAATGCTAAAAGTTCTTTGTCAAAAATCGAATAATTGGTTTGTGCTGTGGTTAATTTACGGGAAAAGAATGCTAAAGGAGCAAGAAATCCCTTATTATCTTTTTGCTCTAAAACTGCACCCATGGCAAGGTTAGAACAATCGACTGAGAGAGATAAGATAGTATCGTCATTATTGCAAGGATGAGCTAAAACTACTGCATTACTTATTGCGTCTTTGGCTTTCGAAAATCCGTCTAAACATTGATCAGGCCAACTAGTTATCTTTGTAATTTTATCATGAGATAAACTGTTACAAAGAGAATATAGGGGAAGTAATATTTCAGCAAAATGAGGTATGAAACGATGATAAAAATTCACCATACCTATGAAACGTTGTAGTTGTTTGAGAGTTGTCGGTAAAGGGAAATTATTAATGACTTCGACTCTCTCAGTTGATGGTAAAATACCTGATGAAGAGATGTGATGACCTAAAAAGGTTAAATTGTCAACTCCCAAGATACATTTAGATGGTTTAATGTTAATTCCGTATGTGTCTAATCTCTTGAAAACCTTTTCCAAATGTTCCAAATGTTGTACATCTGATTGACTTGCGATTAATATATCATCCAAATAGACGAAAACGAAAGGTAAATTGACAAGTACTTCATTCATAAAACGTTGGAAAGTTTGACCGGCATTGCGTAGACCAAAAGGCATGCGGGAAAATTCAAACAGTCCGAATGGAGTTGTTATAGCTGTCTTATAAACGTCATTTTCAGCGACAGGTATCTGATGGTACGCTCGCACTAAATCAATTTTGGAGAAAATAGTGCAGCCGTGCAACTGAGAGCTAAAGTCGTGGATATGAGGTAATGGATATCTGTCTGGAATGGTAATCGTATTTAGTTGTCGATAATCTCCACAAGGTCTCCAGTCATTCTCTTTTTTCGCCACTAGATGGAGTGGAGAGGAAACTTGAGAAGATGATGGTTTGCAGATACCTAATTCTACCATGTTATTAAATTCTGTTTGAGCTATTTTAAATTTAAGATTGTCTAATCTACGAGGTCGTGAAAAAGGTAAATGACCTTCAGTAACTATATGATGTACAATAGAATGTTTAATAGGTAAATTGTAATCTGGGGAACTAATTAAATTAGGAAATTGTAAAAGTAATTTGTTATATTTATCTGTCAAAGGAAATAATTTAAGTGAATCTAATCTACAATTGTCTAAAGGACTATTTTTAATAAAACAATTAACTGACAAATTAGTCTTGTTATCAATTATTCGAGCTCCTTTAAGATCGACAACTAAACCAAAATGAGACAAGAAATCTGCTCCGACTATCGGTATGTCAACGTCTGCTATATTGAAAACAAAAGGAAATAATCTACGTAAGTTTAGATTGACTTTTAACAATTTCTTACCGTATGTAAAAATGGTTGAACCGTTAGCCGCGGTTAATATCGTATCAAAATTCTTTTTTAAATCTGTGAAAGCATTGCGTGGCACCACAGATAAATCGGCACCAGTGTCAATTAGGAAGTTTAGGTTGTTAGATCTATCGTAAATAAAAAGTCGACGACGTTTGCTGTTAGAAATGTCAAAATCAGACGTCATAGAATTATCAAACTTCAGTCATCTTTGAGAATTATCAGATTTTTTACAATTCTTACTGAATTTGCACCATTCACCTCCACAACGATAGGCATTGGCACCATAAAGTTGATGGTAGTAACAAATAGTATTGTCTGTACGATCAAATTTATTGGAAACATTATTACGGCTGGGTGAACGATTGCGATTAGTGGTACGAGTTTGTGAATTGCTTCTACTTTTGCAATTGTTGCAGCATGAAGTAGAAGGTTGAGGCTCGAAGGATTGATTGGAAAGTCTGGATTCTAAAGAGTTTAATCGAGAATTAAAAATTTCTTGTTTTTGTAATACTTGATTAATTGAATCATGAAAAGTGATTGAAAAATTTTTGATAGTAGTAGTTAAATCTGATAACGGGGTTGACTCAGAGTCAAGAGGATTTTTGGAGTACGATGCAACCATTGAATTTTGACAGGACTCCCAGATCTGATCTGCAATATCTAGAATCTCTTTTGTGTCTGTTTTCCCTGAAGCTGTAATGGCAATATATACTGTTTGAGGTAAACGTCTTTTCCATAGCTTTATCAATAAATCTTGACTAACCATGCTGAATCCTCCAACCATATTCAGCATGGATCTATAGAAATCTGAAGGTTTCAGATCGCCCATTTGGGAACCTGATAACAGATCATTCAGACGTTTTTCCTCACTCGATGATAAACGTGAAATTAAAACTTTCTTTAAATTTATATAGAGATCCGTTTCCGGGGGATTAGATATTATATCGTATATATTATCTATCACATCTAATGGCAAATTAGCTATAACCTGATCATACTTTTTCTTGTCATTGACAATTTTTGCAACAGAAAACTGTGATTCGATCTGGGTAAACCAAATTTCTGGTTTTGATTTCCAGAATGGGGGTAATTTGACAGAGGTGACATAATGGGTTTGAGGAAAATCCTCGTCTGAAGGTTGTCTTTGCATAACTAATCGATTGTGATTGATTGATTGATTGATTACTCTCTTAGATAAAAAAGGGAATGTACTTTAACTCACTCACCGACAGATGACAGTACTTGTAATGTACAACTTCAGTTGATTGAATTAGGAAATTACCATAAATTATAGGAACATCTATTCAAATTTGGAACCTCTATTCAAAATTCATCGGGAAAATTCTTCTCTTCATAAAATGGTCAATTTATAACGGTAGTTGATATATTGAATCTCTTCTTGTATATATTTATCACGTTGGACATAAAATTTTCACTTCTGGCATATATTTATGACGTTGGACATAAAATTTTCACTTCTGGCATATATTTATCACGTTGGACATAAAATGATCACGTCGGGCATAAAATGATCACGTCGGGGTCACCAAATTTATAGCGTTATCGCTATAAATAAAATTAAAATCGAAGTTAATATATTTGTATATTTGTTTTTAATACATGTTCATATTTTATATGATTTTGGTATTTTTTAAGTATATTCATATTATATTTTTATATCGAATGTTTTTATTTTTCTTAGCGACTCCATGGAAACTTCTCCATTATGGATCGAGTTTTCCTTTTTGTTTCTTAGCGACTCCATGGAAACTTCTCGCTTTTGGAACTTCTTGATTTCCAGTGAGTGAGTCGCTATAGTCGCTATACTATACTTACCTGCAACCACGAATTACGTTACAAATATCCACTATCTAATCCAATTATAGTTTTCTGATTTTAAGTACTAACTACAGAGTGCTGCTGTTTTGAACCCTTACTGACTTGTTTTTATTAAATATTAAATTATATTCTCCTCTCTCCTTGTTCATTTCTGTTCCTATTTTTATATACAATCAATTTACAGATCAACTGGGAAAGTATGGAATTCACAAAACAAGCATTTCGTGCTTAGGTGATTCCATCTCTTCTTGGTTGATGCTTTGAGATGCAGGTGTCACTTATTGCATATTGCATACTGTAACCTAACTTTATTATTTTTATTTTTGTGCCCCATACTTTGAAAATAAATTATTATTATTTATTTATACTGCTTGAGTTAACGATTTGTAATATTGTGAAACCATAATTACGCGCTGCAGATAGCCGCTTCGGCTGGCGAGTTCCTATCAAGTGACGTCACGGCCGTTACTGACAAGGAGAGTGCGGTCCATTTTTATAATTTTTTTTTAGACAATTTATAGGTCTCACAAAATTCTAGTTTTTTGCACATGGTCTTAAAATTATAAGATCTTTCCGATAATCAAATAAAAAAAAGTGCTAAATGAGCCCATTGTGTGAGTATCTTAGCTTGACTGATTGATATGACTTTTTTTTCTATTATTAGCCTTTCTTTCAACACCGGAATTTATCATTTTTAATGTTCTTTTGGGGATATTAACTTACGCAAAACTATTACGCATGTTTGCGAAATCCATATCTGCCCTTAAATAACCCTGAGGTAACTGAACCCTTTATATTTCTATACAGAATTCTTCAAGTGGCTTCTAGAGTAACAACTCTCAGAGAACTGATTACTTGAAGTAAATCAATTAAGAACACAAACAAACATGTTTGTCATGGCATGCTATATGCTTTTGTTACACGCTCGCAGTTTTTATAAGGACTTTATGTTGTGAGCCTGTCAGGAAATATTATCTCGAACAATTTATTGTATTTCTAGCTGAATTGTATGTCAGGAAATGTTTCTGATCCGCTTATGTGATAGTTTAAGAGGACATAGTTATATTGTAGCCTCCAGCATAATTCTCAGAGGACAAGGTCCAATAATTTCATTAACGTATATTGCATTTCAAACGGATAAGTTCAAAAGCACACAACTGTTTATTAAGAGCTTAACGGGTCAATATGGCACAATTACTGTAGTAGGACTATTTGTGAGTGCGATTAAATGTAAATGCAATTCACCTCAATATCTGTTTGGACATTATCGGCAAAATAATTAAATGTTCAACTTTTATTAATGAGTGACAAGCTTTTTCCGTCCTAATTCACAAAAAACCCGTGAAGAGTATTAAATAAATAATGAATGATCTAATGTGTGGAATATGGATTAAAGATTCTTTTAATATTTTATTAGCATATTATTCAACCAGCATCTAATAATAGCTATTACATTCGAGTAAGAGTTTTGTTCTGTTTTGTTTTTCTATGACTACGCATTATTTGAAATAATTTTTTCACAGCAAACTTAGTAAGTAACTGATAACTGATCGTAATTTTAAAATTTAAAGAAATCAACATTTTTTTTAAATTTATTTATATAAACCGCCCCACCACCCCACAGTATAAATCAAATACGGGGTGGGGAAAAAATACAATAAGTTATACCTAGCGATAAAAAAATATACAAACAGACAAAAAAGGAAAAGAACCGATTATAAACATGCATAATATACAAACGGATTAAAAGCAGACAAAAACAAAATTACATATTACTACGAAAAGATACCTCGAGTAAAATATATCAAGCTGTCCTTCAGTAGACATATAAGTGTTACACATAATGAATAAGGGAGAGAACATCAGAACGTTTGTTCGTGAGGTGGGAAGATAAAACGTTTTATGATTACGCGTTTCAAATGAGGGGCCATGAAAATTTAACATGTTCAAGATATTAGGGCAATCGATGATATTAAAAATTAACTTGTGCAAAAACAAAAGAGAACAAAGTTTCCTGCGGTCGTGTAAACTAAGAAAACCAAATCTATTTAGCAACTGTCCATGTTCGAAGCCAACCCCGGGATATACATGGACAATTTTGTATGAAATGAATTTTAGGTAGCGCCGTTGTATATTCTCTATGAAATTGCAATATTTATTATAATAGCCTGGATTCCAAATAAATGAGGCATATTCAAGTTTGGATTTAACAAATGTATAAACAAATATATAAACAGAGATTTAATAATTCAATGTCATTAAAAACACTTGAATTTCTAATCACGAAACCCAAACTTTTGTAAGCAGAGAGAACAATATTTTCTATATATTTGTTAAAATTTAATTTGGAGTCGAATAGAACCTCCAAGTCATTGAACTCATCTGACCACGATAGTGAGGAACCAATTGTTTCACTGGCATTGTGCGTCTTGGACCACTAACATTATTTACCAAATACGGTAAAGAAATATTAAGTAATTTTAAAATTATATGTGAAAATAATTTTTTTATTTTTAATTTCAACACCCTGTATTCAGTAAGGGCACATTTTATCTAAGTGTTTTTGGTTAAATCTTCATATTTTGGGCTACCTTCAGTTAGCGTATGACCAATTATTAATGAAACACCCTGTAGAAAAAACGTTTTCAGGTAAAATAAAAATAAATAATAGTAAATAATAAATAAATATAAATAAATTAATTTTTTGCAGCAGTATGTGATACATATGTAATATTCAATTCAGTAATCTTTATCGTATAGGTTATTTCACTGTATATGTATTTTGTATAGCTAATTTAATTATTCTAGTATTAATAGTGTGATGTAATTGTAGGTGTAGACGTAGACATTTTTGTCATTAGATCAGTAAATAAATTAATTAAAAAAAACATCCCTCTCTGTTTGGCATCGTTTATTTATAAATTATTTTTTCTGTTGGGTAGTGAATATTTTTACTAAGTGGTAATTTCTGAAAAGAAAACTGTTAAACTTCTTGGACTAACACTTGACACACGACTTACATTTGCACTCCATATTACTAGAGTAATAAATAAAGCCTATGCAAGGCTAAGTCAACTCTAACTTTTAGTTAGTAGACGTAGCAAGCTATCAAAAGACGATAAAATATGCCTATAGAAGGTAATCATTCGACCAATGCTGACCTATGCCTGTGTCTTGGAATTTTATTTCAGACACACAGTTGCGTAGGTTACAGCTTACTCAAAATAAGCTGCTAAGTTTATTAACAGATTCGCCAAGGTATTTTACCATAGAAGATTTGCATAGGCTTACGGGGATGCAAATTATATGACAATTCATCGACGAGACTGCCAAAAAATTCCTACTATATAAACCTCTTAACTCTGACTTAACTCGTGACCTGACACATACAAGAAGATACGACAACATTCCATACGTTCACAAAGTTCTACATGAACGACTGCCACTCTACGATTTGCCCAGAAATGACTGGCGTAACTTCCCTCCCTAAAACCCTTACCTCTCATAAACATATAAATCCAACATATACAATTCCATATCCACTTCCCATTTCCTGATACCCCTTTGAACCTCTCGCTGAAATTCCTTAACATAGAAATTAGGCACATTGTGCAACAATTTGTTTTTATATAAATGAAAATAAAGGCTCAAAAAATACGTGGACGTAGTAAACGAAATAATAAGTAAAACCTAACCAAACATTACCGAAATAAAACACAAATCTGGAAATCTAGTATCTGAAGAAAAGGAAATAATTAATGTTTTTAATGAAACATATGCAGAATCTGGGGAATCACTAGCAAGTAAAATAACAAAACCAAATTACAATTTTAAAAGCAGCACCACTCTTAACTCTATGTATTTAACACCATGTAATACAGATGAGATTGAAGAAATTATAAAAAATCTTAAAAACAAAAAATCTCCTGGTATCGATGGTATAAGGGCAGAGGATATTAAGCCAGTATCAAGCTACATAAAAACCCCATTGTGTTACATTATAAATAAAATAATTGAGACTGGAGAATGCCCATCCGCCTTTAAAACAACGATAATAACACCTGTTTTTAAAAATGGGGATAAAAAATAAATCAACCCAGGATGCTCTTCTATCCTTAACAAACAGTATTTATGCCGCATTGGATGGAAGCAAAAATCCTTATGCTTATTTATCGATCTGGCAAAAGCCTTTGACACTGTAAATCATACATTATTATTAAAATCTTTGGAAAACTTTGGTATCAGAGGAGAAACTCTAAAACTATTCAGTAGCTATTTGACACATCGAAAACAGTGTGTCAGAATAAATGGCTCAATTAGCGATTTCAAGACCATCAAATACGGCGTACCACAAGGCACAATACTTGGTCCGCTGCTGTTTATAATATACGTTAACGAACTGTTCTCCATTCAAAGCATAGGTAAAATTATTAGCTACGAAGATGACACGGCAATATTTTATGAAGATAGCTCCTGGAACGATTTAAAAGCTAAAGTAGAACGTGACTTTGGGAGGTTAAAAGACTGGTTCGACTCTAAACTACTGACAATAAACCACACCAAGACAAACTATTTATCTTTCTACCCCAAAAAAACATCAGCACCGCAATTCTTAATTTAACCATTAAAAGCAACCACTCTAACTACACTTTGGAACCTAAGAAAGAAATGAAATACTTGGGGGTCTATATAGATCAAAAATTGCAATGGGATGCGCATGTACAATATATCCTAAGAAAATTACGATTTATACTAAACAAATTTAAATACATACAAAATTTTCTAGACACAAAACACGTGAAACGAGTATATCAGTCGCTCGTTGAGTCTCATTTAATATACAGTATTACTAATTGGGGAGGGGTTCTAAACTGCCATATAAAAAAACTGGAATCATTACAAAAGAGATTTTTGAAAATCATGCTTTACAAGGAGACAACTTATTCATCTGATCAACTATTTAATGAATCTAACATTCTAGATATATTCTTCCTATATGTAAACCTCAAACAATTCAAAAACACCTACTGAAACAAATTGACCACACATATAACACCAGAAAATTAAACTATAAGTGTACAATTTCTATTCCTCGAAAATCGATAGGCCAAAGAAGTATGAACTACCTAGGATCAAAACTATTTGGAATGCTTCCTGTTAAAATTAAAAATGAAACAAAATTAACAATATTCAAAAGAAAGCTAAAAAACTACATAAACCATAAAAATAGAACAGATATACACAAGATAATTGATATAAAAAATAACTAATTCTCACAATAAATAAATAAAAATACTTACCATCATATTATACACCTAACATACCTTACATTCCTTTGCACTTGTAAAATACATTAGAAACTTAAGTTAATCATAAATTAATAAAATAAGTAATATTAGGCTAGGCATTGATATATAACATCTGTGTGCGTGTATGGGTAGGTATGGGTGTGTATGTCTGTGTGAGAGTATGACTATATAAGAATATTAATGAGTACGTATAAATATGTAAATATTAAAATAATTCCATTTTATTGTCTCATAGACAAGTACATCAAGTACTTCAGTGAGTATGTATGTTAATTGTACATCACTATTTTTTATTTAACGCAATTGTATTCTAATTTACATACTATGCTAAATAAACATTATTATTATTTTTATTATTATTATATACTTGACTTTTTTGAAAAGGGTTTTTTATTATGTCTGGAAGCATTTCCGCCACAACACCTGGACGCTGCGTGACATTGTGCGGTTCTCGCGTTGTTGTTACATAGCTCTTTCATATATTGTTTATACTAATGAAATAAATGCAATACCTCTTTGACATATACCCATAGTTAAATAAAATAAAAAATACTTAAATTGGAAATTGTTAGCCTTACGACCACAGGGTCTCGGGTTCGAATCCTGGCTAGGGTATGAATGTGTAGTAGCGTTTTTTATGTGCTGCAGAGACGGTAGCAGTGGGATAGACTGCGGTTGTGTGAGAATCAGCACGGCCTAATCGCTCACCTCTCCTGAGTTCGAGTCTCAGCTGTGGCAGATGGCAATGTCGCAGGGAAAGGGTGTTGTGACGTTGTCTGTGTGTGTGTGCGAGTGTGTGTCCGTCCTGGTTCAGTGGTAGAATATCCTACGGCTAAACTTCCCCAAGACATTAACATAAATAAGACGATTAAAAAATAAAGAATAAGAAATAAAAATAAAAAAACTATATTCTAAACATTATGTTCCTATGTCGTTTCGTATTTTTTGTATAGTGATCACCCTGCATTTATTCACATTTTTCTTCCTTGATAGTTATGGTAACTAAATGCGAAATATTATTGGCCACCGTAAAAATTTTTTCATGAATTATTTTGTTTTTGAGTTTTTGAGTGTTCACCTTATATATTTTTCATTAAAAGTACACCTCAACTCGTTGACACTAACATCAACTATCTGCCAAATATTATTCTCCTCCGCCAAACAGTTTTGTAGACATAGCGCAATCAGATAGACACCAAACCGACAGACAGAGACCGACTGAATTGAAACATTTCAATTTTTATAATCCACATAGTCTGAACCGTAGAAATCTCGGAGAGTGAATTCCTTATGATTCCAACACTTCCCTTAGATAAGTGAGGGGGGTAAAATCGCGCAATAACCAAAGTTATAAGTTAAGAACTAAGAGTTTAATTTATTGGTCCACTCTGTATAGAATAACAGAAAAATATACATAATATACATGTTATTTACAAGATACATTACTTTCAAATGAACGCTTCAAATATTTCTTATCTCGTTTCAAAATCAGATAACTATGTTTGACAGACGTTATGTTGATCTACGCTTAAATTTGAAAGTACTGAAATGTTAAATTGGCACTCGGAAAGAGAGGCGCATAAAAACACATGTGCATGTTTATTTTTTACTTTACATTGACCGTGGTTGATTGGGCATATGCCGTATTCCAATCTTGCAGGCGAACTCAAGCACATCGAGGATGAGATAAATATGATAAATTGATGGATTTTTGTTTCATTCATATGTCAGGATTTGTTTTCCTATTTTCTTTAGAGTTAAAACAAAGGAACAAAAGCCATATGAAAAACCCGACGTCTTTCATGTACGTAGAATGTTGCGGCGGATAAATGTCGGTTTGCTTTCATGTGGGGGAGATGAGATACCAAAGCACAAGATTGGTGTTTGTTTTTTTTTAAGATAAGTTCTTTGCCAAAACACGATATAATCTTGTATCAGAGTTGCCGCAGTAGAATCGCTTTTGACTTAAGTTATTCTAATTGTGTTATTTTCCTTTACATTTAAATTGAATATTACATTAAAATATTACCCTAAGCTGAACTTGGTTTGGCTTTAATATTCCTAATACTTATCTTTATATTATTCAGTTATTTTATGTTTATATTTTTTTCCTCATAGTCGGGGAGTCATCTCTAGCTGTACGTACAACCCCCCCATTCTTTGGGGACAACGTTTTTCATAGAGATTAAAATCTAAGGAGGAATTTTAGACACGTCCCCAAAAAACTGACTGTACTTTCAAAATGGCGGCCATATGTAAAAAAAAAACTGTTGCCAATGTTGTTTTTGTCATTTAACACAAAAACTAAAAAAGATGGACAAAAACTTTTTCACAAAAAACAATGTGCATACAATTTTCTACAGTTTTATATGGTCGTGGCTAATGCCAAATTTTTTTTTGAGACCTTAGCTTCTCTTGTATATACTAAATACCAATTTTATGAATTCTTACCTGCTTGATTTACCTACTTACCCCACATTTACCCCAATTTACCCCCCAACCCTTCGACGGAACAAGATGTTTTAAAAAAATGTGTTTTAACCGCCTTCCATGCCACCTCAATGACCCTCTTAAGTCTAGAAGATCTAGATTTGTCTGAGTACAGGAGACGGGGCCCAACAGTTTATGGTGGAATCCGAACCACTTCTTGGGGAAAATTTCCTATGAAAAATGTTTTCGCTGTGTGGGGCTCCAACCCACTTCGCTAGGTACGCTGAAGTGCAAGCTAGGTGCGCTAACCCACTGAGCCACCAACCTCCTTGAAAATATAATCTATTTCTAGATCTCGTTAAAGTACATTTGTGTACCAAATTTCAAGTCAATATCTCAAACAGTTCCAGAGTAAACGTGCGCACAAAAAAGTTACAGACCGACAGACAGACAGAATTTTTTTTTTTCGCTCAAACTTAAAATCTCGACGTTTCATGACATTCTAAGCCTATTTGAACAATACAAATTTTAAAAAATTTTTTTGTCGTTACTATACTTCCACTGGATGTGGAAGTAAAATTGAAGATTTCTACTCTGACCAATTTGATGTTCAGCTTGGTACGCCCCATGGAAGCGTATTAGGACCGTTGTTGTTTCTGTTTTACATAAATGATCTGCTATACTATATAAAGGAGGGGCGGTTGTTTATGTATGCTGATGACATAACAATAATAATATCTGCAAAACCCAGCGACAAGGGTAACATTCTAACATCTAGGATACTTCTACTACTCATCTAATTATTAATCTGAGTAAAACAGCATGCATTGAATTTACGAATTCCTACAAAAAGCAATATAAATAACATTAGTTTAACTTCTATTACAACTACAAAATTTCTAGGTATCCCATTAGATAGTTCACTAGGCCGGGGTAACCAAATTTTCTCTGTCTGTGCTAAACTTAACAGCGCTTATTTTGCTGTAGCTACTTTAAAAAGGTATCTTGACTAGACATCTCTTATGAATTTCTATTATATCACGGTGTATTCTTCAATTTCCTATAATATTGTGTCATGGGGACAAGCCACGGATGTGCTTCGGGCCTTTATCCTACAAAAAAGGATAATTCGTCTCATATTTGGTTTATCCTATAATGAGACATGTAGGAATACATTTAAAAGTAAAAAAAAATTCTAACTCTTACGGGAATATACATTTTTAAATTATTATAGCATACTTATAAAAATTTAGATAACTTTTAAAAAAATTATAACCTCCATTCCTATCCAAGGCGCAAAAAGGACAACATACATATTGAGAGCTTTAAGCACATATTTTATAAGAAATTTCTGGATTAGGCGGGATTCAATTACTTCAACATATTACCTGGAAAAGTTAGAAATGTGTGCCTTTTGTTTAAATTTAAAAACTGGCTAAAATCCTTATTGTTAGACAACTGTTTCTACAATTTAAATGAATTTGAATTGTGTCTTACTCAAAGTAATACGTAAGAATTAATGGTTTTTAAACCTTGCCTAATTATATTTTAGGTATGATCTATTTTATTGTCGTTTGTACAACTATTTTTATTGTTGATTTTGATTTTTATTATTATGTAAATGTTCTATGTTTTTTACAAAATAACTTAGGCACTGGCCTCTTTTGACGTACCTTATCAATTTCTTTGTATTTGGCAAACGGGAGTATAATGAAGATTATTATTATCATCATTATTGTTATTATTTACCTTACGGGTCGAATTGAGAACCTCCTTATGAAGTCGGTTAAGAATCATTTAAATTATTACTTTTAAGAGACAGAGGTCTAAACGCATGATTTAGATAACAATTAAAAAAAAAACAGCATCAGCCATTTTTAATTCCATTGTCTTTTATAAATCGGAAATATGCATGTAATTGGTAGAATCCCAGCATCGATTTATGTTCAACATAAAAAATGGATAATAAACAAAAGAAATATAGGCGAAAATCCAGGAGAGAGTTTTTTGCGTTCACCCTGTAATATTTGTCAGATTCTATATATTCTCAATGTTATCAGAAATCCGTCCGCAATATATTGCCGTGGGTAAATTAACAAGTGTAAATGTCAATTAGGCGTACGTGCTTCACTGAAAGTGATGGATCTGTTAAAATATAAGGTAGAAATAATTAATTAATTAAAATATAAGGCAGCGCGTCTACTGAATGCGAAATGAACGGTATGATATATGATTCGATTACGGAATGGGAATTAAAGGTTCAGTTAAGTTATTCTCTTGTGACCAAAAACCGCTTTGCCTAAAAGTTTTAATTCTGTTAGTGGCTGATAGCGGATACCGCCATTTACATTTTAGTTAGTTACTGTTTTTACAGTTTAGTTACCCGTACATCTGTTTTTCATCCGACAACTGCTGGTTACTTTACGCAACTTAAATTCACGATCAATTTTTTAATTTTGTTTCCGTGACCTGTAGCCTCAAAACCGTTTGTTTTTTTCTTTTAATTTTGCTACCGCTACCAGTTTAATGAAATTGTGGAAATAATTAATTTCATCGCTAAATAATTAATTCTCATCTGTGCCAATTAAAAAAAAGCTCTATTTACAGAAAGCTTGCCTCTCCGCTTGCTATATCTATTTATTTATTTAGATATAATCAAGCAGCATATAACCAATTACAGAGTGGAGACAAAAATTACAATAAAGTAGTATATGAGTTAAATCTCGTGTTAAATCGGAATTAGAAGTTTTGTACATTAAGAATTTTTGAGATGTCTTGTCAATATGTTGTCGCATCATTTGCAAACCTTCTATGGTTATGTACCTGTACTCCAGAGAAATAAGGTTATTGCCAGGACACTAAACCATTCAGGCATCTGACAAGTTTTTCAGTTAATATAGGCCAATAGGAACAAAACCTATACTTTTCCTGCAGTGGATTTGCCGTGGTTTTTTAGTTATTGGCAATTAAAGGCCAGAAATTGTATATTTTTCCACATTTTTACCTACCAGCAAAAAATAAAGTATTTAATCAACAATTCGGAGAAACTATCATATCGATATGATTATTTGTTGCTTAGAAAATTGCAAAGAATGGTCTATATTCGCATAATATTCAATTAACAATAAATATTGCAAAAATCAACCTACGACTTTGTTATTACGTAAAAAATTGGGTCTTGTAGTACTTAATATATGGTAAAAATTTCAAATCGATTCATTGAATAGTTTTTGCAAAATTGTAATTGTTTATCCCAGAGACGTTTTTTTTTGCAATAACATTATACGCACAATAATGAAAATACAATGGTTTTACGGGTATCTCATAAAAGAGGAAGAGTTGTTTTACCGAAATAAATTATTAGATCTAAAAAATAAATGTTTTCATTATTGCAAAATCTCATTCCAAAAACCCTATAATTTTTAACTTATAAACAAATAGAATAACTTTGTTGCTATCTTTCGTAGAAAAATGCCTTTTTCATATTCGAAAAACTGGCATTTTTACACGGATTTAAAAAAAAAATTGTCCCAGGTCAATATGGGGTATAGTTAGCCGTTTTTTTTTAAATTCACAGCTACTTTGTTTATAACAATTAACTAGCGCCATTTTAAAGACAAAGAGCTGAAGTTTTTGTGTGAAAAAATTGAAAACGATTGCACTTCATACTGCATACTGCAGTAATATAAAAAGTTTTACAAAGCTGTATACATGAACATAAGGGTAGTTGTTCAAGTTAGGTTGGTTTACCATTTTCGTGACAAAAATTTAAAAAGTTATAAAAAAAATTGAAAATGTGCAATATGTTCTCAAAGCCGCATTATTCGATGTTATTTTAACAATTGTAGCTTTGGATTATCTTCAAACAGCAGAAACAAAACAAGCTAAAAACGTACTTTTCGCCTGTTCACAGAACTTTTTATACAATTGTTACACATTCTATAGGATACTCCTCGTAGTTTTCTTGTAAATAAAGTTAGTTTTTAGACATCCTAAATTTTGTGATACCATCTTTGTTGTGAAAAAAGTTTTATGAAAAAGAAAAATGAAAAATAAAATACTCAACCTGTGTGGGATTCGAACACGGGACCTTTGGACTGCAACGCAATCAATCAATCAATAAATAACAAATTATTAATAGTTTTTATACATGAATGCGCCTCGCCGGGACCTAGTCCGGAGCCAGCCAGACAACTACGTCGCACAGCGTCGTGGTGATTGTAGGGCTGGGCGGAGTAGGTCCGGTTTGGCTTAACGACAGATGATATGTAGGCTAGTGCTCCTGTCTGCCGCAGGCAGACTTAAAAACTAAATTATTCTTTAAAAATGTGTCCACGAGGACGCAAAACTTTAGTCGCTGCGCCACCACATATTGCTACGATAATTGATTGTCTGTGATATTTATATCTTTCAACAATCATACATATTTCAACTCCTATTTCTATGAAATATATTAGTAAAATCCATAAAAAAAAAGTATATATTATGGAAATAATATTTCGCAAGATTTCCATTTTAGTACAAGCGACAAAAATTAAGAGAATATATTTTTTTTAATTAAACAATTAATAACTTTTTTATTTACTGATCGATTTTCTTCAATAGGATTCTTCCTCTAGCTAACGCTAACTTACTTTCTAAATTTCAATATAATTGGACTTTTCTTTCTTAAGTTATCGTGCTTACAAGAAACGTGACGGACGGACGGACAGACAGACGGACGGACGGACGGACGGACAGATGGACATTTTGAAAATTGTTCAGAATTCGTTCACTAACACAATGATATGAAATTTTTTTCTCTACGAGCGATATTTACGATTTTTGAAATGTGCCGATCAAATACAATATACTGTTCGTTTTTGCGAAGAGTATAATAATAAGAATTAGGGAATAGCCAGCCCAAACTTCAAGAGGAAATATCGATTTGTTTATTTGTAAGTGACGTAAACGTAAAAACTAACGTATCTCAGCTCAAAATACAACTAGAGCATCAATTTCTTTTTCAAAAGTTGTGTTTTTTAATCTACTGTCATTATTCGTTTACTGTTTTTGATTAAAAAAAAAAACAAAGAGTTACTTGAATTTGTTTAGAACTAAAATTTCGAAAACTATAAACAAATGCAATAAATTTCGAAAAAAAAAATGTTTTTCTCCGTGATCTTTAAATACTTATAGAGTGCTACAATTTGAGCCCCTGGAACAATTTTTTTTTAATTCGTGTAAAACTGCCAGTTTTCGAATATGAAAAAGGCATTTTTCTACGAGCAATAGCAACGAAGTTATTCTATTTGTTTATAAGTTAAAAATATAGAGTTTTTGGAATGAGATTTTACAATAATGAAAACATTTTTTTTTAGATCTAATAATTTATTTTGATAAAACAACTCTTCCCCTTTCATGAGATACCCGTAGAACGATTGTATTTTCATTATTGTGCGTATAATGTTGCAAAAAACATCTCTGGGATAAACAATTACAATTTTGCAAAAACTATTCAATGAATCGATTTGAAATGTTTACTATATTTTAAGTACTACAGGGCCCAATTTTTTACGTAATAACAAAGTCTCTGGTTGATTTTTGCAATATTTATTGTTAATTGAATATTATGCGAATATAGACCGTTCTTTGCAATTTTTTAAGTAACAAATAATCATATCGACATTTTCAAAAAGCCATTTTAAAGGTTTTTCAAATACTTTATTTTTTACTGGTAGGCAAAAATGTGCAAAAATATACAATTTCTGGCCTTTTTTTTTCGAGAAGGGGAAACCCACACGGGCTGCCCCTCCCAACTTGGAATGGGTCTGAGTGTCAGCCTCTAACTGACTAAAACCCCTCCTCCTAGGGGTCGTCTGTAAAGAATACTCCGACGCCACTGCAGCCTCCTGGATTTATTGTGCTCCCCTGTCTTGCTGTCTTAGTTTGCACTGTCCATTTTAGTACTCCTGTATCACTGACAAGGTGATACAGGCCTGAAAATGGGCGAGTTATGATGGTCTCCGGGTGTAGTTGTGATTGCCCGTAGATATTATAACTCACTCTTTCCTGTGCCATTGGCAGCAGGTCTGAGAAAATTGGCAGAGTGATAGTTAACAGGTCCATTATTTTTCCCCGTTGATATTATATCCTGCAGTCCAGACCCTGCAGTCGTATAATATGCTTTGTCAGCAACGGCTTCGCTATGCAGCGTTCCTCGCTGGACACCACCCCAGTCAAGTCCTCGTCGCGCGCAACGTCGCTCTACTTCGGTGCTCTGTCCCTTGATGGCCCATAACCCCGTCAAGTCCACACCACTAGCGACGTTGCTTCACTTCGCACCCCTGCATCACTTGAGTGAGGACCGCTGTAGCCTCCTCATTATGATGCAGTTTTATCTGGAATGGACCTATTTTCTCATTCCTTCAACCTTTTGAAAGTTGCTCCTCCAGGATATGCTCCTTGTCAGCAACAGCCTCGCTATGCGGCATTCCTTGATGGTCCGTCACCCCAGGCAAGTCCTCGCCGCTTGAGACGTTGCTTCACTTCGCACCCCTGCATCACTTTAGTAAGGATGTATGTTTATCTGCACCATCAGCTGGAATGGGCCTATTTTTTCCCTATCCTTCCTGAGAGTTACCCTCCCCTGTCTCGGGAACCCAGACGAGACTCAGGCGCTTTGGAAGGTCCTTGGTGTTGACCGAAGTCACGGACACCCCCTCCCTCAGCTCCTTCACCTCCCGCACTACGCTCGTGGGCTTTGTGATGGAGGGGGGTCTGCACAGGACATGCTGAGGAACCCCCTCCCTCTCCACGAGCCTGCCCTTTAATTGGTAATAACTAAAAAACCATGCCAAATCCACTGCAGGAAAAGTATAGGTTTTGTTCCTATAGGCTTATATTACCTGAAAAACTTGTCAGCTGTCTGGATGGTTGAGTGTTCCTAACAGGGTATTTTTTTGCTTATTTCCATGGAGTCCTGGGTAAGTTTGTTAATAGACGTAGTAGCTTGTTTTGGGTTCCCTGCAACCTAACGCACTTTGTGTCTGAAATAAAATTCCATGACACACAGGCATAAGTCAGCACTGGCCGGGATATAACTTTGTAAAGGCAGATACAAAATATAAAATAAAAAACCTATAAATAATAGGAAATAAAATTTCCCTTAGCTCTTGCGCTGAATTCAAATTGATACTAGGTAATAAGACAAAATTCCTTACTGCCTTCCAGAAAAGGTAGAAAGACATTTGTTAAACTGAGTAAAATTTTATTTCATACTTCTTAGAGCTCTCTTTTATTTTATGCGAGCTTTTCACGTTTTTAATATTATTTTTATTATTCTATTTTTATTTTTTATTTCTTATTTATTCGGCTTCTACACAGTGAAACAAAACACTATAAGCAAATCTGTAGACTTACCTTCTCACGAAATGGGAAATGCAAATCATTCCAACATTCAATAATTATTATTTTTTACATAAATAACTAGCTAATATTCTCATTCTTCATACAGGTAGATAAAATTGATTCATATTTGTCTATATTATATAATATTGCCACCTACACACTAGTCTGGAAGCAAATGTCCAAAAAACTGGTCCCGTGGGATTTTTAATCAACTCGTGTGGGCCAAAAACAAAATGGCGTCAAGGAATTAGAGCACAGGGTGGTGGATTTGGGTTCCTAGGCAGCAACATCTTTGATGGATACTTCTGTACTTATTACCAGGGTTCGCCTGCTTTAAATCAAATATATTGATTTAAATCATGTTTTAAATCAGATGATTCCTTACATTAATCACAATTTAAAATCACAATTTAAATCAAACTCGAATATTTTTTAAAATATTTCAAATAATGAAGGTAAAATGAGCGAACGTGGAACAAAAAATGAGCAGCTAGCGAAAGCGGCTGAAACCTCTCCACCATATTTTTGCGAAAATACAACATTTTAATTCATGGTTTTCGAATTACGGCTCCCTTAAAATTACCTTTTTTAAACATTACGTGGAAACAATTTTTTATTTTTTTTCGAAAAAATGTCATTCCTCATTTTCTCTTTATATTCACTTTTTCTACCACCTCAAATCTTTCAAATTTCACAGGAAAAGAATTTTCATTGAAAAATTACAACAAATTTCGAATTCGGGCAAAGGATTAACGAATTTGAATGTATTGATGATATGAGTTGGTAGAAGAAGTGACAATTCATTTCAAATTTATTGATTATTATTATTATTTAGTGTTTGAAAAATGTAATTTTAAAGGGGTCGTAATTCGAAAACTATAAATCAAAATGTTGATAAACTTTGTACGTAGGGGTTCTACAGCATGCGGATCAATAATATTGCATGAGATTTTCAATAAAAAAATATCTAACATAACTTCTCCCTTTTTTAACCCCCGACCCAAAAAGAGGGGTGTTATAAGTTTGACGCGTATGTTTGTATGTCTGTCTGTCTGTGGCTTCATATTTCTTCAACGGGTGATCCGATTTTGATACACTTTTTTTTATTTGAAAGAGTATTTTGTCGAGAAGGTTTTTGCCATATTAGATTTTAATGTTTGGTCGTCATCTTGATTACAAGCTTTTATTTAACTTGCTTTCTTCTTGTGGGTCAAATCTTGCAACTGAATTTTGAAATAGTTATCCCCATCCGATTGAGCTGAAAGTTTGCATACACGTTTAGTCTGGATGACAATGCATGGTTAGCTAAGTGACGTCATTCCAAATCCAATATGGCGGACTCCCAAAGATGGCGGACCAGTTATTTTTTATGCACCGAAAGGGTTTGCTGAGAAAAATACGAAAATAAAATAACGTCACATTAAATTCAATATGGCGGACGCAACTGAATTTTAAAACAGTTATCCCAACCGATTGAGCCGAAATTTTGCATACACAATGGTTAGCTAAGTGACGTCATTCCAAATCCAATGTGGCGGACCAGTTACTTTTTTGCACCCCCACGATATGGGTATCAAAGGAAAGGGTTTGCTGAGAAGAATACTAAAATAAAATGACGTCACACTAAATTCAATATGGCGGACGCCCCAAGATGGCGGACAAATTTTTTTAGTTTTAACACCATAATTTGATCGTATAGTGTATTCGCTCATACGTTGCATTCTAAGAAATTGTGAAGGATTCGGTTTAAACTATAAGTTTTATATCGGATAGGAACGACGCAATGAATGTACACTTCTCCAAGAAATTAACGCACCACCAAAAAATAACCAAAAGTTTGAAATTAGTTAATTTTTAACCCCCGATCCAAAAAGTTGACGCGTATGTTTGTATGTTTGTCTATCTGTCTATCTGTGGCTTCGTCTCTCTACAACGGAAGATCCGATTTTGATGCACTTTTGTTTATTTGAAAGAGTACTTTGTCGAGAAGGTTTTTATTTAAGCCATATTAGATTTCTATGATTGGTCGCCATCTTGAATTCGCCATGTTGAACTTCTCTAGAAAGTGGGACAAGCCGTATATTGTAAATTTCAACTTTCACCCATCCTGTCACACCTCCTATCTGCTTACGCTACTGACGTGGAGTCTTGGGAGTCTTAGAAGTGTAGTCGGTAGTACTGATATCTAATAAACATGTTGTTGCTACCTTAATGACAACTCCAGTAACCTGTGCTTTAACTCCTTGACGTCATTTTGTTTTTGAGCCATAACTTTTTTCCCACACGATTTACAGTTTTTTTTTAACTGTTTAACGTCGGCCTATTTCCGCTACCAGGGCCTATCACCGACGCCAGGAGACGAGCTACCCCCAACCTGGAAATTTTGCCGAACCTCTTCCCTTAAGAAGAGTAGGGATCTTTTACTTGCCTAACATTTAATAGACAAGGGACCGCCTGCTTTACATCCCCTCCGAAGGATGGTATATCCACTACGTAATCCTCGTCTGAAATTACGTAACTTCCGAGTATACACTGATATACAAGTCTCTAGAAGGTGGGACGAGAACGCTGTATTTCCCAAGATAGGAGCCCATCCAAGTACTAACCGCGCTCGACATTGCTTCAACGGAACATCGACTGATATTCACATTGAAGTCGCCTCTACGCTCGCCCCCGATTTACAGTTTATCACCATGTGAATTATAATATACGTTTCTCGACGAAGACATTAATACCAGGCTCATACCTGTATTATTCAAAACCCACGGAAGTACAATTGCTCACAGACTGAATAAATTTTTAAAAAATTGCCATGAATTATGAAAAATTGCAAATATATTTAAGACACAATTATCCATATTGAATGGCTTATCTTAAGATGTCATCGATTTTAATTTTCTACAGGGCGTTGCTACTTTCTCTTATCAAATTTTGGGTACCGATTATCCATATTTATATTTTCTCCAATTGTTCTGTTCATTTACTTAGCTTGGTATACGTTTATGGTGATTTAAACCAAATTGGTCTCAAAAGATAGTGGTCATTAAGATTTACTTTTGATGAAGAAAATTTTCAAAATCATATTTTTTATGGAAAAAAAAATAACGAAGTGGTTCAGAACCACCAAATAAATAGGGTAAAACCAAATTTTGGTTCAATATAAAAATTGCAAAAATTTTCATTTAAAAAAAATCCCATACCTACTATTAGTTAGTAAAAACTTCAAAAAGCCCATTTTGCCTGTTAATGTAACTTTCAAAGAGTTGTCAAGCAAAGATTTTATTTTGTTCGTTTTTTTGTGAATTTCACCATATTTCATTTTTTTTTAAATTGAACCAAACTTTGGGTACAAGTTGTTTGGGTGATTGTGAATAAATTTTTCTTATTACATTTTTTTTTTTGTAAAGAAGTGACTAACTTGATTTTTTATTTTTCTCATTCTATCTTGCATCGTAGGTGGCTTTGCATTTAGAACTTAATGACCTCTATCTTTTGAGGCAAAATTGGTTCAAATCGGATAAAAATTAAAAAAGTTGTAGGATGTAGTTTCAAGCGAACTCTCGGTATATTAATAATAAAAAATGCATAATAATGTTCCCAGTATTAAAAACACAGTATTATCCCGGGTACACTTAGCCACCACAAGTGTGCCAAATTTTAAACAGTTGAGTAAACTATGAAAAATGCAGCAGATAAAAAATTGTCAAACATTATAAAATTCCCTGTATATCAGCAACGAAAGAATCCAACTTTTGGATCCAATTCGATGTCATCTATCTCTCTCATTAAGCTATGTACAGTTATTCATCAATATCCTGTATACAATACTAGAAGTCCTTTAGAAAATGATGGCACCATAGAGTGAGCCAGTAAGTTAGAAATTGCAGATAACATGTTAACCTCCAAGATGAGTATATAAGAAAAGATACAAACACAGCACAAGTAAAAGGTCGAGCTGAGTACCACGTTTCTTTATCGAGGTCGGTTAAACATGAATTAAATATACGCAATATTAATTCAGTCGAACCCAATGCAAACGGAAATCTGGTAATTTAAATCATTAGTAGTTAAATAATTTCAATTATTGTCACAATTTTATCTAAATGCGAAACATATGAAATATCTTTGCAACATGACTGCAGTCTAGGTGGAATTAAAATCATTTTATTTCTGAAAAAAGTTTTATTTTCGAACTCATCATATTTAGTTATGGCGGCCTACATATTCAAGTATAAAATCTCTTTGTCAAAATAAACAAAACATACATTTTAAAACTGTTCCCACTCGCGCAGCGGTCGCGCAATCATTAAATTTTTAATACAGCCTTCCCACAGAGCAGTTAAGTCCATGCAAAAATCAGGATTAAGCGAACGTCATCATATGTTCATTTACTGGATTATATTTTCACAATTCAAAAGTATTTGCGAATTATAATTACATTATTTCTAGAAAATATTATTTGTGTCCAGTAAATGAAAACTCACACATTTTTATTTAATATGAAATTACCTTGTTTTGCTTATATTATGACCTTAATATGGAGATGAAATATTAAATTACATTTATTTAAAATCCTAAAAGATATAAAAAAGACATACATTACCTCATATAAATGGAGAATGATAATAATCTAATAAAAAACAGATCTAAAT
Organism: Rutpela maculata; assembly: GCA_936432065.2. Taxonomy (NCBI): domain Eukaryota; kingdom Metazoa; phylum Arthropoda; class Insecta; order Coleoptera; family Cerambycidae; genus Rutpela; species Rutpela maculata. The sequence goes on from OW386288.2 coordinate 177,412,219, forward strand.
TAGAGACAAAAATCCTGAAATAACAAATTACAAACATGTTGAACCAGATTATTATATTAACAGAGATGTTATTTAAAAAGTTTGTAAATAAACAAAAAATTGACATCAATCATCTATGCTAATAAATTACAGAGCCACACAAAAGAAGAAAAAATTGCTGTACAATAGACCAATAGACCAATACGAAATCAATGTCGGAATTCTTCTAGAAAATTACCAGAATTTTCTAACCTCAAAAAATAGTTTAAAATTTACAATATTGTATAAAAAAAAGAAAATAAATACCCGTGTAATTTGAGACGCTGAATATGAACTTGATGTTAGATTTCCCCAGCAAGTTACCAGAATTTTCTAACCTCAAAATAATAGATTTAGATCTACAATATTGCCAAAAAAATGAAAGAAGTCCTATGCAAACGACCACATCTTAACACTTGAAGTAGTAATTCAAGATTTTTAAAGTTTTTAAAAGCGTTGAGAGTTTGGGTGTCAAAGGGTTAAAGATTTTATTCCTTTTTGTGATAACGAACCCTTTTACTATTAAAAGTTCTACGCAGTGGATTTCGCGCTCCTTTTTTTTTGACTTCTCGTATTAACGTCCAAATTTTGGTAGGTAGAGTCATCGATTCCTGAAAGGGTAAATAAAAGTGAACACCTGTAAAACATTGTTGTCAATGTTTATTTATATTTTCATTTTTATCAAACTGTAGGTATAATTTTAATTAAATAAATAAGCTGAAAGTGTTTCCGTTTGTACAATGTCTAAATTTATAGCAGTTAATAGCAAATAAATAAAAAATAATTAATTGTTCAACATTATTTTTGTTTAACGTTAAAATATTCATTTATATTAATTTTCTGTTAAAAACAAATTCTCACAATAGAAACTAATTAAATATTCTATAACAGAAAATAAAATGAAATTACAAGGCTATATCAATTGTGTGGAAATATCAAAGTAAAATATTATATTTTGTATGATTTAAAATTATTAAATTGAATATTTTATAATATTGCTAAATTGTATGCAGCTGCTGATTGAAGTGTAATTAATTTTCAATATCTAATGAGAGCAGAGGTGAAATTTATTACAATCAGAATTTCAAACAAATAAATGACAACCAATGTAAATGTGTTTTTTTTTATGTTTTCATTAATCGCATTGCTAACCTCTCAAATGAGTAAAAAAACAACCCTTATTGGAGGTGGCGTTGAAATTGATATTAGAACTTGCAACAAATAGTTATTCTCTAGTGCAGAAAATTCTTTCAAAATACTCAGTTTCGTTATGTAAGTAGAAAAAGAAGCAAAGATTCTAAATTCAGCCTCTCTTCGTTGCGTTTACCTCACCCTTCACCACGCATAAGAAAGATGTAAGTTACAATATTTAATATACGGTTATTTATTTATACTATTCGTCGAATCTCATATTATTTATGGTATACTAGGATGGGGTGGTTTAGGGAACTTTTAAAAGTCATATTTAATAAAGAACACTTTTACCCATCAGACACTTTATATAAAGAAACGCATATAATGGACCCACGACAGTTATTTTTTGTTCACGCCAGCATTAAACTGCAATTGAATAAGACAATCCCAAAAAAAATGAGCATATACATGACACAAGAAAAAGAAACTTTGAATATCTACCACCATTTATGTGCAAAGGCGGTTGGACAAAAAAGCTTTAGCTATTTAGGACCACGACTCTACAATAATTTGCTATGTGAGATAAGAAATATAATTTCCAAATATGCTTTTAAAAAACGGATAAAAAACTTCACATATTCCATACCTCGCCAACAAATACACAATAATGACTGTACTATGGTATTTAACATTGCCTCCTACATGTAAAAAACAATGAAGATTCCTGTAACACCAGAAGCCAATGCCATTCTTACAACAAGAGCAATAAAGAAGACTTAAACAGAAACTTCATACGGTTAACCATAACTAAGGACGGACCAGGATATTTCCGTATACAATTTTTCAATAAATTGGCTCCCGAAGTGAGGTCCCTAATTTTTTTCCTAGTTCAAATACAGAATAATAAATCACTTATTTAATACTGCCCTTTTCACGTTACATGTCTAAAGTTTCTAACACATTCTACAATCTCATATTATTAAAGTTCAAAGTCGTTTATGTTAAATCTGGTTTATACATGTGTATACATATACGTATTTCTGTGACTTTAAATTGCTTTTAATAGAATTATTACGTGTAAACATTCTTTTGAACTCTTTTTATTTGAATTACTGAATGAGCGACTAAAAAAAAAAATAGAAAATACAATTTTAGTTTGAAATTTCCTCAGCATTTTTCATATAAGTAGTTTGTTTTAAAATTTGGCAGAACAGCTAAATTCTACAAGAAAAACTAATAGTTTAAAAACAAGAAAAAAAATATAGTGATATTATGAAACTCAAAGCAGATTTTAATTATGCCGTGAAGATGCTCGAGCGAGCGAGAGATTGCCCTAGATTGTGGGCGTAGGCCGTGTGCGTAGTAAGACAGTTCATTCATTTTAATCCTTTGTAGACTAGTGGTTATCTTATGGAACCAGCTTATGTACCCAAAAATGAACTTTGACAAATAATGAAATAATGTGAATTTTGTGACAAAAAAAATGCATGATCGTTTTATTTTTCTTTTTCATTATCTGAGATAATGTTGAGACTCGTTCGTCAAGAGTTGTTTGATTTCATGTATTTGGTAGAACAATGAAGTCTCAGTGTACCATGTGTACGCAGCATCGAAGATCCACGAGTAAAACATATTTGAGCTGCAAGTTTATTAGAACTGGTAGACAATACCTTCACCACAAAAATTTTTTCCAACTCAGATAAGAAGTCCCAAAGTCTCTAGGAGTAGACATTCTTATGTAGGGTCAACCAGGGCTAATATGATACAAAAATCAAAGTTTTCAAATAAAATTTTGTTTTTTATCCTAGACGTTTTTAAAAAAAAACTGTTCTATGCTAAATCACTTTTCTTTTAAAATTAAAGTGCAAAAATTTTACTAAAACAAAGATTAGATCAACAAAAAAATGAAATTTCTGTATCAAAATAGCCCCCCGTTTGGGGATATTATTGATACACCGTGGGACTATTCAGATCCTGTACTGTAATGTTGTTTGTAGATAGAATTTGGATCAGCGAGGCTAGTATGATACATGGGTGTCCTTTATCTGTCAGCCGTAAATATTTGGTTTTCGTGGCTATAATAGTTTTTGAGATATTAGCAACTTTATATTAGCGTGTTTTTTCAGTCTCCTGAATAATTTTCTTATGACAAAATTTCGAAAAAACTTGTGAAAAATAAGTGATTTAAATCAAGCAAAAAATTACTTTGGAACGTAAAAAATAATCTAACATTTAAAAATGGGGTATAGGTTAAAGAGTAAATGTATAAAATTGTTTAATGAAAAACTCGTTTCTTTTTTCGGTAATTGTTCGAACACAGACTTCTGGAATTTCTCCATTTTTTTTGCATAGATATGTTCATAAACATTATAGTAATCGTTTCTGATAGTTTTGGAAAACTACCCTCTTCGATAGAGGTATTTTTGAAAAAAACTGTATTGCCTTACCATAAATAAGATTATTTAGATTATTTTTTTGTCAAAACTATTTTAGGGGGTAGTTTTCCAAAATAAGCAAAACATTTCAACTATCAGAAACGATTACTATAACGTCTGTGAACACATCTATGCAAAAAATTGGGGAAATTCCAGAAGTCGGTGTTCTGAACAATGACCCATTTTCTTATATTTACGAACCACTTTAAGCTCTAAACTTACGGCTTCGAATTTATTAAATATTGATTTTATGACTTCGACACTAGGTGCCTGCAACAAAGAGAAACCCACTGCAATAAAAACATGATGAATATAGGTGTTACATAAGTTATAACCATATAAGATTCATCATTTTGTGTATCATATTAGCCTCACAACCTGTATCGCAATAGCTCCAGAAAATGTATCGTAATAGCCCCTGAACTTTGATAGCTCTTATGACACCATCAACAAACAAATATATTAACAAATTATACATCAAAATACTGTTGGAAGCACCCTTGATAATTTACTGAACAAAAACACCAAAATAACAGTCTTGAAACTTTTTCAGAGTAAAAGTTTTATCGGGTATTAATACACAAGAGGTCGATTTTTTACCGGCTAAATTTTTTTTGGACAAGAACCTGTTTTCCATGAAAATTATTCGAGAATTATGGGAAAATCGCGACACGAAGTGGAGCGATTTTTCCTATGTCCCTTAATTCGAGCATAATTTTCACGGAAAAAGTCACTCAAAAAAAATTTACCCAAGTAGAAAATCAACCTCGTGTTTATTACAGAAGATTAATATATGATTAAAAAATATTATCTAAAATAATTATTAAAACAACAAAACTGTTTATTTCATGTTTTAAAAATAACGATTTATAATAAAAATAAAAACATTTTCTAATGTTTTTTATCATGTTATAACTCTAGTCAGTCAAAATATTTGCAAGTTCATCATAGTAGTCGTATCTTTTTCGAGGGAATAATGCTCTTTGCAAAAAGCTTTAAATTGTTTCCATATAGAATATTTAGTGTTCCTCGTTTTAACTGGGACACTTTCATTCATAGCTCCGTTAATATTTTCTTGTGAAACATCACCAAATCGCTTTTTCTCATTCATTTTGTGTACAAAAATCAAGATGAAAACGTGAAATCTCAGATTCTAATAATTTCAATGACTTTTTTAGTTTGACACATGGCTACTACGAAAAAAGTAACATACATTTTTCTCGATTTTTTCCAGTTACCGATAGCCATTTTTCTCACTTTAAATAAATCCTATTGGTCGTTTTTTTTTGAAAATGTACGTTTTGATTGGTTAATAAAGTAAGAATATATTAATCAAAGAAAAAAGTTTTTGGACCACAAAATCACATGAAGCAAGCTGTTTCCGCTGAAACTTTATTTTTAATCTGTAACATGAATATGGCATCATATTACTTAAGGTTTGGCCAATCTAACCTATTTTTTTCATATAGTTTTGTTGCAGATATACATTTTTTTTGTTTGTCACAGTAACCCCATATTTTGGGTGTATCACATTAACCTCGGTTGACCCTATATTAATGATAATCATAAGGTTGATAAGGGCTATAGTTGTATCTCTTGTCGTTTTTTATCAATGCACGAAGGGTTAAGGTGGTTTAGACTTGGTTGTGTTCCACAATATGTAAAGTTCTCCTTTGTATTCTATATTCTAATTATTTTTTGTGTTTGTCCGTCCTAAAAATGGCAGGAACAAAACCTAAACCCGCTGAAACGTATTCAAATTTAAAAAGAAAAATAACAGACGGATAACGGCAGATTTATTAACAGCGATCATTTTTAACTGGATAAACCGCGATAGAAATAAGGTGCCATCAGTCATACCGGATAATAACCAATTTAAAGTGTAATTTCTCGTCATTTTAATTTTACGCGAATATTTTGGATTGGTAATAGTGATCTCAATCCCCAGCGATGCGAAACTAATGTTCGATTAATGATGGCAACCTCCAACTTCAGCCCCGGAAAGTGAGTTATCGATCATTACTTCGGGTCGATGGTTTTATAACTGAAGACGCCGTTTTGAGGGTGCGACTGGAGAAGGTAACAGTCGTATTCATTTGATTACTTCGCACTATAGTTTATAAATCAATAAAATGATTTCATTTGTTTCAACGATCGCAGTGAATTTATTAGTGTGTTTAATATAATGTTAATACAGGGTGTATAGGAAATACATAGCAGAAATTTCAAAGGATATTACTGACGCCAAAATATGGAATAAGTACATATAGTACGGTTACTAGAGGTTTGGATTTCAGAATAACGTCATATGAATTAGATTTCGTTAATTACTTCCACATCCAGTGGAAGTATAAGTAACGACTAAAAAATTTTTAAAAATTTCTATTCTTCAAGTAGGCTTAGAATGTCATGAAACGTCGAGATTTTAAGTTTCAGCGAAAAAAAAAAAATTTCTGTCTGTCTGTCGGTCTGTCTATCGGTCTGTCTGTAACTTTTTTTTTGTGCTCACGTTTACTGTGGAACCGTTTGAGATATTGACTTGAAATTTGGTACACGTATGTACCTTAATGAGATCTAGAACTAGATTATATTTTCATCTTATTTCGTCGAAGGGTTGGGGGGTAAATTGGGGTAAATTTGGGGTAAATAGGTAAATCAAGCAGGTAAGAGTTCATAAAATTGGTATTTAGTATATACAAAAGAGGATAAGGTCTCAAACAAAATTTTGGCATTAGCTACCCCCATTACCACCCCCACCTCATTATTAAAGGGGATGAAAAAAAAAATGTGATTTAGTGTGTGTACAAGAACCAGAAATCTCAAAATAATTTTTTACTTTATCCACCCTCACTACCACCCCCTATTACCACTACCACTACCGATGTGGGGTATCGTTTTATGGGTTTTTGGATTAGAGGATGTTAAATATTATATTATTAAAGTTCCATAAACAATTATTTCCACATACAAAATTACTTCCACATCCAGTGGAAGTATAGTAACGACAAAATTTTTTTTAAATATTTTAATTGTTCAAATAGGCTTAAAATGTCATGAAACGTCGAGATTTTAAGTTTGAGCGAAAAAAAATGTCTGTCTGTCTATAACTTTTTTTTGTGCGCACGTTTACTCTGGAACCGTTTAAGATATTGATTTGAAATTTGGTACACATATGTACTTTAACGAGATCTGGAACTAGATTATATTTTCATGTTGTTATGATGAAGGGTTGGGGGGTAAATTGGGGTAAATTTGGGGTAAATGGGTAAATAAAGCAGGTAAGAGTCCATAAAATTGGTATTTAGTATATACAAGAGATGCTAAGGTCTCAAAAAAATTTTTAGCATGAGCCACCCCCATTACCACCCCCACCTCCTTAAAGGGGATGAAAAAAAAATGTGATTTAGTGTATGTACAAGAACTAGAAACCTCAAAATATATTTTTACTTCATCCACCCCCACTACCACCCCCCTGTCACCACCCCCACCCCACTATTGATGTGGGGTATCGTTTTATGGGTTTTTGGGGTAGAGGATTTCAAATATTATATTATTAAAGTTCCATAAACAATTATTTCCACATACAAAGTTTTTTCGTTGTGAGTGACTTGGATAGAGAATCTGGATGTGGAAGTAGTGATTCCTTGGGCAGCGGGTTTTTTGGCACTTTAATGGTAAATGCATCCATGTATTATGCGGAGGCTTGCTAATTTATAAACACAAAAACATTGGAGCTAAAAGAGAATATCAAATTATGTGAAGAAAAGGTTCTATGGAATTTTTCATATAAATTGATAGTCTTTAAATTACGACTTGAAAATTACGATTTGCGTCAAATACCTCAAAAAGCGAAAAAATGCCACGGACAAAAGGAAAGCTACTAAACTGAGGATGAATTCCAGTTTTACTTAATTTGTTTAGAGTTTATGGTCCCAGAGATCTGGAAGTATAAATATGGTGGACAAACATTTATAAAACGAAGTATTTAGTTTAAATGTTAAATAGCTCTGAAACTATGCCACTTACGTCAACGATGCTAATGACCAAAATAACATAATATTAATTAAGCTTTCAAATTTGACTATTTTCATAGTATAAGAGGAAAGACAGAATGTGCTTCTTCACAGTTTTTAAATATAAACGTCTCCATTTTGTTAGTATCAGTAGAAAGCAATTAAAAAATATATAATTCTCTAATGCTGTTTTTCGCTAACATAAGCATGACTTAGACGCTCAAATATTTCTGTCTGTTTACGAAGAATATTTTTGTTTTTCTTCAAACGTCAGAAAAACATGACATTCCTTACTTAACTCATTTCATGACATTAAAGTTTTACTTTTTAGACGGCTGTGCGTTGCTATTAACAACGAAGGTAAAAGTACTTTTTCTGATGCTGTAAGTGGCAGAAAAAGTAATATCCATAGCAACGCGTATTTTATTTAATACGCCGACCATGCGATATTAACACAATGCGTTTTTGGTGGTGAAATTCGAGATTTTTTATCTCTATTTTTTTATTGTTAATCGACGTTTGAAAAAAAAATAGCACGTTTTATTCAGAGTAAAAGCCCCTTATTGTGACTCGTCTGTTTTTGTGACTCGTCTGTTATTGTGACTCGTCTGTAATTGCCGGACTCACTTCGTTCGTCCTCCAGAGTCGTCACAAAAGTATCACTTTTAATCATAATAAAACAATATGCCATTCTTTGCAAACATCTCAATAAATAATAATTTTAGCGAAGAAATGAGGGAAAACAAAGATAAAACATGATCCGGGAATGAAATTCGTTTTTCTTATATATTTATATGAAATTATTAGTGACGTCACGTGCACTGTACCTATTCTATTACTGCGTTACAGCTCTTAGTCTGGGGTCCAACAGTACGAAATCGCTCTAAATTCCAAGTAACCTGTTCCGACATGACGTACATTTTTCAACTTCAGATTTGCAAAAAGGGTTATATAGGACACCAGAAATGACTTGTCGGATTCTTATCAGCTCTTGCATAACTTCTTAAATGATAAGAAAAGAGACGAAATGATAATTCCTAAAAAAATGTTTTTTAATACATAACACGTCCTGTAAAAGAAACTATGAGTGCCATCCATCTAATTTTTTTATAGTATACACTAAAGACATAAGCGCTTGGATGAGGCTTGATGGCACTGTTTAAATATGTTTAGTTTTTTGGGAAAAAAATATGAAATCTGTAACTATAAAATATTGTAGTAAGAATTTCAACATATGAGCAAGTACTTCAATTTAAAATTTTTTGTGTATAAACTATGCTAACAAACATACCCAATATATTGAAAATGTTTTTAAGACAAGATATAAGTTGATATTGCATATAGTATTCGAGTTGTGAATTTTTAAAATGAGTGCATGATGCGGCGCATGTAATAAAGGCAACAGCTCTCCTAAAATTCATAAAGCGCATGAAAACAGTTTACAGTGGAATTAGCTGGTATGTTTATGTATATAGTGTGAAGTTATTTGTCTTAATATTTTAACATTATAAAAATTATTTGTGTTTGATTGTTTAAATCGATTGATTATTGTTTGCGGTTCATATTTATTATTTACTAGCTATGCCCGCGGTTACGTTCGCGTGGAATTCTGAAATTGACTAAAAAGCTTCTTTATAAACGGCGTTTGAGGTAGAATCACCATTCTGGAATATTTCAGAAAACTCACAAATTTTCTGAAATATTCCAGAGTACTCTCGAATTTTCTGGAATATTACAGAAGTTTAATCTTAAAAGTTTATGCCGTGCAAATACGCTTATTGTAGAGATCAAGCTGTATCTCCTGTTCTACTAGACCGATTTTCATAAAACTTGGCTTAGTCTAGACCGATTTCGATGAAATAAGAACTAAATGTTACTCCAAGCTTAGATGAACCTCATTAGTTCAGTAGTTTCTGCGTGATGCGTGTTCAAACAGACAAGCAGACAAACAGAGAAAAATTCCAAAATCTGTCTTAATGTATTCCATTACTCATCTTACATCCCCCACATCAGTTTTTTGCAAATATTTTCAATGTACATAAACGTCAACTTTACAAATGTATTATATGTATACGTTTGAAAATTATTAAAAGGTAAAATGATTTAATAAAGGTGATTTACGCTCCCTCCCACTGACGGAAGACGCTTTTCAACAACATGTTGCAAATATTACTTTTTTTTAAACAGTGTTGTGAATCGTCATTCAAATTACCTCTTGCACAAAATTTTCGATGCAGAATTGGAAATCAGGAGCTGGTAGCGATAAGGTTGGCAAAAAAAAGTTTATCTGAACTTAAATTAAAAAGTGCAACTGTAAAATAAAATGCGACACAAAATGCTCTTGTGAGTGGTATTCAGTTGCGTGCTCGTGTGCTGCTTTTCCTGTTTTAAGGGAAAAAGCAATATGCATCATTTTATAATGATAGTGATTCTGACTAAAATGTTAGAATAGTTATACACAAAAATTACATAATATACAACATTAAGTTTTCATTTAAAATATCTCCCTTTTCTGCTTTCTATTAAATAGGCTAAATACCTAAAATAATATTTCTCACTAATGTTTTATTTCTTAAACAATATAAAAACGAGTAGAAGTTGTACTCGGGCATGGCCAATTGCGAATACCTATTTGATTAACATTTTGCTCGAACACACAATTCACTTTGTATCGATTATTATGTTTTTAAATGAGTGGCCGCAATCGGCAACGCCCGACTACTACTTTCATTCGTTTTGTTGTATTATTAACATAAAGTAATTCAAATTTGCAATTATATTGAACAATATAGTGCTTTTTACTGTTACACTGTACCAATTATCGTGTAGACTATTTTTATTTTAATGCTGCATAATTACGCGCCTCATAAAAAAATTATAAACAAAAAACGGTATACGTTATCGACAGGATCTTTTTTAAAAAAACTTTTTCAATATATGGACTATATTTGGTAAGCAATTGTATATAAGAATTTCATAAATTTAACATAGTTGTCCGCATATCGAAATTTTTAGAACGTAAATATCAACCTTTTGGTTTTAATTATTTTTTCCAAAAAAAATATTCTTTTCAAAAATACCAATAGCTTAGTTAGAATCACGTATATCTTTTGAGTATACGTACCAAAAATCAGATCGGTAGGTTACATAGTTTTTGTTTTAAAGGAAAATAACCATTGTAAAACATAATCTTATAATTATCAATCCGCCATCTTTTTTGCGATTTCTGAAATTGCGTAAGAGCAAAAATTAATCCGACAAGTGTTTTCTAGTGTCCCAGGTAATGCTCTCTTCATTACTTATATCAACATTTGTACGTCATGTCGGAACAGGTCATCTTGATTTTGGAGTGCTTGGACCCCGGACTATCTGTTGAATAATCCCTGGAAATAAACAAACAATCTACCAAAATTTATACATATTTTTAAATAAAACAATTTATTATATAATAAATAAGACTAGAAGTGTTCTTGATTATTCTAATGGCCACTTATCGACGCCATAGCGACCTCGGCCGGGTGAAATCAGGAAACACAAGGAATTAACGATAGCTCGTTAGTATAAATAGATTTCTTTACTTAATTAAATCCACAATTATTACGCATATTATAGTAATGGCGACTGTTAACTTATAAAAGGGTCATTAGTAGACGTAATTAATTAAAACAACTGAATGAAAAATTGTCTCTCTTTACTCCATCTCAATTTAAAGAAGCCCTGATAACACCAATTTATAAATCAGGTGACAGTCAAATAGTTGAAAATTACAGGCCCATTAGTTTGTTATCCAATGTTGCTAAAATATTTGAAAAAGCATTAAAAACTGGGCTAGTTAGTTTCTTGGAACTTACAACTTAGTCTCTAAGAAGCAATTTGGTTTCCATAAGAGCATGTCAACCAATGATGCAATAGCCAATTTAACGGAAAAAATGTATAATTGTTTAGTCTTAGCCAAACCATGTGCCAGAGCTGGGTCGGATACAGTTAAAATGTATTCGAATACCGGATACGGATACATCAAATGTATTCGAGTACCAGAGAGGATACTTTTTGCTTTAAAAAGTATCCGAATACCTTGTATTCGAATACTTTTTTCGGATACGGATACCGGATACTTTTCTTTCGTTTGTGAAAAAAATATTTTATGAAATTCAGTTTTTTTTAAAGCTGTCCAAGACGCAGTCTGTTTCTTTTAAATAAATATATTGGGTATTTTATTTGTTTTTTTTTTTTGGAGCAAAACAAAGTTCACCAACAACAAAAAACTAATTTTTTCCGAAATTGGTCAAGAATGTACTTTAATGTATACTTTCTCGGCGCAATTTTAGATCCTAAAATACGCCATTCTGGTATTTTAGTCCGTTGCTAAGCATCTATCAGAAAACAGTCCGGGAAAGTTTTTTTTCCCGGCCTAAGCTGCGAAAGTTACTTTTTCTGAAATCGATCGGTAATGTCTGCATTTTCGGAGCGATTTCAGTCGAAAAATGCACAATTCCAGTATTTTAGTCCGTTTCTAAGAAGCTATCAGAAAACAGACCGGAAAAGATCCATTGCCAAGCAACGATCAACAAAATCGTACGGGAATGTTACTTTCCCGGCCTAGGCCGTATATAGAGAGTAAATAAATGCACGCAGACAAACCAATCCCCATTAAAATTGCGTTTATTAGTAAGCAGTTAGACTGTAATGAAGAAATGTTATGCATTAATACAAATTCCTTAAGTTATAATAATATTGATTGTAATTTCAGAAAATATAGTATGTGTACTTCGGTGTGAAAGCACATTCCCGGACTTCGATGCGACAATTTGCATCGTCGTCCGGGAATATATTGCTTTCACACCTAAATACTATTCCCGGCCTAGGCCGGGTAAGTTACTTTCCCAGACTGTTTTTTTTATATATATATTTTAAACAGTAAATGATAAGCACTGAATTTCTGACTTTTTTCAAAACAATAAAAATTCCTTAATTTATAATAATATCGATTGCGATTTCAGGAAAAATAGTATGTGTACTTCGTAGTAAAAGCACATTCCCGGACTTTAATGCTTGTTGGCCGAGGCTTTAAGCCGAAAATTTATATCGTCATCCGGGAATGTATTGGTTTTACTACTAAATACACAATGTACTATTAAGTGCAAAAAATCATCTAGAAAAAAAAATTATTCAACATTTTAACAAAAACTAAAACATATGATATAAGGAGTCATTCTTTATAGAAAGTTTTGCTTTTACTGAAAAATACTTAACTACTTTAACTATAGTTGGAATGTTGATATAACGTACAAGGTGGTTAAAAAATAAGAAAACTTGAAATTGTTGCGAGAATGAAATACCAGTTGTTGAGTTGAAATTGAAACAAAAGTTTAAAATCTTATAGGAAAAATTGTTCCTAATGTCGATAGAAGGTCAGACATGACATTTGATTTAAATTATCTAGTTTTTTGGCACCAAGATTAAATTAATTTTGCAAAAGTAACTAAAGAAAGTGCATGATTTATTAATTTGTTTAATAAAATAATCACAAAACAGTCACTTTTAAACTGTTCATGTTATCAAATAAATTAACCACTTTGCTACTTTGGCTAACTTTGCAAAATTACTTTAATCTTAAAGATGCCAAAAAAAATTGAGATAAGCTTTGAAATTTCATATCTGAACTTCTATCTCAACATTAGGAACAATTTTTCCTATAATATTTTCAACTTTTACTTGAAGAACTGGTACTTTACTCTTGTAACAATTTCAACTTTTCGTATTTTTTAACCATTCTGTATGTTATATCGACATTCCAACCATAGCTAACAGGACTTTTCAGAATATATATACCTTTTTATAAAGAATGACTACAAAATAATATTTAATATGTATATATATTTTTTGTGGTATTCGGATATTTTCAGTATCCGGATACTTTTATTGTATTCGGATATTTTTGTTGTATTCGGATACTTTTGTTGTATTCGGATACTTTTAGGGTATTCGGATACTTTCGGTGTATTCGGATACTTTTATTTGTATTCGAATACTTTTATCAGTATTCGAATACTCGCCTAATGTATTCGAATAACGGATACTTTATTAATTTGTGACGGATACGGATAACGGATACAATTTTAAGAAAGTATTCGAATACAGCTTTCGGATACAGAAAAAGTATCCGAATACTGTATTAGAATACAGATGTATTCGAATACTACCCAGCTCTGCCATGTGCAGCAGTTTTCATTGACTTGGCAAAAGCTTTCGACACGGTAAGCCTTGAATTACTTCTACGCAAAATCCAAAATATCGGAATACGGGGACAGACCTTCAAGTTACTTAGCAGCTACTTGGAAAACGATCAATCGGTAAAAATAGGCACCAACATCAGTGATAAACAAAAAATAACATTTGGAATTCCACAAGGAACTGTTTTGGGACCTATTTTATTCATAATATATCTATCTGATGACACTGTACTATTCTCAGAAGGAGAGACTTGGACTGAAATAAATACAAAAATAAAGAAAAATTTAACAAAATGGTTTGACAACAACTTGCTAACGATTAACCTAAAGAAAACAATGTGTATACCATTTTCGAGTTACAAAAGGGACTTACCATTCTATACAACTATCGATGTTGAACTAAAACATAGGAATACTATATGGAATTTGGAAAAGTCAGAATATGTTAAATATCTTGGAATAATTGTAGATAATCATTTGAGATGGAACAACCACATTTAAAACTTGGTCAGGAAATTGAGAACGCTATCCAACATATTTCAAAAATTAAAGTATATTTTGAGTATCTACGAACATAAATCCGTCTACTATGCGTTAGTACAATCACTGCTTACTTATGGTATTATTGGCTGGGGTGGGGTATACTCAAATGTACTAAAGCCTCTGGAAATCATACAAAAAAGAATACTCAAAATTATTTTTAATTTTCCGGCAAGGTTCTCAATTGAGGAACTTTTTAAACATAACAAAATATGTGACGTACGAAACCTTTTTTATTTAACTGCGTTAACAAATATGTTAAAACACAAATTAATAATGGATTTTATCTCACATATACATAATACACAAAAAAATCTATCATTATCCAAGAAAAGTAAGACCATTACATTGGCATAATAGTACATTCTTCACCATCCGAATTAAAGCAAATAATATACAAAAAAAATCCTCAAAAATAAAACACCGCCAGTGGTTAATTGAAAATAAACCTACGCTCTTATGAAGGGTCATTCTTAGATCCGCTTTTCTTCTTTTTATATTTCTTCTATGGTGCTAAATATACATTTGACAGAATCGTTGTAATTTCTTTATATATATATTTGCATCCTTTATGTATATGACTATAGATTTTGTTTCTTCACTTTTCATAAAATATGTGCACGTTTAATGTTATATACAGGTTTACGTATTGTATAATATTTAAGTATCACTTTAGTTACCTATTATTATTTGATTTTCTTATTGTTATTTTAGTATTTTACTACATTTAATATAGCAATAGTGTTGAAGAAACATATTACTCCCTAGGAATTCGAGACCTATAGTCAAGTTTTTTCGAAAACTTAAGGAAGTCTCGGACACCTATTTTTGTAACTGTTATAGTCTGCCAATCTTCTCATTATTTATTTACACTGTTATCTAATTAATATATGCATATGTACTATATAAATTAATGTAAACAAATATTATTATTATTATTACTGAGAGAGCGACTAGAGTACATTTCGGAGGAAATATAAGAATACATACTCAAAGTTGAACATAAAGTTGCAAATATAACCGCCATGCTACTACGCTGTTTTCTTTTGTTCATTTGAAAACAGTATAAAGTTCCACTAAGATCAGAATATCTCTTATTATATTTCAAACTCGGTGGCAGAAATGAATAGAAAAATTCGTGGTTTATTTATTTAGAGGAAACTTTTCGGTATTGTCTCAAACTGGAAGCGATGGAGGTATATAATAACGTTGACTCTTGTAGGGAAGAAAACAAAAGAGGTCGTGCTCGAAAATGTATTATAAACAAATTTAACTTTGTTTCAACTATTAAAATATTCATACCTCCTGTATTTAATTAATTAAAACAATTATGAAGGGTTGAGTGTTGAGTAAGCTACCAGAAGGATTACAGCTTAAGAATCTCGGAAAGCACGCAGTGAATGTATAAAAGTATTTTCTAAAGGACTTCTCTTTGTATTGAGTTGTACACTTTTTAATTATATCTAAGAAAAATATCCTTTCACTTGCGTTTTAAAAATTTTGCACAATTCTAAATGCTCATTCCACTAAAATTCTTAATTACTTCCACATCCAGTTGAAGAATTATAGTAAGGGCAAAAAAAAATTGAAAATTTTTATTGTTCAAATGGGCTTAGAATATCATGAAACGTCGAGATTTTAAGTTTGAGCGAAAAAAATTTCTGTATGGCTATCGGTCTGTCTGTAACTTTTTGTACGCACGATTACTCTGGAATCGTTTAAGATATTGACTTGAAATTTGGTACACGTATGTACTTTAACGAAATCTGGAACTAGATTATATTTTCGTCTTATTCCGTCGAAGGGTTGGGGGTAAATTGAGGTAAACAGGTAAATCAAGCAGGTAAAGTCCATAAAACTGGTATTTAGTGTATACCAGATAAGCTAAGGTCTGAAAAAAAATTTTGACATTAGCATTACCACCCCTAACCTATTATTAAAGGGGACGAAAAAAAAATGTGATTTAGTGTGCGTACAAGAACCAAAAACCTCAAAATATGTTTTTACTTCATTCACCCCTATCACCACCCCCACCCTACTACCGATGTGGGATATTATTTAATGGATTTTCAAATATTTTATTATTTTTTTATTTTCAAATATTATATTATTATATTATTAAAGTTCCATAAACAATTATTTTCACATACAACATTTTTTCGTTGTGAGAGACTTGGATAAAAAATCTGGATGTGGAAGTAGTGATTCCTTGGACAGTGGTTTTTTTGACGAACTATTCAAATTTGAACGATAAACGTGTTGTCCAACGAAAAAAGGTATTTAAACAAGCTTCTTATTCAGAGATTAACTGACGAATTATGCATTTGGTGTAAAAAGCAGCGTTTTTCTTTTAGGTAATTTTTAAGTACTGAATGCACTCCACACCTCTTCTCCCGATACCATGGGTGCTAATTTTAAAAGACTATTAATTCAATGGGAAAACCAGAAGAGCGGAGCAAAGATCAGAGATATCGGGGATTGGGGTCATATATTAATTTAATTACAAATCTCCGAACCAGCTACATACTCCAGTCAAATTAAAACAAATTTCGATGTTTTGAAACTTGGTAAAGATGTTCATTAATAGACCAGGGTCGATAATTTTTGAGACCAAAAAAAATTATAGTAGGATGAAACCCATTGGAAAACGTAGAGAATATAACAAAAATGAAAAGAAAAATAATTTACGGGCGATCTGAGGTCGGGAAGGTTAAGGGAGTGAGTTTTTAAGGGTAAAAAACAGTTTATCTCGATTTCCGGCAAAACTACAAGTCCTATGAAAAAAAATTAAATGGCAAAGTTGTAGGTAATAAAAAGATCTACAACTTTTGTTTTTACACTTTTTTCACATAACCTCAAAATTTATGTGAAAAATTCAAATAACCAAGTTTTTGGTTTTTTATTTTTATCTTTTGCAAAAAAAATTATTTTTTTCACGAAATTTGGTGAAAACTTACCTTTTTATGTCCCAAACACACAGTAATTTTTTTGATTTAAAATATTCATTTTTTCACCTTATTTTGACTTAATATTGAAAAAGCACCCTAATTTTCAATCGAAAATTCTCACGTCAAAATATCTGCTTTTTTAGAAAAGTCGGTGGGCTTTTTGTTCGTTGAAATCTCTACTTTCTGATGGCATAAAAAAAATATATACATTACTATGGTAAATGTTCTCAGAAAATGCAAATATACGAAAAAACTCGAATCCGAAATATTTTTTTTGAATCATTATGTACAATTTTGAGCTATTTATTAAAATTTACACTTTAATTACTCGAAAAATGTAAGATTTCATGTTACATTGATAAACAAAAAAATTGCTAATCGAAATATACTACTATAAATAGCTCAAAATTGTACATAATGATTCAAAAAAAAATTTTCGGATTCGAGTTTTTTTCGTTTATTTGCATTTTCTGAGAACATTTACCATAGTAATGTATATTTTTTTTTATGCCATCAGAAAGTAGAGATTTCAACGAACAAAAAGCCCACCGACTTTTTTAAAAAAGCAGATATTTTGACGTGAGAATTTTCGATTGAAAATTAGGGTGCTTTTTCGATAATAAGTCAAAATAAGGTGAAAAAATGAATATTTTAAATCAAAAAAATTACTGTGTGTTTGGGACATAAAAAGGTAAGTTTTCACCAAATTTCGTGAAAAAATAAATTTTTTTGCAAAAGATAAAAATAAAAAACCAAAAACTTGGTTATTTGAATTTTTCACATAAATTTTGAGGTTATGTGAAAAAAGTGTAAAAATAAAAGTTGTAGATCTTTTTATTACCTACAACTTTGCCATTTAACTTTTTTTCATAGGACTTGTAGTTTTGCCGCAAATCGAGATAAACCGTTTTTTACCCTTAAAAACTCACCCCCTTCCCCTTCCCGACCTCAGATCGCCCGTAAATTATTTTTCCTTTCATTTTTATTATATTCTCTACCTTTTCCAATGGGTTTCATCCTACTATAATTTTTTTTCACTTTTTACCATTTTCAAAATTATCGACCCTGGTCTATAAGGTTTATTATTAAACATACTAAAAGTCCTGAACTCAATCTCAATCTGTTGCGCTCGAGCCGCCATATTGAAAAGACGACGCTCTGATTCAGTTCTTTGCTTATATCATTCTAATCATTAGCGATACTAAAATTATGTTTATATAAAAAACTTTTGTTTTCATGCCTTACTTTATTGAAGATTATTTATTAGAAAAATGGTAGCTATGTACGAATTAGAATCTTTGCCTTATTAAATAAATAATTATTTTGTTGTAAAATTAATTCAAAGTAGTACAATACATTACTCTGAACAAAAAATGAAGAATAATTTGTATTAATTTGAAAATCCCTTTTACAGATAAAAATTATTTTTAGCTGAAAAGTTTGTTTTTCTTTTGACAGCCCCTATCTCAAACAGCTTTGAACCCACTACGATGTAGCACTGTATAAAAGGATTTCTAAAGATGTTGACTGAGAATATATTACTAGTTTTTTTCTAAAAAAACCGCTAATATATATTAATTTTTGAACAGACCCCCATTCTTTCATCCCATAATCGGACACCTCTCACTAAAATCAAATGTGGTTAAGTCCAAAGAGTCAATTTATAGGTGTATATTCACCACCAAAATTTCAAAATATTCGGATATCAGATGAGCGAGATATGAGAGTGACCCCATGAAAAGTGGGACACACTGTATATAATAATAATAATAATGACATTTATTCATATAAACCGTATAAAATACAGACATGAGAGGTCATAAAAGATATGTATACACACATAAGAATATAAAATAAATAAATAAAATAGTGACAGGCAACAAAATAAAGTAACAGCTAACATAACACAAATTTCTTGTAAATATCCAGTCAAAATTCGCCAGCGCTATAATAGCATTCATTAGTGAGTAAAGTTCTAACTTCCCTTTTATATATCATATAATTAGATGTGTTCTTTATATGAGCTGGTAGTTTATTATAAAATGTTATACAGTTATAGGTTGGTGAGCGTTTAAATGCGGTATTATGTCGGGGGATAAAAAAATAAAACATTGCCATGCCTTGTACTGTGATCATGAACAACAGAATTAGTTTCAAATAAATTATTTTTTTTTGCAAAAGTTAAACATTTGTATATACACTCATGAGCAAAAGTATTGCATATTTTTAATATTTGGTGCTACGTGAAAGGTTCTGCGTATTTACAAATATTTTTAACCACAACGTAAAAAACACATTGCTTTGAATAACAAAAATTGTTATCATGAACTAATTTAGGGTAAACAACCAGCTCCCCACTTAAAAAGAAAAATTCTTGGTGTTTCAATTTTTTTTTACTTCGTCGTTTCAGAGATAATGTTACATTATTTCACATAGTCATACACGGAGTGTCGACATAAACGTGTATTAGGTACTGATCTATCAAACGGAATGTAGGCCTAATTACAGCCAGCCGGTGGCTGCACAAATCTTTGTTTTGTATAAAGAGGGTGTGAAACAAATGGAAACATTGGCATGTGTTCATATGCACTAATCGAATTTTCCGTATGCTCAAACGACATAGGGAAACAGTTTTCTAAATAACAAATTAATAAAGAAGAAAAGAATACCTATTAAAGTATTTTAAAAATTCAAAATATGCAATACTTTTGCTCATGAGTGTATATACAGCAGGTGCATTTAGCATGTCTTTATTTTAAAACACTTGCCGGCAACTTTTATTAATTTTCATATTAAATATTAATCTTAATTTTTTTTTTGCGCAATGAAAATTTCACCAAAAATCTTTACCGCGACCCCAGCTAATAGAATTCAAGGAAATGTGTGAATATGCCATTTCATATATATTTAAAAAACCCGAGATATCCAAAGTGTCTTTCATTTGTAAAATGGCGTAATAGGCCTTATTTAGCTTTTTACTAACATTGTCAATCTGACCATCCCAGGTAAGTCTATTATTCAGGTGAGTACCTAGAAACACTACTGAATCCGAAAATTCAAAACCATATACCAATTGAATATCACTCGTGATATCCCTCCGAATAAAAAAAAAACATGCATTTGGTTTTGTTACTGTTGAGAATTAATCTGTTTCGTTCACACCAAGTGTCAAATTCACATATTACACATGTTATTGCAAATTCAAGTTCATGAGGGGATTCCACGAATACTGTTATTGTTGTAACATCTGCGTACATTGTGAGGATACCACTAGTGATATGTTCAGGGAATTCATTTATAAATAGCAGGAACATCAGTGGTCCCATCACAGAACCTTGTGGAACCCCAAGCTAAACGTCATGTGGTGCTAATGTGGTGCCATTAACTTTAGTGTTCTTCCAGATACGATTATACGATATACTAAATCCATTGCTATTAAGAGTTTTTTGTCAAATTTTCATGAACTGACCGCACTATTAGTCCAACGTATTACTTGTTAAAATAATGACCTTAATATTTATAACACCCAGTTTATCAAATAAGTAACGAAGCTTAACTGTAAAGCTTACTGTACATCAAATAACTCGATGGTTGTACCAGACAATTAGGTTATATATTATTATGACTTTATTTCTACAAATTCAACTTCCATTCAAAATCATTGATCGAACTTTCGAGGCCAGAAATACGCCTCTGATATTCCGCCTATGAATTCACTATTACAACGTGAGTGTTGATGACAGTATTGCGATAAAGGCCATGTTAATATACAAGTTTGGTATAACTGAAAATACAGATTTGACGTAACACATCCTTTTGGGAGTTGATATACAGTATTGACTATTATGTAACGTAATTTACTTGGACAGGATGTAACGTAATAACTAACATATTTAGATTGACAATTATAGTTGCCATCCTATTTATGCGATAATTAAATTTCGAATAAGTAATAATTTTATTTATACGTGACTGATGAGAATGTTACAGATAATTTATGAACACTCAAATGTCCTCAGACTTATATTGTAACGTAGAGGCACTAAATACAATTTTAAATAAGGATTTTTTTTTAGAAAAAGGAATTAATCCTAGTATATGTCTCTTGTCTCAGAATGTGTAGCCTTCTTCCCACAGTTACTTCAGATCTTCAGTGATAAAGTAGGTCGTAGTGGCGTGGTGTTTAAAAAATTTGAGGAAAATAATTTAAAAATGAAAAATATGTGTCGTATTTTAATATGTCCTGTACTAAAATATTTATTGTGGACGGCATAATAACATTCTTATTCAATTTTGTTATTATTAGCAAAAACCTCTATTTAACAATTGTTAACAATTGTTAAATAGAGGTTTTTGCTTGTAACAAGCTTAACTAAGCTACAATATAAAATAAATAAAATATAGAATTAAAAGAATACGTGTCCTGGTAGACACTGAGCCGTGACATCAGCACTTTGTAAATGCAAGCAAGCTCATCGTTTACTGATGCCGGCTTTGTGGTTTCAATAAGTCATTTCGAAACTAAAAATTGTTCATTTATTAATTTATTACAAGATAAACAATATCAAACATTTATAAAATCCGGAGACTTGATTCCAAAACAAACGACACTTGATCCAACGATATGCAACTGATATCCTGCTCCTGCAAGGGAAATTGTTCCACAATGTTGTGCACTTGTGCAAAGTGCATGTGTATGTGGTGTGAAATGTTCATCGCTTTGTAAAACTTGTGTTAATACAGACTCAGAAACTCTTCCCCGCGTCCTCTCGGCAATCAACTTAGAAGACTTTAATGATGAAAAATGTTAACTGCTGACGATAACGATCAACGATAAAAATATTTTGCCTTCATTCATAGACTTCTGAATTTCTCAAAGAACTTTTTTCAAGTTTTATACCAATAAAATGTCATTTTCTTGTACACAGGTTGGTTTTATCGACCTGATTTTCTTTTTATTAGATCAGCAGTCAAAAAAAACTAGAGAACGACACCCCACTTGCATGCTTTGTTAAGTTTTTGATTTTTGATAATTCACCTCTAGTACAGTAACTAGAGGTTTTAACTTCGGAATAATGTCATATTGAAAGGATTTCGTTCATTTTTGGCAATATGATAATAAATGCTTCTCAGAAAAGTTTCTATATTGTGCGGGGGCTTGCTAATTTATAGGGGGTGGATGCCCCTCAGGGGGTGGTGCTTAAAAAATATATATTTATTGGAGCTGAAATAAAATCAAATTTTAAGAAGAAACTCTCAATTTTTCACATAAATTGAGAGTTTTTAAGTTATAACGACTTCAAAATTGCGATTTTTAGCTTAAAAAAAAGATATTTCCAAACGGCTTTCGTCAAGTATCTCGAAAAGTATTACTTTATCGAAAAAATGGTACAGACCAATTACAGAAAGTACAAACTGGGAATTAATTATATTTTTTGTTTATTGATGTAGTATTAATAATTTCAGAGATATTTAAGTTTATATTTGGTATCCAAGTGTTTCGAAATTACCTTTAAAGTTTAAAATGCATTTTTTTCTAAAGCAAGTGCTTTAAATGAGCAAAAAACTTTGAGAATCTAGGTAATGATACATCTTAACGAAAAACTGTATTTGAGATAATTTTTTTAAACTACTGGCTAATTAGAATTACAAAATAGCGTCCTTTTTATATAAAAAAAATATAAATACGCATATTTTTCCTTCTTTATTTCTTATGCTACAGAAACGAGTAAAAAATAATTTGAAAGTGCAATTAATTGTCTTTAATTTTATTTCTTAGCATGCGTGACGTAGGTGTCACAATTTCTGAGATATTTAACATTTAAACTGCATTTTTCGTCTTATAAACGTTCGGACGCCATTTGTAAACTTTCATCTCCGAAACTATAAAATCTATGTAAATAAATAAACAAGCGATCTTCATTATCAGATTATGAGCTTTATTTTTGATCTCTACCCATTTTTCAATAAAACTAATATTTATTGAGATATTTGGAAAAGGAAAAAAAATACGTTTTATCGAAAATACCTTTATAGTTTAAACTGTATTTTTTTTTTCTAAAGCAAGTGCTGTATACAATCCAAAAAATTTGGGCATCCACGTCATGCTTATGTTAATGAGAAACAGGGTTTGAAATTCCTTTTTTTAATTACTATTAACAAAATGGCGACGTTGTTATTAAAAAAATGTGTCGACGCACATTGCTTCGGTCATAATTTTTTTGTTTTTTATGCTATAGAAACAAAGAAAAAATAGTTGAAAGCTTAATTAATAACCTATTATTCTACCTATTAGCATCCTTGACGTAGGTGTAACAGTTTCTGAGATATTTAACTCTCACTCTAAATAATTCTCTTATGAACATTTGGATGCCAAATGTAAACTTAAATATCTCCGAAATTATTAATCCTACATCAATAAACAAAAAATATAATTAATTCCCTTTCTGTAATTGGTCTGTAACATTTTTTCGATAAAGCAATACTTTTCGAGATACTTGACGAAAGCCGTTTAGAAATACCTTTTTTAAGCTAAAATTACAATTTTGAAGTCGTTATAACTTAAAAACTATCAATTTATGTGAAAAATTGCATAGAACCTTTTCTTCTTAAAATTTGATTCTACTTCAGCTCCAATAAACATATATATTTTTTAAGTACCACCCCCTGAGAGGGGGTGGCATCCACCCCCTGAGAGGGGTGGCATCCACCCCCTATAAATTAGCAAGCCCCCACATAATATAGAAACTTTTCTGTGAAGCATTTACTATTATACTGCCAAAAATGAACGAAATCCGTTCAATATGACATTATTCCGAAGTTTTGCATATTTTTTACCTCTGGGTACTATGCTACTCCCCCCCGTCCACTCGAAAAACATCTTTCCATCCTTCCAATTTTGAAGGACTCTTCAGATTCTTCAAACTTACGTAAAAATGACATCCCCACAGTTTCATGAAGGTACAAATTTTTTCATTGTTCGACCTCTGTATTTTACGCGTACTCTAATATAGAACGCAAATATGCTCAGTTTGGTTGTGTAACGTACTTTGATATTTGAAACTCTCCAACAGTTATTTAGATTATTTATTGTATCTGTACATCCATCTTCCATAATCTGAAGCAATGCTAAAAGCTGACCAATAAGTTATTGTCAACGTCCTACCCCACGATATATTTGTTTATTTCGTTATAAGCTTTAGAGGCATTATTTGCAAAGACAGTGACAAACCCGTAATACATAATTTACCGAAAAGATAAAAATGACAATGTTCCCCTGCGGCACTTTCATACGGGAATTACAATACAATTTTGTGCTTCCCAAAATGATTAATATGGATATGGCCATTTATTCTCGTCCTATACCCAAACAGATTTGACAGAAAGGAGCCACATCCCTTTGCGCGGCTGATAAATTCACAACAATTTGTCTATGCATACATTTTCTCCCCAAATTAATTGAGACTTTGAGTTGATTTTTTGCGGAGTGCCCCAGCATTCGTTTTCGACCTCAGCGCCTTCCAGTCACCCTCGGCAATTTTACGAAATACCATTAACATTAATTCAACTGCGGACCAAGTTTTTTATGGGTTTACTTTGCTTACGGTAAAGGGCCACATTCTGAAATGAGTTTGAATTTTATGTGTACACTGGTGGATTGAGCTTTCAGTGCTATTAGTCAACAATGTTGAATATGTAAATTTATGTTTTGTTTTTCAGTTATTTCAGTTACCCATTTAGCTTATCATAAAGGTATTACCTAGAACTGATTTAGTAAGGGTAGGAATAAATTGTTCAGTAAATGGTTTCATTTTGTTTAGTAAAAAATTATAAGTGAATAGTATTTAACATTTTACAAAGTAAACAGATAGAAATGATTAGAATAATTTTTGTTAACAAGGTTAAAAATTGAAAATGATCAATAATTCATGAATAGTACTTTAATAAATTTCTTACAGTATTGTAGATTGTAGATTATTTAAGGAGTCGCCTGGACCTCAGTTGACCTTTCTTCACCTCGACCTAAAAGATCTTTTGTGATTTTCCTGGGAGCTAATTTCCCTATGCCTTCAGACGTTAATTTCGCCTGTTCTAGTCCAGTCAACGGAGCGCTAAAATGACCAAAATCTCTAACTTGAGTGCTAATGAATGGATTTTGATGAAACCTTGTGCAATGTGTTTGTAATCACGTTAATAAAAAAGTTGAAAAAAGATTAGGGTAGGAAATGATCGGATGGGGTAGAAAACACCCCTTTTATCACGGGTTCCGTAACTTGTAGAAGTAGGTCAAAAATGAAAAAAACAATGTATTTACCTTTTTTGGCCCAAAATAACATGTTTTACTCTTGCGATTTTTTAAAAAAATGTATATTTTTAGAGATATGGCCACTCGAAAATTCTTAAAAATGGGGGAGGGGAAATGCAAAAGTTGAAAAAAAAAAACTGAAAAAATGCAGTTAAATGTATCATCGAAATTCAACACTTTTTTTATTTGAAACTTTTCTGTAAAGTGCATTTTCACCGAGTTTTTCCGGAAAAACATGAGAAACTACCCTTCTTTGACATTGTAGCGCCTTAAAAATATGTAATTTAAAAATTTGAAAAAATTCAGATGTATGTATTGAGGCCTTCTAAACATTTTTTGTCTCTTGGAATTTTTTTGTAACTTGTTAATTTTCCGACTTACAAGCAGTTTTTCACGATAAATAATGTACTACATTTTTTGCACATGAAAATTCGAAAAATGAACGTGATTTATGTATATTATTAAAAAAATATGAAACCTATATAGTTATACCATTCTTAAACGTTCAATATAATTTTTAAATTGAAAATGTGAAAAAGTTTTCCGGAAATATTTTTTAATGTGCAAAAATGTAGTACATTATTTATCGTGAAAAACTGCCTGTAACTCGGAAAATTAGCAAGTTACAAAAAAAATCCTAAAAACAAAAAATGTTTAGAAGGCCTCAGTGCATACGTCTGAATATTTTCAAATTTTTAAATTACATATTTTTAAAGCGCTCCAATTTCAAAGATGGGGTAGTTTTTCCTGTTTTTTCGGAAAAACTTGATGAAAACGGACTTTACAGAAAAATTCCAAAAAAAAAGTCTTGTATCTCGATGATACATACATCTGAATTTTTTCAGAATTTTTTTTCAACTTTAACATTTCCCCTCCCCAATTTTAGGAATTTTCTAGTAGCTCTATCTCGAAAAATATGCATTTTTTATTAACGTCATTACAAACACATTGCACAAGGTTTCATCAAAATCCATTCATTAGCACTCAAGTAGTGAAACCTCCGTTGACTGGACTATAATGCGGATTAGTTCCTTGAATTCACAAAGTATATGTTCCTCAGTCTCAGTTGCAGCCTCACAGTATCTGCATTTGTCATCTTCTGCCATGTCCAATGAAATGAAATTATTGTGGGACCGCCATGTCACTTTGCAGTTTGAGAATGATTTCCTAGTAGCTTAAGCAAATTCAGGGTATTGATTGAACACATATGAAAAAAAATACACACGAGTTGAAGTGAGTCAAAAAAGAGTTTAAAAGGAAAAAATCCTAGTACCAAATTGTCTCCCTGTAAAGGTACCTACTGACGAGTATAATGACCGATTAACAACACAGTATGTAGCATATACATTAGTTTTATTTGTGTGTCCAATTCGCATTAGATAATTTTCATTCATTGACAATTTGTGCGAATTTCGACCGGCTAAGTTGATTAGCCTATGAGTAACTTGGGCCTAATGTCCCATAATATCAAAGAGAAGCTCTCTCTACCTGAGGCGACACCGAAACCAAACTGTTTAATCGTCGAGAGAGGTGCGAGCAATTCAACTAATTTAAGGGTCTAGCAGCTGTGGCATTAATTCACCTAGATAGGCTACAACAAAGAGCCTGTCATGCATTCTTAGATACATCAGAATTAATATAGATGGATATTTATTAATGCAAGGGTACTTCGATCTGATTTTTAACGTAAATTTTTTATTCAAACAATTATAATAATAATAATAATAATAATAATAATAATAATAAAGTTTATTTACGAAATTACATTTAAAATTACAATTTGCTATGCTAATTGTGTAATGTACAATTATAGTATAAGTAATAAGTAAAATATAAGAAATAAAATGTAAATAAACAAACGTATTATAAGGTAACTATAATCACCGTAAATAAACAGTAATCACTGAAGCAGTAGCGGTAGTACTGCTTGTTTGTGATGAGTTTATTCCATGTGACATATATACATACATATACACACATATCACACAACATACATTGATCAGATTACCTAAATAACACAAATATTTCATTTAGATACACAATATCATTTAGGATTTTTTTTTTTTTTTTTTAATAAAACGATTAGGTTGATTTTCTTTTTGTTTTAAAAACTATTTGAATTTATTAAATTGCTGAACCGAGATCTATCAGTCTCAAGAATCCATTTTTTTTATTTTTACTTTATATGTGTTTAAACTGTCTATATTTCTAATTATTTCAGGTAAGTTACTGTATAATTTATGCCCGATGTAATCACAGCTATGCTGACCTATGGTTTTTTCACATCTGGGTACGTTAACATTACTTGCCTTATGTCTTGTTTCATATCTGTGATTAACCGGCTCTAACTGAATTTTTTGTTTTTTTATGTTAATTAATATATTAAGGCAGAATAATTGTCTGATGTCATATAATTGACTTTCTTTAAATAATGAGTCACTAGGGTATCTAATATTTCTGTTGTATATGATTCTCATAATCCATTTTTGCATTGTATTTAAGTGTTTTAGGTGACATTCATTTACCCCTCCCCAGCCTAAAATGCCATATGAAAGTTGAGATTGTACGAGTGCATAATATAGCACTTTGAGGTGAGACATATCTAAATACTGTTTTAAATATTTGAACCGTGGTAATAGGCCTCTAATTTTTTTAATAATATTTTGTACTTGTAGGTCCCACCGCAAATGTCGATCCACTATTATACCCAAATATTTTATGGAATCAGCTTCCGAAATTTGTGTTGCTGCGTCAATAGTTATGGGGCCCATATTTGGCAAGTTAGTTGCATATGAGGTGAAGGATAAATACTTTGTCTTATCACAGTTTAATGTAAGTTTATTATGTTGGAACCAATCTCTTGTAATTCTAAAATCGACTTCTACACGTGCTTTTAAATTTTCCCAAGAATTCGCTTGATATAATATTGCTGTGTCGTCAGCAAAACTAAGAACTGTACCCGCCGTTTTCAAGGTGAGCAGGCTATTTATATATATTGTAAACAGTAACGGACCTAATACTGTGCCCTGGGGAACGCCGTATGTAACAGTTCTCAGGTCGCTGACGACGCTATCGATTTTAACAAATTGCTGCCTATCTGATATATAGCTTTTTAAGATATTATGTATTTTACCCCTCAACCCATAACATTTCAACTTTTCCAATAACATTTCATGGCAGACAGTGTCAAATGCCTTCGAGAGATCAACGAAGATGCATATTGTTGGTATTTTTTTGTCTAATGCATTATATAAATATGAGGTTAAACAATATATTGCATCTTCAGTTGATCTCCCCTCTCTAAACCCATATTGTTGTTCAGAAAGTATCTTATATTTATTTATAAAACTAACAATTCTAACTTTTAGGACTTTTTCTATAATCTTAGCAATGTTTGATATTAGAGAGATAGGCCGATAGTTAATGATTTTCGATTTGTCACCGCTTTTATAGAGAGGCTTTATGACACCAATTTTCAAAGACTTTGGAAAACACTCTGTATCAAAACACGTGTTTACTAGGTACGTTAGTGGCGCAGCTATCTCATTCGAAATTTCTTTTAATGTTTCTGCGCGTATATCATCGTTTCCTGGTGATTTTTTTACTTTTAGCTGTTTTATTATATTTTGAATCTCGGTTTCATTAGTATGGTATAAATACATTGTGCTTTCCAAAGCCTCAAGAGTTTCAGCGAAGTTGTCTGCTGTCATTATTTTACTGGCGTATTTTTCTCCTAAATCACTATAGTAATTATTAAAGCCATTGGATATTTCAAATTTGTCGGTTATTGTTTCTCCATTCTCCAACTTAATTTTTTCTATTTTTGTTGTAGGTGTGGCTTTACTACAGATGTCGTTTACACATTCCCAGAGACACTTAGAAGAATTTCTATTTTTATTAATGAGAGTTTTAAAATAATCTTTTTTTGATTTTTGTATTAAGCGGCTTAACATATTTTTATACTTTTTGTAATTTTCGTTCAATAATGTATCATTAGGGTTAACTGTTAGCTTTTTATATAGGTCATTCTTTATATTTATAGATTTTAATAAGGCAGGTGTTACCCATGGTTTTTTAATGAAATTTTTGTTGTTTAATTTTATTTTTGTTGTATTCTTGTCAATGTAAAATTTCAAACGACCAATAAATATTTCTGCGATTAAATCTGCATTCTTTTCACTATAAATACAATGCCAGCGTTCTTTTTTTAAATCATTTTTTAAATTACTGTAGTTAATATATTTCTTATACCTAAGTTGAATATTTCCTTCAGTTTTTATAACACTATCAAACATAATAGCTATCGGGTAATGATCTGTAATATCATAACAAAAAATAAACGATTTTATATCATCTTTCTTGCTATGAATATCGCTCTTTACGAAGAAGTGATCTAAGCAGGTTCTACTTGCAGAACGTGTATAATTATTTATATAGGACGTAAATCCATATGAATATAATATGTTTTTATATTCTTCTGTGTAATCTATATCGTCCAAAAGATCTATATTGATATCCCCTGTTATTATATGCATATCTGTCTTTTCTTGTTTATCTAAATATTTAAGTAATTCGAGGTTAAACATTTTTGGGCAAGTACTGGGGGATCTGTAAATACTAGTGATTATCATTTTTTTGTGATTATAAGAAATATTGAGTTTTGAAACTTTTATTTCACCCATATTAACAGTTGTGTGTGTATAGTTAATGCCATTCTTTACAAATACGACAACTCCGTCATTTTTATTTAAGTTTCCCTCATTGTATAGTATATTATAGCCTTTCATAGAAAAAATACTTATATCATGAATTTGATGAGTTTCCGTGAGTACAATTATTTCAAATTTATTTGTGAAATAACTCAAAAATATGGACAGTTCGTCAATATTTCTATAAATACTACGAACGTTAATATGAAAAATTTTAAAATTATTTTTTAATTCCAAATATTTTTTGTTAAAATAGTACACATTATCAATTGTATTAGTATTTATGGACTGACTTTGGTATTCGCGTATGTATGGATCCATTTTTTCTTTTTTTTTTAATTTTTATTTCATAAATTCAATATGTATAAACAAAAAGAAAGTTTACAAACATTTAAATAATCAATTAAACTATGATTTTTTCAAAATAGCATTATTTGGTTCTCAATTGATAATTTCCTGATGAGCTTCCAGTTCGAGTTCGGGGTTTTGCCGTATTAGTTTTATTATCTTGTACGTTGCGTATTTCCTGTGGTGTAGTCGGCTCTTGTACTTTATTTAACAGCTTCTGTTGTGGTTTAATAGTGTTTGAGGTGTTATTAAAACAATCTAATGATGAAGGAGTACTAGGTGTGGAGGAGCTTTTTGGAACTAATTTCAGTGTGGAACCGGTGCTATCTTCTTCGCCTATGTCTTGTTGGTCTCTAAGTTTTAGTTCATCTGCTGTGAATTTTTCATCGCCCACATACAAGATATTATTTTTTATCCTTGCTGTTAATTTTTTATTTCTGGCATTTATCATATGCCTCTTTAATATAACATAATCCTCCCTATCTTTGTGAATCAAATCGCTACTAATTCCAATGTTCGTGTTTTTTAATTTATATGCATTTTTGAGTATATCTTGTTTCAACATATACGAAGTTAATTCAACAGCTATTGGTTTCGGTTCAGATTTTCCAAATCTATAAGTATTATTGATTTGATTTAGTGCGATATCTACATCAATTCTATCAAATATTGTTTTAACTTTACTTATCACCACTTCATTTTCTTCCTGTGGCAGTCCAAAGATGATAACGTTGTTCTTTTTAAACTTCCTTTCTATAGCTTTTATCTTCTCTTTTAGATGTTTATTTTCCTCCTCTAGTTTGATCACCTTTTCTTCAGCCTTATTGACAATTGATGTTAGATTAATTATGGAGCTTTGAATTTCTACTTTTTGCTGTCTAGTCTCTAATATTATGTATTTGAGCAGATCTTTACTTGATAAATTTTCTGGGATCTCATCTAAATTCATCATTTATTTATGTCCTTGATAAGTGAACTATATAGCTTCAAAATAGTTTCAGTTAGACGTACTTAGTATGTATTTATGGATATTTGCAGTGTATGGCTTCCTTTATTTTATTTTGGAACTTGGTATAGTTTTTTGTGAGATAATTATCAGTATGATGTGTTGATAATGTATTCTTATAATTGGTTTTGTCACTATTACTGCTAAGTTTTATATGTTCCAGATATTGTGGTATATAAGAATTGTTGTACTTACAGTTATTCAATTAATGGTTAAAAAATCTGCATTTAATTTGGTCTCTAAAAGTACAATTTTTTGAAATCACTTGCACAGTTCACAACTATCTATACAACCTCTTAGGCAGACCACACATTCTTTTATATAGTTTAATTGAGCATGTTCTGGAAGTTAAATGGTAATTAGTCAACTGTTATATTAAAATATGGAAAATTAAGGCTGTTTACATAATATTTATAAAATTAGACATGGGCAGTATATGAAGATTTATCCATAAAATAAATATAAAATTCAAATTTTTAAAATTTTTTAACATTCAAGAATAACATTCAATATTAATATTTTTGTTATTTAATATCTATAGAACAGGATCTTATATGTAGGTGAATACGTTATATATAACCTACCCCCTACAAAATAAAAATCAACCTACCAAAATATCAATACCAAAAAGATTTTTTTACAGTCAGAATTGACGGGTAGATCGATAACATCGTTCAATGAGTGTGCAGGCTTAACTCTGTCCAAAGCTACAGTAAAGTTTTTTCCACCTTTAAGGACTGTTATAATTTTGTTAGTTCTAGAAATTACTCGAAAAAGTCCTTCGTACCAAGGGGATAAAGTTGGTTTAAGTGTATTTTTTCGAATGAAAACAAATTTACAATTTTTTATGTGAGGATTAACAAAAGTATTTTGAAAATGGTTCTTTAGGATTTGTGAATTGTAAGTTATTGGAATAGTTTTGTAATTTGTTAATAAATAAAGGTACTTTAGTATCAGAATGTGATTTAATAAATATATTCACCAGGGAGACGTGAAGTTTGGCCATAAACAAGTTCTGCAGATGAACAAAGTAAATCGTCTTTAGGCATTGCTCGTAAATCTAATAAAATAATTGGTAGTTCGTCAAGCCAATGAACGGAGTTAGCTCTGGCGATTAATGTAATTTTAAAGGTTCTATGGAATCTTTCAACCATACCATTACTCTGTGGATGGTATGAAGTTGTGTGAATTCGATGAAAACCTAAACATTTTGAAAATTCACGAAAAAGATTTGATTCGAACTGATATTACTATTACCAATATCCGATGTCATAGCTCATATTTATTTCGGTAATTGAATCATATATTGGAGTGCACTTATACGAAAAAGTAAGTTATTATTACCATCGATTAAATCTGAATGGATTTACCTAAAACGTTTTTTTCATATTTTTCAATAATGGAATAACTTTTTTCTTTGAACTTCAAAAAACCATTCTTCTTATGAAAAATTATTTAGAAAATTTTATAGCTTGAAACATTTCGGTTATATTCATCCAGTAAATAAGTAGGTACGTACGTATGTGCATACGTACAGATCAACTGACAAAGACCCATGGCGATTTTCAATAGCAATTTTAGAATTTAATAAAAGTTCAAATCAACCTGAAAATGGTATCATTTTTTAGAACAGCGTCTTCCCTTTAAGTGAGTAAATATAATTTTATCAGCGAAACTGAGTGTTGGCTCGCTGGGAGAGCCTGATACTGATATTTCTTCTTCCTCTTAGCAGAATCTGCATGTTGCATCCTCTATCAGGCCCATTAGAATCATATGTCTATTAAACCTACAATGTCCAGTTAGAAGACCTACCACTATTAATAGCCTTTCTATTTCGGCATAGTAGGTCTTCCGTGAATTTTTAATGGATGTTCGTATGCGTGACTTAGTCACACCACAAAAAGGTTCGGGTCCTACTAGGACCTTAGATGCGCCTTCCTGGGTCAGTTCATCAGCCTTCTCATTTCCCCTGTGTCCCTCTTATCCTGCTACCCATGCCACGGTCACTTTGTTCTGACTTCCTAGGTATGTAAGGGCATTTATACAATCCCATACTAGTCTTGAATCGACCTGCACAGAATCGAGTGCCTTTAGCACTGCTTGGCTGTTCTATTATTATAAGACAGATGTTTACTATTACTATCACAAGCAGGTATATGAATACCTACCAATATATTCTTATTAGGGTTAGGTTTAAGTAGAGTAGCTTCGGCTAGACTTCGCCCTATGTATTGTATTAATGTATAATACTGAAATAAAGGCAATTTATTATTACATGGAAATCAACAGACTCACAATATACCTGCTGCAAAAGGATCGTTACATAGTAAATAATTAGAAAATTTGAAGGCCGCCCCACCTAGTTCAACAAAATGTGCAACGCCTATTTTGTATAGAATTTTCTGACCTGTAATTATGTGTATTAGTATATAGTTTTGTCGTAAATTTAACGGGAAAGTTGGAAATCGCAAAAACATATTTTCGTGACTCTATTTTCAATGGTATACGGTATACGCTAAACGTTAGCTAATATGTAAATCGATTCTGATCCCAACGATAATTCTGATAAGATTGCATAGTCCATAAAATCCTTTAGTTTAGTACCGCAAGCTTAAAATGTATTACTAAACTATAAAGTGCGGTAGTAACAATAAAAAATAAAACGGGATTATGATACTATAGTGCCGTTTGATTGCTTTCTCTATCTTTATTACCGTTTAATAATCCAAACGGGCGACAAACCAGCGAAGTAAATTAAGTTATAAAATACTAAGGCAAATTAGTTCAATAAAAAAAACTTTTACTATCAG
The DNA here is from genome assembly GCA_936432065.2 of Rutpela maculata. Lineage (NCBI taxonomy): Eukaryota > Metazoa > Arthropoda > Insecta > Coleoptera > Cerambycidae > Rutpela > Rutpela maculata. Next base: position 177,446,718 of record OW386288.2, read on the forward strand.
CGAGGAATTCAACATTTATAAAGCATAAAACAAGCCTATCTGTGGGTATAAATGTGTATCGGTTGAGAGTACTTGCTAACTTTTTTAGGTTTAAAATTTTGAATTAAAAGTTGTGAAATATATACCTATATTGCGCTGGGTAGTAGGGTGGTGGGGGAATTTTTTTTCTAAAATTGAAAACCCATGTATTCATAAAAGTGTTGTCTTAATGAGGGAAGATAGCTGTATTATTTTTGAAAATTTTTCTTTATGTTCACTATCAATTAGGGACAGATGAATGGTTTTATTAAATACTAATATGCTGGACATTACGCGTGTACTCCATGCTCTGACTTGGCCTTACCTGAAGGTGATTTATAGATCAGTTGCAATCATCTCCACTTGATGCTAATATGGTTGTCGAAGTACAAGTCGAGTGTTTTAATGTTTTTGAAACAATTTCAGTCCCAATGTCCTATCAATGGATTATGCTCGAAATGGTTAATTATACAAAAACAAAAGTGCAAAATAATACATGTAAATTATTATATTGACACAGTTAATCGAAATTAATTCAGAAAGTAATACTTTCTAACAATGCAATTAATAGAAAAAAATTTTTTACTAGTATTATATTTTCATTCAGGTGATTATGCTACCGCCCCTAGATGCATTAATTATTATTTTATATAAAGGTAAATAACAATGCACAACTTTAATTAAAATGAAAATAGTAAATGCGCCTGTGATTGAACCCGATGTTCGATATTCAAAGGCTTACAGATGTAAATAAATATTACGTACCCAGTAAAAGCAAAATAATTATGCCGCTGCATGGAAAATATTACAATCTACTAAAAGCTAACATTTTGACTATAATTGAAATCAGACTGTGAGAAAAAATTGATTTGAAATGAAAATTTTAGGAATTATTTACTGCTCCTAATAAATGTACTAAATATAGTTTTATTAATTACATTTCAAAATATACTAACAAAAAACTCAATAAAACACATTCGGACACAAAAGTAAAAAATAATTTTCTTTGTCAGATTACAAGTTAAGGATTCATACAACACATCGCTAACAATTGGCCTACTACGGGCTACTTGTTTTCAACATTTAACATTCCCAGAACACTATCTCATGAATTTCCCTGTTCAGATTTTTCACATTCTTCTATTATATTCCCTGAGTTATGTAGTTATGTAGTAACTGTGAACCCCCAAAAAACTGTAAAAGTACCCTTCATCAGAAAAAGGAAGCTGAACAATTTAGTGCCGCCTTCCATAGCAGGTGAAACTATTCAATTTGCGGGGGAAGTGAAATATCTAGGTGTTACATTAGACAAATCACTCAACTGGAACTTCCATCTGGAAAAGGTAACCCACAAAGCACGACTCTCCTTGTGAACATGTCGCAGAATTTGTGAAAAGTCCTGGGGCATAAGTCCCCAACAAATATACTGGATATACGTTACGGTCATAAGACGAATGGTAGCGTATGCCTCCATAGTTTGGTGGTCGAACGGGCTACAACAAACGACCAAAGCCAAACTCTCTGGTCTACAGAGACAAGCATGCCTGGCGATAACTGGTGCAATAAGTACCACACCGTCAGTTGCTCTGGAAATCCTCCTGGATCTACCCTCTCTCCACATCTACTTGGAGAGAGGACAGGTGAGCAACTTACAAACTTCAACAAGCGGTAAACAATATGCCGCAGGCTAGCATCATGGAACGCAACAGGCTGTCAGATGACATGGAGTGCCATGACATCCTGGGAATGCTTTCAGATGTGATGCCTACCGTGACCAACTATGAACTGCCCTTTATCGTCCTTTTTCCTGGAAGAGACGAATGGGATCGGAACAAAACTGATCTGCAAAGAGCAGACATCTGTTGGTTTACAGACGGCTCCAAAACTCCTGAGGGAGTTGTAGTTGGAGCATACAGTCGCAACCCAAAGGTAAGAATCACTTCGAGCCTGGGTAACTATGCGACTGTCTTTCAGGCAGAAGTTCATACCATTGAACTGTGTACAAGAAGGCTTGAAGCAATATACGGAGAGAGTGCAAATTAATTAGTTTCAAATATAAAAACTTTGTTAGACTCATTTTGGATTGGATTGGAAAAGCAATGCCATATGTGATTTTTTTTGTAAATTTATGGAGAAATTTAAAGCTACAAATAATTCGAATTAATGTAATTATCTGGCAGAGAAGACGAAGATTTTCATGAGTAGAGAATCGAATGATTTAGAATTTTAAGCCTGTTATTATACTCTTCGCAAAAACGAAGAGTATATTGTATTTGATCGGCACATTTCTAAAATCGTAAATAAAGCTCGTAGAGAAAAAATTTTCATATCATTGTGTTAGTGAACAAATTCTGAACAACTTTCAAAATGTCCGTCTGTCCGTCCGTCCGTCCGTCTGTTCGTCCGACACGTTTCTTGTAAGCACGATAACTCAAGAAAGAAAAATTAGATTGTACTGAAATTTGGACAGTAAGTTAGTGTTGGCTAGAGGAAGAACCCTATTGTTTTTTAATAAAATCGATCAGAAAATAAAAATGTTATTAATGATTTAAATTTGAAAAAAAAAATTTTGTTTTTTATGTTTTTGTAATTGAATAGAAATCTGGTGAAATGATATTTCATTTTAATATTTAAATATTTTTATATTTTACAAATATACATTTTATAATGTAATATACAACCGTGGAAATATAATTTTAGCTCGTCTCTTATAATGTAAAAATTTACGTTTTTTAACGTGTTAAATGGTGGAGTAGTTCTTTCGCTTTTGACTCGGAATCCAAGGGTCCCGGGTTCGAAACCCAAATGGGGTATGGTACAGTTTATTTTATTTTTACTTTATTTTACACTGAGTGTTTTACCAACTAAGTTCGTATTATAAAATTAAAAATGTCTAAAACTATTTATATACAACTGCGAAGAGTATCCTATAGAATGTGTAACAATTATATATAAAATTCAGTGAACAGGCGAAGAGTACGTTTTTAGCTTGTTTTTATTATATTGCTCTTATTATTTTAACGATGTATTTGCAGAATTTCAAACATATTCTATTTTGACAAACCTTGTTTCAAATAGTTTTTTCAAAATGCGCCTTAGCCAGTCTGTTGCTCCAAAATGCTTCTTATCCAAATTCATTTGCAAATTTTTGAGAATAGAGAGCACAAATGATTTAAAAGACTTGTGTTCTTCTGAACTATTAATAATAATATTTTATGGCATAATGTAACTAGGAACATAAATATGTTTTTTCAATTTCCTGTAACTTGTATCTAGTCGATGAGGTGCATTTTGAAATGACCCTCTTCAATTCATACATGCAAAAGTAAAAACCATTGCTTAAGGTGTCACTATTTCCACTTTCAGATTTCCTCTCAAAGTCTCTTACAAAGACAAAAATTTTAATACTATTTTTGTACTCTACTATACTATGTGGAAATAATTGTTCCTAGAACTGTAATAATAACACAGCTGTACAGAAAAAAGGTCTTATTCTAAGGTTTTCTGAAGTATTTTGATACACTGAAGCCGATTTTGGGCACAAAAAAATGACTATCGTATCAGTTTCTCTCTATCATCCCCTAAAAAAGGGCAAAAATTGTTTTGTTCTAAGGTTTTGACCCAACTCTTCTGAAGTAGTTTGATGTGCTGAAATCAATTTTGGCCACAAAATAATTTTTAGGGGGTGAGGGAAACTGACAAGATAGAAAATCTTTTTGAGTCCAAAATTTGCACAGCGCGTCAAAACACGTCAGGAAAATTAGATTAAAACCTTAGGACAAGATCTTTTTTTCCTTTTCAGAGGATAAAAGCGGTTGGTAGAGGGAAACTGACACGACAGAATTTTTTTCCTTAAAAGCCTGTCGGTCGCTCGCGAGAAGCTCAGACAGGCATTAATTTTGCTTGACATATGTTGTAAGTACTTAATTAAGAATTTTTTTTCTATTCACGCGAAAAGCTTTTAAGGCTATTAATTCAACATAACTTATTTTTTTCGTTTTAGTACACCTAAATAATAATAAAGGCTTGTTTTTGAAAAGTTTTTTTTACACTTAATTTTAGTTTTAAATTTTTAGCTACGTCTTAACTTCTTCTTTTGGCATCATAACCCAGGGTGGGTCTTTGCCTCTTCGGATATTTTCCTCCATTCTGTTCTCTCTTGAGTTTTTCTTCTCCAGTTTCTAATATTCATAGTTCTCATGTCATCTTCTACATCATCTATCCATCTCATCCTAGGTCTTCCTTTTCTTCGTCTTCCTTCAGGTTTCCACTCATATATTTTCTTAGTTACTCTCGAGTCTTCCATTCTGTTGACATATTCCAGCCTTTTTATGACTTTTTATGTATTTAATGATGTCGCTCCCTTTATTGATCTGATTCAGTTCAACATTCATGCGGATTCTCCATGTTCCATCAGCGTTCTGTACTGGCCCATATATCTTTCGCAGGATCTTTCTTTCGAATATTCGGAGTATTTCCTCGTCTCTTTTTGTCATGATCCAGGTCTCACATCCATAATTAAGGTTTTGTATATTTTTGTTTCCGTGTTTTTATCTAATAGTCTGCTTGTCATTAATTTTTTGGGGCGTAGTAACATCGATTTCCACTGACTATACGTACTTTGATTTCACTGCTGATGGAATTGGTTTGGTTGACTTCCGCTCCTAAGTATGTAAAGGTATCCACAGGTTCCAAGTTATAGTTTTCGATTTGGATGCCGTTATTATTGTTGGTTGGCGTTCTTTTCACTTCCATGTATTTTGTTTTATTTTCATAAATTACAAGTCCTCTTTTTTGGGACTCTTGATCAATTTGAGTGAACGTTTCCTCTAACTGGGTTTTATTTCTGCTGATAATAGCTACATCGTCTGCATAGGCACATATTTGAAATGATTTGATTCCAATATGACCTCTGTAATTGGTGTTTTTCATTTCACCTTCAAGAATCAAGTTGAAAAGCATGCTTGAAAGTTGATGATAATTCTCCATCTTCTCTAACATTTTTTATAAATGCGTCATATGAGACAATAAATAAAATAACTGGCCAAAACTCCACTACAAATTTTGCTGGAGATGTAAGAACAACTGAGATTCCTCACAGCATATTTCTTTCATATAACAGAGCAAGAAATACTTTTTATTATAAAACATAAATTAAAAAATAAACATTCAACTGGACCAGATGATATTTCCAGTATTTTAATTTAAAAAATTGCTGAGTTTATTGTTAAACCTCTAACTCACGTTATAAATGAATCTTTTACAGACGGAATATTTCCTTCTATATTAAAAACTGCTTTGGTCTCCCCAGTTTTTAAAAAAGGTGACACCCGTAATATGGAAAACTATCGACCAATATCTGTTCCTCCTGTAATCTCCAAAATATATGAATACGCAATGTTAAATCAGCTTCTTAAATTTTTTGAAGTAAACAACGTTTTAAATGATGGACAGCATGGTTTCCGTTCTGGACACTCAACTGTTACTGCAATTCACTCTCTTTATGAACAAATTTTAGAGGCAGTTGAGGCGGGCGAAAGTCCGACTGGGATCTTCTGTGACCTCAGTCGAGCATTTGACTGCGTTCAGCATGACCTATTACTTAAAAAACTATTCGAATATGGAATAAGAGGTAAATCATATGTATTGTCCCGTACAGATAAATTGGTTACTTTTGTTAAAGGAACTAAAGTCGTCACGGTAAATATTGACAGAATTAAACCGGCATATTTACTAACTGACAAATGTGACGTCTCTACACCCGTAATTAAAAAAGTAGCTTTGCCATCGATACATTGGTTGATTGATTGTTTTTCTGACGGGGGGTAAGTGTAGCGATTCACTCACTCCAGTAAAGAAGATCCAACTTACTATCTACTAGAGACCCAAATGGTAACCAAGAAGAAAGAACCAAAAACAGAAAACATAATATAATAATATAATAATATTTTATACACAAAAGATTATGTATATACCTTTCTCGAGATTTTAATTAATATACCAATTGAAACTAATATTTATTTTAATTTATATGGGTAAATAGGAGTCCATAAAACCCATATTTGCCTCCTATCTTAGTGATAGAAAACAGATGGTAAAAATACAGTATACAGAGCAAAATCAAAAATCTTTTTATACATCAAACATTCTAGATAATAAAATTGGAGTGCCGCAAGGTTCTGTTTTGGGACCTATACTGTTTATCATTTATATTAATGAACTTCCAGATATACTTACTGAGGCCTTTGTTTCATTATACGCTGATGACGCCACTCTTCTTCTCTCTGATAGATCTCCCGTTATACTTCATAATACACTTAATACTACTGTCACCCACTTATGTAGTTGGTTTAGTAGTCACTCATTATTTTTTAATGCTTCTAAAACAAATTATATGACGTTTCATATGCGTCAAAATAATAATATTACTTCTACCCTAGATATTAAAATCAATAACGTGAATATTGAGGAAAGAAATTGCATAACGTTTCTTGGCATAGTTTTTGACAATACACTTACATTTAGTAATCACTGTAGCAAATTAGTTAGTAACTCTAAATGTTTTCAAATTAGGACGTTGAAAAGTGTTTTGGACACGTCTGGTTTATTAATATTTTATTTTTGAAAAATTCAATCTAGATTAGCTTATGGCATTACTTTAGGGGAGGCTCCTCTAGTGTTCAAGAAGTATTTATTGCGCAAAAACGCATTATAATATGTATAGCGGGTGTACCACCAATTCATTCATGTCGTAATCTGTTTAAACAATATAAAATTCTTCCCCTTCCGTGCCTATACATTCTAGAATTGTTATTATATGTATACAAAAACCAAGGTAAAATTGATAAAAATGAAATGATTAATTTTCATAATACACGTCACAAAAAAAAATTCATATACCAAATAAACGTTTAAATATATCATTAAAAGCACATGATATCCTCGGACTGAGATTATGTAATAATCTACCAGAAACCTATAAAACTTAAATAATGTACATTTGTTTAGGAAACATATTAAAGAATATCTTTTAAATATGTGTGCATACTCTGTCTGTTCAAGAATATTTTAAATGGGATAATATTTGTTGATAAGTGACCTGCCTGTATTTTATTATTTTAATATTTTAATATGTGATTATTTGAACAATTCTCGTGTACACTTTAGCTTAATGTATATAAGTATGTACCTATTTATTTTATTTATTATACATTTCCATATTGTTATATATGTACATATATATTTTTTGACTGATTGTTTTATTATATGTATTTATCTATTCTTATATTGATAAAATATTGTCATATGTGTGCATGTGTGTCTATTGTATATATATGCGATTTAACATGTTATTATGTGCACGCGTATATATTTAATTTATACAAGTACACACTCTGGTACTGTTATTTTATTGTACAAATTTGACTTATCCTATAGCACACTGTATTGCTCTTACTGGATCAATAAAATATTCTATTCTATTCTTCTATTCAACAGCCGCCTTTGATCTGTCTAATGTCATCTTTATCAACCTTATATACTTATCGGGTATTCCTAGGATACGAATATCTTGGAACATTTGTTCGCGTTTGACACTGTCAAATGCTCGTTTAAAGTGTATGTATATATTATAAAGATCTATATCGTATTCGTAAGCTTTTTCTTGTATTTTTTTTTAATATAAATATATTTTCTGTTGTTGATCTATTCGGCCTGAACCCACATTGATAATCCCCTATTATGTCTTCGGAGTAGACTACCTACCTATTATAGATAATACCAGATAGTACCTTATGGATTGGCTGTATTATTCCCACAGTCCATTCTTCTGGCATTTGTTCCTGTGTCCATATTAAAGTTATTAAGTTATGAGTTCGTCTCCATAGTTCTTCCTTATCAGCTCTACCGTAATTCCGTCCACACCGGGTGCTTTGTGGTTTTTCAGTTTTCTAATTACGTATTCTACCTCTTCGAAAGTGGGGTTCTGAATATTGAGTTCTGCTGTATGGTAGTGTACTGTCTCGTTTTTATTATTATCTATACATAATTTCTCTTTAAAGTATTCTCTCCACCTATTTATTATTTCCTGTTTCTCTGTTAGTATCTCTCCTTGTTTATTTTTGCATGCCGTTAATTTTGGTCTAAATACCTGTGTGCTGTCTTTTATGCTTTTGTACAACTTTCTGTTCTCTTTCATATTATTGTGTTCTGGTATATCCTTCACTTTCGCCTTTATTGCTTCTCTCTTCTTTTTTCTACATATTCTATTGGCTTTTATTCGTTTTTCGTTGTATAGTTCTCTATTATTTCTAGTGTTTCTTTGCAGTTGCTTTAGTCTTGCCTTGCCTGTCTTTTTTCTTCTACTGCTTTTCGACATTCATCATCATACCACTCTGCGTTTCTTTGTTTTTTAGTCTCTCCAATAACTTCTCTTGCTGTGTCTGTTATGGTATTTTTCAGTTGGTTCCATTCACTTTCTATATTGTTGCTTTCCATATGTTCTTCCGATCTTATCCGTATGTTTGTTTGGTATTGTTCTTTCTTTGTTGGGCTTCTGAACTTATCTATATTCCATTTTTTGCAGCGTACATTTTTTCCCCTTGCTATCACTGCAATCTTTTGCCTCAGTCTGGCTCCTACGAAGAAATGGTCCGAGTCCAAGTTCACCCCGCGAAACGTTCGGGCATTGTATATGTCAGTTGCCCATCTTTTTTATATGAAGATGTGGTCTATATGATTTGCAATGTTTGTTCCTGGGATCTACGTCTTAGCTATTATATATTAATTGCGTCATCCTTACTTAAAATAATACCGGATCTTTCGCCATTTATTAGAATGCCACGTTTGAGTGCTTACACTATGCGATCAAATTATGGTGTTAAAACTAATAAACACACTTTTTGCCATATTATGTGTTGTCACCAGAACTACACCTGTATGCAAAATTCCAGCTCAACTGGACGTCGTTAAGTGATTCAAAATTGACTTGCCAGATTTGAACCAAACATACTAACATATAAAGCAAGTTAAATAAAAGCTTGTAAAAATGTATGAGCTACACATACCAAATAAATATCGTATTTCGCCTATGAGACATTTAGAGAGCCACAGTTCAATATCATCTAAAACCTTAATCTCACACTAGCAATGAAAAGTTTCATATAAGTCAGGAAACCTTTGAACTAAATCTATGTATGCCTAGATAGCTTTGTATTTTATTTTAAACTTTATACTCAAGCAATAGATTGAGATTCCAACTTCTATATTGTTGGTGTGTGACTCCCGTATTGCCAGTTGCAATTTAATATACTCTCTGAAATGAGTCCTTACTGAATTACGTAATATCAGAGGGACTGTCTGAGGAAAGGAATCTCTGTATTTATTAATTTGAATACTCATTCACGTAAAAGAACCCTCACAAAGAGAACGTAGCAGCTGAAAAGTTAAGTGTATTAAATTATGAAATGTAGAAATATCTCGCATATTATCACAACTCTGATATTTTAAAAGTGAGTCTCTGATTTTTAAAATTATTTTTCTTGCTCTTAATGTATACATTTATACGTCTTGATCTTTATATAAACGCATTCGTTTAAATATCAGCTGTGTCAAAAAATACGTGAAATTGATAAAATCGAATCAACCTGGGTATGGTATCTCAAAAATACATACATAAAATGTTTTCAGTTGAGAGCTTTCCGAGTGAAATAATGTGATGCTCTAAGTCCAATTTATTAGTTAATGGTCGATTTAACGCAATAATATTTACTATTTTTTACTGTACAAACACTAACCAATATTTAACCAGATTGGACATATCCAAGAAAAAATCATTTAATAATTTGCTAGATTTACTAATTAGTAGGCATTCTTTATAGTTCTATACTCAAAAGTGAAAAATGAAATCCTCATAGGATGACTTATTACATCGTCCGTCCAATTGTCTGTCACGGAGGATTATGTCCGAAACTGCTCAGTAAACAGTACCTCGTATAAAATATGTGAAACGTACGTTCTAGTGGTATGAAAATTATTATACGTTTATGATGTTCCACGTTATGACATTGCATTTTTATTATATTTATGATCTACTAAATTTCCACTAAAGGTAGAAAATCTTGATTTAAAAGACATTTTAAAGAAACTGTCAATATAGTTACGTGCAAATACGTTAAATCAACAATTAGAAAAACTTCATATTGCGATGTTTATCTATTATTTGTATGAAATATATTGGTCATAAATCACTAATAAACATATTTCTTGTACTTTTATTTTGGCAATATCATTAACTTAAATTTTACTACAAGTTTTTATCTTTGGCATAAAATATATAATTCATTATCTATAAGAGTCCAATGAACATCAGAACGTATAAAATGCGTGAAATATGTGTTCCAGTGGTCCAAGTTTATATAGCATATTTATTTATTTATTTATATATTTATTTACATACACGAACCCTACAGAATTTGCATTCCATTTACAGGGCTGGGATAATACAAATTGTTTACAAATAAGGCTTACAGACGTAAGCTTATAATATATGTAAAATATAACAGAAGTACAATTATTATATTATGTATAACCTAAATTACTATAACCTAGCACTAAACAGATACTGCTCTAACTAATAATCATTATTACTAAATTATTATAATTATATATAAACATAAGCTACGAGAAACTTAATTTAATTTGGCTTAATCGAGTGTTGAAAATGTCAACATCATTTTCTATGGTTTGGTAATTTCGGCAGATATTATATAGTGGGGAAAACATTAAGGTATTCGTGTGGGTATTAGGAAGGTAAAACAGTGACGTAGATCTAGTTGGCCTGGTAGGTGCTCTAAAGTTGATTTGTTCAAGTAATTCTGGACAGTCAATCATGTTGTTTAGAAGCTTGTATAAGAATATTACGCTTTGCATCTCTCTACGCTGCTTCATAGAGCTGTGCATAAAACGATTCAGTAGTGAGGAATGGTCATATCCTATAGGCGGATACTGGTGATCGTTTGTAAATGCCAAGAATTTTAAAAATCGCCTTTGAATTCCTTCAATATTGTTACTCTGAGCATGGTAGTGAGGGTTCCATACTACGCTTGCGTATTCTAGTCTAGGTCGTACCAGGGTATTATATAATGTTTTTAAGGTATCTATGTTTTGAAAATCACGAGCGTTGCGTATTATAAAACCTAGCATTTTAAATGATGATGTCACTATGTTACTGGTGTGTTCTCTAAAGGATAATTGCGAGTCAAATGTTACACCTAGGTCTTTAAGACTGTCTTGGTGTGTCAGATTAACACTATTAATAGTATAATCAAATTGCAATTTGTTTAGTTTTCTTCTGAACGAGACTACATTACATTTATTTATGTTTAGAGATAGTTTAAATTTATCGCACCATTCGTGAATTAAGTTTAAATCCGCCTGTAGCTTATTGCAATCCGATAAACTATTGACCCTGAAATATATTTTCAAGTCGTCTGCATATAAGAGAGATGGACAATGGAGGTCAATGACGATGTCGTTTATGAATATAACACCGACCCTTGAGGAACGCCTGACTGAGATATAAACTCGATAGACCTATGACCCTGATATTGCACAAACTGGCTTCTATTTAGAAGATAGGATTCAAAAAAGTTTATTAACTTAAAGTTAAATTCAAAAGAACACCATGGTCGAGCCTATCAAAAGCTTTAGAAAAATCCATGTAAATGACATCGACTTGACCACCGCTGTCCATAGTTTCGGCTAAGTATTGTGTTATGCAAAGTAAGTTTGTCGTTGTTGATCTCTGTGAGACGAAACCGTGTTGGTTGTTGCTTATGCTCCGATGAACTTGCGGATATAGTGTGCTGTGCAGGACAATTTCAAATAACTTACTAAAATTATTTATAATTGGATGACGTTAACGGATAAGGAACCAAGCGCCAAAAGTAAATAAATGACTATTATGCCTATAATGTTTCATAGAGATCACCATAATTAATTTCGTTGAGTTGTTAAAAATCGATATTTTTGGCACATGTTCTCGGTTATCACTGGAATTGTTATATTAATATTATCGCCAAAATCTGTAGAGAAGTTTATATTCCGGCTTGAAGGGATATACGCTGAGCTAAAAAAGTCAGCAAATGAATTGGTTATGTCTTCAGGATTGTCCACTATTTTGTTATTATTAGTGAAGGCACTGTACTTCTTTTTATTGTTGACGTATGCCCAGAAGCTCTTTGGGTTGGAGGATAGGTTGTTTTCAGTTGACCGCAAGTAATTTTTGTAAGACACGTCGATGTCTCTTTTCACTTTACTCCTCAAAAATTTAAAGTTTTCGAGATCGGCAGGATTATTAGTTTTTTTATAAAGACGCAAAGCCGCTTCTTTATGTCTTATGTCAGTAATAACATTTTTGGTGAACCATGGAGGAAATTTTTTTTTAGATGTCTTTTTCGTTGGTACAAATTTTGATATGCTATTATTGAAAGTATAGTACAAGTAATCTGCTGCCTCATTAACATCATGAATTTTATACATATCGTCCCAATCTGTGTTGTATAAATCTGCATAGAGTGATAGAAAGTCGGCTTTTTTAAAGTTGTATGTCATTGGGTGATTTTTAGGAAGTTTGTTTTGGCAAGAGTTAAAACTTAATTCGATATTTAGTGGTGGGTGATGCGCATCTTCTTTAATGACACAGGAGTCGGATTTTGTAACGACACATATTTTACTATAAAAAACTAGATCTAATAATTTATTGTTGGTATTGGTTGTACGATTAAATTGATTAAGATCAAAAAAATTAGCAAAGTTATTTAGCATATCACTTTATGATTTTATGTTTTTGTTATATTTATGAGCAAATAAAATTTCACTACAGGTAGAAAATTTTGATTTAAAAAACTTTTTAAATAAACTATCACACACGTTAAATTAATAATGAGCATAGACTCCATACATTTAGGTACTGTGTGTAATTATTTATATAAAATACGTTGATCATAAACTACTAAGTGGGACTTTTAACAAACACTAACACACTCTTGGAAGCAACAGGAAGGACAAGACGACAAATAATGAGAAACCTGGAGAAAAACAGAAGACAAGTCTATATTAGATGGCCTAAAGGCTGAAAATGAAATACTCAAGGAACTAAACTCAGAACTAAAACAAAAACATCTCTTATAGAAAGAAAAGTTGATGCAATCTGAAGGAAATATCTCAGTTAGTCAGACTATAAAAAAATCGTATATTGGAAATTCTAAAAGAACTAATATACAAGGACATTCAAGACAGTTTCGATTATTATATCAAAGCCAGTAACCGAATCAAACAGCTTCTAAACATACTTCTGAAACGTTTGTAAAATGTAATATACAGTTATAAAAATGCATGCCTATAATACCTTCAATTAAAAAAAAAGTCTATTTAATAGACGAACGGTATAGTAGTCTATGTAATAAAGCATTATTTGACGAATTTTTTAAAAATATTTCGTGCAACGAGATTACTTCCTCCCCCATTTTCGAGGGTGCTCAACACGATGGAAGTGGTGGGAGAAGTTTTTGAACGCCGCAACCCCCTGAAACGGCCAAAAACCACCTATTATGGGGATCCCTTTATGTTTTCATATTTCATATATAAACGGGTCGTTTGATTTGCATATATGAGCACATTAATGGTAAAAAGAACATGCGGATATATTCCCGGCACCTTCACCATATTAGACAAATCTGTATTTCTTCTTATACGACCACATTCAATGACTGTTAATGCCGAACAGAAAAGCTATGATCTAGCATATTAGACATATTTGCAATTATAAAAAAAAAATGAAACAATAAAATTCGATATTTTTATTGTTAATATTATGTATCAATTAAATTTGACATAAGTGTACATTTTTATATTAGAAAAATAAGGATCGTAAACATAAAAGAATGTACAAAATACTGCACCTCAAAAAAGGCAAAAATACCTGAAATTTTAGAAATCTTTTTATTAAATAACACCGTTAATATCTACTGAAGATGCAATACATACTTATCTAATCTCCTCTGTATTGACTATATACTTATATTAAAAATAAGGACATTTATAAAAAGATATTTACGCAAATAATTTATATGTTCCACTTAAATTGCGACGCTAGGTTCAAAAGCTTTAGAGCCTAAATGTTTTTTCAAGTTTGGTTTTATTACTGGAAACAATTTTACAGCATTTTGATGACGTCCTTATGCTTTCCCAGTATCTCAATTTTTAAAGCAAATCTGGGGATCTGTCAGTTTACTCAAGCTATAATTTAATAATCTGAAGCATTTTACGAGCCTTTAAAAATTCCCGTAATATTCATATTTTCTGCGAATAATAAAAAAATCAAGTTTAAATTGATTATAAGCTTTTATAACATAGAATGTAACAATCGGGAATAAAAAATACTTAACGTAGAACGGAAATTTCTTTTAATATTCAAGAAAATAGGGCTAAATTGAATTTAAGAATTCGTAATTTTTCAATCTAGCAGGATGGGAATTACGTACCTACATATGTGACGTACGCACAGTTCTAATATGCTACTTCGTCTCGATCTCCAAACATATCCTGAATCAGTAAAGAACACTTACACTTACACTACAACTTGCTCTTATTGGTTTCAGCAAACTTTAAGATTTGTACGTTTCTGCAGTTCGAAATAAATATGCGCTATTTTTTTTCATACATCGAGGAGAGTAGATTTTCTTAGAATTGTTGCAAATTTTTCATATGCCGTTTATACAATAATACCATAAAAGGTTAAGTAAGAATGAAATATCAATAATTATGTATGACTTCCGCTTGTCGACAGCTTGTCAGAAAGTGAAATAATAAACGAAACGACATAAAACAATCATTTCTCTTTGAAAAAAGTACGAAGCAAAAGTAAACTCGATCACTGTATCCACTCGGCGTTTCCCGCGACTTAACGAGGCACTTTCATCTTTATGGTTCACCCGCTAGGCCAAAAACGGCCCTTTTAACCAATTGCCGACGGACATACTACCGCTGATGACCGCCCTAACAAGAAATTGCTGCTTTTTCAGCCAAACACTGGTCTGATGTTGTATAGCTCGCACTGGCTCTCAACCAAGAGTTATTGGAACAATTACCCGAATTTGAAAGACCTAGTGAAAGAAAGGTTTATTTTGTATTAAAAGGTCTGTTCTGATATGTCCCGCTTTTCTTTGTTAACGTGATGGAAGGCTTGTAATACCTACTTTGCTCTAAATTCAGAGGCGGAAAAATGGCGCTGAATTATTGTTGTGAAATTGCCACTGTTATGGAATATTTTAGGCGTTATGTTTTGTTTATCATAGTATTAAATCTAGGTATATTCAATTAGAGAAAATTTAAATATTTTATTTCGATGAGCTAGATCTAATTGGTCCATAATATAATTCATTTATTTGTGGAAAATCTTATGACCAGATATACTACGTACTATTTACAATTGTATAACAAATATCACTAAAAATTTAAAATAACAATGATTCGCTAACAGGAAAACGAAGGTTTTCCTGAACATGAAATATTATTATTACTCTAAATATTATACAATGATTTAATAGAGAAAAACATTATTTGCATACATACAGAGTTACCCGTTGAAAACCGAACTACCCCTCTAAAAACGTCATGAAAACCATATATTTTATAATAATATTTTTTTTAACGGACCTTGGGATCACTATCAATTAAAAACCGCTGCCCAAGAAGTCACTACTTCCACATCGAGATTTTCCATCCAAGTCTCTCGCAACGAAAAAATTTTGTATCTGGAAAAAATTGTTTATGGAACTTTAATAATATAATATTTGAAATCGTCTACTCCAAAAGTACATAAAAGTACATAAAACGATATCCTACATCGGTAGTGGGGGTGGTGGTAGTGGGGATGAATGAGGTAAAAAAATATTTTGAGGATTTTGGTTATTGTACACACACTAAATCATATTATTTTCACTGTCTTTAATAATGGGGTGGGGGTGATAATGAGTGTGACTAATGCCAACAAATTTTTTGAGACCTTATAGCTTCTCTTGTATATACTAAATGCCAATTTCATGGACTCTTACCTACTTGATTTATCTATTTAACACAATTTACCCCCAACTCTTAGATGGAATAAGATGAAAATGTAATCTAGTTCCAGATCACGTTAAAATACATACGTGTACCAACTTTCAAGTCAATATCTTAAACGGTTCCGGAGTAATCGTGCGCACAAAAAAAAGGTACAGACAGACAGAATTTTTTTTTCGCTCAAACTTGAAATCTCGACATTTCATGACATTCTAAGCCTATTTGAACAAAAAAAATTTTCAAAAATTTTTTTGTTACTATACTTCACTAATTGTATAACGAAAAGTTATTTATAATATTAGCAATTGATTATTTAGTTTTTCTAAACAATTTCTGTTACAGATCCATATTATGGAAAAATGTTATTAACAGTAGGCTTTGCAAATTCTCCAGTGGAGCAGTAAGATTTGAGAAAAAAAAACGCCAACATTTTTTTTTTTGATTTTCGTCTTTGAAAAAATATAGTAACTTTGAAATTAAAAATTTCATTATGATATTAAGCCCCAAAATTGAATTATGGAATTTTTATTATCTAGACCGTTTCTTGTAAACACGATAACTTCTCTTATATAATTTTTGATTCAAATTGGAATATATATAAAACAGCATAGTGGAATACTTCTTATTGAAATTGGACCACATCCTTCATACAGAGTGATCACCAGAGGACTACAAACTCTCATTTTTATATGAAACAGCTTTTATTTTAATTTTAGAGCAAAATATTACTAAGGTTTTTGATAAAGCACACAAATATATGAAAACGCACAAAATATTTAAACCGCAATATACAGGTTCAAACCAATTGTATGTAGAGTAGATGATATCAATTTTACTCTAAAATATGGCATGTGGTATTTTTAATAAAACAAATTATGAAATAAATAAAGTTGCAGTCGGGCATTGCAGACTGCGAATATCTATTAAACACGATAAGCCCTGTTGGGCTTAATATTTTTCATTAAAATTTGGAAGAATCCTTAGCCCAAAATATGAAGATTTAACCAAAAACACTTAGATAAAATGTGCCTCCCTGTTGAAGATAAAAATGAAAAAATTATTTTCACATATTATTTTAAAATTACTTAATATTTCTTTACCACATATGGTAGATAGTATTAGTGGTCCAAGAAGCATAATATCAGTGAAAGAACTGATTCCGCACTATTGCCAGGAATCCACGGTAGGGGGGGGGGAGTTCCCTCCCTTAATTTGTACGCCACTGGCCAAATATTTGTTTTCTTGATTTTCTTTTATTTTCCAATAATTTTTACGCAAAAAGATACTCTTAATACATTGCTCTATTCAATTCAATTCAAAAAGATTTATTAACATTTTAGTTACAAAAAATGCGCCTGAGTTGGAACCCGGTTCAGAGCCGGCCACACCACCACGGCGCCCAACGCCGTGGTGGATGGGTGGCCGGGTGGTGCAGGTCCAGCCTCGGCTAGAACAATAAGTAAAATGGATGGAGGTCAGGGCTCCTGTTTTAATAAGAAATAAAACTTAAACCTAACAATTTATTGAAAAATAATCATGAACGATTTTAAAATACTTAGAACTACTTAGAAATAAATAGAAAATGGCGAATTTTTGTTTAAGTGTGCACACGCGCATTGTTTTAAGAGGTCGGGTTACTAGTACGGGAAAAACTCAATGAAAAAACCCGTTCGAACAAATGACAATCTTCATCCGATGGTCTACATGCCTTCGGAAAGGTAGGGTGAAGGGGAAGTTATGATTTAAAAGGTTTTGATTTGTAAAAAGTTATTAGTCGAGAGGGGATTTTGAAAAGAACAAAAAGAAACAAAAGAACAAAAATTAACAAAAATAAGACTAATAGAGAGAATAGAGAAGGGGTTTGAGAGTAAAAGGTGGTGAAATGGAAATTTTGGTATAGGAAAGATTTGGCTAGGGAGGTTGCCGAAAGAAAGGCAACGCCTGGTATGGTAATGGGTGTCTTATATCGAAAAGTATGGCATTATGCTGTCTGATTCGTGTTATGTCTCGAGTTAACGGACTGTCGCCCAATTTGAATTGATAGAATTTTTGGGATGTTTCCCCAACGAAGTCCGCTAGTGGGGTTATGTCGTGGCAACGTACGTAGAGGTCTCTGAGATGTACCTACCGGAGTCTGAAATGAGGCGCATAAATTTATGTTCTAAAACTCTAAGTTTCCACATTGTCGTGGCCGGGATGCTGCACCACACCGGCGCCGCGTATGTGATAGCCGGCCTGATCACCATCGTATACAACAATTTTTTATTTGTCCTGTTTAGTCCGCTACCCCGCGCCAGGAGCGGATACAGACTCCTGGACATGGAGTAGACCTTTCGTACAGTCTCGTTAACGTGGATGTTAAACGTCAGTCTTCTGTCTAAGTTCACCCCCAGATACTTCACGCACCTTTTAATTGGAATTTGGCAACCCCTTATCGAAATTGGTGTTAGGATGCGGTTCTCAGTGAACCGGCGCGTGAAGAGTATGGACTCCGACTTTT
The DNA here is from genome assembly GCA_936432065.2 of Rutpela maculata. Lineage (NCBI taxonomy): Eukaryota > Metazoa > Arthropoda > Insecta > Coleoptera > Cerambycidae > Rutpela > Rutpela maculata. The sequence continues at coordinate 177,465,358 of OW386288.2, forward strand.
CGTCATTGATCCGCATCTTCCACTTGTAACATGCCGTGGCACGGGCCATGTGCGCTTTCAGCAGCATGTTCGCTGCTTGTGCATTATACATTATACATTGCTCTAGGGTGCCTACTTCCTCATCGATGGATTGGCCAAAGAAGCGAATTTCAATGGCCACCTCGTTGTCCAGATTTAATCCCGTTAGATTTCTACTTTTGGGAGCATATAAAATCATTAATGCCTAATTTTTCAAGTATCAATCATTCAGCGTATTTTCCCAAAGTTGGTAGTTTGGAACAAACAATTCTTGATACTCCAACAATGTTGGTTTAACATTCCTTGAAAGATTAAAGTCGGATAAGGAAATGTTTCACAGACAAGTTGATTGTAATAAAATGCTGTAATAAAATATATACAGATATCCATTGGGTAATTTGAAAACAAAATTGGCCTTGAAAAGACCACTCCAGAATCGATTTTAAAACATTTGTGAATTTCATTTATGTTGAATGAAGAGGCACCTGCATGTATTTTACCACAGTTCTTTGATTCTACAGTGAAATAAAAGAAACTTCCAATTACTATTTGACCAGTGGCCACAGAACTATTGATCTTGGTTTTGTGTATTGTTAGCACGCGGACATAGGGTCGGATGCAATCGTCAATAAATACACTAGCTCTTCAACAGAGCATGGTTTGAGTGATATTTAATGTTCCCTCAACCGCGAAGGGGATTGTAACCTAGAAAGGAAATCGGCGTAATATATTTTGGGCTAAACAAGCAATTAATATTAATTTTATTTCAAGAGAGAATATAAGACTTTCCCTTACTTATTTGATTCAAACAATTCAGTGGTATGAATTTGTTATTAGTGACCGTGGGAAAATTTAAAATGCAAAATAGAATACCACTCACATTTTGAGGTTAATTATCATCCTACCCTAATCATAGATTTTAAGTTAAAAATAGTAAACCAATCCATATAATAGTGATAATAGGACGTGTAAGGTACAGTTTTCGTAGAGATAATCCACATCCAGTGGAAGTATAATAATGACAAAATTTTCTTAAAATTTTTTATTGTTCAAATGGGGTTAGAATATCATGAAACGAGATTTTAAGTTTGAGCAGAAAAATGTTCTATCTATCGGCCTATCTGTATGTAACTTTTTTGTGCGCACTATTACCCTGGAACCGTTTACGATATTGATTTGAAATTTGGTACACGTATGTGTTTTAACGAGATCTGGAACTAGATTATGGTTTCATCTTATTCCGTTGAAGGATTTGGGGGCAAATTGGGGTATACGGGGGTGAATAGGTAAATCAAGCAGGTAAGAGTCCATAAAATTGGTATTTAGTGCATAGAAGAGAAGCTAATGTCTTAAAAAAAATGTACTCATTACACCTCATTAAAAAAGAGGGTGAAAAAAATATGATTTAGTATGTGTACAAGAATCAAAGAACTCAAAATATTTTTTTTCCTTCATCCGTCGCCACTAACCCCACCCCACTATCGATGTGGGATATCATTTTATGGGTTTTTGGGGTTGATGATTTCAAATATTATATTTAAAATTTCATAAACATTTATTTCCAAGTATTAAATTTTTTCGTTGTGAGAGCAAATTTGGATGTGGAAATAGTGATTCCTTGGGCAGCGGTTTTTCTTTAATGTACAATACGTTGTTAAAAATCGATTGGTAGTTCTTAAAAGAATTTACAGATATTAATGATGGTTTTCATAATTTTTATACCATTTTAAATAAAATATTCGAAGAATTTGTAATAGTGCAATGATACTGCAATACTAAACTGTCTACCATGACTTAATTTCGAAATTGAAAATAGGATCCGCAAAAAAACACTTGATTGATTGATTGATTTACCAGCGTGCGGTAGGCATTGGTGCCACTCCCAGGTACACAGCTGGGCCTGCTACGTCCACGCTGGGTTGGACTGAGGTCATGCTTGTTACCAGCAGCGAGAGCCACATGGAGCATGGTAAATGAATGTGGGATGGGAGGTGTAGGTATTTGTGAGATGCGTTATCGCATTGTGTTGTGAAGGAGCGTTTAAGCTCCTCGTTTTGTATTTTTGGTTCTGGATTTCTACCTCTTCTGAGTCTTCTTGTGAAATGTTGTCGCGTTGTGTCATAGTATGGAGTGTTTATGCTCCTCTTTTTGTGTTTCTGCTTCTTCGAAATATCTGATTCCTTGGTTTCCGATTGTGGTAGATTATATATCGTTGCACTTTGTGGTGTTCATTTTTTTATTCTGATCCTCTCAGTTGTTGTTCTCCGCTGTAGCATGGTCTTTAGTTTGTTGTGTTCGGTGCTAGCGCTTTCTTCAGTAGATTTCTATCCTTTTTTTTTTTTAATTGTCTTTCCTCCTAATAGTGTTGATGTGTTCTGTCGCTGTTTTCGTCTTGTTGTTTTTGCGAGGAGTTGGACGATGTCAATTTCTGCTCTTCTCAAAAAACTTCTTCTGTTGGCTTTTGTTGTTGCCGCGTCTTTTGACTATGTCATAGTTGGCCGTTTGACTGCTATGTACGTATATTTGGTAAGGTCCCAAGATAGTTTATTTTTGTCAGTAAACGGTACGATTGCCCTTGTGACTCTGTATGCCATTTTGATTCTCTCCTTTATCGTTTCTCTCCATTCCAGTTGGTTCGTCAGGTCTGTTCCTAGGTACTTCAGTTTGTTCGTTGTTTTTAGAGAGTATTATTCATCTATTTTGTGTTCTTCTCCGCTGCTCCAACTCTCTTTTGTTGACGGGTCTCGCTCCATTATTAGGCTTTTCTTGAGGTTTGTTTTCAGTCCATATGATTTTCCTCCTCTCGGGCTCATGTCCCTTTTTGGCGTTTTTCTTGTTGCAATTTTTAGTTTTGATTACCCATTTTTATCCAGTCTAATTCTTCTCCTGTCAGTTGTTTTTGGATTTCTTCGTGGTATTTCTTCTGGGGGGGGGGGTCTTCGTGCTGTAGTAGAGAGCCTGTAGTGGACCATATTTTTTAATTAGCTATATCACTTAATTGTTACTATGTTAGTACATAAAAAAGATATATAGCTTTGCGGGTCTATGCAGGAATATCTCGGTCACACTTTAATAATTTACTGCCCACCACAAGTTCATGGTGACAGCGGTCGATACTTTCAAGGACTTGGATGTATAAACATTTTTCAGACTATCCTCTAAGAAAGCTGTTTGAGTCAGATTTTCAACACTATATTACAAAATACATTCCTATTGAAACAGATACAAACAAAAAGTCAAAAATCAAAAACATTTATCTGCGATACTTCTCTTTCCTTCCATTCCATTCCCTTTTTGACTTGTTCTATTGCATTACATCAAACACCCATCACTCACCTGACAACTCAAAAGTATATCTTTTAGACCCTGTATCCAGCCCAAGTGATGGCACATAAAAAGGCTGGTAAAAAACAGGTTATGTTTTCTCTTTCTAACTGATGTGTTCCATATAGACAGTTCCCGTCACCGTAAATTTTTTGTACCATTAGCTTATGTGTCTTTGTTTCTACGTTCTATTATAGTGAATACATTATTTTTGTGTTTTCTGGAGTTATTTTTTCTTGCTTACTTTCTGCTTTTTGCTTGTTCCTATTACGGTCCTAAACTTTTTAATAAACTTCCTTAGCCTCACCAGAGCCGTGTACCAGACAAATTATGAAAAAATTAAAAAGTGTACCTAGAACAGGAAATGAGGATAGTTCAAGCGGCACATGTTATTGAGCGACATTGATTTAACAAGCATTTGTAAAAATTATTTCAAATTATGCTTCCTCCAAAGGACCTGGCACATTCTATATGGGAAATTACTTTCGGTCAAATTGGCTGAATTTTTAATATGTTGTAGATTTCGACATTCTGATCAAAAGCTCTCATGAGCCTAACTCAATCCTATGTCTAATTTCCGCAATACAGCTCAAGAAATGTACAAAAATGACAATTGTACAATTAAAAATTTTCGAATTCATGATTTTTTTCATACATTTTGTATTGTGATACGTTCTAATAGCTCTTTATAATATTTTGCACTAAAAAGATAAAAGAAAAAACCAGCAAATGAGAAATCTGTAATAGATATTTACGATGCAAGTATACGTACGTGAGTAATCTGTAGAAATTTCTCTGACCAGAACACGTCAAATTTTGTACGTGTATTTTGTAATCAGTTACCATGTAGAAGAATCTATAATGATATAAATAATTCATATAGTGAATTTGCCGAGCACTTTGAATGGAATGTTTAAATCTTACGTGCCCCAAAAAGAGGTAAAAATTACAAACAAAATAACAAAACGAACTAATCCTGACATAACACAAGAAATCTCTAATTTAAAGTTCTTATATTATATAGCTAGAGAACCAAATTGTCGCGAACTTATGAGGTCATTTACACATCATAAAAATAATATTAACAACAAAATAGCAGAAATACGTATTCCAGAATACACAAAAAACATACAGATTCCAGGTAATAAAAACAAATTTTTATGGACAATTGTAAATAATAGACTAGGGTGTAACAAAAAAATAAAAATGCGATTAATATAAAATTAAATGACAATATAATAAACAGTAGACAAGAGGTATGTAACGTTTTTGCTAATCACTTTGCTACATCTGTTGATGACAAATTAAAACATCATTTTCAAAGTAATTTATCAGAAATGTGCACAGTTCCAAATGAAGTAATGGCTAATTCGATATTTAGAAGTCCTGTTACCGCTAAAGAAATCGTGGATATAATTAAAAATTAGAAAAATAAATACTTTGTCGGAATACACGAAATACCTATTCGTCTGCTAAAATGTTGTAAATACCATTACAACTATTATCAATTTGTCAGTAGAACTAAGTTAATTTTCTAATGCACTAGAATTAAAAAAAATTGATGAAAAAGCCGTAGCCTCCAGAATTTATAGCTATCTGGAAACTAACATGCTGTTCACCAACAGCCAATAAGGATATAGGGCAGACAGATCTACTGAATTAGCCAGTTTAGAATTTAGTCAAAAAATATACCATCGTTTAGATAAGGGCAAATAGATAGCTGGACTTTTTCTTGATTTAACAGCTGTCTTCGACGGCGTTAACATAAAGTTTATGGAATTAAAATTTGAGGCACTAGGTATTAGAGAAAACATTTTAGATTGGCTAAAGTCATATTTAGAGAATAGAAAAATTATTGTGTCACTAGACGCCTGTATTTCTGAAATGTATAACGTTGACATAGAAGAAGGGCAAGGATCCATAATTGGCCCATTGCTTTTTTAAATATTCCCAAATGAACTTCCAACCTATGTCAATGAAGGAGAAATGTTTATGTATGCAGACGATATTTCAGTTATTATGAATGCTAACTCCATCCTAGAATTGGAACAAAAAGCCAACGCGGTGATAAATCAGTTTGAAAACTAGTGTCAAAAGAACTCACTGATAATAAATATCAACAAAGCCGGTTTTTATATAATTTACGCCCACCATTTCTAAAACGTTGCCTAACATAAATTACGTAAGTACAACGAAATTTTTAGGAACCGTAATAGACAGTACTCCAAAATTTAACCAACAAATTGATTGTTTCTGTGCAAAGTTAGCAAAAAGTATATTCTCTCATAAATATCAAAAATTAAATTAAGGCATTTTAACCGCTTATTATTCACTTGTGTACTCAGTATTAAACTACAATATTATGATATGGGGCCTATCTATCGATATAAGTAGAATTTTTATAATACAAAAAAGAATTTTCAGAATAATTTTTAGTTTACAATTTAGAGAATTTTGTCGGGAAACCTGCAAGAAAAACGCAATTTTGACAGTTCTTTATATTTATTTATTTAAACTAGCTTGTTTTGTTTATAAAAATTCAAAGGACAAGGGTAGATAAGGGCCTTTTTTCGCCCATCGGCCATGTCATATGTCATTATATTTTTCGAGTAGTCTATGTCTTGACCAGGAATAAAAAACAGTTCTTTGGAATAGTAGATTATTCAGTGAGCGTATAATGATGACTATTACTCGCGAGGATAATGTTTATGTCACAAGCCGAAGGCGTGTCGTAAATCATTCAAGCGTGTTATAGTCATTATACGAGAGCTGAATACTATAATTTATCCACGACTGTCGTATATTTTAACGGTTTTAATCGTTTAAAAGTAAAAAATGAAGTTCGTTTACAGTAAAACGTTGACGTGTTAAACGTCAAACACGAAAATATGCACGAAAATAAGAAAAAAATAGATTCGCCGTTTCTTTATGAAAATCGCTAGTTCCTGATTGGTCAAATTTGCATTAGAATGAAAACAACTAGTTCCTGGTTGGTCAAAGATACGTTGGAATGAGATTATGTTCATTATATGTTAGGTTGGAATGACTATCATTATTTGTCAATTGTTAAATGTAGAATACGATGATTTACTATTCTACAGCCTACATGTATTGGAAGTAAAAATAGCAAATTCTTAGTAACTTCGTCATGCTAAATAACAATATAAAAAGCAAAAGTTCAAGTTGGTTCTGATTTTCCCAATACAGGTAATAAAGTGTAACACAGACGATCCAGCTGCTGGGACCCGACATTGTCGGTACGCTTTGAAGATAATTGGAATTCCAGCGGACCAGTTCACTTTTACGAATGAGTTCAAAGCATGCAGACAAGACTGGCTCCCTGCCGCTAGATCGTGTGTAGACCCCTTATAAACCCTAGTTTATGGGCGGTCCTATCACAAATAACAAGTAGAATTAGAATTCTACGAAAAATAGACATACTAACTACCTACCTCTTTATTTGTCACTAAAACTAATATTCATTCTTAGGTAGTCATATTTGTACCTTGTGCATGATAAGCGTTCATTTTCGAAAGTAAATAGCGCTATTTTGAAAATATGCTTCGAGATTGTGTAAATACACCTAACAACTTTTGTTATATTTGTGGTGAAGTGACTTTTGCGCATCAAAAACGTAATTTTACTCCCAAAATTAAGAAGGCGTACCAGTTGTATTTTGGTTGTACAATTGGAGATGAAGACAAAAAATGAGCACCTCATATATGTTGCAGCAATTGTGCGAACAATCTTTGCAGTTGGCTAAGTGGAAGAGGACGTTCAATGGCTTTTGCTGTGCCCATGATCTGGCGAGAACCTACAGATCATGTTACCGATTGGTTATTTTTGCGTGATACCTCCTATTAGACAAGAAAAAAAGGATGGTAATACAATACCACAATTTACCACCTGCCATTCGCCCGGTTCTCCATAGTGATGAACTACCTATTCCTAATACACCTCAAGAATACAGCCTTGATTCTGACAAAGAATCGGATGATAATGTAGATGACGATTTAGTCCAGCCATCAACATCACAAGATCCCGATTTCTCTGCAGAAGTGTCCGGTGGTGAACTACACAAAATTAATCAACGCGAATTAAGTGACCTTATAAGAGACCTTGATCTGTCCAAGGCAAAAGCGGAGCTTTTGGCATCTCGATTACAACTACTAAGAAGCGCAAGAAGAATACTACAAGAAAATGTTTCCATGTATCGAAGTCGTCAAAAAGATCTTATACCTTTTTTCAAAATGAAAAATGACTTGGTTGCCTGCAAGGACATTGACGGTTTAATGAGTGCTTTACACATTCCCCATGATCTTAGTAACTGGAGACTTTTTATTGAAGCCTCGAAACTTAGTCTAAAAGCTGTGTTACTCCACAATGGAAATAAATTGCCATCAATTCCCATCGCCCACGCTGTCCACATGAAGGAATATTACAGTAACATGAATGAATTGCTACAAACTATAGAATATAACAAGTATAAGTGGCAGATTTGTGCAGACTTAAAAGTGATAGCTATCTTACTTGGTATGCAGCGAGGGTATACCAAATATTGCTGTTTTCTTTGTGAGTGGGACAGTCGAGCGCGATTAGAACATTACAAAAAAAAAATTTTGCCGTCAAGACTGGGTTTTGAACCAGGAGAAAAAAATGTTGCTAACATTTCATTAGTTTATTCACAAAAGGTAATACTGCCACCACTCCATATAAAACTGGGGCTTATGAAAAACTTGGTAAAAGCTATGGACAAAGAAGGACGTACTTTCAGTTATTTAAAACAAAAATATCCCAGACTTAGTAATGCGAAAATTAAAGAAGGAATTTTTGTGGGTCCTCAAATCAAGAACCTTTTCAAAGATGCTGAATTTGACAACATTCTAGTAGGTAATGAAAAAGCTGCTTGGAATTCCTTTAAAATGGTAGCAACACATTTTCTCGGTAACAAAAGAGCAGAAAACTATAGAGACCTTGTTGGGAATCTTCTTTCTTGCTACCAGAAATTGGGATGCAATATGTCATTAAAAGTCCACTTTCTACATTCACACCTAGATTACCTCCCAGAAAACTGTGGTGCAGTAAGTAATGAGCACGGAGGGAGATTCCACCAGGATATTCAAAATATGGAAAAAAGATAATCAGGGCAAATGGACTTATTGGCAGACTACTGTTGGACATGTATAAGAGATGCTCCAGAAGTAACTTATAAGAGACGGGCTAAGAAGCGCAAGAAGAATAATTAATTTTCTGATTAAAGGGCTTATATTCTAATTAAATATATAGTATATAACATGTATTTGAAATATATATCAAAATGGCAAATATTTTTTCGCATGATGTAATTAATTGCTTTTTTTTATTAAAATTATACCATAATATGTGAGTTAGGTCAGTTATTACAATTTTTAGAGCCAAACATTTTTTTTATGACTATGTTAGACGTAGCTGGGACCAAAACTCGGACCAAAACAATGCAAAGAAGTGGTTTTGGTTAACGATACAAAATAAAAGTTAAAATTTGTAGGTGTGTGATACGATAGTCGTAGATAAACATATTTTTATTAAATACACACGACAATATATGGTTTTAAGAGCTGACACGTTCAAATTCGCACGCAGCGTCGACACCACTACGAGTCCCGCGGAAACAATTTTGTTTTTTATACATTGAAGCGCTTGATGAACAAATATAAATTGACCATTATTTAAAAGCTCAAATAATCAACAATGAAATGAGGTATAGATTTTCTTGGTTCATCGAGCGCATCTAACTGAAATATACATTAAAAGTTCGGAAAAACATACAACATGTTTACTTTGAAATGCTATTATTACGACTTACTGTTGTTTTTCAAATGTAAAACGTATAGTAACATAAAGTGGGTGAAAATATATAGCTTATCTACCCTCGTCCTTTGTATTCTCTAAATAATAACATACATAACCATAATACAAGAAATGCTCGGGAAATTCACATAAAGTTACAAACTAAGCAAGTTAAGAAAATCGCCTTAATGTGCCTGTAACTTAATTAATAAACTTCCGGTTCAAATAAAATAGTTAGACAAATTTCAATTATTTAGAAAAGCACTGAAAATGTTTTTAACTCAACACTGTTTCCATAGTCTACAAGAGTTTAACGACTTCAACGAAGCGAATATGTATGTGGTTATATATAGGGTGGACCATTTTAATCTATTATTGCAAATATCTCATCACGTAAGCCACCAATTAAGAAATGACCTCTACAAAAGTTGTTGGGATCTAAGGGGGCCATCTGATTCTGTGATTGGGCACCGGGTCCGTGACCTTGGTGGGGCCCTGTGATACCCAACTGCGTTTTTGCAAATGGGAACCACTATTTTTTATTGCAGAATCTAATTCTACGGAAAAAAAATACGTTCAAATATGATTTTCAAAAATTTTTTCCAGTGGGCCTTACTCGGGCCCAATACTAATAATTGAAATCACAAGAACCCAATTATCCCGCCGGTTAAGCTAACAATTGAAAAATTACTTAAATAAAAGTTGTAGAATTCGATGAGGGTCATCTAATACTATGGTTCAGTACTCGGTTCGGCTCTGGGGTCCTCAACTTTTTTTTTAATGGAAATATCCATTTTTTATTGCAGATTTGCATTCTACGGAAAAAATACGTTCAAATATGATTTTCAAAATTTTTTCCAGTGGACCTTACAAATTGGGCCCGAATAAGGCCCACAGGAGATTTTTTAAAAAATCATATTTGAACGTATCTTTTTCCGTAGAATGCATATCTGCAATAAAAAATTGATATTTTCGTTAAAAAAAAAAGTTGGAAGCCTCAGGGCCGTATCAAGGACCCGGATCGAGTACTGAACCATAACATTAGATCCCCATCGAATCCTATAACTTTTATTTAAGTCATTTTTCAATTGTTGGCCTAACCGGCAAGATAATTGGGTTCTTTTGATTTCAATTGTTGGTATTGGGCCCGAGTAAGGCCCACTGGAAAAAATTTTTGAAAATACATTTGAACGTATTTTTTTCCGTGGAATTAGATTCTGCAATAAAAACAAAGTTGGGTATCACAGGACTTCACCAAGGTCACAAACCCGGTGCCCGACCACAGAATCCCTTAGAACCCAATAACTTTTGTAGAGGTTATTTCTTAGTTGGTGTCTTACGAAACGAAATATTTGCAATAATAGATTAAAATGGTCCACCCTGTATATTAACTGAATTGCGATTATTTACTATTTTTTTTGTACTGAAAAAATCTACTGTGTACTTTTAATGGTGAATAAATTATCTTATCTTATCGTATCGTATCTTATCTTATCTAATGAAAATCAAACATAATGTACAAAAACCAAGAATTGTATTTTGGTGATTTTTATTTAGTGTCTTCTTACGCAACTTATATTTTAAACTCATCTACTCGAGCTATTTTTATATTTTTGTTCCCGGTTATAAACCATACAAGGAATTATAATCGATTTTTATTTTTATGTTAGGTGCCTGGTTTTAACCGGGCTTTTTGATGCCACCTCAAATAATTTATGTATTTTGTCTGTATCCCGTTTTATTACTTTTTGAAAAGAGTTACACACGTCATAAAGTGAACAAAATGAAATATGGATGCTGTAGAAAGTTCAAATAATGCAAATGTTTCCTCCCTTTTAACTTTCATTTGTGCTGACTTGACGAAATGGGGTCAATGCTATAAATCAATAATAGAAAGACTTCTGTTTTCGATGTGAAACTTTCTTGCCGTTCGCCAGTCGGACACAGAGGTGGAGTTAATTGGAAATTTTTAAACGTCACGGCAGTCGCATTACATATGATTCTGTGCGGAAAGTATTCCTAAATTCAATTGGAAAACTATACAAATAAATTTGCACATAATACCTGATAATCACATCCATGCCATTGGCGTCGACCAAAAGGTATTAGAATATTTTTTTTACACATCGACGTTTTTGGTAGCGGTAAAAGAATATTTCGTTTCGCGCATTCTTCGGTCTAAGATTCGCATATAAGGAAATCCGAGGAAATCTCAGGAAATCTTTCTTTTTCGGATTTTTCCCCCCGCTTTTCAAATTTTTTTTTCAGATTTTGCCCCCCCCCCGCTCATCAAAAATTTTTTTAACAAAGAGGAAATCCGAGGAAACCTCAAGAAATCTGTTAGAAAACCCGAGGAAATCTGGTATATAAAATTTTGGGTGCGGTTGACCCCTCGAGGAAGTTACATATTTGAAAAGACGCAGATAACATCAATTACCCACCGATATTGTCAGTGCCGGGGCTGGGGATCGAACCCAGTACACGATAGACAACTGTGCTCATCAGATCGTCATTAAACGCACTACCGCATTGTTTTCATGTCATTCAACATACAAAGAAATTGTATTATTTTTGAAAGAGAATACATATGGGGTAAAAAACCCTAGAAAGAAAAAAGAAAAATGCAAAGCAACATATGATTGTTAGAATCGCACCGACTTCTTGAAAGAACTTCCCTATCTATTTGACACCTTTAATTTATTCATTATCTTTTCTTTGGATGACTACCATGTATATTTTCTTTCAACTAAAATTATATCAGCTTTTCTTCTACAGAGAACTACAATCCAAATATTATTTTCCTCTTCCGTTTCTTAATTAGTTATTTTTTAGAGTGACGACCCATATACTTTTCATTAAAAGTATGTCAGGTTTCATCCTGGGTAATTGTGTCAACTACAGTCCAAATATTATTTCCACCATAATTATTATACTCTTCGCAAATACGAAAACGAAGAGTATATTGTATTTGATCGGCACATTTCTAAAACCGTAAATATCGCTCGCAGACAAAAAATTCTCATATCGTTGTGTTAATGAACGAATTCTGAACAACTTTCAAAATGTCCGTCTGTCGGTCCGTCCATCTGCCCGTCCGTCTGTTCGTCTGCCCGTCCGTCACGTTTCTTGTAAGCACGATAACTCAAGAAAGAAAAATCCGATTGTACTGAAATTTGGACAATAAGTTAGTGTTAGCTGAGGAAGAACTTTTGAACAAAATCGATCAGTAAATAAAAATGTTATTAATGATTTAAATTTGAAATTTTTTTTTTGATTTTTATGTTTTTGTAATTAAATATAAATCTGTTGAAATGATATTTCATTTTAATATTTAAATCTTTATATATTTTACAAACATACATTTCATAATGTAATATACAAACATGGAAATATGATTTTAGCTCGTCTTTTATAATGTAAAAATTTACATTTTTTAACGTATTAGGTGGTGGTGTAGTTCTTACGCTCTTGACTCGGAATCCACCACAACTTACCTTTACTCTATCTTGATATCTATCTCTATCAACCTCTCTCTATCATTGCATGTTCATTGTTTTATCTTTTTTGTTCTTTTTGTCCCTTTTTGTCCCCAAATCCAACCCTCGGCCAATAACTTCTTTGAAAATTCCAACTTTTAAAAAACACAACTTCTTTATACTCTACTGTCCTGGCGGCAGGAAGATCACCAGGGCGGTAATTTCCCCGAACGGGTTCTTTCGCTGAGCTTTTTCCCGAGTCAGCAATCAAATTTCTTTCTCAGTGTCTTGTGTGCGTAATAACGATAATTTACAGTTTTAGTCCTTAGTTAGTTGTAGGCCCATGTGGGCAAAGTAGTTAGCGATATTGTTGTTTTTAAACCCGCCCCCAGGAGGATAGGAGTCCCAACTGTTCCACCATTTATTACTGTTCATGCCGAACCGGACCTGCCCCGTCCAACCCACATTCACCACGGCGCAGCACGCCGTGGTTGTTTGGTTGGCTCAGGGCCAAGTTCCGGCTAGACGCATTCTTGTATTTTAACTTTAAATAAATTTTTATTGATTGATTTATTGATTGATTGACTCGGGATCCAAGGGTCCCGGGTTCGAAACCCAAATGGGGTGTGGCATAGCTTTCTTTTATTATCCTTTTTAGAATAACCACCCTGTGTGTTTTCTTATTTGTAATCCTTGAAAAAATTATCAATGTCATGCCAAATATTATCGTCCGTCATATTTTTTGATTATTTCTTCTTTTCCTTGATAGTTGAGTTAATTGCATACGAAATATTATCGCCCACCTTCACATTTTATTTGGGTGTCCACCTTGTATATATTTTTCATATTCTTCTTCTCTGACAGTTGTGTTAATTACATGTAAAATATTATTGCACGCGTCACATTTTTTCATTATTTTTTTTTTTTAGGGAGAACACCCTGTATATTTCTGGTGTTTTTCTTCCTTGACAGATACGTTAACTTACATACGAAATATTGTTGTCCTTCATCACATTTTTTCATTATTATTTTTAGGGTGACAACCCTGTATATTTTATTTTATTTTTCCTCTTTGACGAGTAGTACAATTGCCACATGTAGTTAATACAACTACATGTGCCCTCCGTCACACTTTTTCACTATATTTTTTGGTTACCACCCTGTATATTTTCCGTGTATTTGTTCCTTGACAGTTACGTTAACTGCGTGTGAAATGTCATCTTCCGTCACATTTTTGGCATTATTTTTTTAAGCTGACCACGCTGTAAATGTTTTACAACTTTTTTCTTTGACAGTTGTGTGTTTGACATGCGAAATATTTGTTGTCCTCCGTCACATTTATTATTAATGACTTATGGTGACCACCCTGTATATTTTTCATATGTTTCTTCCTTGACAGATATTACTGTCTTCGGTCACATTTTTTCCTTAATATTTTTTATGGGTTAACTACCTACCAGATGTTATCCTTATCTGTCAAGTGGTTTGTAGATGTAGCGCCAACAGAAAGACATACACCAAACCATCAGACAGACAGCCTGACCTAATTAAATAGCTTTTATTTTCGTAATCTGCAAACTCTGAAACACGAAAATCCGGAGAAATCTAAGAGGGTGATTCTTTCACGATTACAAAACTTCCCTTCAATAAGTAAGGAAGGTAAAAATCAGTTACCAATTTTGTCCTTTATACTTCAACCCTTTTTTGCAATTTTTGCTCTATTATTGATTTTGGTGTATTGCACAAAGAAAATAAAAAGTGATGCAAAGAGTGAATCATTATCACTGTTTTAAAAACTGCTGCCTAAGGAATCACTACTTTCACGTCCAGATTTTCTATCCAAGTCTCTCAGAAAAATATTGATACTATATTTATACTCCACTATGTAGAAAAAATTGTTCATAGAATTTTCATTATATAATATACGAAATTATCTACCCCAAGAGCCGATAAAACAATATGCTACACGGTATTGGAGGTGGTAGAGGGCAAAAAAACACCAAATCACAATTTAAATAACAATTTTATGTTTCTTCACTCACCTTTATAATGAAGTGGGCGTAGTAATGGGGGTGGTGAAAGTGGTGGCAGATGCAAACAAAATTTGATACCTATGGTTCTTGTACACACACTAAATCACATTTTTTTTCTTCTTTTGTTTTAATATTGGGCTGGGTGTAGTAGAGGACGTAGCTGAAGCAAAAAAAAATATTGACGCTTTTAGTTCTTGTACACACTAAATCACAATTTAATTGTTTACCCTTTTAATGGGAGTGGTAATGGGGGTCGTAGAGGGGATGGCTGATGGGGGAAAATGTTGGGACTCTGGTTCTTGTATACACACTAAATCACAATTTAATTTTCTTACCTCCTTTAATAACGATGTGAGGGTGGTAGAGGTGATGCTGATGCTAAAAAAAATTGAGATCATGGCTTTTCGTACATACACTAAATACCAATTTTTTGGACTCTTAACTTGCTTGCTTTAAGCATTTACCTCCATTTAGCTCCCGATGAACTGAATAAGTTCTAATTCCAGATCTCGTTATAATGCATGGGTGTACCAAATTTCAAATCAATTATCATAAACGGTTCCATAGTAATCGTGTGCACAAAAAAAGTTACAAACCTAAAATCTCGACGTTTCATGACATTTTAAGTCTCTCTGAGCAAACAACTGTTTCAAAAAAATTTTTTAACATTACTGTACGTCCCGAGATACTTCCACTCCACTACGTGTACGTGTATGTAATATTTTAGTATTAACATAATTCTCATAATAATTCTCATTGGGATTCGTCGATTAAATCCAATATAACTAAACACTTATATATTGGGGTGACAATAAAATAATTTTTAAGATATAAATTCATAATATATTCAAGATTTTTATACGAGCAGTTTCCGTATCGAGGAGGGTAAATATGGAGACGCATTTCTCACAAGATAATAAGACGTAGTGAGTGTGGCATAAATTTATAACACAAGGATGTCACAATTTTTCATCATGCACGTAGAAAATTATTTGTCGTCCTTTTAATACTGTGACACAAAGTGAGCTACGCTTGACTTTTATTGGTGATATACATTTTTCTAAATTGTAGTGAAATAAAAAAGTTATCATTAGGGACAAAAACATCTGCGTAACATTGAAGTATACAAAATTTAAAAAATATATTAAGCATAATTATAAAATTAAAAGGACAGAAATTGAAGAATTAATTAATAATTGTACAGTAACTAGAGGTTCTAACTTCGGAATAATGTCATATAAAACGGATTTCGTTTATTTTTGGAAAGTTAACAGTAAATGAATCAAAAAAAAAAAAATTTATATCAGGTAGTGGCCTGCTTTTATAGGGGGTGAATACCACCCCTTTTCAGGGGTTGGTGATTAAGAAAAAATTAAAAACATTGAAGCTGAAGAAAATCAAATTTTAAGAAGAAAAGATTCTATGCAACTTTTCATAAAAATTGACAGTCTTTAAGTCATAACGACTAGAAAATTGGGATTTTAAAGTTTAAATGTTAAATATCTCAGAAACTATGACACTTACGTCAAACGTCAAAGGCGCTTACAACCAAAATGAAAGACAATTAGGCTTTCTATAGCATAAAAGAAGAAGTTATGATAGAAACAATGTACGTTTTCAAATATTCTTAATAAAAACGTTGCCATTTTGTTAATGTAGGTAGTCAGCAATTAAAAAAATATATTCCCGTACACTATTTTTCGTTAATATATAGTAAGACCTCGGTGCTCAAATTTTTTCGTTCGCTTATAGAGCTTTCTTTAGAAAAAAAATGTATTTTAAACCTTAAAAGAATTTTAGAAAATACGTAACTTTTTTGTTTTTCTGCAAATATCTCAATAAATATTATAGTACAGTATCTAGAGGTAAAAAATATCTAAAATTTCGGAATAATTTCATATTAAATGATAATTTTTCTTTATGGACTATTATTGTACTAAAAGGTAGTTTTAGAGAAAATATAGTGGACATCAATAATTAAGCTTATAAACTGAGAATGAATTTGTTATTTTTTTTATATATTTGTGAATGGTTGACACTTTCAGCGATATTTAATTTTATAGGTATCATTCGACCGTTTTTAGGAGGAAGTAATTAGTTTAAAATCTTGAATATCTTAGAACATGCGAAACTTTCTTAAAAAATTCTAAGGAACAAAATTAAAGATCTCAATCTTTAAAATGACTTTTTTGCTAGTTTCTACATCACAAAAAATAAAGAAGTTATGGCCGATTCAATGTACGTTTTAACATTTGATTTAACAAAATCTCGCATTTTGTTATTATAATTACCCAGTAATTACTTTTTGCTGCTTTTCGTTAACATGTAGCGTCATCTGGATGCTCAATTTATTTTGTCGGTTTAAAACACTTGTTTTAGAAAAAAAAATCCGTCCGTCATATTAAAGCCGCCATTTTGAATTTTTTTGTTTTGATTTCAGATTCATAATCAGCGATCCCACAAACATAACTATCCTATGATTCAAAAATAAATTAGTAAAGCTTTTTCAAATATTCAATATTCAAATTTAGGGACGGTTTTCACCCCTTGAAAGTAAGAGCAAGTATCCAGACCATATAGCAATTGAAGATGATACCTTTTGCTACAATAATAACTCATAAAGAAAAGTTATCATTACATATGAAATTATTCCGAAATACAAATTTTTTACCTCTAAGTACTGTACTAAACAATATTTTAAGTAATAAAAAATTTACAAAAAATTGAACTTCCCTCAAAAACGGTCGCTTATGAAATAAAAGTTCACTCTTGTCCAGTTAATTAACAGTAATATATGTACCACGGCTTGTAAGTGTATTTTGCAGCTCGAGAACACAGTTTGCAAACCGGAGCCCGTAGGGCTGAGGTTTGCAAGTGTTCAAGGTACCATACAAGCCGAGGTGCATACGACGCTTTTCGTATTGCTAGCAATATTACAAGTTTTAGGAACATTAATTCAAAATTATAAATGTATATTTCAAGATTTGTCGAACTTATTTATTAGTTGGCTTACACTCTAATTGGAGTGTGTTTACTATGAACACTTTCTAGTTGCTATGGTTGCTGTCAATAAGCTTGTTGTCAAATTCATAACTTCATAATAATTTCTGCAATTCATGTTATTTACGTGAGTATTTGCAACAAAGATTATGTCGAAAGTATCGAGATTCAGGAGACAGCTAAAAATGCGTGTGCTTCGTTACTGCAAGAAAAATCAAAAGAACGACATAACTTCATTATTTTACTGCCTTATTACTTGGCCTTTGTGTCCTGCGACATAAAAGTAAATTTTGTCTTTTTTGCTCTTTTTGCCCATGCGACACTTTCATAAGACTGAGAGACGTCCAAAAATGTCAGTTACAAAGCTAGTAGTACGAAATAATTATTTACGTACCAAGGATCGTAAGTGCACTTTTTTGGACGAGGCCCGTGGGGCCAAGGTTTGCAAGTATTCGAGACAAATAAATCGCACTGTACGACCCGCGGTGCGTATTATATTTTTCGTCATACCCATGAATCATTAAACTAGAAAAGAACTTGGGAAAAACTATAATTAGTTGAG
Source organism: Rutpela maculata (assembly GCA_936432065.2). NCBI lineage: Eukaryota > Metazoa > Arthropoda > Insecta > Coleoptera > Cerambycidae > Rutpela > Rutpela maculata. Next base: position 177,483,600 of record OW386288.2, read on the forward strand.
TAAGGTTTCATATTTGCTAAGCAAATAGTAAAAGTAGCGATGCTGGGAATATCCATGGCAACCATCAATAAAATAAATTTAGGAGGCAGCTTCTGTTCAAATGCAATTCAATTATTTCAATACTTGTATAAAAGAGGAAATTCTCCCAAATTTACTTTATTTCCCTAGGTACGTTATGAAAAATAATGACCCGTTGCCAATGGCAACAAGTACAAATGTTATGTAGAGTCAGCCAGGCGACTCTGAGGTCCCTTGCATCAAACAAGGTAACTTCTAGGCTAGTGCTGTCGAAATATTTTGACTGAGCTCTGTGATCGCAACTCGGTTAAACCCATATGGGTGCCCGGACGCAGTGGTGTTGAAGGCAACGAAGAAGCAGATTGTATGGCGGGAGAAAAAACGAGAACTTCACTGGCCCTGAGCCAGCCTTCGGTCTGCCAAGGAATCTGATTCATTCAGAACTGCGAGGCTAGGCTGCGGCACAGTTCAACAACTATTGGGCTCAGGTCCCTGGAAGGAGGTAGTCAAGGCTCCACATAAAGGGCCGTAAAATGGTTGCTTGGGCTCTATAGAGAAAAATGAGATGGATGGTGGGCCTAATAACAGGACGCTGTCCTCTGAACAAAAACCTGCATACAATGAGGTTGAGAGATGATCCTATTTGTCGGATGTGTGGAGTGGACGATGAAACCATCACCCATATCCTATGCAGTTGCGCTCCACTAGGGGCGTCAAGTTATAGGCACCTCCAGAGGCAATTCTAGCATCTAGAGGAACTACGGGATCTACCTTGGAACAGACTGCTGTCCTTTGTGGAAAGCACTGGTCTCTTCTAAGGGACCTTATACGTCGCGAATGTACAATTGGCCGACAAGTCTGAATACTGCCGATTTCGATATCTGCTCGCGTTCTTAATAATAAAAGTACAAATGTTAAGTTTAACAGAAGCTATCGTCTTTACAACAAACGGTCTACACAAATATATACATAACACACATACACATACAGGCACACATATTTGTTTTCATTACATATTTGAGTTCGGCTTGTTACGAAATGAATTTCTGTATAAATAATAATTTCCTGCGATGGCTGTTAAACATTTTTGTCTGGTCATGATATAGCCATTTGACTGAATCAAATAGGTATAATATTAAAATTAAATATTTCATGAATTCATATAATAAATAGGAATGACAGAATTAGTCATTCTGACCATAATATCAAATATAACAGAGAATCATCATTTGTAATATCAAATAAAATCAAATATAACATTTTTGAGTGCTATTGTTTATGGATGAAAACACTGGCCATCATATATCGTTTAAATGCATCGTGATCATCTGGAATTTAGTACAAATATAATATTTTGTTCAAATCTCAATATTTTATCCGTTGTCACAATAAGAACTTCCTTTCCATCACTACGTTTTTAAATAACCATGGCCATGAACACAATACATTATCTCTAATCTATTCCAAAGACAACGCCCGTCAATTATATACATACACACAGAATTTTTTTATATTTGTGTTGAGCATGTTACTAAACGGATTTTTGTATAACTCTTTTTTTCTACGAAGACAATGGGCATTTCCAATGATGCAGAAATATGAACTTTTATCTGTCTTTAGTGAATCAATATCTTTAAAGCAGCATACGGAGCATGTATAATATCTATGTCCCCCTATGTGATAAATTCTATATTTAGAAAACTGATTCTACGTCAAATTTTAACATGACAATAACTGACGACGTCACCGGAGAAAATTGAGCGGGTGACCATTATGCTTATGACATTCGGATATTGAATTCCTCAGAAACACCTCTGATATTTTCTATGAGCATCTCAGAACTATTACCAGAGACCGTAATGGTACTGTAATCAGCAAATATAGAAACACTACCTCTACTGATGAAGTCTGGCAAATCATTAATATAAAGCATAAATAAGAGTGGACCTAACACTGATCCCTCAGGAACACCAAGTGTTACGTCTTCTGGCTGTGTAAGGTGACTTTCCAGTTTCACCCTGATCTTCCTGTTAATCATGTATGATTCAGTCCAATTCAACAAATCATCACGTGTACCAATATTGTACAATGTTTGTATTAGTAATTTCACGTCTATAGTTCAAACGCTCGAGATAAATCGAACATTTGTGATACTACATATCTTCGCTGATCAAGCTCGGAATATACAAAGTTTAATAAACGGTAAGAAGCCGATTCTATTGATTTATTTGTTCTAATCCATGTTGAGCTAAATAGAATTTTGTTAGTGTCTAAAAAAAATGAAGTTAATTTGTGATAATTGTGATAGATAGATAAGTGATACTGATGATTTACATAAAATTTTAACAATAGGTAAACAAAACCTTCTCCACAGAATAATCATTTCATCTGATTTTAATACTTATTGCTAAATACAATTTATTTCTTATTAAGTTTTGTATTACATATATTTTACGCATAGTCCCCGAGGTAAGAGCTAAAGAGAATTTTTATCCACATATACACACATGATGGTCAAATGGAGTCAGTATTATCTCCCTTAACCATAAATAAAGCGAATTGGTCCAAATTTTACTCGGGGGATCTGATAAAGAATCCAACGACAGAAAAAAGTATTACCGTAAAATACGTTCGAGGGGCTGATTTTAACAGCTGGTCCATTTAGGAAGCTAAAAGATACAGGAATTTAAACAATAAATAACGCTCTACCGCATATAAATTATAAAATTACAAATGTATTTGCAAATTATTTATAAAAAAACGCTGGTGTTTAAGAATTGAATAAAAATCATGTTTGCAGTACGAAATGAAAGAGGGAGAGGCTATTTCAGTTCTGCCTAGACAATATGTGTACGATAGTTATTAACAGTATATTCCAGAAATATTCACGACATACTACGGGGCGAGAATCACAATTTCGTCTGAAAAATGTCAAATATGAAGACCTGAATCATGATCTGAAATATTTATTTTCTAATAGATTTTTTTTAATGTTGAAAAAAAGATCAGAATTATTTTTAATATTGGTTCAAGAGACAGCTGTAAAACAGTTGAACAATTATTTATTTATAACTATTTTTATCTTATTACCTGCGGAATTGGCCAATCTCCCTTTATTATGATTTAACGACTTATCTTTTGTATTTTGTACAGTTATATCTGTATCTCTGTGTGTGTACCTTTATCTAAATATTTGTTTGTCACTTGTATTTATCGTTAGCACAAGTTTATTCGCCCACACCTTGGTTTTGTCTCATTGCTCATTTTCTTTCTTTGTTACTGAATTAGTTTAATGTTAATTAAGTATTTTTATTTATTTTAATAGCGTCCCGTAGTTTTACGTAGCGTTGAGTTATATAGAGAGAGGTTATATCTACTTATGTATATATGTTGTCTTTGTTGCGAGTTTGATAACGGTGATTATAAGTTTTTAATTTATTTTTATTTATATATATGTAAATTAACAACTTATAGAGATACAGTGTGTGTAGTGGCGGGCTAGGCATAGGGATTAAGAATTACAACATCGCGTGTGCCATCTGGCTGAAATGAAATAACTGAGCTGGGATGCTTCGCCGACGGGCGAGTTTGCTCTGCTGTGTTGTCATATCTCTCGCGCTACGTAAAAGTACATGCCTAATCGGCAATTACACGCACTGTAGATAGATGCCACAGGCAATATGTTCTCTCTTTTAAAAGTATCATTACATGATTCTATATAGCCTAAATTAAATATTGATTTAATGATTTTTTTTGCATTGTAAATACTCTGATTGTATGTACTGTTTCCACATCAAATTATGTGATAGGAAATTTGAGAGTATACTAGGACACATAATAGACATTTAGGAGCGATTTTTTGTTCAAACTATTTTTTAAATTTGTGATAGCGAAACAGGATTGTCCCAATTTTTTACATAAATGTTTCACCTGATTTATAAAGCTGAGATTCGTATCAATTATAGTTCCCAGAAACGTTATCTCTGGTTGAAGCGATACAAAATGACTATGTTTTATATTAAAATTGTACTCCGTTCTTTTTTGTTTTGTAGTAAAATGAATGCAATCTGTTTTACCATAATTTATTATAGGCGTATTTATAAAGCACCAATCACTGAAACAATGTAAAAAATTGTTCACATTTTTCTCTAGTTGTTCAGGAGTTTTTGCCGTAGCTATAAAGGATGTGTCATCCGCATAGATGTAAGCATGTGCAGACTTTATATAGTGTGGTAGATCATTTACATATAGCAGGAATATCAGAGGACCCAGCACACTACCCTGGGGTGTTCCTAAGTTTAGCACATGTTCATATGAAAGAGAGTTTTTTACTTTTACTATAATTTTCTGATTAGTGAGGTATGCTACAATCCACTTATTTAGGTTATCTCTAATACCTCGCATATTTAATTTGTGTGAAACAAAAGACAAATCTAAAATGTCAAAAGCATTTGAGAGATCAAAGGATACTACCATTACATAATAATTTTTGGCATCTAATTCTTCATATACAGTTTGAATTAACTCATTTGTAGCAGTTTCTGTAGAAAATTTACTTCTAAAGCCATGTTGAGACGATGTTAATAGATTCTTTTCATTTAGAAATTAAACAATTCTATTTGCGATTACTTTTTCAATTATCTTAGAAAAAGCACTTGAAAGTGAGAGAGGTCTATAATTGTTCATTTCGTCTTCACTTCTCTTTTTAAACACAGGTATAATTATTAATGCCGTTTTTAGCCTATTTGGGAATTTACCCGTCAAAACTGACTTGTTAATGATGTAGGTAAAACATAGTGCAAATTCGTGTACACAGTATTTTACTAATTTGACGGGAACCTCATCAATACCACTTGATTTTTTATAAGATAATTGCAAAATGGCATCTCTTACCCCCTCTATTTTTACTGAACTAAAAAGCATTGTAGTATCGTTTAACTCTGAGCTCGTGCACTCTTCGATATTTCTGTAAAATGATTTGCTAGTTTTTCTTTCACCATATTTGAAAAATGAGCACCAAATAGATCGGCTATCTCCTTGATGTTATCTATTATCTTATAATTTTCATTTAAAGCTATTTTATTACAGGATTTAGTATTGTTTAAATTTGAATTCACAATTTGCCATAACGCTTTTGTTTTATTTTCAGCAATTCACACCTTGTATATAATAATACATATACAGAATACTCCCTGATTAAGGCCGCAATAAGCGAAACGGAATAGAATATCTTTTGCACAACTGCACACTTTAGGGGATTATCTCAAATTATCTGAAATGCAATTTGGGTGTAATTTTAATTTTTTTTTTATCGCGTAAGCCATGGTAATTAAGCAAAGACTATTTTCCTGTTTAGTAAGTTACCTTTTCGGTAAAAAATACAGCAAAATGTCAATAAGAAAAGTTACTCAGATTGAAAACTTATACTTCTATGAGAAATTTCAAGACGATATTCATACTTTGATCATTTTAATAGTTTTTCACTATATTTTACGTAAAAAAACATTAGAGTCTCTGCCTCCCTAACGGTCTATGTCTCAGGTTTGCAGGCAGATAGCGAAGAGAAGTCAATTGGAATAATACATAGAAACGTTTGCAAGACATGAATAAGAGTCATTAACACATCAACGATCTAATTAACTAAATAATCCAGTCAACGAAGTCCAAAAAAGGTCAATTAGGGGAAATAATTCATGTAGAGGGGCCAATTTTTGTACAATTGTACAACATACTAAAGATCCTGACCGATGGGTGGTAGGCGGGGGGTGGGGTAGATTTAAAGGTCCCCTTTTCACGTTTTCCTTGAATAACTGAAAAATACGACCTCTAGCGAAAAAGTGTCTTCTTTCTACAAATAAGTTCCTATTCATTTTTTACGTAGGATCAATACTTTACGAGATAAAGAGGGTGAAAAAATCGAGAATTTTTAAAAATTATGTTTTAATGGTATAAAATGAAAGTTTGATGAATGAAGTCGATTCAGACCAAATATTAATGTCTATACAAGATCAAAGTGCAACTTGTGGAAGCATTATACTCTTCGCGGATTTACTGAGCTTTTTATATAATTGTTACACATTCTATAGGATACTCTTCGCATTTTTCTTGTAAATAATGCTAGTTTTTGGACATTCTAAATATTGTGATACCAATTTTGTTGTGAAAAAAAAAATATATGAAAAAAAAAATCACCATGTCGGGGGATCGAACCCAGGACCCTTGGATTGAGAGACGAAAAAAAAAACAGATTTTATTCTTAAGTAGTACAACTATGTGCCTTGCCGGATCCTGGCCCGGGGCCAACAACTCTTGCCGCTAAACCACCATTTCTTATTACTAATATTGTTAATGAGTGCAATATACATTATTTGTAAATTTATTGTGATTATTAGGAAACACAGTAAAATGTATAAAAAAAATAGTGATAGGAAATAACATTTCGCAAGATTTCTATTTATTACAAACCATAAAAAGCTTTTTATATAATTGTTGGAAGCGCCTAGGTGATCCGTTGTGCCGTAATTACCTCCCGAAAACCTGGTCATGGTAGTGGTAGGTTTTTCTGGTTTTCCTGTTTTCCGGTCAACATATTAATGAAAATTGCACCAGCACAAAAGACACTGTAGATAAATAGACACTTTATTCCGCTTTTTTATAAATTGGCACATTTTGGAAATTTTTGAAAGGTAGCCAAAAATTGTGTAAGGGATGAAATTGTCTATCGATTGTTTTTCACCACTGTTTATGGATCCAATTAGCAGGAAAAATGGTTGACAGACATTTTCTCCCATAATTCCGAAAATTAGATGGAAGAACATCAAATTTTGGAATTTTCCCAATTTTCAAAGTCGCCCAAAAAAAATTCTGGTGAATAGTTTTGTCTGTCGATTGAACTTTGGTACTTTTTCTATCTGGGAAAACAGGTTGGAAAAGGTTTTGAAGAGTCTTCACATCTCGGACAGAAAAATTAAAAAAAAAATTCGGTTATTTGCCCGTGGACCGAATGCAAAAAGAATTTAGCAGTGGGTTTCTGATGAGTCCTAGAATGTAATTTTTTAGTCGATGGACAGGTTTCACATTTCGTCCATTCGAAATGACCTTCTCGGGGTAATAAATTCTACAGATCACGACCAATAGCTAAACTAAGGGTACGGAGTGGTTCAGGGGGACCTTCCGCCCCAATCAAGCCGACGGACGTCCACGGCATCTCGGAGTTTTTACCATTACAGCTCCCTGGCTAGAATAGTAGAGGCGTTTAAACGTGGCGTTTAATCGCTCACGTCCAATCGCTTAAAAACGCACCTAGTGGTCCGTTTAAGTCGTCAGTTTCGATAATCGACTAGTCGCCAGTCATTTCTTATCTGTTCGGCAAAAATGGCGGCTACAGGACTTGTGCTTGCAGCACAGTTGCTTATGGAAGAAACAGAAGATGATGATTTTTTGCTAATTGCTATTATCATTAATGAATAAAGAGTGATGAAAAGTTCATAATATGTTTGTACAAAGAAGAAAGGAAGGGTGTCGGATGCAACCCCGTAGGAGTGGTTTTCAAACACAGCGTCGAACATAGTCTAGTTTCTTCTCACTTCCACACAACGCAGGTATTTCGAATTTTTGTAGAAGTCACTGTAACTTTTTATAGTTAAATCTTATATAGGGGGTAGTTTTCACACCCTCTGAGGGTTGACACTGTAAGACTAGTTCCATTTTAGAGTACTACGCAATTTCAGCCAATCATAGCATCCATGAAAATAGAAATCCTGTTGGATCTTACGTTTTTTCTTGTTTTTCTCGTGTCAACTCTATAGGGGCAGTTTACGAAGATTACGTCGGACCTGATGCAGCTTCTTATCACTTTAACAAAACTTAGACATTTCGAGCTTTTTCAGCTCGCTGTTTTGGATCGATTTCTTTATATATGGGGGCTAGCTTTCGCCCCTCCCTGGGGGTGTGTTTCATATCTATTGTATGTACGCTGCTGTTTAACCTTAATTTGTATGACTCGATTGATTCAGATGTAACAACTATTATCGTAGCTTAATCTTCTTTTTACCCATTCCAAGGGTGTTTTTTGGCTCTAGCTAATGATTTTGGGGGTGTACGATTTTTTTGACCTCGGATTCAGATTCAGCGACCGAAAATACATAGGGATACATGGATCTGGTTCGCTGCTCTGATCAGTTTTTTTGTGGGGCTGTGTAATCTACGGTAACGCAGCCTTGGCCTATTACTTAGCTATCAGATATTTCTTACATCTTCTGAATCCGCCTGGGAGTGGAAGACCACACACGAACAAGGGAGAACGCGACTGCGCTCCTAATAAAAAAATTGGTGTCGCGTCACTCGACGCTGTGTGCTAGGTTTTTCTACAATACGACAGATTATCCAAGAAACTCATAACAAACATCAACATCCACATCTTGAAAGCATTAATATGACGCTTGCTTGAATTTCTAATAATCCACACCTCAGAGGCATAAAGAAGGATGTATAAAACTAGCGCATTAGCAAGTCTAGTTATTTCTTGAGAATTTATAACTATGTTAATACTTTAATCTTGAATTGTTCCGTTTTAATGTCGAAATAAGTATTTCGTATAAAGAACGAAACCCCATGATCTTTAGTTTACGAGGTTAATAATCATAAGGAGCGAAAACTACATTTGTACTTGGACGTAAGGACGGTGTCTGGAATAACAATTGTTACAAAAAGTTACTTTTAACTTTAACAACTTTGGAAAATAAATTAAAAGCAGTTGGGTCGAGAACGTGACAGGAATAGTTAAATGCATAGAACTTTTTCTCCTACTTAGCAAAATCATTACTTGATTATGGACCATATACCTAGCAGAACAGCTCAAATTAAATGGTTGTAATATGTAATATAACATACATATACTTGTAAAATGTCATGCGGCATAAAGGTCATTTGCATAAAGAGGAAGAAAAAGAAGTATAAAAGCAAAAGTAATTTCTCAAAATGATAAGAAGTTTAGGTATTCTGACATTAGAACATATCAAGATTTACCATTTAGTCGTGAGTTGGCTTATAACGAACAATACAAGCATCAGTTTGTAAACTAACAAAACTTTAGAGGATTACAACTTTTATTTTGTTTCCTCGAGAGCAAAGTTCCTGGCTTTTAAGTAAGTGCGGAGATAAATGCTCTGAAGGCAATATTGTGTTATTTAACTTAAATAATATTGTTATAAATACCTGGTGGATTGTTGGGCGAGGTTGTGAGACTAGAATCCTTACATAAATGGAATTAAATAGGATGAAATGATACTTATAGATTATAATTTAGTATCCAATAATTATATAGGGTGAGTCACAAAGAATGTGACGTAGAGTATCTGGAGATTTCTTGGCACAAAATATGAAGATTTAACTATATGTGAGGCAGTACAGTATGTCAAACTATTTCAATCATCCAACTTTAATTATTCTATCCGATTCTCTATTTGTTCTCAATTTAGTTAACTTAGCTATCTAGACATTGATAAACTAGTCCTGAGTGATATATGGATATCTATTCAATGCTCCCCAAATTGAGCATTTAAATAATTTCGTGTTTCATTTGACGTATGACCTGGGGCGCCATCGTGTTGGTAAATTAATCTTTGAAATTGTCTTACAGGTATATTGTCTACAAAGGGCTCTATTTCTTGTCGTAGAATGTTAACAAAATGTTCGGCATTCAAATGAATTACCGTGAAAAAAATGAGGACCTATGATTGGTATAGAATAAAGCCACACCATACACCAAATCCAAATCGTCCTTGACGCCACTGCTCATATGGGCCTCGTCTGTCCATATAATTTTTGCTTCAAATCTTGGCACTTCATTACACTAACGCAAAAACCACTGGCAAAACTCGAGACGCCTTTGAAAGTCCTTGGGTATAGATGGTGGCTAATGCTAATTTTGTAGGGCTTGAATTTTTTTTTTTTTTAATCAAGGCAATGCAGTTATTTTTTGGATTCCTACATTTTCATGTATTTCGCGAGACGATATATAGACCAGGGTCGATAATTTTGAAAATGATAAAAAGTGAAAAAAAATTATAGTAGGATGAAACCCATTGGAAAAGGTAGAGAATATAACAAAAATGAAAGGAAAAATAATTTACGGGCGATCTGAGGTCGGGAAGGGGAAGGGGGTGAGTTTTTAAGGGTAAAAAACGGTTTATCTCGATTTCCGGCAAAACTACAAGTCCTATGAAAAAAAGTTAAATGGCAAAGTTGTAGGTAATAAAAAGATCTACAACTTTTGTTTTTATACTTTTTTCACATAACCTCAAAATTTATGTGAAAAATTCAAATAACCAAGTTTTTGGTTTTTATTTTTATCTTTTGCCGAGTCTTTTGCAAAAAAATTTATTTTTTCACGAAATTTGGTGAAAACTTACCTTTTTATGTCCCAAACACACAGCAATTTTTTTGATTTAAAATATTCATTTTTTCACCTTATTTTGACTTAATATCGAAAAAGCACCCTAATTTTCAATCGAAAATTCTCACGTCAAAATATCTTCTTTTTTAAAAAAATCGGTGGGCTTTTTGTTCGTTGAAATCTTTACTTTCTGATGGTATAAAAAATATATATATTACTATGGTAAATGTTCTCAGAAAATGCAAATAAACGAAAAAAACTCGAATCCGAAAATTTGTTTTTGAATCATTATGTACAATTTTGAGCTATTTATAGTAGTATATTTCGATTAGCAATTTTTTTGTTTATCAATGTAACATGAAATCTTACGTTTTTCGAGTAATTAAAGTGTAAATTTTAATAAATAGCTCAAAATTGTACATAATGATTCAAAAAAAAATTTTCGGATTCGAGTTTTTTTCGTTTATTTGCATTTTCTGAGAACATTTACCATAGTAATGTATATTTTTTTTTATACCATCAGAAAGTAGAGATTTCAACGAACAAAAAGCCCACCGACTTTTTTAAAAAAGGAGATATTTTGACGTGAGAATTTTCGATTGAAAATTAGGGTGCTTTTTCGATATTAAGTCAAAATAAGGTGAAAAAATGAATATTTTAAATCAAAAAAATTACTGTGTGTTTGGGACATAAAAAGGTAAGTTTTCACCAAATTTCGTGAAAAAATAAATTTTTTTGCAAAAGATAAAAATAAAAAACCAAAAACTTGGTTATTTGAATATTTCACATAAATTTTGAGGTTATGTGAAAAAAGTGTAGAAACAAAAGTTGTAGATCTTCTTATTACCTACAACTTTGCCATTTAACTTTTTTTCATAGGACTTGTAGTTTTGCCGGAAATCGAGATAAACCGTTTTTTACCCTTAAAAACTCACCCCCTTCCCCTTCCCGACCTCAGATCGCCCGTAAATTATTTTTCCTTTCATTTTTGTTATATTCTCTACCTTTTCCAATGGGTTTCATCCTACTATAATTTTTTTTGGTCTCAAAAATTATCGACCTTGGTCTAATATTAGGATTTTCTCTTACAGTTTCTAAAACAATATTTTCTACAGCTTCTTTACATGCTTTATTATACATTTTTGCTCGAGAGTTTACAAATGATCCAAACTCTTTTAAGTTTTGTTGTAGTCTTTTTAGTATATTCTGGCTATCTCTTGTCTAGATATCTAAAAATATTGTTTTGGCACAAAGTTTTGCTGTCTATAACTTACCTATTAAAATAAAACTCGGAAAAATAAATCAGCAATAGTTCTTCAAATATTAAATTTTTAGATTTAGGATTTACGGATTTCATTACACATGGCATTATTACTAAGTTTTACATATTTTTTACTACTATAATATTCCGAAAAGTAGTTTGCCTTTCAATAGAAACCAAATATAATATTCCCAATTTTTTTGACGAATATATTGTTTCTCTCTCATTCAATTAATATACCGGAAAACTGTGTTTTTTAGAGTAGAACTGTTTGTGAGTTGCCAAAGGACGCATATAAAAATATTGTGGCTATAAGTCGAAAACTTATTAAAAGCTGCGAGTTTTCCGCAAGTAGTTTTAAATAAGAATCGAGGACATAAAATTCCCGGCTTGCCACTTAACTACAACTTCTCGCAACTTATGATGAAAGTTGAACCCTCACTCCCCATCATATTCTCCCCTGCTGATGATATGCACGAATGCCAGCGATTTTTCCAGTTGTTGAACAGTTTTGGGAGTCGTCTTCCTGAAGTATGTTTAGAGCCGTCGTCGTATCTTTTAGATGTTTTACACGTGGCCCAAAGCGGCCCTTTCAGATTGCGTATTTGAGAAGTCTGAACGTTTAGGAGGATCTATTAGTATTGAAGGTGTTTAGTTAAGAAGAAATTTTTTGTTAAAGAAGTTTTAAGTAGTATTGTTGGAGGAGAATAGGGTAACAACGACCTCTGACATGCTAGTCTACTCGATGTTAATAGATTATACAAATGTTATAGAATTGTTGATTTATATATTGATTTCGAAAATAACTACATAATACGGGGTGTTATGCAGGTTGATACAGAACTTTTAGGAGCTGATAGAGTACGTCATTTAGATCCTATTTAGCCACTCTTATCTTAGTACAAAGTCTTACGGTTTTCGAGCTATTAGCCAATTTAGGTTTCTGAGTAAACGTGGATACGATAATTATGCAATAATGAGAGGTGTTATCTTCATTCCTTTAGTTTTCTGTCTTGCTCTAATATGTATTTTTTCTGTTCAGTACGTTAACGATTACTTAATGATTAAATGAATATTAGTAATGCCATTTCAATATTGCAAAAAGTGTTAATGTCGTGCTAAATTATGGTCTCTCTGGAAAGTTTATGAAAAAAACACAACCACCTGAGATGTTCAAAAATTTCTGTAATTTGTGCTCTTTTTGGCTTGCAATGCAAAGCCGATTCACAGAGATAAATTAGCAAAATTAATTCATTAACAAAATTCTCTGCTAGTGCATCTTCTCTCGCTTCTAAGCAAATTGTCTGCTCGATCATATGGAGCCCAGAGTTAATAAGTGACATTATTCAGAAGTCGACGAACAAGTTTTGTAAACATTTGAAGGTAATCCTACAACCAGTGTCAGAAAAGCAACTCAAGACCTGAGTTTGTCAAGATGGAAAGTTTGATCTGCCATGCACAACGAAAAGAAACATCCTTTCCATTATATTCAAATACAAGAGGGTGATACAGCAAAGCCAATGCAGTTCTTTATTAATTTTCGATATTAAGATCGCATGTTTTCTTAGAAATATTTTATGGACTGACGGGTCCACGTGAGGTATTACTAACGTTTATAATCTCCATTACCGTACAGACAAAGAAAGAAACCCACAGTGAGGAACACATCCGAGAACATTTAATCAGAAGAATCAGCGAAGCTTTCGAATATGAACGATAATAAAAATTATTGGTAATGTAATAAACCTTGTTTTATTTGTGTTGCAGAAGCATAAATTAGGTGAGTCAACACTAACTTAATTAAAGAATATTATTTAGGTATTATGCAAATCACAACTTACACAACTTTTTTATTTATTATGAAAATACCTACTTTCTGTATATTGTTGCCTTAATCTGGGCACGCTAATATACTAGTTAGGTAAATACTTTAAAACACTCATTATTGGAGAATCAATCAAAACAACTACTCTTATAGCTAATACTGACGAAGTATTGAATTACATGATAGGATTCTTAGCATTTTAAAGAAAAAAAAATATATTGAAAATACTTAAATCATTCATTTACATTTAGTCATTCACACCTTTTTTTATTTAATATGAAATTATCTACTTTCTGTATATTGGTACCTTAATCGGGTCACGCTAATATACTACTTAGGAAAACACTTTAAAACACTAAGTAGTATATTAGCGTGACCCGATTAAGGTACCAATATACAGAAAGTAGATAATTTCATATTAAATAAAAAAGGTGTGAATGACTAAATGTAAACGAATGATTTAAGTATTTTCAATATATTTTTTTTTCTTTAAAATGCTAAGAATCCTATTATATAATTCAATATTTCGTCAGTATTAGATAGAAGAGCAGTTGTTTTGATTGGTTCTCCAATAATGAGTGTTTTAAAGTATTTACCTAACTAGTATATTAGCGTGCCCAGATTAGGGCAACAATATACCGAAAGTAGGTATTTTCATAATAAATAAAAAAGTGTGTAAGTTGTGATTTGCATAATACCTAAATAATATTCTCTAATCATGATAAAAGCAAATAAATAAAAATAATTAATGGTAAAAAACTAATTTCTTAAATTAGTTATTATGTTTTTTGTCTCACATACACTTTATTATTGAGATAGCTTTTATAGAACACAAATTATAGAAGTATATTTAACTATTTGAATACCTTAGGTGGCTGTATTTTTTTCGTAAACTTTCCAGAAAAATCATAACTTGCCATGGCAATAACATTCTTTGCGAAATTGAAATGGCATTATTAATCTTTACTTCATCTTCAGATAATGGTTAACTTATTAAACAGAAAAAATACACATTAGAGAACAAACTGAAATTAAAAGTAACACCTCTCGTAATTACGTAATTAGCGTAGAATTATGGATCTACATTTGGAGTAGCACAGTACTCTTCGTAATCAACAGTACAAACCATTTTATATCATCAGTATATAACGGTTATTTGACATCAACACAGGTGGCTATATCATTAATACATAAGATAAATTGGGCTTTGGGACACTCCAAATATAGCTAGAAATTAATCAAACTTAAAGCCCCTGTATTCCAACTATCTTCCTTCCAGTTAAGAAGAGGACAACAGGCCCGAAAAAATCGAGAACCTTAAGCTTATGAAGAAGAATACCGTGATCAAGCGTGTCAAAGGCTTTAGAAAATTCGTTGCATGTAACGTCAACTTATTTGCTAGCATCAATAGCCTCAGATGTAAATTGAATAATAGAAAATGAATTTATAATAATTGTTGACCTACACTTTACAAAGCCATGCTGGAAAAACTAAGCTGCCTCGTATATTAACGTTAATTATGCGTTAAAATCACCACGGTATCTACGAAGACTATCTTAATTGTTTCTTGAAGAATGTCGTAATACAATATTAACCTAATTAATTTGCACGAGACTTTAAGAAATAAGTACTTCATTTGTACTAATTAAGAATTACAGAAAATATTCATCACAGTGCCACACACTTTGGGAAGCGCTGTAGTTAGTAAGCTTTTATTAAGTTTTTCAAGAGTTATTTGTAAAGTTTGAAGTAATTAATGGTACAGATAGTTACTTTAGGTAATGAATAATGTTTTGCTGTGGAGACTTATTCTATCTGGGTATTTTATTACCACTTAAAATAAAAACGTGATAATTAAATCTACCACTGCTTTGCCAAATACAGGTAAAAATATTTATCCGCGACTGTCGCGTAATCCTTGCATAATGCATTTAACAGTTGACGAATAATGATAGTTATAATTCCAACCTAGCGTATAACGAACATAATCTCATGATAACACACCTTTGACACCCGTGTATATCAACACACTGATTGCATATCCTTGCGTAATAGTAGTTTATGCAACAAGAGTGGATATGATATCCATATCACACGATAAAGGAGTGCGACATGGATAATCCACTCGAGTTGTACAGTATACTTTTTCTACGACCAGATTAAAAAAAAGCTACAAAATGTATTAAACATTAATATATTACACAAATACACACTGACAGTTACTTTGACAGCTTACGCACTAATTTGATTTTAGAACGAATAGTTGTCTACGAGGGGTAAAGCGCTGGCCAGAATTTGTACACTAAAGTGCATTGCAATGCACATAATGCACATAATTCACCGCAATGCATTGGTGAAGTATTTAAATGCGCCATGCATTATTAAGCATTGCAATTCACAAAAATGCATCCGCGAAGCATTGCAATGCTTCGAAATGCAGCCACTGTGCGTTGCAATGCACTAAAATGCACCCTTCACATTTCACAATGCATCGGTGTGCATTATCATAAGCAAGATATTTCAATTATTTTGCCTCATTTTAATAAATCCAAATATTTTACTTTAAGTGCCCGTATTCTAATTCATGTGTAATTTGTGTGAGTTTTAAGTTGAATAATACCGTTAAACAATTTCATATATAACCCGAAAATATCTATTAAATAAACGCCGACATAATGTTGTAAGATGTATGTTAAATTGTAGACGTATGTGATATAATTAAATATTTTTACACCGATGGAACGAAGCGGGCATATGAGTTTAGAATTTGATCTTGTTTGTCTGTTATTTCACAATTTTAAAACAATTACATTCATTTTTATGCAGTATTCTGTAAATGTTAGACAATTATTTAAATTGGGATCGTAGATAATGACCCTTTATACTGAAACATTCTCGGAAACACCAAAGATGTGTCGTCGATATCAGTAGTTTTTAATATCGAGTTTTTAATATTTAAAGTGATTCACAATGTTAGACACCATGTTAGATATTGTATACGATTAGATTAAACTATATTTATTTGATTACATTTTTGTAGCAAGCCAAAGTATCGGGTAAATAGTGATTCTGTAATAAGAGACAAAATATACAGATTTCAAAATTGTTATTAAAAATTAAAAAGAAAAGTGTCGGCAATTTTCTTCAAATCCCAATTTAATTAAATGCAAATTTATAATCAGTCTATACTTTAATTATTCAGAATAATAACTAAAAGGAATTAGTCTTCCTTGAATGTAAATAATAAACTTATTTCTTACAAGTAACCATATTATATTCAATATAATCTACATCTACTTACATTTTTATTTTATTTAATAACCTCAATTATAAACAAAGTTTTTTCACAACCCACACTATCACTATCAGACTGTAACCCGACCAATACACCTGTTGCTTGCTGGGAAATTGATTCACGCGCATGCACCGTCCTCCTAAATCGTAATAAAATGCAGCACAATTCTCCCACAATGCACAAAAATGCACGTAAATGTATCGAAATGCACTGCTAAACATTGCAATGCTCCACAATTCATTAACAATGCATTTAAATTCACCAACTATGCATTGCAATTCATTGCAATGCATAGGTCTTGTACACCAAAATGCACCAGCGGTTTACCCATCGGTTGTCTATGTACTTAATATACGAACTGTGATTGGTCGGTTTCATTTCATATCCATCCTAGAACTGATATGAAATATATCCGTTCAGTTAACTGGAATTGCCTACTTATCCATTCTACAGACCGTACAGAAAACAGCAAATTTACATAAGGGAGTAGAAAAACAGCATTTATCTAACCCCGTTAGGAAATGTCAAATTTTAAATGCATTTATGACGTTACGAAACGTCATATTTTTCATAACTTTCAGCTTCAGTACATAACAAGTTATGAAATGAATTTTTACGTAATTGATTATTAAACCCATTTGTTGACACCAATTTTCAAATTTCTTATTCTGTGCAATAAAATCCCGTACACTTGAAAAATCAAGTAATCCAGTTTTCACTAATATTAAGTGGTGTGAATCAGTTTTCTTGGAATTTAGATTTTTTTATTATCATATAGGTTATAAAAAACTGACATTGATTGTGAAACGTCATATGTAATGTATTTGAATAATTTTAATTCAGAAGAAAAACATACGTATTTTTGTTTTTTCTACTTTTTTACACCATTCGGTGGGAATGATTTCGATTTATAACAAATGTAAAAATTGACATTGAAAAATTCACAGATACGACTGCACATAACTGCGATTGTATTTATTGTGAAAATAATGTATCCTAATATTTTGTACATATGCCCGTCATTACAAGACTGAAAAACTTTTTCGTTGGTAAACACAACGTTGTTCCAAAACTCCAACGGGCGATAGACACAATTTAAACAAAACATAATGCGGGCTTGCTTCTGTTCTTCTATTAATATGGTCTTCTTGACACTTCTACAGTTTTTTAATTCCGATTTTCCTATTGTCACATGTCAAAAATAAATAACTATTTTTCTATGCAAATTTGGCAAAATATCTTATTAGCATATTCCCTATAAATGAATACAAAAATAGAAAACCTAAACTAAAGGATTTTCAAACTTAAATCTATAATAAATAAACTAAATTCCATTCCAAGTCCATCTTGGAGACCCATCTCCTCGTGATATGTGCTTGTAGTAAGAAAACTTTATTACTTAATTCATATTTTGTGACCTTGTTGTGGCTGCAACCATTATTTGATTAATAAATATTATTTGACTATTTAATTGTGTTTAATAATTTTCTAACAGAAAAACCTCTCGCAAGCCAAGTGGCCCTTATTGTGGCCGTCTTAATTTGGCGGTCGTGACACTACCCTTCGGCTAGCTGTTGACCTCGTTGCTGCAAAATTTGTCATGGGCACAGCGTCTACTGCTGTTTGAAATGGATTTTCCCTCAAATAGCCAAGAAAACGCTTCATCTTGAGCGAGATTTGAACTTCTCGGTCGGCCTGAACCGTCTTTTCTCTTTATGATACCTTCCTCCTCCCAGCTTTTTTTCACACTCATAACGGTACTGTTATTTAAGTGATAATGGTTATCAACTGCTCTGATAGACCACCCCTCTTCAATTTTAGAAAGAATTAGAATTTTGTCATGTTCAGTTAATTTCGGCATTTCGAAAATATGACACTGACACTGACAAATAAATAAAGAATGATTTAATATAGCGAAAAATAGGTGTACGGAATTTTATTGCAGAGAAGTGTACTTCTTCATTCCTGCTTTTTTATTTACCAGGTATTATTGAATTTACTGCCAAATTAGCCAATTGTTCTATATCAGACGGAATATACATATCTGAATCAACCATTTTCGACTCAATTTGCTTAAAAAAAATTCAGCAGATTGACAATTAAAGTTTGTTTATATATAAATGTCAATCCACAGTAACGCTTAGGTAAAGAGATAAACACAGAATTTATTTGCACGGCTATAAGCCTAACTATGTTTGGAACCGCAAAATAGTATCCAAAATAAATTGCCATTTCTTTTCTATTTTAAAGTAGGCTTAGATAATTTTTTTTACTTAACACGTTATGAAAAATAATTTTATTTGACTCATGCAATTTGCAAAACTCGTTCGTTTTGGCAAATATTACATTCGTCAAATAAAACTAGTCGTTTCAAAACTGGTTACGTAAATAACTATTACAGCACTCATCAGGAGCAGATTCTAACTAAACATCATTCGTTAAAAAAATAATAAAAATAATTGTCTTAAAAAAAATTAAAGATGGAAAGAGGAAATTGACAACCGTCCTTTTTTTATGAAGATTAAAAGGTTAAAAATATCTAGTTATATGACTTCATTAATTTTGTACATGTAGAAGTCTGTAACATTAATTCCTCGCTGTTTAATAAATTATTAATTTTTTTGTAATGTGTTCGAGATTTAGACTGAACTTTATGTTATTTAGAGAAAAGAAGTTACTACACCAGCAGCTCAGAGACTCGGCAGATGAGTCATGGGTCAGAAAACACTTTACAAATGGTTTTACGTGTTTGGTAGATTGAAGTTAATAAATGACAGATGTTTTCATAATTTATCTTAAAGAGATGTTAATTTGACTTATATAATGATAATTTTTCTAGAGAGGCGGGGCGCCAATCTTTCTATATTCGTAATTTACACTAAGAGTGAAGTTTGATTACAAGAAAGATAAACTAATCAAATTATAAAGAAAGTATAAATTGTTGACTAAAAAAAGTTTAAATTAATATTCCAAATTTAGCAAAAATCAAGATTAGATTAATACTTGTAAATATTTCTAAAAGATATTCAACTTTTCTTTTACAAAAAGATGAATTAATTAATTTAGTAGGTATTATCTAAATGATTTGTATAGTTTATGTGGTTTGCATAGTTTAGTTTATATCAAAATACCTGAAATAAGTGGACAATATGATTATAAAATTGATTTTATTATAAACCAATCAAACTGGATGTGTTTTTGTTAGAAAACAACTACACTGAGGCCTTAAAATTAAACAAATTTATGTACAAAAGAGAAAACGAATGGACGATAATATGTTATGTAGATATTGTTTAAAATATTGTCTTAAACATGAACCGACAATATGGTGTTTAAAGGTCATTACTAATTATTTAAATATAAGCGTTTCATAGAAATTGTGGTCACAAAGTCTTTACAGAGCTTTTTATATATTTGTTTGCAGTTAGATGTTACGCCGATAATTTATACCGAAATAATAATTGAAAATACTAATTGTTCGTTGAAAACATATTAAAGATAAAATTGAAAGTTGAAATAATTTAAAAAAAAACATTTGCAATTTGATTCTTTAAAGAACTCTAAAAATGTTAAAGCATAAAAATATGAGATATATATATAAAAAAACATTAGATACAAATTTTATTTGCGACACTTATCTGGAATTCTCAGTGAATTAAAGTAGTGACTCCAAGTGAGGGATGATGATGGTGAAATCCAACCCACAGTGATGTAATCGCTGATTTCTAGATGAGCCCAATATTAAGTCAAGAAGTTCCCAGTACCATATTCGACGCTTCCAGAAATTCCATAAGGACAATTTACATCTATCCTACCATATTACCGTCGCAATCTCCGAAAAAAGTTGTCCTAGACTAATATATACATTTCTTCTTTTAATTACGTAGAGGAGAAGAAAGTCAACCCCATTAAATGATTAAAAAAATAAAGTTTCCAACCCAAACTTTAATGTGACATTAAAAAAACTTATCTAGAATGCATATCTACAACGTGCATCCAGAATTAGAAGATTTGCATCTAATAGTCGAAGATTTGCATCTAATAGTAGAAGATTTGCATCTAAATTTAGAAGATTTGCATCTAAATTGAAAGCCCTGGAAAGAAATGAAGTGTAAGCGTGACTTGCTGCAAAATGGCCGTTGCCAAATCTAAGTTACAAAAAAAATTATTTCTTTATACATTACTTACGGATTAAACCGATGAAAAACAATTAGACCTGCTTCATGTTCATGAAGAGGGACTATCAACCCTTTCGATGTTGAAGTCGTAAAAAAAAACTTAATGAAGACACATCACTATTCAAAAATTTAGCAGACAATTGCGAAGTACCAAGGTTGTTGTAACGGAGAAATATTAGTTCTGTTCGCTTACTTGTAGTATGTAAATCGTGTCATCTCTTTACCTTCTCTCTATTCTTAGAGTTAAGTTAGACGTGACTCTGGTTGCATACCGTTGTGTTTGTTCTGAAGTAAATTTAAGAAACAATATTTGAAATTTTTGCGGTCTTTCATGCTTGAGTTAAATTATATTTTAATTTATGAAGCAGCAATATGCATGCTACAAGTCATTTTGTTGATTCGTATTTTTATATAAACCATTAATACGCTGTAACTAATTTCTGAGAGAGAACTTCTTTCCCTGACTGTATCCAGACAAACTGATTGACGATTATCCTACAAAAGAAAGCTGACACGTACATGATAAAATGGACAGTATTATCAACTACACCCCAAAACACTATCTTTTATTTTGCTTTGCTTTTATATCACTACATCCCGATGACAACGAGGAATGAGCTTGTACTTTCGTGTAACAAAGCACAATGCCTTGATGTTCCGATATAAATGTAATGTGACATTGTGTTTACTGACCTTGCATGACATGATATAGGGGGAAATCAGCTTGATTCTCCATTATCCATCATTGGGTCGACATGACACTTCGTGGCTCCGGTTTATCTTAAAATGACAAATATATTTTATATTATTTGTATCTGTAAAGACGCTATATGTGATAAAAATATAATGGACTAATAGTATTCGGAAAGAAAAAGAAATAAGAGTTAAAAAGACATAGCCATTTATAGGTCTAATCCAGAGGTGGGCTATATTAAATTGAAAATAAACGCATATTTCCCTCTCACTCTGCAAAATCCTATCTTAAATGTTCTATAGGGTTTGGTTTCTAGAGAGGCAGAAGTTCTGTTTAATTTGTTCTTGTAAATATGTGTTTCGTTTTATTTATAAATGCCTCTTTCCTTTTACAATGAGATATGCTATTATCACCAGATCATTGTTTTATTTTATAGTAAATATTAAAATTAAGGAACTATATATGAATGAAGGAACATCTTGTCTGGTTACAATTTACGTATTATATATTATATTAATTGATTCGCCCCAGCTTCGCTCTGGTACAGACAATAGAAGGTATTTTCTTCATACAAGTTGACTTATAATAATTCTATGCCGTAATAAATTAAATTTCAGCTCTTATTTTCCTGGTTCCCTTACTACACTCAAAGAAAATGATGGGTAAATTCAACCAAAAAGAGCATATGAAATCGCGCCTATCTAGTTTCATAGTTAAATCAATCAGAAAAGAATAGTCATACAACTTTATTTGTTTTCGTAAACAAATAGTAGTTTAATAATCATATCTTCCTGTAACAAATTAAATAGTACAATGATATTTTTTTATGTTCACTAACCATTTTCAATTTGGTCTACAATTAAATAGTACAACGACTTTGTTTTTTGTTCACCAACCAATTTTTAGGTTGATCTACACTTTATTGTATGATGAAGTTTTTTTTGCTTAGCCAAAATCTCAGTATTGAGACATCAGACCACCCAAACCAAAGATTAGAGATCGTTTATAAGATCCATCCAAATATATCGATAATCCCTGAGAGAATTTGAACATTGCAATCATGTTATTAATTTTCTATAATTTCATAAGAGTATAAGATAATGCATGATTGATTATTGTCAGTGATTTGTATGTGGCGTCATCTAGGAATAATTTCTGTAATAGACTACGTGGTAAGCAAGCAAATTTTATGGTAATTCTCTTTTAGAACTTCTAGAAGACAACAATAATATTGGTTTGTCTACAAAGTACAATAATACATCGAACTAATACCGAGTTAGAATTACAATTCGATAATACTTAAAAATATAGTCTACTATTTATCTAGTTTCATTTGACAAAATTCAACAAATTACTAGTAAGATGAATAAATTATAGTCTTATTTTTTAAGTTAATGTTTATTTTGTTGTGTGACAATCACCTTTTGTTTAAAAATACTATTAAATATACTTCAATTTAACAAAATGAACAATATATATACTATTTTTTTGATTGATTTAACCCATACTATTTGCAAACAAAAGCGCTGATGCGACGTCTTAATTCATCAAAGTGGATGGCAGAACGATGTTATGTTTATGTAAACAGAACTGCGGGTTAACTGTACAATAATATTGGTGTATCTGTCAACTATAATAGTAGAACAAACTGCTACTGGGTTTACAATTACAATTCGACAATAGTTAAAAATAAAATATACTATTATCTAGTTTAATTTGACAGAATTCAACAAAATAATAGTCAGACGAAAAAAATAATAGTCTTATTCATCTATTTTTTAAGTTAATGTTTGTTTTGTTGTACGACAACTTTTTATTAATTAAAATAACAATCACCTCTTGTTTAAAAATACCATCAATATAATTTAGTTTTAACAAAATTAACGATATTGTTAGTTAATCATTTTTTTTTGTTGAATTTACCCATACTATTTCTTTGAGTGTACCAAGAATTTGTTTCAGGGTTGGCACAATAACCCACCATTAGAAAAAACCGGTGGGTAAAATGGATGTATTTTCGTGGGTTATTGATTTTAGAAAATCCCATCTGAGTTTTTGTTTGATTTTCGTTTTTTTTTGCAAAAAAAAGCAATTAGGTAATATAAAAAATTATATTTTTGCCTCACAAAGACTTGAAAAAAATAATAACAAAAATGTAACGTGTCAAGATATTAATAAACAATAAAGCAAGTAAATAATAAACTTGAAAAAAATAAAAACAAATAAAAACTTGACATATTTTCCTCAAACTGGAATGTGAAAGGCAAAAGATAAATATCTTTTGAAAAGATATTTTTGTTTTATTTAAATGTCTATAAAATCTTAACTGGATTTGACGCCCTTTCAGTTCCAAGCTCAGTTTGCTCCAAATATGGCTGAATGTAGAAAAAATTCTTTCAACTACGGCACTAGAAGCGGTACAACTATGCAATTTAAAAAAAAACCGGGCATATTTACCAGATTTTCATAACTGAGAATATTTCCAACATAGTCCAGATGTTGTCACATGCTATATTGTGAAAGCAACGTCGAATGAAAGGTGGGAAATTAGGCGGAAATTTTGAATTTTACAAAAACCCAGAATAAACCACAGTTACCCACAATTGCCCAGAGAAACCCACCTAAATACCCAGTGGGTCGTTTTTTCTAAAAGAGGTGGGTTTTTGCTCAAACCTGATTTGTTTGAACTGATTTAAATAAGTAATAGAACTTTCAATAATTTTAAAAAGTTTTTATTTTTGATACCGTTTTTCCGGTTGAGAGTGATAATAAAATCAAAGATGGCATCGATTGCCCAAAATAACCACTTGGACAGATCATCACTAAACTTAAAATTTTTTTTTACATTTAATTTAATTTTGAAATTTTTCGTTACGTCTTAACCTATGCATTTCTGTTAATGCATCGACCACCTTCCGGCTCCATCATTAGGCCTTGAATACCACCTAGGACCAGAGTACTCATTGAGACAATTTCAACAAGCCCAAACTCGAAGGGGGTTCCATTATATTATTGATGGGTTCCATAATATTATACCATTGGTACATAATATTGTATTGTCGTCAGAACTACACGTGTATGCAAAATTTCAGCTCAATTGGACGTAGTATCTCGAAGGGGTTCCATTATACTATTGCCGGGTTCCATAATATTGCACCATTGGTACCATCTCAATAAACAATTTAAAAGTCATTTAATATTTAGGAGATTTTAAGAAAGTTTTGTCATGGTTACAAAATAGTCTATTCCTTTATTGATGTTGTGAATAAGATCTTTTAGGCTTCAAGCATACTTGCTCTTGTTAGGTAAGTTTTAAAGAGTTTTATAAAACCTAATTATAAAGCTAATTTTGTGCTAGAATTATTTGTATTTGTAATGGATTTATTATTTCTATATAGAACTCTCCATAAAGCTAAATAGTTTTATTATCTTCTTAAATTCCATTAAGATTTAAAAGAGCTTTAAATTATTCCTTACGGTTTAACAAGTATGCAATAAATACATTTCAAGTTATTTTTAAAACTAGACATATTCAATGGCAATTAGTACTTATTAAAGGCCATTACAAAACTAGTCTCTTAAAACATCACCTTAAAACAAAACATGGCAAAAGTTTTGATAAAACTGTTATAAAGAAAAAAGGCATCTATAAATCTAAAAGGCAAATCTTCATTCCATAAAACACTTTCCAAAAACTCAGTTCATGACAACAAATGTGTTAGAGGCATTTTACGACTTGTAATTATGCCTTTCCTGGAAATGTGGATGAAAATATAAAAGAGTGGCCATACGTTAAAAGAACTGCTAAAAAGCAGAGAGCTGTGTGATGCTGCCGTTTTGATGCATTTGTTTATTTGAAAAAAATAAAATCTCGAGTTGTGAAAGTTATTAGTAGGAGACGAAAATTTATAGGTTTTAAAGTTCCCAGACGAATTCGTCTTGGCGGCGGCTCTATTAAATCCTAAAGGTTTTATTATGATTTCAATTTTCAATTTTTCTTTGGAAAATTAAGATACAATGACAAAAACCGACTGAAAATAACCCTAGGAACCAACAACTAGCCTATTTTTTTTTATTTACTGATTAACGCGTCTATGCAAATTTTGTCAAATTTTTTATGGATATTAAGAAAACATCATTATTTCGGGGGTGCGCTTGTTTTTTGAGCCTATTTTTGTACTTTTAACGATAAACTGCCATTTATTTGAAATTTTTTGTCGTAACTGATGCCTTTTTGGCCTTTTTAAGTCAGTAAGTCTTATATAGAGAGATAAGGTATATACTGTGTACCACTCTACTTTTGTAAGTCTCAAATTCATTTTATCTTCGTATTGGTCCAGTGTTTGCTTAAACCGGTTTAGAAATAATAATTGTAATATTACATTTTTTTGAATTTGTTCATGGAGAGTTTATAGCTTTTCACTCCTTATATCGACCTATATAAGGGTTTTAAAATCAGTTTTAAGGTAGCATTCTGTGTTTTCTAGAAATATAGGAAGATCATACAAAAATGTCCATCTGGTTTTGAAATAGGTTTTAATAAAGGTTTTAAAGAGTCCCAGACAAGGTTTTCAAGAGTGGCACTATGTCACTCTAAGGAGTTTTATGAGAGAATTTAAAAAAGGACTTAACAACCTTCATAAGAGAGGGCCCTTTTAGTCTAGAAGCTGCTTTATGGTGGCGTTGAAGATGTTGTTACATCAAAATGGATTTTTCAAGGCATTTTATAAATAATTTTATAGCACCCTTGTAGATATTTAAGAAACCAAAATTGTTTATTGTGATAATAATGTATTGTCATCAGAACTACACGTGTATGCAAAATTTCAGCTCAATTGGACGTAGTTAAGTGGTTCAAAATTGACTTGCAAAAGTCCGCCTAAACATACTAACAAACAAGCATACTAACTAACTAAAATACAAAGCAAGTTAAATAAAAACTTGTTATAATAAAATGTGCTAAGAGCACTGTATAACTACAAAGCATTGGCTGCTTATCAATATTTACCCGAGCATGTACCTTACACACATTTTAAAACCTAAGGGCCCTATTGGTAGGAACATTTTAACGCAGAGGTAATTAATTCCACAAAAAACCTGGCTTGACTGGATTCTTGCCCACATTATACCAGGACGGTGTCCTTCGCAACGTTCGTGGAATGCGTCGTATATTATGAGTTGCCGTAATAAAATAGTCCCTTTTATCACCACATTGTTCAAAGTTATTACTTTTGGGGCATATATGACGCAGCAACATTGTGCTGTAAATTACAATATTTGGATGGCAAAATTCAGGTCAAATATTTTAAATGATATCGACTTTACCGCAAAAGGCGGGTTGCTGGAAAATATCGCGGAGTTATGTACGTAACAAACAGAACATAATTAATTAAAATGTTTCCATGGATTTTCAGGGAATGAAAGATTTACGATGCTAGAATTTATAAATAAATGTGTAAGGCGGATTTCGGACGAATATTCTTAAGTTGCCGATGCAATAATCTCTTCTGTTTGCCAAAGAACTCTAAATATTTTACGTCGTATTAACAGTTCACGTATACAACATACGTCAACACAAATCTGTCTTGCTTGATATTATATTACAATGTCATTGCTTGTTAGTAAGATTGATCCGGTGGTCATCCTAAGTAAAATACAGAAATATGAAAATATATTTCATTTAAAAATTTTAGAATAGTAAATCACTCAATCACAGACCGGCCACGGGCGTATTACTTTATCTCTTAACATTCATTTTATATGAAAATGAACTCGGACAGGCTTCGCGATCCAGCTGGCAACCGGCGCTGTTATCTTTCCAGAGAGGATAGTATGAAATCGGCTGCTGGTGCAGGGGGTTGGCTCACCAAACTCCCCGGGCGAAATTGAGGACTAATGAGGACACAACAAAAACTCGGAAAGAAATCCGACATGCTACCTGAATATAAGAGTACATTTACAGCCGGGAAAACTATGTCTGCTGGAGAAAGAACTGGCAGACTTGGACATCAAAATAACAGGTCTTTCCGAGATGAATTATAAGGACTACGGACAGTTTACATTCACGACAGGAAGCAAGATATACTTCTCCGGAAATAATAACATCAGCCGAAAAGTAGGATTCTGGATCTCGAAAGAAATAACTGAATCAGTCCTGGGATACAGTAAAACTGTCAACTTTTTAAGTATTCGTAAGTTTCTGTTAAAATCCGCTAAATTACATTATTTTCATATCTTCATTACCAAAATTACCTAACTTGTTATTTTTACCCAAGATATTTATTTAACGCCGGCCCTGTTGGACGTTTAATTGTTTACGAGTTAGCATTTTAGAAATTCCATAAAAATTGCGGGTAAATACATATTAGTAAATCCGTCACGTTGGTACCTTTTCTCCAATCGGCTCGTATGAACATGACATAATGTCTATGTTGCGTTGGTTACGGCCCCAGAAAATAGTTCGTTAAGGCGTGAATATAAATTGCAACTTTCTGAACTAAAATAGTATTTATTTGTGTAATACTAGCTAGTTTAAGTGAGTTTACTAAGTAAGTATAGTTTAAAGTCAGTGTTTAATATACCTATAATGGTATAGTTATGCAGTTTGTTGTGGCTAAAAAGCTGGTGCCGACTTATAATTTGAGTTTGTAACCAATAACAGTGTCTCCGTACGTCTTGCAGCAGTTTCTGTAAGTACATTTACCTTTCTACTTTGTGTATACCGGCAATTTATTGTTCTGGAGATCATTTTAATGTAAGCATAATTTATCTTTTCTCATCATGGTAAAAACTAATCTATGAGCTAGATGGCTTATTACCTTCAACATTGTAAATACTTACCTTAACATTATTCTTGTGATGGTATGAAATTTAGTTAGAATTGAAACTAATCTATAGCTTCTGGTATTGAACATTTATAATGAAATTTTGCTTGGTTATGATTATTAATTGAAATGACCAATATATCAAGTGGTGCGCGACATCGCTAGTGATATTCTGACGCCAAAAAGTACAACTTAAAATTATAACAACGAACAAATTCTGTGTACATATACGGATCATCTAAGATGGCAACAATCTGTCGGAAGCATGTGATATTTGAGCCGAGGTCACCAGTATCATTACCCAAAAAGGTGGCGTTTTCGAAATCATTCAAATATTTGGATTTTAACCCGTTTATTAAATATTTATTTTAATCTGATGATACAGTTAATGAGAATGGGTTTAGGTTTTCATATTTATGTATTACTTCATATTAATGCATCATTTGAAGTGAATTGTTATATATGGAAAACACTCTATTGTTACTTGCGAACTTATTTTAGAATCATTATTTTTCAAACCATTACTATAATAGTGTAATTTAAACATAATTTATATATTTCAATGGACAATTACATCAAATAATTTAAATATTCCAATTTGTTTAATTAGTGGAACATATTTTCATACATCCTTTCCCATGTTACATTCATAAATATTTTATTAAAATAAATTCATAAATATTTTAATAACAATAAAACGTCAGCAGCACATTTTATTCGAATAAATTATTTTTATAACCCAATTTAATTTTGGTCATAAAATTTGAAATCGCTGTACTTTCATAGAAGCACTCGTCCGGTTATTGTATTTTTAGTAGTCGAGTTCTAATAAAATCTGCCAAATTTTATGTGTAAATATAAAGTAGCTTTAGAAATGTAATTACTGAATGAGAAAGAGCTTTTTGCAATGCCAGAAATTAACTGAATTACAGATACTATTATTTGCGAATTTGTAGCTAAACGTGGATATTGCCGAAAGTAATTCATTAGATTTCATAAATATGATCTATTTAAAGAAAAATATGTATTCCCAAGCAACAATTTTAGTTCCAATATACTCTATAAGATATTCTAAAAGTTTATTTCTAAGACTACTTATATACATAAATGGTCTGGAGAGGCTCTATAAAACTAACTTAAAACCTTTATAAGAGTACATGGGTTCACCCAGAGAAAGATCTACATGCCTTTTTTAAAACGACTATTAAAGCTTTTAAGTTTTATACTTGGTTTAGGATAAGCACTATATTAAAATTTAAAGGGCATACACAAATGCTTTAAGAGAACGTTTTAAAATTCAGCTCTATAAAAAAATTTAGTATGTGGAAATAATTGTTTATGGAACTTTAATAATACAATATTTGAAATTCTCTACCCCAAAAACCCATAAAACGATACCCCACATCGGTAGTGGAGTGGGGGGTGATGATAGGAGGAGGGGGGGTAGTGGGGGTAGATGAAGTAAAAAAATATTTTGAGGTTTCTGGTTCTTGTACACACACTAAATCACATTTTTTTTTTCATCCCCAAGAAAGTAGGCTTTTCATAACAATGACATAATTGTTTGAAACTGTCAAAATGCATTCTAGTGAATTGTTATTTTTAGATAAAAGTTAGTTCTAGTTGCTGAGATATTATCTGAAAATCGCCTTTTGGACACAATCTTTAATGATGATTTCTCGCGAGGGTGATGTTAACGTCACGAGCCGAAGGCGAGTGTCGTACTTCTTCGCTTATAATAAAACATTCATTATTATTAACATTAATATCGACATTATTTTAGATGCTGCACCAGTCAAGGGTAATTTACATATAAATGTGTAGGAGCATCGCGATCTGGAAAGCGTTCCCGGTACACTCTTTCAACGTTTCTGGCATTTTTTCTACACTCTCCATAAATAAGAAGGATGTCAATTTGATGCTCTCTTGAATAAACTATTATATTTTTTTCAGATAACTATTATTACTAGTACTTACTGTTAATAATTAATGAAATTTGTCAAGAATGACAAAAAAAGTTATTATTAATGAAAATAGAAGAAAGAACACGCCCCTTTTTTAACATTGTTCTTTTGACGTTTATGATGAAACTAGCTTTCTTGTACATACATTACCTTCCCGACCAATTTACTATTTGAACAAGCTAATGTGCTGGATATTAGACAATTATATTATCGTTCAATAATTTGCTATCAAAAAACACACCTAAGTAATATTCAAAAAGTTGACCACATTTACAATACTAGGTATAGTAGGAACGCATTAGAAATACCTCATGCTAGGAAGACAATCGGACAACGTTGTTTTATATTTTTAGGACCAAGAGTGTATAAGAAACTTCCTCCTGAAATGAAAAACTCCGCAAAACTGTTTAAAAGTAAAATTAAACAAGCTAAAAACGTACTCTTCGCCTGTTCACTGAACTTTTTATATAATTGTTACACATTCTATTGAATACTGTTCGCAGTTTTTTGTAAATAATGTTAGTTTTAGACATTTTTAATTTTATAGTAAGAACTTAGTTGATAAAAGACTCAGTGTAAAATAAAGTAAAAATAAAAAAAACATACCAAACCCCATTTGGGTTTCGAACCCGGGACCCTTGGATTCCGAGTCAATTTCAATTAAAAGCGTAAGAACTACACGACCACCTTACACGTAAAAAAAATTTAAATTTTTACATTACACGAGCTAAAATCATATTTTCACGGTTGTATATTACATTATGAAATGTATATTTGTAAAATATATAAATATTTAGATATTAAAATGAAATATCATTCCACCAAATTTCTATTCAATTACAAAAACATAAAAATCAAAAATTTTTTTTTTCAAATTTAAATCATTTATAACATTTTTATTTACCGATCGATTTTATTTAAAAACAATAGGGTTCTTCCTCTAGCTAACACTAATTTACTGTCCAAATTTCAATACAATCGGATTTTTCTTTCTTGAGTTATCGTGCTTACAAGAAATGTGACGGACGGACGGACAGACGGACATTTTGAAAGTTGTTCAGAATTCGTTCAAATACAATATACTCTTCGTTATCATATTTGCGAAGAGTATAAAAATGGATAATATATCTCGGTAGATTGCATTTACATCAGTTAATGGGCATTAAAAACACTTACCTTTTTAATAAAAGATACTACTAAACTTAGCCATTCTGCTCCATGGATTTTATTGAAATTGTATCAACTCTGTATTCTTGTGTATTAGTATTTTATATAGATTTTATACATACTTATATGCATTCTATGCTTAATTCGTAAAATTATATCCTGTTTTATGTTATACCCTGTGAACAAATTTGTTTTTGCAGGGTTTATTATATTATTATACAGTAATAATAATTAGATCTAGATATTGTAAGAATGCATTAAAATGTACTTAAATTTTTAAACTGAAATAAATATTATTATTATATTATTGTTATATTATTATTATTTATTTCCAACGCCTCCTTATGTTAGGTATTTTACTGCTCCGTACCCTACTGCTCCATTGGAATAAAAAATCCCTAGTTTTCTATTTTCTCTTTTTTAAACTAAAGTCAGAGAAACATGAAATTTAAAAATAGCAAAATTTACTTACCAATAAAAATTATTAGCTAATTTAGTGGGACACAATATTTCATGCATACCGCGTTTCTAGTTATTTTATAATGAAAGATATACCTCTATGTTTTTTCATTTTTTTCTCTAAAACCAAGTGCATAGTATTATAAATTTTTCTGCAGGTTATAAGACACACTTTAATGTTAGCGTTTAATAGGTAGTGGTTCCCATTCAAAATTTTAGGGAAAATTTATGAAAAATATTGACATTTTAAAAAACGTCTAAAATGTATTTCATTTTATGACAAATTAAAAGTTTGGCAAATTTAATTAAAAACCAATAAGAAAACACATTTTGTTTGTTATCTAAACAAATTGTTTGGCATCAGTTTCATTAATAACGCCAGGCTGCCACCATATTACACTTAGAAAAATGGCTCCTACACCGCCATTTTGAAAAAAAATGGCAACATGTGATATTTCGTTGAAAAGGGAATTTTAGTCTCTATCCAACTGTATAAAAATATACAGGGTTCCATTTAAAACTCTTGACTTAGACCAACTTCCGGAAAAACCGGAAGTGGTATCCAATGTTTTATTCATGGAAAATATAAGTCCCAATGAGCAATATCTATAAACCAAATTGCAAGCTTCTATCTTAAAAGATAATTGAAATGTCGCCTTGTAAAACAAACCCGTTGTCACCCGGTATATCTCATTCCATTTGAACGATGTGAGGATTTTCATTTGTTAATATAGGAAAATTACTGTTTTTATCTGTCATTAACCAATTTAATGTTGAACTAATATGTTACACTTTTAAAAAAACTGATTAATACATACTATTATTGTCCACCATTAATTTCAATAAAGTGTTGGGAAGTGTACATAAACATCTGTTTTACCTTTTTAATTGAAATACTTTAATTAGAATAGGATTAAATTGCCTACAAGGAATCGATCATTCAGATTTCTTCTTCCGCTTCAACTTTTATCGCAATTACACGTTTAAAATGTTTAGTAAAAACTGCTTTTAAGCTTTTGAAATTATAACATATTTACGATAATAGAAAATCTGGAGTAATTTGGAGTAAGAAAAAGGATGATGGTTGTCGATACAAAAAGACCGAACACGTTCGTTGTTTAGAATTCTTGGAACTGCGATACAACTTTACACAGCACCGCTGGTGGATAACATGAAGTGTATTTAATCACTGAACCAGTTTTAAGTATCAAAAAGTTTCTTTGTAGTTGCCTTCACCAAGAAACTTCCAGAATCTTTACAAAACCAACTCACAAATTCTAACTCAAAGAATTCGGATTGTTATCCAGACGCGTAATTATGAAAATACCAATACATAAACTTAGGTTGAATTATACGCGACGACGAGACTTTCAATGAGGTTCAGAAGTTTTCCTGTGCTGAAGTTATTTTAAGTAACTAAGCACAACATACCGATATGAAAGTTTAATATTAAATACAAAGGTCTGTTTACCTAAGGCAAACTTTGCTAATTTGTTTTGAGTAATGCCGTCGGTGCAGCACAATAATTATTCCACACCCACAGATGCTTAAAGAAGTTCTGGCGAGTCTGCTTATGTTTCTCACGTGGATAAAGACGGACGCTAGAGTAGTTGTAGAGGTATCGAATGAATCAAAGTAGCCTGACCCTAAAAATTGTAACATGATCTTTTCGCTAAAATGCTAATAATACCAAGAGGAATTAGTGGAGTCAATAGAGGTTTTCACTTCGGAAAAATTCCGGGAAGCGGTAACTTTTGAGAATACATCTCTGAACATGTCAGGAACAACATACCAAAAGTTACCAACAATAGTCCTTGAGCGTAACTCGTTATTAAACAAATTAGTTGCAAAATACCAGTTTTTGTCAAATATATCTTAAAATATGTTCTTCTTACAAAAACTAATTGCGCCATTCGAAAGTATGGGAAATTCCACATCAAAAATGTATATGAAATTTTTTTGTACGATCAAAAATGTAGGCTCCAGATTTTTTTGCGTAACGCACGAAAATGGAACACGGCGACACGTAAGTACGGCGCGAGAAGCGCGCGCGGCCTCGGGCGCGCTACACAAAATTTGTTGTACTATATCTTTATTGACTAAAACAAGACTTATTTCAGTCATTGGCGTGCATTTTTATTAAGACAAGAAGCGTCGGATCTTTCGAGAAGTCATATTAAGCATTTTTTGGTTGCAAATCTAATGCAATATTATTGATCAGCATGC
Source organism: Rutpela maculata (assembly GCA_936432065.2). NCBI lineage: Eukaryota > Metazoa > Arthropoda > Insecta > Coleoptera > Cerambycidae > Rutpela > Rutpela maculata. Next base: position 177,517,907 of record OW386288.2, read on the forward strand.
TGTAAAACTCCTGTATCTAGAATTTAACAACATTTAGATTTTTGGTTTTTGAATTACGGCCCCCTTAAAATTACCTATTTTAAACATTAAATAATCAAGAAATTTTCAACGAATTTTTTTTCGAAAAAAAGTCATTCTTCATTTTCTTTTTAAATTCACATTTCCTACCATTATATATCATCGATACTTTCAAATTTCGTAGGTCAAGAATTTTCATTGAAAAATTGCAGAAAATTTTGGGCCATCAGCTCTGTAAATTATTCGGATATGAAGGATTACCGAATTTGAAAGTATCGATAATATGGGGTTGTAGAAAAAATGAAAGTAAAGAGAAAATAAAGAATAACTTTTTTCGAAAAAAAAAAAAATCGTTACCAATTTATTGATTATTTAATATTTAAAATAGAAAATTTAAGGGGTCGAAAATCAAAACGTTGTTAAATTCTGAATATAGGGGTTCTACAGCATATTTATCAATAATATTGCATTTGTTTTTCAACAAAAAAATGCCTAATATGACTTCTCGAAAAATCGACACTTCTTTTCGTAATAAAAATGCACGCCAATGACTGAAATAAGTTTCGTTTTACTCAAAAAGGATATACTAAAGGTCTTTGATACCGACCCAAATTTGGTAGAAATTGGATGACCAGTAACTGAGTTACGAAGGTGTGTCCACTTGAAATGGGTCACTCTGTATGTAACCAACTTTAACCACATATTACTCTGATTTAAACTGCGATATTAGATCTCTGTAGGTACGATTTTTAAAGCTTGAAATGTGTGTTTTAAGATGCTTCAAGGGGATTAACCTTAAAAATTAAATTAACCCTCTTTCTTTTACGAAAATAAAAAAAATGTTTGCTCAATTCATGAAACATGGGTAAAATAAATGTTAATAACTTTTATAAAAAATTTATTTAGCCTACTCATCCAGTATACATTTATATAGGACTCAAAATGAGTAAATGTGATGTAAAAAATTTTTTTGGAATATACTAGTTATACGTTATCACTTGTTTACTCGTTATTTTTATTTTGATAACGATACTAGTAAATGTCATAATAAATATAGTTATAAATAATATTGATAGTTTTACGCTATCACTTGTTTACCCATTATTTTATTTTGATTATTAAACGTCTAATAAATATAGTTATAAATATTATCAAATGGCCACAAGTTTGATAAACCGGACATATAAATATCCGTACCAAACTCGCAGCCATCAGAAAGTGTTGTAAGCTGTTCTAATAAAGAAGTTAGTCCAATATTGCAGTTTTCTTCTACCGAGAAATCCTCGTAAACTTATTTGGCGCAGTCGGTAGGATAGTGCCCTTTTGGCAAGTTGTTCAGTGCATCGAGTCACCCCCTGAGAAAAATCCTGCATCGAGCAAGAAGTCCCAGAGGTACGACGCCAGAAGTCAATCTTTATTGTTGAGGCCTATCCAAACAACCTACGTGGAGGAGAAGAAAAACGTAAGTCAATACTCAGCTCCTTAGAACGCTTCCCTTTCTCAAATTCAAATTGAAAGTCACTTAATTGTTTAATTTTCAAACTCTTGTGATCCTTTCAGTCTTGAAATTAAATTTTTCTAAATTCACTTACTATCTCTTAATAGAATTTGTGTGATATTTGGAAAAAAAAAATATTAGTTGCTAAGTCAGTCTATCGTAGACAACTAAAGAATTAAGTTGCTGTTTATTACATTCTGTAATTTACAGACAGGGAAGAGTCAGATCCTCGACCCTATAATTAAGTAAACCACTCATATGTCATTCACTGATTTACTCGAAAGCCTAGAGGAAGCTATTGCATCTCCTGGCACAAGTAACGAACCAGAAAATAATACTTATACACCTATCCAAGCAAAATTAAGACCCAGTAAATTAAATCCTATTCTTTCTGTTAGTACTCAAAATACAGAGATGGCTCAGGTTAATTATCAATTATTAAGAATGTATGTTGATACCATAAGACCATTTGACGGCAATGTTTTCGCCCTCAATGACTTTGTCACAGCCTGTAACGCCCTAGAAGCTAACTACGCGAAACCAAACGATACCCCTGATAATATAAATTTAAACAATTTTCTACTTCAATCAATTAAATCAAAATTACACGGGCAAGCTCTCACCATAGTCGGTTGCCGCTTTGACCTAAATTCCTGGGCGGACATCCGCAAAACGTTAATAGACCATTTCTCAGACCCAAGATCAATTGCAAATCTTGAACACGACCTAAGACAAACGACCCGACACAATAATGAATCACTACATGACTTTGGGTTAAGATTGCAAAACTTACAAAGTTTACTATTAGCAAAACTTTCGCAATCAAACGACGGAGCTGCAGAAAAAACAGCTTATACCAAAATATACGAAAAACTAACGCTTGATACATACACCCATTCCTTACCACAAAACTACCAGGTTATGATACGTTTAAGCCCCTTCACAAAACTAGAGGAAGCTATAAATTTGATAGCCCGAGAAGAACAATTCAACAAAACATCAAGACAGACATCGTCGCAAAATTTCATAAAAAATAACTTCCATATGAACCAAAATCATAGCTTTAAACCTCAATTTCCATCTCAACCAATGAATTTACCCCCACGTCAAACTATTCAAACACATTTCCCTACTAACCAACAAGTATTCGGAAGACAGAATACAAATCAAAATCAAAACGTCTTTAAACCAAGACCACAAAACACTCAGTCATATAAGCCCACTCCAATGTCTGGTGTTTCTGTCCAACCTAGACAAAATTTTGCCAACCCATCAACAAGCAAACAGCATTTTTCGCCCCAATTTCGACCACACACGAACTCCCAAATTAAACGACAATTCCCATGGTTCAAACAGTCGAGTCCCCAAAACTTCATAGCCCAAGAATTACACACAGCTGAACTTGATCCAACAGTAAGCTACTACTATTATCCAGAAGAATATCCTGATATTCCTAACCCTCGATTTGCAGACTTAAATATTTCCGAAAACATCGATCTCACTCCAGAAGAACCAGACGAGTTCCAAAATCAAAATGAAGAAAACAATGAGGACGTAAATTTTCTCAAAGAGCCTCGGAACGATCAATCGTCGAATTGAATTCAGTAACCGCCCCTTGTAGTTTACCATATATACAAATCCAAAACCCCCCAATGAAACTTCTCATAGATACAGGTTGCTCCAAAACTATCATTAGACCCCACATAATTGAAAACTTCTATTCTGATTGTATGTACACTAACTCTACAAAAATTAAAACATGTCACGGAGAGACAGACATACAATTTCATGCTGAAATCCCTGCCTTCGACGAATTTAATTCAGACGACACTCTTGACGTTTTAGTATATAATTTTCACGAGTTTTACGACGGTTTAATAGGATTTGAAGACTTATCTAAATTTAATTTTCTATTAGATTTCGAAAATAAAGCTCTCTTTAACCATGATGTTTGCATACCACTATTATTAAGAACCCCTAACGACACATCACGCACCTATGATTTAAACTCAAATGAAGTGGTTATAACGCAAATACCTGTAGATATTTACAATGGAGAAATTCTAGTCCCAGCATTCTCAAACGGCACAGTTAGTATCCCAGAAACCCTAACCATTGCGAAAAATGGGTTAGCTACAGTAGAACTTCATAATATGAATGAATTTTCTACACAAGCTACCTTTGACCAGCCCTTAAATGTTTTACCATTTCAAGATTTCGAAACTTTTACCCCTTATATACGTCCCCTAGAAAACTCTAAACAAAAAATTGATCTAAGTAAAACTATCCGCACAGAGCATTTAAATTCTGAAGAAAAGAATGCGCTCTTTTCAGTTCTAAAGAAACATCCCAACATACTTTACTTCCCTGATGACAAACTTTCTTTCACTAACCATGTAAAACATGAAATACGCACCAGCGACGAGACCCCGTCTATACCAAATCATATAGATATCCTTTCATACACAAGCAAGAAGTACAAACCCAAATAGACAAAATGTTAAAAGACGGGATCATAAGACCCTCAGTCTCCCCTTGGAGTTCCCCCATATGGATCGTCCCTAAAAAACTAGATGCCTCTGGAAAAAAGAAATGGCGCATAGTCGTTGATTACCGTAAGGTTAACGAGAAAACCATCACCGACAGGTACCCCCTACCAAACATTACTGACATCTTAGACAAACTTGGTAGATGCCAATATTTTACCACACTTGACCTTGCATCAGGTTTCCATCAGATCGAGATGCACCCAAACAGTATCGAAAAAACTGCTTTTAATGTCGAAAAAGGACACTATGAGTATGTACGCATGCCATTTGGTCTAAAGAATGCCCCCAGTACCTTCCAAAGAGTCATGGACAATGTCCTAAGAGACCTCCAAAATAAAATTTGTCTTGTATACATGGATGATATAATCATCTTTTCTACTTCCCTTCAGGAACATATTCAAAATTTACACCTTGTCTTCACGGCTCTCGAGAATTCAAATCTCAAGATACAACTTGATAAATCCGAATTTCTATGTAAGTCAGTCGAATTTCTAGGACATGTAATAACCACTGACGGCATAAGGCCAAACCCAAAGAAGATAGAAGCTATTAAATCTTTCCCTATCCCTAGAACACCTAAGGAAATTAAATCTTTTCTAGGACTCCTTGGCTACTATCGTCGTTTCATTCCAAATTTCGCCAAAGTTACAAAACCCCTCACTCAATGTTTAAAGAAGGATCAGAAAATTACCCTTACCGAAGAATACGTCTCCTGCTTTAAGGAATGCAAAAACCTTCTTTGCAATGAACCAGTTTTAGCTTACCCTGATTTTTCGAAACCCTTTACTCTAGAATGTGACGCTAGCAAATATGCCATTGGCTCTATACTCGGTCAAGACGGACATCCTATCTCATATTATTCCAGAACCTTAAACCCCGCAGAAATCAACTACAGCGTTATCGAGAAAGAATTATTGAGCGTAGCCGACAGTTGCAAATTCTTTCGTCCCTACCTCTTTGGACACCACTTTACTATCATCACAGATCACCAACCACTACAATGGTTGTATCACTTGAAAAACCCAAACTCTCGACTGATTAGATGGAGATTACGCCTCGACGAATACGATTACACCATCAAATATAAAAAAGGGAAACACAATGTAAACGCAGACTGTCTCTCACGACCCCCTATACAAGAACTTAATGCCATCAACAATGATGACACTAATTCGATGATTGTAAATTCTCCAGATCTACAATCAATTCTAGATGAATTACCCGAAGTAGACCCAGAAATCGCAGAAAATTTAATAAAAGACATTGACGAACGTACTTTCGACAACAACACTGTACATACAGCCCTTTCAAGTTCCACATTCACAATGCCTTACTCAAAATCAGCCATCAATATTTATAAAAACCAGATTTTTATAAAAGAAAGCGACAATGCAGTCACTAACACCCATATCTTAGAAACACCTTTCCCCGGATACAAGAGACACAGAATTGTACTAAAATCACGGACATCCGATGAGGAGGTATTTAAATTTGTAAAACAGTTCTTACGTTCCACTCAAAATACTCAAAATTGTTTTAATTTCAACGACGAATCTATCAAACACAAAATAATTAGAATATTTCAAAGGTTCTTAAACTCCAACGACTCAATGAGTTGTATAATTTCAAATAAAGTTCTTGAAGATATCTCTCAAGAAGATAAACAGAATCAAATAATAAAATATATGCACGAAGGAAAAACTGTACACCGCGGAACCAAAGTCACAACTAGTTTAATAATGAGAAAATACTATTGGCCTAATATCAACTATCAAGTTGCCCAATATATAAAAAATTGTCACACGTGTAACACTTGTAAATACGACAGGCACCCACAGAAAATTAAATTCCAAAATACACCAATACCCAAGAAACCTCTAGATGTTATTCACATAGACCTTTTTCACTTTTCAAATGAATGTTACCTTACTATCTTCGACCCTTTCTCGAAAATCGGACAAAGCTATCCCTTAAAGTCTAAAACAGGAATGGAAGTACAACAAAACCTCTTAACCTTTATCCAACACTACGGAAAACCTTACAAAATAATTTGTGACAAAGGAAAAGAATTCAATAACACCATGATCATCGACTACTGTGACCTGCATAAAATATCTTTACATTTTACCAGTACCGATAGTCATACATCCAACAGTCCTGTTGAACGCTTCCATAGTTCATTAATAGATAGCATGCGATGCCTAACCTCAGAAAATCCTAATTTCCCCAACTACTACCTAATGAAATTGGCTACTATCGGATACAACGAGTCGATACACTCCCTTACTAAACACACCCCTTTCGAAGTTCTTTTTGGACATTTAGACAAACCCTCTCCGTTTGAAATCTCAGACGAAATTATCACCTCAGACTATATACAGGAACACAAAAACCTTACTCAAGAGCTATACGAACAGCTCAGAATAAACCAAGTTCTAGACAAAGAAAACATAATAGCAAAAATCAATAAAAATCGCAAAGAACCAAAAATTTATAATCCGAACGATATAGTTTATATTAGAAATTCCCAAGCTACACGCGCAAAGAATCTCCCTAAATTTATATCAGCAACAGTAATAAAAGACGAAGGACCCGTTATCATTACTAATAGAGGACGATTTACAAAAAATCAAGTACGTGACAACACACTCGAACAAACCCCAGACAATGATTCTGACGATGAACCCTTGTTTCAGGTGAAACAGAGACTAATCCAGGACAAGATCAACAAACATGTCACCACTCCTATTAGTACTACTGTTGATTTTGAGGACATATTGCCTAAAAATCAAGTCCATTCATAACCCCATCTACCTAATGACTTACCAACCAACCCGACTTATTAATAACTATCACTCATTCTCTTACATCATCGACTTTAAACATAGTCGAAAATCAAATCCAACAGACTACCGAAAATATGTTAGATTTCCCGAATATATGTACTAATTATTCAAACACGCGTTTAACCCAACTCTCGAAACTAGTATATTCAAAATTCCTAAACTTTCAACCCATGAATCGAAAAAAACGAGGACTAGTTAATGCTATTGGAAAAATTAATATATTCTTATACGGTACTCCTGACGCAGATGACTTAGAAGACATAAATTCAAAGTTAAATACTCTTATGAGGAATCAACATTCTTTAACGGCTCAACTAAACCTAAGAACCTCTCTGTATACGCAACTAATGGATAGAATAAACAAAACTTTAGGGGTCATTGAAACAAATGAAAAATCAATCATGTTTCACTTGAACACGACAATAAACCAACTTAATAATTTAGGAAAAAACGTATATTGCCAAAGCTTAGCAAACCAAATATCACAGAACTTTCTACTCATTTTAAATCACTTAGAAACTTTAGAAAATGCACTAGTAAACTCCTATTCAGGAATTATACATCATTTCTTCATGTCTCACTCAGACTTAATACATATTTTGAAGACTTTAGTAACTCTTTATAACTCTAGAAACCTCTTAAAAATAGACACTGATGAATATTACAGATTATTTCACATTCAGACTAAAGTTAACAAGAATTTGATTTATGTTCAATTAACTGTCCCACTCTTTGACATTAGAGACTTTCAATTAGTCCAGTTAATTCCTATTCCCTTAAATAACACTATCCTCATACCACCAAAACCCTACCTAGTACTGAGTATTGATCATTCTGCCCATTTATGGAAAGACACTGCCTGCCAAACGATCAACAAATACCATATTTGTGATGGAGAACCTCTACCTTGGACTTCCAATTGCTTCCTTAACTTGTTAGAAGGAAAACAACCTAACGACTGTGTCCTACAAAAGATCAAAGTAAATACCGATCTTCTATTAAGGATTTCCAAAGATAAAATTATTTGCTTCCCTCGAGAAGAAGTTGTTATTAAAAGCTCATGCCCAGAACAAGAAATAATCCAACTAAATACCCTCAGCGAAGTTACACTCGAACGCAACTGTAGCATTATTATTAAAAACACTACCTACTCGATAGATAGTACTAGACTTGAAGGACGTCCATTCTATCTACCGAAAATCGAAAGATATACTATGTCCCAACTACCAGACCTTCACTTAGAGGAATTTCCCGCAGACTTAAGCAAAATGTCTGAATCACTGAAGCAACTCCAACCACTAGAAATTGAAGACTTCAAGACTCCTACTCATCACACTTGGATTCTCTACTTTCTTATTTTTTTGATTATCTTTGTAATTTTAATTTACGTTTTCTTTAAATATTTCAAGACAAAGCCATTTAACATAAAAATTATAAATAAAGGCAAACCGCTCAATGAACCTATTGAACTCCAAGATTCAAACCTTCATGTAAAGGATATGAATCCATTTTAAGAAGGGAGGAGTTATACGTTATCACTTGTTTACTCGTTATTTTTATTTTGATAACGATACTAGTAAATGTCATAATAAATATAGTTATAAATAATATTGATAGTTTTACGCTATCACTTGTTTACCCATTATTTTATTTTGATTATTAAACGTCTAATAAATATAGTTATAAATATTATCAAATGGCCACAAGTTTGATAAACCGGACATATAAATATCCGTACCAAACTCGCAGCCATCAGAAAGTGTTGTAAGCTGTTCTAATAAAGAAGTTAGTCCAATATTGCAGTTTTCTTCTACCGAGAAATCCTCGTAAACTTATTTTACTTTTCACGAAATATTGAAAAAATCAAGTTTTTTTTGGTAAATCGGCTCAATGTTGATTGTTTATAAAATTTTTATCCTGTTTAAAATATCGAAAACATATTAAAAATATTCACGTGATAGAGGGCCATGAGTCAAATTATAATGTCTGAATAATAGAAAGAGATAGAAAGTAAAACATCTTCGCAGCAGGCAGTACGCATCACCTGTCCTGCACGCTGTATGTGTGTCTGCAGAGCATTGTAAAAGCAGTTTGGGCACTTCTTCACAGATCATCTTGTAATGCTATGTACAATATCACGTTTTCTTAGCTTCATTTTAAGTTTTTATTTGAATATTTAAATAATGTTTTTAATTGAATAGTGTTTTGAATTATTTTATTGCTTGATGGAAGTACCTGTCTGCGTATCGGAAGTCGGCCATATTGTATCAGCCATTTTGAATTACATTTTTTGACATCATAATCTGTTTCAGAGACCTCGAAAATCCCTTATATGTCAATTTGAATTAGATTGCTTTAAAATTTTTCATCTTATAATAATTTTGTTAAAAAAAATTTTATTGTTCAAATAATTAATAAACAATTTCCTATCGATTATAAGGTTATAACTTTTTATTTTAAGTCATGTAGAAGTGATATCAAAATATTTTAGGAAAATCGAAGCTTCCCGCGTAATTATTCCGAAATGATGCATATTTTCAACCTTTATTTACTCCACTAATTATACTCGAAATTCACCTCCCCCCACCTTGGACAAAAGTCAGCAAAAAGTCAGTTATTTGAATTTTCTAAGTACCTCAGCGTAAAATTAGAGTATTATATCTGTACCTGAGAGGCGAACAATATTATCTCCATTATTATAAATTCGGAGAAAACGGGGTTTAAAATTTTAAATGGGCTAATTGCGCAATTTTTTCATATGTAAAATAAAACTAGCAATGTGATTTCTTCAGTCTGTAAAAAAGTAATTTAATTGTCTTATTTTACAAAAGAACTACCATTAACAAACTGTACCTGACCATAATTAAGGCACTTGAGGTAAATGAAAAAAAAATATAAATCGTAACTCCAAAACATCTTCAAAAGGTTACACGCAGGAAAGATTATGATTCGCAGATTCATTCTGAATCAGATCCTCCCTCTTGCTGATTTTGTTTTGCTGTATGTGCAGACAAGATGTGTTAGATAATTTTAGATATTATTTGAAGGCTTACTAGTAAATAGTAGTATTTCCAATGGGACCTAATAGAAGAAAATTGAATAATTATATAACGAATTTTAAACAGATAACTCTCAACATACGCTGCTAACAGTTAAATTGTGTTATTATATAAACAGTCTGAAACATATTTCATTTACAAACACTTTAATTTCTAACATAATCTAACTTTAATGCCATTGTTTACAAAAAATTTATTATATTAGGTATTATAAGTAATTTCTACTCACCTCTCTCTGTAGGATAACCAGTAGCATTTAATGCAAGTTTAACTAATTTTTTACCTCTTGATGCCAGTTTTAGCACTAACACATAATAACAAAAGCTTGAAGTGGAGTCACGACAAACAACATTATCTTATTATTGTTTTTCTGAACATGTACGAATTCAAGCTGACATTCGTGAGGACAGATTTCCAACTAGCTTGCTTCGTTTGACTCAAGAGGGTTAATTTTAGAATCAAAACGTTTCATAAAGGGATGCATTACGGTATGTTAATATTTAATTCAAACGTCTTATGTCTTGAATCACGAGAACATTTGGAGCAGAATTATTCCAAATAAACGTTATAATTCCTGACGAGGCAAGTCGTGGAAATTAAAATGATGTAAATTTCAACGACTTGTCATCCTACCTCGCTGTTGTTAGAGCACACATTTTACGTGATTCCTTGCTACTAGAAGGGGGAGAGAATGCTAACTGAATTCAAAGAACTAGTGATTCGATGTATTTGGAAAATCTGTGTTATGTTTCGGTGGTTTTAGAGTTATGAATCATATATCAGTTTGAGGAATTAGTTAATAGTGAATGATTTCGGGCTGGCGTGCATTTGGCTGCATGAAATATTTGGATAGGTATTTAATTCCTATAAATTAATTACAAAGAAAACAAGCTAAAAACGTACTCTTCGCCGGTTTACTAAACTTTTTATATAATTGTTACACATTCTATAAGGTACTCTTCGCAGTTTTTTGTAAATAATGTTAGTTTTAAACATTTTTAATTTTATAGTACGAACTTAGTTGGTGAAAGACTCAGTGTAAAATAAAGTAAAAATTAAAAAAAAAACCATACCATACCCTATGTGGCTTTCGAACCTGGGACCCTTGGATTCCGAGTCAAAAGCGTAAGAACGACCTAACACACGTAAAAAATGTAAATTTTTACAAAAACATAAAAATTAAAAAAAAAATTCTCAAATTTAAATCATTAATAACATTTTTATTTACTGATCGATTTTGTTCAAAAACAATAGGGTTCTTCCCCTAGCCAACACTAACTTAGTGTCGAAATTTCAGTACAATCTGATTTTTCTTTCTTAAGTTATCGTGCTTACAAGAAACGTGACTGACGGACGGACAGACGGACATTTTGAAAGTTGTTCAGAATTCGTTCACTAACACAATGATATGAACATTTTTTCTCTACGAGCGATATTTATGATTTTAGAAATGTGCCGATTAAATACAATATACTCTTCGTTTTTGCGAAGAGTATAATAATCGCTTACATATCTTTCATTTTTTACTTTGTCAAATTTGTTTATTATGACTAGATGAGAACGTTTATAAAGCTAAAAAAAACAATATTTAGTTACTGAAATTCATTTCAGACCGTACAGGGTGGACCAAATTAAATGGGATTTGAAGTTTTCTCTAAACCCATGGCAGACAGACAAAGATCAATATAGGTGTCCTGAGTTCAATTTTCGAGAAACAGGCAATGGCACGAACCGCGATCGTGTATCATTTTCGACTACCGAGCTACAGAGCGTTTTTGGAAAATTGGCATTTTTGGATGACCTCTATATCTCAATTACCAACTATCGAATCGAAAATTGAGAGGAGAGGAGTAATTGATGAGAGGAGTAGAGTACCTTGAGACGATTTCAAAATGGCCTTTATTATATCCCCAGTGCCTTTCGTTTCTAATATACAGTATGTTTTCTATTTTTTGCCAAAATTTCATTCGGCCATATTTTTTTATTAGCTTCACCAAATCGAACCAAATTTAGTAGGCATGTTTCACCAATAAAGGTCTTCACGATTAATAACGTATTTAAACCATGTAATTAGTTTATTTGGCACACTTTTAATGCTTCGAGAATTAACAACTGAGTTTCATAATAAATCAATTTCAAAAATATTTGGGAGCCTGTGGTAAAAAATGGAATTTTACTCTTTGTTAAAATTTGTCACAACGATATTATATCGTTTGCCAAAATAGTAAACAGATAAAAGTGTCAACAAACATTAAAAATAAAAAAAATTTTAAACACTTTTTAAAAACAATGGTTTTCTTTTAAAACCAAATTGCACTAAAAAGTAGAAAATATTTTTTCTTCAGTGATTATAAGCCAATCAAAATAATTTTCAACTTTGTAAATAGAAAACCATTGGGCGCTCATAAAATATTACTTCGTCTAATCAGAGCGCAAAATGATTTTCTATTTACAAAGATGAAAATTATTCTAATCAGCTTATAATCCCTGACAAAAAATCTACTTCTACCTTTTAGTGCAATTTGGTTTTAAAAGAAAACTATTGTTTTTAAAAAGTTTTTTTTTATTTATTCATATTTAACTTTTTAGTCTTCGTCACGTAGTTTATCGTATTCTACTTGGCAAATCCTTCCTTCTTAAGGGGATTATGTGAAAGGGCCTTGTTGAATTTAATTTTTGGTACCATGTAGTCTGATCTCATGCTCAATGGAGGATCTTCTACAAGGTTAATTATCTTCACGTGTCCTGAATTTACTCCGACAGAGTTTTGTAGCCTGTATACACCCATTCTGGCCTCCCCGTGAGTTACCAAGTTGAGTGCAGGTAGATCTAATAAGATCTCCATAGCTGCTGCGAGGATGATTTTCATAGCACTTATGATTCCCAGGCAGGCCAGTATCTGCAGGTTTAGCCTGTTAGCTGCTGTTATTTGAGTAGCCTTGGACCATCAAACTAAAGCAGCGTATGTGATTGAACTGATATAGAGCCAATGCACCATAACAGTTTTGAGCCCAAAAGTTTTGCTCTAGATGGTTACTCACCCAATGATGTTATCAGCTTTACTAAACAGCCAAAGTTATTGAGCGAAATATTGTGAGCCACAATAGACCAGATGACCAGATGACCAGAAGAGTCTGATTACAGGTACTCTCACATATCGACCTAACCTACATAACTGGCTTTATAAACTAGAGCTATCTGGAAATAATATAGCTGTTGGGTAAAATTTAAATCGCCCTGTACAAATGAGGACAGACCATAAGATTCCTGGAGTCTAGAAACTACACATAATTATAACTTACACATTTCCTCATATTGTACTAAACATTTCTTTATATATAATTTCTCAAGAATAAGCATAACACAGATATTAAAGACTATTATAAAAACTGTAGATATATTGTAACGACAGTAATTAAAACTACAAAAAACAATTTTTATAAAGAAATTCATGAGGCCGAAAAAATTACAGAAAAGTCTGGGACTGTATCAACGAAGTCACAGATCGTACTAGAAACTACAAAGACAACGTAGAGCAAATAATTCTAGACGGCAACACACAAATCACAAACAAAGCTGAAATAGCAATTGCCTTCAACCATTTTTTTAATAGATATAGGTGAAAAAATATTTAGTGACATTCTGAAAAACACAAAATCAGATCATAAACTACAACACGAACCCGAATCTAAATAATTGTTTATGGAACTTTAATAATAAAATAGTTGAAATCCTCTACCCCAAAAATCCATAAAACGATACCCCACATCGGTAGCGGGGTGGGGGTGGTGGTGGGTGGTAGTGGGGGTAGATGAAGTAAAAAACATTTTGAGGTTTCTGGTTCTTGTACGCACCCTAAATCACAATTTGTTTTCATCCCCTTTATTAATGGGGTGGGGATGGTAATGGGGGTGGCTAATGCCAAATTTTTTTTGAGACCTCAGCTTCTCTTGTATATACTAAATACCAATTTTATGGACTCTTACCTGCTTGATTTACCCATTTTCCCCAAATTTACCCCAATTTACCCCCCAACCCTTCGACGGAACAAGATGAAAATATAATCTAGTTCTAGATCTCGTTAAAGTACATATGTGTACCAAATTTCAAGTCAATATCTCAAACGGTTCCAGAGTAAACGCGCGCACAAAAAAAGTTACAACTGACAGACAGACCGACAGACAGAAATTTTTTTTCGCTCAAACTTAAAATCTCGACGTTTCGTGACATTCTAAACCTATTTGAACAATAAAAATTTTAAAAAATTTTTTTGTCGTTACTATACTTCCACTGGACGTGGAAGTAATAAAATTTGCATCCTGAAAAATACCTCCTGTCCTGGGAAAGATGAAATAACTGCAAAAACACTAAAACTGTTATCTATTCACATTTACAAACTTTTAGCATATATTATTAACCTCATCTTAAAAAATGCAGATATACCTGAAGCCTTCAAAGAAAGTATAGTCGTGCAAATACAATGGCATTAAACTATCTAACCAGATACCCGAATAAAAGGAAATTTAAAAGGACATGTAAAAACTATCTAATAGACAAATCCTTCCTCCAAAAAAACTACCAACTTTTGTAAATAACCAAGGCAACATTTAAGTATGAATTTATCATACATTCTCATTGTCTTCCTCTGTCTTCCTGTTTCACTTTATTTAACAGCTATACACTTATGAATTGTAATATATACATTTTTTTTTTTAGAAAATGCAATGAAATAGATATAGATAAATAAGTTAAGTATGAACAAAAATGTTAAATTCTGCTAGGCACAACACGACGTCTCCCTCAGGTGTCATAACACATGTAATTGTAATAATAATAAACACATGAACTATATCACAAAAATGTAAAACTTGCAAAAAAAATGTTGCAGTAATAAATAAATAAAATAAAAATAAATAAAAAATGTTTTTCTAAAGATCTTCTGCGTGTTCCCGCGTGATTGCCATATACCTCTGCCGAAATCGAATAACGTAACTATGAGAGTGGTGTAATGAAAATTGCCCTTAACCAGTTATTTGGAAGCTTGCTTGAATTAGTATAGCTACTACAACGTCAGTGACGTGTGGTTTAAAACAGTACCGTCATTTAAGACGCATGGTAAGACAGAGGTAGGATTTAAACAAATTACGGGTTTATCGGCTGTGTTCAATCACTTCAGATTTCGGACACCTTCGCTCGCTGTGATTCGATAGTGAAATATTGTCGGCAACTAAACGTCGCTCGGTTCAATACGTGCCGAGTTAGGTGCCACACCACATCGTCAATTAACCTTTATTAAGGAGGTCATAAAAATAGTAGATTGATGATAGCGGAAATTAGCATTATTTAACAGTTAGTTATTATCCAGCCAAACGTTTTGTAATGCTTGAAACGTGTGCAAGCTTTTGTAATTTATGTAACTCGGATGCAAAGTGCATTGTTCTTACAAATTTTAATGGGGATTTAATTTAATGATTTATTTCATGCTTTTTTGTAATCTTTTTTTTATTTTTTGGTGGCGGAACAATTTTTTGTTTTAATATTTGTTTTAGTGGTCTCTCATGTAGGCCCATACATAATACTGTGAGATGCTGATGCTACAATAAGATGATATTACATATCGAAAAATACATGTTTTTTCTGTATCTCACTTAATCTTGATAAGATAATGTGTTCGGGTCCATATAGTTTACATCTGTTCTCTTTTGCTAACAAAACTAATTCATAATTGTATGGCTATGAAGCGGAATAAAGAATTTGAATTTGAATTTGATAATATGGAAAAGTTTCATCATAATCGTGTACACATATACATACATCCATAGAGTTATTTGAATTTTTTTATCACTATAGTTTTGAAAGTTATTAACAAATTTAAAAAAAATCGATATAATTTTTTCTCTTAATGCCATTATAAAACATATGTAAAAACGTACATTTTGCATTCAATATTAAAAACATATGTAAATTATTATTGTGATTATTTTCGTATTTTCCTATTACAGTCGCAAGAAGTAAAACCATCTACTCTCTGGTCAAAATATTCGATGATAAAAGCTGTTTTGTCCATCAAAGAAAATATACAAGTAAACAAATTCGTCAGAGTCATAGCTTTTTTGAAGCGAAATTCAGTAGGCTACGAGCCCACAAAGTCAAAAGTTTTAACGCGCCAAGAAATTGATATATTTTTGATAAATGCAGACAATGAGAAGTATTTATTAATACAATTAAGTTTAAAATTATACTTTAATGACATACATCAGTTTCAGATTTAATTTCGCAGGTTGCTCTTCTCATTGTCGTGTGTGGTGCATGCAGGCGCGAAGAGCTACATTCACCAAAAACACAAGATATTGTTCAAAAAGACACACGATGTCTTCTTATAACAATTCCGGATACGAAGACCAACATTAAGAGAGTGTTTCTCGTGGTAGCTGAAGGTGAAGCTATTAATCCCATGGAAGTGTACCAGAAATATGTTCGACTACGACCAGTGAACGTTATACACGATTATTTTTTTATTTCCTATCGTAAGGGAAAATGTACGTTACAACGTGGTCATGTGGATATACACTGCCATCATAAGACCAATGATAACCTATGGAGCTGTGGTCTGGTGGCCTAAGAGTAAACAGACTACAGCGAGAGCCAAGCTCAGCCAAGTGCAGAGAGTTGCCTGCCTAACCATAACAGGAGCTATGCGAACAACGCCAACGAGAGCAATAGAGGTAATGCTGTGTCTGCCACCACTGGATCTATATCTAGGAGAAGTGGCCTTAATAACAATGGCACGCCTCAAGTCCGTTGGCCTACAACCAAATGTAGGCTGTGGGGATGAGGCTGTCAGGAAGACGCCTCTTCTACAGGCATGCACAGATGGTATCTCTCCCCGATTTGTCTTTGACAGACCCTACACAATACAGACAAATAGTGAAAACGAGACCGCTGGTGAAGGTGTCATAAACATTTTCACAGACGGATCAAGGAAGAAGGAGGGGGCAGGATGTGGAATATATTCCAGAATCCTGCAAATCCAATATAAATGGACTATGGATGAGCGAGCCAGCATAGTACAAACTGAACTGGCGGGCATAACCATAGCCGCAAAAGAGATTGTCCGCAGACAAACTACGGGCAAAACAATCAGGATCTACACAGACTGTAGACAATCACTACTAGCCCCGAGAAGTTACAAAATAACCACAGGAGCAGTATGGGAATGTCATCAAGCACTTGTGGGTGCCTCCAGTACGAACAACATCTCGGTATGCTGGGTGAAAGGACAAGCACAGTGCAGTGGCAACAAATAAGCCGACAAACTGGCCAAGAAGGCAGCAGGCCAACTTATCTTTGGACCAGGCCCGGCCAGTTTGTTACCGATTACGGCAACAATACAATTAATTAAGGAGAACACCCACAACGAATTTAAGAAGCTGTGGGATGAAATAAGCAGCTGTCAGCTCGCTAGGGAACTACTCACGTATCCCAACA
The DNA here is from genome assembly GCA_936432065.2 of Rutpela maculata. Taxonomy (NCBI): domain Eukaryota; kingdom Metazoa; phylum Arthropoda; class Insecta; order Coleoptera; family Cerambycidae; genus Rutpela; species Rutpela maculata. The sequence goes on from OW386288.2 coordinate 177,535,365, forward strand.
AGAAAACAGCAATGGACTACCTGGCAATGACCAGAAGGAATCTACGTTTTATAACAGGAATCCAGACTGGACACTGTCCGCTAAGGAAACATCTATACAATATGAGATTAAGCGAAACACCTCTTTGCAGAGGTTGTGAACAAGGAGACGAGACGGTTCAACACGTACTCTGTGACTGTTCCGCCGTCTCATCAATCAGAGAATCCATCTTGGGAGAGCGTTGGCCTACCTTGGCCAATGTAAGGGAGATGCCCCTAGGCAACATCACCACCTACTTCGAAAGATTAGGTTGGTTGAAGGCCTAGGCGAGTGTCTGTCTAGGGGGAGGATGTACAAGGGGTCCAATGGGACCTAAGTGCTGTGGTTTTTGACCACCCTCCTGCTAATTCCATACTCCAACGTGTAGGAATCCATTCTTTTGGGAAAATGCCCTCTATCGTTGCTGAATTACTTAAACCACCGAAACCGACAGAGTATACAGAGCATTGCTTTCGACGAAGTTCTGCGTCTCTTGCGGCAGATGCTGGCGTAGATTTAATCTCGTTGAAACGGCCAGGAGGATGGAAGCAAGTTTTTTCACAATATTATTTTCTTTCTATAGTGGCCGAGTCATATATAAAATAATCAAGTGAGAAGAAGAAAAATGTGTGCAGAATGTTAATGGGGGAGAAGAAAATCGAGTAATATAATATCGGTTACTACCGAAGTTACTACCACAACATCAAAGGAAATTAACACGATACCCTCGGGTTCGGGTATTTCGTTTGAGGTGCTCAAAATTGTTTATTTAATTTTCATTTTGGGCCGTCATCATTTAATTATTATTAATTTAACTTACAAACCTAATAATTAAGTCATATTGTTATACTTATTAGATTAAATAAAGTTGTTTAATTGTTGTATGAACCATTTTGCATTATTTACCTAAATGATCCTCAAAAGTTGCGATGGCAACCTTTTGGGATTGAGTCCGGAAAAGACTCATTTTACGGACTCAAATGAGTCCGTAAAATAACTATTTTATGAACCAAATACCAAAAAGAGGCATAGTTTCACGAACTTTTGTTAAAAGTAATGCATTATTACACTATTATGCAATTTTTAGTGGTTTCTATTTTTTTTACAAATTAACAAAATATCAAAAAGTTTTCTCTTCATAGATCCAGTTTTATTTAAGTTGCAAGTCATTTCACACTTTCTAGTTTAGTAAGCATATAGTTTGCTTGAAATAGTAACATATGGAGCTAAATCTCTTAAATAATAAAATACATCAAAACATTTCTTATGAAAAAAATAAATACCTATTATTTCTGCTTACATCATTGTTAAAAAATATTATTTTGGGTATTCAGCAGATAACTTTCAAAGAAAACATTCGTTTCTTTCATATACCATTGGTGCAAGTCTGACCAAAGTATTTTCTTGACCTTAAAATGTAATAAACGTTTGATTGTGATATAGTATCTTCTAGGTAGGGCTAGAGATGCTTAATATTATATATATTAGCATGATCAGACTTGAATCATCAATATATAGAAAGAGTGGTTGTTTTATTGTTTTTCATGCTGAATATTAGATATGGTAGGTGTATGAAAGAAGCCGACAAGTCACCGTAGGGGGGGGTCTTGTCGATCTTCCTTTTTTGGTCAGACTTGCACCAATTTCTTATGAACATTTTTACGCCCTTTTTAACACATTCACTGCCAGAGCTCATTAATGACGATTGATCGTGTGCCACCTATTTTCTGCAATTTGTTAACTTAATGTTTGTATCAGCTAGTGATTAGCTAGTGGACACTCTACTAAGTTCAAATTTTCCATTTTTTTTTTGCTAAAATAAAAATAGTTTTTTTTTAATTTTTTTCTTTTTTTTTTAATTAATTACAATTTAGTTGTATTAGGTATATAGAAGGTGCCGGCAGTGAATGTGTTAATGATTACCTCATACAAACATACTTATCATTTTATTTTATAGAACCACCCTAAGAGCAGTTACAGATCAAGAACGAAATTAATAGCATTTTTTAAAATACTCTATAACATAATAAACAAATGATTTCTAAGGAATATTCCCGAAATAAATGCTGGTTTAAGCAGATGATTTGGAAGATATTGTTCTTTTGGTGAGTTTACGGATCATTGATCCGTTTACGTATTTCCCTTGTTTGGTCAAAGTGGCTCTTTATAGTTCCAGAAATTGCTGCTCTCTAGTAACGAGGATCTCTAAGAACACATTCCTGAATGTTTCTATCGTTTCATTAAGTTTAAAACAAGAAAATACGATGGATAATAAGAATAATAAAGGTTAAAATTGCACTTGGAGTTAATAGGAAAGTAACGATGCACCTACTTGATTTAAGAAAATTACACAGTGAATTAAAACGTAGAAAAATAACGTTAATAAGTAAATAAAGGTATGAAACTTTGGGGATATAAATATATTGGAGAGAGCAAGTAGAACATTATTTTTCAAATGTTAGGTTTTTATCTACTTTCGTAATTATTTTACTTTTTTTGGTTTGATAAAAAATCCACAGTTTTTATTTTTTGGCAAGTTAGCAAAGGAGGATGTTAAAAAGTGGCTAATTTTGGCCCAAGCTGAACAACGGAAAATGAACTTGATAGCATTTTTCCAGTAGAATGCGATGACGTATTCGGTTTCGCGAAAGAATGGCGGGAAAATGTGGAGAAGTTAAGAAAATGCTTGAGTCCTGCCTAAGATATTCACAAGTTAAACTTTTAAGATCCATTATATTTTACTTTATATTAAGATGGTTTATTTTAGTATTTTTCTCATAGAATATGATTCCCTACTTCGCATTGACGAAAAATGTCAGGAAAATGCGGAAATATTTAGAGAATGTCCAAAAATTTACAAATTCGAGTCTGTGATATTCAAAATTTAAAGATTTTAAGATCCATAGCTTATTATGGAGATTCGGGTGGTTTCTTGCTTAGTTTCTTGCTTTAGTGGAGTAAAAAACAGGGGAAAAGTCGCTTCCTTCTTGAGTTTTTTTTTAATCTTAGAACAAGCTGAGACATATACCATTTCATTAAGTAGGTCGATGTTCATTAGAAATCATGAAATACGACATTTTTTAGTGGTCACGGACATTGTTATTTTTAAAAAGGTGTGAAGGTGTGAAATTTTGTTTTTCCTTTAATCATGTTTTTTTGAACATCTAATGCAATATCTCAAAAACGAATGGAGATATCCACATGAACTTTTTTTTGTTATAAAACACACACTTAAGCGCTTCTATTTGTGTATAGTATTGTTAATTAAAACATTTTTAAGCATGATAAAAACTTAGATAACCTTGAAAGTTCAGAAAATACGCAGTCAAATTTTCACTAAGCTACAAACTTTTTTGTTTTTGGAAATTTTGTATAACATGCTGCGAAGAAAATAAAGCCAAAAGACCAAAAAAGTTTTTGATAGCATAATTTTTATTATGTCTTTTATAGTTTAGGTACAGTGATTTTTTTGGAGCGCGCGAATTGCAGAAATTGAGTATTAATACGCCCGCGTCCACTAAAACTAACTAGTCTCAGGGCGGTGTACGATCAACGTTATTCGTTTTCGTCGAAGGTCAAATTATAAAACCGCTGCCCAAGGAATCACTACTTCCACATCCAGATCTTCTATCCAAGTCTCTCACAACGAAAAAAAGTTGAATGTGGAAATAATTGTTTATGGAACTTTAATAATAAAATATTTGAAATCGTCTATCCCAAAAATCTATAAAACGATATGCCACATCGGTAGTGCGGCTGAGGGTGGTGGAAGGGGGGTGGTAGTAGTGGTGGATAAAGTAAAAAAAAAATTGAGGCCTTTGGTTCTTGTACACACACTAAATGACAATTTTATTTTTTTCGCCCCCTTAAATAATGGGGTGGGAGTTGGTAATGGGGGTGGTTAATGTCAAAAAATTTTTGAGACTTTAGCTTCTCTAAATACCAATTTTATTTTATGCTTGATTTGCCTATTTACCTCCATTTACCCCCATTTACCCCCAACCCTTTAACGGAAGAATCTAGTTCCAGATCTCGTTAAAATACATAGGTACGTGTACCAAATTTCAAGTCAATATCTTAAACGGTTCCGGAGTAATCGTGCGCACAAAAAAAGTTACAGACAGACCGACAGACAGAATTTCTTTTGCTCAAACTTAAAATCTCGACGTTTCATGACATTCTAAGCCTATTTGAACAATAAAAATTTTCAAGAATATTTTTGTCGATACTATACTTACACTGGATGTGGAAGTAAAATGTGTAACGATATTCTTTCCCTTATTACCACTTGTATTATATTGTAGAACGTATGGCCATTGTGCGAATTGTGCGTGGATTATCTGCTAAAAAAATATTTAAGATAAAAAAGCAATCTATCTCAATGGAGTGAATTTTTTGTGGCGTAGTAATAGAGAAGAACGATAAACTTGTGCACAAGACATGGAAACGGGGTTTCTATAATTAGGGCTGCGGAAATTAAAAGAGACTTAATTTAGGATATTTTTTTCTTTTTTGTTACCTAATTTAGGCGAAAATAACACGTTTACTCAATTATTGTGTGGATCTAGGGTAAAAATGCAATGCATGGGAGTTTCGGATAGGGACTTTGACACAGGAAATGTCGATACAAATATTAAGATTGCCACGTTCAAAAAAAAGTGATTTAAGAAACTGTCTTTTCTATTTGGTTCCAATAATAACGCAAAAAAAAAAGGAAAACTCGATAGTTTACTTTTTATCAAAACACTCCAAAATTATTACTTTTCCTAAACTTCTGTTTATGGAATTTTATTAGCCCCCTAGTTGCGCAACTTTTTTTTCCATTTACTATAATATTATTTTTTACCGTTTCCAAGATCCCAATGCAATGCATTTTTATCCCAGATACTTTATTTAAGATTTTTAATTCCTTTTTGCCTTCAACCTTAGCCCTTAATGCGCCACTGGAAAAAATAAGTTATCCTTTCAGATCCTAAAATGTGGTAAAACAGTCCTAAACATAAAAAAATAATAATGAAAAGTTCCGTTACACACAATACATAATCATTATTATTCTTAAGTCCCGTGCGCGTACGCTTCGACAATTCCTCCATACTTTTTTAGTCTATTGACTTCATTTTCTTCATAACATATTAACAAAATTTTCAAAAACAAAAAAGTTCCTCACTTAGTGAAAATTTGATGGCGTATTCTCTAAACTTTCAGGGTCATCTACGTTTTTGGCATGTTCACATTTTTTTTTATTAGCAATCCTATGTATAGAAAGAAGCGCTTAAGTGTGTGTTTTATAACAAAAAAAGTTCACATCGATAGCTCAATTCATTTTTGAGATATGTTTTAAGATATTCGCTGTGAAACTTCGAATAGGATCGATTTTTACCTGTGCACTCCTCTGTTCGGACGCTATTAGAGCGAGATAGGTGAGGATAAGCTGCAAGGTTAATAGGACATTTTTTATGCAGAATTTAACGACAAATTTTTTATTCCCTATACTTTTTTTCTTCCGAACGGTTTACAAGATAAAAGTGAAAAACCAGCTTTAAGTCCCCATTAGGGGTGTGGTTTTTTTGCAAATTGGGGGAACTTTTCGGGTATCTATTTCTAACCCTATCTTGAGTACGCATCTCAAATATTATATTACTTTATAAATTATTTCTTCTAAAATGTCTAATTTGCGTATTAACACTTTTGTAAGTAATAAATAGACTCGAAACTTTTACTATCCTGGTGTTCGGAATTCACTTGAAGGATTGACAAAAAACAAAAGATCCTATAAAACAATGATTTATTTCAATTTCTTAAGTTAAACTTTGATTATAGTTTATGTATATGTGGCCAAAGTTACGCCCAATAATAGGTCGAAAACATCATGCATTTGTCAGTGTTATAGCTTAAAATCTCAGCCACATAAATAAAACTTTATGTTCAGTCAATGGCGATAAATGTACGACAAAATTGCACAATAAGTAATACAACACCCCGGATATTTGTTATCAATTGTTTGTTTATTTTTAAAAATATGTTTCCTGAGAACCTTTCCTACTCTCAACTCCCCGATGCATTATGTTTGGGAATTGAGAAGGATCCTATTGTCGTTCTTCAAATTGAAAAGCAGAAACTTTACATTTCGAGGTATGATTATATGGCTCTTGAATAACAAATGCGTTCAACGCGGAAGAAAAATTCCCTCTTAGGTTTAAGGATAAAGAAAATATATTACTATATTTATTTATAAAAATCGTATCCACTTACTGTGTACGGCATCACGCAGGTGTTTTACTCGAGGCAAAAGATGAGAGCTTTTATTTTCGAAATATTACGTATCTTTAATACTGATCACATACGTTTTCGCTTATTTATTTTTGTATACGCGCTACGAAAGTACTTGCATGTTAATGGTCGATAAATGTGCTGACTGCACTCTTAAAAATATCGTAGAATTGCTGTCGTAGAGACGACGATAAGCCAAAAAAGAAAATTCGACTTTGCGATTTATTACACATAAATTTCTGAAAGGCTCAGTGGAGGTGTTAAATTGTTATTACCATGTAAAATTTCAATGTAAAAACGTGGACATATAAAAATTGTTAGCGGAATAATGGAGATAAGCCATGTTTACAGTGTGTAGCAAAAGTATTGGTAAATCAGTTTCACCATTAATACAAGGATATCAAAAAATCGCATATTTGGAATTTAAACACGTTTTAGGTAAATTGACAGCATGTCAAATTTGACGAATTTTTCATATGTCGTAGTTCAGCTGATTCTAAACAATAAGTTCCTTTGGCAAAACTTAAAATTGTGGACAGTTTCTCCGATAGATGGCTTCAAAGACGATACTCGATACTCTATCAACGATTTCTTAAAATGTACTAGAGGTATTGAAATAATAACTGCTGTAAATGAATAACCAGGCTATTTACCATTATTTGGTCTTAGATTGTTGTGCCTGAACTTCCGGTTTTGTCGGAAGTGACGTCAAATCACTTTTTTCGAATGCACAACACCCACTTACTTCAATTTAATACATCATATACTTTATTAAAATTTACTATCTTAGTAAATAAGTAAATACGTACATTGATTGATAGAACATTGATGCTAGCTTGATACTGGGTACGTCATAATCCAGATACAAAACAAAGTTGATTTTATTTTTTAAGATATCAAATTGCAGTTGTGCCTAGTCAATGAAAAATAATTATTTGTGAGATCTTTACATAGAATAAGCAGTAGGGTGGCCCATCTTTTTCGAAATCGAAATTTTTTATTTCTCACCCCTGCAAATGGTTCCATTTGAAGAAAAAACAGTCCCCTCAAAATATTATTGAGGCAAATTGAAGGCAAGGGGTGCCGCAGAATGCATTATTATGCAAAAATAAAAGTAAATGGAATTATTTACATTCTTTGGTTGATGCATTGTTTTTTTTTTTAATCAGCAACATTTATCTTTAGAATGACTAATCAAGTCATACAAATATCAAAGACATTATCTGTTGTGACTATGACATGTGTCATACTACTGTAAATTCGTAGTCTAAGAAAACTAGACTAGAAGTTTTTGAAATAAAACTCTCGTTTTATCTTTGTGTATTTTATTATGAAACGTTTTTTTCATACATAGTACCAAATATTATCCTAAATCTACAAGACATATAGTAATAAAAACAATATTTTTTGCACTAGGCCAAAGCATGCGACAGGGTTTCTTATTTTACATTTGGAAACTGTGATTTATAATCATTTACAACTTGGAGTAAAAACTGTTTTTGGTCTTCATTTTTTGTTAAAATGTCATTATAGTCAGTAATAAGTTTGATTCCTCTCTCAGCGGCATCATTTAGAACTTTAATTTTGTTTACAATATTGAAACATCGGGTATAACTTTAATTTTCCCTCCATGTTGTTGGATCATTTTCCAAAAATTCCGTAGACAAACCTAATTTTTGAAAAAACTGTTTAGTGTTCTCGCATATGAAGTCCTGAATTTCCTTGTTTTCAACGTCAGTAATGTTACTAATCATAAGTCGTTTAATACCCTCTTGATTTGGTGCTTTCCTATTCAAAGCTTTAACCATTTCTCTTTTAGTGGTAACTGAAATATCGTCATCAAAGAAAGATAAGCCAACATTTACTGAATTAAGGTACCACAAATGGTTCACTATTTTCCTACTTGCGGCTTGAGATATTTCTTTGTCAATATTTTGATAATTAATGAGTTCTTTACAAAAGTCTAAGTCATGAAGCGGTGCTTTACTAGCAAATGACGCTGTAAACCAGGCCTTTACATAAACCTTTACAATAAAGAGACATATATCTTCAATACCTATTTTTTCTTTTTTAGTTAGTTGGAACTGATCTTGGAAAAATAATATTTTTAGACAGTAAATGGCTTTGGCCATCCAACGTGCATGATGAAATGCCCCTGGTTGATAGAATGTCGTGTGAGTGGGCTCTTCTTCAACAAAAAGTTTAGAAAGCATTAAAAATTCTTTATAATCATCACGAGGCTGTTGCAAAGTTAAAGCTGCATTTAGAAACTTTACACTTTCGGCTTCAACTGGTTGTAAAATGTGTTTAATTTTTGATACCTGAAATCCAGTTTGTAGTTTATTTTGATCTATTTTAGGCCAAAATTCCCTAAAACGTTTAAATAGTGGCACATTTGGACCAGATGAGGAAGGCATTTTTGTGTCAAACACACTTCTCAAAACCACTTCAAAAATATGATGTCTACAAGGAAAATATAGAATATCTCTTTCTAATTTTTGTTGCAATAGTGTGGCTGCCCCATTTATATAACCCATATTTGATGCTGTTGTATCACAACACAAAGCTATTACCTTTTCGTCCAAATTCCATTCACAAAGCACATCATAAACTGCTTCAGTCTGTTCTCTTCCAGTTGAATTGGGCAAAGCTGGTACTCCAAGTAGTTGTTTAATATCTCCACTAGTAACTAAGATAGCAAGTCTATCGATATTTCCCATTCCAGTGAGAGAAGGTCAAAGTTTTCCATCCCAATGGATGACTGGGGCCGGCAATTCAGAATTACCGAAGGCAGTTTTTAATATTTCAGCTCTTTCTTCGCGGATGCGTTGTCTAGAGCGCTGAAGTGTGGTTCTGCTGATGGACAAAGATGTGGTGTCATGTCCTAGTGCTTCTGCTACTGCCGTCAAAATATGGACTCCATACCTGTCGCTTATTTTGCAAGCATCAAATGCAGCGGCTATTTTTGGTGTGATGATGTTACATGTTCCATACAATCTCCTCTTTTTTAGCTGTGACTGGCCAGGCTGGTCTTGTAACAACTCTTCTTGGGCTTCGATTATTTCATCTTCATTTTCGTTGGAGTCGGCTGAATTACTACTTGATGATGGACAGGTGACTGTTTCCTCTAATCTAGCTTTTTCTTGTTGACTTCGTTGCATTCGTTCGGATAATTTCTGTAATTTCTCCTCAGCTGATTTTTCTTGAGAAGCAAGTTGGTAATCAATACCATGCATAAATCCAGGACGTCCCTTTTTTCTTTGGTTAATTAAAAACTGCTTATCTTCATCTATTTTCGTCAACTCCAATGCATTTGCATGGGAAATGTCAAAGAGATCGTCCAATTTTTCAACGAATTTTTTTTCTTTACCTCCCGCACTGGCCCTTTTAGCCGATTTTTGTAAGTTCCTCCACTCTGCATAAAGTTTATCTAGTTGTTTAACACAATGAAAATCCTGACGTGTCGGAATGCGAGCTTTATCCCAAAAAACTGACACCTCTTTTATTGTTAATTTAGCACTTTCATGTACACTTAGCTTCACTTCACAAATGTTATAAAAGAGCACTTGTAATACTTGTCTATTAGACGGCAATTTATTGCCAATGATTTGTGACGAATAGTGTCCAACTAAGTAAATGAAAGTATCCTTTCGTAAGGATCTAACTTCAGCCATCGTTAAATGTTTTTTCAAAAAGGAACGTATGCTAGAACTTATAATGTCACCACTGTAAAACACAATTGCAAACTGACATAAAAACCTACCGTAGGTGCAATACATTTCCAAACTTCCAAAACAAATAATTTCTAGGAAATAATTACACCAATAAAACATTATGAGAAAAGAGGTAGATATTTGTATTTTAAGTAAAATTTAAGTGTATTACCGTAATAAAATCTTATCTACAAATTTCTACCTGAATGCGGCACGGGTTACCGTAATAAAATCTTATCTACAAATTTCTACATGAATGCGGCACGGGTTACCGTTCACCGAATTATCTCAAACTTTGACATAAATTATTCCTAGTATAATAGTATATTTTCGTGGGGTGAGACTTAAAAAATACGCAAAAGAAACTCACCCCCTATAGAGATGGGCCACCCTAATAAGCAGTGTTTGTTTATTTATAATACATTAAACTTTATTAGTTTTAGCAAAAATTGCACAGCTGATAATTTTTATTTTTTAAAATATTTACTTATTTTAATCATTCATTAATAGAAATCGAATCAAAAAAAAATGAAAGGAAATAAATCTTACGCGCGACATGTTAAGTTTTATAATAAGAATGACTTAAATATAGTTTTTAAAATACAAAGCACTCGGTAATAGGTATATTCTAGCGAACAACAGTCGACTCACATAAGTGCTTACGGTGTTGAACTTTGTTATCCTTCAAGCCGAATAGGACCTGCCCCGCCCAGCCTTACATTTACCACTGCGCTGCGCGTTTCTTAGGAAAAATAATAAATATTTTTACTTCTAATTTTTCATAATAGTTTAGATCTCGGTTTAGATCTATAAGATTTATAATTTCATCAAATTTCACCAAAAGATTTAATATTTTTTTAGTAATTTCGGTTTTAGTAGAATGCTCGGTGCCCAGATATACGCATAAAAATAAGTTCTGTGGGGGTTTCGTTGTTACAAGTTGAATTTGATATTAAATTAATGATGATATACTGATGTTTCAAAATCTCAAATCCGTCAAAAAATGTCCTACTCAAAAGGTCATTATAATCAAAAAACGAGTTATTTCTTAGTGAATTAGGTGTTTTCATATTTCTACTTTTGAGTAATAGCAAATCCTTTTAACCATGAATAGAACTAGTCAAAATAAGTAGATTTTCGAACAGACCCACCGCGAGAAATCATGCCTGCTCCCCCTGCCCCCCCCCTCGAAGGGGTTGCCTGTATCTGCCTATATATATATTTTTTTTCTCAAAAACGGTAGGAGCTAGAGGAATAATCTTGGCGCCATTCGATAGAGTATAAAATTTTGCATAAGACCCTCCATTTGCTTTTTGTTGTTTTCTTTTTTTAAGGCCCCACAGCAAAAAAAAAGGGTGAGGAGCCTTCCAACAACGACACATGTTTGGCTATACCTCTAAAGCGGCCCCATAAATCAAAATTCTACAAGATATAAAAATTGGTATATTATTTGTATATGTTATTTGTTTATATAAATCCGTCAGTGGCGTACAAAGAGAAAGATGCACATGTGCATAATGAATTTATTTAAAATAATTTATTATTGTTGTTAAAAACAATAATAATGAACAGGTACAAACAATATTTTCGCAGTTTGTAACAATAATAATAAATTATTTTAAATAAATTCATTATGCACATGTGCATCTTTCTCTTTGTACGCCACTGACGGCTTTATATAAACAAATAACATATACAAATAATATACCAATCGATAGAAAAAATAATGGTCTTTATTTTTTATATCTTGTAGAATTTTGATTTATTGGGCCGCTTTAGAGGTATAGCCAAACATGTGTCGTTGTTGGAAGGCTCCTCACCCTTTTTTTGCTGTGGGGCCTTAAAAAAAAAGAAAATAGCAAATTGCAAAATTTTATACTCTATGGAATGGCGCCAAGATCATTCCTCTAGCTCCTACCGTTTTTGAGAAAAAAAAAATATATAATTTTCGAATATACAAGAGACAAATGAGGAGATAATTGCTGATATATTTAAGACATTCTTTCTCACAAGTATAGATGAAATTATTGCCAGTATTAACTTTGGCAATAATTATGAACAAGTTTTAAAAAATGCTGATCCGAAATGGAACTTCCACTCATTTCAAGCAATAACTATGGCGAAACTACGTGAAATAGTTATGAATTTAAAGAATATAGTAGACTGTGCGGATATGTTAACAACCAAAATAGTACAAGATGCTTTCAAGGTAATAGGAAATCAATTTCTCGATATTATAAATTCATCATTACAATACGGTGAATTTCCAGAGGAAAACATCATGCATCATACCAGTGCCTAAAGTTACAAACTCAATATTGTGTGAAGAACATAGACCTATAAATACAGTTCCAGTGTACGAGAAAATTTTAGAAATTGGTTAAAGATCAATTATTGACATTCTGTGATGAAAACCGTGTTTTAGTGTCCAACCAATCAGGCTTCCGAAAATTTCATTCTTGTGAGTCAGTAATTTTAAATATATGTAATGAGTGGTACAAGTCTTTAGAAAACAATCATGTAATATTAGCAGTATTTTTAGATTTCCGACGGGCATTTGAAACTATAAACAGAGAATTGCTAGTGTGTAAATTGGAAAAAATTGGCCTTACAGGTTATGTACTAAATTGGTTTAAATCATATCTAAATTCTAGAACACAAAGTGTAAAATTTAGAAATAGTTTATCAGATAAATTAAAAACCAAGCATGGTGTTCCGCAAGGAACTGTTCTTGGACCAATCCTTTTTAATTTATATATTAACGATATTGTAAAATATGTGAAATATTGTAATATATCTATGTTTGCGGACAATACAATGATATATATTATGGGTAATGACATACCAACAATGTATAATTCGATGAATTATGATTTATCTCTAATAAGTAAATGGCTGTGTGATAATAGTTTAAGTTTAAATGTAAGTAAGTCTAAATATATGTTAATAGGTAACAAATTTAAATTTTCTCATTACAATTTCTCATATCCTAATTTAACTATAGAAATTATGGGAAGCAAACTAGATAAAGTAAATGAAATCAGATATTTAGGAATAATTATTGATGAGCATCTTAATTTCAAAAATCATTTTACTTATATTATGAATAAAATGTCAAAAAAAGTATATTTTCTGAGAAGAATCAGCAGCTGTTTAAACATGTCTACAAAAATTTTACTTTATAAAAGCTTAATTGGTCCACATATTGAATTTTGTTCCACATTACTATTTAACTTAAACCAAAATTAAATACACAAACTCCAACTGATACAGAACAAAGCTATGAGAATAATTCTGAAATGTAATAAACACACACCGATAAGTACAATGCATGAGGTACTTAATTTTATGAATGTTAAACAGCGAATTCTTTTCAGAACAATAGATATGATTTTCAAAATAAAAAACAAATCGACTCCTGATTATTTAAGTAATAAAATTAAATTTGTGAGAGATGTACACTCTTATAATACTAGAAATGTAAATGACTTTTTCATAGATACTCCTCAGTCAAATAGATTAGCCAAAACGTTATTTTGTAAAGGTCTTACTATATTTAATGTACTTCCAAACAATATCAAACAATGTAATAATTACTTAAAATTTAAAAAACTATTAACTGCATATATTTTCGAAAATGGACATAATTAAAACTGCTCAATACTTTATTGTCAATCACAAGTCGACTAAATATATTTATTATGTAATATGTATCTTTCATATATTTATCATTTGTAAGAAAATTATCTAGTAATGTACAATGTAATTTGCATTATTTAATTTACTATTCTACACTCAACCTTTGTATGTTTTTAATGCTAAATAAAGAGATTATTATTATTATTATTATATTATTATATATAGGCGGATACAGGCAGCCCCTTTGAGGGGGGGCAGGGGGAGCAGGCATGATTTCTCGAGGTGGGTCTGTTCGAAAATCTACTTATTTTGACTAGTTCTATTCATGGTTAAGAGAATTTACTGTTACTCAAAAGTAGAAATATCAAAACAGCTAATTCACTAAGAAATAACTCGTTTTTTGATTATAATGACCTTTTGAGTAGGACATTTTTTTGACGGCTTTGAGATTTTGAAATATCAGTACATCATCATTAATTTTATATCAAATTCAGCTTGTAACAACGAAACCCCCACGGAAGTCACAATAAGCGTATTAATGCACTCTACACATAAAACTAGAAATGTCCGTGATTTCTATTTTTTTGCAAAGGAACAAAATGGCATATCGGATTTGAACCTATGCAGTTTTATTCATGGTTTATTTACAAATATTTTGATTTTTTGTTTGGTCTAATTTGATGAAGAGAACACGAGATATTAAAAAAAATGGTAAAAACACGTTTATCAAAATTAAAACTTAATTTCCAATAAACGCTCAACTCCTAGATTGCATTTCCACAACCCCCTCCCCCCCCAAGCAATCGATAAAGAAAGCACAGTTTTATTTAACTATTATGGATATTTAATATATTATGGGCGGGGACGTTGGTTAACGCTCTCGCATCATGTGATTGGCCGAACCATACATACTCTTTGCAATATCTATGGCTCTAACAAGTTCTTTTGTTACTTAGTTGTCATAGATCCTACATTAAATTTAAAACATCCAGACTTCCACATCCAGACTTCCACATCCACATAGGTACTTCGAAATGCATTTTTCGATACCTCCCTCGTAAGTATACTCTAATTCCATTGTTTTGTCGATCGTAAGTGACGCTTTATGTAGCAAATACTTGTAGCCGAAGGGCACGGGTCGTTATTTTTTATAACGTCCCTAGGAAAGTAAAGTAAATTCGGGACAAATTTAAATTGGACATTTTATTATCAAAGATAATTTAACCTTTTAATAAAGTGTCAATTTCCACTATTTAATTATTAATTACACTTCGCTTTTGAAAGCAGTACACAACACCTGAAAAACTGATTTACATTCAACTGACGGTTTTTAAATTAGCACTTTGTATACCATGTTTGCCGAAGTACGTGATGGCGAAGTTCTACGAGAGAATTAATTTCAGCTCTAAAAGCCTCCTGGATCTATTCTGCAGATGTAACCTAGTATGTAAGGAGCTTAACAATGGTCTCAATTGTGTGGATCTTGCGGTTTCCGGTACAATTCAGAACTTGAGAGAGAAGCCATATGTAGTGCAGTCCAATTTATGCGACACTTATGTTGATAAGTTTTGTCTGTGGTTATAAACCTGCGGAATCATTAAATGCATTTCGCCTTAATAAGATGCCGTAGTGCTCCTTGCAAGCTGGCGCATTACGCCCGTCCGAGATGCACTCTCTAATGCAATTTCCGGTCATAATTTCTGCAGTTTAATTGCCAGATTTACGGTCTAGCCGTTTGATTGTGATCTGGTTTATATGCATCGAGGTTCACCCTAATATTATCTGCAATAATGCCAAACTAACTTTTGGAATTCGATTTTAATCACCGTTTAATAATAATAACCGCAATGTTTGATAACTACTGTTGTTGTGCTGTTTACTTCGTGTCAGGTATTTTGAATTATTTGGAATTCAAACGCGCTCTTAAAAACAAAACAAAACAAAAAAAACCGCTGCCTAAGGAATCACTACGAAAAAACTTCGTATGTGGAAATAATTATTTATGGAACCTTAATAATATAATATTTGAAATCCTCTACCCCAAAAACCCATAAAACGATACCCCACATCGGTAGTGGGGTGGGGGTGGTAGTGGGGGTGGCTGAAGTAAAAATATATTTTGAGGTTTCTGGTTCTTGTACACACACTAAATCACATTTTTTTTTTCATTCCCTTTAATAATGGGGTGAGGGTGGCAATGGGTGTGGCTAATACCAACATTTTCTTTGAGACCTTAGCTTCTCTTGTATATACTAAATACCATTTTTATGGACTCTTACCTGCTTGATCTACCTATTTACCCTAAATTTACCCCAATTTACCCCTCAACCCTTCGACGGAACAAGATGAAAATATAATCTAGTTCTAGATCTCGCTAAAGTACATATGTGTACTAAATCAATATCTCAAACGGTTCCAGAGTAAACGTGCGCACAAAAAAAGTTACAGACAGACCGACAGACAGAAATTTTTTTTCGCTCAAACTTAAAATCTCGACGTTTCATGACATTCTAAGCCTATTTGAACAATAAAAATTTTTAAAAATTGTTTTGTCGTTACTATACTTCCACTGGATGTGGAAGTAATTAAGAAAAATGTGATGACATGTAAAGTGGATATGCTTAATGTTTACATAGATTTAATATATATGTTGTTATTAATTTATTATCTATCAAAAATAAATTTTATATTGCTGAAATTTTCGTTAACATATTTTTTTAATTCTAAGTTATAGTAAAGTTTTGTCCAATCTGTTAGGTATGCGTTTTTAGAAAATTAAGTTTTGATTTTGAAAAACGTGTTTATGTCTCGTTTTTCTTTAACATCTCTGGTTCTGATCATCGCATTAGGCCAAGCAAAAAGCACAGTGTTTATAAAAAAAATATGAATGAAATGCCTATGTCCAAATATGATCTGCTATTTCGCTTTTTTGCAAAAAAATTGAAATCGTGAAAATTTACAATTCTATGTGAACCGAAATTACTAAAAAATAATTAATCTTTTTAACAAAAGTTGGTGAAATTATAGGACTTGTAGATGTAAACTATTATACAAAATTAGAAATAAAAATATTTATTATTTTTCTTAAAAAACAAGATTTAAAAAGAAAAATTGGCTTCATAAAAAACTGTCATTTGGTCACACTAATAATTTCCTTTTCTTTACTTTACATTCAACATTTAGTTAAAGCAATTTTTCTATATTTATATAGAGATACTGAGTTGTAATCTTATCTGCTTGTTCTCACGGATGCTTAAAACATTTTGTGTTTAGCTTTCTCTGTCATTATTCATCGAACCCGCAAATGTTTTATGGCTACTAATTAATTTAAGGACGTCAATTTTTTTCAATTGTCCATTTTTGGAAGCATTTTTAAAAGATGATAAAAGTATTTAATTGGATGCATTTTCTCGATAAAAAAAATGCAAACTAAAAAATTGCATTTTACAAAAATGCACAAAATGTAACTTTGAAATAATATAAAAAAATATTATTTATCAGCACTGTAAAACACGTTCAAAATCATACGCTTTAAGGGGAAAAATTCTTATTGTGACCAAATGGCAGTTTTTTATGAAGCTTCAATATTTTTCACTCACTCTCGTTTTTTAGGGAAAATAATACATGTTCTTATTTGTAATTCTCCATAACGGAGTACATCTACAAGGCCTATAATTTGACCAAGTTTCTTTAAAATATACTAATTATATTTTTAGTAGTTTAATGTGAAATTAAAAAATTTCGTGGTTTTTATTTTTTTGCAAAAAACAAAATGTATAATTTTATATTTTATGAATATTCTATTTTAGTGTTTTGACGCAACTAAAATTTCAATGAAGTTCCTTATCTAGTTCTTATCATTGCTCTTTATTAAAACCAATATAATTAATACAAATTGAGAAATCTACAGCGTTGTGCTACGTAGTTATTTTTACGATTGTCTGGGCAGGTACGAAAGTGCTATGATATAAACAAGTATTTTAAATGCAAACACTCGGTAAGCTCAAGTACTTTGGGTGAATTGTCCGTAAACCGTTCGGCAAAACGTCGTAACTCTAACACTTAGATATAAAAATGAACATTGGATATAGATCAGTCGCTCGTAAATAAATAAACATTCCAAAGTTTAAAACATAACATAAAGCTAAGAGCCAGAATATTTCAATAAGTTTAATAACGTTTCAATAACTTTTTATTTGAATTTTGCTGCTTCTGCAAATTATTTAAAAATTTTATATAAAATCTCTACGCAAAATGGATCAGATAGTGTGGTTCTTCAACACTTCTCACCCAAAAATATATAAATTGAAACAAATTTGTCAAATAAACTTAACTAATAATGAAATTAAAACAGTTGTGAACGTTATAGAAAATATCCACCTTCCGTTCGTAAAATTTCGAAGAATTTTTAATATGACAAACATGACAACAGAGTTTGTTGTTTAGGTATTTCCATAGTCACATGATTTGATTTGATTTTGGTAGGCATTGGTGCCACTCCCGATACCACAACTGGCTGGCTGGCTACACGTACGCTGAGTTAAACTGAGATCATGCTTCCAGCAAAGAAAGCCACATGGTTAGCAAGCTAGAGGAATATGGGATAGGAATAATAGATGTTTGTGAAAACGCGTTGCTGTCGTTTCTTGGATTCTATTATTTCTCCGAGTAATTGGACGACGTTCAACACTTCGGATTACTTCTCTTAGCTTCAGACGTTGCAGCATTCTTAACTCCATATGTCATCGTTGGCACTACTGTTTACATTCTTTTGGTTAGGCTCCATTGTGGTTTATTTTCTCTATGAAACGTAGCAATCCCCTTGCAGCAATTTAACTCTTTCATATACAGTTTCCCTTCTTTTCAGTAGGTGTCTCAAATCTCAAAGATATAGTATATAATTTTATATGATATATATGTTTGTTCGTTGATCTGCCTTTGATAAATGCTGCTTGGTATTGTGATGTCTTTCTCCATTTGTCTGAGCAGGAATTGTGCGACTTTGTGTACTATGCTGCAGTACTATTTGTCATCTATATCTTCTGACAAGTTGATTTTGGTATTTGTATGATCGTGTGCTATTCCGAAAGTAGAGCTGAGATTTCCCTATAGAGTCTGGTGATAAGTTCTATTGTTCATTCCTTTAGCTTTTCGGTCCATGGGTTATTTTTTTTTAATGGAGTGACGAAAGGTTGCGCACTCAAGCCTTGTGACCCTTTGTGCTTCCGCTACAAATTTAAGGAATTCCCCCATTCAGGCCAGATTCTAACCGGCTAAATTCTTCCTTCCAACAGCGGAAAACCAATGCCGAACTGTTTATGCCTTGAGCTCATAAGTCTAGGACAGGAAGTTACGACGTGGATGGAAGTTTCTTCCTCATCCCCGCAGAACTTGCATTAGGGTTATCGACTAACCCAAGGGTGCAGGTGTTTTCTGAAAGACGATTCTGACATGTTTTAGATTTGTTCTGCTCGTTTAGACAATGGCCCTGAGATAAGAAGCTGGGTGGGAGATCCAGGAGTCAAACAACTGGGAAAGGGTCCAATTCTCTATTGCCTTCTTAGTATTTGATGTAGGGTATCCGAGAGCTGGCTGCAAACCCACTAGGTGCCGCTGAGAGCTCCCTCTGGCCAGGACATCTGCCCGCTTATTATGTTACCTTGTCCAGCTACCCACAGAAGTTTGACCCACTTGGATAAGTCACGTTCACAGAGAGATTCTGTACACTTTTGAATCAGTATTAACTTGGTGTAAGGATCGCTTGACTATGGCCCTTAAGGTACTTGCATCAATTAGGACCAAGTCAATAGTGGTTACTAGTGCAATAGTTCGTTGTTTGTATTGTCTATTCCAGGTTCAGTATTTCTTTTAGCTCTAGCCACTATTTCTGGCAGCTGATTCCTTAACAGCGGCTTGTCAAAGAGTCAGTGGTTCCGTTCCTGTATCAATTCTCTTCGTTGTTATTTCTTTGCATTCTTTTCTTCCGTTTGTTCCTTGGTCTAATGTTAGAGATTCATCTTCTCGTATGCGTATTGTTTTTTTTTTTATATTTTCTCAAATGTCTTTAGGTTTGGTGATATCTTAAACTATACTTATTTTATTTCTACTTAGTTTGTCTATGTGAATAAGTGACCATGTGATACTAAAATCTACGAAATGATTTTATACACATTTATCGTCATTTAACAAAATAATATCGGATTTCTTAAATATTCATTATTTTTTAAAGTTCCACGGGATTATATGTTATCCCCGCGAGTTCACAAATATTTTATTTTTCGAATTCCCCCTTTCCAGCATTACTTCTGTGTTCAAGAAGCCTTTTCTTGAAAGGTCTAGATGACTCACCTACATAAAATCTACAACACTCGCAAGGAACATTACAGATACAATTTCTGGAATATTCTGCAATATTTACTAGACAAAATTTTTATTTTCAAACAAGGTTGCAAATGACAACTTTTTGATTGTCATTTCAGTTTAGAACAGATTTTCTATAACTAGTTTTAAAATAATTATCACATTTTATCACTAGTAATAAAATAATGTATTATTGCTTTTTATTCGGACAACGTGTGTTTACAAAAATAGAAGTAAAGAGTTTTTCTGTGCTGAACTTTTTCCTCTTTTAGTTAGAGTGAATCACATTTAAGAAATATTCGGCTTGTTTGAGATTATAGAGCCAAAATTGTATTTTTACTTCCGGTTATGGTATCCATACAATTTTTTTTCATTATTTTTCAATGTTTAAACGCAAATCTGCCTTTGGTCGCTGAACTAACTATATGAAATGCGCGTTATATATTTTGCTTTGTTTATTTAAAATTAAAGAGCAAAGAAACCGTAGCCAAAGAAGTACTACGATCAGAAGGAATTATTAATAGAAATCATAGTATTTCATTCATATCACGTTTTATCTTAACAGAATCTCCCGCTTTTATAATTTAGTAGTCGAGCTTCGCTTGTCGGTTTTAGTTTCCATAGAGTTTTCTTTAATTTTCCTACCGACAAAAGCCAATTGTCTGGATAAAATAAGATGTGTTTTCAAATCACGTTGATTTAAAATAAATAGACGTTCATAGAAATTGTATGATATTTAATTAAAATATAACAAGGCTTGTAATATATTAGTTAACGGGGTATACCGTTAAATACACAGGGTGATTTTTTATCCATGGAAAAGCGTTTTTCTCGATAAAGCTAAAGGGAACTATATTCAGTAGACAGTTTTACTGATTGAGGATAGAAATAAAAACAAATCTCAATGGTGTAGAGGTTAGAGAACCCCAAGCTAGTGAAAAGTAATCCGGAATTAGCAAAATATGTGAACGTTTATTTTTCTAAAAAGTTATATAAATACATGTATTTTTCACTACCATAAAGTAACACACACACACATGTAATTTTTCACGAACTATAACGAATATAAAAGTGTATTACTTATATTTCACAGCCTGAAAAGCACGAGACATTTTTGTGTACGGTCTACTCTGTATTATTTCACTCTATGTTCTTAGATACATACACACTTGTGTCTAGATTTGTACTGGGCAATTGCGAAACTGCATAACTGCAATCTCGCACAATCTATCCTTTCTCTTTATTAAATGTTGACGTAAATATCCAGAATTGCCAGAGTTTAGGTACAGTAAAAGGGATTTTGTCAAAGCAATGTTTCAGAATTTTGGAGCTTCGCCTAATTAAAGGAGATAATAAAACCGCATTAGTAAGAAACATACAGGGTGTCCCAAAAGTCCCGGAACGGTCAAATATATCGCAAACTGCTAATATTTTCGGAAAACAAAAAAACATGTGTTCAGTATTTTAAAAAAACCTATCCAATGACACCAAAGTTGACTCCCCCCACCCCCCTCTGCAGGGGGGGAGGGGGACAACTTTGAAAAATTAAATGGGTACCCCCATTTTTTATTGAAGAAACGGATTGTACTGCTAAAATTACGTAACGTTCGTCTGGAACATTTTTTTGGATTCGCTACAGATGGCGCTGTAATCGCAAAAAATTAATTTAAAGGCGTAAGTTTGAAATAAACACGTGTTCAATATTTTAAAAATGAAACTACATGCAATACTTCGCAGAAATGTTATTAAAGATAAATGTTTTTAACAACAATTCAGAGAAAAAACATAATGTTTATTTGTAATACAGTTTGTTTGGTTTTTTTAAAAATTAAATGGGAACTCCCATTTTTTGCAAAAACGTGGTGCTTATTTTAGGTGGCTCACGTAACGTGAGTCACGTTGCCTCGAACCAGCTTTAATTTTTTTCGTGCTCAAATTGATAACCACCTTTTTCTTGGCAAAGTCCTAACCGAAAGTAAACTTCATTGGTAACTTTCTGCAATATCTCTGGAGTTATTTCATTTGACACATCGCGTATTCTATTCTTTAGTTCCTCGATATCGTTGGGTTTAGTTTCATAAACTTGGCTTTTGGCTTTGGCTTTTAAGTATCCCCAGTAGAAGAAATCGAGAGGAGTTAAATCAGGTGACCTTGCTGGCCATTCTATGGAGCCTCTTCTACCAATCCACCTCTGAGGAAAAGCGTTGTTTAACAAATTACGTACAATTAAAGCAAAGTGCACTTGCGCACCATCCTGTTGAAATCAAACATTTTCGAAGGCAAGCCCCACTAAATTGATATGGTTACACATTATTCCCGTCCAAACGTTAACTTTTTGCGGGTATTGCGTGTGATGCTCTTTCATCCAATGGGGATTCTCAGTGGCCCAATACCTCATGTTTTGCCAGTTATCAGAGCCCATCATGTCAAAGGTAACTTCGTCGGAGAAACAAGTCTAGAACAGAAATTGATCATTTCTGTCGCATTGTCGCATCATTTCCTCGCAATATTCCAGTCTGCGGTCAAAGTCATCTCCAATAAGTTCTTGCACTAATTTTATTTTGTCGGAAAATAATTATGTAACTTTAAAACTCTCTGAACAGTAGATTTATTTGACTGAGTTTGTTGCGCTACTTTTCGGATTGAGGTGTGGGAATCATCTTCAAAACTTAACAGAATTTCCAAAGACTTCTCGTCATCTGCAGCAGTTGTAGGTCGTCCAGATCATGGTTTATCTTCGATTGATCCAGTTTATTTCACGATCAGGAAATGTGATGTTGAATAAATTGGCAACCTCTTGGTATGACCTTTCACTATCGCCATACCCACACATCATGAGAAGAGTTATCCTTTCCTTCTCTGACAAGGACATCGTTGATTAGAAAAAAAGCACTCACAATTTAGAAAATTTTCACTTGAACAAATTGAGCTCTTGCCTTCAAGAAAGTTGGAAGAGGAATAAACATTGAAAAATAAAAATAATGAAGCTACATGCAATACTTCGCACAAATGTTTTTAACAACAATTCAGGGAAAAAGAACCAAACAAACTTTTTTACAAATAAACATGTTTTTTCTCTGAATTGTTGTTCTTCCAACTTCCAACTCTTGGAAGCAAGAGCTCAATTTGTTCAAGTGAAAATTTTCTAAATTGTGAGTGCTTTATTTCTAATCAACGATGTCCTTGTTTATTTGTAAAAAAGTATTAAGTATTTGTAAAAGTATTTATTTGTAAAAAGGAATTCGTTAAAAAAATGTTGGTTCCCATTTAACTTTGGTGTCATTGGATAGGTTTTTTTTAAATATTGAACACGTGTTTTTTTGTTTCCGGTGTAAACCGATTATTTCAAACTTACGCCTTTATGTTAAATTTTTGCGATTACAGCGCCATCTGTAGCGAATCCAAAAAAATGTTCCAGACGAACGTTACGTAATTTTAGCCGTACAATCCGTTTCTTCAAAAAAAAATAGGGGTTCCCATTTAATTTTTCAAAGTTGCCCCCCCCCCTGCAGAGGGGGGTGGGAGGAGTCAACTTTGGTGTCATTGGATAGGTTTTTTAAAAATATTGAACAAGTGTTTTTTTGTTTTCCGAAAATATTAGCAGTTTGCGATATATTTGACCGTTCCGGGACTTTTGGGACACCCTGTATAAAAGTACCGCCGTACACTGTACAGATGATCCAACTTGGCGAAGAAAACCTTGTCGGTACGTATTGAAGATTGCTGGAATTCCAACAGACCAGCTTACTTTTACGAATGAGCAAGTTGTATCATCCGTAGACTCCTTAACATTGACACTCGGTCAGGGCCGAATGCCTGCAATTGTAAAAGAATCAAGTCTTTTAGATCAGTACGTTTCACCGATGTACTAGATTTCCGATAAAAGTAGGTTACGTATTACTTCCATATCCAATGAAAGTACAGTAACGTCAAAAACATTTTTGAAAATTTTTATTCTTCAAATAGGCTTAGAATGAAACGTCGGTCTATCTGTAACTTATTTTGTGCGCACGATTACTCTGAAACCGTTTAAGATGTTGTCTTAAAATTGTATTTTAACGAGATCTGGAATTAGACTATATTTTGATCTTATTCCGTTGAAGGGTTGGGGCGTAAATTGGGGTAAATGGGGGTAGATAGGTAAATCAAGCAAGTAAGAGTCCGTAAAATTGGTATTTAGTATATATAAGAGAATCTAAGGTCTCAAAAAAATTGTTGGAATAATCCACCCTCATTACCACTCCCACCCCATTATTAAAGGGAGTGAGAAAAATAAAATTGTGATTTAGTGAGTGAGTGATTTAGTGTGTGTACAAGAACCAGAGGGTTCAAGCATTTTTTCTTTTACTTCATCCACTTGCACAAAGGCAAGAACACATCCTTTCGAAAATTAACAAAAACAAATATATAAAATATTTCATAGATACATATGCGGCTTATTAAATATTGCATCTGACAAATACCAGGTACCTTCACCAAAAGAAATATTAAGTTGAAAATCAGAATGATTTCACCAATACATTCTTCTGTAGGCAATCAAACAAGAATGCCAGAATAAATTCAATCAGAAAAATTACAAATCTATTCAACAAAGTAAATTCATATGATACTACTAGCGGCCTCTCTTCGCAAGCTTTCTTGAACCCAGTGATAAGATCCGTGTGATCATCGGTGTGTTTCCGTCCACAATTAAAATAGGCAACTATAACTGAGGCTGTTAGTAGTCTTTATACCTTAGTCAATCTAGGCAGTATTTTGCCCAAACCCAGAAAAAAATATAGAAGTAGTTCTGGTATGAATATTCCCTAAAAGTTCAGATTCAACATAATAAAAGTTCTGAAAAGTCCTCTTTCCGCGACCCGCCAAATGTGCACGCTTTTATGTTTCTTTCATTTACTCGAAAATAATCATAAAAGCACTTTTTTATACCATGCAAAATTTCCTTTCCAACGATGTATAACACAACTTATATTTTTTTCTATCACCACCCCAGAGGCGTTTGACTTAATGAATTGATAAGCCCTATTATATATTTATATGTTGATTGTTTATTATCATGTATTGTTTCTAAAATACCCATGTACTTTTGTCTTGTGTGTTGTAAATTATTATATTGTATATAACTGACTAAACAAATACTCTCCTGTTATACGATTCAATAAATAAACGACCCTATTTATTGCATTATCCGCTAAACGTGCATACTGATGTACATTTTCTTTGTTTCAGAATTCGCATTCACTGAGTTATGGACTCAAAACTAATGGAAATTCAAACATTATTGAGATGTAACACCAAGGAGGAAATGGCGTGATCGAATGGCAGATAAACTGAAATGCAGCATGCATCTAGCCATAAACAGAACAGCACTCGCCGTATTTTTCTTAATTTCATTATGCAGCGGATGTCCGTTCCCTTGTATATGTAAATGGAAGAACGGGAAACAAACCGTCGAGTGTATCAATAAGGACCTCGTTGTCATTCCTGAGGGCATGGATTCCGGCACCCAAGTACTCGAGTTCTCAGGAAATAATCTGCGAACGCTTCATCAAGAGAAATTCCTCAAATTGGACTTAATTAATTTACAAAGGATATACATGTCTCGATGTCG
Source organism: Rutpela maculata (assembly GCA_936432065.2). NCBI lineage: Eukaryota > Metazoa > Arthropoda > Insecta > Coleoptera > Cerambycidae > Rutpela > Rutpela maculata. Next base: position 177,560,976 of record OW386288.2, read on the forward strand.
CATCAGCGTCATAGACGACCGAACATTCAAAGGGTTGTCAAACCTGGTGGAATTGGATTTATCCGACAACTCACTAGATGTCGTCCCGTCCGCTGCCTTCCTCGAATGTCCATCTCTAATGAGACTCACGCTCAGTCGTAATCCTATAAAGACCCTGGATCGGGCCGCATTCAACTACATGTCGTTCCTTAACACGCTGGAGCTAAGCAACTGCGCCATATCAAAAGTGGATGAAGACGCATTCCAAGGGTTATACAGTCTGGAGTGGCTTCATCTCGACGGCAACAAAATGAGTTCGTTCGGCGCCTCTAGACATCTACCTGCCGGCTTGAAGGGAGTGCAACTTCAAGAAAACCCTTGGGACTGTAACTGTCATATCCTTGAGCTGCATACTTGGCTGTTGAGTTTCGGTTTCCCACACTCCGTCGAACCCGTTTGCCGGAGCCCGCGGAGGTTATCCGGGAGAGCAATTAAGTCTATACCGACTAAAGACTTGGCTTGTCTGCCGGATGTCGCCCCTACTACGTTTTACGTGGAAATAGAACAAGGTAGAAATGTGTCGCTCGTATGCCAGGCACACGCTATACCAGAAGCAACAGTTACCTGGTATTTCGACGGACAATTATTGCAGAACGATACTTTTGTCGCACCAGGAGTCCGCCTATTATACTACATCGAGAGAGGGACTGTGGATAAACGCAGCGAATTGTTTATATACAACGCAAACGCAGAGGATAACGGCACATTCATATGCAGTGCAGAGAACCCCGCTGGTATCTCTCACGCCAACTACACTATAAGAGTGATCCTAAGGCACGAGATCAGCATTGAAACAAACGAAATCCCTCTGGAGTTCGTTTTAATGGTAGCCACAGCCGCCGCCGTATCTGTCTTACTTCTGTTATTCGTGGCGATTTTATCAGTGATAAAGTGTCACAGGAGCTCGAGGCTAAGGAAAAAGAGGGATAATTCAAAGGTAGCCTTGAGGAACTCTACTAAAGATAACTTACTGCAGGAAAGCACAGACGACTCTGAGCATTTGAAGGAGAACAGCAATATTAAATTAGGCGACCACGAAGAAGGGCTGACGCTTTACAGTTCGCATCCCAATAAGGAGCTACTCAAGTCGCTGTCTCCTGCCACGACCGCTAATCAACTTCGAAGCCCCACGTCCTTAAAGTGCTACCAGGAGCAAAATCCCGACCTCATTAACGGGACGGAAAGTATAGGGAGGCGGGGGTGTGATATTCTCATAGAGAACCATCATTTAGTTCAGAAAAACACTCAATATAACTTGCAAACTATTAACGAGTTCCAGGAAAATGAGTGTAATTTATGCGTCTTGCCGGCCGATGTGCGTCTGAATCCTGTGGGGTTGCTGAGTACGGGAGATGGCAGATCGCAGCCATTTAGCAGAAATTGCTATAGAACTTTACCTTACAATCGCTCGAACAAACGGCAGACCGCCGCAGTTCCAATAGGTAACGTAATAATTTAATCCAATTAATAATTTAGGATTATTCGCACTCTATACACCAAATCCTCATTAATTATATGCTCCATATTTTGTGACACTAAATAATTAGTGAACGTGGAGATAAGCATATTATAATGAATCTCGACAATCAAATGATAAATTGATTATTAACGAAAGTTATTAAAATATAATGTAAAATGAAATGTTAGTACAGTCACTTGGTGTCAAAAATTACCGAAATTTCGGACTAATTGTATGGAATTTTTTTTGCGGATTCTTAAACTTTGGTGTATCAACTTTAAATATTAAAAAGCAATAGGTATGCTTTTACATCTAAAGTCAAAAAATCAATAATTACCTAACGAATTACTGAGAATAAATTGTTGAAACTTATATTATTGAATGTGAACTAAAAATTTCATGTTGCACCCTCAATATGACCGATATAAAAGAGGTAAAATGGATGAATTAATTATTTTTTGTTCATTTTGAGAAGTTAGGACGTTCTTAGCAGATTGTTACATTTTGAGACATAAAACTCGTCTCCTAATAAGAAAAATACCCCTCAGATGGTGAAAACCACAGTCCTAAAATTAAAAAATAAGTATATAGGAAGTACTGGGACTAATATTATTTATGATTTTAGGGTTGCTGATTACGAATGTGGACTCAAAATAATAACAATAAAATGATATGCAGAAATCCTGCTTCTACTCTTATAATGTTCGGACGAAATATATGTGTACCAATTTTTAGCTTGATTAGTCATTTGTTTTCTGAAATTTGCCTATTTCAAATTAAAAGAAATGTTTAAGGCGCCATTACTCTTTAAGAAAGCACTTTTGTACTAAGGTATGTTCGGAAGCTACGGTTAAGTTGGTTCCCTTTACTTTCCGAAAACCGTGTATATCAATAATTGCAATATTCCATTTTATTTAGGACAAAGTGAAATTAGCACAGCAAATATCTTGACAGAACTAACGTATTGTTTACTTTGAATTATATAGGTACTTTTGTTTTCCAAGGCTAACTTGAAAAATTGTAAATTTATAGCAAATTAGACATTTTTTTAAAAAGCTTTTATTTGACTTGCAATGTTTGTATGTTTGTTTGTTGGTTTAGGTCAAATCTTGCAAGCTGAATTTCGACTAGTTCTAGTTAAGCTAGAGTTTTGAAATTTGGCACACGTGTATAAGTCCGGTGACAATGCAACATAGTATAGCCATTATCGGTCTAAATCCAATATGGCGGACGTCCCAAGATTGCGGATCGGCTTTTTAGTCATAACCCCCCTGATAAAGTAGCACAAGGAAAGTTGCAGAAATTGCAACGCCTTGCCTGACCGTGACCAAACCCACTGACTCAATGCCAATCAAGCATGACTTTGACTGCCCGTTTGATGTGCTGATTGAAAGCCGTCAGGCGGACAGGGTCGGAGCATTGCGGTTGGAGAAAGTGTCACACATCTGGTACACAGATGGATCCAAGATGGATGAAGGGGTTGGTGTGGGCGTAGCAGGGCCTAAATGCAGGCTATCTAAAGCCCTTGGTAACACCCCAACCATCTTCCAAGCAGAAATTTATGCTATAGATCTATGTGCCCAGGAATGCCTAAATAGAGGCACTCGAAGGGCAAAGATCTATATACTTTCAGATAGTCAGGCAGCATTAAAAGCTCTCAGGTCATATACCTTCGAGTCAAAAATTGCCTGGGAATGCAGACAATCCCTGAAACAACTGGCAAAAAACAACAAGGTTACCTTGATGTGGGTGCCAGGGCATGAGGGGATAGAAGGCAACGAATTGGCTGATAGCCTCGCAAGAAAAGGGGCTGAAGCCCCGTTTTTTGGACCCGAACCGTTCTGTGGCCTATCCAAGGGACACATAATGGAGGAGGTCCTAAAATGGGAAAAGGAACAAAAAGAGTCCTACTGGAGGAACACTCCAGGCCAAAGACAAGCAAAAAGGTTTATAACCTATTCAACAAAGAATGCCACAAGGCTTCTCGAACTGGAAAAGTCCGATCTAAGGCTGATCACAGGCCTTCTAACTGGCAATTGCCCCTTGAGATATCATCTCAAGAACATGGGCATGGCAGAAGATGACAAATGCAGATACTGTGAAGCTGCAACTGAAACTGCGGAACATATACTTTGTGAATGCAGGGTGCTAATCCGCATTAGGCTAAAGTAACTAGAACAGGCGGAATTAACGCCTGAAGACATAGGGAAATTAGCTCCCAGGAAAATCGCAAGCTTTGCAAAAAGTCTTGGAATCCTGGGCAACAACTAGATGCAGGGTAATTCACAAAAGACCTTTTAGGTCGAGGTGAAAAAGGCCAACCCAGGGCCAAGCGACCCCTTAAACAATTTACAATCTACAAGCTTTTGGTTTCCATGTGTATGAATTTAAAAAAAATTATTTTTACTTTTTAGTAGTTTTTTCAGATAAAAGCGTTTTCTTAAAAATACTTTTTTTATATAATTTTATTTAAGATAAATACTATGTTTTATATATCGTTACAAAGCTTTTTATGGCCTCTCGGATGGTGTAAAAATATACGGGGTGTTCCATTTAAAAGAACCAAAGTAAAATTCATATCCTCGCAACACGACTTTCAATCCTTTTTCTGAAATTCTTTTTGGAATATACATGTGATTTTCTATAACTTTTATTTTACTTCCACATCCAATGGAAGTATAGTAACGACAAAAAAATATTTAAAAATTTTTATTGTTCAAATAGGCTTAGAATGTCACGAAACGTCGAGATTTTAAGTTTGAGCGAAAAAAAATTTCTGTCTGTCGGTCTGTAACTTTTTTGTGCGCACGTTTACTCTGGAACCGTTTGAGTTGACTTGAAATTTGGTACACGTATGTACTTTAACGGGATCTAGAACTAGATTATATTTTCATCTTGTTCCGTCGAAGGGTGGCATTAGCCACCCCCATTACCACCCCCACCCCATTATTAAAGGGGATGAAAAAAAAATGTGATTTAGTGTGTGTACAAGAACCAGAAACCTCAAAATGTTTTTTTTCTTCATGCACCCCCACTACCATCCCCTATCACCACCCCCACCCCGCTACCGACGTGGGGTATCGTTTTATAGGTTTTATAGGTTTTTAGGGTAGAGGATTTCAAATATTATATTATTAAAGTTCCATAAACTATTATTTCCACATACAAAATTGTTTCGTTGTGAGTGACTTGAATAAAAATCTGAATGTGGAAGTGATTCCTTGGGCAGCGGTTTTTAAACTTTTTTACGTAACTCCAATAATAACGAAGATAAATGCGGTTCTAACGTTCGCGCAACCACCCTGTCCATGCCAAAATTAAACTAATTTGGAAAAATTGCCATGTATCTGAACTAATATGCAAAATAAGTAAACTGGAAATAATATGAGAAAGATGATTAAAAAATACCTAATGTTAAACTTGTTATTCCATTATAATAAAAATATTGAGATAGACAATTTTAACGTCAAAACTAGACTAAATTCAATTTGTCTCTGCCATATACCACGTCAAATTATTTTTAATAATATTTGTCACTGGTAGCGTCAAATTTTCTTCTTGATACGTGACTGGTAACAATTTGGAAATGGGTGACACATCATAACAATACATCATGACAAAAGTAGCGAAGTAAATACATAAATTTTAATAGTGCAGTCAATGCAGATTTTAACCACGGATCTTGGTCAACAAAGATGAAATCATCTGAAACTTTTTGCAACGTCTTTTTATGCTAAAAGCTGCAAATTCTGTCTATTTATCTCGTATGATTATTAATAATAATAATGAACAATTTAAATAAATAATTGTTGCAAAATTAGTACTACGGTAATTTTTTGCCAGAATACCAACAATTTGTATTTTTTTGCAAAATAAAGTTGAAAAACATGGTACGAATTTTTAGACCAAAAATGTGTCTTTGATCTTTAATTTTACAACTAAATATTAATAAATAAACGCAATCGCGCTCAGTCCATCGGCGTCACTGAGACTCAAATTGAACATTTTTTGAGACTCACTAGTTAGTCCGCGTCAAAATTGCAAAAACTCCAAAAGTGAAGCGGACAGACATGGCTTCCCCCCCGGTTTCGAGGGCGGCCAATTCTATGTCCTGTAAAATTTCGCAATCGGGTATCCTAATGGCCTCCGGGGGTTGAAACCACCCCTTCCTTAATCCTAAAGTCTCCCTTAAAGAGAAGGTTTTAAAAAAGGCGGTATTGAGGGAAGGGGTGGTTTGAACCCCCTGGGATCGTTAGGATGCCTGGTTGCGAAATTTTACAGGATATATTGAGTTTCCTCAAAAAAAACCGATCCAACAAGTCCTCGCATGCCTGACAACGAAGATTGAGACAAAGAGGTGGTTTTTGCGTTTAGGGGTAGTTGGGGGGGGGCTATCTCCATCGTATTGGCCGCCCTCGAAAACTGGGGGTAGGCATGTTTGGTCGCTACCCTTGCACTTTTGGGTTTTTTTTAAGATTATCATGAAATAATTTTTTTATTTTTTGATTATTTAATAGTAAATGCGTCAAAGAAACGTTTCTATGATATGCGGGGTTTTCCGTTTTAAGGGTAAAAAAGATAACTGAAAGAATAAATTTTTTAGAAAAAACAGACAATTTTACATATAGTGCGGGTCAAAAGTCTCCTTAATGTTTGAATGACTAATTTTTGACCCAGCGAATTTGGGTGGTTTATTTGAAAGTAAAAATACTTTATCTTTAGAAGCATATGGCAATGTTAGCATTTAAAATGCCACCTTGACATCATCTTAAAGATTTTTTCAATGGCATATTTCAAAAATATTTATATAGCGCCGACAGACAGACACTAGATGGACAGCCAGACAGACTTAGGGTGTTAAAAGAATTTAATTTTTTTAATCTACATAGATCGAACCGTGAAAATCCGGAGATATCTCGGAGGGTGACTTTTTCACAATTACAATACTTTCCTTAGGTAAGCGAGGGAAGTATTAATATATTATTCAATGAGCGTGTAATGATAGCTATTACTCAAGGGGATGACGTTTATGGCGAGTGTCGTAATTCCTCTGAGTGAGTATTAGCTATTTCACGCGAGTAGAGTACTATACTTTTTCTGAAAATTAGTGAGATTTTTTGGGAAAGAATGCGAAGACGTACAATGTATCGGTCATAATTTCTTTATTTTTTAAACAGGAGAAAAAAATTAAAAACGACATTTAGCTTAATCTATAATCTTTATTTGGTTTCTTAAACATTTTTGGTGCAAGTGTCATAGTTTCTGAGATATTTAACTTATAAAGAGGTATTTTGACTTAAAAATGTTTGACGCCATTTTTAAACCTCCATATCTCCAAAAAAATAAAAAGTTACGGAGATTTTAAAAACAGCAAGTTGTTCCTCGGTTTATGATCTTTACCTTGGAGATTTTTATTTTTTTACTTGGAGTGATACTTTTTGATTTATTCGACAAAAACCGTGTTGCGAGGCGTCCGCCCATTTTCGCAATCTGCAAAGAAGGCGAAACACGAAATCTTTAAAGGTTCAAATCTTTTTTAATATATGAGTTGAAGGGCCATACTATGTCATTATGAAAAGAGGAAAGATTGCATGTGATGCACATCGTGAATCGCACCGGCGAAATCGATAATTCGAGCCCACATACAGGAGCATACGAAAAGTGAAATTTTTTTTACTTTCGGCGAAATCGATGACCTACTTATTATGACGGATTGAATCGAGTTATGGCACACGCGATGTATTTGAACTTTATCTCGTCTCTTGTGATTGCTCCACAAAAACTGTTGAATAATGAATATGATCTCTTGTGATTGATACAAGACTGTTGAATAATAAATTTGAATTCTTGTGACTGGTCCTAGCCTATTGAGTAATGAATTATTACCCAAGGCTGTACCCCCGTTACTTGCCCAAAAACGTATCTATAATAAATGAATTATTCAATAGTCGTAGAAAAAAATAATATATGCACTATTGTATTATATTTCCGTATCTATTATTATAATCTCCGGAAATACGAAAATTGCATTTGATCAATATACAGGGTGTCTCACCGGGAACTGAATCGATCGATATAGAGAAAAGTACGCATCAGAAATTTTTGAAAATTTTGGGAATTACTAAAGTCAATGTGGCCAATCCAACTAAAATAATTACAAGTAGCTGGCACTTCCGCTTATTCCGGAAGTCGATACCAACTTGCTTATTTTAAATGGAACACCCTATATGTTTCAGGGTTTTCGAAAAGAGCGTAAAATTCTGAGTCAAAAACATGTAGGATACCCTATGCCTAAATCCATCCGTTTCAGAGATATTTGACATTTTATAGAAAATATGACAGGTGCAACGGTTTGCAAGAACCGTTATAACTTTCTTCGTGTAAAAGATCCTCATTTGCTTCTTGGCACATAAAAAGAACACAAGGAGAACTACGTTCTACAACTGAAATAAATTCAATAATATCATACCAAGTGTTCCGTTTTTCGCGTTACATTTTGTCAACTTCAAACTGCGAAAACTTGTTTAGGTCAAATGGAACACCCTGTATTTTTTTACGTCAAGTTGTGTAAAATTGAATTCCCTTTTTTCTGATATTAGCATTGTGGGGTTAACGTTTTCAACTTTTTGAAATATTTGCGATTTTATTAGAAATTCATGAATTGTTGTAATCATTTCATCAAAATAGCCATGATTAGAAACAATCAGTCATTATCTTATGTCAAAAAATTCCAGCACGTTTAAATTACACCAACGAAGACTTTTTAAATTTGTTTATTATTTATGGAGAATGTGATAAGGTAATATCAAGAACTTGCAGCACATTTGCTAATCGATATCCAGAAAAACGGAAACCATCACCAAACACTGTAAAACGCATACTGGAAAATTTTAAAAATTATGGCTCTGTCAAGGCAAAAATGCAAAGAAGAAAGCCTATTGTTGATGACGAGAACATTGAAATAGTCATTCTGGGATATTTTCATGCATTTCCAAGGATGTCATTAAGACAAGTTGCTCTGGAATCGGGACTATGCAAGGATTCAATTCACAGAATCTTATTAAAACATAAGTTTCACCCGTTTTCATTCCATATGGTTCAAGGATTAAAAGAAACAGATTTCCTAAGAAGACAGAATTTTTGTGAGTTTATTCTAATAAGGTCTGAGGGTGACTATTCTTATTTGGGAAATATTATATGGACAGATGAAGCAAAATTTACTAAAAATGGACTTTTTAATAGGCACAATTCGCATTATTGGAGTGACTCAAATCCTCATATGTTCAGAGAACAAAACTTTCAGAAAAGTTGGCAGTTCAATGTTTACTGTGCCATAAGAAACGATAGAGTGGTGGCATTACAATTTTATCAGGAAAATTTAAACGGTAAATTAAATTTACTCTTCTACTAATATGTATAGGTAAATTTTTGTTTTTTTTTTTAGGTGAAAGATATCTGAATATCTTACAAAATTTGAATAATGACTATTTAGAAAATTTACCTCTCGCCGAACATAGAAACATTTTTTATCAGCACGACGCGACAGTGCCCCCCCACATAACGCATATTTAATTAATAATTATTTACAAGAAACTTTTTATGATCAATGGATTGCCAATAATGGACCTTTCTTATGGCCTCCTCGCTCGCCCGACTTATCAGTTCTGGATTATTTTATTTGGGGAACTATTAAAAACAAAGTTTATGAGAGCCCATTAACAACCATTGAAGATTGTATGCAGAGAGTAAGAAATGCATTTCAAAATATATCACAGGATTCAATTAGAAGAGCTACCCATGAGGAACTAATCCGAAGGTGCGAAAAATGTGTCGAGGTTCGAGGGCAGAATTTTGAGCAATTATTAAATTAAAATGGAATCATGTTTTAAATTGATCTTATCTCTGCTATTTTAGTTCATGCTGTATCTTCAATTCGATTAATACGCATGTTACAGTGTTAGTGTTATTTTCCGTTTTTCTGGATATCGATTAGCAAATGTGCTGCAAGTTCCTGATATTACCTTATCACATTCTCCATAAATAATAAACAAATTTAAAAAGTCTTCGTGGGTGTAATTTAAACGTGCTGGCATTTTTTGACATAAGATAATGACTGATTGTTTCTAATCATGGCTATTTTGATGAAATGATTACAACAATTCATGAATTTCTAATAAAATCGCAAATATTTCAAAAAGTTGAAAACTTTAATCCCACAATGCTAATATCAGAAAAAAGGAAATTCAATTTTACACAACTTGACGTAAAAAAATACAGGGTGTTCCATTTGACCTAAACAAGTTTTCGCGGTTTGAAGTTGACAAAATGTAACGCGAAAAACGAAACACTTGGTATGACATTATTGAATTTATTTCAGTTGTAGAACGTAGTTCTCCTTGTGTTCTTTTTATGTGCCAAGAAGCAAATGAGGATCTTTTACACGAAGAAAGTTATAACGGTTCTTGCAAACCGTTGCACCTGTCAAATTTTCTATAAAATGTCAAATATCTCTGAACCGGATGGATTTAGGCATAGGGTATCCTACATGTTTTTGACTCAGAATTTTACGCTCTTTTCGAAAACCCTGAAACATATAGGGTGTTCCATTTAAAATAAGCAAGTTGGTATCGACTTTCGGTATAAGCGGAAGTGCCAGCTGCTTGTAATTATTTTAGTTGGATTGGCCACATTGACTTTAGTAACTCCCAAAATTTTCAAAAATTTCTGATGCTTACTTTTCTCTATATCGATCGATTCAGTTCCCGGTGAGACACCCTGTATAGGGTGTAATTAGTTTCATGTTATTAAAGAAAACTGGTAATGGGGACCGACTAGATAAACAAAAAAACCTATATGACTTTTTCCTCTAGAGGCACTTTGAGAAAACTGACCTAGATAAAAAATTTGAATGTTGAATGCTTTTCTGCTCAATGGACGTAGATCATAGAAGTTTCTTACTTACTTTTAAAATATTATAAAAAAGTGTAAAGATTACCGGCCTGTGTCCTTGCCTCCGCGCGGTCTCAAACAAAGAAGCGTGGCACTTTGACGGGGCCGCCTTAGTGCGTTTGATGGTCAAAGGTGCCAACATATGCAACGATAATAAAGCCTATCCCAATATTCCAGCAGTTCTCAAACAATATTACTAAAAATGTTCGAAATTTTTGTTTATTTTTTTTCCTTCAAAGAAGACCCCATATTATATAAGGTTTCTTTGTTGGTCTAGTCGTTTCCCACCACCAGTTTTTTTTAATGACATGAAACTAATTACACCTTCTATTTCTAAAAGTGTAAATATTGCTCGTAGAAAAAAAAAATCCTTGTATTAGCCATAGAATTCTGAACAGCTTTCAAAATGTCCGCCGCCTGTCTGTTCGCCTGTCAGTCTGCCCGCCTGCCTCTTCTTAAATCTAAATTTTGTAAGTGAAATAACTTTCGAGAATTAAGTCCGATTTTATTCGGATAATAAGTTAGTTAGCTAGAGGAAGAACTCTAGCGTGTCGTAACCTCTGATAAGATTATTAGTATACTTGTCATTTTAATCATCTCCCGACGATATCATGTTGATTGTCGAAACATTGGTTAGTATTTTATACAGTATCTTTCTGTTTATAGGACCTTATCAAATGCGTTACCACACTCTTCACATGCATGTTAATGAACATCTCTGCCATGTTTCAAAATTAAGAAAAGAACCTTAACTAATTTACTAAATTGTAAAGGTAATTTTTTTGGCATAAATTGGTTATTATTGACTGTTAACAAAAAATCTTGCAAAAAACGATAATCGTACAGACTAAACAGGTATGCTTCGCAGTTTTTAGTATAACAAACACGTTGCAAAATGTTTCCCACTAGTTCGAAATTTTTGTTTAGTGTAATTGGTCATTATAAATGAAAAATGACGGAACCCAGCTATAGTGAATGAATTTGGATGATTCTTTTTTTGTTGGATTTTTAATGCTAAACAGTTTATCCATTGAAAATTGTAATTTCGAAAATCCGTAAATTAAAAAAAAAATTTAGAAATCTCAACGAAAAATAAAATTATCGGAATTTTTTAATATTTATTTTAAGAAAATAATGACTGTTATAGTTTTCGAGGTTGTTTATAAAGAATTTGTAAAAAAATTAAACTTTTTAAAATTAATTTGAAGATGGCAGAAGCTCCAAAAAGCGAAATAAATGAATAGAACAGTAAGTGAAGCTTTCATATTCCAGCCCGAAAACGATGTAATGAATTTCCAAATTTTTTTCTTCAACATGCTTCATATGTACATAAGAATCTATATTATCATTTTTCTTGCTTTTTGGTTAATGGTGGTTCCCACCCTTCTCAGGGGTTGTCGCAATAATACACATCTGATAGAGAATCATATCATAAGAAAGAAGGTCTTATACACTTTTTTGCTAAAAATTGATATTTTTCGAGATATTTCGAATTGAAAGTTGCAATTTTCACCCCCCTAAAATCAGTATTCCTAGACGTTTTTTTTTTAAATTACTCGAAACATGTGGATTTTAATTAAAAAATGCAAGGATACAAAATTAAAGCTTTTACGAAAACAAATCTAATTTTAATGGTTTTTTCTTTTTTTTTTCTGCTGATGTTTAGTTTTGGAAATATGGCATTTTCAAACGCCGAAACGTTCAGAAAAAGTATACAACGTTTAAATTTAAAATTACTCAAAATTTACAACTATGATAAGAAATTTTATTCTTTTAAAATCCTTGTAGATATTGTTAATGTATGTTATTACTAAGATGCTCAAATTTTTTACAATTTTTAAAACAATTATTTTTCATTCTGTACCCATTTTCAATAATTATAATTTTCATAATTTTTGGAACAAAATCGGGTTTTTGGACATTGCTCAGAAAATATTTCTTTATAAAAAGTGGTAAGAGCACAAAAATTAAGCTTATAAAAAAACGCATAGTTCTTTTTTTTTATTTTCCTACGACAAACTGTTTCAGAGATATAAAGGTTTAAAGATGGCGCTTGAGCGCATACGCAAGAAAATTATGTATTTAAAAACTATGAGATTGATAAAAACATGATATAATAATGAAATGAAGCTTATAAAAAAACGAAGAGTTTGGGTTTTTATTTTTTTTTCCTACGACAAACTATTCCAGAGATATGACGGTTTGAAATATTGTCGAAACTTTTCAGTTTGCACGCGCATTTTAAATGTAAATAATATGTAGATAAACGAGCAATAGCCGTCTATTTTTCAAAGAATATGCAGAATAATTGGGTTGCATTCGTAGCTGGGCAGAGTACCGCACTAAAGTACTCACGAGTACTTCACAACATAAAAAGTACTCGTGAAAACTTGAGTACGAGTACTTATTTTTGAAGTACCCTAAAAAATGAGTACTTTTGCAAAATTTGGAGAGTACTCTTCTAAAAATGAGTAACGAGTACGAGTACTACCAAATTGAAATAGATAATAGACAAAAAATTAGAATACCACTTATATATAGTACAGTATCTAGAAGTAAAAAATATGCAAAATTTCGGAATAATTTCGTATGTAATGATAATTTTTCTTTATGAGTTATTATTGTAGTAAAAGATATCGTCTTCAGTTTCTATATAGACCAGATACTTGCTCTTACCCTCAAAGGGTGAAAACCACCCCTATATTTAAATATTTAACATTTGAAAAAGTATCAGTAATTTATTTTTGAAACGTAGGATAGTTATGTTTTTGAGGTGATTACGAATCTGAAGTCAAAATTAAAAAATTCAAAATGGCAGCTCTATATGGCGGGTGGAAATTTTTTTCTAAAACAAGTGTTTTAAACAGACAAAAGAAACATATATGAACAAAAAGCAGCATTTTTAAAAACATTGAATCTGTCATAACTTCTTTATTTTTTGTGATGTAGAAACAGACAAAAGATCATTTTAAAGGTTGATTAATTATCTTTAATTTTGTTTCTTACAATTTTTGATGGAAGTGTCACAGTTTCTGAGATATTCAACATTTTAAACTAAATAGTTCATCCTAAAAACGGTCGAATGAATAAAATTAAATATCTTCGAAATTTTCAACCCTCAACACAAGTATATAAAAAAACAAATTCATTCTCAGTTTATAAGCTTCATTTAGTCTAGGAAATAGCGTGCAAATTCGACGACGAGTGGTTACCGTGTGCCAGTCGGTAATCGAAGAGACCATATAAATACAAAAATTTTTTCTCTCTGGAACTTTTTGGTATGGTGAGGGGATAGGGAGGGGGGGGCATTTATTTTTAAATCGAATGATTATCGATATCTGTCCGCATAGGTAGTTAGTATATGTACTTCACATACCCCAATTACGCTGGCAAACGAAACTTCCGAACGGCGCGCGCGCTAACCGGAAAAAGAAAAAAAAATTTAGTTTCTTTTTCCGGCTAGCGCGCGCGCCGTTCAGAAGTTTCGTCTGCCAGCGTAATTGGGGTATGTGAAGTACATATACTAACTACCTATGCGGACAGATATCGATAATCATTCGATTTAATAATAAATGCCCCCCCCTCCCTATCCCCCCACCATACCATAAAGTTCCAGAAAGAAAAAAATTTTGTATTTATATGGTCTCTTCGATTACCGATAGTGATGCAGATATTTGGATGATTTCGGTATTCGGATTACTCGGAATCGGATGACAAGAATATTCGGATTAATCATCTAATGTCGAATTAAATTTTCACTATAGGTATTAGTGATGTGATATTGCGATTTTTCAATCACTCTGTCAACAGTAATTGTGATCGTGGTTAAAGCGAATGCAAGTGGCACTGATGTTAGTAATTTGTCTCCCCAGATCTCAGAATCGATGAACGGGGGGAGAAATCTAAAAAATATTTTATTATACCAAGTGCACGATTGAAAATTGTTTTTTTGTTTTGTACTTAAAATTAATCCGAGTATATTTTATTCGGATGAAATTTTAGTACTCGGAATCAAGCGAGTATTTTGATACTCGGATTAACCGAGTATTTTAATTCGAATTCGCCCAACACTAATTACCGACTGGCAGACGGTAACCACTCGTCGTTGAATTTGCACGCTATTTCCTACACTAATTTTTGATATCCTCTATATTTTCTCTAAAACTTATATTTATCGAAATATTTACAGAGAAACAAGAATGTTACATTTTTTCTAAAATTTCTTTACTGTTTAAAATGCATTTTTTTTTCCTAAAGCAAGCGTTGCAAGCGGACGAAAAAATTTGAGCATCTAGGTCATGCTATCTATATATTAACGAAAAACAGTATATGGAGATATATTTTTTTTAATTACCAACTACTTACATTAACAAAATGGAGACGTTTTTATTAAAAATAAATGAAAAAGTACATTGTTTTTGTCATAACTTCTTTGTTTTTTATGATATAGAAATAGACAAAAAATTATTTGAAAGCCTTCCTATACTTCCAAATCTCCGAAACTATTAACTCTACAGAAACTAGAATAAAAGAAATTCATCCTCAATTTAGTAGCTTTCTTATTTGTCTCTAGCATGTTTTCGCTGAGTGTAATACCTTTTGAGTTATTTGATGAAAACCTATTTGAAATACCTTTTTTTTTTTCAAGTAATAATCCCAATTTTCAAGTCGTTATAGCTTAAAGACTATCAATTTATGTGAAAAGTTGCATAGAACCTTTTCTTCTTAAAATTCGATTCTCTTTCAGCTCCAATGATTTTTTTTTGTTGCCACCTCCTGAAAAGAGGTGGCATCCACCCTTTATAAATTAGCTAGACGCCGCGCCGCATAATATAGAAACTTTTCTTTGATGCATTTATTATTATGTTGCCAAAAATGAACGAAATTCGTTTCATATGACATTATTCCAAAGTTAAAACCTCTAGTTACTGTGCTATACACCATTATCAGTAAATAAAAAAAACAGTTGCATTTATTAAAAATGTATAGGTACCTACACAAAAATGAACACAACAAAAAATTTAAAATTCTAAAAAAAAGTACTCGTACTCGTTACTCGTCAGTTGTGGCCGCCAAACGTACTCGAGTACCTAATAATGTAAAGTACTTGAAAATTTCGAGTACATAGTACCATCCAAATAAAAGTACTCGCGAGTACTTGTTACTGAGTACTTTGGGTACTCAGTACAATTACGAGTACAATTTACTCGAGTACTGCCCAGCTCTGGTTGCACTGCACTTTAGCTTGTTTAGAGTGCAGATTAAAAATGTTATTTAATTAGTTTACTCAATTGTATTAATTTGATTTATTTGTAACAATCTGTATTTTTAATAAAAAACCGCTGCCCAAGGAATCACTACTTCCACATCAGGATTTTCTATCCAAATCACACAACGAAAAAATTTTGTATCTGGAAATAATTGTTTATGGAACTTTAATAATGTAATATTTGAAATCCTCTACCCCAAAAACCCATAAAACGATACCCCACATCGGTAGTGGGGTGGGCGTGGTGACAGGGGGTGGGAGTGGGTGGTGGATAAAGTAAAAAAATATTTTGAGGTTTCTGGTTCTCGTACACACACTAAATCACATTTTTTTTTCATCCCCTTTAATAATGGGGTGGGGGTGGTAATGGGGGTGGCTAGTGCCAAAATTTTTTCGAGACCTTAGCTTCTCTTGTCTATACTAAATATCAATTTTATGAACTCTTGATTTACCTATTTACTCCAAATTTACCCCAATTTACCCCCCAACCCTTCGACGGAACAAGATGAAAATATAATCTAGTTCTAGATCTCGTTAAAGTACATATGTGTACCAAATTTCAAGTCAATATCTCAAACGGTTCCAGAGTAAACGTGCGCACAAAAAAAGTTACAGACCGACAGACAGACAGAATTTTTTTTTCGCTCAAACTTGAAATGTCGACGTTTCATGACATTCTAAGCCTATTTGAACAATAAAAATTTTTAAAAATTTTTTTGTCGTTACTATACTTCCACTGGATGTAGAAGTAATTAGACATATTACTATACTCTTTTGTAACCATTTATAATCCACCATTTTTGTTATTATAAATTTAGACTTCATAATCATATTCAGCGACGTAAAAGTCATAAGTATTTTTGTGAATTTATTTGTAACATTAGAAGAATTATTAATTTTTCAGTATTTAAGGGTGATTTCAACCCTTAATATTTTTGTCTCATAAGTTTTGACTTCACAGTCATATTCAGCGACCTCAAAAACGTCTATGTATTTTCGTTAATTTGTTCGTAAAATTAGAAGAGAATTAATTTTTCAGTTTTTAGCGTTGATTTCCACCCTTAAAAATAAAAAGCTGGTAATGCGACAACATAGATTTTAAAAATTGCAGATTAAAGTTTCATTTTTTTACAATTTCTTTATAAACAACCTCGATCATAATTTCTTAAAAGAAATATTTAAAAATTCCGATAATTGTATTTTTTGTTGAGATTTCTAAAAATTTTAATTTTTTTTTAAAATTACGGATTTTCGCAATTACGGTAATTTTCAATGATAAACTTTTTAGTTTATGGCATTAGAAATCCAACCAAAAAAAAATCATTCAAATCCATTCATTATAGCTGAGTTCCGAGGTATAAACCTTTGCATTGGACTACTAGGCCTGGTTCAGAATCTTTGCTGTTTTCAAACCCTTGTCGACTGTACTATTAATGAATTCTTGACTACAAGCCCTTAATCTAGAGCATAGAGAGCATTATTTAACTATTAACATGTTCGGTTAGTAAGGATTTGGTATATATCCGTGTATATCCTGCCCGACTATAATAAATTATGACAGAATCGATCAATAACAGAGAAAAATGTTTATTGCAGGCAGATTCTCCAGAGAAGCGGAGTTTCTATCACGGAGCACCCAGCCGGCCTCGTACGAGCACTTCGGATGCGACATACGTTACACCGCTGATGGTTATCCGGTGAGGACATCAGATGAAAGTCAACAACCAGTGATCATCCCATCACCCCCAGGATCCCATAAATCAACCAGCTCTGCGTCAACTGCAGAGCCCTGCTGCTCGTCAAGTAAAGTGCAGTGGCCCTCCTGTGTCCCGGCTAACTTACATTCGGTTAAACAAGAGCCCGTTGTGAAAAAATGTGTCGGTGCGCAGACGCAGACTGATTGTTTTCCAGCGACTGCGATTTGTAATAAATTGCCGACGACTGCGGAGACAGTTAACGAAAATGCAGATGAAGGATATGAAGGCGAATGCTGAAAAATGTAAATAGAATTAGATATTTTAAGGGTGGCGCTGTTTTTTGTACGTCTGTATAGAAAAGACTGGGAGACTGATTGGTTTTTAACGTTTACTTTTTATCCGGGGGTAATAAATCAATATCGCAAGTATTTTCGCTACGGTTTAAATAATGCAGGAACTTCGGTGTTTATATTAAGTTTTGCTAAACGATTTTGAACGTCATTATGCTATACGGGGTGTTCTCAAACTAATGTTCTTCAAAGTCAATGAAGTTAAAAACAGTTTATAATAATTTTTCAATAATTCTACATCTATGTTTAATATTTATGGGGCATTCTATATCAACTAGAATACCTTACATCTAAAAGTAAGAGTGTTGTAAAAAAATTATTCAATGCTCAAAATTTTCATTAAGAACAGTAGTTTCCAGTGGCAATGCGATGATTTCGAAAATTCAAAAATGCGCGGCGCATAGTGGAGCCAAATCTCAAAAAGCTGACCAAATTTGTAACATTCAGTACGTATAATAAAATTAATATCTGTATAACCTTAAAAACTTATACAAAAAATCTTAAATAAAAGTGGTTCAATGCGTTTCATCCCTTTATAGTCTATTCGTTATGTGATTTAGTAAGGAGCAAGTGCGTTAAAGGGTTTTTATTGTTTCATCCGTTTATTGGTCATCTAAATATTAAGGTGGGCAGAAAATCACGTCTTAGACATAGAGTACACCGCATAAAAAACGTAGTCGATTTTGGTTGATATTTAGCCGTGCCCCTGGTGGGTAAATGGGATTTTTAAAAAAATTTGGGGGAGGGGGAGGTAGTTAAGAAAATATTATTTGTGTTCCCCTTATTGCTAAAAAAAAATTCAACAATATATTTCAATATTTAGCCGCGCCCCTATAGCTTCAAATGATTAGTAATAGTTCACATTCAGCAATCCGCATGCACTTACTTTCAAGTTGTTTATTTTGTGTGTAGTTGTATGTTACATTTTAATATGATATAGTTATTAGTTATTATTGAATGTTAACCTAGCCCAGAACTCACCATGGGTTGGGTAGGTGGCCGCACTTAGTTACAACATCACCCATTCACACAAAAGATAATTTAGCTATTTTTTGCTTTATAATATTGAGCTTTGTTTTCGAAACTTGGTAGTGTGGCATGGGAATTTTTTTATAACGGGGGTTACTAGTTGATTTATCATTCGAAGAAATTCTTCATCTAGAATGCGCCTAGTGAGTGGAGGCTCCGTTACAGACTGAGACCAGTCAATTAAGTCAATGTAGTCCTGGGCTTCAAAATTTATTTCTGGTATTCTTAATATCTTGATGTTTCCCTTTGGTTGTTTTTTTTCTTGCTTTCAATAATCTTCTTATAGCAAGTTCTCTGACCTGTGGCCATTCATCTGCCAACACTGCGAGTAAGACATTCTTTTCATATGCAAAATATGCATTACCTTCTATAACTTTATCAATAAATTCTTTTACATTGTTTGGAAATGATCTAGAGGCACGTATCGTATCCCATAAATGTCGTGCTCCATGTTGTATGTATGGTTTAGACTTAATTTTAAACCATAAGTGTGCGTACACTTTCATGATGAATTCCACTAGTATTTTAAAATTTGTAGATATATTCTTTGTAGAAATATACAAACGCAAGATTGTATTTGCAGTAGTCAACCATCTTGAGTGACTTATCTTTCCTGGGTTTCTAACAGCAAGACTTGCAGAACATATACCAGTTTTTATCGCTTCACAAATTAAAAATAAATATTGTTGATCTGTGCTCAGGCTTTTTTGTCTACGTTGGGGAGTTCAATATCGATTGCTTGAAATTTTACAACAGGGAAATGTTTGCATTTAGCCAGTAATGAACCGATTGGTCCTGAAAACGAATAAGGTCCTGTTGTTTCACCATCTAAATGTTGTAATAAATGGCGAAGCGGCAGTTCATTCGCATGGAGAAGGCATATACTCCATTGTAGCGGGCTTTTTAAATGGGTTTCAAGTAATCGAATTACACCTCCTCTCCAGCCGGTATTTACGTTGGTACCGTCGCACCCAATAGGGTACTTGCACATTTTTTTTTACTGCATAAAAATGTTCTACCATACTAAAAAATAAGATATGCAAAATATGACGCCTTAATTCCCAATAATAAATTTGTTATAAATTATTAAAGTTTCGCGCACCAGTGAACCGTTTGAAACAGGTTCAAGAGCGTGACGTCACACCCTACAATTCACAAGCGACGACGGAGATCCCAGCACTCGACCGCTTGATTTCATGGTTCATATTCAGCCGTAAAAATACCAGCATCGCCATCAATTTGAAGTATATACTTAAAATGGAAACAAAAACTTCTTATTTTAAATATTGCATTGTACCGTTGTGTAAGAATACTACAGTGAAAGTGCCAGATAAAATATTTATAATATTGCCAGATGATAAGATTCGTCGATCAAAATGGTTAAAAGCCTGTAGAAGAAATGAAAAAGACATTTCACAGAGCAGTAAGTCTCTACATGTGTGTGAAGATCATTTTAATATAAGTACATTATTAAATACTATTAATAATTAGTTTATGTCTGTGTACTAGTTTTTCGCAGGAGGGTAACAAAATACTTATATGGGTAGTGTTGTGTTATAAATAAGCTAGTTTTTTTAGATTTATTTTGAATAGTGTGCCATATTAATAAGATGAAAAAGTTTCTTGCTATAATAATGATTATAATAATTCCTTGGTACTGTGGGAACAAACGTCCTCCACTGTTTAAATAATAATCGTAGAAAACAGGCATAGTATAGTAAAAAAAAACGTAGAATATTAGAATATCTCAATTCTTTCAAACATAAAACTAAGTCTGCTTAAAATGCTTAGTTACGACTAAGCATTTTGTACTTATTTCTGTTTATTCCGTGATCAAGTTATAACTATTTTATGCTTATAAATTATTACTAAAAGCTAAAAAAATACATACTTGTCTGCCTTGACCCCGCGCACCTCTCCAAGGGAAAAACTTTCACTATTTTGTATAAAAGATGCCACCATAAAGATATCCACTTTCGGCAAATTATCAGATTGGCCTTTTGAAAAACCTTGATCGGTCATTTTAAAATATCTATACAACTACAATAAGCGATACTATAAACCACAATTATATATTTATATCAGAATAGTCACTAACAAATCAACCAGTCTTAATGACACCGGTAAACATCTGATTGTGTTGCTTCCCGACGCGACGACTACCGAATATTGTAGGGTGTGACGTCACAGCCAGTATTAGCACGTTCTGGGCCACCTCAATTTTATCGCTATTTAGATCCTTCATACTGATCGCGTGGAATTAGAAATCTTATTTTTTTGTGAAATACACGTTTTATTACAACGTTACGCTATGTTTTTTAGTATTATTTTTATTTTTAAAACTATACGCAAGTTCCCTATTACTGTTAGTTGTGTTGTATCAACTTTGTACCTATTTATAAAAGATATTAATCCCTCTAATATGTCAACTGCTTTAACTGATGGTGTTAAAGATATATGTCCGAGGTATTTGCTTCCCGGTTCTTCAATTAGTACGATGTGTTCTTCAGCATTTATCACACGATGACCTTCCATTTGTATCATAGTCTGGTTCTGGCGGCCATAAAAATATAGGCCCTCAATACTTTTCAAGTTGTGTGAGTTTCTGTAATTTGTTTCCTGTTTTTCTCAACCTCTCTCCGTATTTTATTTTTGTCGACAACTTTGACTGGATCATTAGCCGATACCAAGTTCATGTCTTCAAGAACTGCCGTAGTAATTTTTGCCACATTTAGACTCGAAACACCAGTTAAATCTGCAGCTTTAGTATTAATCGAGTGAATTCTCATTTGGCGGATAGGTTTGGGAGTTGCTTCGATTCTTGGTATCTTCTCAAGGGGATATGACTATTTGACATCCACATTATCAATACTATCATCATCATAACGTCTTCAGTACTTAACATGCGCTTGGTTATATTTTTTGTAAACGAAACTCCACTGGTACTTGCCACTGGTTCGTTTGTACTTAGGCCTTTTACGGGCGGCCTACTATCTTTAACCTTTCTTTCTGTCCTCTTTTGAAGTTTTTTCGTACCTACTTTATCTAACGAACCAATGAACATTTTACGTTGACTTCGTTGATCCAGAATAAATGGCCACTCTACCTTGGGTATTTTCTTCTCTTTTTTGCATTTGCAAGTCAAAAGACTGGAACATTTGCTTGTCCAAATATCAAAGAGTTTTTTAGCATTTAACTTGAACTGTTCTAACTTTGCTTTTAGAAATGAAGTATTCCTGTTCTTAATAGGCTTAATAATTTTTTTGTATTTAGCGCGATATGACAAAATCATATCTACTATTCTTTTGTGTGTTAAAATTCGAAGTGACGCTCGACGCCAAATAACTGCAAGTTTTTGACCCACAATATTAGCAATATCATGCTTCCATCATCTTTTAATTGAAGGCGAACACTTTAGAAACATTCTAGAATTTGTTCGTATGTAGAAAGCAGAACCTCATTTTCCGATTCCAAATCTTTCGCTCCGCCGAATAAATGAAGACGAGTACAAGTACGAGTCTTGATTGTTGTTTCTTTGGACATTATAAAATCACAACCAAACTTAATGCGCTGAAAAACGCACAGAATTAAAAATCGCTTTTACCGCTATTACTTCTGTTATCACACATTAAACTAACACGTCCAACTAGGAAGCGCTCTCAGACCACCGTTTGGGTAGGTGATGTGGGAGTGGCTAATACGCACATTAAATCGTCTGATCTCTCTCATCTACAAATCAGAACTCGTTGTTAATTGTGGCGCGATATTTGTCAGTAGCGGAGTACATAAAGGGATGAAATATATGAATTCTTTTCAACTAAATTAACTTTAAAGGTAGAGGGGCGCGGTTAAATGTTAATTTATCTTGACAAATTTTTTTATGTATGATAACAGAACATTTAAGAGCAATTTTTATGTTACCCACACAATTTTTTTCAAAAACCAAATTTTCAATCCCCCAGGTAGATCTCAATTATTATTTTCAATATTTTTTTGTGTGCTAGAAGGGACATCTAAGACAACTTTTGTGAACTACCTTTTCTAAAATAAATTATTTCGGCCCACCCTACTAAATATGTTGAAATCACAAAATACTATTAAATTTAGGGGTGCATTTTTGAGAACGAAGTGAATGGGGTGGATTTTTAGTTTTTCCAGTATAATTCAAAAACTAACCGGAATTCGAAAACTGTTTTGTAGAAAGTTAAATTTTCCATAAAAATAGCTTTTTTCAACTTTTTTCTATACTAAATGTAAGCATAATATGTTTATGCTTACTGCAAAAAATGCGAAAAATCACGATCTTTTTTACAGAGATAGCTATAGAAATTGCTGCAGAGAAAAGAAAGTAAAACTTTAAAAAACTTTATTCTTATTGGGTATAACACAAAGGTTATTGAGTGATAATTAACACGTTTTATTTTAATTTGTAAAATTTAATAATTGTCACAAATAAAAAAAAAGAAAAGGAATAATACATAAATAATACAATATTTTTTTCAGTTTTTTGTATATAAAAGTTAAGCTGATATCTCTTCAACAAAATTACAATTGTCGATTTGAAAATCTATTTCTTCATCGATGTCTGCATCGACGTCCTCTGGCACATTTGCGTTTTCGCAGTTGACCCCTGTGCATTCTTTGCAAAAAATGGAACATATAATACCCAATTCCTGCAATTCCTGCAACCACAGTATCCATGGCAGCCTTTCAAACATCCACAAGCTATCCGCTCGAACAAAGTGTGCGGTACAGAAAGCTGTGTTGTGGGCATCGGGAACAATCCATTTTTTGTTTCCTTCCAACCCCATTGCAGGTGATTTAAAATCTTTCCTTGCCACTGCTACATTTGTAAATACGCTCGCTGCCCGTGTAATTTTGTGGCACCGGTTGTTGGAGGTAATTGCATTGTACTCAATAAAAATAAAAAAAATTTCATCACAGAACCTTTTTTCGTAGTTCATTTTAACGGTTGGAAGGTCCACTTTCTTTTCTCTAAAGCAATTCCTATTCCTACTTCTGCTCAGAAAAAAGTTATAAGCGATTTTTTGCATTTTTGCAGATTTGTTTATTCTTGCATTTAGTAAAAAAAATAGTTTTGTCGATGCTTTCGAGGAATTATTTCCATGGAAAATTCAATTCTCTACAGAAAGTACTATTGTATTTTTTTTGAATTCCCCTTAGTTTTTGAGTTATATTGAAAAAACCAAAAAACCACCCCTTTCGTTCTCAAAAATGCACTGCTAAATTCAATAGCAATTTGTGATTTTATCATATTTAGGTGACCAATAAACGGAGAAAACCAACAAGAAAACCCTTTAACGCAATTGTTCGTTACTTCCCCTTTTTTTTGTACGGGGTTATTCATTATCCATTGACCACCCTTTATTTCTGTTATTATTGAAAATAAAAAAAAAGTTTCGTATAAAAGTTATAGAGATGTATATGTATTTTTTTAAATGCAATTAAAAAACAATTACTTGCGTAATATAACAATGAAGGGTGTTTTTTTAATTCGAAACCCTGTATGTTTTTACATATTCTTTTATATTTTTTTTCCTTTCCCTGATTTCAAATATATAAGAGTTAGTGTAGCTGTAATATTTATTGACATATCGGACATTAAGAGATTGATATATTAAAAGAATAAAAATAAAATCCTGAGATGAACAATATTTTATAACTATTTTATGATTATAATTCACTTTGTTTTTTAAATACCCCCACAAAAATGTATCCAAAGGCGTTAAATCAGAACTGTTTGGTGCCCATGGAATTGGTCAACCGGATTTATTTTATTATGTCATTATCATTTGTTTTTTTTTATTTTTTATCTTTTATAAATTTTATTTTTTTTATATTTGAAATATATTTGAAATCAAGGGAAAAATCTAAAAGAATATGCAGAAACATACAGGGTTTTCCATTTGAAAAACAACTTTCATTGTTATATGCAAGCAATTGTTTTTTTTAATTTTTGACATTTTTGTGAAAAGTCGGAACAATTTTTGATTGGATCCATATTTCGGTCTACGGCGGTCTACGGACTCCACTCATCAAGTGAGCGGTTCACCGCTCACTTGTTCGGAGTGAAGATGAGCTGGGTTTAGACAGTTAATTTTACCCTACTGATGGCTCGTCGTTGCGATAGTAATCCTGCTCTGTACGAGAATTTGATATTTTCTAAAAATTTGATATTTTTTCGAAAATTTGATATTTTTTGAAAATTACATTTTTTGAAAATTTGACATTCTGAAAATTTTGAATTTTTTAAAATCTGCTGATTACTTTAAACAATTTTTTCCGGTAAATTATTACCTCTATGAATGCAAAGTTTTAATCAGCCTTATATTAATATGTTATCACACTAAAGTCTTTATTTTATTTCTCGTTCAAAGTTCTAAAAGTCTTGAAATGTCACTTTGCAATGTCCATAGGTCAAATTTTGGATACATTTCAGGGCACAATTTTCGTGCTAAGGGAAGAACCAATAAACAACATCTTTCTTGTGATATTTTCACGCCTGTCTGTTGATTCAAAGATTACCCCTGTCACTGTTCTCTCGCTGGAAACCTTTAAATTAAAAACATATTTATGTTGTTTCTTTTTCGTTTACATTTCAGGATCTGGGCCATCTCGTATCTCACTTATTTAAAAGAATTTCAAGATTCTCTTGTTACAGTGGCTATTAGGATCTCGTGGAAAACTTAATAAAACTTTTAAAACAAAGTTATAATATATACGGACTAGATAAGTCTCTGAAAAAACTTAGCGGAAACTGAATTTGATGTACGTTTCCTTTTACATAATTCAGCTTTGACACGAGGCAGGCCGTATTTTAAATCCCTGAAAGCGACCACTCGTAATAAAAATTTTATGAGAAAATGGACCTGCATGATTCTCGTCCTGTCAGCGTAAAATATTCTGAGGCAAATATATTTTTCTTTCCGTCTTCGCAACCGCTTATAGCGATTACCCATAAGAAGACAAGACCTAAGTGCTCTGTCGTTACTGACGTCACAAGTTTGGCCTGTTGACGAAGCGAAATTTCGTCGATTTAATCTCTTGCAAAAACAAGGACTTTGGAATAATATGCTGTGTTTATTATACAAGGCGGTAACAAGGTGTCTTATACCGCTAATAATCTTTATATTATATTTATGTTGCCCAAATTTTCAAAATGGTCACGTTTACAGTATTAAAGTATCTTTTCTCTTTTTATTTGACCACTATGATCCTCAAATTTTTTTCCAATTATTTCCGTATATTTAAGAATAATATACAGGGTGTTTCAAAGTTAAGTGCACATACAACCTTGTGGATAGAGGATACTTTGGTAGTTCCCAACCATCCATTATGAATGTATCCATCGTCCTCCTTTTCTAAGATACAGGACGTTTTATTGATTGGGACAAATACTTCTTTGGTCGTAACTTTTGAACCAACTTCTGTAATAGGTTCATGCTTGATACATGTATTTCACTTATTCTATTTGACAAAATTCCATGTAAAACAAAATAGAAATTCTGATCCCTCTTTATAAATTACTGATAATTTCTAATATCTCAAAATTAGCACCCTCCATAACAAAATTTTATAGATCTGTTTCGACATTTGAAAAGAACGGAAAAAAATAAACAAAATAGTACACTTTTTTGTCTGCGTATCTTATTCAATGACGATTTCCTAATCGTCATATTTTTGTCACAGTTTTCAATTATTCTAAACAATCCTCTTAAATGAGCACCAAGAAAGACAACCTTTAGATGTAGAAGAAAATGTACTAAAATAATAAACTCGTTTTGCCAAATCAAAAAAAATGTTTAAAATGTGTTTTAACCGTCTTCCATGCCACCTCAATGACCCTCTTGAGTCTAGAAGATCTAGATTTGTCTGAGTAAAGGAGACGGGGGCCCTACGGTTTATGGTGGAATCCGAACCACTTCTTGGGGAAAATTTCCTATGAAAAACTTTTTCGCTGTGTATAATTATTTTTTATTGCAATGTTTCTATTTTCTGTGTTTTGTCTATTTAATGTCCTTGTTCCCTTTATTTTGTACGTGAAATTTGATTTAATATATATTAACCGCTCAGGAATTAGATATCAGGAATTGCACCATCAGAATACCTTTGAATATTAACTTGGGCATCGATACTGCTTTCACGCTGTCATCAAAATTTCAGTTTGCTATGTTGGAAATATAGATCGGCATCCTGTTTGTTGAAACCATGAACATAATTTAACAAATCAATAATCACTGTTTGGTTAAATTTACACGATGTTAGAATGTTAATAAATCCAATGTTGAGAGGAATGTTCGGCAATACGGGAAATGCACACGTATTAGAAAATTACTTAGGAAACTGTATGTTAAAACTGGCCAATTGAAACGGACCAAGCGAATCTTTAGGTTGAATTTAAATCCACATTTTTTGAGAAAGAGAATAGATGTCGATATGCGGATTTAATTTCCTTTGATCTGGAAAATATGTGGAAAATAACCCTTACGCCTGTGACTCTTACGTCAAAGGAACAGTTAGAGGGTGTTTTTTGACAAATCTATTATTTACTGTAATAGCTCTGAATTTTTTGGAATAACCTGTTTTCACGGTCGTCACTTCTTACAAATGGCAATTTTGTTTTTCTTTATATATTTGCTTAGAATCTAAAATAGCGAAATTTTGTCTTTTAAATCACATATAAAATACTGTAATAAACTTACATTTTTATATAACTCATGTAGTCAATCTGCTCCATAATTCGGTTTTTCTGCCTGGGCAGCTGCACTGAATTAAATAATTAAATGATAGTATTATCATCATAGCAATTCAACACTGGCTCAGTCACAGGACGAGTTCACATTTGGAAATGAACAGTGGAGCGAGAAGTTTTGACACAGACGAGATTTATGGTATATGGATGTGCAGTTTTTGCTCATAGTAGGTAGCTAGATTAACGGATTTAGATTCAAAGTATATACAGTGTGTCCACGGATGGACTTTACTATACTTGTAAGAAAATTTATTTTCAGTTTTTCGAAAAAAAATTATTCTTCATAATTTCTTTGGCTATTATACAAGGTGATTCTTTTAATGCGGCCATTAGAATATTTCCCACTTGCAGATGAGATAGAGATTTGAGATTTGGTACCCTACCATAGTCGACCATTGCGGGTCGGAAAATAATAATTTCAACATGGTGGCACTTCCAAAAATACCGGAAGTCGATACCAACTTGCTTATTTTAAATGAAACATCCTATATATTTTCGACTTTTCGAAATGATCATAAAATTCTGAGTCAAAAGATGTAGCACATCCTATACCTAAACCGAGCAGTTTCGGAGATATATGACATTTTATAAAAAATTTGACAGGTGCAACGGTTTGCAAGAACCGTTATAACTTTCTTCGTGTAGGAGATCCTTATTTGCTCTTTGGTACGTAGAAAGAACACAAGATGAGCTACTCTTTACAAAAAAAATAGATTCCAAAATAGTATACCAAGTGTTCTATTTTTCTCGTTACATTTTGTCAAATTCAAACCTCAAAAACTTTTTTATTTTAAATGGAACACCCTGTATTTTTTACATCAAATTATGTTAAATTAAATTCCCTTTTTTCTAGTATAAGCATTGTAGGGGTTAAAGTTACAACTTTTCGAAATATTGGCGATTTTCTTAAATGTCCAAGAATTTTTAGTAAAAATTGCCATCAACTTACCCATGATTAGAAACAATCATTAATGTCAGTCATTCTCTTTTGTTAAAAAATGCCAGCACGTTTAAATTACACCCAGGAAGACTTTTAGATTTGTTTATTATTTATGGAGAATGTGATAAAGTAACAAGCTAAAAACGTACTTTTCGCCAATTTACTGAGCTTTTTATATATAATTGTTACACATTCTTAGCATACTCTTCGCAGTTTTCTTGTAAATAATGTTAGTTTTTGGACATCCTAAATTTTGTGATACCATCTTTGTTGTGAAAAAAATTATATGAAAAAAAAATATCCAACCTGCGTGGGACTCGAACACGGGACCTTTGGATTGCAACGCGAAACTTTAGCCGCTGCTCCACCACATATTGCTAAGAAAATTGATTGTCTATGATATATATATTTTTCGACAATCATACATATTTCAACTCGTACTTCTATGATATATATATTAGTAAAATTCATAAACAAAAAAAATGTATTATGGAAATAATATTTCGCAAGATTTCCATTTTAGTACAAGCGACAAAAATTAAGAGAATATTTTTTTTAAATTAAATAATTAATAACTTTTTTATTTACTGATCGATTTTCTTCAAAAACGATAGGGTTCTTCCTCTAGCTAACATTAACTAACTTTCTAAATTTCAATACAATCGAACTTTTCTTTCTTAAGTTATCGTGCTTACAAGAAACGTGACGGAAGACAGACGGACGGACAGACGGACGGACAGACGGACGGACAGACGGACGGACAGACGGACGGACAGACGGACGGACAGACGGACAGACGGACGGACAGACGGACGGACGGACGGACGGACGGACGGACGGACGGACGGACGGACGGACGGACGGATGGACGGACAGACCGACAGACGGACAGACGGACATTTTGAAAGTTGTTCAGAATTCGTTCACTAACAAAATGATATGAAAGTATTTTCTTTACGAGCGATATTTACGATTTTAGAAATGTGCCGATCAAATACAATATACTCTTCGTTTTTGCGAAGAGTATAATAATACCAAAAACATGTAACACATTTGCTAGTCGATACCCACTTTATTGTTTCAATTATCTCATAGGCTTCTACGTTTTTTTGGATAAATTATAACAAAAATTTGCGAAAAATTCAAAGTACATGTGTTAAATATAGGACATGCTGATATAAGTCCACCTCAAATTTAATTCTACATCGATTGCCATAAAAAAATTTAGCACGTGCCATTTGACAGAGCCAAATATTCTAAAATTTTCCAATATGCGGTTTACAGTGGATGGTGGACGGTTTCTGTTCTTGTGTAGCAAATGTGTTACATGTTCTTGGTATTACTTTATCACATTCTCCATAAATAATAAACAAACCTAAAAGTCTTCGTGGGTGTAATTTAAACGTGTTGGTGTTTTTTAACATAAAATAATGACTGACATTAATGATTCTTTCTAATCATGGGTAAGTTGATGGCAATTTTTATTAAAAATTTTTGGACATTTAAGAAAATCGCCAATATTTCGAAAAGTTTTAACTTTAACCCCTACAATGCTGACACTAGAAAAAAGGCAATTTAATGTAACATAATTTGATGTAAAAAAAGTACAGGGTGTTCCATTTGAAATAAAAAAAATTTTGAGGTTTGAATTTGACAAAATGTAACGTGAAAAATAAAACACTTGGTATACTATTTTAGAAACTATTTTTTTTTTGTAAATAGTAGCTCATCTTGCGTTCTTTCTACGTACCAAAGAGCAAATAAGGATCTCCTACACGAAGAAAGTTATAACGGTTCTTGCAAACTGTTGCACCTGTCAAATTTTTTAGTGTAGCACACCTTTAACTCAGAATTTTATGATCATTTCGAAAAGTCGAAAATATAATGGTGTTCCATTTAAAATAAGCAAGTTGGTATCGACTTCCGGTATTTCCGGAAGTGCCGCCACCTTGAAATTATTATTTTCGGACCCGCAATGGTCGACTATGGTAGGGTACCAAATCTCAAATCTCTATCTCATCTGCAAGTGGGAAATATTCTAATGGCCGCCTTAAAAGAATTACCCTGTATAAATACGATTCACAATAAGAAACTTCGATTTTGTTGTAAAGGGTAAAAAATATAAAAATGTAGATTTTCAAGATTAAAATTCTTTAATAATATTCTTTTTTTCATAAGAGCTATTGTTACTAAGATATTTGACATTAAAAATAGACTTAAAACGGATTTTTTAAAATTGAATATGAGAAAAAAACTAACACTTGATCAAGTAAATGCACTGCTCTAAGGTCAGCATCTTTTTGATGATATTAGTTGACAAATGTAAATAAATAATAATGTCACCTAAGCATTATTTGACAGCAATAATCTTGATTTATATTCACAAAATTAAATAGCGCTCCGCTTCTAAAAATAACACGAAGTTAATTCAACCAAGGTAGGACCTGAATCGGAAAACTTTGAAACACCCTTTATACCTAAACTTACTAATAATAGTTACAAACAGGGTTTCATTACAAGCAATAATCGATAATAAGATCTGGAAAAAATCGATTTAATTTTTAATATAAAATTTATTTGACTTTTCGATTACTCCTTTTAAGCTCCTTAATTTTATTGATGCAAAAAGTTCGATTTAAAAATATTTTTAATTTTGACCAACTACATTTTAATATTTTTTGCGAATCCTGTACAACAAAATCGAAGTTTCTCAACGTGACTCGTATTTATATAACAAGCAAAAGAAATCTTCACTATTTCTTTTGCTTGTTATATAAATATGGCTTTTTTTCGAAAAACTGAAGATATTTAAATCCATCCGTGGACACTTTGTATAGGAGGCGCGCAAGTTTTAAAAATCACGTGACTCCAAGGCAATTGAGTTGATTATTTTACATTTATAAATTATTATTAAAGACGAAAATAGTACGGGAAACGAGTGTTCGTTAAAAAAATGTATTAATTTAATATTCAGTGTCTGCACAGAGTTGTATTTGTTTTCCAATAATTTACCAGTACATTGTATATTGCGTCCAATTGGAAAATCTACTGCTGCTGGTTGCAACCATAAAAATGTCCCCTCACTGCACCACTAGCTGTATGGGAAACTTGGAACCACCGTTTCATTGCCTTTTCTTTTTCAAAACCATATTTTTCAAATTTTCTACAGTTCACTCATATTCAGTTTATCATGAACACGCTGGTCTTTCGAGCCGGATACAGCAAATTGACTTGATTCTTAAATAATTGTATTAAAATCATAATATATTTTAAGTATGCCAATTAAAAATTATGATTATTTATACCAAAATATCTATCGTGTAGGATGTTTCTCACATTTTTTTAAAGCAACGTTAATTTTTTAGGTGTAATTGTTATATTTACAGTTTTAATTGTCCCAGATTATGACAACATTGTTGACGAAACTTTCGTCAGTATACTATGAAGTTTCTTGTTTTCACAAAATTGTATCAATTACCTGAACTGTTTTAGAAAAGTGACAATATTACTCTTCGTTTCTGAGAAGAGCATAAGTCAAGGTAATCGCGCCCTGTCAGGAATACTTTGGGCAAGAAGAACAATACAACTTTTCCTTCCAAGGATTTTCTTTGAGAACACCCTGTAGAAGGCAACGAGCGCAATTTTATTTCCTCTTTTGCTCTTATTTTCTGTTTTGGTTCCGAAATTGCATAATTTAAATAGTATGTAACCTTCAAACTGTAAACACATATCCAGATATTGGATTTGTAGAAAGGAAAGGAAACGTTATATGGAAAAGCTGTAAATAGAACATAATTTTATAGGTAGGTTATGAAATTGTGCAAAATAAAATGTCTGCAACGTTTGTAGTGCAGCAAAAATTTCAATGTGTTTCCCTAAGATAAAATCGATAACCAATTTGTACCAGTATGTTCACGTATAGAAAAAAATGTGATACATTTTCGTTTGTTAAAACCTAGCTTTAACAAAACTGAAATAGATTAAAATGGACAAAAACAGTTTTTGTTTAATTAAAATGTTTATGCGTCAACCGAGGTACTAAAAAACTAACATATTTACCGATGATTTGTTGTTTGTTCAATAAAATTTCAATAAAAAATTAGTGGTATATTTGCACGAATAATCCGCGGGTAAGTCGATTCTTATTTTAAAATGCATAGAATTGAATTATACATGTTATCATACATGTTATTGTACAGGGTGAACCAAACTGAACGAGGATAATGAAAGAGATGGGTCATTAATTGTCACGTGACCTATTTATATTTACTTAAAACAAACAAATATCGAGTGTCTCATTATATTTTTCTTATTCACTTTCAATTTTTTTCGATATTCTGGAGATCTCTAAAACAAAACTGCGTCTATTCAGGTTGCTTTTGGCAAGATTTCTTAAATTGAACACGTTGTATATTTTCTAGTTTCTTCCAAACTATGTCCATAAGCAGTCGACGTTTCACAATATAAGAATGCGTTTTGGTACTCTCTTTGGTACAATTTTTGGTAGACTTGAATCGAGTAGGTAGGCTTTGTTTTAAAGCTTGCAAAGTTCTGACTACCTTAGAGCTAGGTGCTCATATACTAATATGCCCCTAACTGTGATGCACCCGCTATAACAAATCAGATCTACATAACACACATAGTAAGTATGGCACACACCCCGGGGATGTTTAATCTCAACTACATACAAGGGTTAGAGTGATGGTAACAATCCATCGGCACAAAAAGATTCAAATTCTTTAAAAATATGTTTGGCAAGGGGACAACCTCCTTATTTAAAAAATTATAAATCTTGAACCTTGCTTACCTTGAGAGAAAGTCGTGGGACTAAGTTAATCACGTGACTTCACGGCTTGGTCTTTTGCGTGGGGAAAGAGGATGAACTGAATTTATTTAATGGAACTCAGAATATATTTTTCGATATGTGGTTAGAGCGTATTATATTATTATTATTATTAATAATACACTCTTTATTAATAATAATTCATAGCGCGAATAATATATATATATTTTATGTAAGCATAGACATTTTATTACAACAAATCAATAAGTGTAGCCCAATTTTGTTCTATACCTTAACGCTGTACTGTATATTATGGTTATTGGTTTTATCTCCTAGAAATTCGTTTGAAGAAAATTTGTCGTAAAAACATAAAGCATAAGAATACATTTGTTTAATAATTGTTTAAACAATTTAATAACAATAAGCACAAAATGCTAAACTTTGTAGTATTTAATATAACAAACATATTTTAAAAAATCATTCAAATTGTAAAAATGCACTTTTTTGAAAATAAAAAAAAAACTTTTTGAAAATTTAAAAAAAAATTAACTCTACCCCCTAAAAGTACATGAAATAACGTGCAATCGAAAAAAAAAAAGTGACATACAATGCCTCCTTGATAACTGACGAAGAATTAAAGATTTTATTTCGTCCGCCATCTTTGACCGTTCTATTTGACATACGGCGTCCGCGATTGGTGCATTACATTTGACCATAAATTAGTTTTATTTTTGCCAACTTTGGTGAAATTACTCCTTTTTATAGAAAAGATATTCAATTTTGATTTTTACGGCCATTTTTTGTGTTTTCTATTTTTTTCCAAGATGACTGAGTGACCAATACATATGGGACAGGTCTATATTTTTTAAGAATTTTATTTCAAATAGGCAAGTATTTTTAAAATTCCCATCCGATTTCTAGTACAAGATATATTAAGCAGATAAGTTGAAAATGCGCCAAAGCGCGTCAAAACTTGTGTATAACTTTTGACGCACAGGGATTTTTTGGGCGCAAATATTTTTTTCGTAATCAGGAGGTCATAATGCATAAGAATCAACAATAAAATTTTAGGTGGAACGTTGTCGCCGTAAAAAATCAATTCAACTGCACTATTAATAAAACTGCAGTTTCGTAATTTTTTGTTGATATATTTTAGCCCTTACGACCTACTTATTTTAGGTTAGGATTGATTTTTAAAATAATTTTTACATAAACCTGAGCCTATTTGCGGCTTATCTGGCAAATGCCAGAGTTTTTGCCAACTTTTATTGGTTTCGGGCAAGGACGTAAGCTCGGACGTAAGTTCATTTCTATTTTTTTGGCTGGCCGAATCTACTCGAACATCTCATGGTTGTCTCTGGTTAGCTCGACTTCTTGACATTACCGTCGTCGCTAACAGTTTTGATGCAAACTTTTATCAGCTTCTATGCGGTTTTATTTCAATAGAGTCAGCCACATGCGAGTGGCGTACAACTAAATATTTTTAAATAGTTTCGACAGCTTTCTTTACATTTTCTTGCCCTATCGTAATATATGGACAAATGTTTACAACAGTATTAGAAATACCCGATAGGGTTGAAGTTTTTCCCATGTTATAGTAATAACACAGGCCCACAAAAAAAAATCGTGAGCGAAAATTAAAACCCACTTTTCTTTATATTTTTCGGGGCGCCGAACACGAATCTGAAGTCGGAATAGCATGTTTGTGGACAACTTTTCGAGCTAGAGGTCAAAATTGGACGAAAATCATGAAAAATCTTGATTTGTGATGTTTCCAGGTTCGAAATGAATAGAAAAAATTTGGGAGACATGGAAATATAATTTTTGGGAGAAAATACAGTATTTTCCAATGTGTTGCATTACTGACGGTACATGTACGGTAGAGTTCACTTTGGATCGCACTATTATACAAAATTCCCGAGGATATTGCTCCCAACAGTGGTTTATATACATATTCTTATAGATTTATTCGGGATTGTTCTTGTGCTCGGGATGCCGAGCAGAACTACACACACGGAAAGAACAATGTGAAGAGGCGGGAATTATATCTCGGGATTGTATGGAACACTCAGCCTGTGAGATTGCACCCTCGTCGGCATCGACTTGTGATGAAACCTTTTGACGTTTACTTTCGGACGACCTTGAACCCCCGTTACAATCACCTTTTTATTTGAGCGTTTCAACATTTATCGGTCTGAATTTATCTCTCTATTTTCAATGTAGTAACGTAATTCGTTTATCAAAACGCATTCCTCTGAATTTGGAGATCAGTTATTTTTTGCTAGTTTTCTGACTCTTTTATCATCGAATGATCTACGCAATGGATTTCTTTTTCGTTCATGTGCCTCTTGGACTGTTTCTTTTAAATGAGCAACAAAAATCTGCCGTCATATTGATAACCCATCTTCCTTGATACCGTCTCTCCATTTCCTTGATATCTTGATGGAATTGCTCGCCTTGCTTTTCACTGAAGTCACCTAGATTGTCAGGGAAATAACTTAGATGCGAGTCAAGGAAATATAATTTTAAATTCATTAAACAACTTAATTTTTGATCATCTCAGCTACAATGCTTTCTTAGTCATCACTTCTATGATTCCCTAGGAAAGATGGACTACTGTCTTAAAGCTTTCCCATGCGGCTTTCTCTTTTGGAGTCATCATTGTAATGAACAAATCATCCTTCAAAATCTTTCAAATCAAAAACTCCTTCCCTAAAGTTTAGCTTCCGACAACTGACTGAATATTCGACTCCAAAGCAGTCACCATGTTTATCAAGCGCTTTTACAAACTGCTTCATCAAGCCTAATTTTATATGCAGAGGTGAAAGGAGGATTTTTGACGGTTTAACCAGTGGTTGCTCTATTATATTCCTATCACCCGGTAAGAGGCACGATCGCGTAGGCCAGACTTGTTTTTGTAGTGACTGTTTTGATCTCTACTATCCCGTTCACAAAGAAAGCAAGGATATTTTGTAAATCCTGACTGTTGGCCTAAAATCATGGAACTAATTTTAAGATCACCACAAATTTGTCACTTATGCTCTTCATATATTTTTTTTTAATATCATCTCCAGATTGGTGTATCTTTCTTCCAACACTGTTGAATGTGCTATGGGTACAGCGGCATATTTATTTGTATTATGCAATAATACTCCTTTGAGGCTTCTCTTTGATGAGTCAATGAACAATCGCCACTCGTCTGCTTTGTATATATTTGATTTTAACTCATAGAGCAAGATCCCGTGAACGCCAGACTTACGTCATTTTATAAAATCTGAAAATTTTTCTACGGAAATACACTACTACAGGTAAGAACAATTGGCTACTATGAACAGTCGGTCGCGGTGGCTTTGACAGATAACAGATAGCAAAGGTGTATAGAATTGCTGTTCAAAATCATCATACTATAAAGCATAATTTTTTGATATTGTTTACGAGATGCTATAATAATTCACGTCCTCCACTGCCAGACACTTTCTATGGTGGCAACTCCCCGCCATACCCCTTTAAAGTATAAAAAATTGTAATTGTACTTACGTTATTTTATAAAGTCTTTAAGTAAATATTCTCAGAGAGGTAGGTGGTAGACTGACTTAAGGCATCGTCTTGCTAAATTGCCACGACATAACCCCACTAGCGGACTACGTCCAAGAAATTTCACAAAAATTCTATCAATTCAAACTGGGCGATAGTCCGCTAACCCGCAACATAACTCGAATCAGACAGCATAATGTAATACTTTTCGATATCAGACACCCTCTACCATACCAGGCGTTGCCTATTTTCCGGCAACTCCCTTAGCCAAACTT
This sequence comes from Rutpela maculata, assembly GCA_936432065.2. Lineage (NCBI taxonomy): Eukaryota > Metazoa > Arthropoda > Insecta > Coleoptera > Cerambycidae > Rutpela > Rutpela maculata. The sequence goes on from OW386288.2 coordinate 177,598,073, forward strand.
TCCTCTACTATAACTTATCTCTACCCTACTCTTTACCTTTCCTCAACTGTATAACTTTACAACCCTCTCTTCTTATATCTGTTCAGTTTTGTTCTTGTCCTTTTTGTCCTTTTTGTTCTTTTGTCCATTTTGTTTCTAAATTCCGTCTAGGCCGAAAAATTCCCTAGAAATCCAAATATTTTAAACCACACCTTTTATCCACCACACTTTCCTGGAAGGAAGACCAGGGTGGAATTGCTTCGAACGGGTTTTTTCGTTGAGTTCTGTTTTCCCGTGTCAGCAATCAAAATTCCAAAGTGTTCGTCTGTGCGCGAAACCGCTAGTTTTTAAAGTGCTCATTTTAATTATTTTTTAAGTATTTTTGTGTACTATTATTGATCCAAATTGTTCATTTTAAGCTTTATTCTTAGGCAGGAGTTTTAACTTTTCACATTCAGCTTTAGCCAAACCGGACCTGCCCCGTCCAGCCCGACACCCACCACGACGCTACGCGTCGTGGTTGTCTGGCTGGCTCCGGGCCAGATTCCGGGGAGGCACATTCATGTACCTCTAATTTTAATAAACTTGTTATTGATTATTGATTGATTGATCGTCTTGCTAGTCACGAGGTCGGCGGTTCGACCCCTGCGCATTCCGTTCTTTTTTTTTTTTTTGTTAAAATAATTGCGAAAAAAATTTTAGTTGTTTTTTTTAAGGTAATAATCGCTTATAAAACCGATGTACGAATGTACAAACACCTTAAAATAGTTGCCCAAGTAACATATATATATTAAATTCAGATTTTATACACCTTTGCTACCTGTTATCTGTCAAAGCCACCGCGACCGACTGTTCATAGTAGCCAATTGTTCTTACTTGTAGTAGTGTACTTCCGTAGAAAAATTTTCAGATTTTATAAAATGACGTAAGTCTGGCGTTCACGGAATCTTGGACTATCATTCATTAAAGCGTTAGTAGTATGCAATACACTAAATCTGAATCTTGGGAGAAATATTGTCGGAATGCTTTATCTCTCTCTCGATAAAAGGAAATCTTAGTACCCAATACATTTTTCGCTCGCATTCTGAAAGCCAATAATTCCGCGGCATCTTTTGGTAGTCCGAGATCACGTACTAAGTCATTGAGTTCTGCCTGTCTAAACTTTTGTGGTTCTTTGCTGTTTCTGGCAGATGAAGCATAATCATCATCTTTAGAGCCATTTCTATCACTACTATCGCCTCCTTCATTGTGTGCAGTTCTACTCGGCATCCCGAACACAAGTACAATCCCAAATCAATCTACATGAATATGTTTATAAACCACCGTCGGGAGCAATATTCTCAGAAATTTTGTATAATAATGCGGTTCAAAGTGAACTCACCGTACCTAAGGTTTTATCAACTAATGGAATGAATACATTGGAAAATACTGCAATTTCTCCCAAAAATGATATTTCTATGTTTCTAAATTTTTTTCTATTCATTTCGAACCTGGAAATATCGCAAATCCCGGGTTTTCACGATTTTCGTCCAATTTTTACCTCTAGCTCGAAAATTCATCCACAAACATGCTCTTCTGACTTCAAATTCATGTTTAGCGCCCCAAAAAAACGATTTTTCTTTTTCGTGGGCCTGTGTAATTAGTCTTCCCATCAAGGTATTTCTATTTTTGTAGGTGCTTTTTGTCCATTTCTAGATTTTTACATTAAAACACTTGACGAAGATCTCAAATATATAAATCAAAACGTTGTTTTTTTCAGCGTTACTAAATGCTTAGAAAATTACACTACTATTTTAAACGCCCCAAAATATTATATAACTATTAAACAAATACAATACGACAATTTTTCTACAAACGACGTGTAGCTGTATATTGTAAATAATATTTTAAATAAATAAACTCACTGTTAGTAGAAACAAGGTTATTGTGTAACAATATATTTGTTATATTACTTTTGTACATATAGAACTAAGTAAATCGTATTTATTAAATTAGGTTTTATTTTCCCTCGACCTTCCATCTTGACTGATTTATTATCTGCCAATAACGAGTCAAGAGCTCCCCATCAATTCAAGTTTATTATAACTCTCTAGTGGTTGGTGCACGCAGTTGTACAAAATTTAACTCCCAAATGGGTTTCGGTCGCTGTCAAGTATCGTTTAAAAACATGTGTTGACATTTTCCCGAGCTGTTACTGCTTATTGTTGTCGTAAATATTAATTTTTATTAAATGAATCCGGACCATTTAATTACTGGTCACAGTAAGTTGTCGATACGAGGCTTGAATGAGAATTATGCACATGTAGATAGACGGATAGAGAAATTAACCAATAAAATTCTTTTTCGCAAGAATGGCCATAGGGTACATATAGTCTATTTATCCTAGGTTTTCTAGGATTACATCTTTCGGTGCACTCACATTCTAAAGGTAGGGTTTTTTTGGCATTACGACATGAGTCGATACAGCCAGATACAAATTAAAGGTAGGAATATTTTAAATATTTATTTGTATTAATTTTCTTTACTATGCAGCTCCTAGTTTATTTTTAAAATAAAATGACCCAAAGCTCACTACGAGGATGCAGTTATATATTGTGTTCCTCTCAAGTACCAAACATTTTATTTTGAAACGTTCGATTTTGTTTCAATTTGTAATAATAATTGTCTAGCCCTGATAGATCCATCTCTGGCCTCTGGTCCGTAAACTGATGATGCTTCCATTAAGAATAGCAAGGAAAAATAAAAATCTCTATTTTTCTAGGGAACATTGGCAATATTGGCAATCATCAATAGTGGTATGATGGTTATGCCAATTTAGATAACGTAAGCCATGAGGAAATCAACAAATGATTGCCAATAATGTCAATGTTCCCGAGCAACCAGAAATTCTTAATTTTGGAACTGACGAATCATCATCAGTTTATGAGAAAGAAGCCAGTGGTGGATTTATTAGGTCCAGAATAGCTTCTCAACAATTATTGCGAAAATTTGAAACAAAATTTGACTCAAATAAAATATAATTGAGTGGTAGGTTGGTGTCTGGAACTCGATATGCAGCTATCTCTTCGTGGTGAGTTTTGGAGTGTTTTATTTTAAAAACGAAAAACTGCATTTAAAAGGAAACTGCTAACAAACAAATATTTTATTTTTTATTAAAACCATTGAAGTTAAAAATTTAAATTCTACGATGAAAATAGACCATTCTAGGGTAAATATATCTGAGTTGTTAGCATATCTAGAGCAAACTTGGCGTACGCAAAAAATGGATTCAGCAGATAGTCACTATATTTTGCGTAAAAATGATCCTCAAGAACTGGTTTGAACTTTGCTATGACTTATGAGGCTTCGTTTATGTTACTTTAGGCCAATATATATATCCTAGATGCCAGAGAGTCACTTCGGTTCAGAACATTTAAATGTATGATCACAGATTCTACGGAGAACATCTCACTAGAACAGAACTTACTCATAGGTAAGTACCAAGTATTTTTATTTATTTTAGCCTTCATTATTAATATTATAGACACATTTTCCTCAAATTATACTTCACAATCTCCTTATGATTACATAAACACTTGTAGTATCCGTCTCTTGCGTGAATGAGTCTGTTTGGTTTTACTTAATTTTATTATTTACTTTGTGTATTTTTTAATAAATTTAAATATACGTTTAATAATTCTTCAAGTTACATTTATGCCGTGACCTTCACACCAAATTTATTTTTTAAATTGCTTTAAATTACTTAAGTTGAGGTATTTTAAATTGAAAGAGCAAAGAAACTAGCGGAATCCAAAAAAAGGAGTCTTGATAGTTTTGGTTCTGCTAGGTGTACGCTTTTAATATTAGTTCCGCATTTTATAACATTTTCAGATAAAACCATAATTTTGCACAAAAGATTTTCTTGCATTGAAAATTGTATAAGTGTATCCAGCCAGCCTGTGCCATTTTTCTGTTTGCACCAGAGAGGGCCGCATTGAAGATAGCCACAATGCGTTTCATGGTAAGAGAATCTTCGGAACAAATTTAATTTACATACAGTTTTTTTATAACATTTATTATTTTTCGAACAATATCGAAAACTCAGGGAATTAGTCCATTTTTCTCTCTCTGTAATTAACTCTGGGCGCAAATCTTAATTAATCTCTAAACAGAGTCACAATATTTAAAGTGAATTTTTTTTCTTATATATTTTCGCACTCCGCACTCTCCGAGCTCAGGGTTTTCGCTTCTGTTATGTTATGTCAAATTAGATTTACACAAAAAGAATTTGTAAGGGAGGGCGGGATGTACATTTAAGGGAACCTCTACCGACAGTGTAAAAATATTTTCGGAAGAAAACTCGTGATGAACTGTGTAAAAACTGATCTATTTTTTTAGGAAACTGCGGTGTCCTCCTGTGATGTAGTACTTACCCACAATGTATCTTTAAGCTTATATTTATATCACTTTACCAACTGTAGACAAGGTAAGTACACGCAATACAACAATGATAACACACTTTACGACTTAATTTGAGACTATTTACAAATGTCAAATTTGTTTTAAGTTCGGTTTTTTTGGATAATTAATGAATATTTAGATTTGTTTCAAAAATGTTTAAAAAATGCTGTAAAATGATGACCTTTACAAAATCGACTTTCTATTGCACCTTGTATAAGAATCTATAATATTTTCGGAAAAATATTTGAAGAACACTTCAGTAATGGTATATTATTCAGCGAGCGTATAATGATAGCTATTTCTCGCGAGGGAGATGTTTACGTCACGAGCCGAAGGCGAGTGTCGTTAATTATCCGAGTGTTTAATAGGCATTATACTCGAGTAGAATGCTATACTTTACCCAAAACTATCTTACTGTTTTAATCGTTTAAGAGTGAAAAAATAAAGTTGGGCCACAGTAAAACTTTGGTCAAAGGTGCGTTAGAATAAAAATTGCTACATATTATGGATATTCAAATTTAAAAATTTTTACTTCTCGTTGGGTGCTTTGCCACTTCCGGAAAAATATTTAAACACTTTACGATAGAAAGCTCTGCCCCAATTTAAAAATATTTTAGTGTTAATTACTCAACATTTTGAAAATATTAAAAATAAATTGCAATATTAAACTGTTTAAGGAGAGAATCCCGCTCTATTGACACTGTGCCGTTTAAAACTCAACGATGTTGTTGTTCTCTGAAATAAATGACCGTAATAAACTTTAGTATCACAAAGACTTACGTTACAGCACACACGACAAAACAAAACATTCAAAACCATGTTTTCGTGTCTGGATATATTTTATGCGACCTCCGTTCCACCACTTAACTTTCAGGAAAATGTAAAGAATACGTTCAACCCCGCAAGACCAGATATGGGGAAGATTAATTCAACCCATTTTTCTTAGTCTTGTTTGTGAGATGTTGATTGAAAAACCATCTGAAATATTTTAATTATGTGATTATATTGATTATTTCACTCATTAACGTGATAGCCAACGAAAGTTCGTTTTTTGACGTTTTATAATCAAAGGGAGAAACTTATGATAGTCTCCTAAAAAGACTAAGTTAATAAAAATGATGCAAAAATTTTCTATTTTTTTTGTTGATATAATTTTTCCACCCCTTACAACCTACCCTTTTTCTGAGGTTTGCTTTTTAAAATACTATTTTCAGAAACCTGGGCCTACTTGTGATAAAATTTGCCAAATTTCTGAATTTTGGCAAATTTTACCCGGTTTAACCGTGCAACGTGAGGCAACTCACATCCGACAACCTGTCTAAATGTCGCTTGCGAATCTTACATAATACTTTCCAACAGTAGCAGCCCACCAGGAATATCATAGAAAGTTAAAGATTAATTGCGCCAGTGGTGGAACTTGTTGGAAACTTGAGATTTGCTATTTTACAGTTCGTGGTGAAAACATTTCAGTCAGTTTGTAACAATAACACGCCTTCAGAATATAAATGAGGTTTCCCAAGTTGCCATTTATCGTTTACTTTTCATATTAGGTACTTTGTTATACTGATTACGTAATTGCGCAATAATTTTGTAATTATACAGAACCATAAACTAGCTTGTGTTGCTTAAACTGAGGAAAATTCTTTTTTTAGTGTTTTTGTCAGTTGTCTCGACAATTTATTCGCACAATAGATCACAAGACAAACAGTAGCTAAGTAGAGTACGATCTTACAACGCAAAAGTAGAATTTTATTTGATTTGCAAAGAAATATCAAACAATTATTTTAATAAATGGTTATGAAAGAATAGTTAAAACTATTTTTGTATGGTTTATACATTTTTTTAGCCACAGACCGTATTCTGACTGATCGAGTGGTGTGTTTTTACGTATATTTTTTACTTGTAATTGTCTATTGACTATTACTGAAACTAGTAGTCCAATCAATGAATGCCCAAAAAGGAACTGTAGAGAACATGGAGGAGGGGAGAATTTTCCTCTTCAGGAATGTGTTGGGGTGGTTAGGATGTGAACATACTAAAAGCTCCTGTCCCTAGCCCCGCCGCTTCAGGGGGGTGGGGGTGGAAGGGTTACTTTTTTCGATTCTTCGCTTATAACTCGGAAACGATGTGTTATAGTTTACGAGTTATTCGCCAGCCAAAATAGATAATTAATGAATAAATTAATTAGGTAAATTGAATATTTCTATCAAAGCGGTTTACCGTGGTCTGCTAATAAATCACAGTTACAAAACAATCTTTATTTTACAACACTCGACATATTTACTAACGTTATATTTTGTCGAAATCTATACATTTCCTTAAATCTACAGTGTGACTCATTTAAAACTTTTTTATTTTGTTTCCGATTTTAATCAAGTTGTCAAGGTGTCGGTGTGCGTCGGAAAAAGAAGAAAAGATATACACGGTAACAGCTTACCTACCGTATATACAAGGATGTACGGACAGAATCGGAAGAGTTTTGGAGAAAAAGAACGTCGAAGTAATATATAATGCAAAACAGAAGGTGGCACAACATTTTCCCAAATACCAAAGTCCAGAAGAACTAGAAACACCAGGAGTATATAGCATCCCATGTTCCTGCGGACAAGTTTACATCGGAGAGACCAAACGACGTATAAACACCAGACTCAGAGAACACATTAGAAATGCAAAGAAGGGAAATTCTACAAAATCAGCAGTTGCCGAACATTCAGAAGAAACCGGCCATTTGATAAAATTCGACAAAACAAAGAAATTAGCCAACACCAAGAATAATTGGCCAAGACGATACAGAGAAGCCATTGAAATGAATAAACATCCGAATAACTATAACCGTGACAACGGACTACAACTACCAATAACGTGGAAGTCAACGTTCCGCATGAGCAATGATCCGCAACACGCCTCCTGATAACCTGTATAAATAGAGGAGCTCAATCCAGCAGAGCTCACTTCGCTTCAGAAGAAGACCACGACAAGATGGTCGAAACGTCAAGCACTCAACCAAGTCTACGCGGAAGAAGACCCGGAAACCAGCAGCCAGATCACCAGCTCCGCGAAAGCCTTAGCACCAAGAAAATTAGGATCTACTTATGGCCAGAAAAACATTACCCTGCTACAAAGGCAAAGCCACCTGCGGTACCAAAATATGCTGGAAAAAATTAAAAACCTTCCACCTCCCTCTCCCCCGGAAGAGGCGAGGCTAGGGGCAGGGACTTTTCGTATCTTTACCTCCTAACTTCCTGAAGAGGAAAATTCCACCTCCTCCATGTTCTCTACAACACTTTCGTTGACTGGACTATATTCCTATATTTGTTATTAAATTTTAAGGAAAAAAAATTATTATTTGGGTCAAATGGTGATTGTACAGACGTCTTCATATAAAAAAATTCAATTTTTATCCCTAAGGAATCCATAGATACTTTAGCAGAAAATACACTGTGAACCAGCTCAAAAGGTACAAAGACCATGTCAATCTCAATCGAGAAATGGCAAACAGCATTCTTCGCCCATTATAGGCACCAGACAGATTGAAAACAATAAAATTACCGCAGCTAAAATTATACCGAAAGAATCTATTTTTGTTGGTAAACTATCTCTTGATGTCACCGGGGCTGATCTACTACAATATCTAAAGAGTACCTTCGGCAGGGAGGAGGAGGACTTCAAACTGGAACAGCAAATAGTTAGATTAGGCGATTACAATGTATTTTGTGTTACGGTTCGTGCTGAGCTACTAAACGAGATGTTGGTTGCCTCTTTGTGGCCAGAAGAAATTTTAATAAAAAAATTTGAAAAATCAAACATTATGGAGCCATTAGAAATTCGCAATGCCTTCTGTGAATATTACACCACCAGTGTTGATCAATTACTTGCACAAAATCTAGACCCAAATCACATAGACTGCACTCTTCCTGATTCAATCGGTAACTCTATTTTTGTTGATGAATTAACAGTAGACGAGCTTTATCTGGCTATGTCACAACTTAAAAATAAATCTGCCTGTAGCGGTCTAGAAGATATACCGATTTTCGCTCTGGAATTTATCTGGGACATGATCCAATTTCCCTTATGCTTTCTCGTTAATATGTCCCTGAAAACAGGAATTTTTCCAACTAATCTGAAAGCTGGTGTGGTCACGCCAGTCTATAAAAAAAGGAGACTCCGAACTAATTGAAAACTATAGATCTATAACTGGACCAATGAATTTTTCTAAAATTCTTGAAAAAATTATTGTCAACCGACTTGCTAAACACACACTATTGTCAGTAAACCGACATGGGTTCAGAAAAAAATCACTCAACATGTACTGCAGCATTCCAACTTGTAGAATTCATCTATAAACCACTAGACAGAAACAACTATACATTAGCTTTATTTTTTGATCTCACACGTGCACATTTGATTGTGTGGATAGTGATTTTTTGATAAACAAATTGTTCACGATGGGCATAAGGGGTTGCATGAATGATTTGATAAAGTCTTTTCTGACCAAAAAATTAGAGTTAAAATTGGCCAAGACTTCGGATATCTGAAACACGGCGTACCCCAAGGCAGTGTTCTATGACCACTTTTATTTACGCTTTTCATTAACGACGTAGGAAAATACATCGGGAACAGCACTGATATACAATTAGTTTTGTATGCAGATGATATCCACAATCGGCCTACCTGCTTCCTCAAAATATGAGCTATACTGCAAGGCACAAACATTGCTCTCTGAATTCTATAGGTGGTGTAGTAGAAATAAACTTGTTCTTAATCCTTCTAAAACTCACTTCATAATTTTCTCTAAAAGACGTAAAATTCCAGAATTTCAATTAAAACTTAATTACACGGAAAGGTTAGATAATTCTTAGTTTCTAGGTCTTCATACTGACCACTAACGTGGGATGCACATGTTGTCTTTGTGACCAGTAGGCTAAATTCAACATATTTTGTAATCGTTAATCTGAAAAATATTCTTGATACCAAGAACTTAATTAATGTGTATTATGCTTTGGCCTACTCTCATTTAAGCTATATGTCAATTTACTGGGGTCAAACAACTGAACTCAGCCGCATTTTCGTTGTACAAAAAATAATAATACGAAAAATTTTTTCTGTTTACCCAATGGAGTCCTGTAGGCCCATTTTTAAAAAGCATCTTATTCTACCGCTTCCCTGTATAGTTATTTATGTGGCACTGATTTTCGTTAAAACACATCAAGGCAAATTCCCACAAAATATTTCAGTGCATGAACATGATACCAGGCCTAATACCAATATTTACATCCTGAACTTCAACTTGTCAATGTAAACAAAGAGTCCTTACTATTTTTGCAGTCATATTTTTAATCATTTGCCCAACTTTCTCAAAGATATTAATCCAATAAACAAGTTCAAAAGCCACATTAAGCGCTACCTTCTAGAAAGTTGCTTCTATTCTTTCCAGGAATATTACTGCTGTAATTAATTTTAACTATTCCTATAAATATTTGAAGTTGTGTACTTTGTCCTCAAATTCTTTGTGTGACTCGCTGCGACTGTTTTTTATTGTTTTTTTATTTATATTTTTCTATGTGTATAAGTACAATTAATCAATTGACGTTGTCAATATCTTTTATAAAATGTTACGACAATAAAGTAATTATTATTATTAATATAAAATGGTATTGTGAATATAAAATAGTATTGTAAATGGTATATAAAACGTGTCAAATATACAATTAAGATTATGAATTGGAATTATAGGACTAAAGAACATATTTCAGCAATTATAAACTCTCAAAAACCCAGGAAATTGTTAAAGACGCTAACCTTCCGAATAATGTTTGTATTATGAGTTATTCCATCTGTGTGCTAATAATATGAGTAATGAGTTTTAAACACTTAATAACTTTCGAGATAATTAAGTAAAGTTGAGAGTTAGTTTGTAATTTGCACTCGGTTATATTTAAATATTGTTAGTTAAAAGTTAAGGACGCCAAAATATCTCTGTGTAAGGAAACTTCAAGATGTAAAAAGTTTTAAAATTAACATGAGATATAGGGTTCTACAAATTTAAGTAGGTTCACCAAAGGTCGTGCAAAAACAACCAAAATATGTGCGAGTATCTTTTTAAATACGAAAATGCCATTGGTCATTTTCTCAGCGTAGCTATCTCTCAAATAAAAAAATAATAAATTTTAAAATTTAAAATAGTAATTATTTTCTACTCTCTGACATAGACTGTAATGTATTATGGTCTTCAACACAAGTCAGCGTCAGTGAAGCCAAATATCAACCCATGTTATTCGAAATTAGTCTTTATTTATCATTTACCTGTCTAGACACAGGTAATAACGGTAATTATTAGACAACAAGGCATCTTACTGTGATTACGGTGAGATGAATTACTAAGATGTCTATTTCTCTACCACAGCTGTCCTTTTCAGAATTGACAAATAATAAGGGAAAGGATATCGGCCCTATCGTCTAGGCCTGCTGAAAACAAATATCGCTTGCACAGAAGTAGTAGAAAATAAATACTCTTGCTTAGTAAATTCATATTTTAGTACCACTTATTTATTTATACCGGGTGACACTGATGGCTCACTCCCTCTTGTTCGTCTGTATCTCAATTTGGAGAAATTAATTTTTTCTTTGTTAATGCACGAATAAAAAGATGGCAATACTTGTTTTTCGCCCATGGCAAATGTTATTTTAATAATATGTATATCTGTGAAGATGTTGGTAACAAAATATTTGATAATTTTAAAAGGTGTATAAACATTAATTAGATTATGAGATGGACAATTTAGATATTAGTATATATAAGGGAAATAACATATTTATTTGTCATTTTAAATTAGAACACTGTTAACAATTAAGCTCATAAAAATAGAGAGAAATAAGTCATTTACAGACCTTATACTAAATAAATTAATAATAGTAACAATAATAATAATAAATTTATTTATCTTATGATATTTTTAGTAAAATGATGACAATAGTGACAATAATTTGAAACGACAATAAAAAGTTAATCATTTTTTGTATCACATTTCATTGCATTGGTAATATTTTACTACATTTTAATTTATACACCGCACATTGTTTTTCTGGGTAAGTATGTTTTGATTTATAATATTGTGACGGACGGACGGATAGACGGACATTTTGAAAGTTATTCAGAATTCGTTCACTAACATAATGATATGAATTTTTTTTTCTCTGCGAGCGATATTTACTGATTTAGAAATGTGCCGATCAAATACAATATACTCTTCGTTTTTGCGAAGATAATAATAACTGGGATAATGGGGAAAAGGCTATGGCATTAGTTCTAGCGCTAAGGGGCCAAGCATCGGAGTTACTTCAGACTATCTCAGTAGAGAAACAAAGGGACTTTAAAGTTTTGGAAGCTGCATTGGACTTGAGATATGGCAACCAACCAACTTAGTTTTCTGCTGTGTATACATGAAACTTAGAGGAAACTCCCATAGATGTCTGCAGGGGTATAAAGCTTGTCACACTAATAAACTTGGTTAACGTCATCTTATGATTAGAGAATATTATTTAGGTATTATGCAAATCACAACTTACACCCTTTTTTATTTATTATGAAAATACCTACTTTCTGTATATTGTTGCCCTAATCTGGGCACGCTAATATACTGGTTAGGTAAATACTTTAAAACACTTATTATTGGAGAACCAATCAAAATAACTACTCTTCTAGCTAATACTGACGAAGTATTGAATTACATGATAGGATTCTTAGCATTTTAAAGAAAAAAATATATTGAAAATACTTAAATCATTTATTTACATTTAGTCATTCACACTTTTTTTTATTTAATATGAAATTATCTACTTTCTGTATATTGGTACCTTAATCGCGTCACGCTAATATACCACTTAGGAAAACACTTTAAAACACTTATTATTGGAAAACCAATCAAAACAACTACTCTTCTAGCTAATACTGACGAAGTATTGAATTACATGATAGGATTCCTGGCATTTTAATGCAAAAAAATATTGAAGATACTTAAATTATTTATTGAAATTCAGTCATTCACAAGAATTATTGGACCTTACATTCTATTTCAACTCTAGAAAAGTTGTACAAGTTTTTTCGAACTAAAAATAATGAATTGTAAAAAATAAGTCATCTTATGCCCATAACAACAAGAAGCAGAATTATAACAGAGGATTTCTGGATTGTTCGAGAAGGTTTCTACATTGTTCTTCTCGGGAATTAGTGGTGACATGAAGGATTGACTTACGGGACATTGTTTAAGGACTGCTTTTGAACTGAAAACTGTGAAAAGTGCGTTTTCGGGAAAGATCCAGAGCATTCTATTTGAAAACTAGTGGAAATAATCAAATTCCTTCAACTGGAAGGTGATATAGACGTTGAAAAAGTTGTTGCTGTTAGTTCGTGGAAATTTCTAGAATATTCCGTTCTAAAACTAGTGGAGGTAGTTAAATTCTTTTAACTGGAAAGATATATTAACACTACATAAAACTTATTTGTGTTAGTTTAAGAAAATTTCTAGAACATTATATTTGGAAATTACTGGAGATAGTGAAATTCTTTCAACTGGATAGTGACCTAGACTTTAAACAAGACTCTTTCGTGCTATTTCGAGATTTTCGTAGAAAGGTCCATTGGAAAAATCGACGAGATATTGTGCAACCAACTTAGTTTTTTGCTATGTATACAAGGAACCTGGAGGAAACTCCCATAGATGTCTACAGGGGTATAAATCTTGTCACAATATCATGTATGTTTGACCTGAGGTTTCTTTTCAGGTGTTTTTAAAAGTTGTGTATTTATCGCGGTCAAATGATAGACTATTATATACTCGTGATTCTAGATACGTGTATGATTTTTGACCAGCAGTTTTAATACATTATGGTTTTAGACAGCTATTTTGTTTGGTTCTTTTATCCTAGTTATGTTTAATTTGTTTGATATTAGTTTTGTTTTTGAAGGTTTTAAGTGAAATTTTGAAATAGAATTACATTGAATAACTGGCGTTCTTTATATAATAAATCGTTAGGGTAAGTAATACTTTAACTGTAAATAATTCATGTTATCCATTTTTTGGATAGTATTTGTTTTAGGTGATGTTCGTCTACACCTCCGCAACCAATAATACGATATAATACCATAAGAAATTAGGGATTGAACCAATGCAAAATAAGTGATTTTCAAGTGGGCAACACCTAGGTAAGTTCTTAAGTATTTGAATGTGGATAATAAACCTCTGTTTACTTCCACATCCAGTGGAAGTATAGTAACGACAAAAAATTTTTTAAAAATTTTTATTGTTCAAATCGGCTTAGAATGTCATGAAACGTCGAGATTTCAAGTTTGAGCGAAAAAAAATCTGTCTGTCTGTCGGTCTGTCTGTCGGTCTGTAACTTTTTTGTGCGCACGTTTACTCTGGAACCGTTTGAGATATTGACTTGAAATTTGGTACACATATGTACTTTAACGAGATCTAGAACTAGATTATATTTTCATCTTGTTCCGTCGGGGGGTTGGGGGGTAAATTGGGGTAAATTTGGAGTAAATAGGTAAATCAAGCAGGTAAGAGTTCATAAAATTGATATTTAGTATAGACAAGAGAAGCTAAGGTCTCAAAAAAAAATTTGGCATTAGCCATCCCCCCATTACCACCCCCACCCCATTATTAAAGGGGATGAAAAAAATTGTGATTTAGTGTGTGTACAAGAACCAGAAACCTCAAAATATTTTTTTACTTTATCTTTTACTTTATAAATAAAACCTAGGGGGCAACCGCTGGCGAAATTTTGTACACCTAATACCTATTCTAGAAAAATACCCTTTATTTCCCCTTTAATTGCTTGTAATTCCCCTAATTCCTCAAATACCTTTATTTCCTCCTACTACCTTAATATTTTCTAGATTATCTCGGGAACGGTGCACTTTTTGATAAAAATACCTATATGCAAAATTGTTCCTTATAAATGTCTCTACACTTTTTTCCTAAAATTAATAGTACCGTGGGAAATAAGGCGCACACATGAGGGTTGGTTCCGGTCAGCACAATAAATTGTAATCTTTACTATAATCTACTTTAAAGTTCAATACTTAACGCTAAAGCAGTAGCTACTAAAGTCCGCCTAAAATTATAATAAATTCCTCTCCCTCCTATAAAATAACGCGATTTTTGATGAAGCGAGAATATTGTATACCGGGTCGCTCAGCCGATAGGGACACTGTTGTAACTTTTAAAATACCCGGTTTTTGCGGAAAATCCCGCACATTGGCAGCCCTGAATAGTAACAGCGTTTACAGCAAGCTCTAAAATAATGCAGTGACCTTGGGTCGTCTGAGATGTAGTGGGAGAAATTGAATTTTTTACATCGTGGTGGTGTATAGATATTTATACTTTGTTCGCGTAAAGACAGCTTTGGAAATAGCCATATGGATATTCAGCGAATTATATGACCTGCGCTCATTACATTTGCGTCTCATTTACCAAAGTAAAAAGTTTAGAGAAGTTTTTTATAGAGAATTTTATAAGGAAAAATTCTGTATATAGGTTTTTTTTATGGAAAAATGCACCGTTCCATAAATAATCTAGAAAACCTCAAAATGGGGGTGGAAACGACGTCCTCTAGGGGATGAAGCACGCAATTTTTGAAACTTTATGAATTTTGTCCAATATAATTTTAACTGTTATATTACTGAAGTATTACAAGACATCGTGCAAAGTTTTAATAATGAAAAGGCTAGTCATGGAGAAATTGTAGAGGTAGGAGAGCGATTTGTTCTAGCTTTATACATCTCTACCTCCGCAGAAAAAGTCTAGATGTATACAGATTCATGACTTTTAACAAATTTGTTGGTAAAGCGAACAATACTATAATATTATCAAAACTACCAACAATTTCTGCTGCTGCTCGGCAACACTCATATCGCGTTTTTTACCAAATTCAAAAATGGAAAAACGTTGCGCTAGAAACTACTAGGGGGAGGGAAAAAAGTTGGCGGTACATTAACCCGAACTATGACAATAAAAGAACCGGCTCTCGAATCTGTTATAACACTAATTTATTGTTCATACAAATTAGGGTGCGAAAACAGGTGCAGTTGCAGAAGAGCAGGCTTACGTTCTTCCATAATGTGTTACCATTACCACGGACAAGCATGCATGAATGTCGAATCCGTGGAAGACGATGAAGATTAATTAACGTAGGTAAACTTTTGATAATTAGTGGATTCGGCATATAGGGGACACCACACACCAAGTACTTTACCTCTAGGGTGGCGTGGAAACAAGTACAATATACAATATTCTCGCTTCTTTAAAAATCGCGTTATTTTATAGAGGTGAGAGCGTGGAAGTGGTACATTTATTATAATTTTAGGTGGAGTTTAGTAGCTACTGCTTTAGCGTTAAGCATTGAACTTTAAAGTAGATTATGGTAAAGATTACAATTTATTGTGTTGACCGGAACCAACCCTCATGTGTGCACCTCATTTCCTACGGTACTATAAATTTTAGGAAAAAAGTGTAGAGACGTTTTTTATAGAGAATTTTATAAGGAATAATTGATCAAAAAGTGCACCGTTCCCGAGATAATCCAGAAAACCTCAAAATGGGGGTGGAAACGGCGTCCTAGGGGATGAAGCACACTATTTAGGGGTGGGAACTTTTCGGTTTAGTAATTCTTATGCTATCCTTAACATTTCTACCAATTTTCAAAACTTTATGAATTTTGTCCGATATAAATCGTTAAATTACTGAACTAGAAATCCATAGTATCATCGGTAGTTTAATTAGATTAAATATTTTTTCTTTACTAGATATTTTTAGCGCTAATCTCGGCGCTAATGTTTTTACAACACTGATGTCCTTGATATAAGAATTGGTATGTAATTCTTCAAGATAAACATTCCATTTCAATATTTTTGCGCTCTAATTCCCTTCTAATACCTTTTATTTCCTCTTAATTCCCTTCTAATACCTCGTAATAATATTTATTTCCTCCAAATTCCCCTGTAATTCCCTTAATACCTTCAATTCCTTCCTAGTTCCTCCGATTTGTACACTATTTCCCCTCAGCGGTTGCCCCCTCTAATAAAACCATTGCTTTTTAAAAAGTTTTTATTTTAATTAATTTATTTTTAACTTTTTAGTGTTCGTCACGTAGCTTATCGTATTCTACTTATCAACCCCTTTCATCTGATATCCATGTCAAGGGGGTTGTGAAGAAAAAGGTAAGCCGCTATCTTGGGGCGTCCGCCATATTGGATTTAGAACTATATCTATAGTGATCAGAACCAAAACTGTGAGCAAAATTTCAGCTCTATCGGAAGGAAAGTGGGTGATATTTCAATCACTAAATTTGATACATATATAATACATACATATTACATACATAAAGATTTTGAAGTACCTATAATAAAACCATTGAAAAATACATGAAATACATCACGCTATAGCAATTGGATCCCGTTATAAAAGGATTTTTTTTTCAACTCTAGTAATAAAGTTGTGATATCGGAACTATTGCAATAAACTGTCCGTTTTAGGGCATATTCCATACCCACTGCATTGACCGTATAGTGATCTGGTTCTATAATCTCGATTACCCTCTGAAGCTGTTACATTAGTAGAGAAATTTTCCAATCGATAATTTTAATGTAAAATACTATCGCAGAATAATATATAACAATTGTTTTGAAATTGTGGCTTTAGAGAACAATAACTATTTATTTAAATAACCATAATAGTAACACTTAAACCCTTGCTAGAAGCCAGCATAGATAAGGGATTCAGATAGCGGTATACTTTGCGTTTATTTGTCGATTACAACCCCAGTGAAGGAATTCCATTCGAAACTTTAATTATAATAAATAAATGTTGTTGGCCCCAAATAAAAAACTGTGGTAATTATCACAGTTTTTTACTTTTATTAGTATTAATTGTTGAAATATTGCAAACTGTTTCGATTTTACGAATTATTAACGTGATGTTACCTTATGATGGATTATCATATGTAAGCGTATTTTTAGTTTATTTATTTCCAGAGCGAGTGTATTAAACTTGTACACATATAATAATTGATTTGCCTGCTTGGTAGGCATTTATATTTAATTTTATGTGCGGTAGTGAAAATTATTTTGTAACTGTGTTATTATGAGACATTGAAAGCTGTGTTTAATTTGTACCTAGCCTCTATATTCTAGACAGTTTTGACTTTGGAACTGGGAGTTGTCTATTTATATGGTGTGGTTATGTTATGCTTATATTGTTATATTGCTACATATATAATACAATACTACAATTTACAAGATCCCTCAACAATAATCAATAAGCTAAAGAAAAAATTAATAGATAAACTTTAAGACATGAGTGGTCCTATTTGCGGAAAATATTTCACGGAACAAAACATGACATATTCAAAATATTGCCGCGAGAAATCTATCGATGCGTCAATAGAGTAAACTAAAGCAATACATTTTTCATGTTGGTATTGTCAAAAGCCGATGTAGATTAGTTTAACACTAATACTGACATTTATTGGTGCAATGTTGTCAAAAAACGGACTTTCATTGATATGACTACCACGTTAATAAGTTAAATAATCGTATGTAATATCTCTAGTGCTTAGAATTTTATCGGTAAAATTTTTTCAAAAATGCTGTTGCCTGGTAATATAAAGAGTGTAAATTGACTATTGTCTGATTAAATCCTGAGCGTTTTAGCGGGAGGGATTTAATCTTTGATAATAATAAACTGCTAATTTACACGAATTATATTACCTTTTGGCAACTCAGGTTAAGAAAAAATTTGTAGATAAAATTTAAAAGCACGAGTGGTATTTGAGGAGAATATTTCACGAAGTACATAAAACATCTTTGGGGATAAAGGATCTTCTGTATGATTAAATTATAACAACCTAGCTAACAATTTATAAATTCGAACTTTAAAGTAGGGAGTTTGAAATAGTTAGAGTTAGGTAAAGGTCAGTCAATATAATATTATTAATCGGTGTGTCCCAAATTGCATAGGCCAAACTTCACCAAGTGATAAAACTTTTCAAAAATCATTGTCATTTAAGCACTGCATGCTAGATTATTTTTAATTTATAATTATGTTTGTTTATCTACTTTTATTGTATATACTATTTAATGAACTGCTTTTGAACAATTAATAGTATCCATAGATAAATAGCGTGAGTTATAATGAGTGAGTTATTATAAATCAGTAGGTACAGAGCCAATCACCTTTATCTTCATGCCTAACGTGTCCAATTGACGTAACGCGTGATACACAAAGATGGCTCAGCCCGAGAGAAATTCCTTTCCGATACGATGAAATAGAACGGTCCACTATTGCGGGGAGGAAGGTGATTTATCATGTTTAAATAGTTTCGACGTTTTCAAATCAAGGTAAGTAATAATTGTGCCAAAAATGATGAATTCAGTTAGTGAAGATGAACTAATATGTACACCACCAGAATGAAGACAAGTAGCTAATGATACAATATATAATTTATTACCCGAAAAATCGCAGAACGAATATAAAAGTGTGTAAAAAAAATAAATTTTACAATTAGCTCTATTAATAAGCAAACTGAGTAATTTAAACAAAATTTTCTCAATTTAATAGTTATTGTTATAATCGTTGATAAAGTATAGTATTCAACTTGCGGTAATGGTAATAACTCACTTGATGAATTACAGCACTCGCCTGCGGCTCGTACTGTAAACTTCATCTGTGTGAGTTATTACCTACATTGCCGCTCGTTGAATAATATACTATTATCTTCATATGTTTCGAAGATATTCATAAAAAACTATTTTCAGGATATTTACTCGAACTAAAACATTTCTCCGCCTATGTTTAAGTAATTTTTTTCCTTATTTTAAAAGATCTATCACTTGGTGAAGTTTGACCTATAATTTAGGGCACTCCGAGGGGGCAACCGCTGGCGAAATTTTGTACACCTAATACCTATTCTAGAAAAATACCCTTTATTTCCCCTTTAATTCCTTGTAATTCCCCTAATTCCTCAAATAACTTTATTTCCTCCTAATACCTTAATATTTTCTAGATTATCTCGGGAACGGTGCACTTTTTGATAAAAATACCTATATACAAAATTGTTCCTTATAAAATTCTCTACAAAAAATGTCTCTACACGTTTTTCCTAAAATTAATAGTACCGTGGGATTTAAGGCGCACACATAAGAGTGGTTTCCGTCAACACAATAAATTGTAATCTTTACTATAATCTACTTTAAAGTTCAATATTTAACGCTAAAGCAGTAGCTACTAAAGTCTAACTTTTGAATGGGCCAATGAATTTTTTTCAAATTTGGTGTAGTAATATTGGATATAATTTCCAATTATATAATGTAAAGAACCAAAATGGCCGAACTTCCGGTTTCGATTTTACCCGAAAGTGGGTTAAAATACCCGGTTTTTGCGTAAAATTCCGCACATTGGCAGCCCTGAACAGTAACAGCGTTTACAGCAAGCTCTGAAATAATGCAGTGACCTTGGGTCGTAGTGGGAGAAATTGAAATTTTTTACATTGTGGTGGTGTATAGATATTTATACTTTTTTCGCGTAAAGACAGCTTTGAAAATAGCCATACGGATATTCAGCGAATTATATGACCTGCGCTGATTACATTTGCGCCTCATTTACCAAAGTGCTATTAATTTTAGGAAAAAAGTTTACAGAAGTTTTTTATATAGAATTTTATAAGGAATAATTCTGTATCTAGGTTTTTTTATGGAAAAACGCACCGTTCCAGAAATAATCTAGAATACCTCAAAATGGGGGTGGAAACGACGTCCTCTAGGGGATGAACACGCAATTTTTGAAACTTTATGAATTTTGTCCAATATATTACAATTTTAACTGTTATATTACTGAAGTATTACAAGACATCGTGCAAAGTTTTAATAATGAAAAAGCTAGTCGTGGAGAAATTGTAGACGTAGGAGAGCGATTTGTTCTAGTTTTATACAACTCCGTAGAAAAAATTTAGATGTATACAGATTCATGACTTTTAACAAACTTGTTGGTAAAGCGAACAATACTGTAATATTATCAAAACTACCAACAACTTCTGCTGCTGTTTGGCAACACTCATATCGCGTTTTTTACCAAATTCAAACATGGAAAAACGTTGCGCTAGAAGCTACTGATTGGGGATGGAAAAAAATTGGCGGTATATTAACCCCAACTATGACAACAAAAGAACCGGCTTCCGAATCTGTTATAACACTAATTTCTTGTTCATGCAAATTAGGGTGCGAAAACAGGTGCAGTTGCAGAAGAGCAGGCTTACGTTGCTCCACAATGTGTTACCATTACCACGGACAAGCATGCATGAATGTCGAATCTATGGAAGACGATGAAGATTAATTAGTGGATTCGGCCTACAGGGGACACCACACGCCAAGTACTTTACCTCTACGGTGGCGTGGAAACAAGTACAATATACAATATTCTCGCTTCTTTAAAAATCGCGTTATTTTATAGAGGTGAGAGGGTGAAAGTAGTACATTTATTATAATTTTAGGTAGAGTTTAGTAGCTACTGCTTTAGCGTTAAGCATTGAACTTTAAAGTAGATTATAGTAAAGATTACAATTTTTTGTGTTGACCGGAGCCAACCCTTATGTGTGCGCCTTATTTCTCACGGTACTATTAATTTTAGGAAAAAAAGTGTAGAGACGTTTTCTATATAGAGAATTTTATAAGGAATAATTGATCAAAAAGTGCACCGTTTCCGAGATAATCTAGAAAACCTCAAAATGTGGGTGGAAACGGCGTCCTAGGGGATAAAGCACACTATTTAGGAGTGGGAAGGTGGGAACTTTTCGGTTTAGTAATTCTTATGCTATCCTTAACATTTCTACCAATTTTTAAAACTTTATGAATTTTGCCCGATACATATCGTTATATTACTGAACTAGAAGTCCATAGTATCATCGGTAGTTTAATTAAATTAAACATTTTTTCTTTACTAGATATTTTTAGCGTTAATCTCTGCGCTAATGTTTTTACAACACTGACGTCCTTTATATAAGAATTGGTATGTAATTCTTCAAGATAAACATTCCATTTCAATATTTTTACACTCTAATTCCCTTCTAATACCTCGTAATAATATTTATTTCCTCCAAATTCCCTTGTAATTCCCTTAATACCTAATAATTCCTTCCGAAATACCTTCAATTCCTTCCTAATTCCTTCCTAATTCCTCCGATTTGTACACTATTTCCCCTCAGCGGTTGCCCCCTCGGGGCACTCTATATATACATATATTACTTATACTACTACAAAAATTATATAAACTTTGGGCGAGAAGCTCAAAAAAAAATTATAAATAAAATTTAAAAGTAAAGTATATTTACGGAAAACATTTTACCATTAACATGATATATGTTAATAGTTTAAACGCGTTTTATAGCGTTAAAACGATGCTCTTGTTGACAAAAGTCGATTTAGTTATTTTGCTACAAATAATGATATTTGATTGGTGGAATGACACCAAAATATGGGCATTCATTGACTACCATATTTATGAGTGGAGTAATTGAACATATTCATGAATTACCTAGCAAAATAAATTCACAGTAACAAAAAAAAACACCTATTCTAACTAACAGTGTAATTATTTTTTAGTAATTTATATTTAAACGTAATGGATACGTTAAATACAGGCACTGTTTCTTATTTAGACGAGAGTATTTCTTATATTTGTAGAAAAATACAGAAAAACTTTTTGGAAATTACAGCACTCGTAATAAATCATAATTCTTACAAGATTTATTTCTCGGTTAGCCAAGTTCGTACTCTGTTCCGGAATGAAAATATTACACACGAAAGTCATGGCAATGTTTTTCCCATTCTTTAGTATAACATATATAACAGATTTAGCAAATTCTAGTTGAGCGGGTTTAGTCGACTAGGTCTGGAGCAAGATCGATACACCGCTGAGGGCGTTCGCAAGCAAGGGTTACATTCTTACAAGAGTAATTACTGAAAACCACTTTGTCGCCTTCAGGCAGCTACAGAAAAACCATATAAATTTACACTCAATAAACTTAAGGACATTTTCATTTATTATACTTTCATTCACGAGGCAATTTTTAAACCTAAACCGGCAGGAAGTCACTTCGGTGACAATTTCTTGGCTGGTATACGTATCTCAAATAGACTGGAAAACATAAAATATACATACGGAAAATGTCCTACAAAAATTTACACTAGAGGTGAGACCATAATTTAATTCCTTCTTGGACAATGTTAAAAATAGCTGATTTTTGGCCCCTATCCCGGAACGCATAAAACCAAGGGAAAATGGTTGGAAAAGGCTCAAGATTAATAAAAATACATCTTCGTGGTACCAAAAGCCTGGGGAAAATTTTATTTCACCCCCAAAAACATAAAAACAACCACAAAAATGCTATAAATAGTAGCTTATACTGAATGTGAAAATTATATTTATTTTATGATAACTATTAGGTATCGATTCAATAGAGATAACAAAAAGTTAAAAACTACCCCTATCCATACCTTATTCGGGGATGGAACGAGATACACAGCATCTAATATTAAGAAAATAGGTACCAAGGTGATTAAAAATGTACAAAATGATTTTTTAATATTACTTGAGCCAGACCTTCAACTGTTCCTGACCTCAGCATCCTCGTTTTCGAAAACAACCCCTATAAGAGTATGAAATAATATTCGCAGCAAGTATTATTACAAAAAAGCGCTTTAGTTAGCGACCCTATTCGGGATGCAATTCTATTCACAGTATCGGATACTAAAAAAATGCCGCGGCACTTAGTAATGCAGCAAATTATTTTCTACTAGTAAAAGGGACAGACATTCACTTTGTCTTGACGTGAGTATCCTTATTACGAAAAACTACCTCTATATCAACATGAAAAATATTTACCGCACGTAATATTACAATAGATCTTTGTGGTTTTAGTCAACACATTTTTTTAATAAAGAACAAATAGCGAGTTATTTAGCAACCTCTAAAATAACCTTACTACCCTATTCAGGTGGTAGAATCGTATTCACCGCTACAAATACTAATAAATAAGAAACAAGGTGATTAAAATGAATCAACACCAACTCCAGTTTAGGGATGACAGGCACTATAGATAACTAATGTTAGAAAAAAAAAATCGGCAGCTACTGGAAGCGGCTGAAACCTCCCCACACGGTGGATCCTTATCAGCTGTATTTGGATATTACATCGGAAATCAGAGCACTAAGCAAACAGATAAATTACACGTGACTTTGGAGCCATTTATTTCATCAACAAATATCGAACGAACTGAAGCGGACTACAAGCAATCTGTTAAAACATAACCTCTCATGTTTGTTTATGTTGCATGTTAATCAATTGCCGGATATTATAAGGGTATTAACAGATAACGTTTCGAAGATTTTGTAAAATATTGGATAATGAAAAAAAAATAATAACACAGAATTTAGCCCAAATGACACTCTAACTTCAACAAGTCAATAACATTATGGACTGTTCAAGCAGACTACGCATGCATCAAATTAAAATCTTCCTGCTCGATCAAAAAGGTTGAGCAAGTCGAGCTTCGTCCGAGGCCTTTATTTTGTAATATTCGAACGTTTAAGATTTAGCTCAGTTAGCTCGATTTGCAATGAACGATTGTGACGTGTCGCATCAATCAGACGTAATATCCGAACACGGCTATAAACAATTATTACCTTAAAAAAAAAACAACTAAAATAAGTTTTGACATTGTCAAAAATATTTGGGTTGGTAACCTTTACGAATGTTGATTTTTAGGTTATGAAATATATTTAGGGACATAACATGTTTAAGTTTTTCAAGTTTATTCTCATTTTTAATGTTTGACTACGCATTTTTAGCTTGGAGCCACAGTGACTCCGAGCAGATAGTTAAAAAACTCATGCAAATAATTTTTCTATATAGACCATCTTAGGATGACGTCACGATAAGTCGACCATATTGCCTGAGGGATAACCAAACTTTCTATTCCAATGTAAACAAAGAAGTAATCTCAGTTTTAAATGTGAAATAAAAATAAAACACCATCTTTTTTTGCGACAAGGTGCGATTGTGAGATAAGGTTTATTTTGAATGTAAAAAAGCTTAGAAGAAAGGTAAAGAAATCACTTTCTGGCAGAGTCTATTGAATACTACATACGGATAATATATCACTGAAATCTAGCACTTAGTTATTTAAATGTAAACTTGCCTTGCCCATAACAATGAATACATTTGAGTTTATCTTTCTTGCACAAACTTCTTGCACAAATCCAGCCTCATAATATTTATATGCTTTTAAAGATTTGTATGCCATTAACTGCTGATCTGCGAAGAAGCTGTGAGTCGACACTAAGTAATTTATGATATTAATTACGGACACACAAGGTAAAATAGACAAATCTGCAGAAAGGTCTCCAGTCTCCACTCCAAGGGTGTATGGGTCAATATTGTCTATTATTTTGATTTTCTCATCGTAGCGACACTTTACATCACCCATAAGGGTTGGATAATATTCACTATATGACATTATTACGAAAACACACACAGTTTCTCAAGAAAATCAGAAAAAAATATATAAAACCACGCAAACTGCGTGTTGTTGTCCCTCAAGCAAAATGTCAAAATTGTCAAAACCATGTGACCTAAAAATGATTGATTAATAAAAAAATAGATTGCTAATTACAGGTTAGATTTCTAACCCACAAAAAGAGTCCTATTTTATTAGGACAAAGTATTTAGGACTTCATAAACATTACACTGTACTAGATTTTAGTTGAAAGTACGGGAACCAGGCAGAAATTTTAATAACAGCTACGTAATATTCTTAAATCTTAAGAAATATATATTTTTGAGGTTAGCTGTGACGTCACGTACCATAAGCTATAAATCAACATTCACAAAGGTTACCAACCCAAATATTTTTGACAGATGGCAAAATACGTTTTCCCCTAACAATAATACCAATAATATTTTTTGGATGCTGTCATATGTGCGCATATAACGAATTATTTTTAATTTTTTTAACGGAAACCAAATCGAAAGGGTGCAAGTGTGATATATCGTTGAAATTGGAATTTATACTGCTTTTTAATGGTTCAATTACAAATTCTAAGTAATCATAAAATAAACAACTTGTGCCAAAATGGCACTAAACGTAATCCGATCTCAACCAAAACCTTTTCAGATCTTCTGGAGCACTAAAGAAACCCTCATGTAAAAGTGTCATCCAAATCCGTTTAGTAGCTTCGTAGCTATCGTGCTAACACACAGGCATTAGTTACAAACCACTTTTTTGGCTTTCCGGGACCTCGAAATCGTAAAGATTTGATGTTATCTCAATTTTCGATTTTGGATTAATTGTAGTAACCTCCCACAATTATTGTGGGGAGGTTAATAAACACAACACTATAAAAACTAAGTTCGTAGGCAAGAGCACTTAATAATTTTGATTATTGATACGGGAAACAATTAAACGAAAACATCCGTTCGTTGGTAATGGGTGGTAGGGATGGCCATCTTTTGGAAAAACTATATAACTCTTGGTGGACAGCTTCCCTGCCAGATGTGGCCGGAGTAGTGTTCATGGTGGGTCGTTTAAGTTTGAGTTGATATATTTTGTTTTATCTTCTGGCCTCGGCCGATTTTTCACTAAATCGGTCGGGGAAGTAGCTGTCAAATTTTTGGTTTCAATGTTTTTCTGGGGGAATTTGGTTTTTGACAGTTTTCGAAAAAATATTTTAGGTTGATACCAATGTCTTAAATTATTTTTAAGTTATGTAGCACTATTTTTAGGTTATGTTGCCGGAAGAATTTCCGGCGGGATTGCGGAAGTAGCGGAAATAGTTTTTAAAATATAATGTCACTTTTGAAGTTTTATTGGAAAAAACTCACCGAAAACGTTCCGGTGAGATTGCTTATACTTGTAGGGCTTGTGAGCGGTTCACGAAGGCTTCTCACACCTTCTGTGGGCTTTATGAACGTCGAAAAAACTTGTAATGTCTCGATGCACTTGACACTCAAATTTACTCAGCATACAGTCTGCACGCTTTAACACACTAGTCTATTGAACGTTAGGTTAGACCACTGAGTACAGTAACTATACAGAGGCGAAGGCTAGCCTTCCCGCCAAAACCAAATTTGTATACTCATCGCCATTTCTTAATTGTTTAACAATCAACCTCACTTTTATCTTGACACTGTTGATGTTTATCGTGTTAAGTTTGGATTTGTGATTTTTTTTTCCACTCATTTTGGGATATTGAAAACATTAACCGAGAATTAAAATTCTCATAAATAAAACCTAGTGTACAACTCAATTGAAAATAGGCGCCGATTATAAGCAATTCAAATCGTAATCTTTTTCAATCCAACTCGAAATACACTGTCTTTTCAGTGTATCCTTAAATGGGGATCTGCACATGACGTCATAGCTAACCTCAAAAATATATATTTCTTAAAATTTAGTACTACGTAGCTATTATTAAAATTTCTGCCTGGTTCCCATACTTTCGACCAAAATCTAGTTCAATGTAATGTTTATAAAGTTCTAACTAGTTTGTAATAGATGGCAGGACCAATAAGTTCTCTCATTACTTACGCATAGATAGAAAATTTTACAGGTTCTGTGCATACGTACATACAGTGTTGCATACATTCGCGGCTTCTTGTTTTTGACAAGAGTCCAGTGACATCTGACATTAAGTAGCTAAATTAAAACATTGAAAGAATATATGTAACACTACATGCAGTGTTGCACGTGTCGTCACAGCTAACCTCAAAAATATATATTTCTTAAGATTTACAGGTATTACGTAGCTATTATTAAAATTTCTGCCTGGTTCCTGTACTTTCAACCAAAGTCAAGTTCAACGTAATATGTATGAAGTTTTAAATAGTTTGTCACAATAAAATAAGACACTTTTGCAGGTTAGGAATCTAACCTATAATTAGCAGTCTATTTTTATTAATCAACAATATGGAAAAATTATTTGCGTGAAATTTTAAATATTTGCTTGGAGCCAGTATGGCTCCGAGCTAAAAATGCCTATACAAACATTAAATATGAGAATAAACGAAAACACCTTAAAATTTGAGGTTGTGTTAGTTATACGATGCACATGCCTAGGTAATTGTAGGACCTTATTGCTCGCGCCATCTATTAAAGTAAATAGAAACCATGCACTTACGAAGCCATTATTATAATAGGAAAGTGCCGGACCACCTATTTAATACACCGTGGTGTAGACGCAACTGGTACGCAAGGTCACAGAAAACGAGCCATCAAAACTGAAAGGAACCGCCAAAGACTTCGCCTCTGTCCAGTTACTGTATTCTGTGGTTCCACTATAAAATATATTTTACACAAGAAGCGTGTTATTTGGTTTTTAATTTTTTTCACGGACACCAAAGCTAAAGAGTGCAAGTGTGATATATCGTTGAAATCGGAATTTTTACTGCTTTTCAATGGTTCGATTACAAATTGTAAGTAATCATAAAATAAACAACTTGTTGTGCCAAAACAGCAACAAACGTAATCCGATCTCAACCAAAGCCTTTTCAGATCTTCTGGAGCACTAAAGAAACCCTCATGCAAAGTTTCATCCAAATCCGTTTAGTGGCTTCGCCGCTATCGTGCTAACAGACATACACACACACACACACACACACACACACACACACACATACACACACACAGACATTTTTCAAAAACAACTTTTTTGGGTTCCTGGGACCTCAAAACGTAAAGATTTGATGTTATCTCAATTTTCGATTTTGGACTAATTGTAGTAACCTCCCACAATTTTATTGTGGGGAGGTTAAAAGATTATCAATTTATGAAATATATAGAATCATATGAAAATATTACAGCAACACTTATACTGATTACCTAATAGTATCCCTATAAAGAAAAACTGCCGTTATTTAGAGATGTTAGAACAGTATCTAGTACAGAATATTTGCAGAGCAAATTAAAATAAAATGAAAGGTTTCTATTGGTTCTTATGTCTGCATTTAATAGATACACGTTGAAGATAGTTAATCACTGTAAGGGGTTGAAAATGATATTAGTGTATTTTCTGTTATATTATTCCATGTGAAGGTACTTCTGGGTAAGCTTCACTTGTTGGAGAAAAGGGTACAATAAATATGTAAGTGGGTACTTGCAAAGAAGTATCATTTGGCCATCGGTCACTTATTGTGTTCTCCAGGATGCACCACGAGAAGGCGATCCTTTTTACATTCAACATTTTTTTTCTATTTTTTTATCTTACTGGTGAATTAATTGTATATAGGTAGCAAAATCTTAACTATAATACTATGTGTATGTGCAGTATTATAGTATTTAAGTAAATATTATATATAGATAGATATTAAATAGTGTAAAAATTAAATGTGTATTTGGTAAACATCTTTATTGTTACCTTGTGTAATCTTTTAATTCCAAATAAACATTATTATTATTATTATTTTTTTTTTTTTTTTTTTTTTGTCGCGTGTGCGATGCTGGACAGTTCTCCCGTGTCTCCGACATTCTCACGGGAGAAGCGCCAGCGGATTATCTGCAGCCACTCCCCGCGTCCCGCAGGGTTAGTGACTGTAGATGCCAGATTCGTGTGCCTTATTATTATTATTATTATTATTATTATTATTATTATTATTATTATTATTATTATTATTATTATTATTATTATTATTATTATATTACTATAATCTGAAGATTTAATAAACGTTCTTCTAAAAACGCAATTATATATAATTACTCCTACATATATGTATATAATAATGTAATAATTATAATATAATAATTTATTATTTATTTTTTATTATAACCCTTATAGGGGTTGTTTTTGAAAATGGGATTGGCATTCCTATTTTCAGATCAGTTGAAGGTGTGGCTCAACTAATATTAAAAAATCATTTTGTTCATTCTTAATCACCTTGGTACCTATTTTTTTAATATTACATGCTGGGTATAACATTCCATCCCCCGAATGAGGAGTGGATAGGGGTAGTTTTAACCTTTTTGTTATCTCTATTGAATCGATATAATAGTTATCATAAAACATATATAATTTTCACATTCAGTATAAGCTATTATTTATAGCATTTTAGTGGTTGTTTTTATGTTTTTAGGGGTGAAATAGAATTTCCCCAGACTTTTGGTACCACGAAGATGTATTTTTATTAATCTTGAGCCTTTTCCAAGCATTTTCTCTGGGTTTTATGCGTTCCGGGATAGGGGCCAAAAATCCGCAATATTTAACATTGTCCTTTGTTACAGTAGGGAAGGTAATTGACTTAGATTGTAGATTGTTTAAGGGATCGCTTGGGCTTGAGTAGACTTTTCTTCACCTCGACCTAAAAGGTCTTTTGTGAGTTACCCTACAACTAGTTGTTACCCAGGATTCTAAAACATTTTTGCAAAGCTTGTGATTTTCCTGGGAGCTAATTTTCCTATATTTTCAGACGTTAATTCCGCCTGTTCTAGGTAATTTAGCCTAATGCGGATTAGTACTTTGCATTTACAAAGTATATGTTTCGCAGTCTCAGTTGCAGATTCACAGTATCTGCATTTGTCATCTTCTGCCATGCCCATGTTCTTGAAATGATATCACAAGGGACAGTGGTCAGTTAGAAGGCCTGCGATCCTGTGATCAGCCTTATGTCGGACTTTTCAAGTTCGAGATGCCTTGTGGTATTCTTTGTTGAATAGGTTTTATAATAAACCTTTTTCCATTTTTGGACCTCCTTCGTTATGTATCCCTTAAATAAGACACAGAACGGTTCGGGTCCAAAAAAATGGGGCTTCGGCCCCTTTTCTTGTGAGGCTGTCAGCTAATTCGTTGCCTTCTATTCCCTCATGCCCTGGCACCCACATCAAAGTAAACCTTGTTGTTTTTTGCCAGTTGCTTCAGAGATTTTCTGCATTCCCAGGCAATTTTAGACTTGAAGGTAGAGGACCTGAGAGCCTTTAGTGCTGCCTGGCTGTCTGAAAGTATATTCTTTGCCCTTCGAATGCCCCTATTTAGGCATTCCTGGGTACACTATAGCATATATTTCTGCCTGGAAGATTGTTGGGGTGTTACCAAGGGCTTTAGATAGCCTGCATTTAGGCCCTGCTTTTCCACACCAACCGCTTCGTCTATCTTGGATCCATCTGTGTACCAGATGTGTGACTCTTTCTCCAACCGCAAGACTTTGGCCCTGCTCACCTGACGGCTTTCAATCAGCACATCAAACGGGAAGTCAAAGTCATGCTTAATTGGAATTGAGTCAGTGGATTTGGTCATGAATTCAAAAGGCGTGCAGTTTCTACAACTTTCCTTGTGCTATTTTCTCTTCTGTTTTTGACCACCATACACATGATGCGTAGGTCACCATAGGTCTGACAAACGAACGGTAGAACCAATGTATCATTTTTGGCTTCAGACTTAAGTCTTACCAAACAGCCTACGGCATGTAGCCATAGGTTGCTTTAATAATTGTCCTTTCTAAGTGCGAGTTCTAGGTAAGTTTTTGGTCCAGAATGACTCCTAGATACTTAACTTCACTGAACTGTTACATTTAAGATACTGTTACATTTAACATAGGAGCTCTCAAATTTAGTTTTCTCCGTTTGGTAAATGGAACAATAACTGTTCTGCTATTTTGCAAACGGGCACCATTTAAATATTATATTTAAGGCAATTTGCACATGGCTTGAGATCATAACATCATGCCTGCCTCTCACAGTAACGACCAGTCATCAGCATAGCCCTGATCGTTGAAGCCATACTTATGGAGTAAATCGTCAACCACCGTTGACCACAGCTAGGGTGATAAGACTCTACCTTGTGGACAGTCCCTAACTGCAGTCACGCTGGCCAACTCGTTCCCCATATTTGTGGTAATTATTTTGCTTCTTAGCATGAATTGTATCCATTTGATTGTTGGAGACTGTATTTCCTTTTCTTCCGCAGCTCTTTGCATGGATTCATTATAATTGACTTATATTGAATCTTCATCAGATTGAGCTTAATTATAACGACAAGAGCATATTAAATAAAGTCTGAAAAAATGCCTGCTGTCGAGCTCTAATTGTGTGGAGTGCGCAGATATGATGTCATAAAGATGGCTGCCACTTCTATCTGCATTTGAATCACTCAGTATGTTTTTAACCTGTGTCAGGTGTCATATATAATCTTATTAAATGCTCAGCAAGAGCATTCGGAGTTTGCATTAGTATTATATAGATAGAAATGTTTTCACAATATTCCATTTTTTTTTTATACATTTTAATTTCCTTTTCATATAACAAAAGAAACAACAACTTTACAGTGAAATAATTTACTAGACATTTTTTTCAGCTTACTAAGAAATTGTCGTTTCAGACCACGGTTATATATATAAATATAACTGTTTATGTGATGTAAACACTGTTTTAAGACTTATGTCGTATATAGGTTTTATCTATATGAATAATATGAAATAAAAGTATATTCACATTTAAAACACAAAAGAAGATGTCACAACAACTTTTACTTGAAGAATTCTAGAAAGCCAGAATGCATTTTTATGTATTAATAGCATCAGGATCATCTTCCCGAACATCGACTGGTTGAAGAGAAACATCTTCCGTGAATTTTTGAAGTTTGCCTGCACAACCACAAGAAGAAATCCTGCAGCCTGTCTTGCATTGGCACGAGATCAGTTCAACAAAATCTTTCAATGATATTGCTTCTTTCTTTCTTGTTATTAGTAGTAATTGCTGATTTTGCATCTTCCAGTCACTTTGAACGGCTGGGAGGCAAGCTTTGGTTTAGCCATCAATATTCTTGATAGTTCTTTTCGAAAAGTGGTGAAAAAGCACTTATCTAGAAGGCGGAATCTTTAATATAGCTGCTTTCGAATGGTCTATGTTGTCAATGCCTATCATCATTCGTGGTCTTCTTGAAGTGTAGATTTCTATGACAGACTTC
Organism: Rutpela maculata; assembly: GCA_936432065.2. Classification (NCBI taxonomy): domain Eukaryota; kingdom Metazoa; phylum Arthropoda; class Insecta; order Coleoptera; family Cerambycidae; genus Rutpela; species Rutpela maculata. The sequence continues at coordinate 177,630,498 of OW386288.2, forward strand.
TCACTCTTCCGTATTTTTTCTCGCTAACGCCCGAAGTCATTAAAATGCTTGAAATGATCCTTAAATAGTGACCAAGTTGACTTCTTTGTACTACCAGAGAACGTACTAATAATATCGTATCCTGTCAAGACGTGGTAGGCCAGCAAGGTTTTTCTTATTTCAGCGTCAATTTCTGCAATATTATGTAGTGGAACAAATTTTGGTTTCTTTCGATAAATATGGACCACCAATAGCATTACATCAGTATCACGGCTGTTGACTGTCAATCACCCATATTCAGAAACCCTGCAATCTATTCCCTGAAGAACAAAGCGTGTATTAGTTTCTTTAATAAATGGTTTACGTTCCGGAGGGTATTGGTGCTGTTTCTTGGTCTACAAAACAGCCTGAGGTTAGGAGTTCTCGATTAGTGTCTAGCTTTGATGCTGTCAGACAATTGCTTTTGACAGAAATTTTGCTAGGCTGATTTTACTCTCAATGGAATGAGTAAATCTTCACTTTCTAGGGCGTTTAATAAGCTTATATACAAGGTGATTCTGGTTAGGAAGGGTGTTTTATTCATTTGGTCTGAAAATTCAAAGAGCAAAATCTTTGCAACGACTAGATGTAATCGAGTGAAATTTGCCAGTAAAATTCCCCAGCTGGAACTTGTCAGAATGGCCTACTTGTTTTTGAAGAATCCAGGGCCGGACTCGAAAAAATCTGCCCTCCTCGTTTTTGATAAAAAAGTACATTTTTCTTTCGTATTTCTTAAAACTATTACCGAATTCGGAAAGTACAGAAATAGCGTTTCAATTTTGCCGGCACACTTAAACCGTTTCGGCAAAAAAAAATCACAAATCACAAAAGCCATATTGATGACGTCATAATAGAATGGCGAAAATAGATAACTAACGATCTTATTGTTTTAAGTTGATGAAATGGATATCCTTATAGCGTATCAGGTGATGTCATAACCAGGGCCGGATTAAGGATCAGCGTGCCCCTAGGCTAATCATGTACTTACGCCCTCTTATTCATAATAAAAAAAAATGATAAGCGGGAGGGTTGTCCCGGTTTCAAAATTGATGAGGCGAGGGGAGGTTTTTATATTCAAAAGTACTATAAGATCACATAAACTTTAAATTTTCATTGCTAATTGTTTAAACTTTTATAAATAGATAAATTACGTATTTTTGAAAAAAAAATTTTGCCATTTTATTGGTTATAAAATATTATGATCAAAAGAAAAAAAAATTCTTAAACAATTTTTTTAATTGTCTATAATAATTTTTTTCCTTTTTTCAATATTTAATCAAATTATTAAGAATACCTGTTATTCTTAAAATTTATTATTTGCAATTCTCTACAAGCTGGAAAAATGAAAAATTTTTTTTTTTGTTAATTTATTTGTATATTTAATAAACAATTTGTTATTAACAATCGCCGAATGTGTTTATATTTTTTTTTAGATAGAAAAAAAATAATAAAAACAACCGTATACATAAACATGTCAAAAAAATATTAAATTTAAAATTCTATAAAAAATATTAAAAATTTTTTTTGGCATGTTTATATATACAGTTTTTTTCTATCTATAAAAAATATAAACACATTCGGCGATTGTTGATAACAAATTGTTCATTAAATAAACAAATAAATTAACAACAAAAAAAATTTTTCTTTTTACCAGCTTATAGAAAATTGCAAATAATAAATTTTAAGAATAAATCTTTTTCTTAATTATTTGTTTAAATATTGAAAAAATGAAAAAAAATATAGACAATTAGAAAAAATTTTTAAAAACAATTTTTTTTAAATCATAATATTTTATAACCAATAAAATGGCAAAAATTTTTTTTTTCAAAAAATACGTAATTTATCTATTTGTTTATAAAATTTGTTTACACAATTAGCAATGAAAATTTAAAGTTTATGTGATCTTATAGTACTTTTGAATATAAAAACAGTAATAATAATTAAAACTAATTAAAAAAAAATTTCAACCTCTCTTTTTAATTTTTTAGTTTTTTGTTAGATTAAATAATTAATAACTAATAGACTATAACAATTAAAAACATCTCAATGTCATAATCCCATAAAGTATAGTTGACACGAAGCGAAATAATTTTAGTGACTTTTGTTTAATAATTATCCGACTTGAAATATAAACGCAAATTGTAATAAAATTTGTTAATTGACAATAGGCTCATTTTATGAAAAATCGGTGAAAAAATTTTTTTACAACGGGATATTGTTCCTTTAAGTGTCTAAATAATACCACAATTTTAAAAATAATTTAAATAAATATTTTTACTTATTACGGTCGGTTTCAGAGCATGGTAACGTCTTAGTGTTCGCCGCGCGAAGCTCTATTTTCAACATTAAATTAAAATTATTAATAATAGAGATAGAGTTTCGGGTGTCAGGACTTTTTTATTGGAAATTTCTTCCTCTTTAAGAATCATTCTTTAAAATTTTTTAGATACTATTAGTTTTCGAGTTATTTACAAAAAACAAAACTCGTTATTTTTTCAATCTTCATTTGTTTATAACTTTTGCAATTGTTTATGTGCGGGTTTGAAAATTTTGAACATTTTTCTAGACGTCATTCCGAATCCAATGAGCTCTCACTCATATTTTTACGAGCTTTATCAAGAATTAACACGGTTTTGAACTTGTGAACTAGTGTATTAAACAAACAATTTTTTACGCTCATTATCCCAACAATATTTTCTGGCTGTTTTTTTCGCCAGCCCTTATGCATTATACGACGCTACAATACATTTTATTTTCAAAGGTTAATGTTAACTAGTAAATATCATCCGTCGGCCATCGGGAGATAAAATTAGTTAACACCGAAGCGCCCCCTCTGGGTTCGGCGCCCCTAGGCTATAGCCTATTTAGCCTTATGGATAATCCGGCCCTGGTCATAACGTATAAGGGAGATGGGGGTGGTAAAGTTGAAAAATCGATTTTCCGCGTTCAACTAGAAGGCTAATAATCTGAGAGAAAAATTTCAAAAAATGAGAAAGTTATGGTATTAAAAGAATCTATAAAATGCTACCTGATAGCTTTATTAGGTTAGGACTCGGGTTAGGAGTAAATTTAAAAAAAAAACGGAAATTTAATAAATCGACGAAGAGTATGTTTACTTTAATTTTAAATGTATTTTTATGAGATTGGGATTAGTACACCATTAGTTTCTCATCAGAATATAATAAGTACATCAAGAATATAACTCTGACAAGAATATGCTTTTACTTTTTCCCAGTCTATGATACCCTTTAGAAGGGTGATCATTATCAAAGCTCGGGAAGAAATTCATCAACGCATCATCGGTATGTGAACGGCATAATGTCTTCCCTACCTAAAATAAGTGTGAAAATTGGGAAGAGTTCAGTGCTCCATTTTCGGCGCTGATTTTCTCACCCCTTATCGTATATGTTTTATTTAGAATATAAATGTCATATAAATAGAGAAATATACATCACAACTGTACCCATGTGAAGAAATCTGGAGGTTGATAGACGTGGTCAAATTGTGTAAAAAGATGGTATAAATCAGTGTCAAGATGGTAATGGAAAGAACGTGTGAAAATAGATGTGATTTATCATATCTATATCACGGTTGTACGAGAGTACCTCAGATGTGGACTAACATGAGATTTAGATGCGCCTTATTGGTAAACATTATTCAGCCAGGCCATAACAGGCCATATTTAAATTCGGATACGAAGTTTCCACTTAAATTAAAGCACTAGAGATTTGAAATTTATTCTCCGGGTCACTTCTGTTTGCTCGGCTTCAGATTTTGTATCAATATTGACGGAGAATATTGCAGGTTTTGCTACATTTAAAAAATGTTAAATTCGACTCGCGCGAGTATTAAACGTTTAATATTTTTACAAGTTAGTCAATAGCCTCATAATAGTGTTAGGTTTGTATTTAGGAATTTGGCATTTATGGTATTTCTAAAGAGTATACAGTGTTTCCATTCCAAAATTACCCAAGTAGTGGACCAAATTGTTAGTAAGTTAATAACTTACTTTCTCGTTTTTTTTTTAAGTCTATTTGATCTGAATAGATTTGCATAAAAAATTATTATCGGCTTTCTATAATCATAAATGAAGTGTTCTACTACTTTTTGTGCTGGCTATAAGAACTTTGTTATGAAAAATTATATTGAAAATGAGAAAACTAAGAAAATTTCGGTTATTTTAGATTGAAAATATGCCATATAACACACATGCAAAAAAATTAACGGTTCAAATTAAAATCCTTCCACGAACGTTTAACTGTAAGATTAATTTTTCATTTGTACAGCCTGAAGAATTTTTGTTTGACAATAATTTAATTTTGTTTTGTTTTTTTTTTCATAATTTTTACAAGTCTCAAGTGGCCATATAAATCGCTGTCATTAAGATAAAAAATACAGTTGGTCCCATTTAAAAGATAATTGAATAAACTTTATTTCACAACAGGAATTTGTAATATTTTGTTTGCTTGAAGAAAACTGTTAATCAGAAATTCTGATAAACTTTCTTTTAAAAAATATATATATATTTTTATATTACTGATTACTGATCGCTGTCACTAACATACTGTCCAAATTTCAATAATGCTGGACTTATCTCTCTTAAGCTATCGTGTTTATAAAAATATGATGGACGAAGGGAGAGACAGACTGACCACAAAATATTTATTGTTCAAATTAGTAGGGCAGCTTATCATGAAAATGTGAACACACCGGACAAAACCACAAATTTTTTTCCAGGTACTAGTTAGGTACGTAGCTTTCAATTTTTGATAGGAGCCAACTCCTCCGTCAGCCATCTTGGATTTTATAGCGGCCATTTTGAAATATAGGTATATTATTAATATCTCGGCTTCTAAATCACTTGGACCACAAACTCGGTGTCTAAGTATACATTTTTGGGGTCAGGGAATACAACTACATAATTTCTATGTATTCACACTATATATTTATTCATTAATATATGTACCAGTTACAAACTATTCACCGATGAACTGTTTTGTCCGTTGTGTCCACATTTTCTAATATCTTTTTTATTTTGTTTCGGATTGAATTGTAATACAAGATGGATTACATTATCTGTCAGAAAACAACTTCAGAAAATCTAAAATGTCCACTCAATGCACATAGAATCGAGGACAAGACAACACCATACCGGTCTTTCTTGAACAATATCAATGAGTTTAGAAGCTTGGAGTCATTGCCAGTGAAACGAAATTGTGGAAGCGACTTGAGTGCGGATGAACTGGTTCAAAATCATGGTGCATGATACAAATCTTGTTACGTCAAGTTCAGCAATTTGAAGTTGGATAGAGCTAAAAAGTGGCGAAATACTTCAGGAGGCAGCACAACTGTGGAGAAACGATCCCGGCGTGAAGCAGGTGGCAAAATGGCGTGTTTGTTATGTCGTGGAAGTGATAGACTCCCATGCATTTCGAACATTAACAGCTAATACGAGCATACGAAAAACGGCAACAGAACTGCAAGAAACCCAGTTGTTGGCAGCTTTAGTAGGCGGTGTTCTCATTGCCCTTGACGCCAAATATCGTCTGCAATGTTATATAGTACTAAGAAATCAATTTCTTTGCGCACTAACTTAGCAGTCTTAGCTAACAAAAGGACATCATGTTCGTAATCACATGACATGGCCTGCTGCAGCACTTCCTACATGCGTTCTTCAAATATGAAAACTTTATATTTTCCATCACTTTGTTTTTGCGCTTGTGGAAAGTAAGCTAGCACTTTCTCCTTCAATCTGGTTCTCTTAATCTCCTTCTCAACACCAAGGATTTTTAATCGATTCTCATACAGTTCATGCAACTTTGAAAATTTGAAGTAGAAGGTCCCATCTTCCACACAGTTCTCTATATAAGTATAAAGCTCCACAAGTGCTGTAGCCTTTATCTGACTTTCCTTTGCAGATACTCCCAACAAATACTGCTCTTGTTTCCTTAGGTGAGACCGGTAGTGATTTCTCAATGCTGTATATTATTGCAGATGATATTTGGCGTTAAGGGCAATGAGATCACCACCTTCTAATGCTGCCAACAACTGGGTTTTTTGCAGTTCTGTTTCTATTTTTCGTATGCTCATATCAGCTGTTAATATTCGAAATTCATTCGAAGGAGTCCATCGCTTCCACGACACAACAAACACTCCATTTTGCCACTCGCTTCACGCCGGGATCGTTTCTCCACAGTTGTGTTGCCTCCTGAAGTATTACCCTGCTTCTTAGCTCTAACCAACTTCAAATTGCCGAACTTGACGTAACAAGATTTGTGCCATGCGCCACATGGTGTTGAACCAGTTCATCCGCACTCATGTCTCTTCCAAAATTTCGTTTCACTAGAAATGCTTCTAAATTCATTGATATTGTTCAAGAAAGACCGGTATGGTGTTGTCTTGTCTTCGATTCCATGTGCACCGAGTGGACATTTCAGATTTCCTGAAGTTGTTTTCTTACGCATCATGCACTTGTTCCAATCCATCTTGTATTACAATTCAATCTGAAACAAAATAAAAAAAACATATTAGAAAATGTGGACACACCGGACAAAAAAGTTCACCGGTGAATAGTTTGTAATTGGTACCTATATTAATGAATAAATATATAGTGTGACATTTAAAAATTGTGTATTCCCTGACCGCAAATATGTAAACTTAAACACTTAGGGGCGAGCGTAGAGGCGACTTCTCTTACGTAATCTATTCAACATGTTATATCCAAGGATATTGAATGTATGGTAAATGTAAGGTACATGGACCTTAAAATTTCAGCCACAAAAAAGTTATAGCAATGTAATGGCAACATAACTTGTAACATACTCATATGTGGCAAATATATAACATACATGTAAAAGACATATATTGTATTTCAAAATATTTACCTTAAAATATGTTCTGATGTTACATGTGTGCTATATAACATGCAATTTCCGTGGTATATGCACAAGGGGGTAGCAAATAACATACAGGGTGTCCCCAAATAGGTGGACCTAAATTTGAGTTTTTCGACAGTGACTATAAACAAATTTTGTTTCTTAAAGAAATACGATGTGTTAAGAAAATGTACTTTTTTATGCAGGGCTTTTTTATTAAAAATGAAAAATAAAGGTAGTTTACTCTTAGGCAAAATTCATATTTTTGGAATTTTTAAGCACCCTGCTCCTTCGTAAAAAAAATATATTTTTTTAACATAAATCGTATTTTTTTAAAAATGCGGAAATTTTTATAGTGACTTTTTGTCCAAAAATTAAAATTTTGGTCATTTGTTGTATAGCTAATCCCATCCGGGGACACCTTGTACTACTGTTACAATATGGCTTAAGTAAGGAAAAACTAGATGTAAAAAAAGGCCAATCTAAAATAAATAATTTTTATATTCATAAAATACATATATCATAATAATATATTAATCAAAGTCATACAAGAAGGATACGTTCATTTATATAATGAGTTAATCAAAAATAAACGAACTGCCAAATTAATAAAGGAACTAAATGCCAAATTGCACATTCTCTAAACTATATAGTTTGTTTATTACAAGCAAACTTTTGGTTAACAGAAAACATAGAAGATAAAATAGCTGAAGAAAAATAACATAAATAGAAAAAGTTAGCTGATTGGCAGCTATGTAATAAGGTAAAAAATAAAGAAAAGCCTGACAGTATACATGAATCATTTTCATTCCGCTATAAATTACGAAGAAATAAACATTAGCATGATTACTATAGAAACAAGAAAAGTGTATAAGTTTTTGGTAAAACAGAACAGCTTTATCTTACATTAAAATAAGTTTCAGGGAAAAAGGTAGACATTAAAAGCTTAATGAAGTTTGTTCCAAATGATGCTCGGACTTTTACAACATTTAAAAACTGTGGATTTTGACGTTGAAGGCTACAGTAACACTATTGATTTTGATATAGATGTAAACGAACAGTAGAAACGAAAATCGCAGGCATATTAATGAGAAGTACGACACTTTGCATATTCTAAGTGTCTATACACCTACATACACAAAATATACTATTTTTGACAGTCGAGTTATTATTATATTATCTATATATTAAACACAGGTAATTTTTAGTTTTATTACTTATTTACTCTAGTGACTGAATAAATGCTTTTTTGAACTATATATTTAACATCCGAATAAAGTTTGGTTTAATGTATGGTTATCCAAATTTAATTGTACCAAATATCAACTAAAATTCTGAACGAAAATAGTTAATGAGAAAACAAGAATTCTTCAATTATTCAAAAAGGAGCTAAAAATTTATTAGAAACAAGAAAAATTCAACAAACGTGACAATAATACTCAGACAATGACGAAAACAAATTTCCTATATAAAAAAAAATTTTACTTACAGACAAACCTGTCAGCATGAATTTGCAAGCAGACTAATACTTAAAACTTAATTATCTTAAAACTAGTTTTTGGCGCCTGGTTTCCTTTTTTCATACATATCTCAATAAATTATGGTACAATATAACTGCTCCAGCTTCTTGTTTTCTCTCTGTAGCCTTTGCTTTGACAGTCTGAACCACTCACTAGCGATGTTCTCAAATTCTTTTTCACAATGTGGGAACGTTTCGTTAACAGCAGCTAGAACAATAGTTTATGACAAAATTTTATAACTTTTTTGTGTATTATTTACTTAAAAGCAATTTCTAACTTTTTTAGAAATTCTTTGTCTTTACCTATAGGTACCAACAATATGTTACATCGTTGCCCAAGGACTTTGTTTTCATTTATTACTTATATAAATGTGTAGTTTTAATGATTGTGATTATACAATTTAAGCTACAATAAGGCACCTATAATTTTTCTGTGGCTTGAACTTAGTTAAATTTCATTAAATTTCAATTTCAAGATTGGGAAATATGTCAATAAAACTCCAACAAATAAGTAAGTACCTAATAAGCGACTTAACACTGCACCGAGGTGCTAATGATTTACACTTTTACGTATTTACCTACAATAGTTTTGATGAACTTGATTCCACACAAAAACAAAGACGATATTTTTAACATGTTAAAAACGCACGCTAGAAGTCACGTTGCACCTCCTTCAGGGTCACTTGTGTTAGGTTAGAATATTACGATTAGGTTATTTTGTTAGGTATAGTTAGGGATATTTGAATTAATTTCGTATCCTTCTCTAGCACGAACTATGTAATACAGAGTGCGAAAGAGATGTCCTATAATAATTTTATAACCAGATTTACCGGGAAATTTAAAACATCACAATATTAAAATGTTATCCAACTGTATGAAGATACGGGATTATTAAACTAGTTTTTGATCGGCGAGTTTTATTTTTTGTTATTAGATACATAAAAAAAATAAAACGGCCGGTAATCACTATTTTAATAAATTTATAGAGTATTTAAACGAATAAATCATCAAGTATTATATAAGGCACAATTACATTTTCATTACCACTTAATGGCAACTCAAGACATTTTTGTTTAATATCACAAGCGTTGATTGGTAAAAGAGCTTCTTATTTTCATTGGGCATGCTATTATTATGTTGATTAAACTACACTGGTCACTGATGTTATAACCTAACTATAGCAGCTACTACACCAAAACAATATACATAATATATATACTTAATCAAACTTTTTTGACATTCCATATGTAAGCTAGCTTGTTTCACGTTTGTAGTTTACCAAATTACATGATTAAATATATATGTGTAATGTAATTGTAGAAAAACTTAAAATGTCCATGATGATCACAAAATATATAAATGTTATATCTGGTGTAAACATATAAGATGGGTTGATGTGTAATATGTAGCAATTATCTAAATATCACATATTTTAATATTATTATTTAACACACAAGTAATATAACTTTAAACGTATATACTGATTACAGAAATACATAAATGTTATATAGCTGATAAATACACATAATACTTGTTATTGTAATGTAGCAGTTACGTAAAAATCACATATTTTAATGTTATTATTTAACAAACAGGCAATATAACTTAAAATCTACATGATGATAACAGACATACATAAATATTATATGGCATGTAAATATACAAAATACTTGTTATTGTAATGCAGCAGTTATGTAAAAATCACATATTATAATGTTTGTATTTAACAAACAGGCATGTTTGTTAATAACTTAAATGTATATAGCATTTGAAGATGGTTTATATAATAGAGATATATTTGGTAATATGGTGTGTGTTACCTTGACAATCTCTCTTTGGTAAGTAACAGCCATATGTGTGTTCACTGGGAATATACCTATATTTCTAAATGGCCGCTATAAAATCCGAAATGGCCGACGGAGGAGTTGGTTCCTATCAAAAATTGAAAGCTACGTACCTAACTAGTACCTGGAAAAAATTTGGTGGTTTTGTCCGGTGTGTTCACATTAACGCGAAATTCAACGTTAAGCTGCCCAACTAAATAGGCTTGGAATGCCACGGAACATTCAGATTATAAGTTTAAGCAAAAAAAAATTCTGCTTGTCGTTTTGTCTGCAACTTTTTTTGTGCGCACGATTACACTGGAATCGTTTAAGATGTTGACTTGAACTTTGGTAAATGGGTAAATCAAGCAAGTAAGAGTCTATAAATTTAGTAATTAGTATGTATAAGAGAAGTCAAGGTCTCAAAAAAATTTTTGATACTAGCCCCCCTTTACCACCCCACCCCATTATTGAAGAAGATGAAAAAAGTAAAATTGTGATTTAGTGTGGGTACAAGAATCAAGAGCCACCCCCACTGCCACTTGATCCCACTAATTCTGTCCTATAGCCCGTAGCCACTTTTAAACTACACAAAAATTTCCATGCACATTTCATTTGTGCAACCTCAAATTAAACATTTTTAACATTGAAACTGACAAAAATTCCGATTCCGTTGCTCACTTGATGAAAACTTCATTAAGCAATTTCTGGCCTGTAATATACAAATTCGCACTAGCAGCTGTACATAGTGAGTAATTTCAATTGCTGCTCAGTATCCCGTTTATTTCAGTGAGTGAACCCCTGAAGTTTGGAAACCACTGAAACACGTAATAAAATGTCACATCAACGCAGAGCTTGAAATTTGCTGAACTATAAATTGTATTAATATGTCAAAACATAACACGAAGCTGAAGTGACATTTATATGTGTGGATACGGCTTTAATACTCGCTGCTGGGAATCTGCAAAATGGCGGGTGTCGGTAATTGTCTTTGAGGTCAGGTAAATGTAAGTAATTAAAGTGAATCACGTATTACTGATTTGAGCTCCGAAATAGGGATAGGGAAGTTAATTGAGACGTGTCAGATTGTTAAAAGAAAATTGATGTTTACCAGAATTTGAGACGGCTTTGATTAAGTTGGGGAAGGAAAAACAGACGAAACAATTTAAGCGTGCGTTTGGTAAAGCCGATTATCTAAAATATACGCGTCGCAACCCTTTCCGAGAGAGACACTTTGAAATATTATTAAATAGTGATTTAAGTCCTTAATATCATATCTGATTTTGGCAGCATTTCTGATAGGCCAAAAATTTACATTAAGCATTCACGTGCTATGTTATATTGTTTTTCTTTGCTGATAAAATGTAAGCAGAAGATTTCTCCCTTCTAAATCACAAAATTTCTTCCCGCATTCAATACCATATTATTATTTTTTTACAAATGGTTATCAACAAAAAAAAGGTCACTATAGTCCACGCAAATTAGATATTTTAGAAGAAATAATTTATAAAGTTATAATATTTGAGATGCGTACTCTAGATAGAGTTAGAAATAGATACCCGAAAAGTTCCCCCCACAATTTAGGGGTGGAACGTTCCTTTTTTTGTGAAAAACCACCCTTATTATTAATTAATCTTTTTATTTATTGAAAATATCATGCAGAGAAAGTTCGAATAGGATTGATTTTTATCTGTGCGCTCCAAACTACCCCTCTGTTCTGACGCTGTTGGCACGAAATAGGTGAGGATAAGCTACAAGTTTATAGAACACTTTTTATACAGAATTTAACGACAAATTTTTTATTTCCTATGCTTTTTTCTCTTCCGATGAACGGTTTACAAGATAATAGTGAAAAACTAGCTTTAAGTCCCCGTTGGGGATGGTTTCTTGCAAAAAAAGAGGAACGTTCCACCCGTAAATTGAGGTGGAAATTTTCCGGTATCTATTTCTAGCGCTATTTAGAGTACGAATCCCAAATATTTTTACTTCATAAATTATTTTTTCTATTCAGTGTTTTTTAATCTAATTGCGTGTACTACTAATAATTATGAAATGATATATCAATTATTTGATCTTTTTTAGTGGCTTTCTTTTGACACAAAAAAAATATTTATAAAGTTATTTACACAAAACTTCCCTCTATGCTTGGCATTATTTATTTACGCATTATTTTTTCTGTTGGATGACAACCCTGTATATTTTTTTATTAAAATTATATCAGATTTCTTTCTTGCAATAGCGACAACTATAATTCAAATATCATTTTCCTCTATCGTTTCTTATTTATTAAAGTGACCACTCTGTATATTTCTCACTAAAATTACGTCAGGTTTTCGCTTTGATAATTATGCGAACTACCCTCTATATTTTTCATATTTTTCTTCCCGTATTCATTTTTTCATAATTTCTTTTTTAGAGTGACCGCCCTCCCTGTATATTCTTGTCCTATTTTTCTTTTTTGGTAGTTGTGTTAACTACATGCGAAATATCATTACCCTCCGTAATATTTTTTTATTACTTGTAATGATGACCACCATGTGTATTTTTCATATTATTCTTCCTTGACAATTATGTCTGGATGCGAGATATCGTCCTCCGTCACATTTTTTCCATTATTTTTTTACTGTGACCACCCTGTATATTTTTAAAAATTTTATATTTCTCCCTGACACTTGTGTTAACTACATGCCAAATATTACTGCCCTCCGTCAATTTTTTTTTTAATTTCTTTTAAGTGTCAACCCAGTATACTTTTCACCGAAAATATATCCCAATTCTTCGTTGGCAGTAGTGTCAACTCTCTACCACATATGATTCTTCTCAGTTAAATGGTTTTGAAGATATGACGCCAACAGATAGACAGACTCCAAACCGACAGACTGATGGAATTAGAAGACATTAATTTACTACTCAGCAGAGTAATAGTCTAATATACGTATTAAGGTCGACCTTCACCGATCAGGTAACCGAATGAAATTTATTTTTTATGAAAAAAAATAAGCTAACCAAAGTAACGGTGATGGGTTGCTTAACGAAATATGTTCAAGGCTTTTTTTTTGTTTTTTTATTTTTTTTTAATTTTATTTATACTTATCGTTTCGCAATAAAATTATCTTTATTTTGATATATAATTTATTTGGTTACCAGTAGTACCAATCAGTGAAGGTCCCACTTTCGATTCACCTATTTAAACCTAGCAACCGTACAGCCTTGAACGGACAAATGTAAGCATGTTTACATATTCTATAGGTTTCTTACTTACGATTGGTGTTAAATTTTTTTGGTTAGAAGATCGGTGAACGTATGGAAAAAAAATTAATTATTAAATTTTCAATTAAATATAGCCTTGAACATATTTCGTTAAGCAACCCATCACTGTTACTTTTGTTAGCATATTTTTTTTCATAAAAAAATAGATTTTATTCGGTTGCCTGATCGGTGAAGGTCGACCTTAGTACGGACCTTGTACTATAAGTATATCCGTTTATAAAAGTTATAGGATCTTACCTATATTTTATTGAAACGTGATAAAAAAACAATATCGTGTATGGTCACGTGATACAAAATAAATATATGTTTTTTTAAATGGAACACCGCATAGTGCATTTTCGAGAAGCCCTCTTTCTCCTGATTTCAAATATGTAACATTGCATAGGTCTATCTTAAATATTTTTTGACATATTTGACGTTCAAAATGCAAGTAAGCTGCTTTATTGCAAGATGATTGTGCCATGCGTGTCAAAACACAAGTGAAACAAATTATAGGAGGAATATATAGTGAGGTTGCAAAGGTCGAAATATTTTCCCTTTATGTGAAAAATAATAAAAATAAGTGTGCCGCAAGAAGAGAATACATGACGTTGTATCCGAATCGAGCTATTCTTAGTGTAAACACGTTTTTGAATGTTTAGCGTCATGTCATAGTTTTTCAAGAAAACGACGTAACGTTACAGCAAACGAGGAAGAAGATCTAGAAATACTGTTATATTTTGAAGGTAAAAAAATTATTTATTATAAAAATAGATCGATACCTTATTTCAATATTTATTTTAGAAAATTTTACCCTCTATGTTTTTCATATTTTTCTTCCCGTCTTCATTTTTCATAATTTCTTTTTAAGAGTGCCCCCTCCCCCCCCCCCCCCCTTGACAATTATGTCTGGATGCGAGATATCGTCCTCCGCCACATTTTTTTCCATTATTTTTTTACTGTGACCACCCTGTATATTTTTATAAAATTTATATTTTGACAGTTTGACAGTTGTGTTAACTGCATGCCCAATATTACTGCCTATTTTAAAAAAAAAAAATTTAAGTGTAATTTATATACTTTTCACCGAAAATATATCCCAATTCTTCGTTGGCAGTAGTGTCAACTATTTACCACATATGATTCTTCTCAGTTAAATGGCTTTGAAGATATGACGCCAACAAATAGACAGATGCCAAACCGACAGACTGATGAAATTAAAAGACATTAATTTACTACTCAGCAGAGTAAGTATATTCGTTTATGCCCAGTGATGAGTTGATTTTGAGGAGAAATGGAATAGTTGCGTTCAATTTCATGAGTAAAGAAGTGCTTTCCGTCCATACTGTGATGATAATTTCTGGGGTTGACACTTTTAACCTTTCTCTTTCATTGCGCATTCATTCGTTGTTTATTTTATCGATTCCAGGTACATTGTTTCTTCCAACCTGCAATTCTCTAATAATGTCATTAATAAACAAGATAAAGAGAAGTGGATCAATGATTGACCCTTGGGGCACGCCATGAGACATGAGATTTTTCTATCTTTGTAAATACAAAGAGCAAATATTTGAATTCCAAAAGAAACTTCAAACTTCAACTTTCAAATATTCAAATATTTTATTGAAAACTTCAAAATTTCGAAACTTTCAAATGGAAAGTTATCAATACTAATTTTTGTTAAATGGAGAGGCTATAATTCACAAATGTAATATTATTTCAGGTTATGTGGAATTCATTCGCAAAACAACTTCAAGAAATGTGCTTCATCAAATATCAGCTCAAATTTAATCCTTTCTCAGACGTTGAGTTCGCTGCAGCAAGAGCTGCGCGTAATGCGAAATGCCGGCAATTGCAAAGAGATTCCACAAAAAGAAAAAGTAATGCTGCTGCTGAGTACATTAAAATTTTAAAAATAGGAGATGAAAATTAATCTGCTGGCTTGCAGCGAAAGTTTTTTCACGTAATATCACACGAACTCGCGTGAAGGGACAATGGCTAAAGTGGAACATTTTCGTAAAGAAAAGCGAGAGTTCACAGCAGCAGAATTGAATATAATACTAAAACAACTCAAGGTGAATCAAGAAAACTAGCTGATAGTAAGTGGTTGGTAAGCAACACAAAAAATCTTGATGAACGACTATTTGAAAAATTTATGGAAAAACGTGGAGATCTAACAGTAGATATATTGTTTGTGACCCCTAATCCAAACTGGAATGGTGCTTGTAATTTTACAAAAGTATTAAACAGTATCGTGTAATTCAGAGTCCGTCTCTGGAATGTCATCCGAGATACGGACTCTGGTTATAATATACCTGTTTGATTCAACCAAATAAGCATTTAGTCGACAAATCGATCGTTGCAGAAGTGTTCAATGTTTTGGTGTTTCTAAAAACTATTTCAGTCACCATCTTTATATAAAAACTATCAGATATATGGAATAGAATATCCATTATTGTGTCCATTTTTCACTCAATGTTATTGTTTTCAATTTAAAAAAACAGACATCTAAATTATATTTCCGTTATATTGTGCTGCAAACGTTGTTTTGCACCAGGACGTCGTGAGGAAACAAATGAATTAAACCAATAAATTTGTCGACACAAAAAGTGATAAGAAAACAAATATAAACGGTAAATTGGTTTAGACCCTTTTTCGTGCACCTGGGATCTTTCGAGGATCTATATAAATAATACGTTTCTCTATTATGTTTATGCGTTTATCTTGAAAAAGGATGGTAAATGCTTCCCATTAATTTTATAGTAGTCCAAATAAACCAGTAGTAAATTCGTATTCGCATTCGTATCTGCGTCAAATGCATAAAACCGTTTAAGCAGGATAAAAAAACTATTAAATAGAATACGTCTAGTTTGTTATGTATATTCGTCTACTTATCTAGGGCATTCAGGATATTATCGCATAAAAATTTAAGAAACGAGTCGTATCATTATATGCTTTTTCTATATATGCTTAATTAAAATGTGTTTAAAATGTATTTTAACCGCCTTCCATGTCACCTCAGTGACCTTCTTAAGTCTAGAAGATCTAGATTTGTCTGAGTAAAAGAGACGGGGCCCTACAGCTTATGGTGGAATCCGAACCACTTCTTGGGGAAAATTTCCTATGAAAAATTTTTTCGCTGTGTGGGGCTCGAACCCACTTCGCTAGATGCGCTAAAACACTGGGCTACCGAACCCACTTATTAGTTATTACTGAATTAGCTTAAGTGACTTCTTTCAAATCTTCATCAAATTGCAAAGTATGAGTCGTTAGTATTCCCATAATGTTTTCATGAAGCTATCAAATTTTTTTACCAGATAATTTGGCGAAGTTGCAAATGATAAAAATTTAATTTTGTGATTTGATTTGATTTACCAGCGTGCGGCAGGAATTGCTACTACTCCCGTTACGTTCACTCTGGGTTGGATTAGGGTCATCCTTGTTGCCACCAGCGAGAGCCACATGACGCATGGTACAGGAATGTTGGATGGAAAATGTAGGCATTTGTGAGATGCGTTCCCGCATTGTGTCGTGAAGAAGCGTTTAAGCTCTTTTTTTTAGGATTTTTAATCCTCTCTTGCTTGTATATACAGTGTGTCCCAGGATAGATGTAACAAGAGGTGTAATGGACCAAAAATTTTGGAATTTTGGAATGATATTTGGGGATTGAGTCCTGCTTGTTGTAAAACTAAAGTATACCAAAAATGACTTGATGTAGTGTTTAACAGGGTGTTTTATAAGCAAAGTTGTAAAAATCACCACTAATAAAGTACCTTTATTTTTCAAAATATGAAAAAATTCCACTAAGAAAAGTTATTTAGAATGCAATTTTATACCTCTTATACCAAATTTCAGGAATATAAAAATATTTTTTTGAAACTTCACATTTTTTCAATAAATTAGTAGGTATTTTATTTTGAACTAGAGATGGGCACGTGACGTGAATTTCACCGTGTCACGCCGTGTCACGGCGTGTCACGGCGTGAGCGTGTACATTTAAGGTACCAAATCACGGAAGATTTCGTGAGTGTGCGTGAGTCAAAAGATCCCGTGCGTGAGCGTGCGTGAGATAATATTCACGCCGTGACACGACGCCCCATCTCTGCTTTGAAACTTCAACCTGTCGTGTCGTGACAAGAATAAGAAGCGAAGCGATAGACGGAAGACGGAACACGAGCGCGAGAAGGGAGAGAAAAAGACAGGAGACAGGATGAATGACGCAACATTCAAATCAAACTGCGTAATTGCAATCTCTCTCTACTGCATTCGCCAGTCGCCTAGCCCTCCTGGCCTGGTTTGGTCACTCTGGTCCAGAGATGGGCACGTGACGTGAATTTCACCGTGTCACGCCGTGACACGCCGTGACACGGTGTACATTTAAGGTACCAAATCACGGAAGATTTCGTGAGTGTGCGTGAGTCAAAAGATCCCGTGCGTGAGCGTGCGTGAGTTTGCCTTAACATATATCAGTCGTGCGTGAGTGTGCGTGAGCTAAAGGTTTAAAGTCGTGAGCGTGCGTGAGCGTGAGTCAAAATCGACTCACGCGCCCATCTCTATTTTGAACCATTCAATTAAAACTGCATAGAAATTATTTTTTGTGAATTAATATTTAAAGTTATGTAGAAGCTAAAAGTAGGCTATGAGAAAAGCAGTGGATACACATTTATCATTTATTATTGACATATCTGTCAAACGTAGTCAATATTATCCTTAATTTCTGTTTCAAATTAACGAACCAAGCATAAAAAATTAAGTGAAAATGGTACTCACAGTGCGTGAAAAAATTTATATTGTGCAATGCTACGAAATTGGTGGTGAAAACTCGCTAAGAGAAGTGGTAAGCCAATTTAATTTGAAATTTCTAAACACTGCTTTGTCACGTACTCAGGCTATGAGAATAATTAAAAAGTTTCTGGCTACTGGTAGTGTTCTTAACATGAAAAAAAAATAAAAGCGTGCGATGAAGACAATGTTGGGGCTATTATAGCTCATGCCTCTGTTATAGGAAATCCTAGGATGCCACTAAGAGAGAGATCAGCTCTTAGTAATATTAGCAAGTCTGAACTCCAAAGAATTTACAAGGCAAAGAAAATTAGGGCATATAAAGCAAATTATAAACATACGCTTGAAGAGGGAGATGACGGCCGTAGGTTGGATTTTTGTTTGACCATTGGAGAAAAAATCATGGAAGAGAGATTTTTTCATCATTTCATAATTTTCTCAGATGAATCCACATTCACAACCAATGGTGTTGTTTCATCTCAGAATTGTCGGTTTTGGGCTTCTGAAAATCCAAATTTTAGAATTCATTGTAGAAGACAATATTATAAAAAAGTGAATGTGTGGTGTGCCGTTTCTTATCACGTTGGAGTTATTGGACCTTATTTCATTGAGGGAAGGTTAAACCAGCACACTTATTTACAGCTTCTTGAAAGATTTTCTGAAGAACATTTAAATATTTTAAGAGATATGCCTTTAGTTCATTTTCAACATGACGGCCACTTCACAAAAATGGTTAATCGGTGGTTGAATTTAAATTTTGGAGAAAATTGGATTGCCAGGAATGGACCGATCAAGTGGCCGGCGAGATCCCCAGACCTATCAATATTGGATTTCTTTTTTGGGGGTCGCCTCAAGCAGTTGGTTTACGCTGAACCACTTCCTAACGATGTAGCAGTATTGAAGCAGAGAATTACAAATGCCGTAAACTCCATACCGTTAGATCATATTCGAAACAGTTTTAAGGACTTCAGGCGAAGGATCGAAATGTGTGTGGATGTGGGTGGTAGCTACGACGAATAATAAAAAAATTGTAAACATTGTTTTGTATTGGTCAATAATTAATTTGTTTGTGAATCTGTTATGTTTTTGACATTTATTACTTGTTATAATTTTTAAACTTCATTAATCTTCTATTAGTAATTGTTTCTTTTTTTACAATTAGTTCGATTAACATTATACCTTCTTACATCTCGTATATTCAATTTTTTATTTACCAATAGCCTACTTTTTGAGATGATTAACATTTGCTCCTACACAACTTTAAATATCAATTCAACTCTTAATTCGCAAAAAATGGGAAGTTTCAAAAAATAGTTTTATATTCCTGAAACTTGGTATAGAGATATAAAATTGCATTCTAAATAACTTTTCTTAGTGGAATTTTTTCATATTTTGAAAAATAAAGACTTTATTAGTGGTGATTTTTACAACTTTGCTTATAAAACACCCTGTAGAACACCAAATCAAGTCATTTTTGGTATACTTTAGCTTTACAACAAGCAGGACTCAATCCCCAAATACCATTCCAAAATTTTTGGTCCATTCCTCTTGTTACATCTATCCTGGGACACGCTGTATAAACACGAATCTATAAATTTCTGTATAATAACAAAGATAGCTTTCAAATTAACCTGATGCCAGCTCCATATAATACTATATTGTTTCTGACGGAATAAAACCTTATATTATGCTTGCATTAAGGTACTTGTAAACTAAAATGAACTTTTACAATTTTAAATATAATTTGGTAAACTAATAAATAAAATGATTTTACATTTGAATTTTCAATAAAAATAAAATCGTCCGTTTAGTTTCGGAGCAACCGATTCGGAAAATTTGACTTTCATAGACAAAGATGCCTTATTTGACATAGCTCGGCTTAAGTTAATTTTCGCTCTTAATACCACAATTTTTTAGAAATATGCTTCAAAAACTAACATAACATTAAATAGTACAAATAGTTTCTTATTAACCCTGGAAAAATCGTCCTTCTAGCATAAAAGTTATTAGAACATTAATCAATTTTAAATCCTGTAAATAAAACAGCTGTTGAAATTGATTGACAACGATTCATATTTCGACGATGAATGAATATTTAAATTTTTAAAAACTACAGAATTAAAGGTTAGTATAAATGCTCTTTACATTTGTTGTCTATAAATTTTTCGAAAAAAAAAAAACGATAATGATCGAGATACTTGAGTAAATGAAGAAAATTTCACGTTTTCATAGAAAATGCATGTAAATCTTAAAAAAATAATTTTGTTAGAAACCTTTATTTTGAAGGGCCGAGATTAATGAATAAGCACCTAGGTAATACATGATATTAAGTGGATATCGTATATGAGATCGATTTCAGTTAGGCTTAAAATGTCATGAAACGTCGAGATTTTAAGTCTGAGCGAAAAAAAAAATTTCTGTCTGTCGGTCTGTCTGTAACTTTTTTTTGTACTCACGTTTACTCTGGAACCGTTTAAGATATTGACTTGAAATTTGGTACACATATGTACTTTAACGAGATCTGGAACGAGATTATATTTTTATCTCATTCCGTCGAAGGGTTGGGGGGTAAACTGGGGTAAATTGAGGTACATTTGGGGTAAATGGGTAAATCAAGCAGGTAAGAGTCCATAAAATTAGTATTTAGTATGTACAAGAGAAGCTAAGGTCCCAAAAAAATTTTTGGCATTAGCCACCCCCATTACCACCCCCACCCCCTTATTAAAGGGGATGAAAAAAATTGTGATTTAGTGTATGTAGAAGAACCAGAAACCTCAAAATATTTTTTTACTACATCCACCCCCACTATCACCCCCTATCACCACCCCCACCCCACTACCGATGTGGGGTATCGTTTCATGGGTTTTTGGGTACAGGATTTCAAATATTATATTATTAAAGTTCCATAAACAATTATTTCCACATACAAAGTTTTTTCGTTGTGAGTGACTTGGATAGAGAATCTGGATGTGGAAGTAGTGATTCCTTGGGCAGCGGTTTTTTATTTCGAGCTAGCTCTTACCATTAAGGAGATATCTGCGAGGAATAGTAAAAAACAGCTCGCATTTCGGAGCCGAAAAAATTGCGATCTTGACACGTTCATATTTTTCGAAAAACACCGGCGGCCGTACGATGTCGCGATGTAAAGAGGAAGACTTCCAGTTAAACCTGATCGTAAATTGCACATCAAAAGTGGAAAATTCGGCTCGGCACGAACGAATCGAAAGTGGCATTTTTTGACGTTTAATGATTTCGAAGGCAGTTGAAGCGACGATTTTGATAAATCATTCTCGATCTGCATACACTATTTGGTAACTTATTGAAAGTCGGCATCGAGAAAATTACTCGACGAAATATAGCCAGATTAAATTTAGCAGATTAGTATATGACAGTTGACAATCGTATTTAATACAGTGTTGCCAAATCCTTCTACTCTATTTCTCTCGCGCTTTAATTTATTAAATCCACAGTTAGATTCATTCTTATCAGTATACAAGTATCTTAAATTGTATAATCACCTTCCGAGTTAGCAAAATCTAACAATTTTTATTATATAATGAAAAATACCCAATCTTTTCCTTTATGAGCTAGAACTTTCTCTATTAGATATTATTTTAACATTAAAAATAGAGCATAATTTCATATCTGTAAATTATTATTTGTTAATATTCTACTTATATTTCTATTTGTTTTTAACTGGTTTATACAATGTTCTTTCGTGTTGAGTGTAATAAATTATTGCAATCTCATTTAATTCGGAGAAAAGTACTTGGCACAACTCATGGTAGTACGAAGAATTGTTATTTTACAGTATGAAATGTCAGAGTTTAATCTAAATCTACAAAAAACTTTCAACTTTGTTTTAATTTCAATTTCAATTTCAATTGAAAATCAGTTAACATCACCTTTTAAATTAGAAGCGAATTTCTCTCTGACATTTCAGTATAAAACTACTTTTAAAGTGTAAAAATTCAACAGAAAACTAGAATTAGCGGGTGACATTTCCAACTCAATTTCAAAGAATGCTAAACCTATTAATAGCAGAAAATTAATTGCAAGTAATTTATAATGACGCGAATAGTCGTCTGGGGTTTCCATGAAAAACTTTAAAGGATATTATGCCTACAGGGGTGATTAATTGATGGAAATCTAATCGAAATGGATAGAATTAATCTTGTTCAATTTAAAACTAATAAAGTTTTAAGGGACAATATTTTTGTTAGTCGCCTCGTTAACGATATTTTAATTAAGTTTTATGCGACGGATTAATGTAATTTAAGCAAGATTAAAAACTTTCAAATGCATATATTATGAATAGGGATTGCATTACCGGTTAACCGGTTAACCGGTAAACAGGACAAAAAACACATGACGATAATTACCGGTTATTTTAATTTTTTACCGGTTATTTCGGTAAATTCTGACCTTACGATGTGTCACGTATTCAACGTTTCTATTTATGTCAGTGACTAGTATTCACTAAATATAGAGTGACTGTCCCAACACTGAGCACATTTAACAATAAATAAGTAATATTATAGGAAGGGCATTTTCAGTTGGTGGTATTCTATGTACAAATATCAGACGACTAACAGATACAGCTTTGAAAAACTAGCCCTTTTAATAGGCTATTTTTAAAAAATATTGTATTTTTAGATTAGGTATTCAGTAAATGCCCTATTTGAGTTTATGTTTGTAATTTTTGTTATTTACAGAATAATTATTTATTTAAATTTATTTCATTTATATTTTTTCCTTTTGATAAAAAAACCTTTTGTTTGTTCATTATAATAATAATAATAATAACACATTTATTTTACTCAAAGTAAAAATGGTACAAACTGAACTGTAGAGCTCTTCTTCAATTTGTCCAAATACAAATAACCTAAATCTAAGATTATAAAAAAATATTAATACATATAAATCTAAAATTTCAAGAAAAAAATAATTATTATTTTATTTGTTAATATTCAGTAATGAATTGTAATAATCTAACAAATGTTATATTTTATAATAATAATAACAATAATAACAACAGCAGCACTCAGACATGCGAGCAGACAAGGGGAACGGGCAGACCCCACGAAGCGAAGCAAAAAGGTTAAAAGTAAACAAAATTATATCGGAAAAAGAAAAAGAAATATACGCACATCCACAACGCAGCATCAAGTCTCCTGCTTCTGATCAGCCAAAATGTAATTTTTGACAACTTTAATAAAAAAAAATTTGATTTATATTGTTTATATTCATTTGGAAGTTCATTCCAAAGATGAGATGCAAAATACGTAAATGATCTTTGAAAAATCGCAGTTTCATGCTGAGGCACCAAAAAATTTTGTATGTATCTTGTATTATGCAAGTGATCTCGTGAAATTAACTTATTTCTTAAGTACTGAGGTTCGTCATTATGAATTATTCGCCAAATAAGTGTGAGCATGTGTAAACGTCTGCGGTTTTCCATGTTTAATATGCTATGTTTATTTAGATGTGGTTATATATGTTGTCTAGATGGGATACTATAAATATAACGCATTCATGAATTTTGAAGTTTTTGAATTTTCTTTTTTGCTGTCGCCGATAATAACTTTCCATATACAACATCACCATAATCAACTAAAGATAATACGAGTGAATCACAAAATTTTGATTTACACTCTCTAGATATGTCTTTCGCAAAACTGTATAATTTTTTCAATCGACTGTAAGCGAATTTCAATTTGGAAAAATATATTTCACAAAGCCTAATTATATTAATTATACGTATATAAAAATGTTTTTTGTTAAATTTAGATAATTTTGTACATGGAAAAAGACAATTGCCATTTTCGCCACCCTAATCATTCATTCTAAAAATTACCGGTAAATACCGGTTAACCGGTTATTTACATTTTTATTTACCGATTTACCGGTTATTAAAATTTACGGTAAATTGCAATCCCTAATTATGAAAGTAACGATGATAAACTTATAATAGCCAAAACATATAGCTTCTACCTTCAGCCGTGTCGTATTTCTTTCAAAGTTTGGGGATAAACTTTACCTGCACATGCTTAGATACTTATAGTCCACGCAAATTACATATTTTAGAAGAAATAATTTATGAAGTAATAATATTTGAGATGCGTACTCTAGATAGGGTTGGAAATAGATACCCGAGAAGTCCCCCCACCATTTAGGAGTAGAACATCCCTTTTTTTGCAAAAAAACACCTCTAACGGGGACTTAAAGCTAGTTTTTCACTTTTATCTTGTAAACCGTTCGCCGGAAGAGAAAAAAGTATAGGAAATAAAAAAATTGTCTTTAAATTCAGCATGAAAAATGTCCTGTTAACCCTGTAGCTTATCCTACCTATTTCGCGCTAACAGCCTTCGAACAAAGGGGTAGTTTTTTATTCAGCTTTTTAAAATTTCCGAGGACTGCAAGTCACGAAAACTGTACGCATTATTTTTTATTTTTATTTTTTTTATTTTTTTTGGCCATACTACTCGATGAATCAAAATACCGCCATCAACAATGAACTGGCAATCAGAAAAATCTATTGGTCTCTCTCGTACAGCATTGAAAATATCATACAGAGACGAATTCTTGATTTTTCACATTAACCCTTGCTCATCCAAGAGAGGAAGAAGACTTGAAGTAAGCTCAAAGTTGAAACATGACTCCAAAAATTATAAAAACCGCTGCCCAAGGAATCACTACTTCCACATCCCGATTTTCTATCCAAGTCACTCACAATGAAAAAAATTTGTATGTGGAAATAATTGTTTTAATAATATAATAGTGGGGTGGGGGGTGGTGATAGGGGGATGGTAGTGGGGGTGGATTAAGTAAAAATATATTTTGAGGTTTCTGGTTTTTATACACACACTAAATCAAAATTTTCTTCATCCACTTTAATATGGGTTGGGGTGGTAATGAGAGTGGCTAATGCCAAAAATTTTTTTGAGACCTTAGCTTCTCTTGTATATAATAAATATCAATTTTATGGACTCTTACCTGGTTAATTTACGTATTTACCCCAAATATACCCCAATTTACCCCCCAACCCTTCGACGGAACAAGATGAAAATATAATCTAGTTCTAGATCTCGTTAAAGTACATATGTGTACCAAATTTCAAGTCAATATCTTAAACGGTTCCAGAGTAAACGTGCGCACAAAAAAAAGTTACAGACAGACAGACAGACCGACAGACAGAAAATTTTTTTTCGCTCAAACTTAAAATCTCGACGTTTCATGACATTCTAAGCCTATTTGAACAATAAAAATTTTTTTAAATTTTTTTGCCGTTCCTATACTTCCACTGGATGTGGAAGTAATACTTGACTGTTTATTTACTTATATTTAATTTTCGGAGTATCAGGATCTGAGAGAGAAGTAAATAAAATGATACAAAAAATGCAATATAATTTTAAGTATACTATATATACGTTTTACTTTTAAGGTAATTATTCATGTCCGAAGTTTTTATTGCTGTAATTCTTCCGGGTATAGCCTGATGCCGTCCTTATATCTACGTCGGTACTATAGATATTTTACGTATAACTATAAACGCATCTGTATGAAAAAAAAGGGAAAACAAAAAAAATCGCTTGCGTCAAAACCCGCTATACCTATCCGGGGTGGTTTTTTGCAAAAAAGGGACGTTCCACTTCTAAACGGAAGTTTTCGGGTATCTATTTCTTACGGTATATAGAGTACGCATCTCAAATATTATTTTATAAATTATTTCTTCTATTCACTGTTTTTTAATCTAATTTGCGTGTACTATTAGCTTATTATGCATATTTGATTTAGATAACCGGAAAAAAATTTTAAATCATCATCGTAAAAAAAAGGATGTTGGGCAGAAATTCATTTCATAACAGACTGAATTCAAATATCGAATAAAAATTGTCTGTCATAGCATAGTAGAATACTTCCTATTGAAGTTGGGCCATATCTCTCATGCAGGGTGATTACTAGAGGACTGCAAACTCTCATTTTTATGTGTAAGAGCTTTTATTATAATTTTAGAGCAAAATGTTACTACTAAGGTTTTTGATTAAGCACACAAAAATATGAAAATGCACAAAATTTCTAAACCGTGATATACAGGGTGTCTCTGAGATTCGAACCAACTTTATATAGATTAGATGATAATATATTAATTTTACCCTGCGAATTTGAAATTTATAAGAACAGTATGGTAGAATACTTCCTATTGAAATTGAATCATATTAGTCATACATGGCGATCATTAAAAGCGCGTAACCTCTCATCTTTTATATACACTATCTTTTCTTATATTTAGAGTAAAATGTAACTGAGGTTTTTGAAAAATAAGAAGACATACAGGATATCTATACCGCAATATACACGTTTCTCTCAGGCTCGAACCGACTTTATGTAAATTAAATTATATAACAATGTTTCCTTAAAATATCATTAAAGTAAAAAAAAATTAAAGTTGCAGTCTGGCGTTTCCGATTGCGAATGTCTATTAAACACGATCGTTTCAATACAAACATCTACTAATAGCATTGTAGAACACATCCTAGTGAAATTGGGTAATACAAAAATAGATCTTAAAAATTATATTTAATAAAAAATATACTTACCCCCAAGAAGCTCTTTTTGAAGAGTCGAAAGTATTTACCCCCAAAAAATTATACTACGTTGCACTACTGGTTCACCTAAAGAAATGGATATAATATTAAATTCAACCAGCACATTTACAACACTAGACATAAATTGAAAATTACAGAAAATTCTATAACTAAAAATGCAATAGGACCGAAAAATCATACCAACATATATAGGTCCCAAATTATATGATATTATACCCGATATTTATAGACCATGTGCCAGACCTATCAGTCATTATAATTTGGGGGGACTGAATGAAACCTTTACCACGGGTTTCTGGGGTCATATGGAGCAAAAAATTCGGGGGGGTCCATCATAGGGAGGTAGCTTTCAAATATGGCGGCCGTTCAAAATGGCGGCCCGACTATGAATTCTTAAATTCAATTATCTCGAGATCGGATGGAGCAATCTTGAATTTCTTTTATTTTAAATGTAGGTGAATGAACGGACTACAGTTTTGTTCCTAATGTTTATTTCCGAAAAAACAATATTTATGGGTCAAAACTCGAGAAAACGAAAAATGAGGTTTTTTTTAATTTGCGTTTTGCTGTTTTTTGGAGTAACGGTTGGGTATATTGAGAATATGTTCTGAATAAGAATTTTAGAGAAACATCTCACCTTTAAAATGCAAAAAAGAAATTGAAGATCGGATGAACACAACCCGAGATATCGAGATTCAAAGCAGACGGGGCGGGGTTGAGCGCATTGACAAAGCGCTCGGTGCTTTGAGCACCGTGAGGCGAGACGTGACGGCGAGCCAAATTTGAAAGCATATGTGAACAACTAAGAGAAATAAAAATGCCTTATTAATATTATTAATAAACTTGAATTTATTCTTCTTCACTAGAGTCACTATTGCAGCTATTGTAATTGTACTCTTCCTCATCTATTGTTGCTTTGGTACGTCCCTTGCACCCACAGCGCTCGGTGCGTTGGATTTGAGTTGTTAAGCACGAGCAAGTTTCTGATACACAGTTCCTCTTGCAGTGGCACCGCAAAAAGGAAAGTACGCACTCCGGTGCTGGCAAGCTTTCCATCCACTTGAATAAGTTACCAGAAATGTTCTTTTCCCACCCATGAGCAAAGGAATTATTGGTCTGATTTCCAGGCTTCTGAGCCAAATTCCGGCCTGGTAGTTGGCACGATTACTGTGCTGTCTCACGAATTCCTCTATGGTGTCATCAACATCATTAGACAGCACCCAATCTCTGCCTAACTTGCTGAACGCTTCAATAAATCTTTGCTCCTTTTTGCACAAAAGCTTAAATGGCTCCCTGGCCAGTAAAAGCGCTGACTGCGTCACAGCCAGACCAGCAATAATACCCGATGTGAGCTGTAACAAGTTGTTCGTCTAAGGCAGATACTATCTGGGAAACTTGAATAACTGTTAAAACATTTTTGTTTCTCTTCACAATACATAAGTTTTTGCTTTTTATGGTTTTGCATAAACCTACGGTCCAAACTAATACATCCGTATCGTTTGAAAAGCAAAGAACTGATTCATATGATGCAGCCGCGTTCCTTACATGCAGCATCATTCTGGAATCAGCTTCTTCTTGAGTGCAGAATAGCTGAGGAACAGTTTCGCTCCCAGTAGATGTCACACGACCGTCTTTAATGTAGCCGGTCGTGGATGTGATCCTGAAGCAGATTTCACCAACTGTTACGAAAATTCACTGGCAGGGGTGATGTATTTTTGTAAGTGATGGGCAAAATTGCAGGTTTGCAGGTTTTCTTCAAAGACTCATCAACATTTTCCAGAGTTCATGGAAATGGCGCCAGAGGATATTTGAACACTTCCTTCATGTCAAGTTTTTTATTTTCTGCGATATAAATCATTTTGCTGAATAGATTTCGGTCGCATCGGAGGATTACTTCTTTGTTTCCAACCTTGGTCGTTTTGCTCGTCTTTGGTCTACTTATCTTGAGACCCACTTTCTTAATAGGATTATGAAACCCTTCTCCTTTGGCTAGGCGAAACGTGAAATCTTGATACGCTATTTTCCCCTTGTTTTCCGAATTAATGAGATCAGAAGCTGTTGATTCATCAACACATATACCAGTAGATAAATGTACAATATGTTAGGATCAAAGGGGTTCGTCTACTCGTGGGCTAGAAGTTCTGTGAGACGTGTCACATCTTACTCATCTCTAATTATCCTTGGGCTTCGGAGGTCAGGATGGCAGTGATTTGTTTCGCTGGATGATAGGACGCTGCGGAGGTTTCCTACTGCAGAAGCTCTGTGCTCAGCATTAACAGAGTACCGTGCTACAGCCTACTTTTTTAGACTGAAACCCTTAGTATCTCCAACAGTTTGGGTGCCTTCGATAGCTTGGTCTACTGGAATTCTAGAAAAAGGGTTTTTGCTTCTTAGTTGTACTGAAAAACCTCCATCTACGAAGTATTGGTGAACAAAAGGGGTATCCTTTTCCAGTTTTAATTCAATGAAGTGGTATGATAGATAGCGTGAGTAGTTCACCCTATCCAGTGCAAAACACCAAGGCACCATTTTTTCAACGGCAGCTAAGAACAGAAACCAATTTCCTTCCCGATTATCCCGAAGAAAAGCGAGAAGTTGCTCCACTAGGTCTATATATTTCATCCAAAAGGACGACATTGCTCGATTACAAAATTATAAGGACAGATAGATAAACACTATTATTTTAAAATACAGTATTAATGCTCAACCCCGCCCCTTCCACTTTGAATCTCGAAATGTCGGGTTCTATTGATCCGATCTTCAATTTCTTTTTTGCGTTTTAAAGATGAGATGTTGCTCTAAAACTCTTATTCAGAACACGTTCTCGATATACCCAACCGTTAGTCCAATAAGCAGCAGAACGTAAATTTCAAAAACCCAATTTTTAGTTTTTTCGAATTTTGACCGATAAATACTGTTTTTTTTTGGCGGTAAACATTACGAACAAAAATGTAGTCAATTCATTAACCTACATTTAGAAAAAAAGAAATTCAAGATTGCTCCACCTGATCTCGAGATAATTGAATTTAAAGATTCGCAGTCGGGCCGCCATTTTGAATGGCCGCCATATTTGAAAGCTACCTCCCCATGATGGACCCCCCCGATTTTTTTGCTCCACATGAGCCCAGAAACAGGTGGTAAAAGTTTCATTCAGTCCCCCCAAATTATAATGACTTTAAGAGGTCTGGCACATGGTCTATTAAGGCATATAAACAATATAAAAATATTTAAAAACAAATTAAAAATGTGGTTGTTCTCGATGCAAAATAGTGTAATAGAAAGTATAATTAAAAACTGATTTCTACACTGTCATTCTATTTGTGTTTATTACTATTAATTAAAATGGCTAATCGATATCCGGTTTTTTTTTCCTTTCTACACAAATTTATTCACCTTGCCTTAATGGTTACTTATGCCTTGTTTAATACAAATTAGTATTAGTAATAATAAAAATTAAGATGCTTTGATTTACCTATTCCAGTGTTACTATTGAAGTTTTTATTTTACAATTTTTGTTTTCTACTTTTTACATCCTCACGAACAAGTATTTTATTATAGTTCAGTGAGTATTTCAGTGTATTTACAATTATGTATTATTACATGTATTATTTATGTTATTATTGAAGATTACGAACAGGAAATCAGAATAGTTAATTGATTTATTTTTCCATAAAGAGTTTATTGATCTATTTGTATTATTTTGTATTGTATTTATATTTGTGTTTATATTTCTAACAGTCAATAAATTCTATACTGTACTTGATTTATTTGGTCTTGATGGTTTTAAAAACCAAGCTAAAAGTGCTACAATGCAGTAATTATTATTATTAATGTTGCTATTAATTTTTTCATCTTGTCTTTGTATTTAGAATTTTTTCTTAATGATCATTTTAATTTGTTGTTGAGTTTAATTACTAAGATTAATATTACCTTGTAAGTATATTTATACGTAAATTATTAAATAAATAAATAATTATTTCATTCTCTGTAATTTCCATAATAATTATAATTAGTTCTTTTTGGTATCTATGATACTGAATTATTTCCCTAACCATGGACTTGTCTCCCTTCTAATGTTATTTTGATCCAAGATGTGGGCTTCTGAAGTATCAGCTCATGTTTTTCTAACACAGTAACACACAGTATAGATTGCTAATTTGATTTATATCTATTTTAATATTTATATTATTTTATAAATATTTGAAAGGATTTTTTCCTAGACAAAGTTACGCATTCAATACGCCTTGCCTCTTGTGGACAAGAAAAAACAAATTTCCGATGAATTATACTTGCCGGTCACGAGAGAGGACAATCCCTCATAGCCTGAGCACTCAGTTCAACGATGAGGAAGATTATAGCAAAGTAAAATGACTTGATAAGAAGGTGATAAACAGCTTAAAAAGACAAAAAGGAGACGGCCCCATTTGAGGACGATCGCACTTTATATCGCTTAACGTTAAAAGTTTTAACGAATTTTCGGGTATCTTTATGACGAAACAGTGGGAAATAAAAATGTTTAAGCACACCCTCTAGGAAATATGAAAGTTGAGTTTATTTGTCGTAGATAAAAGTTTCTGATAGAAACTTGAATAATATTTTACGTCTGACATATTTTTAAATTTCTTGGAAGTGATTCGTTGTATAAAACGTTGGCTATACCTACTTTTCTGTTTAAAAAAGTTCAAATCGTGGCTCTGTCCGATATGATTTATTGCAAATACTGAATCGCATTTTGGATGTATGGCTAAGAAGTCAAATGTATTATTTCCATTTGCGCAAAACATCCTATTAGTACAGTCAGTGAAGCTTTTAAAGCCCAGCCCGAAAACGGTGTAATGAATTTCCAAATCTTTTTCTTCAACGTGCTTCATAAAGTATGTACATGAGGATCTATATTGTCATTTCTCCTGCTTTTTGGTTAGGGGTGGTTCCCACCCCTCTAGGGCTGTCCCAAAAAGTACACATTATCTGATAGAGAATCAAATTATAAGAAAGAAATGTCTTATACACTTTTTTGCTAAAATGCATATTTTTCGAAATATTGCGAACTGAAAATTGCAATTTTTACCCCCTAAAATCAGTATTCCTAGACGTTTTTTTTAAATTTACTCGAGAAATGTAGACTTTAATAAAAAAACGCAAGGGTACAAAATTAAAGCTTTTACGAAAACGAAATCGAATGGTTTTTTCTTGTTTTTTTTTCTCCGATGAAAAAATATATGTCGTTAAAACTATGAGAAAATTTTATAGTAAAAATAAAAGGTATTAAAATTTTCTTTCGATTGAGAGGTATTACGACCTTTTTTAATGAAAACTAAAAAAGTTACAAACAAAAAAGTAGCGCATTTAAAAATGTATTCGCCATTTTTTTTTTAAATCTTATTGCTCTAATTTCTTAATAATTCAATTTGTTTTAAATCCTTTTAGATATTGTTAATGCATATTATTACTAACATGCTCAATTTTTTTAGAGTGTTTAAAATAATTATTTTTCATTCTGTACCCATTTTCAATAATGAAAATTTTAATAATTTTTGAAAAAAGTTTTGGAAATTGCTCAGAAAAGATAGTATTTATGTGGCCTACATACATACTACAGTTACATATAAAACACCATGGTAGAATATTCCCTATCGAAATTGAGCCATTTATATATTTGTTCATACAGGTGATCTCTAGTGGCATGTAAACTATCGTGTTTTATTCATTATAACTTTTGAATTAAATGTTACCAATATTTTTGATTATACACACAAAAATAAGATGTACGAAATTGCAACTAATACACAATGTGTGTCTCAGATTCGAATAAATTTTACTAGATTTGGTGGTACATCAACGTTACCTTAAAATGTTATTACGGTATTTAAGATTATTACGAATCGAGTGAAAGTTGCAGTCGAGGGGCAAACCGCGAAGGGAGTCTGGTGTACACTCAGAAGGAAATCTGAGGAAATCTGGAGGAAATCCGAAGAAATCTGTGTAACCTTCGTCAAAGAGAAAATCTGGTGTACAGTTTTGGGCGCGGTTGACCCCTCGGTTGCAGTTGAGCTTTGTCGTCTCGTCTGCGAATACCTATTTGAAAAATAACAATAAAAAGATATGAACTGTGTATTTAACCTCAAAGGCACTACGAAAAAGGGAATTGCGCCGTATTCGAATAAAATGAAATGAGTAATCGCAGTCGGCCACGCCCGAATGCAACTTCTACTCGTTTAAAAACAAAAGCACCTTTATATTTGTTCTTGCGAATGTATCAAAGTTATGTAATTATTCTGCCCAGGGGCTACACGGCTGTTATAATTAATTTTCACATTGTTCGGTATAATAGGGTAACAATACTGACCTAGAGGTATATCTATAACAGCGAAACTGATACCCACTTTAAACAACTTCAGACAAAGCTATTAGTTCAATGCGTAAACAATACACTATTGAGACCCCGAACAAAAGTTGAATAGTGTAATGGCGTATTGAAATTTATAACATAGATATTCATAATAATTTTAGCTCGATGCTTGTAAAGTAGATGCATTGAAATAGATTTGATATTAGTAGAAGTGCATAGGGATTTTCATGGGAAATAAATCATTAACGCTAGTCAGGTTTTTCTTGCTACTAAATAAATACATGAAGTTACACAGTCACCAATCAATTAACACATGAATCTCACCTTCGTTAATTAAATAATAATCAACTTCTTTGTTACAAGAAATTGTGCTAATGTACATTTCATGATATCTAATGAGGTGTGAGGTAGTTTGATCAATAGTGGACAATTTACACCACTGCTTGGCTTACGATATGCTGTAGACAGATGGTTCAAATGCAAATATCACGAGATATGGCCACATATTGATGTTCAGTAGAGTTCACCTGAGCCCCCTTTTATACCCTGATTTACAGGATAAATTTTGATTTTGAAATGTTTACGTTCAATTTCTGTTTACGCATATTGCTAATATAAAAATTTATCGCCTATATAGGCTTAGATCTGTTTTCATTTCTCCCTTGGCAGATATTACTGTATTTTTTATTTATCAAATGTATTTGTACAGTTCATTTCAGAGATATGAGACATATACAGGGTATCCTGTAAGTAAAGGTATACAGAACAAATAGCAGTTTTGATTTTTTTTTAAATAACTTTCAAAAAAATTTAGTGATTGGGGGTTTCTTTTTTTGGCCGCGCTGTCCATAAGGCTGTGAGCTCCTCGAATTTTGAAATTCAAATTGATAAAAAACGTTTAGTTACAATATAACATGAACCATGGGCGGATTATCCAATAGGCAAACTAAGCAATAGGTTCACAAAAAAATAATATTCATTAATATTAGTTAAAACCATACATTAGATTCCCGAGTACCAAAATCAGATTTTTTTTTTATTAATAAATATTTTAATTTGGTCAATTATTCGTAATAGAAATCACCCAAATGCAGCGAGGCTAAGAAACGTTCCCAGGCAGAGGCTAGTTATATGACGTCACTTACCTTGCAGGTACGCAGGCCTTATGTGTAATGAGGGCCCGTTGTTTTTTATTGAAAGACGAATGTAATATTATTGATCAGGATGCTCTAGAACTCCTATATTCAAATTTTTAAGATATTTTGATTTACAATTTTCGAATTATGGCCCCATAAAATCATATTTTTCAAATATTAAATAATTGATAACTTTTAAACGAATTGTATTTCGAAAAAATTCTTCATTTTCTATTCAAATTCACTTTTTCTACAACCCAGGGTCATCTGTGCTTTCAAATTTTCATAAATTAAGTATTGTCATTGAAAAATTACCAAAAATAATATCAATTTATAACTCGGAAACGAATTTCTCTTCGAAAAAAAAGTCATTCCTCTTTTTCTGTTTAAAATCACTTTTTCTATCACCCACTGTCGTCCATGCTTTCAAATTCGGCAATCCTTAATGCTCGTATAGTTTACAGGGCTGCTGGTTCAAAATGTTGACAATTTTTCAATGATAATTCTTAGCTTATGAAATTTGAAAGTATGGATGACGCCATGTTGTGGAAAAAGTGAATTTAAAAA
Organism: Rutpela maculata; assembly: GCA_936432065.2. Lineage (NCBI taxonomy): Eukaryota > Metazoa > Arthropoda > Insecta > Coleoptera > Cerambycidae > Rutpela > Rutpela maculata. Next base: position 177,665,425 of record OW386288.2, read on the forward strand.
GAAAATGAAGAATGACTTTTTTTCGAAAAACAATTCGCTTAAAAGTTATTAATTATTTAATATTTAAAAAATATAATTTTAGGGGGCCGTAATTCGAAAATCATAAATCAAAATGTCTTCAAAATTTGGATATAGGGGTTCTAAAACATGCTGATCAATAATATTATATTAGTCTTTCAATAAAAAACAAGGGGCCCACATTACACACACAGGCCGGCGTGCCTATAAGTAAGTGACGTCATATTCCTCTAGCCTCTGCCTGGGTACGTTTCTTAGCCTTGCTGCATTGGAGTCATTTCTGCTACGAATAACTGGCAAAATAAAAACATATATATTATTTAATTGTTACATTAGTATATAATGCCGATAAATCTATCATTTTGAATTAAAATTAAAATCTTGTGAACATGCTTATTGCCTAGGAGCGCGAATGTGCAAGGGGGCGCTTTAGCAGTTCAAAACTAACTAATTTTATCTCCCGACAGTCGACGGGCGACGTTTACTGTTTATCATTGATCTGTTAGAAAATAAAATGTACAAAGAAACTATTTATTTGTTTTTTGATTGTTTCATTTTGATAGAATTATCGAATTTATTACTGTACTGTAGTTTATTACTGTAGTTTATTACTGTAGCAACATTTTGCAGAATTATTTATAAGATTGTATTATAGCAGAGTTCGCAAGCAAGAAATCACGTAAAAGGATATAAGTTTTGTTTTTCGATCTACCTATTATTATATTTAATATTTATATTTAGTTCAGGGGAAAATATAGATACTGTAATTTTTTTATAATAAAACATTTTTTTATTTGTTTTTTATATTTTTACGAGTATTTTTATGTCTTGCGCCCACGAAACCTACTTTTCGAAGATAATACAATTTTAAGACAAATTTCTAACTTGTAATTTGAGACTGTTTAATTTTGAAAAATTGAAAAATTTCACCTGAGGCGCATATCGGAATCTCGTAAATAAATCCTATAAATAAGACAGCGCTAATATTTAATTTGCCAAAGAGCGCGCCAATCGTTAATCCAGCCCTGGCATGAACTGGAAAATTTTGAAATTTTATATTCAATTGCTTAACGTGATTTATTTTAGATATTTTTTTCCTCAGCTGGATTCCAATATGGAAGGCCCATGCTCATATTTACACGAGCTCGCCCAAAAGGCTTGGCGGCCCTATCTTTTATCACTTGCTTTTCCCTGACATATCAACAGTTTTATATTGACCCCTCTCCAGTTGAGGGAGAAAGACAATAATAAGGGGAGTAATACAATTGCCAACGTGTATTTGCATGACATTGGCTGTTATTGAAATACTATCAGGTTTTTATTTATTAGTAGTACAAAATCAACCTTTAATGAGATAAGATTTTTAGTACTCTATTTACAAATAGTCAGTCACGTGTACTTGCCCGGGGAGGAATTTTGGTCTCAACTAGCTTTTCTAAGTGTTTTATAGGGAATGTTTTTGGGTATCGTTTTTAGTCTTTAGTACCTTACTAATACTGAGTAGATAATAAAACTTTAGTTATGTATATAAATATTAGTTTAACAGCAATTAAATAAAAAGAGGCACCATTTTGTTTAGTTTTGTAATTTCCAACGTTATTTTAAGTCGAGAAAAATTCAATTTCAACCCCGATATTAATACACATGTTTATGTGGAATATTTAGCCTAATTTGTTATGTAGTATTACTCCTCAATTCATGTTATGTTGTGTTGTTCTGTTACATCTTGTATAAACGAATCAACAAAGATAATTATCAGAAATGTTTTAGGTAATGGCAATTAAATTAAATTTTAAACTTTGACATTCCTCTTCGGAGAGTATTCAAACTCATCTTTTGGCTCAATGGGATAAGTGGGGAAGTGCTTTCTAATGAATAATGTAAGAATCCCAGATTACTGTTTATATTTTGCTTAATATCTCCGTTAAGATCTACCCTCAAAAAGCAAAGTGAATTAACTCATATTCAAACACAGTCATTAGAATATTTTAACTTTCGTACGACTGAACTTTTCGAGAACAATACAGACATGTGACATTGTAATTTATTCCCATAATTTACGCAAAGATATAAAGTCAAAACGAAATTGTTACCTCCACATTCACGTAGTGGTAGTGGAGTTGAAGTAGTAGTAACGGTAAAAAAAATTTGAATATTTTGTGTATATTGTATAGGTATATGTAGGGTGGCCCATCTTTTTCGAAATCGAAATTTTTTATTTCTCACCCCTGCAAAACAGTCCCCTCAAAATATTATTGAGGCAAATTGAAGGCAAGGGGTGCCGCAGAATGCATTATTATGCAATAATAAAAGTAAATGGAATTATTTACATTCTTTGGTTGATGCATTGTTTTTTTTTTTTAATCAGCAACATTTATCTTTAGAATGACTAATCAAGTCATACAAATATCAAAGACATTATCTGTTGTGAATATGACATGTGTCATACTACTGTAAATTCGTAGTCTAAGAAAACTAGACTAGAAGTTTTTGAAATAAAACTCTCGTTTTATCTTCGTGTATTTTACTATGAAAGGTTTTTTTCATACATAGTACCAAATATTATCCTAAATCTACAAGACATATAGTAATAAAAACAATATTTTTTGCACTAGGCCAAAGCATGCGGGGCTAACAGGGTTTCTTTTTTTACATTTGGAAACTGTGATTTATAATCATTTACAACTTGGAGTAAAAACTGTTTTTGGTCTTCATTTTTTGTTAAAATGTCATTATAGTCAGTAATAAGTTTGATTCCTCTCTCAGCGACATCATTTATAACTTTAATTTTGTTTACAATATTGAAACATCGGGTATAACTTTCATTTTCCCTCCATGTTGTTGGATAATTTTCCAAAAATTCCATAGAGAAACCTAATTTTTGAAAAAACTGTTTAGTGTTCTCGCATATGAAGTCCTGAATTTCCTTGTTTTCAACGTCAGTAATGTTACTAATCATAAGTCGTTTAATACCCTCTTGATTTGGTGCTTTCCTATTCAAAGCTTTAACCATTTCTCTTTTAGTGGTAACTGAAATATCGTCATCAAAGAAAGATAAGCCAACATTTACTGAATTAAGGTACCACAAATGGTTCACTATTTTCCTACTTGCGGCTTGAGATATTTCTTTGTCAATATTTTGATAATTAATGAGTTCTTTACAAAAGTCTAAGTCATGAAGCGGTGCTTTACTAGCAAATGACGCTGTAAACCAGGCCTTTACATAAACCTTTACAATAAAGAGACATATATCTTCAATACCTATTTTTTCTTTTTTAGTTAGTTGGAACTGATTTTGGAAAAAAAATATTTTTAGACAGTAAATGGCTTTGGCCATCCAATGTGCATGATGAAATGCGCCTGGTTGATAGAATGTCGTGTGAGTGGGCTCTTCTTCAACAAAAAGTTTAGAAAGCATTAAAAATTCTTTATAATCATCACGAGGCTGTTGCAAAGTTAAAGCTGCATTTAGAAACTTTACAATTTCGGCTTTAACTGGTTGCAAAATGTGTTTAATTTTTGATACCTGAAATCTAGTTTTTAGTTTATTTTGATCTATTTTAGGCCAAAATTCCCTAAAACGTTTAAATAGTGGCACATTTGGACCAGATGAGGAAGGCATTTTTGTGTCAAACACACTTCTCAAAACCACTTCAAAAATATGATGTCTACAAGGAAAATATAGAATATCTCTTTCTAATTTTTGTTGCAATAGTGTGGCTGCCCCATTTATATAACCCATATTTGATTCTGTTGTATCACAACACAAAGCTATTACCTTTTCATCCCAATTCCATTCACAAAGCACATCATAAACTGCTTCAGTCTGTTCTCTTCCAGTTGAATTGGGCAAAGCTGGTACTCCAAGTAGTTGTTCAATATCTCCACTAGTAACTAAGATAGCAAGTCTATCGATATTTCCCATGCCCGTGAGAGAAGGTAAAAGTTTTCCATCCCAATGGATGACTGGGGCCGGCAATTCAGAATTACCGAAGGCAGTTTTTAATATTTCAGCTCTTTCTTCGCGGATGCGTTGTCTAGAGCACTGAAGTGTGGTTCTGCTGATGGACAAAGATGTGGTGTCATGTCCTAGTGCTTCTGCTACTGCCGTCAAAATATGGACTCCATGCCTGTCGCTTATTTTGCAAGCATCAAATGCAGCGGCTATTTTTGGTGTGATGATGTTACATGTTCCATACAATCTCCTCTTTTTTGGCTGTGACGGGCCAAGCTGGTCTTGTAACAACTCTTCTTGGGTTTCGATTATTTCATCTTCATTTTCGTTGGAGTGGGCTGAATTACTACTTGATGATGGACAGGTGACTGTTTCCTCTAATCTAGCTTTTTCTTGTTGACTTCGTTGCATTCGTTCGGATAATTTCTGTAATTTCTCCTCAGCTGATTTTTCTTGAGAAGCAAGTTGGTAATCAATACCATGCATAAATCCAGGACGTCCCTTTTTTCTTTGGTTAATTAAAAACTGCTTATCTTCATCTATTTTAATCAACTCCAATGCATTTACATGAGAAATGTCAAAAAGATCGTCCAATTTTTCAACGAAATTTTTTTCTTTACCTCCCGCACTGGCCCTTTTAGCAGATTTTTGTAAGTTCCTCCACTCTGCATAAAGTTTATCTAGTTGTTTAACACAATGAAAATCCTGACGTGTCGGAATGCGAGCTTTATCCCAAAAAACTGACACCTCTTTTATTGTTAATTTAGCACTTTCATGTACACTTAGCTTCACTTCACGAATGTTATAAAAGAGCATTTGTAATACTTGTCTATTAGACGGCAATTTATTGCCAATGATTTGTGACGAATAGTGTCCAACTAAGTAAATGAAAGTATCCTTTCGTAAGGATCTAACATCATGTTTTTTCAAAAAGGAACGTATGCTAGAACTTATAATGTCACCACTGTAAAACACAATTGCAAACTGACATAAAAACCTACCGTAGGTGCATTATATTTCCAAACTTCCAAAACAAATAATTTCTAGGAAATAATTACACCAATAAAACATTATGAGAAAAGAGGTAGATATTTGTATTTTAAGTAAAATTTAAGTATATTACCGTAATAAAATCTTATCTACAAATTTCTACCTGAATGCGGCACGGGTTACCGTTCACCGAATTATCTGAAACTTTGACATAAATTATTTCTAGTATAATAGTATATTTTCGTGGGGTGAGACTTAAAAAATACGCAAAAAAAATTCACCCCCTATAGAGATGGGCCACCCTAAGGTATATTGAATGTCGTGAAACGTCGAGATTTTAAGATCGAGCATAAAAAAATACTGTCTGTCGTTCTGTCTGTAACTTTCTTGTGCTCACGACTATTCTGGAACTGTTTATAATATTGACTTGAAATTTGGTACACTTATGTATTATAACGTGATCTGGAACTAGATTATATTTTGATCTTATTCCATTGACGGGTTAAGAGGCAAATTAGTGTAAATTAGGATAATTAGGTAAAGCGTCTCAAAATTTAGAGTGGGATCAGCCACCCCCTCTATCACCCCATTACCACCTACACACACCATTATTAAAGGGAGTAAAAAATAAAATCGTGATTAAGTGTGTAATCAAAATTTTTTTTGGGCACTAACCAACCCTTTTGGCACCCCATTAGTACAGCCACCCCATTATTAAAAGGAGTAAAAAAATAAAATTTTAATTTAGGGTGTATACGAGAACTAAAAGCCCTTTGCCCTTCCAAAAAATGGCCTTTGCCTTACAAAAGGTGGAGTAGTGACGATTTTAATATATGTTGCTTGAGTCGAGGCCCTGATGAAAAATACAAGTTTTCGACCTTGGGGTGGGAAGATACCAGCCGCCGTCGTGATTGACAGGTGTAAAACATTCGGCAACGCTCGATCCAACGAGAAAAATATTCCAGACAAAGTTGAAGGGGATACAATTTCCTACATTCTATTACGTAATGAGATACAGCGGTGGGGAAATGATGTTTAATGAATTTCTTTTTTCAAAAAATCGTCGATCTCCATTTTGTTTGTAAATCATCTATGAACAAATTACACTTTATTTCCATTTATATATGTTTTTTAAATGTTCATTTAATTTAATTTCAATATATTCATATATAACATTGTATCATCCGCAAACAATCTGAGGTTACATTTCTTATAACAATTACAAATATCGTTAATATATTAAAAAGAGTATAGGAGCAAGTACCGGCCCTTAAGGTATTCCATGTTTTATAGCCAATTCTTCTGAATAAATGTCATTACATTTAATAATTTGTTTCCTATTTTCGAGGTATGATGTAAAGCACTCTAATTTTGTTTAGATTTAATACATGTAGGTTGTAGGTCTTTCTTAGAATAATATAAATACCTAATATAAAATATGTTATGTTGAAAACGTACATTATATAATTTTTTTTCTTAAATGCATCTTTCTGACGCTGTATCTTGTTAGACATTAGACTTACCATTAAAACGTATATACAAAAAATGTAGAAAATGTTATCCTCTTTAAATTCGTCTAGGTCCATTTGTGGTGTAGAAAACCCCATTCGGGGACGCCCTGTATATGGAAATACATCATGTTATATATCAAAATAAGCTGAATTTTATTACGAATATAAAGCTACTCTTGTAAAATTTTGATATCTCTAATGGTACTCAAGATAATTCTCATGTAATTAAAAAACAGCCATATTTACTGAACTAATATTTGGCACCTCGGCAAATATTAATCACCTGCCCTGCCATATTGAAACGAGAAGGTGCTTAAAATGCTCGTATTGTGCATATGCCACAGAACCTAACATTACCACCTATAACAGGCCGTCCCTGAATTATTAATGCATGTAAAATAACTTCTCCATCCTCCCTTCCAATTCACACCTTCACATAAATAATTCAGAAAATCGCTTGCTTTATTTTTAATAACAAACCAAAAATGAATAAGTTAAGAGTTCTCCAGAGGGAAACTTTCAGATTTTATATAGCTGGAAATTTTCAGGAGGCAATTTAAGGACGTGGGAAACAGCTAGGGTCTATTTCTGCGACTTATACCAGCCTCGAACGTACGTGAAGGAAGGGTGGAAGCCTGTGATCTGCAAAAGCACGTTTCTATAATAACATTTTTATTAGTGGATGTGGTAGTGGAGATGACATTAACTTTGCCGTAAACTCTGCAGAACTGACACTACCGACCTCTGTAATCCCTGCTGATAAATGATCGCTGCTCTAATATTTATGGAATTGTTACTCTTTATCATTACTAATGGCTAGAAAATATTTCAATTACACCTGTAGAAAGAATTCTCGGTATGTAAGTTTTATTTCAATGTTAATTATTCATAATGAAATATGGTTTAAAGAAAAATAAGATGTTGACGATAATAACCTATTCTTAAATTCTATCTTATTTTGCTAGATTCCGATAAAATGTTTCGTATGTTATTTACTTTAAAAACGTCTTCATGTATGGCAGTGGTCGATAACAGGATCCCCAAAAAATGTTAATAATAATAATAAAGAAATTTCTTCACATCTGCTTGGTGTCAGTTTTGATAAAAGTCTAAGTCAATAAGCATATAGGTTTAATTATATCAGCGTTAAGAGTTCAACATATATCTTCTTCTTGATCTTATACACAACGTCTTACCAGAAGTTTTATGATCCATGCATTATCCTAGTTTGCCTCCATTTGCTGTATAGTACGTCTATAAAATTTTGATTTAGTACATGTATGAGAATCCAAGTTCTCATTTTTTGGCATCAGCAACTCCCACTATCAGCCCCATTATCACTCCCATCCCATTACTATCCGTTATTAAAAGGGTAAGAAAGTAAAATTGTGAATTAGTGTGTGTACAAGAACCAAAGGCTCCAAAGTTTCTTTTTTTGGCATCGACCACCCCCACTATCACTTCAACTCATTATGCGTTGTTAATATATATTAATCTAATATTCCCTCCATGTAAGTGGTTACCTGTTGGGCTGCTATATCGAAATAAATAAATGAAATAAATGTACCATTTTTTTTCTTGATATACCATCATCTCGTTCCATAATAAATAAATAAAAATTTTTAAAATCAAGGGTAGAATTCCGTTGATTAACACCCGAACAAACAGATTAATATCATGAAACTGAACTGATAAATAAAGTAATTGAAAATTAGCCGACGTTTATCAAGCAGAAACTGTCTAAAACCAGTACACCCAATTTATCGCACAGGGATTTTCATGTAGTGAAACTTCAGAAATAAATGTATGCAGTGGATTTGAACGGTAACATGTAACAAAGCATATTTGCTGCAGAAATTGTGAAAACGTCGACTTGTATGCCCTACGGATTTACACAGGCAACTACTTCGGTAGTCGTGTTAACTTGGGTCAAAGTGTAATTCGTTCAGGGGGACACATGTCCATACAAAACAGTAAACAAAAAACTGATATTGATAGAGTAGCCCGCAATATCTGTAAAGGGAAAACTGACAAAGTGAGCTTTTAGTGAGAATTTATAAGGTCATTAAAGCGTGGTCACGCAAGTTATGACAAGCAATATTCTTGAAGGTTTTGATTCAACTGCAACTGATAAGTTTTAGGGAACGCATGGAACTAAAAAATCCCAATTGATATTAATGAACACAAGTAGTACTTTATCTTAGTTTCAAATAATATAGATGCTTACCTATATTAACTTTAAATTTAGCAAAAGTAAATATTATCATACGTAGTATTTAATTACTTCCACATCCAGTGGAAGTATGGTAACGACAAAAAATTTTTTGAAAATTTTTATTGTTCATATAGGTTTAGAATGTCATGAAACGTCGAGATTTTAAATTCGAGAGAAAAAAAATTTGCGTCTGTCTGTAACTTTTTTGTGCACACGTTTACTCTGGAACCGTTTAAGATACTGACTTGAAATTTGGTACATGTATGTACTTTAACGGGATCTAGAACTAGATTATATTTTCATCTTATTCCGTCGAAGAGTTGGGGTAAAATTGGGCAAATGGGGGGTAAATAGGTAAATCAAGCAGGTAAGAGTCCATAAAATTGGTATTTAGTCTATACAAGAGAAGCTAAGGTTTCAAAAAAATTTTTGGCATTACTCACCCCCATTACCACCCCTACCTCATTATTAAAGGGTATGAAAAAAAAATTGTGGTTTAGTGTGTGTACAAGAAACAAAAGCCTCAAAATATTTTTTTACTTCATCCACCCCCACTACCACCCCCCTATCACCACCATCACCCCACTACCGTGTGGGATATCGTTCTATGGGTTTTCGGGGTAGACGATTTCAAATATTATATTATTAAAGTTCTATAAACAATTATTTCCACATACAAATTTTTTTCGTTATGAGAGGCTCTGATAGAAAATCTGGATGTGGAAGTAGTGATTCCTTGGGCAGCGGCTTTTTTACTTGTCTCGCTTAGCGAAGGGAAATATGGTATTCGCGAAAAATTCACTATTCGAGATTTCTTAAGGTTTTTACATGCCAGACTACGTAGATGGCGATATTGAAGGTTTTTCAATTTCTGAAGTATGTTTGTCTGTCTGTCTATTGGAGTTATTTCTACACAACGGTTTCACGAAGAAGAATAATATTTGGTAGGTAATTGACACTGTTTCCAAGGAAGAAATCAATTTTAGTAAAAATATACAGTGTTGCCATCCTAGAAGCTTATGGGAAAAAACGTGACCAGCAAAATAATATATTTTTAACACAGCTGTCAAGAAAGAGATTATAGCTATAGGATATATAACATTTTGAAATTTAGTTGACATTTTGTATCCTTCATATTGATAGATTTACCGATCGGAGATTTGTTTTCATGCTTTTACGGGAATAGATGTAACTGGTAATTTTTTTAGGACAACCAAGGATGCATGTTGAAAATTGTTTTTGAAGTTAGAAGACAAGATGGTTCTCATGGTATTTGCTAATCTAGGGTGTATTTAATTTTTCTGAGAATGATTATAAACATTTGGAAAAATCTTGTTGTATTTTTTACAAGTTTGAACATATATATAATGTAGCGGACTTACGATGGTACCTGTACTCCATAAAAAACAAACACGACAACATACCTTAAAGGTAAAAATTTCTTAGAAAACAAAGTACAATTTATTTTTTTTAACTTACAGAGCACGATTTATAGCTACTGCTTGGCAAAGAAGCCCCCGAAAGTATTCCAGATTTGTTTAGTCTTCTAAATTTCACTTGAGAGCTCAAAGATGAAATGCACGAGATAATACCCTCAACAAAGAGATGTTTTATAAAAAAATGACAGTTTACACGCCTCTGGTGATCATCTCTATGACGGATATGGGCCAATTTAAATAGGGAATATTCTACCATGTTATTTTACACATATTTCAAATTTAAAATAAAAATGTTGAGTCTAACAGAAGCTATCGTGTTCACAACACACTTTCTACACGTACACTCACTCTCATACACAGACACGCATCTTTTATTCGATATTTGAGTTCAGATTGTCATGAAATATAGTTGAATTCTTGTCTACGATTATTACACAACCCCACAAAAAAAAATTCCTCGAAAAATTCAGACCAGCGCACCAGATCCGTATATCCCTATGTATCTTCAGTCGCTGAATCCGAATCCGAGGTCAAAAAAAATCATACTCACCCAAAATCAGAGCAGAAAGCACCTTTAGAATGGAGTAAAAAGAGGATTAAGCTACGAGAATAGTTGTTAGCATCTTAATCAATCGAATTATACAAATTAAGGTTAAACAGTAGCGTAAATACAGTACATATGAAACGCATCCCCAGGGAGGGACCAAAACTACCCCCAATATATAAAAAATCGATCCAAAACAGCAATGAGTGCTGAAAAACTCGAAATGTCCAAGTTTTGTTAAAAAGTAATAAGAAACTGCATCAGGTCCGACGTAATCTTCATAAACTGACCCTATAGGGTTAAGAACAACCACCTCCAAGTTTAAAGGACACGAGAAAAACAAGAAAAAACGTAAAATGCAACAGGATTTTCATTTTCATGTATGCTATGGATTGCGTAATACTCTAAAATAGAACTAGAAACTTACAGTGAGTGTGAAAACTACCTCCTATGTAAGATTTAACTATAAACAGTTACAGTGACTTCTATAGAAATTCAAAACACCTGCTATGTGTGAAAGTGAGAAGAAACTAAACTATGTTCGACGCTGTGCTTGAAAACCACTGCCACGGAGTTGTAAGATGCCACCCCAAAAGTTTCCTGAGATTTCTGTCGCCAAGATTCATGAGGGCATTTTTAATGGACCACAAATTAGGAATACTATGAAAGATGATACTTTTATTAAAAATATGAACCAAAAAGAGAAAAAAGCGTGGCTAAGTTTTCAAAAAATAGCTAAGTATTTTCTAGGAAATAAAAAAGATAAAAACTATACGGAATTTGTCAAAGAAATGATACAAAATTTCAAAACTTTAGGATGCAACATGAGCTTAAAAATCCAATTTTCTTGATTCTCATCTTGATTTTTTAAAAAATAAATATCTTGTATTTCTGCTTACATCATTGTTATAAAATATTATTTTGGGTATTCAGCAGATAACTTTCAAAGAAATCATTCGTTCCTTTCATATATTATTGATCTAAATCTGATCAAGCTAGAATATCAACGAGTAGTTCTCTTACAAACAAACTTGTCAATTTCTTTATACATTTACTATGTCTAACATTCAATATGAAAAACAAGAAAATAACCATTCTTTCTATATATTGAAGATCTAAGTCTGATCATTCCAATATATTGTCAGAAATCCACCCTTAAGAGGAAATCTTTCAAGCATCTCTAGCCCTACCTAGAGGATACTCCATTCAATACGATTAACAAGAAAATAACCATTCTTTCTATATATTGAAGATCTAAGTCTGATATGCCAATATATTATCAGAAATCCACCCTTGCGAGGAAATCTTTCAAGCATCTCTAGCCCTACCTACCTCATAATAAATAAAATATAAATATTTCCTGTCATTTTTTACAAGAAAATGTTTTCCTATTTTTTTTTATAGTAATTATGTTTTTGAATTGAACATATATCTCTGCTGATGAGTTCTAAAGAGAATGAAAAAGGTTGCGCAATTTTTACAGAGTTTTGGTCAATCAAACATTGATTGAAATATTTTATTTATTATGACATGTAAGTGAAATTTTATTCATATATTTCATTGTGCTTTTCAGTAGTTCTTGGCTTTGAAATGTAACTAATGTTTGTTTGTGATGTAGTATCCTCTAGGTAGGGCTAGAGATGCTTGAAAGATTTCCTCGCAAGGGTGGATTTCTGATAATATATTGGCATATCAGACTTAGATCTTCAATATATAGAAAGAATGGTTATTTTCTTGTTTATCGTATTGAATGGAGTATCCTCTAGGTAGGGCTAGAGATGCTTGAAAGATTTCCTCTTAAGGGTGGATTTCTGACAATATATTGGAATGATCAGACTTAGATCTTCAATATATAGAAAGAATGGTTATTTTCTTGTTTTTCATATTGAATGTTAGACATAGTAAATGTATAAAGAAATTGACAAGTTTGTTTGTAAGAGAACTACTCGTTGATATTCTAGCTTGATCAGATTTAGATCAATAATATATGAAAGGAACGAATGATTTCTTTGAAAGTTATCTGCTGAATACCCAAAATAATATTTTATCTCATCTTGATTTTTTTCCAGAAAATTTAGGTGACTATAGCGGAGAGCAGGGTGAACGCTTTCACCAGGATATAGCCGAAATGGAAAAAAGGTATCAAGGAAGGTGGGACAAACACATGATGGCAGACTACTGTTTGTCTCTCATAAGAGAAACGAGTGAAAAACATAAACGGCAGTCTGTAAGACGATCACTCGAAACTATAGTAAAAGATATTATAAAAAGAACACCTCCAAAAAACAAAGACATTTCGAGTTTTTTCAGAAGTGACTGTAACTTCTTATAGTTGTTTCTTACACAGGGGGTATTTTCACCTCCTAGGGGAGTGGAATTGAATGACAATAGTGGTACGTGTCTTTCTAAGTCTAACTTTGAGTACTACGCAATTTTAACCAATCATAGCATCCATTAAAATGGAAATACTTTTAAGTCAATGTTTTTTTCTGGTTTTTTTTTGTGTAATTTAAGATGAGGGGTGATTTTTGGCAGCGCTGTTAATAGTTTCCAATAATTGAGTCAAAACTACTGCAGACTCTTCTCACCTTTACAAAATTCCAGAGTTTCGAGTTTTTTCGAGGGTCACTGCAGCTTTTTTCAAGTTGAATCTTGAACGGGGGGTAGTTTTCACATCCTTTGTAGGTTTCTAGTTCTATTTTAGAGTACTACGCAATTTCATCCAATCATAGCATCCACGAAACTAGAAATCCTGTTGGATTTTACGTTTTTTCTTGTTTTTCTCGTGTCCTTTAAACTTACGGGTGGTTGTTCTCAACCCTATAGGGGCAGTTTATGAAGATTACGTCGAAACTGATGCGGTTTCTTATCACTTTAACAAAACTTAGACATTTCGAGCTTTCTCAATTATTGCTGTTTTGGATCGATCATTTATACATATATAGGGGGTAGTTTTCGCCCCTCCCTGGGGCTGTGTTCCATATCTATTGTATGTCCGCTGCTGTTTAACTTTAATTTGTGTAATTCGATTGATTAAGATGTAACAACTATTCTCGTAGCCATTCCAAGGGTGTTTCTTGGCTCTAGCTAGTGATTTTGCTGGTGGGTGTGCGATTTTTTTTGACCTCGGATTGGGATTCGAATTCAGAGACCGAAAATACATAGAGATAGATGGGTCTGATTTTTTTTGTGGGGCTGTGTTATTGAAATATTTTGTTCATATACAATATACATATTTGATTGTATAAAAATAGGTAGGAATAAATGGCCAGATAGTTTTAATTTGAGCAAATAAATTTATTAAAAGGTAAATATTAACCCGTAAGCCGACGGCTCTATGCAGAGCATAATTAAAAGGAAGAATGCGGTTTCAGCGTTTCACGTCGCTCATATCTCGACCTAAATATTAATAAATCTGTTGAGTAAATGAATTTGTCAGTACAGGGCTGACGAGTACGGTTCTTCCTGTCCAATCACATCCCCCAATAAATCACACGAAGAGACGGATGTTCCATGCCTCGTCCTAATTCCGCGGCTTTTGATGAGCTTCCGATATGCTCCCAATCTTCTATAAATTACCATTCGCTAAGCGCAACTGCCAGCCACATTCTCTCATAATCATTTTTGCAGGCTATGCATCAGGAAGTTGCTCTCTACCTCTGATGGAATTTTAAACACACAAATTGCCAATTTATCATTGTCGCTTAAGAGGATTTAAAAATGAATTTATCTGGTATTAAAACTATTAAAAGTTTTATTTCATTTTATCGCATTAAATCTGCCGTATTATTCCTCTATATTTATTGTTTCAACACGCGGGTGGCTTTAAATTTTTTAAATCCATCCTAATCAAGCGAACTGAGCGCGTGGGGCACGACCCTAAAATTACGCATCCACATATTGGGGAAGCCGCATATAATACACCTCTTCAGTAAATAATAGATATTTTATTCATGCGGTATTTTATCAACGGAATTTCAACGACGGGAACGGTTAAGTTTAAATTATTTATATTTTTTGTGCAATAAATCATAGCTTATTACCTGAAAATTCGGAAAATTAAATTAATTACTGTTGAAGTAAAAAACATAGTCTGTACAAGGTGAAGCAATATTAAATCAATATTTTCTTTTTACTCTGAATACCTTTCCAAAAATTCAACTTGTAAAAATTATTATTATTCCTTTATATAACCACTACCAACATTCCAGGAAGCAATAAACCGCCGCACAGTGGGGCCAATTACATCAAAAGTTGGCAGAAATTCGATAAAACAAAAGTCATTAGAGCGGACTAATTTTTCGAGGAACTAATAGCCCATAAGTCAAACATACAAAAAACGGTTTATTTGACGCTATTTATTGTAAGCGGTATACGCCATGCCAGTCTAAACTTGTGCTTAGTGGAGATTAGAAGTTATAAAAATCAATCAGTGCGTGTGAGTGTTAGTTTGTTTAATTAATTTCTCAGTGAGGTTTCTACAAATTAATTTTTTCTCAGCATGGCTGCTTTACCTATAGGTAAGGTGACAAGTAATTGCTATATCTGTTACTATACTAGTATTATTTAATTTATACAAATTTATATATACCGACCTGTTTTGTGCGATACAATTTTATGACATTTCTGTAAATCCTTATTGTTTTAAAATGTGCCTGAATCTGCCTGAACTGTGATATATACATAAAGTTATTCGGAATAGTGTGTACTTTAAGGGTAGTAAATAAAAACTTGCTTATATTTGCGGCATTTTAAAATATCACTGCATATTCACGCGACATACGCACGTTACGAATGTTTAAATATTATTTAAATTTTACTTCCACATTCACGAAGTAAAAAAATTTAAATTTTTTTTTTTTGCTTAAATAGGTTTAAAATGCCGTGAAATGTCGAGAAAAGAAATTTAAGCAATAACAAAAGTATTTATGTCTGTCTGTAACTTTTTTGTTGGCAGGATTACTCGGAAACGGTTAGACATATTGACTTGAAATACTGAATAGTGTTTTACAATCAGCCAATCACAGAATCGATTCAATAAATTAAAGTTTATGGTTTAATTAATCAAATGTGAATAAAAATAATTTGTGCCAACTTTTGATGTAATTGGCCCCACTGTGCGCCGCGACAAAAAAATTATTACTACCCACTTGGGTGGTAGAGACTGACAAACCGACCGGTATTTATGAACTATTTCGCAGGTTAATCAGTCGTCCGTGCGCTTGCCTTTATAATAATTGTGTACAGCGTAATTTCAAAGTTTATTATTGTGAATTTTATCCAATATGGTTGACAATGGTATGTACTTAATATTATAATTTATTTGGAAATTATTGTAATTATATAATTGACAGAGAAGCTAAATAAAATACGACAAAAAAATACTTTATTTTTATTAAAGTCGCGTATTTATTAGCCTGCAACTTTTTTGCTATGCGTGTCTATCCCAGTTTCATTACTTTGTTTAACTTAGAGATTTTTTTTGCAGGTCAACAACTAGTTCTTTCAAGAAGACTCCTATTTGATAAAATCAAAGGAGGCGATCCTCCAGTACAGGAGGATGAGCTGCTAAAAGCTGTAAAGACAATTCTGCAATTATCCCATTGCTCACAAGAAATGGAGAACGAACTCAAAATAAAACTGCGCTCTTTCTGGATTATGGTGAATGATAGATGGAAGCGATGTAGCCGCAACAAAAATATTTTTTTAAGCAATCACCATGACTGGATCTGTGGTGACATTATAATAAAAAACTGGGATCTTCTTGAAATCAGTCAAAAAGCCAATGAGTCAACCCCTCCTACCCCCGCACAGTGGGCCATTTGCAACTTCTAGATGGACAAAATTCTACACATTTCTAAATGAGCTTAAAATGGTCGTTAGAAGACCGGAAAAATAGTGAAAAAATTCTAGACATTCAGGGGGTGGTTTTTGAGGGGTTGAAAAATAAATTTGCTTCTAGAATGCCGAAACTCTGTGAGTATGATATCTGTGAATATAAAAAAATTAGTTAAAAATTATAAATAGTAGCAATAACATCAGATCAAACTTGCGTTAACCCCTTCCACTCCATTATATCCACATTTGGATATTTGTAGGTATAGCAAAATTTACCACAATATCCACATATGGATATTTCTATACGAGATAAAAAAGCATTGTATTTTAGTGGTATACAACTCAGTACAGCCATTTAGAGCATGGTGGGGGCCCGTATATCCATCCGTGGATATAATGGTTATTAAATTTATGGCCCAAAATCTTGAAAAATGTAAACGAGTGAAGGTCAGCATTAATGAGGGTGGTGGCAATGCCGCCATAACGAATTGTTAAATTTTGATCTGGTATAGGACCCGATACCTTAAAAAACCGGCTGGAGCGGAAGGGGTTAAGAAATGGGTGGAATTTATTCGAAGTATGAATTTCATTAGAATGCCAGTACTTTTGTACATTTTTGTATGTTATGTTTTTGATTTTATTTTATCATATAATTCTTGTAGCTTTTATGTATGTAACATTTATATGCATTCAGTTGTGCTTTAAAGAGATATTTGTGTTTTTACAGGGATACTTCTTACTGAGTCAAAAAGAGAACTTTATGAAATATTAAAAGATGCAGATAATAACCCTGGAACAGCCAGAGTCAAAAAATGATGTGTGATGTGATGTGAAGTGATGTTAAAAAATTAAAACATTTACAACAAAATTTTGTGAAACTTTCTTACATAGTTATTAAAGTTTTATTTTTCAATCCTCTCAAATCCAACCCCTTATTGTTTAGATTTTTTTTACTATTTTTAGCGAACTCGCGGATATAATATTATCATGTCCACAAAGTTTCAGAATTTTAAAATAATATTTATCTTTCAACCCCCTCAAAAACAACCCCTCTACTATTTATAATTTTTTAACTATTTTTCGATATATTCACAGATATCATTTTATCATACTCACAGAGTTTCGGCACTCTAGAAGCAAATTTATTTTTCAACCCTCAAAAACCACCCCCTTAATGCCTAGAATTTTTTCACTATTTTTTCGGTCTTCTAACAATTATTTTAAGCTCATTTAGAAATTTGTAGAATTTTGTCCACTTAGAAGCTGCAAATGGCCCACTGTGCACCGGATGGATTTTTGAAGCCGAAAAGAGCACAAAATACAGGGTGTAATTGGTTTCATGTCATTTAAAAAACTGGTAATGGGGACCGACTAAACAAACAAAAAACCTTTGTGACTGACCTAGGTCAACAATTTGAATATTAGGGTAGGAAAGGTTTGAGAACCACTGCCTTTCTGGGTCAATGGACGTGTACTTCCCTTTAAATTGTCATAAAAAAGTGCAAAGGTTACCGACTGACTCGTTTTCGCCGGCACGCAGCGGCCCGCGGTTTCAAAGCAAAGGGCGGCACCTTTGATGACCGCCTCAACGGAACCAATTATAAAAATGTAAATAATTCGTTATCTCTTTTTGCAGAACTGCAAGCAAATGATGGGCGTAGAGGTTTAAACACAGCATTTCTTTACATGTGTGTTTTTTAAATTTAGAACAAAATATTGGAGCTTTTATTGTTCTTTATAATTTTTCAGATTTAAATGTGGTTTATTAACATTTGTAACCTAAATTAGTGTTGTGGGTTAAAAGCTTAAAACCTGAGAAATTATTGCTTGACATTGGACATTGGGAAATATAGAGTTAGACGTCTGAGATACGATAACAGAAAACAATTGTGTATTTTAGTTAGGAAAAAATCTGATTTATTTAACGAATTGCCGATCAGGTATCGAAAACTAAAATATTCGATAAATCTAGAACTTACCAATAAATTTGTTGATTTACATAAATTGTTCTAAATGGCTTCCGTCTGCATCAATATACTTTTCGGCACGTCGAATTAAGGACATACGCACTCCGGTAAACACATTTGGTAAATTAGGATCATTTTTTATGGTTTCTATGCACATTAAAATACCACAACTAAACTATCAACTAACGTTGTCAATAAAGAAAACAAAAATAAAAACTAAAATCCAAAAATCAACACAAAAAGAACGAACAAGTAGTGTCTGTACGTAATCAAGAACTTAACGACTTGAAAGGTAAGTCAATAAAATAAATCTTAACTGTAAATATGTGGCCCAAGATTCAAAAAGAACAAAAGCAACATACAAAAACAGCGAACGGGTTCGACGTGTGTAGTTAACGAAGTGCCCACAGAAACTAAAATATTGCACAAGGGAGAGTATAGTTTTCTTCAGATGTACTAAGCACTCAAAAAACGCCGACGTCTTTCACCTTTACCACACCGCTAAAGACCTTATCTTACCTACTTTTAAAAAGCCATAAAAAAGTGTGATTATCAACTTGTGACTTCGCCGACGCGCGGTCTCTAACAAAGGAGTGCGACACTTTGAAAGAGCCGTATTAGCGTATTTGATGGTTAGAGGACTTGGGGCATTGCAAAAAATTTTTCTTTTTAATATTTTAAATGCACTATTTGTATCTTGTGACACTTAACAAAATAAAAGTAAATACCAAAGCTCAGGTCATTTGGTACAAAATAGACCCCCGCCCACGTCGATTGAAATTTGGACGTATGATTAGTACAATTACAATATATACTACACCTCATTTTTTTTTTTTTTTTTTTTTGGCATAAAGGCCGAGGCCATACAGCCAGCCACAAGAGAAATTACAAACCTACATCTAACCTAAACAATAACCATTAAACTACCTGATTACTGTCAAAAACAAAACAAAGGATGTACATAGGTCACAAACTTCTCGCCCAGGGCATTTTTCTAACATACAAAATAAGACCACGGTTAGGAGGGTTTTTATAACACAAAGGTGAAGAACAAAGGAAACAAAGCTAACCTATAACTTAGTTTTTGTCTCTTCCAAGAAATCCATAAGATAGTCAAAAATTTTCTTTTTATTTAAGGACAACAGATATAGTATATTGAACGGGGTAGGGATGTTGCCATATTTTATTATATTGTTATATAATGTATCAATTGCTTCTGCGTGTCTTGTACATTCAAAGAATATGTGATCCAGGTCACCTGTGACATTGCAATATTCGCAGACATCAGAGCTGTAGATCTTTATTTTAAACAAGTGTGCAGGATAACATGCATGTCCAAATTTCAAACGGATAATCGTTGTGATGTATTTTCGGGAGCAGTTATAGTTTTCATGCCAAAACTTATTTGGCAAGTCAGGGTGAATAAGAGAATATCGAGTCGGTTTTATGAACGCTAATTCTTTCCACATGTAATCCCAATTATTCCTTAGTTTCGATCTAAATATTATCGTTGCATCCGTCATACATACTTTATAATTACAATTATTTCCTACCTCAATACTCTCCTTAGCTAGATCGTCCACGTGTTCGTTATCCTTCAATCCTATATGGGACTTTACCCACACAAAGTATACCTCTCTCCCTTCGTCAAAGATATTTTGTACCAAGCCTTTAATGTATATTATAAAGGGGTTGGTTTTAATGTTAAATGTGGTAGTGTTTTTTAGAGCCAGGAGAACTGATAGGGAATCAGAAAGAATAACGGTTTTCTGATATTTTGAAGTAAATACAAACTTGAGAGCTTCATAGATGGCTGTCGCCTCCGCTGTAAAAACAGAGCACTCTATCTTAAGTTTTATTTTTCTCTCGATATTTTTTGAGGGTATATAAAATGCGCATCCTGTTCCACTTGAGGACTTAGAACCATCTGTGTATACCAGCTCCGAATTTGGGTATTTTTCGAGTGTTAAATTTAAGGAATTTATGCTCATCCTCAAATTCTCACTGTATTGAGGTATGCATACCGTCATATCCGTAAATAAGGAAAAATAATTGTAGTTGCTCAGCCAATTATCATCATTTTCAATGTTTGGGAGTAAAAGAGAACATTCACGGAATGCAGAAGCAAGAGGTGGAGAGCTTTTTTTAATCCAATATTTATTAGTCAGATCAAAGATATTGAGTGATGATATTTTTTTAAGTGGCGGATTGTTAATATAAATTTTCAAAAGTATTTTTTCGCTCAGTAAATCTCTTCTGAGTTTTAATGGAGGTTCTAGAGCTTCTACATGCAGGGCATCAATAGGAGTTGACCTCATAGCACCAAGACAAATCCGAAGGGCATTATTTTGTACTGTGTCAATACGTTTAAGGAGTGACTGGCTAGCCGACCCATAAAAAATACAGCCATAATCAATTATTGATCTTATATAAGCCTTATAAAAAAGGAGTGACGTTTTAACATCAGCCCCCCACCACGTTCTAGTAGTCATCTTTAAGAAATTTAAACCTTTGTTGCACCTGTTTACTATTTCGTCTATAAAGGGCTTCCAACTTAATTTACTGTCCAATATTACTCCCAAGTATTTAACGTGCCGTTGAACGGGAAAGGTATATTTCCCAAGACTAATAGACTCAATATTAGGTGTATTATGCCTACTGAATATACAGATATTAGATTTATTATTTGCTAGTTCAAATCCATTTGTGTCGAACCAGTCACCTAATTTATGTGATATCGTTTGCAGATGTTCCAATGATTTTTCATAGTCTCTGTTTATAATATAGACACAAAAATCGTCAGCATATTGTACAATATTGTAGTCTAGAGTGTTAATGGCATGGATATCTGCTGAATATAGATTAAAAAGCAACGGGCTAAGGACAGAACCCTGTGGTAATCCCAAATTATTAATGCGAGGGCCAATTTTATTATTGTCCTGGTCTCTGATGTAAATTTGCCGATTAGAGAATAAGCTAATTATTGCCCTTGCGATGTGACGTGGTATTCCAAAATTCGTAATCATTTTGTCGTTCAATAAATCTAGATTTACTGTATCATATGCACCCTTAACATCTAAGAACAAGGCTGATAAATACGAATTATGTGAAAAATTATTTTGTATATCCACTACCAATGTAGAAACCGCATCCACAGTTCCAAAACCCATTCTAAACCCGAACTGATTGTTTGGAAGTAATTTTTCAGTTTAAAGCCACCATACCAGTCTGACTTTAATCATCCTCTCCAAGGTTTTGAGTATACAAGATGATAGTGAAATCGGTCGATAAGACTGAGCCAAATTTGGGTCCTTACCGGGTTTCAGGATAGGAACAATTATATATTTTTTAAAATCTACAATTGTTGCACCTGATAATAAAATGTCGTTAAAAATCTGTAATAACATCGTTTTTGCATTTTCTGGTAAATAAAAAATCATGGGGTATTTAATATCATCATAGCCGGGGGCAGTACCTGAAGTTTGTTTTATGGCAACGTTTAATTCATTTAGAATAAAAGGTCTAGATAAGAAGTGAGTTGTATCTACTTCTTCTGGTAAAGGGCTAGGGTAGTTTTCTGCAGATTGCGGGGTTACTTTATTAAAAAATTCTTCTATCCATTGTGTTTTTATTTAAATTCGAACACCAGTTAATCCAACTTTCTTTAGCTTTTTGTTTTAAAAATTTTTTGGTTTGAGCATTAATTTTTTTACATAATAGGAAATTTTCCTCGGACGAAAACTGTTTATATGTGTTCAAAGCCGTTATATTTGGTTTATTTAGCAACAAACTGAAACATTTATTTACAATTTATAGATTGGGATTCACAAGAGAACATGACATGTTACGAATTCTCAATATCTTAATCACTTGTCAGCACGGAGCTTTTTTTGAAATTTGCATTTCCTTTAAAATTCTACCACTTGCAACAGGTATTGCTTCTGCAGTCTATTAGTTGTTATGCTGGTGGCAAAGTCTTGAATTAGTTTAACTTCTCGTTCCAAAATATCGTTAACTACTTTCACATGTCGAACGAACATTTCTGCTTCCTGGAAATTGGGATTTAGTTTCCACTGATTAACCGATGTCCAAAGCCAAGAGGAGTCAACTCCCACAGCTTCAAACAAGAACTAGGAATTGGGACCAACGAGATTGGTAAGTGTTGTGCTAGGGTTCAAAGCAGGAAAGATTGACCGACCTCTTGTGCTTCTGGGGTCGCGGTCTACGCGTCAATTGCCTAGCAATCTGTTTCCGTTCAGTGTCTGATAAGCGATTTAAAAACAGTCAGAATACTGCACACACTTCGGTCAAATACTAGTAATGTCTTTCCATTGCAGTTGAAGCTGCACGAGCAAACATATTTTTCATATTCCTTAAAGTTATGCCAAAGTTGAAGATCATTGTATGGTGCGTCGGCCCCGACAGATGCACAAAGCCATTTCTCTACGTAATAGAAAGCATTTAATTTGCAAAGTGGCTTCAGTTTCGTAATCATGACCTCGTCATATCCAGCCTGGCCACTAAAACCAAACATCTTTTTTTATGTGTTTTGAATGCATGTTCCGTGTTTATATTCTTCGAAATGAAGTGAACGATATCAGCATTATCAGGGCCAGAAGTATTTCTGAACAACTCTTTGTGAACTGCACACAAGATTCTGTCAAATACATGGCGACGACAAGCAAGCATAAGTAACTTTTTGTTTAAAAGTTCCTCAAGTTTTACACGTTTCGATCTTTCTGTCTGAATTTGATACCGTCGTGTCAAAAACAAGAGCCCGCACATTATCACGTAGCCCCAACTCGCTAGTCAGGGAATGAGTGGCGTTAGCCTGTTCTTTTCCTTTGGAGCTGATGATTACAGAAACGCCCTAGAAGTTTCCCTTCTTCAAATTCTGGTATACCAGACACCAGAATCAAGATGTAAGAAGCTTACCCTCCCAATGCAATGTACAATGCATTAGGGGAATAAATTTAGTCTTAATCTCTTCAGCGATAGATATTCGAATGGTCTTGCCCGATTTCCAAGTACTTCTGATAGGGTAGTCTCATGGGGCGGACTCCGCCTTCAGAAAGAATTGCCCGCATAAATGCTGTTCATTGTCCAGCTGAGAGGTTGAGCCTGTCTCTCATTGCCGAAATTTTCATGCTGCTAAATGGATTGCGAGATAGACGAGGTTGAGAACAACAGAAGTAGAACATTTAGTCTTAGGACGAGTACCAGCAGCAGTACTAGTTGAAGGAAACACAAAGTGAGGATCAGGATTATAAAACTTCTCCTCAATTATGTGTTGTTGGTCTTCATCTTGTTCAGGTTCAGGGGATAATTTATCGAGGTATATTATGCGTATAGTGGTAAAACTGTAGTTCACATAGGCGGATTCTAAATTTGTCCAATAGAGCTGAAAATTGGTATACAAATAGGTTTTTACATTTGTCATAACACACAAAGGGTGCGTTTATGATGTCACAAAAATATTTTCTTACCATATTATTTTGCAATTCCCTATTAGAGGTGCCGACATACGCGAAGATAAAAGCCTATCCCAACATTCCAGCAGTTCTCAAACAATATTATTGAAAATTTTCGAAATTTTTTAATTTTCTTTTTTCTAAAACTATGGGTTTTAGACCCCCGTGTTATATAAGGTTTTTTGTTCGTTTAGTTGTACCCCACCTCCAGTTTTTTTTAATGATATGAAACTGATTGCACCCTATATTAACGATCCGTTTAATTATATTTATTAAGTTGAAATAATTTTTTCATATTAAAAAAAAATCTTCGATCGATAGGAGTTGAACCTGTGAACCTCAAGTTTAAAATTTATTTATTTATTTATTTATTTTTATAGTCTCGCTAAAATTATTATCAAATTACAATACCTTTTATTTTATTTAGCTGTGGGCTTACAAGTCATTTTTTGTCATTTTATTTATTTCATTATACAATTTTTTACACATTACGTAACAATTATGCGTCTGAGCGCGCGAGCGCAACGGCCGGCTGTTGTTGGCAAATGATTTTCTGACCCTTTATTTTTATAATTAGAAAACGGTCTCTGTGTAGTTCAACCGTGGGCTTTCGGTTTATATCTTACGATTTCACAGTTGAATCCAGTGTGTTTTAATTGATGCTAGAGTAATCTTTCGTTAGTGCAGGGAAAAGAAAAGAAAAACCCTGCTTCCAGTGTCAGGTGTTAAAAACACTTACTTTCTCGAATACGAACAAATTATTTGATGGGATATAGATTTCAGTGAGGGATCAAGGGGGTGGAGAGAGAGGTTATAGGTTATTTGGGTTTCAGGGGATGTGGTTTTTATGGATTGTGGGTTTTCATAGTCTCACTTCAACACACTAAGCTATTCAGAGAGTTATTTTAGGTTGTAAAATATATGATGCACAAGAAGCGTGGCTATTTATAGATTGTTATTTTGTTTTTAAATTTTTTTCACGGAAACCGAATCGAAAAAACGCTTGTGTGATAGATACATCGTTGAAATCAGAACTTTATTTACTTTTCAATGGTTCGATTACAAATTTTAAGTTAGTATAAAACAAAACCTTTTCGGATCTTCTGGAGCACTAAAGAAACCCTCATGCAAAGTTTCATCCAAATCCGTTCAGTAGTTTCGCCGCTATCGTACTAACACACATACACACACACACATAGGCATTTTTCAAAAACCACTTTTTTGGGTTCCTGAGACCTCAAAACGTAAAGATCTGGTGTCATCTAAATTTTCGATTTTGGACCAATTTTAGTAACCTCCCACAATTTTGTGGGGGGGTTGAAAAGATGAGAATGATAAGGCGACTAGATGCGCCTCATGCAATAGGTCATAGAGGGCCGTACAATTGTAATAACTGATTTATATTCTGTGCTCATATTATGCGGATATCACTGTCAGGTGCTCATGAAAAAAATCTAAATATTTTACCATGTTTTTTATTTACAGATAAGGATAGTATGATTGAAATTCTATAGATGGCGGATCCATTTATTAAATGGCCATTATACTAAAATGGTGAACGTAACATTCTGGTATTGACAAATTGGCTAATGTATTTAAACTGAAAAGGATATTTTCTTGTAAATACTACCTGGATTGTCGAAGAATATGTTTAGCTAAGATTTGCTTATTAAGAAAATATCTCTTCACTGTTAGCCTTCCTAATACCAGATGTGGCCCCGAAAGGACTCCATGCATAAAATTTCCAAAAAAAAAATGTATAGAAAACACATAATTCTTCATGGGGCTCCGTAACATTAATTTTCAAACTATTGGGAATCAACTGATATAAAAAGAAAATAACAAATATGCGTTACAAAATGAGCATAGAAATAAATTATTTAAAAAACGTGATTGGGGTTGTAACGGAAACACCAGAATAGAAGAGATCACGCTGTTGTATACTATAATAAAAATTTAAAGATAAACACAACCTGCATGAATTGCAAAAAGCACGTTTGTAAGAATCATAGGGCAAAAATGTTTGTGTCAACAATGTGATTAGCTAGAGAAAAAAAAATTGTATTATGATAATTTTTCAAATAAACTGCCCAAAAGACACTTAATCTTTAAATTTATTTTGTCAATTTCTTTTTTTACAGCATATATATACGGAGTAACTAGAAAAATATATAAATAAGTAAACGGTTCATAAAATGGTGTTATTACGAAGGTTAAGATCTGTCCATTATTTGAAGGAAATAATGGTACCTACATACAATTTTAACTATGTAATATCAATTTAAAATTATTGCAAAAACGTATACTTTCAAGTGTGCAATGTTGCTTTTGCATAGATAATGCGCATTGTTGCTTTAACTCAAACAGGTAAATTAATTTACTCAAAAATAAATCATAAAACAAATTAACGAATATTTATTAATCTCACAAATTTTTCAGAACTTTTCGCAATCCTAATACACCTTCCATATCTTACTAGAGTTTTCATTGTAGAAGCCTTATGGAAATCCGATTTCATTGCTGTGGGTGACGTATACTTTCCGGTGAGGCCGGAAAGTGGTCACTTTTGGCACCTTAGCAACGGTTCGGTTACTCGGGCGCCACCTTTACAATTTTTTACGTGGGGCAAAGGTCCCACACTAGCCTCTTAACACAGCCTGTTACAGTAGGGCTGGGATAGCTACAGTGGAGAAAACAGTAACTTCCAGTGGGTCAATTTGGGAAAATTGGACTGTTACACAAACAGCAGTAAAACACAGAATTCGGTAAAACAAAATATCTATTTATTTCCTATAAGTTACAGTGATAACGAAACTATTTACAGTTTAACTAGTTTAATATATACAGTACATTCATAACGCACAAAGGAGCAAACCCAGGCTGTGACGTGCTGATGATTACGGTAAGTGCTACCATGCGATACAGTGACGTTACTAAGGTAAGCAGGAGTGAAGCAGCGATATGACGGTAAAAATGGCGGTGACATACAGTTTGACAGACAATGACAGGTTACGGGTTGTCATTAAATACCAGGAAGAAACAAGCAGTTACCAAACAAAGCAGCAAAATTAATTATTTTAAGGGTCAAACTTGTACCTATTATTTATGAACCTACTCACTTTTCGTCCTGGCCCACGTCCGGTCTGGTGACGGTCTCTAGTAGAACTGCCGGGTTCGGTCTTCTCAGCGGTGACTATAACAGAAGACTCTCGGTTAGAGTGGGGGGACTCTATATTTGCTGCGTGCGGTAATGACGTAGTCGCGGTAGGAGCAATCTTTAAGGATCGGTACTTGCACAGTTGGCGGGGCTCCTGCTTACTGCTGGACGCGTCTAGAGTCGTGGAGCGGCCGACCACGACTGTTTGATATCACAAGTTTTAATAAATACTTTCCTCTTTCAACAAGCCGGTAGAGGGGAGAAATGTGCAGACACGGTGCGTAGCGGTAAATGAATACTTGTATTATTTTCAGGTGAAACGGTTAAATGAAAAATATTTTACAAGTCAGAAATCGCGGACTTTACCATAATTTTCTGTCTCCCGGTCTTAGAAAAATTTCACTTACTTACTTTACTTACTTATTTCCGAAGCTGGCTGCAGTGGGCACGTCTGGTCGCTGTTGGAGCTCGTGAGGAACTGACTGTCTGCTCTCAGCGCATCGGGTATCTAGTCCACTATCCCCTCTATTCGCGGTAATGACGGGGGAACAGTGCGCGTGGATATTGATTGACGTAGGCGCAACTTAGTACAGTGTCGCGGAAATATAATTCAAATATTAACTTACGTCTGCTGGCGGTTTCCCTGGAGAAGGCACTTCTGCTCGCTGTTGTTCACTGGTAGCAACTGAATGCTTTTTGCGGAGATCACGGTTTAGTATGCATTTTCAGTTTCGGTTGGGCCTGGTGGGGCCTACTAGTTTATGTGGTGATATAATTATTTTTCACAGCCTGGTAACTTTTATTAAATAATTCAACAGAAACATATCTATTTTTGGTAAATATAAATGGTTTATTGGGGTTTAAAATATGCTTCATTACACCCCCCTCTTACTTCATAAAAAAAAATAATGTAATTATTTTTTTTCTTTCTTGCTTTGGTACTGGAAAAAGAAAAATTTACTCAAGTTCCCTAACTGATTTTAAGGCGCGTACCCCACACCGGTTGCATAAACTTTATTTGGGGGCACATACACCTTTTACAAATAAAAATCAAAACTAGAGTCTTCAAAAAAAAATAACAATGGTGATAATGAAAACAAGTAAAATATTACTGAGGTCCTCTTGCTACGGCTGGATACCATATTCCTAGATCCTGGTAGGGAGGGTCCTCCTAAAAGAAATACCTAAAATAATGAAAAATTAAACGGTTACTTCTGGTCTTTGATGCTGGATTTCCTTTTCGATTCTTGCCGAGATCAGGTTCCTATGGGAGTAGGTTAAGCTGAACTTCTTGGCGTTGTCTCAGTCTGGCAGATTGACGGGTAACGTACTCGGGCGGGACGGGCGGCAGATTTTCTTCGCCAGGAAACGAGGTTGGTGGTTTCCTGGAAGGTTTCTTCTTGGCGGTCTGTTCAGTTCTTGGCGGCTCGTTGACAGCTACATGTGGCTTCAAGTCCTTAATATGGATACGGGTCAGTTTCTTTCCAGTATCCGACTTCAGATTGTAAACCACGGGGGATACGACTTGGGTCACGGTGTACGGACCAGAATATTTCGGAGCTAACTTAGATGCAAAACCTTTAATAGCCGAGGAGAGGGAATGTTCTCGTTTCATGACCCGGTTGCCTACGTGATACTGGATATCCCGGCGTCGGAGGTTGTAATATTTGCTCTGGGAGGTATATGCTTGGGCAAGCTTTATCCTAACCAGTTCGAACATTTCCTGTAACTTTTTTAGGCGGTCGGTATGAACGGTTGGGATCTGATTATCCTCATCTTCGTTGGGTTCGGTAGCTTCGTTGGTTTCGGCTTGGTATACGGTGGCTGGTAGCGAAAGTTCTCTTCCAAAGTTCAGAAATGCGGGTGAAAATCCGGTTGATTCATGTTTGGCACTGTTGATAGCTAGCTGAAAGCTATTCAAATGTTGGTCCCATTTCCGAGGATCGTGTTCGCAGTATTGTGCTATCATAGTCTTGATAGTGCGATTGGCTCGTTCAACGGGATTTGCCTGTGGTGTGTACGGTGGCGTGAAACGGTGCTGGATACCAAATTCGTCTA
Source organism: Rutpela maculata (assembly GCA_936432065.2). Classification (NCBI taxonomy): domain Eukaryota; kingdom Metazoa; phylum Arthropoda; class Insecta; order Coleoptera; family Cerambycidae; genus Rutpela; species Rutpela maculata. The sequence continues at coordinate 177,694,588 of OW386288.2, forward strand.
ATAATGACTGGAACATACGGCTGTCGTACTGGGTACCATTATCCGTGATCACGGTACGCGGACATCCGAAACGGGTGATAACTTCATCATAGAGAGCTTGGCTGACATTGCGGGCGGTGGCACTTCGTAGGGGACGGCACTGGACCCATTTGGTAAAACGGTCTTGAAACACTACTAGGTAGCTGTTCCCTTTACTAGATCTAGGTAGCGGTCCTACTAGGTCGGTGCTAACAGTTTCCCAGGGTTGGCGGCTGACGGACGGTTGCATGGCTCCTGGTGTTTGCTGCTGGGAGATCTTGTAACGTTGGCACTGCATACAGCTACGTACATATCTGGCGATGTCGCGGAACATCCCTGGCCAGTAGTACTTTTGTGTGATCCGGGCTGTAGTCTTGGCAATTCCCATGTGTCCAGCGGACGGAGCATCGTGGTTTTCTTGCAAAACTGTGGTCCGGAGTGGCGTTGGTATGCATAACTTCCACGGGTCGTATTGGTCGGGTTCGGTTAAGTCACTGGAATCCCGGAAGTGGCGGTACAGCCGGTCATTACGTACACAGTAATCCGGATTGGCTTCGGGGTTTTTCTCAACTTCCGACTTCTTCCGTCTGTACCAAGAACAGTTTGGTGCCTCATTCACAGCACATAATTCTTCGGTACCCGTGGCGGGAGAAGGTCCTTCCAATGGTTGACGTGACAGTGCATCAGCTACACGGTTTAAGCTTCCTTTACGGTACTTAATCTCAAAGTCATACTGTTGCAAAAATATGCTCCAGCGAGCTAGGCGGCCAGTCGGACTTTTGATAGAGTGTAACCAGCGGAGGGACTGGTGATCGGTCAAGACGGTGAAGTGGTACCCTTCGAGGTACGGTCTCATCTTCTCTATTCCCCACACGATGGCCAAACATTCCCTTTCCGTTACGGAGTAGTTCTTCTCGGCGGGAGTTAAGGTTCGGCTGGCGTAGGCAATCACTCGGTCATGTCCCTCAATTTCCTGTGTCAAGGCTATCCCTAAACCTTGGTCTGAGGCGTCGGTTTGTAGGGTGAACGGCTTCTTGAAGTCGGGACAGGTCAAAACTGGAGCCTTAGTCAGACACTTCTTCAGTTGACCAAAAGCTTCTTCCTGTTCGGTGTCCCATTTGAAACGATGGTTCTTTTTCAAGAGTCGGGTTAACGGAGTCACAATTTGGGAGAATGCTGGTACGAATCGTCGGTACCATGAGGCAACACCAAGGAAACGACGGACGTCTCGCACGTTTCGAGGTGTGGGAAACTTTTCAATGGCCTCCACTTTCTCTGGATCGGTATTGATGCCTTCCGCGGTAACCACATGTCCTAGGTAACGTAGCGACTTTCTACAGAACTGACATTTCTCGGGGTTCAGCTGTAGATTGGCCATTCTCAGTCGGCGGAATACTTCATGTAGGTTCTTCAGGTGATCTTCAAAAGTTTCACCCAGGACTATAATGTCATCCAAATATGCGAAAGCATATGGTTCCATATCAGGTCCAATGATTCGGTCCAAGAGTCGTTGAAAAGTAGCGGGTGCGGAATGAAGTCCAAACGGCATAACTCGGAAGTTGAATAGTCCTCGTCCCGGTACGGTGAAAGCTGTGATAGGCTTGCTTTCGGCAGAGAGTGGTATTTGCCAGTATCCTTGTTTTAGATCTATACTAGAAATGTAACGAGCTTTTCGGAGTTTGTCCAGTATTGCATTGATGTACGGTAGTGGATAGGCATCTTTTTCCGTGACCTCGTTTACTTTCCGAAAATCTATGCAGAAACGGGGCTTTCCATCCTTTTTGCGGACTATGACCACAGGTGAACTCCATGGACTGTTGGACGGTTCGATAATTCCATTAGCTAACATTTCGTCGACTTCGGTGTTAATAATTTCCTGCATCCTAGGGTTTTGTGGCCGGTACCTCTGTTTGATCGGTTCCGGTCGCGACAGGCGGATGTGATGTTGGGCTAACTTGGTGGTTCCGGTTATATCCTGAAAGCTTGGCAGTTCCATATCCAAAAATTCTTGAAGGCGGGTTTCTTCATCCTGGGACAGAGTCAGGGCGATTCCAGTCAGCGGAGCAGTTGGCAGCGGCAGTGAGACAGGGCGGTGATCCAGGTAGACGGTGGCGGTAGTTAGATCCAGTGTAAATTCCCTTGTACTCAGGATGTCCATGCCTAGTACAATGTCGGATGCCAGATTCGGGAGGTAGAGTAGTCTTTCGGAAAACGAACTTTCCTCTACCATGAAGTCGAGATCATAGGCACTGGTGACGTTTACAAGGTTTCCATCGGCTAGCTGGGCGGAAGGGGCGGATATTGCTACCGAAGGTATTCCTTGTTGCTTGCAGAGTTCCATTACTTGGTTTCCCACGTAGGAACGGACGGCACCGGTGTCTATTAGGGCGGAGAACGTTCTACCATACATGGTTACTGATATGTGCGGTCTGTTATCCTTGTAGTCGGTATCTTGCGAGGCGGAGGTAGAAGGGAACCGTACTGGCCTCGTTACGGTGCGGTTCCGGTCTAGTTTTCCGTCCTTCGGCACTGACAGTCCCGTGTCATGATACCTGGTCGGCCACAGCGTGGGCAGAATAGTTGTGGCGGAAATCGACATTGACTGCGGAAGTGTCCAGATCTGCCACATCTCCAGCAGATACTGTTGAGGTCCTGTGTGGGCTCATTGTTGACGGGCGGCCTATTTTCTGACGGTCTTTGGCTCGGTGGTCTGTTTTCCGGTGATCTACTTTCCAGCGGTCTGTTTCCGGCGCGTGTCATGCCACTTGTTGACGGTGTTGGTGCCGGTTCAATGGCTCTGCGGTTTCCTGGAGGAGGTTGGGATGCTGGGGTGGACATTTGCGCTCCTCCTGACGTTACTGGTGGCGGTGGATCCGGGAGGTAGGTTGGTGCTGGCCGGGGGGTGACGGGGGCAGTCGTGTGCATACCTGGGTGTGATGTAGCGGAGGTGGCGCGATACACCTGCTGTATTTCCCGGCGTAGAGTTTCGTATTCCATCACTCTGGCGGTCAGGGTGGATATGTCAGTTACCGTGGTCCTTGGGATGTACTGTCTATAGTCGGGGAGCAGGTTTCTGTACACCCAACGGAGCTCTTCTTGTGAGGAGAAATCGCCATGTCTCCGGATCAGAGTCTGAATGTCAATCAGGTAGGTGCTGGCAGCTTCTTCTGGTTTCTGTAAGCGGCGGCTAATTTGTGCCTCTATTTCTTCCTGGTAGTTCACCGAGAAGTAGAAGATGCGGAAATCCTTCGTAAATTCGCTCCAACTTGTCCAACGTGCCCGGTTATTGCGATACCATAATACTGCCGTTCCTTGTAACAGCTCCGGTAGTACGGGTAACAGCTGTTCCGGTCGCATCCCCGTATAGGAGCATACTTCTTCTAGCCTCTCTAGGAAGGCGGCAGGGTCTCCTTTCCCATTAAAGTGGATACCCCATTTACGGATCTTGAGAGGGTTCAGCATCGGATTACCAGTAGCCGTGGGCGGAGGTGGGACAGATGTCACGGTCTGGGCTTGCGGTGGAATCACTAGTGGCGGTGGCTGGAGTGGCGGGAAGGTGAGCCGTGAAGTAGTTGGGAGCGGTGACGTACTCCCATCCTTGATGAATTTAATCAGGCGCCGTTTCTTTTCTTCTACGGTGCCAGACAGGTCCAGGCGGAATTTGTTTAGTTCGGTATCCAGTTGTTCCTTCCTGAGCTTATAAATCCAGCTCAGACGGACATCAGCTGTTTCCGGCGGGCGGACATCCTCCGGGTTTTCTGATTCATGTTTTGGTTCTTCCTCGGTATCGGACATGTTTGCTTCTCTGAGATGACTTCAAAGCACTCCGACTCTGGACGGTAACGGCCAACGATGAACGGTGAACGGTGACAGTGATGATAACGGTGACAGAGGCGGTGACGGTGACAGTGAAGAAAGCAGGTAACAGGTGGTATCTGGTAGTGCTTCTTCGGAGACGTCCTTACCGTTCGAGTTCTCAAGCAGAACTCCCTCGACGGTAACGGACAACAGTGAACGGTGGCGGTGACAGTGACAGTGGTGAGGACGGTGACAGTGAAGAAAGCAGGTATCAGGCGGTATCTGGTAGTGCTTCTTCGGAGACGTCCTTACCGTTCGAGTTCTCAAGCAGAACTCCTTCGACGGTAACGGACAACAGTGAACGGTGGCGGTGACAGTGACAGTGGTGAGGACGGTGACAGTGAAGAAAGCAGGTATCAGGCAGTATCTGGTAGTGCTTCTTCGGAGACGTCCTTTCCGTTCGAGTTCTCAAGCAGAACTCCCCTGTTCTGACTTCTTGGCAGCGGGTATAAGTGGCTGCAGCTATGCAAATGGTTTACGCACTGGAAGGCCACTGGTAGTGGTAGGCACCAAACGGATAGAATTTATCACCGGAACTGATAGGACTCCGGGGATAATCCAGAAAATCGGTAGAATCGGCGAAATCAAATTAGATGGTGTCTTGAGATGCCAGTTACCCAATCTTGTCGGTCTTACTCAGTTTCGACCTCCCAGGTTGCGGTGGTACACGGTTTTCCGAAACGGTTGGTCGGAGCGGTCTGAAACCAGTGGCAATCGATTCAGCGTCACAAAGTTACCATTTCACGAGGGGTCACTTGCCTAGTAACTCCGGACTCCGGGGACTCCAAGTATTCCGGGTAAAATCCGGTTGGTCGGTAAAATTCGGTGCAGAAAGTGTATCTGGGTCTGGACTACAACCTAGTATCAGAGTTACTCAATTTCGACCCTTACTTCGGCTGTAGCGCACTTTTTCCCGGAACGGTTGGTCTGATCGGCCGGAAACTGGTGGCAATCGATTCCTTGGGTCCGAATACCCTGAATTTGATACCCCACACGACTTCGTTCCTTTTCGGATCCCTTCGGTACACTTCGGAAACGTTCGGCAGGAGTTCGGGTTTTCGGTTAAAAGTGCAGCCTCTTCGTATGCTAACACCGCCGGAACCTGTGTTTAATTCCCAAAATCTAATAGTCTTCTTAAAATGGTCGAGAACGTCTTCGGGAGTGGTCGGAGCGGTTCGGTAATGGTCGCAATCGCTTCCTCGTGGTCGGTTTAGTCGAAAATGACACCTCAGATGTCTCTCTAGGCCGGTCGGTACTTTTTCGGTCGCGTCCGGTGACTGCCGAATGCGAAAGTCCAATTAAATTTTCCCACAATCTAATTTAATTTAATACAGTCCCTGCTCGGGCCGCCAAGTTTGTGACGTATACTTTCCGGTGAGGCCGGAAAGTGGTCACTTTTGGCACCTTAGCAACGGTTCGGTTACTCGGGCGCCACCTTTACAATTTTTTACGTGGGGCAAAGGTCCCACACTAGCCTCTTAACACAGCCTGTTACAGTAGGGCTGGGATAGCTACAGTGGAGAAAACAGTAACTTCCAGTGGGTCAATTTGGGAAAATTGGACTGTTACACAAACAGCAGTAAAACACAGAATTCGGTAAAACAAAATATCTATTTATTTCCTATAAGTTACAGTGATAACGAAACTATTTACAGTTTAACTAGTTTAATATATACAGTACATTCATAACGCACAAAGGAGCAAACCCAGGCTGTGACGTGCTGATGATTACGGTAAGTGCTACCATGCGATACAGTGACGTTACTAAGGTAAGCAGGAGTGAAGCAGCGATATGACGGTAAAAATGGCGGTGACATACAGTTTGACAGACAATGACAGGTTACGGGTTGTCATTAAATACCAGGAAGAAACAAGCAGTTACCAAACAAAGCAGCAAAATTAATTATTTTAAGGGTCAAACTTGTACCTATTATTTATGAACCTACTCACTTTTCGTCCTGGCCCACGTCCGGTCTGGTGACGGTCTCTAGTAGAACTGCCGGGTTCGGTCTTCTCAGCGGTGACTATAACAGAAGACTCTCGGTTAGAGTGGGGGGACTCTATATTTGCTGCGTGCGGTAATGACGTAGTCGCGGTAGGAGCAATCTTTAAGGATCGGTACTTGCACAGTTGGCGGGGCTCCTGCTTACTGCTGGACGCGTCTAGAGTCGTGGAGCGGCCGACCACGACTGTTTGATATCACAAGTTTTAATAAATACTTTCCTCTTTCAACAAGCCGGTAGAGGGGAGAAATGTGCAGACACGGTGCGTAGCGGTAAATGAATACTTGTATTATTTTCAGGTGAAACGGTTAAATGAAAAATATTTTACAAGTCAGAAATCGCGGACTTTACCATAATTTTCTGTCTCCCGGTCTTAGAAAAATTTCACTTACTTACTTTACTTACTTATTTCCGAAGCTGGCTGCAGTGGGCACGTCTGGTCGCTGTTGGAGCTCGTGAGGAACTGACTGTCTGCTCTCAGCGCATCGGGTATCTAGTCCACTATCCCCTCTATTCGCGGTAATGACGGGGGAACAGTGCGCGTGGATATTGATTGACGTAGGCGCAACTTAGTACAGTGTCGCGGAAATATAATTCAAATATTAACTTACGTCTGCTGGCGGTTTCCCTGGAGAAGGCACTTCTGCTCGCTGTTGTTCACTGGTAGCAACTGAATGCTTTATGCGGAGATCACGGTTTAGTATGCATTTTCAGTTTCGGTTGGGCCTGGTGGGGCCTACTAGTTTATGCGGTGATATAATTATTTTTCACAGCCTGGTAACTTTTATTAAATAATTCAACAGAAACATATCTATTTTTGGTAAATATAAATGGTTTATTGGGGTTTAAAATATGCTTCATTACACTGTGTTGATCGTGCTATTCCATAAGCTCTATTTTGCTAATTCCTTTGAACAGGTTGCTACAGTTTTCTCTGGCTTTCATCTTAAAGTAAAATGTCCATAAAATGTTTCTAGCAGAAACCAAAGCTTACTGTTGGATTACTGTCTTCCAGGTATAGTTCATACATCTTATTAAGATTAAAAAAATCTTGAAGTTGTCTCACTTCTTGCATAATGTGATATATAAGTTGAAAAAACTGGATGCGCAAGATTACATAATTTTTAGTTTCTTTTGATAATTTATTTTATTTCGCAGTAATCAAACTTCTTAGGCCCTTTACGTTATTTCCACATAACTAGTACATACACGTTTAGTTGAAATTTGGGACGTTTCAATAAACATATACAGATTCGAATAGTACTGATTTAGACCCTTTTTTTTCTATATTATTTTCTCTAACTATTCTGCCTTCATAAGCAAAAGTGCGGTATCTAACAATTAGAGAGTATTGAGAAAATGGCATTTACTTCCTCATAGTATTTGATAATTATGGTATGCTTTATAAATTATCGTTTGGGTTTACACGATACTTTTGGTCAAAAATAATGAAATCATAATAAAGTATTTAACAAAAATCTCAATTTAAGGAAAATATAAGAAAAAAAAGTAGATGCTGCACTTTTGCTTTGGAATAAGTGTAACAGTTGTTGGTATAATACAATTACAAAACGCGGCATCTGCAAAAGAAAAGATAAAGACAAACAGGAATATATAAAATATTTTGAAGATTAACAACTTGTGGTCACTAAATAACACTGAAATTAAACACCTCTCAACCGTTAAAACGATGAAATGGAAATGATTTGTGAAGTCACCTGATGCTAACATAATATGCGGCAACTCCATCTAGCACTACTATCTAAACGAAATAAAAACGCGGCATCTACATTTACAGGGCAAAAATGCAGCATCTACAGATGCCACTGTCTTACTCGGTTTCTGCTTACAAAATAGTTCAAATGCGGCTAATATACATACGAAATAGCCACTTTTGAATGCAGATACTGCTTTTTAATGTGTTTGTCATAGTAGAAAACAGGATTTTTAACTGACTTGTGCAAAAATGTCTTTTTTGACATTTTTGCAGATGCCGCACTTTTGCTTATGACGGCAGTATTGGTATTAAGAAAGCTCTTTGGGTGTTATAGGATTCCAGGTTGCAATATTTGTTAAAAAGACTTTCGTGTAACTCGGTAGTTAAAGTCTACGAACATTTTTTGTTCTTGAACATTTCCTTTTATAAAAGTTAGGTGCATTATTGAAATATGTCAGTATTTTTCTTTCTCAAAAGGTGCATTCTAATTTCATTATTCTAAGTGTCTACATACGGTTAACAAATCATATATAAATTAGCCAACATAGAATTAAATGCCACCTTAGCCACTTTAGATCAAATTATAGCATTCTCTAATTGCGTGACATTGGCACGAATACGTTTTTGTGGAAATTTATTATTAAAATCTTTTTATTAAATCACTCAATTGCATTACCAAAATCGATTTCTGTTTTATACTTTAGGCCAACCCCAACGGTTGTCTTTATAAAATATCGCTGTGTCATCAGCAAAACTTATAATTATTCCACGGAAATGAACAGTAAAGCTCGTAGTGACTGTAAAATGTCACTGTACTTTGGTCTTCATATCAGGAAGCTTCTAATCAATATGGATCCAATGTCTTGAATGTCATCAATACGTATCCTCGCTAACTCATCACACTCCGGATATCCCCCATTATAAGGATAACATATAATAAGCTTAATTTGAAACTGTGAGTTTAACATTCACAAATGAATTTACCATTTTACCTTATAGTACACGGAAATTATCAAAAATAGAAGAAAAAAATTATAATAAGCTGATATTTTCTGAATCGACAGTTGATACGGGTAGGAATACAGAATCAAAAAGTTCCCATCCCTAACTGGTGAGCTTCATTCCTGTTTCACCCTTATAATGACATCGTGCTGGTTTTTCAATAATATTTTGGAAATGTGATGTTCTACGACAAAACTAGAGGTATTGAAAAATATTGAGATTCAAATTTTCTATAAAACGTGTCTTATAGGTCGTTTGCAGATTATTAAGGGTGTTTACGTTAATCGACGGCAAACTCTAGGGTAGGTAACAAAAACGCTTTTGGATGGAAACACAATATTTATCCAGCCTTGTAATTATCTGTTTTGTAGCATTCGGTTTCAACAACTTTTTATAAATTATATAGAATTGAATTAAACTAAATCCACTAAAGGCTTTAAAATTCTTGCTCAAATTCAATTTCTTCGGTCCGTTCCGCATTAAAGCATGCTTGTCCGTGACAGTTCATAAACATAGCCGAACATTTTAAACCAACCTTTAAACATCCGCATCGCTTTCCGCGGCCCTTTTTGCAGGCACACGAAATTAACTCTAAAATTGATGAGGGAGTTGCTGCTTCAGTAGCCAAAACAGGTTATTAAAATATCTCCTGATTTCTTCCATCCCCATTCTTCTGACTCTAAAACATTTCCATGCCAAGTCTGAATTTGGTGGTAAACCCGCAACGAATGTTGTTGCAAAGCTGCGAACGTCGGGGGTAGCCATGCCGAAGTAACCGTTTGACTAGAATTGCCAACCGAGGTGTTAAACAGAACATACATCTGATGATTTATTGACGTTGCATTTTTTTGTGCTTTATATTGCGCAACAGCAAATATTTGCCTAGCCTCAGTAATATCCTGTTTTGTAGAATTTGGTTTGTTAAAGGTTTTAACAACTTCTTGTAAATTTGTTTTCGAGTTTAATAAATTTATAGTTTGGAGTTTGCCTTTTCCAAAAAAGCAGACTTTGTGTCACTAACACTAAATGAATGAGCAAAAAGAACTGTTTTTGTTGAGTTCTTAAGGACATTTGGCAACTGTACATCTTTAGAGCTATAAACTCTTGCTTTTGTATTACCTTGGGCCTCCCTTAGTAGTCTAATATCCTTTTCAGTTAGCGTTAGGGCAATAATTAAGGTAAGAAGATCGGCATCTTGTCCTACAATTACGACCGGTTCGGATTTAAAACCAGGCTGCGTTATGTTCGATTAACTACCGGCGCGGTGGCTCAATCGGTTAAGGCGTATTGAGTGGCGAATATGCTGATCGACTGCCTACCGCGCTCTGGATTCGACCCCCAGCCCCGGTATTGACAACACCGGTGGGTGTGGATGTATGTCTGCATTTTTCCAAATGTGTAACCCCCTTCCGCACAGCTTTGGCTTTGAATTTGGGGGTTGTCTACTATCTGTGGTGTGTTTATTTTATTTTATTTAAGTGCCGTATTCAATATAATCTGACTTTCATTTTTGTTTAACCCTACAGTTTACGATTTAATAACATAAAAAGTAATAGAAATATCGATACATAACACAGAAACTTTTTTGTAGAGCATTTTGTGACAAACCTTTTCCTATACTTATGTCTTTTCCTTAACATAAAGCATCTAAAGATATTGTAAAAAAACAGTGCGATGTCCCTAAAGGGGGTGAGATAGCCCTTAGTGGGAACTTTTTTGATATGTATTCTTACACATATAAGCTAACTATTATAGACATTTCAGCTTATTATAATTTTTTTCTTCTATTCCACATAAATTTGCCTACTTTCCGTGTACTATTAATTAAAAGGAATCTTTTGTGCAAGGCTTCCATTACAAATTAACAAAACTTCCTTACTAACAAAAAATGTCGGCATTTTTGCATGATGGTCGTCATCTTTTCTTTTTGTGAATGTTTTTAATTAGGCAAATTTGCCAATATATATTGTATTTTATTATTTCTTATAATAAGGGTAGATTTAAGCGATGAATAACGCGACTCATTGAAAACCTCTGATTCCTATGAAAAATAAGCTATCCCATCTTAGACTTTTGTCTATACCAAATGTTTGATCCCCGTGTGGGGTAGTATAAGGGAACACTTTCATAATTTGGACTAGGCTAATTGGTTAACTTAACACCATCTAACCCAAACACACACACACAAACAGACCCATAATTTTGACAAATTTAGTTGCGACATTTTTATTTATAGACATTTAAATAAAGTAGATTTTAAATGATATATTTTTTGTTCATACATTAGAACATTTATATTTTTATATCAAATTCAAATTTAATATTGTTACGTATACATTCTTAATTCTATATATTTACTTGCGATAAAGAATTTCTTTAGAGCCCGCCCCATATTTCTAATCTTATTAATGCCTCAACTGCTGTCTTGTAGACAGCTTTTAAAAGTTTTTCCCTAATATTTTTTCTAATAACGTAAAATATATGTATTAATCTGCAATATTGTTGTTAAATCTAAGTCAACATATTAATACAGTTATTCTTAGCACTTCTGCAATAAAGTTTTAATTAATATGCGAAAAAGTGAGTGAAGAAAAAGGGCGACAATTTACAACAGGAGCTTTTTCCAGATTACTTTTATCATAAATTACTTGAGTCGCGCATTGAACATAGGAAGACACGGGCGAATTTTATTAAAACAAACAGTAATGATTTGGGTCAGAGACTGACAATGGCGGAATTATTGGAGCAAAATTTGTTGCTGAACGCAGAGTTCGGACTCTTGAAATGTTGAACAAGTTTGGAATATCATACAAAGGAGTCCTTTGCTATCGCTTGTTAAACAATCGATTACCTTGGAAATTTTCAAAAGCCATCTCGAAGCATATAATGATTAAACTTGGAATCTCACCCTATCTGCTTAACCTACATCGTTATCTTGCAAATATAACTTTACTCCAGGTAAATTACACAAAAATATGACAAATTTGAGGAAAAATTTCCAGGAAGCAATATTTTTGTATTGACCTTGATTTCGATGCGTTAAACAATGTGTCAAAAATCCTCATCGATTTGACCGTTCAAAATTTTAGAGACGAGGGACCGATAGTCTGGCCTACAAGGTCACCAGACGTGAATCTGGTTGGCCTTTTAATTAAAATTTTAGTAATTTTAATTTTAATTATTAGAGAACCAATCAAAACAACTACTCTTTTAGTTAATACTGACGAAGTATTGAATTACATGATAGGTTAATGAGTGTTTTAAAGTATTTACCTGACTAGTATATTAGCGTGCCCAGATTAGGGCAACAATATACAGAAAGTAGGTAATTTCATATCAAATAAAAAAGTGTATGTATAAGTTGTGATATGCTAGCATGGTCAGATTTAGATCAATGGTATATGAAAGGAACGAATGGTTTCTTTGAAAGGTATCTGCTGAATAATCAAAATAATATTTTTTAACAATAATGTAAGCAGAAATATAAGATATTTATTTTTTTAGAGTTTTGTAAAGTTAAGAAATAATTTTTGTTTTAATTAAATTTTAAAAAGATATTTTTTTGTCCAAACACTTTCGGTTCTCATAAAAAATATATTTTTCAGGATGATAAGCCCACTATTGCACCACTGTAATTGTTCATTTTTAGCTGATGGCTAAAATTCAATTAACACAGACAATATTTTTCCTTAATGAAAATTACCTTACGGTGACACTGTATGTTGTTGTCAACGATAACATTTTCGTCTTTAACTTCTTTGGGGTTTCGACATTAAAGGTTTAGTAATGATTAGCACCAAGTACGTACGATAAGAATTCAACGTCAAGGGCCGAGAAAGCAACAGGTTGGGAGTGGCTAGTAAATTTGACTAGCTTATTTAATTTCTCTCCCAGTAATTTCATGGCATCTAACGATAACTAATTATAACATCATTTGCCATACTGTTTAGTAAATTTGTGCAGTGATTCTATTTACCTGGACAATCTGTAAGTACGAAAATTCGTTACTAGTCAAACAAAGGGTGCATGTTGTGGAAGTTAACTTTCTAGTCTCCTACTAGAACACAGGGGTTATTCTCGACATGTATCCAGTCTACGTATTTGATGTACAGTGCTTCGTTTGTTGGTAATTAAATTTCTTTTCAATTTTAAACAATAATTCGAAAATACGTAATCCGATCCGATGATAAATAAACTGGTGTCCGTGTTGTGCATTTTCAAATTGTCTTAAGTACCGCTCCTCTGTTTTATTTTTAGTTTAAGTGAGTTTTCTATTAGTTACGTAATGCTGAACGTAAAGTAATTTAATTAATAATTTCGTTTATAATATGATAATCCAAAACTATGTGGAATTTAATAAAAACAATAGAAGGAACAAATTTAGTTTCTCAAGATTTTCGTTTTGTAAAAGATGGCAACAAAACACCTGCAGAAGATGCAGCTGACAATTTTAACTTGCTATCTTCGAGCGCCACATATGTAAATGCTTTACATAGTTTTGACTACTTAGAAAATAATGTGCCTAGCTCTCCGAAATCAATTTATCTATCTCCATTTTCAACTAAGGATGTTGAACTCCTTATAGATAAATTAACGTCTTCAAACTCTAGTGGCCATGATAATAGTTCTAATAATTTGGTTAAAAAAATGCAAATATGCGATAAGCGGTCTATTATGTTACATAATAAACCTTTCTATAGAGAAAGGTGTATTTCCCAGTAAATTTAGTCTACTACGTAGTTTCTCTAAAATTTTAGAACTTCATCTCAAGGAGCAATTATCAGAATTTTTTACATCAGAATATGTTACTGCCTCCTGCTCAACATAGTTTCACTACAAACAAAAGCACGGAGTCTACGTTGTGTGGTTTTCATCACAAAATCATTAAAGCTTTACACAACAAGAAATCAGTTGTGGGTCTTTTCGTAGATTTCTCACGAGCTTTTGATTTGGTAACCAATCAGCTACTTAAGGACAAACTAGGTTAGTCATCTACAAAAAATACCAAATGTTCGTGTAATTAGTTATGCTGATGATACAAACATTCTACAACCCAATTGAAGCAAAAGTAACCACTGAAAGAGTTTATGAAGAAATCATACATTGGTCTCAAAATAATAACCTAATTCTAAATAAAACAAAGACAGTTTCAATACAATTTTCATTGAATAATAATTCCGAGAGCCTAACACTTTTTAATGGTACTGACCGGGAAATAAAAACTTGTGTTGATAGTCTTAAGTGTTACTTTTGATAAACACTTACAATGGACTCAACATATCGAAAAATTATGTATAAAGCTAAGAACAAGTTGTTATGCTCTAAAATGTAATATGCAATTCGTATTTTACTAAATTTAAATCACAGAGAGAGTTGCCGTGATGCCTTTAAAAATCTTAAAATTTTGACAGCTGGTCTATACATTCTTGAGGTGTGCGCATATGTTTATAAACATAAATCAATCTTTTTAAGAAATCAAGTGAGTCATTTACACGACACTAGAGCAAAGAATCTTCTACTCCCTGATTCTCATAGAACTGCTATGTACCAGAAAAATTTTCTTTACCAACACGGAAAAAATCCTATACTGTCTCCAAGAATAATCCTATTCTTGAAATTTTAAATTTCATACAAGAGTAGAAGTCTAGGTTAAATAATAGTTTATATTTCTATCAAATATTTATATGGTGTTGACTTCCAAGCATCATTCTATTCAGGTAGAATATTATATATTTAAGTTAAGATTAAAATTCATATTCATTTAAGAAAAGAGTCTAATTCAAGCTAATTAAAAAGTATTCTTGATAGAGAACTATATAATTCTTGACCCAAAAGGTTCAATGTTCGATTTACTTCAAATACACTTATTCTTAAATGTTATTTTCTGCACATGCGTCGACGGGCCTCTATCATCGCGCCTGCCGCTTTCGTTGTGTTGTGTGCAGTTAATGGAGAATCATTTAACAGTGAATAGTGCAAGGGTTTTGTTTTGTCTGATGTGTGATATGCAAATAGTGGAATAAGGAAGAAATACTATATATTGCAATGCAATTGGTAAAACCACTTGCATTAATTTCCCGGTGCTTGAAAACGTTATTTCTTGGAGCCATTCGATTCAGCTCGATAGGAAAAGTATTTGTGAGTACTTTTAAGGTCATCGAATTTGTTTAAAAAGTTATACGAAAATTGTTAAGAATTAGAGGATAGTGATTTTTAACCTTTTGTCGCTTACGTAGCGAAAACGGTAATAGATTCGACATAAGTGCACTGAACCTTTTTGTAGACCATCGAATTTTCCAGAAAAACGTCTGCAAGGGCATCCATCATAGTTTAGGATCTACAGCTACCCGTACGCAAACGTAATAATGATCGTTTTTCGGCACTTTCCAAGCGGCCTGGCAATAATAATAATGAAGTTTAAAAATATTTAAATCAATTCAAAAAGATTTATACACTTTCGATAATGTTTTTTCAGCACTCGATGGGGCTTTTAAAAATTCAAATCAGGTTCCTTGATTTTCTTCTTAAAAAAATAAGAGTTGAAATGTATTTTTTATTTATAAAGTATAAAAAAGTATAATACCTATTATGGAACGAAAAGTTATAATTTCGCATGCTCTTTCTGATAGTGCTATTGAAAAAATTGTTATTTTTTATTTTCATTATTTTTAAATAAACAAATTGTTATAAACAATTTGTGGAGCTTTATTATTTTAAATTGTTTTTTTTTCGAATATAATGGTTTAAAATTTACTATTTTTTTAATACTAGTATTCAACATTACAATTTTTTTTAATAGCACCATCAGAATGAGCATGCGAAAAAATAATCAGCAACTTTTCGATCCTTAATATTAATTTACACTCTATAAACAAAAAAATATACTTCAACATTGGAGCAATGTTGCAACAATAAATAATAATTTTTTTAAGAAAAAAAATACATTTGGTTTGAACTGCTTATAGCAATATTTAAATTATTTAAAAAATCCTGAACCTGCCTTGATAAAAATTTGCTTGAAAAGAAACCTCTTTTAACACTGTTAAAGTATAGGTAAAGCATACAGGCTCCATAAAATATAAAAAATTATAAAATTCAGCTTTAAAAATTTTTTAATTCGATATTTTTGAAGTAACCAGAGCAAAGTGCGTCCAAACACAAATGTAAAATCTAGGAATTTTTTTTGTTCCTGCCATGGATGCTGCCAAAAATAATTGCAAAAATGTTTATTTTTTCTGTTTTACTCCACGTCCAGAGGAAGTATAGTACCGACAAATTGTTCAAATAGGCTTAGAATATGTCATGAAACGTCGAGATTTTGAGTAAAAAAAATTCTGTCTGTCTGTCTACCTGCCTACCTGTCTGTCTGTCTGTCTGTAACTTTTTTGTGCGTACGTTTACTCTGGAACAGTTTAAGATATTCACTTGAAATTTGGTACATCTATGTATCTCAACGAGATCTGGAACTTTTTGGCATTAGCCACCCCCTTACCATTATTAAAGGGGATGAGAAAAGATTGTGATTTAGTGTGTGTACTGTGTACAAGAACCAAAAACCTCAAAATATTTTTTTACTTCATCCACCCCCCATTACCCCCTATCACCACCACCACCCTACTACCGATGTGGGGTATCATTTTATGGGTTTTTGTGGTAGAGGATTTCAAATATTATAAGTTCCATAAACAATTATTTCCACATACAAAATTTTTTCGTTGTGAGAAACATGGATAGAAAATCTGGATGTGGAAGTAGTGATTCCTTGGGCAGAGGTTTTCTACTAATTTTTCACTGCTTACTTTATTTTAAAACCGTACATGAGATATACTAAAAATTACTTTGTTCTTTACGTGTATTTGGGCGTCCTTTATACTTTGGCTATTTCCAAATTATTAAATTATATACAAACTATTTGAATTTTTGAAATTTGAATTTTCTGTTTTGTTGCCAAAAATTGAATAGCATTAAAATTGATTTCTTTTAAAAGCAAAACTTTTTATAAAACGATAATAAAAAATATTCCATATTATGTTAACCAAGTCTGCACGTAAGAGCAGAATTATTTATTATATTTAAATTGTGTTACCAAATTTTTCTAGTTGGCTGTACATTAAATTTATAATTATTTATTCACTTCTCTATAGTAAAATATATTTTTGCTATTTAGCGTTTATATTGAGTTTTATGAATTCGTTATTTATTGTATATAATGTGAATGTGTTGTTATGTTATATTTATAAAAAATACATTTTACTTTTTTTGGTAAATATAGAATAGGACCTATGTACTGTTATTTTTAAATTGTGCAGTTCCCATTTTTTGAATTTGTTGTACATTTACTCTTATGTGTGTTTACTTTTATTCATAATAAAAATCTTAGAACTATACATTATGTTTTTTATTTTTTCTGATTTAAACTGAAAACACTTTAAGAAGCCATTTTATATAGATAATTCTCAGAGAACTACTGTTGTATTTATTGTGAAAGCATCTTGTATATCCACTAAATTGAGGAATAAATTTTCTTAAGGTAAGTCGATTAACATCTAATTATTGTTCCATTACATATTTCAGTCATTGGCGCGCATTTTTATTTAGAAGGGAAAGGTCGGTTTTTCGAGAAGTCATATTAGGCATAATTTTTTTACTGAAAAACTAATGCAATATTATTCATGAGCATACTTTAGAACCTCTATATCCAAAATTGAATGATATTTTGATTTACAGTTTTAGAAATACGGCCCACCTAAAATAATATTTTTCAAGTATTAAATAATTAAGGGGGAAACAAATTGTTTTTAGGAAAAAAGTGATTTCTCGTTTTCTATTTATATTCACTTTTCATTAAATTTCGTAGACCAAATTTAGAAAAACAATTCATTTCTAAGTTATTAATTATTTAATATTTGAAAAATGTAATTTTAAGGGGGCCGTTATTCGAAAAGGATAAATCAAAACGTGGCTAAATTTTTGATATAGGGGTTCTAAAGCATGCTAAATAATAATATTGCATTAATTTTTTGATGATTTCTCTAAAAATCAACCCTTTTTTTAATAAAAATGCACAACAAAAACTTTGTAATAAATGCAGCTATTCTAATTTCAGGTAGTGCCAAAGGCTTGATTTAAAAATATGTTACAGTTTGATTTAAGAATATGTATTTTCTTCAATGTTTCGAATAAAGAACATATTATTTATATACAGTGTGTCCCACTTTTCACGGTAACACCTTCGTAGCTTAGTTATTACTCATTAAATTTTAACCAAATTTGAATCGATATCAAAAGACCTTTACTATATCTTTTTTGTGTAAAACAAATCTGACTTCAGTTATTGACGCGTCAATGGCTGAAATAGATATACTTAGAACGAGATCTATCTGCAACTTAAAACAACCACTACGCTTTCCTCGATTCAATAACGGCTTATTCTTAAATGGAGAACAAGCTAATCTCATTATTTAAGAATAACATAATACTCGAAGTAAGTATTATTTTATTTGAGGAATAGTGAAACTAAGATATTCTTCTATAAAGTCTATTCATCTTGTAATCAGTGGAGCTTTTTTCCGTGAAAGGTGTAAGCTGTATAATTCATTACATGAAGATGTTAGGTCTTCGGGTAGCATACACATTTTCAAACATAAATTAAAAAAAATATTACTAGACAAAAAATGCTTCACGATAAATGAATTTTTGTAATTTAATACATTTGTTTTATATCACCAACTACAAGATGTCTTCTATGCTCATCTGTTTTATATATTTTATTGTATTTTTTTTTCTGTTAACTGTTTTTCGTTTTCTACGTTGATTTTATTTTATACTTTTATTTGTATATATTTTTTTTTGCAATGAAGAAATAAAGACTATTATTATTATTATTTAATCATTATGGGGTTGGCCAGTTGAATGTTTTTAGTTATAAATTATATTTTATTGCCTATGTAGGATTATTTGGTTCTTGTTTATCTCACGAAAGTATTATATGTTTGCCCACATTTGAGTTTTAACTCGTGCTCTAATGCTCTTGTTTGTGTATTCATGTTAATTATTTTATTAAACTGAATTAAACTAAATTTTATATTTTATTTATACAGCCTTACTCGAAGTAATTAATCTATTATTAAAATTAAAAGCAGATAAAAAAGGCTTAGCTATACTTTAGCAGAAATCAAAAGCCATAGCTATGCTACCATGCATAAAAAGATCGCGATACTAATATCCGTAGTTACGCCTAAATGAAACACCCTGTACAACACTAGCCAATGCACTTCTTATAAATAGCTTTCTGGCAATTACTTGAAACGGTTTAAAAATCACAATCATGTATTCATGTTATCCGCTTTGAGAGCAAATTTCTTCCGAAAAGATAAAAACAAACATAAACAGCAACGTACTGTGCAGGCCTTTTAGTGTGAGGCAGGCGTTACTCCAAGATTAGGGCTTTGATTCAAAATTGAACCAATTTCATTTCATTTCAAATCCTAATCTTGCTATTACTGGGTTGCGTGTGAACTACATTTCTTGTTGCTATCCCTTAAGCCCGCTGATGTTAGAACTAGAGGAAATTCAGCTTAAGTCTGAAATTGTTTCGTGTACACAAATACAGATTTTGCGGTATAAATCATAATCTTTCTGAAACATTCACAGTGTGCCACGTTTGGGACTAATGTGTTTGAGCAAGAACAATTTAGAATGGTAAATTGTTCTTGCTATTGTGCACTAGCAGCTCATGACTAGCGGCACATAAAAGTATTCAGAGCTGGGCAAATATGTATTTACAAATACCTCATAAGTATTTAAATACTAGAAAGTTTTTAAATACCAAGTATCTAAATACTTCTTGAAACAAGTATTTGTATTTATACTTGCAAATACTTTATCTGAAATATTTACTACTTAGTATTTGTGAAAATGATCCTAAAGTATTCATAAATACTTAAACTATTTAAATAACTGAGAAGTATTTAAATACTTCTAAAAAAGTATTTAAATCCTTTTCTGACAGTATTTAAATACTTTCAGAAGTATTTGAATCTCAAAAG
Organism: Rutpela maculata; assembly: GCA_936432065.2. NCBI lineage: Eukaryota > Metazoa > Arthropoda > Insecta > Coleoptera > Cerambycidae > Rutpela > Rutpela maculata. The sequence continues at coordinate 177,714,234 of OW386288.2, forward strand.
TATTTAAATAAATACAACAAATATAATCAAATACACCAGGGAGAAGAATCAAGACATGTACCATACTATGTAGTTAATAAACACATTGCATCATTCAGTCTTCAGTCATTCACGTCTTAATTCCCAGAAAGTTGGTTGAGAGCAGACATAGACAGTAAGTGTTAACTGTTAAGGTTAGGCTTTTGCACAGTGAGAGGGTAATATGCGTTTATTTTCGGTTTATTATAAAGAACCAAATATACTATAATCTTTAAAACTGTTTTAAATAATTGCTATTGTTCTAACGAATACAACTATATATATTTTTTTATTGTAAATTTCTGTTGCACTTGAATATCGTAGTTTGTCAATGAAAATAGTTCCTAATTTCATTATTAAAGTATGGCATTTAACTATATACAAAGTTTATGATAAAAACTGTATATGGTTGTATTCCTTAGAGCAATGGGGAGTATTTGAAACTATTTTAAGGATTATACCATTTATGATTTTTTTAAATATTTATAATAAACCGAAAATAAACGCATGTTTCCCTCTCACTCTGCATGTATATGTTTTGTGATTGTGACAGAGAACAGTTGAACTAGTGCCATAGTCTGTGCTTTATTTGGGTATTTGCAGAAGACGCAAAGGTCTAGCTCTACGTATAAGTAAAAGTCCAATACCCAGCTAGAACTGATTAAGTATAGAGGTATTAAAATAGTGTTGCAGAAGTTCATGAAAGTCATGAAACCTGAAATTTTGACACCTCAAATAGTCAAATAGTATTTAATAATAATGATAATGATAATATTAAGTCTTTATTGATTTCTACAAAAATAGAAAATACAATTTGGCGAAGTAGCCATTCAGGGCTATTTTTATTACACTTAACTATGCTTCAAAATATTTCAGTGTTATCAAAGTATTTAAATATTCAGAAAGTATTCAAATACTAAGTTTAAACTATTTAATTACTTTTGTTATTTATTATTTAAATACCTTTATCTTTTGAAAATACTTAATATTTAAATACTTTCTATTTTCTGAAAGTATTTAGTATTTAATATTTAAATACTTTTTCAAAGTATTTGCCCAGCTCTGAAAGTATTGGACTTAAAATAGTGAATAACTAATATTTGATGTGGGTAATAAAAACTTGAAAAAATCTACTTCTTTTTACTAATTTAAAATATATACGTTAGTTGTAAGATATCCGTCTCACTTCATTAATTCTATGGTTGGATCCTAAAGGGGACAAAATCAGAAAATTAACAAGAGTGACATTGGCCCTTTTAGAACCAAGCCACAGAAGAAACTAATTTACCAACTACGAACGAACCTAATAACAATGAACTGGAAAGAAATTACAAAATTTACAAAAATAAATTAACTTAAAAAATGCTAAGACAAATTATTATAAATCAATCACTAATAAAAAAAAATTCGTCAAAAAATCTATGGTCAACTGTAAACAATATCTGTCAGAAAGCAAAACCTAAATCCACAATACCTAAATAGAATAATACTGGAGGGTGACCAGATAATCACAGACAAAAGGAGTATTAAACCAATCAATGAATGTCCAAAAGGGGATTGTAGAGAACATTGCTGGAGGGGAGAATTTTCCTCTTCAGCAATGTGTTGGGGGTAGTTAGAAGGTAAACATACTAAAAGTCCCTGCCCCTAGCCCCGCCGCTTCAGGGGGGAGGGGGGTGGAAAGGTTCCTTTTTTCGATTCTTCTCTTATAACTCGGAAAAGATGAGTCGTACGGAAAAAGTATTCTCTGCGAAATTAAACATAACACAAGAGTGTTTATATTCATTTTCTTCCTATGTGTTACACTTTCCGAGGTATTTGCCAGCGAAAATCGATAATTAATAAGTAAATTAATTAGGTATATGGAATTTTTCTGTCAAACCGGTTTACCGTGGTCTGCTAATAAATCACAGTCACAAAACAATCTTTATTTTACAACACTCCATGCATTTAATAACGTAATATTTTGTCGAAATCTATACATTTCCTTAAATATACAGTATGACTCACTTAAAATGAAGACACCCTTATAACTTTTGTAATTGTGTTTCCGATTTGAATCAAATTTTACTGAAGTATAGAACAAATTAGGATCTACCTATGTCCAGAAAAGCATTCTCTTGCTACGAAGGCAAAGCCACCTGGGGTATCAAAATATGCGGAAAAAATTAAAAATCATATTAGTGGATCTTGACGAATTTCACGTATCCCCCACAAATTGCGGAAACTGGAGGATCCCATATCAAATTTTGGTGTGTACGTTTTTGACGCCGATCCAATAAATTTTTTTAGAATTTTTAACATTCAAAATGTTTTTATTTTTTTCGCATATTTTGGTAGCGCAAATGGCTTTGCCTTTGTAGCAGTCGAATGTCTTTCTGGTCATAAGTAGATCCTAATTAGTTCTATACTTCAATAAAATTTGATTCAAATCGGAAATAAAATAAAAAGTTATAAGGGTGTCCTCATTTTAAGTGAGTCACACTGTATATTTAAGAAAATGTATAGATTTTGACAAAATATTACGTTAGTAAATACGTCGAGTGTTGTAAAATAAAGATTGTTTTGTGACTGTGATTTATTAGCAGACCACGGTAAACCGCTTTGATAGAAAAATTCCACGTACCTAATTAATTTATTTATTAATTATCCATATTCGCTGGCGAATATCTCGGAAACTATAACACATAGGAAGAAAATGAATATTAACATTCTTGTAGGAAATTTAATTATGTTTAAGTTTGCATAGATTACCTTTTTCCGTACGACGCATCGTTTCCGAGTTATAAGCGAAGAATCGAAGAAAGGTACCTTTCCACACCCTCCCCCCCTGAAGCGGGGAGGCTAGAGGCGGAGACTTTTATAGCTGTCCTTTAAAGTATACGTCACAGACGTGGAGGTTATTTCTCAATAATTACTGGATTGTGTTATTATTCTGTAAATTCCTCTGACCTTATTTTTAAAAACATACGGTAAAAAAACTCAAAAATCATAAATTAAAACCTCTGCCCAAGGAATCACTACTTCCACATCCAGACTCTCTATCCAAGTCTCTCTAACATAATTTTGTATGTGGAAATAATTATTTATGGAATTTGAATCATATAATATTTGAAATCGCCTACCCCAAAAACCTATAAAACGATATGCCACATCAGTAGTGGGGGTGGAGGTGCATGAAGTAAAAAAAAAATGGAGGCCTTTGGTTCTTGTATGCGCACTAAATCAGAGTTTTATTTTTTTTCACCCCTTTTAATAATGTGGTGGGGGTAGCAATGGGGGTGGCTAACGCCAAAAAAATTATTAAGACTCTTACTTGCTTGATTTACTTATTTACCCCAATTTACCGCCCAATCCTTCAACGAAATAAGATCAAAAAAATATAATTTAGTTCCAGGTCTTGTTAAAATACATGCGTGTACCAAAGGGTGACGCCAAAACAGGGGTTTTTTAGCCCGTTTGGGAGTCCGCAAATTTTTGATTAATTTGTAGTCTTAATGATACCTTATGATGAGACATTAATCGTAGAAAAATTTGAAGTTGAGCATAAGAAAGGTTTCAAAGATATAGAGGGTCAAAGTGATCAAAATCGACTCACATAGCACAGTGAGTGGAGATGATAATTCAATGAAAAATATCAATTTCCTTATAAAATCTCTGGTTATTTTCTATCTTTTTTTTCTTTTCTTTTCTTTATCTTTAACTACCTCTCGTCGATTTTTATATTTGAACGCGATAAATTCAAAAACTATTCAAACGATTTCGATGCGGTTATAACCATTATTTAAAGGAACTCTTGGAGACGGATATAAGCTATTTATTACGTTAATATTTTCAAATGTAGCTAAGTAATTAGCAAAAATCGGGTAAAGAATATGTATATACAATGATGAGTCCCTCAATGGACCTCTCTATGACCTCAGACAAGGTGGGAGCAATAATTTAATTCATCTCAAGTTAAAGCTCCATAACTTGACGGTGTTGCTCGATAACGAAGAAAATAATAAAAAAATTGGTTTTCCTAAACTTGCTATAGATAATTTGTATTATATAAGTCCCGGTCCGTATCAAATAAACAACGCAGCTTCATATTACGCCGTGCATAAACATGAAGGTATTGTTCTTGTGCAAAAATTCAATCCATCACCTACGCATTCAACTGCAGCTTTAGATTATGCTAAATATAGTATCACAATCAAAAGGCCCTTGTTTATTAAAGCTTATATGAAGTCTCGTTTTCGCAGCAGTAAGCATCACCTATTCGTTCTTATATATCAAGTTAAAAAGGAAGAGATTCAATTCAAGAGTATTATTGTACATGTGAAAGTGGATCTCGAACTGTTGGCTGTTGCAGTCATATGACAATCGTATGGTTCTTGGGTTATGCACAGTATCATGAAATACATGTGTCAAATCCCGATATATGTAATATATCATTGACCATACAGAAACAATAACTCACGAAATAAAAATTAAAAACTAATTTAAAGCAAAAAATGTGAAAATCGAAAGAGAGTACAAAAAACAAAAAACCGTAAAAAAATTCAAAAAAAATTCAAAACTTCTTTGTAGACTATTACCGTGACGTGGTAAAGAGGCTGAAGCATTATTATTATCATTATGATTGTTATTATTATCCTTATTATGTTTTACAATAATAATAATACAACCAAATTTAATCTATTGGCGTTCTATATCTCTGAAATCTTTCTTATGCTAAACCTCATATTTTTGTGTGATTATTGTCTTATCATAAGGTATCATTTGGACCACAAATCAACCGAAAATTTACTAAAATTCTTATTATTAAACCTAATTATCTTAAAATTGAAAGAGCAATAATTTTCTTTAAATCAAATTCAAAATTAGCCCCCCCAAACGGGCTATTTTTAGGGTCACTCTTTCAAGTCAATATCTTAAACGGTTCCAGAATAATCGTGCGCACAAAAAAACTTACAGACAGACCGACAGAACGAGTCAGAAAATTTTTTTTTTGCTCAAATTTAAAATCTCGACATTTCATGATATTCTAAGCTTATTTGAACAATAAAAATTTTTTGCGTTACTGTACTTACACTGGATGTGGAAGTAAAAATAAAGGATACCATTAAAGAATATTAAAATGAACAGTTGTTTAGTGCTATTACCGGTCTCCATCGCTAAAAATATCGACCATCGATAACTTTAATGCAGATAATTTTTTTTTATCGCATTTGCCTAAAAGCCAATTACAGAACCAACATCGATACATTCCACCGAGAGCGATTAATTTATATCTACTCGATAATAATGGACTGAACTTAGCTCAAAATAATATGTAAAAAGTGTTATTTTTACCGATGCCATAAACTCGTAATAAGGCTTCTATAGACGAGTAGATAAAATGGGTTAAACAGGGTCGATAATTTTATTGACTGAACTGGTAATAGCACCGAAAATTTCAGTTTAAAATTATACGCAGTTTTCCATGACACCTCGAAAGATAGAATGGCAAATGTCTAATTTAAGTTGTTTGTCAATTGGTGACGCGTTCCTTTTAAGCGCCTCTTTAATTTTTTTCCAGTTGATCCTCTCGTTAAAGCAAAAATTAAACTGACGACAAAGATTAAAATGTTTTGTTCAAACACGCATAATTTATCGCCCCCAAAAAGGGTAATTAAGATAACGATTTATTTGGGTTTATTTCCTCTTTTCAGTGAGAACCAGGTGCCAGAAGAAGAGATTAAAGTAATTTGGTTGCGATATTCATCTTACCTTGCAAATTAGTGTCAACAGGATTATTTACATACAAAAAAACATTTAATACTTACAAATCAATGTGTAATTAAATATGATTACCGTCACTTTCGATTTAATAGAGACGATTGCATTTTTATATTCATAAGTACAAGTTTATAGGTTAAAGGTTATAGCAAATAGATAATGGAATAGTGTTCTCTAAGACTGAAACTAATTAATTCCATAGTAGCCTTTACAGTGGATGGGGAGAAATATTTTTATTTGTGTTAGTTCAAATAATAAAGTTCTAATTAAATTTATATCTACTTATACAGAGTGTCTCTAAAAAGTTTATACGAAACACACCCGCATGTTCCTAAGACCAAAAGATGACAATATAATCAAACTTGGACGGAAGTTTATCAAAAATTACAAGCAAACCAAAAAGTGTATATTTCTACTCATTTTCTAAGTATTAGTTCAATTCAAAGGCGATATGGGGGTAGTTTTCATCCCCGAAGGGTTGGAAAAAAATTTTCTTCATTGTACAATCCCCATTCATCTAAACTCAAATCAAAAAGTGAAAAAAAAATCCATTATTTTTCCATTTTACGTCAAGGTTTTACCCACTCTGTTTAACTCTCAGCATAAAATTTGTCCTTATTTTAGATGAGCATACTGAACTAGCAAAATATCATTACAATTACCACATTTATAGCATGATTTTATAGTATTATTCACATTACCGCGAAAAAAGGTTTTTGGCATTTTTAGGGTGACGCACTATTTTTAGAGCCACGGGACCCCCCCACACACATGATCAACGACCCAAAAAACATAAAATAGTCCCGATGAGGGAGGCATTCCGAGCATCAAACCCGGCATTTTATATGGACTACAGACGCAGTGCACGAATCTACATTGCGCCTCTCATTAAACAATTATGTTTTTTTTTTAGAGCTCCGGCACTTCTACATATGGGGACTTTTAGTATATTATTAAGTACATATACCTATACCCATTTCTGGTGAAAACAGCTTTATGTAAATTTGTCCGAATTTTCAGTGGTTTTCAAGTTAATTTGACTGCGCTAAGGGGGAAAAGTGAACTGGTTCCAACAATAAAATCTTTTGCCAGATATAAAACGATGTTATTCTACCTGACGACTGGCCTTACAGTCTGAAACGTGAAAATTCTAACTAATCTAATTTTATTTTTTTTTACATTTACCATATTTCTTTTCACTACTTTACCCTCCGGTAAGCGAGGAAGTGAAAAAACAAAAACAAGGAATCAAAACTCTTATCAAATATGAAAATAAATTGCTCAGAACGCTTATGGTTCATTGACAGTGACACGGCCGTCTCTAATGACGGCCGTGACAGTGACATTGGATCCTGAACATAACCTCTTACACTGAGGGAACTTTAAAGTTTGCTATACACTGAAAGCAATTCAGTATAATATGTTACTATACCATATATTAAATATAATTAATAATAATAATAATATAATATAATGACAACTCCACAACCTATCTCGCATATGCGCATACAAAGCGGGTAACGCTGTCGCTTCTCTGTGGTGTATGTTCTCTGCCTGAACTGTATGTTATATTTTGTATAATTCATGGCAATATGCATACTACAATTATTCCTGCGGTAGCGTTTTGGTTTGAAAAATTAAAGAAAGAAAGAGAATAACACAACTAACATATGTACAGCGTGATTTACCATGATATACGGAAAATAAAATGGTGTACTTGTCTTCAATGTGGAAAAGCTCCTGCAAAATATTAGAGTGATCCGAGATAATTTAGAGCTATATTAAAAAGCGTTAAAAGTTGCGAAGATACGCTACTGTCAGTATAGAACGCAATGACCTACGCACGACCTGCAACGGATCCGTCCTTCAAATAAAAGTTAAAGCCAACACTCGATACTGACTGATATCTGTATATTTCTATCTTCTAATGAACTTCAACGGTCAGATCCATTCCAGGTATGTAGCATGAGAGTTTACTGACAGAGTTAATGTGTTCATTGTTATAGATATTAGAATTTGGAAAATAATATATTTATAACAATTATTTAGAATTCATTTGGTTAAATAATGTATATATTCGAAGATAAATAAAGTTTAGATTAACATTTTTTTATAATACATGTTATTATTTTTAAATTCAAAATTGTTGTTCTTTTTGTTTCTTGATTCCCCTTGGTTACTTGAAGTCCTTGAATCTTATATTTACTAGTAAGTGAACTGATCTCCACAATTGACGATTTGCATGAAAGAAAGTTTGGTAAAAAGTATCTAGATTGGTATCACTGTAATTCACTGCACATGTTGACCAACCCGTCCAATTTCCAAACTTTGCAACAATTATATACCTATAATATAATAATCATAACATTGTTTTCATTATATTTAATGTTAAACCTACTTCCATTGAATATAAATCATATTTATTAGGTTGTTTCGTAGTCTACAATATTTAAAAAATGTTGAATTATTCAATTTGTCAAACACTGTTTTCAACTCTCAGTTTAGAAGAAGAGTTGGCAGCAGTGATAGACAAAATGCATAATTCGACATTTTTTAAATATTGTAGACTACGAAACAACCTAATAAAGATGATTTATATTCAATGGAAGTAGGTTTAACATTAAAGATAATGAAAACAATGTTATGATTATTATATTATAGGTATTTAATTATTGCAAAGTTTGGAAATTAGACAAGTTGGTCAACATGTGCAGTGAATTACAGTGATACCAATCTAGACACTTTTTACTAAACTTTCTTTCGTGCAAATCGTCAATTGTCTTTTCGAGTTCCAGTTGAAGCCTACCGTTACATTTTAAATTATATTCGTAGATCGATACCGTTCAATATACTACGGGAGCCCGCCCTAAGTGTCCGTGCACCCCTCCCCGATTCTTGGGGACAATGTTTTTCATAAAGATTAAAGCCTAAGGAACAATTTAAGACAAAAAAAATTGGCTGCACTTTCAAAATGGCGCCCGTTAAAAACAAGAAAATTGCAAATGTGGTTTTTGTCATTTAACACAAAAACTAAAAAAGATGGAGAAAAACTTTCTGCACAAAAAACAAAGTGCATACAATTTTATACAATTTTGTTTCTATACAATATTTGGATAGGAGTTACCATTTTCCAGATAAATGAAAATAAAATATAAAACGTAATACTAAGGGAGCCTACCCTAACGGTCCGTGAACCCCCCCAATCCTTGGGGACAATGTTTTTCATAAAGATTAAAGCCTAAGGAACAATTTAAGACATGTCCTAAAAAAAAACTGGCTGTACTTTCAAAGTGGCGTCCGATTTAAAAAAATTGAAAATATTGTTTTTGTCATTTAACACAAAAACTAAAAAAGATGGAGAAAAACTTTCTGCACAAAAAAACAAAGTGCATAAAGTTTTCTATAATTTTGTTCTTATACAATATTTGGATAGGAGTTACCCTTTTCCAGATAAATGTCTGCAACTTACAATATTATTACTATTATTGATTTTTTTCACTTTATTTTATATTTTTGTTATGTTAATAATATAAAGTTATATTATACGCCTTACAATAATTGTCACAGTTATTTCCTCTAAGTGATTTACCGATATATGAATTTCCATGTTTTCTTAATTTTGGACTCATTTATCTGGAAAATGGTAACTCCTGTCAAAATATTCCATAGGAACAAACTTGTAGAAAATTTTATGCACGTTGTTTTTTGTGAAAAAAGTTTTTGTCCATCTTTTTTATTTTCTGTGTTAAATGACAAAAACAATATTGGCAACAGTTTTTTTTTAACATATGGCCGCCATTTTGAAAGTACAGCTAGTTTTTTTTTTAGGACATGTCTTAAATTGTTCCTTAGGCTCTAATCTTTATGAAAAACATTGTCCCAAGGATCGGGCGGGGGGTGCACGTACAGCTAGGGAGAGCTCCCGACTAATATGCCATTCTGCGCTTACAACAGTGCATTTTCTTTTCATTACTTTTCAGTTTTGTGCTGTGTTGAATTCTACACAAATTATTTTAATTTTTGCTATTTTTGTAATGTGATTAGATCCGAAAAGTCACTTCTAACCCCGCCAGCTTTGCTGTCAGTCCCATGTATGATAAAGGACCGCGTTACGTCAGATTGGTTAGTCATTGGCAGCGCATTTCTACAAAAAAATAAGTTTAAATTTTTTTGGTAATATTTTTTTAATTTTTCATTTTTTTAACTCCTTCCGGTGGGAACAACCAACTATTAAATTTTCCATATGTCGTGGTAGATCACCCTGTACAAACAATATTTATTGATTCAGTGGTTATTAAAAGTAAATCATTCAGTAAGTAATTTATTATATTATATATTTTGTTAATGAAAAGCATAAATGAGTAAAACCGGGCGCAAAATTTTTCAACTAAAGTATTAATAAATAATCATCAAAAACTGCTGCATTCGATGTTTGCAACAAAAATACAATAAAATGAAGGAAAGGATACCTACAAATAAAATCGTGAAAGTTGGCTATATTGGATTGTTATCAGTGAATACCCTGCTCTCCATTCTACTTTTTGATATTCGATTTGGCAAATGGTTTTATAACAACTACAAACTGCTGAATCACTCTTGTTCTATTCAGGATAGATATTTTGTTCGTGATTCTGCACAATATTAAACCAGATCAATATAATCATTAGCTTGGTTTTTACTTAATGCTTTTATGCTGAATTTTGATTCGAGGCTCTCGGCTTCAAGTGTTAAATCATTATAATTATATTCTCATGTTGTTTTGTATTAATGACTATGATGTACTCATACATAATAATATATTAATTAGTTGTGGCGCAGATCGTTGTTTGGTCGTTAACAGTATTGAGCGGTCATCCTGTGACGTTCCTACTGAGGAGACTTCTTTGTTAATTATTTTCACGTAACTAAATAATTCACAAATATTAACCGGCTTTTCTTATTATTGCCATATGATGGCAGGGCAGTGTTGTTAGTATAGAATAATTGTCACTGGAAACGTGTACATTAGGGTGGAGTGAAAAAGTGAAAGTTGGAAATTTTAAATCTAATAGCGCGCAAAAGTTGCCTGTGTTATTTGTTAGTATTTTCATTTTATTTCCACATCCAGTGGAAATATAGTAACGACAAAAAAATTTTTAAAAATTTTTATTGTTCAAATAGGCTTAAAATGTCATGAAACGTCGAGATTATAAGTTTGAGCGAAAAAAAAATTTCTGTCTGTCTGTCGGTCTGTCTGTCTGTAACCCTTTTTTGTGCGCACGTTTACTCTGGAACCGCTTAAGATATTGACTTGAAATTAGGTACACATATGTACTTTAACGAGATCTGGAACAAGATTATATTTTCATGTTGTTCCGACGAAGGGTTGGGGGGTAAGTTGGGGTAAATTTGGGGTAAATCAAGCAGGTAAGAGTTGATAAAATTGGTATTTAGTATACATATACAAGAGAAGCTAGGGTCTCAAAAAAATTTTTGGTATTAGCCACCCCCATTACCACCCCCATCCCCTTATTAAAGGGGATGAAAAAAAATTGTGATTTAGTGTATGTACAAGAACCAGAAACCTCAAAATATTTTTTTACTTCATCCACCCCCACTACCACCCCCTATCACCACCCCCATCCCACTACCGATGTGGGGTATCGTTTTATGGGTTTTTGGGGTAGAGGATTTCGAATATTATAGTATTAAAGTTCCATAAACAATTATTTCCATATGCAAACTTTTTTCGTTGTGAGTGACTTGGATAGAGAATCTGGATGTGGAAGTAGTGATTCCTTAGGCAGCGGTTTTTTCCTTTTTAATTTCTAAAATTTTTTTCTGCCTCCCCAACGGTCTTATTATTTTTTAAATGTCTGATTTTTAATTACACAATATTTTTTTTCATAAACAAAAGTAATTGATATAAAGAGTAATTTGATATAATACCACCCAAAAGTAGTCTCGTGCATTACTTATGAACTGGGTAAAATATCTTTGAATTCTGATAATTTCTTTGGCCTCCCCAACGTCTTTACATTTACCAAAAAAAATGTGTATTTCAAAGTTGTTGGGGAGGCAGAGTGTGTTAACGTAATTCAACCAACTTTCTCCACAATACTAAGCAGTACATAGGATAGCTTTCCTTCAATATTAGAATTATATCTCAATATTTTACAGTTTGTATAATATTATCAAAAATCTTAAATATTGCAAAAATTCAAGGCCGTTGGGGAGGCAGAAGATGTTCACCGAATTCAACCAATTTTCACCACAATACTAAGTGGTGCAAAAGAGAACTTTTTTGCGGTATTATATTTTGAAATAAAAAAAAAAATTAAATTAATTGTTTTCGCTCCACCCTAGTGTACATATACTTGCACATATTTTAACTTTTCTCGACTTTCACTTTTTGCATATTGTCAAGGTCTATAGTTTATGCTCGTAATGAGGTGATATTTTTTCTAGCCATTTGGGTTTCTTCTTCTTCTTATACTCAACGTCTAAACATAGGTATCAAAATCTTTTTCTTTACCACCCCTCATTATAATCATTACCTCATTACGACCCCCACATCATTATTGAAGGGTGTAAACAAATAAAATTGTGCTTTAGTGTGTATACAAGAATCATATGCCTCAAAATTTTTTTCGCCGTTAGCCACCCCCCCCCCCCGTTATTGAAGAGGGCAAAAAAATAAAATTGTGATTTAGTGTACGTATATAAGAATCAAAGGCCTCAATTTTTTGTTCATTAGTAACCCCTTCTACCACTTTCATTACCGTGTGGCATATCGTTTTATGGGTCTTTCAGATAGACGATTTCAAATATTATATTATTAAAGTTCTATGAATTATTATTCCCATATATTTAGTTGAATGCAAATATAGTATCGACACTTTCTTTGTTGGAAGAGACTTGGAAATCTGGATGTAGGAGTAGTGATTCCTTGGGCAGCGGTTTTATACCATGCACTTGTCGGGTCTAGACTGAAATGTAGAATATGCCTATAGGGAAACTCCTCTTTATCATCGGAGGTTTTTTTTACTGTACAAAAACTTATTACGAAATATGGCAGGCCTTTACAATACTAGAGTTTGTTTTGTTTTAGCAGTAAAATTGTGAGGTTTCTTATTCAAATGTTTGTCTTTGAGAATAAAGAATTTCGAATTTGAATTTAGTTCATGTATAAATGTTTTTAAAGAACTTAAGGTTTTATCCCATATAATATTTCAATTAATGATCTTTGTGTATATGTTCATAGTAATAAGAGTCGGTTTTGTACTAATAAAAGTTTTCATCAAAAAAATACAAGGCAAAATAATACATATCATATACCCTTCTGCAAATTTAATATTTTAATAAATGCATCGTACTATTTAGGTCTTGAAAATATTTAAACATAAAACAGGTCAAAAATATATTTTGTTTTAAAATACAGTTAAGATTATTTTTATTAGCAAAATTTGTTACATATTAAATGATTTTTGTATCGTGGGTGTAAGGTAAAATTTGACGATTCCTATAAAATGTGTGGAGTTGTCTAAAAGGAAAGTAAATGTATTGTTATTAATATTATTATTATCTTATTATCGCTGGAGTGTTCATTTTGAAAATATGTTGCTATTTTAATTAATTCTATCCTTCTGTTAACTATTTTGTTCTCTTTTTATTTAAGTCTTATGAGTTGATACTTAATAAATTATTTGTTGACTTTGTCAAAATAAAAAACCGCTGCCCAAGGAATCACTACTTCCACATCCAGATTTTCTATCCAAGTCACTCACAACGAAAAAATTTTGTATATGGAAATAATTGTTTATGGAACTTTAATAATATAATATTTGAAATCCTCTACCCCAAAAACCCATAAAACGATACCCCACATCGGTAGTGGGGTGGGGGTGGTGATAGGGGGTGGTAGTGGGGGTGGATGAAGTAAAAAAAATATTTTGAGGTTTCTGATTCTTGTACACACACTAAATAACAATTGTCTTTCATCCCCTTTAATAATGGGGTGGGGGTGGTAATGGGGGTGGCTAATGCCGAAATTTTTTTTGAGACCTTAGCTTCTCTTGTATATACTAAATACCAATTTTATGGACTATTACCTGCTTGATTTACCTATTTACCCCAAATTTACCCCCATTTACCCCTCAACCCTTCGACGGAACAAGATGAAAATATAATCTATTTCTAGATCTCGTTAAAGTACATATGTGTACCAAATTTCAAGTCAATATCTCGAACGGTTCCAGAGTAAACGTGCGCACAAAAAAAAGTTACAGACCGACAGACAGAGAAATTTTTTTCCGCTCAAACTTAAAATCTCGACGTTTCATGACATTCTAAGCCTATTTGAACAATAAAAATTTTTAAAATTTTTTTTGTCGTTACTATACTTCTACCGGATGTGGAAGTAATTGTCAACATTTTTTAAATATTTTAATGTTATTTTCTAAAACTGTTTTTAATTGTGCTTGTTAATACAAGCCTCAGTATTAATACTATTTTTTTTTCATGAAAGAAATTCAATGTTATTTTGAATGGAAATTTAAACTCAAAAAAGCTTAAAAACGCGGTATGTTTTAAAAACATATAACAAGTTCTTCTATTTGGTATTTAAGTTAAATTAATAAAATAACAAGCTAAAAAGTAGGTGCTCTTCGCCAATTTACTGACCTTTTTATATAATTGTTACACATTCTATATGATACTCTTCGCAATTTTCTTGGAAATAATGTTAGTTTTCGGACATCCTAAATTTTGTGATACCAACTTTGTTGTGAAAAAAAATATCTGAAAAATATTTAAAAAAAAAAGATCTAACCTGTGTGGGATTCAAACACACTTTGGATTATAAGGCAAAATTTTAGCCACTGGACCATCACACATTACTAGAAAAATTGAATGTCTAACATATATCTTTCGAGAATCATATTTCAACGCATTAAATATATTATTATGAAATATATATTAGTAAAATGTATAAACAAAAGAAAATATTATAGAGATAACATTCCGCAAGATTTCTATTTATGTACAAGCGACAAAAATGAAAAAAATATTTTTTTTTAAATTAAATGATTAATAACTTTCTTACTTACTTATTTATTTTCTTCAAAAACAATAGTGTTCTTCCTCTAGCTAACACTAACTTACTTTCCAAATCTCAATACAATCGGATTTTTCTTTCTTAAGTTATCGTGCTTACAAGAAACGTGACGGACCGACAGACGGATATTTTGAAAGTTGTTCAGAATTCGTTCACTATCACAATGATATGAAATTTTTTCTCTACGAGCGATATTTACGGTTTTAGAAATGTGCCGAATGTGACTAATAACGTTAGCTAGTAGACTTAATTATTTGTAGAATTTAAAAGATCAATCGATACTTTCGAAAATTTAGTGGAGAGTAAACTTAAACGTTCCATCTAATGTTACTGCATTATTTTAGACAACGATCTGTTGATTTTGCTAACGCTTACTAATATTTCCAAACAAATTATATACAGGGTGATGTCAACGGCACTGCGAGCAATATTATAAAAATTTAGTCCGGCTCTGACATTTTTTCAAAATAAATTACACTTTTGATTGGGTTAAAAGTGTGTAATATTTGCAATAAGTCTTATCCAAATATGTACGGCCATTCCAAAAATATGGAGAAATAATAAGTTTGGGAGTGTTTTAACCTCAGATATGTGAACTCTACCTTCCACTACACTTCTTAATAAATCTAGGGCACTCTGTATATTAAAAATATTGTGATATGGTCATATTATCTACGCCTTTACTGACATCAGTTCATCTGGTATTAACCTCTGGTCTTTCCTTTAAGTCAGCCAACATTTTTTTAAAATCTATTATTTCAATGCTTTGTGATCTTCCATGGACTAAAGTTGCACTCAAAGAAAATGATAGGTAAATTCAACCAAAAAGAGCATATGAAATCGCGCCTATCTGGTTTCATAGTTAAATCATTCAGAAAAGAATAGTCATACAACTTTATTTGTTTTCGTAAACAAATAGTAGTTTAACAATCATATCTTCTTGTAACAAATTAAATAGTACAATGACATTTTTTTATGTTCACTAACCATTTTCAATTTGGTCTACAATTAAATGGTACAACGACTTTTTTTTTGTTCATCAACTAATTTTTAGATTGATCTACACTTTATTGCATGATGAAGTTTTTTTAGGTTAGCCAAAATCTCAGTATTGAGACATCAGACCACCCAAACCAAAGATTAGAGATCGTTTATAAGATCCATCCAAATATATCGATGATCCCTGAGACAATTTGAACATTGCAATCATGTTATTAATTTTCTATAAATTCATAAGAGTATAAGATAATGCATGATTGATTATTGTCAGTGATTTTTATGTGGCGTCATCTGGGAATAATTTCTGTAATAGACTACGTGGTAAGCAAGCAAATTTTATGGTAATTCTTTTAGAACTTCTAGAACACGACAATAATATTGGTTTGTCTACCAAGTACAATAATACAGCGAACTAATACTGGGTTAGAATTACAATTCGATAATAGTTAAAAATAAAATATACTATTATCTAGTTTAATTTGACAGAATTCAACAAAATAATAGTCAGACGAAAAAAATAATAGTCTTATTCATCTATTTTTTAAGTTAATGTTTGTTTTGTTGTACGACAACTTTTTATTAATTAAAATAACAATCACCTCTTGTTTAAAAATACCATCAATATAATTTAGTTTAACAAAATTAACGATATTGTTAACCATTTTTTTTTTGTTGAATTTACCCATACTATTTCTTTGAGTGTGTAGATTAAAATGTCCTGTTTCCCTCAGTCGTTGGCACAAAGAAATCTTAATCATCTCCAGATTATGATATCTTTATTGGTGAAACTCACAATGGGTAGAGAATTTTTTAAAACATATAACTTTTCAATTTAGTAAATGTGACGTGCAGTAATTTGCGAAATTAAAAAGGGTATTTTATTTTTTCCAACAGAGAACGAAATTACACTCTGACGGAATTGATATCGCCGGATAATTGACCAGTCAATTTAGTTCGATTCTGCCATGCACACAAAACGGCAGCCTTTTCAGGAAATGATATTTTCACGTAAATTAACTGTCACAACTTCTCTTTTACTCATTCAACTATAGGCGGAATGTTGTTCTGTAAAAGTTTTATATCATGAAAATAAGTAGCAATATAGCTTATGGAACAGAACTTAGAATGTTCAAAAGTCTATTTTCTTTTATAAACTTTTCGGATAAACTTTTTTCACATAAATAAGCTTTAATTTGATAAATTGTTTAAAACGTTTGGTTTTGAAATGATTTATGGGCTTTAACAAAATGAACTTGTGACTAAATGGAACCTTATTCTCAGACGTATCAATATAAACCAAATAAACTTCAAAAAGTCCCTCTTTTAGGAAAAGGTTCAATATTGTTAGTTATTATAAACGGGGAACATAAGGAAGGAAATCGTCCTATATACTCTAAAGAAGAAATACCAAGCAGCTACGGATACGTGTTTCGGAATTATTGTTCCTCATCAGCGTAGCGTAGCATCAAAATTCCAGATCCTTTTTGATGCTACACCTACTCCTCAAGAAACGAATGAATAATGAGCAATCATGTGTTGCTTTGCACCTTAAATATAGGGTAAATGGTCCAAGATGATTCTCTTTTGCTATTTTTTTAAAATCATTAATTTTTTTTTATTTTCAAAAAAAGGTGCATTTTTTACAATTTTCAAAAATGCATTTTCCCTGACCTTCCTTTTTTTCATCCAATTTTCATCGAAACGAAATGAAATATACTATAGAGTCACGTATAACTTCAAAAATATAATACAAAATGAAACTCCATTAATTTGATAACGAAGGACCCCGCACAAACCTTATGGGCTTAAGTTCCCGGTCGATTCGTCTGAATTTTTGATATGTTGTATTTAACACCCTCCTGATCAAAAGTGTTTGTAGGCCTAAAGTCCGGAAGTAAACAGTTTTTGAGATAGCAAGGTCTCAAAAAATGGGATATCTCCATGAACCTCAAGATGGAAAAAAGTGCTCTGACCTGGAGCGTTGATTGAACAATCCTTTCACTCAACGCCTGGAGGTAAGACCATGTACCCTTTATGTTTTTAGGGTTGCTAAATCCAAATCCAAACCCCATCACGTCAGGGTCAAGGGCATTTGAAGGTCAAATTGAGAAAATACCATAAAAAAATCTGAAAAAATTCATATACATATTTTTGAGGTCGCTGAATCCAAATCCGGTGTCCGTTAAACCCCATCACGTCAGGGTCGAGGGCATTTGAAGGTCAAATTTAGAAGAGACCGTCAAAAATCTGAAAAAATTCATATACACGTTTTTGGGATATCTGAGCCCGAGTCTGATATTTTCTTAATTCCACAAGTGTACAACCTCACACCCCAGACAGGTAGCCAGGACCTCAACCACATAAACTAACACAAAAGACCGGAGAGCCAATAATCACGAGACCCGGGGACACAAAACAGCAGACAGCAGCCCCAATAACCACGAGACCCGGGGGACACAAAACAGCAGACAGTAGCTCCAATAACCACGGTGCATGGTAGCGAGATATGACCTGAGCAATTTTTCAGTACTGAAGCATCGCATGAACGTTCATAGATATTCATGTGCATTGTTATATTACGTGTAAGTTTTATTGCAAACTCTTGTTCGTTTTTTTTCTTTGAACTAGTATTTAGAGAAGTAGTTGGGGTAGTCTATTTCAAAGAAGTATTTTTAATGATGCGATAAAAAGAGTAGTCGATAAATGAATAATTTGCTTGTTTGAGGATGGGCCACTTATGGGATGGGAATCACTTATTTAAATCTACTGATATAAGAACTGTTTCAATTATTCAAGCTGTACTTACCTCAATTCATAAAAAGACTAATCATTTATTGTTAAAGCAACATCAAGTAAGAAATATTCGATGCATCAGATGTGTTTATAGTGTGTAGTTGCAGTACTTCATTACTGAAAAATTGCAATTTTTGCTGATTTTTATGAATGTTCAGTTCTATACAAGGTTGGAATGCATATTCTAGACTATACAATACTATACATGTATATATAGATTGAAAATAAGATTTGTATGAGTGTAGTAACTATTCACATGCGTATCATTTTGTGAAACCTGCATATAGATCAGGCCACCGGAGGCCCATTGGATAAAATCATTCATACTGGCTTCATTTTATAGCAAAAGAAGTCAGATGAAATCATCGGATTCAAAATTCAAGACCCGAAGTTCTGGTCATCCCCTTGTCAGTATTTTTAGCCCCCTTTTCGAATTTCATTTATTTTTGTTTATTACTGCTATTTTTGACAAGAACTGTCAAAAGCCACCTAAAACACTGTTGAAGGGCAATGAAGGAAAGGAAGAAAACGGTCAATACCAACACCGCGAAGGCATTTACGGGTACCTCGGTCAATAAACGATGCTTGTGCTCTCGCAAACCAATTTGTTTATTCGATTTCTCCTAACAAGAAGTGAATAATAATGCGTTTAATCCCAAAGCGCCCCCTGTTTGCATAACTCACCACAATGTATATAAATAGTACGCGACGAACAGAAGCGTTGCTAGGCAGTTTTATTAGTTTGTTCACAAGTTTGTTGACCTTGAAGGTCAGTTTCAAGGTCAGTAATCGAATAACCCAAATCAAATAACAAACCTAACATGCGATACTCCACCTGAACAGAATTTTCCGTTCATTCTGAAGCCAATGTCAAAAGAGTTGTTTCCATTAAAAAAAAAAAAAGGTAAATTATCCCTAACCCCCTCTGAACCACCATACAACTTTTGCACAGGTCATATCTCGCTACCATGCACCGTAGTTATGAGGGCTACTGTCTGCTGTTTTGTGTCCCCCGGATCTCGTGGTTATTGGGACTGCTGTCTGCTGTTTAGTGTCCCCCGAGTCTCGTGATTTTTGGCTCTCCAGTCTTCTGTGTTAATTAATGTGGTTGTGGTGTCAGCTACCTGTCTTCGGTGTGAGGTTGTACACTTGTGGAGTTAAGAAAATATCAGATTCGGACTCATATATCCCAAAAATATGTATATGAATTTTTGAGATTTTTAACGGTCTCTTCCGAATTTGACCTTCAAATGCCCTCGACCCTGACGTGATAGGGTTTAACGGACCCCGGATTTGGATTCAGCGACCCCAAAAATATGTATATGAATTTTTTCAGATTTCTTGACGGTATTTTTTCAATTTGACCTTAAAATGCCCTTGACCCTAACATGATGGAGCTTAATGGACCCCGGATTACTAGTACAAGATTTGTTAAGCAGACAAGTAGAAAATTCGCGAAAGTGCATCAAAAAGTGCATATAACTTTTGACGCATTAGGAATTTTTGGCCCAAATATTTTTTTCGTAATCAGGAGATCATAATACATAGGAATCAACAATAAAATTTCTAGTGGAATGTTATAGCTGAGAGAACTTGAATTAAATCAGTTCGACTGAACTACACGTTTCAAAAATATTCATGAAATACATTTTCAGGAATTCAATTTAAATTTTAAGGAGTACACATAAGTATTGAGTACCAGTTTAACTTTAAATTTTAAACTAGAATAGAACATCTATAATAGTATATTAAATTCACAAAATATATTGTTGTTTATTGATATATTTGCATAGGCTTGTTTTTGAAATTATAATTACTATATAACTTAAGCAATTGTAGTAAAATAACGTTATATGTGAGGCGGAAAGCAAAAAGGGACCTCTTGTCGGCGATGTCAATTTTTCAGTACAGTTGAAATTAGTGGTTTGGGTCAAAATGATTGATTTTCGGATTTTGTCCTTTACAAGTTGTAATCGATTACAAAACCGATATAATTGGATGAAACACTTAAAGTAATCGATAAAGGAGTCAATGTTCAGCCCTGGAAAAGGTACTTCCTGTTAATTATGGAGAAATAACATGGGACCGACAAGAGGTCCCTTTTCATAAACGCACTAGTAACTTAAACAAAAAAAGTCATAGAGACTTGATTTTTGCACCAAATTGTTCAGAATTAGAGCTTAATTCATTTAATATCAATAACTAAAAATCGGAAATTGCCGACAAGAGGTCCCTTTTTGCTTTCCGCCTCACATATATTGAGTACATACCTGACTGTATTGGATCCATATTTAATTAAGTAAAATATTATAAATATAAATGAGTTTTTCCACTTAAAAGTTCTATCAAATTTAACGCATCGAGCATACGCAAATACTACTTAACAATAACAGTTTCGTGGAGGTGGTAATAGACGAGGTAACCTTGAATGAAGTTGGATAGTGGCACAAATGATGCGTTGATATATTCTCTTGCCGTATTATGTCAACAATATATAGTCCTTTAGCTCATTTCATTTTACAATTAAATGCCACGTTTTCGAATTCCTGCGTCGTTCGATGCCGTTCGACTTGATAGTCGAAAAATTCGAAATGCGTTGAAATAGCCCATAAAAAAAGTTCTTCTACATAATCCTCCTTACTGTTTGAAAAAGGTTTTTGCCAAGATTCTTACTATATGACCTGCGAGTGACTAATTATTTACAGACGTCTTGCAGATAAGAATTGAATAAGAATTTTAGATGATTTAAAGAGTCTGAACTCTTTGCGTCTGTCTGTATACTCACTGGATTCAAAGCAGTTAAGAGTTTGAGTTGTTATTTTTTTTCTTTAAAATATGTCGTAACAAATGCTAGACACTTACGACTTTTATCTATTATCCAGTAGTCATAAAGTTAGTAATAATGTCTACTTTTATTCCAATAAAACATCGAATAAAGTGGAAAAGTTTAACACGTTGCCAATTGCCGGAGTTACATTGAAGTTATTTTACTTCCACTACTTTCAAATATAATATTTCACTTTAATGTGGCAACAAAACGAAATACTCGTTTCAGTATGTGTGAGGAAGACACTTGACCGTTTGTACTAATACAAACAAAGTTTTGTTGTTTCATTTTGTATCAGCCTTTATGGTTGATCTTTTTTGCGTTTTTTTCTGTTACACAATCCCCTGGTTTATTATGCTTTGAGGTCGAGCTAGTCATCCAGAATGATCCAAGTCAGGAAACTGCCATATTCTGATTAAAGGGTGGCTCGACCTTGTCGTTGTTAGAATGACATGGACATTATTTAATTAAGTAAAACAGCAAGCACTTAATGTAGGTCTTCAAAAACAGAACAGCGTAGTAGGCCCTTGTCTATTTATTACATACGAAAGGGCAAGGAACAACACGGTACAAGTACATTTTTTTCTGAAAATGAGTTACTGAAGCAGCAAAAAAGTACAAACGATTTTCTACATTTTAGTGTCATTTATGGGGCGGTGAAATTACTATATTATTGATATGCTTAGAAGCGCCTATCTGTAGCAAACAAGTACTAGAGTACTTGCATCATTTTGCCCCATGAATATTCGGTGTTGTAATTGACGAAATCGAGACTGAATTGCACTTAAACGGTTTATAAATAGTTTGTATTAAAAAAGATCATTCCAACAGGACATACATTGAAGCTCTGTAAGTATACAATATGTTACCAACATATCACTGGGAAACATTTGAGTAAAAAACGATTTTAACTTTCTCTTAAACTCTGCAAAACAATGTGATGATTTTAATTCAGTGGGAAAATATTAAAATAACTACAGCCTGCCTAGACTGAAAACTTCTCGTGACAGCTGTTACCAAGACAGAACATGTCTATTTCTAGTGGGGTAATCGTGAAAATCGACATTATTTATAATTTATTTTGCTTTAGAAATGTGAAATATAGTGTTTTAATTAAATCAATTGATATAAAATTTAGTAGGCATTTTTTCCTTAAATATCACATGGCATGACTCCCTGTAGTCTAGGTTAAACATTGATCCTTATATGTTCTTTTGTATAATAAAAACGCGAGTAGCTTCTGTAGATTGTCCCCATATCGCGATATTAAAGCTCACTGCTGTTTATACTTGGGCATAATACAATGACAACAAAGTCCTCATTTAAATAATTGTTTAAGGATGACAGGGTAAAAGAAGACTTGTTCAACTTAGAGTATACCTAGCTAACTTGATCTGTTAAAAACCGCTGCCCAAGGAATCACTACTTCCACATCCAATTCTCTATCCAAGTCACTCACAACGAAAAAACTTTGTGTGTGGAAATAATTGTTTATGAAACTTTAATAATATAATATTTGACATCCTCTACCCCAAAAACCCATCGGTAGTAGGGTGGGGGTTGTGATAGGGGGGCGGTAGTGGTAGTGGGGGTGGATGAAGTAAAAACATGTTTTGAGGTTTCTGGTTCTTGTACATACACTAAATCATAATTTTTTTTCATCCCCTTTAATAAGGAGGTGGGGGTTGGTAATGGGGGGTGGCTAATGCCAAAAATTTTTTTGAGACCTTAGCTTTTCTTGTATATACTAAATACCAATTTTATGGACTCTTACCTGCTTGATTTACCCATTAACCCCAAATTTACCTCAATTTACCCCCCCAACCCTTCGACGGAACAAGATGAAAATATAATCTAGTTCTAGATCTCGTTAAAGTACATATGTGTACCAAATTTCAAGTCAATATCTCAAACGGTTCCAGAGTAAACGTGCGCACAAAAAAGTTACAGACAGACAGACCGACAGACAGACAGAAATTTTTTTTCGCTCAAACTTAAAATCTCGACGTTTCATGACATTTTAAGCCTATTTGAACAATAAAAATTTTTAAAAAATTTTTTGTCGTTACTATACTTATACTTCCACTGGATGTGGAAGTAATTAAGATTTGCATCCACCTGGATTCCTAAAAATGTAGTTTTAGTTGTGATTTTGATTTGGTTATTGTTTAAAGACAAGTGTGAATCTGGTATGGTGCGGTTTCCATAGGAAAATTTCATACTCAGGCTTATTTATATTTATTATTAACTTATTTCTGTTGCGCCAAATCTTAAATGCTTCTAATATAATGCTGACTTTGTCAATGGCATCTAAAAAGCTTACAGCTAACACTACAATGGTGGTATCACAAGCATATAACCTAAATAATCGTCCATGTTGTAGAACATAATCTGGTAAATTATTCATGAACAAGGGAAATAATGGAGGTCCCAATATACTTCCCTGGGGAGTTTCAAGATAAGTATTAAATAACTGGGAATCCGTCTCACCTACTCTAACAACAAGAGATCTGTCAATCATGTATAATTTTATCCAATTATTAATTGGCCCTTTGATACCTATTGCTGATAATTCATTTGATAAAACATCCGCATGTCTTGTGTCAAAAGCCCGGGAGAGGTCAAAAAACACATCAAAAACATGCTCACCTGGATCAAATTTATCATGGATGTATTGTACAAAATCAATTGAAGTGATTTTAATCGAAAGACCAACTCTAAAACCATGCTGGCAAGTCGTCAATATTTTATATTTTTATATTTAAAAAAGGAATGTATACTATTATAAACTGCCCTATCGATTAACTTTGAAAAATTGCTTAAAAAACCGCTGCCCAAGGAATCACTACTTCCACATCCAAGTCACTCAACACGAAAAAACTTTGTATGTGGAAATAATTGTTTATGGAACTTTAATAATATAATATTTGAAATCCTCTACCCCAAAAACCCATAAAACGATACTCCACAGTGGTAGTGGGGTGGGGGTGGTTACAGGGGGGTGGTAGTGGGGGTGGATGAAGTAAAAAAATATTTTTAGGTTTCTGGTTCTTGTACATATACTAAATCACAATTTTTTTTCATCCCCTTTAGTAAGGGGGTGGGGGTGGCTAATGCCAACATTTCTTGTGAGACCTTAGCTTCTCTTGTATATTCTAAATACCAATTTTATGGACTCCTACCTGCTTTATTTACCCATTTACCCATTTACCCCAAATTTACCCCAATTTACCCCCCAACCCTTCGTCGCAACAACATGAAAATATAATCTAGTTCCAGATCTCGTTAAAGTACATATGTGTACCAAATTTCAAGTCAATATCTTAAACGGTTCCAGAGTAAACGTGTGCAAAATAAAAAGTTACAGACAGACCGACAGACAGACAGACAGAAATTTTTTTTCGCTCAAAGTTAAAATCTCGACGTTTCATGACATTTTAAGCCTATTTGAACAATAAAAATTTTAAAAAATTTTTTTGTCGTTACAATACTTCCACTAAATGTGGAAGTAATATAGCTCTAGAGTTAGAAATGTCATGATAGTCGACTTTTTTTAAACACAGGTACAACTTTGGCTGTTTTTACTGAAACAGATAGTTTTCCGAGATGTACAGAATTATTTATTACAATGGTTATATAATGAGCAAATTCGTGGCAATACTCTTTAAGTAATTTTGTGGGGACTTCGTCAATTCCTGTAGATTTTTTTTTAGGTAGGTAGTTGATTTATAAGCTCCACTACTGTCTTTTCCAACACTGGTATAAAGTACATCGAATTACCGCTTACTTTGATTTTGTACAATTACTATTCTGAGATGCAAAATATTGTTCCATCAGAGCTGTTACTGAATTCGCAAAATATGTAATACAATGTACTCTTCATTTTTGAAGATTATAATAATAACTGATACATAAATTGACACATAATGCTATATTTTTATTATTGTTTAAGAGGGGAGCAGGTGGTAATGAGACAATGTGAAGAGAGATCTTCGACATAAACAAATTTTAGCTAAAAACTTTCTTCAATAGAAGTGTAGTATTCATTTACTTACAAGAATATCTTTTTTTCAGTTTAATAACGCCAGTCGTTTGGCTAAAAACTGCTTTTTCCCAGTAAAGATTTTTAGTACATTGCTTTTTAATAGATGGTGCCACCTACAGCACTACAATAGACCATTTTAGGATGACGTCACGGTAAGTCGGCCATATTGCCTGAGGGACAACCAAACCTTTTATTCCATCGTAAAAAAGTAATCTCAGTTTTAAACGTGAAATAAAAATAAAATGCCATCCTTTTGTGCGACAAGGTGCGATTGTGAGATAAGGTTTATTTTCAATGCAAAAAAAGCTCAGGAGAAAGGTGAAGAAATCACTTTCTGGCACAAATCCAGCCTCATAATATTTATATGCTTGCAAAGATTTGTATGCTTTTAACTGCTGGCCTGTGTAGAAGTTGTGAGTCAACACTAAGTAATTTACCATGTCAATTACGGATACACAAGGTAAAATAGACATATCTGCAGAAAGGTCTCCAGTTTCCACTCCAAGGGTGTATGCGAATCAATATTGTCTATTATTTTGATCGTAGCACTTTACATCGCCCATAAGGGTTGAATAATATTCACTACGTGATATTATTACAAAACCACACACAGCTTCTGAAGAAAAACTAGAAAAAAATATAAAACCACGCAAACTACGTTTGGTTGTCCCTCAAGCAAAATGGCCGACTTGTCAAAACCACGTGACCTAAAATGGTCTATAAGGCATCTGCATCATGTAACCAACATAACCTTAAATTTTAAGTTTTTCAAGTTTATTCTCATTTTAATGTTTGTATATGCATTTTTAACTTGGAGCCGTACTGACTCCAAGCAAATATTTAAAAATTCACGTAAATAGTTTTTCAATATTGTTGATTAATAAAAATAGACTGCTAAATACAGGTTAGATTTCCAACCTACAAAAAGAGTCCTATTTTATTAGGATAAAGTATTTAGAACTTCATAAACATTACATTGAACTAGATTTTAGTTGAAAATACGGGAACCAGGCAGAAATTTTAATAATAGCTGCGTAATACTCTTAAATCTTAAGAAACACATATTTTTGAGGTTAGCTGTGACGTCAAGTGCAGATGTTCTATAATACACACTGCGTACCCTTCGCTCCACTTCAGCTTTAGCTTTACCGACGAAACTTTGTGATTGGCGTTGTCTCCTCTTAAGCGTTTGTAAAGCGGAGATATAAACTTTTACAATAATTTGTTCTTTCTAACGAAAAAAATCTAAAACCAAAAAAAAAACCCACGTGGGCTTTTCTAAATCAACATCCCACAATAACCCACCTATTTTGCCCACAGGTATTTTATATTGGTGAGTTTTTGTTCCAACCTCTCCTCAAGAAACAAAATCGCTTGGTCTTGAATAGAAAATATTATCAAAAATAATTTTAACACTAATTGACATATATTTATGAACTAGACTGTTTTGTTTATAAAAATTTGCCAACATTTCAAAAATATCTGACTGGCCACAGTTACTCCACAAGATTTTAAAATAAATATCTAATCAAAATTCGACAGCACGTTATCAAAAAAGTATTTATTTTAACGGGTGCAAAATATTCAATGCTTTGCGAACTGAGATAAAAAATTCTCAAAACATCACTATTTTCAAAAAAAGGCTGAATCAAAACCTTACTTATTAATAAAAACTTTTACTCTCTTGAATAATGTTTCTTTAATTAACGTTTTTATGTGTATCATACACGTATATATTGTGCAATGATGTTATATACAATAATCAGTATGTGGTCTTTGTATATATATGAAATAACTATATGTAGGTATTCTTTGTACCTAACCTGACGCTCTCTACAATTACTTGTATTATTTTTTCCTTTGTACAATTAATTGAAAATAAAGAATTATTATTATTATTATTATTAATTATTATTATTATTATCGATCCTAAACTATGCCAGACTGATACTCGCATGCAGCAAATTGTTGTCCACTTATAATATATCTATTTGATTAAATCAAATAGGTATAATAAATATCATGTAAGATCATCTTGCTAAATCTTGTAAACTAGGAAACATTAGACTGGCGGTCAAAACTCACAGCTGAACTTTCTTACAGAGAGAGGCGTGCTCACGCAGAAGAGATCCGATCGGACTTCGGTCTATCCTGTTTACCGCACATCCACACACACCATCAATAACTCACTTTGCCATCATCATCCATCCCAAAAACAATCAATCTTTGACACATAGGGCAACAACAGTAAACGAGGAGAATCCTTACGGAAAGGGGTGAACTGAAAGAGTGTGTATTGTGGAACGATTACTTTAATATAAATAAATATAAAAGTATTTAACTGTACAGCCAACTGTTTTTAATAGAGTAGGCTGAACGGTATTAAAATTCGAGGTTAAACAAAAAACAGAAAAAAATATGTAAAAAATATATAAGCAATCCTTATCAATCCAAATCCTTACAATTCGATTCAATGTCGCGTCGCAGAATAATGCTGAACTAATAGTGTAATGCAATTATTGAAATCACTTGCATTCTTTTCGAGACAATCGAAATAGTAGATTGTAATACAAGTGTGGCAAGGGCTTCATTGCAAAACGATGTATGAAAGTAGGAATATGAGCGCAGCGAGTGTTCCGATCATACGAGTTTTGCAATGAAGCTTGCCACACGTGTGTTACATACTATTTTTTCTACGGTTGTGAATTTATTTCCCTTTTCAAAGTCTTTCCAAAATTTTAAATTTGCTGCTTGTCAGATTTTATTTAAAGTGACATTTTCCGCTGTCATTCTGAAGTAAGAAAATTTGACTTTGTAATTGCAATTCATGTGTAATTAATGTACATTTATAGAATTTAATTGTTATTACCAGTAAGCAATATAAAATTCTTTAAGGTAAACACACTATTTTATTCCGGTGCGTGAAGATGTAATCAAGGCGTGTGGCAAATTCTTTGCCGCACGGCGTGTGGCAAAGTGATATTTTCTGCACTCATTTTGAAGTCAGAAAATTTGACTTTCAGCACAATCGTAGAAAAAAATATTTTTTGCTACCATTCAATTCAGTTCAATAAGAACAGAATTTGTGAGTATTTTTAAGACCTACCAACACAAAACATAATAGTATATTATATTACTAGGGGTAGAACGCACTCTTTTTTTGTGTTGAGCCCAGGATTTGCGCAAACTGGGCGAAACACAAAAAAAGGCGTTCTACTCCGTGTAATATATACTATTTTTTCTTCAAGCGTCTTAAAATGCAAACATTCATTTATTTATCATAAATATACAAATATTCAAACTACTACAATCTTACATGTTGACACAATATGACAAGTGGCTAGTGGATAGCGCGCCACCGGTGGCTTTCGGTATTAACATTATGTTACTAGTAAAACAATACCCACTGCGGTGGTGCTTTCGGAACTAACATTATGTTACTAGTAAAATAATGTCCACAACGGTGGCGTTCGGTACTAACATTTTGTTACTAGTAAAACAATGTCCTACTTCTACTTCTGTTTTTGGTGACATAATTTAAACATTTTAATACGCTTGAAGAAAAAAATAATTATAGAGTGCTAAGTGTAAAAGTATTAAATAAACAACAATCTCGACAACAATACATGAATTATAAAAACTATTTAAAACACTTTAAAGGCATATTTTACAAGTGACTCATAGCCGTATGGGCCGCATGCGCGTGACGTCACAGATCTCAGACCTTAAGAAAAACAAACTGTTAAATTCTTTAACTTTCAAATGGCAATTAATTAAACTTTTCGTAATATTATTGTTTTTAGGTATATTATACATACAAAATGACAAGTTTTTAGTTTATTATTAATTGTGGAAGTGTGACAATCCGAAACAATGCCAATTTTTATAAAATAACCTCAATATACAACCAGAAGAAGTCGGGGGTTGAAAGACTGCAACTTTAAATAAGGTACACTCCAAGAGGAAAATTTGCAGGATTCATGAAGATATTTGATGAAGTACATAAATTAAGAAAGGAAATTCCAAAGTACCTACCGCTGTCAACAAGTGATTCAATGTTCCTTTTTAAAGCATATCGTGTGGTGTTTAAAAACTCAATGTAGGACTGTTGAATATTGAAGAAGCATTGATGGAAATCCATGTAAAAGGTAATGAAAGATTTCTGTTGTAATAAAAACTAATCGAAACTCCCAAAATAGTTACTCTCACCCCTCTCGTGGGTAGATTTGGAATACAAGGGAGCCATAAAATGAAAAAATATTCCCATTCTAACAAACAAAAATTACTTAAATAACTAAATAATTGTTCACTATAAAAATCAAGTAACATTTTGATATTGACACACTACATCTCTTCTTAGAGGGGTAAGAAATATTCAAGAGTGATCTGAATTGACCAAGTCACCTTAATATAATAAAAAAAAACTTCCAACTGAGGATTAGGATTTTCTTGTAATTAAAACCGATCAATATCCCCGAAAAGGTGAGACCCACCCCTTATGAGTGTACTCAGAAGTAATCAGATTATCATATTCTGATAGCAACCACTCAATGAGGTATTCTGTTTTTTTTTAATATATAAATAACTATATAGTAAATATGTTAGCTTACAACTTTCTTGGGGGTGGTGAGGGAATGGCGAGGAGGGTTGAAGGGTGAATTTATTTTTTTTTACTTCTTTTTCTACTTAGTTATCGAAACTTAGTATTTAGACTACTATCAATTCCAATGTCGCCCCCAAATAAGTGTTGTTTTTTGAGGTGTTAGAGAGATTTTTCACCAAAAAGGATTCGTTTTCAGCACCCCAAAATTAGTAAGAAAAGATGGCTTCCACACTTTACCACGGATAAGCCAAAAAAGCCCTTTTTTAACATTGTTATACTCTTCGTAAAAACGAAGAGTATATTGCATGTGATCGGCACATTTCTAAAACCTTAAATATCGCTCGTAAAGAAAGAAATTTCATATCATTGTGTTAGTGAACGAATTCTGAACAACTTTCAAAATGTCCGTTTGTCCGTGCGTCAGGTTCCTTGTAAGCATGATAACTTTAGAAAGAAAAGTCCGATTGTATTGAAATTTGGAAGGTAAGTTAGTGTTAGTTAGAGGAAGAACCCCATTGTTTCTGAAGAAAATCAATCAGTAAATAAGAAAGTTATTAATCGTTTAATTTAAAATATATGTGTTCTTGATTTTTGTCGCTTGTACTTAAATAGAAATCTTGCGAAATGTTATCTCTATAATATTTTTTTTTCCGTTTATAATTTTGGTTTTCTTTATTCGTGGTGCTCTGCGGAGAAACCCCTAGAAAGTAAGGAGTAGGAACTCAATAGGCACGTGGAGGTCCCGGAAGCCGCCATATTGGTTCGTACGTCAGGACATCCAACCCCTTCAGTCGGAGTGACTACTTCCCTTATCTTGGGGAAGAAACCCAGCTAAGTCAATTACTTACCATTGTACTATTTAAGTATTCCTTTTTTTAAATTCTTAATTGAGTAATTTTTTTTCAAGCCATGGGTATGTATATATATTTTTTTTGATATAATTGTTGATCATTATTTAGTAATTTTTTTTTAAGCTGAGTAATTCCTTATTATAAGTCATCCGTATGTATATTTTCTTGTTATAATTTTTTTTCACTATTAAGTAATTTTTTTTAGCAAATATCGGTAAATTACAATTAACTGAAAATATATTGAGTTCAGTGTGCACACTCAACAAAACTGCTCATTTTTTTTTACAATTACACAATCTCACGAAGTTGCTATATGTCAACAATTATTTATACATCTTAAATAGTCATTAAAAATTGTATATGTTCTCTAAATTTTTAGCATTTCTTTCTCACTAACACCCATACACCAACTTACTCACCCCACCGCCCACTGAGCTAGTCAGTGTCGCTTGTCCGCCCTAGTTAAATAATATTGTATCCGGGAGCGGCACTTTAAACACTTATTTTTGTTACCCTCACTCAAAGAGGCCAGTCACCCAGGGTCTCTTGCCATTTCATCCTGGCCACACTATGCAATAATATACAGACATAATTTATTTATTATCATTTTTTTTTATATATATCTCTTTGGCTAATTGTCAGTATTAAACTATTATTGCATAAGTGTATTTACTGCTACTTATAAGGGTAGCAAGGTGTTTTTTTTTTCATTTTTTTTTTTCATATATTTTTTTCACAACAAAGTTGGTATCACAAAATTTAGGATGTCCAAAAACTAACATTATTTACAAGAAAACTGCGAAGAGTATTCTATAGAATGTGTAACAATTATATAAAAAAAGTCTGTAAATTGGCGAAGAATATACCTACGTGTTTAGCTTGTTCAGCTTGTTCAGCTTGTTCATTCTTCGTATTCGTATTGTGTGGTTAGTATTATACGATATTAGACCAAAATTATATTATTCAAACTATCGAGACGAAATTAGTCCCGTCTGATGGAACTCCCGCTCGATACGTGTCGCAAACTTTACCATTTACACCTTAATAACATGTAACATTGCAAATTAAAATAAGGTTATTCTCGTTGTGTTTCCATAACACCGGTTTTTACCCGATTAAACTTTCCTCATCAAATAGTTAAATAAAGTAATTTATATTCATTTCGGGTCTAGTATAACTATTGGCGTTAATTACATTTAGTTGCACAAGAAAAGTTGGAGAGCCAATTTTAAAGTTATACACTTAACTATGTAGTGTTTCGCAAAGGGCCAATTATTTTAATGGATGAAGTCGAAAATTTGTTTTGGAACAATCAGTTTCGGAATGTGGAATCAATAAGGCACGAAGCAGATACCCATTTCAAGTTCACGTAAAATGGTAGTATTTCAAGGCATTTCAGCTTAAAAGCCCCATCCAGTACAAATGACCCGAGAGGTCAGACTCACAAAAGAAAGCTAACTCTATGCCTTATATATTACTTACGACCTTACGTATAAAAAAGCAATCTGTACTTGTATTTCAACACTAAAATGGAAGGAGCGTGGTGCTTTATCGCGCGTGCCGATACACGTGAACGTTTCTCTGTTCCAGCTTAAAAATGGCTAAATGAATTGCTTACATTCGTTGCGCCAGACGTTTTCATTAATCTTGTAGATATGGACAAATGCAAAGTTATGTTATGAAACTTTACGAATGCAGTGACAAATCTGCAGCACACAAGCCAAGAAAAGGTTTTAAAATTTCACCTGTTATGACTTGCGAATGTTGACGCTTATTTCTGGCCGTGGATGTTAACACGTAGACATCAATTGTTGAGGTTGAAGGTAATGTAAGCATTTGTCACTCTTTTTAACAAACCTTTTATACAGCATCTTTCCGTTATATTTTAGTGATTTTATAGGTTGGCAATGACATATCTACTTCAAAATATCTCAAGCACAATAATAATAGTGTTTAGTAAACGCATGAAATTATATGTAGAAATATATTAAATGCATCAAAAATTATCGAAAGTTCAGCACATGAAAACGTGTTACCTATACACTGCTTGAGTTCATTTTGATGTGGTTTACATTTTTAATTTTTCCTACAGGTATTAAAACTTTGTATTAAATATATGATAAAAGTACCTACCTATTTCAATTTATTTACTTCGATTGTTAAATACTCAGACGAAAATATTTAATAAAAAAACAAAGAAATGATGAAATTTTCTGATTACATTGATTTTTTCCTTAATTGCGTGACTTGTCAAGTTTTCGCCACATTAAATAGAAATAGTGAAAGGAGGTGACGAGGGTGGTGATAAAAAAGTCAAGAAATCTTTTGTGTCGAAAATAGTAGTCGTTAATATGCTCTTTCTATCAAATCCATCGCAAATAGTTAGCTCCGAAATTATTTTTTTACAAAACATTTACGATTTTGCCTCAAGATTTCACTGTAATTTTAAAATAAACCGAACAGTAGGTACCTAAACAGAAAAACAGCTACCAACGAATCACTACTTCCTCGTCAAGATTTTATCAAAGTCTCTCATAGCGAAAAAAATGTTGATACTATATTTGCACTCACTATGTGGAAATAATTGTTTATGGAACTTTAACACGTTCGCTGCTGATGGGATTTTGGTTAGTATTGCCAGATGCTGAGTAGGTTTTTGG
Source organism: Rutpela maculata (assembly GCA_936432065.2). Taxonomy (NCBI): domain Eukaryota; kingdom Metazoa; phylum Arthropoda; class Insecta; order Coleoptera; family Cerambycidae; genus Rutpela; species Rutpela maculata. Next base: position 177,747,887 of record OW386288.2, read on the forward strand.
CAATGGAATATGCATAGGATCAGATCGCCATATGGCGACACCAGCATTGCGCAATATACTACTGCGTCGCCATATGGCGACATCAGCAGTGAACGCGTTAATAACACAATATTTAAAATCTTCTACCCTAAAAACCTATATAACGATATGCCACATCGGTAGGGGAGGTAGGGGTAGTGGTAGTGGAGTGGTAAGGGAGTGATAGTGGGGGTGGATGAATTAAAAAAAATTGAGACCTTCGATTCTTGTACACACACTAAATCACAATTTTTTTTGCCGCCTTTTGGGGGTGGGGTGGAGGTTGTAATGCCAAAAATTTTCTTGAGACATTAGCTTCTTTTGTATATACTAAATACCAATTTTATGTATTCTTACTTGCTTGATTTACCTATTTACCCCCATTTACCCCAGTTGACCTCACAACCCTTCAATGGAATAAGATGAAAATATAATCTAGTTCCAGATCTCGTTAAAATACATATGTGTAGGGTCAGTTGTTCAACAGTGAACCACCTTTTCTTCTGACGAGAAGTGTGGCCTTCCTAGGAAAGATAAGTATATGAACTTACCTCAGCTGTGAAGTGTAACTTATAATCTTCACTTGTATGTGCCATTGTATTTATAAAAAATAAAAATTTTCTGAGATATAAGCGTTTTTAAAAAAAATGCATGTTGGTTCACTGTGAGACATGGTTGTCACACAGTGAACCATTGCTGTATACACAGTGAACCAGCCTAGGCCTTAGTCAAGAGTGGATAATAAATAACCGTTTTATTAAAAAATAAACAATGTTTATTAGAAAATGGTCAAAATACATAACTTAAATCTTATCTTTAAAAAAATATATTACTCTACTGGTTGTGGTAATTGATCCTAGAAATATTAATTAAAACTGAACGTATATACTTAACGCATATTCAATGCGCTAAATGACACATCAAATTTACAAAAAGATTGCTGTCTCAATGTGCCACCATTTAATTGAGGTTTTGGAAGAATATATTTTATATCTTCTTCTTTGACAAAAGACATATCTTGTTAGAGAATATTATTTAGGTATTATGCAAATCACAACGTACACACTTTTTATTTATTATGAAAATACCTACTTTCTGTATATTGTTGCCCTAATCTGGGCACGCTAATATACTAGTTAGGTAAATACTTTAAAACACTTATTATTGGAGAACCAATCAAAACAACTTAAAGTATTTACCTAACTAGTATATTAGCGTGCCCAGATTAGGGCAACAATATACAGAAAGTAGGTATTTTCATAATAAATAAAAAGTGTGTACGTTGTGATTTGCATAATACCTAAATAATATTCTCTAATCATGATAAAAGCAAATAAATAAAAAATAATTAATTGTAAAAAAAGACATATCTTGTGTTAGTGGCATATAGAACTGCTCAATATCTTTAGATTTAATCCTCAGAAAACTAATATGATATTCTTCTAACTCATTTTTACATTCCACAACTTTTCCTACGTAATACACAACTTGTTTTTTGGTCGCGAATTCAACTAGGACGTATTCTCCTTCTGCAGGTCTTCGAATTAATGGTTCAAACGAATCACGACTAAGTATAATAGGATAATCAGCAACATCATATTCCTCAATCCAAAATCCACCATCAGTAGAATGACTAGAGAAACTGCATGTTGACTCTACGTCACTATCTTCCTCCTGAAAAACTTTGCGCTTGACACTTTTCGTTTTAGCCAGTTCTTTCTTGCGTTTAGATGCATTTTTTTCTTCTTCGATCATACTCATTTCAGGAGTATCAGTCGCAATCATGCTTTTGCCAGTTTTTCTAGGCTTTCTTACATTTTTTCGAGGTCCTGCCCGCAGCGGGGGTCTAAAAGCTTCTGGTGGTACAAAGTCCGGTTGTTCTGAGGAGGAACCTAATTTTATTTCGATTTCATTGTCAATATTGGAGGGTTCCGCATCTGCATTTATGCCTGGTACTACTATATTTGTAGCTAGTGGCACAGGAGAGGGTCGATTAGTAACCTCACTTGGTAAATAATCTATATCAGAAAAAATATTTCGATCATAGGGGAAAATACCACATGCTTTAAAAGCACTCATAATGTTAATTGGGGTCATGGCACGACTATAGGCAATTCCAATACATTCAGCCAAATCATAAATAGTTATAGGCTTACCCGGGTTCCTTAGAAGCCAAGAATCCACTGCACTGTTATAACATGATTTAAAAGGCCCTAACACCCCCACATCAAGTGGCTGAAGTTTTGCAGATGTATGCGGGTGTAACGTAAGTATTGTTACGCCAGAATCTTTTGCCAAATTTAAAGCTGGTAATGAAAGATGCGACTCATGGTTGTCGAAAATTAGAAGTGAGGGATTTTCAGTAGAGCTGTTGCTGTGCTTGATAAAGTGTTTCATTACTTCTATGAAAAGCTCACTATTCATCCAACCGGTTTGCGTCGCTAACCCTAAAGATCCAGGTGGGGCCCCTTTTAACATGTGATTTTTAAAGTTCTTTCTGGGAAAAATTATAGCAGGTGGTAAAGCTATACCAGCAGCAACAATTATGCAACAGGTAGTTACCAATGTTCCTTTTTCCCCACTTGTTACCTTACCCACGCATTTTCTACCCATAGGTGCAATGACCTTTTGCGGTTTTTGTACCGTAGTTGTAGCAGTCTCATCTAGATTAAAGATACGAGTCCCATCTGCAAATGAAGGATTTCGACGTATGGAGTTTTCTAGGTTATTGAAAAAGGTCTTTACATTTTCTTTGTTAAACGATGTAGCACGAGCTAGGCTGCAAGGTTCAGGTTTCCTTAAGGAGAGATCGGTGTGTCTTTGCCTAAAGGAGCGTAGCCATTCTTTACCAGCTAATTCTTCTCGTTTCCAGGATTCTGGTATTCTAATATTGTTAATGATGGCCATATCATATGCCACTTTTCTTGTATCTTTTGTCGTCAGCCCGTAAAACATGAGAGCACATCTCTTTAAATATTCTTTAAGAATATCTTCTTGCAGCTGTGTAAATATCCTGTTCACTTCGTAGTTAGGTACTAATGAAATGTTCTCATCAGTTCGCTTCTTAGTAACGTAGCGTCTTAGTGTTGGATAAGGTAAGTTTTTTTCTTTCGCGGCCTTCCTTATGCTCATTCCTTGAGATACGAGATCCAAGGCAGCTCCCATTACCTCTGCTGTATGACTGCCTATTTTTCTCATTGGCTTCTTTAAACGCGCCATCCTTTAATACATAAAAAATACGAAATTAATAGATGGTTCAATGTATCTGCCTCTAGGTACACAGTGAACCAGTGGTTCACTGTTGAACAGCTGTAAATGGTTCAGTGTGTACGCCCTAGCAATTTTACAAAAAATAAATTATGGAACAAAACTGCATAACAAAACATTTCATTTTAATACCTAAAACCATGAAGCATTAACCAAGAATAACAGCAAATCAAAAATATTATCAACTTCTACAAAAACAAAGATATTTTAAAACGTTAAACTTACGATTTGATTTTTACTTTCGGAGACACAAATCACTTAACGGTCTGCCAATCGACTAACTTCTTCGTTATCCGTTGCTAAACTAACACGTGATGTAAGGTTAGTATTAGTATCTTAGTACAGGTGTCGCTGGAAGCGTAATGTTTAAAATTTGCTAGATAGATGGTGTGGTTCACTGTTCCTGCTTGGTTCACTGTTGAACAACTGACCCTACCAAATTTCAAGTCAATATCTTAGACGGTTTCAGAGTAATCGTGCGCACAAGAAAAGTTACAGACAGACCGATGGATGAAGTAAAAAACAATTTTGAGGTTTCTGGTTCTTGTACACACACACTAAATCACAATTTTTTTCATCTCCTTTAATAATGGGGTGGGGGTGGTAATGGGGGTGGCTAATGCCAACATTTTTTTTGAGACCTTAGCTTCTCTTGTATATACTAAATACCAATGTTATGGACTCTTACTTGCTTGATTTACCTATTTTCCCCAAATTTACCCCAATTTACCCCCCAACCCTTCGACGGAACAAGATGAAAATATAATCTAGTTCTAGATCTCGATAAAGTACATATGTGTACCAAATTTCAGGTACAATATCTTAAACGGCTCCAGAGTAAACGTGCGCACAAAGAAAGTTACAGACAGACCGACAGACAGAAAATTTAAACTTAAACTTAAAATCTCGACGTTTCATGACATTCTAAGCCTATTTGAACAATAAAAATTTTTATAAGTTTTTTTGTCGTTACCTACTATACTTCCACTGGATGTGGAATTGTGGAAGTAATATTAAACTTATACTAGTCATGTAAAATGTCACAATAATAGGTTCATATAAGTAAAAAAAAACGAGGTGGAACTAATTTCTTTTACACCCTGTAAATTACATGATTTTCTAAGATCTAAGAGTAGGTATAGTATTTTTCGGTATTAATTTCTTTTACACCCTGTAAATTACATGATTTCCTAAGATCTAAGAGTAGGTATAGTATTTTTCGGTATTAATTTCAGTTTGTTTTGAAATTTACAAAATATCGTATCATATAACAAGCAGTTAGAGCAAGGTCAAACGTAGTAATAAGAAATTGACAATGGTTTAGAATTATATAGGTTATTTGGATTTCTTTCGTCGATTGTTAGCGATATGTATTGAAATAATATATGAAACGACCGACATAAATAATGTACATACATGCTTCAAACGATACCCTTCTGCTATTTGTTACGAGTTATGATGACTTAAAAGCAAAACTTATTGATACCTACTGCATAGAAAAACAACCACGTAACAGGAAATAAACCTTAAAATCTAATAATACATTAGCAATTTACTAATAATAATTACCTTCTACACCACCCTTCAGAATTGGTCAATACTATCCATAGTATCCATGTCATTGTTTCTGTAGCAATTCTACTAACACATCACTTTCAATTAACGAATCACGGATAGCATGCTGAAATACATGCACAAAAACACGGTAACAATGAAATAATTTAAGAATTATCACGTCACCACTTAAATTTAAATATTCATTTATTTCTTTTCATACGAGCACTCTAGACGTTATACGAAATTATTATTTTGCTGCATTTATTATTTATTAATCACTCATTACAATATTCATTAAATCACTGAGAAACTCTTCACACTAATAACATTTAAACTATAAACTGACGCGAGAAACTAACCTCTAGCATACTAGACAGCATTTGTTTTCATTTAGAAAACCCGGTAACTTGATGTGCCTATCAAATACCTATGTGTTAGGTAGTTCGAATATCTATTAACGTATAAGCATGGGTTTCAATTAATTGTACTATAATGCGTTATTTATTATTTACAAATTTCGATACACTAATTGAGAAATGGATACTTGAAAGCTCTAAGTGTTTACTGATGTATTCTATTATTTCAGTCAAAGCTTCAAAGCAAAGTTTACAAGCGCTGTTGACTATTGTAAAACCGCTAAAACCTGCAATTCTTTGCAGTAGAACAACACTTTTTGGCAACCGTGTAACGATTGTTGTAAGGCATTTATTTCGCAAGCGCCTAGATTAAAATAACAAAAAGTGATACTTGTAGTTTTATAGGATTCTTTACCGAGTTGATATTTTATGATTTTAAGAACTTGACTGACATGGCATCTATGAATAGGTAAGGTACCCTTGCCTACTTGATAATAATGCTTTATCCAGAACAAATTATGTGTTCAAAAATTGTAACCCATATAAAGAGCTACAATATTGAGATTTGGCAGACTTATAGATGTTACCGTAATAGAGGTAAAAATTCAAGATCAATGTATTTTTTGCCTCGGGGTTGATAAATGGGGGTAGAAATCTTGGATTAACTTCTAGTGGAGCTATATAGCTACAAAGTAGAGATTTGGCATGTTTATTGATAATAGAGTAACAACTAGGTAAAAAATCTAAAATCATCCAATTTTTGCACTGGGGGTGAAAAATGGGGGTAGAATATTTTTATTCATTTGCAGAGAAACTGGCAATATGAGATTTTATACGCTTGTAAAGATTAACTCAAAGCAAAGAAAAGTTCCAAAATTATGAAATAAATTATCCACAGGGGTTGCTAAATAGGGGTAGAAAACTTGTATCAACTTCCAGCGAAGCTTCAAAGTTGAAATTTGACATACGTCGGTGATTTGTAAAATCAAAATAAAGAATCTAAAATCCTCCAAATTTTGGATTGGGGATGAGAAATAGGTAGAATATTTTTACAATTTTTCCGTATAACGGGAAACATACTCTTGTAAATTTGAACTCAAAGTTATGTAAATTATGGGGGGGTCGAGGGGGGGGGGTTGTTAAATAGAGATAAAAATTCCATGCCCATTTCTAGTAGTCCTAGGAACTTGAGATTCAGTACACTTTTAAATGGTAATTCAAACCACCATAAACACCGAAAATCGTATAAATTATGCAGTGGGGATGAGAAATAGGAGTAAAATCTGTATATTTACTTCCTGTAGAAGGGGAATGAAGAAATTTGATATAGCTGTAAATATCAACTTAAAATATAGAAAAAGTTACAAAACTATGTAAATCGAGAACAGGGATTGTGAGGTAGGGGTGGAAATTGCATAATCATTTTTAGTAGTCCTAGAAAGTTAAGAATCGGTACACTTTAAATAACAATTTGAATCAGCATAAATATCCAAAATTGTATAAATTATGTATTGGGGTAAGAAATGGAGGTAGATTCTCTACACCTTTTACTTCCACATCCAGTGGAAGTATAGTAATACAAAAAAAAAAAATAATAATACATTTTTATTGTTCAAATGTCATGAAACGTCGAGATTTTAGCAAAAAAATTTCTGTCGGTCTGTCTGTCTGTAACTTTTTTGTGAGCACGATTACTCTGGAACCGTTTAAGGTATTGACTTGAAACTTGCGTGTATTTTAACGAGATCTAGAACTAGATCTTATTCAGTTGAAGGGGATAAATTGGGGCAAATGGGGGGTAAATAAGTAAATCAAGCAAGTAAGAGTCCTCTAAATTGGTATTTAGTATATATAAGAGAAGCTAAGATCTCAAAAGAAGTTTTGGCATTGGCCACCTATTACCACCCCCACCCCATTATTAAAGGGGGCGAAAAAATAAAATTGCAGTTTAGCGTGTGTACAAGAACCAATTTTTTTTGTCATCCACCCCCACTACCGATGTGGCATATCGTTTAATTGGTTTTTGGAGTAGGCGATTTCAAATATTATATTATTAAAGTTCCATAAACAATTATTTCCACATACAAATTACTTTCACATCTAGTGGAAGTATAGTAACGACAAAAAAAATGTTTAAAATTTTTATTGTTCAAATAGGCTTAAAATGTCATGAAACGACGAGATGTTAAGTTTGAGCGAAAAAAAAATTTCTGTCTGTAACTTTTTTTGTGCGCATGTTTACTCTGGAACCGCTTAAGATATTGACTTGAAATTTGGTACACGTATGTACTTCAACGAGATCTGGAACCAGATTATTATATTTTCATCTTGTTCCGTCGAAGAGTTGGAGAGTAAATTGGGGTAAATTTGGGATAAATGGGTAAATCAAGCAGGTAAGAGTCCATAAAATTGGTATTTAGTATATACAAGAGAAGTTAAGGTCTCAAAAAAATTTTGACATTAGCCACCCCCATCACCACCACCACCCCATTATTAAAGGGGATGAAAAAAATTGTGATTTAGTGTATGTACAAGAACCAGAAACCTCAAAATATTTTTTATTTCATCCACCCCCCTACCACCCCCTATCACCACTCCCACCCCACTACCTATGTGGGGTATCGTTTTATGAGTTTTTGGGGTAGAGGATTTCAAATATTATATTATTAAAGTTCCATAAACAATTATTTCCACATTCAAAGTTTTTTCGTTGTGAGTGACTTCGATAGAGAATCTTTATGTGGAAGTAGTGATTCCTTGGGCAGCAGCTTTTTTTTTCGTCGTGAGAGACTTGGATAGAAAATCTAGATGTGGAAGTAGTGATTCCTTGGGCAACGGTTTTTCCCACAGCAGTGAAAAAGTGAGATTTGGTACAGCACTAAATATTTACTCAATACTAGAAACAATTCTAAAATTAAATAAATTTTGCATAGGGGTTGCGAAATGGGGGTAGAAACGTCCCCTCCTTAGAGGTGTAAGAAATACACAGGAGTGATCTGAACTGGCCAAATCACCTTAATATGATAAAAAAACATCCAACTGTGTATTAGGATTTTTTTGTAATTAAAACGGATCAATATCCCTGAGAAGGTGAGACCCACCCCTTTTAGAAGTAATCAGATTATTATATTCTGATAGCAACCATTCAATGAGGTGTTCTGGTTTTTTAGAAATATGTAAATAACTATATAGTAGTTATAGTAGCTTACAATCTTCTTAAAGGTGGTGAAAGAATGGCGAGGAGGGTTGAAAAGGTGAATTTGATTTTTTTACTTCTTTTTCTACTTAGTTATCGAAACTTAGTATTTTAGGAGAATTTCCTGCAAAATTCCAACCCCCAAATAAGGGTGGCTTTTTAACGTGTTCCGGAGATTTTTCGCCAAAACGGGGGATTTGTTTTCGGCACCCCAAAATTAGTAAAAAAAAAGATGGCTTCTATACTTTACCATAGATGGGCAAAAAAAAACCCTTTTTTTAACATTGCTCTTTCTGCCACCAGCTCCCTAGCTATCTATCTAATACACTCCCCATACTAACACACCTGAAACTTACGCTCATGAGAGATTGCCTTCATGTTCTGGGACCCTGTGTATATTACAAATGGACAGTTTGTTGTTATAAGCCTAGGCTTAGAATTTAAGAAAATAGTCAAAGTTTGAATGTGAATAATTTTACTTTGCTCAATTTTTAAAGAGATTCTGTCAAAAATGTGACCAACATGTTTTTATCGAAAAGCGTATTATCGATTAAAAGCACGTACGTAGATGGAAGTACTTTAAAATCAATTATTAACATGGGAGCAAATACCTTAAATAGCGTAATACATTACTGAAGTTTATCTAAAATTTTGTACGTGTTTGCTAAAAAGCTTTAAAGGCACATAATGGTGATTTGGATGCAGTTTGAATTGCTACGTTGCTGGGAGTTTACTTTTATCGCGACGTCGTTTAATCTTGGAGAAAGAACAGGTAATAAGTGCAGAATACTTTTTGCAAATCATCGATTTATTACTTTTACTTTGAAGTTTGAAGTAGAAAATTGCTTTATTAATATCGACACTGTGTCCTTTGAGTGTCTGGGGTTGTTTCTTTTACCGTGCTGAAATACAGCTTAAATTTTAAAAGGTATTCACTTCTTTTAATGATGAATTTTCGTATTACCGTTTTACCAAATACAAATGGGGTTAGCCACAATGATACTAAAAAAGAGAGATACGCCTCTCACGCATACCTCCCCTTACCGCAGTCTTCGCTGTTACGTCACTAAAAGTCAACTAGTTCAGCGGTCAATTTTTATTTTAGATGTAAACTAAAATTACCTTGACAGAAGTGTTTAGAAGCTTATCCATCGAAGAAATAAGAAATTACGAGTCTTTTGGATGGTGGAGACAAAAGATTGAGCCAAAAATGTCAGAAAATTTGAAAATGCAAAAAGGCATCACTAACAGAAATTTTTCTTTTTATTAACGATATACCTTCTGGCTCCATATTGTAACCACTCGTCTTTAATCACTCTTGACTATAATAGGTGTTATGAAAACATAAAAGACATAAAAATATAGAAAATATAGAAACACGAAGTTAATGTCTTCAGAGCCCTTAAAAACATGTAAAATGACACCTTACATGCTTATGCGGTGCATTTTCAATAAGCATCAAAGATGGCGTCGATTCTCCAAAATGGCCACTCGCACAGACCATCACCCAATTTTTTTTTCAATCACTATACGTTTACCAACAATACCCAAATGGGTGAATCTCTGGTAAATGGATGACATACAGAAGCGTTGTCAGCAAATGGACTATTACTATCGGAAGTGCATAAACGTTTTTTTAGCACATCCTGTACTTTAAAGTGTGTTTATAACATTGTTTAATTAAATCTCCCTCATTGAAATACTATTTTAAACATTTGAGTGACAAATCCGCCTGACTGTATAAATAGAGGAATAAACGTAAAGTTAACTGCAACTTCAATTATACGACAAGCTCTTAACTAGGGTAAAGCATTAATAAATAACTGACTCTTATAGTCAGATAAAGGGTCACAGGTTTAAAATAATCAAGATGGAAGAGTAGAAATAAGGAGACATCTGATTAGAGAAACAGGAAGTCAAGAGTCTGGATAAGAGAAAGATAATTAATCCTGAATTCTGACTGTCACAGACAGATGTTTAAAAGGAAAAACTATTTCAGTTAGAATAAGCTGTCGGTTAACAAGCTCGAAACGAAATTGAATATTAAGTATAATTCTCTGGATTTGATTTTCATTTCAAGGTATTTTGTTCTGGGAAGCTTTTGTAATACGGTGTTAATAGATTTAAAATAACGAGAATAACAAGGGCTATTTTCATCAGACTAATACAAATAATGGAATTATGAAAAACATCCGTATTTAATAAAATATAAGGGCATTTTCCCCTAATTTTTCAGTGGCTACCACTTGGTCGATTTTGATGATCTTTTTTCTTAATTAAATTAAAACTCTCTACTCACAGATTTGTCATTACTAATTTTTATTTAAATTAGTATTTCCATGTGTAAACACAAATTAAAATCTCCTTCTTGAAGTCCTTTGGCTTCCACGGCGTCTTTTACATCATATTTTCAGGTTCCCGGTGGTCTTCCTGTCTTTCTGCATCCTGCTGGTATCCAGCTCCATACTTTTTCGGGCCATCTAGTCCTTCCATACATTGGAGGTGCCCATACCATATTAGTCTTTTGGTTTCGATTGTGTCTAGGATACTTTCTTTCGCGTTCATAATCTCACGTATTCTATCATTGCTAACGTGGTCTAATTTAGTGATCCTTGCACTTCTTCTCCAAAAATCCGTTTCAAGGGCTAGTAATTTCTGACGATCTCCTTTATTCAATTCCCATGTTCGGAGCCGTATGTGGAAATACTTTGCACAATAGTTTTGAATAAGGTAGTTTTAGTTTTATTTGTTTATATTTTTGCTCCATAACAGCGAGTTTAATTGGCGGATTCCCCTTCTTCCCTGTCCTATTTTATTTGAAATATCCTTGTTACGGTAGGACGTTTGAAGAGAGAGTTACACCTAAACATTTAAATGAACAGCAGTGTCTTATCACAGAGTTGACCAGATTTAGGTCGCTTTTATCATTTTCTTCTCCTGCTATCACATATTCTGTTTTGTCCGTGTTTATGATAAGGCCTCACTTCTCATACTCCTCTTTGAGATTACGCAACATATAGCCTGCATTCTCCCTGTCTGTAGCCATCACTACTTGGTAGTCAGCAAACAGTAAGGTATATAGCACTTCGTCACCTGGTACAGTCATACTACCTCATTTTCGTTTCCACTGTCTCAGTGCTTCTTCCAAATAGATCTTATATAAGAGTTTCTTCACCGCGTGGATATAGGCCCTGGAGATTTTGCTTTTTTCCATATAAGGCCATAACTTATTTAATGGCAGGCATAGCCAAGTAAAGCTATTAAATAAGTTAATAATTAAACTTGGTAAAGAGGTTTTTAATTTGATTTCAAAATAGAAATTTTATAATGATAATTGTTTTTTGTTATTATTTCCATAGTGATCTTATACCTATATATATATATATATATAGGCTAGTACCCTACATATACTCCCCCCCCCCCCCCCCCTACAACGAAGAAACCAACTTACCAAGGTATCAATATTAAAAATCAGATTTAAAATAAAAGTTAGATTTGATGGATAAATGACATTAGTAAAAAAGGAAAGTCAGATTGAGTGATAAATGAAAAAATAACGTAACACAAGGAAATTTATTTTTGTAAAAAACAGTATCCTTAATGTGAGTATGTTATATGTCATTGATGAATTGAATTAAGTAGCATGTATATGACTGATGCTAAGTGAATAAAAGTTTGCAATCATAATTGGATTGAGCTTCTTTAATAGGCAATTGATAAAAATAGCAAGCATGTGCTTAGTGAATATGAGTTCGCAATCATAATTGGATTGAGCTTCTCTAATAGGTAATTGATAAAAATAGCAAACATGTGCTAAGTGAATATGAGTTCGCAATCATAATTGGATTGAGCGTCTCTCAAAGATGTCGCACCAGCTATAGCAGCTTTGGCTAAAGAAAAGCTGGCGAGACAATTAAAATAGTGAATAATTGATACATTGATACACTTGATAAGCTGGTTCTAAAAAATGTAGGGAGCAATATAGAGTACCTACCGTCACATGTACATAATAAAATAAGTAATAACAAGTCTTCTGAAGATCTAGTTTGATTCGTTTCTCGGTACTATCTTCGTGGGGAGACTGAGGAATCCGTGTCTAGCGAAGATATCTATGGAACGGTCGACCTTTAGCTGGCTGTCTTCGTTATGGACGTCGTCCGTCATCAGCGGTTAGCAGCACGAGCAGTTTGGTTCGACCTCATATTCTTGTCGCAACTGGAACAGCTGTCTAGAATGTCCATGGCATAATTTATTTAAAAAGACTGTCAAGATATACCAAACTTCAGTCTTCACTATTAATTCTTGATAATTGTCTTTAACTCTCAGGAGGCATACAACGCGTGAATACGTTCGGGGTCACCAATATAGCGAAGTAAGGCTATTAAATAAGTTAATAATTAAACTTGGTAAAGAAGTTTTTAATTTGATTTCAAAATAGAATTTTTATAATGATAATTGTTTTTTGTTATTATTTCCATAGTGATCCTATACCTATATATATGTAGGCTAGTACCCTACAGCAGGGTATCGTATGCCTTGTGGAGATCGGCAAACGCCATATGGAGTCCTAGCCCTTTCTATTCTCTTATCCATGAAATTTTTAATAGTGAATATACCGTCTATACATGAGCGTCCTACTCTAAACCCATTTTGTTCCTCGCAGTCACTAAATTCGCGTTCTATTCTCTGCTTAAGAACGCGCCCATATAGTCTTGTCACAGAATACATGACGCTAATCCCTCGGTAATTCGAACATTTTCGTCTGTCTCCTTTTTTGTGTATAGAACATGTACATTAAACTCTCTTCAGAAAATTACTTCCAAAAGAGCAGATGAACGTTCCATTTTCTCTCAACGTATTTGAGCATACTATTTTCACAAAGAATTGCTTTGTTTTGTTATTTTAAGCAATTTTGAGTTTTGTTTTTTTGGTAAGTTTAGAATATATATTTGTTTTCAACGTAAAACACTATCTCATCACTGTTTTGAGTAACGACATTCGCTCTGTTTCCCTGTTTGCCGGCATTGTCTATCTGGTAGAGCTATATCCAAAAAATTAGTCGACAGAAAATTGGTATTTTATAACTAATATAGCCAAGGAAGAAATCTGTGACATTTTGAGTGAAAAATGTAGAGGGTACACAAAAAGAAATATATTGTATCAAAAACCATAAACGATACCCTCACGTTTTTTTAAAGAGTTGCAGTCGAATCTGAAGTGGTGTCACTTTCTGTAGTGGCACTTTTTGTGAATCGGAAGAAAGTGTTTTTTTTTACAATATATTTGGAGTTTACTGCAAACACTTACACAATGGGACTTACACAATATCTTGACTTGAACAGCTGTTAATACACTGGCCAATTAAATATAACAAAATTATTCTGACAGGAGATTTTAATATAAATGTCAGGTGCATGTCTCCCGCTTTGTCTGCCTTAGTCTGTTGGACTTCATCCTTCGACCTCAATATTACAATTTCGGATTTTATTAGGATTAATTCTCATTCAATAGCTTGTATCGATAATTTAATTATAAATCTGATAGATGGTTAGTTATGGGACGGGTGTTGTGGGCTCGTATTTATCCGACCATTTAGAATAATATATTGTAATAAAGAAATTAAGGAATGAGCCTTTTCACTAGATTCTTAAATCTCAAAACAAATATGCTTATTTGAAAGCTAACTGATAGATAGATATTCATCTTGTGCAACTCTGTTTCAAATATAAATCTCACAGTGTTTAATAAAAGAATAAACATTTATTACGGCAATTTGAGCACTCATTTGACCTTGAGGCTGAGTAGCGTCACACATCCCGGGCTAATGTTGGCAGCATTTGCCAGAACGCCTAATAGCCATTAACATCACACCAGAACTGACTAACACATGTTTATTGTTTACGCTTTGTTTTGGAGTTATGTTCCTTTAAGAATTGTGTTTTGCTTTGTTTCTGTATAATAGTGGAAGAAAATTGAGCCAGGATTTTCTAAAGGAAGTGCAGAAAATCTGCCGAAAGTTGATTGGACAATTTATGTTGTTATATATACATGTTGGTATAAAGCACTCTTTAAACATTTTCTAAACACAAGAATCCAAACTAAAGAGAAACGACTGTCAAAGTGTCAATTTCAACGCCAACTGTCAAAAAGCAGGGAACCAAGTTTATGATGCACCGGTATACACGTAGGCTCGTCGACGTCACTAAAGTGAGTGCGTGACGTCACGTTCAAAGCGCGCGCTTTATTTCCACACTTTATATATATTTTTTTTTTCGATAGAAATCATGCTAAAAAAACATATGGCGAAATTTTTTTATAAAACACGGTCACATAAAGCAATAAAAAATTCAGTGAAAAGGCCCATTGTATGAAGGATATTTGTAGAAGCTCTATTAATGTCAAAGGTATGATGGCTATGTTAAAGGAATTTTTCGGTCACCCAGAGCTCAACCAGGGGCGTGGCGAAGTGGAAGTATGTGGGGCACGTTATTCCCCCAACTTTGTCAGACTTGGCAAAAGATGGAAACAAATATAGAAATAGAAATAGAATAGAAATATCTTTATCGATCCTTGAGCTATAATACATAATTATAGATAAAATATGTCAGTAGCCATATCAGTGGCTTAAGGTACTTGTATACTAAAATGAACTTTTACAGTTTTAAATGTAATTTGATATACTAATTTTACACTTGAATTTTCAATAAAAATAAAATCGTCCGTTTAGTTTCGGAGTAATTGATTCGGAAAGTTTGACTTTTTTAGGCAAGGATGCCTTATTTGATGTAGTAGAGATCGGCTCAAGTTAATTTTCGCTCTATTACCACAATTTTTGAGAAATATGCTTCAAAAACTAACATAACATTAAGTAGTTTCTTATTAACACTTTGTTAAAACCCTGAAAAAATCGTCCGTCTAGTATAAAAGTTATTAGAACTTTAATCAATTTTAAGACCTACATTTGTGAAAATGAAACAGCTGTTGAAATTGATTGACAATGTTGCATATTAAGAAGATGGCGTGAATATTTAAATTTTTAAAAAGTATAAGATTAAAAATTAGTATAAATGCTCTTCAGATTTGTTGCCTACAAATTTTTCTGAAAAATCGATGAATATCGAAATATTCGAGTAAATGGAGAAAATTTCACGTTTTCTTAGAAAATGCATGTAAATCTTAAAAAAATTATTTTGCCAGAAACTTTTGTTTTAACGGGCCGAGATTAATAAAGTATCTAGGTAATACATGATATTAAGTGGACATCATATATAAGATCGATTTTAATTAATTACCAACTAATTACGGTGACAAAATGGCGAAATTTTACAGAAAAAAGAAAAGTCCCAATTTCCGCCCCCTCTAATTCCCTAATTTTTGTCGGGATCCAAAAAATAAAAGAACGAGTTTTAGCAAATTTAATTCTATTTAAATTAGCTAGAATAGTCTTTTGGCGTAGGAGTCAAGATTAAGAAGTTTCCAACTTTTGAAGCACAAAATTTGCTATTTTTTGCCCTACATCCTCGACATTTCAGTAAATATCTCCGTAACGAAGAGAAAAATTAAAATTCTGATGTTAGTAAAGGATTCGCATGAAAAATATTTGTACTTAATTTTTTATTTCGAGCTAGCTCTTACCATTTCGGACATATCTGCGAAAAATAGTAAAAAAACAGCCTGCCATTTCGGAGACGAAAAAATTACAAAAATATGCGATCTTGACACGTTCATATTTTTCGAAAAACACCAGCGGGATGGCCATACGATGTCGCGACTAGAGATGGGCGCGTGAGTCGATTTTGACTCACGCTCACGCACGCTCTCGACTTTAAACCTTTAGCTCACGCACACTCACGCACGACTGATATATGTTAAGTCAAACTCACGCACGCTCACGCACGGGATCTTTTGACTCACGCACACTCACGAAATCTTCCGTGATTTGGTACCGTAAATGTACACGCTCACGCCGTGACACGGCGCCACAGTGGTCGATTAGCCCGCGATAGCTCCAAATATGCTATGAGTTGTGTGTCGAGCGATTACATCAAAACTATACCCTACAGATTCATAAGAGGTCATGTTCATATAAACAATACAAAATAAATTTTTACGCACCTTCGCTTATTCGTTATCTGACTGTCAGACGCCTTTGTAACGCTGAGCCATTAGCGTTTACTTTAGACGTTTATTTACAGGCACAATCGCAATGCGCCTTGTTATTTCCAACTTTTGAATGAAACAGTTTATTTGCTATGATTCTGAACACGGTAAGTACTTTATAATACTGCTTAGATGATTTCGCAAAACTGTGCAAATGTAATTATTTTAATTATTGTATAGAGTCGCTTCCGAATCGCAACATTATTATGAATTTTAATATATCACATATGATAACTTTTAGGGAAGTAGTTTGCAACAAATGTTCTAGCCGTTTTTGTAATGTAGTGTTGTCTGTCTGTCGTGTGTATATAATTTTATTATCATATTTTGTCATATACATGTGTGATATTCTTTTCAATGAAAATGAGTGCAGTTCCAAGAGAAGAACTTTTCGAGGTATGTAAGCGTGAACCTACCCGTAAACAGAAATCGCAAGCTGTGCGTATAATTATATGATTCAAAAACTGCAATTACAAGACTGTGAAGAACGTGTACAAGAAGCTTTGAAACAAAAAGCCGAAAATTTTTCAAAAAAGTGCCTTGCGAAGTGGCAGGAGTGCCATTCTAGTATGCCGAATTTAGAAGCTAAATATCGTTCGTGGTAATGATCGTGTAATATCAGACAAGGATGAACCCGTTTTTAATAAAATGTTTTTCGAAAAACTGAAGTTGCTCCCAAATCAGGGAAATCGACCATTGTGCGGCGTGACACGGTGAAATTCACGTCACGTGCCCATCTCTGGACTAGAGTGACCAGACCAGGTCAGGAGGGCTAGGCGACTGGCGAATGCAGTAGAGAGAGATTGCCATTACGCAGTTTGATTTGAATGTTGCGTCATTCATCCTGTCTCCTGTCCTTTTCCCTCCCTTTTCGCGCTCGTGTTCCATCTTCCGTCTATCGCTTCGCTTCTTATTCTTGTCACGACACGACAGGTTGAAGTTTTAAAGCAGAGATGGGGAGTCGTGTCACGGCGTGAATATTATCTCACGCACGTTCACGCACGGGATCTTTTGATTCACGCACACTCACGAAATCTTCCGTGATTTGGTACCTTAAATGTACACGCTCACGCCGTGACACGGCGTGACACGGTGAAATTCACGTCACGTGCCCATCTCTGGTCGCGACGTAAAGAGGAAGACTTCCAGTTAAACCTCATCGTAAATTGCATATCGAAATTGGAAAATTCGGCTCGGCACGAACGAAATATAGCCAGATTAATTGTAGCAGATTAGTAATGACAGTTATGACAATCGTATTTAATACAGTGTTGCCAAATCCTTTTACTTTATCTCTCTCGTGCTTTAATTTATTAAATCCACCGCTAGATTCGCTCTTATCAGTATACAAGTACCTTAAAAGAGAAAAACATAAAAATAAAAGTGTAAATACATTAATGTACATAGTACCTCACTATTTATAAAAATAATGATACAATAAAAACATCGTATATGCGTAGCTACAAGATAAAAGGGACATATAGCATTAAAATAGAATAAAAAACACATAACATACGTTTAAATTATGAGTCGAGTTTGGTCTGTAAAAAAAGTATGAACTCGTTATTAATGGAATAAAATGAGTTACTTATCAGAAGTCTTTTTTAAACCGTTTTTAAAACTGACTAGAGATATGCGATCTTTTAATTCGTTCGGTAGAAGATTATAGACAGGACAACCCGAGTGAATAGGCGACTTTTTATAAAATTCGTGTTTATGTTTACTTAAATAAATTAAATTTCTTCCTCTAGTGAGATAATTGTGGAAATCACCATTTTGCATAAATTTGTTTTTATTTGCATGAATATATGTCTAAGCAGACAGTAGTTCAATATGGCGACTCCAATTTAAATTACTGTCTAGGGTTATACCCAGGAAAGAGGCTGAGTTTACAGTTTTGATGACGTGTTCATTAAATGAAAATGTGTAGTTGTTATCCGAAATTCTGTGCTGATTTTTAAATTCTATGCAAGTTGTTTTAGGATAGTTAATTATTAGACGATTTTTATTACACCAGTCGCTAAATTCTTTCAAGAGTTCATTAATTTTATTGTTAAGAATTACAGGATTTGTATCAGACACTACAATCGTAGTGTCATCCGCATACATAAAAACTTTGCCCTGAGTTATATAATTAGGGAGATCGTTTACGAATAATAATATAATTTGGCAATTTTTATTTCTGCGGAAAAAAATATTTTTTTGGATTTTCTCACCAATTTTTTGGAGGAATTATTGTTTATTTATTTATAAAGTCGGTATAGCGGTGTAATGCTATTAAATAAGATTCGAAAAGGGTTTCAAAATATTTGTATTCAAATTTTAAAATTATAATTTTTGTTAAATTTGTTATTTGTATTATATTTTGTTTCCTGGATCCTTGGTTATTTGAGCCTGGGGTTGGTGACTTATATTTACCCAGCAAGTGAACTGATCGCCACACTACTCCCCCGCTAATAAAAAGATCAGTCGGTCATTCAATTTGTCAATAGCAAAAAGAACTTTCTTAATCAACGGTCGGAGGTTCCCATGTGGTGAGCCAGGAGCTCCTGGTCAAGTTGTGGAAGCGGCGACTACCCAAAACAATCTTCATTGCAATTACCGCGTCGGGAAAAACTGAGATTAAGGAGTTAATCGACATCGCCGATCGTATATGGGAGTCGTGTCAGAATTCTATGACTTCCCTTACCTCAAATTCGATTTGTACCATCAATCCAACAGTTTCTACATCTAATTTGATCGCAACATTTCAAGACACATTAAATCAAATCTTGCACAAACAGGAAATCTTTACATCTCAATTACTTGCTATTGAATCTAAAGTTTCTTCAATTCCTTCCACTACTCCTACAGTTTCTGAACTTATTGCGATAGTTGTAGAAGTCGACTCGACTCGAGAAATCGCAGAGGCTCGAGGCCCCGTTCTAACAGTCGAAGTGGTACCAGCGTTAGATATAATCCATCTAATACCAAAGTTTGCTATTACCATCAACTTTATGGTCGTAAAGCATTTAAGTGTCTCGGAGATTGGTGCACGTTCGCCAAAGATGTCAAAACCGACAATCAAAGATGACTAAATGTCAATAATATTTTGACAACTGACGTTAAAATTTCGGATAGTAAACCTCGTCTCTTTATATTTGATAATACTAATAAAATAGAATTCCTCATTGACACGGGCGCTGATTTATCAATTATACCTCGGAATCTATTAACGAATACTAGGAGAAACCCCGATGTTGTACTAACAGCAGCTAATGGTTCAGTTATAAATACCTTCGGGAAGGAATTTTTGAAAATTGATTTAAACTTACGTAGGTTATTTCCTTTCGTTTTTAATATAGCAGATATAAATATCGCCATTTTCGGAGCAGACTTTTTAGCTCATTTTGGTTTAGTTGTTGATTTAAAACATAAATGTTTAATCGACAATATGACTAGTTTGTTAACATATTTATTTTCAAACAATGGTCCGTCATATTCTAAGTTATTTAGCATATCAAATGAATTCACTGCATTACTTTTACAATTTCCTACTTTAATTAGCTCTCCAAATTACAATTTGCCAGTTAAACATTCCGTTGAGCATCATATTGTTACTGAAGATCATTTACCTTTCTCACGCTCACGTAGGTTGGATAGCGTTAAATTCAAGATAGCTCAAGACGAATTCAATAATATGGTAGAATTAGGTATTTGTGTACCTTCTTCTTCTTCCGTATCCTCACCATTACACATGGTTGAAAAAAAAGCTCCGACTGGAGACCTTGTGGGGACTATCGTCGTCTAAATTCAATTACTGTTCCTGACAGATACCCGTTGCCCCACCTCCATGATTATAACTCGCAGTTGTATAATTGTGTTATTTTTTCAAAAATAGATTTGGTACGTGCTTGTCACCAAATACCTGTCGCAAAAAGTGACGTTTTTAAAACAGCGATTACTACTCCTTTCGGTTTGTTTGAATTTGGTCGTATGCCTTTCGGCTTACGTAACGCCGGTCAAACTTTCCAACGTTTCATGAACGAAGTTTTAGTAGGTTTACCCTTTATTTTCGTCTATTTAGATGACATCCTGATTGCAAGTAAATCTAGTTCGGAACATTTAGAGCATTGGAAACTTGTTTTCGGGGGTCACCAATATAGCGGTGTAATGCTATTAAATAAGATTCGAAAAGGGTTTCAAAATATTTGTATTCAAATTTTAAAATTATAATTTTTGTTAAATTTGTTATTGTATTATATTTTGTTTCCTGGATCCTTGGTTACTTGAGCCTGGGTTTGGTGACTTATATTTACCCAGCAAGTGAACTGATCGCCACAGTCGGCTTCTTAAGTTTATAAAGTTGACAAATTTGAAAAATAATCCCCCAAAAAAATTGGCTCGCTCGCCTCTGAGCTCAACTCTACATTTTGATCAGAGTTTTTAGTAAATACTTTTTCAGTTCATATTGACAAACATTGTCCTCTAAAAAATGCAAAATTAATAATAAGTCACCTGCTCAGTGGCTTGACGACTCACTTAAACAAATGAGAGATTGTTATATCACGTGACCTATGGAGCAATTGTTTTTTAATTGCACTAAAAAAGATATATTTACAAAACTTTTATACGAAGCTTTTTTTATTTCAAATAATAATAGTAATAAAGGGAGGTCAATATATATTGAATAACCCTGTACATTGTGCATAAATAATACGGCTTTTAGTAATCAACGAAAGTGCTTGTAGTATAACGCATGACCGGTCAGAAATTTCGACCGAACTGTAATTGACTTTAATAAGTCCTTCGGCAAACGACCTGTAATTTAAAATTTAAAGTAAACCTGTACAACGCACTTTAAATTTTACCAGGATTACGCGTTCGGGTATTTGCAGCCGAAATTGTAATTTTTAACCAACCCTTTATTACACCTTCACTGCCATCGTTAACGGAAGTAAGGACCAAAAAGCTATCGCGTGTTATTACTTAAATTGCCATTAAAACTAATTTAGCTTCCTGCTATATATTCTACTTTGTAATTAGCTTAATTTATGGCAATTAACTAAATTCTATCAAATTACTGGGCTTATTTCCTCTATCCACAGGTATTTGCATGCGGTGGGCTGTTCCTTAGCTGTATTGTGTTGATTTACTAATAATGAAGGCAACAAATGTTGACTTAGTGACTTTAATCTCTATATTATTTAGTTAAATAGATTTTCTGCAAAAGTAGGAAATAATAAAAGAAAACATTGGAAGATCCCGGCGCGCAGCCAGGGGGGGGGGGAGGGCAAGGCGTCTTCCATGAACCGATAAATAAAGAAGCATAATCACTATTAGTATAAATAGTCCCTTCAAATTAGGAAATATTTAAGAAAATTTTCCCACAGTTATGAGACCTGTAAAAAGTGAAGTATTTGGGTTGTCAAAACATGATTTTCACCCCCCCGCAGTTCTAGAAGAGCGTTTTTTTTGAGAAATATATACATATATATGAATTTTAGCGTTTTTTCGTCTTTTTTCTATATTGAGGAAAAACTATGCATTTTGGTGAAAAATATCAAGAGAGCATACTTTGCTCTCTCTAGAGCATAAAATTTTCTATACATTTTGTCTACCTTTTTTTTTTCGAATTTCACTTAGTTTCGCCGCTAGAGAAAAAAAAATACATATAGACTTTTGCGCCTTTTTTTAGATTTTGAGTCAAAATTATGCATTTTTATGAAAAATTACCTGAGATCAAAGTTTTAGAACACAGAATTCACTATCTGGTGTTTTCTAGTTTTTTTTTTTTTTTTCTTTCATAAAAATATATATGTTTTATGTTCTACAACTTTGATCTCACGTAATTTTTCATAAAAATGCATAATTTTGGCTCAAAATCTAAAAAAAGGCGCAAAAGTCCATATGTATATTTATTTATTTCGTGCCCTCTAGCGGCGAAACTAAGCGGAATTCAAAAAAAAGTGGTAGAGACAAAATTTATAGGAAGTGTTATGCTCTACAACTTTGCTCTCGTGATATTTTTCACCAAAATGCATACTTTTTCCTCAAAATAGATAAAAATATGAAAAAAACACTAAAATTCATATATATGTATATATTTCTCAAAAACCACCCTTTTTTAGAACTGCGGGAGGTGAAAATCATGATTAGACAATCCATACACTTAATTTCTTACAGGTCTCATAACTGTGGGAGGTTTTCCATAAAACACCGATTTTTTGACTAATTTGAAGAGCCTAAAAGCAGTATCCAAATTATCTCTTGAAATTAATATTTTGTAATTAATGCCATTATTATCTAGTAGAGGAATCTATATACATCCGTTTTCAACCATTTTCTGAAAAGTTTTCCTCAACCTCTGGGGTGGCCGGTTCTATTGGCCCTCCCCCAGGTGAATTTTCTGGCTGCGCCACTGGGGGGATCAATGAAGATGTTCACTTTTACTTAATTTTTCAGGAACCGATATAGGTGAATTCGATTCAAATCGACTTTATTTTCGATTACATTTTTGTAATCATTTTGACATCACATTTTGACAGTCATTGACATTTTTGGATATTGTATTAACAATAATAATAATAATTCTTTCTTCTCAATTAATTATACAAAGGAAAAATACCAGTAATTGTAAAGAGCGCCAGGTTAAGAACAAACGATACACGCAGTTATATAATATTAATAGAAATACAACGATTATTGAAGGGGCGAGCGTAGATGCGTCTTCACTGTGTATGTATCCTCAACACCCATTACCATACCAGGCGTTGCCTATCTTTCGGCAACCTCCCTAGCCACATCTATCCTATACCACAATTTACTTTCACCATCTTTTATTTTCACCACCTTTTACTTGTATCCCCTCTCTTCCCCCATTAGTTGCATTTTTATTATTTTTGTCAATTTTTGTTCTTTTGTCCCTTTTTGTTCTTCTTCCAGATTCCCTTTAGACCAATAACTGCTAGTAAACCCCAACTTTTAAAATCATAATCTCCCCTCACCCCATCCTTCCATAGGCAGGTAGACCACTGGATAAATCCGTGACTCTCGAACGGGTTTTTTCATTAAGTTTTCCCGTATGGACAACAAGATTTTGTTCATAAATTTAATGCGCGCGTGCGACAGTGCGCGTGTGTTAAAAATGCAATTGTTTCTTCGTAGTTTTAGCTATTTCTAAGTATTTTAATATCTTCCCGGATTATTGTTCAACGAAATTGTTATGTTTAAGTTTTTTATATATGTTAAACAGGAGCCCAACGCCCAATTGCATCTGTCGTTACAGCCGAAGCTAAACCCCTCCACCCGATCACCTACTTACCGCGACGTTGCACGCCGCGGTGGGGTGATCGGCTCTAGACTGGACCCAGCTGAGGCGCATTCATATCTTTAAACTTTAATAAATATCTTTGATTTGATTTGTGTATGTATCCTCGATACTCCAAGTGAAGCAACGTGCAGCGCGGTTAGTACTTGGATGGGTGACCCACCTATCTTGGGAAACACTGTGATCTCGTCCCACCTTCTAGCGGCTTGTATATCAGTGTATACGCGGAAGCTATTTAATCAAAGACGAGGATTACGTAGTGGATATACCGTTCTTTGAATGGGATGTAAAGCAGGCGATCCTTGTCTATTAAATGTTAGGCAAGTAAAAGATCCCTACTCTTCTTACGAGAAGAGGTTCGGCAAAATTTCCAGGAATTTTACCTGTGTTATGAATGTTGAACAGGTCAGAATTTTGGGTATTTAAATTAGCTTGCGAAATTTGTTTTTTGAAGAGTATCGAGATGGTTTGTTGCTTATTTAAATGGTTTAGGTTTTTTTCAGACTAGAGAATGCACTTTTTGTATATATTTTCTGCCGAATTTATTGCTTCTGTGCCGTTGCTTTCCATGATTAGAAAATTTGTATCGTCAGCATAGCATACTGTTTGTATATTCTCAATTGGCTTTAAAAAATCAACTAGATCATTAACAAAAATAACGTAGGATAGAGCCTTGTGGGACACCCTGGATTTACTTCCTGGGTTCACTTTTGACATCATCGACTTGAACAACTTGATCTCGATTGTTTAGGTATGATTTTATAAATTTTAATGGAGGCCCTCTAATTCCATACCTGCATAGTTTTTCTAAAAGTAATTGATGGTCTACGCAATCAAAATCCCCGAAAAAATCAATGAATAGGACAAGCGGGCACATTTTTTTGTCAAGTCCATTTACAATTTCTATACGAAAATTACTTAAGGCCGTATCCACACCTTCATTTTTTATAAAACTATATTGTTCTGGTGACATTATGTTATTATTTATGCAAGAGGTTGCCAGTTGACCATTTACGGCTGACTCGTATATCTGGGAGAAGCTTGATAATAATGTAATAGCTCGATAATTTTCATACAAGTTGTATGAAAATTATATAAAGGACTAACCACTGAGAGCTTTAATTTTTCAGAAAATACTCCTTATGCAAGTGATAAGTTTATCAGATACGGTAAGGGTTGACAGATAAGATATTTACAATTTTTTAATAAATTATGTGATACATTATCGGAGCCACTAGAATTGGATGGTTTGAGATTGTTTATTAAGTCTACTACATCCTGTTTGCTGAAAGGTGAGAAAAAAAAGGAAACATTACCCAAAGGCACATTCGCACTCAAGAATTCAAAATCTCTTTTCTCTTTACTTTTGTATTCGAATTTTTGTAATTTATATATATTTTTTTTATTATCGTAGGTTATAAAAGGACGTACGTCCTTGGCCTTTTATCCATAATAATAATAAAATGATAATGAGAATGTATTAGAGCACGTGGTAGAAATTTCGATTAGTTATTGTAACAATTGAAAAATAATAAAAATCCTTATTTTACTCATTTTTTTTTTTTTCATTTTTGACAAACCAGCTACTTAAACTCTCAAAATTTTATAAAATATGTTTTAACAAATACAAAATAATTGTAAAAAAGAATTACTGTCCTGAATAGTGTCCTATGTGTTATACCACGTAGGAATCAGCATTAAATGGACAACTTTTTGATAGTTGGTCAACTTCATTTTTTCTGACAGAACCACTTAATAATGAACTAAAATTTTTTGTGAACAAAAGGTGTTTACGAAACCTTCTTTTATTTTGCAGAAGATAACGTAGTTCATGAGAATACTCTTATTCGAAGGGTGGATCAACTTAAAATCCACAAAAAACAATGAAAAATCATATGAAACAACTTTTGAACCATCAACAATTAGTTAACCACATCTTGTTATTTTAATCGGAAACGATTCCCACTATCACTCTATTTCTTTTGATTTTACACTTCTTGGACAGAAAATAGCTATGTGAGATGTGTCCATTTTCTACTGTATATTGCAATATTGTATGTAGCATTTTAAAGTGCCTACGACTCTAATTTCTAGTTATTTGTATTTAAAATTGATTCAGGGCCTGCTAAATAAAACCACTATTCATTTTCATGGACTGAGTAGGTAGTCAACCCACTTGCATCTTGACCATACGGCGTGTTGCATACTGCAAAATGTTTGGTAACTGATTATGTTATTTTAAAGGTGTATATATATATAATGAATTAGGTATATTTATTCATTTATTAGGGTTTAAATTGTTTCTGTCTATGGAATTTACTCCTCTTATGTTCTTAAAATTAGATATGACATGTTTCATTGGTCAAGGGAGTAGAGGAATTTCTCACAACTAGTTTTACGTTGGTAACGCCGGGGAAATGGCCTGAAGGCGACCTTCTTGCCTAAACCGCGAAGCCCTGCTTACACGCTTGTCTTTTTTCGAGGAATTTTGGTGGCATCGCAACCAAATTACTATTTCTTGGACCTATGGATGATGACCTCTACCTTTTTCCGCAAGTATTCAGAGTGTTTAGAAAGTTGTGTTTAGCTGAATGTTCAAGTGGCAGTTTTTTTTTTTTTGTTGAGTAATGCTCTCTATGGAGGTAAGCTTTTTATTTAGAATTTGTGTGATGGAATTCTTATTTGAGTTGTGCATTACAGAGTGTTTGGATCCAGTGATTTACTCTGGTAATGTTCTGGAAAAAAACACCTGGTTTTATTATTGGTTATGTTGATTCTGTTGGAAACATCTCATGCTGGCTTGTTTAATTGGTCTTGGTTCGCGCCATCCTCTCACTCACTGTGATGAAATTATTCACGTTGATCCAGGGGCACACACGCTGGAGTAGCAGCTGTTCTCTGGAATGTTGTGGGGAGAAGTCGCACGAACACACTGAAAAGCTGGGAGATGTGCAAATCATAAGTTGTGAACCTTCAGTTCGATTTCAAGTGCATCTAAATGAATTTTTGTGAGCATGTCACTGTAAAAGTCAATCATGGTACCATAGGCTGCTTAGACATTATGCATAATGTAGTAGAAGGATAGTTTAGTTCTGTTATTAACTCTTAACCTCACAAAAATAGCTCTTTTAGTAAGAATTCTTTATTAGTAAATTTATCAGCGAAAAGGGCACGGCACCCTGTCACATACTTAAATTCATATACAAGGAATAAAACTTAGTATTCTTTTGGTTGGAATTTCAATTTGAATCACCAATATATTTAATCTGATGTGTTATTTTTTGTACATACAATTTGGGTATTTTTAATAAATGAATTTATTGAAATTTTATAGTTAATAGTTTGTTACCTTAGTCAGAACTAATACTAGTTCGAGCTTTAATACTTTTCATCGCATATCACATGCCAGCGTAAATTGGTTTCTTGGCTGAAAAAATTCCTTTTCTAAACTTATTATTGGCCAAGTGGCGCCCTCTTTTGTTCATCTGTATTTACTCACTCCTCTTTTGCTCTCCAAAACAAACTAGCTACCGTACGCAAGTGAACATTTTTTTGCAATGTCCCTTACCCTTAACCTTTCAGTAGTCGCACATTATTTTGATGTACGAGCAGTCGCATCGGACTGAGAGTCCGTACTTAAAAGAAAAAATGTTTCCTAACATGCTGATAGTCCACATTACTGGGGTTAATAAAGGAGATTATTAAGTAACAAAAATTGTTTATTTGACAGCAAAATAAATGAAATAAGCTCTAAGAACCGAACGCATGTTCAAAAAATACAAATAAATATAGATTCCCTTTTATCAGTTTAAATAAGAAGAGGGAATTATCAAGATATAAAAACTCAAAATAACTTCTAGTGCCCCCACTCGGCATTTTCAAAGCAATTGGGGCACATTGCTCTAAGCAGACACAAGTCCTACATATTTCTGACAGTAATACCGTGTTGGTCTGTTTTTTTTTTCTATCACACAGGGCACAACGGCCTCATTGATTTTCTGTTAGTCTAACAACTTGGCAGTTCCTTCATCCCAAATTCCAGCAATTTCCTAAATTCTCCCTTTTGTTATTTTGGAAATATTAGGTACATTCGAAATTTTTTTGGAGCGTATATCAGAAGAATGCAATTCTCATGGAAAGTAAACATTGAAGCTTTTTCAGGACGCGATAATTCTAATGGAACCCCAATTTTCGCATCCTGTAGCTCAAATATTATATTTCGAAAAAAGTAGAAATAAAATTTCACTGCAGTGCTCGCTGCGGACTCACAGTCCGCAATACGATATTTTGTAAAAACTAATATGTCAATCTAGCTTACTTACAGACTAATGACAATATTTACAGAAGGTACTGAGGTCCGCATGACTCAGGATGGGGGTGTTGTCGAATTATTTATCAAAATAGTTCGATGCGGACGAAGTTATACAAAATAAATCTAAAGAGTTAGTATTAAGTTAAAATAAAACTACCACTCTTTAATCCACCCCTCCTTCCTTCCGGCCTCCTTTGTCGCCAAGTAATTAGTAAGCACTCAGTCAAAAGCTGTGTTTAGCAGACGTCCCAAAATTCAGTTTATTACATTATGCTCCTACTCCTAAACTTTGAAAGCGATGTTTGTTGCATAGTATCTCGTTTCGGTCGTTTCGAATATGAATTGCGCAAATTCTGTTTTGCCTAGTAGGCCTAGCCACATATTAGTAAATTCTAACAAACATAATAAATGGTATGAGCATAGTTGTGTGATAACATGTATACATTCATACGTTCTACAACGTTTTAGATTATAACGTCGACAGTACAGTTGTCCCACATGTCTAACTCTAATGTTGGCGTAATTAGTTTAATTCAAGGGTAACATTATGACCATAAATCTAAAATTACATGAAATTATTACATTACTCTCTGTCCACGTTTAACTTTTGTGCCCGACAAATGTACCATATTTAACACTACACTTCGTGCTCATTTACTCCCACAAATAAATTTTAATTCGGGATTTAAATAATGCAATTAAATAATAACATATTTTTTCCCTCTATTAAATTGAGTTCGTTTGAAAATTTATTATTATTAAATGAATTCGCATTGGAAAGTTGCTTTTGATAAATAATTTATTACTAGTAAGTTTTGATGAAACAAAGTGGAAAAACATATTTGCAGATATATTAAAAACAAGCTAAAAACGTACTCTTCGCCAATTTACTGAGCTTTTTATATAATTGTTACATATTCTATAGGATACTCTTCGCAGTTTTCTTGTAAATAATGTTAGTTTTGGACATCCTAAATTTTGTAATACCAACTTTGTTGTGAAAAAAAACGAAAATAAAACATCCATCCTGTCCGGGATTCGAACACACGATCTTTGGATAGCAAGGCAGCAGCAGCAGCAGCAGCAACAGCAACAGCAACAGCAACAACAACAACAAGCATTTATTAATGTTCACAGGATACAATAATGTGCTATTCCGGAGTCCGGCCCGGAGCCAGCCAGACAACCACGGCGAACATCGCCGAGGCCGGTTTGAGGCTGGGCGGGGAGGGTCCGGTTTGGCGGTGACGAAAATTATTTGGAGAAAGGCTTAAATGTAACAACATCGTGCAACGTAGTACACGAGGGTACTTAAAAATAATTAAAACTGAAAAAACTATCGATTTCGCGCTCACGTGAACACTTCAAAATTTTGATTTCTGTCACGGGAAAACAAAACTCAACAAAGAAACCCGTTTGAGACAATTGCACCCTGGTAGTCTTCCTTACGCCAGGAAAGTGTCGTGGATAGTTAAAAATGTGTAATGATATGTGAAATTTAGGTTTGTTTATTGGTCGAGACTGAATTTAGAGACAAAAAAATGGACAATGAACAAAAAAGGTAAAAACAAATAGAGGGCAACTTATCCCTCCAGTGAGGTTTAAGTAGCCTTACCCGGTTCTCAGGAAGTTAATGGAGACTGGGCCGTGGTTCGAGTTTATTATCAAGCAAAATAGAGAAATTCTCAGGGCGCCAATAGCCAAAATATCTGATACCTATGACGTACTTGCTTCTTACTAGTGAGTACTGACCGTGGCTATTCAGAGACCTTGAATCTTCATAGGTATACCAAAAAATGTCACAATCAAACAAATTATTTGATAAGTCTAAAAAGGTGTATATTACTAGGTATAAATATAACGCATATATGAAAGATTGTAAATACGGTGTCAATAGGCAACCGTTAATAATATATTAATATATGGACAAACGATGTAAAAACGATTTAACACAATGTTACTTAAACATGACATGACAAGTACAACGTAGTAATAATTGGACAAATAGGTTCATAGAAAATAGCTATTTTCTTCACAATGATTTTCACATGTGAGAAAATTAATAAGCGCTGAAGGCGATAACAATTTGTTGACTGTGAGTAAAATGTAAAGTTTAAAAGCTGAAGGCTTATCAAATGAAATATTGTGGCTGAAGGCCTAACGATAAGTTAAAAATAAATGAAACTTGAGTGTTGATATTCAAAACCAAAGACAGAGTTGATACTCTCACCACCGTTCCTGGAAGCCGCACTACTGTATTCCTGTCTCACTCGCTCCCAGTCCAGATGATGAAGATAGTTACATCAGCCAAATGCCTCTCAACTCGTACTACAGCTGCTACAGATCAATTGAATGTGCACCTACACACCATATCGAGTGTTCTCAGGCTAAGAGCGGCTCATAAGCATGTCCATAGGGCTAGATTACTTTATCAATCTTATTCTGGGGTTCCATGAACACCCCATGCACCTTCCCACATCTACATCCATAGATAATGTCTCGGGTTTAAGGGTTAAATTAAATTCGTCTTTAGTACTTCAATACCTAGCCCAAGGTTGAAGTACTCTTTTTCACGGCAAGGCTAACTGGAAAGCAGATGGCCGTTCTCTTTCTCCGACAAGCGACAAACGACCTAATCCACGGCGGCTACCTTTCGCTTAGTGACCCTCAAAAAACATTGTTACCAACCGTATCACCGAAAAGGTTAACCACCCGCTAAGACATAAATTTACGTACGCTACGTGATGATCAAAGTACTCTCACATGATCCCATACCAAAAAATTAATAAGTTCATGATAATCAATGTTATTGAATTAAATCGACTTGCATATAATTGAAGACATTATTTAAGTACTTAACAAGTGAAACAACAGGTGGCGCTATGTACATGATTCGTGAAAGTAAATAAGATGTTAAGCGTGTAAAGAACTCTTCACTGTAGATCGAGCGAGACAGGATGGCAGTGGCTCCAGGAAGGAATCTGTGTATGCAACTAGGCAACTACAACGATCACTAATAGTGGCGGGTTTAGGCCCCCGAAATTTCATAAAATTGAAGAGATTATAACCATGTAGCGTTCAGGCTTAAGTGAATTCTACAAAGGGTTGGTTGCAGGTTTTGCTGAAGATTAAAGGTGGGAAAGGAGAAGTTGTCGTAGAGGAAAGTGTGGCTAGAGATGTTGCTGAAAGATAGGCAACGCCTGGTATGGTTGGGGGGTGTCGGATAACGAAAAGGATCACATTATGCTGTCTGATTCGTGTTATGTTGCGGGTTAGCGGACTATCGCCCAGTTTGAATTGATATAATTTTTGGGAGATTTCTTGGACGTAGTCCTCTAGTGGTGTTATGTAGTGGCAACGTTTATAGGGAGGTGTATCTGTCCGAATTAGAGATGAGGCGCATAAATTTGTGTTCGAGAACTCGGAGTTTTCTCATTGTCGTGGTCGGTTTGCTGCACCACACCGGCCGGCGCCGCGTATGTGATGGCAAAACTTTAGCTACTGCATCATCACACATGTCTGCAAAAATTGAAAGTTTGTAAGATATAAGGGTTAGATATAAGGTAGATATAACGTGGAAGAGCGCATTACAAGCGAACTTCGCCCTAAATAAAGACCTGTTATTATTTTTCTTTACTCGAAACCAGTCGCCTTTCTCTCTGCCTCCGATACCATAGAGGGTACGGTGGTAATACCAGTGACCACTCCCTACGCATTAGATATATTGTTACAAAATAGTAAAATGTATAAACAAAAAAATATATAACATTTCGCAAGATTTCTATTTAAGTACAAGCGACAAAAATTAAGAAAATAAATTTTTTTAAATTAAATGATTGATAACTTTCTTATTTAGTCATTGATTTTCTTCAAAAACAATAGGGTTCTTCCTCTAGCTAACACTAACTTACTTTCCTAGTTTCAATACAATCGGCCTTTTTTTCTTAAGTTATCGTGCTTACAAGAAACGTGTCGGACGGACAGACAGACGGACATTTTGAAAGTTGTTCAGAATTCGTTCACTAACATAATGTTAGTCGCTCTACTAGCGATATTTACCTTTCTAGAAATGTGCCGATTAAGTGCAGTATACTCTTCGTTTTTGCGAAGAGTATAATAAAGTTTAATGGCAGGGATGGGATGGTATTTCATTTAAAATGTTAAAGCTATCTTTTAACAAAATACATTACTATTGTTATAAATTACTACCTTATGCATAATATATTTCCTGATTGATGGAAGGATATCATTGTCCCCTAGCTAAAATAATGAAATTTTAATAACATACTTCCTATTAGTATTTGTCAACAATCCTTGAGAGAATTATGTACGAACTAATTAATAGCTATGTAAATTACAGTGCGTGTAATTGCGGATTGGGCATGTACTTCCACGTAGCGCGAGAGATATGACAACCCAGCAACAGCAAACTTGCCCGTCGGCGGCATAGATTAAAGAGTCGGCGCTAGACCACCCTGAAGCATCCCAGTTCTCAGCTATTTTATTTCAGCCAGCTGGCACACGCGATGTAGCAATTCTTACTCCCTATGCCCAGCCCGCCAGTACATACACTGTATAATGACGCATAGTAGGTTCCGTATATAATTCAGCGATATAAAAAAGCTCGCAAAAAAGCGTAAAGGACACCGATCGCTTTTGGTTAGTGTACCGCCGGCGGCATTAGATTGAGCAGTACACAGGACCGGACTTAAAATGTGTTTTCAGTTTAAAACAATAAATTAAAAGATTTGAATTCTCGTTAGATTGTACAGTTTACTACACAATTCTTAGGCGTGTAAAAAATGCCGGCGTCTTTGATTTTTACCGCACCGCCAAGGACGCCGACATTTTTATACGTTTAAGAATTGTGTAGTGAACTATACTAATAACAAATTGAGAGTAATTACATAAAATACAATTAAATCCACGTTTTTATGCTCATTTTAGCCAAAAACAAGAACTGGTGTTCTTCTAAGGACATAATTTTTTTAACGATACCAGTTTTTCATATTGCCCAGCAAGGACCAACGAGGAGGTATAAGCATATCCCTTGCCAGGATAGAATGATGACAGTATTGTTAATTAGGGCAATATTTACGACAACAAGACTTTTTGGGTATTCTATGATATTTTAGAATTTTGTTACATACATGACTCCTGGAATCATATTTACAAGATATTGACGAAGGTAACAAATCCATTACCATATTTGCCGATTTATCGAAAGCATTTGATTTCACATGGTATCTAAAATTTGCAAAACAAAATTCAAGGATGGATATACCTTCCGGTTTTTTTAAAATCCAATAAACATATTCACTAGAAGGTATGCTTTTACTAAAAAAAGACAACTTTAAAAAAATTAGTTTTCTTTTAATATCAACCACACTCCAATCATTTTAGTAGTCGAATATATCAGTAAAGGTCAATTTAAAGCAATTTTTGAATTTTTGAATTAATTACTTCCACATCCAGTGGAAGTATAGTAACGACAAAAAAAATTTTGAAAATTTGTATTGTTCAAATAGGCTTAGAATGACATAAAACGTCGGTCTGTCTGTCCGTCGGCCGGTCTAACTTTTCTTGTGCGCACGATTATGCTGGAACCTTTTAAGATATTGACTTGAAATTTGGTACACATTCTATTTTAACGTGATTTCGAACTAGATTATATTTTCATGTTATTCCGTTAAAAGATTGGGGGGGGGGGGGGGTAAATGAGGGTAAAAAGATAAATCAAACAGGTAAGAGTCCATAAAATTGGCATTTAGTATATACAAGAGAAGCTATAAGGTTTAAAAAAAATTTTACCATCCCCACCCCACTACCGATGTGAGATATCGCTTTATGGGTTTTTGGGGTAGACGACTTCAAATATTGTATTATTAAAGTTCCATAAACAATTTTTTCCACATACAAATTTTTTTCGTTGTGTTTTTACAATAAAGGTATATTTTAGGTAAATCTTTTACACCTGATATAATCTGAGAAGGTATTCACCTAGGTTATGGCAATTTTTAAAGCAAAATTGTTACATCCTCTATTATATAGTGTAAGGAGTACCTTCACAATGGTGTATTTTTAAATAAATTATACAGGGTGCCCTATTCTATTTTGACCCTTTTTAAACCTATATAACTTTTTAACTACTTTAGATAATGAAATGTGGTTTTCACCAGTTTTCTTCTAATTTTGGTAAGTTAGTTCCTGAGTATCCGTCTTTTTTGCTCACTTCCGGTTTAACCGAGAATGACAGCGTATTTTCGGGAATATGGCAACTTTGTTATTTCAAATGGAACACCCTGTATGTTTTGCCACAGTTGGAAAGCCAATTATTTTCCCTGTCCAAAAAGTCAATATTTGTCATAGAAATTATATAGAGTGATGGTTTTCTAAGCTTATAAAGTGAATACTGCATTTTATCGAAATGCAACGAAAAAAATTATGGTTTACAAAGTAGACTATGGAAATAAAAGACATCACTTGTAAACGTTAAATTAGTTTATTGGCAACTCGGTTACTTAAGTTACTTTAAGAAAAATGTTTAGTTTAAGTGAAAAAGATAAGTGTGTAATCTTCTTTGTGTTGTTTTACAAGATTTAATTTGGCGAAAACCGCATTTCATTGTTTCAACTAGTTCAAAAGTTATATAGGTTTAAAAATGGTAAAAAGATAATGGAGCACCCGGTATCAAGATTATTCCTAACGTCTAAAACGTGTATGTCTCGACAATATTACTTTCTTGCTCCTGAAATTATCAAATGTGAAATGTTTATCACTTACCAAACCTTCAAGTAATCATTTCTATGTTGATTAAGTGTAAACAAATATTAATATTCTAATTAATTAATTTCGTAATAGTGGAAAACATTATTACAGCAAAATGTAGTCTGTAATACAGACAGTACCATATTACTTTTAACAAAAACATGTAGCAGAGCAGAAAGCAACATCTGTCTGCGATAACAGCATCGTATACGAAGGCAGAGACCTCGAGAACTAAAAAACTGTTATCAAAATAAAATCAATTCAGTCGTCATTTTATGTTTGTAATAAGTCTGAGACTCTTTTCATCGACCTTTGATGAAAGGGTTCTAAGCATGGACGCACAAAGCAATTTAAATTCTGTACAAAAAAGTGAAATGATTCAAAAAACACCGTAAACGTTATGGGGTGGATTCCTCACATAAGACAAAAAAAATGCAAATAAGAAAAAAATTACTAATAATGTGGATCCGAGGGATATTAGCTTTTTAAAAGAAGGATGGAATGGGAAACTCTGAACATTAGAAAAACGATTTCTCTCATTCACGAACAGACAAGATGTTTTTTTAATCACAGAAAAGTGGAAAGCGGCTAATGTAGGCACGACCGTGATTATTTACCGATCTTTTATAATTTGAAATATACTTATTTTTTTAAAAAATATAAAGTTTAGTTGATTTACGCTGCACCGTAAAACCTGACTTTTCTGAAAATATTTTCTATCTTAAAACAAATCTAGCTAAGGAGAGAGAAGGGGGGGTTGAATATATTTAACGTATGAAAACATTATCATTTGCTATTTTTGTCTGAGAACTGTACGGGAAGCGTAGTATAAGAAATATGAATTCTAACCCCGAGCAAATTGGAAATTAGTTGCAAGCTGATCATTATCAGTCTTCTTCTTAACTGACTTTAAAGAAAGGGGCATGTATGATTTGTGTAAAGTTTTCTGCAAACTGTTGGCAATTTTTTAGCGGTAGTCTCATTATAGTTTCATCAAGCTACGTCTAGTGTAAGGTGAGAAAATAATAGAATTATTAAAGATATACAACATGCATCCTTTAAATTCAACAAATATTTTATTGAATCTGTGCGAAAACTCAGCGGTACTTCAGATGTAAAAAATAATGTAGGTAAATAATGTCTAAGCAAATAATGTATCAATGTTTTTGAAACCGTTTTCACAAAACGAAATAAAAAACATAATTCTCTCAGTGACAAAGAAAAATTCTTCCGGTTATGATGATATTCCGTATTCGTTGCTTAAACATGCTATAGATTAAATAGTTGAACCAATCACATACCTAGTGAACAAATCATTTCAAGATGGTAAATTCCCAAATGAGCTGAAAACATCTGTTATTATTTCCGTCCACAAAAAAAGTGATAAACACGATATATCTAATTATAACCTAGTAGTTTTGCTCTAGGTTTTTCAAAAATATTTTTAAAAGTTTTTTGTTATAAGATTAAGTCTTCTTGGAACGTTGTAATATATTAATGAGTTCACAGTTTGGTTTTAGAAAGGGCGTGCTCAACTCAGGATGTGGTAAATAACTTGTATATGTTATTTTAAAATCACTTGATAATACACTATTCTACAGCCTACATGTATTGGAAGTAAAAATAGCAAATTCTTAGTATAGTTTGGCCCATCGGTATTACAGCGATATAAAAAAGTTCGCAAAAAACGTAAAGGGTACCGACCCACCTTTGATTAATGTACCGCCCGCCGCTCCACGTTGACTATCGCTAGTCCACGTTGTTCACGTAGTTTATTCCAACCTATCATAATTCCGGTAGAGAATATTTCAACCAATTATATTCAGTGGGAGTGTCCTACATTGTTGTTAGCAAATATTTGACCATTTTTTTGTGATGATAATAAAAGAAGCCGAACACTTTTATGGCCTTTTATGTAAATAGACTGAAATTGATACATGGTCGGTATCCTTTAGGTTTTTTTTTGCGAGCTTTTTTATATCGCTGTTATAAATGTGGGCCCTACTATAACTTCGTCATGCTAAACTAAATAACAATATAAAAAGCAAAAGTTCAAGTTGGCTCTGGTTTTCCCAATACAGGTAATAAAGTTTAACGCAGGTATAGGGGTCTACAGACGATCCAGCTGCTGGGACCTGGCATTGTCGGTACGCTTTGAAGATAATTGGAATTCAAGCGGACCAGTTCACTTTTACGAATGAGTTCAAAGCATGTCGACAAGGCTGGCTCCCTGCCGCTGGATCGTGTGTACACCTCTTATAAACCCTAGTTTATGGGCGGTCCTATCACAAATAACAGGTAGAATTAAAATTCTACGAAAAATAGACATACTAACTACCTACCTCTTTATTTGTCACTAAAACTAATATTCATTCTTAGGTAGTCGTATTTGTGCCTTGTGCATGATAAGCCTTCATTTTCGAAAGTATTCATATTTTGAAAATATGCCACGAGATTGTGTAAATGCACCTAACAACTTTTGTTATATTTGTGGTGAATTACTTTTGCGCATCAAAAACGTAATTTTACTCCCAAAATTAAGTAGGCGTACCAGTTGTATTTTGGTTGTACAATTGGAGATGAAGACAAAAAATGAGCACCTCATATATGTTGCAGCAATTGTGCGAACAATCTTTGCAGTTGGCTAAGTGGAAGAGGACGTTCAATGGCTTTTGCTATGCCCATGATATGGCGAGAATCTACAGACCATGTTACCGATT
This sequence comes from Rutpela maculata, assembly GCA_936432065.2. NCBI lineage: Eukaryota > Metazoa > Arthropoda > Insecta > Coleoptera > Cerambycidae > Rutpela > Rutpela maculata. The sequence continues at coordinate 177,785,550 of OW386288.2, forward strand.
GTTATTTTTGCGTGATACCTCCTATTAGACAGGGTACTAACAAGAAAAAAAGGATGGTAATATAACACTCTAATTTACCATCTGCCATTCGCCCGGTTCTCCATAGTGATGAACTACCTATTCCTAATCCACCTCAAGAATACAACCTTGATTCTGACGAAGAATCGGATGATAATGTAGATGACGACTTAGTCCAGCCATCAACATCACAAGATTCCGATTTCTCTGCCGAAGTGTCCGGTGGCGAACCACACAAAATTAATCAACGCGAATTAAGTGATCTTATAAGAGACCTTGATCTGTCCAAGGCAAAAGCGGAGATTTTGGCATCTCGATTACAACAATGGAATTTACTTCAAGAAAATGTTAAAGTTTCCATGTATCGAAGTCGTTAAAAAGATCTTATACCTTTTTTCAAAATGGAAAATGACTTGGTTGCCTGCAAGGACATTGATGGTTAATGAGTGCTTTACATATTCCCCTTGATCCTAGTGACTGGAGATTTTTTATTGACGCCTCTAAACTTAGTCTAAAACTGTGTTACTCCAAAATGGAAATAAATTGCCACCAATTCCACATGAAGGAAAATTACAGTAACATGAATGTATTGCTATAAACTATAGAATATAACAAGTATAAGTGGCAGATTTGTGCAGACTTAAAAGTGATAGCTATCTTACTTGGTATGCAGCAAGGGTATACCAAATATTGTTGTTTTCTTTGTGAGTGGGACAGCCGAGCGCGATTAGAACATAAAACTGGGGCTTATGAAAAACTTAGTAAAAGCTATGGACAAAGAAGGACGTGCTTTCAGTTATTTAAAACAAAAATTTCCCAGACTTAAAATTAAAGAGGGAATTTTTGTTGGTCCTCAAATCAAGAACCTTTACAAATATGCTGAATTTAACAACATTCTAGAAGGTAATGCAAAAAGCTGCTTGGAATTCGTTAGAAATGGTAGCAACACACTTTCTCGGTAACAAAAGAGCAGAAAACTATAGAGACCTTGTTGGGAATCTTCTTTCTTGCTACCAGAAATTAGGATGCAATATGTCATTAAAAGTCCACTTTCTACATTCACACCTAGATTACTTCCCAGAAAACTGTGGTGCAGTAAGTGATGAGCATGGAGAGAGATTCCACCAGGATATTCAAAATATGGAAAAAGATATCAGGGCAAATGGACTTCTGCGATGTTGGCATGTATAAGAGATGCTCCAAAAGTAACTTATAAGAGACGGGCTAAGAAGCGCAAGAAGAATAATTAATTTTCTGATTAAAGGGCTTATATTCTAATTAAATATATAGTATATAACATGTATTTGAAATATATATCAAAATGGCAAATATTTTTTCGCATGATGTAATTAATTAAAATTATACCATAATATGTGTGTTTCGTTGGTTATTACAATTTTTAGAGCCAATAATTTTTTTTATGACTATGTTGGACATAGCTGGGGCCAAAACAATGCAAATAAGTGGTTTTGGTTAACGGTACAAAATAAAAGTTAAAATTTGTAGGTGTGTGAATAGACAGAACAGCGCTAGAATATTCTATGACTTCAGTCGTGCTTTTGATACTATAAATCATGTCTTGTTGCTGCCAGAACTCAAACATTAAAGTAGAAGGGGTCAACCATTAGAATGGTTAAAACCATACTTGTCAGATAGGCAAAAACTCGTTTCATTGGGAACGACAATGTGCTATATAAATCGAATTTGAAAAATGTTAACGTCGAGGTACCACAAGGTAGTACACTCAGACCATTATTATATTTATTGTTTTTATAAATGATGTTAATAGCGTTGGGAATAATTTAGCTAGCTTATTTGCCGATGGTTTTTCTGCACCGGTCTCGGCATCTAATATCATTGATCTAACTTCTCGTTTAAATATTTGTAATAATAATCTTAATAGCTTTTACCTTTTACTTGTCAAAATGGATTACGGGAGTTTGCAACAACAAACCACGGTGAAGTTTCTTGAACAACACATGGATTCTTACTTATCTTGGATAGACTAAATGAATTTGGTAAAAAATAAACTAGTCTTATACAATTACGCGTTATTTCAACTTACAAAATCTGTTCATAAACAAATGCTAAAGAATTATTATTTCTCATTTATTCATTCGGCAATTAGTTATGTCATTATCTGCTGGGGAAACTCCATAAAAAGACAAGAAGTACTTATGCAACAAAAAAAAACATTAGATGTATATGTTTCGTTAGTTTCAGTCACTCACGTAGGTATTATTATAGTTGTAAAACAGAAAAATTTAAAATTAATGCTTCAATTCATCAGGTTAATATCATTATCCAGTTGAGCACTTTCTTCTACATAAAATTCGTCTTCTGAATCTGACGCATTCTCCTCATTAGCAGAATAACAATGGTCCTCTTTACCTTGAAATGGCTAAACTTCTGTAGAAAAGTTACGAAGTTGATCTTGATCGTCTGTTTTTCCAAAAATAGCTTCATCAACTGATTGACATGATGCTGATGCGGTGGATAATTTATTTTGTTTATTTTTCACTTCACACTGTACCTGAGATTTTATACGTTTCACTTACCGATAAAAATCGGAAGTGTAAAGATACGACTTATTTTTACCTTTGACACACTTCAATAATATGAATTTTATAAATATGTTAGACGGAAGTTAGCTTCTGAATTAGTATTTTATAGTCAAATTCATTTTAAGATCGATTTGTCGATTTACCAGGTTACTACTTCCAATAAAATTAAAATGTATTTCTTCAGAGTAACTTTAAAGTCAGTTTAAGGATAATTGACTTAATGGTTGAAATCAGGTAGATAAGATAAGCAAAATTTGTCGACTTTGTCGACCTAATATTACTTTAAAGGAATGCTGTAAAGAGTGTAATAGAAGTGACCAAATAGGTTGCTATTTAGGTATACATTACGTAGGATTTCCAACAAAATCCACCTAGTAAATTATTCGACTATTTTAGTCGTTAAAAAGGTTAATATTACCTAATTATATTACCTATTTCGGCCTTATTGGAAATTTATCTTGAGGTCATCTTTGGTACGTTTTTTAGTAGTTTCTCACTCGTTGTTTTCTTTAAATTTACTTTCAAAGAAAATTGTGTATGATATAGATTAATTGGCATTATTTACGTAAACTGAAATCTAATTTAAGACCAATTGGTAAATTTTTATCGGCAGGGTAGCTTTCCAGTCAATTTTACATCATAATTACTTTAATAAGTAAATTCCTCTTTTAACAAGCCGAATTGGAGCTAATTTTAACAAAAATGTTTGCTGTGTTACTAGAATCGTCCAACACTCGAATATGCGACGTGAAATTTCACAACTACATGTCTATTAACCCAAGCTCTTTAGTCATACTTTATCGGTGGATATCAAGCAGGGAAATAGAGTTTCGTGTTAAAATGCGTTAGTTGCGAAGTAATACCTGCCTAATGTTTTTTATTTCCTGCCATGCCACATAATACGTCCCTTTATATGCAAAAAGTAATAAAGGGTACCCCCTTTTGTTTACCCTGTAAAAAGGTGCGGAGTAGGGAGTTTAATTATAAATGGAGGATTATATGAATTTGTCAGTGTGAAAGTGGTGTATAAGGAGAGAGTTGGGCAAGAAAATAGGATACAAAATGTACTAACATAAAAAAAGTTGTTTAGCAGTTTACACTGATTTCGTCATTATACTTTAACTCACTCTTCCACTACAAACAGACCATTTTAACCGTTATTTAATATTAGAAAATTAATTCAATCAATCTCTCACCTTATTTACGTAATTTGAATAAATTTTTTAATTTGCTAAGAAAACACAAAGTAATGTGTAGTAGTCGTGGCATTAAGACCACGAATGGTACACGAATATTAAAAAGAAAGCGGCAAATCTAAAATAAGATGTCCCTAGGCATTCGAGATTGTTGCGATCTACAGTATAGAATTAATTTATTTATCGGTAATAAAATATTGATAAAACTCTCGATTTTTTTTAGGAAACCGGTGACCAGAGCAAGGAAGTCAAATAAATTTAACAGATACTCACAGAACCTGAAATTATTAAACAAAGTATTATGCCCTTCGGTTGCGGTGCATTTTCTGAACGGAATAGCCCCAAAAAACAACAATCTTTGAGAAAGAAGTTGACAATCTTCAATAAGCCCAATGAAAAGAAAGCGGAGTTGCTTGAAGCAGGTCGAAATTTTTGTATTTGTTTTCATAAGCTGAAATTGAAGATAATAATCAGTCACAAAAAATATATGCAATACAACAAAATTACAGCGAGCAAACGACTTCAATTTAGCTCATTTCATTTGCCACGAACCGTAAACACATTCCTCTAATCGTGTGCAGTGCGTATGTACTCATTATTTTATTTCACTTTCTAGAACTCACCATCGAGTTTAAGCTTGGTGTTTAAGTAGGCTAGATGAAGTTCGCATCAATGAAGAGTCTCAATTTGATTTCAGGGAATGGCGAAGCTTGGTGCATCAAATCGTTAGAATAGTTAACCACATCAAGGTAGGTTACAACCTTGGAAAGAATTACCATCATGGTGCTCTTGGATATTGAGAAGGTTTTCGATGCTGTCTGAATACCGGGCCTATTCGACAAAATGCACGACTGCAATTTCCCGACATATATCATTAAACTCTTCACTCGCTTCTGACTGACAGGAGGGTGTGAAGTATCTGGAGGTTAGACTGGATAGGAGTCTGATGTTTAACCCTCACGTTAACGAGACTGTACGGACTGTCTATTCCATGCTTAGGAGTCTGTATTCACTCCTGGCAAAACGGCAAATTAAACATGCAAAATAAAAAATTAATCTATGCCATAAGGCCTATCATCACATATGCGGTGTCGGTGTTGTGCAGCACATAACCGACGACTCTAAAGAAACTAAAAGTTTTGGAGCACAATTCTTGTGTCTCATAACAAATTCCTCCTTAAGAGACCTTTATGTGCGTTGCCCACTAAGTTCAAAACATTTACCAGACATTATCTACGTTCCAACCGGGAGGTAGGCCGCTAACGAACAATATAATGCAAATAACAGAGTATAATACCCCATTTGGAATGAAACTGACCCTACCATACTGCCAATTTTTCGACAGCCGTCACCATGTGGCCAAAGATAACATCGTTTAAACCGGGTTCAATTAATATCTACCTCTGGTGCAAAAAAAGTATTGCTCTCATCCCTCAATATCAAACTTGGTCTGATGGAGCAGTTTGTTAAAGCTGTCTGATGCTAAACTAAGAGAAGGGATTTATGTTGGATTACAAATTCGGACAACGTTGAGTAGATAATTTTGTTACAACAATGAATAACAATGAAGGAGCTGCAGGGACCAGTTTTAAGAAAGTTATACAGAATTTTCTGGAGAATCATAAAGATGAAAATTACAGGGAAGTAATAGCTGATATGGTGACTTTGGTAACTTAGGATGTTTGATGAACCTCAATTACATTTTCCAAATTCACACATGTTGATTACACATGTAAATGTAGAGGAAGAGGAGAAGAGAAACTAGAGGAGCGTTCAATGAAGGCTTCCATAGATCTACAAAGGCTACGGCCTAAAAATATGTCAAAAAATAAAAGATACCGATTCAAATTGAAGGTTGGAGGATGGATTACCATCAAACCAATTCCAAAATAGAATTAGTTGTTAGTGTTAATTAGATATTTGTTTTCGATGGTCTTTTATTAATGACGTTGATGCGTTGTTTTAAAATAATAATACTAGTAATTAAAAAAAAAAGTGAAATAAAAAAAAGTTTTATTTCAATCATCAAGACATTAAGGAAATGAAGTGAAGCGTAAGAGAAAGACACCCCGTAGGTTTTTTGAGGATAAAAGGGTCCGATGCCATAAAAGAATAAATGCGTAATAATGGAGTATACATTATAGTACAAGATCCGATCTGGTAACTGAATGAAATCTATTTTTCATGAAAAAAAAAATGCTAACAAAAGTAACGGTGATGGGTTGCTTAGCCAAATATGTTCAAGGCTATATTTAATTGAAAATTCAATAATTAATTTTTTTCCATACCTTCACCGATCTTCTAACCAAAAAAATTTAACACTGCTGCTTACATTTTTCCGTTCAAGGCTGTACGGTTCCTAGGTTTAAATAGGTGAATCGAAAGTGGTACCTTCACTGATCTGGTAACCAAATAAATTATATATCAAAATAAAGATAATTTTATTGCGAAACGATAAGTATAAATAAAATTAAAAAAAAAAAAAAAAAGCCTTAAACATATTTCGTTAAGCAACCCATCACCGTTACTTTTGTTAGCATTTTTTTTTTCATAAATAATAGATTTCATTTGGTTACCTGATCGGTGAAGGTCGACCTTAGTATGTATCTTAGACTATTAGCACCATTAAAGTAGGTAATATTAAAATATAGCTAAGGTTATAGCTACCAAGTATACGATTTTGGAGTCCCAGGTTGTAAATTGTAACTTGAAATGTTTTGCTGCCCATATTTTTTGGATACAGAGAAATGGCCACCTGATGGAGTATATCTGACATCACATCTGGATTGAGCGACCAAAAAAACAAAGTACCCTTTTTACGGTACAGTATAAGGGTATAAGGGTTACAATTCAACCCTTGAGATTGCCATTTTAGTACTTTTTTGACTATTTTTTTGAGGTTATGGAGGAATCCTACCTACTGGATTAAATCTGACATCGCACTCGGATTCAATTACTCCAAAAACATAACATAACCTCTTTTACGACTTCCGTGGTGAGAGTTAAAATTGAACACCTAATAGAGTCATTTTATCGTTTTTGTCTATTTATTAAGGTTAGGGAGGAAGCCTGAAGTGGTGAAGCAAATCTGGCATCGGATTCGGATTCAGTGATCCTAAAATCGTAAGAATATGAAGATCTAGTTTGGGTGACATGACTTTTTTTTCATGGGCCTTTGTAATAAATATTATTATGTTCTATCCAAATCTGTTCATAGTTTCTGTTTCCAATAAAGTTCCAATTGTACCAAATAACCAAATTCTTATAGGTATTTTAAAAACTTCAGACATATATATATATATATATATATATACATATATATATATATATATATATATATATATATATATATATATATATATATATATATATATATATATATATATATATATATATATATATATATATATATATATATATGTTGTTTCTTAGGTTTTCGCGGGTGCTAAATGAAAGGTTGTTGTGCTTCCGGGTGTTTTCCCGCGTAGTTGACAGGCTCCTGCTGGGGTCACGGTTGTCTAAACGACGTTTCGGCAGAATCCCATCGCTGAAAGCTGCCTACTGCTGCTCCTCGTTGCTCGAACTGAACTGACGTTCTCCGCGCTGTGCGGTTCCTTATATATGCTGGGGCCTAGAGCGCGCATGCGTAACTGGCTACGCGTTGTTGGCCCTCTACTATGTGTGGGAGGCGTAGCGGGCGCCTGAGATAATCCGGCAAGTGGCCTCGCTGTGACGTCACGTCTCACGTGACTTCCCGTTGGTGGTCGTGGATCCTCGTGTCTAATCGTCTTCGTAGGTGGTCGTGTTTCTGTTTGATTGCGCGACTGGCTACGTGTTATTGGCCCTCTACTGTATGTGGGAGGCGTAGCGGGCGCCTGAGCTAACCCGACAAGTGGCCTCGTTGAAACGTCACGTTTCACGTGACTTCTCGTTGCTCGTCGTGCATCCTCTTGTCTAATCGTCACCAGAGGTTGTCGTGTTTCTCTTTGATTGGCCAGCGCTTGACTTCGGCTCCTCGTGATAGGTCCTCTTGTGGCAGGCTGTGGTGTCTCTTCGTGGTTTGTCACTGCTCGAACGTGCCTTCTCGAGATTGGTTCATTTTCCGTGGGTCGCCGTATGTTTTCCGTTATGTATCTGCCTGAAAGTGCGGGCTTCCACGCAGTAGGTAATCTTAGCGTATCATCTCGTTTGTTAAGGTTTTGGGGTCTCTTTTCGATCTCTATGGCCTCTCTGGTAATTCTTGATGTACAATGCTCGATATTGGCTACTGTTCTGGTGTTGTCGAAGTCTATTTTGTGGCCTGTGACTTTTACGTGTTGTGCTAGGGACGATGTTTTCTCCTCTTTTTGCACTGCATTCCTATGTTCTTCCCGTCTTACACTTATACGTCTATTGGTCTGTCCTATGTATGATTTGCTGCAATCTTGACACGGGATTTCATATACTCCTTGGCTTTCTAGGGCAATTTTTGATTTTGGGTTGCGGAGGACTGTGCTGATTTTTCGGTCTGTTTTGAATATTGTGTCTATGTTGTGTCTACGTAGAAGTTTGCAACAACATAGACACAATATTCAAAACAGACCGAAAAATCAGCACAGTCCTCCGCAACCCAAAATCAAAAATTGCCCTAGAAAGCCAAGGAGTATATGAAATCCCGTGTCAAGATTGCAGCAAATCATACATAGGACAGACCAATAGACGTATAAGTGTAAGACGGGAAGAACATAGGAATGCAGTGCAAAAAGAGGAGAAAACATCGTCCCTAGCACAACACGTAAAAGTCACAGGCCACAAAATAGACTTCGACAACACCAGAACAGTAGCCAATATCGAGCATTGTACATCAAGAATTACCAGAGAGGCCATAGAGATCGAAAAGAGACCCCAAAACCTTAACAAACGAGATGATACGCTAAGATTACCTACTGCGTGGAAGCCCGCACTTTCAGGCAGATACATAACGGAAAACATATGGCGACCCACGGAAAATGAACCAATCTCGAGAAGGCACGTTCGAGCAGTGACAAACCACGAAGAGACACCACAGCCTGCCACAAGAGGACCTATCACGAGGAGCCGAAGTCAAGCGCTGGCCAATCAAAGAGAAACACGACAACCTCTGGTGACGATTAGACAAGAGGATGCACGACGAGCAACGAGAAGTCACGTGAAACGTGACGTTTCAACGAGGCCACTTGTCGGGTTAGCTCAGGCGCCCGCTACGCCTCCCACATACAGTGGAGGGCCAATAACACGTAGCCAGTCGCGCAATCAAACAGAAACACGACCACCTACGAAGACGATTAGACACGAGGATCCACGACCACCAACGGGAAGTCACGTGAGACGTGACGTCACAGCGAGGCCACTTGCCGGATTATCTCAGGCGCCCGCTACGCCTCCCACACATAGTAGAGGGCCAACAACGCGTAGCCAGTTACGCATGCGCGCTCTAGGCCCCAGCATATATAAGGAACCGCACAGCGCGGAGAACGTCAGTTCAGTTCGAGCAACGAGGAGCAGCAGTAGGCAGCTTTCAGCGAGAACCTGATGGCAGATGGGATTCTGCCGAAACGTCGTTTAGACAACCGTGACCCCAGCAGGAGCCTGTCAACTACGCGGGAAAACACCCGGAAGCACAACAACCTTTCATATATATATATATATATATATATATATATATATATATATATATATATATATATATATATATATATATATATATATATATATATATATAAATTAAATATTTAAAAATTCTCCCGCTCGCGTACTGGGAAATTTTTATTTTGTAAAAAAAACATTACACGTGCAATATTTTACTCTCGATTTGCGACGAACTAATCTCGTATATCATACATTTATATTGAAATGTTTAATATTTTATCACCACTGTGAGTATGTCATTTCGTTCTAGACAGATATAGTTTTTCTAACAGTTGGCAGTCCATGGTATAGTTGGAAAACGTTATAGACATTATTTGCTTATAATGCAATATATCACAGAGGGACTAAAGTTTACATCAACACGCTCGCGCTCATATAATCCAGACAAATCAGTATTTAATAACATCTCATGCAACAATAGAAGGCTCTTCCAAAGTTATGAGATTACGGCGTTTTTTATAAGTTTGATTTACAACGAGAAAGGGATAATGATCTTCATCAACAAGGGGAATCTGAGCCTTAACATCATGGCAGCTGATCTTCAAGAGAATAAATCTATACCGTTCCCGTTACTGTCTTGATTACTATCAACTCGATTTAGGTTTAATAGTGAATAACGCCCATTAAAACCATAATAATTAAATTACTAATTAATGTTAGTTCCGATGTAGGGGTAATAAAATTATGTTGTGTCATTAGACATAAATTAATTGTGTAACAGAGTTTCGTCAACCAGATTAAAGAAGTCTGGAGATGGTTACAACCATTTTGGGTCACAAGTTTAACGTAAAAAATGATATAAAATTAAAATTCCTAGGGGCCGGTTTATCAATGCAAAGTCAAAACAAAGACTAATAATATAATATGAATAAAACACGACACTCAAAAAGAGAACCTCGTTTCCTGAGAGTGACAAGCAAAATTCCATATAAATGATCTCGTCGTTCTTTTACGCATGCGTCAGCAGGTTTGCATTCCTGGATCTGTGTGCGAAATTCCATAGACGGCTTTGGCGTATATATATTATGTGACGTACTTTCCTGGTGAAGCCTGAAAGCGTCACTTTAGGCATTTTAGCAACGGCTGTATTTACGAATCGGTTGCTCGGGTGCCAGTTCTCCATATTGCGTGGGGGAACGCTACGTCCCTAAAACAATGGTAAAGTAGGCTACAGTGGAGAAACGGTAAATTTCAGTGGGTCAAATACGGAAAATTAGACTTTCACACACACAGCAGTAAAACACACAATTCGTAATACAATAAATTTTTATTTCCTATTATTTACAAAGTAACTTACGCGGTTTACATACAACTCGGCTTCGGTAGTCACCGTTGGCGAACTGCTCTTCCTCTGTAAAGGAGCAACTTGGACGGCTTCCAAAACAAAATTGCACTTGCACGGTTGGAAGGACTCCTCCATCAACCTTTTTTACTAGTCTTGGCAGGGCACCTCTTCCATGGTCGGTCGATCAGGTGAAACTGGCACACTGTCTTGACTCCAACTACTAGCTCTCCTATTTCAAGACGGAGACAGAGTGGGAGGCATGAGCAGACACGGTGCGTACAAGTATAAGATGACATCAGCGGAACTTATACAAATTTCGCCACAACGGGTTTGTAGACTTTGTAATTATTTTCGGTTTCGGTTTTAGAAAAATTCGATGTCACACTTAGTTCTGGACGTTTAGTCTGTAGCGAAGCTCGTAAGGAACTCACTTCTTGTTTTTATCTCAACCGGTAGCTAGCCCATATCCATCAGCGGCGGAAAAGTGGGAGAGATAGTCGCCACTCGATGCGTAAAAATATCAAGTGACGTAGGCTGAGCTACTTCCACATCAAGTGGAAGTATAGTAACGACAAAAAAAAATTTAAAAATCTTTATTGTTCAAATGGGCTTAGAATGTCATGAGACGTCGAGATTCTAAGTTTGAGAGAAAAAAAATTCTGCCTGTCGGTCTGTCTGTCTGTAACTTTTGTTGTGCCCATGCTTACTCTGGAACCATTTAAGATATTGACTTGAAATTTAGTACACATATGTACTTCAATGGAACTAGATTATATTTTCATCCTGTTCCGTCGAACGGTTGGGGGGTAAATTTGGGGTTTTGGGGTAAATAGGTAAATCAAGCAGGTAAGAGTTCAGGAAATTGGTATTTAGAATATACAAGAGAAGCTAAGGTTTCAAAAAAATTTTTGGCATTACCACGCCCCCCCATTATTGGAGTCCAGTGGGATAGGTCGGAGTGATCGGTTGTGCGTCTGAAACCCTCCCACTTAAAAACGTTAAAAAACCCGGTAAAACTGTGTTAAATTTGACAAAGCTTAGGTGAATTATAGCTTAAAAAATCCGTATTAAATTGATGTGTTATAACAAAAGAACAAAGTTGAAATATAATTAATATTTTGAAATAACTAATACAGAGTTATCTAGTGGCAATCAGTGTGGTGCATAAAGAAATTAGCTTAAAGAAAAGAATATATAAACACGACCCAAACTCAGGCGTATAAGAGATAAGTATATCTTAGTTTATTTGTGTCTTAATGACTACAAGTGTCTGCCCATAAAACCATTGAAATGTTTAGGTCCAGACCCTTGAAGAATCGACAGCTGTTGAAAAATTTATGAGAGCAGTAAAAATATGGCCAAATAAATTGTTTTCAATCATTATAAAAATATTCCAATGATTTAATTTAAATTATATCCGAAATAATCAATAACCTATCGTAAAATATGCTCATATATTCCTTTCTCTCAAATAATTGTTTTTTCATATTTATAAAAAATACTCACATATGCCAAAAAAAAGTGAAATTTTAAGTTCCACTGTGCTGTGTTATGTGTTTATTTGGTTCCCCCTGGTTGCCCTCCCTCTAGGCGCGGCGTGGTTGAGAATTTTTGGGATAGTGGCAATCATTTCATATGTGTTTTTACATACCAGATATTAGTTTAAATTCGTTTTTACGCATACGCCAAAAAGAAAAGTGAGGTTTTAAGTTCCACTATGCTGTGTTATGTGTTTATTTGGTTCCGAAAAGCCTAATAATGGAGTGAGAGCCGTCAACAAAAGGGAGTTGGACCAGCGGAGTGGAACACAAAATAGATGAATACTCCCTAAGAACAATGAACAAATTGAAGTACCAGAATCAGAAACGGAGGAATCAGAAGATTCAGAAGAAGAAGAAGATTTATAGAAGCAGAAAAACAAAAATAGAAGCACAAACAGCAGCGACACAATGCGGCAACATATATCACAAGAAGACCCAGAAGAGGCAGAAGTCCAGAACCAAAAATACAAAAAAAAGGGAGCTTAAACGCTCCCTCACGATACAATGTAACGCATGTCACAAATACCTGCACCTCCCATCCCACATTCCTTTACCATGCGGCACTCGCTGCTGGCAACAAGCATGACCTTAGTCCAACCCAGCGAGGACGTAGCAGGCCTAGCTGTATAATCCTTGGGAGTGACAAAAATGCCTACCGCGCGCTGGTAAATCAATCAATCAATCAGCCATTATTAAAGGGGATGAAAAAAATGTGATTTAGTGTGTGTACAAGGACCAGAAACCTCAAAATATTTTTTTACTTCATCTACTCCCACTACCACCCCATTATCACCACACCCACCCCACTACCGATGGGGTTTTCAAATATTATGTTATTAAAGTTCCATAAACAATTATTTCCACATACGAAGTTTTTTTGATGTGAGTGACTTGGATAGAAAATCTTGATGTGGAAGTAGTGATTCCTTGGGCAGCGGTTTTTTATTGAAATATCTCCAGAAAAATCTTTGCGGTAGGCAATGGCTAGCATAGAGATTTGCCTGCGTGCTTTCAAGCGATGTTGGGATGGTCTAGCATCAACGCGGAAATTTTTGAGTGCAACTAGGCCTGTCAAAATGCGCTTCGTTACAATTATATGAGACATTCCCGAACTATAAAAATGACGAAATGATGAAATATTAGTAACAGTCTTGTGTAATTTTGTCCATGTTTCCTTGTACAGTATGTGAAGTGTTAATATTGTAATGGGCTGTTGAAGCTGAATATTTTTGCGGCAATCTTGAATCATCGGCATTATATACAAAGTAATACACACTTTTCACTTGTCTTTTAATTTTGATCTGCTCAGAGTCCTTTGATTTTCTTCCCCATTTATATATTTTCAAACACCTGCATTCTGATTTAAAAATCAAGGACCGTCGGAGCTCAATATTTTTGTTGGAAATTTTGATTCATCGGCTCTACGTATTTGTTTTTTAATCGTCATCGGTTCAAGGCAGTTTTTCTGTTACATTCTAATTTTTTAACTTATGAATCGATTTATGTAAGGTCAACAATTGAAAAAAACTACGTTGGTCTTGATTTTCACTTTATTTTGTCAACATGATAATTGTTTCGCCGCACAGTGGCTTCTTCGGTTGTTTAGTACTACTATACTAATTTTACAATGCTTAAAATACATGGCTTTATACAATTTTGATCTTATCCTAATCCTTATTACTAAGCGGAAGATACGTAACATTGGTGATAGGAAATTTATAGAATCTAATTTTAGTAAGTTTAAGGAAATAAAGGACCTCAGAACAATACCCATGAAAATGTCGATTCGGTGGAATCAGCTGAAATTTTGGTATTTTGTAGTTCAAGTCATGCTGATCAAAAGTTCTTATCACATCGAGCCAATCCTATGGACAGTTTTTGAGATACATCTTGTCAAAGTTAGGTAATTTGCGTCATTTTAGACATTCAAGAACTTTTTACTCCTAAACTATTAACTTTAGCAAAAAATTTCAAGGGTCGAAATATTTTTGTTCTAGTCCAATAAAGCTCAAGCATAGGATTGGCTCAATGTGATAAGAATATTTGGTCAGCATGACTTGAACTACAAAATACCAATTTCAGCCGACTCCACCGAATCAACATTTTCATGGGTTTTGTTCCAGGATCCTTTAGTAGAGGGAGTAGGGGGAGATGAATTTGTTCCAATTTAATAATTTAGTAAAATATCAGACAACTTAAGTTTATTTATTTCTAGGGATTCTAATAATTTTAATAGTTATAACCCTTTTTCTCAGTATGTAAAATTTTGAAATCTTCGTTGATCACGTGACCTTCTTCTATTAGATGGTTAGCGAATGTCTAGCCTGTTTTATTTTTGGTGTAATTTTTTTTGTGTTCTGATAATCGTTTACCGTAATTTCTTCATGTTTGTCCAGTATAATACATCTTAGGACAAGTACCGTAATGCGCCTACTGCAACTCTGTCTTGTTTTCCTAATGTGTTATTAGTTTTGAAAGCTACATTAATATTCCTTATATCCCTTTTTTTTAAGAACAAGTTACTACTGATGGGTAATCGATGTAAGTAATAAATTTGAAACTGTTATTTTTTCTTTTGTTGTTGAATATACTCCTTTAATAGCTTTATTAAATGATTTTTTTAAACAATTTTGTCTATTATTTCGGGGTTGTAACCATTATTAAATGCAATATACCCAAAAAATTCACCGGACAATCAAATATAGGTAAATAAAAAACATATGTGGTTACACTGTGCTTTCTATAATATATAAATTATAAAATTATTATTTTCTCACATATTCCTCAGGAAATATTAATTTTTCTCGAATAAAATACTACACCGTCACTTTCTAACTGACGCTGAAAACGCTATACAATTGTGCTTTAAAAAATTACGGCCTCGATAAAAGGAATGAAATATTTCCGCCATCGCACCCCAATTTCAATAAGGTCATAAAATTGACAGATATATTAATGATGCCTACTCTGGTAAAATTTATATTTTAGGTTTATTACATGTTTTGAAAAATCGCCCGGGTTACTTTAACGCATAAATTATACTACATACAGTGCGAGTGTATTGCTCGAAATAAATTCAATAAAATGATCGCAATAGTTATTTCGAAGTTAGTCTGTTTTGTTTTAAAAAATATACTTAATTACTTCCACATCCAGTGGAAGTATAGTAACGACAAAAAAATTTTTAAAAACTTTTATTGTTCAAATAGGCTTAGAATGTCATGAAACGTCGAGATTTAAAGTTTGAGCGAAAAAAAATTTCTGTCTGTCGGTCTGTCTGTCTGTCTGTAACTTTTTTTTTGCGCACGTTTACTCAGGAACCGTTTAAGATATTGACTTGAAATTTGATGCACATATGTACTTTAACGAGATCTAGAACTAGATTATATTTTCATCTGGTTCCGTCGAAGGTTTGGGGTAAATTGGGGTAAATTTGGGGTAAATAGGTAAATCAAGCAGGTAAGAGTCCATAAAATTGGTATTTAGTATACAGCGTGTCGCACTTTTCATGGAGCTACCCTCATATCTCGCTCATCTGATATCCGAATATTTTTAAATTTTTTTGGTGAATATATAACTATAAAATGAGTCTTTATATGTAACCACATTTGATTTTAGTCAGAGGCGTTCGATTCTAGAATGGAAAAAGGGGGTCGATTTTCGAAAAAATATATTAGCGATTTTTTCAGTAAAAAACTAGTGAGATATTCTTAATCAGCACCTTTAGAAACCCCTTTGTACAAGATTACACCATAGTGGGTTCAAAAGTGTTTGAGATAGGGGCCGTCAAAAAAACAATTTTTTCAACTAAAAATAATTTTTACCTGTAAAACGGATTCTCAAATGAAAAAATGTATTCTTAATTTTTTATTCAGAATAATGTATTGTACTAGTCTGAATTGATTTTACAATAAAATAATTATTTATTTAATAAGGGAAGAATTTTAATTAGTACATGCTTAACATTTTTCTAACGAATAATCTTCAATAAAGACCTAAGTAAGCCATGAAAACAAAAGTTATTGCGAGTGTCAATTGGTTTTATTTATTTATTTATTTATTTTTGCTTCATTTATTTTATTTTTTAATTCTTGCCTTATTTAAATAAATAACTATTTTGTTGTAAAATCACCTCAAGCTAGTACAATACATTATTCTGAACAAAAAATGAAGAATAGTTTTTTTTCATTTGAGAATCCGTTTTGCAGATAAAAAATATTTTTAATTCAAAAAATTGCTTTTTTGGCGGCCACTATCTCAAACACCTTTGAACCCACTACGATGTAATCTTGTACAAATGGGTTTCTAAAGGTGCTGATTAAGAATATCTTACTAGTTTTTTTCTAAAAAAATCGCTAATACTTTTTTTTTTGAAAATCGTCCCCCTGTCTACATCCTAGAATCGGACACCTCTGACTAAAATCAAATGCGGTTACGTCTAAAGACTCGCTTTATAGTTATATATTCACCACCAAAATTTCAAAAAATTCGGATATCAGATAAGCTCCATGAAAAGTGCGACACGCTGTATATAAGAGAAGCTAAGGTCTCAAAAAAAATATGTTGACATTAGCCACCCCCATTACCACTCCCACCCCATTATTAAAGGGGATGAAAAAAATTGTGATTTAGTGTGTGTACAAGAACCAGAAACCTCAAAATATTTTTTTACTTCATCCACCCCCACTACCACCCCCGCCCCACTACCAATGTGGGGTATGGTTTTATGGGTTTTTTGGGGTAGAGGATTTTAAATATTATATTATTAAAGTTCCATAAATAATTATTTCCACATACAAAATTTTTTCGTTGTCAGTGACTTGGATAGAAAATTTGGATGTGGAAGTAGTGATTCCTTGGGCAGCGGTTTTTTATTTTGAATTATACTTCTTTTAGTCGAATAAACCTAATCATCAGGGGGGGGGGGGCAATTATTTGTGGAAATGTAATTTGCATATTATTAGGAAGATACACTAAAATTTTGTGTAATCTGAGAGGTGAGCGTTTCTTGGAAATTAAGTTTTAATTTTAAAAAACGTGTTTTATTGACCGAACAAAACATTAAGATGTTTGTAAATAAATTATAAATAAAACGTAGATCCAAATCCGATCTGTAATTTAGTTTTTTTGGAGAAAAATTAAAACTAAAATACTTCTAATTTTACATAAACTGAAATTACTAAAAAAATAATTCAATTATAGCTAATTATCCACTGAACTATTACGGAAAATTACAAATAAAAATATTTATCATTTTTCTTAAGCAACGAGATTTTCGAAAAATGTTTGAAGCATTATAAGGAACTGCCATTTGGTCACATTAAAACTTTTTTCTTTCTTAAATTATAGCTTTTTGAACCTGCTTTACAACGATGATAAAAATAAATTTGTTGCATTTTTTTTAAATAAAAAAAAGCTTTATATTTTCAGGATTTCAACTACGGATTTTCGCATGAAAGTGAAAAGATATTTATTTTTAATTAAGTTTTACAATATGTGCTTTACCGGCACCCGGTCCGGAACAAACCAAACAACCACGGCGCGTAGCGCCATGGCAAATACAGGGTTGGACGGAGCAGGTCCAGTTCGGCTTAACGAGTAATAATTTGGGGGAGATTAGCTCTCCTATTCGTCTTAGACCGACTAAAAACTAATAATAAGATTCAAAATTTCTGTCTACGCAGTGACCTAAAGCTAATTAAAAATAACACAACACTTGGCAAAGCACCTACAAAATTTTGGCTGCTGACTCAGGTAAAAAGCTAAATGAAAAAACACGTACGAGAACTGTCGGCCTGGTGGCCTCCCTGCCTCCACGAAGTGATAAAGTAAAAGAGTATCGTTTAAAATGTTATAATTTTCAAGAACTTATTTGCTTAAAAGGAATTTGCGAACAAAATGACAAAAAGAACAAAAGGATAAAAACAGAAGAAAAAACGTATAGAAAAGGAAAGGAAAGAGGGGATTAAAGGTAAAGTTTAGGAAAGATAATAGGATAGGGTTTTATAAAGGTCATGGTAGGGGAATATTTGGCTAAGGGAGTTGCCGGAAAATAGGCAACGCCTGGTATGGTAGGGGGTGTCTCAGATTGAATAAAATTACATTATGCTGTCAGATTTGGGTGATGGTAAGAGGACTATCGTCCAATTTGGTAGTGTAAAATTTTTGGGAGATTTCCTGGACGTAATCCGCTTGTGGGGTATGTCGTGGCAACGTGCATAGAGATCTCTGAGGAAGGTGTACCTACCAGAGTCTGAAATGATGCGCATACATTTGTGTTCTAGAACTTTTAGTTTGCGCATTGTCGTGGCCGATATGCTGCGCCATCTACATCCATTTTGTAGCAATCAAACCTATTGGGTGAAGAAGTTTCTTTCGTTAAATTTTTTAAATATTTTTGCAGAGGTTGCAAAATACCCCCAAAAAACCGCTGCTCAAGGAATCACTACTTCCACATCCATATTTTCTATCCAAGTCTCTCATAATGAAAAACTTTTGTATGTGGAAATAATTGTTTATAGAACTTTACAAAAACCCATAAAACGATATCCCACATGGTAATAAACTGGGGATGGTTATAGGTAGTGGGGGTGGATGAATTAAAAAAAATGTTCTGAGGCTTTTGGTTCTTGTATACTCACTAAATCGCATTTTTTTTATCCCCTTTAATAATGGGGTAGGGGTGGTAATGGGGGTGGCTAATGCCAAAAAATTTTTTGAAACCTTAGCTTCTCTTATATATACTAAATACCAATTTTATGGACTCCTACCAGCTTGATTTACCTATTTACCCTTCGACGCAATAAGATAAAAATATAATCTAGTTCTAGATCCCGTTAAAGTACCTACATATGTATACCAAATTTCAAATCAATATCTTAAACGGTTCCAGAGTAAACGTGCGTACAAAAAAAAGTTACAGACCGACAGACAGACAGAAATTTTTATTTCGCTCAAATTTAAAATCTCGACGTTTCATGTAATTCTAAGCCTATTTGAACAATAAAAATTTTCAAAAACTTTTTTGTCTTTACTATACTTCCACTGGATGTGGAAATAAAATTAAGAAATTATGAATATGCTACAATAAATTATTATCGACAGTATAATATCTTTGAATACGATTCAATTTATGCTAGTTGTTATATATTTTACTTGAATACACAAAATATATTTGGAAAAATTGTGAACTTACATTTTGGGGCCATACTTGCTTATAATAGACACTTGGTTAGATGATATTCTAAATTACAAAAAAAAAAGATATCCCTCATTGTTTTCCATTAAAATAATTATTCTGGCTTAAAATAGCTTTGAGCAATACTTTATGTAATTATATTTACATTATCCTATATTTAGTATAACATCCCAGCGTTAAAATTATAGTTGCGTAAATTACTGTATTTTAAAACCACAATAATTTTGGAACCAAAAAGATTTGCTGGTGACAGCCTCATTAACTGGCTATAAAATAATCCTCGTTATAAAATCTCAGTCATAAATTCTTCATTTCATTTTCAACATTTCGGGACTTCTCCTCTACATGCCCTTTCTATTCTTGTGGAAAGCCCAGGTGTGACATTAACATTTTATTAACTCATATTTTGAAGCGAAATTTAAGCCGTAGTTTTCACACCTTTTGCTTTGCAGAATTTTATACTGAAAATATCTGTTTTATATATCCAAAATTATATAAAGCTTAACATTATTTACTCGAATAAAAAATATTATTTATTCACAAACTTCAATTTTTTATTTAATTGAACACTTTAAAATATAACTTAAACGAATCATGAATGTTTTATGAAAATATATTTACAGACCAGTTGAAAGTTTATTTTTGTTGCTTAGTTTATTTACATTTATTAATTATTCATACCTAGTAAATAATTATTAGACTATGGATAAATCCTCCTTTGAGTAATGGATTTCATTTACTGTTAGGTTTTGTCCGTCTTCCAATTCTCCAGATATAATGTTACACACACAAGGTGCAAAGTGTCAGCATTGGGGTGTTTTGCTTAAAATATGAAAATTGTGTATTATACTATATTAAGAGAGCTCACTGACAAAAATCGAACACATAAACTAGAGAGTCAAAAATTGGAGGGGATGCTTATCAAGTCATTCTCTTAACGTGTGTAGTCGGTCATAGCAATCCGGGTTGCAGCGGCGCAGGTGCAGCCATTTTTGTGATATGGCTCAAATAGTTTTTAAATGTGACGCTTTCCCATGATGTTGGACATCAGAAAAAGTTTTAAACAAAAGTTTTTTGTTTTGTGGGCTCTACATAATGGCACTATGGGGTTTTACTTTTAATGGGGTTTAATGGATAACATGTTTTTTATATAATCAATACCTCTTTTTATAGTGGATTTCGATTCCACGCCAAAAAATATCAATCTTTTGTTTTTTGCAATTTTTTACTCCGAGGCCATTTTCGCCAGAAATTGACCTGAATTTTTTACGGCGAAAGAATGTGCTTTGTAGACAAACACTAAAGAAAAAAGTTGGTTTTATATAGAATATACCTAAATTTTTTCAGATTTTTCTCGCAAAAAACATTTTTTTTCAAATTTTGGCAAAAAAGAATTTTTCACAACAAAAATCTGAAAAATTATATGTACATTCTACATAAAAAAAGAAACAACTTTTCCCTTTTACTATTTTCTCTAAAGCGCATACTTTCGCCGTGAAAAATTATTGAAAGTTGAAAAATTTGAGTTTTTGAACCCGATTTCTTGCAAAAAAACCGCTGCCCAAGGAATCACTACTTCCACATCCAGATTTTTTATCCAAGTCACTCACAACGAAAAAATTTTGCATGTGGAAATAATTGCTTGTGGAACTTTATTAATATAATATTTGAAATCCTCTACTCCAAAAACCCATAAAACGATACCCCACATCGGTAGCGTGGCGGGGGTGGTGATAGGGGGTGGTAGTGGGGGTGGATGAAGTAAAAAAACATTTTGAGGTTTCTGGTTCTTGTACACACACTAAATCACATTTTTTTCATCCCCTTTAATAATGGGGGTGGTAATGGGGGTGGCTAATGCCAAAATTTTTTTTGAGACCTTAGCTTCTCTTGTATATACTAAATACCAATTTTATGAACTCTTACCTGCTTGATTTACCTATTTTCCCCAAATCTACCCCAATTTACCCCCCAACCCTTCTACGGAACAAGATAAATACAATCTAGTTCTAGATCTCGTTAGAGTACATATGTGTACCAAATTTCAAGTCAATATCTCAAACGGCAGACCGACAGACGGACAGGCCGACAGACAGACCGACAGACCGACAGACAGAATTTTTTTTTTCTCAAACTTAAAATCTCGTTTCGTTACATTCTAAGCCTATTTGAACAATAAAAATTTTAAAAAAAATTTTTGTCGTTACTATACTTCCACTGGATGTGGAAGTAATTGACCTCGGGGTAAAAAATTGCAAAGGACAAAAAATTCTTATTTTTTTTATAGAAAATCGAAATTCGTTGCCAGAAATGTGGAATTCGTCATGGTCAGATGAGTTTTTTAGTTGGGCTTTTCTCTTCCTTCACATTAAGCTCCGTAGGTTAAGCTTGACGGCCCTAGCCGTGCTTATGTTATGTATATTATTTTTCCTTGACACTCAAGCTTGCCTGCCCTGCTCGTTACCGACAACTCAAATGAGTTCCAGTGCTTTTCTAATCTACTTTTCACAAATTTTAGCAAATTTTAAGTAGCAAATTGGCCTCGGGGTAAAAAATTGCAAAGAGCAATAGATTGATATTTTTTGGCGTAGAATCGAAATCCACTATAAAAAAGAGGGGTTAGTTGTATAAAAAACATGTTATCCCATATAAACCCCATTAAACCCGATTAAAAGTAAAACTCCGTAGTGCCATTATGTAGAGCCCACAAAACGAAAAAACTTTTTTCTAAAACCTTTTTATATTGGACGTCATGGGAAAGGATCACATTTAAAAATTATTTGAGCCATGTCACAAAAATGGCTGTCCCAGCGCCGCTGCAACCCGGATTGCTGTGAGCGACTACACACGTTCAGAGAATTACTTGATAAGCATCCCCACCAATTTTTGACTTTTCAGCTTATGTGTTCCATTTTTGTCGGTTGGCTCTCTTACTACTAGTTATGAGAAACAAATATTAAATGTACAGCTTAAATTTCTGAAAAAAAAATTGTTTAAAATCTACTTTATCAAAGCGAAAATAATATTTGTGATCCCTATTCCATAAATTGTATAAGTACATTTATGTGATCAAAATGTTTACAAAAAGCAAAGTGCCATTTCAAGTCAACTTTTTATAACGTTGCCAAGTTATATAAACATAAGATAGATCATTGTACAAAATTGCTCCTTGCTCTTGGTTGACTTAATCAATATTGGCGTTACATAAAAAATTGGTGTGATCTTCAGTAGTGGAATGGCATAATCGAAAAACGAAAATATCTAAACTAAATCAATTTATCTTATTTATATGTATACATAATGTGTCTAGACGCATGTATTACGGTGTAAAAAAAGTTATATCTCTCATACTTTCGAAATATTACGTTATTTCAATTCATTCTAACGTTGTCACTTCTGACAGTTTAAGATATTTTGGAAACACATTCTTTCTAATGTATTCATTAATTAGTTTAGTGAGTAGAATGGTAACAATGTATTTAATACAATTAAGGATTTTAATGTTGATATAATGATTTGCTTAGTAACTTGACTTCCAAATGATGAGATTTTGAGTACACAGTCATTCTTTAGATAAATAAAAACGCATTTTTGTGCCATATAAATCCAAACATTTAATAAGTTCCTGACAGTATGAATAAAATTACGTAAATGTTGTGAGCAATTTAAAAGTTGTAAATTTAATATTTAAAGGAATAAATTAATTACCCAATGTAACGGAAAATTAATGGAATCAGTTTCATTGCTCAAAGTAAAATAAACCGAATTGTGTCAACCAGAAAAATTCAACTCTGAGCACGCGGAACTTGCTTAATTAATTTTGATAGTTAACAAACTATTTTAATTAAACGAAGGTTGATGCACTGATAGAGCAAATCTATATAATTTGTTCGTACACCCTCGACCAATGGAATGATTTATTGTGCTAGCTAATGAACTCTGGACTTAATTTCGATAACTTTAATTAAAATAATTTATCAACCCCAATTTAATAGTCATTCCTAAGAAACCGTTGATTTTGCAGGGAGAGTAAATGAAATGCCCGTCGGAAAATTTTATGATTATTAATTTTATGCCAATTTTATTACCGAATTCCTACGCTTGGCAGTACCTGACTAATTAATTTTCGTATCCGCTATTGAAATACAAATTTCAAATAATTGATTTACCTATTTTTATAAGAATCATGTAGTCGTTCCTGTTATCATTCCATAGCGGTACATTCAAATCATCGACTCAGTGGAGCATTGCTTACGGTGTTAGGCTTGCGACCTCGGGGTCCTGGGTTCGAATCCAGGCTGGAGTATAGATGTGTAGTGGCGTTTTTCACGTTTTTCCGTGGCGCTAGACCGCGGTTGTGTGAGAGGCAACACAGTTAGTCGTTCTCCTCTCCTGAGTTCGAGTCTCAGTTGCGGTGAAAAATTTTTTTTTTCAAATGATTCGGTTCAAACGCGTATCCCCCCATTATCGAGGTCGCTGATTACGGAAAAAACATTCATTTTTAGCTCCAACCTTTCCTCATCCCACAAACGGGCATAAACCACCCCTCCCTCAGAGAACACGCATTGCGTGTTTACTTTCAATGCCAAGCGTGGCTTTCAAACGATCTGATCGCTACTCAGTGAGAGTGGATTATGAAAAATTCGAGCCAAAATTTGCAGATAGAAAATTGATACCAGTCTTCAAATCACATCACTTTTAAAGAAGTTTATAAAAATGGTTGATCTCTTATGAAATTGTTTGTTTTATTTGTAGTCGTAGAAAAAATATTGTAAACAACACGTTTGAAAACATCTTTTCATACTCATTCGACTTGTGGAACTCATCTTCGGCTCATTCCACCTAACTGTATCATTCGTTTTCGAAACTTGTTTAAAATATTATTAATGTTATAATACACAGCTACCGAACATTCTGATGCCAAATTTTTATTCGGAACTAGGAAAAAATATATAATTACATTTGTACAATGATCTGCCACGTTACAGAATTCATTGACCTACCATATTATCACATTCTTCTATACTTACAGTCTTCCTGTAACGACTAAGGCTTACCCTTATGCACTATTCAATTTCTGTTATAAAACTTCAACATTCGTTGATATTCAATTTCATGTTGTTGCAATCTCTGAAAATACACTTCTCCATCAAATAAGAAACGACCTCTCGAAGCGTTCCGCTAACGGCACTGAAATGCATTGATGAAAAATTTACAGCCGTCTCTTAGTAGACACTTTCTTGGCTTTAAATTAAATATAGAATATCTGTCACAGAGTCATTTATTACTGAAAAAATCTTGATTACAGTTGACGTTTCGGAAATAGCATCTATTTCCGATTTCAAAACATATATAACTTTGCCTCGGGATCGCGCAATCTAACGGGAAGACAGTGGACTCTGTAAACGCTAAAGACGAACACAGTCACTTAATGGCAGTTACTTTTATTTAGTTCGGCCTCTAAGGATCGGTCACTAGGTAGCTCTAAAGTCTGAAGGGTAATTAGGGGCATACTTATCGTCGCTGAGTAAAATAATTGGGTATTCCTTCGAGTTTTCTTTCAGTAGGATTCGCAGTTTTATAAAGCCATTTAATTGTTAATTTAGGGGATCGTACCTTATGTTTGTTTCGATATCAGAATGACAATATTTAATTTGCTAGAAATATAACAATACAGAAAATGTAACATCTAGTAATTACTCTAATATTTTGAACTTGAAAGGAGTGCGTATTCACGTATAGTGTGTCTCAGAAAGAGGTAACAAAAATTAGAGGGCCCATAATCCTTATCAAATTGAATTTTAATCAGCACCAGATGATGCAAACATGGCTGTAAAAATGTATACATAAAAATTAGTAACTTAATTAGTAACCAGATCTTGATTCTAATCACAAATATGACAAATTTATTACAAGTATGAGAAATTGATCAATGCTTTAATTGATTCCCCTGACTTTTAAGCTATAGTGAACTTTCGTATTCTCCATCGTAACCTTATTAGAAATAATATTGTTTCATGAATCTTATTATAGAACAAGTTCCAGTCAAAACTCCTCTTTAAATAGAATGTTTAGGACTTACAATTCAAATTTTTCTGAAATCATTAAGAAGTTTTAATACTGCTATAAAAAGCACTACTTTTATCTGAATGATTTTTTTCTCTGTGATTACTCTGTGGTGTATTGTATACACTAATTTTAACTTATGGTTTAGTTAGTGAACACTTGTTTGGGCTGTCTAGCCTGAGGTGGACAAATCAAAGGAATAAATACCCCTTGCGAGGGAAACTTACAACTTTAAGAAAATAAAAAATAGTAATTCCAGAACAAATGCATATGAAACAAGATCGTAGTTAGCATACGAAATATAAGACGAAGTGTCAGAAGTACCAGCACATCATTTGCAAGGTATTTAACGATGTATCTAAAGTGCCTAATTAATTACTTTACAGGTGCCTTGTTTATGCAATTGATGCCCTACCGATTTCCATCCTTATTTAATTTAGACTTTTAATATATATATATATATATATATATATATATGTATATATATATATATATATATATATATATATATATATATATATATATATATATATATATATATATATATATAAAAGAATACCCTGGCTGAGTGATCTATCAACGCACAGCTCAAATCGCTGGGTCTAGAAACTTCAAATTTTGAATACGGGTTCCTAGAATGACGTAGGCATCCACTAAGAAGGGCTTTTTCGAAATTCGACCCCCGAGTGGGTGAAAGAGGGGGTTGAAATTTTAGGCTTCTTAGAAATACTCTTTATTGTAATCTATTACACACGAGTAAGACCAAATTTCGATTTTCAGCACCCCAAAATTAGGAAAAAAACCACGGATGGGTCAAAAAAGAACTTTTCTTAACATTGTTCTTTAGAAAATTCTAACGAAAGTTTCCACACCTTACAGGAGGAGGTAAAGTTAATGTAAGAAAAGTTTTAGCTAATTTGACAGATCTTTTTTCAATTAACAATAATAATAATACTGTATTTTTCATAGTCAAGTTTACAAGAATATACTTTAAAAACTATGTAGGTAAAAAAAGTTGGCAGTAAAAACAATTTTAACTTAGTTTCAAAATCCAGTTTTATAGCCATTTTGCCTTTTATGGGTAAATGATTAAACATTTTTGGTCATATGTTATTTGGGGAATTACAAATTGTATTAAAAAATTATACATTGACTTTAAATGAAATAGACTAGCAATTATTATGTCAATTATGGAACTGGCTTAATGGAGTTTTTTTCTGCATTGAAATACAAGTGATATTGACTGAAAAATGTAGATATTTTTTCTACACTATTTTTACGTTTACTTTTTAACACATTATGCTTCGAATCTGAAATACTCATAGAAAGATTATCAGCATATATTGAAAAGAAATCAAGGTCATTAATATTCAACCTAAATAATACAGGGACCACTATTGGACCCTGTGCACTCCCGTATTTAAGAAAAAAACATTTACAATTGACTCTGTATACCTTATGTTCACTGATATGTTGTATACTCACATACTGTTGACGATTAGTCAAAAATGAATTGATCCAGTTTAGTGGTTGTCCTCCAATTCCATAGTTATATAATATAGTTAACAGTTTTGTGTGATTGACACAGTCAAATGCCTTTCTGAAATCAAAAAATAGTCTATCAGGGAGGGCATTGTCCTGTCTCAATATCCTGTCTCAATGAATTATTTGGTTGTAAAATGTTGTTACAGTCGTTATAGATTTTTCACAGCGAATCCCATGCTGTATTTTGAAAAAAAATTAAATTCCGTTAAAAAATTGAACAAGCAGTCTAGGTAACAATATTTAAGTAATTTAGAAAATCTAAATGATATTGTTACAGGCCTATAAGTCTCTAAAAGATGAGGATCATTTTTATAGAAAATGTACTACTTTATCAATTTTTAAGGTTTCTGAAAATGTTCACGTTTTAAAAGACAAAACTAAATAAGTAAAGATTTATTTTTAGAAGGAATTTTCGATTTTTTTCTATCGCCTTAGCCAAAATTACTCAAAATTTTATTTTTTTACGCTACATTTATTAAAACGAAAAATTATTGTTATAATTTTATTATTCTAAAACACTATAAAAAATATCACAATATAAATTCGGAAAATTCGAACTGGTCCACTTTAACTTTTTTGAGCTGTATTTCAGATGACTTTGTTTGACACCATTGTGCAAATTTGTCTAAAACAATTTCTCACTGTGCTCCGATAAATTCACTTTTAAACAGTACTAGATTGTATTCTTGTTCCTCGTAGATATTTCCAGAAATTATCTATATCACTGAAATTGCGTTACATTTCTCAGTTACTGAATAATCCGGATTCAAGTCTGTACTGATGCATAAACTGTAATTAATTGTTAGAATTGTTAAAATAACGGTTCGTCAGAGGTATAAATATTTGCCTTCATTAGTGAGCTTTGGGTTTTTCATCGTTAATTCTGATTGGCCAAATTTATTTCTAACCAACCGGGAAATTTCTTCATAAATGCACGTAAGGATCGGTTTTCCTGAGATTACATCCTGCCATTAGCGTCACCAGAACAATTTCTGGGTTCTTAATAAGCTACAGATAATAGTGAAAGGTATTCAAATGAGATTTATTTGTTTCCGAGTACTAATTATCTCTCTTGCCACTAATTATTATAAAAGACATGTAATTATCTAATAATCTTGCTCAAACAGCGACTGGTTAGTAAAATAATTAAATGTACTTATATCAACGTATTTTAATGCATATTTATTATTAAAAAAAAAATAAAATAGAGCAAAATCTTATGTAACTAACGAAAACAATTGAAATGCCAATAAGAATGCTCTAAAAAAACGATTAGTAAATTCAGAAACTATTACATATTTTAATTAAAAAAATCTAGGAGCATTTCGCCAACTAAGGCTGCCATTATCGGAGGAAGATTTATACAATATCCTTATACAACGTGATTTACCATGATATGCGGAAACTAAAAAGGTGTACTAGTCTTCAATGTGGGAAAGCCCCTGCAAAATTTTAGAGTGCTCTGAGGTAATTTGGTATATTAAAAATGGTTAAAACTTACAAAGATACACTATTGTTATTGTCTAATCAGTAATAGGGCAACGAACTTACTTGTGAAAGAACATATTGGAGATGTTTACATTTCCTTAATTGACATAAAAAGTGAAGTCGGCGGGTGCGGTCAAAGTGCCGCGTTTTTTGTTTTCGGTCGACACCGGCAGGTACAAAGCACCGCCGAAGTTGGTGTTTTTGTGTTATTGACGGGTTTAAGTAAATATATCTTATATCTACTTTTTGTTGCAAAGTTCACTAGCAGAGGGTCAATGTCTTTTCGATTTATTTCTCTATTTTTGTGGTGTGATTTGATTAAAACCAAAAAGTCACTACTACCTTCTCCAGCCTTGCTGTCAATAGTGTCAATCCCAAGTCTGATAAAGTGATATGGTTGTACCGCGTTACGTCAGATTGGTTAAAGTCATTGGCGGCCCATTTCTATACAAAAATAAGATATTTTTTCGGTATTTTTTTTAATTTTTAATTTTTTTAACTCCTTTCGGTGGGGGACAACCTACTGATAAATTTTCCGCATGTTATGGTAGATCACCCTGTACATCAACGTTTATTCTTTCATGTTATAAATGAACCTGAGTCTGTCGAATATCGTGATAAATAATAATAATAATAATATTAACCACTTCTGATACAAAAAAATGTATATATGGTACGTCATTCAGCATTCATTAATGTTAACAAACATAAATAAATAAATAATAACAAATTACAGTCACATGCATATTTGCCTACGTATATCGTTATTAATTTAAAAATAATGTTACATGTTGTCACATAAAAACTCACAAAATGTGTAATAAGAGATTTCAACTAATAATGTTTTGATACTTTCAACATTTTCACAAGATTTTTGTTCTCATTAGGTAGTTTGTTGTAAACTTTAAGAACAAGATATTCCGATATTCATTTTTCCAAAAATAGATAAGTTATGTAGGTATTTTTGAGAGACACGTTGTCGTACTCTGCCGCGAAGGAGCATTTAAGCTCTCCTCTTTGTGTTTTTGCTTCTAGCAGTTGTTATTGGATATATTCAATCTGAGAAAACTGGATTCTATTGTTTTGTTGTTGTTTTGTTTTGTTATTTTGTGTCATTTATATGTTAGTTGAATTTATATATAAGTATTTTTACACCAACCTTGGATTTTAGATAATCCGATTTACAGTTATTCAAATATCTTTGAATTACTCTCACCTCTGATTAGTGTTGCTGCGAGACTCGTCTCGTCGAGAAATGTATTTTTCTGGTCTCATCTCGACACTGTCGGGATGAGATCTTTCAGCCATCTCGTCTCGACATATTCTCGTCTATCCAAAATCTCGTCTCTAGGTCGAGATCTCGTCTCGTCTCGACAAATGTGAAATTTCCCATTTTTTCCTTTTTTTTTTCACAAGTGAAATCTCTATTTAATTTATAACGTTACACTTCAATTTATATGAATATTTGACTTTTGTTTAATTTTTAAACGTACCTATACTGCCGTCCTAAGCCAAAAAGACGTATCTCAAGTTTTGGCCGAAATGCATATTTATATACCTTAAGATAGCTGGAGCTATTTTCTATATATTTCCATAGCGAAATAAACGTATTTCAATCGTTAAGTATTTTTAAAGTGCTAACAAAGTTTGACGTATCTAAAAAAATAGGCCAATTAGACGTATCTCATTGTAAAAAAAAACTAGTAACCTAATTAATATAAATTCATAACTACACCACTATTAACCTCTACATTAGTACAACTACAAAAAAAATATTAGTAAATATTTGAAAATATTGACGCGATTTCGAAAATTCAAAACATGCCTATGTCTCAAAACAGTGAAACCTTGAGATACGTCTTTTTGGCTTAGGAGGGCAGTATAACTAATTTGAAATATTGTGAATTTTAATTTTCTCCATATTTTAAGATAATTTTTTGTCTCTATACCGTATACTCTAAGTAGTACCCCCAGTAGTAGGCCTAATCCTCGAATTTATAGGTAGTACATTCACACAATACAACAACACTGAAGTGATATATACACGATAGTCAATTATTTACACTAACATATTAATCCTATCTACCTTTGTATGCGCATTTTTCTTTAAACAATGTATGCTGTACAAACTTTCACATTTTAAGAAGTTTTTACTGTCTAGTCACAATCAGTTTCGATTTTTGCAGTCTCAGTTTCTAAGAAGATATAAGATTTAATAATTTAAATTAATCAAGTTCGCATTATACTGAAAATATATAAAAAATATTTATATTCTCAATTTAATTCAAGTTTATATTATTCATTCGGATATCAAATGTAGAACAATTTTACAATAAAAAAAGTCGAGAAATTCTCGATCTTGTCTCGTCTCGGCGAGATCTCGACTGTAAAAATCTCGTCTCGTCTCGATTTTTCGAGACGAGAAAAAAATTTGGCCTCATCTCGACAAGTCGAGACGAGACGAGACGAGATGAGACCGAGAAATGTCTCGTCTCGGCGGCATCGTTACCTCTGATTCCATAACACTCCAACTTATGTAAAAGAATTTCATAAGCTACCAAGTCGAAAGCTTTATGTAAGTCTAAAATTATGCCTAATTCTCACACATTTATGACGCTGATCAAGATTATAATACAGCAAATTTTTAATATGAGAAATATCACTTGCAGTGGATAAACCCTTTAGGAATAATAACTGTTTAGGATTAAATAAATTATATCTAACAAAAAGAGTGTCGGAACAATTTTTTCGAAAAAAAAAAAAGATAGAACTGGGCCTATAATTTCCAAATTTATTCTTATTGCTGAATTTGTATAAGGGTATTATTTTGGACAAATTTAGTTTATTTGGGAAAATGCCTTGGTATAATGAACTATTTATTAAACAGGCTAATGATTTGCTAATTGATTTCATCAATTTTTTATCCCATTATTACTAATATTATGTTCATCAAAGGAATTCAATTTTAATCTGACATTTTTTCTAGAAGTTCCACTTCTACCTATTCTTATTCGTTATTATTTTTTAAAGATCTAAACATTTTTGGTAATATTTTTACAGGGAACGTATATGGCAAAATTAAAATTTATTTTCACAGTCGTTGTAAATATTCTCTGGACGCTACTGTACTCACATGGAGCCAATTGTTTCCATAAATATCACATTTCACTCATCACAGTCGTCCCTGATTTCAGTTCCAGAAAAATGTTTTGTTTATTCCTACGTTTCTAAAAAGGAGTTCCCCAGATTGTCCTAATTAAAATGGCTCAGTTCAAAGCCAATAAATTTGGAAAACTTTGGAAATTTATATCTCCTGGCTCGCTAATTTTAAATTATTAGAATTTAGTACACGGTTCTTAAAATTTAATCTTTTATTATGATAGTTAGTATATAGGGCTTACAACAACTCCAGGGTGAAATTTATTGTAGCATAAAAAGGCCGTAAAACGTACTCTTTGAAAATGGAGCTTGTTAAAAATAAAGCACTGTTAGGTTTTAAAGTAACCACGGTCGTTATACATTATATAGGGTTATCACGAGTATTACAATTATCGTAAAATCACCCTAAAAAATCCAGACTTTACCCTGTTTTATTAATGGCGATCAGGAATTAATCAGCAAACGGTTAGAAAAGTTGACATATTCTAAAATTACTTGGACTTTCTTTGGTACAATAAGCTGAGTTAAACATTTAACTGAAGGCAGTGTAAATAATGAAGTTCATGCATACTGAAAGCCATCCCACTCTCATTGCCGAAAATACAAAAAACTAACACTTTCGAAAGTTCACCGACTACTTTTAGACTATATATAGATTTGTTACTGAAAACAGGATATGGCTTTATGATAAAACTGAAGGTAAAAATTTAAATTTCGACAAGCTATAATAGTTTAAAACGTTGGTCAAAGAGATATTCCACGAATTTCAGTAATTACATTAGAACAGGTTATTAGTTTCAATAGTTAAGTTAGGATAAGAGAAATTATATGTAGGTAAATTAAATTTGCTACCTATAAGCATATATTTAAACATTTACATTCAAACTTAAACTATCATTGCATAGCTAAGGTAAAATTAATGATAAAATTGTAGGGCCAATTTTTTCAATGTTACCCTAACACGGGAATCATATTTAGAAATAAATTTGCCAGAGGTAGCAGAGCTTTTAGAGGAACACTTTTCTGATGAGGAACTTAATGGAGTAATTTGGCAGCAGGACGGTGCGACCAAACACAGTGTCTTGGAAGTTAGGGAGCATTTAAACTAGTAATTTGACAATTTTGGAATGGTAATGGCGGACTATTCCATGGCCACCAAACAGCCCCGATTTAACACCTTTGGATGCATTTTTGTGGGAATATTTAAAGGACAAAGTGATATATGATTTTAATCAGAATGTTGAAATAACTAAAACTAAAATTAGAGAAACAATTTACGAATTAAACAAGGACAATAGCTCTGTTTCTAATTGTATAATTAATTTAGTAAAAAGGCATGAGCTTTGTATGTTAAATAATGGTGGCCATTTTCAAACAATTTCAATAGTTGATGAACCTCATGCTGACGCTGTTATAAAATTTTCGTTGTTATTTTATGTTATAAAATATTGTTCACCTCAGGATTTTATATCATCTATCCTTATAATATATTAAACTTTTCTGCTTCTATGTAATCCTGTACATCAAAAATCGTATTTTGCCTGTCATTTTTTAATATGGAAGCTTCAGCACAACTTTATTTTGGGGGGAATTTATAGGATTTCAATCAGAAGTCTATAGAGACTATGTCCACATATTCCCTTTCTTGAATCAGGTTATTTTCCTGAAATATTTATAATGATTAGACTGCTCAAATCACAAACCCCAGCGCCTCAGAACCATTTAGCAAAGTTTTATATTAAATAAACTTGCATAAAACAGGTCAATGTTTTCTTTAACTCAGAGTTATCTCTCCGTCACATTAGCAGGGGTTGTTATCTCAATGTAATCACCACGGGTCTGTCGGAAAATGTGTGGTTTCCATGACAATAAAACCCTTCTTGAATGTGGACATAATAGTACTGATTATTACAAATTTAATTAACAACTTTTACCCTTGCGCGTGTTACAATAGCACCAAAAATTAGTGTGAGCGGAGGTGTGGTTTACATATTAGATACCTTAATTAAATAAAATCACCACAACTCAAATACGGACTTAACTGGACGATTTCTAGAATTTTCTGCTTATCCATCAACAGCGAGAAATTAAAGTTATGTGCTCGTTTAGTCTATACTGCAGTCAATCCGGCATAAGACTGCACTTTTGGGTAGGTAGTAATTTTTGTTGGTTTCGTATCCCCAAGGTTCTGGATCTTTGCATCTTCCCTGCAAAGTTTGTACTCGGAAAGTTTTCATCCGAGCCGCAGTTAGTGTGAGTAGAAGCGAGGTATTAAATTTAGTTTTATTAGGTTTTTTTTGCGAATCGTTTGTAACGCAGCATGTCTATCGAATCTTGAGCATAGAAAAAAAATATCATATATGTGCATGTCAGTACAGTGCATCAAGAAGCCCGAGCGTCCTCCTGATCTTCTCAAATCGGAACCTTGCAAGTTCAGAACCAAATTCTGCACAGCCTGTGGATGCCGGAAGGCTGACTTAAAGTGTTCTGCCATTTGCCATAATTGCAGTAGTAAAACGTTTGAGAACCTACCTAGTAGTAGTATTAAGCTTGCTCATGGGGTTGATATCGAGGACGCATCGATGTTATCAGCAGAATTGACAAAACGCCGCAGAAGTCGACACAGAGATTCCTATCGACGAGGATACGGATTCTCATCGACGAGGACTCTGGGATTTTTACCAATGATCTCTCTAAAAAGGACGGCGCACAACCTAAAAAGAGGGAAATGTACAAAATACTATAAGCATGAGACTCATGGATTGGGCCTACTGGAGATACCACGTAGAAAACCGCACCTAAAACTGACCTCAAAGGTGGAGTGGAAAAGAGTTCAATGTAAATAATATTACTCACAACAAAAGAATGAGCAACTTTATTGTACCTACTTACCTCACCTTCCTACGACCTGTCTCACTTAGCAGCACTGAAAAACCAACAAAAATGAATTGAATAAAAAATGAAATAGGTTAAGCAATCGTTGAAATGCAACAATTTTTACTTAATTTTGTTGAATCAAAAAAAACATTCCATCAATATATGAAACATATTAATAAACCTATCCAATAGACTGGAAGACAGAAATTATGAATTTATACCTGTGTTTGGCAATTTTGAATTTGGACGCTCTTTGGAAATTTTCATGCGAATAACATTAAAAGGGCTGCATAGAATTGTCTGCCATGTTCTTTTTGAAAAGAAGGATATCCAAATGAACAATTTCCGCCAAGTTTGGTCAAGGAGCTCACTATTTTTTTGCCCCTTTTTTTGCACTTCGCGCGCGCGCGCGCGCGCGCGCGCACGCGCACGCCACAAGCCTGCGGTTTTCTCATTTATTTTTTTGCTATGTCAAATACGCATAGTAAGTGATACAGAGCATTTCAATCGGGAGTTCGTTAAAAGATCTCTGCGACCTCTACCCTGCCCCATTACCCTCTGTCCATCGCGCGTCGTGCTAAGTGCCTAGTAAAAAATGTGTTTATTTTGCCTATATTTTCAAGCTATCGAGCGGAAGACGCGAACTCACTACTATACCAAATTAATGCCAACTCTTAGACTTTAAGAATTAGTCTCTTGTGAAGGTAAGATGGGGATGAGGTCAAGAAGAGATTAGGGACAAACTGAAAAACGATATTGACACACGTTGTGAAATTTAAGCCAAACTAGCTGTTTCATTTTCGATGACACTCTGTCGTACTTAACGATTTTATATGCAAATAAATCTTTAATAGTTTTGTGTCCTTTGAAGTCGATACTATGTTAACTTATCCAAATATTAATAATAAATTATAAAACCCGAATTAAGTAATGACATCAATTGCTAATTGATTATAGTAATGACTATATATCAAAAATTTAAACAAACGTATGTATTATTTACTAATGATGCAATATGGTGTTTAAAGCGAAGATTAGTTTTAGGAATCAATCCTAGATTCTTGTTTTATTTAGAGAATTTATGTCCCGACCATTTATTTTAAGCTTGAGCTCCCTTGCAATCTAATTTTTTCTGATAAAAAAAGCATAAAAGCACATTTGTCAGAATTTAGCTTTAAACGATTATTTTTTCAATAAATTGATTTTAAAATTAGTAGATAATATCGTGGATGAATTTGAAAATAAAAGCTAATTATGTAGGATTTATTTTTGTGATTTCAGTAAAGCGTTCGATTGCCTTTCTCGTGATATTTTATTGGACAATGGGTTCAATGATGTTAGCTTAAAGATCAAAACATCCTATTCGTCAAACATAAGATAAAGCAAATTCTTTAATAAAGTAAATTTCGACCCCTTACCAATCAATCACGGTGTACCACAGAGATCGGTACTGGAAGTGGTGTCGTTCATAATTTATATTATTGACTTAATTTACACATAAGTCCTAATGGTGGGATCATTGTACAACTCCCGTAGGTGACGGCATGACAACCGAGCCCTCATTTCTTAATCCAACCAACATTTGGGATGTAATTGCTTAGCGGGACGTCACCTATTCTAGCCATACTGAGCCAGAAGTCCTTCTGTATGCATTTTATGGTTAAAAAACTGAATGAAATACTTAATGAAGTAAAAAAATATTTTGAGGTTTCTGGTTCTTGTACACACATTAAATCACAATTTTTTTTAATAATGGTGGGGGTGGTAATGGGGGTGGCTGATGCCAAAATTTTTTTTGAGACCTTAGCTTCTCTTGTATATACTAAATACCAATGTTATGGACTCTTACCTGCTTGATTTACCTATTTACCACAAATTTACCCCAATTTACCCCCCAACCCTTCGACGGATCAAGATGAAAATATAATCTAGTTCTAGATCTCGTTTAAGTACATATGTGTACCAAATTTCAAGTCAATATCTCAAACGGTTCCAGAGTAAACGTGTGCACAAAAAAAAGTTACAGACAGACAGACCAGACCGGTAGACAGACAGACAGACAGACAGACCGACAGACAGACCGAAAAATTTTTTTCGCTCAAACTTAAAATCTCGACGTTTCATGACATTCTAAGCCTATTTGAACAATAAAATTTTTTAATTTTTTTTTTGTCGTTACTATACTTCCATTGGATGTGGAAGTAAAAATGTCCCAAGATATATCATTGTGAAACACCTGAAATAATCGAAGCTGTTTTCACGCCAAATAAGAAACAGGATAGTTTAAACAGTTTATCCGTTTGGCCAACAATAAGAAAATGAATTGAGTGGGAATACTGCTCTGTTATAGGTATATTTTCTCTCTAGATTTATCTGAAAGGTAGTGTTTAGAATAGACAAATTGATTTTTTAATTTCCGTATACCGATAAAGAAGTTTTACGGTAATTTTGACACTATCAGCCCTTTTCCTCTTGTCTGACTGTGCATGAAAGATAAGACGAGATTTTATTATCATATCCTGTCTCGTTTTTACTGCTGAATAAATCCTTTTTTATCTTTATTATTGAATACTTCAGCTCGTTATAATTTTACGATCATATTATCACTAACAGTCCAGAGGTCCACTTTACTGGCATATAACTTATCCCAGAGAGTTATTGTTTTCAGGATGTGATTTAAGTTTAAGTGCAAATCCTTCACTCAACCATTAACACGTCGCGGTAAAGATAATTTATCTCTGTCCGTCCATCAAATTACGTTGATGTAGACATTAGTACAGTCCTTTCATCTAATGATCATTTAGAATTCTATTCTGTGTGACACAAAAAACGCAATACCTAATCATCGCAAATTTTTTAATTATTCGGGAAAAAATAAAATCAAAACAACAACTTTTCAAAAAATAAACAAAAGGGTTTTTACTTAAAATCTGCATAAACGTTCGGTGGGTAACTTAAGACGCCATTTTGAAAAAATGACCGCAACATTTATTATTTGCAAATGTTTCAATACGCACTACAAGTTTCGTAGGGCTGTTCTCGGAAGCTATTCCTTTTGGTCATCTTATGTAATTGTTTTTCTAGTTTATAATGTTTTTGAAGACATAGAAAATACAACAGTACAATTTACTTACCCATACCCCCACTGAGAAACCTACTTACCAAAATATAAACTACAATACTGTACTCCCTTGTGAACATTATTTAATTCATTTAAAAACGGGGTAGCAGTATGAACAAGTGTATTATTATTAAATATTATTATAGTAATATATTTGAAAATTTAACAGTATCTTTAAGTAGGAAAAAAAGAATTCTCAGTTTATTTCGTGAAAAGAAAGCGTCATCCCTTTCGGATAAATTATATACTACTCTATCTAATAAAAACAAAATCTCTATAACATTGCAAATGTGTAAATTGACCTCCCATCTAGAAAGCAACTATATCTGAAAATGGATATTCAATATACGGAAATATTCTAGATATTACTAGCGAGCGGAGCCATAATAGAATTAATCAGAACAGCAAGAGCTCAGATCAAGAACATTATTGTGAATATTGTGGGTTGAGGGAAATTCCAACGACGTGGGTTAGGAACGTATCAACTGCATTAATAACTCCCTTATCACACTTAATAGCCCCTCATTAGGGGGCATATAGTTATTGCAAAAATAATTTAGTATACAGGATGAACATATACACTGTGTCTCAGAAAATGAGGTTCAGATGAGAATGGTAAAAAGGACACCACATTATATTTCCACACTCAAAGAAAATGATAGGTAAATTCAACCAAAAAGAGCATATGAAATCGCGCCTATCTAGTTTCATAGTTAAATCAATCAGTAAAGAATAGTCAT
The DNA here is from genome assembly GCA_936432065.2 of Rutpela maculata. NCBI lineage: Eukaryota > Metazoa > Arthropoda > Insecta > Coleoptera > Cerambycidae > Rutpela > Rutpela maculata. The sequence continues at coordinate 177,824,015 of OW386288.2, forward strand.
ACAACTTTATTTGTTTTCGTAAACAAATAGTAGTTTAATAATCATATCTTCTTGTAACAAATTACATAGTACAATGACATTTTTTTATGTTCACTAACCATTTTCAATTTGGTCTACAATTAAATAGTACAACGACTTTGTTTTTTGTTCACCAACTAATTTTTAGGTTGATCTACACTTTATTGTATGATGAAGTTTTTTTTGGTTAGCCAAAATCTCAGTATTGAGACATCAGACCACCCAAACCAAAGATTAGAGATCGTTTATAAGATCCATCCAAATATATCGATGATCCCTGAGAGAATTTGAACACTGCAATCATGTTATTAATTTTCTATAAATTCATAAGAGTGCAAGATAATGGATTATTGTTAGTGATTTGTATGTGGCGTCATCTGGGAATAATTTCTGTAATAGACTACGTGGTAAGCAAGCAAATTTTATGGTAATTCTTTTAGAACTTCTGGAAGACGACAATAATATTGGTTTGTCTACCAAGTACAATAGTACAGCGAACTAATACTGGGTTAGAATTACAATTCGATAATAGTTAAAAATAAAATATACTATTATCTAGTTTAATTTGACAGAATTCAACAAAATAATAGTCTTATTCATCTATTTTTTAAGTTAATGTTTAGTTGTACGACAACTTTTTATTAATTAAAATAACAATCACCTCTTGTTTAAAAATACCATCAATATAGTTTGGTTTAACAAAATTAACGATATTGTTAGTTAACCATTTTTTTTTGTTGAATTTACCCATACTATTTCTTTGAGTGCAGGGTCGGAACAACTTAGTTTTTTGTGATCCATTGAATTATTGTTTCATAGTTTTTAGGCCATTAGATCGAGTTACACAGAAAAATATATTGTGGAGCATTAACTCCACAATATTAATTATAATGCCTTTTTAATTTAAACTTATAACATCATCGTCAACCAAATTATTTTGATTACAAAAAAAAAGTTTCTCACAAAATACAATTTTTTTATTCTCTCATCCCGAAAATGAGGTTTTTTGACGACTATAAAATCACATCGTAAATTATATCAAATAGAAAAAGATTCAATGTTCTCTCTTTTACTCACAAACAGTGAAGATACGAAAAGTAACGTCACCAAGTCACTTGGGCAGGGTATTTTTTGTACTGCTACTGCTCATAGAGTAAAATAGATAGAGCATTAAATTTTTTTATATGAGTGATTGAGTTTACGAGGTAGTTTTACAGCCGACAAAAAAATGTTACCCCTGTATTTACTTCTGAGGTATTAGTCTAGGAGATAGCTACGTATATGGGGCCTGGGATATAACATGTTGGCATTGCTGTTATGTTTTAGCAAACATTTTTCTGAGTATTTTATCTTATGTGAGTCAGACTCCCCCCCTGATCGTTTTGGCGCCAGCCGCCCCAGAAAATATTCAGTTGTGGAGAGTAACACTTTGGGGCTTGGTGTTAGTTGAAGAGGGTAACTTGGCGATCAACATTCGATATATGCCAACATTTTTTCTTCGTGCAATTGGCAGCACTGGCGACATCAATTATGGCCAAAATTTGAACGCAGTATAACGTTTTCTGACCAGGCGGAAAATTCTCGTTGTCAATGCCCATTGCTGGAAAACCATATGCCATATTTTCTGCTTGCCCATTTTCCAGATTTTTGGCCAAAAATTGGACTTTTGGACAAAAACGGGCTAAAACTGGTGCTTTTCAAAAAAGAATGTTGGCAGCTTCGCAAACTTGTAGTCTTTGTACCAAAGAATAATCTCTGTGAGTGCCAACATTTTTTTCTCAATGTAGTTGGAGATAGTTGGAAATCGTCCTAATTATAACGTTCGGTGGAGGTTAAGGGAAGGAATTAGTGTGGAATTTCAGGTGATTTTCTATCTAAGTCTCTTGCAACGAAAAAGAATTTGGTACCACATTTGCATACTGTATCAAAATAATCGTACGTAAGACTTTAATGATATAAAATTTAAAATCGCCTAAAAACCCATAAAGTGATATGCCACCTCGGTAATGGAAGTAGTAGTGAGGAAAATTGATATAAAAAAAAATGAGGCCTTTGGTTCTCGTACATACACTAAATCCCAATATTACGGACTTGCTTGCTTTACATACTTACCCCGATTCCTCTGGTATGGTTTATAACATAGAATTGATACACTCATGTAATCAATTCTATGTCATAAATCATACCATAGTAATCCTGTGCCAAACTTACCTGGAACCAACACCTGGACAGAGTAATACATAAGTCTGTTGTCATACTGGCAACAGGTAGACGATTGTATGGCAAGAGATGGGTGCTTAAGCCTAGTATGGTGCACTGGCTCTATACCAGCGTAATAAGACCCACCATCACATACGCAGCCTTGGCTTGGTGGCCTAAGGTCACTCAAATCACAGCAGGAAACAGGCTGAGCCGGGTGCAAAGACTGGCCTGCCTGGGAATTACAGGTGCAATGAAAAGCACCCTAACAGCAGCCATGGAGACCCTACTAGACCTCCCTCCACTGAGTCTTGTGATTCAGGAGGAGGCCAGAATGGAGAGTCTACAGGCTACAAAATTCTCAGAACCTGACTCCCCTTAGAGGTAACTCGGGGCACATGAGGATAATAATCACTGTAGCGGATCCTCTATTGAGTATGAGATCGGACTATATGACAACAAAAATTACATTCAACATGTCCTTCGCTATCACCATTGAAGATAGGAAGGAATGGATGACAGGTGCTCCTGATGCTTTACGCAGAGGCCTGGTCTGGTATACTGGCGGATCCAGGATGGAATCAGGAGCTGGAGCAGGAACACATGGTGTGAGGCCGAGAGAGAGTATAAGTCTCTCTCTTGGACGACACTCCACTGTATTCCAGACAGAAATTCCGGCTATACTCGAGTGTGTACGCGAGAATGTTAAACGACGATATGCGAACCAGCAGATCTCAATCGCAACAGACAGTCAGGCGGCACAAAATTCTGGGTGAGCAGAACAGGGTAAGATTACTCTGGGTGCCGGGACATACCAGTATAGATGGCAACGAGAAAGCTGACGAACTTGCTAGACGAGGAGCAGCGAACATATTCTATGGCCCAGAACCCGCGTTGGGTATCACAAAAGGCTCAGCCAGAAGGGTAATTAAAGACTGGGTCAAGAGTAAACACAACCACTACTGGAGAAATATTCCAGGAAATCGACATGGGAAAACACTTACCAATGAACCATGTTCAAAACAAACTGAAGAACTGCTCACAAGGAACAGGATTCAGTTGAGAACCATAACAGGTCTTCTGACGGGACACTTTCTCGTTAAGAAGTACCTGCATCTAATTGGAAAGTTTGCTGGCGACCTTAACTGCAGATTGTGCGATAAGGTACCAGAAACTGTAGAATATATTATACATGACTGCGAGGCATTGGCCCGCAGAAGGTATAATATCTACAGGCAAACACCAACAGACCTGGAAACCATCAAGACTCGTCCATTTTCAGACCTGTATCACCTTGTCAGTGACACAGGAACATTAAAATGGACAGTGTAAACTAAAAACTAAAAAACAGGGCGAGCACAATAAGCCCAGGAGGCTGCAGTGCCCTCGGAGTATTTTATACAGACGATCCTTAAGAGGAGGGGTTTTAGTCAGTTGGAGGCTGACACTCAGACCTATTCCTAGTTGGGATAGGCAGCCCGTGTGGGTTTCCCCTCCTCGCCAAAAAAATCGTGTGTCAAAAAGAAAAGTTACAAACAAACATACAGACAAACAGACCGACAAACCTATAGGCCGATAGACCGTCAAAAATTTTGTTTACCTAATAATTTTGTTTACTTAATTTGAAATCTTGACATTTCATGACATTCTAAGCCAACTTAGGCAAAAGAAGTTAGAATATTTTCTTTAGAGTTATTATACTTCCACTCTACTACGTGGAAGTATAATAACTGATGCCGAATCTGATCAAAAGTTAAGAATTCAAAATGGCGAATCTAATATGGCTGACAAAATTGCACTATTGTTGCAAATTTACAGGCATGTGATACATGAAAATTTCAGAATTTCCTGACTTCTCATTACATCTTAAAAATTGAAAATGACGGATATTTTCTTGTACTGTGTAGAAGCTAAATTAAGAGGCAACTAAGACGATGTACAACATTTTTGAAAAAAAAAACTGAACCACCTATAAGAGAGATCATTAAAGATGAGATTTATCAATCATGAAATAGTTACCTAATACCGATATTGAGGTTGGTGTAAAAATGAACAAATATTGAATTTAAACGTATTTTGTACCAACCTCAATATCGATTTTAGGTAATAAGATTCAATTAACTGGACTTTGAAACTTAATTTCATAATTCTTAGCAACCCTTTTTGGGTTTAGGGTTGAATTTTTTTTTTATTTACTGAAAAATGAGACAAATCTTTAGATTATATTTTAGAAATAGGCCACTCTTCCAAGAGTATAGGCCTTCTCCGCTTTGAAGTAGATGTGAAACAAAATTTTAATCAAAGATTTCCTGATGGACAGATGACCGGTTAAATTCCTGCATACGACACCACTGGATTTTCAAGGTTAAAAGACTGTGCATTACTCTACATATACACCCATTTAAATTTTTGGAAGGGCGGCTCTACAAAGGAGAAGAAAGAAATGTCAACTGAGTTTTATATCAAGTGATGCACCCTCCCCGCCCCCCAAAAATAAAACATTTTCAAAAATTATTTAGGTTGTTTGGTTTTAAAGAGGACACCCAATATAACGTGTTTTAAAAATATAATTGTGATGTTTGAACACCATCGCTAGCTTTAACATTTAACTTTGTCTTAGAGACAGAGATCGTACAGAACTTAACTAGATAATCAATTATAAATTCTTTTGCTCTCATAATTATTACCGTGTATTCATATTTTGTCGATTCATAAAGCAAATATTTAATTAAAATTCATCATATCGAATTGTCCCTAATTGCAATTAAAGCAACATAAATACAGTGCCAAAATCCTTTTGCTTTATTCTTAAGGACCTCTGAAAACGGGAAAAGTTATTACTCGTTCATCTTTCTAAATGTAATGTTTAATTTAAGAGCATAGATTCAGGGAAAAAGCTTAATGTCTGCTCTATATTCTACTTAAGCGAAACTCATTGAATGTGAGAGTAAAACTCTCCTGGGATATGCCGTGACATCGATATATACTTTTTATATGGATAAAGCTCGGGGTTAAAATGAAACAATAGTTGATTATTTCTCTCAAGCGCTGGCATATAATCTGTATATATGTCAATTTCTGAGCCATTAAGGGTTCGTCTATGCAAATGTAAAAAAATAAACTTTTCAACAAAGAATTCATCATTTGCGAAGTCATTAAAACGTAAGTTTCTCATGATACATGAAGTATAAAAATCAAGTTTGTAAATATGGAAACAATATATGCTTATTACAAAACAAATAAAATCGAATAATATACTATTCAATACAAATACATAATGAATCTAAATTTAAAAATAAATGACTGAATTTTCTATATAATTATTGAACATTATATAGCAAACTCCTCGCAGTTTTTGAAAATAAGTTAATATTTTAGGTATAATTTTTATGCTCGTAATTTCAATCATGCCCTAATAATGCCATCTTGATTGGCGAAATACCCGTCAGTATACCTACTATGCAATATTTTCATATTTGTTGAATCTTCTTAAATATTACAGCACTTTTAATGTGCATTTTATTCTTGAAATGTTTCATTTATATTTATTTATATATAATAGTAAGATGCTTCATCTATCTAACGCTATCTTACTGTACAAATTTCGTTGCAATCAAAATGTTCTGTTTTAAGTTATCGTGTTTATAAGAAACGTGACAAACGTACACACGGACATACGGACAATTTGAAAGATCGGTAACTAATAATTCCTAAATAAATGTTTTTCTCCACATATCTATGGTTTTAAAATGTGTCGGTGAATGCCATATACCCTTCGTTTTCATATTCGTGAAGAATTAAATAACGATTTGTGATATTGGAAAGAACAGAAAACTGACTTTTCTGGCCAACGAGAAAAAAAAATTATATGATTTGAGATAATATCTCCTATATTTTAATGTTATCGAACACTCTCTTTTACTAAAAATTACCTTGAGGTTTTTAAACGTGAACGGTTATGTTAGAAACTCTTTGTTTGCTAAGTTTAGATATACCTGTTATTTTTTAATTTAATGCAGTCACAGTTATATCAATTTCAAAATTATTTGTAGCAGTTGAATATCATCTGTCCCCTCTCCTCTTATCTACTAAAAATATTGGAAAGACTACTGAATAGAGACAAAGTACTAAGAAAAAATCCCCTTAGAGAACGTCAGTATACATATCAGCTGGGAAGTCAACAGACCTCGCGCTGAATTATTTGAACAGGCTACCGACAAAGTCATTAGATGACAAAGAAATGGCAGTGGCAATATTTCTAGGTAAAGAGGAACAGTACGACAACGCAATCACTAACGAATGCTTTGTCAAATAGAGGAGCCCCAATAGTACTCTGCCAGTGGATTAAAGCCAGCCTAGATAAGAGGATAAAAGTATCCAATCTAGGCAAAGCAATCATTGAGGCAAAGGTAAGTACAGGCTATCCTGTGGGCAAGCCTTGTTGACGAACTCCTCCGAAGAATTTCCGCAAAAGGCTTTTATCGCCTAGAATAAGCTGACAATCTAGCGATAGTAGTCAAGGGGCGGTTTGCGAACACTATATCAGAGCGTTCGCAAGGTGGTGTAGTGAGGAAGATCTTTCCATAAATCCTCTCAAAACTACAGTCGTCACCTTCACACGAAAAAGATCCTTGAGAGGCCTAAAACCCCCGAGGCTCAATGGAGTGGAAATTCCATATGCCAGTGAGGCTAAATACCTAGCAGTCATTTTTTGCCCAAAAACTGACATGGAATATCCACATCCAAAGTCACACAAAAAGCAGCGATCGCCCTGGGAAGATGCAGATTGCCCTGGGGATTAAACCCCAAGATGATCCTATGGTTACACACTAGGCTTGTTAGACCCATGATAACCTGCGGATCGGCGGTATGGTGGACCAAGACCAAGACCAAGGGCTTGTGTCCTGTGCGCCACGGGGCTATAAAATCTGCTCTCATGGCAGAATTTTAGGTCCTCCTAGAACTACCACCACTACACATTTTTATCCAAGAGGAAGTTTAGTTGCACAGGCAAATGCAAGGCACAACGCCCAACATAGAACAGAGCACCAAAAGTTATACTCAGAGCTGAAGGCAGATCCCATTCTGAGAATTCCCACGGACACTATGGTCCCAAAGTAAAAATTCCATAAAAATTTTCAAATAAAAAAACCAGACACACACCGACATCGGCACAAACAGTCTGGTATACGGGCGGCTCCAAGACAAAACGGGTGTTGGAGCTGGGATTTACAGAATAAGGTCGAAAACAGAAATCCCGATAAGCCTAGGAACACACTCTACAGTACTTTAGGCTGAAGTGGCCGCTTTACAGTTGTATGCAAAGGAAATAATGAGGCAAGGAACTGTTAACCAGTCAATTGCCATTTTTCAGTGCTAAAGACAATCGTTTACATGCAGGTCGATTCAAGACTAATATGGAATTGTATTAATGCCTTTAGGACCTAGGAATTTAAAATAAAGAGACCGTGGCATAGGCATCAGGACAGGAAGGACATAAGGGAAATGAGAAGACTGATGAACTGGCGCGGGAAGGCGTGTCTAAGGCCCTGGTAAGACCCGAATTCTTTTGTGATGTGGCTAAGCCAAGCATATGATTATCCATTAATAAATGGAACAAAACAAATCTCTAGAAAGGTGGAAGAGTTGGACACTGTAGGCACAATAGGCATATGAGTCTAGTGGGTCTGATAGAGGATGCAATAATCAGTTTCTGTCAAGAGGAAGAGGAAACCTCAATACATGTGCTGTGCCACTGCGAGGGCCTAGAAAGACTGAGATTCAAACTATTTGGCGAGGAAAAATCAAAGGCAGATAACTATATTATGGAACTCATATCAAGGATATGGAGTCTGGTACAAAAGATAAAGCTGGATAAGGAACTCTAAATAAAATTAGATAAGGAGCGCAATAATAGATCCACAGAAAGAAAGCATGAAGCATGAAGAAAATTATATCCAGTTCAAATGCTATGTCATTGATAAATATGCATCACATCAGTGATCCGAGAGTAGGTCCTTGTAGTACATCGTAGCAGGATGTATAATTGGTAAAGCTGTATATATTTTTTTAATATGTATTTATTTATTTAACGTCGACCTATTTCTCCTACCAAGGCCTTTCAACAACGTGCGACGCCAGAAGACGAGTTACCGCCAACCTGGAAATTTTGCCGAACCTCTTCTCTGTCGAAGAGTAGGGATCTTTTACCTGTCTAACATTTAATAGACAAAGGACCGACTGCTTCACATCCCCTCCGAAGGATGGTATATCAACTACGGAATCCTCGCCTTGGAATTACCTATCTTCTGCATATACGCTGATATATAAGCCGTTAGAAGGTAGGACAAGATCGCCGTGTTAACCATCCAAATACTAACCACGATGAACGTTGCTTCACAGTATGTATCGAAATAAGTGCATAGTCAAGATATTTCTACGCTCGGCCCAAATTATTTACATTGCACGTTACATACTGTTTTGCAGTATTAAATATCATTTAAAAAAATATTTTAAATCTTTTCAAACTCCAGTGTTAGAGACTTTTCCAATAAGAATATTGTGAATATGCCTATCGGAGGCATGTAAAATCAAAATATATTACATCTGTTTGAACTTTCACGTCAGTGGATTCAAATATGTGTTGCATACAATATATTAAATGGTGTCACAAATACACGCTGTTAATTCGAAATAGTGGTTCTAACCTGCGGCTATGAGCAATTGTTCAGGAAAATACCAAACGCTTTGTTAAAGTTACAAATGATAGTGGCTGGTTGGAAATTTATTTTAGTTTTGTTGTTTTTTTCAAGCTGGACACACTTTCGAATACCTTTAGATATCGAGAAAGGAACAATTTTAAGTAAGGCGGAAGTAGTACATCTTTCAACAAAACTGCATCCAGTGCCATGGTGGATTTCGGTTTTAATTTCTTATTGCCAGTAGAACTTCCCATTTTGAGAACGAAATTGAATTGATAATGTTGTTATTTAAGCTATGATGATGGATAAAAGTACTCCGGGACAAAACCCATGAAAATGTTGATTCGGTGGAATCGGCTGAAATTTTGGTATTTTGTAGTTCGAGTCATGCTGATCAAAAGTTCTTATCACATCGAGTCAATCCTATGGACAGTTTTTAAGATACAGCTTGCCAAAATTAGGTAATTTGCGTCATTTTAGACATTCAAGAACTTTTTACTCCTAAACTATTAACTTTAGCAAAAAATTGCAAAGGTCGAAATATTTTTATTCAAGTCCAATGATTTCCAGAATTTTTTAATCAATTTTTAGGTTAAGTAAAATATATATATATACATGTCATATGTCGGCATGCTTCGGTGGGATTGGCTGAAACTTTGCTATTTTGTAGTTAAAGTCATGCTGATCAAAAATATTGCACTGAGTCTATCCTATGCGTGGTTTTCGCTCCAGGAGTGCTTGAAGGCCCTAACAACGAGGGAACGGGTAATCTATTACAATTAAGAGCGAGCGAAGCAAGCGAATTGTTGTAATAATCCGAGGGAATACAGTATTCATTATAGCGAGTTGTTTACTACACTCTATCTACGACTAATTTTTAGAAATTAAAAATGATACAATTTTTTTACTTTGCAGCAGAATGTATATTATTAATTTTGCTACAATTGATAAATTAAACAGATGATGGAATGTTAATGGGTAGGCCGTTATGTGTCAAAAGAACAGCTTGTCAAATGGGTCGCGTGCGCGTGACGTCACAGGTCCCAGACCTTAGGAAAAATAAACCGCTGTCATTAGCTGTCAAATGGCGATTGACTGAACCTCAGAATTAAATTTTTCGTAATCCTAGAGTTTTTATCGATATTATATCATACAAAATAGCTAGTTTTTATTGTATTATTAATTGTGGAAGTGTGGCAATCCGAGACAACATCAGTTTTTGTAAAATAACGTCGATTTACAGCCGGAAGAGGTTAGGTTAAACAATTCCAGGCATTTAAAAGACATGCCTTAAGTTAATGAATAAGAATGATTGTCATAGTAATAACTGCTGCTCAAACAAGCAATAAACAATCCATGGTAAAGAAAATTAACATTTTATATTGGTTTGTCTCTATTTTTAATAACTATTTCTTATTTAAATTTTAGTTGAGCGAAGCATGAACTGCACGGAGAGAGAGTATATTTAAGAGAATACAAGTCATAATTAACAATTGACCTACATAAAATAGTAAAATACATGTTAAACATTTTATATAATATATTATAATAAAAATTTACAAAAATTACAATGGTTTGCGTAGGCCAATCTATAGGTATATAAGGTATATAAGATATAGACGAGGGGTTAACCGCTGGAAGAAATTGTGTACATCTTATTACATACTTCAAACAGTTTGCAGTAGGTACCTCAGTCTTTCATTGTTTATTTTATAAAGAGTCTTTTTCACAAAATTTACAGCGGTTAATCTCCAACCATAGCCATGTTCATTGCTAAAAAACTAAAAGGAAAGATTTCCTGTTAAGTGGTGAACATGTTTTGTCTAGACTGGCAACACAATACTAGTGAGCATTAAGGAACTATCTGAATCTGCAATAGTTCAAGGAGTCAATGGCTTTTATTCATGATGCCTAAGAGTTCATATCCTGAAAAATTAATTTCTGCATTAGTAATTATTTATAAAACAACATTTAATTAGGCAAGCATATATGAAAAAAATAGTTGATAACTAATTCTTACCGTTGTAACAAGCTTTTATTCTGCAAATTTCTTGCAGAGTACTTCTTTCACCTAACCACAAACAGCTTCAAGACTTCTCAATGCCTTGAATTCGTCCTTCTGTCTACGTAATTCTTTCAAAAATCAAGTAATTTGCAACATCCCTATGTGTAACATTTGGAAATACATCAATATTGGTACTAAAGTATTTTTTTCTCAAAATATAAGGATTTAATTTGATGGCAGCCGTATACCTAACCTCTAAATCAGGAGACAATTCTGCAAAATACGAACTAACCGTCATCCTGACGAATAAAATTGTTTATATAACAGTATTAAGAATAGTTGTAGATGTTATACATGAACAATAAGTTCTTAAATGGTACAAACACTGCAAAATTCACTTTAAAGGAATACGTTTAATCGGCGGATTTCTCAATGACAGCTGTTTGTTTTTCCTAAGGTCTCAAAATCTGTGACGTCGGCGCACCCATTAAATTTAAACGTCAACGTTATTTACAATAATTTTACATATACATAAAAGAATAATATAGTTAATTCATTAATTAATTTCTTCAGTAAACAATTTAATCAAAAATATTTAATAGTCGTGGACAAAGTATAGTATTCTACTTGCATATAATGGCTACTATTCAAAAACATTACGATTTAAGTAATGTTTTTTGACTGTTCTACGAAAGGGAATGATCCATTATTCCCTCATACTAATCCCTGCGGGAATAATATATGGCATTATATAGCAAAATTGACACATATAAAACATATATTATGTATTAGTCGTAGATAATAGGAATAATTAAGTTGAATTTTGGCTGGATTCATCAACATATTATGAGTATGCCTTGCATATGTGATCAAAATAAACAGACGAACAAAACGCAATCCCTGTCAATTTAAGTTTTATTAATTATTATAAAGTTCGTATTCTTGGTATATATATACAGTGTGTTTCATATGAAATGGTCACACCCCAATAACTTGAAATGAATGATATTTTACTTAAGTATAGAACTAATACATATACCTATAACCAGAGAAACATTCGCCTCCTACAAATGCAAAGCCACCTGCGGTACCAAAATATGCGGCGAAAATCAAAAAAGCATATTAGGCATTTCTTTAATGGGAAAATTTTGTTAATGAAACTTCAGAATTGTCCAAAAACCTTATAAAATTTAATCAAAACTAAAAAATTGAAAAATTAAAATTCTAAAAATAATTATTCAAAAGAAACTGTTGCTTGACAACTACCTGACAGCTTGAGTTTAATTTCAAACAAAATTGTCATAGTACAGTTTTCTAAACAAAACAAAAAAAAACCATTAAAATGATATTTTCGGACTTCGACATTATTTTAATCAAAATTTATATATTTTTTTATTTTGACTAATCTTTGGACTTAAGGTCTTTGGACAATTATGAACAAGTTTTATTAATAAAATTTTCCGATAAAAATATGCCTAATATGATTTTTTGATCTTCTCCGCTTACTTTGGTACCGTAGGTGGATTTGCATTTGTAGGAGACTAATGTTTTTTTGGTCATAAATAGATCCTAATTTGTTCTATACTTAAGCAAAATTGATTCAAATCGGAAAAAAAATAAAAAAGTTATTTTGGTGTTACCATTTCAAGTGGCACACACTGTAAATTAAATAATTAATTGTTACCCTTACATTAACTTTCATTATATTAACAGCAGTTTTGGGGCATTATTTAATAAAAATACATTGTCAATGTTCCAACCAAACTTGTATAAGGACAGGTACACTTGAGCGAGCGTAAAAGTACTTTGCCATTCGTTATATATTCGACATTATTCACAGTTCCTCGGCAAACGTCACCTTTGAGATTTCAAAATGTGAGCAAAAAAGCCTACTCTATATGTCGATTGTAGATAAATATTGTTTTGTGTTATATTTAAACTTTGTCAATGAGAATTATTTCTTTGCAGAATAAAGTTACTTTTCTCTCTCTCTCTTTATCTCCTCTTACGGATTTAGTATAGCAGCATTCTCTTAATTGTTAGTCAATTGAACACAAAAACCTTCTCAAATACCTGAAACGCTATTCAAATGATAGCTTAGACTCCAATGAAGAAGAAAATGTTTATGTTTATTATGCTAAGATAAATCTAAACGCAAATATTGGATTTTTTTTTCTATAATGGCTTTGGATCGTAGACCATCTGGTAATTAATTATCTCAAAGGTTACGTGCGACTAAAACTGTGAAATGAAAACGAAACGTGTTCTCTCTAAGCTAACATGTTAAATAGGCTCGAGGCATCCGAGAGGTGGGACCTTTCATCGGAATAAAATTTTCTGAATTCAACAAATTCGTGACACAAAAGTTTTGAACAGAATAGGTAGGACAAAGGAGTGCCGCTAAGCACAAAAAAATAAAAAAAAAAACTGAATATTTAGGTCAAATACTTCGTGGTTATTTCGTCCCTATTTTATTTGCTTACAATAATTGTTTAACAGGTATCATTTTATGAAATAACCAGAATTATTATACTTTTCACAAATACGAAAACGTAGTATATTGCATTAAATCTGCTTATTTATAAAACAGTATGTATCACTCATATAAAGAAAAAAAATTCATATTGTGTTAGTCATCGAATTTCGAACAACACTCAAAATGTTCGTCTGTCTCTCCAGACCTCACGTTTTTATAAGCACGATAACCTAAGATAGAAAAGTCGAATATACAGTATGTCCCACGTAAAATTTTTGTTTATGAACCGATTTTTATGGTTTTTTTTATTATGTAGGTCTCACAAAAAGGCATTAGAAACATGTTATATTAATTCCAGGACTCAAAGTCACGGCCAAAGGCGACCATTGTTTAACTGCGAAATATTGAGAACTACTATTGGGATTTTTTTTTTCAGAATATTACAACAAATTCCAGGACCACCTAAGTACCTAGTGTACCTATTTTTCTCGTGAAAGTAATACAGGGTGGCCCAAAACGTTAAGAATAAGTTTTTAAAATAACGAAATTTTGAAGTAAAAGAACACATTACTCTTTGTATTATTTTTATTGGTTACAAATGAAACTAAATTTTATGCATCTCAATTAGACTACCACTCTCCATTATGCACTTTTCAGTTCTCCGTCGATTATTATTAATTAGTTTCTTCAGGGTTTGTCTGGTGATATTGCGGCAAGCCACTCTAATGCGATCTCAAAGTTCGCCGTTTGTTTGTGGTCTTGATTTATAATTATTTATTATTTTCTTGATTATTTTTAATTGCCCCCATAGAAATGAATCTAGTGGCGTGAGGTGTGGGGATCGCGGCGGACAATGTATTAAAGGACTATTTCGTTCTATCCAACAATTAGGAAAATTCAAATTTAAACAATTCCTCACGATAACGGCATTATATATTGTGCTCCATCAAACTGTGGATGTAAATTATACCGATAAGCCAGTGGTAGTTCATCAATATCATTGCTAAACTCATTTTGTAAAAATCTAAGAAACGCCGCCCCGCTCAAATCATTAAAAAAGTAAGGTCCAATGATTCTTTCATTGATGATTCCGCACCAGACATTCACCTTAGCTTGTCTTTTGCATTCCACCACCCAATGCGGATTTTTGCCACACCACATCCTAATATTTTGTGAAGATACAACGCCGTTTGCGGTGAAGATCGCTTCGTCTGTATATAGTATTTTTTTCAGAAAATTTTCATTTTCTAAACACATGTCTTGAAGCCGCAAACAGAATTCCATTTGTCTTTGCATGTCACCAACCTCGAGGGTATGCAGAAACTTGGGTTTGAAGGGTTTCTTTTCATTTTTCTTCAAACAGCTCCAAATGCAGTTTTTCGGGATATTTAAATTTAAACTGGCTTCCTGGAACCACACGATTTCTGTGTTGATTGGGGAGACCATCTATAGTCCCATTTTGATAAAAAAAACGGTTAATACTGGATGTCTCATAAACTCTCCAGCAGCTCCTCGAAAACTTCGTGTTCCTTCGCCAACTAATCGCACAATTTCTACTTTTTCTTGTAAAGAATAATAAGCCTTTGTTACTCTTTATAATAATACGTAAACTAGTGGAAGCATTATACTCTTCGCCGATTTACTGAGCTTTTTATATAATTGTTACACATTCTATAGGGTACTCTTCGCATTTTTCTTGTAAATAATGTTAGTTTTTGGACATTCTAAATTTTGTGATACCAACTTTGCTGTGAAAATAAAAATATATATGAAAAAAAAATCACCATGTGAGGGATCGAACACGAGATCTTTGGATTGCAAGGCAAATGCTTTAGCCATTGAGCCATCTCACCTTGTCAGAAAACTTAAATGATATCGTTCAAGAATTATATTTCAACGGATTAGATTCATTATTGTGAAATATGCATATTGATAAAATGTAAAAACAAAGAAAAATTATAGAGAATAACTTTTCGCAAGATTTCTATTTAAGTATAAATGACAGAAATTTTTATTTAAATGATTAATAACTTTTTTATTTACTGATTGATTTTTTTCAAAAACAATACGGTTCTTCCTCTAGCTAACGTTAACTTACTTTCCAAATTTCAATCCAATCGGACTTTTCTTTCTTAAGTTATCGTGCTTATAAGAAACGTGACGGACGGACGGACGGACAGACGGACAGACGGACGTTTTGAAAGTTGTTCAGAATTCGTTCACTAACATAATGATATGAAATTTTTTTCTCTACGAGCGATATTTACTGATTTAGAAATGTGCCGATCAAATATAATATACTCTTCGTTTTTGCGAAGAGTATAATAACTAAGTTGTTTTAGTCATTTATCAAAGAACTAAGATGCTAGTTAAGCAGTGACAGTAACAGCCAGTTTTCAACAAATATTTTTTGTTTTCCACGCCTACCAAGTTTTACAAATCTGAAAAACTAAATTTTTTTTACAGGTTTATGGTAATTGTTTATAAAGTTTTAAAATAAATAAAACATTAAATAATAATAATCATTGTATTAATAAATAATTTAAATAATACAAAAGTAAGGTGTTGTTTTACTTTCGTAATTTGAAAAACTTATTTTTAATGTTTTGGGCCACCTTGTATTACCATCATGACAAAAATTGGTACAATAGGTAGATAGGTGGTCCTGAATAAGAATCCGTTCCAACATTCTAAAAAAAAACTTAGTAGTTCTCAATATTTCGCACTTAAACAATGGTCGTAGTTGGCCGTGGCTTTGAGTTCCGGAATTAATAGAACATGTTTCCAATGCCTTTTTGCGAAATCTACATAATAAAAAAAAACATAAAAATCGATTCATAAATAAAATTTTAGGGGGGTGGCTAGTCCTTAAGTGGGACACACTGTATGTCGCACGAAGAGTGTTGTAATCTTTAATAGGATTCTAGGACCACAAAAATATTGCATAATATACTGATGAGGGTTTCACCACTCAACATGGTATCATCGAGAGATAATTTTAAAAAAATTAAAAATCGAAAACCTAACTTCCAAACTAGAAGAAAATTCAATGGTAGTGGTATGCACCGATGCAGCACAAACATCGCCGAAAGAAAATATCACCATAGACACCACGTTCAAAGAGTAAACACTCTTAGCTGCGACCAACGTTGCATTCAAACATCCATATTGTGGTTTTAACTGCATAGACGGTCGCTCGCGGCAACCAACTCGGCGAAGTTTAAAACAACCAAAGGCAAGGTCGAAAGAATTTATGGAATAAGCTGAGGTTGAAATTCCTATTGTGGCTATGACTGTACCAATCTCGTGTAGTAAGAGACTGTAGATTTGGCACACTTATACCAAACTTTTACAATGTTACAATCCAAAATAATATTAAAATTGTACCAGTAAATAAAATTAAATATCTTGGAATTATGTTGGATGGTCATTTAAGGTGGAATTTCCATATTGAATATATCCTAAAAATATTACAGATTATACTATATAAGTTTAGAAAATTTAAAGATATCATGGACTTTCAACAAAAAAAAATTATTTACTGCAGTTTAGTCGAGAATCACCTAACGTAAGGGATATCAGGCTAAGAAGGACTGTGTAACACATACCTAAGACCTCTAGAAGTGCTACAAAAGGTTAATTCTCCTTAGAGAACCGAGATATTCCAGTGATTTATTATATAGTGAAGCAAAAATACATATCAGACAGTTATTTTATAAAAATGGTAATATTAGGCAATATCTTGAGAAAATTATAATTTAAACTCTCCCTTGAATATTTCACCAGGCAAAAACAAAAATATATTAGCCCATTAATGTACAAAACTGGTCAAAGATGTTACAAGTATTTAAGTCCAAAATTATTTAGTACATTGCCAGTGTACCTGAAAACAGAAAAAAACAAAAAAAACACAATTTATACTTTCGAAAAAAAAAACTAAATCTATATATTAGTAAATTACCCAAAGCTGATATTCATAAGTTAATTGGTTAGATTAAGTTGGTCATTGAAGAGCAGATAGTAAGTACTAAAGGCCATAGCCGGATAAGTAGGGTGAAACGGCCCCCGGCCCTATCTTCATTGAGAGAATGAATATAGTTAGCAATAAGTGAAGGGAACAATTTTGCAAAATATTAACGCAAAAGGGTGGCGCGCTTCATGGGGTGACGAGGGGGATGAAATCCAAAAGACCAATTTTTTGTGCCAAAACGCAGCAACCGAAAATTTTGGAAAAAATATATGCTGGACAAGTATTGGAGAGGATTCTCGGAAAAAATTGTCGGTCAATTTGGGAAAGAACTAACTCAAATATTTTTAAGGGTCACTTCCCCTCATTGCACCATATTCAAATTTTTTTTGTAGAGTCTACTTTCACCTCCATATAGCATATTTTTTTCGCAGCATGGTCGGAACATTATGTCATAGTGAAAAAAATCATGTCCGTGGTCTTTCGAGACTACTATACGTAATGAAGGCAGAAAGAGTAAATATTTCGTGCAAAGACCAGATTACCTTTCCCTCTCGTTTTCGAGGGTGCTGAACATGATGGAAATGGTGGGAGAAGTTTTTGACCGCCGCAACCTCCTAAAATATAATTACTCTACGTTTCAAAAATAAAATAGTAAGGCTTTTTTAAATATTGAATATTTAAATTTAGGGGTGAAGGTAAGAGCAAGTATCCGGACCATATAAAAACTGAAGACGATACATTTCACTACAATAATAACCCATAAAGAAAAATTATCGTTACATATGAAATTATTCCGAAATTTTACATATTTTGTACCTTGTACTATATTGTTATACAGTGTGTCCCAGGATAGATGTAAAAAGAGGTGAAATGGACCAAAAATTTTGGAATTTTTGAATGGTATTTGGAGATTGAGTCCTGCTTGTTGTAAAACTAAAGTATACCAAAAATGACTTGATTTGGTAGTAGGCCATTGGTAAATTAAAAAAATTGAATATACCACATAATGTTAATCGAACTAATTGTAAAACAAGAAACAATTACTAACAGAAGATTAATGAGGTTTAAAAATTATAACAAGTAATAAATGTCAAAAATATAACAGATTCACAAACAAATTAATTATTGACCAATACAAAACAATGTTTACAATTTTTTTATTATTCGACGTAGAGAGATCACATCCACACACATTTCGATCCTTCACTTGAAGTCCTTAAAACTGTTTCGAATATGATCTAACGGTATGGAGTTTATGGCATTTGTAATTCTCTGCTTCAATACTGCTACATCGTTAGGAAGTGGTTCAGCGTAAACCAACTGCTTGAGGCGACCCCATAAAAAGAAATCCAATATTGATAGGTCTGGGGATCTCGCCGGCCACTTGATCGGTCCATTCCTGGCAATCCAATTTTCTCCAAAATTTAAATTCAACCACCGATTAACCATTTCTGTGTAGTGGCCAGGGCAACCATCATGTTGAAAATGAACTAAAGGCATACCTCTTAAAATATTTAAATGTTCTTCAGAAAATCTTTCAAGAAGTTGTAAATAAGTGTGCTGGTTTAATCTTCCCTTTGAAATAAGGTCCAATAACTCCAACGTGATAAGAAACGGCACAATACACATTCACTTTTTTATAATATTGTGTTCTACAATGAATTCTAAAATTTGGATTTTCAGAAGCCCAAAACCGACAATTCTGAGATGAAACAACACAATTGGTTGTGAATGTGGATTCATCTGAGAAAATTATGAAATGATGAAAAAATATCTCTTCCATGATTTTTTCCCCAATGGTCAAACAAAAATCCAACCTACGGCCGTCATCTCCCTCTTCAAGCATATGTTTATAATTTGCTTTATATGCCCTAGTTTTCTTTGCCTTGTAAATTCTTTGGAGTTCAGACTTGTCAATATTAATAAGAGCTGATCTCTCTCTTAGTGGCATCCTACAATTTTCTATAACAGACGCATGGGCTATAATAACCCCAACATTGTCTTCATCATATGCTTTTATTTTTCTTTTCATGTTAAGAACACTACCAGTAGCCAGAAACTTTTTAATTATTCTCATAGCCTGAGTACGTGACAAAGCAGTGTTTGGAAATTTCAAATTAAATTGGCTTACCACTTCTCTTAGCGAGTTTTCACCGCCAATTCCGTAGTATTGCACAATATAAATTTTTTCACACACTGTGAGTACCATTTTTACTTAATTTTTTTATGCTTGGTTCGTTAATTTGAAACAGAAATTAAGGATAATATTGACTACGTTTGACAGATATGTCAATAATAAATGATAAATATGTATCCACTGCTTTTCTCGTAGCCTACTTTTAGCTTCTACATATTTTTAAATATTAATTCACAAAAAATAATTTCTATGCAGTTTTAATTGAATGATTCAAAATAAAATACTAATTTATTGAAAAAATGGGAAGTTTCAAAAGAATAATTTTGTATTCCTGAACTTTAGTATGGAGGTATAAAATTGCATTCTAAATAACTTTTCTTAGTGGAATTTTTTCATATTTTGAAAAATAAAGGTACTTTATTAGTGGTGATTTTTACAACTTGCTTATAAAACACCCTGTAGAACACCAAATCAAGTTATTTTTGGTATACTTTAGTTTTATAACAAGCAGAACTCAATCCCCAAATACCATTCCAAAATGTTTGGTCTATTACACCCCTTTTTACATCTATCCTGGGACACACTGTATATGAAGGGGTAAGACACAAAAGGTAAAGTACAAAAAATTAAATGTGGAGAAAACTAGCTTTAAAGTTTTTATATTTTCTTAAAATCTGAAAGCATGTTTGATTAAAAATTTCTTCAACAATTGATGACAAAAATGTACGAATTTGAGGTTTAATAGTAAAATTCAGTATAGTTTTTTTAAATGCGCTTGTACCGTTTTACCGCAAATTGAAAAATAGAAAAAAGTACTTGCTCCATTTAATGCATTTCAATGACATGGTAATTTCACCACCCTATAAATGGCGTTAATCTATAGAAAACCATTGGTATCTTTTTGCTACTAAACAATTTTGACTTTTGGTTTTTCAAATCTGTAACTAATTCATTATCGGAAAAAATACTTGCTTGCTTCTTACTCCTTCATATTGTTTTTAAAATATATATGTATTTTAGTCGTGTGTTTTAAATTTTTGTATTATTTGTAAAACTGACTAAAGAAATATTGTATTTAATAAAGTTTATCGATAAGAAAATTATTCCTACAATGTACTCTGCGTCTCCCAACTTTCTCTCACTCATAAATGTGACATATAATGTGAGGGTGTGTTATCGCAATCAGTTTTGTATATCATGCCTCTGATTTAGTTTTAAAATATTAACATCACTACAAGTTATATACTAAGGGCCGTTACTTTCTGTCAACGTTAAACCACGTTAAACTTTAACCGTCTGCCAAATCATTGAAAGTACAACTGTTTCCATGATAACTGAATTGGTTTGACCCACAGATAACGTTTAATCAGGTCTGAAAGTAACGGCCCTAAATATCTTTATTTGCCAAATAGCTACCTACTCGTCTGTGAAAAACACCAAATATGCTTACTTACCAAATAAGTGTTGAAAAGACTATTCTAAAACACCAGCTGTAAATGATAGAAGGTTATTGTACATATCCTGAAAACAACTAATATAAAGAGATTCAGACGAATTTTAAAAAGTAATTTTTATCAGCCTGACCTTAATACGACTAACAAAAAACTACAATTAACAGAACTTTCCACTATCCGAGTATAAAACTTCAATTAAGAGTTCTGCTAATACTTTTTATCGGTCTTCCGTTTTGTTTCATAAAATATTTACAGAAGAATTCCAGAGGCATTTTACGGATTTAGTGGGTTCTCCGAATGAATCAGATATAGACTATTGATTGGGCCGCCGCCGCCGTTCCATTACATGCATTTCCTAAAAATTTTACGCTCTCCAATACCGAAGTTATAAATAACCCAATCGCCTCGGTAATGAAATGAAATTCTATAAGCAAACTTTATTATTTATGTGTCTTGTGTTTAACACGTATATCTTAAAGTGTGGAATACTTTAACATACATTATATTAGAGTTTGCTTGGTTAAGCAACAAGATAAATGACGGAAATCCCGCACGTCCGGAAGTGAAATGGTGGTCATATTTAACTTCCTACGAGGACGGATAAGGAACCTCTGGCAGAATTCTATTGGAAAGTTTCATTTTATAATGTGTTGTTTCGCCTCAAGACTTTGTTCTTGTAATGAGATTTATGTTTTTAATTTGAGACTAACACTTGACCCAATTATTGGCTTGTTCCGTTCACTAGAATAAATTATTAGGTTCTTCTGACGTTTCGGTTTGTTTCACCATCATCAGAAATATACAACTTGACACACAAGCTTTCAGGTCGGTTTTACAATAATAAGAATCATGCATACAAGTATAAATTGGAAAATAATGTTAAAAACGCAAGATAACTTTGTAATAAAATGTATATTTCACCAAAAAACATATTGCCCATCCCACTAGGTGTGTGCTCTAGTCCTGCTCAGTGTGGTTGTGGTAGAACATCCCAGAATTGACCTAAGTCGAAGGGTGAATAAAATATTAAAACATATTAGAGCATAACTAAACAAAAACAAAAAAGGCACAATGGACAGGAAGCTGGTACCTCCAAACTTACGTCATAAGGTACAAAATTTTTGACCTCTAGGTTTGGTGTGCGCAGACAAGCTATTTAAGATTTTCTTTGTCTTATGCGTCAGACCGGGGGCGTTTAGTCAGGAGAGGCTCTCAACTTTTCAAAAAGGGCCAAATTCTACGTGATAAGGTATATGAAAGACTGTTAGTTAAAAAAATATACAGGGAGGTCATCATACAGAAAAGATAATAAATGAATGAAAGGTGCTAAATAGAGAGGGAAGTTTTACGTAGGTAAATACTTTTACAGGTTTTTGGAAAATAGGGCAATTTTTTTATTATTTCAAATTTTGTAAAATGTAGTATCCAGCAGTTTGAAGGGCGAAATTAAAAAAAGCAGTAAGGTAAAGTTATAGGCACAGTCTCTTATTGACACATTGTATTCAAGATTAAGTGACTTAACATTTCATCAATAAACGTTAATAAAAAATTAATGTGCCATATCAATTTTATAAATCTATGACTCGTCTTCTTCTTATTTAAAACGTCTTACTAGACTTTTGTGATTGATTCTGATTTTCAATTCTAGTTGATCTCCGTTTGCTGTATAGAACGTCTGATAGCATCACGCTATCGTTCGCGGTTGACTGTTAGACGCACGGCCTCACCAAACCTCCTTCAAATCAGTCCTTCGTGACATCAACCTTTACATTTTGGATGGTGTCCTCTTTTCCTCTTGCCATCTGGTTTTCCCTGCACTTTGTAGCAAACTTTATAACAAGAATTGATAACTATTTAGTGAAGTACTATAAGAATACTGAATCTGATAGAGACAATTTAGGAATAACAGTAATAAAAATAGTACTATTTATTAACCACACAGAAATATTTTTGTTAAAATAATAATACTTTCAGCTTGTAATTGAGTTTCCTCCATGCTAGGCGCCACTATTAAAATAGTGGTGTCATAGACAAACATGGTAATAAGTCCTTAATTTTTTATGTAATCTGGAATGTCATTTACAAATAATGCAAATAATAAGGGCCGTAGGACCGAGCCCCGAGGAACTCTAACTATGACTTTGTGAGTGCTTGAGCTCATATGGTTGTAGTTCACTAATAATAACCTTCTTTCCAATACTTAATTCAGCTCAAGACAGTATTTCTAATTCCTAGATGAGGCTTTAAATTAGTAAATAAAAAGAACATTGACACAACATACCTACTTACCACCATCTAAGTAGAAACATACATGATTAAGTAATTGATAAGAACCTATTTCAGTTGGTATACCTCATCTAAATCCGTATTGTGGTGCCAAAATATTATTCTTCTCCACAAAATTAACAAAACGGACATGAAAAGATGTTCTAATATGTTTGATAAAGTGCTGAGTATAGATATTTGCCCGTAGGCCAGTCATTTAAAACATCGTAGGTCGCAAAAAATTTCACTGTTCTGATTCTTTAGAATATTGTTAGGATATATACCAGTAGTGTAGAACCAAGTTTGCAGCTTCGAAATACCTGCTAACTGCGTGTAGCTGGGAAAACTTTGAAATTTTCGGACTTTTTTCATTCTCGGGCTGATAACTTCGAAAAAGTGCATCCTACGGAAAAAGTCACAGTGTACACTTTTAAAGTAGACAAAATTTGCTAAAATTTAAATGCAACCGCAGCTCTGTAGGCCCAAAGGTCCTGAGATACACCACTTCAAAAATTGGCAAATTTTTTGAAAAATTAAGGAAATCAGATTTTTCAAGAAATGGAGCTCTCAATGTAAATTGTTATTAATATTGCAAATGTCTCGTGGCGCTCTATGGTGGGGGAAAGATGTCTCGCTCCACGCTCTGCGTTACAAGATATTTGTCCGATCTGCTGCCAACGCCAAAGTGACCTCGCTCGTCTGCCCCCAACCGAGTAGGCTGCTGCCCAACATTCCTAGAGAACCTACCACCAGGTGCAAAAGTGGTTGGAAGTAGAGAAAAAGCCCACCAACTGGGGGTGGACAATGAGTCAGCATGAGCTGACACTGGTGACCTCAACCAAGGAACCAACGCCGCAAACCCTGCTGAAACTCCTGTCATGCAGTTGCAAGAAAGGGTGCGGAGAGGGAAGCTGCTCCTGCCAGAGTTGAAATGCTCTGCTCTCTGCAAAGTTTGTCAGGTTTGCCTGAATACTCCTCCCTTAGCCATGGATGAGTCGGATGAAGAAGACGACGTAGACAACCCTTTACCACTAATATGTAGTAGTAGATCTAATCCGACAACAGAAGAGTTTCCGGAGCCCCAACAAGAGTCGTCTGACGAAGCTGGGCCTTCCAAAAGAACACGACTGTCTCGTTAAGTGCGTAAAGTGCGTAAAGGTAAGTCTAATATTACATTCCTACCCCTTCGTTGTTATTATAAAATTGATTATGCATTTCATAAATACTTATTTGCATTGTGTTGTCTATTTATATCGTAGGAGGTCCCGCCATCACTTCACGTTCAACATTTCACGTCCCAGGTCCCCCAAACTATCAAAATAATTTTTATATAGTTTTGATAAATATATACTTTATTATTAATTGTACTCAACTTCATTTTGTATGATATAAACCATTTTCCACTGAGTTATGTCTTTCTTATCCTTACAAAAGTCCTGCAAGTACAGCTACAGCTTCATGTCCTATGACGTTCCTCGTAAGATGAGTGTTTTAGCCGATATCCTGCTCAGAAAGCGGCTAAAACTACAATGTCGAACTTTTTGGAAAAAATGGCCAATTTTTAAAGTGGTGTATCTCGGAACCTATTGGATCTACGGAGCTGCGGTTGTAGCAAATTTTGTCTACTTAAAAAGTGTACAGGACAACTTTTCCCGTAGGATGCACCTTTCAGAAGGTATAAACCAGAAACTGAAAAAAGTCCGAAAATTTCAAGGTTTTTCGAGCACCACGCAGTTACCACAAGTCTTTCAAAACTGAAAACTTGGTTTTACACTATTGGTATCTATCCTAACAACTTCCAAAAAAATCAAAACAGGGCAATTTTTTGCGACCTAACGCGATTTTTGTGTCTACGGCGACTGGCCTACTGTAATTGTCAATGTTTTCACATACAGCCTTTTTTGAGAAGTGGAAAAACACGTGCAATTTTAAAAACATCGGTAAAATAACCCTGCCAGAATGACTGGTTTATTAAGTGTACTGGTAAACAGACATTATTATTAATGCTTTAACAGGGACATCATCAATACTATAAGAATTTTGATTTCTTGAACTACTAATTGTATTCACAATTTCTTGTTCTGTTCAATAATAAATTCAGTTCATGCTTTTTGGTAGTTGAAATACATGGTATTTTGTCCAATTTACTTCGTATTTGGCTTTAACATACAAAGTATGTCTAAAATACCCACTGCCAACCTTGTGACAAAACTGTTGCTGCTCAATGTAATTGTATGATTGAAGAAATTAATGAAATAATTAACGTAATAAAAATTGTAAGCTAGAGAATAGTTTATTAACCAGATAAATAATTTGAAAGCTGCAGACGTCTCAGGGTTTACTCAGTTGAATATGTATCACCCAGAGTAGACTAATCAAACTTGTCTCATATGCGTCACCAGATTTTGCATTCTTAATGAGATTAACTTGCCAATTTGCTATAATTACATTGATACGGTTTAGAAGCTGTATGAAGCAATTAAATATTCGCCTCGCGGAACCGGAAAAACTACCCTACTACCATATTTCAAACATCACATTTTTATAGAGTTTAAGGTGTTATTCAATGATATTTTAGCCAAGCGGAATGTAAAGGAATCTCTGAATAATATATGACTGGCATCATGCATGGGTAGCACATACGAGAAAAAGGGATATAAATTTTCAGATTGTCAAGAAAAATTTTCAACTCAGCAGTAAAATGCTTCCCCTCTATATCTGAATATAAAATAAATCTCTATTATAGTAAAAATATCATTTGTTTTATATGGTGACAAATACCGTTCTTAAATGTTCGGAAGATTCGCACCCGATAAGAGTATTACACGGTACTACGTTTTCCTTTCACGTAAGTTATTTTAAATTCCGTTCTGAATGTTTTCTTTAAAGCCACACTTTAAGTTGTCGGAATGTTATTAAAAGTTTAGGGGATGTATTACGTTAAGAGGGAAGGCAGGTAATATGGATTACTTGAACTCCTGTCTTTTAACTACGTTTCGGAACGCATTACCTACGGAAAGCTGCTTATACAGGTGGGGAGCAACTCTCGCACTATTTTTCCTGTTATATCAATGTTTTCATGCAGGTTTTCACCTATCTGAAAAGATCTGATAAAAAGTGAGCTGCTTTATTGAATACTTTACAGTATATTTTTATTACTACAACAGTACGTAGGAGTAAGAAATATGTAAGAAATAGTGCCACATGTAGGTAATGATAATTTTTTTAATAGGTGATTCTTGTAGTAAAAGGTATAATCTTCAGTATCTATTTAGTTCCGACACTTCCTCTTACCCCAAGGGATGGAAACTGCCCCTAAATGGAAAAATTTTAAATTCAAAAAAGTGTTTCTGAATCTGAAGTCACAACAAAAAATTTAAAACGGCGGTTCCAATATGGCGGACAGAAGTTTTTCTGAAACAAGTGCTTTAAAAATTGCAGATAGAATGACAGACAGACTGACAGACAGACATTTATTTTTATTCGATCTTAAAATCTCGAAGATTCATGGCATTTTAAGCCTATTTAAACAAAGCAAAAAATTCAAAATCGTTTTTAGCGTTATAGTCCAGTCAACAGAGCGCTAAAATGAGCGCTAAAATGACAAAATCTCTAATAGACCGTGGGATAGCGACAGATTTTTTTAAACGTTTGGTTCCTATCTGGCCTTTTGTGCCTGATTTGTACTAACCATTTTCGTGTTTATCAAACGGTTATCCAGGGCCCGTCAGCGGAAAACAGAAAAGAAAATTTCATGAAAATGAGCAATTTCAAACGTTTTGTTCCTATCTGGCGTCAAGTTAGACTTACGTTCTAAATAAAAACATCCGACGGAAGCTTATCGCCAGACAAATTCCGTGGGCCTGAAGGTCCGAAATTTCAATCCGAAGTTGTAAGAAAAATGGTCAAAATCAAACGATTTGGTTCTTATCTGGGAATTGTATATATAGGTAAATAGATTATAATTATCGCGATGTAACAAACGCCCAACGGTGAAAAAATTATTGTTCAAGTTGTCAACTATTCCGCGAAAACCAAACGATTTACATTCGTCTGGCATTTGTTTTTTTGTTAGTATTAGGCAATAAGTAGTTTCAATTTCAGATTCCCAGACGAATTGGCTGGGTCCCCTGGATAGCCAGACAAAAAGAAAAGCGCGAAAAAAATGCCATTTTTCAAACGATTTATTCCTGTCTGGCATTTGGATTTTAAAAAGATATGTTAATAAATAAGCCATATTTCTAGTCCCAGATAAAAAGCTTGGGCCCAGACGTAGATATGTTGAGCGAAAGTATCGAAAAATCAAAAAACAGTCGTGTAAAAATCGATGCATTTTCAAACTATTTACACTCGTCTGGGATTTGTTTTTTTAAAAAGATATGTTCATAAACAAACCATATTTCAAGTGCCAGACAAAAATCTGGGGCGCAGCTGTAGATATATCGCAAATTTTGAAGTTCTACAGTTGGCAACTTTTAATCTTGGCTCCTACGCCAAGAGACTACTCTAGCTAATTTAAAAAGAATAAAATTTGCTAAAACTCTTTTTTTTATTTTTTGAATTTCGACAAAAATGAAGGAATTAAGGGGGGCGGCATTTTGTCACCGTAATTAATCGGTAATTAATTGAAATCGATCTCATATATGATGTTCACTTAATATCATGTACTACTTTGACGCTCCGTTGATCTCGGTCCTTCGAAACAAAGGTTTCTGAGAAAAATTATTTTTTTTAGATTTACATACACTATAGGAAAACGTGTAATTTCCTACATTTCCTCGAATATCTCGATAATTATTGTTTTTTTTTTTTCGAAAACTTTGTAGATAGCTTATGTAAAGAGAATTGATTGAGCTTTCCGATACTTTTTTTATTTTTTCTCTAACATAAAGAGCAAAAGACCAAATATGCGGACGTCTCAAAGCCAACCGCCACCCAGTCTATTAATTAGGGTGAAGACATACCGCTCGGCTAAAGTACACCATCTGTGGGATCCCACGCGAGACTAGTTTCTCGATCTGACGTCACAGTGCTTTTCGTGAGGAGTAGCAAGGATTTCAACTTTAATTATTTATTGCAAAGTAAGTACTGCGATTTAAGAGCTTATACTCGGTGTGGCGTGTTTTTATACATAAACATACACTTTAATGAAATAAAAAAAAATGGGAAAGTTCCCCATTAGCAAACGATAAATAAAAACTACTCCGGGACGAGCTGGGAGTATAAAATGCAGCGTCGCTCGCAAGCAATGCATACCACATATGTTTTTACCACATCGCATCTTACGTGTCTTATGTCGCGTGCATTAAAATGAGAGAAGAAATCACTTTTGTGTGGTTGACTACCTACGTTAAGGGAGAATGAAACGGGTATGGACTTACGAGGACTCTCAGTTTCAGATATGGAGTAGTGCAGAATTGTAAATTATATATTAATATGTAATAATTTATATTTGTCTTTTTGCTAGTATGTAACTTATTTATTGTAAATATTAATCGAAAGTGACAGTTATATTGATGCCAGTGATAAAGAAAATCAAATTCCAAATGAGTTTCAAGTGAGAAAAAAACGGCATTTCAAGGGCGGATCTAGACCTTGAGCTTGAGGGGGGGGGGGCGTAACATAGCCGCGCGTTGAAAATAACAAAAATAAAAATAAAAATTATGAAATTTTAAAATGAAAGTTGATTGTTTACGGAATCTTGGGGGGGTAATTACTCCGTTACCCTCCATAAATCAGCGCTTGCGGCATTTAAGTAGTGACGCGAAACAAAGTTTGTGTATAATATTCTTTTACAAAGACAAGCTAATGAAATAGCAGACGAGTATGAACCGTTTGAAAATGCATCGATTTTTACACGACTGTTTTTTGATTTTTCGATACTTTCACTCAACATATCTACGGCTGGGCCCAAGCTTTTTGTCTGGGACTTGAAATATGGTTTATTTATTACCATATCTTTTTAAAATCCAAATGTCAGACAGGAATAAATCATTAGAGAATATTATTTAGGTATTGTGGGAAATAAAATATTTCTATCTATCTATCTATCTATCTATCTATTATGCAAATCACAACTTACACACTTTTTATTTATTATGAAAATATCTACTTTCTGTATATTGTTGCCCTAATCTGGGCACGCTAATATACTAGTCGGGTAAATACTTTAAAACACTCATTATTGTATACAGAAAGTAGGTATTTTCATAATAAATAAAAAATGTGTAAGTTGTGATTTGCATAATACCTAAATAATATTCTCTAATCATGATAAAAGCAAATAAATAAAAAATAATTAATTGTAGGAATAAATCGTTTGAAAAAATGTATTTTTTTTTCGTGCACTTCTTTTAAGATTTAAAATATGTTTGGCCCACGCTTTTTGTCTGGGACTTGAAATATGGTTTATTTATTACCATATCTTTTTAAAATCCAAATGCCAGACAGGAATAAATCGTTAGAAAAAATGTATTTTTTTCGTGCACTTCTTTTAAGATTTAAAATATGTTTGGCCCACGCTTTTTGTCTGGGACTTGAAATATGGTTTATTCATTACCATATCTTTTTAAAATCCAAATGCCAGACAGGAATAAATCGTTTAAAAAAATGGCTATTTTTCGTGCACTTCTTTTAAGATTTAAAATATGTTTTGCCCACTAAAAATGTCTGTGAATGATAGAATACATTTTCGTTTTGATTAATTTTTACAAAAAAAATTATTTCACATAAGAACCAATCGTTTGATTTTTGCGGAATATTTGACAACTTGAACAATCATTTTTACACTGTTGGGCCCTAGGAATTTGTCTGGCGTTTGTTATATCGCAATAATTATAATATATTTACCTATATATACAATTCTCAGGTAAGAACCAAATCGTTTGATTTTGACCATTTTTCTTACAACTTCGGATTGAAATTTCGGGCCTTCCGGCCCACAGAATTTGTCTGGCGATAAGCTTCCGTCGGATGTTTTTCTTTAAAACGTAAGTCTAACTTGACGCCAGATAGGAACAAAACGTTTGAAATTGCTCATTTTCATGAAATTTTCTTTTCTGTTTTCCGGTGACGAGCCCTGGATAACCGTTTGATAAACACGAAAATGGTTAGTACAAATCAGGCACAAAAAGCTCCCAAAAGACCAGATAGGAACCAAA
Source organism: Rutpela maculata (assembly GCA_936432065.2). Classification (NCBI taxonomy): domain Eukaryota; kingdom Metazoa; phylum Arthropoda; class Insecta; order Coleoptera; family Cerambycidae; genus Rutpela; species Rutpela maculata. Next base: position 177,854,400 of record OW386288.2, read on the forward strand.
CGTTTAAAAAAAATCTGTCGCTATCCCACGGTCTATAACTTGAGTGTTAATGAATGGATTTTGATGAAACTTTATGCAATGTGTTTGCAATGACGTTAATAAAAAAATTTTAAATGATTAGAGTAGGAAATCATCAACCCTTTTATCACGGGTTCCGTAACTTGTAGAATTAGGTCAAAAATGGAAAAAAAACACTGCATTTGGCTCAAAATAAGATGTTTTTACTCTTGTAAATTTTTTCTAAAAATAAATATTTTTCGAGATATGACCGCCACTCGAAAATTCCTGAAGATGGAGGAGGGGAAATGTAAAAGTTAAAAAAAAATCTGAAAAAATTCAGGTGAATTTAACATCGAAATACAAGACTTTTTTTATTTTCAACTTTTCTTTAACATTGTAGCGCTTTAAAAATATGTAATTTAAAAATTTGAAAAAATTCAGACGTATGCAATGAGGCCTTCTAAACATTAAAAAAATACATGAAAATCCGAGAAATGAGCACAATTGACATATATTATAAAAAGATATGAAACCGTTATACCATTTTTAAAGGTTCAATATAATTTTTAAATTGAAAATGTGAAAAAGTTTTCCTTTTTAATGTGCAAAAATGTAGTACATTTTTTATTGTGAAAAACTGCCTGTAACTCGGAAAATTAGCAAGTCACAAAAAAATTTCAAGAGAAAAAATGTTTAGAAGGCCTCAATGCATATGTCTGAATTTTTTCAAATTTTTAAATTACATATTTTTAAAGCGCTACAATGTCAAAAATGGGGGAAGTTTTTTATGTTTTTCTGGAAAAACTCGGTGAAAACGCACTTTACAGAAAAGTTGCAAATATAAAAAATCTTGTATTTCGATGATAAATTCACCCGAGGGGGCAACCGCTGGCGAAATTTTGTACACCTAATACCTATTTTAGAAAAATACTCTTTATTTCCCCTTTAATTCCTTGTAATTCCCTTAATTCCTCAAATACCTTTATTTCCTCCTAATACCTTAATTTTTCTAGATTATCTCGGGAACGGTGCACTTTTTGATAAAAATATCTATATACAAAATTGTTCCTTATAAAATTCTCTACCAAAAATGTCTCTACACTTTTTTCCTAAAATTAATAGTCCTGTGGGAAATAAAGCGCACACATAAGGTTTGGTTCCGGTCAACACAATAAATTGTAATCTTTACTATAATCTACTTTAAAGTTCAATACTTAACGCTAAAGCAGTAGCTACTAAAGTCCGCCTAAAATTATAATAAATTCCTCTCACCCCTATAAAATAACGCGATTTTTGATGAAGCGAGAATATTGTATACCGGGTCGCTCAGCGGATAGGGACACTGTTGTAACTTTTGAATGGGCGAATGGATTTTTTCAAATTTGGTGTAGTGATATGGGATATAATTTCCAATTAATAATGTAAAGAACCAAAATGGCCGACTTTCGGTTTCGATTTTACCCGAAAGTGGGTTTAAAATACCCGTTTTTTGCGTAAAATCCCGCACATTGGCAGCTTTGAACAGTAACAGCGTTTACAGCAAGCTCTAAAATAATGCAGTGACCTTGGGTCGTCTGAGATGTAGTGGGAGAAATTGAAATTTTTTACATTGTGGTGGTGTATAGATATTTATACTTTTTTCGCGTAAAGACAGCTTTGGAAATAGCCATACGGATATTCAGCGAATTATATGACCTGCGCTGATTACGTTTGCGCCTCATTTACCAAAGTACTATTAATTTTAGGAAAAAGTTTAGAGAAGTTTTTTATAGAGAATTTTATAAGAAATAATTCTGTATATAGGTTCTTTTATGGAAAAATGCACCGTTCCAGAAATAATCTAGAAAACCTCAAAATGGGGGTGGAAACGACGTTCTCTAGGGGATGAAGCACGCAATTTTTGAAACTTTATGAAGTTTGTCCAATTTTAACTGTTATATTGCTGAAGTATTACAAGACATCGTGCAAAGTTTTAATAATGAAAAAGCTAGTCATGGAGAAATTGTAGACGTAGGAGAGCGATTTGTTCTAGCTTTATACAACTCTACCTCCGCAGAAAAAAGTCTAGATGTTTACAGATTCATGACTTTTAACAAACTTGTTGGTAAAGCGAACAATACTGTAATATTATCAAAACTACCAACAACTTCTGCTGCTGCTCGGTAACACTCATATCGCGTTTTTTGCCAAATTCAAACATGGATAAACGTTGCGCTAGAAGCTACTGATTGGGGATGGAAAAAAGTTGGCGGTATATTAACCCGAACTATGACAACAAAAGAACCGGCTCCCGAATCTGTTATAACACTAATTTCTTGTTCATGCAAATTAGGGTCCGAAAACAGGTGCAGTTGCAGAAGAGTAGGCTTACGTTGCTCCACAATGTGTTACCATGACCACGGACAAGCATGCATGAATGTCGAATCTATGGAAGACGATGAAGATTAATTTACGTAGGTAACCTTTTGATAATTAGTGGATTCGGCCTACAGTTGACATCACATGCCAAGTACTTTACCTGGCGTGGAAACAAGTACAATATACAATATTCTCGCTTCTTTAAAAATCGCGTTATTTTATAGAGGTGAGAAGGTGGAAGTGGTACATTTATTATAATTTTAGGTGGAGTTTAGTAGCTACTGCTTTAGCGTTAAGCATTGAACTTTAAAGTAGATTATAGTAAAGATTACAATTTATTGTGTTGACTGGAACCAACCCTTATATGTGCGCCTTTTTCCCACGGTACTATTAATTTTAGGAAACAAAGTGTAGAGATGGCTTTTATAGAGAATTTTATAAGGAATAATTGATCAAAAAGTGCATCGTTCCCGAGATAATCTAGAAAACCTCAAAATGGGGGTGGAAACGGCGTCCTAGGGGATGAAGCACACTATTTAGGGGTGGGAACTTTTCGGTTTAGTAATTCTTATGTTATCCGTAACATTTCTACCGAGTTTCAAATCTTTATGAATTTTGTCCGATATAAATCGTTATATTACTGAACTAGAAGTCCATACTATCATCGGTAGTTTAAATTAAATAGTTTTCCTTTACTAGATATTTTTAGCGCTAATCTCTGCGCTGTTTTTACAACACTGACGTCCTCTATATAAGAATTGGTATGTAATTCTTCAAGATAAACATTCCATTTCAATATTTTTACGCTCTAATTCCCTCCTAATACCTTTTATTTCCTCTTAATTCCCTTCTAATACCTCGTAATAATATTTATTTCCCCCAAATTCCCCTGTAATTCCCTTAATACCTAATAATTCCTTCCAAAATACCTTTAATTCCTTCCTAATTCCTCCGATTTGTACACTATTTCCCCTCAGCGGTTGCCCCCTCGAATTCACCTGATTTTTTTCAGATTTTTTTCTCAACTTTTACATTTCCCCTCCCCCATTTTCAGAAATTTTCGAGTGGCCATATCTCAAAAAATATGCATTTTTCGAAAAAACTCATAATAGAAAAACATCTATTTTGGACCAAAAAAAAGGTAAATACATTGGTTTTTTCTATTTTTGACCTAATTATACAAGTTACGGAACCCGTGTTATCTTCCTACTCTAGTCTGTTGTTTGACTTTTTTATTAATGTCATTACAAACACATTGCACAAGGTTTCATCCAAATCCATTCATTGGCCTTGAAGTTAGAAGTGAAACCGTTGACTGTACTATTACTATTACATATACATCTACTCCACTACATGGGTGGGGAAACAAAATATATAGATGTAAGATGTTAAAACCTCTTTAAAATAATTTTCCACCAAAGCATAAGATAAGCATTTTAGTATTATTTAAACCAGTTTATATATCTTAAGTTGACAAAGTTAAGCAACTATTTCTCTACATTTCCCCGGGCTTATCGCAAAATGCTAACCTAGCCTTTTCCATATCTCCTTGCAAAATAAAAAAGTTAAAGGTAAAAACCCCAGTTTGCACCAGGCATTGTATTCTCAAAGCCACTTTTATTAAAGATAAAATGTATTTCATTCCCATATTTTTCTTTGACGGAATGATATAACTTCTTTAAATATGATGAATTGTCTCGAAGATAAAATAGACTCTTTCCTTATATTTAGTTGAAAGTACTAAAGAAATATAATTAATTCGTAAAAGATATAAAGAACCTATATCTTTCATTTCTACAAGTATAATATCACGCCCTAACGATGTGGCGATCATTTATTTTTTTCGTGAGGTTTTTCCTCAACATAATTCCTCTTTATGTATGAGATCGATACCGGCGAGGGCCAGTAGCTTACAATAGATTTTAGTTGAAGGTTCTTTCAAAGAAAACACGTAATTTTCTTTACTATAATGGATGCCCAGCAAAACAATACGTGTGCCGAACTTTGAAGATTTAGGAGCTAAATACAAAAACTTAATAAACCACTCTTATTCAGACCATATTTTTAATTAAAAAAAATAATATATTTTACGGAATTTTCTATTCTTTAGAAATTCTAATATGTTTTATAATGTATATAATAGCAAAAAGTATGGCAGAGGTAGAAAATAGAAGCTTGGCCACCATGTCGAAATAAATACGATGAATCGGGAATATAATAGATATGTTCACTGATTTTCAATTATAACGAAATTCGAAAGCTTTATTGGTCTGTAAAGATATAACCAACACAAAAACTCTTAAAAATTAGAATCCAATTAAATAAACGCAGAATAAAAATGTCGAATTCAGTGAGGCTAGAAAATGTACCCTACGTAAGGCTAGCGTGTGACGTCACTTACCTACCTGATGCGTACGTAAGTTACACTGCTCCGCTTGCTTTTGGCCGCAGGTTTCGCTATAGTTAAGTCTAAAATGACATAATCTGTCTCATAGAAATGCCAGCGTCGTACCGTTTGCAGAGCGCAAGCACTGGCGCCGTACTCTCGATAGAGCAACGGACGTCAGAGAGCGTTCAGCGGATTGAAATAATTACGGTATATTCGCATGGATTTTTTCAACAGAACACTTTTTTAGAATTTCCTTAAATTTTATACATGTAATTTTAAGACTAATTTGGATGTTTTTATTGTGTTTAAATAAAATTTAATGTGAATAGCCCCATTACAGCAAATGCTACCCAAATAGCCAAGCTTCTATTTTCTACCTCTTCACCATAGAATGTGTATTATAAAATGGCTAAATTTGCCTTAGAATTCAAGTATCTGTAATATTGGCACTTTTAGGAGCTGCATTCAAAATATTTTGAGTTTTTCGCTGTTGAAGCGCGTTATGAGTAAATCAGTACTACCTAACCGCGGCAACTCCGAGCGACACCGTTAGATGGCGTAGTGCTGTTATCTACTATCTAAATTCATTTACAAACGCATTTGAATAAGCTGGTTCATTCTTCAGCACAGTTTTTATTTAATGCGGTTTAATGTGACATAGACTACAATTAGTACAGTACCCATTAGTAAAAAATATGCAAAACTTCGGAATAATGTCATATTGAACGGATTTCGTTCATTTTTGGCAGTATAATAGTAAATGCTTCACAGATAAGTTTCTGTATTGTACGAGGGCTTGCTAATTGATAGGGGGTGGATGCCACCCTCTCTGGCACTTAAAAAATATATATATATTTATTGGAGCGGAAGTAGAATCTAATTTTAAGAAGAAAAGGTTTTATGCAATTTTTCACATAAATTGATAGTTTTTAAGTTATAACGACTTCAAAATTGCGATTTTAGCTTAAAAAAAAAGATATTTCCAAACGGCTTTCGTCGAGTATCTCGAAAAGTAATACTTTATCAAAAAAATGTTGCAGACCAATTACAGAAAGTACAAACTGGGAATTAATTATATTTTTTGTTTATTGATGTAAAATTAATAATTTTGGAGATATTTAAGTTTAAATTTGGCATCCAAGTGTTCTTAGGATAATTATTAGAGTGAGTTAAATATCTCGGAAACTCTGAAACCTACGTCAAGAATGCTAATAGGTAGAATAATAGGTTATCAATTAAGCTTTCAACTGTTTTTTATTCGTTTCTGTAGCATAAAAAACAAAGAAGTTATGACCGAAACAATGTGCGTCTACACATTTTTTTAATAATAACGTCGCCATTTTGTTACTGTAATTAGCCAATAATAAAAAAAAAAGGAATTTCAAACACTGTTTCTCATTAACATATAGCATGACGTAGATGCTCACATTTTTTGGTTTGTATACAGCACTTGGTTTAGAAAAAAATGCAATTTAAAATATAAAGGTATTTTCGATAAAACATAATTTTTTTTGCTTTTCCAAGTATCTCAATAAATATTAGTTTTATTGTAATATAAAGCTCATAAACTGATAATTAATTTCGCTTGTTTATTTATTTACATAGATTTAATAGTTTCGGAGATATGAAAGTTTACAAATGGCGTCCGAACGTTTATAAGACGAAAAATGCAGTTTAAATGTTAAATATCTCAGAAATTGTGACACCTACGTCACGCATGCTGAGAAATGACAGTAAAGACAATTAATTGCGCTTTCAAATTATTTTTTACTCGTTCCTGTAGCATAAGAAATAAAGAAGTTATGACGGAAAAATATGCGTATTTATATTTTTTTATATAAAAAGGTCGCCATTTTGTTACTCTAATTAGCCAGTAATTTAAAAAAAATTTCTCAAATACAGTTTTTTGTTAAGATATAGTATTACCTAGATGCTCAAATTGTTTTGCTCATTTAAAGCACTTGCTTAAACTTTAAAGGTAATTTCGAAACACTCGGATACCAAATATAAACTTAAATACCTCAGAAATTATTAATCCTACATCAATAAACAAAAAATATAATTAACTCTCAGTCTGTACTTTCTGTAATTGGTCTGTAGCATTTTTTCGATAAAGTAATACTTTTTGAGATACTTGACGAAAGCCATTTGGAAATACCTTTTTTTTAAGCTAAAGTCGCAATTCTGAAGTCGTTATAACTTAAACACTATCAATTTATGTGGAAAATTGCATAGAACCTTTTCTTCTTAAAATTTGATTCTATTTCCAATAAATATATATATTTTTTAAGTGCCACCCCCTGAGAAGAGGTGGCATCCACCCCCTATAAATTAGCAAGCCCCCGCACAATATAGAAACTTCTCTATGAAGTATTTACTATTATACTGTCAAAAATGAACAAAATCCTTTCAATATGACATTATTCCGAAGTTACTGTACTAAATAGTTTGTTTTTTAAAGTGGTTGTCAACAAAATATTTTCAACCTAACACTATTAATTACATTAGCATGTTCAGAAGTAAAACGTCGAGTGGAAGAGTAGAAGTGGAAGTCTATTGTATAGTAATGGTAAAAGAGTATTTTATTTTTATTTAAATAAGCCTAGAATGTCATGAAAAGTCGAGATTTTGGGTTTGAGCAAAAATTTCTATCTGTCTGTCGGTTTGTCTGTCTATCGATGTATCTGCTTGTCTTTAACTGACTTGAAATTTGGTATACATGTACAACAACGACATCTGGAACTAGATAATATTTTCATCATATTCCCTTGAAGGATTGGGGGGTAATGGCAATAATTAAGTAAGTCCATAATGAGTTCATAAACATGGGATTTAGTGTGATTATGAGAAGCCAAGGTCTAAGAATTTTTGCATTAGTAACACCCACTGTTACCTTCATTACCGCATCATTAAATGCGGTAAGAAATAAAATTGCAATTTAGTGTATGTACAGGAACCAAAATCTTTATTTTTTTTTGCATCAGCCACCAGCATTACCACTTCTACTACCTATGTGGAACATCGTTTTACAAGTTTTTGTTGTAGATGATTTCAAATATTATATTATTAAAGTTCTATGGACTTGAACTATTTCCACATATATAGTATCAAAATGTTTTTCGTTGTAAAAAATCTGGATGTGGAAGTATTAATCTCACAAAATTAATATATGAACATGTTCAGAAGTAGAACGTCCAAGGAACAATTTTGGTTTCTTAAATATATACAAGGGTGCTATAGAACTATTTATAAAATGCCTTCAAAAATCTATTTTGCTGTAACAATATCCTTAATACCATCATAAAGCGACTTGTAGACTAAAAGGGCTCACCCTCATGAAGGTTGTTAAGGCCTTTTTAAATTCCATCATAAAACTCCTTAGTGAGGCGTAATGCCGCTCTTGAAAACCTTGTTCGAGCCGTTTTAAAACTTTTCTTAAAACCTATTTTAAAGCTGTCGGAAGTTTTTTTATTAGCTTCCTGCATTTCTAGAAAACACCTAGAAGGCTACCTTAAAACTGGTTTTTGAAACTCTTACAAGTTCATATTAGAACTGAGAAGCAATAAGAATGTCCACGAAGGAATCCAAATAATTTTATTGTTGCATTTATTTTTTCTAAACTGATTTAAGCATACCATCAGACTCATTGAAGATAAAATGGAATTTGAAATTTATAAAGCGTAGAGTGGCACTATAACCTCTCTAAGGTTGATTTAAAAAAGACATCAGGTATGACAAAAAAATTAAAACCAACGGCAGTTTATCATTAAAACCGCTGCCCAAGGAATCACTACTTCCACATCCAGATTCTCTATCCAAGTCACTCACAACGAAAAAACTTTGTATGTGAAAATAATTGTTTATGGAACTTTAATAATATAATATTTGAAATCTTCTACCCTAAAAACCCATAAAACGATACCCCACATCGGTAGTGGGGTGGGGGTGGTGGTAGGGGGGTGGTAGTGGGGGGTGGATGAAGTAAAAAAATATTTTGAGGTTTCTGGTTCCTGTACATACACTAAATCACAATTTCTTTTCGTCCCCTTTAATAAGGGGGTGGGGGTGGTAATAGGGGTGGCTAATGCCAATTTTTTTTTTTGAGACCTTAGCTTCTCTTGTGTATACTAAATACCAATTTCGTGGACTCTTACCTGCTTGATTTACCCATTTACCCCAAATTTACCCCAATTTACACCCCAACCCTTCGACGGAACAAGATGAAAATATAATCTAGTTCTAGATCTCGTTAAAGTACATATGTGTACCAAATTTCAAGTCAATATCTTAAACGGTTTCAGAGTAAACGTGCGCACAAAAAAAAGTTACAGACAGACCGAGACAGACAGACCGAGACAGACAGACCGAGACAGACAGACAGACCGACAGACAGACAGACCGACAGACAGACAGAATTTTTTTTTTTTTGCTCAAACTTAAAATCTCGACGTTTCATGACATTTTAAGCCTATTTGGACAATAAAAATTTTTAAAAATTTTTTTGTCGTTACTATACTTCCACTGGACGTGGAAGTAAAACTACAAAAGGAAGGCCCAAAAAACAAGCGCGCCTCAGAAATAATAATGATTTTAATATCCATACAAAAGCATAGAAGCGTAATCAGCAAATTTGAAAAAGTAGACTGTTTCTTGTAATTCTACCTTAATTTTCTAAAGAAAAAGTGATAATTATTAATAATTATAATCGTGAGATTTACCTTTGCTAAATTTTATACTGTATCGAATGGCGTCAAGATCATTCTTCTAGGTCCTACCGTTTTTGAGAAAGAAAAATATATATATGCAGATACAGGCAGCCCCTTTGAGGGGGGAGGGGCAGGGGGAGCAAGCATAATTTCTCGAGGTGGATCTGTTCGAAAATCTATTTATTTTGACTAGTTCTATTCATGGTTAAAAGGATTTGCTATTACTCAAACGTAGAAATATCAAAACACCTAATTCACTAAGAAATAACTCGTTTTTTGATTATAATGACCTTTTGAGTAGGACATTTTTTGACGGCTTTGAGACTTTGAAACATCAATATATCATCATTAATTTTATATCAAATTCAGCTTGTAACAACGAAACCCCCACAGAAGTCACAATAAGCGTATTAATGCACTCTACTGTCATGGTAGTTATCGTTCTATTTTCATTTGGAATTCGAATTCTGTTTGTGTTATAATATAGTGCACTGGAATTACTCCCATTAATATAAACTAATTTCTTGTTTTCTGTAAACTACATATGTGTTGTAATAAGTCTAGGGCAAAATACGACTACCATTATTTATACCAACATTGTACAGTACACACGGTGTCATTTGTCAAAGAAATATTATAATTTAAGCTAGTTAGAGAATTATAAATATTTTTTGGAAAGATCACTACTATTTTTAAGAAATTGTAATAAAAAATATTGTATAGCGTTTAAATAGTATAGTCAATGTGAGAACATATTAAATATTGTGCAAGGTTTCAAAACTACGATTTCATCATCCTCAACGTCTTTTTAAAAATTCTGTGTAGCTCGTATCAACCAATTTTTAGCATCGTCATCGTATCAACCAGTTCTTGATGTAGGACCTTTTTTCAGCTTTGTATAATGGTCTGGAGACAATAAAGACTGTAGTTTATCTTGATATTCTTCTCTCTTCATTACCACTGTTGCGTTGCCTTTGTCTGCCTTTGAACGTCGCCTGCTACCAAGTGAAACTATACCATCACGACTTTATGCACTACCAGAGATTTACAAACCTGGAAATCCTTTGAGACCAATCGTCAGTATATGCAGATCACCTATCTATGAATCGCTAGATATGTCGCAGACATACTACATACTATATAGCAAGACCAACAGCTATGTGAAAAGATCCGGACACTTTGTGGAAATTCTAGGTTTACAAATAACGAGCAGTGACATCATGGTGAGTTTTCATGTGGAATCTTTGTTCACCAACACATCGATTGAGGAAAGAGTTAACCTGATTCACCAGCCACTTGTACCCAAAAGATTAAGGCAAGATATAGCTGATTTGGTCCGATTATGCCTATCAGCAACATATTTTCTGTGGAACGGAGATTTCAATGAGTAAAAGCGGATCAGCTATGGGATCAACACCTTTATCGGTAATTGTCAAAATATTTATGGAAGCATTCCAAGAAAAAGCCATACGCTGTAGTGAAGAGAAACTAAAATGGTGGTTGCGTTATGTTGACGATACGTTCATTATATGGCCGCATGGAGATACTTCACTATCTGTTTTATTCGACCATCTAAATAACCAACACCCAGATAACAAGTTTACGATGGAGATCGAGCAAGAAGAAGTTTTATCTTCCTTTGATGTACCGGTGAAACGATCAAGAAATGATAGGCTGTCCCATGGGGTCTACAGAAAGCGAACACATATCGATCGTTACCTGTATACTACATCCTACCACTATCCACTGTAGAACAAGTCGTTAATGAGAACACTGTTTCACAGAGCAAATATAATATGTACCTACCCACACAACACAAGGCTGTCCGAGGGACGTACTATGGCAAATCCCATTTAGTATTTGGGCTTGCCTATGGACATCCTAATATCCCAGTTTGTATGCTTTTCGGCACTCTTTTGGTCATCCCAATGTCACAACTCGGTATCAGATAAAAGTAGTACGAGGGACGTCCTGAAGGATATACCGACGCTTGTACTAAGGACGTACCAGGACATCCCGGGATATTTCAGGATGTCCTAAGTATTAGGAATAGGCTGTACAAATTACATACTGAAATGTCCCAGGATATCCTACGGACTGCAAATAGATATCCACGGGCAACTTAATTTTTCTGTTTCTTGGTGGGATCCTCTGGCACATGTTTTCTTCTAGAACAATGTCCGTAAAATCAACAAAATAATACAATTATCCGGTATTTTACTGGAAAATAACCTCTACACCTGCGACTTTTACGTTATAGGAGTGTAGAGGTTATTTTCGAGTAAAATACCGGATAATTGCATTATTTTGTAGATTTTACGGACATTGTTTTAGAAGATAACATGTGGCAAAGAATCCCACCAAGAAACATAAAAATTAAGAAAATGCCACAACCAACATTTAAACAATAATGTTAAAAAAAATTGAATTGTAAAATTTTTAGAATTTTTTCAAATATGCACATTTTTGAAATATTTGCACTTGTCTATTATTCCTTATAACTTATATGTAGTTTCTTGGGTTTATGGTCAGTTAAAAAATAAAATATTATTTTCTTATACGATTCGGTTTATTAAGCATCGTCAAAGATACTACAATTTTATAAAAAAACAAAACTATTTTGTATGTATGGAAATAAGTGCTATTAAAATAATAATAATATTTTAATAATAGAAATAAGCTAAACACATTCAATATTTAAAAGCAAACTTCTTAGAAAAATGTAAAATAAATACATATATTACTTTTGCAAATTTAACAATAGCCGAACATGAATTTTTAGGATGTAGCGCACTCCTACTTCTCTCTTCTCTTCTCTTCTTTGCCACGCTCTTCTCTTTTGCACTATTATTTGAACTAGTATTATTAAAAAAATTTATGAAAAATGGGCCAGATGAAAATAATAGAAATTATTGAAGGATATAGATATGACCTATAGCACTCAGTGAATAATATTTTACCGAATTATAAATTAAAATTCATAAAGTACTACACTGGCGAATAGAATTTTCAGATAAAAGATTGTAATAGGTAATTGTACAGTGGGCAGACTGTATTTTCATGCAGTCTGTCCACCTGTGTTCGGCCTGATATCGTATCATATCTTTCGTTTAAAAGTGTAATAAAAGTTTAAAATAATTATCTTAAAGCACAAAATTTACTTACTTATTTCAATCCACAATTAGTTGCTAGTTGGTTTAAATTATTAACTAAGTAGGCACATTGTTTGTCGTCATTCTTAAATTCAATTTCATCAGGTTTATAGATTTGACAATACTTTCACGTGATTCACATTTTCTCTCCAAGCTGATTTCAGTATTCAATTCTTGAGCCAAATTAATATTTTATTTTGTAGGTTTCTCAGTACTTAATTTTAAAATACGGGAATGCGAGTATAAATCCTCATTTTTTTTAGCTTCCTTTGGCATTCTGAAAGTATAGAAAATCATATTAAATTTTCGTGCTTTCGACATTAATAACTAATTAAATATTCAATCATAATCAGAATAATAAGTTTTTCATAACATGAAGTTTAATAGGTTATGTTATATTTTTATACAGTTATACTCACTTTTTATAGTCTGGAATGAAGGTACTCGAATAAAGCAAAACTAAATAGATAAAACACAAAGATACAACTTTAAAATATTTCATACAGCCACTAACAATAATTATTATTTAAATATTTGAGAAAATAAAAACTAATAAAGCATGGTTGCTGTGGGGTATTTTCTAGTTGCTTTGGCCTGGCCAGTTTGGCCGGCCGGAAATCAAAATGGCGCTTTATTTAAATATATTAGAGACCTAATATTAGGGTACATTTTAAGGAGATTCGGGGCTCTTCATTGGATGTCCGTTCTTAATCCCGATGTTAGTCGTCATAGTTAATGCCAAAATGGAACCTATTCAGGACAGCCCATTGACGTCCATAAAAGGATATCCTGGGATATACTAAAAGGACGTCCTAAAATAGGATATCCTAAAAGGTACATCCGCTTTTCTATTCATTTTACGTACCGGGATATCCAGGTACGTCAATTTGTCATCCCATATCCCGATTGTGCTGTGTGGGTATGTATGAAAGCAAACCAGAAAAAATCAGGAACGTCCAACAAGCTCTAGAGAGAAGTGGGTACGAACGAAGGGATATACAACGAATTATCAACAGCCGGAAAACGACTACTTATGAGTGGAGTCACAGATAAGTTGAAGAAGACTTTATTGAAGAATCAAATAGGCGTATGTTTCCGAACGGTGAAGAAAATTCAACAGGTGCTTCCCTCAAACGAGGACCACATCCCTAGTCTACGAGCCATTTTGTATCTCCAAGGTTGGTCAAACGAAAAAATCGTGATACCAAAAGTTGTAAATAGTTACATGCTTAGTAATTTATATTTGAACTCTTTTAACATTGAAAATGTTTTTAGTTTCCTATATGGGATCTGAATTGAAGTGCTTGTTGCATTTGCAGCATGACGCAGATAAATTTACTGTAGTTTTAGGTTGCCTGGTAACGGCTGATTGCAGCATGACGTAGACAACTTTAACACTGTAAATGTTTTTAGTTTCGTAGTATGGGGCCTAAATTTGTGAAAATTGGCTTGTAGCATTTTCAGCATGACGTAGACGCGTGAGATTCGAGTAGTATCGACTAATGCCGAGCGCCCCATCGACTACTATCAACCGGGTCTTGGTCACAGCACGAAGTAATGGAGCGGGTATTATGAGATAAGAGGTAACAGAACATACGTCGAGGCATTAAGTCCGGAGAATGGCTGTTGGTTACAGTCTGGTTTTTATTCCTTATATATATAAGGAAACGTATAGAGGAGTTCGACAAGATATTACGTTATTAAATATGTCGAGTGTTGTAAAATAAAAATTGTTTTGTGAACATGATTTATTACCAGACCACTGTAAACTGCTTTGGTAGAGACATTTCACATACCTAATTATTGTTTCAATCCATACTTTTACGTAAGCTTGTAGTAGAGTACGGTTCACATTTATTTCATTTGTTTAAAAATCCATAGAAATCCTAAGTAACAATTTAAGTTTTATCACAATCTACAAGAGGTTATTAAGTCTATATAATAAAACTGATCGTAAAACTGTTTATACTAGATAACCTCTTAAAAGCTACAATAAACCCGGCATAAAACCAAAAAAGACCTTTTATAAAGGTTATAAATATCTTCCTTAAATCTATCAATAAAACCAACAGTGCTTGAGAAACCAAATACGCAAGATATTTTCAAGTCTACCATAAAACCTTTTATAAAATCTTCTTAAAACCGTTAGTACTTGCAATCAAATTTTAAGTCTGCTTTGAGAACATCATAAATAATTGTGTCTTTAATAATTCTTTGTCGAAAACTTGTTGTATTTAAACTGTCTAAATCAGAAAATGTCGCCAAGGAATAAAATATGTCGGCCTTGATTGAAATATCTGCATGTGCTAACGTTTTAAAATTTGATATTAATAAACAACCTCAAAAAATTGTCAACGCAAACCACTTTATTGATAAAGTATATCAAAAAACTTTTAAAAAAATCACGCGCCTTTAATTTGTCAGCTTATTAATTATTATTTACAATTAATAAAAAAAAATAGTAACCCTAGTTTTAGCTTACTCAGTATGATTTTGAGCTTTTTAGGAGTTTATATGACATATTAACACATTTTAGATAGTTGCAGGCTAAATGTAAACAGTAAGAATAAGAAAAATATAACTAAACACTGTTGCCCCAACTTTGTTCAAACATGTCTGCTATAGTTAACAGAAAAAACATGGCTGAAAAATTAATAAAATCATTTATTTTAATAGAATACCCTATTAACAGTTTGTGACTTTAGGAAATATTTTTATAAAACAAAAGGTTTTGTTAATTTCCAATTGCTCCACTTTATTACTATTTCAAAGTCTGTAAGACTTTACCCAGCTTTACTACTCTTCTTTAAAACCCTTAAGATTTGTCTCTGACAACCTCTAATCCGAATGTACTTAGCTTAGATAACATAACCTAAAAAAATATTATTAATTTCGTGTGTTTTTGAGTGTGCGATCATTAATTTCTCGTTATTTCTGTGATTATAGCGTTAATTGAGCAAGAAAAAGTGAAAAACTACACGTAAGTAGATTTTAAACACTTTCCTTATAATATCCTTTGAATACATGATGAGTGTATTAGGTATTATATGCCCCCTCTCTCAAAGTTTAAAGGCGTAAGTGGGGGAACCAAAGGATTTATAAGTGCTTTGTAAAAACCAAAAAGTTTTAACGTAGCTTAATAAAGCTACCAAAAAACTATTAAGTTTTAAGGAACCTTTACCAAATATCGTTAAAAGCAAATAGTATTTATGATAACATGTATTAAGGGTAAGACTACTTAAGAGTTATTAGTTCTATTGCTTGATCATAAGGAGTACTTAAAGGCCATATTTTAAAACTCCCATAAAACCTAAAGATTTATAGATGTCTACCACAAAACTTAAAATATTTAAAATCCACTATAAAACTTAATGAGTTTATTGTGGTTTTTAATAATGCAACAATTAAGTGGCTATAAAACTAATAGATCTTAAAGAGCAAAGAGGTTTAACAAATTGCTTTAAAGATAGCTTGAAGGCCTTTTCTTAAGTACATATTATTTGCAGATAAATTGGTATGCACAAAAGAAATAATAAAACCCAGTTCGGTTTATTTACCTTCTTAAATCTGTGACAAAACTTGATAAATACTTGTTGGCATTTAAATTGTTACTTGGGATCGAACACACATAAGTAGTTTGCCTCTTTTTAAACCACTTCTGTTCTTGTAAATTGCGGGAAAGGAAAAATTTTGAAGTTGCATAAATGTTTTTCGGCCATATTTTGACGGAATAAAATGAAATAAGTTCGACTTGCCTCTCGATGTTCAATTTTTTTGAGGGTTGTTGAGGTTGGGTTGTTTAACGTCGCGATAGACTAACCGCATGACCTATTTATTTGCACATATTTTGCTTCATTTTAAATTACTCCTGTTCTTGTAAATTGCGAAAAATCACAAAATTTTAAATTATCTATGGTTTTCGGCTATATTTCGACGGAACAAGATAAAATAAGCTGTTTCACTTGTCTCTCGATGTTAAGTTGTATTGGGGGTTGTTGGGGGTGACTTTTTTAACGTTGCGACAAACGCACTATATGACATCACTACACGCTTACGTAAAAATATGAATTGAATAAATAATTAGGTATCCAAAATTTCTCTATCAGAGCAGTTTTACTCACCTGCACAGTGGTATGGTAATAAAAGGTTTGTGTTCCACTGCTACTTCAGTGCCTCCTCCGGTTGCATCTGTGCGAAGGACTGAATTTTTTTGGAGGAATTTATAGAATTTCAATCGGAAGACTATGTCCACAAATTCCCTTGCTTGTATGAGATTTTTTTGAAAATTTCACACCTCTACTTTTTAACCAATAATATACCTTAATTTTGACTAATTACCATGGCAATTAAAAAAATTTCCGGAAATTTTTTCGAGGCGCCACGATATTTAAGTGAAAATTTTTTGACAGTTGAAAAGGTAAACATATGATCTACAACCATTAAATAATGTAGATATACCTGTGAATAATGCAAAATTTTTGAATTAACATTATTATTTATTATTCGCTATAAAGTTTCATTAAACAGAAAACACAAGTTTGTTAAATTATTATGCATTAACAATTTATAATTCAAAAAACGTAGGATGTACAAACATAGTAAGATTTAAATGTTGCTTGAATTCTAACCCATCCTCTCTTCTTAATGGTGAATAGGAAGGTGACGAATTAATTAGATGTCTGTGTTTTAAGACATATATCTAATATTTTGAAACAATTTTGTTCAAATCTGTTTTACGCAAAAGGCCATATTTACTTGACATCTGTAGCAGACTTTCTTGGATTTTCGTAAACAAACCATTCGACTCTAACGCTTCCTGATCGCAATCTTCCATTAAATTCGTTAAATATATTAATCTTGGATGACATATTTGCGCTTGACTCAACTCTTTGCAGTATTTACATAAATTGTACTTTTCAAAGCATTCCATTTTTCTCAAATTGTTTAACGCAAATGCTTACAAGAAATGTTTTACATAAAAATATCTTTGTTTGCTAGTTTACTATACAGTAACTTAATGTAATTTACCAATATAAACCTCATCTGTCAAAAACATGGCCGCCTATATCACGGCCACCTACTGCAACAAACCATGTTAATATTATATTTTTTAAATTAGAAGTGTTATGGATTACTTTAACAAAAAATACATTTCTACCACCTTTAGTAACCTAAAATTATGAAAGGGCGATAGACTGAACTAATACCCATCTGAGTTTTAGCATTTGGTGTAACTAAAGTTGGTAATTTTTTTTTTATTTAACGAAATATGGTGGATATACCTATATGATTTTTTTAGAATTTATTTCATGTTGAACTAATATCTTCATTGGCAAATCTCTAATGATATCGACTAATAAGCAAAATAATAACGATATAAATTTAATTATTATACGTTTTATTAATATTAAAAACACAATTATTATAAATGTTTGTGGGCTGGCTTGAATTGGTGGGTTGAATCTGGGTACTTTCTGTTTTATTTTGCATTGTGCTCTGATCATAATTAAACTTGCTAGTACTTGATGAAATTCTCCTCATGGATTCAATCATCTGATGATGATGTTCAACGTCCAATTGTAAGTAAGGTTTGATTGACTGACTATTACTGTGTCCAGTAATTTTAATGAGCTGTTGTTCACCAACTCCTTCCTTGGCCAATTTCGAAACAGCTGTTGCTCTTGCAGAATGATTAGTTATTTTTACTTTTTTAGTGTCAATTTCTATATCAGAGGCAGCTGATTTAAACCATGAAGATACAATGTTCTTACCAACTGGGCTATTCTTGTACCATCCTTTCGAATTGGGTTGACTCCAGTATGGGTTTGGTGTTAAGAATCATTTGTCGGTCTGAATAATATTTCCCCTTTTTTCCATCAACTTCTTAAACAAACGAACCGGACACATTTGTGGATTATCGAAATTTGTAATCAACCATTTACTATCCGACAGTTTCTTAGAACCACCTTGTGTGGTTTTGGAGAATATTGGATTATATTCTATCCGACCTTTTGGGTTTCCGAAATTATCAGTTTCTTCTTTGAAGTATTGGATACACGCAGAATATCCTTCCCCTCCTCTCCATGCCAGCTCATGTGAAACTATGTGAAAAAATTTACGCTGCAATCCATCTGGAGTATTTTCATCCCACATTTCAATATTTTTTTTGCATTCGTCGCTGGTTAAGGCTGAAGCACTCACTTTTCTTTTTAATGGGTCTCTCTGTAATTTTTTGCGCTTAGCATCGCGTGCAGCTCTGGCGGTCGCAAATTCCACATCAGAAAACGGATTAAATTTTATTTTATATTTTTCGTAATAAATTTCTTGTAACTGCTTAGCAGTAGAGTTCCACATCACTTTGACCACACTTGCCTTATAATCTTCAAAATTTTTCTTTTTCATATTAAATGCGTAGTCCTCCAGTATAGTAGCCACCTGTACTACACTCATACACTCATGAATATTATACAACTTTTCGTCACAAAATTCAACAAACTGTTTCCATACACTTGATTTTGATTTTCGGGTGTTATCTGGTGTTATATTTTAAATTTCTTGTCTAATTACTTCTTGATTTTCTTTACCAAATCGCGACATTTCGCTATACACTTATTAAACTCAACGACAGACCTTTTAAACTAGTAATTATTAAGCTTTGTGATAGAACCGGTTAAACAAAAATGACAAATCAACATAATATGTCAAAAACAACAATACACTGGCCAACTTGACAAGCAGTGAAATTAATTTAAAATGTCAGGTTGGATTAATAATTTTTTTCCAAATTATGGTGTTAAGTGGTGTGAAAGTTTCTTACCGAATACCACGCAAGCTTAAATTATTCCGGGAAATTTTCTTTCGGGCACGAATATTTTAAGAAAATTATCGTGCCCGAAAGAAAATTTCCCGGAATAATTTAAGCTCTTGTGATATTATAAGTGAAAAGACCCCAGTTGGAACGTATACTGATTGAACTATTATATTGCAGCAACTTGGAAGATATGAAAATGCCGAATCCAACATATATTTTAGCCAGGGACCGTAACCGAACCGAAACCGTAACCGAAAAAAGAAATGAGAGATTCTGGAAAACCGAAACCGTAATCGAATACCGAATTGATGCTGCTTTGAAAACCGAAAGCAAAAACCAAATTAACGCTGCTCTGAAAACCGAAACTGTAACCTAAAACCGAAAATGGTGTATGTCAGTTAACCATAACCGAAACCGAACCGAAATAACTTTCGCTTTTGGTCTCTGATTTTAACCAGCGTGTAGAGACATTTAAGAACAATAATGATTGTGGGTAATTCATATCCAGTGTTATAAAAACTTATATAATAAAACGATATTTGTAAATATTGTAGTTCTCTGACGATGGTTAATAAACCGAAACGTAAGAAAATATAGTAATTTTCATCTAAACCGACCGAAAAATCACAGGTTGCAAGAGGATAAAAGCATCTGTATTAATTTATAACTAATAAATATATGGACAAGATATTGAAGTTTAATATTAAAAATTATACGAAACGATAGGATGTTACCATAAGCGTTTCCAAAAAGTATCCAGTGAATAATTTACTCAGGTCGAATAAAAGGGCACATATCCCTTGCCACAACCCGTGTACTGCCGCTGTTTCAAGGGTCAGAATCCAAATTGCTCCTCATGCCTCGTCGACTGGTCAACTATTTCACAGGCTTCGATGTCTCACGCCCCACGCTGGGTGGCAAAATAGCCATCCCTCGAACAGGGACAGAACAGATCTAAGAAACCACAGCAGCAAACTTGTTCACCACCGACTGTGGGAAACGAGTAAACAAGAATAAACATTATCTGACATCTCCTTTGTCGACTGTTGCAATTTACATAACGATTGGAAATGGTTTTAATGTTTCTTTTTTGTCTACGTTTTTTGTTTCGGATGTTGCGCTCAGAGCGGTTCGACGGAAACTACTATTTTGTTCAGAGGTTTTCTTTTCCCAACGGCTTCACAAGCGATTAATAGATTTTCTTGGGATATTGCTGTTTATCTTATTTAAAGTTGGCGATATAAAAACTAAACTGTGGATTTCTGCATGCTGGTGTACTCAGTGGATTATTCATAAGCTGGGTTGATAAATTATTGAAAAGAAAATGTACCTAGCTTGTTACCGAAATTTAAAATATACGGAGTTACCAAAATGGTGAGATTATTTCTATTTCTATTTTATTAGTTGGTTGTCGCTGTCTTCCGTTTGGCTGTTGCAATACATGAACTGTCTATTGAACGTGCGTATATAGGAAATGATAATGTTTGTAATTAGAAAAGCTTAATACTTATTTCTAAAGTATTGTGAAGTAGAAAAAGCTAGTGTACAAGTTATTCAGTTTGTAAGAGCTCTAAAACCCTTTTTGCACGTTCAATAAACATTTTTTTTGGGCAAATGGAAAGGAAAATAACCAAATGATACATTGTTGCCATAAAATTTAACCGAACAAAATAATATAAGGCCGTAATCATCATGCCGCTAGACGACATACAGGCGACACAACAACAAAAATTCTATCAAGGGCCTATCCATATGGCGCGACACTCATGTTAGTGTGGTGGCTTAGCAAAAAGATCGTGACCTGCTGGATTAAAGCTCCGAATTTTGCACACATCTTATATATCCTCAGTACTATCAATTCAGGGGGCGCCCGATTTCAGTGTCTGCCATCTTGAAATACGACGCCATTTTTGTTTTCTTTGAACGGTACCTATACATTTTCGACTTTTATTTGGTTTTCACTAAATAGCTCCCCAAATCCTTGGTTTGTAGCAAAAAGGATTTAATTTAAACTAGATTTGCTTTAATTTGAGACTAGAGCCTCTTTTGTAACTTTAATAATTTGCGAGATACAAGCTTCTAAAATTTCGGACTTTTTTCAGGTTATTATGAAAATCTATATTTTTGTCCGTTTTGCTAAATATCTCCAATGCAGTCAGTTTTACAGCAAACATTATTTTATTAATGTTTAAGAAGAATAAATAGGCTACAATGTGAGTAAAGAAAGACATCGATACAATCACAATTTGCTGAGATAATGTATTTGACAATGTTACAAACGTTTCAATAAAAAAATTACAGAATAACTATTAAGAAAATAATCATAAAAATTATATTTATAATGTAGTTGTTTACTGTTCACAATGGCCTTTGCAATGACAAAGAGCTGTGCAGGCAAGTGGAGCCTTGTTATAAACTCAATTCTTGGAGCACAGGCCTTACATCCGCACTTGATTAATTCTCTACAGCTTTTGTTTGCTTAAGGTATAGACATCTAAATTGGTTGCCATGTTTCTTCGTTTCTTTTTCATCCAAAGTTAGTCATAGTAGGTGCATTTTGGAGTGATTTCAAACTGGTTAATCAGATGCTAGATTTATAGATGCAGCGACTAGTGTGTTGATTGAGGGCATCCTGTGTTGTTGCATCGTCTTTACTTTTCCTCCTTGTGTGGAGACATCCTCTCTGAGCTTGTTGATGCTGTCAAGATCTGTTGTGCTATCGTACAGGATGAATGTGAATTGGAGAGAGGAGACTTTCCATCCAGATGGAGGAAAGCAAGGCTCGTCCTCATTATTAAAGGGAACAGATAACCTGAAGAACCATCCTCCTACAGGCCCATCTGCTTGCTGGATGCCTTGGGAAAGGTGCTGGAATACTTAATCCTGGAAAGGCTAGAGCTAGAAATTGACCGGAGGTATGGCTTGTCGAACTACCAGTTCGGATGATTCCGCAGAGGAATGTCGACGGTGGATGCTGTGACCCGCATCACGAGCAAGGCAAGAGAGGCCATGGAGGCAAAGAGAATGTGCTTAATCGTCACCCTTGATATCAGGAACGCATTTAACACTACAGGATGGGGAACGACTATAAGCAAACTAGAGAGATTGGAAGTAGCACCATCATTAATATCATTAAGAGTTACTTCAGGGATAGGCAAATAGGGATGGAAGCAAATAACACTTTTGAATGGAGAAACGTGACCTGCGGTGTCCCACAGGGTTCGGTACTCGGGCCAACACTGTGGAACATTATGTTCGACGACGTCCTACGGATTCCCCTCGCAAATGGGGTCACCCTTACGGGCTACGCTGACGATCTTGCCCTAACTGTGACTGGAAACTGGACAGGGCTAGTCGAGGAGAAGGCGAATGCCACTATTGAAAGAATAGAGGAATGGCTGCAGAGCGTAAAATTAAAACTTGCTCCGGAAAAAAACCGAAGCAGTGATGATCACAAGGAAAAGAACTGTCCAGCCTGTCACCATCAGGGTTGGACAGATGGAAATTAGACCGGGGAATGGACTTAAATACCTCGGAATCTGGCTGAACCCAAAACTAACATTCAGGTGTCACATAACAAAAACGGCGGAAAAAACGGGGAAATCGGCAACCGCTCTGGGAAGAGTGATGTGCAACACGAAGGGGCCAAAGGCCAGCAAAAGAAGAGTGCTTTGTGGCGTGGTGCATTCAGTCATATTATATGCCGCCCCGGTCTGGGAATACGCCTTAGAAGAAAGGGCTAATGCCAAAGTAAGCCTGGCAAGGATTCAACGGCAGATGGCACTGAGGGTATGCAGCGCCTATCGGACAGTCTCGTACGAGGCAGTGCTGGTGGTAGCAGGGATCCCTCCAGTGGATTTACTGGTCAAGGAAAGGGTAGAAGTGTACGAAGGAGTCGAGAGAGGAACCGCCAGGGAAAGACTGTTCGAAAGATGGCAGAACAGATGGGAGAACGCCCATAAAGGAAGATGGACTCACCGCATGATCCCTATAGTCAAAGAGTGGGTGGAAAGGAAACACGGAGAAGTAGGGTATCATCTCACGCAGGCCCTGACAGGTCACGGCTGTTTTGCCGACTACCTGTTGAGAATAGAAAAGCTGGACTCTCCAGAGTGCGCATACTGTGGCGAAATAGAAGATGCAGAGCACACAGTCTTCCACTGCGACAAATGGGTGGAGGAGAGACGAGGCATAAATCGTCTAGGGCCGGATGAGCTTATGGAATTCATGCTGCAATCTGAAGACAATTGGGCAAAGGCCGAAACAGCTATTACACGGATCGTCGTGCATAAAGGAGAAGATGAGAGAAATCCCGACCTATACTCTTTGCACAACTAGAGGGAATACAGGGAACAAAGACATGGGAAAAAAAACAACATTTATACATTGAATAACGATTGACGTGTATCCTGAAGAGAAGCGAGAGCGGTTCCAAGATACATCATACACTGAAGAGGGGTGGTTTTAGTGGGTATGCCTAGAGGTGAGTCCCACACTACCGTTCAGGTATCCATAAAGGATTTCCACCCCGGAAAAAAAAAGGATGCATGTGAATCGTTAATAAGTCCGTTAATAAGTTCAAATGCCTTTGTTTTAGCATTTACTGGCTGAAATGGATATTTTGCTGAGAAGATAAATCCTTCAGTCTCTGGAGGGCATGCTTTCCACTTTCCATGCCTTCCATGCTGACTTTTTCCCCTTACCTAAAAATTGTTGTAGTGTCTGAATTCGTGAAAGCATGGAAATAGGGCAATGCTTGCAACATATCTTCTCCGAGCTCTTGGCAGATGACGTTGATTTGATAATATCGGAAGTGTTTACCCTTACCAAATATAATCCAAAGTTGAATATTAGGTTTGTAAGTTTATAGCTCGAAAAAGAAGTCTGCTAGTGTTACAATAACATCTGTGTTAACTGTACTTATGAGGATATTGGTTGCACCTTTTTGTAATGCATCCAATATTTGAAGACACATTCTGGTATCAGCTTCTTCGTGGTCAGTTTCGGACATCGGTGCACTGCTATTTTTTGAAATAACAGATTTACCATAGGTGATGTATATTTCTTTACCTTCTTGTACGTCATAAGCTACGACTACATCACTTAGTATGGTAAAGGGTTCTGTCTTGTTCTCTGAATTCTTCAGGAAACAAAGTTTTTGGGGAGTGTGGTTTCCCTTGTGACTTTTCTTCTTCCCCCTTCCCTCTCTTCACATGTGTAGTTTCCTTCAGACTGTCTGGATTGTATATGTTCTATACAACATCGATTCTTAGCAATCCTGAAGCTGTCTGTTGATCCATGGTAAGAAGACCATATCACTATATAGTCTAAAGATATCGAGTGAAAAAGAGAATCTATTTATGTATTTGTATCTGAGAAATCGACGAAAAAGAAGAAAGCATTAAGTGCACTCAGTTTTCACAGATTTTATTTAAAAAATCTACAAATTTCACTCGACAAATCTTGAGCAAGCGATTAAATAGGAATGTTGACTGGCAAAATGTATCCAGCATATTGTCTTTTCCATATCGTACGAGCGCAATGTGAATATTTGTATTTAAGTACATTGCCGCAACATCATGGCGACATATCGCTTGTATGTAGTGTTGAAGCGCCGTGAAGATAACGCCTAAGATTTGTGTGTTGCCATCATGGTAATAAAGCATCGTAACAATGAGTAAATTAATAATTTTTCATTATCAGAAATATTTTAAAGGCAGTTTCAGAAGCTACCTTAAAATTATCAATAAAGTCAAAAGAAAAATACAACAAATCTTACGAGTTATTTTGTCAGTGGAGAATAGAAAAGAAAGTGTAAGAATTTATGAAATTTAGCTTACTATTACTCATACTCATACTCATACTCATTTTATTTGACTACATTACATACTTGTCAGGTACATTTGTAGCATGTCAAAATACAATCATCTACATATAAAGATAAATATAAAAACTTTATAAAAATATTAAAATTTCAGTCAAATATTATTAAAATAATACAATATAAAAACATAATACATACAAACACAAATATAAATGCAAACGCAGATACCTAAATGCATTCCACACAAATATACATACCACACTATGATTAATTTATAAACTTAAAAAATCAGGGTTGCATCTAAATAATCAGCCACCGAATAAAAACAGTTTCTTAAAATAACATATTTTATTTTACGTTTAAAACAGCTGTAATTCAACGATTTAATATTCGTCGGCAATTTATTATATATATTTAAATTTAATGAATTTTTTTGCGATTTAGTTAACCTAAAACAACGAGTTCTTAATAAACTACCAGATCTAGTAGAATAATGATGAATATCCGATTGACTGTTGAAGTTAATAATATTTTTGTGAATTTCCAATAGGGTAAAAAAAATAAATAATGAAGGAACGGGCATTATGCCCAATTTAATAAATATAGGTTGGCAATGGTCAGTCATTCCTGCACCTGCTATAATGCGAATGGCTTTTTTTTGCAGTATAAAAATTTTTTGGGCATGCGTTGAGTTACCCCACAGAATAGTTGCATAGCAGATATGACTATGGAATAAGGAAAAATAAGCAGATTTAAGAATTTCAGGACTTAAAATATTTTTCATTCGACGGAGTAAAAAGATCATACTGGACAGCTTCCTGCCCAACTGTTCCACATGAGCAGACCAGTTTAGCTTGTCATCCAAAGTGACTCCCAGTAAATTTACAGTACTACCTTCAGTGATATTAAGATTTGAGGAAAAAATGAGACTCTGTGTTTTTTCTCTGTTTAATTTAAGTTTATTTGCTGAGAACCAATTCTCAGCTTTTTCTTCCGTTTCTTTTGCCATTTTAGTTAGATTTAACAAACTTTTTTCAGAACTTAACAAGGTGGTGTCGTCAGCAAAGAGAATACACTTTTTGGGACTTAAATAGTAATACAAATCATTAATATATATTATAAATAATATGGGTCCAAGGACGGAACCTTGAGGCACACCATTCGTAACAAAATTGCATTCAGATGTGGTATTATTAACTGCAACGCATTGTTTTCTATTATTTAAGTAAGAACTGAAAAGTAATAGTGGAACACCTCTAAAACCATAGTATGACATTTTTTCTAGCAAAATATCGTGAGCGACACAGTCGAAGGCCTTGGTAAGGTCACACAGTGTAATCATTGTGTGATTTCCCTCTTCAAGGCCATCGACTATATCACCCACGATTTTTAATATAGCTTGTGTGGTTGAGCAATTTTTACGAAATCCAAATTGATGGGAACACAGAAGGCAGTTGTCATCTAGGTATTTGATCAACCTGGTTTTTAAAATTTTTTCCATGATTTTCGAAAAAATGGGAATAATGGAAATGGGACGGTAATTGTCTAGAGAATTTGGATCTCCTTTCTTAAAGAGAGGTATAATTTTTGAAATTTTAAAAGCGTCAGGATATTCGCCTGACATAAAACATGCATTTATCAGTATTGTTAATATAGGTGCAATTATGTCTGCAGTTTCTTTTATAATAGTACTATTTAGCTCATAAATGTCAACAGACTGAGAATTATTTAAAGATCCTATCACTTCTAAAACTTCTTCGGTAGTGACAGGCTGAAGAAAAAATGATGACGACGGTGGAGTAATGTTTTTTATTAGCTCCGTGGCTTTTAGATTTATATCAGGTAGTGATAGAATTATATCGTTAGCAATT
This sequence comes from Rutpela maculata, assembly GCA_936432065.2. Classification (NCBI taxonomy): domain Eukaryota; kingdom Metazoa; phylum Arthropoda; class Insecta; order Coleoptera; family Cerambycidae; genus Rutpela; species Rutpela maculata. Next base: position 177,881,511 of record OW386288.2, read on the forward strand.
TCCGAGAAAAATTCGTTAAAAGCATCATGGGATAAACTGGACGTAATTTTGTGCGACCTGTTTATATTTCTTTCAAAATTAACAAGTCTCCAACTATCTTTCACTTTATTCTCAGATGATGAAATGAACAGGTCATATGCTGATTTTTTTGCAGTTGCAATTGCAAGTTTATACTCTTTACGGCAGTTGTTATAAGCGGTTAAAAATTCCGGATCTCTACTGACATTACAAACATGTTTAATAGCGGACAACGTATCTCTCATATCACGTAATGATTGATTATACCAGTTGACTGGAGGTTTAGAGATGGTAGGATCATATTTAGTTATCGGAAAATAAGTATATATAAGATTTTTGTAGGTATTGACAAGAAAATCAGCAAGAAAATTTATATTTAAGTTCGGTGTAGCAACAAAATTCCAGTCTACCGCCAATAAAGCAGATCTCATTTTGTTAATACTGTCCCTAGTGACCCTTCTCCTACAGATTTTTTTGGGAGGAACGTCCGCCTTAGAATTTTTTACTGTTATATATTGACCGAGATGGTCTGACAGGCAGGGGTCTAATACACCCGTTACATAATCATCTTCCACCAAATTGGTTAGAATGTTGTCAATGCAACTAGCAGATTGTTGTGAAATCCTTGTAAAATCAGAGATTGTTATATTTAAGCCATAAGAAGTAACTAGACTTATCAACTCGGTCAAATTAGTTGAAATATTTTTGAAGTTCACATTAAAATCACCAGCCAGTATGATCTTATTACCCTTATCTAAAAATGTGTCTAAAAGTCCTTCAAAGTTTTGCAGAAATGTCTGAAAATCGCCCAAACAAGACCTATAAAGTGATATAACTATAGTTCCGAAAATTTCCACACCACAGAATTCACAATTTATTTCACTAGTGAAATTTGTTACATCTAATACTTTATTTTGTAAATTATTCTTTAAAAAAATGGCAACACCACCGTGTTTATGTATTTTTCTACAATAATAATTTGCCAGATAATAGCCAGGTAAATTAATCGTTTTTAGTTCCGATTCACATAACCAATGCTCAGATATGCAAATTACGTCATAATGATGATTTTCAAGAAATAACGATAACTGATCAATTTTATTAGATAGGCATTGTATATTTATGTGGAAAACACTCACCTCATACTGATTTTTAAATGACTTATTATTGGATATCCTTATCTTGTCGGCTGCCGGGGTTTCCTCGGGTGAAAAAATCGATTGACCCAGGTTCCTCTTGGCCAAACAGAGGGATTCATTATATCGGATAGGTTGCTTTCGTCAACAGATACTTTAAAAGATGAGTAATATTGGGGATACATTGAATTTAATTTTTCACATTGTACTTCGGGAAACTTGGGTTTTAAAAAGGCTAATACGTCTTCAGTTGCGGTGTCTGGATGCATTTTAAATGCATGAAGAAAAATAAGTTTAGGAGCTATCTTTAAAGAAGACTCATTGTCAAGGTCTAATTGGCCAATAATAGGTTTGTTTACATTGCGTTTCGTCTTCTTTTTGTAAGAAACTTCAATAAATTGTTCATTTTTAGCGGTTTGGATATTAAGCTGCGTATTAGCTTGTAAAATAGCGTTCGCCACTTCCTCATTCGAAAATTGTTTCTTGTTTTTATCCCCATGTATGTTTTTATCTTTAATACTCGGTCGTTTACTATGAGATGGGAGCACTGGTAACTCAAATGGCTTTGCCGTACTAACACCGGCAAGCTGCTTGGTATCTATAATAGCAGCCGACGGAATCGCAGTATTTGTGACTCGCTCGGTTTTCTTCTGACCACTAGGTGACGGTACTCGTCTATCATAATTATTATTAATAGGTGACTTTATGGAGTCATTTAATTTATTAATTAATGTTACTTGATCTTGGAGTAAGGTAATGGTTTGTTGCTGATTACGAATAATAACATCTTTCTGGAGCAAAAGTTCTTTTAAATAAGCTATTTCCACTCTGTCCACATCACGAGTATCAATTGCATCTTTAAAGGACAGGTCAAGGTCAACATTTTTGTCAACAGAGGTTTCAGTTTCACAGCAATTAATTGTCTTGTCGTCAATCACTACAATGTTTTTCAAAAGAGAAACACAACTACTGTGAGACACTACGCCACACTTAACACACCTCAGCCCACTTTGGGCAATACTTTTGCATCTTTTACAACATTTAGACGGAGCCGTAATAACACCCACTGTCACAGGCGGCGCCATTATGGACGAGATAAAAAGGTTATTCTTACTATTTTCCAATATTATGTCTATGTATTATTACAAGATATTCTTAACTCTTGAATAGTGTGACCAGTTTAGTTCGTGCTGAAAAATGCTTTGAAAATTAACAAAAAAGTAGATATTTCAGTATATAAAATGTTGTTTGCATACCTCACACGTAAAAATTATATGTGGCAATTATTCGAAGGCTTTGACAAATTATAAAGTTTCCGACTGAAGCTCCTGATGAATCCTTTATTCTCGCTAAAGTTACAGTAATTGCTGCTGTCCAAGGTGCGTATAGGACCGACGGACTACGTTTGTTAAAAGTTGAAGACATTGAAGATACCTGTTCTCTTTTGGTTGTAACACTATAAGACCCAAAGACAAGAAAAAACCGTGTCTTTGTAGTTACCTCAGAAGTAGAAAATGTCAATGAAATTACATCATGTCGACAATGTTTAAATTCCAGATTATGAAGGGTTTTCTTCAGGAAACAAAGTTTTTGGGGAGTGTGGTTTCCCTTGTGACTTTTCTTCTTTCCCCCCTTTATTTTCGATAAAGTTACAGTAATTGCTGCTGTCCAAGGTGCGTATAAGAGCGACGGAGTACGTTTGTTAAAAGTTGAAGACAGCGTGAAAGTGTGGAGTGAAAAGTAGAAAAGTAGCGTTTTTCTTAACTTTTTCCTATGGAGAAAATATGTTTTTTCCATTAATTACACGAAGAACTATTTATTCTTTGCTGCTTCTGAAATCTAGATTATTTTAGAAAGGAAAATCGCCCACAAAGATTAGGTATATTTAAAATATTGTGAATACGTCCTATACTTAATAAAAACTTAAACTGGTTCTTTTAACAATTATCCTGTTTCAAAATGATGTTATTTAGAAAGCTTCCTGGAAGTAGACGTATGTAAATTATATCCAAGAATTGGCGTGTTATTACACAAATTATCTAATTCCTACAAAGAGAGTCAACAACCCTCTCTATGAAGTTATGGTTATGTATACAGATAATTCAGAAGCATAGTTCACATCGTTAAAATTATTCCAGATTTACTGCCATGTATTTTCAGAAATCAAAGATTAGAACTAATAGAAACTAAGTAAGTGTACATACAGGACATATACATTACGAATTTAAACAACCGTATGTAATATGATATAATTAATGTATAATTGTTATTTGATTATAGTTAATTTTTTGCTATTTTGGAAATAATTATACTACAATATTAACATTCTAAATAAAATAGAATATATTATAATTAGTGCAAGTAGCAAAATAAATTAAGCCAACATATTTTAAATATTGTATTTTATCATTGTATAAAAAAATCCTTCTGTTAAAATGCCTAATAAAATATATATACGAATACCAGAAGATAGCAATCATCTGTCAAAATGGTTAAGAAAAGAAATGAAAAAGACATTTCCTAATACAGTATCACTTTCCATGTGCGCGAAGACTATGAATTCCACTAACTCCTTTCCATGCTATTTTAAGTATAACCCGTCGACAAATCACTCACCAGACCCGTTTATATATGAAAACATAAAGGGATTCATAAAAGGGGGTTGCGGCGGCCAAAAACTTCTCCCACCACTTGCATCGAATTCCCCCCCCCCTCGAAAACGTGGGGGGGGGAAGGTAATCTCGTCTCTGCACGAAATATTTATGAAAAAGTCGCCTTATAATGCTTCATTACATAGACTAAATATTAGCACATGATACATAATAATATGAGTCACTGCCGATACCGACCCAAATTTGGCTGAAATTGGCCAATTTAACCAATAACTTTTATTATTATACTGAGCTATGAAGGCGTGTCCACTTAAGATGTAGTATCCCTTCCTTAAATCAGAAAATATCGAAGACGTTAGGTTAGTGCATATTAAATAACGCCCAGTATAATAATATTAGAATGTGAAAACGAAACATTCTAAATCATTCACTGATTGTCTCCAAGAATATGCAACTTGCAAACAGCCTAAGGCAATCGACTGGACTATAAAAGCAGATGTGCAATAAGCTATTGATTTCTTACTAGTAATAATAAATATCGAATCGTCGGAAAATGTTCGCAACTTTTTCGAATTTTATTTATTACAACTCGAAAAACAAAAGAATTATATGCATACTCGCTCGAAACTGAAAAACTTCAGGAATAGTAAATTTGCCGAATGTCATAAGGGACCGTGAACATAAATAAAGGACTGTCGATATAACAAAATGTAATAAAACTGAAGATGACATTATTGGTGTCTGGAAGTGCTGTTCTGCTCGAAATATAAATGGCGCTTTCCTTGGTGTCATTAAACATTTCTAAAATGAACTATAATATTTTACTTTTATTATTAAACTCTAGTATATTGTCTTCGTTCCACCAATAGTCTCGGAAATATAATTTTTCAACACAGCTAGTTTAGATTAAGGTAAATCTTACCGCCAGATGTTCTAGTAGTTAACTTTATCTCCATGTAAATGAGGTAGAGTTGTAGCAACTTCATAGAAATATTGGTCGACTGACTTCGTTGTCATTTAATAGTATACTATGTAATGAATGTTGTAAGATGTATATTACGCACGAATGGAAAAGTTGCGGCGAGTGCGTATTTCCAAGAGTGCGTAATTGCTTTACAACTCGAATTATGTACTATACTTTACCTACGATCATATTTATTTAGTAAAATCTGTATTTAGTTTACTAATCAACAATATTATTCAACAAATATTATGTCAGTTTTGACAGCGTTTGAAAATTACGTAGGCGCATTTTTTTTTAAACCTCGCGTCAGCGATATAAGCCGCCTATAATAATTGCGTGACCCGTGCTTTTGCTTACCGTGCGATTTGTTTACAGTGCATTTTGTTTACAATATATAAAATTCAACTTACATAGATGGTAGGTATTATGTTTTTTACTGTTTACAATAGTGATCGTAGGTAAAGAAAATAATTAAACATTTTTCATTAAGTTCAATATATATTTTTTTTCTGTGACGGGAAAAAAGTTTGACATTTTATCTCTCTTGACAGGTAACAAAATGTTACCTTTTATTAAATTACTTTTTTCCCCGGGAAGAAAATGAATACTTTTTCCCGGAAATGTACATATAAGAACACGGAGATATTTAATTTTAGAATATTTTATTATACAAAACTTACATTTCCTTAATGTCAAAAGTACAGTTGTTAAATGTGCATTGCATGAAAGACATGTACCTCGAACTATTCGGAATGTCTGCTACAGTGGAATTTTCTTAAGTTGAAATCATATTTTCTGCCATTGACACAACTGCCGTTGATGGTCCTGGTCGCATTTCAGCTAATGCACTGCCACACGTTATAAACACTTTATTAGATATTTCTCTCCTATGCGCCACCAATTGATTCACGTACCCTTCAGCTACCGTTGATGACTTCCAACCACCATGTTTCTTTAGTGTCATCAAGTCTCCTCCAGATTCAACTAAAAGTGTAGCAGACGATCTTCGAAATACATGACCTGTATATGGCTACTGTTTCAGGTATCTTATAAAATTGATTTTTTCCAACAACCTGATTGATAAATTTTCCATTGCGATATGCATAAAACAGGCGACGATCCTTTGCTGCTGCTGGACGAAGGGCTATCTACATTCTATAAAATTTAATATATTTTTCAGTAACTACAAATCTCCTGTTTATATCATTCTTTACTTGCTTAAGTTTCACAATTAATAACGTTTCAGAATCATCAATATCATCTGGAATGTTACCTGGCTGATTTCACAAATTCGACAAGCTCCTGCAATCCCAAATACAACAACGTTGGCCATTAAATAAACTTCAGGAGGAGCATTATTTAAAAAATCACTGATATGTGTACTCGTAAAAATCCAAGATTTCTTGGGCATGTAACCTTTCCCATTTTGCTTCAAAAATGTAATTAGTTTGCAATACGTAATGACCAGAGGGTAAGATATTGTGTCACATATGCATGAACAGTATTTCCGAGATAATAAATACATCAGCTAGGTTTTGACGGTATTTCGCGTTGCCTTCCGACCTTTAATTATAAACGAAAAATAAATTAATATAACACATTCCACAAGACCAAATAATTGAACATTGAATTGTGTGTACTTCATACATACATACATACCGCATGTGTTATTAGTTTTCCAGTAAACAATCGAAATTGCATTTGTCAAATAAACACATTCTACCTACTAGCTATTAGATCAGTCAATGTCCTTATTTACAAACAATATGTCTCATCAAGCGCACGGATTGAATGCTCTGTTGCTCAGTTGCTCAGTTGCATTTAATTGAATATCTGTTTATTTCAAAATTTGTTCCACCTGAACTTTTAGCAGTCGTCATATTGTTTTTGTACAATATTTAATAGAAAATTATCATTCTGAAATTACAAAATTAGAAATTTTATAATATCAAGCAGGAGAATATCTCTTTTCAAACATTTTAGGAATCCCTAGAGAATATAATCCGTCCATGCTGCAAAAATTATGATCAAGGACAGGCAAGAATGTTCGAAGACCTGCATTTTTATGTGATAAAAATAGGAACTATAAAGCACACCGGGGGGGGGGGGGTTATGAGCTCTCGTGTGAAGAATGATAATTTTTCTTCTATAGATAAACTAGAGGTTACACATTACACAGCCCCACAAAAAAAAATCAGACCAGCGAACCAGACCCATGTTTCCCTATGTACTTTCGGTCGCTGAATCCGAATCCGAAAAAATCGTACACCCCAAAATCATTAGCTAGAGCCAAAAAACACCCCTGAACTGGGGTAAAAAGAATATTCAGCCACGAAAATAGTTGTTACAACTTAATCGATCGAATTATACAAATTAAGGTTAAATAGTAGCGCACATACAATAGACATGAAACTCACCTCCAGTGAGGAGCGAAACCTAATCCCCATTTATAAAAAAATAGATCCAAAAGAGTAATGACTGCTAAAAAAGCTCGAAATGTCTAAGTTTTGATAAAGTGATAAGAAACTGCATCAGGTCCGACGTAATCTTCATAAATTGCCCCATAGGGTTGAGAACAACCACCTCTAAGTTTAAAGGACACAAAACAAGAGAAAACGTAAAATCCAACAGGGTTTCTATTTTGCGTAGTACTCTAAAATAGAACTAGAAACTTACCATCAACGTCCTACTGTGTCGATCCTCAGATGGTGTAAAAACTACCCCCTATGTAATATTTATCCATAGAAATTTACAGGGACTTCTATAAAAATTCGAAACACCTGCGTTGTGGAAGTGAGAAGAAACTAGACTATGTTTCACACTGTGCTTGAAAACCACCCCCACGGGGTTGCGAGATGCCATCCCTATAGGATATAGGGATGGTAACAGTAACAGAAAACTAAGTTAGTTTTCTGTTACTTATAGATGGATTTATCCAAAAAATTTTCAATACGCGTAATCCGAGCAGTTATTGTTCATTTATATATTTATTAATATATCGAGTTTCAAACCAATTTATACTCTTTTTCTTTATTTGTTGTAATTAGTACATAAATAAATACATTATTGTTTAGTGTTACCCTGGTGTTATAATTTCTGAACCCACAATACAGGGTATTTACTAAGGGGGGGTGTAACCACGTAACATTATCTTTATCAATTTGACTACGTTACCCCTTCGATAGAGTTTTGTGAAAAACATATTATAGCTTATTGTATGGCGTATAATTAATAAAAAAAATGGTGGTGGTCGCTAACGTGTAAGTACGTATTTAAATTTTTCAAAAAATTTAAGAACATCAATTTTTGTTTTGTTGATGAAAAGATTTTCTGAAAATATCATTCATACATTGTCTTCAGTAGATTTACAATATATGTGAAATACAAATAAATTGGTTCACTTGATTAAGAAAAAAATTTTTTTTCGGATTTTCGAAAAAAAAAATTTCCCAGATATGAAGTTTTTGAGGTTAAAACTTTTGTGGTGGTATCTTACGCAAAGATACATCCCTGGAAGGAACCACAAGCAAAAAGGTTGCAAAGGCGCGGACACTTATCATAACGTGCCATGGCCATGAATTCTCTTTTTCAGCAGTTTAATTTGCACGAAAAAATACTACTAGAGATATGCAACACTGTGTTTTGTGAAAAAATAAATTATAATTGTGATATTTTTGCAAGGGTGTATAAGATATTAAAGGAAATGTTATAAACTTTCTGACGGTTAATTTTCATTTATTTTTAAAATTTGCAATTTTTATTTTCGAAAAAAGCGCTTTGGCAAAACATGAAAGTCAAAGTTTTAAAATTTAAAAATAAACATAGACAAAAAAGTATAAAAATCAAATGATGATCGAATTTTAAATTGCATTTTAAACGACCCAGAAAAATTGTAGGTATCAAGAAATGGCGTAAAACCAACGCTTCGGAACCGCATTTTTGAGACTCTGGCTATCAGTACACTTAAATATCAACTTTTGTTGTTGTTATAACCAACATTTCAGAGAATTTTATGCTGTGCCAAAAGGTTACGTATAGTGTTTTGCCCTAGATATTGATGTGACATTTTATTCCTTATTTTGTTGCTATTATTGTTTAATAACTTTTGAACTCAATGATTATGGTTTTCTAAAACAAATCCATTTTTTTTTATTGAGAACTATGAAGGTTAATGGCCAGACATAAATATTTTATATGCTCGCCCTAATAAACACAAATAAAGTCAGCTGCTAGCCAAACTTAATTTTCGAATTCTCGGTAGTTCCCCTCTTTGAAATATTTGTTTAAAATTTGTGAATACTCGTCTTGAAAACAGTTTGTCCAGTAAATATTTGTAGAACGCTACAATTATTACAACTAGAATACCAAATTCTCAGACTGAAATTATGTTCTATCCAACCACACGACATGACAAGTTAAATTTTCGAGCTATAAAACAAAGCTAGACTTTAATGACGCCTATTGGTTGTAGTGGATTATGTTTTTTTCTTGTGAAGTTCGTCGTATAGGTTGATAAATTCATCCCCGGAGTATCCTTACCATAACATAATAACATAAAACAAGTAAACCAACAACAAGCATGCTTGGATTTATGTTGTAAATTATATTTGTCTCAAGATTACATTACCATTATCTCCGAACCCGCAAGGAAGAGGAATGGTTGGATGGGAAAATGGAGTATACATATAAGGGCCTACTTATTTAGATTATTCGAGCTCGAGTGTTTTGTATGGTTTATTCTATTTTCAGTTATACTTCCACTCTAATATGGATTGCGCTATTCTTCGGGAACGATGTTAGTTTAAGACTAACTTTAAGTGGACTCATAGATGAGTGCTTGAACAAATAAAATATAAATCGGTAGAATTAAATTCGGTTTATAAAGAAATGTTCTTATTATTAATACTGATGAATGTTTTCCCATGGGTACGTAAATGCAAGTTGATAAGATTGGTGAATTAAACACGTACATTTAAACATAATTTGCAAAATAACATATCATCGTATTATGCTCAAGTAACTAATAGTAATTTAGAAATATTGTCATATTATGAATTAAATTTTGTAATTAAAATTTGGTAACTTCATAGTAAATGCATCAATGATACGTTTTTATGTTAAGCGGGTACTTGCTAATTTATAAGGGGTATCGCCGTATCGCCCATAAAAATATAACCGATGTAACTGGAAGGTAATCGAATTTTGAGAAAAGAAGGTTGTATGCAATTACGCATATAAACTGATTTGCAAATTGCAATTATAACTTGAGAAAATAGGCATCAAAGAAACGGTTATCTTCGGACAACTTGAAAAATAAACTGAAGACAAACAATTTTGTAAAAAAATTATGTAACATTAATAAATTCGAAGATATGGAAATTCAAAAGCAACGTCCGAACGAAGATGTAGTTAGTAGTTAGTAGAGGAGATAGGTCGGATCCTGTGCGCCCCCTTACCACTTTTCGATGACGCCACGATGGTGGGGGTAGGAGGCGTGGCCTAATGGTCTAGGGTGGGGTAATTAATTATAATTAATTAAAAATTAAATTAAATTAAATTAATTAAATTAAAAATTGAATTAATCACCATTAATCATCATTAAATACATTAATTACCATTAAATAGCATTATTTACCATTCATTATGATTAATTACCCTAGATCATTAGGACACACCCCCTACCCCCACCAATGCGACGTCATCAAAAAGTGGAGGGGGACCCACAGGATCCGACCTATCTCCTCTACTTGAGTTCAAATGTTAAATATCTTGGCAACTAGAGTACTTACAAAAAAAAATACTAAGTGTCGAAATAAATTCATTAATTCAGCTTCCAAATGATTTTTCTTTAGGACAAAATACAAAGAAGTTATGAACAAAGCAATATTCGTCTTTATAATTTTTAGATAGGAATGCTGCCATTTTGTTATTGTAATTAGTCAGTAACAAAAAAAAAATGAAATACCGTTTTTCGTTAATATACATCGTGACATAGAAGCTCAAATTTTTTGCCCGTTTACTAATAAAAAACCGCCGCCTAAGGACTCACTGCTTCCACATCCAGACTTCATATCCAAGTCTCTTACAACGAAAATACTATATTTACACTTCACTATGTGGAAATAGTTATTTATGGAACTTTATTAATATAATATTTTTTGAAATCGTGTACCCCAAAGGTGGGTAATAGAGGTGGCTAGTGCTAAATTTTTTTGAGACCTTAGCTCCTCTTATATTTATTAAATACCAATTTCATGGACTTTTACCTCCATTTACCTCAATTTACCCCTTCAACGAAATAAGATCAAAATACAATTTAGTTCCACATCTCGTTAAAATACATACGTGTGCCAAATTTTAAGTCAATATCTTAAACGGTTCCAGAGCAATCGTGAGCACCAAAAAGTTAAAAGACCAACAGACAGACCGACCCCTCATATAGAAATTTTTTTTGCTTAAACTTAAAATCTTGACGTTTCATGACATTCTAAGCCTATTTGAACAATGAAAATTTTCAAAAAAATTTGTTGCTTTAGTATACTTTTAGTATTACGCCGAAAATGGCATGACAAAGATATAAAAAAATCATTGTGTGTCGTGGACTACGCGATAGAAGTAAAGCTTCTACTTCAAGCATTTTCTTCAAGGAAATCTACTATGCATCCATACTATTCGAGGTGGCCTACTGTGCATTCAGTTTACTCTAGGAAAGCCACTGCGCATCCATTTTACGCGAGGAAACCCACTGCGCATCCATACTTCTTCACTCAAAGAAAATGATAGGTAAATTCAACCAAAAAGAGCATATGAAATCGCGCCTATCTAGTTTCCTAGTTAAATCAACCAGAAAAGAATAGTCATGCAACTTTATTTGTTTTCGTAAACAAATAGTAGTTTAATAATCATATCTTCTTGTAACAAATTAAATACTTAGTACAATGACATTTTGTTATGTTCACTAACCATTTTCAATTTGGTCTACAATTAAATAGTACAACGACTATGTTTTTTGTTCACCAACTAATTTTTAGGTTGATCTACACTTTATTGTATGATGAAGTTTTTTTTGGTTAGCCAAAATCTCAGTATTGAGACATCAGACCACCCAAACCAAAGATTAGAGATCGTTTATAAGATCTATCCAAATATATCGATGTTCCCTGAGAGAATTTGAACATTGCAATCATGTTATTATTTTTCTATAAATTCATAAGAGTATAAGATAATGCATGATTGATTATTGTCAGTGATTTGTATGTGGCGTCATCTGGAAATAATTTCTGTAATAGACTACGTGCTAAGCAAGCAAATTTTATGGTAATTCTTTTAGAACTTCTAGAAGACGACAATAATATTGGTTTGTCTACCAAGTACAATAATACAGCGAACTAATACTGGGTTAGAATTACAATTCGATAATAGTTAAAAATAAAATATACTATTATCTAGTTTAATTTGACAGAACGAAATAATAGTCTTATTCATCTATTTTTTAAGTTAATGTTTGTTTTGTTGTACGACAACTTTTTATTAATTAAAATAACAATCACCTCTTGTTTAAAAATACCATCAATATAGTTTAGTTTAACAAAATTGACGATATTGTTAGTTAACCATTTTTTTTTTTTGTTGAATTTACCCGTACTATTTCTTTGAGTGTTGAGGTAACCTACTGTGCATCCAAAACACTCGAGGAAACCCACTGCGCATACTACTTGAGATAACCTACTGCGCATCTATAGTACTCGAGAAAAGCCACTGTGCATCCAAAATACTCGGAGAAATCTACTGGGCATCCATACTACTTGAGGTAACCCACTTATTATAGAATTAAGAAAATAATAGAAAATCTATAAATATCATACAGGTTGCATGGTATTCTAATTAAAGATACAGACAGACAGAATTCTTTTGCTTAAACTTAAAATCTCGATGTTTCATATACTCTAAGCCCATTTGAATATTTTTGCGTTACTATACTTCCACTAGATGTGGAAGTAAAATTGTTCTTCAAACTATAAACCGTGTGTCCACGGATGGAGTCCGGAAAAGGAAAAACTTTTTATTTCTTCATTTTGCGAAAAAAATATACTAACTGGCAACAAAAGGTTGCCTCATCGGAAAAACATGTTTTCAAAAAAACGTCTGTCTCTAAGAATATTCTTCGATCCACAAATATCAGTCAGAACGCATATATTTTAACAATAACATATTTTAAAAAATTGTTAAACTTCGACTATTTGAATGTGCCGCGAAAACGGTAGTCACATCATAACGGCAGTTAGATGTGAACTTATAAGCAGAACAGATGAAGACGAATAAGTTGACATTGCTGACAAGAAAGAAAATAACCTCATATGTCAAAAGTAAATTTGACGTTTAGCTAGAAGTGATTGATGTTTGCAGTTATTGTTAATATTTTTTTACAAAACGACTAAGATCAAGTATATCTGTAAAAGCTAATTCTGACATTCTACTTGCGGTAGATATATTTATGGTCAGCGAATTTTGAAAAAGAGACGATCGTTTTGACATTGCAATGGTTGGAAGTGCAAAAGCTGCAAGGTACTTACGTTACAGCTGCTATAGACAGAACAAACTATTGTAATTTCTGCAAGAACTTCCTTTATCTTATCTTATTAATATTACATAACATGTCTCATATGTATTTTATTATTTAATTTAGATGAATTTGTTAACTATACTTTGTATTTTATTAAATATTTCCTTTTCATTGTTTTATTTCCTATTAACTATATACATGCGTATCTAACTGAAAACAACAAAATAAGTTTATCTACTAAAGAAATTATTTATTATCCATTGATACTCACTTCTAAGAAGAGTCAGAATGAGACTTACGAGGATATCAAGAAAGGTCTGTATTATAACAAAAAATAATAAATAGGTCTAGATTTATTGAATAATTTTAGTTTTCGATACCTGATCGGCAATTCGTTAAATAAATCAGATTTTTTCCTAACTTATTCTGTTATGGTATCTCAGACGTCTAACTCTTTATTTCCCAATGTCATACAATAATTTCTCGTTTTTTTTTTTTTTTTTAAGTACTTTATGCTAGCATCTATCTAAGCAATAAACAATGATATGTATTTATAACACACATAATTCAAAGGGCATTTATAACTACAATCCAACGCATTCGTACCCATTTCCGACTGATTGTGTTCACCGACTTTAGACGACTTTCACAGTTTTTTCATATAATTTTTCAACGGCGAGTTTTTAAATTTCCTTTCTTAATTTATTGATCATCCTAGTATTATGGGGCGTCTAGGGAGCTTCATAAATAATCAATAGCTAACAAAAACAACTGCACTTTATTCCAACATAAACTAGATAAAATACATAAAAGCAGATTAAAGCCATTTCCCTCCTTTTAGGAAGTCAAAGCATGAATAACATTCTAATCTAGAGCCGTTAAGAATACAGTAATACACCCTGTTTTATCCACCAGTTTGGCGGGTAATTTAAATTTGTAACAGCTAGAACGCCACACGTCTTGTAATGCGGCCGTTTTTCCTACAACATAAATCCATATTAAAAATCAAATTCCTACATTAAAATACAACTTACCACAAATAAAACGCTTAGAATACATTGTAATTTGTTACTTTACTTGACATTGAAATGATCTCCACAATAAGGAGACTTGGTCCTTCTCTGGTGGCTTTGAATCATTCGTTATTACGTTCAGCGTTTATTATTGGAACACAACAGTTTTTCTGGTGAATTGGTGGTATTATTTACACAGTACGGCAGAAAACACTATCTGTACTTATATTTATCCATAACTAGATGCTGTTAAACTATACCGAATTGTAACCTATGAACGTCAGTTGAATTTGACGTTAAATATAATGTCAGATTAAACTGTCGTGATTGTCTTTTTTATCCGTCGCTATCAGCGAGTTTCTAAATTAGTACCTGTTTCTCGTCGTTTTATAACTAACTTCTCTACAGACTGCCGTTATTATGTCATCTCCGTTTTAAATGCATGTATTTTTGTAATTAATATTATAATATTATAAGACTTTCTTTTCAACTTCTACATGTTTCTAATGATTTTTTATGAATAATTGTTATTGTTTAACATAGATTCTCCTCAAATTTTAACTTAGTGCAACAACCCAATTGCATATTTTATTTAGCATTCCTCTATATTGTTACTTCTTTAGCAAGAAAACTAATATTATTATTATTATTGTTATTATAAATACGAAATAATTCATTTACTTCATACTTTAGCAGGAAATTGTACGATTTTTAATACCTACACAAAACAATTTTAAAAAACTGCTACAAATCATCACATAAATACTCTCAGAATAGAAACTCGGTAGCGTCCCTGTCCTGACTGAACAATATGTGCAACTTCAGCCAAGCTGCTTAATTGTAGGGATTAACCTTTCTCATGGCTTTTACATGAAGGCGACACATATAAAAGGCGTAAAATGGAAATAATTAAACTTTCGGTAAACATTCCGTACACAACAGTTACAGCGAGATACGGATAATCACTAACGGATGTAGCCGTGTTCATCAGATATTATTGAGTACATTTGCTTATGTGTTAGCTTCCTGTTATCTTCAATCGAAAGCTCTTGGGAACCAATAAGCGCTAAGACTGCTGGGATGTGCTATCCCGCCAGTAATTAAGGGATTAATTAGTGATACATGTACAAGTACATCATGATTACTTCAAATATACGTTGTGGTGTACGTTTAGATAGTTCAGCTGTGAATCATCTGCACTCGATGATGTTTTTTTAAATATATATGTAATTAATAAATTACTATATTTAAGTGAGAAAATCTTAATATTTCTATTGAATATAAAAAGACTGTTGATAAAAATGTACTGAAATTAAACGTGGAATATTTAGAAGTTGCTAACCATTAGGTATTTGTCACCTGTTTGCTTGAGGTCAATCACAGAATTCAATAATTGCATTCACATCCACGTAGTGGAGCGAAAGTATAATGACCCTAAAAAAATTGAATATTTTTCTTGTTCTAATAGGCTTTAGAATATCATGAAACATCGAAATTTTAAGTTCATACAAAACAATTTCTGTCTATCTGGCATTCTATGTAAGTTCTACATGATTATGATACTGACTTGATATTTGATAGACCTAAATATTATAACGAGTTCTGGAACTAGTTATATTTTGATCTTATTCCGTTGGTAAATGGAGGTAATTGTTAATAGAGTTAAATAAAGAATAATATGCTCTTAGTTTATACATATCCTTATTTTTCTGATTGCAAATACATTTCTAGCTAGTTTAGCACTAATGATCTTTATATGTTCTGTCCATCCAGATGTTCATCCATCTGCACTCCTAAAAATCTCGCATTGTAGGTCTCGGATTGAAATTCGAGAAAATCTCTTTATTTTTATTTCTTAGTCAAATTGATTACCTACCTCATTTTGGGTTAGTTTTGGGTGCACTTCTCTCACGTATGGTTTATACATGTGAGGAAAGTCAGTGCATACTCATTTAGAAAAAGTTGTTTTTTTTAACTTTTTATTTAACGTCGACCTATTTCCGCTACCAGGGCCTATCACCGACGCCAGGAGACGAGCTACCCCCAACCTGGAAATTTTGCCGAACCTCTTCCCTTAAGAAGAGTAGGGATCTTTTACTTGCCTAACATTTAATAGACAAGGGACCGCCTGCTTTACATCCCCTTCGAAGGATGGTATATCCACTACGTAATCCTCGTCTGAAATTACGTAGCTTCCGCGTATACACTGATATACAAGCCGCTAGAAGGTGGGACGAGAACGCTGTATTTCCCAAGACTAACCGCGCTCGACGTTGCTTCAACGAAATATCGACTGACATTCACATTGAAGTCGCCTCTACGCTCGCCCCTAGAAAAAGTATCTATTATTTAAAAATCCACAATAAGAGCAATTGCTATTTTAAGAAGGGATGAAAGTTGCCGACCATTTTTAAAATCACTTAGAATAATAACTGTGGGTCAAAAGTGATCCTAAATCTTTAAATGAACCTAAGGCTTTTTCAGACAAATATGGTCCAAACTATGAGGACATATAATCAATCACGTTCTGTTTATAAGAGAAAGGACGTAATAGTATATATATTAATGTTGAATGACGGTTATTGTCTAGATAATGTTAGAAGTTAAGCCGACCAACCGAAATTGAATAGTAAATTTTTACGTGCCTTGCCTGCCTGTAGTAAATGTCCTGCATTAACATTATATGTGATGCGATTTATGTAGATATTAAACAAAATGAGTCCCAGCACTGACCCTTGTGGGACTCCCGATTTAGTGTTTAAATTATATTCTTCACAATCCACAAAAATGTAAATCGAGTGATGTTGAAGCTAATGAAATTTAAAATACAGGAATGCAAGGCACCCCAAATTGATACAAAATTGTAGGAGTAAGAGCAAGTGTTTGAAAAGAGTTTTCCTTTTCAATTTTTTCTTATTTTGTATAATTTAATATTAGATTTATCTAATGTAGAAGTTTAATCTCGAAGTTGTATGGCTGAGAAAAAGCAGATATGCCTTATGTTAAGATTTTGATCGAAGTAAATACACAATCATAAATAAGTTTTACCAGTACCTCATTGTAGATTAAATCATCAGAATAATCATTATTGTCTTCACAATTTAATTCATGTCATAACTTTATTTGTTATTTCGTAATGTTTACATGATTACTATAATCAGTAATCAAGGAAACATTACAGAATAACATCAGCTCTTTCAAATTTTTATAGTTAAAAAAAAAAAACTTCATTTTGTCTAGTACGGTTATTATATTAGTGTGATGTAACGTAAAATGTTCTTCAAATCGATTATAACTTTCGAGAGGGAATATTAAAATATTGAAAATACATAAATTCTTCATCACGTATGAGTACCCCTTAACGAATCGCATATGGCAGAGCCTTCTTGCTGCTTTAAGGCGAAAGCGCACAAACTCGATAATCCCTTGATTTATTCCATAAATTCTTAATCTCTACAAGCATTCATGTATGATGAGTACTTTACTTAGAAAATAATTCTACTAAATTTAAACATTAAAAATAATACAGTATCTTCCTATAACCTTTCTTCAGCATTATAATAAATTTTATGCCTAAAAGCATTATTTATGATAACCCATAAACCATTTGAGTAAAACGAAACATTATATGGCATAGTTAATCATTATATATTAAAAGGCCAAAACATAAAATCCTATTTGATCGATGCATCATTATTAGGGACGAAATTCTATAATATATAACAGTATAAAATATACACATAATTCAATCCACTCAAATTGTCAACCATTCAAATATAAATAAATACCTATTATTTCTGCTTACATCATTGTTAAAAAATATTATTTTGGGTATTCAGCAGATAACTTTCAAAGAAAACATTCGTTTCTTTCATATACCATTGGTGCAAGTCTGATCAAAAAGGAAGATCAACAAGACTCCCCCTACGGTGACTTGTCGACTTCTTTCATACACCTACCATATCTAAGATTCAGCATGAAAAGCAATAAAACAACCACTCTTTCTATATATTGGTGATTCAAGTCTGATCATGCTAATATTTATAATATTAAGTATCTCTAGCCCTACCTAGAGGATACTACATCACAATCAAACGTTTATTACATTTCAAAGTCAAGAAAATACTAAAAAGCACAAAGAAAATAGTTATAAAATTTCGCTCACCGCATGCATGTCCAATAAAGAGAACGAAAAAGATTGTACACTGTTTAAAGGCATTAATCCATCGAAAATATATGAAATACTTCATTTATTGGACATGCATGCGGTGAGCGAAATTTTATAACTATTTTCTTTGTGCTTTTTAGTATTTTCTTGACTTTGAAATGTAATAAACGTTTGATTGTGATGTAGTATCCTCTAGGTAGGGCTAGAGATACTTAATATTATATATATTAGCATGATCAGACTTGAATCATCAATATATAAAATGTTTGTTTTATTGCTTTTCATGCTGAATCTTAGATATGGTATGTGTATGAAAGAAGTCGACAAGTCACCGTAGGGGGAGTCTTGTTGATCCTACTTTTTGGTCAGATTTGCACCAATGGTATATGAAAGAAACGAATGTTTTCTTTGAAAGTTATCTGCTGAATACCCAAAATAATATTTTTTAACATTCAAATATCTTTCACAACATACCAGTTGACGTAGAATTTTGTTCACAGAGAAGAATAACGGAAAAAGCTTAAATTAAATAATCCATATGTGAAATTTTCAATTTTAGGTTATGGAAAAGAAAAGTATTAAAAGTTACTCTTAAAACACATTTAATAGAAATGCACTCAGTTTGTATTCTATTTTTCAAGTTCCTTACGTCACGAGGTTGACCTTGATACAAAAATGTAACCCCACAGAAGACAAATTTAGCGGATTTGGATGTGGTGATCTTGCTGGCATAGGTCTGGAAACTATCAAACTATCCATTGGTTTTCAAAGACCGTGTTTAAATAATTTGAAAGAATACAGGCATTATGTGAATGTGTTGATAGAACCACGTATTTCTTCTTTCCTACAGGGGAACGTCTTCTAGATATGTAGGTAGCGCATGTTGTAAAAAATCTAAGCAAATTGAGTTTAAGTTATTTTCAACAAAATTAGCCTGTCTCCAAGTACATATCCATACATTATAACGTGGTTATTTTCTGACAAGGAATTATCTTTATTAAAGTCCCGAGAAAGAGACAAAAAGCATAGCCCAGCTATTCTATAAAAACTATATTTTAAAAGTAAAATTCGTGCATAGAGTAACGGACTTTTGAAATAAAAAATAACTATTTAACAGTAACAAAATGTATTACCAATATACATACACCGGTAGACCATTGAGATAAACAGTGTGTGGACAAATAAAAATGTTCTACCGATAATAATATTCTACAAACAAATATTAGATAAAAGGTACACACAGAGAGACAGTCATAAAGACATAGTAACAAAAGGTAATTCATAAAAATGTAAGAAAGGGGAGATTGGAAATTGGCCAATTCCGACTATTATAAGATACATTTAAATATTACAAACGAACAATTCACCCGCCTAATATAAGAAAAACTATAAACAAACTGCATAAGAATGAATAACTACACATTATCAAGAATTATGCATTTCAAAGCAAGGTAATAAACGTAACTAAATCGTACAAAGTTCTGTGTTTATACACGCACAGTATACATTTTGCAGAAGTTATTTAAAGGAATATTTACATGAGTTTTAAACAACAAAAACATAGCACTCGCGAAAACGCTTCCGTCTGTATATTTACTCAAACAATAGGTAAATAAAAGTTATAACCATTCCACAGTCTAGTGGGACTCAAAGTTAAAATGAACATACTTCACTACCGGTGAAAATGTTGAGAAGCCGGCAACAAGATATTGGAAATCGTTGATAACCAAACGAAGAGAAATAAATATTTATGTACTTACAATATCTGCTGGACATTGTGGTATACACTATAGTAATGGTTGCAGCACAAAGATGTAAATCGGCATCAGTTGTATTCACTATCAAATACAAAATTATACCCTTCTAGGCATAGTAAACACCGACAATATCCTCTTTCTTACATTTTTGTGAATGATAAGGTCCTTTAGTATTAACTACTCGTAAAGCAAATATAATGACTTTACCAGATTTTTATTAATTCTACTCGTATTTACGAGACACATGATGATAATATATTATTTTTTCTATTTGGTAAGATTCATCATTATTAGTTAAATAATACTATTAAGCAAATGCAGGGCTCAAATTTAAACCACTATTGACGACTTTGAGAGCCCAAAGGCCTCTTCGGAAGCGAATACGTCACACTAAGTTGCAGTTTTATGTTATCCCTACTCGTGCACTACATTTTAGGCCAAGCGTCCACATTATGTCATAAGCGTGCTCGCATATTGGAGGAAAAACTCCACGTTGGCGCTTGTACCTGTTATTTAGCGCGAGAATCTAGAATGCTAAAAATGTCGCCTCGTAAGCAACAAGAGGTCCGACACGGCCGGCGTTAAATCTCTTTTGATAAAACTAACAAAGTAGGTAATTTTTGTAATGAAGATATAAAATAATGTAATTTAACGGATTTTAATAGAAACTTACGAGTACTTAAAAAATTGACCGTTACAACATTAACTTACTAAAATTTTACTTAAAAATGTCTTTCTCGTGCCCAACGGGCATTCCCTTCACTCCAATAGTGCATATACCACTGCTTTCATTGAAAGTAGATTATAATTTTATTTGTTAGAAATTTGTATTTGTATTTGAAATTTTCTGTTTGTTTCCTTAAGTACGGACAGTTATAAAATTCAGTCGTCGTCCAGAATTATCTTGGTGAAGTTGTTGAATTAAAATCATTTTATAATCGTGATATCCTTTGTCGTTGAAGATTCTTCTGACATCGAAGAGATATTTGTCGTAGCACTGATTACTGTTATTGAGGTATGGAGATTCTCATTAATGGCAGCGACAATTTCATTTGCATGAATATTGTCTTTCACCGGTCTCTTTATGTTTCTCTTAGGTTTGTTACCTTTGTAAATTATTCATTAATAATTATGATTAGTATGGCGCGGCGTCTATCAGAGAAGCGTTGAGAAAAGACTGTACACGTTTCTATCAATATGGCTACGTTCACCATATATCGGCAAAAATGTTGTTTTTTCTAAAGTTGGAAATCGAACTGTGACGATATGTTGGTTGATTAATATTTAACTAAGAATATTTTAACTCAACTCTCTTCAAAATATGTCTCAATTTAACAAATCAAAACTTCCATGGCTAACTGAAAAAATGTAAAAACTATAATTTATAATATCAAAGACATGGTCGTTTTATTATGTCTACGAGAAATAGTACAGTAATTTCATGGTGCAAGAACATACAGGATGTTCCAAAATATCCAAATGGGTTTATTAGTGCCCATAATACAACATTACTCATTTGTCAGCTGTCGGAAATAAGCAATAAAATAGAAAAAACATTTATTGATTGCAATATGAGTAGGTGAGTAATAAAAAATGCTTTTTAACCATATGTAAAACAAAGTATTTATCTTAAAAACTATACTTTATGTCTTGTTACTTATAGTAGTCCTGTTATTTTAAAATAAAATGAAATTAGTTTCGTTCTATTTAAAATACTTTTAGAAGACATTATTTCCGAAATAAAAATATTATTTTTATGTTAACTTAGAAGACTCATATTTACAAAATTATTTATATAATATTTACAGTAGAACAGAGTTAACGAAAACTGCTAAAATTATAAAAATGGATCGAAATGTTTTCTCGGCTTTCTCTACAAAGTCGTTTTCAAAATGTTTCAATCTGTTCCCTAACATGTTATTTATATTGATATGATGAACTACTTCTATTATTTTTGTCTTCATTTCATCAATACTCTCTGATCGGCCGATATAGGCTTCGTTTTTCAACTATACCCTCAGAAAGCTATCTAAATGAGTAAAATCGAGGTCATTAGAAAGCCATTGTATTGTCCCCATTATCTAGCACGTCACGTAATGCTAAGGTACTAGCAGAAAGTCTTGTTGCGAAATACATTTATTACTTCCACATCCAGTGGAAGTATAGTAACGACAAAAAGTTTTAAAAAATTTTTACTGTTCAAATAGGCTTAGAATGTCACGAAACGTCGAGATTTTAAGTTTGAGCGAAAAAAAAATTTCTGTCTGTCGGTCTGTCTGTAATTTTTTGTGCGCACGTTTACTCTGGAACCGTTTGAGATATTGACTTGAAATTTGGTACACATATGTACTTTAACGAGATCTAGAACTGGATTATATTTTCATCTTGTTCCGTCGAAGGGTTGGGGGGTAAATTGGTGTAAATTTGGGGAAAATAGGTAAATCAAGCAGGTAAGAGTCCATAAAATTGGTATTTAGTATATACAAGAGAAGCTAAGGTCTCAAAAAAAATGTTGGCATTAGCCACCCCCATTACCACCCCCACCCCATTATTAAAGGGGATACAAAAAATGTGATTTAGTGTGTGTACAAGAACCAGAAACCTCAAAATGTTTTTTTACTTCATCCACCACCACCACCACCACCCCCACCCCGCTACCGATGTGGGGTATCGTTTCATGGGTTTTTGGGGTAGAGGATTTCAAATATTATATTATTAACGTTCCATAAACAATTATTTCCACATACAAAATGTTTTCGTTGTGAGTGACTTGGATAAAAAAAAATTTTTGGTAGTATCTTACGCAAAGATACATCACTGGAAGGAACTATACGCAAAAAGGTTGCAAAGGCACGGACACTTATCTTAACCTGCCATGGCCTTTGAGAATATTTTCCCTTTTATATAACAAATATTAAATTAAATGTTTGAACTTTTTTGAAGTAAATCCTGACAAGCCTTGCTATATCTTCAATATACGACATTATTTTTAAAAATGTTCAGAGCTATTATAATAATATGATTTAATTTATCTTGACAGTAGTTGTCATTTAAATAGAAGCCGCGCGTCCTAAATCTATTTTATTGACGGTTGCCGTGGGTATTCCAAGCATCGCTACCTTTACTATTTGCTCTTAGTCAAGTACTTATAGTTTTTATCAAGTTTTTTTGACGAAAAATATAATATGCTCCGCGGGTCGCACAGTACGATTTTCTGGTCTCCAATACTTGCAAACCTCGGCCCTACGGGCCTCGGATTACAAGCTGTATTCTCGACCGCAAAAAAGTGCACTTACGTCCCTTGGTGCATAAATAACTATAATTATTTATAACTTATATTTTTAAACTTGTTTTACGTAACTCCAAAAATAACGAAGTTAAATATTATTCTAATGTTCGCGTGGCCACGCTATAATGGTGAGGTAAAAAATATTTAATAATTTGACTAAAAAAAATTTAATCACTCTGTATGCACATTTAACGAACTTAAAAACATCTATAATTTGATGTACCAGACAAGGCTGTAAAAAATAAAAAAATACCTGCCGGGGGAGTTTTAAGTGGCGGACCCTGTATATTGTGGTTTATTAGGAAATATCGAAATCTACATGAACTAACATAGCAAACATAAACATTGACATATTGCAGAAACAACGAGTTTTCAAGAAGTGAAAACCGCAATGACATCAGGTGATGTCTACCAGAAATATAACGTCTTGAATATTGCGTAAATTCTGTATCCATCACTAAATGCCTTGCGAACTGTGTAATAATTGCAATTTGTTCCACTTCAGATATTTTGTTTTAATATTCAGGGAAACTGTAATTAAAACATTTGCACCCTTTTCTTTCATAACCTAATCTCGTTCTTGTATAAATTAATTTAACCTGAGCAATAAATGTAATTGGGTACTTTGCACAAAATGTTTATAAAAATACTACTTCTAATTTATATAGTTAAAGTCAACAGCGTTTCAAAGACGTCAACTACATTTAATCTTTGTGAAGCTTAAAAAGTTTTTTGGTTTCTCACTTTCTGAGTAATAAAGCAGCTTTACGTCGCAACTTTTAATTTTATTTCCACAACTTTATTTTAAAAACTTGTATAACTACAGCTTGATCAAAGAATGGGAAAACATTTTCGTGCTTAAGCATTAAATTGTTTAATTTTATTTGGTTCTATGAAAGAAAATGTTTGAAAAGAGTTTTTCTTTTATGAGGTTATTAAATTGCTTAGTCCACCAGACCATTACATCCTCTCAATTAGAGGAAAAATCTCCGGAAACTAACTAGAATTATTTCATAATCCGCAAATGAACTTACTGTCTCACTGTCCATAGGTTACCAACGGTGAAGGGAATTCATTTTTTAGTGCTCTCGTTTAGTGAAAGAAAATATAATAATCGTGAGAATAACACTCTTGGAGATTTCTTTGAATTTTCACGTTTCAGATTATGAAGACGAAAATTAAACTCTGTTCGTGCGTCCGTTTGTCGTCTGTCTGTCGACGCTAAAAACTATTTGACGGAGAAAAATAATATTTTGCAAATGACACTATGGCTAAGAAACCGGAAATATTCTTAATAGAAAATATACAGAGCGGATATCCTACAAATATATATTAGTGGAAAAGTAAGATGAGAGAATTATTTGGTATGTAGTTAACACAATTACCAGGGAAGAAACTTGCTATACTTTTATTGGAAGATATACAGAATGTCAATGGTCACCCTAATAAAATAATTAAGAAGCAATGGACGAGCATAATATTTGGAATATAGTTGGAGCTATTTCCAGGGAAAAATCGGATATATGCTTTCAGTCAAAAATATACAGTGTGATTTATTTAAGATGATTAAACTCTTATAACTTTTTTATATTTTTTCCGATTTGAACCAAATTTTACTGAAATATAGAACAAATTAGTACCTTCTTATGGACAAGAAAACATTCGCTTCCTACAATTACTAATTTCTTTTAACAGAAACCGAATTGTCGCTGCCTTGACAACCGAAACCGTAAATGAAAACCAAATTGTCGCTGCCATATGTTTAAAAATTTACGAACGCTTCTTACCAAGAAACAGCTAATTATGATGTATTAATGACAAGTAGAGTCTTGTCTTAGGAATGGAGTCCGTTTTTTGAGCATGGCTAAATGTTTGAAGCACAAAAGCAAATTTTACGATGTATAGTGAGTGTACTTGATATACTCAGTTTTATAAATGTTTTAAAGAACTTCAAGCCTTTGACACTTTCTTTTCAGTTTATTTTTGAGTTATGTTTATGTGTTCAGTAATAAAGACAAGTTTGACTGGAATAAAAATGTGGTTATATTCGAACGAAAAATATACATACGACTTAGTAATTAGGAGCCAATCAACAAATACGTTCGCTTTGTGTGGAGGGGGGAGGAGGAAATCACAAAAAGTGAACGTTCTAACAAAATAATTTATATGAAAATAGCTATATATTTAACGTTTTAAGTAGTTATCTCAATAGTAACTGTTCAACAGAATAAATACATTTTAAAAAAGTATAATATGGAGGGTGGCAGTTTGTACATAAACGTTCTCTTAAGGGGGTTTCACAAATATTACAGGGTGTTATTTTCACTTATGTATGACTTTTTACCTTTGTGAACGAATTTGCGAATGGCCTCCTTTTTCGAGGAGGGGAAATCCACACGGGCTACCCATCGTTGGAAGGGGTCTGAGTGCCAGACTCTAACTGACTAAAACCCCTCCTCTTGGGGCTCGTCTATAAAAAATTACTCCGAGGGCGCTGAAGTCCCCTGGGATTATTGGGTTCGAAAGGCCTCTTAGTAGATTATATATAAATCACCAAGTATTTTGGGACTATAAGCCTCAATTACTTACAAATAAATAAACCGCTGCCCAAGGAAACACTACATCCACAATCCACATCCAGATTTTCACTCACAACGAAAAAAATTTTTTATGTGGAAATAATTGTTTATGGAACTTAATTAATACAATATTTGAAATCCTCTACCCAAAAAACCCATAAAACGATACTCCATATAGGTAGTGGGGGTGGATGAAGTAAAAAAAATATTTCGAGGTTTCTGGTTCTTGTACACACACTAAATCACATTTTTTTCATCCCCTTTAATAATGGGTGGGGGTGGTAATGGGGGTGGCTAATGCCAAAATTTTTCTTGAGACTTTATCTTCCCTTGTATATACTAAATACCAATTTTAAGGACTCCTACCTGCTTGATTTACCTATTTGCCCCAAATTTACCCCAATTTACCCAACCCTTCGACGGAACAAGATGAAAATATAATCTAGTTCTAGATCTCGTTAAAGTACGTATGTGTACCAAATTTCAAGTCAATATCCCAAACGGTTCCAGAGAAAACGTGCGCACAAAAAAAAGTTACAGACAGACCGACAGACAGACAGAAAATTTTGTTTCGCTCAAACTTAAAATTTCGACGTTTCATGACATTCTAAGCCTATTTGAACAATAAAAATTTTTAAAAAATTTTGTGTCGTTACTATACTTCCACTGGATGTGGAAGTAATAAAAGAATGCACAACTTTAGATTAATTACAAATTTTCTTAATGGATTTTTAATAGAATAGTGTTTTTATAACGTAAATGCTATATGTTGTAACTTTATTAGTTTTAAGTTCCTTATTTGTTTCTTGATGATTATTCCTACACATTTATGTAATTGTCTTAAAGAAAATAAAACTATATATATCTATATTTTTACCTGAAAGAAAAGATGAATTAATGAAGAAAAGGTGATAAATAGTTTTGTCTAAATAATGTTAAAAAAATGTTGTATTCATCATTGTACTGAGGTATTCCAAGGAAGTCCTGAAAGTTCTCTTGATATAAAATTGCTGTAACAATGACTATCTACAAGAAATAATCAAAGTAAGATAATAGTAAGGTAAGATATGATTTCTTTACAGAGAAAACAACAGAATACAAATTAATCAAAATGAATAACAATTTTTTAACATATTCCATTTATGTAAGAATGTAAATTAACATTATGTTAATGATAGTATACAGATAACGTAAATATTATTCGACCATAGAAAAGTTGAACTTGCATTTAAGTATTTAAAACAAGTGTCACAAAAATATCCAGTGTTGACAAATTTACTTCATTCACACATTAGCAGAATTGTAATGGCCCCAAATTTTGTAGAATCCAGTCTTTAATTGATTAAAATAAAATATTTTTTTAAACTTTATATTAATCGAAGAAGTAACTATTTTTAGCTTTCCAAAACGTGAATAGGAGCGGGGTTTTACAAAATAAAAAAACCGCTGCCTAAGGAATCACTACCTACTTCCACATCCAGATTTTGCATCCAAGTCTTTCTCAACGAAAAAATTTTGTATGTGGAAATAATTGTTTATGGAACTTTAATAATATAATATTTGAAATCATCTACCCCAAAATCCCATAAAACGATATCCCACATCGGCAATGGGGTGGGGGTGGTGATAGGAGGTGATAGTGGGGGTGGATGAAGTAAAAAAAATATTTTGAGGTCTGGTTCTTGTACACACACTAAATCACATTTTTTTTCGCCCACTTTAATAATGGGGTGCTGATGGTAATGGGGTTGGCTAATACCAAAAAATTTGTTGAGACTTTATAGCTTCTCTTGTATATACTAAATACCAATTTTATGGATATTATGGACTCTTACCTGCTTGATTTATCTATTTACCCACATTTACCCCAATTTACCGCCCAACCCTTCAAAGGCATAAGATGAAAATATAATCCAGTTCCAGATCACATTAAAATACATACGTGTACCAAGTTTCAAGTCAATATCTTAAACGGTTCCAGAGTAATCGTGCTCACAAAAAAGTTACAGACAGACCGACAGACGGACAGAAAATTTTCGCTCAAACTTAAAATCTCGACGTTTCATTCTAGCCTATATGAAAATTTTCAATTTTTTTTTGTCGTTACTATTATACTTCCACTGGATGTGGACGTAATTGTTTACGTGATAAATAAAATAATCTCCCAATACTGCTTCAGCAATAGGATAGGACGTTTTGTTTTGTATCGAGTTGTTTTAGTAATACAGTAAAAGTGTCTGAACACGTAATAGTAGATTTTAATACAAGTGTAGCAAGGGTTTCATTGCAAAACGATGTATGAAAGTAGGAACACGAGCGCAGCGAGTGTTCCTATCATACGAGTTTTGCAATGAAGCTTGCCACATGTGTGTTACATACTATTTTTTCTACGGTTGTGAAGTTATTTACCTTTTTTAAAGTCTTTCCAAAATTTTTAATTTTTGCCGCTATCTTTGTAGTACCACAAATGCTCTTTATATTTTACAAAAGACGTCTTTCTGTGAAATCGAATAAAGTACGGAAATAACTGATTTAAAAAAAAATTAATGTTTATTTTATGGAAAAATGTTATAATTTGCAAATTAAAAAAATCATTCCCAGCGAGTAGTTGCTAGTGACAAATTAGTTATCGCTTGCGCATAAATTTAGTATATCATCCGCTGGGAATTGTACATTCGCAGAGTAGGTCCTTTGATCTGTACAAAAAAACATAAAAATGAGGATGGTTAAAAGTTGTCGTAACATATTGCTTTACACGCGGTAATATAAAAGAAGCCGCATCCAGAAAAAAATTTACGTTGTGTGGCTGTATTTCGAAATTCAAGCGGATGTAAATATTTGAGGTGCAAATTAGATTTTGTTTAAAACTCACCCATATCATTAAACTTTTGCTTTATGCGTTGCATTTTACGCAAAATTGTACGTGACTGTTGAAAGTTCTGTGTAGGTGTAGGCGGTGGGCTGAACAGAACCCCACAGAAATATTTTCGTGGCATACAATGCACGCTATCCGTTGTAGGCGATTCTCAAGTCCACTTCAAAGAGATTTGTGTTGAACGGTTGTGATAAACTAAGCTTTTTGTTATGTGTACCATAGACAATAAGCTATGATTACTTACGGTTTTCAAATCCTTACTCCCCAGACATTATTCATTTACATTTATCAACATAAATAAATAAATAAATAAATAAATAAATAGGATGCTAAAAAAATTTCAGCTTATTAGAAGCAAGCTAAGCCTTGCCAAAATATTCCACATTTTATTATGTAAGATGCAATGCATTTTATACGAATTTCGGTAAAAATAATTCAGACACAGATTTTATGACTATGTAATTACTAACCATATTGTGTCTCATCTTCAATCTGGTTTTCAGAACGAACATAGCACTACGTCCGTTTTAACAAACATCAATGATAACATACTAAGATCATTAAATAAGGAACAAGCAACAGCTTTAATACTGCTTGATTTTTGTAAAGCTTTCGGTGCGATAGATTATTCATTGTTATGTGCTAAACTGACATATTATGGCTTTGATAATACTGCTGTAATCTTTTTCGTATCTTATTTAACAAATCGCTTCCAACCAGTAATCATCGAAAATAATTATTCTGACAGTTATCCTATTACTTCAAGGGTCCCACAAGGGTCAGTCTTGGGACCTATTCTTTTTTTGATTTATACAACAGATATATTTAACTCGGTAAAGCATTGTCGCATACAACTCATTATCTGATTATTAAAAAAGAAACAACTTAAAGCTAAATCCTAACAAATGTGCTTTTTGTTCAGACAAAATTAAATTTACCCTTACTGCGGAGCTAAAACTTAAAATAAATGATCATGCCTTAAATTCTCTAAATAAAATTAAAAATCTAGGATTAATTCTTGAAACTGACCTTCGCTTTAAATATTATATTGTATCATTAGTAAAGAAGACATACGTTTGCTATACAAACAGTATAATCAATTACAAATTGAGAAAAAAAAAATGTGTGAATTGCGGGTTTTGCCATTATCTAATTACGGTTTTATAGTTTATTATCCTTGTTTGAATAAGTTAACTCAGTATTGACTCCAAGGAATACAAAATTGTTGTTGTAAATTTGTATATAGGATCAGAAAGTACGACAAGGTGTCATCGAAAATACAACAGCTAGGTTGGCTTAAAATTCACATTTTATCTCAATATCATTTATTAGTTTTTGTCCATAATCTCTTATAGACTTCATCTCCGCCTTATCTTCGTGAGAAACTTAAATTTAGACATAATTTACACAATGCAAACATAAGATTAAAGAATTTACTGCCTCTTTCTCAATATCATACTGCTATATTTCGAGGGTCTTTTTCTTACAACTCTGTCAATTTATAATAACATTAATAATGAATTGAAATTGCTCCCTTTAAATAGATTTCATAAACAGGTTAAGGCTTATTTTTTGTTACAGCAAAATATCATCTAAAGGTATCCCTATATAGATCTATATATTTACTGTACCATGCTAGGCAAAATTTACAACTTTGTCTTTTTAGTTTCGAAAAATTATACTATAATGTTGATACTATCAAGCCTTTTATATATTTTTTAGAAATTATATTTTTTTCTCTCCAAAAATATAAATGTGTCTAAAATATTCTGTTGCCAAAAATGTGATTATTTGTAAAATGTGGTATGTTATTATTAGTATAACATTTTAACTGTAAAATCTTATATACTTTTTCAAGAGATTGAGTTGAGAAGCTAAGGCTAGACTCTGCCTGAAATAAAGTCATATTATTATTATTATTTATTATAAATTGCTTGATTCGCTCGTTCTTCTTTAAATCGCGAAAAAAATACGAAAAGTCGAAATTTTTCGAAATACAAAAAAAATTAAAAGGAAATCAAGCAATTTATACGTCAGATCCGTTTTTAGAAAATTCTTAGGAAAATAATGCTTTGATATCTGGTACAAATTATTTTTTTTGTGTGTGGCTAATAATAATAATAATAATAATCATAATAATTGTAATAGTACGATAAACATAAATTATTTAAATATCAACTATAGTCCAGTAATTATAAAAATTTCCATCACAAAAAATTATATCTGAGATTTTTCTTCAGTAATTATTAGTGGAGGGGTTATACATCCACAAATCCACAAAAATCAGTACCCCCCCCCCAAAAAAAAACCACCCCTTCGGTGAAAAAAGCCTTATTTTACTAATAACTCGTTAACCGTTGAAGATATAAAAAAATTGCTCATCATAAAAAAAGCATGATTAATTTCCTAAAAAAAAGTCCTGTTGTAATTTTGTTGTATATGCCATGGTTTCCGAGAAAATCGATATTGTAAAAATTGCAAAATTTGTATTTTAACGCACGCGAAATTTCGTTTATTTGAAATTTTTTGCGCGCTATTATAGAAAAAATTGAATTGCTCGAAAACCAAACAAGCTAGGAAGAAAAATCAAAATGGGTTTTAAAGGGGATATAAAATACTCTCTTGCCATTTTTTATGGTTATTGATATTTACTAGTATATAAAAATAACAATATAATATGTTATCTCTTGATTTTTTTGCGCTTCTAACTATTCACAGGCCCATAAAAAATAACTGACTTTTATATAAGTTATAAATGCATTATCTTTTAGTTCAAGGTAGTACTTCAATGCATAAAAAGTTAGGAATAAAAATATTCACATTTCATATTTACCAACATGTTGAAGTAGCCAAATTTTGGCCAATTCTTTATTGCTTCCTAAAAATTAAAAAAAAGACCCAAACATCTTGAAAATTTAGGTCAAAAAATTTTTTTCAGAGTATATTTATAAGTTCAGAAATGGCTGACAACTGATTTATTACCAGAACAATAGAGATGGAAAAAAGGAAAAATATTAACTCCAAATATGATGACAAAATCGCCAGCATCAAGTGAAATTCTAAAAATAACTTTTTGCAATTGTAAAAAGGAGCTTGTGGTTCTTGCAAAAACGACATATGCATAAATACACCTCCCGTTGAACCAGAAGAAGTTGATTACGACGAAGAAATAATAACCAATGAAGCTGAAGATGTAATATATAAAAAAAAAATTTAAATTTGTAAATAAACTCTCAAAACTCATTACTAAAGTGTTTCATTTTGTTACTTTTGACATAATCTCAAAATTAGTAAAAATATAGTGGTTTTTATAATTTTTTATGATATAAAGTTATTAAATCTTTCATTTGCTTCTTTTTCCATAACATGTCAACAATTGGCAAAGATCTACTTAGAAAAATTAAAAAAAAAACAATTTTTACTTACACAATCTCCAAATTACAAAACATATAGGGACTTTTATTATTTTTTGTGGGTATAAAATAGAGTTATTAAATTAATGTATTTCATATCTGATTCTATTTTTTATATGTTAACAATTGGCAAATATTTGTTCAAAAAAATCGGGAAAAAATCAATTTTTACTAACACAACCATAAAAACCCTAGAAATCTACTTACTTTTATAATTTTCTATGGTGAAAAATTTAAAGTTATAAAAATGTCATTTATTCGCTTACTGATTTACTCAGATATGTCGACAATTGGCGAAGATATTAACGATTATATAACGCATTTTCTAAAAATTCAATTTTTCTTATATTTTCAATATTGATTTTCTCGTAATCTATAGCATATACAAAAAAATTACACAAAGACTTTTTTTAGAAGATTGGCCAAGCTTTCTTTTTTATAATGAGCAATTTTTTTATATCTTTAACGGTTAACGAGTTATCAGTAAAATAAGGCTTTTTTCACCGAAGGGGGGGGGGGGGGCATCCCCAGAAAATAATTCGCAATCACTAACATAAATTTTATAAATTGTTTAGGAAAGTAAGTATATGTAAGTTAGTAAATACATCTACTTTTTCGGTAAAATCAACTTACCTTCCTACAAATAACGTCATAATAGTGTATTTGCCATAGAGAAATTTCAAGAAAAAATTGTAAATGGCACTCAAAATCTCAAAATTCTTACTTACCTTAAATAACTCTTTCAGCAAAGACATTCAACCTCAAATAAATACTGTCAGTCATGTTTAAATTTTTATTAAAAATCTAACAACATACATATAAGTATTAATTCTACCAACAGTCTAACGATTCCCTATTGATAATACCGTCCAAATGTAACAAACATATCTACACAGGTTGCCGCTACGCCTGTCTATCATACTCAATTCTACCACAGGACCTAACACAAAGGTTTGATTACAAAACTTAATATCCAAAATTACAATTAACTAAATTTAGTTACCCTGTCGTTTGAAATGTAAAAAATCACGTTAGGAGTACAGTCACATTAGGTGATTGGGCTATACGCCCTCTGGAATTTTACCACCGATTTCTGTTCAAAGTTAGTTCATATTTATAATAGTCCAAGAGCTGGGCACGAAATTTCGGTATGACTCGAGTCATGAAAAGTTTCCGTAACAATACGTTGTACACTAAGGCAGGACCCTGATTTGGGAATTTGCTGACAGCGCGAGCGGGGAGGGACAGCGGTAAGAGCGGTGAAAGTTGACTTTTTTAAACACAAATCATCGGTTACGCTTAAGAATTTATAGAATAAGAAATTGTGAATTGCGTAATCGAAATGTGAAGTTACTGGCAGGTAGATGAGGGATAAGTAGGTTGCTGACAGGTGTCGCCAACTTGCCAAAAATTTATGAAAAAAAAATTACTGCGGTTATGTCAGAAACTTACATATTTTGTTGTTAATATGTCAAATAATACGTTCATAAAAATTGCTAATACTTAAGTGAAGAAGATAATCCCTAAAATGGAGTAAATTTGAAGCGGAGGCAAAAAAAATATCGCGGTCATGTCAGCAATTTATATATTTTGTTGCTAATGTGTCAAATAATATGTTCACAAAAATTGCTGACAGCTAAGGGAAGGAGATAGCCCTTGAATATATCCCCTTCTATTCAGAAATCAATTTCGATAAACTGAGAGCAACGAAACTTTTGGAAGATCTTATGTGTTTACAGTCTCTGTCCTAACACCTGGTAGACGATAGATACAAGAAGAAGCCTGTTACTGTATTACAGTTTAAAATGGCTGATCAAACTACGTGTATTTTTAATTTTTAGAAAATAGAACACGATAAAATTTTATTGCTGACTGAAGAAAATTTAAAAATGTGCCAAAAATAATTGAAAATTCGTAAAGCGTGTAATATAAAATACAAAGGTGTTGTTTCATCAGAAGTAATGAATAAATCACATAGATATCATAGAACATGCTATAGATTCACAACCTTAAATAAAAAACATAGAGATGAATATGAAAGAATTACATCTTCAGCTACGACTTCTACCGAAGGTGATAAAATATCAAAGCAGTTATTTATTCAGCTATATATTTAAGGAAGGAAAATAATTGTTTGTTAATAAAAATTGGATATTTTTTTTAATTCATTTTAATTTATTTTTTTTTTATATTCATACAAATTATGAAAATCTCATATGGTTTCAAATTGGTACATAAGAAATTTGTATATAATAAAATTAAAATATTATCTTTCAAGCTGAATATTATTTGCCGTTAGTAAATTTTTACAAACTAATTTTTCAAAGCAATTGTTATAAATTAATTGCCAAATTGTTATAAGTATAAAAGTTATATAATAATAAAATTTTAAAAATGTAGGTGCTTTTTTCAAAAATTCGCAAAAGCAACAATATCGGCGGTTCCTTTGATACTTTGTGGCCCGGTTCTAATGCCATTGTGAAACACAACCTCTTACACTGAGAGAACTTTAAAGTCTAATGTACACTGAAAGTAATTCAGTATAATATGTTACTATACCACATATTAAATATAATTAATAGTAATAAAAATATAATATAATGAGAACTACACAACCTATCTCGCACATGCGCATACGAAAACGGTTAACGTGGGAAGCCTTGCTGTCGCTTCTCTGTGGTGTAAGTTCTCTGTCTCCACTTCAACTTTTTACAGGCTATCTCCTTGTTTTAACTGTCAGCAATTTTTATGAACATATTATTTGACATGTTAACAACAAAATATATAAGTTGCTGACATGACCGCGATAATTTATTTTTGCCTCCGCTTCAAATTTAACCCGCTTTAGGGGCCATCTCCTTCACTTAGCTGTCAGCATTTTTTATGAACATATTATTTGACATATTAACAACAACATATAGAAGTTTCTGACATAACCGCAACATTTTTTTTTCATAAATTTTTGGCAAGTTGACACCTGTCAGCAACCTACTTATCCTTTACCTACCCGTCAGCAACTTCACATTTATGCATTACGCATTACGCAATTTACAATTTCTTATTCTATAAATTTTTAAGCGTAACCGCGATGATTTTTGTAAAAAAAAAATCAACTTTCACCTCTCTCACCGCTCTCACCCGTGGCCCTCCCCACTCGAGCTGTCAGAAAATTAACAAATCAGGGGGGATTCCAAAATCCCTTTAGTGTACGACGTATTGTTATGGAAACTTTTCATGACCAAAGTCGTATCGAAATTTCGTGCCCAGCCCTCCTCTCCGTCTATAAGGGGTATTCCAAAAATAATTCTATATTGGTTAAATATTACAGGCACAGATTAAAATGGACAGAGATTAGAAGTTCAACAAAAATGAATTGGTTAAATATAAGTTTCGTTACATTGTTTACTCATTTTTATTTTAATGCCGATTTCAATATCGATATAATAAATCCAAGTAATCAGGCGATTGAGTGAAATTTTATCACTTCATACCATTAGTTTCCCCTGTTTTGAAGGGGGTTCATTAGAAATGTAATCGGTTTTAGTAACATCAAACTGAGAATTTCTAAGATGAGTATATTTAAAAATGTTCCCTCATCGAAATTTGTTGAGAATTTCATCAAAATCATTTTTTCTAGCAGGATAGATAATAGAGAATAGTAATTTGTAGTGCTTTATTCTATAAAATGGTGGAGGATCCGGGGAAAAAAATCATTTAAAATATTTATTCCCCATTACACTACGGGAGCCCACCCTAACTGTACGTGCATCCCCAGGTACTAAGGTAACGTTAAAATATTTCAGTATGTCATTCATTGGCCAATCCAAAGAAAAAAGTTTGTATAAACAGGTGTACAAAAGTTCTTCGCTTTGGAGATACGGGGTGCTGAAAATGCAAAAATAATGTCTATTTTTTACTTCCCTCTATTACCGAAGTAGACGAGGAAATATAACACAAAAATAGCCCCAACCTTCAAATTTTTTGGCAGTCCGTCGGATTGAGATGGGGTTTTTTGCATTCGCTTCGTTAACTCGTCTAGAAACTGTGCCATATTTTGATCTTGTACTTTTTTGAAACTGCATTGCTGCATCGAAAAGTGCATTCTTGTAAGTGCATCTTTTCAAGTGATGAAGAAAAAATTCATATCTTCCAGAAAAAACTCCCAAATCATACGAATTTCAGCACCTGGGGATTTTTTGAGTTGCTGGACCTGAATGTGATGTCCAAGTGAGCCCCCTGTGCACCTGGAGGTCAGGATGGCACCAGGAACGTCATCACCTGTAGTTCCCTGTAAACTCATGGAAAATCGATCGAAATTCGTTACCTGGAGGCTTTTCGGGTCGCTCGTCTCGAATCTGACATCGGCAACCTCCTCCGGAAGACTTTGTGCGCGCGACCTGGATAATAACGTCATATCCTAGAGTTTTACTGAAATTACTTATCAAATCGATCGAAACTCGTTACCCGGGGTTTTTTCGGGTCGCTCGTCCCGAATCTGACATCGGCAACCTCCTCCGGAGGATCTGGTGCGCGCGACCTGGCTAAGAACGTCATCTCCTGGAGTTTTACTGAAATTTTGTCGTCAAACTTTCTAACATTATTTTAATGAATGCTAGTTAGTATATTATTATGGTAGAACAAGTTTTCCACTGCAACCTTCTTCATCATTTCGACGTAAATATCTATGACGCAACAAATTATAAATAATTATTAGTTAAAAATAAAAATAATTATTTATTTCTGCACCTATTTAATTGTATGATAATTATTAGCTGCTCAGTGGAATTCAGTTAGTAGAAATGTTCAGGTACAGAATGTACTTAATGGCAGTTGCCAGCAAGAAAAAGATGGATATCGGAAAAATCATTCCTACGGTAGATGCCCTCACTCAACATCTTAAACAGGTTTATTTACAAATACAAAATTAGTTGTTTGGAGAAGAGCATCACCTAGATCCAACAGATTGGGGTTGGAAAAACGAGAACGATAAGCTGATCCCCGTAGGATGACACAACCACCTGACCCACCGAATATAATGAAGTTGATATTCTGTGGATGTAAAACCGACTGCGGTTATTCCTGTGGGTGTAGGAAGAACGGACTGATTTGCAATATCGCTTGCAAAAATTGTGCCGGTTCAAATTGCACCAACGTCGAGAAATATTCCACAGAACAATTAATTGCCGCCGAAAATGACACTCTCGATGAAGAAAGTACTAACGTATCAATTGATGAAGCGGACGATATTTAGAATAAACTATAAAATTAAGAAAAGTTTTTTGATAACTTAATGTATTTGTAAAAAAAATATATTAAGTTCAGATAATTTTGGATTTGTGCCTGCATATGTTTTTGCCCATATCTTTCATTTATCCCTCGAATAGTTTCAATTGAATCAACTATTCCAACTCTGGTGATAAAGTTAGTTCATTGAAAAAGAGAGGACATAAAAGTTAAGAGGTTGCCGATGTCAGATTCGGGACGAGCGACCCGAAAAACCTACAGGTAACGAGTTTCGATCGATTTTCCAGAGTTTACAGGGAACTCCAGGTGATGACGTTCCTGGTGCCGTCCTGACCTCCAGGTGCACCGGGGGCTCATTTGGACATCACATTCACGTCCAGCGACTCAAAGAACCCCCGGGTGCGGAAATTCGTATGATTCGGGAGTTTTTTCTGGAAGATATGAATTTTTCTTCATCACTTGCAAAGATGCACTTATAAGAATGCACTTTTCGATGCAGCAATGCAATTTCAAAAAAGTACAAGACCAAAATATGGTACAAAGTTTCTAGACGAGTTAACGAAGCGAATGCAAAAAACCCCATCTCAATCCGACTTACTGCCAAAAAAATTGAAGGTTGACTGCTATATTTCCTCGCCTAAAGGGAAGTATTGTAATCGTGAAAACCGAAATTTCTTCAGATTTTCACGTTTCAGGTTGTGTAGAAAATTATAGCCGTTTAATTCCATCAGTCTGTCTGTCTGAACCACTTGACGCAGAAGGATAAATTTGGTGGCTAGTTGACGCTACTGCCAACGAAGAACTGGGACACATTTCCATTGTAAAATATACAAATCAGCTGTACAAATAAATATGGTAAGGACCCCGCGCACAAAAGTATAGGAAAAGGCCTTTCGGTCAAAATTCTTGAAATTTTGGGTAAAAGTTCGCCTGGTTAATAATAATACTCGAATAATATTAGTATATATTGTCCACGGGTGATCTAACCCACCCCGGGGGGTTGAAACTACTTACACCCCCAATAACGAAATGCCACGAAAACAACGAAAATCAGCTGGAAAACGGTATATCTCTGTCTTTGAAGGCGGGTGACGATATTTCCCGATTACCCTTCATTCACTACCCTAAACCTATTTTCCAGTGCTAGGATTGCGAGGGCTTATCGTATCGTTTTTTTTTGTCAATTCGAATAAAATGAGTAAAAATTGACCATCGGTGACCTAACCTACCACCGGGAATTTCTACCCCCAGCCCAAATAACGAAATACCACGAAAACAACGAAAATCAGCTTGAAAACGTACTCAGGTTTTCAAGAGCTGGGAACGCATTAGTAATATTTTCGACCTTCCCTTCACTTCACTCACCCTGAACCTGAAAACCACCCCCTTTTTCGATTTCCGCTGCTGGGCTTGCGAGGGCTTGTAGGATAGAATTTTTTCTCGTCAATTCGAATAAAATAAATAAACCTCGATCAGACGAGACCCAAAAAATCCGGAGGTTCAAGCAGCCTTTGCACGAAGTGAACTTTTAAATCAGTGACTGTGACGCTCATTTCGACTCGGATGAACAGTGTGGTTATAATTGTAAGCGTCAAAAGATCTATAGCATAGAATGAGAATTGTATATAATGAACCAGATGTAACGAATGATCATTGAATGAATAAAAACGAGAATATTTTTACATATAAAATCAATGAAAAACAAAAATATCTGCATATACCAATGATCCGTATTAATCCACTGAAAGAAAAGTTTACTTTATGTAAAGGCTGCTTGAACCCCCGGGTTAGTTAGGTCTCATTTGATCGAGATTTAACTTATTTTGTTCGAGAAATATTGCCACCATCGTGTTCCCCGCCCTCAAAAACGGGGTATACCGTTATCCAGCTGATTTTCGTCGCTTTCGTGGCATTTCGTTAATGGGAGTGATGGTAATTTCAACCCCGGGTTAGGTCACCTGTGGTCAATCGTTACTTATTTAATTCGAATTGACCAAAAAAAAAAAAACCGATCCGACAAGCCCTCGCAAGCCTAGTACCGGAGAACGTTGTGGTTTTTCCGGTTTAAGGCTAGTGGGTGAAGGGTATGTCGGATAATATTGTCACCACCGTATTCCCCGCACTCGAAAATGGAGGAGTAGATGTTTTGCGGTCCAGTCATAGAACTTTTGGGGTCAAAGCTTTACCTCAAGGGACTTTATAAGAACTCTATATTTTTAGACTTCAATGGCCACTGACGGCCGAACTATTGAATTTTGAGCATTATGCCTATGAGAACTTTTGTTCAGAATAACCAGGAGAACTTTTTCCTAAAATTAAAAAAACTGACCTGACTTGCCTTTTCCTATACTTTTGTACGAGGTTTTTTAAAACTAGAATAAAAGACCTTTTAAACCATATATGAAACTTTTTATTTTAGTAATTTTATAAGTACGAATTTCTTTATTAAAAATTTGCTCAGAACTGAATTTATTTGAACCTTGCCGAAATTCGCAATTTTTAATACAACCAAAGTTTAAAAAAATGAACTTTCTCGAATGTTAAAATTTAGTCTATTGGTTATAAAAAAATAAGTAATTTTCGTATTCAGGTTTTCATATTTGGCGTATTTGAGACAATACTATGGTCTTCGCACTTTCGTGCGTCGCCTGGAATCCTACTCAGGG
This sequence comes from Rutpela maculata, assembly GCA_936432065.2. NCBI lineage: Eukaryota > Metazoa > Arthropoda > Insecta > Coleoptera > Cerambycidae > Rutpela > Rutpela maculata. Next base: position 177,921,808 of record OW386288.2, read on the forward strand.
AGCTCACAATATCCAAAGTGTGGACTGTATAAACTTTTTTAACAGAAATCAGTCGAGTCAAAACCCTAATATGAGTGTACTATAGAAGGAGCAGGAGAGCTATAGATCAGCAGCGCACCGCGTTCATTTTTCAGCTAAAACTACACAACAGAGGGTTCCCCCTCATAACCCTCGTCCGGGCTTTCCGTCAGCATCTCGTTACCGACATCATGTTCAATATTCACCGTCGACTCACTCCTGTCACCAGTCAAATTGTCCTGATTGTCCGTATCACTCTCGGTGTCTGTCTGCGCACTAACACACCTTTTCGTCACGCACTTCGGTTGAGCATAGTTTACAGTTGAGTTTAAGCTGGAGTTTATTATGTGTAGATTTGCGGGAACACATGCTGGCCACTGTACGGAACAGCAGGGCAGTGAGGATGGTGCCACGGCATCGGGAAACTTTTCCATGGAAGGCTGGGCCTCCGGGTTGGGCACCCTCGCCGGGTATCTGAAACAAAGCGAAATCTATTTTATACCGAGTAGTCCGTGAAAGGGCAGCATTTAGTCTTTTAGTTTTAGTTCATGTGTAACGAATGTGGCTTTAGATCTTGAATTGCGTTTAAAATGTTTATCTTTTTAACTTTGGTATGTTTTTCTTGGTTGGAACTTACTGTCACCGCTTTCGGAGAACAATAGAACAAGATAAAATAGACCGGGAGCCAGTGAACCTTTTTTTTTACGATATTGCTAAACTATAGTTTATGAATTAATAATCGCGTTACACGGTGGGCGAAAACACCAAAAAACTGGCCAAAATATAAAAAAAATGAAGACTTTCCCGGACTTTTAGCCTTAGGAATTAACTGTAGTGGTACCCCTAGCATGTAAAACGACCGTTATTAAGAAGCGGGGGTCTATACCTGGCTTCAGCAATCATTCCTTTTGTGAACATTTTTCAGTTGCGTAAAATGGATTCTCCTCCTGGAAATAAGTATAATTTAAATCTTTCAATCAAAATCAATTTTAATTAGTGGAAGCATTATACTCTTCGTCGATTTACTGAGCTTTTTATATAATTGTTATACATTCTATAGGATACTCTTCGCATTTTTCTTGTAAATAATGTTAGTTTTTGGACATTCTAAATTTTGTGATACCAACTTTGTTGTGGAAAAAAAATATATGAAAAAAAAAAAAATCACCATGTGAGGATCGAACACGAGACCTTTGGATTGCAAGGCAAGCAAGCAAGCAAGCAAGAACAAATTTATTTTAAATTAACAATACATATTGTCCTCCCCGCGCACTCATCCGGAGCCAGCCATACATCCACGGTGCGAATCGCCATGGTAATTGATTGACTGGACGGAGCGAGGCCGGATTGGATAAAAATAAAATGAAAATATAAACACAATCTCCTTTCGCAGGATAGGCGAATTAAAAAGTGCATAAGGTAAAACATGTAAAAAATAAACTTAAAATAATTGATATATACAATACAAAAGAGGCTGGTGTAAATAAAATATCAGATATATATGGCTGGTCTTCACGGGAAAATTACTAACCAAAAAACCCGTTCTAAGCAATGCAGTCAAAGCGAACGGTAATGCAAGACCGCGCAATTTATGGTTTCAAATATTTGATTTTCTAAAGATTTTGATATTCAAAAATAAATTGTGATTGGGAAGAAATAATTTAGAGAGACAAAACAAACAAAAACAACAAAGAAAAACAAAGAAACGAGTAAAGATCAGAAATTATGTTTGAGAGTTTTTATAGATAGATAGAGAAAGGCGGTGTGGCTAGTGATGTTGCCGAAAGATGGGCAACGCCTGGTATGGTAATTTGTGTTTTATTCGAAAAGGTGCATTATGCTCTCTGATTCGCGTAATGTTGTTTGTGAGCGGGCTATCATCAAGTTTGAATTGATAGAATTTTTCCGATGTAACTTTGATGTAGTCCGCTAGTGGCATTATGTCATGACAACGTGCGTAGAGGTCTCTTAAGGAGATGTATCGTGAAGAATTTGAAATGAGGCGCATAAATTTATGTTCCAGAACTCTTAGTTTATTCATTGTCGTGTCCGGTATGCTGCACCATACCGGCGCCGCATATGTTAGGGCCGGTCTTACAATAACAGTGTAAATTAATTTTTTGTTTTGTCTACTGAGTCTGCTATTCCTGGCCAGAAGCGGATACAGACTCCTGGACATAGAATAGACTGTCCGTATAGTTTCGTTAACATGTCGGTCGAACATCAGTCGCTTACCTAGTCATACTCCTAAATACTTCACGCACTCCCTTTCTGGAATTTTGTTTCCCCTTATCAAAATTGGTGTTAGAATCTTATTCTCTGTAAATCTGCGCGTGAAGACTATAGACTCCGACTTCTCCGCATTTACGCGAATTTTCCACTTATCGTAATAAGCCGTGGCACGAGCCATGTGGGCTTTTAGAAGCATGTTAGCCGCTTGTGCATTATGACTATGCGCGTACAAAGCTGTGTCATCGGCGTACTTGGCAAGTTTAGTATTCGGGAAAGTGGGGAAGTCGGATATGTACAAATTGTACAATTTTGGACCGAGGACCGACCTCTGCGGGACGCCCGCGCGAATGTCCCGCAATGTTGACAGTTTGTTATTCACTCTCACCTGAAGCCTTCTACCAGTCAGGTATGAGTGAATGAGTTTAATGATGTGTTGCGGAAAACGGTAGTTGATCATTTTGTAAATTAGTCCCGGGATCCAAACGGTATCGAAAGCTTTCTCAAGGCAAATGCTTTAGCCATTGGGCTATCTCATCTTACCAGAAAACTTGAATGAATATCATTCAAGAATTATATTTCAACGGATTAGATACATTATTATCAAATATATATATATATATATATATATTGGTAAAATGTAAAAACAAAAAAAAATTATAGAGAATAACATTTCGAAAGAAATTTTGGAAAAAATTTTTTTTTATTTAAATGATTATTAAATAACTTTTTTATTTATTGATTGATTTTTTTAAAAAACAATAGGATTCTTCCACTAGCTAACGCTAACTTACTTTCCAAATTTCAATACAATCGGACTTTTCTTTCTTAAGTTATCGTGCTTACAAGAAACGTGACGGACGAACAGACAGACGGACATTTTGAAAGTTGTTCAAAATTCGTTCACTAACACAATGATATGAAAATTTTTTCTTTACGAGCGATATTTTCGGTTTTAGAAATGTGCCGATCAAACACAATATACTCTTCGTTTTTGCGAAGAGTATAACAATATGTCAGCTAATTGATATTTTTCTTGTTCGCTTTTTGTAAAATAGTTATATAAAAAACAATAAGTAAAAATGTCTGCATATGACCGCCATAAAACTTATTTTAAATTGTTTACCTAACATTTCTTAAATAAATTAAAATAAAACTGACTGCCGAAAACTGCATATTTAGCTTTTGTAACTTTTTGTGCATTGATGTGTGAATGCGCGTTACTCAGCGCATTTTGCACATATTCTCTTTGAGAAACATGGTTTTATACACTTAAAATATTATATAACTTTAGAGCAATCTTTTTGTGGTTTTTGAGAAATTTTTTAGTACAATAATGAATAATAAATGTTTATAATATAATGTGTTTCGCTGACTGCTATTAGACATAAAAAAATTACATCGCTGTAAATAAAATAAGGTAGTGCTGTGGAATTTGGATGACATGAAGAAACTATTCCGTAAATTACTTCTCTCATCTTCAGCCGGATTAAACCTTCACAGTTTTCCGTATTATCTTATTTGGAATGCAGTTTTGTGCTTTTTGAATAACGGTCATATTCATGCTCATTTTTACAATTTGTATATCGATTATTTTTTAATTATCTCAATTTTTTTTTTACAGATCCAATGAATAACAGAAAATTCATTGTCAGAAAAAGCACTGGAGTAATGCAACCAGCTCATCAAAAGGTTCCGAGGAGTTTTCGCGAGAAAAAGTAGTCGAGAAAAAAATATGCGAGATATTTTCCAAAGACTTTTAGTAATACCAGATCCGCTTATTTCTAGTTTGCGAAACCATTATCAAAAAATGCCAATATTTTTAAAATTCCCATCTGATAACTAGTACAAGATATATTAGTTGAAAATCCGTGAAAGCGTGTCAAAAAGTGCATATAACTTTTGACGCACACGGAATTTTTGGGCACAAATATTTTTTTCGTAATCAGGAGGTCATAATACATAAGAATCAACAATAAAATTTCAGGTGGAATGTTGTCGCCGAAAAAAAATCAATTCAACTGCACTATATTGGAGCAAAATGTTAACCAAATAGGTATTCGTATTCGACCACGCCCGACTGCAACTTCTACTCGTTTATATTAACTTTATCTGTTAACTTGTGCTGGCTCTGTATAAAGAATTCTTAAGCAGTTGAGATTCTCGGAATCAGGACTAAAAGTTCTTAAAAAACGCTATCCTGTCTACGTTTCGTTTATTACACATAAACTAGCTCAGGGTTTTATAGTCTTAGTTAATATTGCATAACGCATACTAAGACCTCGTAAATGTGAATAAACCCTGCTGTAAGCATAACAATTAGATTAGTGTGGCTCCCATTCATATTTTATATTATTACTATTTAGTTCTATACGGACAAAACAATTACAGAATAAAACTGGTACAGTCGTGGTCACAATAAGATTTCCAACCAGAATGGCCTATTTTTTAAATTATTCCTACCTGAGTATGACTTTACCTCTGGATAATTTAGGCTCCGCATAGTAGGCGAGTGTCTTTGAATATAATACCGCAATATCAATCTTTGGAGTTCAACGTAGTCTTTAATTTTGTACTGTTTCCCTCTCTCTATACTAAAGAGTTGTAATTTTCCTGGGACCGACGTCGTATTCAAGTGTTCTACGCTTTTTTTTCAAAGAAATCGCATCTCCAAATTCGATGTAAGGTTCACGGGTACTCTATATGACTTACTGAACTTTATAGATACTGAAATTTCCGCGCTGTGGAGTGTGGACCGCAGAAAACTTGGAAAGAGAAAGAGTGGCGGTCTGTTCCTATGGCACTGATTCCTAATGGGTCAATAGAACTACAGTATCAGAGACGTTTGTCTTGTTTCCAAAAATTGTTTTATTATTATTCAAGCATGAAATAGCAGCAGTAATACAATCCTCTATGTTAAATAAACACAATACACATATCAGACAACCCCAATCCAAAGCCTAAGTTATCTGAAAGGGCATTATACTTTTGAAAAGGCGGGGACACACATCCATTACACAGCGATATTGCCAAAGTCAGAGCTGGAGATTGAACCCAGTATAAAACAGGTAACCTGACTAAGCGCGCTTGCACACAACACACTTTAGCCCACTACGCTACCGTGCCGCGCTAATTATTCTATAAGTGAATACAAAAAAATGTGAAACAGCTAATTCTGATCCACCACAAAGATATTCCGATTCATATCACTGTAAGTTTTATGTGTAAGACAAGGAAGTATTAAGCAGTATTAGGGAGTGTTGCATTTTAATATACAGAGGCTACTGAAAACGAAACGGGCAGGTTCTCGGGTGATTTTTAAAAAACTCTGTGACGCAGCAACTCCAGTTATATACTTGGAGTGAGATATCCTGCAAAACATACGTTTTGCAAAGTGCATAAAATGTTCTACAATTTTGTTCCTATACAACATTTGGATAGGCGTTACCATTTTCCAGATACCATTCTTATCGTTTTCGAGATAAATGTCTGCAAATTATAATATTATTGTTATTATTAATTTTTTTTTCAGTTTATTTTATTTTTCGTTACGTTAATAATATAAAGTTATATTATACGCCTTACAATAATTCTCTCAGTGATTTCCTCTAAGTGGTTTACCGATATATGAATTTTCATGTTTTATTAATTTTGAACTCACTTATCTGGAAAATGGAACTATCAATATATTCTATAGGAAGAAAATTGTATTATATTTTTGTGAAAAAAGTTTTTGTCCATCTTTTTTAGTTTTTGTGTTAAATGACAAAAACAACATTGCCAACAGTTTTTTTTAACATATGGCCGCCATTTTGAAATTACAGCCAGTTTTTTTTATGACATGTCTTAAATTGTTCCTTAGGCTTTAATCTTTATGAAAAACATTGTCCCCAAGGAAGTTATGGCTACACGAATATCTGCTGATAGGAATTATCTTTTCAACATATCTTTTACTAACAAGTGTACGTTTTTCTTAAACTCAACTGTTAATCGTTATAGCAGCCGTTATTGGCAGGATGTTAATCCAAGTGTCTTCCACGACATACACACTCAAATTTCTCAAATATTTAATGTCTGGGCCAGTATTTTTGGAGCTTCATTTTTATTGTAATCTGGTATCTTGTCAATCTATTACTCATTGTTATTATTGTTGAAAATGACGATCGTCACCTGGAAGACCATTTGATGTTCCAATAAGACACAGGAGCTCCACAGCACTCGATGTTAAGGCGTTTTTGGATAGGATGTTTTCTAAACAATAAATTGTATGAAAAGATGCAGACCGGATCTCCAGATTTAACTCAATTATAAAAGACGTGCTCCTCAAAAATTAAATTGACGTGTCTGAGTGTTTAAAAAAAAATCGATTTAAATTATTTGAAAACCCAGTTTTAGTGAACCACCCTGTATAGACAGGCACGAATATTTTTAATCTAGTAAAATCCTGTGAATTAGGAATGGAAATTGAAGAATTTTTATAATGAATCAAACAAATAACTTACCAAAATAAAATAAAAGTCTGCTAGTGCTTTGGAGTTATAAAATTCCTGTAATAGGTATATCTAGATAATTATTGTAAATAAATAATAAAATGTAAGTTTCATTGATTTCATTTATTATCAAGTATTTTCCTTTCCATAAAAAATTTCGTTTATCACTACTACCATTACACAGGTCGACAAAAAAAAACTGCTCCAAGGACTAAACCTATCATACCTTAAGTATTTTTGTGTGCTGAATCCGAATTTTTAATAAAAAAATTGTCAAAAAAAACGTATTTTGACGATAAAAACCGGGATTTACTCGAATCTACGCGGTAAAAAATTTTTTAAATTGAAAATTCGGATTCATCACACAAAAATACGTAAGGAATGATAGGTTTAGTCCTTGGAACAGAATTTGTTTTTTGTAGATCTGTGCACAGGAGGTGCACTTTGCGCACAGGTCTACAAAAAAAGTGTTCGGTTCCAAGGACTAAACCTATCATTCTTTATGTATTTTTGTGTGCTGAATACGAATTTTCGATTTAAAAAATTTTTTACCGCGTAGATTTCGAGTAAATTCCGGTTTTTATCGTCAAAATACGATTTTTTGACAATAAAAATCGGGATTTTTTTGGTGTTATTTTCATTTACTATTTTATTAGTCTTTCTGAAAACTGTTAAAATAAAAATAATATATACATTTCCAACTAACTATTAAGTATCTCACAAAATAGATGCCCCCTTCGGTACAAATTTGTTGCCATTACATTTTTTCTTATACTCTTCTGTTAGTTCAATTATCTTCAATTCACTTATTATCTGTAGATCGAAGAAACGTGATTAACTTTTACAAGGAATCATTTATTTAATTTCAGTCATTCACACTTTTTTTAGTATACTGCGTGCCCAGATTAGGGCAACAATATACAGAAAGTAGACAATTTCATAAACAACCGCTGCCAAAGGAATCACTACTTCCACATCCAGATTCTCTATCCAAGTCGCTCACATCGAAAAAACTTTGTATGTGGAAATAATTGTTTATAGAACTTTAATAATATAATATTTGAAATCCTCTATCCCAAAAACCCATAAAACGATACTCCACATCGGTAGTAGGGTTGGGGTGGTGATAGGGGGGTGGTTTGAGACCTTAGCTTCTCTTATATATACTAAATACCAATTTTATGGACTCTTACCTGCTTGATTTACACATTTACACCAATTTACCCCCCAACCCTTCGATGGAACAAGATGAAAATATAATCCAGTTCCAGATCTCGTTAAAGTACATATGTGTACCAAATTTCAAACGGTTCCAGAGTAAACGTGCGCACAAAAAAAAATTACAGACTGACAGACCGACAGACAGAAATGTTTTTTTGCTCAAACTTAAAATCTCGACGTTTCATGACATTTTAAGCCTATTTGAACAATAAAAATTTTAAAAAAATTTTTTGTCGTTACAAAAAAAAATTACAGACTGACAGACCGACAGACAGAAATGTTTTTTTGCTCAAACTTAAAATCTCGACGTTTCATGACATTTTAAGCCTATTTGAACAATAAAAATTTTAAAAAAATTTTTTGTCGTTACTGTACTCGCTATACTTCCACTGGATGTGAAGTAAAATAAAAAAGTGTGTAAGTTGTGATTTGCTTAATACCTAAATAATATTCTCTAAGAAAACTATTACTTATTAACAAAGAGCAAGACTAATGACATTGGTTCAACGGCTCATATCTATTAAAACTGCTTCATAATGTTAAAGTAACGCAGTTTGGTGCACGAAGTGGATATTTGGAATCATTGGACTTTATTTTTTCGATAATCGCAACTGTGTCAATCGAAAAATTACGCCACTCTTCAGACAATCTCTTGATTTGTAAAGCCTTGAAAACATTAAGAAGGATAGGAGAAATTTTTGTTTAGTATTGTAGGGTGGAGAACACTCATCAAGAATCCAAGTCTTCGATCTCGGCGGGGATGGGGGTTATTTTAGCCATCATCTTGTCATAAATGGAGGTAAAATCAATTCTTTCAGAATGACTCGTTTCCTGTTGATCCTTCGGAAAGAGTACTTATTATGAATTTGTGAAAGACAAAATTCTCAACAATTTTGGTATAATTTAACAGTCAAAAGTTATGATAGTAAAATTTCAAAATAGGTTTTTCTGAATTATCTCATTTCCTCTTAATATTACCAATATTGTAGAAATTATTAATTACTACGTAGAAGCAACGGAGATAAAGGTAATTGCAAAAATCTGCAACGAAGCAAACATTTTCACCATTCTGACTACTGTAAATCATAAAAAATTAATAACAAAGTTATAGCTTTTTTCATTTTCTACAATACTGATAATATCAAACTTTAAGGTAGAACTAAAAGGAAAGGAGATAATTGAGAAGAACCTAATTTGACCGCCATTTTTTCAACATGGCAGCCGTATCGGGAACGATATTTTTGTGGGAACCATTAACTAATTATTGCTGCAACCGCTCCTATATTATAAAAACAAAAAATTCCTTGTAATAATTAATCTCTGTTAAAATGACAGATTGACTACTATCTCTCGTTCGACTACACAATCTCCGTCTTTCTTCAGAACTGATTACACATTGTAGCACTCTTGAGACACTGTGCACCCTTTTTACCTTTGCTACCTTTAACTACAAAAGACTATGAATTTCAGTAACAATTTATATTACAACAAATTCTACTTAATTTTCGTTTGAGTCGAGTACATGATACACAGTTTGGAATTCTTCAATTTACCGAGTCGAGTTAGTGAGGGTGTCCAAAGTCATATATTCCCTCTGTACGGCCTGTTAGGGTGTCAACAAGCTAACCGCAATGCTCACGGGGATCGCTTCAGAAAGATAAAATAAAGTGAAAATGAGTGACAAAATTATTATTTCGCCTTTGTTAAAAACTGCCTTGTCAGAAGTAATCCGAGGAATAAAATTCTTAGTTCTAGTTACGAGATTCATTGGCAACGTCAGAAAAAACTCTAGAAGATGGCAAGAAAGAAAGCGAAAATAAGTTTTAAATATACCTTTAAAAAGAATACAGAACTCAATTTTTGAAAAAATACGTAGAGTAGTAGTAAGTAATTTCAGTTACACAGGGTGATTCATGCAAATGCACAAATAAAGTGTGTCCAAGGATGGATATAACACGTGATGTAATGGACAAAAAAATATCGAATTTTGGACTGGGGATTCAGTCCTGCTTGGTAGTCCTACTACAGGGTGTTCCTTAATGACATGCTAATATTTCAGGATGGGATTCCTTAGGTCATTTTATGAAGAAAAGTTTATATGAATATGTGTCCGTAACGGCTCAAATTTTTTGCTACAGGGTGTTGAATTGTTTTTTTAATGGTTATATTTTAATCCCAGAAAGTACCCTAGATATTATTTTCAATTGTGGTATGTGTTAATAGGATATTGAATCATATATTTTAGTTAAAAAAGTTATTCTATCGCTCCTTACAAACATGTCCTCTGATATTTTTTACCAAAACAGTGGTACGCCACCGACATTATTCCCTGTGGATATTTTTTCTGATTAGCCTGGTGAGTTCTACATGAAAACGGTCTCTTGCATTTTTCTCGTCAGACGCACAGTTCTTGATTAAAACAATTAAATTCAAATTGTTTCATTTAACAATATTGAGCAATAATTTTTGAACACATAAATCTAGTTATCCTGGAATAAATGACGTTTTCACAAACCTTATTTTCAAAATAATATTTTTTTATATAAAGTAAGTTGTTGCTGTTCAAAACTATGGAAATGGCGACAATGCGTTACGTATAAGTTCTCGCAGATGGTAATGCAACAAAAGCCAGAAGTATGTATCATTAATGATATCCTAATCGTCCCTGGCAGACAGCCGATTCTTTTCGACTATTCATCGCCGTCTGTGTGTCTGTGTGAAACTGGTAGTTTCCAAGAAGGTACTTCCGAAGGTAGACCTCGAACTATCAGAACACTTGAAATTGAGGAAGCGGTGCTACAGGAAATCAACGAACATCCTGAGACGAGTACGAGGAAGATTGGTAGAGTTCTGAATATTTGTCATCAAATTGTTTGGCGAATTTTTGGTTAATTTTTTATTTGTTATATACGTATCATATTCTAAGAGTAGAGGCATTACTCCCCAGGAGTTTTTCAAAGAGTGTGAACTTCTATCAGTGGTACCCTCAGAATGTTACACTAAATCCACAGTTTGAGTCACAAATTATGTTCACAGGCGATGATAATTTTTCTAGGAATACTATTCAAAATTTCCATAATAATCACATGGTGGTCGAAAACCCCCATGCCATAGAAATAGAGATTTATTTGACCAAGTTATATAATACAATACTTTTGGCAAGTCAAGAGAAGAAATTACTCTAATAGAGTCTTTGAATGCATTGAGGTGCATGCAGTCACATACTAAAAATTAAAAAAATATAACTAGCACAAGAATACTTATATACAAACAAGAATATTTATATAAAAACATAATAAAAACATACAATACATAGTTATCTTATGTAATGGTGATGACGGTAAGCGTTTTCATTAAGTAATGCATTGTATATTACTGTAAACTACATGTCAAATGGGGTTTGCATATATTCCTCAACTGAATAAAAACAGTACCTGCATGTTCTACAAGAGGAACTACTTGTGCTCCTTGAGGATGTACCAATTGCGTTAAGGAATCAAATGTGGTACATGCACGATGGAGCTCCTATTCATTTTAGTGTCATTGTTCGCGACCATTTACATGTGGTATCCCAATCGTTGGATAGGTCACGGAAGACCTCAGCAATGGCCAGCAAGATCCCCCGATCTCAATAGTTTGAATTTCTTTTTGTGGGGTCATCTTAAAACCCTGGTGTATAAAACTCCCATTAACACTTTAGAAGATTTAAGAGAGCGAGTAGTTGCCTCATGTGAAACAATACGGAATACGCCGGGAATATTTAAACGAGTGAGCAATTCGACGCGAAGACTAGTGAAAGCATGCCTTATAGGTGAAAGTGGCCATTTTCAACAATTTTTATAAAACAAAATTTATAATTATCACTATTCTACAGCCTACATGTACTGGAAGTAAAAATAGCAAATTCTTAGTAACCCGTCATGGTAAATAACAAAATAAAAAGCAAAAGTTCAAGTTGGCTCTGGTTTTCCCAATACAGGTAATAAAGTGTAACGCAGGTATAGGGGTCTATAGACGATCCAGCTGCTGGGACCCGACATTGCCGGTACGCTTTGAAGATAATTGGAATTCTAGCGGACCAGTTCACTTTTACGAATGAGTTCAAAGCATGCCGACAAGGCTGGCTTCCTGCCGCTGGATCGTGTGTAGACCCCTTTATAAACCCTAGTTTATGGGCGGTTCTATCACAAATAACAGGTGGAATTAGAATTCTACGAAAAATAGACATACTAACTACCTACCTCTTTATTTGTCACTAAAACTAATATTCATTCTTAGGTAGTCGTATTTGTACCTTGTGCATGATAAGCGTTCATTTTCGAAAGTAAATAGTGCTATTTTGGAAATATGCCACGAGATTGTGTAAATACACCTAACAACTTTTGTTATATTTGTGGTGAAGTGACTTTTGCGCATCAAAAACGTAATTTTACTCCCAAAATTAAGAAGGCGTACCAGTTGTATTTTGGTTGTACAATTGGAGATGAAGACAAAAAATGGGCAACTCATTATGTTGCAGCAATTGTGCGAACAATCTTTGCAGTTGGCTAAGTGGACGTTCAATAGCTTTTGCTGTGCTCATGATCTGGCGAGAACCTACAGATCATGTTACCGATTGTTATTTTTGCGTGATACCTCCTATTAGACAGGTTATTAACAAGAAAAAAAGGATGGTAATACAATACCCCAATTTACCATCTGCCATTCGCCCGGTTCTCCATAGTGATGAACTACCTATTCCTAATCCACCTCAAGAATACAGCCTTGATTCTGACGAAGTATCGGATGATAATGTAGATGACGACTTAGTCCAGCCATCAACATCAAAAGATCCCGATTTCTCTGCCGAAGTGTCCGGTGGTGAAACACACAAAATTAATCAACGCGAATTAAGTGATCTTATAAGAGACCTTCAACACTGGAGACCTACAACAATGGAATTTACTACAAGAAAATGTTAAAGTTTCCATGTATCGAAGTCGTCAAAAAGATCTTATACCTTTTTTCAAAATGGAAAATGACTTGGTTGCCTGCAAGGACATTGACAGTTTAATGAGTGCTTTACACATTCCCCATGATCCTAGTGACTGGAGACTTTTTATTGACGCCTCGAAACTTAGTCTAAAAGCTGTGTTACTCCACAATGGAAATAAATTGCCAACAATTCCAACCGTCCATGCTATCCACATGAAGGAAAATTACAGTAACTTGAATGTATTGCTACAAACTATAGAATATAACAAGTATAAGTGGCAGATTTGTGCAGACTTAAAAGTGATAGCTATCTTACTTGGTATGCAGCAAGGGTATACCAAATATTGCTGTTTTCTTTACGAGTGGGACAGTCGAGCGCGATTAGAACATTACAAAAGAAAAAATTATCCGAAAAGACTGGGTTTTGAACCAGGAGAAAAAAATGTTGCTAACATTCCATTAGTTGATTCACAAAAGGTAATACTGCCACCACTCCACATAAAACTGGGGCTTATGAAAATCTTGGTAAAAGCTATGGACAAAGAAGGACGTGCTTTCAGTTATTTAAAAAAAAATTTCCCAGACTTAGTAATGCGAAAATTAAAGAGGGAATTTTTGTGGGTCCTCAATTCAAGAATCTTTTCAAAGATGCTGAATTTGACAACATTCTAGAAGGTAATGAAAAAGCTGCTTGGAATTCCTTTATAATGGTAGCAACACACTTTCTCGGTAACAAAAGAGCAGAAAACTATAGAGACCTTGTTGGGAATCTTCTTTCTTGCTACCAGAAATTAGGTTGCAATATGTCATTAAAAGTCCACTTTCTACATTCATATCTAGGTTACTTCCCAGAAAACTGTGGTGCAGTAAGTGATGAGCATGCAGAGAGATTCCACCAGGATATCCAAAATATGGAAAAAAGATATCAGGGCAAATGGACCTCTGCGAGGTTGGCAGATTACTGTTGGACATGTTGGACATGTATAAGAGATGCTCCAGAAGTAACTTATAAGAGACGGGCTAAGAAGCGCAAGAAGAATAATTAATTTTCTGATTCAAGAGCTTATATTCTAATTAAATATATAGTATATAACATGTATTTGAAATATATATCAAAATGGCAAATATTTTTTCACATGATGTAATTAATTGCTTTTTTATTAAAATTATACCATAATATGTGAGATAGGCCAGTTATTACAATTTTTAGAGCCAAAAAATTTTGTTAATGACTATGTTAGACGTAGCTGGGACCAAAACAATGCAAATAAGTGGTTTTGGTTAACGATACAAAATAAAAGTTAAAATTTGTAGGTGTGTGTATCAATGATAATAATAATTGAATTTAATTGTTTTAACCAAGAGAAAAACGCAAGGAACCGTTTTCTTGTATAATTTACCAGACTAATCAAAAAAATATCCACATGGAAAAATGTCAGTGGCGTACCACTTTTTTGGTAAAAAATATCAGAAGACATGTTTGTAAAGTGAAGCGAAAAAATATCTTTTCTAACTAAAATTGGTGGTTTTATATCCTATTAACACATACCAAAATTGAAAATAATACCTAATGCACTTTCTGATATATTAAAAAATAACGATTAAAAAAAATCAACACCCTGTAGCAAAAATTTAAGACGTTGCGGACATCTGTTCATATGAAATTTTCTTCATAAAATGACCTAGGGAATCACATACTGAAATATTGGCACGTCATTAAGAAACACCCCGTATATATCAAAAATAAGATGCATTGGAACTAATTATACAGGGTATTTTATAATCAAATTTGAAAAATCATTACTAACAAATTACCTTTAATTTTCAAGATATGAAAATATTACACTGAAAGTTGTTTAGAATGCAGTAGGGCCATTTAGTTAAATCAACTTATCAATATAGTTACTGTCTTAATAGATCTAATGCATTTAAAGGTATCCAAAAAAAAATACTCTGATTGAGTAAAGAGTAACAGAGATATTAAAGTCTAAAGTTCGCACCGTCCCTGAATCTGTAGCGCGGCCTACGTGACGTCACATCAGTCGAATTGAAAACGACTTTTGCGTTTAAACATTGATTTTTTAAGGCTACTTTTATTATTTTTTATAATTAGGAAGTTTCCATTTTTCTCATTTTCTCGTAATAAATAGTGGTAAAAATCTAAAAAATATCTGTAATTTTTTTAAATTATCTCTATAAATAAAAAAGTTAGCGCTCATCTGGACTGAGGCTCGATGACGTCACAATACATAATTCCGTCAACAGCGAGCTGGCGCGGGCACCGGCAATTTAGTTCATTCAGTGTTATTCTTACCGGACACAGCGTAAGATACTTTTGTAGTTGGGTTTGTTTAACGTTTTAATTGTTTGAAGAAGTAATTATGCCTAAAATAACAGCGAGTTGTGTACTGTGACATCACAGTCTAGCGCGAAGTATTCAAACAAGAAATTAAATAAGTTCGTAAGTTTTTCAGATATCGAGATGATTTTTTTTTGTTTGGCTAGTTAACTGAAAGACTACTAAATGATGTTGAATGTACATGATATTTCTAAAATAGGAAACTTCCTAATTGCCCTGAAATCATAAATATGTTTTTAAAGCACTCTCAACTTGCTAAAATATTTTTTTAAATTAGGTATAAAGCATTTGATCAGCACATTTTTAAAACAATAATATTGCTCGTAAAGAAAACAAAATCATATTATTGCGCACGCCATTGAATTTTAAACAATTTTCAAAATGACTGTCTCTTTGTCAGTTCATCACGTGTGTTACAAGCACAATAACTCAAGTCAGACAAAACCAATTGTATCCAAATTTACACAGTAAGTCAGTGTTAACTACAGGAGGAAGCCTGTTGTATTTAAAAAAAAAGCGATCAGTAAATATAAAAGTCTTGAAATGTTTTAAGAAAAAACACAAACATGAAAAGTAGGGTGACATTTGAAAATATGCTAAAAACACAAGAATACTGCATAGTATACTGACGAAAATGTTGCCATTTAAGACGGCACCATCGGGAGATGATTATAATTAAAACTATAGCAATTGTAACTAAATAATTAACTTCTCAAAAAGCTGAGCAGAGAAAACTATAAAATGTTCAGCACAAATATAAAATATTCTATAATCCGGAGAAGAGTATACATCTAGTTCCGTTCCACATTTTAGTGATTATCTGTTTTATAATTAACTCGCCCATTACCCGTGTTCAATCTAAATAATCTATGAAACCTACATTGAATTATTGGCAATGAACAATTAATATTATTATTTTGGCATGTCAAAACCGTTATTTAATGGTTGACATAATTATGGTTGATTAATACAGTATATAATTAAAGGTTATTTCTGTCCTGACAAAGCCACAGTTGTGTTGATGTAGAGAATACTATATATTATTTATGTTGTGAAATCAGTATTTACAGTGTGTACATTAAAAATTAGGTCAAATTTCACTGGTAGGGTACTTGGGTAAAAATAAATCAGCACCATAGGTATGTGCCGACTAGATTAACAATTTAAATATTACATAATTCGTACATTCTACAGTGGAAACTAAAAATGCATTTATTTCGAGAATGGCGTACAGGGCGGCTCAGCCGATAAGGACACTCTTGTAACTTTTGAATAGGTTAATGGATTTTTTCAAAGGACCCCGCACACAATACATGGTTTTGCAGCTCCGGTCAAATTTCGTGAATCTCTGGGAAATGGTAGTTCTCAGTGAGTAGAAAAAAGTCTAAATGGGCGCCAAGCTCCAAACCCCATTGGTTCCGAGATAAGACCAGCTGAAGCTCTAGAAACAACCCCTACCAAACTACAAGTGAGTTAATCCACCTAACCATGGGAACAGAGAGTTTAGTCGCTTATTTTTCTTGAAATTATTGAATTTCATACAACAAGCGGCATAACCCACCTAACCACCAACCCCCTAACCCACCTAATCTCTAGAAACCACCCCTTCTAAACACCAAGAAGGCTAACTCACCTGACCCTGGGAACAGCGAGTTTAATCGTTTATTTTTCTTGAAAGAATTAAATTCCACACCACAAGCGGACTAAACCACCTAACCACTAACCCACCTAACCCCTAGAAACCACCCCTACCAAACCACCAGTAGGCTAATCCACATGACTCTCGGAATGGTAGTACAAAAGTCTGAATGGGCGCCAAGCTCAAAAATATACTGGTTTTGAGCTAGAGCTGTTTGAACGCTGCGACCAGAAAATATTTTGTTCGCTAAAAATCGCGAATATTCAAATACCGTTTTCATAGTTCAAAATCCGTCTATACTCGTACCAAAAATTTTCGAAGACGCTGATCACGAATCTGGGGTCAGATTATCGATATGGTGACCTATAATTGGTCATTTGTTTCCTAAAATGAATCAAGGATCTCCCAAAATGGATCAATTTTCCGATATCTCTAAGAAACAGCCGAAGCTCGAATCAGAGGGTTTTCGAATTATAGTGATCCTAAATTTGGAGTCAGATCCCACCCTCCGGACACCCTGGCAGTGGGGTAGTTGGATTGCTCTTGTTATTTACAATCATTTATTATCAAAAAACCAACCTACCCCCAATCCCACCACCTATTGTGTCATAATACTTTGGAATATTATAAAAATATTTTACCTACGATCACTACTGTAAATAGTAAAAAATACACTACCTGCCATCTATGTAAGTTGATCTTTACAAATTGTAAACAAATCGCACTGTAAACAAATCGCACGGTAAACAAAACGCACGGGACACTCAATTATAGGTGGCTTAAATCGCTGACGCGGGGTTTAAAAGAACAAATGCGTCTACGTAATTTTCAAACGCTGTCAAAACTGACATAATATTTGTTGAATAATATTGTTGACAAGTAAACTAAATCCAGATTTTGCTAAATAAATAAATAAATATGATCGTAGGTAAAGTATAGTACATAATTCGAGTTGTAAAGCAATTACGCACTCATGGAAATACGCACTCGCCGCTACGCGGCATCGTGCGTAACTTTTCCATTCGTGCGTAATATGCTTCTTACAACACTCATTACGTAATATACTATTACGGACGTTCGCATAATAACAGAAATATCTACATAACCTACACTTCATGTGTTCAAGTGTCTGCATATGCTAAGTTTTATATAATAGTATATTTACGCCCGAGAGCAATAAAGAGAAAGGCTGTCTCTCTTTATTCCCGAGGGTTGTATACTATTATTTTTTCACAGTAGTGTTTAATATAGCAACTTTCTATACCCGCCCCGGGCATAAAGTTGCTACTTTAAAGGCTTCTGTGAAAAAAATATACATATCGATTGGTCCGAATTCAGCTGGTCTCATCTCGGAACCAATAGGGATTTAGACTTTTTTTCTACTCACTGAGAAGTACTATTTCCCAAAGTTTCACGAAATTTGACCGGTGCCGCAATACCCATGTATTGTGTGCGGGGAACTTTGGTGTAGTGATATGGGATAAAATTTCCATTTATATAATGTAAAGAACTAAAATGGCCTACTTTCGGTCTTGATGCAATTGACACGAAAGTCAAATTTTTTAATGGGACAACCTGTATATTTTTGCATATTTGGATTCTGCTGGCCAAAATACGTATGATCTGACCCTCAAATATTATTTTGACTTTAAAAAAATATAGATTTTTTTCAATTTTTAGTTTTAATCATAGAAGGTCGCGATTTTACCAAAACTTTAAATATATTCAGATACTAACATTAAACACGATTTATTCTTCATTAAGTTCAACGATATTGGTTCTTTAACGAAAACTGTTTTTTTTAATGGAACTTCTATGGGACAACCTGTTATTTAATTAGATTTTTAAATTACGAAGAAAATGATATACATAATGCCTACCTTCTTTTAGTACTAAAATAGTTAAAAAAAGAAATATTTTGAAGTTTTTTTAATATTTTTTGAAAATCAAAATAATAATTGGGAGTTAGATCATATGTATTTTGGCCATCAGGATCCAAATCTGTAAAAATATACAGGTTATCCCATTTAAAAATTTGATTTTCATTTAAATTTCATCGAAAACGGAAGTCGGCCATTTTGGTTCTTTACATCATATAATTGAAAATTTTATTCCATATAACTACACCTAATTAAAAACCGCTGCCCAAGGAATCACTACTTCCACATCCAAATTCTCTAACCAAGTCACTCACAACGAAAAAATTTTGTATGTGGAAATAATTGTTTATGGAACTTTAATAATATAATATTTGAAATCTACCCCAAAAACCGATACCCCACATCGGTAGTGGGGTGGGGGTGGTGATACGGGGGTGGTAGTGGGGGTGGATGAAGAAAAAAAATATTTTGAGGTTTCTGGTTCTTGTACATACACTAAATCACATTTTTTTTCATCCCCTTTAATAATGGGGATGGGGTGGTAATGGGGGTGGCTAATGCCAAAAATTTTTTTGAAACCTTAGCTTCTCTTGTATATAGTAAATATCAATTTTATGGACTCTGACCTGCTTAATTTACCTATTTACCCCAAATTTACCCCATTTTACCCCCAAACTCTTCGACGGAACAAGATGAAAATATATTCTAGTTCCAGATCTCATTAAAGTACATATGTGTACCAAATTTCAATATCTTAAACAGTTCCAGAGTAAACGTGCGTACAAAAAAGTTACAGACAGACAGACCGACAGACAGAATTTTTTTTTTAGCTCAAACTTAAAATCTCGACGTTTCATGACATTTTAAGCCTATTTGAACAATAGACATTTTTAAAAAAATTTTTGCCGTTACTATACTTCCACTGGATGTGGAAGTAAAAAAAAATTACAAGAGCGTCCCTATCGGCTGAGCCAATCAATATGTTACTGTTGTAAAAAACTATAAATTTTACGTAAAATTTAATCGGTTAAAAACATTCCATCATTTTTTATAAATATTTATCCACAAAAATATGGCATAATTAAAACAACTCAAAAATACGCACTCCCAGTGACTCCCACGTTAATCACTAAAATTAGTGTTATTATCCTTTTCCAGAATAACAAAAAAACATTCAAATTCGAGCGCATCAGCTATCCATAAATAAAATGTCCAATTATGAAAAATTTGCCGTCTTTGGTATATATAACCTCTAACTATGGCTTCCCTAATGATTCCGTTGACACCCGGTATATTAACGAAAACAGCATTTTTGAAAAAAAAAATTACTAATCAATTACAATAACAAAATGACGACATTTTGTTAAAAAAAAAATGGAAAAAGCACATTGAATCAGCCATTACTTCTCTATTTTTTGTGATGTAGAAACAAACGAAATAAGTAAATATTGATTCATTATTTTTAATTTTGTTCCTTAGAATTTTTGATTCTAAGATACTCAACATTATAAACTAAAAACTTCATCCTAAAAATGGTCGAATGGCCATGTATAAAATTAAATATCACCGAAACTATCAACCCAACACAAATATATAAAAACAAAAAAAAAAAAACAAAATTCATTTTCAGTTTATAAGCATCATTTTTGACGTCCACTATGTTTTCTCTAAAACTAATATTTATTGAGATATTTGCAGAGAAACAAAAATGTTACGTTCTTTCTAAAATTCCTTCACGGTTTAAAATTCATTTTTTTCTAAAGCAAGCACTGTAAGCAGACGAAATCATTTGAGCGGAATATATTTTTTTTAATTGCTGACTACTTACTACCATTAACAAAGTGGCGAC
The DNA here is from genome assembly GCA_936432065.2 of Rutpela maculata. Taxonomy (NCBI): domain Eukaryota; kingdom Metazoa; phylum Arthropoda; class Insecta; order Coleoptera; family Cerambycidae; genus Rutpela; species Rutpela maculata. Next base: position 177,942,467 of record OW386288.2, read on the forward strand.
GTTTTTATTAGAAAAAAAATTGAAAAAGTACATTGTTTCTGTCTTAACTTCTTTGTTTTTTATGCTATAGAAATAGAAAAAAAAAATTTGATAACCTAATTAATAGTCTTTCATTTTGGTTGTTAACGTAAGTGTCATAGTTTCCGAGATATTTAACATGTAAACTTAATACTTCATTTTATAGACGTTCGGACGCCACCTTTATACTTCCAGATTTCCGAAACCAATTACTCTACAGAAATTATAAAAAAACGAAATACATCCTTAGGTTAGTTTCCTTATTACTCTCTAGCAGGTTTTCGCTCAATATAATACTTTTCGAGTTATTTGACGAATATTGTTTTGAAACGCCTTTTTTTAAAGCTAAAATTGCAATTTTCAAGTCGTTATAATTTAAAGGCTATCAATTTTTATGAAAAGTTGCATAGAGCCTTTTCTTCTTAAAATTTCGTTTTCTTTAAGCTCCAGTGTTTTTAATTTTTTCTTAGTTGCCACCCCCTGAAAAGGGGTGGCATACACCCCCTATAAATTAGCAAGCCGCTGCATAATACGATCATTCCGAAGTTAAAACCTCTAGTTACTGTACTATTAACGGATGACATCTCCCACCCACTGTTAATATTGCTTCCACATCCAGTGGAAGTATAGTAACGATAAAAAATTTTTTTAAAATTTTTATTGTTCAAATAGGCTTAGAATGTCATGAAACGTCGAGATTTTAAGTTTGAGCGAAAAAAAAATTCTGTCTATCTGTCTGTCGGTCTGTCTGTAACTTTATTTGTGGAACCGTTTAAGATATTGACTTGAAATTTGGTACACATATGTACTTTAACGAGATCTGGAACTAGATTATATTTTCATCTTGTCCCGTCGAAGGGTTGGGGGTAAATTGGGGTAAATTTGGGGTAAATAGGTAAATCAAGCAGGTAAGAATCTATAAAATCTATAAAATTGGTATTTAGTATATAATGAGAAGCTAAGGTCTCAAAAAATTTTTGGCATTAGCCACCCCCATTACCATTATTAAAGGGGATGAAAGAAATTTAATTTGTGTACAAGAACCAGAAACCTGAAAATATTTTTTACTTCATCCATCCCCACTACCAACCCCTTATCACCACACCCACCCCACTACCGATGTGGGGTATTGTTTTATGGGTTTTTAGGGTAGAGGATTTCAAATATTATATTATTACAGTTCCATATACAATTATTTCCACGTACAAAATTTTTTCGTTGTGAGTGACTTGGATAGAAAACCTGGATGTGGAAGTAGTGATTCCTGAGGCAGCGGTTTTTTTAAGATAAGACTAAAGAAACTTCTTAAGTATCGAAACTGTAATACGGTGGATGAATTTATAGATAATTTTTAGTATTGAAAATAATTTAATTGCTGTTTATCTGTAACATGTATGTGTATATTTTTGTGCGTACAACTTTATTTTCTTTGTGGTATATCTTGTATTGCGTGTTTTATACTCATTGCAATATTTGTAGTTAAATCTTGACGCTTTCTGTATTTAATATATATAGCTATGTCTAATTGCTGTGTATTGAAATAGAAAAATAAATATTATTATTATTATTATTCAGCTGTTTCTTTTAATTAATAATTTTTACTGTTCTGACCGCTGTAAAGCTATAGATAAAAATTGTTGAAATAAGACTCGTAGCATTCCTTATTCCTACAATATTGGTAATAACCTCGGTAATAACTAATCTAAGGTAGAACTAACAGGAAAGCATATAATTGAGAAAACCGTTGTTTTCTCTTCTTTCCTAGATAGTGATTGGCAATGATATTTTTGTGGAAAAATTAGTGATCCTACATTGTAAAAAAACCCTGCCGAAGGAATCACTACTTCCACATGAGGGTGCAGGGGCGGCTTAAGGGCCGGGCAACCCAGTCCCCGGGGCGCCAAATTGGGGGCAAATAAGGGGCGTGGCGTCAGAGGGCAAAAAAGTATTCGTTATTTCTTTAAGGTGACAATTTTTTTTTCCCTCCGCATGAAATGATAAAAAAATTTTTTCGGATTTCTATTTGCACAACATCCCCCCCCCCCCCCCCCCCCTCAAGAGGCGATACATTTTTTTTCAGATTTCTAATAACACCCTCTCCCATGAGGCGATAAAAAGTAAGTGATCGCGGAGTCCGAAAGGATATCTTTGTACTTTAGTATGAAGTGCGTCTGTGATGACCTCAGGAAAGGGCGCCAAAAAGTACTCCCGCCCGGGTGGAAAATTACCTTGAGCCGGATGAAGTAAAAAAATATTTTGAGGTTTTTGGTTCTTGTACACACACTAAATCACAATTTTTTTTTCACCTCCTTTAATAATGGGGTGGGGGTGGTAATGGGGGTGGCTAATGTCAAAAATTTTTTTGAGACCTTGTAAATACTAAATACCAATTTTATGGACTCTTACCCGCTTGATTTATCTCTTTACTCCCATTTACCCCAATTTACCCCCAACCCTCCAATGGAATAAGATGAAAATATAACCAGATCACGTTAAAATATATAAGTGTACCAAATTTCAAGTCAATATCTTAAACGGTTCCAGAGTAATCGCGCTCAAAAATAAGTTACAGATCGATAGACAGACAAAAACTTTTTTCACTCAAACTTAAAATCTCGACGTTTCGTGACATTCTAAGCCTATCTGAACAATAAAAATGTTCATTTTTTGTCGTTATTATACTTCCGCTGGCCACTGGATGTGGAAGTAATAATTCCAGGAACTATTAACCCGTCAAATGGCATATAGACTGTATTATTAAGTACAGCCGCTCTTCTAAATAGTCCCTGAAGAACGAACCTGGCTCTATCGGATCTGACAATAAGAAGGTCAGTGAACATCTCTACTTCGTAAAATTAGCCCACCAGGAAACAACTCTCAGGAAAGATTTATGTTATCTCGAGCTATATGAAACGTTGCTCTGTATTGTTGAAACCATAAGTTTGAATTATGTAATTGTCTTAATGCCGCTCTGAGGAAGGTATCAATCATGTTACGGTATCTTGCTTCTGTAATCGTGACTGCTCTGCCGTTATTGTCCTCAACTTAGAATGGACCGATAATTTAATTTCCGAATATTCCGCACAAAAGTGTACTTGCCGAGGATGCAAAGGAGTCTAATTAATAACTCAAGAATTTTCTATATCCCAAATAATTAATTTTTTTACTGACTATTCTTTAAATTTCATCATTTATGCTACGTAAAAGTGTATTTTCAAAGAGACTCATCTAGTAAACGGTGTAGGTATAAAAATGTAACAAAAGCAGTTGCAATGGAATTCGCAATATTTTAAATGTAACGACAACCAAAACCAAAAAGCGGCTTGGAACCGTAAATATTGTAATACATAGACTGACTTAAAGCCACTAAGAATTCTTTACTGCCAATATTTCTCGCACAAACTTTGACCAATCACATGCCGAGTAAAGACAGAGCACTACTGGAATGACCAATGTCCGGCCCACAGTATAAATGGTCCCGCTATGATGCTAGCGGCGCCATCTAGTAGCGCTTCTAGAACCATATTCTAGACAGTAAGCATGGCAGCGAGTATGCACGCCAGTGAATGATGCGGAAAAGAATTATTATACATTAAAATCTTTATCGATGTATATTTAATCATTATCTCTGACTTAAGAAGTTTAAAAATTAAGCTATGATTGTTTAGTTAAGTATAGGCAGGTACTTTCTAAAAGATTGAACAAATATTTGAAATATACAATGCATAGTTTTATCAAAATTAAAAGTCAAAAGAACATTTAAAGTTATTATTACCGCGTCCGTATTATTACTAGATTCACTGTAAAATAAAGCCTTTATGACTAAAAACATGTTTTCTGATAGCTTTCTTAGATGTTTGACTATGTAAAAAAATTGTTTTAGAAAATCCTGAAACTAGTTTATGGAATGCATCGCGTGAACTTGGTAAAAGTTAATCCAAAATTCAAAGGACTTTAAGGCCATATAAATTATTAAAGTACATGAGCTTACAGAAGATCACAAGCAAAAGGTTAGAATTTTGTCAGCAAATGCTCCAAAGACTGGATGCCTAATTTTCTTAAATATATATTAGGGAGAGATGAATCGTCATTTTCTGCTGCAGGGTCTTTAATAGGAAAAATAGATGTTCATGGGAAAAAAGTCAACGACAAAGAAAAAAAAATTGTTGAAATAAAAAAAATCGGTAAAAAAATAGGTTAAAATTTGGTGTGGAATTTTTAGAGATAAACAAGTAAGACCAATTTATCCTAACATGGGAAACATTTTAGAAATAATTCTGAAAGTCAGCAGAACTTTTAGAGAAACACTGTTCTGAAGAAGAGCTTAATGAAGTAATTTGACAGCAGGAATTACTGCGCTTTATTCTATAACCATAAAATACCTATATGCATGTTTCGAGCATATTCAATGTCCGATATGTCAAGAAATATTACAGATAGACCTATCAACCCTTATATATTTGAAGTCTGAGAAAAATGATCTAAAAGAATATGTAAAAACATATAGGGTTTTCTATTTAAAAAACAATCTTCATTGTTATATCACGTGACCTATGCAAGCAATTGCTTTTTTTAGTTGTATTTAAAAAATAAACATATACAACCCTGCAACTTTTTTTTTAGTTCCAATAATAACAGGAATAAAGGGGAGTCAGTATATAATAACTTTGTACAATGTGTCTCTGGTTCAAACGAACTTTACGTATATTAGGTAATATATGATTATTACTTTAATATGTCATAAGGCATTTTTACTAACACTAAACGAAACGGATGAAAATGGCAGTCGGGTGTTGCCGATAGCAACTACCTATTTGAGCAATGAAAATTTAAGGAAAATTGTCTCTGCACTAATCTCATCCGCACCACCTAAATGAAGTTATGTCGTATCCAAATAAAATGTTAATCAAATAGCTAATCATAGTCGACCACGCCCATATACAACTTATACTCGTCTGTCTATGTTTAGTCTATCAGTGTAATGTATACAAAAATGTCAAAATGAAATGTTTAAAACGTTTGACAAAACTTATGAAATAAATGTTTTCAAATAGCGATCTGCATACTTAATTTAATGCATATCAATTTACACAAACTTTTTTAATTCCATCGTATTAATATTAAATAATCAAGCAAGCGATGTAGGAAGGATATTCTCCTTGTTAAATGTTTCCTTTGTAACATGCGACTCACTCGTTTCCGAAAAGTTACAACATAACAGCAAGTAAACATGAAGTTTAGGAGTTCGATTCAATTAAACGAAGTTACAAGAAAGTATGGATCCGTTTCCTTGAATAATTTGATACCTTGAATTTAAAGCAAAAAAACGTATAGTCTGGAAACTAGTTGGCTTAAAAACTTGGTGACGAGTTTACAGATAATATTTCGATATATGCGTAATATATAATAAAATATGAAGAGTGCTGAAATGCTGCAGTTCTTTTTACCTACTATCGTCCATATACGAGGTGTTCGTTATGACGTGCTAATATTTCAGGGCGTGATCTCTTAGGTCATTTTCTGAAGAAAAGTTCATATGAACATACAGTGTGACCCATTTCAAGTGGAAACACCTTCGTAACTCAGTTATTGGTCATCCAATTTCAACCAAATTCGGATCGGTATCAAAGACTTTTACTATATCCTTTTTGAGCAAAATAAGACTTATTTCAGTCATTGGCGTGCATTTTTAAAAAGATTTTTAAGATTTTCAAGAAAAAACAGGGTCAATTTTTCGAGAAGTCATATTAGGCATTTTTTTGTTGAAAAACTAATATAATGCAATATTATTGATCAGCATACTGTAGAACTGCTGTATCCAGAATTTAACATTTTGATTTTTGGTTTTCGAATTACGGTCCCATTAAAATTACCTATTTTAAACATTAAACAAGCTAAAAACGTACTCTTCGCCAATTTACTCAGCTTTTTATATATAATTGTTACACATTCTATAGGATACTCTTCGCAGCTTTCTTGTAAATAATGTTAGTTTTTGGACATCCTAAATTTTGTGATACCATCTTTGTTGTGAAAAAAATAATTTGAAAAAAAAAATGAAAAAAAAAATGTCCAACCTGTGTGGGATTCGAACACGGGACCTTTGGATTGCAACGCAAGCAAGCAAGCAAGTAAGCAAGCAAATAAAATTTAGTAATATTTATATATACATATGCGCCTCTCTGAAACCTGGCCCGGAGCCAGCCAGACAACCACAGCGCGTAGCGCCGTGGTGATTGTAGGGCTGGGCGGCTCAGGTTCGGTTCGGCTTGGCGACAATGGTAAAAAGAACAATTAAAATTCCTACCCACCTAGCGTGGGTTTAAAATTAATAATACCTTTGAAAATAATGCTGCCCACATAGGCCTAAAACTAATACATATAAAACTTAGAACTAGTAACTGGTTATAACACTACATAAATTTTGGCTGCTGACTCGGGTGAAAAGCTAAACGAAAAAACCCGTACGAGAACTGCCGACCTGGTGGTCTCCTTGACACCAGGAAAATGTGGTGGAAAAAGGATAGGGTTTAAAATGTTTGAATTTTTTAGAGATTTAACGGCCAAAATGGAATTTTTGATGACAAAAAGAACAAACAGAATAAAAAAAAGACCAAAAATAGAACATACAGAAAGAGAATAGAATGGATTGGAAAGATAAAGTTGAGGAAAGATCAAAGATGGGGAAATGGTTGGTTGTGGTATAGAAAAGTATGGTTAGGGAAGAGGTTGCCGGAAGATAGGCAACGCTTGGTATGGTGGGGGGTGTTTGATCTGGAATGGGGCGTTATGCATTCTGATTTGAGTTATGTTGCTGGTTAGCGGACTATCGCTCAGTTTGAAGGTGTAAAATTTTTGGGAAATTTCTTGAACGTAGTCCGCTAGTAGGGTTATGTCGTGACAACGTGCGTATAGATCTCTGAGGGAGGTGTACCTACCAGAATCAGAAATGAGGCGCATAAATTTGTGATCAAGAACTTTGAGTTTTCGCATTGTCGTAGCCGGAATGCTGCACCACACCGGCGCCGCGTATGTGATGGCCGGCCTGATAACCATCGTGTACAACAGTTTCTTATTTGTCCTGTTGAGTCCGCTACCCCTAGCCAGGAGCGGGTACAGACCCCTGGACATAGTAGACCTTGCGTATTGTTTCGTTAATATGTATGTTAAACGTCAGCCGTTTGTCTAAGTTAACCCCCAGATACTTCACGCACCGTTTGATTGGAATTTGTTGTCCCCCGATCGAAATTGGCGTCAATATGCGGTTCTCTGTGAACTGGCGCGTGAAGAGGATCGACTCGGACTTCTCGGCGTTGATCCGAATCTTCCACTTGTCGTAATACGCCGTGGCACGGGCGATGTGCGCTTTTAGCAGCATATTAGCCGCTTGAGCATTGTGTGAATGCGCGTACATGGCCATGTCGTCGGCGTACTTAGCAAGGTTGGTATTCGGGAACTCCGGAAAGTCAGAGACGTATAAGTTGTACAGCTTTGGTGACAGGCACGACCCCTGGGGGACGCCCGCAACGCAAAGATTTAGCCGCTGCGCCACCACATATTGCTACGAAAATTGATTATCTGTGATATACCTATATCTTTCGACAATCATACATATTTCAACTCGTACTTCTATGAAATATATATTAGTAAAATTCATAAACAAAAAAATTATATTATGGAAATAATATTTCGCAAGATTTCCATTTTAGTACAAGCGAAAAAAATTAAGATTTTTTTTTTTAATTAAATAATTAATAATTTTTTTATTTACCGATCGATTTTCTTCAAAAACAATAGGGTTCTTCCTCTAGCTAACACTTACTTACTTTCTAAATTTCAATACAATCGGACTTTTCTTTCTTAAGTTATCGTGCTTACAAAAAACGTGACGGACGGATGGACAAACGGATATTTTCAACGGACAAAGTTGTTCAGAATTCGTTCATTAACACAATGATAAAGCGATATTTTCGGTTTTAGAAATGTGCCGATCAAATGCAATATGGAGAGTATAAGTATAATAACATGGCTGAATTGAGACATATGCGCCATACTAAATGATCGCCAGAGGCGTGTGAACTACTTTATTCTATATAATATATATTTTGTTACAATTTTAGAGTAAAATATTACTAAGGTTCTTGATCAGGCACAGAAAAAAACGCAGATATAAGACATATCGAAACTGCAATATGCAGTGTGTCTTTTAAGTTCAAACTTTACGTAGATACCTGCTTGAAAAATATACATACAAATGATATTTAATGAATGCGTAATTTCAGTGACTAAGTACGTAAACTGCTTTGTGACATATTCGAGCAAAATTTTAATTAAGTGGGTATTCGCAACTTCTACTCGTTAAAAATGTTTATCCGGGTATAATATACCTACTTGATTTAACCAGATAAGTATACTTATGTAAATAAAGTGAAATATGCGATGCTAAAGAGTTACAACTTCTGATATCTACCAAAATATGAGAACATACTTGCTATAAGTTTTCTTCGGTTTCTTTCCGACCATTAATTAACATATTTACCATTTAAGCAAACTGAAATTCCAGACAACTTTTATTTATGTTAAAATAAACCATAGCTCGTTCTTAATTAAACCGAGCATCCATTTCTTTCGTACTTTCATTAAAAATTTTAGCCAACTTGAAAACTCTTTCAGCGCTGCCGAGATGCGACAGGAATACTTAAAGAGCGAGAAAACAATTTCAGATGTTTTTCATTTATTTTCATTATTTTTTAATAAATGTGAAAATTTGTTACCACCATGATGTGTATATCGTTTTACGACATAGGACTGGAAATTTTAATCATGTTTCTCATATAGGACGTTTTGAAAATATGTATTTTTGTGACGAGAGAGGTCAATAACGAACATGCTCGAAGCCAGATATCAACATACACTAAGAATTTGAAGTAAAGTGAACATTTAAACATGTCGACACCCAATAATTATTAAAAATATTAACAAGTACAGGGTGTCCGGAAATAACGTTCGAATATTTCGGTACGTTCTACACCCAAAAATTTGAAGGAAAGTTCATATGAACGGGGGTCCGGAAATGCTTCCTAAAGAAGCTACGCTCCTCCGAAGATGGTATAAAAATATGGTTTTTCTTAATTATGTTAAAAACTACTACTACTAGAGAGTTGAAATCTCGTACATGTGGTAAGTTTATCATGAGAAATCGTTCGGTTCTGATGATTGATCTATTGGGCCTTCAAAAAATCAAAGTTGGCTTGTTTCAACCAAATAGAAATGTCATTATTAATAAATTTTTCCGTCAAACCTGTAAAGTACCGAAAAAGACTGAAAACCGCTGCCCAAGGAATCACTACTTCCACATCCAGATTTTTTATCTAAGTCACAACGAAAAAATTTTATATGTGGAAATAATTGTTTATGGAATATTATAATATTTGAAATCCTCTACCCCAAAAAACCATAAAACGATACCCCACATCGGTAGCGGGGTGGGGGTGGTGATAGGGGGTGGTAGTGGGGGTGGATGAAGTAAACAAACATTTTGAGGTTTCTGGTTCTTGTACACACCCTAAATCACATTTTTTTTTCATTCCCTTTAATAATGGGGTGGGGGTGTTAATGGGGGTGGCTAATGCCAAAATTTTTTTTGAGACCTCAGCTTCTGTTGTATATACTAAATACCAATTTTATGGACTCTTACCTGCTTGATTTACCTATTTTCCCCAAATTTACCCCAATTTACCCCCCAACCCTTCGACGGAACAAGATGAAAATATAATCTAGTTCTAGATCTCGTTAAAGTACATATGTGTACCAAATTTCAAGTCAATATCTCAAACGGTTCCGGAGTAAACGTGCGCATAAAAAAAGTTACAGACAGACCGACAGACAGAAAATTTTTTTTCGCTCAAACTTAAAATCTCGACGTTTCGTGACATTCTAAGCCTATTTGAACAATAAAAATTTTTTAAAATTTTTTTGTCGTTGCTATACTTCCACTGGACGTGGAAGTAAAAATGGAACACTATTCTTTTGAAGAAATGGCGGATATGCATTTCATGTATGGTAAGGCCAACGGGATTGCTTCCGAAGTGCGTAGGCTTTCTAAAGAATCATTCAATGATGGTAGACAGATTCCCTGTGACAAAACCTTACTCAGTATGTATATATATATATATATATATATATATATATATATATATATATATAATATATATATATATATATATATATATATATCAGACTTCGCGAAAGAGTTACTTTCAAAAATATTCAAGTGACTCTGGGAGACATCGCACCACTCGCACCGTAGAAGTAGAGGAAAGGGTCCTGGAATTAGTAGCAGAGTAGCAGCTAATCCAGGAACCAGCACCAGGAGAATTGCTATGCAAAAGGGCATTCCCAAAGGTGTGTTTGGGAAGTTCTTCATGAACAGTTGCTTTATCCTTACCACCTACAGAGAGTCCAGGCATTAAAACCTGAGGATTTTCAGTCCAGGATGGAATTTTGTCAATAGTTGAGTTATAATAAGAATACTTTTCACCGATGAAGCCGGTTTCACTAGGGATGGAATAATCAATTTCCACAATTCTCATGTGTGGGCTGACAAAAACCCACATCAAATTTTTGAATCGGAGTATCAAGATAGATTTTCCATCAATGTTTGGGTGAGAATACTTGGTGACCATTTGATAGGACTCTATGTTTTGCCAAACCGTTTAAACGGTCAAAGTTACCTAGATTTCTTGGAAAATATTTTAGGTAATTTGCTCGGCGATGTGGCATGCTATTTTAGGTATTTTATGCACGATGGGGCACTGGAACATCATTTTAGTTTGAACGTTAGGGCACATTTAAATGCTGCTTATTTATCATGAGTGATGGCTAGGATGAAGTGGTCCTGTAGCTTGGTCTCCTCGCTCTCTGGATTTAAATCCCCTTGACTACTTCGTATGGGGCTATTTATATACGTCCATTTAATGACATTTCTAGCTGGTTGAAAGAAGCCAACTTTGATTTTTTGAAGGCGCAAGTGACAATCGCCCCTTTTACATCGAACTTTTCAATTGGGTTTTAGAGGAAAACGATACGTTCTACGCATTTTCACCAAGAGTACATTTTCTTTAAAAATTCATCTGAGAAATTATGTTTAAAGTCAAAAACAAAAATAATGTGAAAGCAAAAAAAATATGGGCATTTTAATCAGGATCGTTGCCCCCCCGTTTTCATCAGCACCAAACGATTTCTCATGATAAAATTACCATATGTACGAAATTGCATCTATCTAGTAGTAGCAGTTTTTAAAATAATTAAGAAAAATCATATTTTTATACCAACTGGACTCCGTTCATATGAATCTTTCTTCATATTTTTGGGTGTATCGAAATATTCAAATGTTATTTCCGGACACCCTCGGTATTGAAAAACGAGGGGCAAACCGCGTAGAAAATCTGGTGTACACCCAGAAGGATATCCGAGGAAATCAAGAAAATCTTAAGGAAATCCGAGGAAATCTTCGTCAAAGAAGAAATCTGGAGCACAAAATTTTGGGCGGAAAAATATGAAAAATAAAATAATTTTCATTCAAAAACATATAAATATAACGGAACACGCGTTTCACCAATCATATAGGCATCATATGGAGATGCTTGAAATAACTTATACCTACCTACTCCAGTCAAATAGGGAAAATTAAAGGAAATAATTGATAAAGTTTTAAAACTTGGCGAAGATGTTCATAAAGGCCTACTGTTAAACATATTAAAAGTCCTGAACTCAATCTGTTGCACCTGAGCCGCCATCTTGGAAAAATGAGGGTCCGACTAAGTTTTTTGCTTATATTTCGCTAGCCGTTAACACATTACTAAAATCCTAAATATCGCTCGTGGATAAAAGATTTCATATCATTCTGTTAGTCAAAAAATTATGAAAACTTTCAAAATGTCCGCCGTCAATCTGTTCGTCATGTTTGCGTACTTTCTTCCAACCCCAATCCGTTGGTTCCAAGTTTTCTCCTCGCCAAGATTGAATTTGGAGAAATACTCTGTAAGAATGTTGACGTAATGCTTCAGATGTTGGTGGCAGACTTGGTAGAATCCCGGCAGTACTAGATTGACTGACCAACTTATTGAAAATAATAAACCTTTGATGATTCAAAGATGTCTCTTTTTTGGGGGCTTTGTATAATGCAAGCGCGAATTGCTCTCCAGCACTTGCAATTTCTTGTTTCGTTGAGCTACGGTTGTTGAATATACGGACAACCTCTTCGAAATCTTTTCTTTTATTGACGCATTCCACCTTTTGCACTTTTCCTTTACCAAAGAAAGCTTAAGTAGTATCGCATCTGAACGCGTGGACAAACAAATCTGCCCCTTACAGTTTTTGAAACTTCCGAGGACTGCAAGTCATAAGAACTGTACGCTTTATTTTCTATTTTTCCCTGAACCTCTCTTAAGAAATGGATATCTTTATCTTCAGATGCGCGAACGATAATCAATGCGAGAAAATCAATATCCTGTCCGACGATGACCACTGTATCATTTTCATGAGATTAATTTAAGACGGCGTCAGCGTCGTCTACAGCAGTAATTGTTTTGATTCCCTCGTTTTTAAATCTCTCCACCAATGTGAAATAATCCGGTCCTTATGATGATCTACTGTACTGATTATTTTCTGCCATCACCATAAATGAAATAAAAAGAATTATAAAATTGACCCAATTTTTTTTTTTAAAGAAAATTTTAGCTGCCCTTTCAAAATATTCTTTAAATATTGTGTACTTTATCTAAAATAGAGAATAAAAAATTCTTACCCATCAGCAGTATACCGGACATCTGTTTGGTAGTCATAAGGAGAATCCACACTTCTCGAAAGAAATTCGGCCTCCCTAGAAAACCTCTTTAATGGATTTGCAGCGGAGTGCCTTTTCATTCGATTTGTAGGCAACGTCCTGTAATAGCCGTCGTTGCATTGTGTCCGACAAGGTATTTTAGGTAGTCCGTAATCTATGGGGTAGCCCTCGGGATCGACAATGCACCTGCAAAAACGAATGCGATATGAGACCTAATAAAATATAATGTCGTTGGGATTTAGTGGAAATTCACTGCATGTACAGCGCTAAAAGTTACACAAAAAATGACTAATGTAAATAAAGCATGTGGAAAGAGCTGACCAGTTTATTGTGAGTGCAATGTTATTAATTATACATTTTGTCTTAACAAATGATATCGTCCCCAAGTAGCACATATATGCTATTCAGCTGAGATAATCAAAATACAGCTACTAAAACGTGTCAACGTTGTTTAGTTATATTTTGGTCTTCTTATTTTAGTCGTGGTTTATCGTAAAATTTAAAAACGAAATAGTCATGATGATCTCTTAGCTATATACTGGTCATTGCTAGTAGCAATAATATCGCCATGCAGGTTTGGTTATAAAGTCGTTTTCAAGATGTCATATATGAGCAAATAATTAAATAGCAACAATGCTCTGAGTCCTAATACTGCCATTCTAGCTATAAGAACAGCTAGAATATGTTGACACGGTTTTTGTTATTAATATAGTGTTGATATCCAAATTATTACTAAGAAAATAGCCTAAACATAATTATATTAGTTAGGCTCTATTCTGGCGGTTTCCTTAGCTGTTATTGCCGAATTATGACTAAAAAAATAATGAAAAAATATCCTTATTAAATGACTATTTTAGAAGTAATTTTGTACGCATTACAATCTAAATTGAGGCCAAACGGCAAGATAAAAATATAACTTAAAAACAAGTATTGATAATGTTGAAAACTTTGTACATACGCAAATAAGTTTTATATCAACAGAAAAATAAGAATGAATGTAAAAGAAAATATAAGCACACATATTATTAGAAAAGGAATGCCGCCTAAAAATAAGTTCAAAAAGTAGGTACTTTTACAGGGTGTCTCACCGGGAACTGAATCGATGGATATAGAGAAAAGTACGTATCAGAAATTTTTGAAAATTTTGGGAGTTACTAAAGTCAGTGTGGCCAATCCAACTAAAATAATTACAAGCAGCTGGCACTTCCGCTTATACCGGAAGTCGATACCAACTTGCTTATTTTAAATGGAACACCCTACATATTTCAATGTTTTCGAAAATAGCATAAAATTCTGAGTCAAAGACATGTAGGATACCCTATGCCTAAATCCATCTGTTTCAGAGATATTTGACATTTTATAAAAAATTTGACAGGTGCAACGGTTTGCAAGAATCGTTATAACTTTCTTCGTGTAAAAGATCCTCATTTGCTTCTTGGCACATAAAAAGAACACAAGGAGAACTACGTTCTACAACTAAAATAAATTCAATAATATCATACCAAGTGTGCCGTTTTTCGCGTTACATTTTGTCAACTTCAAACCGCGAAAACTTGTTTAGGTCAAATGAAACACCCTGTATTTTTTTACGTCAAGTTGTGTAAAATTGAATTCCCTTTTTTCTGATATTAGCATTGTGGGGTTAAAGTTTTCAATTTTTTGAAATATTTGCGATTTTATTAGAAATTCATGAATTGTTGTAATCATTTCATCAAAATAGCCATGATTAGAAACAATCAGTTATTATCTTATATCAAAAAATGCCAGCACGTTTAAATTACACCCACGAAGACTTTTTATGGTCAATGGATTGCCAATAATGGACCTTTCTTATGGCCTCCTCGCTCGCCCGACTTATCAGTTCTGGATTATTTTATTTGGGGAACTATTAAAAATAAAGTTTATGAGAGCCCATTAACAACCATTGAAGATTGTATGCAGAGAGTAAGAAATGCATTTCAAAACATATCACAGGATTCAATTAGAAGAGCTACCCATGAGGAACTAATCCGAAGGTGCGAAAAATGTGTCGAAGTTCGAGGGCGCAATTTTGAGCAATTATTAAATTAAAATGGAATCATGTTTTAAATTGATCTTATCTCTGCTATTTTAGTTCATGCTGTATCTTCAATTCGATTAATACGCATGTTACAGTGTTAGTGTTATTTTCCGTTTTTCTGGATATCGATTAGCAAATGTGCTGCAAGTTCTTGATATTACCTTATCACATTCTCCATAAATAATAAACAAATTTAAAAAGTCTTCGTGGGTTTAATTTAAACGTGCTGGCATTTTTTGACATAAGATAATGACTGATTGTTTTTAATCATGGCTATTTTGATGAAATGATTACAACAATTCATGAATTTCTAATAAAATCGCAAATATTTCAAAAAGTTGAAAACTTTAACCCCACAATGCTAATATCAGAAAAAAGGGAATTCAATTTTACACAACTTGACGTAAAAAATACAGGGTGTTCCATTTAACCTAAACAAGTTTTCGCGGTTTGAAGTTGACAAAATGTAACGCGAAAAACGGAACACTTGGTATGATATTATTGAATTTATTTCAGTTGTGGAACGTAGTTCTTGTGTTCTTTTTATGTGCCAAGAAGCAAATGAGGATCTTTTACACGAAGAAAGTTATAACGGTTCTTGCAAACCGTTGCACCTGTCAAATTTTCTATAAAATGTCCAATATCTCTGAAACGGATGGATTTAGGTATCCTACATGTTTTTGACTCATAATTTTACGCTCTTTTCGAAAACCCTGAAATATATAGGGTGTTCCATTTAAAATAAGCAAGTTGGTATCGACTTCCGGTATAAGCGGAAGTGCCAGCTGCTTGTAATTATTTTAGTTGGATTGGCCATACTGACTTTAGTATATCTCAAAATTTTCAAAAATTTCTGATGCGTAGTTTTCTCTCGATTCAGTTCCCGGTGAGACACCCTGTATAGCGGCATAATACTTTTCACGGGGTGTTTTCATTGACGTTTGTGTCTACAAAAGTTTATGCATTAATATAAATATTTAGATTGTCAAAGTGAAACCTATCTTCTACATCGGTGTCCAAGAATACTGAAATTTCATTTTCTATGGCTCTAGTCATAATTACCATTTTTAACCCCAGACCCCAAAAGATGGGTGTTAAATTTGACGCGTATGTTTGTATGTCTATCTGTCTGTCTCTCTGTCTGTCTCTCTGTGGCTTCATACCTCTTCAACGGGTGATTCGATTTTGATGCACTTTTCTTTATTTGAAAGAGTATTTTGCCATATTAGATTTTGATATTTGGTCGCCATCTTGATTACAAGCTTTTATTTAACTTGCCTTGTTCTTGTGGGTCAAATCTTGCAACTGAATTTTAAAATAGTTATCCCCAACCGATTGAGCTGAAATTTTGCATACACGTTTAGTTTGGATGACAATGCATGGTTAGCTAAGTGACGTCATTCCAAATCCAATATGGCGGACTCCCAAAGGTGGCGGACCAGTTATTATTTATGCACCCACATTATATGGATATTTGGATTATATGGATATCAAATGAAAGACAGACAGAGAAAAATGCGAAAATAAAATTATGTCATACTAAATTCAATATAGCGGACGCAACTGAATTTCAAAACAGTTATCCCCAACCGATTGAGCTGAAATTTTGCATACACGTTTAGTTTGGATGATAATGCATGGTTAGCTAAGTGACGTAATTCCAAATCCAATATGGCGGACTCCCAAAGGTGGCGGACCAGTTATTATTTATGCACCCACATGATATGGATATCAAATGAAAGACAGACAGAGAAAAATGCGAAAATAAAATTATGTCATACTAAATTCAATATAGCGGACGCAACTGAATTTCAAAACAGTTATCCCCAACCGATTGAGCTGAAATTTTGCATACACGTTTAGTTTGGATGACAATGCATTGTTAGCTAAGTGACGTCATTCCAAATCCGATATGGCGGATCAGTTATTTTTTATGCACCGCCATGATATGGGTATCAAATGAAAGGGTTTGCTGAGAAGAATACGAAAATAAAATGACGTCACACTAAATTCAATATGGCGGACGCCCCAAGATGGCGGACAAAATTTTTTAGTTTTAACACTATAACTTGATCGTATAGTGTATTCGCTCATATGTTGCATTCTAAGAAATGGTGAAGGATTCGGTTTAAACTATAAGTTTTATATCGAATAGGAACGACGCAATGAATATACACTTCCCAAGAAATTAACGCACTACCAAAAAATAACCAAAACTTTGAAGTTAGTTAATTTTTAACCCCCGACCCAAAAATGGGGGTGTTAGAAGTTTGACGCGTATGTTTGTCTGTCTGTCTGTCTGTCTGTGTTTTCATATCTCTTCAACGGGTGATCCGATTTTGATGCACTTTTTTTTATTTGAAAGAATATTTTGTCGAGAAGGTTCTAGGCCATATTAGATTTTGATGATTGGTCGCCATCTTGAATTCGCCATGTTGAACTTCTCTAGAAATTATCCGATTGAAGTAAAATTGAAAATGTGCAAACAATTATGGTAGCCGAATATGATTTCGTCCTCATTTTGATTCGGTCATATGAAACTGGTACGATTAGATACCTTTATCGGGGGTTTTTAAAAATTTTCAATTTTTTAACCCCCGACCCAAAAAAAGTTTGACCAGTATGTTTGCATGTTTGTCTGTCTGTCTGTCTGTGGCTTTATATCTCTTCAACGGGAGATCCGATTTTGATGCAGTTTTTATTAAAATTAAATATAACACATAAATATATTTATAATAGAACCGGTCTTGTAGACCGTGTGCGACTAGTAGAATACAAAATTGGACCGCGTCGGCTTAAAGGTTAAAAAGTTCTGTGTGGGACTCGTGATATAATAATACGCTATGTTGTATGTATATGTTTAGTTTAAAAAGTATAAAATAAAATTGAATTACAAATTTAAAAAAAAAACCGACACAAAAATATCGACTAAATAACTAATATAAAAAAAATAAATTAACACAACTTTAAGAATTATAAAATAATTTTGATTCCATATACGAACTGTCATGATTAATTTAAATCCAGGTTACATTTTCTTTGTCCTCGAGATTTGCATGAATATGTCGGGGACTGCTGTAAAGACGAACTACTAAATAGTTATATTCAAAACAACAGCTCCCGATACATTCATCCATATAAGAAAGCAAATCTCGAGGACATAAAGAAAATGTAAGCTGGATTTAAATAAATTATATGAGTTCGTATATAGAATCAAAATTATTTCATAATTTTCAAAGTCGTGTTAATTTATTTTCTTTATATTAGTTATTTAGTCAATATTTTTGTGTCGGGTTTTTTTTTAAATTTGTAATTCAATTTTATAATATTATTCCTTTTTATTGTACACGGTTGCTGGGGTCATTTTAAGTCTGGCTTTAATTTCGGATTAGTCAAAAATGTCTGTATGTTTTGTATTTGATCACTACAGTTGGCTATTTACTACCTCCCCAACTTGAAGGAACTGCACTAAGGCAAACTTGCTCCTCGATGGTTTGGACCACGCAATACATTTTCAGAAACTTAAGTAACAAATTTTAATTCGGTTGGAGAAAGGAAATATAAAAACGTTGGAGAAACAAAGGTCAAAATGTAACCCGTTAATCAGTTCCACACAAAGGCAGTTAAAAAAAACGTAAAAAAGAGAGGTTATGTCTTTCCTAGTTTAGTCGTATTTTGATGCAAAAACTCGCTAACCAATTATCTGGTAATAGTTTGGCCAATATGACCAGTTAAATTTTCCATTTGACGAAAAAAATGTTTATTAGATCTGTTACAGTGCCGATATGTTTTCTATCAATCAAGAAGAACCTGAACAACGACCATTACGTTCATTTTCAATACTTTATTAATTCTAGATATAAAAGAACGTTTTGATTTACTAATTCGATATTTTAATAAGTTTTAATAACCTTACGATCGATTGTGATTCTTAAAATTACAAAATATTTGTATGTACTAGGGTGGCCCATCTCTATAAAGGGTGAATTTTTTTTGCGTATTTTTTAAGTCTCACCCCACGAAAATATACTATTATACTAGGAATAATTTATGTCAAAGTTTCAGATAATTCGGTGAACGGTAACCCGTGCCACGCATTCAGGTAGAAATTTGTAGATAAGATTTTATTACGGTAATACACTTAAATTTTACTTAAAATACAAATATCTACCTCTTTTCTCATAATGTTTTATTGGTGTAATTATTTCCTAGAAATTATTTGTTTTGGAAGTTTGGAAATATAATGCAGCTACGGTAGGTTTTTATGTCAGTTTGCAATTGTGTTTTACAGTGGTGACATTATAAGTTCTAGCATACGTTCCTTTTTGAAAAAACATTTAACGATGGCTGATGTTAGATCCTTACGAAAGGATACTTTCATTTACTTAGTTGGACACTATTCGTCACAAATCATTGGCAATAAATTGCCGTCTAATAGACAAGTATTACAAGTGCTCTTTTATAACATTCGTGAAGTGAAGCTAAGTGTACATGAAAGTGCTAAATTGACAATAAAAGAGGTGTCAGTTTTTTGGGATAAAGCTCGCATTCCGACACGTCAGGATTTTCATTGTGTTAAACAACTAGATAAACTTTATGCAGAGTGGAGGAACTTACAAAAATCGGCTAAAAGGGCCAGTGCGGGAGGTAAAGAAAAAAATTTCGTTGAAAAATTGGACGATCTTTTTGACATTTCTCATGCAAATGCATTGGAGTTGATGAAAATAGATGAAGATAAGCAGTTTTTAATTAACCAAAGAAAAAAGGGACGTCCTGGATTTATGCATGGTATTGATTACCAACTTGCTTCTCAAGAAAAATCAGCTGAGGAGAAATTACAGAAATTATCCGAACGAATGCAACGAAGTCAACAAGAAAAAGTTAGATTAGAGGAAACAGTCACCTGTCCATCATCAAGTAGTAATTCAGCCGACTCCAACGAAAATGAAGATGAAATAATCGAAGCCCAAGAAGAGTTGTTACTAGACCAGCCTGGCCCGTCACAGCCGAAAAAGAGGAGATTGTATGGAACATGTAACATCATCACACCAAAAATAGCCGCTGCATTTGATGCTTGCAAAATAAGCGACAGGTATGGAGTCCATATTTTGACGGCAGTAGCAGAAGCACTAGGACATGACACCATATCTTTGTCCATCAGCAGAACCACACTTCAGCGTTCTAGACAACGCATCCGCGAAGAAAGAGCTGAAATATTAAAAACTGCCTTCGGTAATTCTGAATTGCCGGCCCCAGTCATCCATTGGGATGGAAAACTTTTACCTTCTCTCACTGGAATGGGAAATATCGATAGACTTGCTATCTTAGTTAGTAGTGGAGATATTGAACAACTACTTGGAGTACCAGCTTTGCCCAATTCAACTGGAAGAGAACAGACCGAAGCAGTTTATGATGTGCTTTGTGAATGGAATTTGGACGAAAAGGTAATAGCTTTGTGTTGTGATACAACAGCATCAAATATGGGTTATATAAATGGGGCAGCCACACTATTGCAACAAAAATTAGAAAGAGATATTCTATATTTTCCTTGTAGACATCATATTTTTGAAGTGGTTTTGAGAAGTGTGTTTGACACAAAAATGCCTTCATCTGGTCCAAATGTGCCACTATTTAAACGTTTTAGGGAATTTTGGCCTAAAATAGATCAAAATAAACTAAAAACTGGATTTCAGGTATCAAAAATTAAACACATTTTACAACCAGTTAAAGCCGAAATTGTAAAGTTTCTAAATGCAGCTTTAACTTTGCAACAGCCTCGTGTTGATTATAAAGAATTTTTAATGCTTTCTAAACTTTTTGTTGAAGAAGAGCCCAGTCACACGACATTCTATCAACCAGGGGCATTTCATCATGCACGTTGGATGACCAAAGCCATTTACTGTCTAAAAATATTTTTTTTCCAAGATCAGTTCCAACTAACTAAAAAAGAAAAAATAAGTATTGAAGATATATGTCTCTTTATTGTAAAGTTTATGTAAAGGCCTGGTTTACAGCGTCATTTGCTAGTAAAGCACCGCTTCATGACTTAGACTTTTGTAAAGAACTCATTAATTATCAAAATATTAACAAAGAAATATCTCAAGCCGCAAGTAGGAAAATAGTGAACCATTTGTGGTACCTTAATTCAGTAAATGTTGGCTTATCTTTCTTTGATGACGATATTTCAGTTACCACTAAAAGAGAAATGGTTAAAGCTTTGAATAGGAAAGCACCAAATCAAGAGGGTATTAAACGACTTATGATTAGTAACATTACTGACGTTGAAAACAAGGAAATTCAGGACTTCATATGCGAGAACACTAAACAGTTTTTTCAAAAATTAGGTTTGTCTATGGAATTTTTGGAAAATGATCCAACAACATGGAGGGAAAATGAAAGTTATACCCGATGTTTCAATATTGTAAACAAAATTAAAGTTGTAAATGATGCCGCTGAGAGAGGAATCAAACTTATTACTGACTATAATGACATTTTAACAAAAAATAAAGACCAAAAACAGTTTTTACTCCAAGTTGTAAATGATTATAAATCACAGTTTCCAAATGTAAAAAAAGAAACCCTGTCGCATGCTTTGGCCTAGTGCAAAAAATATTGTCTTTATTACTATATGTCTTGTAGATTTAGGATAATATTTGGTACTATGTATGAAAAAAACGTTTCAAAATAAAATACACAAAGATAAAACGAGAGTTTTATTTCAAAAACTTCTAGTCTAGTTTTCTTAGACTACGAATTTACAGTAGTATGACACATGTCATAGTCACAATAGATAATGTCTTTGATATTTGTATGACTTGATTAGTCATTCTAAAGATAAATGTTGCTGATTAAAAAAAAAAAACAATGCATCAACCAAAGAATGTAAATAATTCCATTTACTTTTATTATTGCATAATAATGCATTCTGCGGCACCCCTTGCCTTCAATTTGCCTCAATAATATTTTGAGAGGATTATTTTTTCTTCAAATGGAACCATTTGCAGGGGTGAGAAATAAAAAATTTCGATTTCGAAAAAGATGGGCCACCCTAGTATGTACATATTTCAAATTAATTTAATTATACCTAAAATTTAGAAATTTGTGGAGGTCCCTTTGTTTTTATAAGTATTTTATATAAGTTTACAGAAAAAATTCGTGCGTTTTTAAAATTCAACTCTCTTGATTGACCATATATGCACTTATGATGTTCATATAATTTTAAAGATGAACAACGTATGATGGACGTCCATTTCATCTAACAACACCTGCTTAAATCCAAAAGATGACCATAATAGTGTTCTTGTTCTATTTTATGCCTAAAAGTCATGATTCAGTCACGGTGAAGTAGATACATCACCCCTTTCACCATAAGAGCCATTTCATGACTAGTAATAAAGCAGCCACAAAGGTCAATAAGAGAGCCAAATGAATTGCATATCAGTTATGTCCATTTGGCTCTAGTTACATCTTGATGATCCAAATATTATTCCCCATTTTCGTCACCATTACGTTTTCAAAACGTAATAATTCAGTTTTAATAACAGCCACTACAACTAAATAGCCATCCTTTTTAGCTACTGTAACATGATGATGACCAAAATACAACTCCTTGTGCTACTTGGATCATGTCTGCGAACCAACGATACGCTGTAAATTAAAATGCAAAATGTACAAATTATTTTTCTAAAACTTATTTAAAAATAACTCGGTATTATCTCGACTTGCTCAAGATTTGTAGGTTTGCATAAACAATTCCTGAACAGAGTTGATTTCGGGATAAACAGGCATATAACTTAGTCTGCGTTATTGTCAAGTATAGTTATGTGATCAATTGATGACATAGTATGGTTAGCTGTAAAATATCAAGTTTAGCTCCTTTCCATCGATTATCTTTTGCGAATTAGAACAGAAAGAGGAAAGTGGATGATTTATATCTATTGTTGCCTTCGATACATTTTCTCGCGTTAATTGAAAAACTAGCAATGTGTATCTTTAAGAAAACCGTGTTATGGTAAATATTGCATTTTTTCCCATGAAACTAGCACATCAGTACTAGATAGACAAACAGGTAATTCTTTTGTAATCTGATAAAGCGTATGAGATATTTAATATAATAATAAATAAATATCTGAATATAGAAATAATATAATAAATATCCTGTATATTTCTAGACAGTCGTGCTTAAATTCATGAGCATATTCTAAATTCAAAAGTAAAAGGAAAAGTTAATAAGATCATGCCTCCGAAAATTTTTCTTAAAAGAGTTACGGCCATTTTAAGCGGGGTCATAATATGTACCAAGGGTCGTTAGTGCGCTTTTTCTTTGGTGGTAATATAGTTTGCAAGCCGTAGGGCCGAGGTTTCCAAGTTTTCGAGACCAAGAAATCACACTGTACGACCCGCGGTGCATATTGTATTTTTCGTCATACCCAGGAGTCATTAAACTACAGAAAAACTTTAGAAAACTAGTGAAAAACTATAATTATTTGAGTCAGGTTTCATATTTGCTAAGCAAATAGTAAAGGTAGCGATGCTTGAAATATCTATGGCAACCGTCGATGAAATAAATTTAGGACGCGACTTCTCTTCAAATGAAACTACTGTCAAGATAAGTTAAATCATATTATTATAACAGATCTGGATATTTTTGAAAATAATGTCGGATATAGAAAACATAACAAGTAAGGCTTGCTTGGATTTACTTCCAAAAAAGCTAAAACATTTAATACCCTAATTATTTTAAGGCTGCGTTTGGACGCCACAGTCAATTCTTATATAGGAATAGCGAATTAATGGTTCTGCCAGTAAAACAGGAACCATGCAATTTTCTAGTTATGAGTTGAGATTTACTTATTTGTTGTTGGCAACAGAAGTGTTACAGGGCCGTACGGCAAAGATGTTTTAGACCTTTGCCGTACGGACAGTATCGAAAATAGTCCACTAGATTTACAATAGTGAATTAAGTGAATTGAGTGAATTAAGTGAATTAAAAAATTATTCAGCACCCAGGGACGCACCCAGAAAATTGCTGAGGGGGGGGGGGGGCTACTACAAATAATAATAATAATAATCGTATATTTCGTACAATGTATTTTGCTTTTATATATTGTTTTTTGTTTATTTATATTTCATTTTTACTTTAAAACATGTAATCCTGGCCTCCGGGGGGGCTTAAGCCCCCAAAGCCCCCCCTTCAGTGCGCCTCTGTCAGCTCCTATTCTATTTTGTAACTTTTAAAATAGGATTTGATGTTCGTAAATAATTAAACAATTCATGGTATCTAACAGTAATAAATTCAATTATCGTTGGATTAAATTTGACGTGTTTTCGTGACACAAAAAACATTTTATTGCATTACGGGCTGGTGAAATTTCAATATTTTTATCTAAAGAAGCACTTCTCTAATGACCTATAAAAAATATTGAAAAGGCAGTTTTCTAAAAAATTGTTGAAAATTCGGTAACCTCCCCTGGCTCTAGGGACTCCTGTTTATTATTTTTTGTTTTTGTCATATGCATTTGACTTTTCATAAAAATACAACAATGCTTTTTGGAGTTTATGAAAATATTTTCATTACTAACTGAGGTACAACGAATTGAAATTTGTTAAATTGTAAATTACAAAATTTCAGTATTTCAGTTAATAATGAAAATATTTTCATAAACTCCAAAACGTATTGTTGTATTTTTATGAAAAGTCAAAGGCATGACAGAAACAAAAAATAAAAAACGGGGAGGCTAACAAATTTTCAAAAAATTTTTCGCAAACTGCTTTTCAATATTTTTTAGAGGTCATTAGAGAAGTTCTTCTCTAGATGTATTTCTCATATTTCGTATAGGTCCCATGCGCCACAGACGAGAAAAAAAAATATTGAAATTTCACCAGCCGCCACTGATCTTCGGCATGTTCATACCCTTATACTTTTTGATCTAACTAGTTTGACCAATAAAATTACTTTGAACACTAGGAAATGAACATTTTGTTTAGGTTTGTGTGTAATATAAGTACAAGTATTTACAGTTATTTATTTAATAAAGAAAACAATTATAGTGAACAATGTAGATTTTTTTTACACCCTCATAAACATTCATACCAGAACGCAATAAAAAATTTTGAACATTCACTTCTTAAAAACAATATTTTTGTACTGCAAGTTTAATTATCATTTTCAAATATTAAAGTGTCAGTCCCAGAGACAATTTGAGCTCTCCTTTGGGAAATAAAAGAGACATTTTACTCTTTCAAAATAATTATTGATTATATATACTAAAAGAGTGCGTGCAGAAATAGTTTGTCCATATACCACAATATTATAATTCTTTTGTATCCCTTGTGACATTGATTCTTCACAGTCGGAATTAAAAATAGGTAAATTTAGTTCTTTGATATAATTGTAATCACTTTTTATAGTAATGATATTTTGTTAGATATACTAATAAGTTATTAGCAAAATTACTAACAAAAAGTTATTGAAAATGTAGAATAAACAAGAAATGTAGTACTTCAGAAAAAATAATAGAAAGTAAAAAAATTCTGGATTTGTGCAGTAAGGCTGAAATTATACGCTCTAATATAAAGAATACAACTTCGTCTAGCAATTTTATTATTAAAAAATTGTAATCATAAAAAATCGTAATGGCTACTTTGTTTTTACGTACAGCCTGAGACAGGTCCGCGCCTAACGGGCGTGCGATGAGTGCTCCGCACGCGGGCGCATGCTTCTGGGGGCACAAAATTACTGCAGAAAAAAAAATTTTTTTTGGATTTATCCCCCCAGCTCTTCAAAAATTTTTCTTGGATTTCTCCCCCCGGCTCATTAAAAATTTTTTTGGATTTCTCCGACCCTGGCCTGAGAAAAAATGCCGTGCATAAATAGCCATTGGCAATTCTCTTTGTATTGTAGTAAGTATATGTACTTAAGAGACCGAGCCCAATCAATCATAATAAAGATAAATTAAACGATCTTAAAAACGTGATCAGTAATAGATAATGTGGACAATTCGGTAAGTAAATTAAAATTATTTTAAAATCTATTTCAAACACTGGCGAAATGAAAAATAAGTCCGACCCTGCTCATACTGTCTTTCTAGTATTATTATAGCAGTGTTACCACTTCGAACGACTTCTGTCGCGGCATCTACTAGTAAAACGTAAAACTAATATTGGTATATTTCGTCAAATTTTTCTAAACAAGTAATCTTTTATTGTAGCAAATATTATGCGGATTTTTAACTTTTTTTTACGTTAAATATATTTATTCTATTACGTATCACATTTTATTTGAATATTTGAGTTCCATTAAAAAATATAAAATCATTATAGATGAATTACGGACGATTGACGGGTACGTTCACGTTTAATAATTCAGAGGAGAAAACTTTGGAAACTTAATTTCATTTAGTATTCAAATATAAGATATGGTACGTAACAGATTTAAGTTAACTAGTTTCAATAATTAAATAAAATCTGAATTCTGTTGATTCGTTTTTAAGAATACTTTCCCCGAAATAATTACAAAATGACGAATTAATGAACGCATATTTGACCTTGGTAACACAGCCTTAAATGAGTATTTTTCTACGGCATAAAAATTATGTCTTTTCAAATTCTAACGACTCCTCCTTAAAATCAATTTCCTCTTTACTATATGAGTCTGTTATTACCAGATTTAGTATGTCACTAAATCCTAACATGCATTCGATTCTTTTCTGGAACACGTACTCCATAAAATATTAATTCAACTCCCTTTAAATCAAAATAACGAGCCACAAGGCAACAACACACTAATTAACCAAGAAGCACACAAACCTTATATCACTGTAGAACTCGGCGCTGCCTCTTAGGCAGGCGATGGGAAACGGTCCAGGCACAACAGAGTTGACGTGCTCGCTCTGGAAAGTCTCCTGATTCCTCTCGTCTTCGCCGTCACCTTCGCGCCTACACCCAATGCTCTCCGTGCCGTTAATGAGGTCGGGGTTCTGTTCCAGCTGATAACGCCTGAGCGACGCGGGGCTTCTGGCTTGATTAGTGGCCCTGACCGGAGACAGGGCACTGAGCATCTCTTCACAGGGATGCACGCCGTACCCCATCATATCCTCTTCACAATTAGCTGACGGGGTGTTTATCTGCGGAAGAAGAGAAATGCCGTTTAGATATGAATTGAGAAATAGTTCCTGGATGTATCAGGGTCTAGGCGAGAGTCCCACTTTCAAACAGGATTTTAACTCGGCGGGTGACTTTATGGTCTTAATAAATTTAATTTCGTTGGATGAGTTGAGATTTTTAATTAAAAAGTTGACAACTATTAATATTTGCATTTATGTCCAAACAAGTTGCTAACAAAAACTATACACATAAACCAAATAGCCTCAAATATAGACCAGTTGTGGGAAGCTTAAAATCGAGCAATGGAATTTCTTTGCATATTCAGGTTTATTGCAGACACTACTTCAATGTGGAAAGCAATTAAACATTGCAAAACAGGTTATTCTCTTCACTTCTTGTATTATACCTTGAGAACAATGTAAGATTTCGTAACATGCATAGGATACTCTTTTTGTCCCCTATTTTATAATGAAAAAAATGAGTACCCACTGAGCTTTATACGGCTAATACAACCTGATATATTGTGTTAAGGCAAAAAGTGCAAAACTGCCGAGAAAACCGACTTTTTACATATTGACATTGCAAAAAATCAAAGTGTCGTTTAAACCACATCATATAATGAAAAAATGAGCCACCATAGAAGCCTGCAAGGTCAAATGGACAAGAGATGTAAAGTCTGGAAGTAAGGCATAAAATCGCAATTTTTTTTAGATTTTCGGTTACCTCTCTTTTTTTGTTTGTAAAAAATCGACAACGATTCACAGGCACACAAAAAAGAAAAAAGTCGAAACCCATCCCCCCATATATTTTGGGACGCTGAATATGACAAAGCAGCACCCCCTTACAACCCTCAACCCTCAAAAATTTTGAAAGTGGGTTTTTTTGGTGCGCTGAAGCCGAATATGACGATAAAAACTGATTTGAACTCACCCCCTAGCACCCCCTAAAAGCCCCAGTAGAGGTTGAAATTCCACTTGTTTTAAACATTTGGGTGCTAGGTGGTGACTGGGTGGTTAATATCATTTGTTCTCGTCATTTTCGGTTTCGCCGCAACAAAATACTTAAGAATATACCATACATTTTCAATTTTCATAAGTGAAATTTTAACCTCCCCCTGCGGTGTTGTATGTGGATGGTAGGGGGTGATTGGGTGGTTGAAATCAGTTTTTATAGTCATACTCGGTTTCAGCGCACCAAGAAACCTGAAAATAAACATACTTTTTAAATGTTTAGAACAAGTGGAATTCCAACCCCACCTTGAGCTGGTAGGGGGTACTAGGGGGTGAATGGGTGGTTCAAATCAGTTTTTATAGTCATATTCGGTTTCAGTGCACCAAAAAACCTGCTTTTCAAATGTTTAGAACAAGTGGAATTTCAGTCCCCCCAGGAGGGTTGTAAGGGGGAGCTAGGGGAAAACTGGATAATTAAAACTTTTTTTAATGTCATATTTGGTTTCAGCGTCCCAAAATACATGGTAGTGGGGTATACCCTCTGGGTTTCTACTTTTTTTCTTTTTTGTGTGCCTGTGTTATTACAACCATATTTATTTTATCTTGAATTATAAAACATATTACCTTTATTAGCAAAGAGAGGACAGATTGGAGCATTGACCTCAGTCATTCATTCTCGTTAAATCCGAACCGGACATGCCCCGTCCAGCCCAACATTCACCACAACGCTGCGCTGTGGTTAGTATGGAGCTGTGGGGTTGCGCGCCGTGGTTGTCTGGCTGGCTCCGGGCTAAATTTCGGGGAGGAGCATAATTGTAAACTCTTTTAATTTAAATACGTTTTTAAAAGCAAAAAGCATTGCAATCCAGGGGTCGTGTGTTCGAATTCCAGACAGGTTGGAAGTTTCTTTTCTAATTTTTCTTTATGCATTTTTTTATACTAACGAGTGTTTCACCAACAAAGTTGGTATCATAAAATTTAGAATATCCAAAATTAACATTATTTACAAGAAAACTGCGAAGAGTATTCTATAGAATGTGCAACAGTTTTATAAAAAGTTCAACTAACCCACGAAGAATATAATTTTTTCTCTAGTTATTATACTAAAATAATTTTTAAATCACTGGAAATACATTTCACGCATTTTACACGTTCTGATGTTTATTGGACTATTATAGTTAATGAACGATGTATTTTATACCAAAGATTAAAACTTGTAGTAATTAATTAAGGTTATTATTACCAAAATTAAAGTAATAGAAATGCATTTATTAGTGGTTTATGACCAATATATTTTATACAAATAATAATTAATACACACCGCATATATGAAGTCCTTGCTAAATGTTGATTTAATGTATATGCCGTACCTATATTGACAGTTTATTTAAAACGCCTTTTGGATTAAGCTTTTCCACCTTTAATGGAAATTTAGTATAGAGCGTTCCGGATTGAGTTTGCGATAGGTGTATTATAGCAAAAAAAAAAAATAGTACGGATTTCATTTCCTGCAGTCTCAGTTTGCTTGGCGTAAAATAGATTTTTACCATATTTCAGTTAAAATGGGATCTAACTCGCGGAGTCAATCTAAGAAGAAAATAAATCATTGTAGGTAAACGTGTTAATTTTAGGAAAAAATTCTATTTGGATAAAATATTTTGCATTTAAAGTTAAAGCCATATGCCAACGTTCATTGTATTTGAACAAAAAAAAAAAATACTACTTAAAGTAAATAGCTTTTTATTTTCTAACACAATTAACAGTTTCAACAAATTCAACTAAAAACCTATTCAAATAGTACCCCACCTAAATTACTACATAATTCCACCCTTCTTCTAATTCTTTGTAACTTCTTCTAATTTCTTCAAGGGGTGTTGTCGTTGTCGCTGCCGTTGCCGTTGGCGTTGTCGTTGTTGTTGTTGTTGTTTTTATTATTATTATTATTATTTGTTTTTCAAATTCTCTCCTTAAGAGAAGATAAGGTGTACCAACCATCGGCAATCAGCAAGATGGCGGTTTCTATTTTGATTTATAGGCAGGTGAAGAGTTATATGTATTTAAGAGGACGGATTTTTGTATTTGGGTGATAGTATGAGGATGGATATTTAGTATAGGAAATAGCGTGCAAATTCGACGACGAGTGGTTACCGTCTGCCAGTCGGTAATCCAAGAGACCATATAAATACAACATTTTTTTCTCTCTGGAACTTTTTGGTATGGTGGGGGGATAGGGTGGGGGGGGCATTTATTTGTAAATCGAATGATTATCGATATCTGTCCGCATAGGTAGTCAGTATATGTACTTCACATACCGCAGTTACGCTGGCAGACGAAAATTCCGAACGGCGCGCGCGCTAACCGGAAAAAGAAAAAAAAATTTTAGTTTCTTTTTCCGGTTAGCGCGCGCGCCGTTCGGAATTTTCGTCTGCCAGCGTAATTGGGGTATGTGAACACATATACTAACTACCTATGCGGACAGATATTGTCACGCATGCCAAGTTGCCCTTATTACGGCCGTCTTAAAATGGCGGTCGTGACAATATCGATAATCATTCGATTTAAAAATAAATGCTCCGCCCTCCCTATCCCCCCACCATACCAAAAAGTTCCAAAGAGAAAAAAATTTTGTATTTATATGGTCTCTTCGATTACCGACTGGCAGACGGTAACCACTCATCGTCGAATTTGCACGCTATTTCCTAGACTAATTGAGCTGTTTTAGGTTTCGGTAGAGAGTGTTGGGAACTACACTGTTGCGGGATATAACTATGGGAAGACTAGTAATTTGATCTTGTTGCCACATTTTCTTAATCCCTTCAGCGAGTTCACCACATTTGTTTAATTTTTCACCATAGGACTGCTGTAAATTATGGGTATTGGGCACTATAACGTCTATATGGAAAGTGTAATGTGCCTTTACTTCTTCAGAATAAGTACGATGTCTGATCTGTTGGTGAGGAGAGCGAGAGTTATAACCGATCGATTATTATTATTGTTATTATTTTTTTTTTCTGTTCAAATGCAATGAAAGTTGGCATATGGCTCTAACTTTCAATGGAAAATATTTTATCTAAATAGAATTTTTCCGTAAAATTAACAGACAGACCAGTTTACCTACAATGATTTATTCTCTTTCCTTTCTTTTAACTGAAATTTGGTAATAATCCATTTTACGTCAAGCAGACCGAGACTGCAGAAAATGAAAGCCGTACTATTTTTTTTTGTATACTACACCTATCAAACTCAATCCGAGGACAAACTGTATAATAAAAACCCAAAATCAACTTATAATTATATTATTATACCAAAACCTTTTTTAAACCATTGGAACTTATATGTCCTAGTGTTTGGTGGGTAAACTACAGATCAATTGACGGACATATATAACAATTTTCAATAGCAATTTTAGAATTTAATAAAAGTTCAAATCAATTAAAATATGGTATTATTACTTCCACATCCAGTCTTAAGTATAATAACGACAAAAAAAAATTGGAAAATTTTTATTGTTCAAGTAGGCTTAGAATGTCCTGAAACGTTGAGATTTTAAGTTTGAGGGAAAAATATTTCGGTCTGTCTGTCTGTTTTTCATCTTATTTCGTTAAAGAGTGGAGGGTAAATTGGGGTAAATGGGGGTAAATAGATAAATCAAGAAGATAAGAGTCAATAAAATTGGTATAAGAGGCTATAAGGTCTCAAAAAAATTTTTGGCATTAGCCACCCCCCATTACCAACCCCTACCTCATTATTAACGGGGGTGAAGATATTATGATTTAGTGTGTGTACAAGAACCAAAAACCTTAAAATATCTTTTTACTTCAACCCCCCCCCCCCCCATCCGATGTGGGACATCCTTTTATAGGTTTTTGGGGTAGACGATTTGAAACATTATATTGTTAAAGTTCCATAAACAATTATTTCCACACACAATTTTTTTTTGTTTGGAGAGACTTGGATGAAAAACCTGGATGTGGAAGTAGTGATTCCTTGGGCAGCGGTTTTTTTTAAGAGTAGAATTTCTCCCTTTTCAAAATATCGTAATTAAAAGCCTCTTCTTGAAGAACTAACTAATTAAAAATGAATTTTATCTATGAAATTGAGAGCTGACGCGCTGAAAGAGGACAAAGTACACGGTCAGTGGAGTCTGCAAAAATATCTACAAAAACTTACCGATGATCGTTACTTAACTGTTATATAATTAATTATACTTAAGGCCGTTACTTCCATCTCCCATTAAACTAATTCAGCGGATAATTTTCTTGCGTACAGTTGTATAAATAATCGTTTCCATGGGATTTACCTACTGAATAAATATAATAGAAGATGAAAAGAGAAAATAATATAATTAACCAACAGCTTTTTGCCGTTCTAACATCTCGACTTCTAGGATTACGCCAATTTCGCCGTAAATATTCTACTAAAACTTTAAAAGCCTCGCAGAAATTTGAAACATTCGGAACGGGGAATATTAGAAGGACAAGAAATATGATGAAAGCGATACTGCAACAGTGGCAGCTTTTAAGATCAGTAAATGAAAACCCTAAACGACAGCTGCTCTCGACATAAACGAGACCCGCCTAAGTGGAATATATAAAAAAGGTAATAAAATTAAGCATTTAAATAAAAAATTTACATATTCGCTGAGTTGCCAATTATGAGGAGCTGGAGCTTTGTTGCTACACGATGAAAAACTCTTAGCGAGAACTTTAGCATTTAACAAATTTAATATATAAGGGTGGTGTAAAGGGTAGTCTGGTGAAGAAAAAGCTAATTTTTTTTATACGAAGTATTTCAAGTGTTACCGTACAGCTCATTTTGTGCTATGCAGGTTATTTCAGGTATTAGTTTTAGGAGTTAATTCTGTCAGAAAATATTGAACAAAAAATTTTATGGGTACACAAAAAATGAGTTTTTATTTAATACCTCAGGAACCCGTTGAGCAGGGTTGGGCTAAATATTTTTATTAAAGAAATCAAATATTATTGATTTAAATAAAAAAAATTACAAAATCATTATTTATTTGTTTTTTTATATTTTTTTAAAAGAAAATTCGAGTATTTCCTCGATTACATTTTCACTCAGCTATTTTGTTGGTGTTTATACTTAGTGATACACTTAAACTTTAATTAGAACATTATTTAGGCATTAAGAAAATCACAACTTACACCCTTTTTTTAACACCCCCACAATAAAATTATGGGAGGTTACTGAACTTGGTCAAAAACTGAAAATTGAGATAACATCAAATATTTACATATTGAGGTCCCAGGAACCCAAGAAAGTGGGTTGTGAAAAATATCCGTGTGTGTGTATGTGTGTATGAATGTTAGCACGATAGCGGCGAAACTACTAAACGGATTTGGATGAAACTTTGCATGGGGGTTTCTTTAGTGCTCCAGAAAGTCTGAAAAAGTTTTGGTTGAGGTCGGACTACGTTTAGTGCCGTTTTGGCACAACAAGTTGTTTATTTTGCGATTACTTAAAATTTGTAATCGATCCATTGAAAAGAAGTAAAAATT
Source organism: Rutpela maculata (assembly GCA_936432065.2). Lineage (NCBI taxonomy): Eukaryota > Metazoa > Arthropoda > Insecta > Coleoptera > Cerambycidae > Rutpela > Rutpela maculata. The sequence continues at coordinate 177,975,965 of OW386288.2, forward strand.
TTGATTTCAGCGATATATCACACTTGCACCCTTTCGATTTGGTTTTCGTGAAAAAAATTAAAAAACAAAATAACACGCTTCTTGTGTAAGATAAATTTTATAGTCGAACCTAATGTTCGGTAGACTAGTGTTAAAGCGTGTAGACAATACACGTGTTTCCTCTGAAGACGTCATATTAGTTGTGATATTTCGCGAAAAAAGTGCAGTTAAAATTAGCTGTGTAAGGCCTACACAACCCAGCCGTATGGTTACGGATGGTCCTTAACTAGGCCCAAAGTAAGTTTCTTGCCCAAAACTATTAAAAGTGACAGTCACATTAACTGTCTGAGAAACTTGAATCCATTTCCAGCACAATGCCGAGAAAATTTCCGGCAATCACAATCTAAAAAACATTAACATAACCTAAAAACCAAACAAAGTGCAATACCAACCTAGAAATTTTCGACAACTGTCAAAAAATAAAATCCCCCAGCAAAGTTCAGAACCAGAATTTTTGACAGCTGTCAGTTTGACAAATTTAGAACTAACAAAGTTTAGCGACAAAAAATTTGACAGCTGTCAGTCAAACTGTCAAAAATTCTTCTCCTGTAACCCTTTGGCATCTGTCAGTTTGACATGGTGACAAGCAACCAAACAACAACCTTGCCTGACCGATTTGGTGAAAAATCGGTTGAGGCCAGAAGATAAAAATAATATTTATCAGCTCAAATTGAAACGGTCCACTATGAACACTTCACCGGCCACAGCTGGCAGAGAAGCTGTCCACAAAGAATTATATGGTTTATAAAATAAATAAAAAATATGATTAAATGAGATCGTTCATATTTTTTAATGCTCTTTTCGGCTTCAAAAATCCACCGGGTGGGGAAGTTCCAGCCGCTTTCCGTAGCTACCGATTTTTTAATATGAAATTACTAACTTTCTATATATTAGTATAGTACGCGAAAAAGATACAAGATCATTGTTTTATTGCCGACTGTTTGAATGCGCCGGCTAATTCCTTTGTCGGCGTACCCGGCGCTTTTGATATTTGATAATAGGAATTTTCTTATACCTATTGCGTCTACTATACCTCAGTCTGGTCACGCTAATATATTACTCCAGTAAACACTCTAGAGCACTCATTATTGGAGAACTAACCAAAACAACTACTTTTCTAGCTAATACTGATGAGTACTGAATTACAGATAGGATTCCTAGCATTTAAAAGCAAACACACCGGCTCGGTGGCGCAGTGCCTAAGGTATTAGGTTTGCGACCACGGGGTCCTGGGTTCGAATCCTGGCTAGGGTATGGATGTGTAGTGGCGTTTTTCACGTGTTGCCGAGACGGTAGCAGTGGACTAGACTGCGGTTGTGTGAGAGACAACACGGTCTAGTCGCTCTCCTCTCCTGAGTTCGAGTCTCAGCTGCGGCAGATGATAATGTTGCAGGGAATGGGTGTTGTGATGTTGTCTATGTGTGTCTGCCCATCCTGGTTGAGTGGTAGAATAGCCTACGGCTAAAACTCCGCCAGGACATTAATATAAATAAGACGATACAAAAAAATATATGAAATAGTTAAATCAATTATTTAAATTCAGGCATTCACACTTTTTTATTTATTTAGAAGAGTAGTTGTTCTGATTGCTTCACCATTAATGAGTGTATTCCAGTGTTTACATAATTAGTATATTAGCCTGACCAGATCGAGGTACAATATGCAGAAAGTAGGCAACTTCATATTAAATAAAACGTGTGAAAGTTGTGACTTGCTTAATACCTAAATAATGTTTTCTAATTATGATGAAAGCAAATGAATAAAAAAAAACCGCTGCCCAAGGAATCACCATTTCCACATCCAGATTTTGTATCCAAGTCTCTCACAACGAAAAAATTTTGTATGTGGAAATAATTGTTTATGGAACTTTAATAACATAACATTGAAATCCTCTACCCCAAAAACCCATAAAACGATACCGCACATCGGTAGTGATATTGAGGTGGTAGTGGGGGTGAATGAATTAAAAATATATTTTGAGGATTTTGGTTCTTGTAAACACACTAAATCACATTTTTTCATCCCCTTTAATAATGGGGTGGGAGTGGCAATGGGGGTTGCTAATGCCAAAAAAATTTTTGAGACCTTAGCTTCCCTTGTATATACTAAATACCAATTTTATGGACTCTTAACTGCTTGATTTACCTATTTACCCCCATTTACCCCAATTTACCCCCCCAACATTTCGATGGAACAAGATGAAAATATAGTCTAGTTCCAAATCTCGTTAAAGTACATACGTGTACCAAATTTCAGGTCAATATCTTCAACGGTTCTAGAGTAAACGTACTCACAAAGAAAGTTACAGACAGAGAGACCGACAGACAGAATTTTTTTTTTCGCTCAAACTTAAAGTATCGACGTTTCATGACATTGTAAGCATATTTGAACAACAAAAATTTTTTAATTTTTTTTTCGCTACTATACTCCCACTGGATGTGGAAGTAATAATTACTTATACTCTAAAGTCACCAACTTCTGTTACTTACACATTCACGTAGTGGAATGGAAGCGTAGTAATGATCTCGGTAACGGTTAAAAAAAATTGATTCCTTTTGTTCAAGTAGGCTTAGAATGTCATGAAACGTCAATATTTTAAGTTTGAGTATAAAAAACATTTGTCAGGCTGTCGATCTGTCTGTAACTTCTTTGTGCGAGAGGTAATTCTTGCCAATGAGTTTTTTTTACCATTAGCACATTTGCTAAATTTTTGGTCACCCTATACTAGACGTAGTTTGACAAATTTGTTCTGGACCACCTCCTAGCCACATCTTGTAGTTTGAGAAAATTTTTTGAAAATTGCTTAAGCCAGTCCAAAGTAATAATTGAAGACACAAGTGGATGAAACGAGTTTTTTTGTATGAATGAAGGCTATAAGTACACAAAATTCCCTCAGGTACATTACATTTGTTTCTAATGCAAAAATATTTGATTTATAAACTTTTAAGGATCTATGTACTGTTGAAGTTGGTAGGTTGTTAAAAACTTTAAGATCAATTATCTCAAAATGACTTTGTTATTACATAGACCCTTCATCCACGTGTGTCTTCAATTAGAAAACCGCTGCCCGAGGAATCACTACTTCCACATCCAGATTTTCTATCCAAGTCTCTCACAACGAGAACATTTTGTATGTGGACATAATTATTTAATAATGTAATATTTGAAATCGTCTACCCCAAAAACCCATAAAACGATATCCCACATCGGTGACTGATACCAAAAAATTTTTGAGACCTAATAGCTTCTCTTGTATCTACTAAGTACTAATTTTATGAACTCATACCTGCTTGATTTATCTATTTACCCTCATTTCGAATTCTGCTCATCAATGACATAGACTGCACTCATCATATTTAATTTAGACTGACTATTCAATACATTAAGATTCTGTTTTTTTGTTATCTACAATTTACTGTACGTCTGTTGTTTGTATATTTTCTGTTTGAACTTTACATAAGTATACTTTTTTTTTATATTTTACTAATTTATAGCTGACGAAACCTTTTCTGTGAAAACAGTTTTTTATGGCAAATAAGTAAATGTTTCTATTCTATTCTGTTTACCCCAATTTACCCCCAACCATTCAACGGAATAAAATAAAAATATAATCTAGTTCCAGATCACGTTGAAATACGTGTACCAAATTTCAAGTAAATATCTTAAACGGTTCCAGAGTAATCGTGCGCAGAAAAAAAGTTACAGACAGACAGGCCGACAGATTGACACACAGACAGAAATTTTTTTTTCGCTCAAACTTAAAATTTCATCGTTTCATGACATTCTAAGCCTTTTTGAATCATAAAAATTTTCAATATTCTTTTGTCGTTACTATACTGCTGGATGCGGAAGTAAAAGGTACATACGGGTCGAATTTGAGAGTCTGTTAAAAAGATGACGATACGCCATTTCAGGAGTTATACTAATTAGTTTTGAAATGAAATTTGATATTTTTTTGGGCACTGTTAATTGATGAGATTCAATAATTATTTTACCAAGTATATGCTCAAAAAAAAAATGAAAAAAAACTATATAAAGTTATAACCTTTAACGCAAGTTAACGACAAAAGTTAAGGATAATTATGTGGTATCATTATGGTGGGCAACTTCAGACATTTTTACCGGACTGGACAAGCTCCTCTACAGGAGAGGTGACAACGATTAATTACTGTACGTATCACTCGAGAGCTCCCGTTGGAGATTTCCTAATCGAATTAATAAATAAATATTTCACTAGTTTCAGTTGGTTTTTCTTTACGTATAAGAAAGTTACTATATACGGAATGGTCTAGGATCAGGGTTAATCATCATTATTGTTGATCATATTTTCTACAAATGCCCATTTTTAAGTAGTCTGTGTAGGCCCACTTGGACCACCATTTTGCAATACATTTTTTATTTTATTTTAAAATGCGAAATTGTGAAGCCATTGAATTTCCACTAAACAAGTGTTTTAAACAATTACTTCCGCACCCAGTGGAAGTATAGTAACGACAAAAAACTTTTGGAAAAGTTTTATTGCTCAAATAGGGCTTAGAATGTCATGTCTGTCTGTCAGTCTGTAACTTTTTTGTGCGCACGTTTACTCTGGAACCGTTTAAGATATTGACTTGAAATTTGATACACGTATGTACTTTAACGAGATCTGGAACTAGATTATATTTTCATCTTATTCCGTCGAAGAGTTGGGGGGTCAAAAGGGGTAAATGAGGGGCAAATAGATAAATCAAGCAGGTAAGAGTCCATAAAATTGGTATTTAGTGTATACAAGAGAAGCTAAGGTTTCAAAAAAATTTTGGCATTAGCCACCCCCACTACCACCCCCCTATCACCATCCCCACCCCCACTACCGCTACCGTGTGGGATATCGTTTTATGGGTTTTTGGGGTAGGCGATTTCAAATATTATATTATTAAAGTTCTATAAACAATTATTTTCACACACAAAATTTTTTCGCTGTGAGAGACTTGGATAGAAAATCTGGATGTGGAAGTAGTGACTCCTTGGGCAGCAGTTTTTTTTCTTCTATTGATTCCTTGTTGAAGACAGATTATAATTACTGAGATCAATAATATAAAGACGAATTTAATTGGTCCAATCTTTGGATTTTATTACCCATGAGCTAGCTAGCCAGTGTTCCATCGTGTCTTATTTTACTTCCACATCCAGTGGAAGTATAGTAACAACAAAAAAAATTTTGAAAATTTGTATTGTTCAAATAGGCCTAAAATGTCATGAAACGTCGAGATTTTAGGTTTGAGCGAAAAACAATTTCTGTCTATCTGTCGCTCTGTAACTTTTTTTGTGCGCACGATTACTCTGGAACCGTTTAATATATTGACTTGAAATTTGGTACACGTATGTACTTTAACGGGATCTAGATTATATTTTCATCTTATTCCGTCGAAGGGTTAGGGGTAAAATGGGGTAAACAGCGGTAAACAGGGGGTAAATAGATAAATCAAGCAGGTAGGAGTCCATAAAATTGGTAATTAGTGTAAACAAGAGAAGCTAAGGTCCCAAAAAAATTTTTGGCATTAGCCACCCCCATTACCACCCCTACCCCATTATTAAATGGGATGAAAAAGAATGGGATCTAGTGTGTGTACAAGAACCAAAAGCCTCAAAATATTTTTTTATTTAATCCACCCCCACCCCACTACCGTATAGGATATCGTTTTATGGGTTTTTGGGATACACGATTTCAAATATTATATTATTAAAGTTCTATAAACAATTATTTCCACATACAAAATCTTTTCGTTATGAGGTTAGGTTAGGTTAGGTTGATATGTGAGTGGGCTAGTAACAGACCCTCCACCGCGACCATCTGGTCTATTGTGGCTCACTCCTAATTATATTTCACCCAATAGGTTCAGCTTTTTGATAAAGTCGACTACCTTATTGGGTGAGAGGTTGTCCAGATCCTCTGGCAGCAGTTGCCCTTTGCCAAAAAGTGAGAATCTGGTTCTTTCTGCAGCAGGACAGGTACATAAAATGTGCGCTGCCGTTTCATCCTCCTCCAGACACAGTCGGCATTCAGCGTTGTCCGCTATTCCGAGTCTGTGTAGGTGGTGGTTAAGTCTGCAGTGCCCAGTGTATAGGCCAACTAGAGTTCTTAGGTGTAACCTATTTAACTCTAATAGTTTTTTAGTTCTTGATTTCAAAGGGTATGTGATGAACTCCTTTGAATGAACTAATCCTGGTAGTTCTTGCCAGTACTGGAGGATTTTCCCCTCAGTCCAGGCCAAGATGGTGGTTTTCGCAGTGCTTGCCGATATGCCAAGCACTGGCTCCGGTCCGATAAATTTTGATACCGCACCTTCCCTGGCTAAGGAGTCGGCTACTTCGTTGCCCTCCAAGCCAGAATGGCCCGGTATCCAGACCAGAGTTAATTTGTTGTATCTGCCCAATCGGGCTAGAGCCTTTTGGCAATTCCAGACCAATTTAGAATTGCAGCGATGTGAGCCAAGAGCTTTAAGAGCTGCTTGGCTGTCTGAAAAGATTTTTATTGATCTGTGTCTAGGATGCATCTGCTCAAGCCTCCTTGTACACAGTTCAATGGCATGAACTTCTGCCTGAAAGACAGTCGCATAGTTACCCAGGCTCGAAGTGATTCTTACCTTTGGGTTGCGACTGTATGCTCCAGCTCCAACTCCCTCAGGGGTTTTGGAGCCGTCTGTAAACCAACAGATGTCTGCTCTTTGTAGGTCAGTTTTATTCCGATCCCATTCGTCTCTTCCAGGAAAAAGGACGGTAAAAGGCAGTTCATAGTTGGTCGCGGTAGGCATCACATCTGAAAGCATTCCCAGGATGCCATGACACTCCATGTCATCTGACAGCCTGTTGCGTTCCATGATGCGTTATGAGAGACTTGGATAGAAAATCAGGATGTGGAAGTAGTGATTCCTTGTGCAGTGTGTTGGGACGGGTTCTATGGTTGCCGCTTCGTTTTCAAAAATTTTAATTTATAAAGTGACTAACGTCAAACTAATTTTTGGTCTGTTTACTAATTATGTACCCAGAATCATGAAAAACGTCTCATACGACAACTCAGACGGACGAGAACTCCTTCTTGATGCTCCATACGCATATTATTATTATTACTTCCACATCCAGTGGAAGTATAGTAACGACAAAAAAATTTTAAAACATTTTTATTGTTCAAATAGGCTTAGAATGTCATGAAACGTCGAGATTTCAAGTTTGAGCGAAAAAAAAATTTCTGTCTGTCGATCTGTCGGTCTGTCGGTCTGTCTGTCGGTCTGTAACTTTTTTTGTGCGCACGTTTACTCTGGAACCGTTTGAGATATTGACTTGAAATTTGGTACACATATGTACTTTAACGAGATCTAGAACTAGATTATATTTTCATCTTGTTCCGTCGAAGGATTGGGGGGTAAATTGGGGTAAACTTGGAGTAAACAGGTAAATCAAGCAGGTAAGAGTTCATAAAATTGATATTTAGTATAGACAAAAGAAGCTAAGGTCTCAAAAAAAATTTTGGCATTAGCCACCCCCATTACCACCCCCACCCCATTATTAAAGGGGATGAAAAAAAAATGTGATTTAGTGTGTGTACAAGAACCAGAAACCTCAAAATATTTTTTTAATTTATCCACCCCCCACTCCCACCCCCTGTCACCACCCCCACCCCACTGCCGATGTGGGGTATCGTTTTCCGTGTTTTTGGGATAGAGGATTTCAAATATTATATTATTGAAGTTCCATAAACAATTATTTCCACATACAAAATTTGTTCGTTGTGAGTGACTTAGATAGAAAATCTAGATGTGGAAGTACTGATTCCTTGAGCAGCGGTTTTCTTTGACTATCTAAGTGAAATAAGTCATTAACATACAGCGTAAATAATATAAGTCTCAGCACCGTGCCTCGTGGTGCTCAATATTTTACAATTTCTTTTTAATTATTAATGTCATCTTGTTTTATATATTAAGTTCTTTCAGTCAGATAACTATCTAAGAGGTGGTAATCTGGTCCACAGAAACCTATTTTACCAGCAAATTCATTAAGTTTTTGTCACAAATAACGGTAAATGTTTTCGTCAAATATGCACAAAGCATGTTTGCTCACAAATAATTGTTGTTAAATACTTTGTAGCATCTCGTATTGATATTATTGTTCAATTGACTGCATGGATTTCAAAACGGTGTAAACAGTCGGTGTATACAGCACACTGTATATTTTTACATTTTTGAACTCTAGATACCATTTCACACAGTTACATGTGAAATGGTATCTAGAGTTCAAAAATGTAAAAATATACAGTGTGCTCCATTTAAAAGTCAAAAATTGAGGTTATTTCCTGTGAAACAGGAAGTCGTAGAATCTTGACAGATAGATAAAAAAATGTAGCTTCGGTAACATGTTATACATGCCAAGTTTCGTTACTATTAAAAAATAAAGAAATGGCGATCAGAAAGCGAGCTCCTTGACGTCGGGTAGATATAATTTTAAGAATTACTTAAGAAAATGTTTTGTTACCTACCAATAACATAAAAATTAGAGCCACTCTGTTTACCAACATAAGTTTTTTTTTTTGGCTATTTTGACAGCACCATTATTTGCTTAAGACTTATTTTCGTATTTCCCCTTGACACCGGTAGATATAATTGTAAGAATTATTTTAAAAAATGTTTTGTTACCTAACAATAACATAAAAATTAGAGCCATTATGTTTCCCAACATGAGTTATTTTTTAGCTATTTTGACAGCACCATTATTTGCCTAATGACTTTATTTCCGTATTTTCGTTAATGGCTATATAAAAAATAAATTTAAAAATTGTGACGATTAGTTAAATTTGCACAACGTTTACTTTAAGGTGATAAAAGTGAAAATTAAATAAGGTATTTCTTTTACTCCTTTTTCTTCCTGCCCGCCAGCAACTCTATTCCCGTTAAATACGAGATTAAAAGAACAGAATTGTGAAGTGAGCTAAACGAATTTAAAATGCCAGGTTCTATCACTTATAAAACTCTAAGAATTAGATAAAAAATTATTGCACATCGTCAAATATTTTGTTGCAACCAGATTTAAGAACTACGTCATAAACTCAATTTTTCCATCGCATAAAATAGTTGAAATTGCATCCTTTGCAATTCTTAAAGTATTTAATCTTCTTCGGTAGATTTAACAACGTGAACGTCGATTCCTCATAAAATCTAAGGAATGGAAAACACCGCATAAGGAACTTCTGTGAGGAAGAGTAAGAATGGATAAATAATACAATTGCATATACAGCGTGGACCAATTAGATGGGATTTGGGGTTTTCTCTAAAACTATGGCATATAGACAAAAACCAATATAGTGTCCTGAGGTCGATTTTCGAGAAACAAACAATGGCGTAAACCGCGATCATCAAAATTGGCATTTTTGGTTGATCAATTACCAAGTGTCGAATCGAAAATCGAGTAACACATTCTTAAGGCACTTTTTTGAGGAGAATCTGTTGCTGATAAGAAGAAAATTATACATGCCTCATTTTTCGAGATTTAGACATAAGTTGTGTTTTTTTAAATGGAACACCCTATAAATTATTTCATAATTCAATCACAACTTAAATCAGCTATCCAAAAATATATCATGTCATACTTATCTCTCTAGAAAAAGTGGTTAATTTTCGAAAGATTTAATATATTTGCATGCTCAATTTTCTTCTTATCAGCAGCGAAAATATTTTGAAAATTCGTAGTTATATTCAATTTTAGTCCAAATGTTATGCCAGTAGATATATACTCCTTTCGTGTTCATATAATGGAACTCATTTTAAGTGAACGCGGGAAGGAATTGATCTTATTCAATTCCTTTAAGTATTCTAAATAATCTGTTACGAAACAAGGTGTAAAGTTGTGTTATATGGTAAAAACTTGCACCGCAAAAATTTATGTGGACGAAAGTTGGCAAGTTTTGCGAAAAAGTGATGAAGTGCACAACCACGAAGTAGCAAAAAATTGTTTCCAATGCAATCAAATGAGAAGCTACCGAAGATCTGTCGGAGAGGCCCATGAAACTCATCCATAAGAAAGTGGTAGTGTCACCTTCATATTAAAGAGGTCTTGATACTTCAGCTATAAAAAAAGTTACATACTTATGAGACGAGAAGGAAGAACCTACCATCACTTCCAAAAAGTATGGGTGACACCCATTAAGCCCTGAATGGAAGTTTACGTACGACAAATCGGGAAGAACCTTTTCTGCTCAGGAACGATGAAGTAAAAACCTAATAACATTTTCCACAAAACCAACCTGCAAACTGTATGTAAGGGCAGTACCATCTATGTCGATGGTAATTTTAAGTACTGCCTTAAACATTTTTACCAAATGTTTACCATCCATGGTATTGTGAACGGGCATTGCATTCCGTTGGCGTTTTTTTGTGTTAAAAAAATAAGGAGAACAGAACTTATTTGGTTGCTTTCAAGACAGTAGCCGAAAGTGTCAGAAATTCTTGCAATTCGCTCCTGTAACGGTGTTTGCCGATTTCGAAGAAATAGCCGTTTCCATGATGTGGCCTAATGCAACAATCAAAGAATGTCATTTTCATATGGCCCAATTTTGGAGGAGAAAAATACACAAATTGGATCTTTCTAACGACTATAAGGATAAGACTTCAAAAAACGGTAAGGCGACTGATGAAATATATACTTTTTTATGAAACTAAAACTCTTTCTATAGGTTCCTGGCTACGCTGGATCTTTGTTGAGATAGTTTTTGTGACTTGTCACTTACTCCTTCATCCCAATACTGTCGAGGATTATTTGGTGGATAACTATGTCCCAGAGGCCGCTAAATTCCCTCCACATATATGGGCTTCGTGTACTACTTCCATTTACCGGCTCGGTGGCACAGTGCTTAAGGTGTTAAGCTTGCGACCACGGGGTCCCAGGTTCAAATCCTGGCTAGGGTATGGATGTGTAGTGGCGTTTTTCATGTGTTACCGAGATGGTAGCAGTGAACTAGATTGCCGTTGTGTGAGAGACAACACAATCTAGTCGCTCTCCTCTCCTGAGTTCGAGTCTCAGCTGCGGCAGATGGCAATGTCGCAGGGAATGGGTGTTGTGATATTGTCTATGTGTGTGTGTCCGTCCTGGTTGAGTGGTAGAATAGCAGAAAATGCAGAGAAAGCTAATGCTTCCTACCTCATTTAATGTTAAGCCTCCCAGGGCTGGCCCATTTATCAACAAAAGAAAAATCTACAGGATTTTTATGCATAGTACTCGTTAACATGGCAAGTTAAGTTTTATTCTATTCAGATGCAAAGTTATGGTAAACTTTATTTGATGTCAAAGTGACAAACAGATCCGACATATGGGACTTTTAATACACGAATAATCATTTCGAATCTAAGGCGGTCGTCTTGATACATGCGGATAATGCCACCTTGGTTGTTGAAATAACTTCAGTATAAGGATTTGGAGTACTTTGATATTGAAAATTTTGATGCAAATATTGTGTTTAATTTTCGATAAAGTGTATAAATAAATTATCAAATTACCTAATATTTAATAGACTTTACCTCAACACTATGGGAACTAAGTCAGATGATAAATTTAATCCCCATATTTAATAACATGATAATATAAACCTGAATTTAGACCGACAATCAATTACATCATTTCATATCGTTTCATATTTGTTAATCAGTCATATAAAATCCAATAAAACGCATTCACTGTATCGCGTTTCAAATTAATAAAACGGATTGCTAAACAAATTTGTTTTTTAACTGGTCATCATATATAAATAATTGAACTAATCTGTACGGTGTGTGGATATAACTGCAAACCAATTATATTTTAATTTGATATTTAAATGCGTATATTAAATTAGAGTAACAGGTAATATTTACACATATTTTTCCCAAGTTGATACTTTTCTTTCAGAGTTATGTACTTATTCAAAAAGCCGAATAACAAAAAACATGATTATCATTAAAGCTATATCAAATTGTTCAACAAAGGTATACGGGGTGGCTCAGCCGACAGGGACACTCTTGTAACTTTTGAATGGGCGAATGGATTTTTTCAAATTTGGTACAGTGATATGGGATGAAAGTTTCAATTATATGGTGTACAGAACCAAAATGGTTGACTTCCGGTTTCGATGTAATTGACATGAAAATCAAATTTTTAAATGCGACAACTTGTATATTTTTGCATATTTGGATCCTGCTGGCCAAAATACCTAAATGATTTGACACTCAAATATTATTTTGATTTTCAAAAAACATAGATTTTTCAATTTTTAGTTTTAATAAGAGAAAGCCGCGATTTTGCCAAAATTGTTAAAAATCAGTCTGCTAGCACCTTTGAAATGTTATCTCTTCAGATATTAATATTAAATACGATTTATTCTTCATTAAGTTCAGCAGTATTGGTTTTTCAACGAAAACTATTCAACTAGATCTTTAAATTACGAAGAAAACGATATGCATAATGTCTACCATCTCTTTGAAGTAAATTTATAATTAAAAAAAAAAATGTTTTGATGTTTATTTTATTTTATTTTATTTTTTTTCAAAATTAAAATAATATTTGACGGTCAGATCATATGCATTTTTCGCAGCAGGATCCAAATATGCAAAAATATGCAGGTTGTCTCATTTAAGAACTTGATTTTCATGTAAATTACATCGAAACTGGAAGTCGGCCATTTTGGTTTTCTACATCATATAATTGAAAATTTCATCCCATATCACTACACTAAATTTGAAAAAAATCTATTCGCCCATTCAAAAGTTGCAAGAGTGTCCCTATCAGCTAAGCCACCCGGTATAGGATATTTCATTAATAATTGGTCATACGCTAACTGAAGAATCCTTAGTCCAAAATATGAAAATTTAACCAAAATCACTTCGATAAGATGTGCCTTCTTACTGAGATACAGGTTAAGTTAAAAATTAAAAAATTATTTTCACATATTTTAAAATTACTTAATATTTTATTACCATATTTGGTAAATCCTATTTTTTAATAAAATTACAAGTTCACGTTAAGAATTTAATGCAAAATTTGTTTTTATTCGGGATATTAACATATTCATATGAAACTAAAACAAGAAAAGATGACTTGATAAAAAATTATAAATTCTCTATCTCTATCATATTTTATAAAAGAAATCGGAAAGTTTGCATTTGTTTGAATGAGCACGGTCAAAATTCCATATTTGTCTGCCTCGAGAGGAAACTATGCTCCGATTTATATTATACCAGGTGCCACAGTCTAGTGGCTCCCCCCGTATATTTCCTTTATTTTTTTAACTTATCCATTTGAAATTTGGGGTGCATAAACTACCTATAAAAATGGATTTTTGGACATAAAAAAAGGTATGAGACCACTTCCGCTTTACCCGGAAATGAAAGCAACTTTCGATTTTTAAATGGAACATCGTATATTTTTACATATATGGTGTCAAGATGACATTCTGAGTATGCCATGAGATTTTCGCGAATTTTTGAGTCGATGTTCAGTTATTTTAAGCATTTTAAGACATTCGTCTAGAGTGCTTTGGAATACCAAAATTTGTTCTATGGCAGGTAAAGTCCAAGGGAAAAATATAATTTTTCGTTTAATTTCAGTAATAACTATTTACGAATCATTCAAAATTGAACAAACCACTTTTTTATCGGAAACTTTTTTTTCAAATGGGAAGGTGGTGGCTCCTAATGTTCAATAAATTATAGATTTTTTTCTGAATTCATTGATATCCATTTCAAATCTCCGCTATTTGTTTTTCTATTTTATTAAATTTATTTAAAAATAAAAAACCAGTCAAGATAATTTTTATTGATCCGGGTGTACTACTGTACCATCGAACTTCGCCCTTTCATTTGTGTTTGTTTAATTTTTTTTTTGTTTATTGTACTTCAATATGTATACACAATGAATAAAGGCATTTATTATTATTATTATTATTATTATTATTATACTTTGCACTAGTACTTATACCTATTAAGAAACAAAAAAGATAATTAAAAGTCTATTATTCATAAAAAGGTAGTTATTCACATTTCATTATTAGGCATATGATTTTTGCAAAGGCAACTACGTTAAAGTTCAAGAAAAATTATATTGAAAGTGATTTTTTATCTTTAAATAAATTCAATAAAATAGAAAAACAAATAGCATAGATTTGAAATGGATACCAATGAATTCAGAAAAAAACCTATAATTTATTGAACAGTATGAACCCTTCCCTTCCCATTTGAAAAAAAAAGTTTTCGATAAAAAAGTGATTTGTTTGATATTGGACCTGCCGTAGAATAAATTGGGCATAGCAGGATAAGCATGTGTTAGGTGCCCCCGCACCAATCGGGTCGAAATTTTTAGCACAAGTTGATAGTAGTGTTAGATGAAATTTCCCAACATATTATTTTTGGAAAACCATTTTTACGGGAGTTATGGGGGTAAAAACAAAAATGAAAAAAATTTTTTTTCTCGAGAACGGATAAACCGATTTTCATGAAAAAAATATATGTTATGGCTTTTGATGGTGCAAATGTGGGAAAAAATTATTGAACCTATTTGTCGAAAAAAGTGGTGAAAAAATTTTTTCAAAATATAAAAAAAAATTTTTTAGGGGATGTTCCAGAGGCACACCCACCATTTTCTTCCAAATAAATGCTTATATGTCCCTTTAAAACATATCCAATTTTCAAAGCGATCGGAAGGGTACAACATACTCAAAATTGATAATCATTGGCAGACTGCGGGCGGCGCGTAGTCTATGTAATGAACCATTATAAGACGACTTTTTTGTAAATATTTCGTGCAAAGACGAGATTACCTCCCCCCTTCGTTTTCGAGGGTGCTGAACACTATGCAGGTGGTGGGAGAAGTTTTTGACCACCGCAACCCCCTGAAACGGCCATCCCTTTATGTTTTCATATATAAACGGGTTTGGGGAATGATTTTTCAACGGGTTATACTTGAAATAATATGGAAGGGGGTTATAGAGCAAGTAGAGTCCAGACAGCAGGCCTAGGGGGTTCATTAAACCCTCCCGAGAGGTGTAGTTTTTTTTTTCAAATGATTCGGTAGTTTTTTTGGGGTCGCTGATCACGGGAAAAATATTCATTTTTAGCTCCAACCCCCTCAAACGGGCAGAAATCACCTCTCACTCACCGTTTGAGAGATGAAGAGGGGTTGGAGCTAAAAATGAATATTTTTCCCATGATCAGCCCAAAAACGAAGGAAACACGTTTGAACCCGAATTATTTGATAAAAAATGATTTTCCACTCCTCGGAAGGGTTTAATTAACCCCCTAGACCTGCTGTCTGGACTCAACTTACTCTAGAATCATCTTCCATGTTATTTCAAGTATAACCCGTTGATAAATGACTCTCCAGACCCGTATAGAAAACATAAAGAGATCCATAAGGAGGTTTTCGGCGGTCAAAAACTTCTCCCACCACTTGCATCGTGTTCAACACCCTCGAAAACGGACGGAGAAAGGTAATTTCGTCTTTGCAAGAAATATTTACACTATTTCTGCCTTTATTACATAGACTAGCGGTTCATTACTACATCTTACTACATCTTACTACAACGGTCACTGGCGGCCATTACAACCCCACCATTTAAATCAGTATCAAACTTCAAGAAGTGTGGTGCAAAAATTCTCTGACGTCAACTGTGGGGTCAAACAAAATCTAGTTTGAAAATCTGAAGATTTTGCAAGGATGACGTCCGCAGTCAGCCTACGAAAGAATTAGTTTTCAAAGTCCACTACGGGAGGTTACAGTGCCTTTCACTAGTGAAGGTGCCTGTTTATTGTGAGTCCCCTTGCCTCTCACGAGTCGGGGTGTTTATTTATCGTGAGTCTCCTTGCCTCTAAATAGTCGGGGCGCTTGTTTATTGTAAGTTCCCTTGCCTCTCATTAGTCGAGGTGCTTGGTTATTATGAGTCCCCTTGCCTCTCACAATTCGGGTTGACTTTTTTGCGTGAGTCCTCCTGCCTCTCACGAATCAGGTTACTCTATATTGATGAGACTTTTCTTAGTCTTCATTCTTCGAGAACATCCCATAAAAAAAAATTTATTTTGAAAAATTTTTTCAAAAAAGTTGCAGGGGGTTGCGGCGGTCAAAAGCTTCTCCCACCACTTGCATCGTGTTCAGCACCCTTGAAAACGAGGGGGAGGAGGTAATCTCGTCTTTACATGAAATATTTACATTTATTACATAAACTACGCGCCGCCCGCAGTCTGCCAATGATTATCAATTTTGAGTATGTTGTACCCTTCCGATCGCTTTGAAAATTGGACATGTTTTAAAGGGGCACATAAGCATTTATTTGGAAGAAAATGGTGGGTGTGCCTCTGGAACATCCCCTAAAAAAAAAAATTTTTTTATTTAAAAAAAATGTTTTCACCACTTTTTTTCGACAAATGGGTTTAATAATTTTTTCCCACATTTGCACTATCAAAAGCCATAACATATTTTTTTCATGAAAATCGGTTTATCCGTTCTCGAGAAAAAAATTTTTTTTCATTTTTCTTTTTACCCCCATAACTCCTGTAAAAATGGTTTTCCAAAAATAATATTTTGGGAAATTTCATCTAACACTACTATCAACTTGTGCTAAAAATTTCGACCCGATTGGTGCGGGGGCACCTAACACATGCTTATCCTGCTATGCCCTTTTGGTATTCCAAAGCACTCTAGACGAATGCTTAAAAAAACTGAACATCGACTCAAAAATTTGCGAAAATCTCATGGCATACTCAGAATGTTATTTTGAATCCAGATGTGTAAAAATATACAGGGTGTTCAATTAAAAAATTGAAAGTTGCTTTCATTTCCGGATAAACCGGAAGTGATCTCATACCGTCTTTTATGTCCAAAAATCCATTTTTGCAGGTAGTTTATACACCCCAAATTTCAAATGGATAAATTAAAAAATAAAGGAAATATAGGGTTGAGTCACCAGCCTGTGGCACCCGGTATATGCATGCATGTTTATGTGTTTACGAGAGAATATTTCAAACTAGCAGAAAAACTAAGCAGAATAAATCAAACTTTACTCTGTTACGATGAAAGTTAATAATTACATTGGTCTATAAAAAAAAGGTCCTAAGGATCTCATCTAACTTTTTTCAAGTATTTTGACGAGCTGAAGCTAGTTTTAGGCAAAAAAATTCTATAGTGTCAGTTTTTTAGGGGATAAAGGGGGTGGTAGAAGAAAATTGATGATAAAAAATATTTTGTCCAAAATTGGCTTCAGCTCGTCAAAATACTTTTGAAAAGTTGTATCAGACCTTTAAGACAAGGTCTTTTTGGGGGATAAAAGGGGTGGTAGAGAAAAACTGACATAATAGATTTTTCCTTCTCTAAAATTGGCTTCGGTTCGTCGAAATACTTTAGAAAAGTTAGATAACTTTAGGGCAATACCTTTTTTTTGTAGACTTATGTTATAATTTGAACCAGGCGCTTGTCCCTTCAATCCTTTTAGCGGTCCCCTGTACCACTTCTTAAAGACAGAATATATTTTTGTACTCAGTAGGTTTATACTTACTACATTCCTGAGTGTCATTCATAAACTTTGATCATAGGCACACAAAATGAAAAAAAAGTCGAAACCCAGAGGGTAGACCCCATTACCTCTATGTATTTTGGGACGCTGACACCGAATATGACAATAAAAGAAAGGTTTTAATTATCCAATTTTCCCCTAGCACCCTCTTACAACCCTCCTGGGGGATTGAAATTACACTTGTTTTAAAAATTTGAAAAGCTGCTTTTTTGGTGAGCTGAAAGCGAATATGACGATAAAAACTAACCCAGTTACCCCCTAGCACCCCCTACAAGACCCAGGAGGGGTTGAAATTCCACTTGTTCTAAACATTTGAGAGGTATGTTTATTTTTAGGTTTTTTGGTGCGCTGAAACCGCATATAACGATAAGGATAAGAATATCTAAGGGGATGTTAGATAGCGCTAGGGGATGAGTGGGTGGTTAAAATCATTTGTTATCGCCATATTCGGTTTCACCGCACCAAAATACTTAAAAATATACATACATTTTCAATTTTCATAAGAAGTGAAATTTTACCCCACCCCCCCCTGGAGTCTTGTAGGGGGTACTAGGGGGATACTGGGTTCAAATCAGTTTTTATCGTCATATTCAGTTTCACCGCACCCAAAAACCTACTATTCAAATTTTTAGAAAAAGTGTAATTTCAATCCCCCAGAAGGGTTGTAAGGAGGTGTTAGGGGAAAATTGGATAATTAAAACCTTTTTTTATTGTCATATTCAATTTCAGCGCCCCAAAATACATAGAGGTAGGGGGTTCCGACTTTTTTTTTATTTTGTGTGACTGTGTAGTCAATTCTTGACCTTAGTAATTAAAATATCTTGTCCTTAAATTTTAATGAGAATCTTTTTTGTTGGAAGTTGTAAATCATGATGATTGAGGGAAAATTAATAGATTCCTTCAATCACCATGCGTAATCCTATGGGTATTTCTGTACTCTATGACTTCAAATTAACAACATTGCAAGCATTTTTGGCGTAAATATAATATACACAATTAGTGGTAGGTGGCCGCCTGGTTTATTACAGTTATACAGGGTGTTTGGTACATCGATAGAAAGTTTTCATTGGGTGATAGTAGGGGTCGTTTGGAACCTATATGACCATATTTACTCTTATGCAAAGTCTCACCGTTTTTGAGATATCAGCATTTCTAGATATTTTTGTGAAATAGTTGAGTTGTCACTAATATATTTTATTTTTTATGATAATAAATACTTTTAGCTTTCTTAAATATATTTTTTAGACATTCTTAATATGCACTTTGTCGAAACAACACAAAAAGAAATGCCGAAGTATCAGTATAAAAATTATGTAAGACAATTTATATGTTGAAATGCATTGGTTCGATTTTTTTTCTATTTTAAGCAAAATTTTCTCAAAAGCGGCCTCTACTTCAAGAGATTCAAATAGTTTTAAAAACTTCTCTATTGCATACTCTTTCGAATGGTATACCATATTCTGACAGAATTATAATTCATTAAACTAAAAAGAAAACATATTTGCAGACATTACATTTTAATGAGGAAAAAAATTAAGTAAGTATTGAACATTTTATTACTTTTATTTCCAGTTTTAACTAGAACAAATGTAATTAAAACTAATAATTAATTAATTTCATTTTCTAAATGAGAACCTCCATTTCTAACGCATTTACGTGTCCTCTTTCGTATTTGGGTAGTGGTGACGCCTAACCTCTTTTCTTCCCTTAATCTAGCACCTAGTTCATTAATTCTCCATACAAGATGGTCACGGTCGGTTATTTCAATTTCAAAAACTAGTCTTTCATTCGACCCTAGACATGAAAATTAAGGAGCGTCAAGTCTGGAGACTTCGCTGGCCACAATATTAGCCCATTTCTCCAAATCTAATGATTAGGAAATGTTTCGTCTAAAGATTCCCTCGCAGTAATTCGGTAATGAGCAGGACATCCGTCGTTTTGAAATATTAAGCTGTCTTTTACATTTCGACGTATGTTGTCTAAGATATTATGGTAAATTATTCTGCAAAAACTCTAAATAACTGTTTTTTTATGTGCGAGTTTTCGTCAGCGTCAGCCCAGTAATGAAAATTTGTTATTCCTTCTCGAGAATACTTCGACTCGTCTGTCCACAAAATATAATAATAATAATTTTCCAGATCAGCATTCAACACAAAACGGAAAAAGGCAGTTCTCCGTATTGGGTCACCTTCTTCGAGTCCCTAAACAGGTGTGTAGTGGAATGGATATTTTCCTTCAATCCTAAGAATTGTTAAAACTTTCCATATGGACAAATTCAGTTGACGAGCTACTTTTCCAATACTGCTGGTAGGATCTGCTTCGAAAGCCTCCAAAATTTGCTCATCTACTTCAGGACCATGTTGCACAATATGCATCCGTTCCCTATGATGAAGGTTACCTGTTTCACGTATACGTTGATATGTGTTACAAAACACCTGGATATTGGGAATTCTTCTTGTTGGAAATCGTTCCCGATAAAAATCTTTAGCTGCTGCTTCATTTCCGTCGGCCATTCCGAACATAAAGAGAATATCGGCATATTCCGCATTAGAAAAAGATGTCATTGCAGAAAAATATGACAATACTATGAACAATTAAATAAAACAGCGTTTGACACAAGTGTTCAAATGTGTCACTGGCATTCAAGCAATTTAACAATTTTTTGCGTCTGGTCGCTTGATATCTACCCTTTGTTTATTTCATTTCTTGTTGACTGCACCCGTAAATACGTTTGTTTTTATTTCAATATGTCACATGTCTTTAAACATTAGTAAATAAAATCACTGATTTTGGGCTGAAAGAATTTATTATGATTTTGTTTAATATTCTTTCCTTATTAAAAACGTACTTGTCCACAAATATGTTTCTTTTTTAGTTTAATGAACTATAATTCTGTCATAATGTGGTATACCGTTGGAAAGAGTATGCAATAGAAAAATTTTTAAAACTATTTGAATCTCTCGAAGTAGTGCCGCATTTGAGAAAATTTTGCTTAAAATTGAAAAAAAAATCGAATGCATATATTTCAGCTCATAAATTGCCCTATATAATTTTCATACCAATACTTTGGCATTTCTTTTTGTACTGTTTCGACGAAGTGCATACTAAGAATATCTAAAAAAATATTTAAGAAAACTGAAGTATTTAGTATCATAAAAAATAAGTGTATTAGTAACAACTCAACTATTTCGTAAAAATATTTAAAAATGCCCATATCTCAAAAACGGTGAGACTTTGCATACGAGTAAATATGGTCATATAGGTTCCAAAAGACCCCAACTATCACCCAATGAAAACTTTCTATCGATGTACCAAACACCCTGTATACGTCAAATGAGATATATTTTTTGAGGAAGCCCCGTATAGCAAACACGAAGGAAAACAATTCCTCGTGGAATAACCTGGGCAATGTTACATTCACTGGCGAATTAAATCCAGAGAAAATAGATAAAAAAATGTAAAATTACCTTTAAAGGATCCGGCAGGCATTCTACGTTCTCTCCTAGCTTATTTACATTTTGCTGATACTGCAAAGTAACTTCTTTCGTTTGCTCCCGCTTCTGTTGTCGCCTATTTTTTCTGTGACATTTAACAATCAATACGGCGATGACTATTAGAACAAGAATGCCCAGGACGGAGATTCCGATCACGGCGAACAAGAAATATTCCAAAGGAAATGAGACGATAATTACTATTGGATCTTCCTTTAGAATTATTTTGATCGTGAAATTTGATTGCGACGTCCCTGCAGCGTTGTCGGCATTACAGATAAATGTACCATTGTCGTCTGCGTTGGCATTATAGATGAACAGTTCACTGCGTTTATTCTCTGATCCCTCCTCGACGAAGTAAATCAAGTGAACACCCGGTGCTACCATCGTATTGTTCTGCAGCATTTGACCTTGAAACCACCAAGAGACCGTCGCTTCCGGTATGGCGTGCACGTGACATAAGAGCGACACGTTCTTACCCTCCCCCAGTTCCAAATAAAATGAAGTAGGCGATATGTCTGGAAGACAAGCCAACTCCGCAACGGGTATCGATTTGATCGCGCGGCCCGCCAGGCGAGGGGGGCCGTGGCACACGGGTTCCACCGAAAGAGGAATGTTAAAATCCCCAAGCCAAGCGGAAAGATCTTGGATGTGACAGTCGCATTCCCAAGCGTTTTTTTGGAGCTCCACACCTTTCACGTTCTCAGGCAGCGTGCGCCGTCCACGTATTGTTTTCAGTCGGTTTCCGTCTAAGTGTAGCCATTCCAGGCTGTGCAGCCCCTGGAAAGTGCCTTCCTCTATTTCGGATATCTCGCACTTGCTAAGCTCCAGAGTATTTAGATATGATAAATGGTTGAAGGCGAACTTTTTTAACGAATTTATGGGGTTCAAGTTCAAAGTTAGCTTCATGAGCGAGGGACAATTCATGAAGGCGCCAGATGGAATATTCTCCAGCAAATTGTCGGACAGGTCCAGCTCCACTAGATTTGTTAAGCCCTTGAACGTATCCCTGTGCACGCTTTTAATTTTGCAGCTTGATAAATAAACGCGCTGCAAGTTGATCAACTGCTTTTTCAGGAACAGTTCTTTGGAAAGTTTGTTTAATTTATTCCCAGAGAACTCGAGGACTTGAGTTTCGGGATCCATGCCGTCTGGTATCTCGGAGAGATTCTTGTTGCTGCACTCGACTGTTTGTTTTCCATTTTTCCACTTACATGCACAAAATACCGAGCAGGCTGTGCTATCCTTTATGACGTGTAGTATTAATATTGAGTACACTTGCCACGGTATCTGCATTTTGCCGAGAAACTGGGTCAAACTTTTGTTTTTCTAGAGGCACCGGAACGTTTCATTCAGGAAGCATCTGAAACAATACGAATCCAAAATTAATATTATTTCGATAAACATGTTTTGCTTTATGTTTTCATTTTCTTTACCACATTATATTTTCGGAGCATAAATGTGGGACGAAATTTCGAAGTCAAAGGTTAGTGACACAAATAAATAGAGTGATGGCAACAACAGCTTTTCGTATTCTAATATACAGGACTTTCATAAATGATCATAAGATGCGTGACCACAAAATGTAGGCAATGTAGGCGATTTCCTAAATACATTCCAGTTGTGTTCTAGTTAAAAGTGATATGTCACATGAATTTATTATTAATTAATCGGTAAATTATTATTAATTTACTCATTAAATTTTAAGAGAGCAACAGAATATTCACGTTAAGTTACCTCGGGCAACAGTTAAGCAAGACCGATTTTAATGAAGTCTTTTTTAATTAGCCACTAGACCACCATTCCTGATTGTAACAAGTGCATATTTCTGTATTATATGTCTAGATCAAAATCATACAGCGACTGGGTATTATATTGTTATGAAATGCATATTAGTAAAATATATAAATAAAAAACAAGCTAAAAACGTACTCTTCGCCTGTTTACTGAACTTTTTATATAATTGTTACACATTCTATAGGGATACTCTTCGCAGTTGTTTGTAAATAATGTTAGCTTTAGATATTTTGAATTTTATAATACGAACTTAGTTGGTAAAAGACTCAGTGTAAAATAAAGTAAAAATAAAAAAAAACTATACCATACTCCATTTGGGTTTCGAACCCAGGACCCTTGGATTCCAAGTGAAAAGCGTAAGAACTACACCACCACCTAACACGTAAAAAAACGTACATTTTTACATTATAAGAGACGAGCTAAAATCATATTTCCACGGTTGTTATTACATTATGAAATGTATATTTGTAAAATATATAAATATTTATATATTAAAATAAAATATCATCTCACCAGATTTCTATTCAATTAGAAAAACATAAAAATCAAAAAAAATTATTGTCAAATTTAAATCATTAATAAAATTTTTATTTACTGATCGACTTTGTTCAAAAACAATAGGGTTCTTCCTCTAGCTAACACTAACTTACTGTCCAAATTTCAGTACAATCGGATTTTTCTTTCTTGAGTTATCGTGTTACAAGAAACGTGACGGACGGACAGACGGACGGACAAACAGACGGACATGTTGAAAGTTGTTCAGAATTCGTTCACTAACACAATGATCTGAAAATTTTTGTCTGCGAGCAATATTTACGGTTTTAGAAATGTGCCAATCAAATACAATATACTCTTCCTTTTCGTATTTGCGAAGAGT
This sequence comes from Rutpela maculata, assembly GCA_936432065.2. Taxonomy (NCBI): domain Eukaryota; kingdom Metazoa; phylum Arthropoda; class Insecta; order Coleoptera; family Cerambycidae; genus Rutpela; species Rutpela maculata. Next base: position 177,999,723 of record OW386288.2, read on the forward strand.
ATAATAATGATAGGGAGTAATATGGGATCTAGGTTGTATGGAAGATGGAATTTCTCTGTAACTTGTTGCAGGTCAATTCCAATACAACCTATTTCAATAAGTTAATTTGTACCCCCTGATAAAGTTATGTTATTGTATTGTATTTTTCATGTGAGCTTATTGAATAAAGTTTGTTTATTATTATTATTATTATAATTAATATTTCACAGGATTTTTATTCAATTACAAAAAAATAAAAATTTAAAAAAAAAAATTTAAATTTAAGTAATTAATAATAATTGTTTTATTTACTGATCGATTTTGTTCAAAAATAACAAGGTGATTCCTCCAAGAAACATTAAAAAACTGCCCAAATTTCAATACAGTCGAACTTTTTTTGCTTAACTTATCGTGCTTACCAGAAACGCGACGGATGGTAGGGTGGACAAACGGACGGACAGACGGACATTTTGAAATTTGTTCAACAAAAAAAGTCTGTCTGTCAAAAAGTTTGTAACTTTAGGAAAAGTTAGTATAAGTAGGCACAAGGTTCGAAAATGCAGCAATTAACTGCTAGTAGCATCGGAAAGTAAAAAAATACACCTATTCACATTATTTTTCTACATGAATTATTCATTACACAGGTTAACAGAAAAAAAAGGTGGCTCTTTTGATCAGCACCAACTTTCGCATGTTTTTGATATGTTAAAACCGATTCCTATATTAAAAATAAATTTATCGCATCGGTTTTTGTCTACGATCTCTTTTATCCCTTAAAAATGACCAAAATAGGGTCTTGTTTGTCTCAAGATTCGGATATAACTTTTCTGAAGTATTTTGATGCACTGAGGCTAAAGGGTATAGCCGGAAAAGTTAGAGAAATGTGCCCCCACACTTACTTAGGTAAAATGGCTTCCAGATGATGCAGTTTATAGAGTATATTACTCAGTAAAAATTTTAACCCTCTACTACCCCTAGGAAGGTGGAAAAAAAATAATATGTTCTTAATTATTATATTTTGTTCTTCGGCTTCTATGCAACCGATCGATTTAAAATTTGGTACGAGTATTGCTTGCATGGAGATAACTTACTCCAAAAATAAGGTCATTTTATGACCACTTTAACCACCGGAAAAAAAATATAAACTTTTTTTAGAGGACAAAAGGGTGGCCACCCTTCGTGGTACAATCACCATTCTATGATATATTATGTCTTGACACTTCGTGATTATCATACTAAATTGTCAGATTTGTTGCTGTGGTGGAACAATATGGAAAAAAATAAAATTGGGTAAAATAAAATATTTACACATGCCTCTTAGTTGTAACAGTTAATACTTATAGCCTTACAAGGTATTGTTGCATATCTACAACCGACCGCGGATGCCAGTGCGATGTTGCCAGGTCTACTTTTTCCCCAGACGTACAGAAATTCGGCACAATCTGGCAATACCACTTCTAGAGGTTCCAGGGGTGAAGTATTAACTCTCTAGGACCTTGGGGAAAAGTTTAGCAACGAATGATGTTCTTTGTAATTACTGTCGCATTACGACATCTGAAAAACGATGTACTGAACCAGATGAAGAAAGTGAGGGAACGATCGAAGAAGGCCAGCCATTTGTGCCTTCGACATTTTATAGCACTACGATTAGTGACTCCGATGAAATAATGGACCTACCATTGCAAAGACTCGTTGCTACACATAAATACTGTTGCATATGTGGTGATGGTAAAGAACTGACCGTAATACCCACTACTGCGAGACTACAGTGCTATCGAAACAAACAAATATACATCCCCCGAAGCAATCGTTGCTGTAAAATACATTTGATATTTTTCCCCTCATTTTTGGCCTTGGATAGGTTCCATCAGCCAGCTACGCAGATGGATAATTTCTTATCTCATTATGGTACAGTTTAACATTAATTGTCGTTTGTCAATACTTATCCTTGACTTGTGATATTGATTCCTAATATGCCTTTGTTTTTTATAACCTTTGTGGTTTAACCTACTATCCGTGGTTCAGTCTATGTGGAAACTTAAGTCGCCCTGATGGATCCCTGGGCGTGAAATGTATCTGCGTTTGATTAAACATTGCTTTTATGAAGACGTTGCACATCTGGAACCATATGCCAATTGTAGCTCGATTCCTAGATCGAATTTATGCATTCTATTAAATTCCTTAACCCCAATAACATAACAACTCTAAAAGGCACCATATCGAACAATTTGGTAATGTAGGAGGTCATTTTGTTATCATTATTACTACCTATTTTCAGTTTTAATAGAAAAACAAGAACAGAAGAAGTTCTTGTACTGGAATTTTCCAACAGTGACTTTAATTCGTAAATGGCATCTACCGTTAAGCCTGTAAATGTTAATAATTGCTTCTCTGATAAACCGCAGTGGTCTGTAGAGCCTTTTAGAGTTGTTATTGGGGTTAAGGAATTTAATAGATTGCATAAATCCGATCTAGGAATCGAGCTACAATTAGCATATGTGTAATATCGTCCTCATAAAAGCGATGTTTAATCAAATGTATTTTACAGCAACTGTCTCAGGGATGTATATTTGTTTGTTTCAATAGCACTGTAGTCTCACATTAGTGGGTATTACGATTCTTTATCATCACCATATATGCAACAGTATTTATGTGTAGCAACGAGTCTTTGCAATGGTAGTTCCATTATTTCGTCAGAGTCACTAGTCGTAGTGCTAAAAGATGTCGAAGGCACAAAAAGCTGGTCTTCTTCGATCGTTCCCTCACTTTCTTCATCTGGTTCAGTACGTCGTTTTTTAGATGTCGTAATGCGACAGTAATTACAATGAACATCATTCATTGCTAAACTTTTCCCCAAGGTCCTAGAGGAAAAGGGGAAAAAGTAGACTTGGCAACATCGCACTGTCACCCGCGGTTGGTTGTAGATATGCAACAATACCTTGTAAGGCTATAAGTATTAACTGTTACAACTAAGAGGCATGTGTAAATATTTTATTTTACCAATTTTATTTTTTTTCATATTGTTCCACCACAGCAAAAAATCTGACAATTTAGTATGGTAATCACAAACTGTCAAGACAAAATATATCATAGAATGGTGATTGTACCACAAAGGGTAGCCACCCCTATGACCTCTAAAAAAAATTTTTATTTTTTTTTCCGATTGTTAAAATGGTCGCAAAATGACCTTATTTTTTGGAGTAAGTTATCTTCATGCAAGCAACACTCGTGCCAAATTTCAAATTGATCGGTTGCATAGAAACCGAAGAAAAATATATAATAGTTAAAGACATATTATTTTTTTTCCACCTTCGTAGGGGTAGTAGAGGGTTAAAATTTTTACCGTGTAATATATCTGCATCATCTGGAAGCCATTTTAACTAAGTAAGTGCGGGGGCATATTTCCCTAACTTAGCCGGCTATACCCTTTGGATGAACAATTTTTTATCCCATAAAAAGAGCAAAAAAAAGGTTCTGAAGCATGAACTATTTTGATGTGCCAATTTTGGACAAAAAAATTCCATCGTATCAGTTTCTCTAAGGCACCCCTAGAAGATAAAAGGGAGTGGTAGAGGAAAACTGATAAGGTAGATTTTTTTGTACAAAATTGGTTTCAGCGCGTCAAAATACTTAAAAAAAGTTAGATCAGAATCTTAGGAAAAGACCTTTTTTGCCCTTTTTAGGGAATAACAGGGGTGATAGACAAAAACTGATGGGATAGATTTTTTTTATATGTGAATTTATTTTAGCATGTTAAAAAGCATAGGATAAGATGGTTCTGACCTGTGTTATTTATTATATTTCACGTTATGTAAGTATCTGCATATTTCTTATTAAAGTTTGCACAATGAGGTATCTTGGGAACAGCGCATTTTCAAAAGAAAGTTGCTTTTTCGAAGGAGAAATAAAATGGCATCATTTATTTTTGATTAGGTGGACCATTCCAAGGTCATTTTAAGTATAACTTTATTTTTCAAATGGAAACCTTCATTTTACCTTCATATCCTCGTAGTGGAGTGAAAGTATAGTAATCGTAAATCAAATAAATTTAGAATGTCATGAAACGTAGAGATTTTAAGTTTGAGGAAAAGAAAAATGTCTTTTTGTCGTAACTTTTTTGTGCGCACGATTACTCTGAAACCGTTTATGCTGTTGGCTTGAAATTCGGTACACACATGTATTAGAATGAGATCTGGAACAAGGTTATATTTTGAAGTTATGCTCTTGAATGTTTGGGGGTAAATGAGGGTTAAATACGTAAAGCAAACAAGTAAGAAGTCCACAAAATTGTTATTTAGTTCTTGTACGAGTAGCCAAGGTTTCAATTTTTTTTTTGGCGTCCGCCACTCCAATATCACCCCCATTATCATCCCTGGACCATTTTTAAAGAGTGTAAAAAAATAAAATTGTGTTTTAGTGTGTGTACAAGAACCAAAGGCTTCAAAATTTGTTTTGACATCGCCTATCTCCATTGTCTCCTTCACATTATTAAAGGGGATTCAAAAATATAATTGTGATTTAGAATGTATACAAGAACAAAGATCTCAAAAGTTACTTTGGCACCCGGAAATTTTTGATGTGGAATTAGTGATTCCTTAGGCGGCGGTCTTTTATTACGTTATCATACCCTACGAAAAACAGCAAGTAACTCTTTAGTCTGACACATTAAATTATAAGGAATATTGTATAGAAACTTTGTTCCTCAAAATTTGATTCTCTTTCGGGTCCAGTGTTTTTTGGGGGTCACCCTCTATAAAAAGGTAAGCTTCCAAGAAACTAAATTTAACCTGTATTACAATCTTTCCAAATAAAAATCTTGAGTTACTGTACTATAAAGAAACATGTACGATGTAATGATATTTCATCGTAATCGCATTTTTAGGACTTAATAGGAAACTTTAATAATATTTTGCTCCAAAATAACAGTTTATATAAACATAAAATTTTTCATGGTCTATAAGAATTTAAAACGAAGTAGTCGGTACCCAGATATGTAATATGCATACAGTGTGTCCTCGGATGCGGTACCGCACCCTTGTAAACTTTCTTATTTTTGATTTGTCGAGAAAATTAATTGTTTATAAGTTTTGCTTGCCTTAGGAGGTTATAAACGGTTGTCAAATTTAAGATAAATTATACAGGGTATTCCGAAAATTAGAAAATATGAAATAGACTTTAAGAAAACTACCTTTTCTTTTTGTTTTTATTGAAAATTTTATTTAACAAACCTAAATGTATTTACAAACTTCAAGTTGGAGATGATGCTCGTCGTTTAAACTTTTTTTTAATTATGGGTGAGAAAATTTTAACAAATAGATCATTTCATCGAAACATTTTATTCCCGGATGAATCTACTTTTACGACTAATGGGGTAATCTCTTCTCAAAATTGTAGGTACTGGGCTCAGGAAAATCCTAATTTCCGAATTACCACATTACCCAATAGTTAAAAGTTTAAAAAAGTAAATGTTTGCTGCGGCATAGTGCATTTCAGAATAATCGGTCCTTATTTTATGGATGGAAAAATCAAAATATTTATTTAAAAATTTTGAATAATTTTGTTTTGGACGAACTGGACAATGAAAATTTAAAATTTAGAAGGAAAATAATTTTTCAGCAAGATGGATGTCTAGCACATTCTACAATTCTAGTTAGACGATGGTTAGAGAAACACTTCCACGACGTGTGAATTCGCCGCTATGGACCATGAGCATGGCCAACCCATTCGCCAGATCTAACCTCGTTGGATTACTTCTTATGTGGGTATTTAAAGCAAAAGGTATGCGCAAACGATTTAGAAGACGATGTAGATTTATTAAAGAAAAAATTTGTGGATGCTGTTGCATAAATGAAGATGTGATTTCATCTGTAGCAAGTAGATTTTTTCCAATTTATTTTCCTACATGTTTTTAAATATAATCTTTCAAACTCTTCCTCTAGCATCTCTTTCTTTTTAACAATTTTAAACTTAGGTATAAATCAAATAAAACTTGCATAAACGATTCCTATGGAGTGCAATCAACTTGTACTACTCATGCGGCTCTCTGAATTTATCTTGCCTAACACCGGCCGGTCGAAACGCCTCACGTTTCCGGGACGTTTGTGTCGTTTTTGACTATATATGATTGTAATCTGAAATAAATAAAATAAATTCCAATATCTTAAGCAAGATATTAATATTAAATAAAAGCACTTTAATGGTTTAAGGATTTTAACCGTGGAATCGCTATAGCTAAACTCCCCCAGAATGTTAATTTAAATAAGGTATTAAAATTTAAAAAAATAGATATGAAATGGGTTTGCCACATACGTCGCCAGCTCCTCGTCTATTAAAATGTATCGGATTGAAACTCCGTCAACAAGAAGTGATTATTCTGAGGGTTTCTCTGTCTAATAAGCGAGTGTAAATTTCAATTTGCATATAAGTACACAGTATTATCATAGAATAATAAAATTTTACCTACTAAGTTTAAAGAATAATGAAATTACATTCTTGACGGAAATTTATAAAAATACAATTTTCTGCACTACAACGCACCGTATAACTAACTTACTTTATACGTGACTATTAGATTTCGCAGGCACTGTAATTTTAAAAAATAAATACTTCCATTATAGAGATGCAGTTTCCTGCAGCGTCCTTGCTAACGAAATTATTTCGTTGTTTGTTTTAGTTATTTCGAACCGTTTATTTGCAAAAATAGAATTTTGAGTTATTTTCTGTTATACTTAACGTCACCAAAGCACAAAGCAATCATTTATATCCACTTTATAATATAATCCACAATTCATTTTAAACTATCAAATTATTTTCCCACTAATTAAAGCATCAATAAAATTTTCGTTAAAACTTATAAAACATTACAGGAATTTTTAAGCAAACGTAAATTAACGAATCAAACCAAGATGGGTTTTATCTAAGCGGCAAATCAGCAACTACTGCAAAGTTGACATAACTAAAACCACTGTGGAAAATTTGGACTCCAATCATCAAATAGTAGGTACAATATGCCAATTCACCAGTGTTTGATAGGTAACTTTCTAAATAATTAATTTTTTTGGAGCTAAGGCTTTCGCGGAGCTTGTGATGGCTGCTGGTTTCCGGGCCTTCTTCCGCGTAGATTTGGTTCAGTGCTTGACGTTTCGACCATCGTGTCGTGGTCTTCTTCTGAAGCGAAGAGAGCTCTGCTGGATTAAGATCCTCTATTTATACAGGTTATCAGGAAGCGTGTTGCGGATCATTACTCATGACTTCCATTTTATTGGTAATTGTAGTCCTGTGTCACGATTATAGTTATTCGGATGTTTATTTATTTCAATGGCTTCTCTGTATCTTCTTGGCCAATAACTCTTGGTGTCGAATTTTATCAAATGGCCGATTTCTTCTGAGTGTTCGGCAGCTGCTGATTTTGTAGAATTTCCCTTTTTTTTTATTGCTAATGTGTTCTCTGAGTCTGGTGTTTATATGTCGTTTGGTCTCTCTGATGTAAACTTGTGCGCAGGAACATGGCATGCTATATACTCCTGGTGTTTCTAGTTCTCTTGGACCTTGGTATTTGGGAAAATGTTGTACCACCTTCTGTTTCACATTATTTATTACTTTGACGTTCTTTTTCTCCAAAACTCTTCCGATTCTATCCGTACATCCTTGTATAGAGTGTGTGTAGTGGCGAGCTAGGCATAGGGAGTAAGAATTACAACATCGCGTGTGCCAGCTGGCTGAAATGAAATAACTGAGAGCTGGGATCCTTCGTCGACGGGCGATTTTGCTCTGCTGTGTTGTCATATCTCTCGCGCTACGCGAATGTACATGCCTAATGGGCAATTACAGGTATTGTATCTGGTAGGTGAGTTGTTGACTGTATTTCTTTTCTTATTTTCCTTCTTCTGTTCTGATTGTGTCTTGTCTCTTTATTGCGTTGTCTATGCCCTTCGGTTTGTATCCATTTTTCTGTAGTGATGTTTTTGAGACCCGATATTCTTCTTGGAGATGTTCTGTCTCGCAAACTTGCTTCGATCTATGTGCTAGTGTGTTAACGACGGCCTGTTTTTGTGCTGGGTAGTGATGATAATTAGCGTGTAGTTATCTGTCTGTGTGCATCGGTTTTCTGTATACCTTGTGTCCTAATCCTCCATTATCCTTCTTGAACAGGAGAATGTCCAGAAATGGGAGTTTGTTATCTGTTTCCATTTACATGGTGAATTTGATCTTATGACGTAAGCTGCTTACATAGTCCTTGAAATCCTCCAGTTTCTCACGGTCACGCTGCCATATAATGAAAGTGTTGTCCACATATCGAAACCAACATTTTCGAATGCTTCCATAAATAAGTTGGCGAGTACTGGTGATAAAGGTGAACCTATTGCTGCTCCATCTTTTTGTTTATATAGGCTTCCATTGAAGTCGAAGTAGGTCGAGTTGATACAAAGCTCCATTAGGTTTACTAAGGTGGTGTCCAAACCGTTGTTCTGCAATTCTTCCCGAGCTAAATCTATCGCCTCATTAACTGGTATATTTGTGAAGAGTGATGTTATGTCAAAACTGACTAGTATATCTTCTTGGTCCACTGCGATGTTCTTCAGCTCTTGTATGAAATGGTGTGAATTCCTGATATGATGTTCTGTTTGCCCAATAAATGCTTTGAGTATGTCTGCTAAGTATCTTGCTATCGCATGGGTTGGTGAATTCACTGCACTTACAATTGGTCGTAATGGAACTCCTGCTTTGCGAATCTTGAGTAGGCAGTAGAATTGTGGTGTTCTCGGTTCTTCTGGTGCTCTATTAGTATGCAAGATTCCTTGATGGCCTTTGTTACCTGTTACCTGTTTTTCAAGAGTCCTTGTTGGATTTCTTGTGATTTGGACGTAAATTTGATCTTCTAACAAGACTAGTACTTTCTGCTGATAATCTGCTCTACCCATTAGCACCGTGGCATTTTCTTTGTCCGCTGGCAGAACTGTTATGTTGGCGTTGTCCGTGAGTGTTTTTAGGGAATGTCTTCCTCCTCTCGTTTTGTTTGGTTTCGGTGGTTTGGCTTGTTTTAGAATGGTTGCTGAGCAGCATCGGCAAAGGAGCCATCCTCTACAGTAAGCTACTCAGAGAAACTAAAATGTAACCACTAAAGAAAATTTGAAATAAGAAACATACTGTTAAGAAAGCTTACTATTCTGTGGATAATTTTATAGAGGATTGTATAATGAGACGAAAAAATTAGAGCTAGTGAATGTCTATGAATTCTTTTGTAAGTAAAAAAGATATATATTTTAGTGAATTTTAATTAGTGCTAACAATTGCGAAATAAAATTTTATAAATCTATAGATATATCATACTTTGTAAAGTGTGTGTTCACCCAAAAATTAAATTATTTATTGCATATAGCATTATACCACACATTTTCACACATGTAATCATGTTCTTGAAATAAAAGTATTATATTATATTCTAAGTAAGAAACAGAGAGACAGAATAATTAGCTAGTCGTGACGTGTGCGCACAGACTCTCTACTCGGACTATAATTGACATAGATTTTTTTGAATTTCCCACCCAAAAATGTATAAAATTGATATTGAACATACTAAAATATTAAACTTCTCTGGCAAGTCGAACAAGAGATAAAATATGCCGTGTCTGACCGAGCCGAGAGGGCATTTCCAATTCAAAAGTTGTCTGCCTCAATGAATGGCCGAACAACAAAGAGTGATTGCGTCGGCCAACGTTTTTTACATTTTACATTCATTTTGGTTTGTTCTTTTTCCGAACTTTACAACCAAATTTATTTTCTCCTTCTGTAAACTTATCCCTAGCATAAATAAATTGCTTTAGTAGAATTTGTAAATGAAAGAGCTGTAATCCTGATATGAGCTTAAAAGTGATATAATGCGGGGAACGGTTGATAATTTGAACTTTATTAAATTAAAGGCGGGAGAAGTGTAATTTTCAAATCCTCCGTTTTATGAGTGCATACCATTTATTTTTAAATGTTGTATGGTGCACAATATCGTACTAAGTTCTCTAACATAATAATCACTACGATTAAAATCATTGCTGCTTATATTATCATTACTATTACGTTGATTTGTGAAATCTATAATTAGTTATAACGGTAAGGTGTGGATTCACATTTCATGACGTCAAAAAACAAGGTTGGCTCTAGACGCTCCAACCAACCAACCAACCAACCAACCGACCTTCTCTGTACAATTTGAAGATTGCCATGCGAACTGGTAAAAGTGAGCTGGTCTACTGGAGCCAATATGGTTGGTTACCCTTTGAAAATGCTGGAATTCCAGCAGACCAGCTCACTTTTATGAGTTCGCATAGCAATATTAAAACTGCACCGAGAAAGTCGGTTGGTTGGTTGGTTGGTTGATTGGTTGGTTGGCTGGATCATCTGTAAACCCCTTAAGTCATGTGTCAGCGCGTAAGGATTTTCATGCTTGTATGACACAATGCCTTACCATGCAGTTTTCTTAACCAATTCGAAATTTTTACAATTAATAATAATTTTTTATTTATTTGCTTTCTGTACCGGGAGCAGCTTTAAAATGCTAGGAATCCCATCATGTATTTCAATACAACGTCAGTATTAGCTAGAAGAGTAGTTGTTTTGATTGGTTCTCTAACGATGAGTGTTTTAAAGTGTTTTCCTAACTAGTATATTAGCGTGCCCAGATTAGGGCAACAATATACAGAAAATAGGTAATTTCGTAATAAATAAAAAAGTGTAAGTTGTGATTTAGTTAATACCTAAATAATATTCTCTAATAATGATGAAAGCAAATAAATAAAAAAATAATTAACTGTAAAAATAAATCAAGAATAGGTTTCCGGAAAAGCTTCTTGAAGAATATATATACTTGCTTTTTCGTAATTTTTTTTTTTTTCATTTGTATGTATATATCTCAGAAAGTACGCATTTTTAAGGCTAATGAACATTACTAAACTGTTCAGAATGCGATTTCCTACAAAAAAGGTTCTATTTATTTGAGAGATATATGTACAGTAGGGTGGGCTGAAAAACACGAAAATTTGAATTTACAGATGGCCCACTTACTAACTTATTACTATGTATCTAAAACTAATTCGGGTAGATTTTTAGCCAAATCGGTGAATATCTAGCTGGCCCACCAGGGCCTTGAAAATGAAAGAAAGGGCCAATTTTTCGATTTTTAACATTTTTTAAATTGACATTTGAAATTTTTTTTGACTCTTTATTAATGCCTAAATGCGTGTAGCAAAAGTTTTTCGAATAAAATATTTTTCAGTTCCAGGGAAATTAGAAATTTTATACAGAAAACCTTATTTTCGTCGAATTCTACGTTTTAGTGACAAATTTCTAATTTCCCTGGAACTGAAAAATATTTTATTCGAAAAACTTTTGTTATACGCATTTAGGCATTAATAAAGAATCAAAAAAAATTTCAAATGTCAATTTAAAAAATGTTAAAAATCGAAAAATTGGCCCTTTCTTTCATTTTCAAGGCCCTGGTGGGCCAGCTAGATATTCACCGATTTGGCTAAAAATCTACCCGAATTAGTTTTAGATACATAGTAATAAGTTAGTAAGTGGGCCATCTGTAAATTCAAATTTTCGTGTTTTTCAGCCCACCCTAATGTACAGTGTGTCCCAGGATAGATGTAACAAGAGGTGTAATGGACCAAAAATTTTGGAATTTTGGAATGGTATTTGGGGATTGAGTCCTGCTTGTTGTAAAACTAAAATATACCAAAAATGACTTGATTTGGTGTTCTACAGGGTGTTTTATAAGCAAAGTTGTAAAAATCACCACTAATAAAGTACCTTTATTTTTCAAATTAAGAGTTGAATTGATAAATGTGTATCCACTGCTTTTCTCATAGCCTACTTTTAGCTTCTACATAACTTTAAACATTAATTCACAAAAAATAATTTCTATGCTATTTTAATTGAATGGTTCAAAATAAAATACTAATTTATTGAAAAAATGGAAAGTTTCAAAAAAATAATTTTATATTCCTGAAATTTGGTATAGAGGTATAAAATTGCATTCTAAATAACTTTTCTTAGTGGAATTTTTTCATATTTTGAAAAATAAAGGTGCTTTAGTGGTGATTTTTATAACTTTGCTTATAAAACACTCTGTAGAACACCAAATCAAGTCATTTTTGGTAGTTTTACAACAAGCACGACTCAATTCCCAAATACCATTCCAAAATTCCAACATTTTTGGTCCATTACACCTCTTGTTACATCTATCCTGGGACACACTGTATACGTCAAAATGAAACAAAAAACACGAAAAAGCAAATATATATATATTCTTCAAGAAGTTTTTCCTGAAAAACCAGTGGGATAATTGGAAACATGTATAGAAGCTTTTTTGCAGGAAATCTCATTCTGAACAAGTTTACTTATGTTCATTTGGCCCTAAAATCGTGCACTTTTCGAGATATTTGCATTCAAAATAAAAAATACACGAAAAAAACACATATATATATATTTTTCAAGTCGCTTTTCCGGAAAAGCCAGTGGGATAATCAGAAAAACGTATAGAACATTTTTTTATAGGAACTCGTATTCTGAACATGTTTACCTATGTTCGTTTAGCCTTGAAAGTGCGTACTTTTCGAGATATATACGTCTAAATGAAAAAAACACGAAAAAATGTATATACATATATGTATATTATTGTATATATCTCAAAAATCATTTCTTTTTATTCTGCGCATAAGCAAAACCTTGTTCTAAAAGTTGAATACTTACTTCCTATGCAGAGAAACTGCTGTTCAGAATTTTTCTCCGCTATTTTCCTAATTTGAGTGGAATAATGACTGAATTTAAATAAATAATTTAAGTATTTTCAGTATTTTTTTGCTTTAAAATGCTAGAAATCCTATCATGTAATTGAATACTTCATCAGTATTAGCTAGAATAGTTGTTTTGATTGGTTCTCCAATAATAAATGTTTTAAAGTATTTACCTAACTAGTATATTAGCGTGCCCAGATTAGGGCAATAATATACAGACAGTAGGTAATTTCTAATAAATCAAAAAGTGTAAGTTGTGATTTGCTTCTCATACTACGACCTAGTCAGTGCATTAGAAGTATTGTCAAGGACATCCTACACAATCGTATCTAATAGTATCACAGTCTTCTCACAATCATATACCAATCGTATCACATCGTATCACGATCGTATCATAATGGTAACATCGTATCAGTATCCTCCTTTATTATACTCTTCGAAAAAACGAAGAGTATATTGTATTTGATCGGCACATTTCTAAAATAGCAAATATTGCTCGTAGAGAAAAATTTTCATATCATTGTGTTAGTGAATGTCCGTCCGTCTGTCCGTTTGTCCGTCTGTCCGTCCGTCACGTTTCTTGTAAGCACGATAACTTAAGAAAGAAAAGTCCGATTGTATTGAAATTTAGAAAGTAAGTTAATGTTAGATAGAGGAAGAACCCTATTGTTTTTGAAGAAAATCGATCGGTAAATAAAAAAGTTATTAATTATTTAATTAAAAAAAATATATTCTCTTAATTTTTTTCGCTTGTACTAAAATGGAAATCTTGCGAAATATTATTTCCATAATATATTTTTTTTTGTTTATGAATTTTACTAATCTATATTTCATAGAAGTACGAGTTGAAATATGTATGATTGTCGAAAGATATAGGTATATCACAATCAATTTTCGTAGCAACATGTGGTGGCGCAGCGGCTAAAGCTTTGCGTTGCAATCCCGTGTTCGAATCCCCACACAGTCCAAAAACTAACATTATTTACAAGAAAACTGCGAAGAGTATCCTATAGAATGTGTAACAATTATATATAAAAAGTTGAGTAAATTGGCGAAGAGTACGTTTTTAGCTTGTTCTATTTCGTTCTTATGAGTTAATCCACATTAGAAAGTTACGTGTTTATTCGATTTAGAAATTTCAATTTAAGAATAACGTTATATGAGTTAAATTCAATTTTTTTACAATTTAATAGTAAATATTTTAAATAAACGTTCCCGCTCTATGCGGGGGCTTGCTAATTTTGTAGGTGGGGTGGCACCTAAAAAAAACCGCTGCACAAGGAATCACTACTTCCACATCCAGATTTTCTATCCAAGTCACTCACAACGAAAACATTTTGTATGTGGAAATAATTGTTTATGGAACTTTAATAATATATTTGAAATCCTCTACCCCAAAAACCCATAAAACTCCACATCGGTAGCGGGGTGAGGGTGGTGATAGGGGGTGGTAGTGGGGGTGAATCAAGTAAAAAAAACATTTTGAGGTTTCTGATTCCTGTACACAGACTAAATCACAATTTTTTTTCATCCCCTTTAATAATCGGGTGGTCAATATCTCAAACGGTTCCAGAGTAAACGTGCGCACAAAAAAAAAGTTACAGACAGACTGACAGACAGACAGACCGACAGACCGACAGACAGAATTTTTTCTTTTTCGCTCAAACTTAAAATCTCGACGTTTCTAAGCCTATTTGAACAATAAAAAATTTTTAAATTTTTTTGTCGTTACTATACTTCCACTGGTGTGGAACTGAAATGTTTTACTTAATTTTTCGAATAAATTGATGGTCTTTAAGTTATAAATATGCGATTTTAGCTTGGAAAAACAAGTATCCCGAAACGGTCCTTATTGAAAAGTATCACTTTCAGAAAAACAATACAAGAGATCAATAAGAAATCTTGTAAATTGAGGATGAATTAAGAATTTTATTTCAAATAAGCCAGTATTTTTAAAGTTCCAACCCGATTACTAGTACAAGATATATTAAGCAGATAAGTTGAAAATCCGTGAGAGCCTGTCAAAAAGTGCCTTTTGACGCACAAGGAATTTTTGGGCGAAAATATTTTTTTTCGTAATCAGGAGGTCATAATACATAAGAATTAACGGTAAAATTTCAGGTGGAATGTTGTCGCCGAAAAAAATTGAATTAAATCAATTCGCCTGTACTAATATACTATCAGCAACACTTTTTCAAATATTGAGTATTTAAATTTTGAGATGATTTTCACCCCTTGGGATTGAAACTGTCGGGACGACATAGAAACTGAAGACGACACGACAGGTTTTCCTACAATAATTACAAAAAGAAAATTTCATTACATGACATTTTCTTCTATTTTGCAAATTTCTTGCCTCTGAGTATTGTAGTTACTCCCTTTACAGATCTATTACATTTTATTTACTTTTTCGGCCTTTGATGCAACGCACAACTCTGATAAATATATTTATATTAATTTGTTGCTTTAGATCGACTTAATAATTTCTGTTGGCAAGAAAATTGCCCATTATACCTAGGAACTCATGGGAAAGAATGCTAAAAACACCGTAAGCCAGATGGCGTGGTGCTGTGAGACATGCCATACTGTAAGTGTGAGGAAGTGTGCAGAAAAAGAAAATGAAGAAGAAGAGGAGAAAGAGAGATTTCATTAATTTCCGCGATACCAAAGTGAAAAGCAAATTTTACAAATTTATTTATACATTAGTTATTTTATTTTGAACCTTTGTTCAATATACCCACATATCCATTAACCAAAATCTAATCCATGCTCTTATATCTATAAATAAGTATTGTTAACAAATCACGGCTGTAAATCATTTAAAAAGGTTCTGAAAATACAAAAAAAATCCATACGACAGAAGGAATCTAAAGTGTATATGAATAATATATCATCCTCAGGTCTGATAAACTTGACAACGTTTTAAAGCCCCCTACTACAAAAGACTTTCGACTCTAGAGCGTGTGACGTTTTATTAATATAACATTTTTCTGAAGTATAAAATCACATCTTTTAGTTCTGTTTTCGCAAAGAGGTGTCGCATTAAATATTGAAACTAATTCTTTCTACAGCTTTTGAAAGTAGTAATATACTTCCGAGTGAAAAATCATTTATTTAAAGTGGGATTGTTTCAAGTTGTGATGTATTTTTATTGTTGATCATTAAGTGACATCGCCCCCAAGAGAAGTCCTTAACACACTCATAGAAATGCAATTTTAATAAAGTATTAAAAATGTCATTCAGCCATATGTAGAGCAATTTGAAAAAATAACTACTTATACGCTGTGCCTTACTTAAGATGAAGATGCCCTTATAACTTTTTTATTTTTTTCGATATGAATCCAATTTTACTCAACTATTGAACATCTTAGAATCTATTTATGATCAGAAAAACATTCGTCTCCTACAAATGTAAAGCCACCTACGCCTACGGTGGCAAATTATGAGGACAAAATAAAAAAATCACATTAGGCATTTTTTATCGAATTTTTTTTTTATGAAACTTGTTTAGAATTGTCCAAAAACTTTATGTCAAAAATGTAATCAAAATAAAAAAATTGAAGAATTTAAATTTTAAAAATATAAACATAATTATTTTTTAAAAAACTGCAAATTACTTGACAACTACCAGGCAGCTTGGGTTTAATTTCAAATTAAATTGTTATAGTACAGTTTTTTAAACAAAAAAAATTATTAAAATTATGTTTTCGAACGGGACATTATTTTAATAAAAATTTCAGTAATTTTTATATTGATTAAATTTTGGACTTAAAATTTTTGGTCAATTCTGAACAAGTTTCATGTAACACATTTGCTACTCGATACCCACAAGAACAGAAACCGTCCACCATCCTCTGTAAACCGCATATTGGATAATTTTAGAATATTTGGCTCTGTCAAATGGCACGTGTTAAATTTTTTTATGGCAATCGAAGTAGAATTAAATTTGAGGTGGACTTATATCAGCATGTCCTATATCTAACACATGTACTTTGAATTTTTCGCAAGTTTTTGTTGAAAATTATAATTTATCCAAAAAAACGTAGAAGCCTATGAAACAACTGAAACAATAAAGTGGGTATCGACTAGCAAATGTGTTACATGTTCTTGGTATTACGTTATCACATTCTCCATAAATAATAAACAAACCTAAAAGTTTTCGTGGGTATAATTTAAACGTGTTGGTGTTTTTTAACATAAAATAATGACTGACATTAATGATTGTTTCTAATCATGGGTAGTAAGTTGATGGCAATTTTTACTAAACATTCTTGGACATTTAAGAAAATCGCCAATATTTCGAAAAGTTGTAACTTTAACCACTACAACTTATACTAGAAAAAAGGGAATTTAATTTAACATAATTTGATGTAAAAAAATACAGGGCGTTCCATTTGAAATAAAAAAGTTTTTGAGGTTTGAATTTGACAAAATGTAACGAGAAAATAAAACACTTGGTATACTATTTTGGAATCTATTTGTAAAGAGTAGCTCATCTTGTGTTCTTTCTACGTACCAAAGAGCAAATAAGGATCTCCTACACGAAGAAAGTTATAACCGTTCTTGCAAACCGTTGCACCTGTCAATTTTTTTATAAAATGTCATATATCTCCGAAACTGCTCAGTTTAGGTATAGGGTGTGCGACATGTTTTGACTTGGAATTTTATGGTCATTTCGAATAGTCGAAAATATATAGGATGTTTCATTTAAAATAAGCAAGTTGGTATCGACTTCCGGTATTTCCGGAAGTGCCGCCATCTTGAAATTATTATTTTCGGACCCACAATGGTCAACTATGGTAGGGTACCAAATCTCAAATCTCTATCTCATCTGCAAGTGGGAAATATTCTAATGGCCGCCTTAAAAGAATCACCCTGTATATAAATATATTATTAACAATCCAAAAACTACTAGTTGTAAAGATGCTTATAGATATAAACCCAAAAACCGCTGCCCAAGGAATCATTACTGCCACATCCAGATTTACTATCCATAAAATGATATCCCGCATCGGTAGTGGGGTGGGGGTAGTGATAGGGGGCTGGTAGTTGGGATGGATGAAGTACAAAAAGTATTTTGAGGCCTTTCTTTCTTTCAAGTCAATATCTTAAACGGTTCCAGAGTAACCGTGCGCACAAAAAAAGTTACAGACAGAACGACACACAGTAATTTTTTTTCTCAAATTTAAAATCTCGACGTTTCATGATATTCTAAGCCTATTTGAACAGTTAAAATTTTAAAAGAAAATTGTCATTACTATACTTCCACTGGATGTGGAAATAAAAGAAAAACGGAGATTTTTTTTATCTAATTACTTAGTGCAACTGCTTTGAACTCGTCTAATGTGTGAAAAAATGTTAGATCAGATGTGCCAGGTGTTAAGGTTGGAGGAGATTATCTAGATTTTTTTTTCCATAACCGTTGAAGTTTATGTTAGATTATGTTATGTTAATGTTTGAAAAATATAAGTTGACATAAATTTAGAAGTCAAAATTTAGACTTCAAAATTTTTATTTAGGGTTTCTTTTGGACTATAAACAACTTTGTTTTATAAACATTTTGTTCAAAATAATAAATAAAGGTACTTATCTCTTGAGGCGTTTTCATCTTATCTTAATTCATTAACATCCGGTATGGTATCTAAGATTTTTCTATATGGTAAACTCATTTTCGCCAAGCAGAATTTTTTATAAAGAATGACTTTTCGTCGTAAAATTAATAATAGAGATGTTTTTCCTTCTGTCAACTCCATTCGGGGACACAGTGTATATTGTTTATTTATAAAAAAAAAACGCTGCCCAAGGAATCACTACTTCCACATCCAGGTTTTCTATCCAAGTCACTCACAACGAAAAAATTTTGTATGTGAAAATAATTATTTATGGAACTTTAATAATATAATATTTAAAATCCTCTACCCCAAAAACCCATAAAACGATACCCCACATCGGTAGTAGGGTGGGGGTGGCGATAGGGGGTGGTAGTGGGGGTGGATGAAGTAAAAAAATATTTTGAGGTTTCTGGTTCTTGTACACACACTAAATCACAATTTTTTTCATCCCCTTTAATAATGGGGTGGGGGTGGTAATGGTGGCTAATGTCAAATTTTTTTTTGAGACCTTAGCTTCTCTTATATATACTAAATACCAATTTTATGGACTTTTATCTGCTTGATTTACCTATTTACCCCAAATTTACGCCAATTTACCCCCCAACCCTTCGACGAAACAAGATCTTGTTGAAGTACATATGTGTACCAAATTTCAAGTCAATATCTCAAACGGTTCCTGAGTAAACGTGCGCACAAAAAAAAGTTACAGACAGACAGTCAGACCGACAGACAGACATTTTTTTTCGCTCAAACTTAAAATCTCGACGTTTCATGACATTCTAAGCCTATTTGAACAATAAAAAATTTTTTAAATTTTTTTGCCTTTACTATACTTCCACTGGATGTGGAAGTAAAATTAAGCTTACTTTTAAATTGATTTGTTGAAAAGTCAGACTTTATATCCATTTAAAAACAAAATCAAGTAACAGAGTCATCTGACTGGCAATAACTTGAATTTTCTTTTTGTTTTTCTCAATAAGGAAGAGTATATAACTAATAATACTACCATCTGTTTCTTCATGCTGAAACATACATTCCGTGGTACTAACATCTTAACATTGGTATATTATTGGCACATAAAACTGGTATTACAAGCTGCTTTTTGTGTGTGTTATCCGTTAAAACATTCCGTGCTGGTGCTATCTATTTTCAGGTCAGGGTTTGAATAGAAGACATTTTTGAGACGCAGATTACGTTCTTGATAGATTCATTAGCATACTTATCACAAATACTTCACGCTCATTCTCGTTTACAGTTTTATTGAAGTTTCCTGATTAATACGTCACTTTTCCTGATTTTGACCATAACGGGAACAAAGCATTTCATTGCCATCAAATATTTAAACATTAGGCATTGACATAATCTGAGATTAAACTCCCAGAAGGTTTACAAAAAAATTAATATCATTTTGAAAAACACATGCTTTATGCAGAAAAATAATTAGTATAATTGCATTTGTGTATACATTAACACATATATTATGCCGTCAACTCGCAGTAGGAAAATGTGGTTTAAGAATTCATCTCAGTACACCTTTCTTGTGAATACAAAAGTTCTCCAAAGGTGCCAAGGCGATACCTATCAAAACTGAAAGTAGTACACTCTAATAACCGATAATCTGCATAAAGATCAGATGAGTTCAATGACTTGGGGTTCTATTCGACTCGAAACTAAATTTTAATAAACATAGAAAATATTGTTCTCTCTGCTAATAACAGTTTAGGCTTTGTGATTAGAAATTCAAGTGTTTTTGATGACATTGAATTATTAAATCTTCTTTATTCTGCATTTGATAAATCCAAAGTTGAATATGCCAGGCTATAATAAATATTGTAATTGCATAGAAAATATACAACGGCGCTACCTAAAATTCGTTTCATACAAAATTGATCATGTATATCCCGCTGTTGACTTCGAACATGGACAGTTGCTATATAGGTTTGGTTTTCTTAGTTTACACGACCGAGGAAACTTTGTTCTCTTTTGTTTTTGCACAGATTAATTTTTAATCTCATCGTTTGCACTAATATCATGAGTATGTTAAATTTTCGTGTCCCCTCATTTGAAACGCGTCATAAAACGTTTTATCTTCCCACTCCACGTGTTTACGCGCATATTAATTGTAGGATAAAATAAGTTTTTTTTGACTTCTTATATATTTTGTTGTGAGTACTTTATAGAAGTCTCAATGTCTAGCAAAAAGGTGCGTAAAAAAACAGATATGCGCTAGATATGATTTGATAGATAGAAAGTAAATAGAATAGCATGCGGCTTCACGCACATATATAGTTATCAAACGCATGTAGTTATCAAACTGGAAAAGTAAATTATAATATTATTAGTTTAATCGATAATAATTTAAAGTGTCGGAAATTTCCTATCCTTTCCACCTTACCGACATCAACAGTGAAACCACGAGACATCCAGGAAGTAGGTAAGTTTTCGACATTTTTAAGTTATTTTTTTTTGTTTGGAAATCTCATACCTCTAAAATACAGTTCACTCAATTAATTATTTAGACGCACCCGCTGATAAGGCCAAGGCCTATTCACCACGAACAAATGTTCTGATGTTCTCTTCCTTACTTTTTATGTATAACACTTACATGGCTATTGAAAGGCAGCTTGATATATTTTACTCGAGTATTTCAAATATTAAATGTATCTTTTCGTAGTGATTTGTAATTTTATTTTAATATGCTTTTAATCTGTTAGTGTATTATGCATTATAATCGGTTCTTCTCCGTTTTTGTCTGTTTGTATATTTTTTAACATTAGGTATAAATTATTGTGTTTTTTTTTTTCCACCCCGTAATTGGTTTCTACTGTGGGGTGGTGTAACTATATAAATAAATAAAAATAATAGACATGCCTCAATGCCAGGTTACACCCACTATCTCCCTGACTAAAACTCCTACTGACATGACAGTTTGCAGATACAACAAGCATTACCAAAAATAATATTTCACCCTTAAAATCATAACAACCTCCTGACATTTTATCATCGGATCAAATAAACATCATCCAAAAATATATGACGATATGGAGACACACGCTGCTATAAAATTCGTATTTTGTTTATTAATGGACGAATCCGTATTCGTACATTAATAAACAAGCATTGTATACAGAAGGGATCCCCAGGGAATGAGCGAAAAGTGGTACAATATTTGACTCAAATTTAATGATAAAATGAAAACATAAATAATAAAGCTCTGCAGCACTGCAATATAATAAATGTGTTCTGCTCCGAAGTTATATTTTGTAACATGTGTTGTTAAGATAAAGGAGGGATAAGTAAATGTTTCTAAGATAAGAAAGATGAAATTTTATATAACCGTACGAGAAAGTGAACAACATTTTGAAATATCCAGGGAGTCGTAAGTAGCTAGCAAATCTATATTGTTTTTATATTGCATGTCCCTTGTGTAAAAGCCAGTTCTACATGGTGTCTTGTCAAGATCAGCGTGACGTAAATAAAGTAAACTTGATAAGATTGGAATATGTAATAGGTTAATTTCTTAAAGAGTTACTCAGCCAACACGGTGTGCTACAACCAAATTGAAATCAAAGTTGATGCCACTCGGAATTTTTTTTTAGACATTCTTGGATGTATATTGAACCTATTTCCACGATATTTAAAATCATTCATCGCAGAATTTTGTTTACAAGTATTTTACTTTTTTCGTTTAATGACACAGCTACACACAAAAAGTCCCCAGCGTATCCTTATGTACTTGGACCCGCTGAAACCGAATCCGAAGTCAGAATTGTCAGATTGGCTCATTTTTCACCCCTAACCTCAACCCCCCCCCCCCCCCCCCAAAAAAAAAAATATGGTCTGTCCGGCGGACCATACCAGTATATCCTTATGTATTTGGACCCTCTGAAATATAATCCGGAGTCAGAATTGTCAGATTCGCTCGTTTTCAACCTTTAACTCCAAATAACACTCTCAAAACAAAATAAAAGTGGTCTGACCTAGGGACCAGATCAGTATATCCTTATGGACCCGTTGAAACCGAATCCTACGTCAGAATTGTCAAATTGGCTCGTTTTTCAGTTTTTCAGACCAGTGTATCCTTACCAAATACATAAAGATACACTGACATGGTCCGCCGGACAGATCATTCTTTGGGGGGGGGGGGGGGGGGGTGATAATTTTTTTGCGGTTAAGGGTGAAAAATTAGCCAATCTGACAATTCTGACTTCTGATTCTGCTTCAGAGTATCCAAATATATAAGGATACACTGGTATGGTCCACCGGACAGATCATATTGCGGGGGGGGGGGAGTGTTTTTTGGGGTTTGGGGTGAAAAACGAGCCAATTTGACAATTCCAACTTCGGATTCAATTTTAGCGGGTACAAATACATAAGAATACAACTGGTCTGATCTGCAAGCCGGAGCATTTTTTTTGTGTGGCTGCGTCATTAAACAAAATAGTTAAAAAAAAAATTCTGGGATGGATGATTTTAAATATTGTGGAAATTCTATTCTATATGCGTCCAAGAATGTGAAAAAAAAAGTGGCATCAACTTTGATTTAAATTTGGTCGTAGCACACCGTGCCAAAAGAGTTCAGTCCTGGAGGGAGCTAGAACCTAACTTGGCGTCTGAAGATGATTAAAACCATTTTTGTTATCTCTAGATGATGCGGGTGGTAAAATACATGTTGAGTAAAAGTATTCGCGTGTAGTGTTCAATCTCAGCCAGCATTATTTCACTAATATCCAGCTGAACTATTGTATAATTATTTTATGGTGGTGGAAAAATGTTATTTTATGTTTTATTAAAGTACTATTGTGAACTAATTGGTTCTCTGCGACAAGGTGGTGATACGGAAACGCCCCAAGAATATTCATACAACATAATCATAAAACCATTTTATAAAGGCTGTGTTATCCCCCTGCAAAGGTTCCGAATATATCCTTTATAGAACTTTATGCAACTATTCAAATATTTTTAATTTATAACGATTACATAAGTGTTGGTTATAGAGCTATTATACATGTAACAGTTCTTGTCAAATACTCTTATACAGCAACTTTACTAAAGTGTTTTAACAGGACTCTAATGAACGCATAAAGAATTTTTATACAGCCGAGAGTTCGCCGTTGCAGCATTAAGTTACACTTACAAAACTATGGAGGAAATTAATAATATACTTGTTATAACATGGGAAATACATCAGATGATCTAGAGTTTCCGATCCCGTCAGGAAACGCATTTAAAGAGCATCACAATAATCAGGATGATGTCAACATGGAAGGGAATGAAACGTAGTGGAAAATATTCTGGAACCATTTGACGTTTTATTGGCAAAATTGAAATTATTCAAATTTTCACTTAACAACCAGAGACACTAGGGAGCTATGATACATATACAATTACCGCCAATGGCTGTGTAATACACGGTTCTATAAAAGAACCCACTGTATTACTATGCGAGCTTGGTGGTTGGTTAATGTCTACATGAATTGTTCTCTAAAGTAATCCGTTATCCGGTTTTATAAACTAAAAGTGTTTGTGATTGTATAGTAACTGCATATCAAACCAAATTGTTTTATAGCACATGCGTTAAATTGTTCAAGAGTATAACCTGTAATAGTGTACGGATTTTGTCGCTATATAATGATTGCATAATGAGTTACATAGTTCTATAAAATAATCTGTTACAGTATTTATACTTCAGACAGTTGGAATAAGTATAATTGCTGCCAATAGAACCCAATTATTTTCTAAGACACTTCGCAACAGTCTCTGTTGCTGTTCAACTGAACCTGAAAATTAACAATAATTTCTTATAAAGCCAACGTCCCTTATTAGTAATAGAATTGCCCTATAGAAGATGTATCACTTCCAGAAAGGTTGTATTATTTCAACCACCATATTTTTCAAAAACGTGAGGTTATAAATGTGGCATCTATCCTGAGAAAATTTCACATAAGAAAATTAATATGTTAATAGCACATATTAAACTATTTCAATGTACTTTTTTAGACATCAAATTAATTTTAGCTTTAGTAGTCTCATAAAAATTGATATTTTAATGTACCTACACGTATTGAGTCACAAAACATGTAAGTCGAAGCAATGGTTGAGCACGTTTCCATATTTTTCAAGGTCATATAATACCGCTGTTATGAAACTAGAAAGCTCTTTAAATTATTTAATCAAGAACAGTTATACAATAAAATTACTTCATAACTGATGCTGCACTAGGCTACAGAAGCACTTTCTTGTTATATAAAGGAGTGTAAACGAACTTCTATTCGACTCTTTGCATCTCTATAAGAGCTTCTTAAGATACTTTATAGATGCCGCGGGAATGTTATTAAGGAGTGATAAGTAGTTGTATAATTATAGTTTCGCTGCCTTTAAACGATAAAATGGCTTTATAAGCCTGCGCCTATTCCGGGTATATAGTGGTTGATTTATTCTTATAATTAATTATTTTTTATTTATTTGTTTTCATCATGATTAGATAATATTATCAAGGTATTAAAATCTCAACTTACACACTATTTATTTATTACGAAAGTACCTTCTTTCTGTATGTTGTTGCCCAAACGAATGACTGAATTTAAATAAATGATTGAGTATTTTCAATATATTTTTTGTTTTAAAATGCTAGGAATCCTATCAAGTAATTCAATGCTTCGTCACTATTAGCTAAAAGAGTAGTTGCTTTGATTGGTTCTCCAATAATGAGTGTTTTAAAGTATTTACCTAACTAGTATATTAGCGTGCCTAGATTAGGGCTACAATAACGCAGCCCCACAAAAAAAAAATTTCAAAGCAGCGAACCAGACCCATGTATTCCTATGTATTTTCGATCGCTGAATCCGAATCCGGGGTCAAAAAAAATCGTACACCCCCAAAATCATTAGCTAGAGCCAAAAATCACCCCAGAAATGGGGTAAAAAGAATATTAAGCAACGAGAATAGTTGTTACATCTTAATCAATCGAATTAAACAAATTAAGGTTAAACAGCAGCGTACATACAATAGATATGAAACACACCACCAGGGAGGGGCGAGAACTAGCCCTCATATATAAAAAAATCAATCCAAAAGAGTAATGACTGCTGAAAAAGCTCAAAATGTCTAAGTTTTGTTAAAGAGATAAGAAACTGCATCAGGTCCGACGTAATATTCATAAACTGTCCCTATAGAGTTGAGAACAATCACCCTCAAGTTTAAAGGACACGAGAAAAACAAGAAAAAACGTAAAATGCAACAGGATTTCTATTTTCATGGATGCTATGATTGGCTGAAATTGCGTAGTACTCTAAAATAGAACTTACGTACCATCAACATTCTACAGTGTCAACTCTCAGAGGGTGTGAAAACTACCCCCTATGTAAGGTTTGACTATAAAAAGTTACAGTCTATAAAAATTCGAAACACCTGCGTTGTGTGGAAGAGAGAAGAAACTAGATTATGTTCGACGCTGTGCTTGAAAACCACCCCCACGGGGTTGAGAGACGCCACCCCTATAAAAAAAACTATGGAAATGAAACGAATAAGCGACAGTATGGCTTTTTCGTTACATCTTGAATTACGGTAGCTTACATCCTTTCTGGGGGTGTTACTTAATAACATTTATAGGATATGAGTTTCAAACTCTAAGTGTTCAACACGATTTTTGCCAATCACAGCATCCATAAAAATGTAAATCCGGTTAATTTCTCTCTGTTTTTCCAGCATCCTACAGATATAGCGGTAGTATCTCGCAATCCCGTGGGGGTGGTTTTCAAGCACATCGTCGAACATAGTCTAGTTTCTTCTCTCTTCCGCATAACGCAGGTGTTTCGAATTTTTATAGAAGTCACTGTAACTTTTTATAGTTAAATCTTACATGGGGGGTAGTTTTCACACCCTCTGAGGGTTGACAGTGTACGTAAGTTTCTGGTTCTTTTTAGAGTACTACGCAATTTCAGCCAATCATAGCATCCATGAAAATAGAAGTCCTGTTGGATTTTACGTTTTTTCTTGTTTTTCTCGTGTCCTTTAAACTGGTGGTTGTTCTCAATCCTATCACAGTAGGCTAGAACCACCTTTAAATGAAATATGCATGCACTCTCTCAATTTCTACGGGAAATGGTAGCTTTATCTGTCCTGAAACAATTGCCGTAAAATCTAAAATCATTCCCTTGGCCATTTTCTAGAAAATTCACTTTTAATTTTTTTTTTTTTTTTTGAAAACTGATTTTTTACATTGATGAGCTTGTTAAAATGTCAATCAAGAAAGTAAAATTGAACATTCCAATACAAATTTCAACTTAAGCCAAGTTTGGGGAAATAACATACAAGAAACCTTTATGCTCGACAACTCCAGATAATAATCGGGTTTTATAAACTTTCCAAGTAGTCAATTTAGACAAAATCATTAGATCTATTCCTATGTTATTTTGAATGACAGCAATTTTTGTCTACCAATATATCCGTAACCAATGAATACCATTACTTTTTGCGTAACTGGATTTACTATAGGGAAATCCGAGCGCCTCTATTAGCCATCTAAGTAGACTTTCCATTCGTTCAGTCAGATAACGAGTGAGTATGAAAACTATACCACCGCCGATGAGATAACCCACAGAAGAGACATGACGATAACCCAACCACCCACCCACTACCCTGCAGGTATCGGACGAAATGCCATCCAGTATTCGTAGTCACCTAGCTCCGTGCAGATCGAAAGTGCTACCAAAGCACTTAAGTCTGCACTTCTTCGAGCTACATAGCTTATTCCTACCAAACCGATGATCCGAATGGCAGGATGTCAATTGACATTCTGCATACCGGCAGTCAATCCCAGCCAAAAATACCCCAAAGTTTCCGAACAGACAGATGACTACCCAGGGGGTGACAAGCTGGCGAAGAAAGATCATCAAGACAGAAGAGCGCCAGAAGATAAAGGCCTTAGCCAGCAAGGTCCAAAAGGCCAGGACCCGGGGAGGTGGGCCGAAATCATCCACACCGCTCACATTTGTAAGTGGGGTTAATGTAAAGTAAGCTCGCCCACCCCGTACGAGGCCGGTCCAGGTCTACAGCGATGTACTAGGGTAAAGAGCAGTATTCCTGCTCGACCTAAGATATCTGAGACCGTCATCACTGCCAAAGAATATTGGCGTTGCTCGGTCAGTTACTCTTTAGACTTCACTAGGCAAACAATCCAAGACTCCAAGAGTGAAAATTTTCTGTGACCATGATTAAAATCAAAGAAATTATGCAAAATGCAAATGCAACGCAAATCATGCAAGAACGCACGATGAAAATAGATATTGTCTTTGTCTATTTTATAAACGTAGGAATCACGGATTGAAGGAAATAACTGATACTTAACTGATAGGTTGTTTGAAATATGTCCGGGTATTCAGAGGCTTCAAGAATGTAGTAGATTCTTGTTTTTATCAATGCAAAAAATCAGTTTTCAAAAAAAAATAAATAAAAGTGAATTTTCTAGAAAACGGCCAAGGGAATGATTTCAGATTTTACGGGAATTATTTCGGGAGAGATAAAGCTACCATTTCCCGTAGGAATTGAGAGAGTGCGTGCATATTTCATTTAAAGGTGGTTCTAGCTCACTGTGCTATGGGAGCAGTTTATGAAGATTACGTTGGACCTCATGTAGTTTCTTAACATTTTAACAAAACTTAGATATTTCGGGCTTTTTCAGCAGTCATTGCGGTTTTGGATCGATTTTTTTATATATGGGGGCTAGTTTTCGCCCCTCCCTGGGGGTATGTTTCATATCTATTTTATGTAAGTTGCTGTGTAACCTTAATTTGTATAATTCGATTGATGAAGAAGTAACAACTATTCTCGTAGCTTGATCTTCTTTTTATCCCATTCCAGGGGTGTTTTTTGGCTCTAGCTAATGATTTTGGGGGTGTACGATTTTTTTTGACCCCGGATTCGGATTCAGCGACCGAAAATACATGGGGATACATGGGTCTGGTTCGCTGCTTTGAACTTTTTTTTTGTGGGGCTGTATAATCAGAAAGTAGGTAATTTGATAATAAATAGAAAAGTGTGTAAATTGTGATTTGCTTAATACCTTCATAATATTATCTAATCATGATGAAAGCAAATAAACAAAAAATAATTAAGAATTTGTAACCGTACTCAGTTAACCGACGCTTATCAAGCAAATATAATTCATGTAAAAAATTCATTAATTGTTTGAAAAGCCCAGCTTTTATTTTAGAAAATAATCTATTTGATCAAAAGTTTCCGTAACCACACACATCGATGTAGTAAAACTACATACGCTTCCAGAATTAATGAAGCAAAATCAAAATATTTAATAATTTAAAATTTGCTGACATATTTTTATTTCAACAAATTGGTTGGAACAATCCAAATCTCAGTTAAATCAGGATAGTAATCGCCCCGCCTACAATTTTAAAGACAACGCAAGGACTTTAATTATAAATTCATCTTACAAAGTACATAGAGACTCACTAGACACTATACAGAGACAGAATTCATTTAAGTCGCTCTTTCAAGAAAACTAATTCAGGAAGTGCAATATAATCTATCGCAGAGTAGGAATATAATTCTTACACAGCATACACTCTGGATCGTAAAGAGACCTAATTTTATGTAGTCTCTCATTCGCAATAGCACATAACAAATTGCACGAGTATTGTTTGCTTTTCGGTATTGTATGTATGAAACTGTAATTTAAATTTTTCCCTATAACTAGTCAGAGAGAAATACAGAACACTTTACTCAAAGAATTTTGTACAAAAACTATCCTTTTATAAAAAGATGAAATGAAAATAATTTAAAATTGTATCTACAGGATGTCTTGACGCAATTTTTTTGCATATGGGTTTTTTCCAGTTTTTGGCAGTAAAATTTACAATTACTGAAAATTAAACTCTAAAAAATATATTAAAATGACATGAAATTATTCCTGAATCAAATACTGAAATCATTATGAATATTTCTTTCATCTTTGCTCAGACCAGACCCTTAGCGTGCATGATGTTGTCCTTATTAAGTTATATGAAAAGAAATTAGTTAAAAAAACTAAACACAATTTTATGAGCAGTGCACTAAAAAGTTGAAAATAACAGGGTGTGTTAATAAGACTCACAAGCAAAAGCTTAATCGCCTACATATCCACAGACTAGGCGTAGACGCAGAACTGTCCAAGAATATCGAACGCTGTCTTGCCGCGATCTAGACGAGGAACTAGATGTCGATAAAACAAAGATACCGAGGGTGCTGAAAAAACATAAATATTCCTTCTACAGGGAGGGAAAACGCGGGAAATTTTTGAAGATCAAATCCGACGGATAGAATTTTGTGCACCGGTCATGAAAATGGCTAATAGAAATGAAGGTTTTATCAATAATATTATTTTTACTGATGAAAGTTCATTTCGGAATCCATATCCGTCACAATGCATCTGTTGTGAGTTGCTGGTTACAACAAAATGAACATTTTTCTTTAGCTCTCAGAACACAGTATCCACAAAAATTGAATGTGCAGTATGGTAGAAATCAGAACAAGTCTAGTGCGCCATCTATGATACGCAGGATTAGCTATTAACATCTTGGCACTGCGCTTAGATTGTTTCAGAAGTTAGTAAACTGAATTCGCAGTTATTGTGATGACTTTAAATAGTAGAACTTTGTAACACTAACATCTACAAAAAAATTTTAGAAATCAGAAAAAAAAAATTTTTTCGTCTCGGAATCTGAAAACATTTTATCGCCTCATGGGGGGTGGGGTGCAAATGAAAATCCAAAAAAAAAAATTTCACCTCATACAGAGAATGCTATTAAAAATGTAAAAAAAAAAATTTCGCTCACCTCGCAATCTGAAAATATTTTATCGCCTCATGGGGGAGGGGGTGCAAATGAAACTCCAAAAAAAATTTTTTTCACCTCATACAGAGAATGCTATTAAAAATGTAAAAAAAAATTTTTCGCTCGCTGCAAATGAAACTCCAAAAAAAAATTTTTTCGAACATTTCGGCTCATGGGGGGTGCAAATTAAAATCCAGACAAAAATGTTTTCGCCTCATACATAAGAATACTATTAGAAATCCAAAAAATTTTTTTCCCCCACCTCATGCGGAAAAAAATTTATCGCTTTGGAAACATAACGAATACTCTTCTCGGGGGGGGGGGAGAGGGGGCAATTGCCCCTACTGCCCCCCCCCCTGGATCCGCCCTTGTCAAACATAAATGAAATAGGTGTATTTAAAGATCTTAAAAATTAAGTAACTAATCTTTTTCATAGTTACCTTTGCTGCTATCACACATTACAATTTTAATGTCAAAATTGACAAACGTTATTTAGCCAAGTAACAATATTATTTGAAATCCTAATTTGATAACATAAGGTAAATTATATTAATGAAAACGTTTTGTTAGCATATCTTGAAGGAAAGACTAATTTAGAAGCTTGCACTTTATGGACTCAGTATTCCATTTTGTGTTTCTTTTTGAGAGTTGTTTATCTTTCCTAATTGATGACATAACGAACTTTTCGTCACCAGTTACGTAAAATTTTACTTTTCATAACTGGTTACATAAAGTAGGACGTTTTGACACTTAAGTCAGTTTTGAAAAGTGTTACTTTATGTGTCAAAATTGGAAAAATATTATTATAGTATCAAGCAATTTCATTATGTAGGTTTTTCCTGTAATTAGATGTTGGCAATAAAAAAAATTAGTAAATTTGGTTTATTTAATTAATGCATAATAACAAACAATGGTTGGTAAAAGCAAAGCGAGTAGAGTTACTGTAGTAGCAACATGACCATTGCTGCTGGAGGAGAAATATGTTATAATCGTAAACTAGATTCATGCATTATAGCGAATTTTATAAGCTCATATGTACTCCGCTTAACATTATTCCCAGGAATTTAATTTGTTAGTGTATAAAGTTGTAATATTTCTACGTAATTACACATTAGCAAAGTTCATGTCTAGTGGGGAGCATTTTAATTTCGTAACATCCCCATCACAAAAAACTTGAATAATTATTCTCCTTGTCCTTTGTACGGACCATAAATAATCATGGAACTAGTACCGATGTATATTTTTAGTGTTCTGTACCAGAACAAGTACAAGTGGGCCCTATGATCTTTACTCTTTCGTCCGTCTGTAAGCTTCTCAAGCAATTATATAACTAATATACAAGGTGTTTCGAAAAGATTGGGACAACGCTTAGCCGTAGGTTCTTGAGATTAAAACAAGTCGATTTAACTCAAAAAGTAGTGGTCTAACTCTTTTCATTTTTAAGATACGGGGTGGTAAAGTAAAAAAAAATTGTTTTCGTAATTTGTCTCTATCTTGGAAACTATTATACGTATCTACTTCAAAGTTGATAACGACGTGTTTTTCAAGTCGCTAATTACAATGGTGATATTGCCGATGCCATATTTTGTAGATGGCGCTAGTTACAGGACTTTTACGTGACACTATAAGCTATACCTTTTTTGAAGTTAGGTTTTGGACATCGTCTTCTATTACAATCGAAACGCAATTTAGTTTCCCAAAGAAAAGGTGTACTTGTTTAAACGCGATAAAATGCATGCTTTCAAAGAAATACGCGATTTACACACCAGTTCGAAGAAATTCAATTATACCTAAATGGTGTTTCTTATCTAGTAGGTGTACGTCAAGTATGATGTCTTGAAATCGTCAATAGTGCTTGTTGTAGATACGTATAATATTCTCCAAGATAGAGACAAAATACGAATACAATTTTTTTTTACTATACCACTTTGTATCTTGAAAACGAAAAGAGTTAGACCGCTACTTTTTGGGTTAAATCGACTCGTTTTGATGTCAAGAATCTACGCTAAGCTTTGTCCCAATCTTTTCGAAACATCCGGGGTGTTCAATTTCTTTGAACAGGTGTGTGACAAAGTTTTAAATCGCGTATATCTCTGAAAGGGTGCGTTTTATCGCGTTTAAACAAGTACACATTTTCTTTAAAAAACCAAATTGCGTTTCGATTATAATAGAAGACGATGTTCAAAACCTAACCTCAAGAAAGTTATAGCTTAAAGTGTCACATAAAAGTACTGTAACTAGCGTCATCTGTAAAATATGGCATCGGCAATATCACCATTATAATTAGCGATCTGAAAAACGTATCGTTACCAACTTTGAAGTAGATACGTATTCTAGTCTCCAAAATAGAGACAAATTACGAAAACAATTTTTTTACTTTACCACCCTCTATCTTGAAAACGAAAAGAGTTGGACCACTACTTTTTGAGTTAAATCGTCTTGTTTTGATGTCAAGTATCTACTGCTAAGCGTTGTCCCAATCTTTTCGAAACACCCTGTATACTAAGTGTGCCTAAAAATATTGAATATCTGGCACAATGGACCAGTCGGCATAAAAAAATTCAGCGAAGTTATAAAATGTATTGTCAATTAATTCGTCAACTAAGATCGGGGGTCAAGTAAAATTAGAAAGATAACAATAATTTCTAAAAAAATTAAGTTATTTGTAAACACTGGTATGCTATACAATGATCAACAATTGTACAAACATTTTAATAAACTGACAGAGCGTATAATATCTACAGTTAGTTTACTCTTATTATCAAATTATTTATTTATCATACTTTAACAGAATATTTTATAAATCTTTACTGGGATTGATACAGAAAATGGCGACGGTATTACATTATGCACATAATAAACACCATTAGAAATTATAAAACATGCAATAATTTCTTTTTAGAGCCATTAATGGATACATATGGGCTGAAAGTAATAAAGTCTATGAACTAATGCTTCCCTTGGCTGCGATGTTACTAATAGTGAAATAATGAAAAAATAATGCCCTACGGAGAAATGCTAGTTCCATATTTACCTAATTATTGTGAAAATGGAAAGGCACTGTTTTTTCTGCCTCACATGATAAAATATATTAAAAATATATTCGTTAAAAAGCGAATTTCGAAAAGCCTGTTAAGTTCAAATTTTGAATTTTTCTCATATAACAGTTCCCTGACAAACAACAACTTAACTGAGATGAGGAAAAATAAAGGAATGGTGTAAATAAATTGCTTTCATTTGTTAGTACTGAAAAAATAAGATTTTAAACTTTTATGTCTAAAATATCAGCATTCAGCTTCAACTCGAAAGATTCTTATATGAAATCATTATCATAAAAAGATATTTCTTATGGTAAGAGGCCCTTAGTGAAAATGGCTGAAATTAAAATATGTTGTTCCTCTTGACCTGTACATCAAAAGTTCTCATGTGCATAAAGTCTGAAAATGGACAGTTTTCGAGATAAAAGGAGGTGAAAAGACGATTTTACAGAATTTTATGGTTTCTTCGTGGTTCGTATACGAACCGCGGAGTTCAGACAATGTTCTACTGCCTAAGGTGGGAAATCCGTAAAACGCAGACTGGACTGCAACTCAAGTTGGCACTGGTGAACAATATAATCTCCCAAATGCCAGAGAACAAACTAAAAACCGGTGCGCAAGTAATCACTACTTCCACATCCAGATTCTCTATCCAAGTCACTCACAACGAAAAAACTTTGTATGTGGAAATAATTGTTTATGGAACTTTAATAATATAATATTTGAAATCCTCTACCCCAAAAACCCATAAAACGATACCCCACATCGGTAGTGGGGTGGGATGGTGATAGGAGGTGGTAGTGGGGGTGGATGAAGTAAAAAAAAATGGAGGCCTTTGGTTCTTGTATACACACTAAATCACAATTTTATTTTTTTTCCACCTCCTTTAATAATGGGGTGGGGGTGGTAATGGGTGTGGCCAAGATCAAAAATTTTTTTGGGAACTTAGCTTCTCTTGTATATACTAAATACCAATTTTATCGACTCTTACCTGCTTGATTTAAACATTTACCCCAAATTTACCCCAATTTACCCTTCGTAGGAACAACATGAAAATATAATCTAGTTCCAGATCTCGTTAAAGTACATGTGTACCAAATTTCAAGTCAATATCTTAAACGGTTCCAGAGTAAACGTGTGCACAAAAAAGTCACAGACAGACCGACAGAAAGACAGACCGATAGACAGAAATTTTTTTTCGCTCAAATTTAAAATCTCGACGTTTCATGACATTTTAAGCCTATTTGAACAATAAAAATTTTTAAAAATTAGGGATGGGTTTTAGTCTGGTTAAAGTCCCGGCACTACCTCTGGCGCTAGGAGCATAAGCCCAGGTGTCCATGACGGGTTTCAACTCCCTCTCCCAAAAAAGAAAAGGTTTCTCTGATAATAAGCCTAATGTTAAAGCTTAAAAAGTCACAACGACGAATATATTACTGTGTAGAAACTAAATAAGTACGGCTAAGAAAATCTTGTTTCCTATTTTTGCTCACTTTATGCTAGACATCAATATCCCAAGTAACAATTTAAATGCCAACAAATATTTATCGGGTTTTATCATAGATTTTCGAAGGTAAATAGACCGAACTGGGATTTATTATTTCTTTTGTGCATACCAATTTATCTGCAGATAATATGTACTTAAAAAGGACTTCAAGTTATCTTTAAAGCAATTTGTTAAACCTCTTTGCTCTTTAAGACCTATTGGTTTTATAGCCATTTAATTGCTGCATTATTCAAAACCGCAATAAACTTATTAAGTTTTATAGTACTCCTTATGATCAAGCAATAAAACTAATAACTCTTAAGTAGTCTTAATATATGTTATCTTAAATACTATTGCTTTTAACCGATAATTTAACGATGATTGGTAAAGGTTTCTTAAAACCTAATAGTTTTTTGGTAGCTTTATTAAGCTACGTTAAAACTTTTTGGTTTTTATAAAGCACTTATAAATCTTTCGGTTCCCCCACTTACGCCTTTAAACTTTGAGAGAGTACGCATAGTAAACGCCATTTTGTGATCGCACACTCAACAACACACGAAATAAATAATGTTTTTTAGGTTATGTTATCTAAGCTAAGTACATTTGGATTAGAGATTGTCAGAGACAAATCTTAAGAGTTTTAAAGAAGAGTAGTAAGGCTGGGGTAAAGTCTTACAGGATTTAAAATAGTAATAAAGTGGAGCAATTGGAATTTAACAAAACCTTTTGTTTTATAAAAATATTTCCTAAAGCCACAAACTCTTAATAGGGTATACTATTAAAATAAACGGTTTTATTAATTTTTCAGCCATGTTTTTTTCTGTTAACTGTGGCAGACATGTTTGAACGAAGTTGGGGCAACAGTGTTTAGTTATATTTTTCTTATTCTTACTGTTTACATTTAGCCTGCAACTATCTAAAATGTGTTAATATGTCATATAAACCCCCAAAAAGCCCAAAATCATACTGAGTAAGCTAAAACTAGGGTTGCTATTTTTTTAACTAATTGTAAATAATAATTAATAAGCTGACAAATGAAAGGCGTGTGATTTTTTTTTAAAGTTTTTTGATATACTTACTAGGTTGTTTATTAATATCAAATTTTGAAACGTGCTATATACAGATATTTCAATCTAGGCAGACATATCTTATTACTTGGAGACATTTTCTGATTTAGACAGTTTAAATGCAACAAGTTTTCGACAAAGAATTATTAAAGACACAATTATTTATGATGTTCTCAAAGCAGGCTTAAAATTTGATTGCAAGTACTAACGATTTTATAAAAGGTTTTATGGTAGACTTGAAAATATCTTGCAGATTTGGGTTCTAAAGTACTGTTGGTTTTATTGATAGTTTTAAGGAAGATATTTATAACTTTTATAAAAGGTCTTTTTTGGTTTTATGCCGGGTTTATCGTAGCTTTTAAGAGGTTATCTAGTATAAACAGTCTAAATATGAAATTTATTGCAATAAAAAACACACAACTTGGACCTCATACTCAGATTCAGCGGTTCAAAATAGATGGTAAAGTGGAAAAACTTTTTTTTATTTTGTATGCCTGTGTTGTATGTGGTAAACCTACAAAAATTAAAAAATTAAAAAATATTTATCCCAAATTTTAACCTAAATATTAAATCTCGCCTCATTTGCGTATTTTTTGTTTTTACTTTTGATTAGTTCACAGCCTAAAGACGTGTATCAATAAAACAAATCTTGAAAATAATGGCAAAAATGAAATTGTTTAGACTAAAGTCTCTTTTTACGAATTTTCTACAAAACGCCCTTTTATACTAAAAATTATGTACTTGTTTGCATTATACTAGGAAAGATCCTATTTTACCTTGTTGATGGCGAGCTCAATTACATTGCAACGGTTGGAATGGCTCCACTACCAGTTTTCTCCTGAATATGGAAATTGGTAGGACTTGAATTTTAAAATTATTAACAGGTCGATATGTGCAAGGGAGACCTGTGGGAAATTTGGAGCACGTAATGGATAATCTGCATATATGTGGTTGGCTAAAACAGTGTCTAGAACAAACAGTGCTCTCATCACAAAGAGTACAATGCAGACGTCAAAATCGTTGAAGTTCTGTAAAAGTGCTGCTTGACGCACAAAGCTTATTGTTTTCATTATCCTGACGTCAGCACACATTACATACAGGATGGTTACGTAATGAAGGCACAATTTTACTAATGGAAATTTTATAGAACAACGTAGTAACTGTAACTGGAGATTTTAATTTATAAAGATTGTCATATGAATTAACAGTACATTGTGTATCTAG
This sequence comes from Rutpela maculata, assembly GCA_936432065.2. NCBI lineage: Eukaryota > Metazoa > Arthropoda > Insecta > Coleoptera > Cerambycidae > Rutpela > Rutpela maculata. Next base: position 178,036,745 of record OW386288.2, read on the forward strand.
TATTAAAAGTAATACTTTCCCGGACGACGACGTAAATTGTTGACCGAAGCGTTAGCCGAGGCAAACAAGCATTGAAGTCCGGGAATGTGCTTTTACTACGAGGTACACATACTATTTTTTTCTGACATCTCAATCAATATTATAAAAATAAAAAAATATAAACATATTAAAATATGTATCCACTTGCCCTGCCTAGGTCGGGAATAGTTATTTATGTAACAAGTCCCGAAAGTGGTCTTTTACTGGACGAGTAAGCAAATTCCAGGACGAGCCGTAGGCGAGGCCTGGAAGCTTGTGAGTTCAGTAAAAGCACTTTCGGGGCGTGTTATGTACAATATTTTTTCTTCGATTCTTCAATCGTCTCTTTAATGAAACCTAAAATTGATATACTTTGACTAATTATAAATATTAATATTAATTGTACAATTATTATTATTACGGCTTTTAGTGGATATGGCTGATTTGAAATATTTGGGATAGTCATTGTCGTATCAGAAGAAGACAATGCATTTGGAACTTGTAAATCTTACATACTTGTACTTGGTATTAAAACATCTTGAATATTTGTATTCAGTTCTGAAACGTCTTGTAAACTTGAATTTTCAATCGTACGAGCGATATTCACTTTATTTTTGATAGAGTTTTCTATGTAGCCTTCTGCAACACTTCTTGACTTCCATCCTCCGTCCTTTTTAAGGTTCGTTATATCGCTTCCACCCTCAACAAATAAGGTAGCAGAAGTTCTGCGTAAACAATGGCCAGTATATCTTTTTAGGCCAGTCAACGAATGACCTAAAGGGTGGTGCAGAGTGCCTGAGCAGGGGCCTAAGCGATTACTTTAGAAAGTTGTTCAGGGTATTCAGGGAGTGAACATACTGAAAGTCCTGACATCTAGGAGGTGAGCCGGAGGGGGAGGGGCAGAAAGAAAGTCACACTTTTGGTTTTTTCGCTTATATCTCTAAAATGGTGCGTCGTAGGGAAAAATTCTCTTATACAAAATGAAAGCTCATGAAATTCTCTACAACTTTCATTTTATATACGTCTTTCGAATTCGCAGTCGTTTTCGAGCTACACGCTTTGGAAACGTGAAAATTTTTGAAAAACAGATTTTTACCTCTTCAACCCTAATGGAAAATAAAGTGGGCTTCTCAAAATTGTACTTAAGTGTGAAATCACCAAGGAAGCGACAGTGATCTTTTTCAACCCCTCCCCCTTCCTCCACTCAAGGCGAGGTTGAAAAGGCTGGGAAGATTTGCTTCCTCTAATGGTATGAGGCACCAGCAAGACAGACCTCCCTCAACCAATACCGCTTCCATTTATTCACGAGGTCAGTGGCAATATTAAGCCTGACATCAGCTCCCTCCCTCTAACTGAGAGCGCAGCTAAAGAGCGTTCCCGGCGCACCTACCACCCAGTGCAGCAGTAGCTCGGGAATGAGCTGCCCCCTCAAGAGTGGGGGTGGAAACATGTGGGAGACACCCTGGTGCCAATTACGATCACCAGAGGCCCTACTTTTTTTATCATCTTTAAAATACAATTTTCTATTTTTAAGGTAAAAATTTGTTTTTCGAAAATTTTCACTTTTCCGGAGCGTGTAGCTCGAAAACGGTTGCGAATTCCAAAAAAATATATAAAGTTGTAGAGAATTTCATGAGCTTTCATTTGATTCAATTTTTCCCTGCGACGCACTGTTTTCGAGATATAAGCGAAAAAACCAAAAGTGGGACTTTCTTTGTGCCCCCCCCCCTCCGGCTCACCTCCTAGACGTCAGGACTTTCAGTATGTTCACTCCCTGAATACCCTGAACAACTTTCTAAAGTAATCGCTTAGGTTCCTACTCACGAAATCTACATCTCCTTTATTTATAAAATACAAATAATCTTCTATGTGGAGTGTGAGCCGGGCGTAAAGATAAATATTTTTTGTATAAAGATACATTTTTTCCCCAATAACAACAAAGGTTCTAGATATATAAGTCTTCGAATCAGGAATTTGAATTACTAACATAGTTTCCTGATCGTCTACATGTTCTAAGCATATTTTAGTGAACTCCTCTCGTCTTAAGCACCTGCTTGCTATGCAACCTAAAATAAAAAAACCGCTGCCCAAGGAATCACTACATCCACATCCAGATTTTCTATCCAAGTCACTCACAACGAAAAAATTTTGTATGTGAAAATAATTGTAATTAATAATATAATATTTGAAATCCTCTACCCCAAAAACCCATAAAACGATACCCCACATCGGTAGTGGGATGGGGATGGTGATAGGGGGTGGTAGTGGAGGTGGATGAAGTAAAAAATATTTTGAGGTTTCTGGTTTTTGTACACACACTAAATCACAATTTTTTTTCATCCCCTTTAATAAATGGGGTGAGGGTGTTAATGGGGGTGGCTAATGCTAAATTTTTTGGCATTAGTAGATTTTAGCTTCTCTTGTATATACTAAATACCAGTTTTATGGACTCTTACCTGCTTGATTTACCTATTTACCCCAAATTTATCCCAATTTACCCCCCAACCCTTCGACGGAACAAAATGAAAATATAATCTACAGACCGACAGATCGACAGACCGACAGACAGAAAATATTTTTTCGCTCAAACTTAAAATCTCGACGTTTCATGACATTTTAAGCCTATTTGAACAATAAAAATCTTTTTGTCGTTACTCCACTTCCACTGGAGGTGGAAGTAATATAAGTTTCTTCAAATTATAAAAACAATGTTATTTATAACATTTTTACCTTTATCATTAAGTTATTATTATCATCAGCTTCCAAAATCAATTTGTTCTCTACTTAAAACTTCAGATTTTTTAGGTTTCTAACCAATACTCTTTTTTTTCAAAAACGTAATTAATTTATTATATTTCGAAATATCAACATTTTTATTGATGGAAATTGTACTTTTAAGCATGGAATATTGGCTGCACAGACTTGAAGGTTTAAATAATTTAGAGTTTTCCGCAAAATAAACCAGCATCATATCTTCCATACTTATTTGAACTTTTTCCTCATGACACTAAGTTTTAAATTTATTATAAATCTGTACATAGTGTTCTTTGGACTTCTCAGGTAACAAATCATATGTAACTGCTTTTGCTGCGATGATAAAATTTGAAATTGGTATATTTTCAAAATCACTGTTATCACTGTCCATTTTGAAGTAACTATTATCTGACAATTTTAAGCGTCATTATTTTGTTACCATAGCAACACGACTGTTTAGCGTCGAGTACGAATGTGATTCGTAGTAAAATATAATAATAATAATAATAATAATAATAATAATAATAATAATAATAAATGGTCTTTATTTTCCCACTAAGTACATAAATTAAATAAAGAAAATACAAATCAATTGAAGGGGAAAAACGCCGAAGATCAGATGGCTATGCACAGGCATGCCCCTGTTTTTAATCTTAAGCGTTAGTAAGTAAGATAGCAATTGAAAATTATTTTGTAATAGCAAATAAATTGCCACACAAGTCTTTAGGTGCAATGGGTAGGCATATACGATTACCTTATCTCAGATGTTGCATTTATGGTTGTTAATTTAAGAGAGATTTCTTATAATAATATTTAAATGCGGATATTGGCTTATTTTTTATAGCAGATGGTATGGAATTATAGATTTTAGTTATTTGGTAAGAAAAGGAGCGTTTGAACAATTCAGTACGATGAAGGGGAGGAGTGAGAGTACCTTTAAAACGGATATTTATATTATGTATATCCGTTCTATAAGAGATTTTCTTGTTTAAATATTTGGGAATTTTGTTATAATTTTATGAAATATACAAGCGGAATGGAGCAGGCGTCGTCCAGACATGTTAAGCCATCCTATCTCGGACAGTTTATGTGAAATATTCTGTCTACGCCGTATACCAAAAATTAGTCTTAAACAAGAATTCTGTATGACTTGAATTCTGCGGTTATCTTCCGCATATATACATGGACCATATAGTGAGTCGGCAAAATTAAATCTAGATAATACTAATGATTCACATAAAATTGTTTTTACTTTTTGATTGAGATAATGTCTATTACTGTAAATCATTTTAAGGTTCATGTAGGCTAATCGGATACAATTATTTATATGAGGCTTAAATCTAAGTGAACTATCAAAGATTAACCCTAAATTCTTCGCCTTTTCAGTGGGGCTTATGTTGTGTCCTTCCATGTTTATTTGAATTCTATCTGCTAACTGGGACATAGCACCTGGTTGTCCGAATACAAGAACCGATGTTTTGTTGGCATTAATATTTAGTGAGTGAGATTTAGATTTTTCCAACGAACGGACGTCATGGTTAATTTTATTCATTGCATCTATATACTGACTTGGATCGAAAGAGAGGTAAAGTTGTGTGTCATCTGCGTATAAATGCATTTGACAGTGTGTAATGGCTTTTTGAAACTCCGATGTATATAGAGTGTACAATAAGGGGCCCAATATCGATCCCTGCGGAACACCACACAATACATCAAGAGGGGCAGAGACATTCTCATCAACTTTTACTCTTTGAGTTCTACCCGTCAAATAGTTACGAAAGAAGTTGACCGCTCCATTGCTTAAACCAATAAACTTTAGTACAGCTGAGAGTATTTTATGATTTATAGTGTCAAATGCATTTGAAAAATCAATGAGAACCAATACTGTAGCGTTTTTCTCATCTGCCCCTCTCAATATATCGTCCGTAATGTCCAAGAGAGCCGTTTCACAACTGTGTAACGGGCGAAACCCTGATTGTATATCAGGCAGTAAATTGAACTTTGTCACGTGCTCACAAAGTTGCGACTCTACCTTTCTTTCTAAGACTTTTGACAGTGTTGGTAAAATACTTATTGGCCGTAGGTCCTTAAACTCAGTGGGATTATTATTTTTTGGAATTGGCAATATAAGGGCTTGCTTCCAAGCATCTGGAAAAACGTTAACTTGCAAATTGACATTGACGTTTAGATAATCTGTCACTTTACAGTACTAGTACCCGTAATAGTTACTTTCGGGGCTAGTACTAGAATATGCTATTTTCGGTACAAAAAATCGTACAGAGTACCTACTTTTGGAACGATTGAAGAAAAAGTAACTTTTATATATAAAAAACAGAAAAACTGTCCGGGAAAGTTAACTTCCTCGGACTGTTTTCTAATAGTTACTTGGTAACGGATTAAAATACTAGAGTGTATTTTGGACTCTGAAATTGAGCAGAAAAAGTAGACATTCTTTATCGATTTCAGAAAAATTTGGTTTTTCTATTACTTAAATAAAAGTAGTAAATGAAACTTATAGGGGGAGTATACCACTCTTTTTTAGGGGAGCGACAAAAAATAGCAATTGGAGCGGAAAAATAATAAAATTTTGGAAAAGAAATATCTTGTTTTGCAATTTTTAGTTTGAAAAAACACGTATCGAAATGATTTTCGTCGAAAAACTTTATGTACTAATACAATAACTTGTGTTATCTATATAATGTTACTTAATTCCATCTATTATACAAATTGATTTCTCTGTTGATTGTTGATACTTACCTTGGCACATTGATTTTAACATATTTTACTGAATCATATTACTGTACTGCTATGAAGACAATGAAACGTGAATATAAAGACATTAAATTGATCAGTGAACTCAAAACTATAACAAACGTAATGCTTAAACAAGAGCAAAAACATTTTTATCATTTCTTATTATATACTCTACCACTAAGAAACTTTAAAAAATATTATCTCAAAATAGCAAGCATATAAAATATTTGACAAGGGTATAAGTTCCTTCCCCACTAATACGTCTTTGAGATAAAACTAGAGCAATTAAATATTTACTTCCTCTTCAAAGGAATATAGGGAAGTTGGGGCAAAATGTAAAGCCAGAGAAATATCGTGATTAAGGCGAGTTTATCACTGAGAGCCGTAAAGGTTAAGTCATTTATCAATCCGTTTGGAAAGAGGATCATTGATTCTGTTTGAAAGATGTTCCTCTCAGTGTTGCTGTTATAGATTCTGTTAGAGTTATTTTTGTGATGGGAAGATAAAAAACATAAAGCAAGTTATGTTTTCATTCAAACTCTTAAATCTTTAATTCAAGTATGTTTTGATACACATCTCAATAAATATATTATATTTTTTAGAACTTCACATACAATCAAAAACTTTATTACTCAAAAATATCTTTGATCCCTTAAGCACATATAATTTTAGTGATAATAACAAATAGTTAAAATAGAGTTAGATAAATGTTTATTTGCCGATTGTAAAAACTTGGTAAAAATAAATTAACATTTATTTGGACATTTAAAATTAAATTATCAATTTTTTCGATAGTTTAAGACACAATGGTTTCTAATGCAACTGCTTTGAAAGGTAAGAAATGGAGCATTTAAATAATGCTTATATATATCAACGAAGAAAATACTTAATATTTTTTTAATTACTGGCTCATTACAATAAGAATAGGGGACATTTTTAATTACAAAATTACATAGTCAACGAGTACAACAACAATATATAAAAGACAAATTTGTCTATTTAACCTCACTTAAAAATATTATTTAACTTATGACTGACTGAACAAAATCGTTATTTGACACTAGACCAATAATGAAATCATATTACTATATCACTAAACTTTAAAAAATATAAAGTTTCTAACCTCTACATATTTGAATGCATGAAATATACATTTATATTAAAATTATTGACATTATTTTGTTGAATATGTGTTAAAAAAGAGCCATTTAAAAAAAACTGCCGTTCCATCATGTGATTTGTCAAGCAGTACTGGTTTGTTATAAAACTCAATTTCATATTAAATTCACTTTTAAATGATTTACTAAATCGATCATGTTTGAGAATCGAGAATTTGAGAAATAGTACTCGAGACAAGTGATTCTTGGCATTTGAGCACTGCATCTCTATCTATCTATCCGTCTTTCCAAGGAAAAGTAGCATGTAAAATGGGGGTTAGAAACTTCACTTACCTTTACAGTATAAACATACACGAAGATTTTATTGTGCGATATAAGAGTGTGGCTACTATGTGTTTGCACTTCTCGCGTAAACTTTCTTTACATGAACACACAGCAGACAAAGATAAAAAACCGCTGCATAAGAAGTCACTTACAACAAAAAAAATTTTTATGTGGAAATAATTGTTTACAGAACTTTAATAATATAATATTAGAAATCCTCTACTCCAAAAACCCATAAAACGATACCCCACATCGGTAGTGGGGTGGGGGTGGAAGAAGTAAAAAAATATTTTGAGGTTTCTGGTTTTTGTACACACACTAAATCAAAATTTTTTTTCATCCCCTTTAATAATGGGGTGGGGGTGGTAATGGGGGTGGCTAATGCCAAAAATTTTTTTGAGACCTTAGCTTCACTTGTATATACCAAATACCAACCAATTTTATGGACTCTTACCTGCTTGATTTACGTATTTACCCCAAATTTACCCCAATTCACCCCCCAATCCTTCGACGGAACAAAATGAAAATATAATTTAGTTCTAGATCTCGTTAAAGTACATATGTGTACCAAATTTCAAGTCAATATCTTAAACAGTTCCAGAGTAAACGTGCGCACAAAAAAGTTACAGACAGACAGACCGATAGATAGACCGACAGACTGACAGAGAGAAATTTTTTTTCGCTCAAACAATAAAAATTTTTGAAAATTTTTTTGTCGTTACTATACTTCCACTGGATATGGAAGTAATTATGTCACACTTTAATACTTCTCTATTAATTTTACGTACAGGTTCTTTTAGATTTAGTCTGTAAACACAGAATCAGAAAACTTACATCACTGCTATAAGCAAGTCATATCTAATGATATGTGCTGATGCCAACATACTTTCGCAAGCAAAAATATTATCAACATATTTTTAAAAAACCACTGCCCAAGGAATCACTACTTCCACATCCAGATTTTCTATCCAAGTCACTCACAACGAAAAAAAATTGTATGTGGAAATAATTGTTTATGGAACTTTAATAATATAATATTTGAAATCCTCTACCCCAAAAACCCATAAAACGATACCCCACATCGGTAGTGGGGTGGAGGTGGTGATAGGGGGGTGGTAGTGGGGGTGGATGAAGTAAAAAAGTATTTTGAGATTACTGGTTTTTGTACACACACTAAATCAAATTTTTTTTTCATCACCTTTAATAATGGGGTGGGGGTGGTAATGGGGGTAGCTAATACCAAAAAATTTTTTGAGACCTTAGCTTCTCTTGTATTTATTAAATACCAATTTTATGGATTCTTACCTGCTTGATTTAAGTATTTACCCCAAATTTACCACAATTTACCCCCCCAACCCTTCGACGGAACAAGATGAAAATATAATTTAGTTCTAGATCTCGTTAAAGTACATATATGTACCAAATTTCAAGTCAATATCTTAAACGATTCCAGAGTAAACGTGCGCACAAAAAAAGTTACAGACAGACAGACCGACAGGCAGACAGAATTTTTTTTTTTTTCGCTCAAACTTAAAATCTCGACGTTTCATGACATTCTAGCCTATTTGAACAATAAAAAATTTTTAAATTTTTTGTCGTTACTATACTTCCACTGGACGTGGAAGTAAAAGTAAGAAAAACTTTTCATACAAACTGAAAAACTGATTCAGGCCTCGTCTTCATGTCAGATCCCAATAAACGTAAAATCGTTTATATTAGAAGTGTAGACATGAATAAATTGCTTATGGCTGATATGCCCAGTATAGGTATTTTTACATTTATTTTCCAGAAAAAGGGAAAGTAATGTATACAAAAATTGAAAATATGTATGTCAACGTCTTTTATATATTCATTTTGATAAAGGTAAAATGCGTATAGATATTTAAATATGAACTATTGAATAGGGTATTGATTGAGGATGACTTTTAAACGCTGTCAATCACTGTCCCATTATTTACTTTTAAATGTTGCCCTTTTTATTGGAAATATATAGAATCCAGACCAGTTAAAAATAAATTTTCTTAGTATCTCATAGCTAGAAAACGTATTTTTCGATTAAGCAATTTTAAAAATAAATTAATTTTCTAATAATTGGAAATATTATATTCATGCAGGTCACTATAGGTACATAAATATATCCTTAATGTGCTAAAAATTCTTGGAACTGATTGTTACAAATAGAAGAAGTGTGATAAATTAGAACTTGTAATAAAATAACTAAAACGCAAGCAATAGAAACAAATTACATTGATTATTGAGAAAAAAGCAATTACCATAATTTGCAACCTGTAAGTATGTGTTATAGCAAATTTTATCCTACAGTGAAATCGAATTAATTATGGGCAGGGGAAAAGGAAAAACCTGTTACTACTTACAAAGACAAATTTCAAACCCTTGATCAATCACTGTTTCTTCAAGTGTGGTGAAACTTATGTACCAAATGTCCCTTATTACTAGAGATTTATTTTATCCGAAAAGAACGACACACATTAAACCCTAGACAATGTGTGTGTGTGTGTGTGTGTAACATTGCTTCAGGTGATTCTACTGTGAAACCTATAATTTTTATTTATAATTTATTATGTTCGAAATAAATAAACGATATTTGTATTAATGTTTTATCTATTTGCTTTCATCATGGTTAGAAAATATTATTTAGGTATTAATCAAATCACAGCTTACACACGTTTTTATTTAATATGGGATTACCTACTTTCTGTATATTTGTGCCTCAATCTTGTCACGCTAATATACTAATTAGGTAAACACTTTAAAACACTCACTATTGGAGAAACAATCAAAACAACTACTCTTCTAGCTAATACTTATGAAGTATTGAATTACATGATCGGATTCCTAGAATTTTAAAGCAAAAAAAGTATATTAAAAATACTTAAATCATTTTTTTTAAATTCAGCCATTCTCACTTTCTTATTTAATATAAAACCATCTACTTTCTGTATATTGGTACCTTAATCTGGTCACGCTAATATACTATTTAGGTAAGCACTTTAAAACACTCATTATTGGAGTGCCAATCAAAACAACTGCTCTTCTAGCTAATACTGTCGAAGTATTGAATTACACGATAAAATTCCTAGTATTTTAAAGTAAAAAAAGTATATTAAAAATAGTTAAATCATTTATTTAAATTCAGTTATTCTCACTTTTTTATTTAATATGTAACCATATACTTTCTGTATATTGATACCTTAATATGGCCACACTAATATACTCTTTAGGTAAACACTTTAAAATACATTATTGGAGAATCAATCAAAACAACTGCTCTTCTAGCTAATTCTGACGAAATATTGAATTACGTGATAGGATCCTAGCATTTTTAGTGCAGGAAAAAAATTCTATTTACAAACAAATTTAACAAAGGTGAATTCATCGTATCTTTTTGATGATTTAAAATTATTCCTGAGTTTTTTAGTTTATTAATTTCTAAAGATTCTATGTAACGGGATTTTTGTCGAAATTCCGTTACAGTTCCTTTTTATCATAATTAACTCATTAATACTATGCATTCTTTGTATATAACATAGTTCAATTTATTAATGCAGTCTATTGAAACACCAAACTTGCGCCCGAAATTGTCACGTGATAGCTCACCTAGTCTGAGTGCCGCTGCTTAACATCTTGTAAACTGTACCTTAGCTAATTCAATTTGAGTAAAACGGCGCGCCCGAGACTGTGTCGCCTGGTGGAAGGAATGCAAAAGAGCGCGGTGGGGAGGTATTAAAAATCGGGTCTGATAACTTCTTCCTTCTTCTTGTGTGTGTTCTCCTAGAAAGTCAGGTCTGAATACTCTAGTAATTATAATTTAATAATTTATGATATTAATCTAATGATTAGTTGTTAATCTTTGGCTGGTAGTAGTTTCAAATTTGAGTGATTACCCGTATAAAACAATTACTTTATCTTTGCTTTATTGAAATATAATTTACCGCATAAATTCTTTACTAGCACGTGGGTACATTCGAAACTCCCCGGTGCAGTTTTTTGTCGAGGCGGAATGTTAGACGGGGACTCCGTTTAAAAAAAATTATCTTTTGTGTAGAACAATATCTGCCGTATATTTTGTATTTCTAGGTGTGAAAAGAGAAGCAGTGCGGATCTAGACTTTACTGTTTGAGGTGCCGACTATTCTGGAACCTACGAGGAAGGGCTTGGCTGTGGAGTTTTCTGCTATATGCGAGGTGAGTGGTTTTCATTTTCCTTAAAATTTTTCATTGTGAAAATAAATTTGCAACCGAAATACCACTCAGCTCGTGTTAAGGCCTGGTTTTTTAAATTTTGGATAGAGTCTAGAATCCTGGCGATTTTTTTTTTCTCTTTTCACAATACCTAATTATTTTTTTTGCTGGTGCATTTTAGAATTCTAATTATCTTTTGCTGGTGCATTTTAGAATTCTCATTATCTTTTTGCTGGTGCATTTTAGAATTCTAATTATCTTTTTGCTGGTGCATTTAAGCATATGTTTTAGAGCATATTCCTTGCACGGGTATTTATTTATTTTTTTTATAGAAACATACTATTTGTGCCATTGATTAACGTTGTTTTTTGCTAGAGTTTTTATTCACCAATGCTTTCTAGGAAGCCATTTTCAGTTAATTTTTGAAGCCGTCTGAGTCACAGACGTAAAAAATTATTCAAAGTCTTTTGGGTGCAAACTTTTGCATCGTTTATAAAATATTTAATTCATTTTTCTTCTCTCGAGATAGACTAGTAAGGTCTATTAATTTGTGTATGATTAAATATTAAATACCTCTCTTGTTTTTTCCTTGACTTTAATTATTTAGTTGAAATGTCTTAAATTTCTTAAATCGTACCTAATTATCTTTGTTTAAAATACATCATCTAATTAATTTTTGTGCAGAGAAATTCAAAAGTTTTGGTCATAATTTTTTTGTAATATTTGCTATCGAACATTTTAATTTTTTACAATTTCTCATTGAATTCAAATAGTAGTTTTATTTAGAATTACGTAATTAATTTAGAGAGTTTGCTACCGAAGATAGCTTTCTCAATATCGAAGTTGCTTCACAACTTTAAGTTATTTTTATTAATATTTCCCTGACTGGTTTTAATCATTTTTTCCCCCTTTTATGTAAACACTTGGACCAAGTGAAGAGGAGAGACCCAGTACATGTTTTCCATCTTAATTAAGGAATTTGGTGGTCGTGGACAGCAACATCGTTGGAGTGGACAGAGCTGATACTCCAAGATAAGGAGATTGTTAGTGGGATCCCAGCTCTAAACATACGTCCCTCGAAATCATAACCATTGGAAGCTTCCCGCCCCATTCTCCTGCTGCAGCAGTTACGTAAGAACTTATTTTTTTTGGAAACTGTACGGTCTAAGTTTTATTGGTCAGAAGAAACCTTGTACAAAACCAGTCAACTTTGCAAATTTTTTCTCAATCTTTATTATCAATTTTTATAATTTTTTTATTTCATCAACTTGTTGAAATTTTGTTCACACTTATTCTAATATCATTTGTTTTTCAAGTAATCTTAAATTCTATTTATATATAAACTATCCATTGTTTTTAACTCACCTGTAAAGAAATTGTAAATATTTGTTTAAAAATTTTTATCTTTCTTGTAATATACTGTTAACTTTTAATTATTTTTGTGTTCTTATTCCTACTCTCCCGATATTCAAGAACAGACTACCTAACATTTGTAGATATTTATTTTTGATAATCCTCGGTAAAGAAAATACGCTGGCGTCCAAAAGGCCCAGTACAACTAAAGAAAAAAAACTTTTCAGTGCATCTAAAAAAAAAAATAATAACCTACTGACCCGTGCTGAGCTAGCAGGAGCTAGGTTTCTGCACCTCTTGATTGGGAATTGGAATTAATCCAACAAAGTGTAGTTAGATCTAATAAATTTAATTTTGATCCTTTGCTTTCTAAATGTAATATTTCAAAATTATCATTAATCCTGTGATTTTCATCCATAAGGTGATTAGTGTAAGTAGAATAAATTTTTTTTGTTGTTAAAACTATAGTATGTTCGCTGATTCTTTTCCTGAATTTTCTACCCATTTCTCGTATATATAATTCAGGGCAAGAGCCACATGACAACTTATAGACCCCTAATTGGTTTTCTTTAATAGTTTTTTCTTAATTGTTTTTTATTAATTTCCTCAACGAGTTAGACCTTTTATAGGCAATGTTAACGTTCTGTTTTTTTTTTAATTTTTGGCCACTAGTTCTGTCGATTTTCCGATGTATGTGAGGCTTTTATATTTTATTGTTTCTTTAGGAGTAGAACGGGCAAGTCTACTAGCCTTTTTTGTAAGAATATTATCGATCATTTTAAGGTTATCACCAATATTTAAAGCCATTTCCCCTGGGAGGCGAGCTTACGGTGGAAGTGAGGGGGGAGGTACCATTTTTGTATTTTTCGATTATATCTCGGAAACGGTGGAATCTAGAAAAATATGTTCTAAATAAAAACGGAAGCTAATTAAATTTCCTATAAAATTGTTTCCATACATATTTGTCGAATTTCCAACGGTTTTCGAGATATACGTTATTGAAAATCGATAATTTTCGAAAAAAATAATTTTAATTGTATATCAAATTGAAGAAAATTTAATACTCTACAACTTCGTTTGTGATAATTTTTCTGAGAAACGATCGTGGGAGGCACTAGAAGCAAATGTTTGACAAAAAGAGTTAGGTAGAAATTATTTTTTCGAAAAGTATCGATTTTCAATAACGTATATCTCGAAAACCGCTGGAAATTCGACAAATATGTATGGAAACAATTTTATAGGAAATTTAATTAGCTTTTTATTTAGAACATATTTTTTCTAGAGTCCACCGTTTCCGAGATATAATCGAAAAACCCAAAAATGGGACCTTCCCCTCCTCCTCCACCTCCCAGGGGTGGAGACTTTCAGTATGTTTACCTGCTAACTATTCCTAACAAAGTCCTGAAGTCAAAAAGTCTCGCATATTCCATGTACTCTACACAAATTTGAAAGTACAGATGACGCGAGGTTGTAGAAAAAGTGAATTTAAATAGAAAATGAAGAATGACTTTTTTTCGAAATACAATTCGTTTAAAAGTTAGGTATTAATTATTTAATATTTGAAAAATATAATTTTAAGGGGCCGTAATTCGAAAATCATAAATCAAAATATCTTCAAAATTTGGATATAGGGGTTTAGTTCTAAAGCATGCTGATCAATGACATTACATTAGTCTTTCAATAAAAAACAACGCGCCCGCATTACACATACAGGCCTGCGTACCTGCAAGGTAAGTGACGTCATATTACTAGCCTCTGCCTGGGAACGTTTCTTAGCCTCGCTGCGACGGGTGATTTCTATTACGAATAATTGACAAAATTAAAATATTTATTACTAAAAATAAATCTGATTTTAATACTAGGGGCTCTAATGTATGGTTTTAAATAATATTAATGTATACTATTTTTTGTGGACATGCCTATTCTATCATGTAATTCAATACTTCGTCAGTGTTAGCTAGGAGAGTGGTTGTTTTGGTTGGTTCTACAATAATGAGTGTTTCAAAGTGTTTACCTAACTAGTATGTTAGCGTGACCAGATTGAGACAGGAATATACAGAAAGTAGGTAATTCCATATTAAATAAAAAAGTGTGTAAGTTGTGATTTGCATAATACCTAAGTAATATTTTCTATTTTCTAATTTGTATTTCATGTAATATGGTCCAGTTAAATAAGTAGTTTTCAAAAGATAGTTTTGCGGAAGTTTTGGAAATTGGAGGGGTCAATAAATTTTTGGGAACTGTTTTCTAAGTCACATTTTGAGACTAAAATTTTTTACCGGAAATGCGAAAAATTTTTTTTTGCAAATATCTCCATTTCAGTGCACTTTCCAAAAAAATACGTCAACACCAAATCTAAATTCTCAACAATGTAGCTCCCATAATTATTTTTTTTCTGTGGGATGAATGGTTTCGGCGATAGAGCGCCCCAAGATGTACTTTTCGCAGCAAAATTAATGCAAAAATATAACTACAACACTTTTTGTACCGCAAACTTTCGAAAACCTATTCGCAGTCATTGAAAAAAATACATTTCGTGTGCGCTTCAAAATTAACGTACATAATGCTATAACTACATATTTATAACATAAAGTACAACTAATTTAGGTTAAGTTAGTACTCGGTAAATGGAAGAGGGCAGTATTGTCGAATTTATACCATTTCATTTATGAATAAATGTATTTATTATTATTATTATTATTTATGTTTTTTTTTCTATATTTGATTGATTATAATAATTTTTGTTGGGTATAAAAAATATAGTCATTTCCACGTTACCCATTTTCTTTGTGGTGTTCCCAACAGGCTATTCCACAACATTTAATCGACTGTTACTTTATTTTTCGAAGATTTTTTGCTGAAGATGGACCGGGTTGGTCATCGATTTTGTAGAAGTCGGACTGGTCGGCAATATCCATCTCAGTATCCATTTGCTCTGCCGTCTCGCACACTGGTTCCGTTTCTATCTCCATTTTCTTTTTCAAATTGTTCAGTTGCTCTCTGCATATTATCCTCTTGCTCTTTGTCGAGATCTTCCAGATAGTCTTTTGATTAATACGAGCATCATTACATTATGCAAATAATGGATCACCTAAGGCCAATCTATCTGTATCCACATCCGTTCTTGCGTTTGTAAAAAAATAGTTTTAGCACAATATCGAAAGCAGAAAGGTGGGAACAGGAACTAACCCATTTTTATTTTTTTTCCTCATTCCTGTGAATTTTTTGGGGCTTCATACTAACTCTGGACATGATGGTATGTCCGCAGTGAATGTTCACGTGATGTTGCCTTAGTCGGTGGTAGAGAAAATCTTTTGTAGGCTGATTTTATAAAGCAACGATGTCTATAACTCTATTGAGGGTAAACTATTGGGTAATACCCTCCTTGGCATTGCAACCATACAAGTCGAGTATAAAATGTTCTTCAGCCTTAGATATTTTCTCCGGGCCAATTGTAAAAATTCATCTTACCCTGTTTAAAGGGGTTTGAATGTATCGCAGCCACTGAATGCATGTAAAAACATGATGTCTTAGTTATTTTTTTGACTTTCAAACTACTGTTGTAATAAATTTGTTGCACAGTTTGGCCCTTTTCAGGATTCAGGAGATACATGTTGCTACATTTTGATACAGCTGTTAGAAGAACGAGGAGATGATCATTTCCTCAACAATTATCACGAAATAAAATTTAGGTGACATGCTGATTCTCGTGTTGATTATTAAAATGATGGCATCTTCCATAGCCTTGTTTGACTAAAAAGTTTTAAGCTTTGAACTTGATCTTCAACAGCCCTATGAGGGAGGGGCGGGTTTTCTTGTACCTGCGTTAGAAATTCCTGACCACCGGGCCTTTTTATGTCGCTAAAATATACTATTGATACTTTAGGAAAGTTACTGTGTAACTTATTTGTGTTCAAAATTGCACAATATAATTTTGTATGCGTAAAAAGAAAAGCATTAAAAATAATCGCAGAATTACAGTTTTTTTGTTCATTTTGTGACAAAAATTATAAAATATTTTTCATTCATTCGAAAAATTTACCCATTCTTGTGCGGAACGGGACTAACGAGAGAACGAAACTATGGGGTGCAATAAGCTTAAGCTTCAATACAACGGAGCTCTGACACCGCTATCTGTAAGAAAAAAAATATTGCGGTTCAACTTTTTAGTTGGAGATAGAAAGCTTCATAGATAATCAAAGAAATGATTTTGACCCATGTTTTACAAACGTAAACTTAGACACGCCACACTTATTAGAAAACCTCCAAATTCAAAGCCAAGACTGTGTGTTTAGACTCTTGAAAAAGACGTAGACATACATCCATTACCCTCCGACAATGCCAGTATCGAAACTGCGGATCTACTTTGCACACTATAGATAGATAGCTTGCTCGCTATATTAAACCATGCCGGTAGAAACTATTAAAAACTGTAATTAAAAAGAGCACACCCAAAGGGAAATATGACAATTAAATCAAGTTTTACGCGTTCTATCACTAAAGAGAGTGTTGGCATACTTTTTTTTCCATTTGGAAATTACTGGCGGCGAGAAGCACCGAGTTACATGAAATGTAAGTTTAAATAATTTCTGCTTTTATAACGTTTGAAATGTAAGAGGCTTTTGCCTTAATTGCCTAAGATTGATGTGGCAGATACGGTAGTCGACTTATTAATTTTGTGAAGTTTATTTTACTTCGCCAGAAGTTATGAAAGACTTTTTTTTCCTTTTTGAACAAATCGATCCAATTATGATAAAATCGAAGTTGAGAACGCTTTTACACACAAAACTCGACTTTAACTGTAACAGACATGAAAGACACGTTTCACAAAAATTTCCTGTTTGTGTTTCTATCTGACAGAAAGTTATAGTAAATTAAACATTTACTAGTCAAAAAATATGTTTTTGTGATAATTTAATACTCGCAGTAAGAATATTGCGAAACAGGTGCTGCTAATTTAAAGGTGCTGCGCACATTTCCGGGCTATCCGACATTCATAATCAGCGACCTAAAAAACATTCATATAAGTCATTAAAATCCGTTTAAAAAAAGCTTAGAGTACACAAATTAAAAAATTTTTAAAATTTTTATAATTTTCGCGGGGTTTTGGCAGCTGACACATAATATTTTGGCAGTTGGCACATAATACCTTAATTGTAAAACACACAGTTACCTGATAAAAAGCCAGCTGTCACCAACATTTTGCATCTGGTTTCATCCAAATTGATCAAAAATTAAGCGTGGAGTGGAATTTTGAAAATGAAAACTCATTAATTTCACACTGTGCGGGGGTGGCTGTGCCAAAAAAAATTTAAGACCTTCGGTTCTTATACACACACACTTAATAATTTTATTTCCTTACCCCCTTTATAATACGATCAAAATACAATCTAGTTCCAGATCTCATTGCAATACATGCGTGTACTAAATTTAAACATAAACCGTTCCAAAGCAATTGTGAACAAAATTTAAAAAAACTGCAGATTTTTTTTGACTGAACTTAAAATCTCCATGTTTCAGGGCATTCTAAGCCTATATGAACAAAACAAAATTATTTTTTTTTTACCGTTACTATACTTCCATTCCACGAAGTGGATGTAGAAGTAAAATGGATTTCTAGGAAAATGAAGATTTGTTGTTATTTATTTATTTAAAAAAACATTTATAACTTATAATGAGTACTGAAATAAATATTTTCCATAGCAGAAATTGTTTAGGAGGTATTCTTTAAAAAAGCTCTATGAGTTGAAAATAGCATTTTGATCACAGTTTATATTATTAGAGCTAAATGAAAATCATATCGAACATAGGCTGCTCTTGACACTGTATTTTCAAGATCAATACCAAAAAAAAAGTTCCATTCCCTATAAAACTAAAACGTAAATCAATTGACTAAGAATAAATCCTGATAAAAATCTAAATTGGTCTTCGTTTGAGCTGTCTATTAGTGAGAGTATTACACATCACAAGCAAGAAGTAATTTCCACAGATCTTGATAGGTGTACACGAGGCCGGACAATATAAAATCGAGTCTGATTGTGTCATGGAACACATGGCGACTGTGTTACAGATGGAGAGGATTGAGGACATGTTTGTTTAGTAATAGCATGGTGAGTGTAATAGTCTAGGTGCCCACGTACATAAATGCAATTTATACATATCCTCGTATAACTTCTTGTACGGCATAATTGCGCCTAGTCTATCACTTTTTTTCCTCTGCGAAAATTTTCGTAAACGCGGCGTTCCTCCTCGGCATGAAAAAGACGATTTACACACGTCGGACTGGAAAATCGGCAAATATGTTTTGTCCGACAATTCGAAAATTGGATTCTACATATTTTTATTAAGCAATCTTGAAAAAATCAGCTGGTTATCAATAAATGCTTTAAAGTTATGTTATGTTATGTTTAGGGGGAGACACTCTTAACGTTACAAACTTTTTGTCGGACAATTTGTAGAAATATATAGAATATATATGTAGAATCCAATTCTCAAATTGTCCGACAAAATATATTTGCCGATTTTCCAGTCCGATGCACAGAGGGACCGATAGCATCAAAAGTTGGCAAAAATTATTTTCTGTTGTTTTTGTATTTTAAATTGCAAATGAAACTCAAAAGAATGTGAAGGTATTATGAAATGAGAGATTCGACCAAGTAACATATACAGTGTGTCCGCGGATGGACTTGACTATACTTGTAACCTTTTATTTTTGGTTTTTCAACAAAAATTCATTCTTCATAAAAAATGTTGGTTGTTCTGAAAAGTTCTTAGCCATTTCCAGGATTACGATTTACTATATGGGGTGATCGAAAATGAAGAAAATTATCCTTAAAATATTTTTTTATCACGATAGCTTTAAAAGTGAGTACATTAGCGAAACAATGACTGTTTTTTAAATAAAAAATAAAGTTTAGGGATTTCCTGCTACCATTGACCGTAAAATTAAAATAAAAATTTAAAAAACTTATTGTTTTCTGTTAATGTGAAGTATTACTAACATGCTCAATTTTTTTGGAATTTTTAAAACACTTATTTTAAAAAATACTATACTTTAAATTATATACGCGATTATACTCGAAAAATTTATTTTTTTTGCAAATAACTCAAAAATAACTCAGAAATAAAAATAAAAGTAAATTGGATATTTATCGCTTCATAAGCTTTATTTTTGTATTCTCTCATTTTTTCTGTTTTAGTTATTTAGAAGAAAAAAAATCCACTAAAATCGCAAACATCCTCAATTGAAAATATGTATACAAACAAAAACCTATAAAGATTTTTTTTTTCAAAACACTCATTGTATCGCTCACAATTTCGGGATAATCAAAAAATATATTAAAGATAATTACAAGTACTCTAATTTCAATCATATGCATCTTTATTGTCAGACTTGTTGTTTTTTTTTAGTCGCCTTATTTAGATTAATGTCCTCAACCAGGACGGACGGACGGACGGACACACATAGACAACATTACAACACCCATTCCCTGCGACATTGCCATCTGCCGCAGCTGAGACTCGAATTCAGGAGAGGTGAACGACTAGACCATGTTGTCTCTCACAACTGCAGTCTAGCCCACTGCTTTTGTATTGTGCCACTCTTTCGTTAAATGTATTACTTTTCGCATTATTTACGAAAAACCGTCTCGAAATACTAATTTTTAATTTTCAATAACTTGGAAAATATCAATTTTCATGAAAAATTGTACACCACATTTTCTTCTTATAATTGGATTCTTTATCAGATTCCGTGATTAGTTTTTTATTATTTTGTTCATCCCTCCAGAAAGGGTAGAAATCACCCTCAAATAAACAACAGCAATTTTTAATAAGTAAACATTGCTTTAATTAGTGTTCAAAACATATTCTCAAAGTTTCGTTAAAATTCGTTCAGTACAACTGGGTTCCGAAGTACTCCGTTTTTTGAGTCTAACGATACTCCACTATGGATAACCCTTAATTACTCAAAAAAGTGCAAATATGTGCTACATTTTTTTAACTAAAATGAAAGAGTACTTTATTAATGATAACACTAAATTTGTAGCGAACCTCGATCGCACACCTAGATGAACGAAAACTCCACACTTATTATGAGCGAAATAAGAAAGAGGTAGTTGGTGGAACATGTTTTTCAAAAATTTATTTCAAACTCAATATACATTAAAAGCTAAGTTTTATTTGAAGAAAATAAGCGTATCTGTAGCCAATGATGCCATATTAATTCAAAATTGATATTCGTTGCTTTATCACAAAATTATAAGTAAACAATTTCATCGGTGCGAGCTTTATTAAATAGTAAATAACAAATGATCTCTACGAAGCACAAGTTCTAACTGTTATAACTCGTCGCCCTTACGGTTTACCACAGCCCGAAACCGGTTCCAGGTAGCCAGTTTATACCCCTACCGATTTTAGATAATAATATAACATTAAGGTGTAATTTGAAATTTGCAATTTTTGCCAGCTTTTGATGTCATCGGCCCCTCTGTGCGACGTGTGGAAATCGTCTTTTTCATGCCGAGGAGGAACGCCGCGTTTACGAAAATTTTCGCAAAGGAAAAAAGTGATAGACTAGGAGCAATTATGCCGTACAAGAAGTTATACGAGGATATGTATAAATTGCATTTATGTACGCGGGCACCTAGACTATAACAGTTGTTTTGATCAAGCTGCTTTTAGTAGAGTATTATTTAGGTATTAAACAAATGGACACCTTTCACACTGTTTATGTATAGTGTAAAATTATCTAGTTTTTATATATTGTTGCCAGATTTGCCACTTATTTTGTAAACTTTTACGCTCTAAAATAATTAGCTAGTGGTTTCTGGCAAAACAAAGCTAATGCTGTCTACGAGAAGAAGAGAAGAAAAATAAGCTCTCCTCCCACAGCATAAACCTTTATACTGCTACCAGATGTAAAATATTTTTAAAAGTACTTTTTATTTACATTATTAACAAAATGCCAGTTCCTCTTATACCCCTCCCTCCCCCTCTCCCGAAGAAAGGTGAGATCTTTCTTCGTATTTTTGTTGTTTTAGACGTAGGAAGAGGGAGTAAAACGGGTGCAAGGTTATATCTTTCTGCTGATAAAAAAGTCTACGAAAAGTCTTCGTTATACCATTTTCCAACTTCTAGCAGTATGATGATGGCGGGAATGGTTCGTGTTGGGGATGGGTTGGAGGGGAATTGACATTTATTAATAATGTAAATAAAAAATCCTTTTAAAACTATTTTAAACCTGGTAGGAGCATAAAGGTGTATGTCAGTGAGAAGAGAGTGCTTGTCGTTGGGGGTTGGGAGTTTTAGGGTGTTGTATAGTAGTGGGGGGAGCTTAGAGTGCAGTTTGTTCAAAGGAAATATGATTTTCAGTTCAAAAAATTCTAAGCATGTGTATTAATGTACACTGGTTCTTTAATAATTTAAGGGGAGATATATGGAGGGGGGAGGGTAAGGGGAAGTTCATAGATTAGGGATTGAATATATATGGTAAAAAAAAAAAATTCGGAACTTTTTGACCAAAACTAAAAAAGCCCTCCTCCTTTAAACGAGTACGGAAAAAAATATTTAATTTAAAAAAGAGGAAAAGACAATCAGGTTGTCATTAACCGCCGAAACTGTGACACAGCATACTTCATTAAATTTTAGTCCAATACAGTTTCATCATTTTTATTTAATACAGCTACAGTAGAAAATTGTGCCCAAATGTGCAGTGGGCAGTTGTGAGTGCAATTTGGTTTATGTCTCTCGCTAAAATATAAATTCCATCAAGCATTCCAAATAAAATCTCCATTTTAAGCTTTAAATCAAATGAATGCATTAACGTTACTGTAACAGCTTTTAGCAAATTAAATATTCATATTTGCTATATTTTAAACAGAAGGTTAATCACAATTCATTTTTATTCATAGCGAATAGGGTCGGTAATTTCACTAATAAATCGTTTAGCTATATTTTTAACCTCATTATAAATTATTATATTTATGACTTTTTTGAATTGCATTCTATTTTTTTATCGGTTATACACTGTAGTAGTAATTCTTGTAATAAAGCGACAATAACCGAGTAGGTCAAGGCACTAATTCAGGGTGCCATAAGCGTTCGCTGAGCCGCATTTTACCCGCAAATAAAATAAATATTTTATGAAAATATTAATTTTAAATATTTATTTATTGAAAATTTTCGACATCATTAATAACAATGTACTAAATCTTAATAATAGTTTAGAGGCTAGGAGAAAATATTAACAACAATTATCTCTTAACACTGAGGATAAAAAGTAAAACAAGATGTTATAAAAAGTCCCCATTGGTAACTCAGATGTACAAGGTGGACCAAATTAGATAGGATTTGAGGTTTTCTCTAAAACTATGGCAGATGGACAGCTCGATTCTCGAGAAACAAACACTGGCGCAAACCGCAGTCGTCTATCTTTTTCGACCACCAAGCTACAGAGTGTTTTCGGAAAATTGGCATTTTTGGATGACCTCCATATCCCATTTACCAAGTGTCAAATCGAAAATCGAGTAACACATTCTTGAGGCACGTTTTTAAGTAGAGTCTGTTGTTGATAAGAAGAAAATTATACATGCCTTAATTTTCGAGATATAGACATAACTTGTGTTTTTTAAAATAGAACACCCTGTAAATTATTTCATTATTCGATCACAACTTAAATTAGCTATCCATTTTTGGATGACCTCCATATCCCATTTACCAAGTGTCAAATCGAAAATCGAGTAACACATTCTTGAGGCACGTTTTTAAGTAGAGTCTGTTGTTGATAAGAAGAAAATTATACATGCCTTAATTTTCGAGATATAGACATAACTTGTGTTTTTTAAAATAGGACACCCTGTAAATTATTTCATTATTCGATCACAACTTAAATTAGCTATCCAATGATCAAATGTCATATATTTATCCCTAGAAAAATTGGTTAATTTTCGAAAAATGTAAGATATTTGTGAGGAGGCCATGGAGAACCATTAACTATTTTGAATATTTTTATACCTGGGTGTCTCTACTCTGGATATCTAAAAATATTGTTTAGGCGGCACTTTTGGAACAAACTTTTGCTGGATATAACTTACCTACGTATTAAAATAAAGCTCGGAAGCTAAATTTGAATTTTCTCCGAATTCTATAAAGCATTTAATCATATACGTAGAAGAAAGGTACCTTTATATTAGAAAAATAAAATACTTATCTGCCAGGTCAGACAGACTATAAGGCAGATAAATACTATGTTTTATATACCTTTGAAAAGCATTTTTTATGGCTCTTCAGATGGTGTTCCATTACAAAGAACCCAAGTGCAGTTCATATCTCCGAAATGCAACTTTCAATTTTATTTCTGACATGATTATTGGACAATACGTGTAATTTTCCACAAATGTTATTTTTATACTCTTTTTACGTAATCCTAAAAATAACGAAGTTAAATAGGGATGTACTGTTCTAGCGACTATCCCAAACTGTTTCCGAGGAAAATCTTCCAAATTTCTTGAATCTTTTGAGTTCAGTTAATTTAAATAAACTTACTAAATTTGAGGTCTTAGATTCATGTATACATGCTAAATTAATTTTTTTTTTCCACTCCCTACACAGAAAATACTATTTTGCTCCCTCATTTCAGGGAGCAAAATACTCTCTCTAGGGAGGAAAATACTTTGGCTCCCTCTGGAAGCAAACAAGTAAAAACTTCAAATAGCTGTAATAGTAGTGTATAGACTTCTTTTATTGATACACAAACTTCCTGAAAATGTATAATTATGGTTTTCTTTGAAACAGATTTTTATTACTTATTTTTATTTACACAAATTGAAAATAGTTTAAATTAAGGTTTAAATTAACATCAGTAACTAAATATTGTTAAAATTTATGGTACAATTAGTTAAATTACTAATGGAGATTCCCCCTGAAGAAATATTGGCTCTGCTGGTGGAGATCAGTTCCTGTTTGTTGTTTTCCAAAGTCTTGGTCGCTGATGAAGTACTTTTAGAAATAAAATTTTCAAAAACAAGATAACGTATTTTGGTACTTGAAGTAGTAATTTCTCCTGTAATTATTTGGCTGGCTACCTCACATTTTTTAGAAATACAATCATCTAAGTACCCTTCTGCTACTGCTAGTCCGGGGTCCAAGCACTCCAAAATCAAGATGACCTGTACCGACATGACGTACAAATGTTGATATAAGTAATGAAGAGAGCATTACCTGGGGCACTAGAAAACACTTGTCGGATTAATTTTCGCTCTTGCGCAACTTCAGAAATCGCAAAAAAGATGGCGGATTGATAATTACAAAATTATGTTTTACAATGGTTATTCTCCGGTAAAACAAAAACTATGTAACCTACCGATCTGATTTTTGGTATGTATACTCAAAAGATATACGTGATTCTAACTAAGCTATTGGTATTTTTGAAAAGATATTTTTTTTGGAAAAAAATAATTAAAATCAAAAGGTTGATATTTACGTTCTAAAAATTTCGATATGCGGACAACTATGTTAAATTTATGAAATTCTTATATACAATTGCTTACCAAATATAGTCCATAGGTATATTGAAAAAGTTTTTTTAAAAAAGATCCTGTCGATAACGTATATAGTTTTTTGTTTATGATTTTTTTTTGAGGCGAGTAATTATGCAGCATTAAAATAAAAATAGTCTACACGATAATGGTACAGTGTAACAGAAAAAGCACTATATTGTTCAATATAATTGCAAATTTGAATTACTTTATGTTAATAATACAACAAAACGAATGAAAGTAGTAGTCGGGCGTTGCCGATTGCGGCCACTCATTTAAAAAAATAATAATCGATACAAAGTGAATTGTGTGTTCGAGCAAAATGTTAATCAAATAGGTATTCGCAATTGGCCATGCCCGAGTACAACTTCTACTCGTTTTTATATTGTTTAAGAAATAAAACATTAGTAAGAAATATTATTTTAGGTATTTAGCATATTTAATAGAAAGCAGAAAAAGGAGATATCTTAAATAAAACATTAATGTTGTATATTATGTAATTTTTGTGTAACATTTTAGTCAGAATCACTATCATTATAAAATGATGCATATTGCTTTTTCCCTTAAAACAATTTTCAGGAAAAGCAGCACACGAGGACGCAATTGAATACCACTCACAAGAACATTTTGTGTCGCATTTTATTTTACAGTTGCACTTTTTAATTTAAGTTCAAATAAACTTTTTTTTGTCGTAGTACCAGCTTTTGATTTCCAATTCTGCATCGAAAATTTTGTGCAAGAGGTAATTTGAATGACGGTTCACAGCACTGTTTAAAAAAAAGTAATATTTGCAACATGTTGTTGAAAAGCGTCTTCCATCGGTGGGAGGGAGCGTAAATCACTTTTATTAAATTATTTTACCTTTTAATAATTTTCAAACGTATACATATAATACATTTGCAAAGTTGAACGTATATGTACATTGAAAATATTTGCAAAAAACTGATGTGGGGGATGTAAGATGAGTAATGGAATACATTAAGACAGATTTTGGAATTTTTCTCTGTCTGCTTGTCTGTTTGAACGCGCATCACGCAGAAACTACTGAACCAATGAGGTTCATCTAAGCTTGGAGTAACATTTAGTTCTTATTTCATCGAAATCGGCCTAGACTAAGCCAAGTTTTATGAAAATCGGTCTAGTAGAACAGGAGATACAGCTTGATCTCTACAATAAGCGTATTTGCACGGCATAAACTTTTAAGATTAAACTTCTGTAATATTCCAGAAAATTCGAGAATATTCTAGAAAATTTGTGAGTTTTCTGAAATATTCCAGAATGGTGATTCTACCTCAAACGTCGTTTATAAAGAAGCTTTTTAGTCAATTTCAAAATTCTACGCGAACGTAACCACGGGCATAGCTAGTAAATAATAAATATGAACCGCAAACAATAATCAATCGATTTCAATCAAACACAAATAGTTTTTATAATGTTAAAATGTTAAGATAAATAACTTCACCCTATATACATAAGTACATACGCCTAGTAAACATAAACATACCAGCTAATTCCACTGTAAACTGTTTTCATGCGCTTTATGAATTTTAGGAGAGCTGTCGCCTTTATTACATGCGCCGCATCATGTACCCATTTTAAAAATTCACAACTCGTATACTATATGCAATATCAACTTAGTTCTTGTCTTAAAAACATTTTCAATATATTGGGTATGTTTGTTAGTATAGTTTATACACAAAAAATTTAAAATTGAAGTACTTGCTCGTATGTTGAAATTCTTACTACAATATTTTATAGTTACAGATTTCATATTTTTTTCCCAAAAAACTAAACATATTTAAACAGTGCCATCAAGCCTCATCCAAGCGCTTATGTCTTTAGTGTATACTATAAAAAAATTAGATGGATAGCACTCATAGTTTCTTTTACAGGACGTGTTATGTATTAAAAAACATTTTTTAGGAATTACCATTTCGTCTCTTTTCTTATCATTTATGAAGTTATGCAAGAGCTGATAAGAATCCGACAAGTCATTTCTGGTGTCCTATATAACCCTTTTTGCAAATCTGAAGTTCAAAAATGTACGTCATGTCGGAACAGGTTACTTGGAATTTTGAGCGATTTCGTACTGTTGGACCCCAGACTATACGTTTGTTCGCCATCCCCCATGTCTTTTTAGAGTGAGAATGCCACTTCCAGCATTGACTAATAACGTAGCTGAAGTACGGGGGAAACTGTGTCCAGTATAGCTTTTCGAATCATCCAAATTTAAAAATATTGCTATTCTGTATGGAATTTTGGCAATTGTGTTTTTGCCAATTATCTGGTTTGTACATTTCCCTTTAGCGTAAGTTACAAAAAATCTAGAATGACATGTTTTATGGGACCTACAGTCCAGATATTTTCTATACATATCGAAGACAGATACTGCGTTTAAAATCTCATTTGTTATTGTAAATGTCTTTTTGATATTAGTTTTTGAGTCAGGTATTTTCACCACCAAAATATCGCCATTATCACTGATATCCTCAAGTACCATATTAACTAATTCATCGCTACGGCATGTCCCAGCAATTCCAAATATAAGCACGACCTGAAAAAGGAAAATGCACTTATGACAACTGCCTAAAATGTCTGCCTAATGTTAATTGTCATTTTATATATACTTTCTAATAACAAATACTGCGTTACCTTTTTATTTATTAATCAACAATAACGATCAATCTTACCTTCATATGTAAGTAAATTTCATCTGGAGCTTCTGCAATAAACTTGTTGATATCCTCCCTTGAAAAAGTATTGGCTTTCTTGGCTTTATATCCAGCAGATTTCCTTTTTAAAAAAGCTACTAATTTAGGAAACTTAATGTCGATATTGTCTTTAATTTGGAATGTAGATCTCAACATGCTGTATTTGCTCCATAATGTTGAAGGCTTCAAACCGGCGCATTTTTTGGAAAAGTAAAATAAGACCACTTTTTCACATATTTTTCTTATTTGCCTAGTCTCCATCCAACATTTAAATAGCTGGTACTCTTTTTCATATTTTTCACGAGACTTTAACGGTAATAGATTTAACGAAACCACGTTTGCTTCTTCCAGAATATCTTGAAGATCTTCATCTTCACATTCGGAATACATTATTTTAAACTTTTTGGAAGTTTGTTTATTTTGAAAACAAGAAGCAACCTTAGCAACGTTCCATGTACTTTGATTTTAAAAAATATTTACTTATCTAAATACCTATTATGACATTTTGACATATTTGGTTTTTTGATTGTCATGCATAAGAAAATATAATAAAATATATGTAAAACCAATGTAAAAAACACTGTAAATAGTCGTAGAAAAAATCATATGTATTACACAGGAGCAAAATGCCATTTCCTCCCTTGGATATTGATCAAACTATCCGCGGGAGGAAATTATGCACTTTTCTCCCTTGTCATACAAATAGCTATTTTTTCACCCCCTTTATTACTGGGGTGGGGGTGGGGGTGGCTAAGCCAACAATTTCTTTGAGACCTTAACTTCTTTTATATATATACTAAATACTAATTTTACGGACTCTTATTGCTTGATTTACCAATTTACCCCAATGTTTCCCTCAATCCTTCATATTATCAAAATATAATCTAGTTCCAATCTCGCTAAAATACATACGTGTACCAAATTTCAAGTCAATATCTTAGACGGTGCCAGAGTAAACGTGCGCACAAAAAGTTACAAATACACGGACAGACAAATCGACAGAAAAAGAACTTTTTTTTGCTCAAACTTAAAATCTCGAGGTTTCATGACATTCTAAGCTTGTTTGAACAAGAAAAATTTTTTTTTATTTTTTTTTGCGTTTCTATACTTCCACTGGATGTAGAAGTAAAAAGAACTGTTTTTTCATCAAACGTTGTATTCCTTTATCATGCAGTTTAGAACGAATGTTCGTAATTTTGGAGCAGCCTGTATATACTCGTTCATCAAAGTTTTACGTACGTAAACTATGCATCAAGATTTACCTCATTAAAACTTAGGAAACTTCGGTCCGTGACACACTTTTTGTGTCTGATCTTTCGCGGTTTTCAAGTCACGATCTCCATGTTTTCAAAGGGCTAAAAGGGCATTATTCATCAACCGATTTCAGCCTCGTGTGATTTCCAAAACGCATATGCCCAGAATACGAAAGTTTACGACGGTGAGGTGCCAGGTGAACCTGCGAGAAATAGCTAAAGTATGCGTGTCATACTTTCTTAATATATTATATTTTGGTGAGGAAGTGTACAACGTGGAACAATAAAATTGTAAGGTGCTGGTTATTTTAGCAAGGCCTGATAAAAAAACTTTGATAATTATGAATGTAGACTGTACAGGGTTATTCATTATATTTAGGTCACCCTTTATTATCGTTATTATTGAGATAGAACAAAAAGTTTCGGACGAAAGTTGTAGGGATGTAACTAAACCTATAATAGGTTAATGGAAGCAATAATATTGTTTTTAATGGAACGCCCTGTGTATTGTTGAATTTTCGAATTATTCTTTTTTTTCTGATTTCAAAAATATGACGTATGATAGTCCTATCTTTAACCGTTTTCGAGTTATTGAACATTGAAAATAGTACTTCAGCTATTTATTATACGCACGGAAATTACAATTATTAAAGTAGTCTATGAAAATGACAAGTGTTCTGTTATTAAATCTATCAGCGCTTCATATAATAACAGAATACTTGTCATAGACTACTTTTTTTTTTTTTAACTATTTAACGTCGGCCTATTTCCGCTACCAGGGCCTATCACCGACGCCAGGAGACGAGCTACCCTGGAAATTTTGCCGAACCTCTTCCCTTAAGAAGAGTAGGGATCTTTTACTTGCCTAACATTTAATAGACAAGGGACCGCCTGCTTTACATCCCCTCCGAAGGATGGTATATCCACTACGTAATCCTCATCTGAAATTACGTAACTTCCGCGTATACACTGATATACAAGCCGCTAGAAGGTGGGACGAGAACGCTGTATTTCCCAAGATGGAACCCCATCCAAGTACTAACCGCGCTCGACGTTGCTTCAACGGAATATCGACTGATATTTACATTGAAGTCGCCTCTACGCTCGCCCCCATAGACTACTTTAATAATTGTAATTTCCGTTCGCATAATAAATAGTTTAAATACGATTTTCAATGTTCAATAACTCGACAACGGTTAAAGATAGAACTATCATATTATTATTATGTCATATCAGAAATAAAATTCAACAACACACAGGGCGTTCCATTAAAAAAATATTATTGCTTCTCCTCAATTTTTGTACGCCACTGTGCTTCCATTATCTTAGAGTTACAGCCCTACAACTTACGTCCGAAACTTTTTATTCATCTCGAATAATAACGATAATAAAGGGTGTCCTAAATATAATGAATAACCCTGTACTTATTTGATAAAATCAACTGGCCAAAAAAAAAGTTAGAATTGTCATAAAATTTAATTTTTCTACAATTGTTAAAAAACTGTACTGTACTCCAATTTTATTTTTAGTATTTATTAATAACTTATATGTTACTTCCGCATTCAGTGGAAGTGTAGTAACGCAAAAAAAACGAAATGGTATATTGTAATACAAGTGTGGCAAGGGTTTCATTGCAATACGATGTATGAAAGTAGGAACACGAGCGCAGCAAGTATACCTATCATACGAGTTCTGTGTACGAGTCATGTGTGTTACATACTATTTTTTCTACGGTTGTGAAGTTATTTCCCTTTTTTAAAGTGTTTCCAAAATTTTAAATTTGCTTCCTATCAGATTTTATTTAAAGTGACATTTGGTGCGGGAGCTAGCTAAGTGGCTTTTCCGGACACTCATCGTTACAAGCATTTTCTATCGAACTTAAATAACGACAAAATAGACTTCTGGCATATGTCAGCCCGTCGAGTTGGCCATGGTTCAAGATATAAAAATCAGTGAAATTATATCATCGTTACAAATCCAATTTTTTTTGTGTGTACACATTTTATGTTTAGAATGAATAAAACAAGATCGCCAGAAAGTGTGGGCCATCAGGGGCGCAACCAAAAAGGCCAAAGAGGTAAAAAAACGGAGTTATATCAATTGATCGTTACAAGCTTTTTTTTAGGCTGAGCATGTTTATTTAAATGTTTTGAACTCTAAACTCATCGTTACAAGTTCTGGCTCCTTTTTAAAACGTAAATATAAGCTCCTTAAACAATAGAATAGCCTCCCCGTAAAGTTCTTAGTGTCAACAAAAGTACCATAGGCTCTTAAATATACAGGAATTTAACACTTGGCTAACTTGACTCCGTACCGTGCCTCTGATGTATTGTATCATTATTACCTTTCTGGCTGCGCCTCTCCTGACGGCCCACACTTTCTGGCGATCTTATTTCATTCATTCTAAACATAAAAGGTGTACACACAAAAAAAATGAGCCTTGTAACGATGACATGATTTCACTGATTTTTAAACAGTGTTCGTGGCGCTTCTGACAGGATGTGCCCCGCCAGAAGTCGATTTTATGAATCGTTATCATCCATTAAACCATAAAAATATCTCAAAGTTCATAAAACGATAAGCTGCCGAAAAAGCCACCTAGCTCCCACTCTATCCGCAGTCATTTTGAAGTTAGAAAATTTGACCTTCAGCACAATCGTAGAAAAATATTTTTAATATTCAAATAGGCTTAGAATGTCATGAAACGTCGAGATTTTAAATTTGAAAAAAAAATCAGTCTGTCTGTAACTTTTTTTTGTGCACAATTATTTTGGAACCGTTTAAGATTAAAGACTTAAAATTTTATGTATTTTAATGAGATTTAGAACTAGGTTATATTTTGATCTTATTCATATTGGGAGTAAATAGGTAAATGAAGCAAGTAAGAGTCCATAAAATTGGTATTTAGTATATATATATATAAGTGAAGCTAAGATCTTAAAATATTTTTTTGGCATTAGCAACCCCCATTACCATGCCCACCACATTATTAAAAGGGGGTGAAAAAAATAAAATTGTGGTTTAGTGTACAAGAACTAAAGGCCTCAACATTTTTTTTTACTTCATCCACCACCACTACCTCTTACCACCACACCTTTAACTCCACCACCGATGTGGGATTTCGTTTTATGGGTTTTTGGGGTCGATGATTTCAAATGTATTAAAGTTCCATAATTTTTTTCTAAAATACCCCATCTTTTTTAAAGTACGTCAAATTTTTTCTAAAGTACGGCGAATTTTATTCAAAAGTACACCAAATTCTTTTGGGAAGTAGGCCAAATTTTTTTCGAAATTTCGCCCGAGAAGGTATTATAGTGGGTCATAGGCCCCTCCCTCCATCCTTTTTGTGACGTCGCGGGGGGGTGGGGCTGGGAGGCATGGTTTGGGGCATAATAAGTGGGGGGGTAGTTTGCAGGTAATCAGTGGGGGTTATTGGGGATAATTAATGGGGGTAATTAGTGGAAGTGTAAATAAGGGTAATTAAAGCTCATTAGCAGGTGATTAAGGGTAGGTTAAGGTAATGAAGGGTAATTAGGGGAAGGTGGAATAAGATGGGACAGAGGATGTTAAGGTCGGACCATTTGGGGGATTAAACAAGATTAGAATATGGATAAGTAGGGATAACCTACTACTTATTAATATTTGATGTCATACTGTGAAAGGGTAACGTGTTTACATGTAATGTTTGTAATGCAGCATTCACTTGGTCTTGCGGGCTAAGCCGCCACATTAATATTCACAAAAACAAATCTTTTAAATCCGATTTGTGTAATAAAATATTTAATATAGAGGATAACTAAAAGACTTGTTTTATGAATTTTTCTTTGTTGCAAAATGGACTGATGGCTTTGGCAGTGGCTACTCATCTACAACTAGCCTAGATACTGATACCGAACTCAATTGTATCGACTATTTAGCTACACTTAATATCAGCGAATTTACTGAAAGGCACTTACTGAATTTTACCTAATAAGTTAAAAAACAAAATGGCATCAGGTCATGAGAAAATTTCTAGTTTCTTAGTAAAAGATGTAGATATTCTTTAACAACTCCCCTGGTATTTATTTTTAATTCCATTCTTAAAACCTCTGTCTTTTCTGACAGGTGGAGAATTGCAAGAGTATGTCCGGTACTTAAATCCGGCGGTCCTTCTCCAATTATTAATTATAGACCCATTTCTATTCTTTGTAATTTTGCAATACTTTTGGAGATACTACTCTATAGTAATATTTATCCTGCGGTGAAAAACCTAATCTCACCACATCAACATGGGTTATTGAAGAGCCACTTCACTACAACAAATTCAGCAGTATTGTCTCAATATGTGGCTTCCATACTTAATAATTATGAACAGATTGACGTCACATATACCGACTTCGCCAAACCTTGGAACAGTGTTGCGATACTGCCCATGTTCAGACTAATGCCTGTCCCTGGTTGGTCCCCGTAACACCTGTTCCAGTTTTTATTGACGTTTTTATCCGTCAGTGTACCATATGGTATTATTTGAATATCTTCGCAATTGCATTATGCCCTCCTCTCCTCTGTCAGATATTTATGTATATCCTGAAGGTTTTTGTGAAACTGACTTGCGCTGATTCTATTTCACTTTCGGTATGGAATGATCCCGTGTCCGTTTATTTTCAGCCTATCCGCTGGCTAGCAGTGCCTCGCTCTCCACAATTAAGCGTGAGGGAGGTAGGCAAAGTAGTACTTTCATGGCTGCGGTAGGCGTTGTTGACATTGCTTGCGTTATCCTTAGATAGGTCAGTCTTTTTACCTTTCTTAGTTTTCCCATTGTGTCCCTTTTCCTGCTTTGTGCCACCAGATCAGGGATGCATAGGTTATTATTGGTATCATAATCCTTTGGTATAGCCAGTGCACTATTTCTGGCTGGATGAAAACGGTTATTCTTACGAAAATAAACAAAATCTGTTTTGTAATAACTTCCTAAGCGACAAATTTTATAACAACTATTTTCGACATAGAACTTAATAGATGGCGAGGTATTAGCTAAAAACTGTTTTCCTATATTTGACTTTCTGTAATATTTCTAACAGGATCACATCGATAAGATCTCTTGATACATTATTTATAATGACGAAGTAAAGGTCCATACAAAAATTTGGTTTGCTCGGAATATTTCGTAGGCTAGACATATTTTTATATAATTTTCCTGAAGCATTATAGCCAGACGACAGAGAACATTCTACAGTGAAACCTACTAAAACTTGCAAAATGAATAATTTTTTTTTAATAAGTTCGTGAAAGTGTATAGAATAATATCCTAAATAGTTTACATTCCGCTCGGATGCAGAACATAAAAAAATGGAAAAAAAATTTTCCACTCATTTTTTCAAAATTTTGCAGTTAATAAATAAATAAATAAATAAATAAATAAACACTTAAGTTAGGGTAGGAAAAAATAAAAAATACAGGCAAGTAGACCACGTGTTTCTGAACAAAATATTTCCTAACAAAATTCATCGCTAAAGCCACGGCAGTTCTAACGAGTAAACTAAAGCTTTTTTCCCTTTCTGATTACACATTTTTAAAATTTTTCTTAGTGAATAAGAGGATAAATAGTGAGTATGGAGGGAAAATATATAATTATGAACGTATACACAGACATCACACATAGTCGCTGAATCGCTGGCATGAATTTTTACGTGCCTTTACTGTATTGTATTACAGGTACACCTATCCACATTTCAGCTATATCCAATGGATTCCTTATATATTTGTTAATGTATTGGAAAAATTCCAAAATTTATATTCAAAACAATCTAAGATATTTTCATAGTTATAAGATCGTGAAAATCGCAAATTCTTATCATGATCTGATTGATCATATTTTCGAAAAAATGCATACAAGTAAACGAATTTGTGTTTGAACATTCGAAAATTATACATTTTTTCCGAAATGCTGATATCTTATTTTTTCCAATGGGTCAAGTTCCCGGCAAGTTACAGCCTCCAATATATATATTTATCAAGAAAATCATCAAGCAAGGATATTAAAATGATTTGAGATGTACTTTTTTGTGAATCCACGTCACTACAACTTAATAAACCATAATAATCATGAAGTATACTTACTTTTAACAGTTCTCAATGAAGAAAGAATTTTTTTTCTATATTTTTTGTTGCGACGATTGAGTTCAGGCGTGATAATATATTGCCATGACATAGCCCACCGATCAATGGACAATGCTCGATTTTAGAAAAAACACAAAGTAAAATTTTAAATCAAAAATAAAACATTTTATAAAAATTTATCAACACTTTAAATCGCAAATGGTGTACACGTTAAGCGTGAGAGCCATAGCAGGGTGTATTGACTTTCCTCATGTTCAAACTACACAGAAGGAACAGTGAAATGATAGGCAAGGTTTGGTTTAGAAATGCTTTGCCATATTTTGTAATTAAACATGTACTTTGTAAAATATTGTATAAAAATTGTAACATACCTATAGAGAAAATCACTCTGTACAATCTAATTGTAAAATTAGTGCTTCGAAAACTCTCAACGGCAGGCAAAAGGACCACAGTGCGGGATTTGCTTGTTGGAGCAGTGTAGAACCTACCTAGGTACTTTCTGGCTACAAGGACAGCCTAAAAATAGACAAAATCATTACTATTAAAATTCCAAATAGACTAAACATGTGTTAAAAAGTGAGAAATTACTCATAATAAACTTATAAGTTCATAAGGAACAAAATCAAACAAACATTTTAAGCTCCTATGAATTTGGTCAAAACAAGGCTCGGACAGCCAACGGTAAATTCTAATCATGTCAAAAATTGTGTAAAATGTTAATCGTAATAGACTAAAAAGCATTAAAACATAAAGTTACATACCTTAGTTCACTTAACAGCGTGGTTATTTCCAACAAAAGACTTGAAAAGGGGGCCACAGCTGACTTTCAAACTTCTAGGTATGGGACGCTACCATATATTCTTGTCAAATTGGTATAAATTAAGATTTTTTCAGTGTAATTTCACTACTAGAAGTTAGATTATGTTACACAATGTTGTTTTAGTGCAAATTGCTACATGCACTGTCCATAGTTAGGGCTGGACACTTCACAGTATAGGGTCTCCGAGACTCTGAAAAAACATTTGTTCATGTTAGATTAAATAAAATGTTGTTCTATGTTTATTATGTAAGAAAATATTCGTTATAGCTTTATGTTTGACCTGGAAGTGTTTTTAATAGCTGTAATTAGTTTTTAAGAGTGTTTTTGTGAAATTTCCAACTGATCAGGTAACCTCAAAATACATCATTCAAACTAGGCATGTTGCATACCAAAATGATCAGCTTAAAGCTAGGAATAAAGTACAGAAAGAAAAATAAGCATTGTATTAAAAATAAGCTCAAAATCATAAAATTTCCAAAAATAAACATCAAAAGTCAAAATCTAGTAATCCAGATTTTTTTTAAAATTGTCAAACCAGGCCAATTAGAAGCCATATTTTAGCATTCAGTCGTTAATTATCATTCAAAGGGAGAGGTTTAATCAGAATTTGCTGAAATTATAACCTAAGTTTTTGAAAAATATATTTTGTGACCTGTGATTGGTCAAATCAAGTTTTAACATTATAATTTTGAAAATTAGTCACGACTCAAAATAAATACATCTGATAAATTGGAAATTAAAAATTAAAATGCAAATAAAAATTTTGTAAACAACAAAAAAGGTATCGTCTTCGAAAATAAAATAAAAAGTGTTTGCTCCGAAAGGTAAGGGTAAAACACCTACCTGCGTCTAATTAAAGTGCCAAATAGTGCAACGCAATCAGTATCCTGGTTTTTCAAGAGGAATATTCAAGAATCCTGATTATATCAAAACAAAACATCACCATTGTAACGAGTCACTTTACCGACTTGAAGACAGCGTGTCAACAGAGAACTTCAGGCTGTTTCGACAGGACTTTTCGCTTGTGAAGAACGGTCGCGTGGTTGCAACCAAACTTTCGTCGTCAATTGGGATTAGCACAAAGGTAAAAGCTTTTATCAAATTCTAAATAAAGAATACTAGACACAAAAGTGTCAATTTATTTATTTCTATTAAAAAATCGTCTTCGTTAAAATAAAATTTTCAATTTGAATATAAAATTTTCATAAAAGCAAAAACACTGATTATTATCAAATCAAAAATCTAAAGGCCGATTAGCATAAGTTATTTTAAGAGATACTGTTCACCATTTTGTAATTAAGAAATTCAATCCAGGTCAAAATTTAAAATTTTAAATAAAAGGTTTCTGTTCAAACATTTCTGACCAAACTTGTGTGTTATTTATTTGCTTCCTGATATAAAAAAAAAAAATAATAAACTTGAACCGGCTTCTTCCCTGAGCGGAGTCAATCCTCCTGGTGTGGAAATCGTGCTCCGAATGCCTGTGTGGTGCATGTAGAGGTAAGAAAATAAATTTGACAGCCCTCGTGCTGCCTGGCGCCCCAAAACTACCTCGTATGTCTACAACATACACACACACAGTACAGTGCAATATATAAGTATATTTTTCCCATCCATATTTTGCTTGTATTGTTTAAAACAATAAAGCATTAGAAAGCTACAATTTCCATCTTTTAAATGAACCAACACTCATATCCGAACTTGAACCTCATGTGCTGAACAACTTCTTTGTTTCAATAGCAGAAAACATCATAAAATCTCTTCCACAAAATGATCCCAGTAATAATAGTAATATTACATTATATAACATACCAATAAATTTAAAGTCATTTTTTCTTGAGCCAGTTACGGAAACTGAGGTTATAAATGCTATAATTTCACTCAAGGACTCAAGCGCTGTCGATATCTAAAATATTAAAAGAAACAGCTTTTATAATTGTTGCCCCGCTAACAAAGCTGATCAATGCATGCTTCGCTGAGAGGATTTTTCCAGATTCATTTAAACTTACCAGAATCGTACCGGTTTTCAAAGGGGGAGACAGTGACTCACCCAATGATCATCGTCCTACTTCAATAATCCCGTACTTTGGTAAAGTTCTCGAAATGTTGTTAAAAACTTGTCTGTATACTTTTATAGAGGGTAATAAATTATTAAATAAAAATCAATATGGTTTCCGCAAAAATTGTTCAACGGTCCAGGCTGTGGCTAGGGTGGTGGCTGAGGCAGTGGAGGGCCTTGAGGGGGGTAAACAGAGTGCTATCACACTTTGTGACCTCAGCAAGGCCCTCGACTGTGTCAACCACACACCTTACTACTGGATAAATTGGAGCGTTACGGAATTAGAGGAATAACTCTTGGTCTTATACAGTCTTATTTAAAAAACAGACAACAATGTGTCATTATTGGTGAAAGTAAATCAGATTTCAAAACTATAGAACATGGTGTACCCCAGGGTTCGATACTGGGGCCCCTGCTCTTTATCATATACATAAATGACCTTTCATATTATCTAATGCCAGAAAAATGTATCTTGTTTGCTGATGATACAACGTTGGTTCATACTGTCCCAAATACGATTAACCATAACCATATGATGAAAATAAATGAAAATAAAACTGAAACGTGGTTTACTGCTAACTACTTGAAATTAAATCCAGATAAGACACAGAGGCTGTTTTTTTCTAGTTCAAACAATAACAATAATGATAACATAAATAATGTTAAGCTCTTGGGGATCACTCTTGATAGTGGGCTAAATTGGTCTGCCCATATAAATGATTTAAGTAGTAAACTGGCAAGTTGTAATTATCTCCTTCGGCAACTAAAAAAGGTATTAAACCCTGAAATTTTATATACTGTATACTTCTCATTATTTCACTCGCATTTAACTTATGGCGTGATCCTATGGGGTAATTCATCACAATCTATAAAAATTTTCAGACTCCAAAAATATGCAGTAAGAGTATTAGCTGGTGCAGGACTCAGAGATCACTGCAAATCACTTTTTATTAAATTTAGAATAATGTCACTTCCTTCGGCATAATATATATTATCAAGTTTCAGAAATACATAAAAATAAATCACTGTTCTGTACACATGCTGATATTCATAATTACAACACTAGATTTGCGGATAAAATTGTTCCGGATAAGTTCAGGCTCACAAAATCACTGAAAAATTCCTTAAATACAAATCTGTATAATATCCTACCTTCTAGTATAAAAAACTTAAACGATTTTCAATTTAAACATAGAGTAAAAAACTATATTCTAACACATTGCTTCTATTCAATAAATTTAAGAAAGTAAACCAAATGACTTTCAATATATTAATTGTATTAATTGTATATCAAGTGTCACATCCATAGTTGCTGACCATTGTTGTTAACTTTCCTTACACTTTACTTCAAAAATCGTACTGTTTTCACTTTGTTGTATGTAAATTTATTTTATAATCCTAGTTTGTTGGTTAATCACTTATTGTTATGTTATATACTTAATACTAAAAATTGTTGTGACTATATATACGTGTATGTATATATGTACAAATTGCGTATTTTGTCCCTATACATTTTATATTTTTTATATATTTTTGTTCATGTACCTATTGACTTGTGTAAAATACTGTATGTATAATACACCAATAAATGCTACTCTACTCTACTATATGAATCGAACAAATTCTAATTTAGTGACATGTAATTCAGTGCGTCGCACAGGGGTCCCAAATTGAGTTTTTTGTCGGAAATTATGATTTTTTTTTTAAATTAAAGCTTATGTAAATTCCGAGTTATAACATTACATTTGACCATTTTTTCCGGGAAAACCGTGGCTTTAGCGATAAATTTTGTTAGGACATTTTTTGTTCATAAATACGTGATCTATCCATCTGTATTTTTTATTTTTCCTAGCTTGACTTAATTTCAAAATTTTGAAAAAATGGACGAAAAAAAAATTTTTTTCACTTTTTTTTATGTCTAAATTGTAAACTTATCAGGATATTATTCTATACACTTTCACGAACTCATTAAAAAAAAATTATTCATTTTGCAAGTTTTTATAGGTAAATACCTTCATCGACTGGGCTAT
Source organism: Rutpela maculata (assembly GCA_936432065.2). Taxonomy (NCBI): domain Eukaryota; kingdom Metazoa; phylum Arthropoda; class Insecta; order Coleoptera; family Cerambycidae; genus Rutpela; species Rutpela maculata. Next base: position 178,076,776 of record OW386288.2, read on the forward strand.
TGGTGGAGAAACTGTCGACAACGTTAAAATTAGGTACTTTTGTAATGGTTCATACACTTGATATTCGATCTAGAATTTTCCTATTAGACGTTTTATGTTTAAACTTTTATCTATAGCACCTAAATTCCTGAATGGGTCCCATAAAATACCCAATTAAATTCCACCAACCTATGTATTTAACAGGCAAGAACTTCTTTTATTAAAATTACCTTTTGTACCAGATTAATCTGGCGGAGTAGCGAAGCATTTCCATTTAAACTTCCTTAAATTTTCAGTTTTATTGTAAAAAGTTTCTTAATCTCTTTAAACTGGCCTTTTAAAACGTATATTTTCAAACTTATTGATTAGCGAAGTACAATCTAATGACTATTAACTTATTCCGCTTTTATTAAAAGTTTTAGACAGAAAAATAATACAAAACAGCCATTTAGTAATTGCGATTGTTCTAGGATTTGGCTAGAGCTGTTCGTGCCAATAGCAAATTAGTATACCGACAGTACCGACACACAAAATTGCTAAAAGCCTTCTGAAAAATGTAAATTGACTAGTCAATTTTATCTGTTATATTTAAACAAGAGAGATCTTCAATTTTTAATTTAACTTTTTTTTCGTCAAGTCAATAATAACAAAGTTATCGTGGAGAAACGTGTTCTTGCGGATTTTAAATGCGAATTCCTCCCCCACCCCTTGCGATTAAGCTGAACTTATTGATAACATGATAAGACAGAACGCGTGTCGAACTGTCAAACATTTTTTTTAAAGTTGGTTTCATTTCAATCAGATCCGCTCCGCTGGCAGTGCCATTTGATGAACATACAAGTGATATCGCTTTACTAAATACTTAACTAACTACTGACCATTTACTATTTTTTTGCACGATCGACCTTTTTGTTTATTTACAATATCTGTTGCCAAGACGATGTTTACTGATTGCTAGGGTTAACATGTCGGTAAGTAATTTACTTACCGCCATCTGACCGGTGAATAAAATTAATTTAATATACAGTGTGTCCCAGAATAGATGTAACAAGAGGTGTAATGGACCAAAAACTTTGGAATTTTGGAATGGCATTTTGGGGATTGAGTCCTGATTGTTGTAAAACTAAAGTATACCAAAAATGACTTGATTTGGTGTTCTACAGGGTGTTTTATAAGCAAAGTTGTAAAAATCACCACTAATAAAGTACCTTTATTTTTCAAAATATGTAAAAATTCCACTAAGAAAAGTTATTTAGAATGCAATTTTATACCTCTATACCAAATTTTAGGAATAAAAAATTATTTTTTTGAAACTTCCCATTTTTTTGAGAATTAAGAGTTGAATTCATATTTAAAGTTGTGTAGGAGCAAATGTTAAATATCTCAAAAAGTAGGCTATTGGCAGAGCTGGGCAAAGTACTACTTCAAGTATCAAGTACTTGAAGTAGTTTTATGTGCAAAGTATATGGTGAAACTACTTCAAGTAAAGTACTTGAAGTAGATTAAATGAACAATTACTAACAGAAGATTAATGAGGTTTAAAAATTACAACAAGTAATACATATCAAAAACATAACAGATTCATAAACAAATTAATTATTGACCAATACAAAACAATGTTTACAATTTTTTTATTATTCGACGTAGCTACCACCTACATCCACACACATTTCGATCCTTCGCCTGAAGTCCTTAAAACTGTTTCGAATATTATCTAACGATATGGAGTTTACGGCATTTGTACTTATCTGCTTCAATACTGCTACATCGTTAGGAAGTGGTTCAGCGTAAACCAACTGCTTGAGGCGACCTCATGAAAAGAAATCCAATATTCATAGATCTAGGGATCTCGCCGGCCACTTGATCGGTCTATTCCTGGCAATCCAATTTTCTCCAAAATTTAAATTCAACCACCGATTAACCATTTCTGTGGAGTGGCCAGGGCAACTATCATGTTGAAAATGAACTAAAGGCATATCTCTTAAAATATTTAAATGTTCTTCAGAAAATCTTTAAGAAGCTGTAAATAAGTGGTCCAATAACTCCAACGTGATAAGAAACGGCACACCACACATTCACTTTTTATAATATTGTCTTCTACAATGAATTCTAATATTTGGATTTTTAGAAGCCCAAAACCGAAAATTCTGAGATGAAATAACACCACTGGTTATGAATGTTGATTCATCTGAGAAAATTATGAAATGATGAAAAAATCTCTCTTCCATGATTTTTTCTCCAATGGTCAAACAAAAATCCAACCTACGGCCGTCATCTCCCTCTTCAAGCATATGTTTATAATTTGCTTTATATGCCCTAATTTCCTTTGCCTTGTAAATTCTTTGGAGTTGAGACTTGCTAATATTAATAAGAGCTGATCTCTCTTTTAGTGGCATCCTCGGATTTTCTATAACAGAGGCATGAGCTATAATAGCCCCAACATTGTCGTCATCATATGGTTTTATTTTTCTTTTCCTGTTAAGAACACTACCAGTAGCCAGAATTTTTTTAATTATTGTCATAGCCTCGGTACGTGACAAAGCAGTGTTTGGAAATTTCAAATTAAATTGGCTTACCACTTCTCTTAGCGAGTTTTCACCGCCAAATCCATTGCACAATATAAATTTTTTCACGCACTGTGAGTACCATTTTTACTTAAGTTTTTATGCTTGGTTTGTTAATTTGAAACAGAAATTAAGGATAATATTGACTACGTTTGACAGATATGTCAATAATAAATGATAAATGTGTATCCACTGCTTTTCTCATAGCCTACTTTTAGCTTCTACATAACTTTAAATATTAATTCACAAAAAATAATTTCTATGCAGTTTTAATTAAATGGTTCAAAATAAAATACTAATTTATTGAAAAAATGGGAAGTTTCAAAAAAATAATTTTATATTCCTGAAACTTGGTATAGAGGTATAAAATTGCATTCCAAATAACTTTTCTTAGTGGAATTTTTTCATATTTTGAAAAATAAAGGTACTTTATTAGTGGTGATTTTTACAATTTTGCTTATAAAACACCCTGTAGAACACCAAATCAAGTCATTTTTGGTGTACTTTAGTTTTACAAGAAGCAGGACTCAATCCCCAAATACCATTCCTAAATTCCAAAATTTTTGGTCCATTACACCTCTTATTACATCTATCCTGGGACACACTGTATATATATATTGTTTCACAAAAATAAGGAGAAAAAATAAGGAAATTTCTATTTGTTTAAAGAAGAATAACATTAATAACACCGCGAAATATAAACGCCACTTTTGACTTTTCGTTTATTTAGTAGAAATTAAATTATTTTGATTGGTGTAACTTAATTTGATAGTACAAAAAACAATATAAGCATAGCGAACGTTAAGGGTTGTACCAGTCTCCGGTAAAATTGGGGGCTATCGTTCAGCGTCCAAATATTTCCGTCGACCAGTAAACGTCTCTTACCATTCTTGATACTTAATATACTATTATTAAACATATTATTTTACTGAACATTTACTTTTTCATCTAATTAATTATCATTTTTAAGGAATATTTATAATTTCTTTCTGAACATCTATTATCTTTTCTAAAGTTTTCTTTGCACAGAATATATAATTTGTTTTACTGAACGACTATCGTCTGTTCATTCTTCAGCTATGATTTTTATTAAACATGTATTATTTATTCGAACGTCTATTATTTTATTAGTCACCTAACGTTTCAGGTACCTATCCACTTCCCTCGCGTTTTAAATATTGAAAAATAAAAGCAAATATCATTTGTAGTGTCGACAACGGATAAAAATCATCCAAACATGTTGGATCATTGGGTATCAAGCAGTAGTTGAGTTTTAGAATTCAGCTCGTAAAATTCTGATCACGGGTCACAATTGAATCAATCTATACAAGATTTTCCTTCACCTTAAGGGACGTGCTTTATAGAAGAAAATCCCCAATGGAATCTCATTTCGTTTTCCTAGCCATCTTACTCATAAAATAATTACTGTTTGCTTACTTTTAATATTTTACAGCGAAGAGAAGCCCTGTAAAAGTACGGGATGGAGGAAAAATTACTGAATATTTTTCACGATTATTTTCCATGCTATAGGTACTTTATGTAGACACTGAACTTATGGAAAAATGGAAATGTAGAATTTTAACTAAATGTTTGTTGATATTAATGTCAATAATTAAGAATTGGTGTATAATCTTAGGCAATACAGGGAACGTGAGAAATAAAAACAGAATCTGGAAAAAAATTCCATCAGTGTAACCAAGATTATTACTAAACAATTCGGAAGTTTATTTAAAGATAATGGGGTCGTTCAGTCAAATGTCATATTGCACTTTTAAATACAATTGTGCGAAGTAAACGTCAAATAGTTATTACACTGAAAATTCGAGGTCAATCCGATAAGTAGTTTCAGAAATATGCTATTTTAAAATCTAATTCTTCATAAACTCAGGCACTCGCTAACGTCACTCACTCCCAAGCCACATGTCGCTTAATAATCACAAGTCAGTCTTAGAATTATCATTAAGGAGAAGTAGGATCTTTTACTACGTGCGAATCCCGCTATTTAAAAGCAGATTCGTCTAATCTGCTAAAGGTGGATTTAATTATGGTGATGGAATATTTTAACACAAACCACCAGTATACAGATTCGGAAAGTGTTGGTTTTGGTATTGCATTAGTGTCAACGACTTAACTGACCTCACACAACCAGTACTCTAGCAGAGGCAAAGAGTAACACGTCCCATCAAGAGAATCGTGTACATCATTGCTTGCTTCGTTCTCGCTTGCTCTTATTGCCATACCAAAACCAACACTTTCCGATTCTGTATAAGTGCCGAAATGAGAAAAGTAAAAATGAAATGGTAAGTTGCATTTTCATAAAAAAATCGTAAATAATGATTACCGTGTCAGTTTTCACCATCAAGAAGGTATATTATTATTTTGCTAATAATATAAATAAACATAAACATTGTTGTAGCCTTTTGAATATTTTTATGCCTGGCTGTCTCTTTTCTAAAAATATTGTATAGGCGGTACTTTTGGCATAAAGTTTTGCTATCTCCTCATAAATATTTTTTTTCGAAAATTACCCACTTTTTCAAGGGATAAATATTACATATAATATATCGTTGGATAGCTAATTTAAGTTGTGAAATAACTTACATTTCCATTTGAAAAAACTCAAGTTATGTCTATATCTCGAAAATTGATGCATGCATAATTTTCTTCTTATTAGAATGGATTCTACTAAAAAAAGTGCCTTAAGAATGTGTTACTCGATTTTCGATTCGGCACTTGGTAATTGAGATGTACAGGTGATCCAAACATGCCAATTTTCCAAAAACGGTAGCTCGGTAGTCGAAAAAGATAGACGAACCATTGTTTGTTTCTCGAAAATCGAGCTCATACAAACACCAACATGGTGGCGTAGCAATTTTTGTGAATACCCAAACAATTTCTAATTATAAAGTAAAAAATATTAATGTTGAAAAATTTATATCCGAAATGGATATTGAACTTTGTTCTATTTCTGTTTCAATAGGAAATAAAAATATTGCAATTTTGACAATCTACAGGGCCCCCAGCGGGTAATATCGACCTTTTTTTGGTAAATATAGCAGAATGTTTAAATTATTTGGTTCAAAAAACTGATCATATCATTTTGTGTGGGGATCTCAACATAGATTACTCAAATAATTCCTTGAATAAAAAATTTTTGGAAGATTTATTCATGACATATGAATTAGTTGTTAAATTAGATGAACCAACAAGAATCGGAAAAAACTCAAGTGGCAATATCTCAAAATCGTATATTGATTACCTAGTATGTAATATGCCAATCGATACTTACAACTCGTATATTTTTGACCCAAGCATTGCAGATCACTTGGCTCAAATCCTTTCGTATAAAGACTTGCCATCACAAAAAAATACAATGAATGAATCTAAACACTTAATTTCTTATAGATGTGTTTCGGATGATAATATTGAACAATTAAAATATTCTTTAAGTCTGGTAGATTGGACTGAAATTTATACGAGCAATATTGATAAAGCATTCGAAAATTTTATTTCTATATTTTTAAAATGTCTCGATTCATCTTGCCCCCTTATTTATAAGCTTTGTAAGGATAGTACTGACTTTCATAGTACAAAAAAGTGGTTAACACCTGAAATAATTAGACAGGGAGCTGATCTGCGAGATTTATTCTTATTAGTAAAATCATCACAAGATGCGGATATCTTAAACTATTACAAAACTCAAAGAAAAATACATAATGAATCAATTAAATCTGCAAAAAGGCAATATAATATATGCAAAATTGAGAATTCTAATAACACATCAAAAGAAATTTGGCAAATAGTAAACTCCACTTTAGGGAGAAGAAAGAAAAAAAGCGAAAAAGTTGCCATAAATATAAATGGGAAAATCTCGGAAAACCCAATAGAAGTCACAGAGTATCTAGCTAATTATTTCTCTCGCGTCGCAGAACAAAAAATAAAAAATCACTTTGGATACCATATTTCACCTGATTGTACTACAAGTAATATATTTGAGAGATCCTTTTTCATGGCACCTGTCACAGTATGGGAAGTAAGGGACGTAATTCAACAATTAAACAATAAAAAATCGAGCGGTGTGGATGGAATATCTTCTAAATATTTGAAAAGTTGTTGTGATCTTATTATCGAACCTTTAACTTACTTAATAAATGAATCTTTTGAAAAGGGACAGTTTCCATCAATTTTAAAAATAGCCATTGTCTTGCCAATTTTTAAAAAGGGTGATTTAAATGATCATGAGAATTATAGGCCAATATCCCTGTTGTGTATAATATCAAAAATTTTGGAAAAAATAGTATTGAATAGAATTACAAACTTCTTATTAACAAATAAATTACTTTCAGATAATCAGCACGGTTTCAGAAAAGGGAAATCCGTGGAAACCGCCTCAGTTCAATTTCTTCAAGCCATCTATGATGAGTTGGATAAGAATAATTATGTGATCGGCTTATTTTTCGATTTAACTCGAGCGTTTGATACCATTAATATTTCGTTTGTTCTAAAAAAAATGTTTTCCTTGGGTATCAGAGGAACTACTCTAGAGTGGATCAAATCTTTTCTAACGGATAGAAAACTAAAAGTAAAGATTGACGATAAAACATCTGAAGAATATAACGTTAGTATGGGAGTGCCTCAGGGATCGGTCCTAGGACCTCTCATCTTCTTGCTTTTTATAAATGATCTTCCCAAAAATATATCCCAAACGACAATAACCATGTTCGCAGATGACACATCAATGGTAGTAACAGCTGCTGATGTAGAAACCTTGCAAACCACTGTCAATATAGTTGTAAAACAGTTCTATGAATGGTGTAACAAAAATACATTAATATTAAATTTAGCCAAAACTGAATGTATATTTTTTTCCAAAAGGAAAACATTATCGGAAAATTTTGCCGTTCATATTTCAGACCTAAATCTAAAACCTACGAAAGAAGTTAAATTTCTAGGAATTTACTTGGATTGTAAGCTATGTTGGGAGAACCATATAAACGAATTAGTCAAGAAACTAAATAAGGCATGTTTTGCATTAAATCAGCTTAAACCTACAATGGACATCAGACATTTATTAAACGTTTATTTTTCTTTAGCCTACTGCCATCTATCTTACAACATTATATTATGGGGCCAATGTGTTGATATACAAAGAGTGTTTGTCTTGCAAAAAAGAATGATAAGAATTATCTTTAAAGTTGGGCCAAGGGATAGCTGTAAGAATTACTTTATAAATAATAAATTATTGACTGTGCCGTCTATTTATATTTTTTCAGTACTGAAATACGTGAAATTAAATCTGAAAGATTTTGAACTGAATGGTGACAATCATTCTCACAACACAAGGTGTCGAAATTTATTAAGATCTCCTCACCATGCAACAGCTCTTTACGAAAAATCACCACATTATAATGCAGTTGCTCTCTACAATAAATTGCCGGATGATATTAAAGGCGTCAATTCGTATAAATTATATAAAGACAAAGTTAAAACTTTTTTAATTGAAAATTGCTTTTATACTGTAAATCAGTTTTTTAATTTGTAATTTTTTTTCTTGTGTATTGGATAGTTACTTATCTTTAAATATATGTGTTTTATGATTTTTTAAATATTTTAAATTTTAAATTTTAATGACTATTCTTAAATTGTAAATATTCACCTTCTTTCTACATTATACCTTATAGTTTGGGGTATGAATTAAATATTATCTCTTTTTATTGACGTTCACATCAATTGTAAAATTGCACAGTGATTAAATAAATTATTATTATTATTATTATTATTGGTTTTTGTCTATCTGCCATAGTTTTAGAGAAAACCCCAAATCCCATCTAATTTGGTCCACCCTGTAGAATGCACGAACATGATATTGTCCGTGGAACATAAGAAACTGACAAAGTGCAGTCACTGGAAAACACTTTAATGTCTCATTATTTAGTTACAAATTGCATTTCCCAACTAAAATAGGAATAAAAATGTTACCAGAATAGGCTTCGCGGTGTACTTTGCTGTTAGTTATAATATCGGAATTTTAATTAAAAATATTGTTTCCAAGAAAGAAGCCGCATTGATAAAGTTTTTTGCAATTGAAATTCTTAACAGTTCATTTTCGTTACTTCATAATAAATTGGAAATTATAACTCAAGCTAGCAATTCACACATTCACAGAAAATTCAAAATTAATAATTAACAAAACGTCATTTAAATTAATAGTATATTATTCAAAGAGCGGTAATGTAGGTAATAACTCACGCAGACGAAGTTTTGTAATTCATCAAGTGAGTTATTACCATTACCGCAAGTTATAACAATAAATATTAAATTGAGAAAATTTTGTTTAAATTACTCAGTTTGTTTATTAATAAAATTAACTGTAAAATTTAATTTTTGTACACCCTTTTATATGTGTTGTCTTCAAAGATTTAGCTACCTTTAAGCGGAGGTAGAATGTGATTTTTAATCGAAATAGTGCATAAACTGCTTGTAGACAAAAAAATCAGCTTTGTAGATTAATATTCCGTAGCGAAAATGCAAAACTTCTCCGCGAACTGCAATAGCCCGGAGCGCATATTCGGTCAAAAGTCTTGTTTTTTATGTTAGAGAAAAAATAGAAAAAACGTCGGAAAGCTCAATCAATTCTCTTTACATAAGCTGTCTACAAATTTTTTGAAAAAAACGATAATTATCGAGATATTCGAGGAAATGTAGGAAATTACACCTTTTCCTATTGAGAGTATGAAAATCTTAAAAAAATAATTATTCTCAGAAACCTTTGTTTCGAAGGGCCAAGATTAACGGAGCGTCAAAGTAGTACATGATATTAAGTGAACATCGTATATTAGATCGATTTCAGTTAATTACCGATTAATTACGGTGACAAAATGTAGACATTTTACCGAAAGAAAAAAAGTCCCAAATCCCGCCCGCTCTAATTCCATCATTCTTGTCGGAATTCAAAAAATAAAAAAAAGAGTTTTAGCTAATTTAATCCTATTTAAGTTAACTAGAGTAGTCTTTTGGCATAGGAGCCAAGATTAAAAAGTTGCCAACTGTGGAAGCTCAAAATTTGCGATTTTTTGCCGTACATGGCCAACATTTCAGTAGTTATCCACGAAACGAAAAAAAAAATCAAAATTCTGATGGTAGCAAAAGATTCGTAGTGGAAAACACTCGTTTGACCTTGTTTTTTATTTCGAGCTAACTCCCACCGTTTCGAAGATATCTGCGGAAAATAACAAAAAACAGCTTACATTTCGGAGTCGATAAAATTGCAAAAACATGCAATCTTGACACGTTCATATTTTTCGAAAAACACCATTGGGACGGCCGTACGATGTCGCGACGTAAAGAAGAAGTCTTCCAGATAAACCTGATCGTAAATTGCACTGCGAAATTCGAAAATTCAGCTCGGCACGAACGAATCAAAAGTAGCATTTTGTTACATTTCAGAAAATCGATCTCTTTTTGTAACATGTTTAATTTTTTACTCAATTTTGAAACACTAAAAGTTTGGTAGATTTGCACTTTCATCATTGATACTGTTTAAGCTATCATGGGAAAAAAATCTAGCTTTATAGATATTAACGCGAAAAATCTGTCTCTACCTCCCTGGCTATCTGCGTGAGTCGCGCGTTACGTCGATGGCTAGGCATGAAGATAAAGGTGATTGGCTCTGTACCTAGCGTGAGTTATAATAACTCACTCATTACAACTCACGCTATTTGTTTATGGATACTATTAATTATTCAAAAGCAGTTCATTAATTAGTATATAACCTAATAAGAGTAGATAAACTGGTTTACTAGTGACCTTAGAGAAGAAGGAATATGTTACCCCCGTTGGAACATTTTTATAATGCCAATCCTATGGAAAATTTGCGTATTATGATAAAACAACTTAAATACAGCTATCATAAAGATTTGATAAATGAAAAGAGATTGGCGAATAATAATTTTGTTTTTAATTCTAGTAACCAACAAAATTTAATGTGGAGAATAATAGATAATAATAACATAAAAAAGCAAATCTCTGAAATATACATCCTAATGAATTTCATGAATATTTTACTACTGATGTCAGCTAAAATATAATGACTATTTAAATAATATTTGAACATAGAAAAACACAAAATGAAGAAGGTTTTAAACAACTGATGATTCAGGGCACTAACGACATTAAAAACAAGGAAGTCCGGGACTTCATATGCGAGAACAGTAAACAGTTAAAAAAATTAATAAAAAATTGAGCTCACGTAGAGAACTCTTAGAAAATAATTCAGCAACTTGGAGTGAAAACGAGTCTTACAAACATTGTTTTATTATTGTAAATAAACTTAAAGTTGTAAATTATGCTATTGAAACAGATATGAAGCTTATTGGTAACTACAATGAAATTAAAAAAAAAAATTTACTCCAAGTTGTATTTTTTTTAACTGTTTAACGTCGGCCTATTTCCGCTACCAGGGCCTATCACCGACGCCAGGAGACGAGCTACCCCCAACCTGGAAATTTTGCCGAACCTCTTCCCTTAAGAAGAGTAGGGATCTTTTACTTGCCTAACATTTAATAGACAAGGTACCGCCTGCTTTACATCCCCTCCGAAGGATGGTATATCCACTACGTAATCCTCGTCTGAAATTACGTAACTTCCGAGTATACACTGATATACAAGCCTCTAGATGGTGGGACGAGAACGCTGTACGCTCAACGTTGCTTCAACGGAATATAGACTGATATTCACATTGAAGTCGCCTCTACGCTCGCCCCAAGTTGTAAAGGATTATAAATCACGTTTCCCGAATGTCAAAAAAAGAAACGCTGTCGCAAGCTTTAGAATAGTGAAAAAAATATTATTTTTGTTATTACACTTGCAGATTTAGGATAGCATTTAATACCATTTGTGTAATTTTTTTAAATAAAATAAGGGAAGATTGAAACGGGAGTTTCATTTTACAGATTTTTTTCCTAGACTACGAATTTACGGTGTTATAATTTTATGCTCATACGGCAGATAACATTTCCAATATTTATATGGCCTGGTGAGACATTAGTCATTTTAGAGATTCATGTTGCTAGTTATAAATAAATTAATAGTTTAAAAACCTAAAAAAAACACGCTTTTATAAATACTGCACTAAAAAGGAAAAAATAATCATCGAACCTGTTCTCTCTGTCTACCCCGTAAGGGACTTAGTGTAAGCCGTGTTTGTAATTAAGTATAATATTTGAGTATAAAAGCGTGGGGCGTTTTTCGAATGCTATTTCGAACAGGTTCGATAACCCATACCAGGTCTACAAAAAAAACGTCTTGTCCTAAGGTTCTAATCCAATTTTTCTGAAGTATTTTGATGCGCTGAAGCTAATTTTGGACAAAAAGTTTTTTCTACCGGCTCAGTTTTCCTCTATCACCCCCTTCATCCCCTAAAATTCACGGTATTAGCAGCATGGCACACACAAACGATACAGTGCTACTCGTCAAAGAGTTAAATAAATTAAAAAAGGACGAAATAATTGACATACTAGTAAAACAAAAGTTACCTGCTAGTGCAAATAGTGAAGTGCTTGTAAATTTTGTGTCTAATCTGCGCCCAAATAAAGTGGATTTAAATAAACTAAACAATGCCGTGTCATGCGACAATAATAATTGTGACAACACGTCGTGTAAAAACGAAACGTGTGTAAAAATTCATATGGAAATTGAACTATTAAAAAAACTAACATTTCATTTAGAAAAGAGAACGCAGGAACAAGAGGATTTAATATTGTTATTAAAGCAACAAACAAATCTATTTAATATTAATATCGCTAAAGAAAACTATGCGCCATCTACCAATAAAATAGGAGAACAAAAAATAACTATGTCTACAAGTACTGATACTAACCGAATTGGTGAAAAAACAAAATCCCAACAAAAACCTTACTCAGATGTGTTAAAAACAGGCTCTACAAAAACAGCCACAATCAATGGAATCCCCAAGCAATCGATAACACGGGATTCCCAACAAAAAATAATAACAAATAAATTTAATAGAAACCGTTTTAAACCAATTATAGGCAGCGGAAAAAACAGCCAAACGGAAGTACAGACAATTCCAAAATTGGGATATCTCCATGTATACCGATGCGGCCCAGAAGTTACCTGTCAAGACTTATTAAAGGTACTCAGTGAAACCGCACCGTCAATAGGTTTCGATGGTGAAGAATGGAATAGAACTGAAACGAGCTCGTCTTTTAAAATATCTTTTCCCATTGAGCGGTACAAGGAAGTGTACAATCCCGACTTATGGCCTGCGGGTGCTGCAGTGAGGCGTTTTACCTTCCACAAAAAGGTAAATTTTCAAGATGCAGCCTCGATACAAACGGACAATTAGAAGAAACCACATATGTTGATGATTGCCAAATTAAAACTGCAAATAATGTGAGTATATTCCATTTGAACATACAAGGCTTTACAAATAAAACTGATCAGCTTTCGCTATTCATTGAAGATAAAAACTACTCGGTAATATGTATATCTGAACATTTCTTTTATGAAATAAATCTGAATTGCATTAATTTAAACCAATATACCTTGGGTAACTATTTTTGTAGAAACATTGGCAAAAGAGGAGGTGTAGCTACGTTTGTAAAAAATAATATAAAATATAAACCTCTTAATCTAACTCAATTTTGTAGTGAGTTTAATGCGGAATTTTGTGGCGTTGAACTAATTGGCCTAAAAGCCATTGTTGTAACAGTATATAGATCGTGTCTAGCAGATTTTAATAATTTTATAACTAAATTTGAGGAATTACTCATATACTTATCCGGTAAATGCAAAAAGCTTATATTACTGGGTGATTTTAATTTACATTTTGAAGGAAGTTCAGCGAACTTGACCGATTTTGAACATCTGATCACATCTTTTGGATTGGACATAACTATATCGGATTTTACTAGGGCAACCGGTTGTATAGATAATATTTTAACAAACATTGACAGCAATTCTTTTAAAACAGGAATATTGGACCCTGGTCTATCAGATCACTATGGGCAATTTATAACAATAAAAGGTGATATTCAACCTGTGGCAAAGGCTATCTGGAGAAGAAATATAACTGAGCACGGTATTAAGAAACTGAGAACATCGTTAATTGACATAGATTGGGGTATTTTTACAGACACAACCTATGATTTAAATTTTTTATCTAACTTTTTAGTGAACACTTATAAATCTCTAATTCATAAATTCTTTCCATTGAAAAAATGTTTTTCTGGCGAAAAGCCTATACATTGGTTCAATGATAATCTACGTAACATGAGAGATACACTATGTGCCATTAAACAAGTCTATAACACAACAAAAGACCCGGTTGACAAAGCAGCTTTCACTTCATATCGAAAAGAATACCGTGATGCAATCTCGAACAATAAAAAAGCGACTTTTGATAAATTTATGGACGACTCTGACAACAAGTCTAGAGACGGATGGAGAATTATTAACAATGAAAAAAATTTCAACTCTATAAAAAATAACACAGAATGTAACATAGATCCGAATGTACTTGTTGACTTTTTTGCTACAGTTGCAGATAATGTTATTAATAATTTACCTCCAAGTAATGAAGATGCTCTCAATTTCTTAAAACATGTCCCGTCGACACATCTTACGTTTTTTCTTGAACCAGTTACTACTCTTGATGTGGTGGAGGCAGTAAATAGCTTGAAAAACACAAGTAGTCTAGACATTTATGATTTAAATAGCAAAATTATTAAAAATACCATAGATATTATTATTTACCCGTTAACTTTCTTAATAAATTTATGTTTCAGTAAAGGCTCTTTTCCGGATGTCTTTAAGATAGCTAGAGTAGTGCCTATTTTTAAAAAAGGGGATCCTGATAATCCTGATAATCATCGACCTATATCAATTATCCCAGTGTTCGGTAAGATAATTGAGATCATTTTAAAACATCGCTTAACGAAATACTTTGAAAATCATTCAATCATTCACAAGTGCCAATTTGGTTTTAGGAAATCATGTTCTACTGTAGATGCAGTCTGTAAGGTTGTGGGTGACATTGTTGAGGGTTTTGAGGAGGGTCAATACACGGCGATTACGCTAGTAGACCTTAGCAAGGCCTTCGACTGTGTCTCTCACAGCCTTCTCATTAAGAAACTTAGCTATTATGGTGTCAGAGGTCTACCACTAAATTTATTAGAATCTTATCTGCATAATCGTGAAATCTGTGTAAAAACTGATAATCAAATGTCGGAATTTAAGATAATGAAACACGGAGTACCCCAAGGCTCTGTACTGGGCCCTCTATTATTTATCATTTTTATTAACGATCTTTTTTTCTATCTCTTTCCAAACAAAACTGTTATGTATGCAGATGATGCAACTTCAATAAATAAAAATGACAATTTAATGGCTCTACAAGCATCTATATATGAAACTCAACATTCTGCAGAACACTGGTATAATAATAACATGCTAAAGTTAAATAGAGATAAAACCCAAAAATTGATTTTTTCGACCAACAACGCTGTTATCAAAGGCGACAGTGTTAAGCTACTTGGAATTGTACTTGATGATAACCTCAAGTGGGATGCTCATATTGTACAGTTAAGTAGTAAAATCTCTAGTTATATTTTTCTACTACGTCAACTGAAAAAGTATATAAATGTCAAAACATTGCTATCTGCGTATCATGCTTTAATCCAATCACAGATTACATACGGGATTGTACTCTGGGGAAATTCCGCTCATGCCTATAAAATATTTATCTTGCAAAAACGATCAATTAGAATAATTGCTGGTGCTAATTATCGGGATCATTGCAAACCTTTGTTCCTCAAATATGGCATAATGCCCTTGCCGAGCTTATATATATATTACTCAGTGCTGGAAATTCATAAAAACAAAAGTACCTTTTCTACACACTCAGACTATCACCATTATGAGGCTAGATCATCAAATGAATTAAAAGCAACTAGATATCGTCTTACAAAATCCGCAAGAAATTCACTAGATTTTAAACTATATAATAAAATACCCGAAAATGTAAAAAAACTGGACTATATCAGATTCAAAACAAGCATTAAAAGACATCTCTTAAAATGCTGTTTTTATTCGGTAGATGAATATATGAGTTTCTCTATGGAAAACTGATCATATTTGATAGCTGTCTCTTTTTGGAATATGCTTACACCTTTTACATTTATCCTTCTTTTATATTCTGTTGTAAATATAGTGAAATTTATGTATTTCTTATTAGACATGTGTTTAATTTTAACTCTGATACACTTTTTAAAAATCATTTTAATCATTTTAATTGTTTTGTCCATATTAAATGTTTTGATTTAAACATTATATTTCTAGTCTGTAGATAGGCATTTTTTTAACTGTAAATTAATGAATGCATTACTTAAGGTAATAGCAGCAACTATGACTTGCTACAAATGTAACTATTTTATATAATGTAGTCAATAAATTCCTATCTATCTACCTATCTAACCTATCTATCTAAAAAAGCCAAAAAAAAAGTGTTGCCCTAAGGTTCTCATTTAACCTTTCTGAAGTAATTTGACGCGCTGAAACTAATTTTGGACAAAAAAAATTATTAGGGGATGAAGGGGATGGTCTCGGGGGTGGTAGAGAGAAACTGAGCAGGTAGAATTTTTTTTTCGTCCAAAATTGGCTTCAGCGCGTCAAATACTTCAAAAATGTTAGGTCAGAACCTTCGGACCTGTTTTAGGGGACAAATAGAGCGGGAGCTAGGAGGCTTTTTCGACAGCTCATCGTCTTATGAACTTTGAGATATTTTTATGTTTTAATGGATGATAACGATTCATAAAATCGACTTCTGGCGGGGCACCTCCTCTCAGGAGCGTCACGAACACTGTTTAAATATCAGTGAAATCATGTCATCGTTACAAGGCTCATTTTTTTGTGTGTACACATTTTACGTTTAGAATGAATAAAATAAGATCGCCAGAAAGTGTGGACCGTCAGGAGGCGCAGCCAGAAAGGTAATAATGACACAACACATCTGAGGCACGGTACGGGGTCAAGTTAGCCGAAAGTGTTAAATTCCTGTATATTTAAGAGCCTATGGTAGTTTTGTTGACACTAAGACGGTGAGGTTATTCTATTGTTGAAGGAGCTTATATTTACGTTTTAAAAAGGAGCCAGAACTTGTAACGAAGAGGTTAGAGTTCTGAGATGAAATATGCGAAGAAAAATACAATTTTCTTAAAAAATCCTAAACATTTTCTTTCTGGCTAGCCTTACTGACGGGAGTTTCTTTCTGGGAATTTTTTCCTGTGTTCAACACATTTAAATAAACATGCTCAACCTTAAAAAGTTTTGTACACACAAAAAAATTGACTTTGTAACGATGATATAATTTCACTGATTTTTATATCTTGAACCATAGCCAACTCGACGGGCTGACATATGCCAGAAGTCTATTTTGTCGTTTTTAAGTTCGATAGAATTAATCAGCGCATAGAAAATGCTTGTAACGATGAGTGTCCGAAAAAGCCACTTAGCTCCCGCACCAAAAAGGGGTGGTAGAGGAAAACTGACACGGTGGAAAAAAATATTTTGTCCAAAAATGGCTTCAGCGCGTCAAAATACTTTGAAAAAGTTAAATCAGAACCTTGGGACAACCAAGACCTCATTTTTGCCTATTTTAGGGGATAATAGGGTGTGGAAGAGGGAAACTGACACGATATAATATTTTTTTTTCGGAAGATCAGAACCCTAATAATAAAAGCATGTTAAAAAATATGAGTTAACCAAGTTCTTAACAAAATTATATAAACAATTCTATTTATTTTCATATTTGTAAATATGATGTGTCCTGCGGTACCCTTTCCCTTTATCTTGACTCAATAATATTTTACAGGGATTATTCCTTCATCAAATGAAGCCATTTGCACGGGTGGGAAATTAAAAATTCCTAATTCGAAAAAGATGGGCTATAGTCTGCAACGATTGCGAAAAAACACAAAGTAAATAAAAGGCAAGCTCTGTTACATTGAAAGGGGTATAAGCTTGCATTGTAGTGTATGTCCTACATTTGCGATAAATTAATTTCCTATCGAAAATGAACTGAACAGATGGCATATAGTTTATAGTTGCGAGTCTGAATTGAACTTCCTTCCGCGAGCATATGCTGCTACCAGAACTTAAATGTGGATACAACTGATCAAACATTCAAAGTAACTACAACAAACCCAGGTAGAAATCCCAATCTGGCGCCGTAAAGCGCAGCTTTTATGTCGCAGCTTCAGCGTGACCAAGCGATAGCCGGTCTCTAGAGAGAAAGAGACATTCATGGATATACTAACTCAATATATGGGGGCTAAATTACATTTTCTTTCCAACCCGCTCCAAATCCACAATATAACTTCAAATCAATGAAAATACCCGCGTGTTTTCTATTATTTTTAAATCAAATCTAGGATTACTTTCATATTCGAGGAGTCGCAGTCGGTATTGTCTCGTTATGTTGACTCTATTGGAAACGGCATTGTGTGCTTCTCTTCTGCTCAATTTAATTTCTAACCGACTAATTAAAAATACATTCATCTGTTGTCGACCTATGACCCAGTGAAATTGAACTGTGTTCATATAGAAGTCATGTGTTATACTTGCGCTGACAATCAAATAGGTTTGGAAAGCCAAACTGGTCTGGCGTAATTTAGTTTCCTGTTGTACTATTGTATCAACGAGACGCTATGCTTTGCAAGCTTGAGTTATTAAAGTAGAAGTAAATAGTGTGGTGGATAATAGTGATTATCCTATTCAATAGGTAAACTGTGCATTATAAGATGACCACATCATTATTCAAGCCCAAAATATTACCTTGCACAGGTGGATTAAGTTGCCGCCCCCTCCTCCCCACATGTGTTTCTTAACTTTTTTTTAACAGATTGCTCCCATTACATGCTCCTTTGCGCCCTTGAAATTGGGGGGGGGGGAGGGTTACGTTAACGCTTTTTTTGTTACACTAACAAATGAATGCAAAAATAGTCTCAAGATGTATTAAAATAGCAATCGCCCTTTTGTGCCCCCAATAAAAAACTAGGGCACTTTCTGAGACAATACTATCTGGATAGAAAGGAGAGCGGGCAAGTTTTCATGTCTTCAAAAAAATGTTTTGTTACAATTTTGTAGAGGAAAACTAGCGCTTACATGCCTCATTTAAATTGAAGCCAATGCGTTATTAGTTAAAAAAGCCGGGGGCGCCCCACAGGATGTCATTTACGAGTTTTTTAGGTCAAAATTCGACTTCTTTGTAATTCAACCAAATAAATATATTTGGGCTCTAAATTTTCGTAATACCGAGCACTTTAATGAAGAACTGCGAAAATTGCAATCCACCTAATTTTTGACACATGACAGCTGTCAAAAGCCTGTAAGAATGTGAAAGGCAGAATATAGACACTGTTATTTCTTATATAACTCCTTGGAAGTACATCAATATCATATTTTATCATGATTTTTGACTTGTAGAATCTGAATTTCAACCATATACAAGCTAAAAACGTACTCTTCGCCTGTTCACTGAACTTTTTGTATAATTGTACCCATTCTATAGGATACTCTTCGCAGTTTTTTGTAAATAATGTTATTTTTTGTAATTTTATAGTACGAACTTATTTGGTAAAAGACTCAGTGTAAAATAAAGTAAAAATAAAAAAAA
The DNA here is from genome assembly GCA_936432065.2 of Rutpela maculata. NCBI lineage: Eukaryota > Metazoa > Arthropoda > Insecta > Coleoptera > Cerambycidae > Rutpela > Rutpela maculata. Next base: position 178,096,012 of record OW386288.2, read on the forward strand.
CATACCAAACCCCATTTGGGTTTCGAACCCGGGACCCTTGGATTCCGAGTCAATTTCAATTAAAAGCGTAAGAACTACACCACCACCTTACACGTAAAAAATGTAAATTTTTACATTATAAGACACGAGATAAAATCATATTTTCACGGTTGTATATTACATTATGAAATGTATATTTGTAAAATATATAAATATTTAGATATTAAAATGAAATATCATTCCACCAGACTTCTATTTAATTACAAAAACATAAAAATCAAAAAAATTTTTTTTTCAATTTTAAATCATTGATAACATTTTTATTTACCGATCGATTTTGTTCAAAAACAATAGGGTTCTTCGTTTAGTTAACACTAACTTACTGTCCAAATTTCAATACAATCGGATTTTTCTTTCTTGAGTTATCGTGCTTACAAGAAACGTGACGGAAGGACGGATGGACGGACAGACGGACAAACGGACGGGCGGACGGACGGACAGACGGACATTTTGAAAGTTGTTTAGAATTCGTTCACTAACACAATGATATGAAAATTTTTGCCTGCGAGCGATATTTAAAGTTTTAGAAATGTGTTTTGAGTTTTTTTAATCGCAGAATTTGTATCACAAACGAAGGTCAAAAGGCTACGGACTACAACCACTTTTTGGTCATTTTTTAGTCATTTGTCTGCTTGTGAACGGTTAATTGTGCGCGAACTAAATGAATATCCATGTATGTCACACTGTGTAATATTTTTTACATATAAGATTCGAAATTGATGGTTCTGAAACTGAATAGTCCAAATAATTTTAGAAATGGACAGTTTTTTGCCAATATTTTGTGTGTAACAAAATCTAAAGCACTATTTGTATTTTAAATTCATTTATGCGCAGAATTTGAATATAAGTATCACAAAACGAAAGGGTCAAAAGGCTATGAACTGCGACTATTTTTTGGTAATTTTTGGTAATTTTTGGTCACTTATCTGCTTGTGAACGGTCATTTTTGCACAAACTAAATAAGTAACCATGTATGTCACGTTCTGCAGTCTTTTGCACATATAGGATTTAAATTCCATGGTTCTGAAACCTAATAGTCTAAATAAAGGTTTATAAAGGGTTCCGCTCCAATACATATGTCATAATTTAAAACTTTAATATTTCATTTAAATATAATGGTTCAAAAAATTCAAAACTTAAACGAAAAAATTGACCAAAATATACCAAAAAATGGTCGTAGCTCAAAAAATTACATCATCGCTTTATGGCCATGATATTTAAATTCTGTGGATCAAAAATTTAAAATGACATGACGGGACTTGAGACTTTAGATTTTAATATACACAAAATAGGACCAAACGGTAATTAATATCAGCCAAAAATTCGCTATATCTAAAATTCTATCGACTTAAATATCAAAAATCATGCAATGATTTTGCATGTCAAAAAAAAGTAATATTTAATAGCAATGGACATCTAATTATTTTCCTGAAAGAAAACTGTGCCCAAGCAGTTACTAAAAAATGACCAAATATAAAAAAAAACTTGTTGTAGTTCAAAACCTTAAAACCTTTTCGTTTTGTGAAACTTATATGTTCCGCGGATCAAAAAATAGAAGGGTTTTGCAATGTTATATTTTGTTACTCACAGAAAAAAACCAACAAATTCCTAAATTGAAATAAAAATTGGCCATATCTCAATATTTTTCAACTATTGGATTTCGGGTTCAAGAAATTCGGACTCAAAACGCATTGCAGAATGTGATATACATGGAAACTTATGCAGCTTACGCACCAATAACAGTATACAAGCAGAAATGAATGAAAATGACCAAGAAAATGTTGTAGTTGATAGCCTTTTGACTTGTCGTTTTGTAATACCCATATTCAAATTTTGCGAATAAAATAACTTAAACGGTTTTGATTCTTAAGATTTTGTTACACACAAGAAAGGACCCGAAAAATATCAATATTGACAAAAAAATTGCCATTTCTAAAATTATTTAGACTATTTAATCCAGGCAACGAATGCTCAAAAAAGGGTGTAGAGGGAAACGTTAGGGACAGAAAATTTGACTTCGGAACTTTGTTTGGACTAGTCTGGAGCTAAACATATCAAAAGTCCCCACTCCTAGATGGTGAGCGGGGGGGAGGGGGCACTTTAAAGGTCCCATTTTTTGGTTTCTCGCTTATATCTCGGAAACTATGCGTCGTATGGAAAAAGGTAATCTATGGAAAATTAAACATAATTAAATTTTCTACAAGAATGTCTATATTCATTTTCTTCCCATGTGTTATAGTTTACGAGATATTCGCCAGCCAAAATAGATAATTAAAAAAAAAGTATTAGGTACCTTGAATATTTCTATCAGAGTGGTTTACCGTAGTCTGCTAATAAATCACAGTCACAAAACAATCTTTATTTTACAACACTCGACGTATTTACTAAAGTAATATTTTGTCGAAATCTATGCATGTCCTTAAATATACAGTGAGATTCACTTAAAATGAAGACGCCCTTACAACTTATTTTGTTTCCGATTTGAATCAAATTTTACTCAAGTATAGAACAAATTAGGATCTACTTATAACCAGAAAAACATTCGCCTGCTATAACAAAGGCATAGCCTTCTGTGGTACCAAAATATGCTGAAAAAAATAAAAACATTTTGAATGTTAAAAATTCTAAAAAATGCATCGGATCGGCACCACAACCGTAAATACACCAAAATTTGATTTGGTTATGGATGGGGGATTTTTCATACATAAGCTCATCCCACTGGATCCTATGATTGTTATCCCCACGCGTGTTCACAAATTCTTGGCTTCTGGAATTCTCCCTTTCTAACATAATCTCTGTGTTCATCAAGACTTACGTTGAAAGGTCTAGATGACTCACCTACATAATGTTTACCGCACTCACACAGAACACTACAAATATAATTTTTGGAATTTTGAACAATATTAACCGGCTTAGTTTTTGATAAAACAGATCTTAATGTGGCTCCCGTTTGAAAAACCGTTCATACAGAAAATCTAATTCCAATTATTCTTATTTTATCCGATAAACTGTGTATATATGGACTTACTGCTAAATATCTAAAGTCAGGCTGTAAATGTTCAGTGGTTACTCTACTTTCAAAATTTTTAAATATTTTTGCAGTGGCAAAATACCCAACAAACATATAGTGCAGGCAAATCCAGTTTTGAGTATGAACTATCTGGGGACAGCTATTTCTTTATCGAAATGGATAGCTTTATTCATATAGAATGAGGATATAAATGTCCCGAAAAATCCCAATGTGAGCTAAAGCCACCATTTAGAAAAAATGGCCGCCAGAACCGTTTCTTTTAGAAGGACATAACTCAGTAACCGTTGCTCCGATTTCAGATTTCTTTTTTTTGTTCCCTTCCCCTTTTTATGTACAATCGAAAGTATTATTACATCTTTGGGCATAAAATAGAAGATAACTGAAGAAAATAAGACTTGAGTTCTTGGAAATATACAAGGTGTCCAGTTAGTGCTTCCTCGGAAGATTGTGCAAAAACGGGTAACTTTACAAAAAAACTTTTTTAACAAAACTTTCAATGTTTTATCTCTACTACAACATGAAATTATTTTCAATTATACAAGGTGTCACAAAAAAGAGGTACACAAGAATGTATAATTTTTTTAATGGAATACCCTCTAATTTTTTAACGCCAGTTAAGCCCCTAAGGGTCCTGAATTACACCCTAAAATTTTTTGTCAATTGGATGCAGCGTTGCCAAGTTATAATTTTTTTCCTGTTTTTTTTTGGCAAATTGCAAACATTTTTTTGACTACCATATCTCCGCGATTTATTAATTGTTTTTTCTAAAACTATAGGGTGTTATTCGATAATGATGCATTTACTGAAAAACATTTTTGAAATAAATTATTATTATACCGGGTGTCCAAAATATTTGTTTACATTTCTTGTTATTTAATTATAATTTTTCTCAAATTTTTAAAATGGAATGCCTATATTTTTTTACATGGATGAATAAAGCATAAAATTCCCCATATTCTAATATTATACACTTAATTTTTATTTCAAACCATTTTTGAGATTATTTCAAATAAGTTTTGCGTAAATCGAGGTGCTTTTTATTTTAGCATTAAAATCTAGTATGGCTTTGGTCTTTTTTTTTTGGGTTTGTTTTTCACTCTATGGCATTTGTCTAATGTGTTTAAGATTATCGTAATTAAATTGAATTAATATTGTTAATATTTAAAAATACGAATTATAATTATTGTCAATAAGATTTAATATCTGTGGTAAATGTTATGTTATTGGTGAATGTGATGGAAATTATTTATTGGCATCAAGAATGTATGGTCAAAAATACCCCTAGAGAAGATGTCCTGATGTGAGGTCTCTAGAAAATTTGAAAGAACGTTTTGAACGTACTGGAAATTTTGCATATGAGAAGAAGGCGAGACGACGAAATGTATTGTAATGAAGAAAATGAGCTGGCCATAACTTTAACGGTAATCGAAAATCCTACGGCAAGTGTTCGGGAGTTAAGTAGGGATTTAGAGGTCAGTAAATCTAGTGTTTCCCTATGTCTTCGTAAAAATAAGTTTCACCCCTATCGAGCTCAGCTGCATTAAGAGCTTTGGGATGTGAATTTAAATTGTAGATTAAATTTTTGCCAGTGGGTTCAAAACCAAATTTGAGAAACTGAAGAATTTTTCAAATTTGTATTATTCACGAATTTGTGTACAGGCACAATTTCCATTATTATGCCAGAGAAAATCCTAAATCAGAACCAGAGTTTAAATGCAAGGGGAGGAATTATACATGATTATGTTATTCATCCTCGCTTTTTTGAGGGAAATGTGAATGAAGCAGTCTTCTTAGATTTTACGCAATAGTATATTGTGTATTTAGGTGTGAAAGCAATACATTCCCGGACGACGATGCAAATTGTTGGCCGAGGCGCTAGCCGAGGCCAACAAGCATCGAAGTCCGGGAATGTGCTTTCACACCGAAGTACACATACTATTTTTTCTGAAATCACAATCAATATTATTATATATTAAGGAATTTGTATTAATGCATAACATTTCTTCATTACAATCTAACTGCTTACTAATAAATGCAATTTTAATGTGAGTTGGTTTGTCTGCGTGTATTTATTTACTGTCTAAAATATACATAAAAAACCGTACGGGAATGTTACTTTCCCGGCCTAGGCCGGGAAAGTAACATTCCCGTACGGTTTTGTTGATCATTGCTTGGCAACGGATCTTTTCCGGTCTGTTTTCTGATAGTTACTTAGCAACGGACTAAAATACTGGAATTGTGCATTTTTCGATCTGAAATCGCGCCGAAAATGTAGACATTGCCGATCGATTTCAGAAAAAATACGTTTCCACAAATAATCGAGCATATTCCTGATTACATTACAAATAATATGTGATTACAACTTGAAGGTGCGCCACCACATTTTAGTAGAAATGTTCGTCAGGCCATTAGCAATCAGTTTTCTTAAAGGTGGATAGTAAGAGAAGGTCCAATATTTTAATAAACTGTTAAATAATATCTAATTCGAGAAGATTTATCAAGAGATCTCAGTGTTACCTGAATCAAAATGGTGGACATTTTGAGCAGTTGTTAGGTTAGTTTCAATATCGTGAAAAAAAAAATATTGCTCAAGAACCGTTCATAAAAAAAAGTGTACCATATCAAAATATGAGAAATTGTAAGCGTTACTCATCCATTTAAAAAAATTATAGGCATTCCATTTAAACAAAATTTAAGAAATGTAAAAGAAAATATAGATTTTAACGCTAAAATAAAGAGCACCTTAATTTGCGCAAAAATTATTTGATATAATCATATCTCAAAAAACGTTTAAATAGAATAAAGAGATATTAAAATGTGAGGAATTGTATGTTTTATTCATTCATGTAAAAAAAAGTATACTTAGACATCCCATTTAAAGAAAATGAGAAAAATAATAATTGAATATCAAGAAATGTACGCAAATATTTTGGACACCCGATATAATAAAGATTTATTTCAAAAATGTTTTTCAGTAATTACATCATTATCAAACAACATCCCACATTTTTAGAAATAACGATTAATGAATCGCGGAGATATGACAGTCAAAAAAACAAAAAAAAATAACTTGGCAAAATATTTTAGGGTGTAATACAGGGCCCTTAGAGGCTTAACTGGCGTTAAGGAAATACAGGCTCTTCTATTTAAAAAAAATTATACTTTCTTGTGTGACTCGTTTTTGTGACACCTTGTATAATTGAAAATAATTTTAAGTTGTAGTAGAGACGAAACATTGAAAGTTTTGTTATGAAAGTTTTTTTATAAAGTTAGCCGTTTTGCACAGTCTTCCGAGAGGACACTAACTGGACACCCTCTTACCTTAATTTACATTATTAAAAATGATTACAATTTTATATATAAATAACTGTTACTCCGTTAATATTTGAGTTAGTAACATCGGCCAAAAAACAAATGAAAGCTAATTGTGTGCTCTAGAACTTTTATTAAAATTATTTTTTCAAAAATGGACTAGAAATTTCAGTACAAACGTCTCGAGTTTACAAAAGTTTAAATTTCCATAATATTTCAATTATTTTTTAATTTCCTAAGTTTATCGTTTAATTTATCGTAAAATATGTAGTCATACTTTCTGTAAAACGTGAAGTGAGGAATGGAACAAAAAAAAAGAAATCTAAAATCGGAGCAACGGTTACTAAGATATATGATTTTAAAGAAAATGTCTCTGGCGGTCATTTTTTCTAAATGGCGGCTTTAGCTCACGTCGGGATTTTTTGTGACTTTATGTACTTATCCTACATTAATAGAGCTATCCAATGCGATAAACAAATAACTGTCCCCAAATAGTTCACGCCAAACCCATTTTACACTGAGATTTGCCTGGTCTAATAAGAGATCATGAATATGTCACAAATAATATCAAGCATTGTTATCTTTTCTAGAATCTAGTTTCCAATATTTCGTGTGTTATGTTTTCTTTAAAGTGCGGGAATAAAAAAATATTTCATTAATTGGATGTCGCATTTTCAGTATATCAATTTCCCAACCATGATTCTCTTAATAAAGATCTAATTTGCAGCCGCTACAAATTCTTGACCGAAATTGCTTTAACTGCAAAACTGCACCAATTTTGAATATAACAAGCTCATTTAGAAAATATTCGACCATTAAACATTTCATTTAAATTACTCGAAATTTATGAGTTTGTTGGTCGCTGGCCATGTTTGGTAATCATATAAATATGTTATATTATCCAGTTACATGGAGAACGACGCTGGCAGAAAGCCAGAATTAAAAGAATAGCAGTCACCGGATCGATAGATAAATATGCAGATATGGGATAGTATTTTTCTTTGTACTTAATCCCATGCAGTTTTGAATATATTATGCATTTTCAATGCGGCTGGTTTATCTCTGCTTTATTTACTTAGAAATCAAATCAGTTAAGTAATCACGTAATGCAGGTGGGAAAACTACACAGCTACTATTATTAACTACATTCGTTCAGATTATATCTTGAAAAAAAAGGCCAATGTCAAACTCTCATAAATGATTGAGAATTTTAAGTTTTTAGGGAAAATGTAAAGTAAAAAAAATTTTGTAAAACAGATAAAAGGGCCAATTGTAACATAGACTGTATTAATAAGGCATGTTTCGTTTCTAGAAAGCCCAAAGTAGACTTTGGCCGTTTTATCATAATAACTTACACAAATAATAATAATAATATAATTTTCCATAAAAACTTTCAACCTCATTTCCTCAAATTGTAAATTTTTGACATTGGCCCTTTTAGCACCAAGTCACAGAAATAAAACAATAAAAAGACCTACGGATGGCTTCCGGGCAAACAAATCCACTGAAACGACAACTTGTCACCTGCTAGATTACGTCTACCTAAATCTAGACAAGGGCAAGTATGATGCTTCCCTGTCATTTGATCTGTCAAAAGCATTTGACACTATAAACAAAGAATTTCTAAAACAAAAACTTTATAACATCGGTATCAGGGGAAACATATTATATTGGATAACATCATATATGGAAGGAAGAATTATGAGAGTTAAAGTAGATAGAAACCAATCGGAATTAGAGAAACTGCTGCTTGGAGTTCCTCAGGGTTCCGTTTTGGGACCATTACTATTCATGCTGTATGTCAATGACTTATCTATTCATATAAGCAATGGACATTTGACCATGTTTGCAGATGACTTTACAGTAACTTTGACGGCTGACACACCCGAGGAGCTTCAAGAGGCAGTCATTTTATCTCTTGAAGAAGTTAGTACGTGGTCACAAAGGAACAAATTAATATTAAACTCTCAAAAAACGGTATTCATAAATCTTTATATTTAAAAACCACTCCCGCACAACGCAACATTGTACGATAATATAAGTCCATCTGATAGTGTCAAACTACTTGGAACCTATATTGATTGTAAATTATCGTTCAGTTTCCAAATTGAACACATTTGCAATCAACTAAGTAAAGCCTATTTTGCACTACTACAAATGAAAAATACTTTAGATGAAACTGAGCTAATAAACATATATTATGCATTGGCATACTCGCACATATCCTAAACATAATTGTCTGGGGAAGTTCTACCACTAGTGATAGAGTTTTTATAAGTCAAAAAAGACTTATTCGACTAATATTCAAGCTAGACCCTAGGGAAAGCTGTAAGGATTTTTTTAAGAATAAAAAAATTCTGACGACCCCATGCATATATATATATACAAATGTTTGACGTATACAAAGAAAAATATGGATTTATTTTCTAAATTAAACGAAAAACATACATACGACACGAGACATGGAGACTTACTGAACATACCAAAACACCGAACATCGTGTTTTAAAAAATCTCCGCGCTATAATAGTATCATATTTTACAATAGTTTATCAGAGGAGATAAGAAATATACAACGTTATGAAAAATTTAAAAAGACGATAAGAGATATTTTACACAAAGGAGCTTTTTATAGTATACGTGAGAACCTTCATTAGGGCCATAAATGTATTTATTATTTTAAAAAGTAATCCGATATTTGTAGTACTTAATGTTCTTATATGTTTGTGTATTGGTTATATTAATTTTTTTGTTTTATATTTTTCAGATATACGTGTGTATATATATGTGTATATATACTCTTATTTATAAATAGAATTTGTAATCTGTATGAGTATGTCATTTTAATATGTTATATTGTTTGTCACTGAATAAGCTAGTCTTATATTTTAAATGCACAATATGTTGACCTGCCATATGTACTTAAGTATCCAAATGGTTAATAAAGTATTATTATTATTTTTTTTTTTTGTAAAAGCCAGTCACCCTTTAAACTCTGTGGCTCCGACACTCACAGAGGGGAGCTGGTAGTACCGGTAGCCACTCCCCACGCCCGTGGGGTGAGTGACTACTGGGTCCGCGAATCGTGTGCCCTGAGCAGACGTAATGAACCGAGGATGACGGCCTTCTGCATTCTGCCGGCTAAGACCTCTGCCGAATTTCGGCATGCCGGTATGATCTTAAGTTCTGAAAGCAGTGTCTGTCTCGTTCCACCGAGGGCTCCTATAATCAGTACCACTATCTTAACAGTATGGTCTGGATAGAGTCTGCGGAGTTCGAAGAGCAAATCTCGATATTTTGTCCGTTTTTCCTCCTCCTTCAAGACAATGTTGTTCTTCGCGGGAGCCGAGAACTCCACGACAAACATTGTCTTGAGATGGTGGTCGAGGAGGACTATGTCAGGCTTGTTGGCTTGTATTTGCCTGACTGTGGGAAAAGAGTAGTTCCAATAAATTAGACACTTCTCATTTCCCACAACGGACTCAATATCCCCCGGAGCATAAGGCAGCACTGGTGTCTCGTCTATCCCATACGAGTGCCTTAAGTGATAATAAAGAACTCGTAATGCTCCGTCGTGCCTCTGGATATAGGCCGAGACTGCATATGTCGGACAGGCCGACAACAAGTGCATTAAAGTCTCTGGCACCCTGCGGCAGGCCCTGCAGCTGACATCAGGGACCTCTATACTCATGACACGACTTCGATAAACGAGAGTGTTAAATACACCATCCTGGCAAGCCATTATGAATCCCTCGGTCTCAGACTTCAGCCCGGCTGACCTTAAGAAGGCAAAGGTCAGCTTTTCGGATAAGCCAAGATCTTCTATATTTTTATAGAAGACTCCATGCATTGGCTTATCCGTATGAAGCTGCAGAAAGATGTTGTGTTCTGCAGCTTTAATTTGGGCTTATTATATTTTTTTTTTTTTTTTTAGCTAGCTAAAAACCAGTCACCCTTCTCTGTGGCTCCGACCCTCACAGAGGGGAGCTGGTAGTACCGGTAGCCACTCCCCACGCCCGTGGGGTGAGTGACTACTGGGTCCGTGAATCGTGTGCCCTGAGCAGACGTAATGAACCGAGAATAACGGCCTTCTGCATTCTGCCGGCTAAGACCTCTGCCGAGTTTCGGCATGCCGGTATGATCTTAAGTTCCGAAAGCAGTGTGTGTCTCGTTCCACCGAGGGCTCCTATAATCAGTACCACTATCTTAACAGTATGGTCTGGATACAGTCTGCGGAGTTCGAAGAGCAGATCTCGATATTTTGTCCGTTTTTCCTCCTCCTTCAAGACAATGTTGTTCTCCGCGGGAGCCGAGAACTCCACGACAAACATTGTCTTGAGTTGATGGTCGAGGAGTACTACGTCAGGCTTGTTGGCTTGTATTTGCCTGACGGTGGGAAAAGAGTAGTTCCAATAAATTAGACACTTCTCATTTCCCACAACGGACTCAATATCCCCCGGAGCGTAAGGCAGCACTGGTGTTTCGTCTATCCCATACGAGTGCCTTAAATGGTAATAAAGCACTCGTAATGCTCCGTCGTGCCTTTGGATATAGGCCGAGACTGCATATGTCGGGCAAGCCGACAGCAAGTGCATAAGAGTCTCTGGCGCCCTGCGGCAGGCCCTGCAGCTGACATCAGGGACCTCTATACCCATGACACGACTACGATAGACGAGGGTGTTAAATACACCATCCTGGCAAGCCATTATGAATCCCTCGGTCTCAGACTTCAGCCCGGCTGACCTTAAGAAGGCAAAGGTCAGCCTTTCGGATAAGCCAAGGTTCTCTATATTTTTATAGAAAACTCCGTGCATTGGCTTATCCGTGTGAAGCTGCAGAAAGATGTTGTGTTCCGCAGCTTTAATTTGGGCTTTTCGTCGAGCAGGTTCCAACTCGGTGACAGAGTCGGGATTTACCCGCTCGACGTCGAAGGAGAGACCAAGTTCATCGGCTGCTCTCTGTGCTGCCTTAAACAAAAATGCTCCTATTCCTGCACTTTCATGGTCCCGGACCATGCAGAGGAGGGGATCCGAACTCCTGATAACCTTACAGGCTCCATCCAGAACCATCCTATTATGGAGACTCTCCAAACTCAAGAGTCCACGGCCTCCCCGATGTCGTGGGAGGTATAACCGTGGAACGGACGATTTAGGATGCAAACTCCTATTGAGATGCATCTTCTTGCGGGTTCCTACGTCGAGTTGACGCAACTCTTCTCGACTCCACTTCACTACCCCAAAGGAGTAGAGAAGGATCGGAACGGCAAGCATATTGGTAGCAGACACCTTGTTCTTCCCCGACAGTTCTGAAGACCAGATCTGTCGGAGTCGGTGCTGATACTTGCCGCGGAGAGCGTTTTTCACTACACTCACTTCTTGGGTGGAGCGTTGCTCGACACCCAAGTAAGTGTACGACTCTCCGGCATCTAGATGATGTAAGATGCTTCCGTCCACGAGCTGCGCGTCCTCTCCGTAGTCCCCGCATCGTCCTCTCTTGAGATGGACCAGTGCACATTTGTCTAACCCGAACTCCATACCGACAGCCTGCGTGTACTCCTGTACCACCCTGAGGGACTGGTGTAGGTCCCTCTCTCCGGAGGCATAAAGTTTAAGGTCATCCATATAAAACAGATGGGTGACCTTATGCCTCCTGTCGCCGGGGGTACCGCAGTTGTAGCCACGGGTTTTCCGGAGCGAAACGGATAATGGCAGTAGTGAGATGCAAAACAGAAGGGGGCTGAGGGAGTCTCCCTGAAATACTCCCCTTCTGAAATATACCGGCTCCGTCTGGACTCTGTCGTTACCCGATGTTATGGTAAAGCGAGTCCTCCAGAGCGGCATCAGTTCTTCGATACATCTCACTACGGGACCGGGCACCGCAAGACATTGGAGCAAGTGTACAATGAGCTCGTGTGATGTCATGTCAAATGCCTTGCGGTAATCGATCCAGGCCATGGAGAGGTTACGCTTATACTGCACGGAGTCCTGCGTGACACACCTGTCAATCAGCAGGTTCTCCTTGCAGCCAGCGACACCTCTCTTTGACCCTCGTTGCTCATATATCCGCTCGTAAACCGGTTCAACTGCATGGAGCACCCGCATGTACAAAATGCGTGTAAACACCTTGTAGCATGCGTTTAAACAGGTTATCGGCCGGTAGTTCTTTGGGTCAGACAAATCTCCGTTCTTCGGGATCAGCACTGTCCGCCCCTCGACAACCCAAGAAGGAATTTGCTGCTCCCCATTTAGCCATGAATTGAAAATTCTGGCCAAATGGTGGTGGGTACTGGGTAATTTTTTCCACCAATAGTTGTTTATCCCATCGGGACCTGGAGCAGCAAAGTTCTTAGAGCCCTCAAGAGCTCTTCGAACCTCTTCTGGAGTTATCGGTTGGCACACCTCGTTTGGTTGTTGAAGCCTTTGACAGAAGGCTTCAAAGTGTGCCAGGGCTGGAGAGTCTTGGTTGAGTGGAAGCTTCTCCTCGTAAAGCGTTTTCCAGAAATTTTCCACCTGATCTACAGTCGGCGGATTCTCTGCAACACGCGGAGGCGGTTCGAAAAGGCGCGAGGGCTTTTGGCGGAAGAGTTTATTTTCCGCTAGCCCCCTCGCCCGCCTCACTAGTGATTTTTTACAAACCACTAGCATCCGTATCCTGTCGAGACAGTGCTGTTTGGTGGTTCGCAGCACTGCCTCATTGAGTGTGTGATGGACGCGTCTTAAGTTGGCGGCTATTCGACGCACTTTAGGCGTAAATGGCCTATTGGCCGCCATGTAGTCCATCACACATTGGATACGGGATGCGTGTTGCCTCGCCGACCGGATCTTGGCTTCCATCTTTTGTATGCGCCGCTCCGCCCTCTCCTGTGGGGAGGCAGTATTACGCCTCTCCGTCCGAGAAAAGCGTTGAACAGCGGCATACACGGCACAGTTAATGTGCCAGATGTCAGCCCGTTCTGGTAGCGCATCACGAAGTTCTTCATCCACTCTGGCCAGGTCTTGTGGCCCGGGGGCTTTTATGTGGTGTAGCCCCCGTCTGGTACTGAGGCCCTCTGGTACTGGTGGAACAAGGAGAACCACTTCCTCAACCGGTGAATGCGGCGGTCTTTCGGCCACCTCATTCACCGGTCCAGGAGCAGCCCTCACGTAGCCCCTTCTACGAAGATGGGATACATAGTCACGCAGATTTTGTGGCGTGAAGGCGCCATGCTCTGGATGCCTGTCACACCACAGAGCATGCATCCGCCCCATGTATCCCCTTCGTGCGGGCTCACTGCTTTCGTAGCATTGCAGAAGGTCGTCCCTTAGCTCATCCGTCCACTCAAAGCGTCCTTGTGCATAGCGTTCGTCGTCAACGGGCGCTCCATCCGGTTGGGCCCCACCACCTTGCCCTTGACCCCTATCCGGACGAGGTCGATTGTGGGGGCCCTCTCTTCGGTTTACAGGAACCAGAAGTCAGGGCTTGTGGGTGGTTAGCCCAACAAGCCCACGACCGACACCAGAGGGGAATGAGCTTTCCCCTCCCGGGTGCACTAGGGCTGCCGGTTCGGTTTTGCACCCCCAGCTGGAGTAAGTGGTGGCGCTACTCCTATATTAAGTATTATTATTATTATTATTATTATTATTATTATTATTATTATTATTATTATTATTATAATATAGTCAGGGACTATTAGGTACTCTGTATGCTCCTCCATGAAGGAAGCAATGAACTTTTTTTCATTCTTTCTATACAGTGTGTCCTACTTTTCACGGAGGCACCCTCATATCTCGCTTATCTGATATCCGAATATTTTGAAATTTTTTATGGTGAACCTATAAAGTGTAACCACCATCATTCGGAATACTTTACCTAATCCATTTTATTACGGTCAGTGCAGGTAAATCTGAGACACTCTTCCAAACTTTTCAATGTAGAACCTAAACTATTATATCAAAAAAATGGGATAATGGTGAATATAAGTGACACAAAGATTGTAAAATGTGTTATTGGCTTACAAAAATACTGGTTTGCCTCCCGTATATTTTTTTCTTAAATCAAAAAGGTGTCTTATTATTGCCTCACAAAAAATCTAAAAGTGAGGCAAAAAGCCCTATTTCACTTATTTTAACCTCAATAGACTGCACGAGGCAATAATAAGACAGATCATTCAAAATTAAATTCCATCCTTAAACAAGCTAGTAATAATATTTGTAGACATTTTTTTAAGTGTATTTTCATTGCCCAACCTTTTCAGTGTCTTATTATAGTCTTCGCAAAAACGAAGAGTATATTGTATTTGATCGGCACATTTCTAAAATCGTAAATATCGCTCCTAGGGAAAAAATTTCATATCATTGTGTTAGTGAACGAGTTCTGAACAACTTTTAAAATGTCCGTCTGTCCGTCCGTCACGTTTCTTGTAAGCATGATAACTTAAGAAAGAACCCTTTTTGAAGAAAATCAATCAGTAAATAAGAAAGTTATTAATCATTTAATTTCAAAAAAATTGTTTTCTTCATTTTTGTCGCTTGTACTTAAATAGAAATCTTGCGAAATATTACCACTATTACAGAAATTCGATTTTCGTAGTAACGTGTGATGGTGCAGTGGCTAATGTTTTGTCTTGCAATCCAAAAATCCTGTGTTCGGATCCCAGACAGGTTCGAGGTTTTTTATTTCAATTTTTTCATATATTTTTTTCACAACAAAGTTGGTATCGCAAAATTTAGGATGTCAAAAAGCTAACATTATTTACAAGAAAACTGCAAAGAGTATATATAGTCGAGAATCTAAAGGTCCGAATTCGATCATGCGGTATGAACTCGCAGGTATAGAATTAAAAAAATATGGATATCATCCAGAATTTTATGCCGAATTCGATTCCAGAGGGCGCGATGTCGGCCAAGATTGCGAAATTTCAAAAATAGTAATAATTTCGAATAAAATTTGGAACTTAAATATTGCATTATCTTTCGTTTACCTTGCATTTACGAGTTTATTTATAAAGATTTTTTAATAATTCTTACATCAATCGAAAGCTTAATGTTTGCAGTTTCATACAAGTGTAATAGAGAGACATTATTTTTATTATAATCTACACTATAAATTGTTTAAACAATATGTGCTCGGAAAGTGTAGTGTAATTTTCGGCATCGAGGTACTTTTGTTATTATTGCAGATAGAGTTAGTTATTCGAGACAAAATACGTAGAATAGACCGACGAACTTTTTTTATTAAAACAATTTTTTAATTCGCTGAATAATTTAGGAGACATGATTTTATAAATGTAGGGCGCGCGGCCGTAGTCATAACTCATCATAATAATAAATATAAATATAATTGATTGATTTTATTCAGCGTCATCAATTCAAAAATTGTACAACGTTTAGGGAGCTATTCGGAAAGTATGCAGATGTAGTTATAGGTAGCAAACCCTTTGCATGTGATTTGATCGTTTTAGTGGGGGATAGATATGAGTCTAATGAAAATTGCATCAAAGAAATGGAGCGAATACGACGCAGCAAATATACTGTGATGAGTCATGAATTTGAGGTGCAGGATAATATTAAAATTCCGAATTGGAAACTTTTCCTTGCAAATAATAACAACAAAGCTCGTTTATTGAAGTATATTTCCAAAAAATTCTACACAGATCATAGTAGTCTACCTACTAACGTTTCTGTTATGACGACAGGGATGGCCGAAGATAGTGCCACTACAGCGATTTCCTCCATGAAACAAAGTAAAATTGTAATAGACTTACACTTTTCAAATCACAGCGAAGCAGACAGTACGATAGTTGCAATAGTTCAGTACCTATCAAATTTTAATTACAAAAAGGTAATAATACAAGCTACTGATACAGACATTTTTCTGATGGCACGATACTATGCTACTAGAATAAACATAAATGAGTTGTGGATACATAGATTCGATGTGTATATACCTATTCATTGCATAATACAAAAACTGTCGACTACGCAGAATATATCGGAAATTTATTTGTGCAATTTTTTTCTATGTACTTACGTCTTAAGTGGTTGCGATACGGTCAGTTTTCCTTTCAGAAAAGGAAAAACTTACCTATTCAAAACATGCCTCAAATATGCCAATGATCCTAAGTTAAAGTCAATATTGAATTTCCCACTCGACAATTCATTTGATACTGCTGAATTTGAAAACTCTGCATGATATTTCTTTAAAGTCTTATATAGTAGACCGCTTTTCATTGGTAATTTGGACAATTTGCGAGCCCATTTATTTCACACTTGTAAATCGGATAGTCGAAATTTGCCACCAACTGAAGACTCATTTCACCAGCACATTCTTAGAGCTGCCTACCAAATAATTATTTGGAAGACACCAAGTTGCGTCAATCCAGTGCTTCCCAACCCTACAGATTTTGGTTGGGTTTCGAAGGACAATATATTAGTACCAAGACTTATGACAAAAAGTGTCCGTCCAAATGTAACGCCTGGAAACATATTTTGTAAATGTAAACAATTCCAAAATTGCATTGGAAACTGCAGTTGTGTTAAGGCCGGTTTGGCGTGCATAATAGGTTATTTTTGTGAAGGCCGATGTCAAAGGTGTTAGTTTAGCCTTAAATTTATTTTTACATCAATACACTTAATTATAGCATTATAACATCAATCATATGTATAACGACTTACCTATACTACTTCAATTTTAGTTATATCATATGTATTATGTACATAGAATTTACAATACATACAATCATTATTTTGTCAAGACGAAAAATATTTTAATTTCATTGTAGTTGTTCTTAAATTAAATACAGATAATTTGTTCTTTTTGTAAGCATTCTTTATTACCTCTACGAACTTTAATTTGAAAGACGTTACAAAAATGTTGCTTATACCTTACAAAAAAATTAACAAAATAATGTACAGTGCCCGTCACAATAACCTTGCCAACCTACATTTTTCGAAATTCTCTACATTTCCTCCTGGTGTATATTATTATGGCGGATTTATATAACTGATAAATCAAATAAAACTTGCCATAGGTGGCAAAATTATTGTGCCGAGCACTGTACGTAATAATAAATACTTTTTTTTATAACAGCAGTGCCCCTCATGTGTAAATAGCCTACATAGACAAGACCGCGCGCGCGGTAGACCAAAACAATGTGTCGCTTCATTTTAAAAATCATATCTCCTAAATTATTCAGCGAATTAAAAAATTGTTTTAATAAAAAATGTTCGTTGGTCTATTCTACTTATTTCGTCTAGAATAACTACACATATATCTGCAATAATAACAATAGTACCTCGATGCCGAAAATTACACTACACTTTCCGAGCACATATTGTTTAAACAATTTATAGTGTTGTTTATAATGAAAATAATGTATCTCTATCACACTTGTATGAAACTACAAACATTAAACTTTCGATTGATATAAGAATTATTAAAAAATCTTTATAAATAAGCTCGTAAATGCAATGTGAACGAAAGATAATGCAACATTTAAGTTCCAAATTTTTTTCGAAATTATTACTTTTTTGATAATTTCGCAATCTTGGCCGACATCGCGCCCTCTGGAATCGGATTCTGCATAAAATTCTGGATAATATCCTCATTTTTTAAATTTTATACCCGCGAGTTCAGGGTTCGGCATTTTAGACGCGTCTTTTTGGATGCTAGATTTCTTACTAATAGAATGTGTAACAATTATATAAAAAGCTCAGTAAATTGGCGAAAAGTACCTACGTTTTTAGCTTTTTTTTCCCTACAGTGGCGTATAACTTTTCTAATCTCAATCGGTTCCTATTTAAAAAAATGAAAATGAACCTTCAAATGATCTTAAAAAAAACAAAAAAAGACTATTAAAGTCAAATCTAAGGTCACCAAGTGATGCCCCGATGACCTCAACAACTTTTATTGAGGTCATTTTCCTCATATCTCGCTAACCCCATACTTTTGGGGCACTCTGAATGTATATAAAAAGGAAAAAATTGCTTTGAGGTAGGAGTATACTGAACCTGATTTTTAAACCTATAACACCGGACTAATACGAATATACGACTGGTAGAGGACCATTTAGAAGTTGTATATCTTACCATCTACTACGCAGGAATTGAATTTTGTTTTGTTGCATAATACTTGATGCCATTCATGATAAAGCTGTCTGAAAGCAATCGTGTTGTCGCATTAAATAAAATTCTGAAAACAAATTAATTATCGTTTTATATTCATGAAGTGTTTTAGTCTCATTCGTTCACTGATTTCAATTAAATGTTTGAAGACGCAATAAGTAAATACACTTCTAGCTGATCCTTTTGAAATCATCTAGTGTTAAAAAAAAAAAGGAATAAATCAGGACCAATATGAATCTCATTAGCAGTCTTATTATTTAAAATTACTTTAAGATAATATTGAAGTCTTAATTGGCTAATTTTCTGTGTGTTTTTTAAATTAATACCTTTTTTCGGTGACGGGAAGAAAGTTTGACATTTTATCTCTCTTGACAGGTAACAAAATGTCACTTTTTATTAAATTACCTTTTTCCCAGGGAAAAAAATGAATGCTTTTTTCCCGGATATGTACACATAAAACACGGAGATATTTAATTTTAGAATATTTTGTTATACAAAACTTACATTTTCTTAATGTCAAAAGTACAGTTGTTAAATGTGCATTGCATGAAAGACATGTTCCTCGAACGATTGGGAATGTCTGCTACAGTGGAATTTTCTTGTGAAATCATATTTTCCTGCCGTTGATGGTCCTGGTCGCAAATTCTAAACACTTTATTGGATATTTCTGTCCTATGCGCCACCGATTCATCAACATACCCTTCAGCTACCGTTGATTACTTCCAACCACCATGTTTCTTTAGTGTCATCAAGTCTCCTCCAGATTCAACTAAAAGTGTAGCAGACGATCTTCGAAATACATGACCTGTATATGCATTTTCAAGATAATTGGCTACTGTTTTAGGTATCTTATAAAATTCATTTTTACAAACAACCTGATTGATATATTTTCCATTGCGATATGCATAAAACAGGCTGCTGCTGGACGAAGGGCTATGTACATTCTGCAAAATTTAATATATTTTTCAGTAACTACAAATCTCTTGTTTACATCATTCTTTGTTTGCTTAAGTTTCACAACTAATAACGTTCCAGAATCATCAATATCATCTAATGTTACCTGGCTGATTTCGCAAATTCGACAAGCTCGTGCAATCCCAAATACAACAACAACCTTGGCCATTAAATAAACTTCATCAGGAGCATTATTTAAAAAATCACTAATATGTGTACTCGTAAAAATCGAAGATTTCTTGGGCATGTAATCTTTCCCATTTTGCTTCAAAAATGTAATTAGTTTGCAATATTTTGAAATGTCTACATTATTATTGGGATTGTAACGTACTTTCAATCATTGAATAATTCGACCACACTGTTGATGGCTTTTGTTGTTGCGCCAATTCCGAAAAAAAAACCAATAACACCGTGTCCGAGAAAGAACTGCATGTCTTTTTCACCTCTCATTCCATAAATCTTGAATACGCGGTTTCGTAATATTTGCCATAAGTAGTATTTGATTGTTAATATTCCATTTCGTTGTTTTGTTGTTCGGCGCATAGCAGTATTAACGTAGTTTTGATCGATCAATATTAACTATAACTTGATCTAATATAAGTTGATTTGGTATTAACAAATCATTATATGGTACATGAAACCATCTAGTGTATATATTATTTGGTGTCCCGGTAATATAATTATTTAAGACTCTAGTAATTTATTGTACCTCTTTCAAGAGCGAATATTTTTGAGTGCACTCGTAATCATAATTACACATATTTTATTAACCAATAAAGTACTAAACTGAATTTTACTGTATGTAACATACATCATTGTTCGTTTATATCGGGTGTGTCAGTATTTATTAAATTTGTAGTAAATGTTTAATGGTTTTTGTTACTATTACCACTTACCTTTGGCTCTAGGACATATGTTGAGCAGAGAAAATAATTTGGCGCCCTTTTTGTCACCTTATGTAATTGTTCTTGTAGTATATAATTTTTTGCGAAAAAAGAAAACACAACAGTATAATTTACTTTCAATATATTATTCTTAAGCTACCAGGTATAGGTTTAAGTATCATTTTTAACTCTATGTAATACTAGTTGAACAGTGATATACTGTTTTAAAAAATAATCTATCTTGGTCGAATTTTACCGCAAACCAAAAAACAAAAATATAAATGATTTAGACACTTCCATTGCTTGCCGAAATAAAGTATTGTAATCGTGAAAAAAACACTGTTCGAGTTTATTCACATTATAAACGGAAATATAAACGGAAAGTTTAAAGAGAACTACGTCTAAAGGTGTGGAAGTTTAACGGTAATTTCTGCAGTTGTCCCGACTAAAGCCCCTATTTACAACTAGTGGTAAATAAAAGTAACAAATTGAAACTTGCAAATTTCACTCGGCGCGACCGGCGTGCCGTTCAACTACATTTAACTAATTATAGTAGGTAAGATTTTCGTCACTTTTTTATTGTACCTTCGCTGTTTTACCCCGTATTGCTCACTGAAGCATTTTACTAGATAAGTCAATAAGCCTTTGGATTCTATTAGAATTATATTTCTCGTAGTTCCGCTTTCAGTTCCTACCATTTCCTCAATTCAATTTCCAGTTGCAATATAAAAGAGATAAAATTGCACCACAGGATGAAGTTTGCGCAAAAAAGTGTAGAAATAATAATTGATAAGTGTTTAAGTAGCACTAAACTCGAGCAGAGAAATTATTTAGTAAGTCGTAAGCTATAAGATTGTCTTGTGTGAACTATTTATCAACGTACTGTTTTTATAATATGTGATAAAAAATGTCATAAATGTAATATTCAGGGTGTTTCAGTTAAATCGAGACATTATTCCTAAAAATACAGATAAAGGTATTTTAGGGGAAGATGTTAAAAAGTGGCTAATTGTGGCCTAAGCTGAACAACGGAAAATGAACACGGTTTTTCATGCCATTTTTTTTTAGTAGAATGCGATGTCGTATTCTAGACGGTATTACCTCCAGCTGGAATTTTGAAAAGTGGTTGGGGGGATTATCAGGAAGTGCCATCTGCAAGGATTTTGCTCAAAACCCCTGCAAAGGACACGTCAGACGACTCAAAAATGAAAAAATTTTTGCTCAAAAATGACCATACCTCCGGCTGAAAATTTGCACATTACCTGTTTGAAGGTCACAGATAACGTATGTAAATCGTCAGACGCCTAGGTCGCTGCCAAAGACAGACGCCCTCAAAGTTGTCATTTTTTTTTCAAAAATTTTTTTCCTTACCTCCGACTGACGTTTTAACATATTGCAACAGAGACCATTCTAAGCACAAATTAAAATCGTCAGACGAAAATGCCGCTGCGAAGTCCCCCTGCAACGTTCACAAAGTTCCAGCCCGCCTGAGAAGTATACTTTTTTTTTTAAATTTATTTTCGTTACCTCCGTCTGACGTTTTTACATATTATCCTAGAGACAATTTTAAATACATATGTAAGTCGTCAGACGAAAATACCGCTGCAAAATCCCCCTGAAATATCGCGAAATTCCAGCCTATATTACTGAATATTGTTTCAACATCTTTTAAATTTAATGAAATACTGGCTGAGCCACTATACGTTATAAAACAAAGTCAATTCAAGAGAAAAGTTTCTAGCACATATACATAAAAAGTAAAGGATGTTTCGAGGCGCACATGTAGACTGTGGGAGGGACTTCTGACCTGTTGCCGGCAAAGCATGCCGAGATTTGACATTGAGGGAGATTGGAGTAACGTAAATTATTTTACGCCATGTTAAAATACGCAGCATAAATCTAAATAAATTTAACAAATCATGATGTTTCTATAAACTACTGTTAATCAAGTTATTTTAACAAGAAACCAATTGCAAATAAAGCCGTATTAATCAATAATTGGATTTCATCTGATTTCTCATTTTCTTGCTTACCCCACTTTATCTCATCACTGTAGTGTATTTGCCTAGACATCCCCACCTAAAATGACTGTGATCTGGAAAGGGGAGAGATTAGAAGACAAGTAGCTTTCAGATTTTTATTTTATTTGAGCCATTGCGTGTGCGTTAAACAGTATTATCGTAGGTAACTCTTTTAAAATGACGATTTATACAACGGAAGAATACGGCTGCAGAAGTTGTCGCCCGATTTGTTTTCACATTTGAGGATCGACCCGTTCCGACGGAACAAACAGTTTTTGAACCTTGTTCATAAGTTTGAATCGTCTGGATGTGTAAAATCTTGCAGAAAATGTAATAATGAAGGTGGTGACAACGATGGCAGACAGATGAGCGACGAACGGGAACATTGGGAAATAAATGTGTGTAGTTTTGCGGAGGCACATGCCCCCTGTTCAAGCAGGTAAGTCTCTGCTGAGCTCGATGTACCTGACCGCAAGGTTCGGGCAATTTTAAAACGTAACAAATATCATTGTTATAAAGTTGCCGTCACACGAGAAATTTTTCCCGATGACTTTATACGACGTAAGGAATTCTGTGAGACCATAATGGAAAAGGCGAACGAAAATGAAACTTTAAAAATATTTTATTTACTGACGAAAGTTCATTTTCGCTGCACGGTCGTCACAATTCATCCGTTACTGGATATTGGTCCCAGGAAAATAAATATTTAAGTATGCCACGAACTCAGTACCCACAGAAAGTCAATGTGTGGGCTGGAATTCTAGGTAATTCAATAGTTGGCCCCTTTTTTATCAACGGCAACCTTACAGATCAAAAATATTTGAATTTGTTACGTGAACAAATTATTCCGGCCGTTAGAACTTTGAGCATTGACCTCGAAGAGATTTGGTATCAACAGGATGGTTGTCCTGCTCAAAACGCGATAGTAATACGTAGATTCCTAGACACTACATTTCACGATCGCGTTATAAGTGGAACAAGCACGTATGTATTTAAAATTTTCTCTAGGATAATATGTAAAAACGTCAGACGGAGGAAACGAAAATAAATTTTCGAAAAAAAGTATACCTCTCAGGCTGGCTGGAACTTTGTGAACGTTGTAGGGGGACTTCGCAGCGGCATTTTCGTCTGACGATTTTAATTTCTGCATGGAATGGTCTCTGTTGCAATATGTTAAAGCGTCAGACGGAGGTAAGGAAAAAAATTTTAAAAAAAAATGACAACTTTGAGGCAGCGACCTAGGCGTCTGATGATTTACATACGTTATCTGTGACCTTCAAACAGGTAATGTGCAAATTTTCAGCCGGAGGTATGGTCATTTTTGAGCAAATTTTTTTTTATTTTTGAGTCGTTTACGTGTCCTTTGCAGGGGTTTTGAGCAAAATCCTTGCAGATGGCACTTCCTGATGGTCCCCCCAACCACTTGTCAAAATTCCAACCGGAGGTAATATCGTCGTACCTCCGCGGCCGCCAGCTCTTAGTCTATTCGGTTTTGCGAAAATATGTCGGGAAAATGTGGAAAAGTTAAGAAAATGCTTGAAAATTTACAAAGTTCTGTCTGAGATATTCACAAGTTAAACTTTTAGGATCCATTATATTTTACTTTAGATTATGGTGATTTCTTTAGTATTTTTGTCGTAGAATATCATTCTCTACTTCGCCTTGCCGAAAAATGTCAGGAAAATGCGGAAAAATTTAGAGAATTTCCAAATATTTACAAATTCGAGTCTGTAATATTCAAAATTTAAACTTTTTAAGATCCATAGCTCACCATTCGAGATTCAGGTGGTTTCTTGTGTTACGGTTGCTTTTGTCACGTTAGAAGTTGTGATATAATTTGTTATTTTGCTGGGAAAGAGTATGGATAAACACAACACTGTTAGATGTTTAACTATAGAATTCAATCACTAAATCGATACGTTAACTTTATGTAATTCATTATTCAAGTTATACCAATCAAAAAAAAAAAAGTGTCATGTATTGGTATTGTATTTTCACATATTAATAGTATTTCCTAGTCACATTTGCGTACTTTGGTAATCCTTTTGTGGTATTCCAGCCAACTTGTGTCTAGAAATAAACATAAAACTTTAATAAAAACATTTTTGAGTAATGTATTTAAATAATTACTTTACCTTCATCAATCACAGTATTGTGTGGTACATTTCTTTTCCATGTAAATTGCTAATTCTCTGACATAGTGTGGAATCTGGAAATAAATAGGAACTATAAACAAATCGCATTCATAAACATAACCATAACTCAAGTAGTCCAATCTATGATAACGACTAGTTCAAATATATCACTTACCTTCTGTGCCTTATGTTATTTGCTTATTAAAAATTCATATTCATTAGTTGTTTATAAGAATAATAAAGTGAAACAAAATAATAGGTTATAGGAATTTGATATGAACCAGTCTCGAGGGTAATCAGCTGGTAAGCAGAGTTCGATTCAGTTCTTAACTGAATGTTCGCTCACTGAACAGTTGCTGTTCGGAGTAGCTCGATTTAATGTTTTACCTTAATATATTTTGCTAAAGTTAGTAATCCTTCAATTTTTCAAATCAATTCATTTAATATACGAGAGCATATAATTTTTTATCGTTAAAAATTGTCGTAATATTATATCACTTCTTATCTGATCTCGGATCAACAGGTTAATATCTTCGTCAGGTTTAGCTTTTAATCGTAGGGGACTTCCGTGATGGAACTTCTCTCTCATGTTATACAAATTACGTATATCGTATTGTATTTTTTCTTGTAAAATAAATCATTTTTGTGATTACTTTTCTACAATCCTTCCTTGCCCCGGGTTCGATCCCCGGCATCTCTACCAAAATATGATACGGAAGCTTTAGCCCCGGGATATCAATGAGGATACGGGGGTTGTTACCTCCTGTATTTTTAAATCTGGGTTATCAATTTTCACACCTTACCAGTCCTCGGCCAGCTTCCATCACTCTCGGGGTGAGTCCCCAGTATATACGGACATACTGGTTGCCTAATTAACTGTCTAGGTACCTAAATAAACATAATATTAATAAACTGTCAATTTATAATCTGAGAAAGAAAACCCATGAAGTGGAGCTTATAACAAATCTTTATTTACATTTTAAATAATACCAAGTCAAAAAAAATAAGCGTATCAAATTTAACGTAACACCTCAGGCGTGTCAAAGTGATAAATTTATTTAATAAGTTAAACCTATAACAGGTTAGGTTCACAAGTTTAAAAAAAAGAGAATAAAAAATTATTAACACGGGAAATCGGATAATAATACCAAATGCAATTGCACGCAGTTTACACAGTAAAAAAATAGTTATGCACGTGGAATTTAATATTCCCCGTTAATAGGTAATTTTACATATATCATGAAATAGTATTATGCAAGTAGATACTTAATTCATGTCTTAACGCTATGAAATAATTTTAAAAAAAATATATACATACATATAACCAAAATTATACAAGTTACGACTGACGCTAAATCTTGAGTTTTTTTTTTAAATTTTGAAATACAAGGAAAAATATGTGAGAACACTTAACTTTTTCCCGGAGTGGAAAGGTATGAGCGTTGAACTGTTTTTCTTGTATTCTAGGGTGATCGATCAACTCTGCCAAATTTCAGCTCGAACCACAACCAGTTAAAACCATCTCGAAGTAATTAAAAGGAACAACCAAAAAAAACATCCATCCGTATAAGCTCCAAAAATTATTCAACCATTTAAGTACTTAACTATATCATTATCTAACCACTAATCTACGAAATGTACCATTTCCAAAAAAGCCTAAAATTGTTAATATTCAAATTAGTACCATTTACTATTTACGTCCACTAGCAATCTAATAACTCACCCTTTTAGGGCTTAACAAAATGTCGACCATGTGCTCGACCTAACACGTGCTCTATTGTAGCCATTAATCCAGCAATCATGCTGAGTAGATTTTTCCCAAATCCTTATAACTGGTAAATACTGAATCCCCACGATACAATTCAACAAACCATGTAACTTTTAACAAAATGTGGATAAGAGATTTCTCTCACCGATTTACCAAGCTGCCACAGGCACACGCCTTTTCGCCTCAAAGGTCACGCCAAGAAGGAAGTTCAAAGAACCTCTGTTTCCTTACTAGACAGGTGCCTTGCGCAGGATGTACTGCGCAGACGAAACGACAAAAGAATAATTGAATTTTCGCGATACCATTCGAAACCCTTCAAGGAAGGATTGTAGAAAAGTAATCACAAAAATGATTTATTTTACAAGAAAAAATACAATACGATATACGTAATTTGTATAACATTTGAGAAGTTCCATCACGGAAGTCCCCTACGATTAAAAGCTAAACCTGACGAAGATATTAACCTGTTGATCCGAGATCAGATAAGAAGTGATATAATATTACGACAATTTTTAACGATAAAAAATTATATGCTCTCGTATATTAAATGAATTGAATTGAAAAATTGAAGGATTACTAACTTTAGCAAAATATATTAAGGTAAAACATTAAATCGAGCTACTCCGAACAGCAACTGTTCAGTGAGCGAACATTCAGTTAAGAACTGAATCGAACTCTGCTTACCAGCTGATTACCCTCGAGACTGGTTCATATCAAATTCCTATAACCTATTATTTTGTTTCACTTTATTATTCTTATAAACAACTAATGAATATGAATTTTTAATAAGCAAATAACATAAGGCACAGAAGGTAAGTGATATATTTGAACTAGTCGTTATCATAGATTGGACTACTTGAGTTATGGTTATGTTTATGAATGCGATTTGTTTATAGTTCCTATTTATTTCCAGATTCCACACTATGTCAGAGAATTAGCAATTTACATGGAAAAGAAATGTACCACACAATACTGTGATTGATGAAGGTAAAGTAATTATTTAAATACATTACTCAAAAATGTTTTTATTAAAGTTTTATGTTTATTTCTAGACACAAGTTGGCTGGAATACAACAAAAGGATTATCAAAGTACGCAAATGTGACTAGGAAATACTATTAATATGTGAAAATACAATACCAATACATGACACATTTTTTTTTTGATTGGTATAACTTGAATAATGAATTACATAAAGTTAACGTATCGATTTAGTGATTGAATTCTATAGTTAAACATCTAACAGTGTTGTGTTTATTCATACTCTTTCCCAGCAAAATAACAAATTATATCACAACTTCTAACGTGACAAAAGCAACCGTAACACTTGTAGTATTTCTTCTGTAGGATACGAGGGTCAACTCTTCTTTGCGGGAAGATGTTGGGAAAAGGCGTGAAAATTGAAAAGATGCTTGAAAACTCACAAAATCTAGCATAAGATAGTCATAATTTTAACCCTTTAAGATTCAGAGTATATAACTAAAAGTTGAGGTGGTTTTTTTATAGTATTTTTCCTTTGGAATACGATGGTCTATTCCGTTTGCGTTAAAATGCCGAAAAAATGTAGAAAATCAAGAAAATGTCCGATGACTCAACATATCTAGTCTGCGTCATCCCTAAATGAAATATATTAAGAATCAACGTCAACAAATTGAGATTATAGTGGTTTCTCGTACTTATTCCCGCCGTTTTGCCGTAAAACCCAATACATCATCGCATTCTACGGGAAAAATGTTATTAAAAACCGTGTTCATTTTCCGTTGTTCAGCTTGGGCCAAAATTAGCTACTTTTTAACATCCTCCTTTGTAAACGGAGTACGATTGACACCAAAAAGACTTTTACTACATGGATGCGGAAGTACAATTACAATGGATTTAAAATTAGCTAAAATTTTTTAGAAAATGTACTGTGGGTTACATCTGCCTGCCGAGGTATTCTGTCGTTTTTTAAAATTTGCATCATTATTTAAAATACCAAATTTACAAGCTTACATATTAAACGATTTTAAAGCAGAACACTTAATTATTTTATCTTCAGAGATTATAAATAAATAAAAAATAAATAAATAAATTCTTTATTAACCATTATGTGACACATTACATATACCGTGTGTGTAGTCGCGGGCTAGGCATGGGGAGAAGAATTACAACATCGCGCGTGCCAGCTGGCTGAAATGAAATAACAGAGTTGAAATGCTCCATCGACGAACGAATTTACGGCTGACGGTGTTGTCAAATCTCTCGCGCTACGTGAATGTGCATGCCTAATGGGAAATTACACGCACGGTATATCTGGTAAGTCAAAACTAATACAAAAGTAATAAATATGGGGTAACATATAAATATAGGTCATATAATTGTAAATATTATAAAAAGGTACAACACGGACAGTAGGAATGTATGTATAAGGTACAAAACATGTAAAAACACAAAATTATTGAGTCAAGTACTCTAATACACTATAAAAAGCCATTTCTGTTAAGTAATTCTTTGCGGTTATTTTAAATTTATTGTAGCATATTATGGTTTTTAGGTTTTCAGGGAGTTTATTAAATAGATTGATGGCATTGTAATTAGGTGAATGTTTATGAAGAGAGGTAGAATGAATTGGTATTATCAGTTCATTATTATTCCGGGTATTATATAAGTGTATATCCCCCAGTTTACCAACATTTGTAAAATTTTTGTATATATAACATACACATTTCAAAATGAAAATACATGCTACAGTTAATATTTTATTTTTGTTAAATATACTCCTGCAGCTATCCAATGGTTTTAAATTAAAAATCAATCTAATTATTCTTTTTTGTGAAATTGACACTCTGTTAATATTTCTGCCTACCCCTCATGTAATAATATTCAGTGACAAGTGACTGCAGACTAAGACATAGTAGATATTTAAAAAGCCATACAACGGAATATTCTACTTCTGTAAAACAAAATCTCTTTGAGGCATATTACAGGGTGAACCAATTAATTACGAATCTCATGCAGGGCAACCTCAGCAGAGAAAAATGTTTAGATACATTTTTCTTAGATTAACAGACAGTATAAATTGTCATTTGAAAGAAATTTGTTAGTTAAAATTAGCGTCAAACACTAGATTGTAAGCACTTAATTAAATAATATTTTAGTCTTGTTTCACTTTAATTATTATTACTTAATTAATAGTAGATAAATATTAGGGCCTGGAATGAGCTTATATTAGTTAGGATCAAGTAGATATTTTATCAAAATATATGTCAAATGTGGCGAAAAAATTCGCAGGCTCAGATGTTGACAAACTGTTCTTATCCATAGCCCTAAATCTAGTAGAGAGCTTCATTTCTTAAGATTATTATACAAAGTGGAGAAAATGTATTCTCTAATTCTTAGGTTGTATTACGGATAGAATTACATTTTATTAGTATTAAGAGTATATATCAGAGTATGTGCTAACACTGTTTTCTTTTATTTTCTATGTAAAATCCGGCGAACACGCTAAGCACAATAGCAGAAAATATCAACGGATCCCTCACCCCCCACATACAGTAACCAATCGAGCAAGGGGACAACCTGTGGACTTCTGGAGCCAGCCGTACAGATACCTAGATATAAAGAGAGAAATCCAGCCTTTTGTGGAAATCCAGTTAATTTGAAAAACAAAACCAAAGATGAATGCAGATGATTAATATGTGCCAGCAACGCCCCAGTATGGCTAAATGTGGATCACTCTGTACCTACCAAGGTATAGAATTACACCCCAAACATTTCCCAGTAAAATGTGGCTGAACTTCGAGAAAACCTTGAGAAGATATTCCTGTGACGGAGATAAGATATGAACTAGAGCAATGAAACATTCTCGCCGGTCACGTAATTAATAATATAATATAAACTATTATATTTCATTCGTAGCAAAACAAAAAGTGTAAGTGATAAGACATCATAATGGTACTTTTAAAAAAAAAAAAAAAAAAAAAAAACCTGGATCGAACTTCCATAATACAGGCGTGCCAAATAAACTCTCACAAATGAAGTCTTACAAATAAACTCTCATAAACTTAGTGCGGCTAGGGACTCTTACAGTTCATTAGGCAATCCCCATAGACATAAAACTTCCAGTGGCGTGTAAGAGGGTAAACGAAAACATTAACAAAATTGTGCGTGTTCCGTCGAGGTTATTTTAAGATGTTTAAAAATTGCAAAGATTTTAGGTTAAGTTAAATTGTATGTCAATTCTGATTTTGTTAGAAGTATAAGGATTAGATTAAGTCAATTTTTTTTATCTTTTTTTTTCATTCAATTTTTTAAATTGTACTTCATAAATGGACGGTGGCTGGCGTATTTGGTTTGATCCGGATTTGAGGAGAGACAAACACTGGCAACATATACCCTCTCTTCCCACCCAATATTAATTTTTCATTGTTCTTAATAAAAGTTGGCATCACTGGAGGGCCAGTGATCATTGCGGTGGTGGGGTAATGTCGGAAAATATCCAAAATTAAATTAAATTATTGTATTTTACGTTAGAAAATAGAAATTATTTAAATCGTGTAATTATTAGAGACATAACTTCGCGTATAGGCAACGGAGGTAATAGGATATTTCCGTTGTCTATGCAATCTTTCACATATTTATTGGTGTTCTTCCATAGAGGCATTGCTCTAGCAATGAACTCGGCAAATTGCTGAGTAAGGAAGAGCACGAATAAGTATTGATGAAAGAAATTAGTAGAGAGAATTCATTATTGCGTTAGCTCCGGAAGGAGACGGTAGCCGAGAGTCATTGAAGAGAAAAATCCCGAAAGGGTGAAATTAATATTCTTTATCGCGTTAGCTCCGGAAGGAGACGGTAGCCGAGTCAGTGAAGAGCAAAGTCCCGAAAGGGTGAAACTAATTATTGAAATTTTCTAAGTCCAGCCGCCAGCCGCCTACCCATGTTGAGAGTTCAGGGAAGAATACTCCTGTAAGTATAATCATTCTTTTGTGTACCAGTTTTCAAATAAATTGTATTTGCCGTTCAGTAACAAATAGTTTCACTTGTGTTCGTGTGTGTGGTCCTACCCCTTTCTGTTGAAGATACCCGGTTCCTCGGGAAAATTAAGTCGAGTACCCAAGCGAGTACCCCATTTTGAAAGGGGCCGCCCCCAGAGGCTCGACAGTATCAAGTACAGTTTTCTTCTGTAATATGGCAAAAAACGCAGAACTTAGTTTGTAGCAAACATAACCTATGTGATTATCCCAACAAAATTTATTATCAAGCCAAGTTCCTAAGAATATTACATTTGGCACCACATCAATACTGTTATTAATTAGAAAATCTGGAATAAGTCCTTTTCTATTATGGAAATTTATGTAGACAGTTTTTTTATCGTTCAGTATTAGTTGATTACGCTGACACCAGATATCGAGTTCATTGCAGACATGAGTTACGTTTTCAGCTAGCTTCTCTGCCTCATGCAAATTTAAAAATTGAACTACCATGTTGTGAACCAGTCTCTCAATTAATTTTGAAAATATGCTCAAGAGTGAGATTTGGCGATAATTGGCTATATTATGTGGATCATCTTTTTTGTAGAGTGATATGATGCATGCTATTTTTTAGAACATCTGGAAACATTCCAGATTCCAAGGATTTATTGATAAGATATTTTAAAGGCTTACATATAGTGTCACTAATGCGTTTGAATAATTTGATAGTAATTCCATCTAGTCCAGTTGAATTTTTTTTTCAGATTTGCAATCTCGATTTTAATAGTATACTCATCTATATAGCACACAAATAGAGTTTGTGGCTGGTTACCCATAGTGGTGCATGGTAGGGACATATTTTCTCCAAAGTGTTCAAATAGTTTGATTCTGGATATTGAGCTAAAATAATTTGCAAAATTATTGGCTATTTCAGTAGAATCACTTATCATATTATTATCAACTGTCAGTTCCATTGAATTATTTATTTTTTTTTTTGTTAAGACCAAGTTTACTATTTATTATTTTCCATGTTTCTTTGCTGTTACTTCCTGAATTGTTAATTTTATTTTTGTAATAATTAATCATTTTTTGTCGTTTTAATATTCTTTTTATACTCTTTTTTTTGTTCAAATAAAGTATCTTGGCGTTCGCACAATTAGTTGAATTTACTAACCACCACAGCATTTTTAGATAATTTCTTTGTTTGAGCAAATTTATCATTAAACCACGTATCTTTCGTTAAGCTATTGTGATTTTTCCTTTCGACTAGTGGACAGCAGGTATCTAAACAAGTTGACAAGTCATTCACCAGTTTGCAATACGCTACATTAATATCATCAATATCAGAAATGAATGACCAGTCAATCTGAGTCACTTTATCTACGAATAAGCATATATTTTTTTCAGAAAAAATCCTATAAGTTTTGATGTCTACATCAGGGTTTCACTTATTTTTTATATTTCCAGTGGTTATTATTTGTGCAAAGTGGTCTGCTATACATTCTCTGAAGAACTCAAACAGTCTAGATGTTTACTAGCATAATATGTTGTCGAACTCCTGTATGCATTTCCTTAAATATATGAGGAACAGACCGCCCCACCGAGCGCTGGATCACGGAAGTTTCGATTGCAACAAACACCAGTCAAAAGACTTATTCCTACTCAAAGAAGCTCCCGTGCCACCTATTCCACACCACTTGTAGATTGCAGTTTCGAGCTATTGGCTCTCGTCACTGCATAGTACGAGAGTCCACCGACAAAAATAGAACACATAAGCTCGAGTCAAAAATCGGTAGGGATTCTTATCAAGTCATTCCTTGAACGTGTGTAGTCGGTCACAGCAATCTGGGTTGCAGCGGAGCAGAGGCAGCTGTTTTTCTGATCTGGCTTAAATAAGATACACAAAATACGTTATTTTTTATATTTTTGTTCTTATTACTTCCACATCCAGTGGAAGTATAGTAACGACAAAAAAATTTTTAAAAATTTTTATTGTTCAAATAGGCTTAGAATGTCATGGAACGTCGAGATTTCAAGTTTGAGCGAAAAAAAAAAATTTGTCTGTCGGTCTGTCTGTCGGTCTGTAACTTTTTTTGTGCGCACGTTTACTCTGGAACCGTTTGAGATATTGACTTGAAATTTGGTGCACATATGTACTTTAACGAGATCTAGAACTAGATTATATTTTCATCTTGTTCCGTCGAAGGGTAGGGGGGTAAATTGGGGTAAATTTGGGGAAAATAGGTAAATCAAGCAGGTAAGAGTTCATAAAATTGGTACTTAGTATATACAAGAGAAGCTAAGGTCTCAAAAAAAAATTTGGCATTAGCCACCCCCATTACCATCCCCACCCCATTATTAAAGCGGATGAAAAAAAAATTTGATTTAGTGTGTATACAAGAACCAGAAAACTCAAAATATTTTTTTACTTTATCCACCCCCCACTCCCACCACCCGTCACCACCCCCACCCCACTACCGATGTGGGGTATCGTTTTGTGGGTTTTTTGGGTAGAGAATTTCAAATATTATATTATTAAAGTTCCATAAACAATTATTTCCAGATACAAAATTTTTTCGTTGTGTGACTTGAATAGAAAATCCGGATGTGGAAGTAGTGATTCCTTGGGCAGCGGTTTTCATTATTTGTCAAGAAACGCACTCTAACTGCTCCTTTGACGTAAAAGTCAGGCGTAGAGGTTATTTTCCAGTAAAATAATGAATACTTGTATTATTTTGTAGATTTCATGGACATTGTTTTAAAAGAAAAAGCAGGGATTCCAACAAGAAACACAGAAAAATGTACCTTTGCCTTTCAAACAAACAGTGAACCACCCATTATTACATTATGAAAACGATTAGTGTCATCGTTGAACCGGAATATGTAGTGATCGATAGTGCGCTATAAAATCGACATACATATATGAACATTTTGTTAAGTATAGAGATTAATGTGGACTATTTGAAGTACTAAAAATCAAATCGTTATTGAAATGAAACTGGTTAATAATGAACTGCTGTTTAAAATAAGCCCATTTCATAGTATTTATCTATTTTAATGATATATAGGATGATATGATTATGATTAATAAAACAAATTTTATGAGCTGTGATATGAATATATCGTTGTTTAATATACAATAGCGTACCTATAACAAGGATTAATCGGAAGAGGCGATATATTGTTGTTTGGTTAAATTACCAAATAATATGAATTTTAAATTTTAGTTATAGTACATTGGTTACAAAGAATATATTTAGTAAAGAAGTCTAAAAAAAAAGCTGCACAAGGAATCACTACTTCCACATCCGGATTATTTATCCAAGTCTCTCACAACGAAAAAATTTTGTATGTCGAAATAATTATTTAGAGAACTATAATAATATAATATTTGAAATCGTCTACCCCAAAAACCCATAAAACGATATTCCACATCGGTAGTGAGGTGGGAGTAGTGATAGGGAGGTGGTAGTGGGGGTGGATGAAATAAAAAAATATTTTGAGGCTTTTGGTTCTTGTACACACACTAAATTACAATTTTTTTCATCCCCTTTAATAATGGGGCAGAGGTGGTAATGGGGGTGGCTAATGCCAAAAAATTTTTTGAGACCTTAGCTACCTCCCATTCACCGCATTTTAGCCCCCAAACCCTCGACGGAATAAGATGAATATATCACCTGGCTCCAGATCCCGCTCAAGTACATACGTGTACCAAATTTCAAGTCAATATCTTAAACGGCTCCAGAGTAATCGTGCGCACAAAAAAAGTTACAGACAGACAGATAGATTTTTTTCGCTCAAGCTTGAAATCTCAACGTTTCATGACATTCTAAGCCTATTTGAATAACAAAAAATTTCAAAAATTTTTTTGTCGTTACTATACTTCCACTGGAAGTGGAAGTAATATGCAAAATTAAATTTAATGTATATTCTACGTCAGTGGGTACTATTCTTGCCTAGTTTATGGCGATTTATGAAAAGTATTTCAGCCTTCCAAAAAGTTTTAAAAACTTTCAATGCTGTGAAATTTCATTTTTAAAATTTTTTATTATATATTTTATCATAATTAATGTTAAATCTCTTTCGTATATAATTATTTAATTATCTTTTTATTTTAGTGAATTCAAAAACTCTCTAAATGTCATATTTTGTAGAAGGTGATAATAACAAAGGTCGACAAAAAAAGAGCTGCGCTTTCGTTCAGAACAATCCTGTATAATTTTTTTGACATGCTGAAAGCGATTTTGTTATTAAAAAAAAATCTATGGCATCAGTTCTTGCCTACCACCCCGTTTATCCCATAAACAGGGCAAAAAAGAGGTCTTGTCCTAAGGTTCTGATCTTAAGTAATTTGACGCGATGGCGTCAGTTTTAGACAATTATAAATTCTATATTAGAATCGATTTCAGCATGTCAAAAAACATAAAATAAGATGGTTCTGGTCAAAAGCGCAGCCTTTTTTTATTGACCTGTGTAATTGTCTAAACGAAAATATAAGGTTTATTTTTATTTATCCAAATACATCGACAAAGAGACTCAAAAATGTCTATGAGAAACTGAAATCACAAAAAATTATATTTTCCATTAATTGCAAAAATTTTGCGATGATAGTAGAACAAGTTTTGTATTCAACTCGAGCAAAAACTTACTAAGCGGGGCCATGTTGAGGCCTAGTGTAAAATATACCACCTTCATACATTTAATTACATAAATAGGTATTGTGTATGTCTGTCTATGCTGATTTTTGTAAATACAACAATTTTTACTGAACTAAAATTTTTTTAAGATATATTTGACATACTTTATAATAGCACCATCGATTATGTTAGATTTGAAAAAGGAGCTAGCCGATTGGTCTTGACCACCGCGACCCCATATGGATCTATTTGACCTTACTCTAACTTTACTTAGAGCTTCTTATCCAGATTTGTCTTTTGTATCAAACTTCATAGCCGTGATAATGGCTTCTTTGTATAGCTATCTGCACTTGGTTTCGCTTCTCTAACTAGTTTAAATCTCAGTCTGGCTAGGCCTTCGCAATGGCACAGCACATGTACTAAGGTTTCCTCTTCCTCTTGGCAGAATCGGCATGTTTCATCTGCCAGGCCCATTAGACTGATATGTCATTAAGCCTACAGTGATCAGTTAGAAGATCCACCATTATTTTAATGGCCTTTCTATTAGTAACTTTTTGGCCTGTCTCTGTCATAGGAAACTTTTCGACCACTCTAGAGATTTTTTTGTACCCATCTTTTAATTAATGTTCTTATGCATGGCTTAGCCACACCGCGAAAATGTTCGGGTCCCTACTAGGGCCTTCGAGGCGCCTTCCTGGGCCAGTTCATGTGTCTTCCCATTTCCCCTGTGTCCCCCTTATCTTGGTACCCATGCCACGATCACTTTGTTCTGACATCCTATGTCCGTAAGGGCATTTTTCCAATCCCATACTAGTTATGGGTCGACCTGCATGCAATCGATTGCCTTCAGCGCTTCGGAAAAAATGGTAATTGACTGGTTAATAGTTCCTTACCTCATTACTTCCTTGCACACCACTGTAAAGCAGCCACTTCAGCCTGACACATTGTGGCGTGTATTCCTAGATTTAACGTGATTTTCGTTTTCGACTTTATCCCATAAATCCCAGCTGCGACTCCCTGCTCTGTCTTGGAGCCGTTCGTATACCAGACCGTTTGTGCCGATATTGGAGGACCGTTTTTCCAGCCCTCTCTGTTTGGTATTTTTATTTGAAATTATTATAGAAGTTATTCTTTGAGACCATAGTGTCCTTGGACATTACCAGAATGGGATTTGCCTTCAGCTCTGAGTAAAACTTTTGATGCTCTGTTCCGTGTTTTTGCCTTATGGACGTTGTGCCTTACATTAGCCTATGTACCTCTGAATGAGTTTCCCCTTGGATAAAGATGTTTAATGGTGTCAGGTCTAAAAGGATTTTTAGTGCAACCGTGGGAGCAGTTTCTGTGGCGCACAGGCAAGTAAGCCTTTATATGGTACTTAATAGCCTTATTGCTTCCAGTTGTAGTTTCTTGGTCCACCATATTATCGATTCATAGTGTATAACCATTGGGTTATCTTCGAGTTTAACCCCCAGTTTTTCTCACAGATCTGTCTGCACCTTCGCAGGGCAATGGTTGCTTTCTGTGTCGGTTTTTGAATGTGGGAATTCCATGTGAGCTTTTAGTCGAAAATGACTCCTAGATATATAACCTCGCTGACAAAAGAAATTTCCACTTCATTAAGCCTTTGACTACTATCGCTAGATCGTCAGCGTATCCTAGGCACTAAAAGCCTTCTACTTTCGGAGGAGTTCGTCAACAAGGGTTGCCCACAGCAGTGGAGGTAATACTCTTTCTTGAAGGCAGCCTGTACTCACCTTGCCTCAATGGTAGCCTTGCCTAGATTGGATACTATTATCCTCTTTTCTAGGCCGGCTTTAATCCACTGGCAGATTGCCGTTGGGACTTTTTAAAATATTACCTTTCTATTGAACTTGGTCCGTACCCTTCGTATTGAGTGATTGTTACAACTATGCATTATTTTACGTTTTAGATAAAATTTGTTTCATAACAAAGTTAAAACAAACTGGTAGTAAACTTATTATTAAACCCAAAAAATACTATCATTTAAAAGAAAAGAAGTGTACTTTTGTTTAGAGAGAACAGAGAAAATCTCAAAATTACATGAAACATACATTATTGATATTTTCACTATCAGAGACATCCTCTTTAAGTAAATTAAACTATATTACGAATGCGTTAGTTAAATAGGTATTTGAAAGTCAGCAACCTCTAGTTCATAATTACTGCTTCTTTGGTTAAATGAAAAAAACTCCAATTTGGTCGTCAATTCGTCCCTTTTCGTTCATTTGGCATATGCATACGTAGTTTGAAAGAAAGGTTATTTTTTTCTTGAACCTTGTTCAGTCATAGATTTAAAGAACTTATTCATTGGGTTGTTAAGTTAATTAAAATAAATATATTTAACTTCATGCATTTATTTAAGCAAACGATTTGATGTATGCTGAAAAAATTGCAGCAAAAATTTTTCAACAAAATGTTAATGCGGAGCATTATGATCAATATCTATGTTTATCCTGCATTGAGTAAATATGCGTCATTTTGCAAAATTGCGACAAAAATAAATTTTTATGATATTTTCTTGGTAACCATTACTCCGATAAGAAAAATACTTCAGTATAAAAGCAAAGTACATACTGTTCTTTACAAAAATTCTCTTAAATTTCCTATTCCAGAGACAATCATTAAAAAGTTAAGAGTGAATGTAGAAAGGTATCAAATAATTTATATCAAAGAAACAATAAACAAAAACGATGAAATTATTTATATAAAGGAGAATTTGAGTCACGAGCATTACAATATTATTAACATAAATGATGTACTGTCGTGCGCAAAAAAAAATGGGACAAATCTTATAACGTATTTTTGCTAAAATCTAGTTGTGTACATCTAACTTTAATTTTTGTGACATTGTCAGTTATTTGTCAAAATTCATTGCAAGTGTGCAAAAAGAGATAGATTTGCATTACAAGAAAGTAGTTGTCCTATTTTTTTTTGCTCGCGACAGTACATGCGATACAACTCGATATCCTGAAGATAAATGAAAATAATATAAGCGTGTGCTAGTCATATACATACCTCATCAACGTCTCGAGGGTTCATAACATCATATGTCCAATATCTGCAAGAAATTAAAAATATTATTAATTATAGAATATTAACAGGCGATTTAGTATTAATATTTATAAAGTTAACGATAAAATTTCGAATGAATTGTAATACACAGCCATTTTGTCAATAAACACACCTGTTGAGTTATCGTATACGGACCCTGATACATTTTGTAAAAAAATAATTTCTTATTTAAAATCTGGAGAATGTCCAGTAAGTGTAAACCAGTGGTATATTATTAAAGACGACGTTTTATATCGACGTAGGGAGAAAGATGATGAAGGTTTAAGAGCCTGTATTCCAAAGGAGCAGGTTATTTCTCTTGTAAAACAGGAACATGAGGAGCATGGACATTTTGGTCCCACCAAATCATATTTAGCTCTTCGTAAGTATTTCTTTTGGCCTAAAATGAGATGAATGGATCTGGTAGGTCCTCTACCTGTTTCGAGGTTTGGGGCAACGCAATTATTAGTGGTCGTTGATGCTTTCACGAAATTAGTATCATTATACCCGTTACGAAAGGCTACGACTAAATCCATATTTCATAAAATAAAACATGACTATTTTGGTCGTATTGGGAAACCAGAAGTTATTTTATCAGACAATGAGACACAATTTACTAAGAAATGGCAGGAAATGTTACAGATAGAGGGTATTCGAAGTTATCACACTACCTATTATTATCCCCAGGGAAATTTAACAGAACGTGTAAATAGAGAAATAGGTCGTTTACTTAGGTATTTATGCCATGAAAATCATTCAAAATGGGCACGTCACCAAACAAACGGAAATTTGGTTTGAATGAAGCGGTACATGAAGGGACTGGTTTTACACCACATGAATTACATTTTGGTAAATCTCGTATTGAGCCTTTGGTGGACAAATTGGGTTTACCACTTAAAGAATACCTGAATAGAACGAGGGTTCTGACGTTAGCTCACGAGAGACTTTTAGGGAAGGCGGAAAAGCGTAAACTAAAATATCAGGAAAAGCACTCAGCTACTGTATTTAACATTGGGGATCAAGTATGGATCAAAACCCACCCAAAATCATCAGCCGAAGATGCAAAAATAAAGAAATTTTTTTTATTGTATGAGGGTCCGTATACGATAACTCAACAGGTTGGACCTAACGCTTTCGAGGTGTCAAATGATGTTGGTGTTATGGGAAGATTTAACATTTTTAATCTAAAGAAATATATTGCTCCTTGTTTGAGTGCAGCTGTGTTGGTTTAATGATTTTTTTTTATGTTCTTTGATTGAACTTTTGATGTTACTTTGCTGAATTACCTTGTAGGATGCTTCGTAACTACAGGTGTTATTTATTTTAAGTTTTGTATTGCGTTAGAATTAAATATGTTACTTTGATGGATATTTTTCTTAAAAAAGAAAAAAAGAAAAAAAAACTTAAAAGAGGGGTAAATGTAACGTGCCTCATCTATAATGAATGAGTATATCTAAGGTAACGGCTGAGAGATTCATATAGATGAGAGTTGGCTAAAAAAAAAGGAAAAGGGGACAGATGAAATTAATTAATGAGAAATATCAAAAAAAATGATAGAGAAGATAATTCAAATATGAAAACGTAAGGTTTAAAATAAGAAGGTATTTGTATCTGATTAAACCAGAATAAAAGCTGTAAAACATTTGGAGTTGTTAATGGAAAGTCTCACGACAAGAACTTGCAAGGCGACCCTGAGAAAGAGGAGCATCACATAATTGTTATTCGCATTATAACGTTTATTTGTCTCAATCTCAATAGTGTTCACCAGAGATTGAATATATTATTTCTTACAAGCCTCAATGCTTCTCTTTTTGGTGCTTATATAAGAATACTGATATCCTACAAGAATATTTAAAAATCATGTATTCTCATAATTATAAATCGTATATTATAGCAGATACATGAAAAGAAGAAGAGAGTTGTAGTTGTGTAGACAATATACTTATAAAAACTGTAACATATTCTTCTTTTTTTAACGTCGGCCTATTTCCGCTACAAGGGCCCATCACCGACGCCAGGACTGGAAATTTTCCCGAACCTCTTCCTTTGAGAAGAGTAGGGATCTTTTACTTACCTAACATTTAATAGACAAGGGACCGCCTACTTTACATCCCCTCCGAAGGATGGTATATCCACTACGTAATCCTCGTCTTGAAATTACATAGCTTCCCCGTAAACGCTGATATACAAGCCGCTAGAAGGTGGGACGAGACCGCTGTGTTTCCCAAGATGGATTTCACCCATCCAAATACTAACCGCGCTGCACGTTGCTTCACTGTACTGTGGAGTATAATTATATAAGTATAATTCTGATCAGAATTACAACTCGCTATTAGGTTACAAATAATAATGTATGAGGAAACCACAAATTCATTTAAAAATACACATCGACATATCAAGTATATTAATTAGAGTAATTACACTGAGAGATGTGTCATGGGATTTTTTAAATATATTTACGTGGTTAATAAACTACAATATTATTATACTACAATAATTTTCTACTTCTTTCGAAAAGAGAGAGTTATGGATTTTGAAAATGAAGGAATGGACTTACATGTCAGGGATTAGAAGGGTTTAGTGCCCTTAATCTTTTAGCTAAAATGCGTACCTACTGGTAAGCGGACCAGGCAAGGTGATGATATATTGAAGCCGAAAGTAATTATTGACTATAACAAAGCTAAAATAAGGGTTGATTTTAGCGACAAAATGTCGTCATATCATTCGGTTTTACACAGAAGCCTTAAATGGTACAGAAAATTAGCTTTTGAAATTTTATTTGGAATATGCATTGTGAATTCTTGGATAATTTATAATAGAATTAGTTTTGACCCCAAAACCACGAGAAGATACAGTAACTCCCAAAAGAGTACCGCTTACATTCATCGAGCCATCGGAACCTGGGAAAAAGAAGAGAAGACAATGCCCAATGCTGTTACAATAAATTGCGCGAAACTCACTCCAGTAGGGAAGCCAGCAATTTAGTCACAAAAGTGATCAATTATTGTAGTGACTGCCCTGGACAACCAGGAATGTGCCTAACATGCTTTAATGAAAAGCACAAAAAATGATTCTTTTATATATTTTTGACAAACAGTTTTATAGAAAAAAAACATATTTACTTTTGTATGCTTTATTTTAATATTTTTTTTCACAAAGTTGACAATAAACACTGAAGAGACGTCCGATGGTTCTTTAATTTAGCATTTTAAACCAAACTAAAAATTTCCAAACACTACAGGGGGTTTGGCCGTGACAGAACAATCGTAGAGTGACACGGCTGTAGACGTAAGTACTAATGCGTATCAGTAAGAAAAGTTCCAACCAGATTTGTCATAAGTCCAATAGTGTTCATATTAAAAAAAAATTGATAATATCTTTACCGGTCCTCGGGGACCGGTATCGCACAAAAGAAATAGGCGGTTACCACTCGTCGAGGACCGGTAACGCACAGTTGCACAGTAGTCCAATTTTAATGACGCAGTCAACCTGTTATGTATGTATCACTATATTTTATATACAGGTTAGTCGTATATAAAGTATAGTATACAACCCACTATAATGGCTATTACTCGCTCGCTGCGCCCGCTTGAGTTGTAATCTCCGTCCTCAATAATTATAGCCTTCAATATAGCATCGTTGTATAATGTACTATTATGATGAACTATTGAAAAAGCTTTATTATTACTATTATTATGTTCACTTTTTTAAAATTAGATCGTGAGAATTTCCCGATAACCATTTCACGCGTAGAAAAGGCGGTCTACTTTAATAAAATATTTAAATTCAGACAACCAGCCTAAACGACGACCGAGAAAAACATCAACATATTTTTTTGTACGGTTGTAGAGCAGTATTCACGCCATATTTTATATTTGATCGCGTCTCGTCAACGAAACCTCCAGGGCCTATGCGCGAAATTGGAATCGGCGTGTCTTGAAATAAAAAAGAGAGGAGTTAGGGTCTTGTTTGCATCCTCAAGTGGACTTGTTGGTCCCCTGCGAACCTTCTGATTTACAAATAGAATAAATTTTGCAAAAAAGTTTCCACAAGAGCACTTGAAACTTATGCCACCTTTATATTCTTATTATGGCTTTCTAGTTTATTTTCTCCCAACAATGCTTTTACTTTTTAATGAAG
Source organism: Rutpela maculata (assembly GCA_936432065.2). Classification (NCBI taxonomy): domain Eukaryota; kingdom Metazoa; phylum Arthropoda; class Insecta; order Coleoptera; family Cerambycidae; genus Rutpela; species Rutpela maculata. The sequence continues at coordinate 178,139,056 of OW386288.2, forward strand.
GCATTCTTGAAATTCACTTTGATCCCGGTGCAATTACTGTAGTTGCTGAGTTACATTTATTGCACGCTTAGTGATAAATGTTGCAGACTTAAAAAATATAAATGGAACGCGAAATCTCGTTTTAGATTGTTTTTGTTATATACCGCTGGAAAGAAAATTCCATTCTTTATGAATTATTTATTTTTAAATGTTTATCTAAAACATTTCATTCCTAAGTAATAAGCTAAATAACTGGAAAACTCTAACTTTGGTAGTATCATTGGAATGAAATTCCCATGTAGTAGTTGAAGTAGGTGTATCATATTATTCATCATTGGAAAGAGAATGTTATTTTTTCTTCAAGCGTATTAAAATGTTTAAATTATGTCACCAAAAACAGAAGTAGAAGTAGGACATTGTTTTACTGGCAATAAAATGTTAGTACCGAACGCCACCGTAGTGGACATTGTTTTACTAGTAACATAATGTTAGTTCCGAAAGCGCCACCGCAGTGGGTATTGTTTTACTAGTAACATAATGTTGATACCGAAAGCCACCGGTGGCGCGCTATCCACTAGCCACTTGTCATATTGTGTCAACATGTAAGACTGTAGTTTGAATATTTGCACATTTATGATAAATAAATGAATTTTTGCATTTTAATACGCTTGAAGAAAAAATAGTATATATTACACGGAGTAGAACGCCTTTTTTTGTGTTTCGCCCAGTTTGCGCAAATCCTGGGCTCAACACAAAAAAAGAGTGCGTTCTACTCCTAGTAATATAATATACTATTGTCTATCAAATTATATTAGTCTAAAATCTTTAGTTTTAAATTACAAAAAACTAAATAATTGTACCGTTTCTTTTGAATATGTTGTAGTTTTTGCTTTTCTGAGCAAAAGTTACTCTGGGCACAAGTCTCGACTAAGACTGCTTTTCAAGTTATGAGGGCTTGAACGTCACAATAAACATACAAATTTGGCGGAGTGAAGATAGCAATATTTTTAGCAATTCTCCATATTTTTCTTTCATTTACATCGTATAAATTATTTTCTGTGGAAAAATAGCTTTATATATACAGTGTGTTCCAGGATAGATGTAACAAGAGGTGTAATGGACTAAAAATTTCGGAATTTTGGAATGGTATTTGGGGATTGAGTCCTGCTTGTAAAACTAAAGTATACCAAAAATGACTTGATTTGGTGTTCTACAGGGTGTTTTATAAGCAGAGTTGTAAAAATCACCACTAATAAAGTACCCTTATTTTTCAAAATATGAAAAAATTCCACTAAGAAAAGTTATTTAGAATGCAATTTTATACCTCTATATACCAAATTTCAGGATTATAAAATTATTTTTTTGAAACTTCCCATTTTTTGCGAATTAAGAGTTGAATTCATATTTAAAGTTGTGTAGGAGCAAATGTTAATCATCTCAAAAAGTAAGCTATTGGTAAATAAAAAATTGAATATACGAGATGTAAGAAAGTATAATGTTAATCGAACTAATTGTAAAACAAGAAACAATTACTAACAGAAGATTAATGAGGTTTAAAAATTATAACAAGTAATAAATGTCAACAACATAACAGATTCACAAACAAATTAATTATTGACCAATACAAAACAATGTTTACAATTTTTTTATTATTCAACGTAGTTACCACCCACATCCACACACATTTCGATCCTTCGCCAGAAGTCCTAAAAACTGTTTCGAATATGATCTAACGGTATGGAGTTTACGGCATTTGTAATTCTCTGCTTCGATACTGCTACATCGTTAGGAAGTGGTTCAGCGTAAACTAACTGCTTGAGGCGACCCCATAAAAAGAAATCCAATATTGATAGGTCTGGGGATCTCGTCGGCCACTTGATCAGTCCATTCATGGCAATCCAATTTTCTCCAAAATTTAAATTGCCAGGGCAACCATCAAGTTGAAAATGAACTAAAGGCATATCTCTTAAAATATTTAAATGTTCTTCAGAAAATCTTTCAAGAAGCTGTAAATAAGTGTGCTGGTTTAACCTTCCCTCAATGGAATAAGGTCCAGTAACTCCAACGTGATAAGAAACGGCACACCACACATTCACTTTTTTATAATATTGTCTTCTACAATGAATTCTAAAATTTGGATTTTCAGAAGCCCAAAGCCGACAATTCTGAGATGAAACAACACCATTCGTTGTGAATGTGGATTCATCTGAGAAAATTATGAAATGATGAAAAAATCTCTCTTCCATGATTTTTTCTCCAATGGCCAAACAAAAATCCAACCTATGGCCGTCATCTCCTTCTTCAAGCGTATGTTTATAATTTGCTTTATATGCCCTAATTTTCTTTGCCATGAAAATTCTTTGGAGTTCAGACTTGCTAATATTAATAAGAGCTGATCTCTTTCTTAGTGGCATCCTAAGATTTTCTATAACAGAGGCATGAGCTATAATAGCCCCAACATTGTCTTCATCATATGCTTTTATTTTTCTTTTCATGTTAAGAACACTACCAGTAGCCAGAAACTTTTTAATTATTCTCATAGCCTGAGTACGTGACAAAGCAGTGTTTGAAAATTTCAAATTAAATTGGCTTACCACTTCTCGCGAGTTTTCACCGCCAATTCCGTAGCATTGCACAATATAAATTTTTTCACGCACTGTGAGTACCATTTTCACTTAATTTTTTATGCTTGGTTCGTTAATTTGAAACAGAAATTAAGGATAATATTGACTATGTTTGACTGATATGTCAATAATAAATGAAAAATGTGTATCCACTGCTTTTCTCATAGCATACTTTTAGCTTCTACATAACTTTAAATATTAATTCACAAAAAATAATTTCTATACAGTTTTAATTGAATGGTTCAAAATAAAATAATAATTTATTGAAAAAATGGGAAGTTTCAAAAAAATTATTTTATACTCCTAAAATTTGGTATAGAGGTATAAAATTGCATTCTAAATAACTTTTCTTAGTGGAATTATTTCATATTTTGAAAAATAAATGTACTTTATTAGTGGTGATTTTTACAACTTTGCTTATAAAACACCCTGTAGAACACCAAATCAAGTCATTTTTGGTATACTTTAGTTTTACAACAAGCAGGACTCAATCCCCAAATACCATTCCAAAATTCCAAAATTTTTGGTCCATTACACCTCTTGTTACATCTATCCTGGGACTCGCTGTATATTTCAAGAAAACAAAACAAAACTCGATATAGATAGGACCAGGTGAGCGGTCGATCGCCGCGCCGAGTGGCGTGACATCACACTGCGTTTTCGCGCTCTTTATTTTCATTATTTATTTAGAGGAGGGGTTGGAAAAAAATTTAATATTTTGCACATTTACTAACTACAAGGTGTATTTTCGAAATATGAATTTAAAAAAATACTAAATGAGCCCATTCTACAATGGAATTAAAAGACGATATTAATGTTTTAGATTATTGCGAAGCCATCGAAAATACTATTGTTAAATATATTCGGCATTTTCTGACTTACTGTTGCTCAAAAATCATCGTTATATAATACTTTGTTTCTTTTATTCTCGAGAATAAAGAAAGAGATATAGATCATAAAACACATATAATTCATACCAGTATATTACAGCGTGCAGTAACCATTTTGACCCTAATTGTCCATCGTTCTGAGAAAAATAAATCTGTGTAGGAAGTCGTTTATTACATCAACATGTATTTAAAAATAGTTTGTATTCTTCGAGCGTTTACCAGCAACATTTTCATTACATTCTTAGTTGGGGTGAGATGTTAGGACCGTTCGTGATTACTCTAGTAGAAAAGGGCTTCGCAAACAACTAATTAGAAAGACGCTGAAAGCATTCTGCGGGTTAGAGGTTGGAGGTTTGCTACGAGGTCAAATAAACTACAAGTTTTATATCTCACGATAAAATATATGTTTTATATTCGTATATTGCTTTATATTCAATAAAGAAACATATAAAATTGTCTCTTTTGAGGTTCTGCGTCGTAAAAGAGATACATTGTAAGATTACGTTGTGAAATTTAAAATAATGTGTGTTTCCGTTAAAATTGGTATATTTTATTCAACGGTGCATTGCCAGAGCAAAAATACATTATAAATAAGAGAATCCTCAATTCCTTATGGAGCACTTGTTGAAAATATTTTTCTTTCCACAATGTAATTCAGAATGAACAATAGCTTTGAATAATTTGTTTTTATACCTATTTCACTACAGGTTTAGTGGAGTCAAACTAAGCATAAAGAAAGGTGAATAAGGAATTGTTTTGCTGCAGCGATTTTAATATTTTCTTTTGTTTTAGGTGTGACAAAAAGGGCAATAAGAAGTTTTGATTATATCCATTGCATTGCAGAAGGTTCCTTAAAACGATTAGAGATTTCAAAATGAAGGTAACAAGGAAGGTTATTATGGAGAATGTAAAAATTTTGCAATTTATATTGAAAATTTGGTGACATACTCTTCTTGGTTATCCTAAAAGTAATTTTGACTGTATTTTTTTGTACTTACGTAGAATATGACAGTTGAACAAATATTACTTTCCTGTAAAATAAATTACCTTTTCTCTAATAGATACAGCAAAATATAAATTAAGCAAGTTATTCGGATAAAATATTTGTGCTCCAATGCAAAATTTCAAAAAAGATTCGCCTACTTTGATAATTTAAATCTTTTTCCACAATATCCGCATGTTCCATATATTTCTATCTAAAATGTGATTTTCCGTTTTATTAAAAATAAATATACTGAATACATTTTACTTCCACATCCAGTGGAAGTATAGTAACGACAAAAAAAATTTTTAAAATTTTTATTGTTCAAATAGGCTTAGAATGTCATGAAACGTCGAGATTTCAAGTTTGAGCAAAAAAAAATTTTCTGTCTGTCTGTCGGTCTGTCGGCCTGTAACTTTTTTTGTGCGCACGTTTACTCTGGAACCGTTTGAGATATTGACTTGAAATTTGGTACACATATCTACTTTAACGAGATCTAAAACTAGGTTATATTTTCATCTTGTTCCGTCGAAGGGTTGGATGGTAAATTGGGGTAAATTTGGAGTAAATAGGTAAATCAAGCAGGTAAGAGTTCATAAAATTGATATTTAGTATAGACAAGAGAAGCTAAGGTCTCAAAAAAAATTGTGGTATTAGCCACCTCCATTACCATTATTAAAGGGGATGAAAAAAAATGTGATTTAGTGTATGTACAAGAACCAGAAACCTCAAAATATTTTTTTACTTTATCCACCCCCCACTCCCACCCCCCGTCACCACCCCTACCCCACTACCGATGTGGGGTATCGTTTTATGGGTTTTTGGGGTAGAGGATTTCAAATATTATATTATTAAAGTTCCATAAACAATTATTTCCAGATACAAAATTTTTTCGTTGTGTGACTTGGATAGAAAATCCGGATGTGGTGATTCCTTGGGCAGCGGTTTTATAAGTTACGGAGGCTTTCTGAACATCATAAATATTTCTTATTTAAATAATTTTTAATACGTTATTATTCAAAATAAAAAAGATATATTAACTAAAAAACCGATATAGTCAACCTTTGTCAAACCGCGACTTTCGCTCCTCATAACTTAGAGCAACCATTCGCAAAATGCATATGCATTCGCATACTTTTTAGTTTAGAGTTATTTACTTTTTCCTAAATAGATACGACAATAGCTAGAGATAAGGATTGGTTCACAATTTACTTATTATATTTGTTCACAATTACTTATTATATGTCGCTCTCCATCCATTACAGATAGTTATAGGCGTTCCTCGTTCCTTTTGACATATGGTACGTCTTCGTAATTACTTCCACATCCAGTGGAAGTATAGTAACGACAAAAAAAATTTAAAAAATTTTTATTGTTCAAATAGGCTTAGAATGTCACGAAACGTCGAGATTTCAAATTTGAGCGGAAAAAAAAAATTCTGTCTGTCTGTCGGTCTGTCTGTCGGTCTGTAACTTTTTTGTGCGCACGTTTACTCTGGAACCGTTTGAGATATTGACTTGAAATTTGGTACACATATGTACTTTAACGAGATCTATATTTTCATCATGTTCCGTCGAAGGGTTGGGGGGTAAATTGGGGTAAATTTGGAGTAAATAGGTAAATCAAGCAGGTAAAAGTTCATAAAATTGATATTTAGTATAGACAAGAGAAGCTAAGGCCTCAAAAAAAATGTTGGTATTAGCCACCCCCATTACCACCCCCACACCATTATTAAAAGGGATGAAAAAAAATGTGATTTAGTGTATGTACAAGAACCAGAAACCTCAAAATATTTTTTTACTTTATCTACCCCCACTCCCACCCCCTGTCACCACCCCCACCCCACTACCGATGTGGGGCATCGTTTTATGGGTTTTTGGGGTAGAGGATTTCAAATATTTTATTCCATAAACAATTATTTCCAGATACAAAATTTTTTCGTTGTGTGACTTGGATAGAAAATCCGGATGTGGAAGTAGTGATTCCTTGGGCAGCGGTTTTTTGGATACGTGATAAAACATTTTCTAAATTGAGATTCCAATGTTTTTGCTGTGATTACGTCATAGTTTGACATAAGTTTTTTTGTGGATTTTGGGGCAGATTTAATTTAAAAAGAGATGGAAGTTGTAAACCTCTATATGTGGATATTACTAGAATATTTATACGCTAAAAATAACTACCTTAGACAAAATTAATATCTAGCCTCACAAACCTTATGTAAATTCGCTCAGTCGAATTTTTTGAAATTTGGAAATGTAGCTTTTGCCTTTCTGAGCAACAGTTCTCACGAGCACAAGTCTCGGCTATGACTGCTTTTCAAATTATGAGGGCTTGAACGTCACAATAAGCATGAAAATTTGGCAGAGTAAAGATAGCAATCTTTTTAGCAATCCTCCATATTTTTCTTTCTCTTACGTCGTATAAAATATTTTCAGTGAAAAAATAGCTTTATACATATATTTCAAGAAAGCAGAACAAAATCCGATATAGATAGTGGCTGACGAGGCAGCAATCCACAAAATGTAAAATATTCTTTTTGTAACTTTTTTAATATCGTTTGTAAATTAACCATTTGCGGTGGAATGAGAGCTATATACTTTTAGTGATTTATTCAGGCTTGTAAATAATGTTGATTTGAAATGAAATTTATTAAAGATTATTTCATTTGGAACAGTTTTTAGTATTTGGCAGTTATATACAAACTTCGAAAAATTTAATACTTGTCGAATCGAGTTGATCCTGGTCGATTTTTTTCGAAATTCCATATTAATCGCATTTTAGTTCCATGCATGTCTAGCGATAGCGCTGCAAACACTTTCCCACTATAAAATTATGGCTTGGGCAAAAATTAGAGATTCTCTAAATCTCTCATCGGAAATTCTAAAGTTCTATTCGTCAAAATAAACAATTTTTCAAAACTTTCCGAATTATGCGCATTAATTTTCCTTATGTGACTGAACTATATAATACATTGAAATAAATATTACTTCACTAAGAACAACCAACAGTTGTTGAGTAATACATTGAACCACATTAATTCGGTACGATGGAGTTTAGTTTTTATATCGATGAGAGTCTATCCGTCATTCGCATAGGCTTACCTAAAAATACACTTCATAAAATGAACAAGATTTTATTTGAACCATTTGACCTGAAAATGCTGAACGTTCAGTGAAAAGCACTAGACAAGTGAGTGACGTTCCTGCTGGAATGTTCGGGATAGCTGATTGATCGATGGTTCCCCTGACTGTTTATTGCAATGGATCTGGCAACATTTATTTGAAGTATTGTTTTATTTTGTCCCTGTGTCTATTGTTTTGATATTAATTTCCGATTTTACCTCTCTATTGGACAACGAAGAAAATATGTAACAGCCTGATGTATATATTTTAATTTCAACTTTAATTTTCACTTAGGTCAATCAACAGTTATTTAAATATTAACTTTTTGATGAATACTTTGATCTGTATACTCTTAATAACCGAAAGCAGCAAATTCGAATTTATAATAATTATATAGCAGTATAACAATGTTCGACTTTTTGTACACATTTATTTATATTTTTTGCACGATCGGGATTTGTTTGTCTATTTACAGTATCTGTCGCAAAGACAGTAGCTTACGTTTACTGATTGCTAGACCAAACTCGTCCGTAAGTAATTTACAAAGTATTTACGAAGTAAAAAACCGCTGCCCAAGGAATCACTACTTCCACTCACAACGAAAAAAATTTGTATGTGGAAATAATTGTTTATGGAAATTTAATAACATAATATTTGAAATCCTCTACCCCAAAAACCCATAAAACGATACTCCACATCGGTAGTGGGTGGGGGTGGTGATAGGGGGTGGTAGTGGGGGTGGAAGAAGAAAAAAATATTTTGATGTTTCTGGTTTTTGTACACACACTAAATCAATTTTTTTTCCATCCCCTTTAATAATGGGGTGGGGGTGGTAATGGGGAGTGGCTAATGCCAAACATTTTTTTGAGACCTTAGCTTCTCTTGTATATACTAAATACCAATTTTATGGACTCTTACCTGCTTGATTTACATATTTACCCCAAATTTACCTCAATTTACCCCCCAACCCTTTGACGGAACAAGATGAAAATATAATCTAGTTCTAGATCTCGTTAAAGTACATATATGTACCAAATTTTAAGTCAATATCTTAAATGGTTCCAGAGTAAACGTGCGCACAAAAAAAGTTGCAGACAGACAGACTGACAGACCGACAGACCGACAAACAGAAAATTTTTTTCGCTCAAATTTAAAATCTCGACGTTTCGTAACATTCTAAGCCTATTTGAACAATAAAAATTTTAAAAAAATTTTTTGTCGTTACCATACTTCCACTGGACGTGGAAGTAAATAATATAATATATATTACGTTGTTTCACAAAAACAAGGAGGAAAAAATAAGTAAAGAGTGACCCTAAAAAACCGCTGCCCAAGGAATCACTACTTCCACATCCAGATTCTCTATCCAAGTCACTCACAACAAAAAAACTTTGTATGTGAAAATAATTGTTTATGGAATTTTAATAATATAATATTTGAAATCCTCTACCCCAAAAACCCATAAAATGATACCTCACATCGGTAGTGGGGTGGGGGGTGGTGATAGGGGGGGTGATAGTGGGGGGGTGGATAAAGTAAAAAAATATTTTGAGGTTTCTGTTTCCTATACATACACTAAATCACATTTTTTTCATCCCCTTTAATAAGGGGGTGGGGGTGGTAATGGGGGTTGCTAATGCCAAAAATTTTTTTGAGACCTTAGCTTCTCTTGTATATACTAAATACCAATTTTAGGGACTCTTACCTGCTTGATTGACCTATTTACCCCAAATTTACCCCCCAACCCTTCAACGGAACAAGATGAAAATATAATCTAGTTCTAGATCTCGTTAAAGTACATATGTGTACCAAATTTCAAGTCAATATCTTAAACGGTTCCAGAGTAAACGTGCGCACAAAAAAAGTTACAGACAGACCGACAGACAGACAGAAATTTTTTTTCGCTCAAACTTAAAATCTCGACGTTTCATGACATTTTAAGCCTATTTGGACAATAAAAATTTTTAAAAATTTTTTTGCCGTTACTATACTTCCGCTGGACGTGGAAGCCCATTTTCTGGCCCTCAAATTTTATTTTAAACTAGGTGCTAACTTTTTGTTAATAATGAGAACATCCATACAAAATTTCAAGATGAGAATATGTTTGGTTTTTCAGATATGAAGGATTGAAATTGTGATATGTGTGGTGCAATATAGGAGCATATCAAAAAATACACAGCCCCACAAAAAATGAATACTCATCAGCTATGGCAGAGCAATCGAGATGTTAAACAGAATTCTTTGACGCAGAATTCAAATCTAAAGTCGCAAAATCCGTATATTCATTGATTAATTCAGAAGAGCCAAAAACATCCCCTATTTAAGGATGAAAATAGGAAAAAAATGATGTTATTGAGCTTCTATGACCAGAAATATAAGTCTATTGACCAAATACATGAATGAAGGTGTTGACTAGGGCTCACACAAAGAAATCGAGACACGCCCTTGAGGGGTGAAAACTGCCCCAATGCAATATCAAACTGCACAAAAGCTCGAATAACTGGTAAAAAAGCTTGATCCGGTAAGCTTTATTAATAGGATTAAACCATAAATCTGTTACGATCTAGTACACGAAAACAATCCATTACGGAGTAAGAATCTACCTGTACCAGATATCGCATTTTGATTGCAGTAGGTATGAATGTTGGACAGTGTGCAGGAACAAGAGAAGAATATAAGCAGCAAACAGAAAGGTAAAGGCGGAAGTATTAAAGAAGAAGAACCAATCGTGGATCAAAAGATGTGACTACATAGATCAACAGATAAGAGGCACACGAAGTTCAGAAGCCTGGAAAACAAATTCAATGAGAACAAATAACAAACAAGGAACTAATCTAAATGGTATAACAAATTCACAGTGGACACAACATTTTAAACACCTGTTGGAAGAGCGGAGACCACGGTTTATGAGAGAAGATCAAGAATCGCTCAATGCTGACCGCATACATCTCGAGAACACTAGTGCAAGAGGCAATAAAATCCACAAAAATAAGAAAATTCCCTGGACCTGGTGGAATATATAAGATACGAACCATCGAAACTAACACAAATGTTAAAAAAACCTATATAAAAGATGCCTAAATGGAGAAGAAACCCCAAAGAAATGGAGAACCTCTGATATTACAGCTATATATAACAAGGGCCCTAAAGATGATCCGAAAAATTACAGGATTATAGCGGTAATACCAACAATAGGAAGAATATATTCACGAATTCTTAAAAACATGATAGAAGAAGACATAAAGGATAAACAACCGGCAGAACACTCAGGATTTAGAGCGGGTAGATCGACAATTGATAACCTCTTCACACTGAAACTTGCCATTGAAAAACGTACCCAACATAACAGAGAAACACATATAGCTCTAATAGACTTAGAGAAAGCCTATGACAGTGTCCCCACATCACAACTATGGACAGAAATGCGAAACCTGGAAATAAAACCAATCTCTAATCAATGCTACACGACTCTACTATAAAGATAATTTGGCCACCGTAAAAACTGGTAACAACACGTATACAGAATATTTCCGAACATCGAAAGGCTTTAGACGAGGTTGTTGTCTGTCTCGCACTCTAAAATATACCTGGACCGATCCCTACAAGGGTGGATAAGAAAATGCGGAAATATGGATCTTAACGTAGGAGACGACACACTTTACAGCCTCTTTTTTGCAGATGATCAGGTAGTGATAGCGGAGGACGAACAAGATCTGAGCTACATGACAAGAAAGCTAAAAGAAGAGTATGAACGAGCGGGACTTACAATAAATTTAAACAAGTGTGAATACTTAGCAGCCGGCTATGGCGAATGTAATGATCTGGAACTAGAAAACGGTGTGATTAGGGGAGGGCAATTGTGCAAGTATTTAGGAGTAATCTTTAATAAACAGGGAAATGGCAATGATGAAGTGAGAGAAAGAATCAATAAAGGTAGGAAAGCTATTGAAGCGTTAAACTCAATACTGTAGGAAAATAATATAAGGAAAGACACCAAGCTACGCATTTACAAAAGGATCGTACAAAGAACAGAACAGAAAAAATCAGAAATGAAATAATCAGGCAAAATTCTGGCATAGAAAAAGATATTATAGATGAGGTCGAAAAGAAACAGTTGATATGGTTCGGATATACAAAAAGAATGGGGCAACATAGGTGGCCAAGAAAAATACTAGAATGGACTCCACCAGATAAAAGAAAGAGGGGAAGACCTAGAAGAAGCTGGAGAAATGACGTGGATGATGCAATGAGATCAAGGAACTTAAACGAGGAAATGAGTCATGAAAGAAAAACGTGGAAACTGGGGACGGAGAGACGGCGACAGCCGTAGAAATCCGTATATATTAAAAAATATATGTAGGACGATAACTAGAATTTTTGACACACCTACGATGAGGTAAGAGAACGGGACGAAAACTTATTGGTGGTTCTGCACCCCCTGACCCCCGTCGGCATCATTTGGGGGATGAAAAGGAATCAAGAGGCCCTGGCATAAGATAAAAACACTCTTGGAAGCCGCTATATCAATATTTTTTTTATGTAATGCAGCGATGACGAGATTGCTCCGATATTCATAACTTCGCAACCCTACCCCCTCATAAAATCCACTTGAGGGTTTACAACGGACTTCTAGACTACGGCGTTCGGGAAAGGGGTAAGTATCCCATACTTACCTTTATGTTAGAATTTTTTTCAATACAATATAATGATTGTAAAATTGTTCAGAATTTCTCTAGAGCGATGAGAAGGAATCACGAGGCCATGACATTCCTAAAGAGCACTCTTGAAAACCCTTGCTGCAGGATTTTTGCTAATGTGATACAGCGATTGCGATGTCCAGCCCCTCGTACCCCCACCTTCTTATAAAATTCACTGGAAGTTTGAAAACAGATCATTAGGACATTGATTTTATGGAGAGCGCACTTTATCTTTGTGATAGAATTTACTTTAATGTAATATTCTCACAGCGAGATCGCTTGTCACAACTTTAATTCCTCATATCTCAAATAACAAAGATATGCTCATCTTGAAATTTTTTATTCGGGATATTCTCATCATTAACAATAATTTAGCACTAAATTTGAATTCGAGGGCGAGAAATGGGCAATTTTTGGGGGTCACTTTTTCTATTTATTTAAAGAAGAATAACATTATTTTCTGCACGATTGTATTAAATTACACCCCAATTAAAATAATTTAATTTCTAGTTAAATTTATATTTGTAAAATTATTTGCAAAGATCTCCCCTGTCTATGTGGCATCTTGTATTGATAAATTATCTTATTCCTTTCTGTGATCACATTGTATGTTTTTTTTTATCAAAATTGCATCAAAATTTCACCCTTGTCAACCACATTTCAGATATTATTTTCCTGTCGTTTTATTTTTTAAAGTATCCAACCTGCATATTTTTTATTGAGTTGTCAACTTTCTTCGTTGTTATCGTCCCCATATACCCTTAACAAATAACTAAGAGATAATTGACTAATGTAATACAATGCAATTCAACATGACCAACGTATGCACTATCTAACGATAACAAATTTTCATATTCACTTAAATTTATTAATTATTATAAGATGGGTCACAAACAATAACAAAACTTTCATAATATACAAATACAAATTACAGTCAAAACAATCTGTACCATAATGGGCTGTAGCAGTATAATAACCTACCACTGCATGTAAAAAATTGTTGTACCATCAGCAAATTTAAAGAGGCTTATAAAGGATATATAAGACAGTGTGGACATTTAATTATTATATATTCCAATAGTCGTAGATTTTATGATAATGTATTAAGTAAAATAATGTAACTTATGAAATATTTTTTCTAACATTTATTGTTATAAATGTGTACTTGCTTTGTTAAGTAATATTTCTTCTTTATATATTGATATTTTGTTAGCATATACTAAAGTTATTTTATTATCATTACATTAAATAAAAAACAAATTAACAAATAAATAATTGCCGTCACCAAAAATGGGAATAACATGTTGTTCCGTGGTAAAAAGAGATATTCTCCAAAAAATACTTCATCTTATAAACGAATAAAACAGAAGGGGAAAAAGCGAAGTGAAGATCTGATAGAGACGCGCTTAGCCCAGACGACAGAGAACATTTTATAGTGAAACCTATGAAAACTTTCAAAATTAATAATTTTCTTTAATGAGTTCGTGAAAGTGTATAGAATAATACGCTGAAAAGTTTACATTCCGCTCGGATGCAAAACGTAAAAAAAAACGAAAAAAAATTTTTTCTTATCCAAAAATCTTTTTCAAAATTTTGAAATTAAGTCAGGGTAGGAAAAATAAAAAATATAGGTGGATAGAACACGTGTTTCTGAACAAAAAATGTCCTAATAAAATTTATCGCTAAAGCCACGGTATTCCTGGAAAAAAATAATTAAGTAACTTTGTCACTCTGCGCGGCCAAACGCCAAACGCAACTTCTAAAAATTCTTAGCAGTTCTAACGAGTATAATAAAGCTATTTTCTCTGATAGTGAGTATGGAGGGAAAATATACAATTATGAACGCATACACAGACACCACACATAGCCGCTGAGTCGCTCGCATGAATTCTTACGTGCTTTTACTGTATTGTATTTATTACAGGTACACCTATTCACATTTCAGCTATATCCAATGGATTCCTTATACATCTGTTAATGTATTGGAAACTTTCCAGAATTTATATTCAAAACAATCAAAGATATTTTCATAGTTATAAGGACAAGATCGCGAAAATCGCAATTTCTTATCATGATTTGATTGATCATATTTTCGAAAAAATGCATACAAGTAAACGAATTTTTGTTTGAATATTCGAAAAGTATAAATTTTTTCCGAAATGGTGACATTTTATTTTTTCCAATGGGTTTTTGTTCATAAATATGTGATCTATCTATCTGTATTTTTTATTTTTCCTAGCATGACTTAGTTCAAAATCTTGAAAAACTGGAAGAAAAAAATTTTTTTTTCACTTTTTTTATGTTCTGCATCCGAGCGAAATGTAAACTTTTCAGAATATTATTCTATACACTTTCACGAACTCATTAAAAAAAATTATTCATTTTGCAAGTTCTTGTAGGCAAATACCTTCATAGACTGGGCTACGCTGGCCGCTTCAAGTCAACTATTAAAGCTTTGCCTTTAACGGCCTGAATATGCGCAGTTTGATGTAGGAGGGGACCTGCCGCTATAGTTCAAGTGCTGTGATTTATTTATTTATTTAAACTTGTATTTCGTTTTTACGTATGAAAATGACAATTTAAGAAAATAAAAATCAGTGATGACACATCTGTGGATAAAGAGCTTTATTTTAAAAAAATAATCATCAAAGTCGGTAGAGTCAGAACCTCTGGCGAAGTCTGAAATGAAAACGTCTTGTGTTTTAAATATATGGATTTTTTTCTATTATTTTTTTTTCTCTTTTTGGCTTCGAGCTTATGAAAACTCATGCGCCACAAATTGTTGTAAAAATAAAATAGCAAAAAAAATAATCAATGAATAAACAACCAAAAATTTACCGTCAATTAACCCAGCAGGCAGAGCTAACCTAACACGAACGAAGTAAAATGAACGCCAGGAAATAGGAAGGTATAAGACGCATTTCTCGCCCAGGGGTCTATCAGGGCATTTTTCACAGAAAGGTGGACCACGGTTGGTGGGAATAGGAGGAAAAACCGTATGGATAAAAACAGAGATAAAACATAGCTAAACCTAAAGCAATGTGATAGAAGTTTTTTTTTTATCGATTCATAGATCCAGTTTTATATTTTTCAGAAAAGTTACAATTGTGTTAAAAATTTGTAAGTTGTTTTGATGCAATAAAATAGTAAGATTAGTGGGAAGTTGAATGTTAAGTGAAGAAAGTTTTTTGATAAGTGTTATGTTTACAATTAAAAATAATATGGTTCAGATCTGCAGTGGATTCACTATCACAACTACATAAAGGACTTTCAAGGACTCTGATCCGATTCAGGTGTTGTGCGAAACGGCCGTGGTTTAATTTTAATCTGGTAATAGTCGTAGAAAAATACCTAGATACTTTGTGGCTGCTTATATGGGGAAGAAAATTTGGTAGCACGGGGTGAATTTTTGCGTAGTTTTTTGAGCTGGCCACGTACGCTTCCCAAATAATTTGCCATTTATTTTTTTGGTCCTGTTTATAGATATGGAAAAAATCGGTCACCGGGTAGAAAGGCTGAATGACACCTCGTTCTTTAACGGATTGTTTGGCAAGATTATCTACTATACAATTTCCTATGATATTTGTATGTCCCTTAACCCAAACATATTAACCTCAAAACCCGCCGCAATAACTATTGACTCTTGGTGCTTTATTTTACAAATTATATCGTTTTTATATTGCTCTTGTCCAAAATTGCTTATGGATAACAGAGCGGATTTAGAGTCGCTTAAGAGGATAATCTGTGCTAGGACAAATAATATTTTCATTGATATATATGAAAAAGGTTTATACGGGTGGGCGTGCCTCTTTGACCAATGAAATATGCCGTCTACGTAAACAGGAGGAGATTAACAAAATTGTGTAATATAAGAGAAATACTTCAAATATATTTCTGTCGTACAGAGTCGAATTTCGCGTTGGGTGCACAAGAATTTTTATTTAAAGTAATTTGAGTAGGAAAACTGAATGCGGTTGTAGTGATTCCTTAGGCAGTGGTTTTTAATTAAAAGAAAAACTATCTGTAGATACATAATGTAAATGTACAGTGTACAGGATGTCCTAGTTAACGCGTTATGTCCGATTTTCTCGGTAGTTTTTTCCGGGGAATCGATGCCGCTAAGAAACATATAATTAAACATCAAAGATGTTGATCGGATTATTTATGTTCTTAATTGACTATTAAAGGAATAAATTAAAAAAAGGCATGTAAATTTTAAATATCACTTCCGGTTTACATGGCAATGGCGTTCTTTTTAATAATAATAATAATAATAATATATTTATTAACCTTTTCTGCCATACAATAGAATGGATAAGGTAAGTCAGTAATTATATTGTATAAAAAATACATGAATGTATAAAAACAAAATATAGTAAAAAACAAACAAATGATAGCATAATACAAAACATTTGATAAAAAAAACAAAATATCAATACGCAAAATATACATACAAACATAAAAAGAAACATTTAGTACAGGAAATCAGGAAATATAATATTAATTACTTCCACATCCAGTGGAAGTATAGTAACAAAAAATTTTAGAAAATTTTTATTGTTCAAATAGGCTTCGACTGTCACGAAAGGTCGCCATTTTAAGTTTCAGCGTAAAAAAATGTCTGTCTGTCTGTCGGTCTAACTTTTTTGTGCGCACGATTACTCTGGAACCGTTTAAGATATTGACTTGAAATTTGGTACACGTATGTACTTTAACGGGATCTGGAACTAAATTATATTTTCATCTTATTCCATCGAAGGATTGGGGTGTAAATTGAGGTGAATGGGGAGGTAAACAGGTAAATCAAGCAGGTAAGAGTTCGTAAAATTGGTATTTAGTATATATGAGAACCTAAGGTCTCAAAAAAATTTTTGACATTAGCTACCCCCATTACGACCCCTACCCCTAACCCCCATTTTTTAAGGGGACGAAAAAAAAGTGTGATTTAGTGTATGTACAAGAACCAAAAACTTCAAAATATTTTTTTACTTCATAGGCCAAGAATTTTTATTGAAAAATTACCAAAAATCCTTATGTTGGGGTGATTTCTATTACGAATAACTGGCAAAATAAGGATACATATATTACTTCCACATCCAGTGGTAGTATAGTAACGACAAGAATTTTTTTTAAAATTTTTATTGTTTAAATAGGCTTAGAATGTCATGAAACGTCGAGATTTTAAGTTTGAGCGAAAAAAAAATTTCTGTCTGTCGGTCTGTAACTTTTTTTTTTATGCACACGTTTACTCTGGAACCGTTTGAGATATTGACTTGAAATTTGGTACGCATATGTACTTTAATGAAATCTAGAACTAGATTATATTTTCATCTTGTTCCGCCGAAGGATTGGGGGGTAAATTGGGGTAAATAGGTAAATCAAGCAGGTAAGAGTTCATAAAATTTGTATTTCCTATATACAAGAGAAGCTAAGGTCTCAAAAAAAATTTTGGCATTAGCCAACCCCATTACCACCCCCATCCCCACCCCCACCCCATTATTAAAGAGGATGGAAAAAAATTTTGATTTAATGTGTGCACAAGAACCAGAAACCTCAAAATATTTTTTTACCTTATCCACCCCCACTACCACCTTCTATCACCACCCCCACCCCACTACCAATGTGGGGGTTTTTATGGGTTTTTGAGGTAGACGATTTCAAATATTATATTATTAAACAATTATTTCCACATACAACATTTTATCGTTGTGAGTGACTTGGATAGAAAATCTGGATGTGGAAGTAGTGATTCCTTGGGCAGCGGTTTTTTTTTAATTGTTAAATTAGTGTACAATATCGATAATTATATCATTTACAATTGAAATTAAAATTTTGTGGACATGCCTATTGAAAGTCGCATTTCGGAGATATGAACTTTACTTTGCTTTTTTTTAAAGGAACACTCCATATATGTACCATTTGAAACGCCATAAAAAAAGCTTTGTATTTATAATATAATACATGGTGCTTATCTTAAATAAATTTTGTCTAATTTACTATAAATTTACAATTTATCAAATTAGCCATGGAAAACAAAAGTATGTAAATTAAAATAAACAATATGTTAGTTCTGTCTAATTTCACTTTATTTTAAATAAAATGGAGAATTTCAATAATTGATACAGTGTGTTTCACTTGAAATGGTAACACCCCAATAACTTTTTTATTTTTTTTTTCCGATTTGAATCACATTTTACTTAAGTATAGAACAAATTAGTATCTACTTATAACCAGAAAAACATTCGCCTCCTACGGTACCAAAGCCACCTGCGGTACCAAAATATGTGGAGAAAATCGGAATCATATTAGGCATTTTTTTATCGGAAAATTTTGTTAATAAAACTTGTTCAGAATTGCCCAAAATGGCCAAAATTTAAACAAAATTAAAAAATGAAAAACTTGAAACTTTAAAAATTTTGAAAATAATTATTTAAAAAAAAAACTGTAAATTGCTTTACAACTACCTGGCAGCTTGGGTTTAATTTCAAATAAAATTGTCATAGTACAGTTTTCTAAACGAAAAAACCCATTAAAATGATATTTTTGGACTTGGACATTATTTTAATAAAAATTTATATATTTTTTATTTTGATTAAATTCTGGACTTAAGGTTTCTGAACAATTCTGAACAAGTTTCATTGACAAAATTTTCCAATAAAAATATGCCTAATATGATTTTTTGATTTTATCCGCATATTTTGGTAACGCAGGTGGCTTTGCATTTGTAGGCGGTGAATTTTTTTCTGGTCATAAGTAGATCCTAATTTGTTCTATACTTAAGTAAAATTTGATTCAAATCAGAAAAACAAATTAAAAAGTGAAATACACTGTATATATTTTTCGGACTACCATGACTTAATGTAAGAAAATATAAAACTTCATATCTACTATAGTTTTTAAGAAAAATACTGTGTCATATATCATTGAAAAGATTTTTCTATGGCCTTTCAAATGGTGTAAAAATATATGGGGGTGTTCTATTTAAAAAAACCAAGGTAAAGCTCATATCTCCGAAATTCGACTTGTTTGAATTGTTTTGCTGAAATGATGTTTGAAAAATACATGTGATATCTCATAACTTTTATTTTTGAACTTATTTACGTAACTCCAAAAATAAAGAAGTTAAATGAGGTTCTAACGTTTGCACAACCACCTTGACTATAATAAGGAACTTTAGTCTAGTTAATATAAAAAACACGTTCTCAAATAAATTAAACATGTTCTGATAGGACATATTAATAATACAAATTTTTTGTTTTTATGTCTTTGGTGTTTTTCAAAAAAATTGCCGCCCTTGGATTTTGCCCCAAAAATTCGTAACCCGCATCCCCGACAACCCCGAGGTATCGATTTTCAGCCAAATAATACCATAGATAACGAAATTCGTCCACCATCTTGGATTCCTAAATTTTGACCAAAAATTCGTAACCCGCATCCCCGACAACCCCGAGGTATCGATTTTCAGTCGAATAGGACCATAGATGACGAAATTCGTCCGCCATCTTGGAGTCTTAAATTTTGACCAAAAATTCGTAACCCGTATCCCCGAAAACCCCCAGATATCGATTTTCAGTCGAATAGGACTATAGATCGCGAAATTCGTCCGCCATCTTGGAGTCCTAAATTTTGATCAAAAATTCATAACCCGCATCCCCGAAAACCCCCAGATATCGATTTTCAGTCGAATAGGTCCATAGATGACGAAATTCGTCCGCCATCTTGGATTCCTAAATTTTGACCAAAAATTCGTAAACCGCATCCCCGAAAACCCCCAGATATCGATTTTCAGTCGAATAGGACCATAGATGACGAAATTCGTCCGCCATCTTGGATTCCTATAAATATCTTAGCAGTATGAGATTCCTCGGAAAACCTCCGTCAGACTGGATTTTGAACCATAAACTTATCTCAGAAACTACCGTGAAAACCGAGCATAGCGCGTTGACTGGGACACCCTGTACATTTTGCTTGGTAATAATTTCGAATAAAAACTATATAACTATAATAATAACTAAAAACCGAATTCAAATTTTCATAATAAAATTTGTAGGAGTGTTTATACAAAACGGTCCTCTCTGTTTGGCACCTTTTATTTATGTATTAACATTTTCAAGAATTTTATCTATTAAGTCATTCCTGTAAGATAAAATAATTTATAAATAAATTTAAGATTACAATTACCAGAACTGCTAAATGCTTCCCTGGCAAGCATTCATTCGCGTCTGGTCTCCATGACAACAAGTTCCTCCCTAAAGTCTGAGAGCGTGTAAAGCTATGCGAATGCCGAGGCGAGTGCCATCTATTGACGGCAAAATTGGAAACTATTTATTGAATCTATGTTTGAAAATTAAGAGGTTATATTTTATCCACGTAATTAATTAAGGACTATCTAGGGCATCACGTTTTCGTTTTTTGTAAATTCCAATTTTTCGACGTCAATTTTTTCGTTGATCACGTGTTTTTGATTAAAACAAAAAATTAAAAACGTGACGAACTAGAATATATATTTTAATACATACGTACAAAATTTGAAGTTTCTATCTTCAAAAATAAGCCGAATAATTCGTTTCTTCATTTCACTGACCGCAAATTATACTCTTAATATGGTGATATTTTTAAGAATCGGATTCGATTTCATTATATAAAAGTCGGAGGTCCAGATTAGAGCCTGGTATATTGCGAATGCTTCAGCACTATATATAGTGCATACTTTGAATAATTTAAAGGTAGCTGATAAGCTTATACTGGAGACGTAAAAGGCTTCTGAAGTTTTGGCCATCTGTAAAAATTTTTAAAGTTGGGCCATTAGATAGGCTTTTTTTAAGGATCTCCGAATTTAACGAATCGTTATTTGAATATTGTGGGAATAAAACATTTGATTTTATATGTCCAAAACCATATTCGTGGTGGAAAATGGAGTAATTGTTTTGAGGGAAGACTAGGTTTGAATAGGGTTGACGTTCCAGAAATGATTCGGACAAAGGTGGACTGTTACGATGTGCCCAAAATGCATTCGTCAGAATTTCTAATGATAAAGAACAAACTTTATTGTATAACTTCTTATTATATGTTTGAATTTTGACAAAAAAATTGTTTGCCTGATATTGCCTTCGTAGATGAAGGGGTGGTTCTTGTGATTCAGCCAAGACAGCTTAATTTGGTGAAGATTGCATTGCACCGATACATATACGTAAAGCCTAATGTTGAATTCTGTCTATTGTTTTTAGGTTAGAGGCAGAAGCTGAACCATATAAGGTGCTACCATAGTCTAATATATTTCTATTATATATACAGATATTTAACTTCTAAAATATGTACATCACCATCAAAATTCATTCTTTTGTCTGTGCGCTTTATATAAGTTAATAAAATAAACAAGTTTAACGATATGCTTGACTAGAGGCTTACGGGAAACCAACATTAATACTTAATTGTCTCGGTTTTGGGAAACCCTTGTTAATGAAATATTTTCCCAAGTCAAATATTTGCGAATATTTTATACGCTGATGAAACAATTAACCCCTTTGAAAAGTAGAAGAAAGTCGGAGTTGAATT
Organism: Rutpela maculata; assembly: GCA_936432065.2. Taxonomy (NCBI): domain Eukaryota; kingdom Metazoa; phylum Arthropoda; class Insecta; order Coleoptera; family Cerambycidae; genus Rutpela; species Rutpela maculata. The sequence continues at coordinate 178,160,905 of OW386288.2, forward strand.
CCGCTTAAATATTTAAAGTATAAGATAAAACTCGATCCCCGTTTTCGTATTTATGCCATAGAACGTTACTCAACTGAATTAATAAAGCAAAAATTATAGTTTTTAGTAAAGAGTCAATGTATAAATGGCAATCCAAAAATTGAATCGTGTTATGCAAGGATCCAACCTACCTAAACACAAATCTAAGAAAATGGCGTATAAAAGCTTGCGTGTTTCGTTTTTTACCACGTGCACATTGTCGATTTTCAGCTGCAGCTTCATCAATAACACAGCAACACACAAAGAAAAAGTTCAAAGCAGCGAACCAGACCCACGTATTCCTATGTATTTTCGGTCGCTGAATCCGAATTCGGGGTCAAAAAAAATCGTACACCCCCAAAATCATTAGCTAGAGCCAAAAAACACCCCTGAAATGGGGTAAAAAGAATATTAAGCTACGAGAATAGTTGTTACATCTTAATCAATCGAATTATACAAATCAAGGTTAAACAGCAGCGTACATACAATAGATATGAAACACACTCCCAGGGAAGGGCGAAAACTAGCCCCCATATATAAAAAAATCGATCCAAAACAGCAATGACTGCTGAAAAAGCTCAAAATGTCTAAGTTTTGTAAAGTGATAAGAAACTGCATTAGGTCCGACGTAATCTTCATAAACTACCACCCCCATACGAGAAAAACCAGAAAAAACATAAAATGCAACAAGATTTCTATTTTCATGGATGCTATGATTAGCTGAAATTGCGTAGTACTCTAAAATAGAACCAGAAACTTACGTACCATCAACATCCTACACTGTTAACCCTCAGAGAATGTGAAAACTACCCCCTATGTAAGATTTAACTATAAAAAGTTATAGTGACTTCTACAAAAATTCGAAACACCTGCGTTGTGTGGAAGAGATGAGAAACTAGACTATGTTCGACGATGTGCTTGAAAACCACCCCCACGGGGTTGCGAGATACTACCCCTATATCTGTAGGATGCTGGAAAAACAGAGAGAAACTAACCGAATTTACATTTTTATGGATGCTATGATTGGCAAAAATCACGTTGCACACTTAGAGTTTTAAAATAAATGTTATTAAGTAACACCCCCAGAAAGGATGTAAACTACCGTAATTCAAGATGTAACGAAAAAGCTATACTGTTGCTTATTCGTTTCATTTCCATAGTTTTTTTTATAGGGGTGGCGTCTCTCAACCCCGTGGGGGTGGTTTTCAAGCACAGCGTCGAACATAGTCTAGTTTCTTGGCTCTTCCACACAACGCAGGTGTTTCGAATTTTTATAGAAGTCACTGTAACTTTTTATAGTGAAACCTTACATAGGGGATAGTTTTCACACCCTCTGAGGGTTGACAAAGGTGGTTGTTCTCAACCCTATCGGGGCAGTTTATGAAGATTACGTCGGACCTGATGTAGCTTCTTAACACTTTAACAAAACTTAGACATTTCGAGCTTTTTCAGTAGTCATTGCTGTTTTGGATCGATTTTTTTTATATATGGTGGCTAGTTTTCGCCCCTCCCTGGGGGTGTGTTTCATATCTATTGTATATACGCTGCTGTTTAACCTTAATTTGTATAATTCGATTGATTAAGAAGTAACAACTATTCTGGTAGCTTAATCTTCTTTTTATCCCATTCTAGCTAATGATTTTGGGGGTGTTCGATTTTTTTTGACCCCGGATTCGGATTCAGCGACCGAAAATACATAGGGATATATGGGTCTGGTTCGCTGCTTTGAACTTTTATTTTTTCTTGTGGGGCTGTGTAATGTTTGTCATTATATGATTTAAATATTTATTATGTGTGATAAATAGTTATGTGTGATAAAATATGATAAAATAGGGACTCCTCATGGGCATACCACCGGCGACTCCGCCGTAAACTTGAATTTTCCGCGACAGAGAGAGAAATAAATTAGAGTTACAAATACTAAAAAAAACACGCTCTTTTGAATAGCGCACTGAAAAGTTAAAAATAATTATTAGGTTTGTATCAATTTTTCCCCTGGGTTGCCCAAAAATGTTTTCAATTTATTTCCTGGTGAATGAACAACTATCGTATCAAGGTTTTAAAAAATCCTGCTTAGATCATGAGAAAATACATGAAATTGATACAAATATTGTATTAATAAGTAAAAAGGTTCTTACAATATTTAAATATATTTCTCATTTCAGTGATCATGTTCGCGCCGACATTTTTTAAGTGCTTCGTAGACCTGAAGACAACTGTACCCTTTCATAATTATCAAATTTAACTAAAATAAACCATTTGATATTTTTTCCTTCTTTTGTGTTTTTGATTTCTTGTTATTAATAAATAATATTAGAAGACATTTCTCCTTTGCACGTCTCTTTAGCAAAACCTTTAGAAGAACCAGGTAGGTGTTGGATTTAACTTTCAATATTTGCTATAATTTTTTCTAAAACTCCTTCAGAGGAAGTTATATTAATATTAACATTCACATTAACTTGTATTGTTTGTATACTTGCAAATTCCTCAATGAGTTGTTAAATACCACACACGAGACCACACCCATACCTTTTGCTGATTTAACTATGGAGAGAATTTTACCTTCAATTTTTTTACACTTGGCTTTTAAATATGACTTAATCCCACCGAAGATTAAACTTACACATTTATTAGTATCCAGAGACAAATTATATTGGAGAGACACATTATATATTGCGTCTAAATTTTTATTTATATTTCGTACGAAAAGAAAGTTGAAATTTTGATAGCTGTGATATAATTGAATATCATCTGCGTATGCATGACATGAAAATTTATTTGTGTATAACACAAAATATAGAGGCCCTAAAATTGAACCCCGTGGGACTATAGTTAATAGAAAAGCGGACGTTGAGTATGTGTTGCCCATTATATAAGATTTAACAAAGTTAACTGCAATTTCATCAAAACATTTTGCCTTGGCAGGCATTAAGTCATGATCGATTTTATTAAACGCTTTGGAATAGTCTAATAAAATCAAAGCAGTTATAATATCTCTGTCCTAGCCCTGACAATGTCTGTAACTTGATCAAGATCCGAATGACCCTGTATACTTGTTAATTTCCACAAGAATGTAAACCTTTTGTGAAAGCTGCTGTTTACGTTGGTGCTTTATTTAGTTGTCTGTCATGTTTTTATTCGGGTAATTTAGAAAATTACGAGGCTGTGGCTAATTGCTGAGCATTGCTTAAATGTAGTTAGGGTAATCAAATTTTCTCTCGTGGTTTTGCACGTACTGTCATTTAAGTGTTATAATACGTGAGCTTATTAGATCTCCATGGTTTACTAAGAGCACAGGAAGAGAATAAGTAACTGAACAATGCTTCAAATGATGAAAGATTTAACATTTATTTACTATCTGTGGAGTAGTTAAATCGAGAATCCTAGTAAGATTCATTGAAAGTAAATCTAACTATAGAACTACAAGTGCTTAAAGATACCACTCATTCTTCGTAAAAATACACACAAGAGGATGGACACAATGGGAACTCTTAGTATTCAAAGTTAAATATCAATATAGCTTGAATTGAAGAACCGAATATTATGGTCCTTCGAACCGAATTTGAAAGTTTCGATTTTGTAATCCGAGAGGTACATATTTCCCGTCCAAAATAATAATCTGTGATTAAATATTTGAGCTCTAGACCACACCTCTAGAAAAAAGGTCATCTAAATCACGCAACTTATTCTTGAAATCAATCTCGGAATATTATGTTTATTAAAATATTTTTATTATACTGGGTAATCATTTTCAATGTAAAATAGGAGATTTTCCCAACTCTCTAAAAATAGGTGCAATAAAACGATTATATAGAGGAGAAAAAAAATGTTTTAATTAATTATAGACCTATCTCAATAATTTCTAATGTAGCAAAAAATTTTCGAAAAAATTATTAAGATTCGTTTTACTAACTTTTTAAAAAATATAAAACTATATCGGAAAATCAATTTCGATTTCAGCAAAATAACTCAACGGAAGATGCAATAGCCACATTAACACATTACATATATAAAGAACTTGACAAAAGAAATCCATCAGAAAATATTATTTAGGTATTATGCAAATCAAAACTTACACACTTTTTTATTTATTATGAAAATACCTATTTTCTGTATATTGTTGCCCTAATCTGGGCATGCTACTATACTAGTTAGGTAAATACTTTAAAACATTCATTATTGGAGAACCAATCAAAACAACTACTCTTCTAGCTAGTACTGACGAAGTATTGAATTACATGATAGGATTCTTAGCATTTTAAAGAAAAAAATATATTGAAAATACTTAAATCATTCATTTACATTTAGTCATTTTTATTTAATATGAAGTTATCTACTTTCTGTATGTTGGTATCTTAATCGGGTCACGCTAATATACTACTTAGGAAAATACTTTAAAACACTCATTATTGGAAAACCAATCAAAACAACTACTCTTCTAGCTAATACTGACGAAGTATTGAACTACATGATAGGATTTCTGGCATTTTAAGGCAAAAAAAATGTATTGAAGATAATTAAATTGTTTATCGAAATTCAGTCATTCACAAGAATTATTAAACCTTACATTCTACTTCAACTCTAGAAAAATTGTACAAGTTTTTTCGAACTCGTTAGTTCTCATCAGCTGAGTATAGAAACATTCATTCATTATTTACAAGCCTATTCTTGATTTATTTTTTACCATTAATTATTTTTATTTATTTGCTTTTATCATGATTAGAGAATATTATTTAGGTATTATGCAAATCAAAACTTACACACTTTTTTATTTATTATGAAAATACCTATTTTCTGTACATTGTTGCCCTAATCTTAGCACGCTAATATACTAGTTAGGTAAATACTTTAAAACACTCATTATTGGAGAACCAATCAAAACAACTACTCTTCTAGCTAATACTGACGAAGTATTGAATTACATGATAGGATTCTTAGCATTTTAAAGAAAAAAAATATATTGAAAATACTTAAATCATTCATTTACATTTAGTCATTCACACCTTTTTTTATTTAATATGAAATTATCTACTTTCTGTATATTGGTACCTTAATCGGGTCACGCTAATATACTACTTAGAAAAATACAAATAAATGATATTATTTCAAGTATATGAAAAGACCTCTACCCATAACAAACTTGCTGTGTGTCACTTACCCGATTATGTCATAATTACCCGAATGTGTCTTCTTTCATTGAATTTGACTAACACGAAATAGTTATTAATAAAGAAACTATAATATTTATTGTAATAAAACAAACTTTAGTTCTGAATGTGTGTACTAGGTACTACTATATCACAAACAAGTAGAATATTCTACTTCTGTGATTATTTACGTTTGTTTATTATTTATTTATTTCTGCTATGTTTGTAATATTATGTAGATAAACATTATATATTATTATATTATTATTGCCTTGCATACGATATCAAGTAACATTTCTATAGCATTTTATTTTTCCTAAATCTCTATATTTTTGTTTGAGTTAATATTATGTTTTGTCTATTATCCGATATACATTTTATGTGTTGTTATTTATTTTTGAAAGTAGTTACTCGTATTTACTCGTGTATTTATATATTCATTATATGTAAATATTTACTTTTGTTATTTCAAAGTGCATTTGTTTCTACTTATCCTGTAATTTGGTCGTAAACCCTTTGTATACTTTACTCTAAATAAATACATAAATAAACTCTCACCAAAACTTGAACTAATTGCTCATTTTGATATTTAAATTAGTTCAATTTTCAATGCTCGTGCCGACTCTTAGAGTTTCTTGAGATATGATGGGGAAGGTGTTTAATTTGGTTCAAAATTATTAATCATCACTGAAAGTTGGTAATGTCATATTTGATACCCAAGAGTTTTACTTAGTATCTTTAAATCTTTAATCAAAGTTCTGTTAGGCCTACAAAATATTAATTGTTAGAATACTAGGTGAGTCAAATAGATGAGTTAAAAAATTATAATTTCAGCTCAACCGATAATATAAGATATCTACTGTTAATAATAGATTAGATTAGATTACTGTTAATAATAATAATGTTCGGGTATTCTACAATAAAAAAAATACTAAGAGAAAGCACTATGAAAAAAATACAAATCTCTTAATGACATTACTTTTTATAATGAATTTAACAACTTAGGTGTCAAAATTGACTGGAAAAATTGTTTAAAGAATATATATCTAAACTTAGAAAATAATATTGTACAGGATTCTTCTAATGTCTGGAAAATCAATAAAAAGAATGGATATGCTGCTGATTCTAATAATTTAACCATGGATAATCTAAGTTTTTCTGATCCGTTATAAATATAGAATGCGTTTGCAAATTTCAAATAAATTGGATAAGAACTTGTATTTACTGTAATTCTTTTATTAAAGTTTTAGTTAATTTAGTTATCTTTTTATCTATATATATATATATATATATATATATATAAAACAACGTACATCTGTTGTTATCCACATATTATTTTATCCATATTCTAATAATTCCGAACACGTGAAACTTCGATCTCTTAGTTATAAAAAATAGTAGCAGAACGGCTGAACACTTAACTATAACAGATAGATAGGTAACAGGTATTAAAAAATGTATACCTTTTGATCTTAATATTTACCTTCTTGAAGTATTTCCTGACAAACATTTTCGTTAGTTAAAAAAATGATGTACAGTAATATAAAATCCTTCCTAGGCAGCAAGAAAAAACATAATATATGTTTTCTTTTATTTTTTGATGCGTGATCCCATATTTCTTCTAGTCATTTTCCTTTGTTTCAGAGACACTCGCTAATAAATTTTAAGAGTGATATCGTAGAAGAAAAAAATCTAACAAATTATTCTTTTTTACAGCTCTGAAAGCCCCTCTCTAAAGGAGAATATTTTAGGGTATTAATAATAATGACGAAAAGAGAAAAAACAGAATTTATGGGGCATATTTATTATTCAAAAATATACTTAGAGTGAAATGACGGTCATTGAACAAGCTTGAATATTTTTTATAGAATTTTTCAGCTTTTTTGCTACAAGATGTTTCGTTTAGGTTGCTGGATATAAAAATTATACGTAAAAAGTTATATGTATATTTAAGAGATGGAAGTATAGGGTGTGATGGAATGAAAAATTATTATTCAAAAAAAATTATCCACAAATGATTTATATTTGTAATAAATATTATTTATTTATTTATATAGTTACACCACCCCACAGTAAATTACAGACTGGGAAAAAACACAGTAATTTATGCCTAATGGTAAAAAATATACAAACAGACAAAAAGGGAAAAGAACTGATTATCATCACCATCTCTGGCACTACAACCCCGGGTGGGTCTTGGCCTGTTCTAGTATCAGTTTCCATTCTTCCCTATTCATCGCCTGGGTTTTCCAGTTTCTAATTCCTAGCGTACTTAGATTTTCATCCACCTGATCCTTAAATCTAATTCTGGGCCTACCTCTCTTCCTATGTCCAGCCGCTATTTGCTTGAAAATTTTCTTTGAGGGTTCCATGTCGTCCATCCTTTCTAGGTGTCCCAGCCACTTAGTCTATTTATTTTGATAGATCGAACAATATCAGGTTCCTCATAGAGACGATAGAGCTCAAAATTATAACGTCTGCACCACATCCAATTCTCCAGTCTCTATATTCTCTATATATATAATTCTCTATATAATTCTCTATATATATGACGCAAAATCTTTCTCTCAAAGCAGACTAATAGCTCTTCATCACTTTTTGTCATGGTCCATGCTTCCGACGCGTAGGAGAGTTTTATATATCAATAACTTGTTTTTTTTGGTTGCTATGCTTGATGTTAGCAGCTATTTTAATCCAAAGTAGGCTCTATTAGCTAAATATATCCTTCTCTTAATCTCTGTACTTATTACATTATTTTCGTTTATTTGCGATCCAAGATATACGAACTCTCTTACCCCTTCAAAAATATATGTATCTATCACCAGGTCTTCGGGTGGTACTAATTGAGTGTTGTTAGTAACTTTCATATAATTTGTTTTTGCTATATTAACTTGTAACCCCACTTTCTTCGCGACTGCTTTTAGTGCTTTGAAGGCTTGTATTAAGTCTCTTTTTGTCCTTGATACTACATCAATGTCATCTGCATACGCTGTATTATAGTGGTTCCATTTGTCACTATGCCTGAATCTCTTATGGCTTTTTCCAATGCAATGTTGAATAACAAGCAAGATAGACTATCTCCCTGGCGTAGTCCTGTGTATGTCTGGAACGAACTTGACATGCTGTTTTGTATCTTTACTTTACATTCGACTTTCGATAGAGTTGCCTTTATTAGTTTTATCAAGTGTATTGGAATATTAAATTCTCTCATGGCGTTATAGAGTGAGTTTCTGTCTATGCTATCGTAGGCACCTTTGAAATCTATAAATAAGTGGTGGGTATCAATCCCATATTCGTACGTCTTTTCTAAAGCCTGCCTGAGAAAAAATATTAACAACCGATGTTTATAACATGCATAATATACTAACAGATTAAAAGCACATTAAAACAAAATTACATATTACTACGAAAAGATACACTTAATATTTGAAATACTCGAGTAAAATATATCAAGCTGTCCTTTAACAGACATGAAGTGTTACAGATAAAAAAACAAGGAAGAGAACATCGGAACATTTGTTCGATGAGATTAAAAAGTAACTTGTGCAAAAACAAAAGGGAACAAAGTTTTCTACGGTCGTGTAAACTAAAAAACCAAATCTATTTAGCAACTGTCCATGTTCGAAGCCAACAGCGGGATATACATGATCAATTTTGTATGAAACGAATTTTAGGCAATGCTGTTTAACAAATGTAGTATAAAGAAGATTTAATAATTCGATATGATCAAAAAGACTTGAATTTCTAATCACAAAACCCAAACTTTTAAAAGCAGGAGAACAATATTTTCTATATATTTGTTAAAATTTAGTTTTGTGTCATTGAACTGCAGAATGACAGAACGTTACATTTAGCGATGTTTAAAGGCAGATTATTTAGAAAACACCAGTCATTAACATTATTTTGGAGTAACACACAATCCTCGTCGGTATCAACAGTATAATACAATTTCATGTCATCAGCATATAGCAGGCAGTTGACATCAACACAAATAATAGAGGCCCCAGTACCGAGCCTTGCGGCACATTATAGTCTAATCATTATATGTCAAGAAATAGGTTTAAAAAAAATCATACAAGCAAAATAGTTTGTTTTCTGATAGAAATTCCATACATTTCACCAGAAAAAAAGATCTACTACTGTGCCCAAGACACTATCTTGGAAAATGACTTTATAAAACAATGTAAACGGATTCGTGATAACATTATTAATTTTGGAATAATAATAAAAAAAGTGTTTTTTTTGTAGTAACCTTGTAGTAACCAACAATTCTCTCGGAAAAATTTTACTGACAAAATTCCAAGCGCCAGTGATATTACACACGATAAATGGCTTTATTTGTTCAGCTCCTCTATTATACGATTTCATTTTGATCACAAGTCATAGATATTTCCGAAATTGTCCCCTACATTATATTATGAATGCTTGTCATTGTTCCACCTTTCCATTCCAAGTTTACACACATTTTACCAATGTAGGCGTCGCAGGCCATAAATTAAATTTGCTGATATTGACAATGTTTAAATACGTCCAATTAACAGATTCAGGAAGGGGCCGCAATAAATTAGAGATCAGCAGCAGGTAGAATTGGAAACTGAGCCTCTCTGAATTAGAGGACGGTCGATTAGACCCTGTATACAATAACCAGTGGCCCGGAGAGACCGTGGCCAAGCACAGAATAAATTAATCCGCTTGCAGCGTCAAGCAAACTGTTTGACGCCAAACACCACCGTGAACAATCATCCCACACAATAGACAAAATTATCCGAGGCGTGGCCGTTTATCAGTTGTTAATGATTTACTGCTCCGAGGTCGAGTTTTTGAACTTCGCCAATGGCGGGGTGTAGTTCATATTTTGGATTAAACTTTATGGCTTGCATCCGAAGCCAGCAAATGTACAAATATTCTGAATCGTAACCGAACTTTTGAACTAAAGTTTATATATTGTACGTTCTTGTGATTTAGTGGAGCTAATACTAGTAATTTATTTATTTCCTAACTAATTGAAGTCCAGTCATGTACAGAACAATCTTAATCTATTTCAATAGACAGATCTCCAATGCTCAGCAATTTTGGCGTACTTTTGTTCAGTTTGAACAAAATTCTTAACACGTTGACTGCCATCTCGGTCTATATGACCGAGGTTTTTATTGTCTATGAGGCCAACTCGGTCCTTAAGACCGAGTACTTGTATTTGCCCTGTGGGCCGACTCGGTTTATAAGACCGAGTCATGTTTTCGGGATCTCTGGATCTTCTGGATCTTTTCGGGATCTCGGGATCTCGGAATCTCCCAGCGACTCGATTCAGCACACTTCTATCGTTATAAATAGACCGAGATGGCGTAGTAAAGGACCGAGACCTTTTTGACGTTTTTTTTGGCAGTTTTTTTTTTCAAAATATTGTCTGTATTAGCCGATGGTATTCATGGCCAGGGGGATATTTTATTTGGTTAAACCGTTGCTACCGGTTGGCGCCTTATGAGAAATTTGTCTTAACCCGTATGGCAGTTAACGTGTTAATTAACACAGCAAGATTTCCATATAACATGTTGTGCGGAGATCTAAAGATCAACAGTCTTAGTGCTACCACCCACAAATAATTACAGTCTGATAATCATTTCAAATCTATTCTATTAATCAACCTAGTAGAATACCCGCGAATAAAATGGATAATGCATCATCCACCGCCATCGATTATGTGGTAAGTAATATAAATAACATTAATCGAGAGTGTCTGATTATCTCGCTCAAGGTCTTGAATGCAATATACTAACAATATGAAAGAACGAACCTGGAAACAGAGTATCGGTAATGGCAAATTCTTAACAAGCATACCATCGCAAAATTTAAAACATTATTCAATAAATAATCTCTTCACCTAAAAGCCGGAGGTAATCTGGATATTGATGTAATATTTGATCCATTCTGGACAAATATTGATTAAAGTATCACATCCATTAAAAATACTGAAAACTTGCCCTAAGAATATCAATAAATTTACCTTCAGCAATGAACTTAGATATGAGTCAGACCAATTAAGAGAACTAAATTGGTATAGAAAATCGAAACAGAGAGAACTGCATTATAATTTGGTAAAAAATAATTTAGAAAACGAACCAAAAGTTATGGGAATTTATAAATATTAAACTAAATCGAGAAAAGTTAAACTCCTCAAACTAACTTAAGAATAAATAATAACATGCTGACAGATCAGATAACAAACAAATAGCAACTAAGTTTGGCAAACGTTTTATGAATTATGTAGAAGAACAAGTCCAGATCTCCGATTAAAGAACTTATGCCTAAATACATAATGTGTATTGGTTTGTTTGTTCCTGAGACAGTCTAAGGGACTTCAGTTGCAAACATCCCATAAGTTCCCTATTGGCTAGTCGATCTATTCGCGGCCCTTTCGGACACGATCGTTTCAGTTCGATTATCATAATCTCAGTTTGACATGTACGCCATTACGGTTAATAAAAGTTTTTAGTGTTCTCAGATCAAAAAGTGGTAAAGAAGTCATATTTACACAGTTTAGTGACAATATATTTAGTGCAAAATGGTGCAGTGCTGTGCCGTTTGCAGAAAGCAGTTTAGAAAAGAAGAAAATTGATCGTTTCATAAGTAAGTAGGTATAAATTCCATAGTCTTAACATGTTTAGTTTTACAGTTGTAATAAGGTGAATAGCAATTAAATTTTCATATCCTTTCAATACATATTTCCCTTGAATAAAACATCTCCTATTATATTTGTTAAATCTGCGGTTATGTTCCTAGAGGTTATGAAAATTTAACCAACAATTAATTAGAGAGCGGGAGCTAGATGGCTTTTTCGGCACATCATCGTTTTATGAACTTTGAGATATTTTTATGGTTTAATGGATGATAACGATTCATAAAATATATCTATATTTCAAAGTTTAGGCTAATTAAAGAACCTTATCAAGCATTATCTTACTCTAACATTACATACCTACATCACGTGGTATAAAGAGCCGGTATTGCAGGAATTGCAATAATACATTTTAATGAAAACATTTACCCTTCTACCATACCCGCCACTGTTGCTTATGGGATGTTATGTTCATCTATCTATTTTAATGGACATATAATGTGACTATGCTAGGAGCAAACAAGGTACATACCGAAGAGCTGTTGTGTATCTAGTAATAAGTTCTTTGATCGGAGGTCCAGATGCTATTTTCTCAAGTCACTACTAACTACTTTACAATGCAAAAATTCGCAGATTTTTAAAAACATTTTACAGATGAGAATACCCAAAAACTTGTTACACAGTAAGAAAATAAACCCTCCATAGTCTCGACGAAGTACGCATTATGTTAATTAAAGATTGTAAAAAAGAAGTATCCACCTAAAGAATAATTAATTCAGTTACCAGTGGAAAACCCAGTAAATAAAAAAATTGCTGCCTAATGAATCATTACTTCTACATCCAGATTTTTGGTGGTGGTGGCAGTGGTGGAGAAAATTTTGAAGCCCTTGGTTCATGTACACATACTAAATCACAATTTTATTTTCTACCTCCTTTAAGAATGGGGTGGGTGTGGTAATAGGAGTGATAGTGGGAGTAGATCTAGCAAAAGATGGGTTTTCATACATACACTAAATTCCAATTTTATGGACTCATACTTGCTTGCTTTACCCATTCATCCCCATTTACCTCAACCCCCAAATGGAATAAAATCAAAATATAATCTAATTCCAGATCTCGTTGTAAAACATAAGTGTACCTAGTTTCAAAAAATAGGCAGAATTTTTTTTGCTTAAACTTAAAATCTCGACGTTTCATGACATTCTAAGCCTATTTGAAGAAAAAAAATATTTTTTTAGCCGTTACTATTCTTTTACTCTACTACGTGGATGTGGAAGTAAAACAGGAAATATGAAAATAAGAGGAAATTTAAAAGAACGGATTATGTCTCATGTCACACATCGACTGATAGTAAAAATTGAAAACTCATTTTCAGACCTGCTTGGTGTGGATCTTGGCACCGCTCAAGGTAGCGTTCTGGGACCGTTATTGGTCCTGTTATATATAAATGATTTACCAAGCTACACACATGAAGGTAGAGATTTAATATTCAGATGATACCCCTACCGCACAGTCTTGATTTTTAGTTCCAGTTAATAGTCATAAGATTATGGAATAGTTTTACTTTCACAGGTAAATAAAACAAATTTTTTGACTCAAATAGGCTTAGAATGTCATGAAATGTCGAGATTTTAAGTTTGAGCAAAAAATGTCTGTCTGTCGGCCTGTAACTTCTTTTGTGCACAATTACTCAGGAACGAATAATTATGATATTGACTTAAACTTTGGTACACCATTGTATTATAACGAGATCTGGAACAAGATCATAATTTAATCTTATTCTGTTGAAGGGAGGGGGGTAAATGGTGGTAAATTGATAAAGCAAGCAAGTAAGAGTCCAAACTGAGCACAGTGAATGAACGAGAAACCAAGGTCTGAAATTTCTTTGGCATCAGCCATCCCCACTCTTACTCATAACTACGCCTTCTAGAGAACCTAAAGTTCTTTTTATATCGGACACCCCCTCTACCACTCCCTTTAATAATATGGTGGGGGGAATAGGAGATGGAATCTAGATAGTGAAGTAGTGCTCCCTTAGGCAGCTGTTTTTTATTACGTTCCAAATGTTGTAGAAACATATCAATAGATCATCTGGATGTCTTTGTCAACGAAGAGTTTATATAAGGTTGCATGTCTTAACCACTCAAAATCCTATGCTAAGAAATGAAAATATACTTCTTCTTTGCTAGCCACGATGTCGACAAAGATTTATTTCTTGATTCACATAAAACAGTCAAGAACAGAAACATGACATTGAAACGAATGAATATTCTGATGCAGGTTTCTGTAAATGTTAGATAACACAGGCCGACATTTTTCAAACTCTGAGACCAGGCTACACTTTTTCGAAAGTTTTTGGTGCACTGAATCCAAACTCGACCTCAGAATTGCTCCATCACATCAGGTTTTCGAGATATGCTAACCTAAAAATGCAAAAAACACGGTTTTTCGCTATATTCGGGATTATATTACACCGCGAATAAATTTTTCTCCACAAACTCGTCAAGGATTTTTGAATAATATACTTTTTCAGAGGTGCAACAAAGTTGGACTTTGAAAAATAATATTCTTAAAAGTGCGTCGAAATTTGGCTCGAAAATCGATTTATCAAAAGTACCCCAAAATTTCACTAGCAGATTAATTTTTCAAAACTGCGTCGAAATTTGGCTAATTGAAGTCCAGTCATGTACAGAACAATCTTAATCTATTTCAATAGACAGATCTCCAATGCTCAGCAATTTTGGCGTACTTTTGTTCAGTTTGAAGAAAATTCTTAATTCACACAGCAAGATTTCCATATAACATGTTGTGCGGAGATCTAAAGATCAACAGTCTTAGTGCTACCACCCACAAATAATTACAGTCTGATAATCATTTCAAATCTATTCTATTAATCAACCTAGTAGAATACCCGCGAATAAAATGGATAATGCATCATCCACCGCCATCGATTATGTGGTAAGTAATATAAATAACATTAATCGAGAGTGTCTGATTATCTCGCTCAAGGTCTTGAATGCAATATACTAACAATATGAAAGAACGAACCTGGAAACAGAGTATCGGTAATGGCAAATTCTTAACAAGCATACCATCGCAAAATTTAAAATATTATTCAATAAATAATCTGTTCACCTAAAAGCCGGAGGTAATCTGGATATTGATGTAATATTTGATCCATTCTGGACAAATATTGATTAAAGTATCACATCCATTAAAAATACTGAAAACTTGCCCTAAGAATATCAATAAATTTACCTTCAGCAATGAACTTAGATATGAGTCAGACCAATTAAGAGAACTAAATTGGTATAGAAAATCGAAACAGAGAGAACTGCATTATAATTTGGTAAAAAATAATTTAGAAAACGAACCAAAAGTTATGGGAATTTATAAATATTAAACTAAATCGAGAAAAGTTAAACTCATCAAACTAACTTAAGAATAAATAATAACATGCTGACAGATCAGATAACAAACAAATAGCAACTAGCAACAAGTCCAGTTGGATATTTTTGATATTCCTTTGGGAGTTCCTCAGAGATCTAATTTAGGTCCACTACTCTTTTTAATTTATATTGACAATCTTTCAGATTTTATCAAAAATGGCTTCACCATTATGTATGCAGATGCCACTACCATTACGGTAACTGCTGAGCGCTGATAGCCCTAAAGAACTATCTAATAAAGTTCATACCGTATTAAATGAGATGAGTACCTGGTGCGATCGAAACAGACTAATGCTAAAATATGATAAAACAATATTTTTAAATTTTAACGTAAGACATACAACTACTTTACCTGGAATAGCTTTAAGTGATTGCTCGAAATTTCTTGGCACCCTTGTAAATAGCAATTTATCATGGGAACAGCATACTAATCTTGTATGCAGTAAGCTAAATCAAGCTTACTTTGCATTATCACAACTAAAAAATATGTTGAATGAAGTAGGACTCACTAGTGTGTACTATGCTTTAGCCTACTCACACATGTCACTTAATATTTGTATGTGGGGTCGATCATCTTATGCCAGAAGATTATTTATTCTACAAAAACGAATACTGACATTACTATTTAACTTAGACTGCAGAGAAAGCTGCAAAGCTAGTTTTATAAAAAACAAATCCTGGCGATGCCATGTATTTATATTCATAAATGTTCACTTAATACAAAGAAAAATGTGGATACTTTTAAGAGTTTATCTGAATATCACTTATATAATACTCGAAACAAAAATATTTTAGGACATGTCCTGTATCGACTTTCAAAAAATCACTTCAATATAACTCTATTGCATTATATAGTGCAGGAAAAATTAATTTTGACTTCGAAAAAAATCCAACGTCAATATTTTCAAAATAAATTTTTACAGTCCCTAGAAATTTTTGTTGCGAATCTGCTAACACCAGTAATCAGCGGTTTCCCGTTTTTGATTTAATACTAATTTAGTTTGCAAACCGCATTTATACTATTGTATCAGGAAATTTTGTTAGTAAATGAAAAATGTAATCGATGGTAATTATAAACTGTAACCCCATTGTGGTTACAATTCCACATTGAAACAAATTCGCTACATTTAGGTCTGCTTTTCCATTAAATGTTAAAACCAGTTTGAGTTAAACTACCCAGAATAAAGTCGATTAATTATTATTATCGTCGTCAGTTGGCAAGTGTTTATCATACACTGGTCTCTAATTTACCATTGCCTGTTGTTAATATATTTCGGTGGAAACTCATTACAAGACCTTAAACTTAGTTTAATGGTTAGTATAGAATTTAATTCAAGTTAGCAGAAGGAAAGGGAACTACCGTACCATGCCATCACTATTGGCAATTCAGGTTTACTGCACTGCCGGCACTAGAGTTCAGAAACTTGGCCTTAGCGTAATATATCATTAGCGGCAGATAATTGTGCAGAATTGATTTATTTTGTCTATTGTGATTGTTGGCAACGGATGGTAAACATATAAAAAGGGATGCCCGGCAAGAAATACTCCACAATACACTTTATCATTAATAATATCTTTCGGTCGATCTTCATCAAATGGGTTTTCAATAAAAAAAAATGGACAGAATTAATTTCTATATTAATTTATCAATATCATATTTCTTTTACTGGTAACAATTTAGTTTTCCCTAAAGAGATATACAGGGTGTTTCGTTAATAATAGGACATACGCTAACTGGAGAATCCTTAGTCCAAAATATGAAGATTTAACCTGAAACACTTCGATAAAATGTGCCTCCTTACTGAGATACAGGGTATTTTAATTCTAATTTTAAAAATTATTTTTGTTCATTATTCTGATGCTGTTTAATATTTCTTTTTCATATTTGGCCGAAAGTTTAGGTATTTTAGGAAACACTAAACTGTAGTAAAAGATAATTTCTTCCTATTACCAGAGGCGTACGGCAGGGAGAAAGGTGCAATTTCCCCCCTCTACATTTTACGCCACTGGTGGAATCGTCTTTTCAGTACATTTTTTTAATTTTTAATCGTTTTTTACGAAAATAATGTACTCTTACCTCATAACGATAAAGTAATCATTTTTCGAGATAATTGATTTTAAAGATAGGGCTGCACAATATTCTGATTTTAACGTTCAATTTATTGTTCATATTCGTATTGATCATTTCGGCATCTTTACACATAACATTGCCCTGGTCACGCCGTGAAATAAGTTTTAGAGTTAAAATATTTTTAAATAAATATTTAAAAAAAAATTAACTGTAAAACTTATTTCACGGCGTGACCAAGGCAACGTCATGTGTAAAGATGCCGAAATGATCAATACGATACGAACAGTAAATTGAACGTTAAAATCGGAATATTGTACAGCCGTAACTTTAAATTCAATTATCTCGAAAAATCATTACTTTATCGTTATGAAGTAAGAGTACATTATTTTCATAAAAAACGATTAAAAATTAAAAAATTATACTGAAAAGATAATTACACCAGTGGCGTAGAACTTAGAGGGGAGAAACTGCACCTTTGTCCATGCCGTACGCCTCTGGTAATAGGAAGAAGTTATCTTTTACTACAGTTTAATGTTTCCTAAAATACTTTCTGCCAAATATGAAAAAGAAATATTATACAGTATCAGAATAATGGACAAAAATAATTTTTAAAATTAGAATTAAAACACTCTGTATCTCAGTAAGGAGGCACATTTCATCTAAATGTCTCAGGTTAAATCTTCGTATTTTGGACTAAAGATTCTCCAGTTAGCGTATGTCCAATTACTAATGAAACACCCTCTATATATAGGGTGTCTGTAAGAGACCCACTTTAAAACATCTACTTCGTATAATATACGTCCTAGACCAAAACTAAAAACTGTTTGAATTTGAAATATTCAATTTTTGAGAGCTTATAAGTCTGTGAATTAAAATTTGAGATCCTTGGCCAATTTTTTAAGTTGTGGCCAAAAAAAATTTGAGGCCTTTGGTTCTTGTATTTACGTACACATTAAGTTACAATTTTATTTTTTTTACCCGCTTTAATAATGGAGTAGGAGTGGCAATGCGGGCGATAGTGGAGGTAGCTGATGCCAAGGACATTTTGAAACCTTGGCTTTCCGTACATACCCTAAATTCCAATTTTATGGACTCTAACTTGCTTGCTTTATCTATTTACACCCATTTACCGCCCTACTCTACAACAGAATAAGATGAAAATATAATGTAGTTTCAAATCTCGTTATAATACATAGGTGTACCCAATATACCCAATGGAAACTTAGAAGGAAAACTTCCTGGAAACTTTCGGAGTTTTCAAAACGGAAAGAATATTTTAAGATATGTTTGACATAAACTGGTATTTTGCAACTAATTGCAACAAATTACGCTAAAGGACTATTGTTGGTAACTTTTGGTAAGTTTTTCCTCACATATACAGAGATATATTCTCAAAAGTTACCGCTTTCCGGAATTTTTTCGAAACGAAAATCTCTATTAACTAATATATTAATAATTCAATAGACAACTGCTTAGTATCAGTCAATGTAGATAGTCCTAGAAATAGTTCGTTGGATTTCAAATTGAGGCCACAGTATTACAATTATTATTATTCTCCTGACATTTAATTTCCTGTAATTAGTTAGCATTACATCTAACTAATTATTCATCCTTCTTTGTTGAAAACGAACAG
This sequence comes from Rutpela maculata, assembly GCA_936432065.2. Classification (NCBI taxonomy): domain Eukaryota; kingdom Metazoa; phylum Arthropoda; class Insecta; order Coleoptera; family Cerambycidae; genus Rutpela; species Rutpela maculata. Next base: position 178,179,836 of record OW386288.2, read on the forward strand.
AATATAGTATAATAATATTATGCTTGTAGTTTCAAATTTTAGGTGTTGCATGTTCTTGAAGTTTACAATCACTTACAAAGGATCCTATATTCAGTCCCCGTGTAAAACGTTAACTTTGAAATGGTAGATGAAAGCAATATTAAAGTTATACATAGTAGCTTTATTGTTGGGTTTAAATATGATATTTATGAGTACTTCAAATGCAATTGCTGTGATTCAATTTTATTCGGATACTAAAGAAGAATTTAAATTTCATATAATTTGATCTGGTTTTACACAGCAAGTAATCTATCTAATTATAACTTTCAATCCCATCGTGGAAACAAAAAGAAAACGAGCAATAAAAGCCTTTTATATACTGTTTTTAATTTCAATTAAATTCATCTCTTATTTTGTTTTATGATAAACGGGATTTAATCCGTTTCGTTGTAAAAATTTTACCGTCTAGATTTCTGTAAATACTTCCTTTCAGGCTAGTCTAGACGTGTTGTCTTTGATATCATGTTACTTTATTTAATGAGTTTCTGTGTATCTTCATGCTCGGATATTAACGTGAAAATCTAATATCGTATTATACTTACTAAGTTTTATGTGATATTAACACGTTGGCTTAGCAACAACTACCATGTGCTGGATACAGACAGGATGCCCCAGATACAATTATCTGGCTGATATCTCCAGAATGGCCGGTGGTATTTGAGTCAAAAGTTTTGAAAAAAAAAGAACGTTTCACTTCGTTATTTGTTCATTGTTATACCAACCTCAACATTGATATTAGGTAATAAAGTTCAATTAAGAGGGTGACAGTGAAATTTAGTTTACAAATTCTAACCTTTTTAAAAATAGTTCATTTTTTTTTATTTCATCCTTTTTAATACTAATTAGCTTCTACACAGTAAAAGAAAATATCTGTCATTTTTTAATTTTCAGGATTTATTTATGTCAGGATAGTTTCAGAGAATCTTAAAATCTCTATGTATCAAATTTCATATAAATATACAAAAGTACTGCAATTGTGGCAGTCGTGGTGGATTCACCATTTTGAGTTCTTAACTTTTGACATCATATTCGGTATCATCTACCCCCAGAATACCTAATTTAAAAAAGATGTATTTTAATATACTAATACCACATTGGTGTAAAGTATTCAGAGCCTGTCTGGCCTGGAAGTATATATCACACATATGGCGGAAGGTGAAGGTCAGCCACTTCCCAAAAATAGGCAGGATGTCAGCGCGCCCTCTTTCTTACTTAAAACATTGGAAAGACTACTGGACCAGGTACATTAGAGAAGAAATACTAAGAAAAAACCCCTTAATGAGCGTCAATATGCATACGGGAAAGTCAACAGACTTCGTGCTGGATGATTTAAATAGACTACTGACATAAAGTCATTAAATGACAAAGAAATGGCAATGGTAATAACCCAATAACACAAACTCTAATGAATGCTTTGTTAAATGGAGTCCCAACGATACTCCACCAGTGGATTAAAGCCCGCATAGAAAAGAGGATAATAGTATTCAATCTAGGCGAGGCTACCACTAAGACAAAAGTGAGTACAGGCTGGCTTCAAGGAGGAGTATTATCTCCACTGCTGTGGGCAACCCTTGTTGACGAACTACTCTGAAAAATTTCCGTAGAATGCTTTCACTGCGTAGGATACACTAACGATCTAGCGATAGTAGTCAAGGGGCAATTTGCGAACACAGAGTTCGTAATGAGCCCTAAACATTGTCGACAGGTAATGTAGTAAGGAAGGACTTTCCATAAATCCTCACAAAACTGCAGTCGTCACCTTTCCACGAAAAAAGCCTTGGGAGGCCTAAAACATCTGAGGCTCAATAGAGTGGAAATTCCATTTGCCAGCGAGGTTGCATATCTAGGAGTTATTTTCGAGCAAAAGGTGATATGGAATTCCCACTGCTCATATACCGACCTCCAGATCTTCCACGTTAGTACACGAAACATGACAGAATTGAATCTTTGAGTTATTCACTGGAAAATTTGATCATAGTCGGAGACTGTAGTTTCCCAATGATTTCCTGACCTGTTGTTGAATATCCGACGAGGGAAGATGCAACTTCAGATTTTATTAACATATTCCTCAGATGCAGTCTAAATCAATATATCGCCGGCTTCACGAGACATCGAATCAACCAGCGTCCGTCTCTTATCGACCTTTTAATAACCAAAGACGAATTTCTAATCAACTATTGCAACCTGAGCACACCTATAGGTATCTCTGACCATGTTTGTATCAATTTTAAAATACAGTTTGTGACTGCAACTGTCGATTCCTCTTCCTCAAAAGTATTTAACAACCATAAAGCTATGTGGCACTAGGTAACTACTTTAGCAATGTCAACTGGTTTGACGACTGTACATCACCAATCCAAACTTGTTCTGGGAAAGCTGGATTGCACAAGTACGCTTGGCTGTTGCTCGTTTCATCCCACAGTTTAATAAGAAAAAATCGACAATATACAAAAAACCCTAGATCAACAAACAACTACATGATATGTCTCTCGAAAGAAAAGCTCTGTGGCAAACGTACGAAAGTCACATTACATCGATGACATGCATACATAACATAAATATAAACACACCACATGTAGTAGACTTCACAGAAACTTCTCCAACCGTCTCATTGGACTCTAAAAGCAAGCTAGGTACAATTATGAGCAGCAATTGATAACTACCAAAGCCTTTTATAAGTATACGCGCTCTCCTTGTCCAGCAGAGTATCAATCCCTCTGATAAACGGAATGGATGGTGTTCCCTGCAGTAACAACGCCAAAGCCTCTGAAACTTTTGCTGATACGTTCTCCAAGTCATATACAGTGACCCAACAAGTAACTCTATTACAACTTGATGACAATAATCGCAATAATGCGCAAGTTGAGAATATTGATTTCGGCGCTCAAACTATCCAAAAACATGTACGAAATTTGCGTCACGATTCTTCACCACGAACCGATGAAGTTCACCCCAAACTTTTGTCAAAATATGCCGAAACACTGTGCAAGCCCATTTCTACAATGATTCAGGAATAGATGAATTAAGGCATCTTTCATGAGGTTTGGAAAATTGCCAGTGTTACTACAATTTTTATAAAAAGGTGATATACTTGCCAGCCACAACTACCGCCTCATTAGTTTAACTTCTGTGCCTTGGAATATTATGGAAAGGACCATACGTGAAGAACTAATTACCTTTTTGGTAGTTCGTAATACCGAACACTCAGCATGGGTTCTTACCAGGACGTTCTGTCACCTCCAATTTATTCCAAGCCTGCAACGAGTGGACTAAACAATTCGCTATTGGTAAATTCACGGACATTTTGTACTTAGACTTTTCCCGCTCATTTGACAAAGTGTGTCTTCTGTTCTTACTATGTAAACTAGAATACGTCGGAGTGAGTGGTAAACTGTTAAAATGGATCGAGTGCTTTCTGTCAAATAGACAATTTGGTATAAGAGTGGAAGATACTTCATCCGCGGTACGTGATGTTTGAGTGGAGTCCCCCAGGGATCTGTACTTAGCCCTGTGCTGTTTTTAGTTTAAGTGTCTGACCTCACCCTGAGCTGCACCTCGAGGGTTCTGTCTTAGGCAGATTACTTAAAAATATTCAGTCATCATCCACTGACCTACAATTCAATTTGGATCAGATAGGGAGCTGGTGCTCTAACTGGTTAATTCCACTAAATCAAGGAAAATGATTTATTATACATTTTATTACACATAGGGAAAAACAACCCAAAAATGCAGCACAAAATTGACAATCACAACGTAACACAAGTATCACAGGAAATTGACCTGGGTGTCACCATCACAGGTAAGTTATCATGGAGCGCACATGTTATGAAAGTCGTCAGCAAAGTCAATCAAATTTTGTACATAATTAGAAAGTACTTCCAGAATTTGAGTGTCAACTCATTCCTAAAATGTACAATGCCTATATTCGTCCTCACCTTGAGATTATCCAACTACTAGCAAGAACAACAAACAGCAAGAAAAAAACAGCGACATGAAACATCAACACTACTAGGAGGGAAGATAATTGCAAAAAGAACAAAAATGCATGCAATGAAGTACTAGGGACATGTTTAAAGAAGGGACCCAATACATTTACTGAAGAAAGTGCAAATACCGAACAGCAACAAACTAAAAATAGGGAGACCATGCTTCACGTGGAGAACAAGAATCGGGAGGATCATACACGTACTAGGAAAGGAGCTAGCACACTAGGAAAGCGAGGAAACGATATATGCTCTACCAGAATCAGAAACATAGGAATCGGAAGACTCAGAAAAAGAAAGTATGTACAAGCAAAAACACAAAAAAACAGGAGCGTAGACATTCACGACACAATGTGGCAACGCATTTCACAGACACCTACACTGCCTATCCCACACTCCTGTACCATGCGTCATGTAGCTCTCGTTGCTGACAACAAGTATGACCCAAATCCAACCCAGCGTGGACGTAGCCGTCTCAGCGGTATATCTTGGAAATGGTAGCAATTCCTACCGCACGCTGGTAAATCAATGAATCAATATAATTTCTTTAATTTATATAATCATGAATATTTTTTAAGTACTAAAATATCTAGTAACCCAATGTTTATCTAGAAAGACGAAGGAGTGGGATAACAAAGGGTAGTTGAATTTTTTACCAAAATGCATTATAGTTTTTTAACTCACGGTTGTAACATAATTAATCCCGTTAACAGTTTGACAGCGCGTAACGTAACTCGAACGTCACTCTCCACGTGAAATATTTCTAGAACAATTATGTGCAACTAATGAGATTTCCTGAATAAAAAATAAAGAGTGTTAAAAGCCAATTTAAAAATCTCGAAACTTTACGTTACAATATTCTGTCTTCGAAGGGCTATAACACACATAGCTAGGTTCTGCGCTAGCAGCGGTATTATAGGGAGTGCATTATAATTAAACTCTTTTTGAATATGGAGGTCTGTTAAAGAGCATTGCGGGACCACAGCTGCCTGAGGGAGGCGATAACAACTCTCTGGCTTCTAATTGCTCCTACTCCAGGCTGCAACTTCGCAGTTAGGGCTGCAACAGTAGTGGGTATAGGGATAATGTGTGAGAATTTGCGCCAATATTATTTTGTGGTGAAATGGCCAAACTAACACACTAGAATAATCTATGGTTATATTAGAAATATATGAGTATATTATGTATACGATGTAATTCGCGCGTACACTTTTATTTATTTATTTATTTACTTATTTATTTATTTATCTAAAATATTAAACAGGTATACAGGGTGTTATGCAGGTATATAACCTATACAAATCTTTTAGGAACTGATAGAATATGCCATTTAGTTAATTTGCACACATTTTTTAAATAATCAGTTGTAAGGATTGCTTTTACCATTTTAAAACATGACGGTTGCCGAGTGCATTTCCATCTTAACGTTAGGGATTGTTTATTGTTTAAACGACGCTTTTCCCAATAGCTGGATTGACAGAGATGGACCAACCATGGGTTGCTAAGACCCCAGATGTAACACCATTGAACTACCACGTTTGGAGACGTGCTAAAAATTGCAGTGAAGAAGTGCTATTTGTTTATAAAATCAATGAAGCCTTCGACCAAATAAAAGAAGAAATTATGTTAAAACAGGACACATGCATATCTGAGTATTAGGGCTTTCATTTTGAACATGAGCGATAACACAGCCCCACAAAAAAAAATTCAGACCAGCGAACCAGACCCATGCATACCTATGCATTTTCGGTCGCTGAATCCGAACCGGAGGTCAAAAAAAAATCCCATAGCCAGAGCCAAAAAATACCCTGGAATTGGGTAAAAAGAAGATTAAGCTACGAGAATATTTGTTACATCTTAATCAATCGAATTATACAAATTAAAGTTAAACAGCAGTGTACGTACAATAGATATGAAACACAACCCCAGGGAGGGGCGAAAACTACCCCATTATAAAAAAAATCGATCCAAAACAGCAATGACTGCTGAAAACGTTCGAAATGTTTAAGTTTTGTTAAAGTGATAAGAAATTGCATCAGGTCCGACGTGATCTTCATAAACTGCCCCTATAGGGTTGAAAACAACCACCTTTAAATTTAAAGGACATGAGAAAAACAAGAAAAAATCTAAAATCCAACAGGATTTATATTTTCATGAATTGTATGATTGGCTGAAATTGCGTGGTACTTTAAAATAGAACTAGAAACTTACGTACCATCAACGTCCTCAGAGAGGGTGAAAACTACCCCATTCAAGATTTAACTTGAAAAAGCTGCAGTGACCTTTGAAAAAGCTCGAGGTTTGTAAAAGTAAAAAGAGTCTGCACTAGTTTTGGCTCAATTATTGAAAACTACCCCAACAGCGCTGCCAAAAACCACCCCCTTAAATGACAGAAAAAACAAGAAAAAAACATTGATCTAAAGGTATTTCCATTTTTATGGATGCTATATTTTACCATAAATAATGGCAAAATAAAAACTCTAAATGTTGCAGTGAAAAAAATATATAACGAACCTATTAAACTCCTCGGTGTGCATTTGGATAACTCATTGAACTTTCAGTTCCAAATTCAGAGTTTATCAGAATGGTTGTCGACTTGTATTTATATAATAAGACAACTCAGCAACAAAATTACAACAGATTACTCAAGAGTAGCCTATTTTTCCATTTTTCACAGCATAATGACATACGGAGTGATAGTATGGGGGTCATCATGGCATTCGAGCAAAATTTTTAAATTACAAAAAAAAGAATAATTACTCAAGCTAAATATGATGACCACTGTAAACCCCTTTTTAAAAGTCTCCATATATTAACACTGCCGTCATGTTATATATATGTATGCTTGTGTCATCAAAAAATTAAAAAGTAACAAAATCACCAAGCAGGAGGACATACATAACCATGATATTAGGACAAAAACAAATTTAAGATTGCCCAAATACAGACTAAGTAAATCTCAAAATTCCTATCTATATCTATCAATAAAAATTTTTAATGTGTTACCTAAAGATTTACAAAATCTCGATATGAGTGTAAACACGTTTAAGCTAAAAATAACAAATATCCTTTTACAGAATGCCTTCTACTCTGACGAATACTTTGAATATTTTGACTCCTTGTCCAATTTATCGTCTGTCTAATTAGATTCATTATATTTAACGTTATATTTTAGCATTTTTGCATTAACTGTTTTTTTATGTTTTTGACAATTTTATATTTTACGTTTTTCTCTCTACTTGAGGTACTAGTTTTACTTATTTTATATTGTGTTATCGTGACTCTGTTTTTTTTTATAATTTTTTTTAAATTAAGTAGTTAGTTTTTTATCTCTGACATATGCAAACATTATATATATGTATGTATAGCATGAACAAAATTCTATTCTATTCTATTCCATTCTATGATTGGTTAAAATGGCGTAATACTCAAAGTTAGACTTAGAAAGTCAAGTTGTTATTCACTTCCACTCCCCTAGGAGGTGAAAACTGCCTTTCTGGGGGTGTTGCTTAATAACATTGATAGGGCATGAGTTTCAAACTCAAAGTGTAAAACACGATGTTTCTTAATCATAGCATCCATAAAACTGTAAATCCAGTTATTTTCTCTCTGTTTTTCCACATATGGGGGTGAGGAGTGGCATCTAGCAACCCCGTGGGGGTGGTTTTCAAACACAGCGTCGAACATAGTCTAGTTTCTTCTCACTTCCACACAACGCAGGTGTTTCGAATTTTTATAGAAGTCACTGTAACTTTCTCTAGTTAAATCTTGCATAGGGGGTAGTTTTCACACCCTCTGAGGGTTGACACTGTTGGACCTTGATGGTACGTAAGTTTCTAGTTCTATTTTAAAGTACCACGCAATTTCAGTCAATCATAGCCAATGAAAATAGAAATCCTGTTGGATTTTACGTTTTTTCTTGTTTTTCTCATGTCCTTTAAATTTAAGGGTGGCTGTTCTCAATCCTATAGGGGCAGTTTACGAAGATTGCGTCGGGCCTGATGCAATTTATTATCACTTTAACAAAACTTAGACATTTCGAACGTTTTTCAGCAATCATTGCTGTTTTGGTTCGATTTTTTTATATATGGGGGGTAGTTTTCGCTCCTCCCTAGGGGTGTGTTTCATATCTATTGTATGTACGCTGCTGTTTAACCTTAATTTGTATAATTCGATTGATTAAGTAACAACTATTCTCGTAGCTTAATCTTCTTTTTACCCAATTCCAAGGGTGCTAGCTAATTATTTTGGGCATGTACGATTTTCTTTGACCACGGATTCAGCGATCGAAAATACATGGGTCTGGTTCGCTGGTTTGATTTTTTTTTGTGGGGCTGTGTAATAAAAGCATGAGCGATGTAAACCTTGTTTTATTTGAGTTTCAGTATCTTAAGTTAGGTGAGTTCTGCAGCACTGACATCATAAATTAGTTACTATGCTTTTCTGTCTTGTACACCGTTTATCATTGAGATAATCTTTACCTTTCGAAAGAGCACAAATTATAGAAGTTTAATAAAGTATTTGGGCACCTTAGATGGCTGAATTTTTTCCATAAACTTTTCCGAAAAAACATAACTTGTCATGGAATTAAATGGCATTATTATTCTTTAGTTCATCATTAGATAACACTGGCACATAGAAAAAAGTCGTGAACCTGGAACAAAACTTGTCAAAATGTATGTCTTTTGTACACTGAATCCGAATCTGCCATCAGATTTGTCCTATATAATCGGAATTATTTTCTACATTCGATGAAAATCAAACATTTTTCTTGAAAACTGGGAACGTTTGACTATCATCAAATGTAGAAAAAAATTCAGATGACATAGGCTAAATGTGATGGCAGATCGGATTCAGCGCACAAAAATACATACATTTTGATAGATTTTGTTTCAGGTTCACGGTTTTTTTTTTTGTGTGTACTGGTGCAAAAAAAAATCTTGAACCTGAAACAAAACCTATCAAAATGTACATACTTTTCTATGCTAAATCCGAATTTGCCATCATATTTGGCCTATATTTAAGAAAATTAGGGTTTGGACCCAGTCTTTAAAACCAATGTTTTTGGCTGACAAAATTCTCACCGTTTCGCTTGTGAACTTCTGTAAGCTCCTGTACCGGTAATAATTTGTATGGTCTACTCATTCTGATGATACATCTCTGCTTATCACTGCACAAAAATCTGCAGATGCAGTCTTAAAGGCAAATGAGCAATTAGGCAGTGCTCATAATTGGTTTACTGAGAACTATCTTATCCTAAATAGTAGAAAACCCATTTTTATTCATTTTAATAATAGTGAAATTAATGCTGATCACAGCCTTTTAATAAAGCCAAATGAAGGATCCATTTGACAAGTTACGTCCTCAAAATTTTTAGGTTTACACATTCAAGAAAAGTCTACTTGGATAGTACATATAAATGAAATTTGTAAAAACATAGCTCCAATATGTTACTGTATTAGTCAATTACGTCAAATGGTTATTAAAGCAGTGTTAACCAGTTTCTATTATTCATTCTTTGAATCGATTATTAGTTATGCTTTAATTGCGTGGGGTTCTTCGCCTGATCTGTTGAGGTTTGTTTGTTTTTAAATTACAGAAGAGAGCAGTATGTATCGGCAAAGTCTTTTCTATCCCTGCTATTCTCGTTTCTATGGAAACGAATTTGTGTTAATTGTTGAGATAAGTGTCAAATAGATAAATACACTTGACTTTTACGAGTTTTTCAATTCACAAGTTATGGAAAATATGGATTCAGATTTTGAAGTGTCGGCCGAAAAAAAAATATGGTACGTTACACGACCGAAAAACAGTGTTTTGCAGGTCTCCCTAAGCTTCCAGGACTCACCTGCGGTTCGCCCTGGAATCTGCTTGGGCCGACCTGCAAAACACCACTTTTCGGTTTTGTGACGTAAATTACTATTATAAACAACTTGGGATACTTACGCTACCCTGTTTATTCCTTCTTAATCTGTTGGTATATGCCAGATCACAATTAAATAATAAGACCATTAATGCAAATCATACATATAACACGAGAAATATTCATACTGTAAATTCCGCATCATAGATTACCATTATATGAGCACTGCCCAAATTATCTAGGAATTAAAGTGTACAATAAGCTACCTAATTCGTACAAATCATCTATTGATGAAAAAAACTTTAAAATACAAATAAAGCATTTACTGAAAAGTAAATCATATTATTCCCTTGATGAGTACCTTAATGATAGTTTGTAGGTTTATATTTTGTAAAATTTAATTTTAATTTGATATACCCGATATATGTATTTTATATTTGTTTTTTATTTATTGACATTGTTATCTTATATTATATTTTATCTGAGGTACTATTTTTAACATGTCCTATATCATGAAATGATCTCTTGGATAAATCAATTATTATTATTATTATTATTATTTAAAGTCCTTTGAATTTTGGAGTAACTTTTTCTAAGTTCACGTGATGCATTCCATAAACTAGTTTCAAGATTTTCTAATACAAATTTTTTACATAGTCAAACATCTCAAGAAGGAATCTAGTAGTAATATGGACGCGGTAATAAAAACTTTAAATTTAGGTAAAATAAATTATAGTAAAAGTACCATTAAAAAAATTCAAAATATAACTTTCTTCATTTTCGTTTGCTCTATTGGTACGTTTTTTTCTTTTGAAATTATCAGTTTCTCTCACATGACGGTAAGTATTTCAGAATGGGTTTTCACTATAGCAGCCAGACGATTTGGGTATAATGCTATATATTCTCTTCTTGCAGCTTTTTCATTTTTATTATTTTTGACATAAAGACAAAATATATCAAACTTTTATGCTTCTGTGTAACCCATTTTGATCAAATAATAATACGAAATGTCAAACATTAACAATGTTGTCATAATATCATCAACCTTCGAGAGTATAGGGATAGCCCTCCAAACGCTTGGTGTTCCCAACACACTTAGTGAATGGATAATACACATGCTCAAATGGAGAGCCGTCCGAATAAATGTGGGGAACATAGAGACTAGAGGCATGGTCAATAGAGGCTGTCCACAGGGTGACGTCCTATCACCCCTACTGTGGGTTATGGTCGCCGACAGCCTCTTACACCGCCTCAATAACTCTAGTTTCTTCACAATAGGTTACGCAGATGACATTACCATCCTGCTAAATGGAAATTTTGAGGGCTTGCTATGCGCACTTATGCAAACAGCCGTCAAGTTGGTCGATAATTGGTGCACAGAACACTTTATCTCGGTTAACCCTCAAAAAACTGATCTAGCACTATTCACCAAGAAAAGGAAACTACCAAATATGAAAATGCCCAAATCATCGGGCAGTCAACTCCACTTAGCGAGTGAGGTCAAGTACTTGGGGGTCATGCTTGATCGCACTCTGAATTGGAAGAGACATTTGGAAGTTAAGATAAACAAGGCATGTGCGGCATTCTGGCTGTGTCGCGGGGCGGTCGGCAGGTCCTGGGGTTTCTCACCCAGAATCTCCCTCTGGCTGTACACTGCTGTGATAAGACCCATGCTTTGTTATGCAGCCATGGTCTGGTGACCCAGAGTAAGGCAGCACCTCAACTGGAGCATGTTCAAAGACTGACATGTCTCTGCGTTACTGGTGCGATGAAAACGACGCCTACAGCTGCAATGGAGACTATACTCTGCATTCCCCCTCTAAATCTGTACATAGAGGAGGTGGCGTTGAGGACTGCTCTGAGATTGCAATCTGTAGGCCAATGGTATATTAAGGGCACGGCTACGAGACATGCCCGTATCCTAGAAGAAGCTACAAAACAAATTCCTCTTCTGGGAATGGGAACTGACCGTATCCCCCCTATATATAACTTCAACAAGAACTTTGTGGTGAGTTTGAATGTGTCCGGTAATGACGAGCCGAACATATCAATCTACACCGATGGTTCAAAAATGGACTGTGGATCAGGAGCTGGGGTATACTCAGAAGACCTAGATCTACATTCGATAATACCGCTAGGCACACATGCCACTATCTTCCAGGTGGAACTAGTAGGGATCCTGCAAGCGGTAATCGAAACCACGAAGGCAAACATCAGTGGTAAAACGGTGCGCATATCAACGGATAGCAGAGCAGCCCTGCTTGCCCTAAACAATTGTAGGATAGGCTCGGGGCTGGTTCTGAAAACTAGAAAGGCCCTAGACGTGCTCGCACAAAACAATAGTGTCCAGCTCCGTTGGGTGAAAGGACATGACGGAATTCAGGGTAACGAAGAAGCGGACGCTTTAGCCCGCAAGGGATCTGAGAGCGCCCTGCATGGTCCAGAACCTGCAATAGCGCTCTCAGATTCAGTCCACAGTTCTCTGCTAAAGAACTATACACTCAAACGCCATGCGGACTGTTGGGGTGGTTTGAGCAGCTGCAGACATAGCAGAATGACTTTGGCCACACCCAGTCGTAAGCTAGGCAAACACTGTCTCCAGATGTCCAGGAGTAATCTGCGCATTTATGTAGGATTACTAACAGGACACTGCAGACTAAACAAACACCGCCATACACTGGGAGTTATAGACAACCCCAACTGTAGAGGGTGTAATCTGGATGACGAGACTGCCGAGCATGTGCTCTGTCACTGCCCTGCTCTCTCAACGAAAAGAGGATCCATACTGGGGGACTTCTGGCCCAGTATGGCCAAAATAGATGGCGTCTCACCTGGTCTCCTCCTCAAATACATCACAAGTGTTGGTTGGCTTGAGGAATGAGAGGCTCGGTGGACATGCCACCACTTACGGGGGCAGCACAATGGGCCCGCTTATGAGGCCTGAGTGCACGTGAGTGTAAGCTCACCCCCGCCAAACAATCCAGATCCAGATCCAGTATCATCAGGTCACAGCCTACTGCTTAAGAGTAATTACTGCGCTTCCTTCAATAACTATAAAATACCTAAATGCATGTTTAGAGCAATTTAATGTCTGACATATCAAGAAATACTACTGCTAAACCCTACTATCAACTCTTATATATTTGAAATCAGGGAAAAAGATCTAAAAGAATATGTAAAAACATACAGGGTTATCCATTTAAAAACAACAAACTTATTTTTAATTTCCAATAATAATAGAAATGAATGAGGGAGGGGTCAATATAAGGGTGTTTCATCTAAAAGTCCCCGGGTCATTATCTCGTAAAATAATAAATATATTTAAAATTTGTAAATCGCGGATAATTGACACCAAAAACGGTCTTAAATAAGTGCAGATAGAATTGTTCCTTCGCCATGCACAGAGATGGCGCTGCGGCGAGGAGTTATTTTTCGATGTCTGGAAACATGATTCATACGATTAATGAATAAATTGTGAATAATTTTGATTATATAAAAAATTTTGTAAAAACCGACCGTTTTAGAGCTACATGATTTTTTTCTTTATTTTTTTGCTTATGTAAATTTTTAAAACTCCTTAACTTTTAGTTAATAATTTTAGAACAACGGTTATTTAAAACTTTTATCTTATTAAATGCAATACTCCTTGTATTATTACATATATTGAAAATTTTTACTAATTTCAAATTTTAAAAATTAATTGCATTTGAAAAATTCTGAAAATTATAAAAAATGTTAAAATATGTAATAATATAGGAAGTATGGAATTTAATAAGATAAAAGTTCTAAATAACTGGTTGTTCTAAAATGATAAACAGAAAAGTTACAGGGTTTTTAAAATTTATAGAGACAAAAAAAAATGGAGAAAAAAACTCATGTAGCTCCAAAACGGCTGGTATTTACAAAATTTTTTACATAGTCAAAATCATTCACAATTTATTCATTAATCGTATGAATCATGTTTCAAGGTTCCAATCATCGAAAAATAATTTCTCACCACAGCGCCATCTCTGTGCACTGCAAAGGGACAATTCTTACTGCAGTTATTTAAGACCGTTTTTGGTGTCAATTATCCGCGATTTACAAATTTTATTATTCTACGACATAATAACCCGGGGACTTATAGATGAAACACCCTGTATATGAATAGCCCTGTAGAATGGACTGATAGGCTTTGCCCTGTATATGTTTCACTAAAAGCATGTCCCACAAACATTGACCTGTCAGTATTTTTATCATTAAAATCATTATTTTATCATTAAAATAATTATTCCAGCTAGAATACGTAAGATTAAAGCAGAAATGCGCTGCTTGAAATATTCTGATACATGAATGGTTAAATTTAATCTAGTTGTGGCGTAAATTCGTTTACAAGACGGGAAGAATATTAATATAATATGTTCTTGCTTTTTTTGTATACTGATTTTTTGTTTTATCCAGCATCACATTTTTAATTCGTTTGTTTCCGCGAGAGCTGAGCAATTTAACAACTGCCTGCTTTACTGCGTAATCCCTCACAACGCCAGGGCTCCCAGCCCGATTCGGCGAGTTTACGTTTGTTAAAAATGTTAACGAAATGTTTTGACTCAAGTTTGTACGAAAAAAAAACAGGTTAACATCTCAGTTACAGTTTTTTTTTTGGTAGCGATTCTTCGTTTAATGAATTTTCCGATTATTTAGAATACCGAATATTTTATTGATAATGAAGTAAAACATGTTCACAGTGTTACTTTGAAGAAAATCCCAAACGGTATTTAACTTTAATTACACGCCCACACAGAGTTATCACGTGATAGGATACATGTGAGAACGATGATGTTCTACTTTTTATTTCAGAACGAGTAATTCCAGGTTATTACAGCACTTTGAACCTTCTCTGGCTACGTTACAAAAAAGTACTGTACGCATTTGATAGAAAATGGATATGAATTGAGGTAATCAGCGTTACTCACTTTGTTCGCGACTGTAGAGCGAGCTGTAGTTAGCAAATGCACATTTACCTTGTTTTTAATAGCTTCTCTTGGCTTATGTGAAATTGATATATAGCTCAGTCGATGTAGGTATTTACCTACAAAAATTTGCAAATTGAATAATTTTTTTAATAAGTTCGTGAAAGTGTATAGAATAATATGTATGAAAAGTTTACATTTCGCTTGGATGCAGAACATAAAAAGAAGTGGAAAAAGAATTTTTTTCATCCGTTTTTTCAAAATTTTGAAATTAAGTCAAGCTAGGAAAAAATAAAAAATACAGATGAGTAGATCACGTATTTATGAACAAAAAATGTCCTAACAAAATTTATCACTAAAGCCACGGTTTTTCCGGAAAAAAATAGTCAAATGTAACGTTATAACTCGGAGCGAGATACATGCGGGCGTGCGCTAGAATACGCATGACTGTGACACCGACGCACTGAATTACATGTCACTAAATCAGAATTTGTTCAATCTACATGAGTGTTGGTTCATTTAAAAGATGGAAATTGTAGCTTTCTGATGCTTTTTTGTTTTAAACAATACAAGCAAAGGATGGATGGGAAAAATATACTTATATATATTACCACGCCCGAACTCAATCGTCGCAATACAAAATATAGAAAAAAATTCATTCATCACTGAGAACTGTTAAAAAGTCTGTACACTTCATGATTATTATGGTTTATTAAGTTGTAGTAACGTGGATTAAAAAAAAAGTACATCTCAAATTATTTTAATTTCCTTGCTTGACGATATTCTCGATAAATATATCTGCGGCTTGGTGCTAAAATGGCCAATGTCAAAAATTTACATACAATTTGAGGAAATGAGGTTTAAAGTTATTATTATTATTATTTGTGTAAGTTATTATGATAAAACGGCCAAAGTCTACTTTGTACTTTCTAGAAACGAAACATACCTTATTAATACAGTCTATGTTACAATTGGCCCTTTTATCTGTTTTACAAAGATTTTTTTACAAATTTACATTTTCCCTAAAAATTTAAATTCTCAGTCATTTATGAGAGTTTGACATTATCCTTTTTTTAAGATATAATCTGAAAGAATGTAGTTCGTTGGTGTCAATAAGTCATTTTAAAGAAAAAGTGACATTGACCTTTTTAGCACCAAGCCACAGATATATATTAGAGGCTTTAACTTGTCGAGAAATTGATCCATTGGAAAAAATAAAATATTACTTTTTCGGAAAAAATATATACTTTTCGAATGTTCAAACACAAATTCGTTTACTTGTATGCATTTTTTCGAAAATATGTATGATTAATCAGATCATAATAAGAAATTGCGATTTTCACGATTTTATCCTTATAACTATAAAATATTGTTTTGAATATAAATTCTAGGACTTTTCCAATACTTAACAAATGTATAAGGAATCCGTTGGATATAGCTGTAATAAATACAATACAGTAAAGGCACGTAAAAAAACCGCTGCCCAAGGAATCACTACTTCCACATCCAGATTTTTTTATCTAAGTCACTCACAACGAAAAAATTTTGTATGTGGAAATAATTGTTTATGGAACATTAATAATATAATATTTGAAATCCTCTACCCCAAAAACCCATAAAATGATACCCCACATCGGTAGCGGGGTGGATGAAGTAAAAAAACATTTTGAGGTTTCTGGTTCTTGTACACACCATAAATCACAATTTTTTTTCATCCCCTTTAATAATGGGGTGGGGGTGGTAATGGGGGTGGCTAATGACAAAATTTTTTTTGAGACCTCAACTTCTCTTGTATATACTAAATACCAATTTTATGGACTCTTACCTGCTTGATTTACCTATTTTCCCCAAATTTACCCCAATTTACCCCCAACCCTTCGACGGAACAAGAAGAAAATATAATCTAGTTCTAGATCTCGTCAAAGTACATATGTGTACCAAATTGCAAGTCAATATCTCAAACGGTTCCAGAGTAAACGTGCGCACAAAAAAAGTTACAGACAGACCGACAGACAGAAATTTTTTTCGCTCAAACTTAAAATCTCGACGTTTCGTGACATTCTAAGACTATTTGAACAATAAAAATTTTACATTTTTTTTTGTCGTTACTATACTTCCACTGGATGTGGAAGTAATTAATGCGAGCGATTCAGCAGCTATGTGTGGTGTCTGTATATGCGTTCATAATTGTATATTTTCCCTCTAGACTCACTATTTATGCTCCTATTGACTAAGGAAAATGTCAAAAAAGAGAAAAAAAGCTTTATTTTACTCGATAGATAAGCTAAGAATTTTTAGAGGTTCCGTAGTATGCATTTAACCGTGAGTTTGGCCGCACAGAGTGACGTGAAGCTATTTCACTATTTTTTCCAGAAATACGTAGCTTTAGCGATAAATTTTATTAGGACATTTTTTGTTCAGAAACACGTGGTCTATTCACCTATATTTTTGTTTTTTTCTATCCTGACTTAATTTCAAATTTTGAAAAAATGGATGAAAAAAATGTTTTTCTACGATTGTGCTGAAAGTCAAATTTTCTAACTTCAAAATGAGTGCAGAAAATATCACTTTGCCGCACGCCGTGCGGCAAAGAATTTGTCACACGCCTTGATTACATCTTCACGCACCGGAATAAAATAGTGTGTTTACCTTAAAGAATTTTATATTACTTACTGGTAATAATTAAATTCTATAAATGTACATTAATTACACATGAATTGCAATTACAAAGTCAAATTTTCTTACTTCAGAATGACAGCGGAAAATGTCACTTTAAATAAAATCTGACAAGCAGCAAATTTAAAATTTTGGAAAGACTTTAAAAAGGAAAATAACTTCACAACCGTAGAAAAAATAGTATGTAACACACGTGTGGCAAGCTTCATTGCAAAACTCGTGTGATAGGAACACTCGCTGCGCTCGTGTTCCTACTTTCATACATCGTTTTGCAATGAAGCCCTTGCCACACTTGTATTACAATCTACTATTTTCACTTTTTTTTTTTATTTTCTGCATCCGAGCGGATTGTAAACTTTTCAGGATATTATTCTATACACTTTCACGAACTCATTAAAAAAATATATTCAATTTGCAGGTTTTTGTGGGTTTCACTATAAAATGTTATCTCTCGTCTGGGCTAAGACGGAGAAGTATACGAGAGCAACCAGATTCTGGAAAATGGCACGGTACAGCAACGTTCTCATAATTGCTACCTGTTAAAAGATGTGTGCGAAATCTATGGCCAAAACATTTTTTAATAACCTAGGTGTTAGTTGTGTAGCTAAGCCATATTAATTATGCATATTTGAAAATATCTAATTACAATTTCCTTATTCATCACCTACCTATATAATAATAATAGTAATATAATAATAATAATTTATTTCGTCCATAGAGATCGTACAATGATATTGGATAAGTCACAAAAATATAACAAACGTAAATTTTTTTTTTCCTTATGGGTTGCGGTGCCGAAGCCCCGCTGTACTGAAGCTTAAGCTTATTGTACCCCATAGTCTCGTTATCCCATTAATCCCGTTCCTCTCCAAAAAGAAAGTATACGGTCAATGGGAGCTCTGGCTATTTCTTCCGGGGTTACGGTTAGTCCCCCGAAGTGTGAGAACCTCCCAGCCACTAAGGCTGGGCATTCACATAGTATGTGGTGAGGAGTTTCTTCATCCTCACCACACATCCTGCATTCTGGATTATTTTTCACATCTATGTTAGTTAGATGTCTATTCAGTGTGCAGTGTCCTGTTAGGATTCCCACTGCACATCTCAGCTGTTTTCTGCTTAGCTTTAGCAGTTCGTTGGTCTTTGTCATGGATGGCCCACCGGTGATGAACACACGTGACTGCCTCATCCCCGGCACGCCGGCGCCGGTCCAATACAAGATATGTTTCTGACTCAATAGTTCCTTTACCATTCCTCTTGCGGTATTGTATGATATCGCGCAGGATGGCTCAGGTCCCATCAAGGCTGTTTTTGCGCCTTCTTTGGCCAGATTATCTGCTTTTTCGTTGCCTTCATTGCCCTGGTGTCCTCGCGTCCACTCCAGTTGTATACTGTTGTGTTCCACCAGTTTCGCTGGGGATTCAAGGCAGTCTTTTACCGTTTTGGAACGTATCTCTACTGCATTCAGAGCTTTGATAGCTGCTTGACTGTCAGTGATGATGCGGATTCTTTTGTCAGTATATGACCTCCGTATCATTTCTTGTGCACAGATTTCTATGGCTGTGACTTCTGCTTGGAACACCGTTGCAGTACTGCCCAGGTTCAGACTGATGTCTGTCCCTGGTTGGTCCCCCGTAACACCTGCTTCAGTACTACTTGACGTTTTCGATCCGTCAGTATACCATATGGTATCATTTGGATGTCTTCGCAGTTGCCTTGTTCCTTCCTCTTCCCTATCGGGTATGAATACCCTGAAGGTCTTTGTGAAGTTGTGGCTTATGCTGATTCTATCTGACTGCATATCTAGTAGTCGATTTTTTCCTATTTGTTGGAATATTTCGGTGTGGTATCTTATTCTTGGAATGGTCCCATGTCCGTTTATTTTCAGCCTGTACGCCGCCAACAGTGCCTCACTCTTCACCACTAACTGTAGTGGGGGCAGGCAAAGTAGCGCTTCCATGGCTGCGGTAGGCGTTGTTGACATTGCTCCGGTTATGCCTAGACATGCCAGTCTTTGAACTTTCCGTAGTTTTCTCATTGCCTCCCCTTTTCCGGCTTTATGCCACCAGATCAGGGAGGCATAGGTTATTATTGGTACTACAACCCTTTGGTACAGCCAGTGCACCATTCTTGGTTGTAGTCCCCAGTTTTTACCTACCATTCTTCTGCTGGCCCATAAGGCCCGCGTAGCTTTGGTAGTCACTCTGTCTAAATGTGCATTGAAGTTTAATATTTAATATTTCACTTCATTGCTCACCTGCAATTCGTTTCCCCGGAGATATAACCTTCCCAGGTTGAGTTTCCACTTTCGTGTGAAGGCGACCACAGTGGTCTTCCTTGGATTCACGGAAAGACCTACCTGGGTACACCAACAAACGTAATACACAATTGATTAACAAACATTTAGATATAAACATAATCGAAAATCAGTAATTCACATAATTGTTAAAAAAAAAAGTAAAACAAAATTCTCACAAGTGGTAAATTAATTACTAAAATTATAAAATTCAGATATGATATAAAGACATTTAGTAACTAAATATTTCTTCACCTTAACTTTAAAGGTATTAAACTTTTTTTCTTCCTTAATGTCAAGAGGCAGATAGTTCATAAACTTTATACCCATATATGAGGGTGATTTTTCATATAAACTAGTGTGGTGATGTGGTATGTTAAGAAGATTCCCATGTCTAGTGTCATAATTATGTGTGTCAGAATTGCTTTCAAAAGAACTAATTTTTTTACCGGTATGTAGTATACATTTGTATATATAAATACAAGCAAATGTCATATTTTATGATTTATAAAATACGGTTTGCAAGAGTTGGCGCAGTTTCAAATAGTAGACGAATAACCTTTTTTGACCAACTAAAATTCTATTGACATTGAAACTACATGCGTTACCCCAAATAATAATATTATATGCCAAGTAGGAAAAAATTAGAACGTAATATATATTAAGAAGCTGTTTAATATCAAATATTGTTTTCAACTGCAGTAAGGCACAAGAGTCACTGTTAATTATTTTGCTTACATAGTCACAATTACTCTTCCAACTCATATCACAGTCTATAAAAGTACCTAAAAATTTAGTAAAACATGACAACTGAATTGTTTTGTTATTTACGACAACATGAAAGGAAGTGTTATTTTTTCCAGAATAAAATTGCATGGCAAGTTTTCTCGGCATTTACTATTAAGGTGTTTTTATAACACGAGTTGGTAAAGTGTTTAGATGAACTTGAAGCTCCTCTGCACTATCTGCAACTGCTGCAAGAGTGACATCATTAGCATATAATACTGGGCAGTCAGTACAAACATGGAATGGAAGATCGTTAATGAAAATGAGAAATATGAGTGGACCAAGTATTGAGCCCTGAGGAACTCCTAGGTCTGTATTGTGAACGTCAGAGATATTATTATTTAATTTTACATACCTTCATTTTTTTGTGGTGAACATATGACATTAACCACGATAAGAAGTTGCCTCGAAAACCGACAGCGTACAATTTATCTCTAATGAAAACAAGGTCTAAGCAATCAAAGGCCTTGGAAAGGACAAAGAATATTGCTCCTACATATTCACCCTTATCAAGACCTTTATATATGTACTCAATAAAATCATAGGTGGCACTTTCTGTTGATTTACTTGGACAAAACCCATTTTGGTATTTAGAAATTATATTGTATTTATTAAGATACTATAGCATTTTATCATATATTATCCTCTCGACTACTTTACTCAAGACAGTTGGAACTGTAATGCCTCTATAATTATTAATATCCAGCGGGTAATTTTTTTTAAATATTGGAGTTACACCAATTTTCAAATTGTCAGGAAAAGTTCCTTCTCAACGGATAAATTTATGATATAAGATAGGGGTAAAGCAACTTGAGTACATATGTGTTTAATTGTTTTTGTCAATATACAGTCAATGCCCATAGAATTCAGTGGCGGCTCGTCAGGGGAGACAGGGGAGGCTGAGCCTCCCTTTGGAAGAAGCAGCGTATCTTCCAATCTTCCAAAGTAATTTGTAAAAATTTTTCTAATTGTCTTTCAAAATATCAAGCCTCCTCTGCAGACAATATTACGAGCCGCCACTGATAGAATTAGTATTTTTTAGCCTCTGAATTACATTTATAACATCGTTAGAGTGAAATGACTTAGAAAAGATAACTTACGTCACAGCTTCGTGCATATCGTATAAAAGTTGGGATAATATCAGTGACGTGCCATCCATTTTTTATTTAAATATTAATGGTAGTAGGCAGTGCGACGCCCATGCAGCTGTAAAAATAGGATCGTTACCTAGGTAACGGGCGCGCGGTAAAGATATCGGTCTCTGTGCATTCTCTAAGTAATTTTACTCTACCTTCTACATTATGGAAGAAAAATGTATTATCGATGTCTAAATTGGTTAATGTACACTTAGTAGAAGTGTTATTCCCAAAATGAATTTATATGGCTAACTTAGCACCAGTGCTAAAGTAGTTTACAGTTTAATTGAAGGCATATAGACATTTCATTTCACTAATTGATTATTTATTGGTTGCTGCAGATTTATAATGACGCACGTGATTTTCATAGCACTGTCAATTTCATGAACCATTTCCGTGCTGATTACGCATGCAGACATAAAAGTTGAAAATCTCGGAACACGTTCAATTAATCATTTTATACGTATTCTAACACTAGCAATGAATTCAGTAAGGAATTCACTGCCGATGTATAGGCGATACTTTAACAATCCTTCGAACTGCTGCAAACCACTTTTCTATTCTTTTCAAGGTTATCAGGACAATCACAAAAGAGGTTTTAGTGGATGTATTAGTACATTTTGATATAAAACACAACTTTCTTGGTAACATTTTGTTTCAGACGTCAAAGTTTACCGCGTAAACATACATAAAAATTTATAGTAGACGTACATTTTGCGTTAGCTAGCGAAGTGTCCGTCTAGTAGCTGACGCCACACGGTCTAGCTTCGCGCACAGGTAGGTCTTGTAGTTTCGCATTTATTTCCACTTCTCAAAACAGTTAAGCAGAACCTGCCTATTGTTACATTTAATTCTCGTAAAATGCTCGATATTAAAAAATTCTCCTAGTCTCAAATAGTATAAACTTCAATAACTAAGCAGAAATGCGCAGTTTGAGAAGTACGATACGATACGATACTGTTAAGTAATGTTACACACAACTTCAGTCCATTTACAGTTTACAGAGGAACAATTCCCTTTATTCGATTCAATTCATGCCGCTGTGTTACAGTTTTGTCGAAATAAACAGGCATTAATTTTATTCAAACAGAGCGAAAATGTTTGACTTAAATTCGGGGACTCGTTGAACAAAAGTGTTCGGGCTAAATTCCTTTAACAAAGACAAATTGCGCAAATAAAAACGTTATTAATAATTTTGCAGTATCAATCCGGTGCTTGGGAACAAGACTAACGCAAAATTCACATGACTAATGACGCAGACTGCTATAAATCATGATCTTGTTATCTACATTTTTCAGTTCTAATATTAACCATTACAGTTTTGCACAGGAGCGTATCAAGTTGTAGCCATTATCATACTCTGTCATACAGCGTAATGATATAATCAAGAATTTTCTTGCAGATAACGCGAAGTGTTGAGCGCTTCGTATCATGGCAACGTTATGCTGGATGTACCAACAAAAACTTCTAAAAAAATATTTTGTAAAATTAGATATATTTGAATATTATAAAAGCCAATCGCTGGAAAACATAAGTGACCTTAGTTTTGAATTTAAATCGTTTTTTGATAAGTTGCGATGTAGATGGCGCTGTGCTACTTCGATGACGGAAATTATGAAATATAGTGTTAAACAGAAAGAGCTGACATTTTTAACTATGCCGACCCTGTATGCTATTTTGTTTTCTTATTAGGTTTCCACTTATTAACCCTTATTATTAACCCTAGCACGAGTGTCACAGATCCGTGTCATGCGCACATAGCCACATGGGCGGGGTGACACGGATCCGTGTTATCAGCACTGAATGAGTTAATCCATTTTTTAACGTCGACCTGTTCAACGTGTTCAAAAATTATACAGCCACACACACACACATTGTCAGATTGGTTATTTTTCACTCTTAATCCCAAAAAAACACCCCCCCAAAAAAGTGGTCTGGCCTGCGGACCAGATCAGTGTATCCTTACGTATTTGGACTCTTTGAAACCGAACCTAATAGTCTAAGATACGTACTAAGGTCGACCTTCACCGATCAGGTAACCGAATGATATCTATTTTTTATGAAAAAAAATATGCTAAAGAAAGTAACGGTGATGGGTTGCTTAACGAAATATGTTCAAGGCTTTTTTTTTTTTTTAATTTTTTTATAATTATCGTTTTGCAATAAAATTATCTTTATTTTGATATATAATTTATTTGGTTACCAGCAGTACCAATCAGTGAAGGTACCACTTTCGATTCACCTATTTAAACCTAGCAACCGTACAGCCTTGAACGGAAAAATATAAGCAACCCTATGTTTACATATTCTATAGGTTTCTTACTTTCGATTAGTGTTAAATTTTTTTGGTTAGAAGATCGGTGAAGGTATGGAAAAAAAAATTAAATATTAAATTTTCAATTAAATACAGCCTTGAACATATTTCGTTAGGCAACCCATCACCGTTACTTTTGTTAGCATAATTTTTCCATAAAAATAGATTTTATTCCGTTACCTGATCAGTGAGGGTCGACCTTAGTACGGATCCTGTACTATAAAGTGATTGTCACATTCGCTCGCTTTTCACCCCCAATCTCAAAAACACCCCCAAAACGAAACAAAATCGCTGCCCAACCAAGGAATCACTACTTCCACATCCGGATTTTCTATCCAAGTCACACAACGAAAAAATTTTGTAACTGGAAATAATTGTGTATGGAACTTTAATAATATAATATTTGAAATCCTCTACCCCAAAAACCCATAAAACGATACCCCACATCGGTTGCGGGGTGGGTGTGGTGACAGGGGGTGGTAGTGGAGGTGGATGAAGTAAAAAAATATTTTGAGGTTTCTGGTTCTTGTACACACACTAAATCACATTTTTTTTCATCCCGTTTAATAATGGGAGTGGCTAATGCCAAAATTTTTTCTGAGACCTTAGCTTCTCTTGTCTATACCAAATATTAATTTTATGAACTCTTACCTGCTTGATTTACCTATTTACTCCAAATTTACCCCAATTTACTCCGAACTCTTCGACGGAACAAGATCTAGATCTCATTAAAGTACATATGTGTACCAAATTTCAAGTCAATATCTCAAACGGTTCCAGAATAAACGTGCGCACAAAAAACGTTACAGACCGACAGACAGAAATTTTTTTTTCGCTCAAGCTTGAAATCTCGACGTTTCATGCCATTCTAAGCCTATTTGAACAATAAAAATTTTTTTAAATTTTTTTGTCGTTACTATACTTCCACTGGATGTGGAAGTAAAATGTGGTCTGGCATGTGGATCAGATCAGTGTATCCTTATGTATTTGGATCCGCTGAAACCGAATCCGAAGTCAGAATTATCAGATTGGCTCGTTTTTCACCTCTAACCCCAGAAATCACCCCCGAAACAAAAAAAGTGAGAAGAGTGGGGAAGGTACGCCGAAGCCGAAGTAACCTCCATTGCACCATTTTGACTGAAATGGCATAACTTCACGAGCTCACAGCCGTCAACCCTGTCTCCCTCCCACCTCTCATTGCCTAGTACAGTCCCAACCAAAAACGCCCTGTTCCTCGTGGTCACTACATAAGGATACACTGCCACTGGTATGTGGTTCTCCGGACAGACCATTTTTGGGGTGGGTTTTTTTGGGGGGTTAGAGATGAAAAATGAGCCAATCTGACAATTCTTCACTAATATACCACTAGATACAATAATTCACTACTTCAGTCACTTTATTACCTTGCTTACTTCTTAATGTTTGTCAACTCACTAACTGTACTAAGCTGCTAATTGAACTGTACTGTCTACATTCGGCTCCTCCTTGCCTTTACATACCCTTGGCTAAGTAGTTCTGGATCCTTCCAAATATTTTCATGATGTTCCAGTAGATCTCAGCACCGCGCGCCATCTCTGAGATGATTGCCGAATTAACTAACTTAACTGTTCTCTGTTACTTCTACATGGAACTTAGAGGAAACTCTCATAGATGTCTCTGGGGGTAGAACATGTAACATTATTTACGTTTTAAACATTATGTAAACGCTAATTTTTTATTATTTTATATATGTTTACCTACGATCACTACTGTAAATAGTAAAAAAACACACTACCTGCCATCTATGTAAGTTGACTTTTACATATTGTAAACAAAAAGCACTGTAAACAAATCGCACGGTAAACAAAACGCACGGGACATGCAATTATAGGTGGCTTATAACGCTGACGCGGGGTTTAAAAAAACAAATGCGTTACGTAATTTTCAAACGCTATCAAAACTGATATAATATTTGTTGAATAATTGTTGACTAGTAAACTAAATCCAGATTTTACTAAATAAATGAATAAATATGATCCGTAGGTAAAGTATAGTACATAATTCGAGTTGTAAAGCAATTGCGCACTCATAGAAATAACTTTTCTATTCGTGCGTAATATTCTTCTTACAACACTCATTACGTAATATACTATTATACAATATAGGAGAAAAATGGAGTTAAAAATTAATAATGATAATAATAAAAGGTCTTTACTTTCCATTAGGAAGACACAGATGTACAAAAATAGTATGCAAAACAATGCCCATTAAAATGAAAAAATGTCGAAAATCAGATGGTGGTACATGACAAGAGTATATAAGAGTACATATACGTAAAATCACATCACACTGCGCATGCATTTTTACAATAGTGGTGTAATTTTACATCCAGTCTGTAAATTTTTTTTTTAACTATTTAACGTCGGCCTATTTCCGCTACCAGGGCCTATCACCGACGCCAGGAGACGAGCTACCCCCAACCTGGAAATTTTGCCGAACCTCTTCCCTTAAGAAGAGTAGGGATCTTTTACTTGCCTAACATTTAATAGACAAGGGACCGCCTGCTTTACATCCCCTCCGAAGGTTGGTATATCCACTACGTAATCCTCGTCTGAAATTACGTAACTTCCGCGTATACACTGATATACAAGCCGCCAGAAGGTGGGACGAGAACGATGTATTTCCCAAGATAGGTGGGTCACCCATCCAAGTACAAACCGCGCTCGACGTTGTTTCAACGGAATATCGACTGATATTCACATTGAAGTCGCCTCTACGCTCGCCCCTACCCAGTCTGTAAAATTCTCATTATCATCACTGGTCACAGAACTACATGAAGATGGTTGTAAAATTCCACTAACACTTTTTTCAGTGTAGGTAAAGTAAACCAAATATTCTCACCTATTAGTATGCCTTACTAATTGTCGGAATAATTTTGACTATAAATGTTAGTTGGGCTGTTAGTTTATTTAATATTCCGATTTAATATGAGGGGCGTTATTTCGATAAATCACATATTATTATTAAAAATGTAAATGAATACAATTCAATATTAATAAACAATTATAATCAGTAAAAATGTAACATTATTAAAATAATATTATTGTCGAGTAAATTCACCGTTAAATGTCAAGGACTATCAAAATGATTATTAATTTTCCTAAACAACCGCAACACAAAAAATGTACTTAAAATATGATTAGCATCCGCGGTCTAATTAGTAGGATAGACGTGAGCGCTTAAAATTTACCCAACTCGTTTGAAATAATTAGAATTTGTTCCAGAACAATTTTCGTTTAGCTAGAAATGTTTAGACCTGTACAACTATTTCTAGCGGACTGCTCATTTGAGTTGAACTCATTATTTCTTTGTTCACTTGAAAGTGGGATATTCTGGTAAAGGAACGTGACTTGCAACTATATTGCTGTGTTCTTCAAAGCTACAAAATTCTGTCCGCCAAGCAGGATTCGATAATAAACCGAATCTGCTCAACAGCGCAAGTGGTTAACTAAAAATAATGGTTCGGATAATTGACAATACTGGAATAATTTTATTTTTACTTATGAATTATAAGCTCTTTGGAAACCAACTATGACGAATACTGTAAAATCCGCGCCGGCATCGGGGACATTTTACGGTTATAAATATTTTACCTTGTTATTTTATAATTGTCTGCCGATATTTCTGAATCCAACAATAAAGGTACTCTTTTACGTAAAATTATTCAAGAAATTGGATTTGAAGGAGTTATACATCTTTGAAGGTGGATAAGTTTATATAGTATCTGATTAAGGGGTAGGGTTATTGTCAGTCTTTCACCCCTGACATTTTTATTATTTACATATTTTTAAAAATTCTTATAAAAAAATAGTTCTCAGATCATTAGAAATAAAAAATGTATTCTCATTGCATTTCGATAAACCGAGCCATCCTCAAGTAATTTACAAATCAACGCGTATTTACATTTTGTTAATAAATCACTTGCCACAAACGAAAGAAGAAATGTTGAATAAAAATTGTACATATTAGTTCTAACGTAGAGATTCTAAGTTTGAGCAAAAAATAAATTTCTGCCCGGTCTTTCTGTCGGTCGGTCTGTCTGTAACTTTTTTGTGCGCACGATTACTCTGGAATGGTTTATAACATTGATTTGAAATCTGATACATCTATGTATTAAAGCAAGATCTGGAACTAGACTATATTTTGAGTGTTTGGGAGGTAATGAACAAAATCAAACAGGTAAAAGCCCAGAAAATTAGGATTTAGTGTATGTGCAAGAATCAAAGGCCTCAATTTTTTTTTTCTTTTTGGCCTCAGCTACACCCACTACCACTCCTCCGTTACGAGCCCTACCCCAAGACATTTAAAAAAATGTGATTTAGTGTGTGTGTACAAGAACCAAACGCCTCAAAATTTGTTTTGACGTCAGCTACTCCCACGGTCAATAAACGGTACGGTTACCTCAATCAGCAGCTTTAGGACGAGAGAAACGCGGGGGACGGGAAATCGAATGAAAGAGACAGACATATCTGATTTCCGTGCAAAAGACAGAGACAAAGATGCCTGTAGTGTCTACAGGTGACGTAGGTTGTAGACCCTACCGGAATCTTTATCTCTGTCTCTTGCACGGAAATCAGATATGTCTGTCTCTTTCATTCGATTTCCCGCCCCTCGCGTCCCTCTCGTCCTAAAGCTGCTGATTGAGGTAACCGTACCGATTATTGACCGTGAGCTACTCCCACTACCACCCCTACTTCGTTATTAAAGAGAGTAAAAAAATAAAAGTGTGATTTAGTGTGTGCACAAGAATAATGGCCTCCAAAATTTCTTTGAAGCTTATATGGAGTCGAAGGATCACAGTTTGAACATTGCTAGGATTGTAAGACCTTTGTTACCACTACATATTTGTGTAACAGATGCACATTAAATTTTTTGAATTAATTTCATTTGTCTTTCTTATGACTGTTATGCAATGTTAAAATAATAAAAATATAACAGTACTGGAATGAAGCGGTGTCGGTGGACTGATGTAATGTAGCATGCTTTGTTAATACCACCCATAAGCAAGGTGGTGTTGTCTTCGTCGGTTTATGTACATTTTCACTCTGAATTTTGAAAATTAGATAGGAGCGATAACCTAACAAGAAATGGGAAAACGTTAGGCCGCAGAAAATTTAAGCTATTATTTATTAATGATAAAATAATAATAAATATATAACTAAATATTGAATTTTCATTAGGACTATGGTGTAACTCAATTTGTGAATATTGCATATCTTTTCCAATAACAGTAAAACAAAATTTAGATTCAGCAATCTTAACAATCCTCAAATGAATGCTTAGGATTATTTCGTAACGTACAACAATTACCTACTCAGTACAAAAACACGTGAAATGTAAACAGTTTCATTGAATTTCATATACCGACAGGAGTACCAATGTAGTATTACCTATAGGTATTTCGCAAATTCCGTTATGTACACCGTTATGTTTTGCACAACTAGATATTTCAGTGATATGTGATAAAGTGCTCTAAATGTGCACGTATTTATACTTCCTAGAAATATAGTTTTACTGTCTGTTTTACCTGAACAACGCATATTTATTATTTGTTCGAATTAAATTCTGTTTTTACGGCATGCCAATAAAATCATCCACATTAAATTTCATACTGTTTTCATTTCTATTTTTTTAGACCATTTGCATCAGTGGAATATGTATATCTAGCGTGATTATACTTTATGCAGACCCTTGGGAATTGACAGAAATAATAAAAATAATAAGGCGTTTTGTTTTGTAGAGATATATGGTGTAGAGTTAAGTGAAGGAGCACATTACAAGCGAACCTCGATCAAATCAGATAAATGCGACATCGTACGTTTCTAGTAAGATTTTGAATAAAATTAATAACATGCCACAGTGTACTTCCTTAAATGACCAAACATGAAATACTCTTCTAGTCGGACATGGTGTACCCCAAGGCTCTATCCTGGGGCCTACACTCTTTGTTATTTACACCAATGATATTGTCCCTCGTGAGACGTATAGTCGTATTTTACAAAAAGTCATTTTTTAAGTTACGCCGCCATTAGTTATAATTCAGACGTGTCTTTTATAACACAAAATGTCGTAAGTACAAGAGCAACAGGTATATGCGTAAAGGTCAGATCGAAGATTAATGTGTATGTCAAGCTACTAAATATATTCCGCACGTAGCGCCGTAAGTAACTTATGACAATATGTGGTAAAGAATAGTTTTCGCCTCAGTAAAAGTCTTCGCTCGAAATTATCCAATATAGAAGATATATCTCTGAAACATTTTGAACCTAAGCATTGTCAAAATAAGGAGTATTTGACCCACAGTGCCACCATAGTGGCAATTTTTGAAGCTGGTGATATTTTTATTTCCTATCATGAGTCTGGCCCGATGCAAACAGCCTATAAGGTAATTCCAGTGATAGTTCTAAGTTGTGCTCGAAATTTGCTTTCTCTCCATTCCTGCATGCCAAGGTGGTATAGTTCTTTAATAATCTGAAATAGTTGTGTGAAGCTTCATTTTTATACGATGCCATTTGTAGCTTATTTCCTAAGAGACATAAGTAGGCGCATATTGTCAGTAATCCACGGGGAGTATTTTTTTGTTATTCTAATTGTTTTCAAAGGAGCATGAAAATTAATAACAGAGTGCATACTAATATTTAAAAAATTAACGTCGTCTAGGTCATAGATTATTACAACGGGAATTAGAGTGATATCAGCATAAAAATTGTCAAGGTTAAAATTTTTCAGGAGTCGTATGGTTTGGAAAATTGGTGTATTTATGGGGCAAGTAAAACTTAGCTCAGCTAAGATTATTTCATGATCAGACATACGATTTAACGCAACTGCGCCTACTTTTTTTAATAATATTATTATTGCCCATGCATATACCATTTTATTTCTATTTTCCTCATTTTGATGCTAGTTTTAATTTAACCCCTTTTCAAACAGCCTTGGCTTTGGATTTGGGGGTCGTCTGCTATATGTAGTGTGTTCATGTACATTATATAGTTTTCACTAAAAGTTTGCCTCCTAAATTGCAATTGCTTTCAGTTTCAATAATGCAATCACCGAATTTGAATATAAATGATATTTAAGGTCGTAACATATTCCTTAGCAACATGCATCAGTTGCTCGTTATGGCAATTATGCATCGAAAGCTAATCGCTTATGGGTATAGGCATCGCTCTGAAGTACCTTTAGATTAATTATCAGCGTTGATTGCAAAAGTTGCTATGTGTCATACTTTCATTTTTTTATGATGAAATGAAATAACAATAAAATTGCTTGGCGTTGTTTTGAATAGGTTTTATATACATTTATATCAAACTTCATGTCAAAATAAAAAAATATACAATCAAATTGTTAGATAACACAAACATGAACGTAAATTAAAAAAAAAGGGGGGGTAGACACACAAACATTCACTTTGCCATTGTTATCTCTGCCGATGTTGGTTGGTGCTCAAAGCTCAGGCATGACGAGCCGTGATTGTCAGATTTACACAATGTGTTATAACCAACTGCACTACCGGGGCCGGTCCCATATCGCGATACATAGGAAAATTTAAAACAAATAGTATAGTTTTGAGTAATTACAACACCCCCTAATGAATCACTTAAAAATCTATTGACTTATTAATTAATAGTGTCCGTAGTACAATAAAAGTGGTCCATTACAAAGCGATAGTCGATAGTACCATTACTACCAAAATTAGAGAATTAGAGGTTATGGCGCCCGCGCTCTCAAAATGATTAATATTATTCCACTAACAGTAAACAGTAAACAACCAGTTGTATTAAGAATCCATTTGTATCTCCCAAAAGAAATTCCGATCTAGTGTCACCTAAGGATCTATTCTAATGCCTTCCCATGTTAATTGCAAGCACTAATGATCTTTTAAGACCTTAAGACCGCAAATCATGTACCAACGTACACATTAAACCTAAAACCGACTAAAAATTAAAATACATAGAATAGTTAAGTATAGCCTTAAGACCACTAACTACGTAAATGTGCCTATCAAATGCAACATACCCGTCGTTTTCGTATTTGCTAAATATATTTCACATATAAATGAATTATTGAAACAACTAACTCTTTTTAATTAAATTCTGGGAAATTCATCAGCACCTTAGAAATAACCCTCATAATGATTTTAAAATTGGGAAAAGGCGAAGGGTCAATCACACCCAAAATTTTGTACACCACCAGATTTCCTCGGATTTCCTTCAGATTTCCTCTTTGATAAAAAATTTTTGAAGAGCGGGGGAATCAAAAAAAAAATTTCCTGAGATTTCCTCTAGATTTCCTCGTATTTCCTAAGATTTCCTTTCGCAGTTTGCCTCTCGGGAAAAGACTGGTGGGAGGTGGTGGTGAGGGTGACTGATGTACTAAAAAAAATTGAGGCCTTTGGTTCTTGTACACACATCTTAATTATGGAGTGGGGATGGTAGTGGTGGTGGCTGATACAAGGAAATTTTAAGACCTTGGTTTCTTGTGTATATACCAAATCTCAATTTCATGGACACTTGCTTGTTATGCTTATTTACCCCCATTTACCCCCGAATGCTTCAACGGAATGAAATTAAAATATAATCTAGTTCTAGATCCCGTTATAATATATACGAGTACCAATTTTAAGTGAATATCATAAACTGTTCCAGAGTAATCGTGCGCACAAAAAAAAAGTTACAGACAATTTTTTTTGCTCAAACTTAAAATCTCGACATTTCGTGTCATTCTAAACCGATTTAAATAAGAAAATTTTGGTTTTATTCAATTTTGTTTCCACATGCTACCAACCATGGTTGGTAACATGTTACTTCAATCATAAATATAATATAGAGCTTACTAACTGATTGTTGTTCAAATAGAATTACTAACTTGACAGGATAATGATCCGGAGGTCATATACTGACAAAAGAATCCGCATCATTACTGACAGTCAAGCAGCTATCAAAGCTCTGAATGCAGTAGAGATACGTTCCAAAACGGTAAAAGACTGCCTTGAATCCCTGGCGAAACTGGCGGAACACAACAGTATACAACTGGAGTGGACGCGAGGACACCAGGGCAATGAAGGCAACGAAAAAGCAGATAAGCTGGCCAAAGAAGGCGCAAAAACAGCCTTGATGGGACCGGAGCCATCCTGCGGGATATCATACAATACCGCAAGAGGAATGGTAAAGGAACTATTGAGTCAGCAACATATCTTGTATTGGACTGGCGCGCCGGGGATGAGGCAGTCACGTATGTTCATCACCGGCGGGCCATCCAAGACAAAGACTAACGAATTGCTAAAGCTGAGCAGAAAACAGTTGAGGTGTGCAGTGGGAATTCTAACAGGACACTGCACACTGAACAGACACCTAACCAACATAGGTGTGAAGGATAATCCAGAATGCAGGATGTGTGGTGAGGATGAAGAAACTCCTCACCACATACTATGTGAATGCCCAGCCTTGGTGGCTGGGAGGTTTTCATACTTCGGGGGACTAACCGTGACCACGGAAGAAATAGCCAGAGCTCCCATTGACCGTATACTCTCCTTTTGGAGAGGAACGGGATTAATGGGATAACGAGACTATGGGGTACAATAAGCTTAAGCTTCAGTACGGCAGGCTTCGCACCGCAACCTATAAGGAAAAAAAAAAAAAAAAAAAAAACTTGACAGGATTTTCAAATATTTACTAATTTACTATATTATATTTTTTACTATAATTTTAATCAACCACCCTAAAAACATATATTAATATCTCATTTAAAGCAATATTAACTAGTTTGCCTCATAACTTTCATATCAGCTAAGTTTCCGTATCAATACTTCGAAGATATAGGAAATGGGACAATATCTATCTATTTATCTAAATGTATGCCGAAGAGGCAAGCGTTAGAGACAAATCGGCTTGCAATCAATATAATATGTTTCCGTCGAGGAAAAATAGGAAGCTTATCTGTCACTCGAAAGGAAAGGGAGTAGCACTTCACTTCAGATACATAAATATTGCCGTTAAATTGTTTAGTAATTCTTGAGTGGGAGATAAGAAAGACATAATTATAAGAAAAACTCAAGCAGAAACAAGACATACATTTTGAACGAGTTAATTAATTTTGTGTCACTTGGTTTGTCAGGAACAAGAATATTTTTCTTCTGTGGAAAAAATTAAATTGGTTTAAATAATTACTGCTTAAAAACGTGGCATTTTTACAAGATAATTTCTTAATGATGCACAACAGAATGTAAGATTTTTTAAGTGTTAATTGGCAGATAATATTGGAACGCAATTTAAATTATTTAATTAAATTATTAATTGGAAATATAGCAGTGATTAGAGAATATTATTTAGGTATTATGCAAATCACAACTTACACACTTTTTTATTTATTATGAAAATACCTACTTTCTTTATATTGTTGCCCTAATCTGGGCACGCTAATATACTAGTTAGGTAAATACTTTAAAACACTCATTTTTGGAGAACTAATCAAAACAACTACTCTTCTAGCTAATACTGACGAAGTATTGAATTACATGATGGGATTCTTAGCATTTTAAAGAAAAAAATATTGAAAATACTTAGATCATTTATTTACTCTTAGTCATTCACACTTTTTTTATTTAATATGGAATTATCTACTTTCTGTATATTGGTACCTTAATCGGGTCACGCTAATATACTACTTAGCAAAAAACTCTAAAACACTTATTATTGGAAAACCAATCAAAACAACTACTCTTCTGACGAAGTATTGAATTAAGGTACCAATATACAGAAAGTAGATAATTCCATATTAAATAAAAGTGTGAATGGCTAAAGGTAAATAAATGATCTAAGTATTTTCAATATTTTTTTCTTTAAAATGCTAAGAATCCCATCAGTTAATTCAATACTTCGTCAGTATTAGCTAGAAGAGTAGTTGTTTTGATGGGTTCTCCAAAAATGAGTGTTTTAAAGTATTTACCTAACTAGTATATTAGCGTGCCCAGATTGGGGCAACAATATACAGAAAGTAGGTATTTTCATAATAAATAAAAAAGTGTGTAAATTGTGATTTGCATAATACATAAATAATATTCTCTAATCATGATAAAAGCAAATAAATAAAAAATAATTAATTGTAAAAAATATAGCAGTGTTTGTCTTTTTATTTTTATCTTTTATTTCGATATACATCTAACAATACATAAACAATTTATGTAAAAAATATTTCAAGCGAACTTTTGGGATAAAAAGTATAAACGACGATTGTTACTTGATGATTTGTTTGAGCCAATGATATATAGAGCGGGCTTTTGAAAATGCCACAAACGGGTTTTCGGATAGTTCCAACTGAGATACGAGAAATTCATTTTCAAGAACATTTTTTGCAATATAATCCACCTAGAAATAGCTTTAATCTCTTGCGCTCTAACCATAACTTCTAAAGTTTTAAACGACACGATAGAAGAAGCGATACCTTATTTGAAACATCGTCCTTCCCTAGATAACATGCAACAACAAAATTTTAAAATTCTATCGATTAGCTTTTAAGGTTTTCAAAATATAATTTGAAAAAGCAATCTTTATTTATTCAAATAGAAAAGTTCACATACATTTCTTTCCTAGCATTTCTGATGTATTTAAAACAAGCAATGAGATAATTGTTTGCAGTTTTTCAAGCTGTTATCATACCAAAATTATTTCTAATAGAGGCAACAAAATCGTCTTCACTTAAGCCAAAACCTATGTGTTAGCTACTTCGGAATTCTGCTTAGAAGTATATTTCTCAACTGTAAGGCGTTATTTGCTACTTGGTTAACTTCTTCATCCAGATAATAGTTGCAGAGATACCTTGGGTGGCTAGTAAGTGGCAAGTATCATGCATGTCGTTAACCTACATAATTGTTAAGGTATCTTTTATAAAATAAGACAAGTCGTTAATAAATAACATAAATAATAGAGGCCCTAAAGTAGAACTCTGAGGAACCTCACTAATCAGAGGAAACACCATTATACCTAACTTTCATATTTCAGTTACACATTGTCTATTAATTTTCCAGCCAAAAGAACACCAAGTTCTCTCTCTCTCTCTCTCTTTCTCTCTTTCTCTCTTTCAATGATACAATGACTTAATGGCAGGATAAATTTCCGCGATTACTACTGGTTAGTTTAAGCTTATTTGCAGTGAACCATTCATTGGAGGTTTTTTCAATGTCATCTAAACAATTTTGTAAATTTGAGTAATTTGAGTTTGATTCAATTAAGGAACGAACTCAATTAAGTCACAAACTTAATTGGATAAAAGAAACATATTTAGAAGAATGAAGAAAATTTTCAATATCATTTATAAACGATATAAAAAATAGCCGCCCCAGGATCCCTGTGGAACGTCACGTTAAACTTTACTGAGGGCTGAGTTGGTACTGTTTATAGAAACATGTTTTTTATTGTTAAGGTACGATTTCAGCAAATAAAAGCTCTGGAGGGATTTTATTTTCGGAGTTTACTATGTATTGATCATAGATATCTTTTTTGCCTTATTTATCATGATTTCATATTCTCTAAATAAATCTTTTTATGTTTTTATTGCATATAGTGTTTGTATTATAGAAAAACACTAAAACTAAAAAAGAAATAAACCATAAACACATGTTTTAAGCAAAAATAATGAAAAGAATACAGTAGAAAAATATATGTTTATATGCACTTGTTACCCTTATTATACTCTCCGCAAAAACGAAGAGTATATTACATTTGATCGGCACATTTCTAAAACCGTAAATATCGCTCGTAGAGAAAATAATTTCATATCATTCATTTCATTTCATTTCATTGTGTTAGTGAACGAAATCTGAACAACTTTCAAAATGTCCATCTGTCCGTCCGTCATGTTACTTGTAAGCACGATAACTTAAGAAATAAAAATCCGATTGTACTGAAATTTGGAAAGTAAGTTAGTGTTAGCTAGTGAAAGAACCCTATTGTTTTTGAAGAAAACCAATCAGTAAATGATTTCAATGATTTCGATGATTTATTTAAATATTAATTCAATAAGAAAGTTATTAATCATTAATTTAAAAAAATATATTTTCTTAATTTTTGTCGCTTGTACTTAAATAGAAATATTATCTCTATAATATATTTTTTTTGTTTCTACGTTTTACTAATATTTATTTCATAATATATCTAATGCGTTGAAATATGATTCTCGAAAGATATATATTAGAGACATTCAATTTTAGCAGTAGTGTGATGGTCTAGTGGCTAAAGAAAAAAAATTCAAAAACTCTATCAGTTCAAACTAGACGGTAGTCCGCTTCCCGCAATATTACCCAATCAGACAGCATAATGCCAAACTCTTTGATATAATACACCCCCCTACCATACCAGGCGTTGCCTATCTTCCTGCAACTCCCTTAGCCACACTTCCCTCTACGATAACTTACTTTTACCCTTACTCTTATATTTCCTCAACTTTACATCTTTCCAATCCATCTCTCTCACCTTTCATGTTTGTACAATTTTGTTCTTAGCCATATATATTTTTTTTTCTAAATTTTTGTTCCCCTTTTGTCTTTCTAAATCCACTCTAGGCCGAAAACTTACCTAAATCCTAATTTTTTAAACCAGAATTTTATTTCTACCCTACCGGCGATCAGACCACAAGGTCGTCATTTGTTTAAACGGGTTTTTTCGTTTAGTTGTGTTTCCTGTATCAACAATCAAAATTATGAAGTGCGTCCGCCTACGGTTTTAGTGTTCTCAGTGTTGTGTTTATTTTTAAATTATTTTTAGATTCATGTGGACACATTTTTATCTTATCCTAGTTTTTAAGTTTGCCTACGGCAGACAGGAGCTACTAGCCCACATCTCTATTTTTTTCAAAGTCAAACCATCCGGCCTCACACCCACTTCGGCGGTGTTCGCCGTGGTTGTCTGGCGGGCTTTGGGTAGGATCTGAGGAGGCATATATATGTACTAAAATATTGAATACAATATTGTTGAGCTTGAGCTTGAGCCTTGCAGTCCAAAGATCGTGCGATCGTGTGTGTATGTTTGGTTGGATGTTTTTTTTTAATTTTTTTTTTTATATATCTTTTTTCACAAACAAATTGGTATCACAAAATTTAGAATGTCCAAAAACTAACAATATTTACAAGAAAATTGCGATAGAATGTGTAACAATTACATAAAAAGCTCAGTATATTGGCGAAGAATACGTTTTTGGCTTGTTATATTTCCATCAAATATGCTTGTAAGCGAAACTATCAACGATTTAGTGATATTTTAGTAGCTATTAAAAAGTTTACAGAGCAAAATTATGTTAACAACAATTGCATGCAAAAAGTTGAGTGCAAAAATTAGATGGTATATATTTTAAGTGGGATATATCTAATATATCCGTATGATTTATTACGTTAATAAAATATAAAAATTCAACACCGTACCTCGATATAAAACCATATATTGTAAATAAATCATTTTCAAGCCGTAAATCAAATGGAATGAAAACTGTTTAAACGCAGTTTTTCCGAAGGTAAATATTGTTGTTGTATTTCGGAAATATGTATGTATTACTATAGGGCCATTTTTAATATTTGATAGATATAAAATTTTATAACTTCCCACCTGAAATACTTTTTCTGTTTCCAATTTATTCAGCTCTAATGCTTTTTACGGTACATTTACTCAATGGAAGCGGGTGATCCATTTTCCTTTTTATGTCTTGATTTGTGCATATAACTTTTTCGATATACCGTGAAAGAACTGACGTATAAAGGAAAATATTTTCATCTCAGATCTTGAACTTAGTTGGCAATATTTAACAAGTTATTTAGGTGCCCATTTTTGATATATCTAGATATTTAACACTAATGTAGTTAGAGGAAACATAATTAAGCTATTTCTTGTTGTGGGAATGTTGTAAAACAAAGAAAAATTGATAAAAAGAAAGTAAAATCACAATTTTTCCAAACTGCCTTAAGAGTTGATTTAGATCAAAGTCTTGTTGAATAATAATTACAGTATACCGTCCCCGAATGGCTTTAAAAATTTTTTTTTTACAAATCTAGCTCTGGCCCTAAATATTGCGCTAGCGAAAGCAGACTATTTAATCCTTTGCGGAGATATGAATATTGATTCAAGTAAGGGTTCTATAGACTCAAAAATTCTTTCTGATTTATTTCAATCCTTTGAATTACATGTAACAACAAATGAACCTACTAGAGTATTTACCTGTACCACTGGGTTGACCACGTCGAGTGTAAAAGATTATTTAGTTACTAATATGCATAACTGTAAGTTAACAAATCCCAACATAGCCGACCATTTATCACATGTTTTTAACTTTCGTTATTTCTGCTAAAATTGCTAATATTACAAGAAATGTTGAATAAAAAAACGATATCTTTGTGATACTAATATGCAAAATTTAATAAACAGCTTAACATTAGAAAATTGGGATGATATAATCGAGCATGACATAAATAAGTCATTTATTAATTTCATCAATCGTATTACCTGGCATCTGGATGTCTCTTGTCCTTTAAAATTATATAACACAAATAATAATAGAAGAAGTAATCGTAAAGGCTGACTTACCAATGATATTATCCAAGAGGGAATTGAACTAAAAAACCTTTATTGGGTATGTAATAATGTAGACTGTCATAATGCTAAATTACTGTATAAAAACAAAAAACGAATATATAATAAAAATATTAAAGATGCAAAAATTAATTATTATCAAAACAAAATAGACCAATCAACTAATAAAACTAGGGAAACGTAGAATATAGTAAATCATAAGTTAGGTAGAAATAATCACAG
The DNA here is from genome assembly GCA_936432065.2 of Rutpela maculata. Taxonomy (NCBI): domain Eukaryota; kingdom Metazoa; phylum Arthropoda; class Insecta; order Coleoptera; family Cerambycidae; genus Rutpela; species Rutpela maculata. The sequence goes on from OW386288.2 coordinate 178,219,705, forward strand.
AAAAAATGATATAAAATTATATTCGGAAAATACAATCATTACTGATCCAAATGAACTCACAAATACTTTTGGCTCACATTTTTCTCTGGCGGTTCATATAAAATTACGTACGCATTTTGGACAAAATCTATCCTTGCCTTGTACACTTCCTGATATTAATCCGCACACTTTCTTTTTTAGTCCTGTCTCTGAATTACAGTTAATAAACACATTTAATAATCTCAAAAACAAAACTTCCTCTGGTAATGATGGTTTTAGCTTCCAACTGCTAAAAAGAATTAAAGATTTTATCATACTACCTCTAAGGCATTTGATAAATAACGTAATTGAGAGTGGTTCTTTTCCAAATATTTTAAAAATTTCGCACGTAGTTCCATTATTAAAATCGGGTGATCTCTTATATATAGATAATTATAGACTCATAACTTTAGTTAGTTCTCTGTATAAAATAATGGAAAAGGCATTTTGCGATCAGTTATCGGTATTTATTGAAAAATACCATATTCTTACGTCATGTCAACATGGCTTCAGGAGTGGTAAATCAGTAGAGACTGCTAGCGTCCAGTTACTAGATATGATTTATAATAATTTAGATAAAGGTAAATATGTGATAATGTTACAATTCGACTTATCCAAGGCGTTTGATACCTTGGATGTGGATTTTATTACATCTAAACTCTTTAACCTTGGTATACGTAGAAATATTCTAGAGTGGATTCATTCATACTTAGTAGACCATAAAATAATTGTGAGGATTGGTAACCACTTCTCAGAAGAATTTAATGTATCCCGAGGAGTCTCCCAGGGGTCAGTACTAGGGCCCTTACTTTTTATATTATATGTCAACGATCTACCACATCATATGAAAAGTAGGTCAGTGACTATGTTTGCTGACGATAGCACTATAACTGTGGCAGACTCAAATATTGATATCCTCCATAAAAAAGTTAATAATGTTCTAGATGAATTTTCTGCTTGGTGTGACCGTAATAAACTTATACTAAATTCATCCAAAACAACTTTTATGAATTTTTACAATAGGAAACCCTGTATTATAAAGAATTTTACATTTTGCTGCAAGAGTAAATTCTTAGGCGTTGTTCTGGACGCAGATCTATCCTGGAAATCCCAAATCCCAAAAAATTAAACCAGGCTTATTTTGCAGTTATACAATAATAAGTATTTAGTACTGCCTTAAGATCAAAGATATTTTTTATCTTTGATCTTAAGGCAGTACTAAATACTTATTATTCACTTGCATACTCGCATATAAGTTTTAATATATTATGTTGGGGTATGGCCACTGAAAGAGACAGTTTTTATTTGCCAAAAAAAACTCATACGTTTAATATTTAACTTAAAACCATGGGAAAGCTGCAAACACAGTTTCAAGTCAAATAAATTACTTACAACTCCATCAATTTTTATTTATAAATGCTTATGATTCGTAAAAAAAAACTTACACATTTTTGATAAAGTTTCATCTCGTCATAATTATATCACGAGAAGCAGTGACCTCCTAGTACCATCGCATAATTCTACATTATTTGAAAAATAATCACCATTCTATTGGTGTATTAAATTGTATAATTATTTTTTTTTAATTCATATAAACTTAAAGTTAAAAATATGTTAACAGACGGTACATTTTATAGCGTTGATGCCTGTCTTAATAGATAAATTTATATTTTTTGGTATTATTCTTTATATTTTGCGTACTTGTACTTTTATGTTTTACATATGTAGACTATTTACAATGCGTGTAGGTATATTTATATTTTATCTATTTATTCAATTTTTTTTTCGTCAATGTATTATTGGTACTTACGTTATTGACGTATTAAATACATATTTTTGTAAAATTGACTTATCCTATATCATGTATAATGATCTAAAGGATTAATAAAGTATTATTATTATTATTATTATAATGTCGAGATGAAGGGATGATGTTAAAAAGTGTGGCTAATTTTGATCTAAGCTGGGCAACGGAAAATGAATACTTTCTTTGAAATCATTTTTCCCGTAGAATGCGAGGATGTATTCGGTTTTACGAAAAAATGGCGGGAAAATGTGGAAAAGTTAAGAAAATGCTTGAGAATTTACAAGTCTGAGATATTCACAAGTTAAACTTTTAAGATCCATTATATTTTACTTTAGATAATGGTGGTTTATTTTAGTATTTTTCTCGTAGAATATGAGTCTCTACTTCACTTAGCCGAAAAATGTCAGGAACATGCGGAAAATTATGCTCAAAAAGGAGGATGTTAAAAATTGGCTCCCACCACTATTAATTTCAATTTTATCTTGAAAATAAATTCCTCATGACGTGAAATTTGACAAGATTTATATCCAATTGGAAAATCTTTCTCCAAATAATTTTAAAATCTACTGACTATATATCTTATTAACTTCGCCAATGTCCAAATATCATTGTACTCGCAGATTTATCCATAGATGAAACTGTCTATTTCACCGCATCAATACGGCTTTCTGGAAAGACGCTCAGCAATCTCTCAAATCTTGCAAAAATAAATCACCTTTCTGATTCTATGAATAGCTGAGACCAAGTAGATGTAATTTACACAGATTTTTTGAAGTCGTTCGACTCAATAACCACTCTACTCTTTCAAATAAATTAGATGGCTATGGATTTAGTAACTCGCTGGTGCTACTATCTATATACATCTTGCTTAAATTATACGCGATACTATGTAGTGTATAACGCAGAGTTGAAAAGAAAACAGTTTTTTTTTTAAACAGATTTTTTGTTTAAAACAATTTTTTTAAGTTTTAAATGGTATGTTTAAAACAAGTTTAAAACGTTTAAACCTCTATTCAACTAAAACTATATGGTGCCAGGCACACTATGTCTGCTACCACTACTTGATGTCAGATGGCGCTCTTAAACGGATTTTACACCACTCACGAATAAAATGCTCAGTTTAGAGCATGTGACCACTTACCATTTGACTCATATGAGGAAGACTACAGAGGCTATCTTTTTTGTGGGTATATTTACTGTTTATATCGGAATTATTTATCGGAATGGACCATCATCGCCACTTTTCCTGCTTTTTCACAAACTTCAAAATAATGCATTTGTTTAAAACATCATACTGTGCTTCAAATTATGTTTTAAACAGTTATTTAAAACATCACATTACGTATTAAATATGTTTTTAACTTTTATTCAAAACATGCCAACCCTGGTATAACGAATTTAAATTTGATTTGTAAATTGCAACTTCTGGGGTTGTGCGAGGGTCTAATCTACGGCCATCATTATTCACAATCCTTACCATCGACCTTTCATTTTAGACTGTAATAATCTTTAATTTTCTGATGACTTGAAGTTATATGCCGCTGTTAAAACTTTTGATGATTGTGCTGAACTACCACTGCAAATTGATATTGTGGAAAGACGGTGTAATGAAGAAAATAAATTGCTTATGAGTGTGTGTACTAATACACTCAAACCTGAACCAATACATTAATTATACATACTACAGTAGGCAACTTTACTTCAATTAAAGGCCTTGGAATGTTTTTGAACAGCAAACTTTCCTGCTAATGCTTTTCTAACGTAATCTCGATATTTTACGTTAGGTCACTTTAAACCTGAATGTGGTTTATTAGTGCGGTATTCTTATTATGATATATACAGTACGGGAAACCCAACTAGGCATATAGGGAAACCTAATATACTTCTGTGCAAAATTGCCATCTAAAGCCTACTGTAGTGGGGTGATCCAAAACGCCGCACGTTATCTTGTAGAGCTAGTCAGTCACAGGTCATAGTTATCCTTGTAAAATATACGTGTTTCTCCTACGAGTATACAAAACAGAAGTAAAAGTACAAATACTAAACAGTGGGCAATCCCAATTGGTTTATTCAGTGGGCGATATAATAGTATATAGGATTTTCATATGCATCTATTTTGGTTCCCCGTCTGCATAAGCATTCTAATGAATACGTCTAAAGTAGTTTTTTGAAATTTTTACCATTTAACTTTAATAACCCTATTCCGAAAAATGATACATTCATGCAGGTCTACTTTTCAGATTTAATGTTCCGTTTCTAGAACATAGACAAATTATTGCCAGCCTTACGTTTCTATATAAGCCCTTGCATAATCTAATTGATTCACCGACCCTGCTTTCCCCTGTTTACTTCATGTCCCAAGAATTAACTCGCGCCAAGATCGTACGTTTTACTGTGCAACTTCCAGGACAAACATTGTCATAAAATCTCCTTCAAAGGTTAGGTGTCACAACTTTAACGCAATTTCTGATTTATGTGATATTAATTACTGTAGTTTAGGTAGACTCATACAAGCCCAGTAGTTGCATAATCAGTTTATACCTACATAAATTTCACCGATTTCCGTTTTTTTTTGGACTCTCCACTTTTTATTTTAGACATTTGTTAATTATGTAATATGTATAATTGAATTATTTATATATTGTTGTCATATAATGTATTTATTCATTTACTTCCTTGTATTTTTACAATTAATTATATTTTATTTATTTGCTTTTATCTTGATTAGAAAATATTTAAGTATTAAGTTACCTGCTTTCTGTATATTGGTGTTTCAATCTGGTCACGCTAAAATACTGGTTCTCCCGTAAAGAGTGTTTTAAAGTGTTTATATAAGGCTAACAAATAATATGAACATATGGGTGATTTTTGGTATATAATGCCATCAATTAATCCCACAGGGAATTATGATGAGAGAATTCTGGTCACTATACCTTTGTGTACCAATGAGAATATTATGCATGAATCAGTCTATCTGCGCACATTAAAAATGCCATAAAGACCGGTAACCATGAAAAAAAATAAAAGACGCCGTAAACAATCAAAGTAAAAACGGGTTTTGTGGAAGTGTGTTTGATTGTGTTAGTTTTGTGGTTGAAAGAATGGAAAGTGACTCAGAAGATACTATCCAACAGCAACTAAGAAACAGCATCTAATTTAATACCACAGAAATCAAAATTTTTTATGATGGACTGCGCATTCAGAAATAAACTTTCGCTTTCGCTTTCTGAAAATGTATTATTAGCCTATTTTGCTGACTTAGCTGACAGATACAAATCTTCTTCATGATTGTCATTTTATTCCATGTTAAAAGCAGTTATGAAAATAAAACGACATAGATTTGGAAAAGTATGGAAAACTACGTTCTATTCTGAAAAGAAAATCTGAGGGATATGAAGCGAAAAAGGCCAAAACTTTGACACCAGAAGAAATTAATAAATTTATAAAGGAAGCACCTGATAGAGTTTATCTTTTACATAAGGTAAGATTGCCAGACACTAAATGTCTCAAATTTAACATATTAATTTATTTAACAAATCTCTTATCAATAACTATAGACCTGTGTGCATTCTATCTGCAATTCCGAAATTATTTGAGTCGTTAGTTGAAAAAAATGTATCCGTTTCCTTAAGTAGTATCATCATTCCAGAGCAGCATGGTCGATCTGTGGACTCCAATTTATATATCTATACCAACTTCATCGTTAAATATCTGATAAAAGGCGCTGACGTGTATGCGGTATATATGGACGTTAGCAAAGCCTTCGATAAGGTAAACCACTCTCTCCTTATAAAGAAACTCCATAAGATCGGAGTCGGTCCTCCTTTATTATTTTGGATTCAGTCGTATCTTTCTGAAAGAACCCGGCAGGTTCTTGTTGACGAATATACTTCGGAGACATTCTCCGCAACATCTGGAGTGCCCCAGGGATCCCACATTGGTCCCCCATTATTTAATTTATTCATCAATGATATTGCTAAAAATATTGATTGTGAATTTTTACTGTTTGCGGACGATCTGAAAATATTTAGTGATATTTATTCTCAGAATGACTGCCCAGATTCAAAAAAAAATCTTGATTTAATTTATTCATGGTGCGAAGACAACAACATGCATCTTAATGTTGATAAATGCTATTCCATGACATTTAGTCGCGGGTTGTTACCCATTAGTCCTGACTAGAGTATTAATAGCATAACCATGGAGAAAGATGTATATTTGACTCTAAACTTTCTTTTTCTGAACATTTCGAACACATGATTGGGAAGGCAAATAAAGTGTTAGGATTTCTTAAGAGAATGGCTCAAGATTTTTCAGATACTCGAGCATTAACTATTTTATATATATATATATCTCTAGTTAGATCTATTATGGAATTTTGCAACATTGTTTGGTCACCATACTACAACATATATATCAACAGACTTGAATCTGTACAAAACAATTTTGTCAGATTTATGTGCTAGAAACTGAGCACGAGGGTATATTCTTAACCTGTGAGGAAGCAAAATCATATTTGGGAATTAGTTCAATACATAGCAGGCGTCAATATTACGATGTTTGTTTCGCCTTCAAAGTTATTAATAACTACATCAGTTCTCCTGATTGCTTGGAGTCTATGCGTTTTAATGTACCATATTTTAATACTAGAAATATATCCATTCTGTATGTACCTTATTGTCGAACAACTTACGCTATGTTCAGTCCGGTGAATAGAATAAGTTCAACAGTCAACAAATACTGCACCGAACTTGACTTATTTAGTAAATCTCTTGGTGGTTTTAAAAACCAGGCTAAACGCGCTATACTGCAGTAATTTTTGTTATTGTTGTTATTTACTTTTAACTTATCTTTGTATTTCGCTTTTTCTCTTCATGTTTATTTTAATTTTTAAGTTTTTAGGATTAGTATCACAATATGTACTTCGAAATGCATGGCTATGACTAACAGCAATTAGCAATCAAGTTTTTACTAAAAACTTACGCGAATTTCCTTATTTATATCCACAATTTTCGCAGGTTAATACCAAACTATTGTACATAAGATATTTAAGTATGAATAAATTACTGTAATACTGTTTGTTGTTGGTTTAAATAAATACTATATTATTATTATTATATTATATTATTTATACGTAAATAAATATATAAATAAATAAATAAATAAATAAATAAATAAATAAATAAATAAATAAATAAATAAATAAATAAATAAATAAATAAATAAATAAATAAATAAATAAATAAGAAAATAAATAAATTTAAGGTCGTACTAATCGTGGGAATTATAGGTGCATGTCGCTCTAAGGAGGAAATGAAAATTGAAGACATGGAAGATGTGTGTAAAACATTATTAATAACTACCAAAACGAAAACCAAAGTGGTAAGAAATTTTGTCATTACTGGTCAATTTTATGGAATTGTAAAAAAGTACATGGATCTTCGGCTGTCGCACGTGACAAGCTAATTTTTTTTTAAATTACCAAAGATGTAAATGCACCATTCAACGAATTGGAAAAAATAAGTTTACTGTACTTAGAAAACAAATAGCAACTTATTTGAATTTGCCAAATCCTGAACTTTACACAGCTCATTGCTTTCGGAGATTTTCGGCTACATTATACGTGAATAGAGGTGGCAATATTACGGGGTTGAAGCGTCACAGAGGCTGGAAGTCCTCACTCGTAGCTGAAGGATACATCGGCCAATCTGTTAAAAATAAAATGATAATAAACGAAACTATTTCAAAGCAAGTGAACAATGCTACGGCTTCTATTTCTACAGTTGCTATAGTGGTTAATGCTGATAGTATTACTACAATTGAAAATAGTGCTAATCATACTATATATACCCTCATTAGTTCAGTTCATTAACTCTAGTAACATTAACTTACATTTTGTTGAAAAGAAGTAAATAATTTAAAAATTAGCATTTTTTATGCGTTTATATATTATGTATGGATCACTATATTTTATATACAGGTTAGTCATATACCGTGCGTGTAATTTCCCATTAGGCATGTACATTCACGTAGTGCGAGAGATTTGACAACACCGGCAGCCGTAAATTCGTCCGTCGTCCAGCTCTTATTTCATTTCAGCCGGCTGGCACGCGCGATGTTGTAATTCTTCTCCCCATGCCTACCCCGCGACTACACTCACGGTATAAAATATAGTATACAACTCACTGTAGTGGATGGCTATTATTACATCGGATGGTTACAATACTCGCTGGCTGCGCTCGCTCGAGTGGTAATCTCCATTCTCAATAATAATAGCCTTCATTATAGCATCGTTGTATAATATCCTACTACCTTACTCGTATATTAGCATAACCAGATTGAGGCACCAATATACAGAAATAAATATTAAATAAAAGAACGTGTAAGTTATGATTTGCTAAATACCTAAATATTTGCTATTTTTCTTTATATAATATTGTCTTCTAACTGGATTTGTTTTTGTTGAGCAATAAATTGACATTTATTTATTTATTTAAAACTTATTAAAGTAAATTGTGTTCCCATCTTAAAATGTGAATATTAATGGGCACGTCATCTCATGAATGATAAATGAAATAAAAATTTACATGCTCGAATACATCAATAGCGAATTTGCAACAATGCAATACAATGTTTCAAAGGCAAATAAACAAATTCCCAGAACAGCTACCTCATGCCTAAAACTTTGCTTTGTGATTTAGTTCTCGATCGATATTTCCCAGTAATCAAATCAACGCAATACTGATCCCCAATTGGATCGTTTGTGCCACTTTTACTCATCACCCTCTCACAGTTCACAATGTCCTTTCGAGTTCTCCCTACATGTTACATAGAATTTGAATGCAAATATACCTATAAACGCAACTTTAAACTTTATCACCCCGTAGTGCTCTGTATTCATATTCAATAGAGATGATTTTATGCCGGCTTTTCCGGCAGCATACGAGAAATGAAAAGCAAATATTGCCTTTAGGTAATCCTGAACATTTTGCAATAATTTATATCTAGGCTGCTTTCTTATGCGCAATAATATCGAATTATAATTATGATTGAGACAGACTACGAGATTTTAATTAATTTGAACATTCGATAATAGTTTCTGCAGTTGACATACTTTACTGTGGTGAAAATTACATTGGAGTTGGAACTTATTTTTAACATTAATAACTTTGCGTTATTTGAATGATTCCCGGGTAATAACATGTCATAGACACGACATTTTAAAATTCAGTTTCGGTGTTAAGATAGGTAGAGTGGGGTCAGGAGTCGAAGAAGGAGATCCTTGAATTCGACACATGCTTTGCAATAGTCCACAGTACAGCACACCTTTTCTTTAATGATTACTAACAGGCTGAAGTTTCGTGAGTAGCTTCGTTTTGACGAGATGTCCAACTTTTCTCTCTGTGAAGATTCTCGGTAGTGGTAGCTATATAAACTACGCTTGTGTATATATGTCAATTTGGTGATTGTTCAAATTTTATTACTAGCAGTTAGTTTTTTTAGTTAAATCTTGAAATAGTTTGATAAAAAACACAAAAAAACGTTTGTCCTACAAAATCGATGGTTTGACCGAAGCGTCCCCCACCCTCAACATGTCCAAATAACGAGGTCACAAAAAATGATTACTAACCAGCTGATTTTTCTACTATTGCTTAATAAATGTTTTTAAAATTAAATGGCCATATTATCCTACAAATTGAATGGTTTGTTTTTCCAGTCCTACGCTCGGAAACTGTCAGTCCCACGGTAACACTTCTCATTAGTAACTGTAGGACAAAGATAACATATGATAGGTTAGTGTATTCTCTACCCAAATAAAATAGTGCCCTACAAAAAAATTGGTATGTATCGCGAATTATTTTATAATTGCGGTTTTCGTAAATTGATATACTTTTATTACTTAAGCGGAATTCTGATATCTACCAAATTTTGCATATAGATTCAGATTATCAAAAAACATTTCCCTTGATTTTAATTTGCAAATTTACATTCGTTGCGAATTTTTGAATTTTATTAGGTAAATGATCGACAACAAGACCGAAAAATTTTCAGCTATAATATCCCAAGGACGTTAATAATACGAAATAATTTTATCACAGTTTCCGAAAGCACTTGCTTGGTAATATCCCGACGTCGTAGGCGGAGGGATATTACCTAAAAGCAACGTGCTTGAGGAAGTTGTGATAAAATTATGAGCTATTTATCAACGTTCGAGGGGTATTCGCATAGAAAATTTTTTGCAATCTATTTTATTTATTTATTAAAAACATAATTATTAGAAGAGCAATTTGTAAAATTAAATGTAGATTATGTATTATGTATTATTTGGTGTGTTTTCCTCCATTATTATATTCATTAAATCGTTATTTGCAGTTCCAAATCGATATTATCAAAAAATAAATTTTAAATTATTGAACTGTCAAACTGGATGACATAAGTGAAAAGATCACTAAAGGATCTTTTCAGTGTAATCTTGTTGTGATTGGTTGTTTCAGCACACGTGATTAGAAATGTGCGAATTTAATAGGATTGCTATTTGAGCTAAAAATTTTCTTTATAATTCTAATGTAATATTATTTTTAATGTTTAATTGTTTGTTTAATTCAAAAGTAACATATTTTATATGAAAAGCTTATGAAAAAAGTGGGAAAATTACTAAAAAAAAAAATTGTATAAAAGAAAATATCTTTTTTTATTAGAGAATATTATTTAGGTGTTATGCAAATCACAACTTACACACTTTTTTATTTATTATGAAAATACCTACTTTCTGTATATTGTTGCCCTAATCTGGGCACGCTAATATACTAGTTAGGTAAATACTTTAAAACACTCATTATTGGAGAACCAATCAAAACAACTACTCTTATAGCTAATACTGACGAAGTATTGAATTGCATGATAAGATTCTTATCATTTTAAAGAAAAAAATATATTGAAAATACTTAAATCATTTATATACACTTAGTCATTCACACTTTTTTTAATTTAATATGAAATTATCTACTTTCTGTATATTGGTACCTTAATCGGGTCACGCTAATATACTACTTAGGAAAACACTTTAAAACACTCATTATTGGAAAAACAATCAATGATTTAAGTATTTTCAATATATTTTTTCTTTAAAATGCTAAGAATCTTATCATGTAATTCAATACTTCGTCAGTATTAGCTAGAAGAGTAGTTGTTTTGATTGGTTCTCCAATAATGAGTGTTTTAAATATTTACCTAACTAGTATATTAGCGTGCCCAGATTAGGGCAACAATATACAGAAAGTAGGTATTTTCATAATAAATAAAAAAGTGTGTAAGTTGTGATTTGCATAAGACCTAAGTAATAGTCTCTAATTATGATAAAAGCATATAAATAAAAATAATTAATTGTAAAAAATGAATCTTTTTTGAAATCAAAAAAAAGAAATATGCATAGTTTTCATATTTGAATAACTCTTTTTTATTGCATAAAAATTAACTAAAAAAATATATATTTATGCATATAAAAAAAACTAAATTAACCTTCATCAGATTCATCCGTTGAACCTTCATCTTCGTCGCTACGAATATCATTCTCCTCATCTTTATCTTCTTGGTAACTGTCATTTTCATCGTTTGTGTTGTCAAGTGAAGACGTACGCAACAGAAGCAAAATCTCAGGTAGTGGGAGAGTTACGTTAGGTGTTCCTGGAGAGAGTGAGCGTATCAAGAAATACGAGTTGAAGACAAAAATAGAAAAGCAAAGCATTTTGTACAAGTCAGAAACATGCTTCTCGGCAAATCTCCATTAGTGGCTTGGTCTATATATATGTCTATGGAATTACCTATATGCAAGCTTTTATGACCTAGACAGATTATTTCTTTTCTTAACTGTGTGTGTCTGCTGTATTGTACTGTACTCACATATATAATAATATATATCCTTCTAAGTACTTATATAATCTTTTATATAATAAAATATTCAACATCCAGTAGTGTTACAAATTTCAAAATGTTTTTTAATTTCTTATCAATATATACCTCTTTTTTGTAAGGCTTTAGTAATATCGTGTTCCATCCACACTTTATTCCCACGAGAAAAAAATGAAAATTAGATTGTTAGTAATGAGAAAAGGGTTACCGTGGAATTGATAATGTCCGAGCGTAGGACTGGAAAAACATAACCATTGAATTTGTAGGACATTGTGGCCATTTAATCTTAAAAACATGTATTAAGCAATAATAAGAAAATCAGCTGGTTAGTAATCATTTTTTGTGACCTCGTTATTTGGACATGTTGGGGGTGCGGGACGCTTCGGTCAAACCATCGATTTTGTAGGACAAACGTTTTTCCGTGTTTTTTTTCAAATTATCTCAAGATTTAACTAAAAAACGAACTGTTAGTAATAAAATTTGAAGAATCACCCAATCGACATATATACCCAAGCGCAGCTTGTATAGCTACCACTACCGAGAATTTTCTAGGAGAGAGAAAAGTTGGTCGTCTCATCAAAACGAAGCTACTCACGAAAATTCAGCCTGTTAGTAATCATTAAAAAAAGCCTAGCCTCCACCTCGGGAACTTTTCTTAGCCTCGCTGCATTGGGGTAAATTCTGTTACGAATAACTGGCAAAATAAAAACATGTATTAATAAAAATATTTCTGATTTTGGTACTAGGGACTCTATTAATACCTCTGAAATACCGAATAACACCTACTAATACCCCGAAGATGTACCCCAGTGGTTCACCCCCTCGTCTCCAGATGATGCCAACATAATTGACGAAAGGCGAGTCGAGTAACACAATAACATAATATTTTTTCTCAACAAGTGAGACATTTACGGTTTAGGAAGGAAATAGTGTTTTTGTACCATTTATTACTTTGAACGCATGTCAAGCGACCAAACATTGGACTAGCATTTAATAAAGCAACTATTAGTACTGGCTGACAACTTCCAGGCGAAATTTGCCGTAAACACTTTACGTTATTATTAAGTTATTAGCTTAGTAGCCATTTATATTGAGGCGTCGGTGTCAACTCATGAAAATCGATTCACAAGCGGTTCCCTTCCTTCACTTTGCAATCACTTATCGAGCGATTCGTAACTTAATACATATGTCATAGTAGCCTTATTCCGATACCTTATCGAACCCTTCCAATCCCTTAACTACCTCAGAGAGGCTGTGGTATTTTTCACATACATTAATGTCACCGCACTGAATTGATGCGGACCCAAATTTTATGACACGTATTGATAGTGACTGCAAACTTATTAGAGGTAATTCAAGATGATATTGTAACTCAAAAAATTTTTTCCAAATATCCATTCTCCATCGCTTGATTTGTTCATACAAAGGTGTGGTATATGTATGGTAAATGCAATAAGTAGAAAATATCGTGTCAGTTCCCCTCTACCCCATTTTATCACCTAGGGGTGGCAGGGGGAAACTGACACGATAGAAATTTTTTTGTCCAAAATTGGCTACAGCACATCAAAATACTTCAGAAAAGTTAGATTAGAACCTTAGGACAAACAAGGCCCTTTTCTGCCCTTTTTTGGAGATGGTAGATGAAAACTGACACGATAGAAATTTTTTTTGTCCAAAATTAGCTTCAGCGCGTCAAAATACTTCAGAAAACTTAGATGAGAAAAGAGCTTTTTTTTTGTAGACCTAAAGACCTGAAGAGAAATTCATTAACGAATGATAGGCACTGGAAGTCAATTTAAATTAGAAAATTCTTCACAAAAATATTCATTTAAATTATAAAATGAAATTTTGGTGGTTAAAAATACTTACACTTGTACACATCGTTGGCCATTTCTGCTTGAAGTGCCTATAATTCGGTGTTAATACTGTATTATTGTATGTAGTATTTATTATATTCGTCTATTCAAGTTTGATATTCGTTTATACATTTACAAGCACACAAAAAATATCTTTTGTCATGTACCAAAACATTCACTAGTCTACTCGTAGGTAATTTGGTCCGCTGAACCTGAAAAAGACATTGGTCTGGCCCGATCAGGTCACAGTTTTGACCTATCACCTAAAATAACCCCAAAAATGTCGTTAAAATGATTTAATTTTTGAAAAAAATATAAGAAAATAGACTCCTATATTTTTGACCACTGAATCAGAAAAATATGATAAATTCAGTTTTTCATGGTCACAGGGCAAAATTAACCCTAAAAGAGGGTAAAAGTAAAGATCTCCGAAATCACGTTTCCTCCCCGTTCTTCAAGATGCTCAGCCCGATGGTATTGTCATTTTTTCCTAAGTGGACGGGAACTACTTTTACTAGATCAAACAACCTCATTTCGCCGGTATTTTTTTTCAAGATTAAACGTTTTACCAAGGCTTGCGTACGTTTTCTGGAGTTGAGTGGATAAAGAGTCAGTGAAATAGTACGTAATCATTTGAGTCAGGAACGAACCGATGTCCAATCCTAATGTGACAAAATGAGAGTGGGAAAACAACACTTCTAAGCAGCTAAACATACCGAAGGAAATGTAACAGGGGAAAGTAAAATTCAAAATACTGAAACGGTTCAGTTAAATCAAACAAAATAAAATGAAACGAGGGAAACACAGCCTACAAGCAGACTATGTAAACCTTCTGTTCCATAAGTTGTTAAAGCTACCGGGCTAATAGCAAAAAACTAGGCCCTACATGGAATGAAATAAGTTAATTCTATATACAGAGGATAGATAGATCTTTTGAATTGGAAAGTACAAAAAATTCAAGGCTTTCTAAATTCTACGAGCATTCTAAAGTTGAAAGAGGTCTGTTCTTCAAACATTTTGAATATTTCGATCTATGTAGCCGCGAACGTCTATATTTTTCGACTACCGAGCTACAGAGCGTTTTTTGGAAAAACGTGTCTTAAGAATACGTTACTCGACTTTCGATTCGACACTTGGTAATTGGGATATAGAGGTCATCCAAAAATGTCCCTCGAAATTCGACCTCAGGACACTCATATTGGTTTTTGTCTATCTGTCATAGTTTTACAGAAAACCTCAAATCCCATCTAATTTGGTCCACCCTGTATATATTCTTTACTTTTGCTCACTATTTATATTAAGTGTGTAGATAATACACAAGTTCAAGTCATTGTTTCTTAGAAAACTTTCAAAGATTACCATCAATTATATTCGCTTTCGAAAGCAACTCGGTTGAGAGTTCTATTTTAGATTTAGCAACTAGGATACGAGCCCAGGGAATATGTTTGTAACATTTGAGCACTTTATTCCTCAACTCTGGGAGTGCTTTACGGTGTAGGTAACGTAATATAACCGCCTTTACGTGGAAGCGATGGAAGCTATCTAATACAGCTAAGCTATGCTACCGTATAATGACTTTAAAATGGACGAAAAATGTCTAAT
The DNA here is from genome assembly GCA_936432065.2 of Rutpela maculata. Taxonomy (NCBI): domain Eukaryota; kingdom Metazoa; phylum Arthropoda; class Insecta; order Coleoptera; family Cerambycidae; genus Rutpela; species Rutpela maculata. The sequence goes on from OW386288.2 coordinate 178,234,897, forward strand.
AATAAAGTTGCCTAGAATGTTGCAGAAAGAAGATGGGAAAGTTTATATTGAGCTCAATGGGAAAGTCGGCTCTGCTTTTATGTACAGGCGCTGTGTTCTGAAAGGAAATAGCTATTCATTGCCATTAGTAGACTTGAAGATAAGTGTAATTAATGTATGATACATAATGAGATCCACTTTCTAAAGAAGTGCCTAAAATTTATTGGAATAAGATGAGTTTTTGCATGTACGCGGGTGCCTGTTCAATTTGATGCTTATTTATTATTAGGTCTTTATAAAAATTTATTACTAATGCTACACCCTTCCATAAAAATACTTATTCTATGTTTTTAGGATGTGATGTTTTTTGTTACATTGTAATGATTAGAAAAATTTATTTTAAAAATTATTAAAAATGAAAAAGAGAATATTGATTGGATGCAGTTTTTGCAAGAATAACTATATTATAAGAAAGAGAAATTTCATATATTATGCTTATTATTTTCAGTATTTTTTCGAAACTGGTTCACCATTGCGCATCGAAATCATTCATCAATTTTTCTTATCTCTTGAGTTATGTTGTTCTTTAGCTCATAGAGCATCCAGGACTTGTTTACATCAACTTTTGACTTAATTAACAAAAAAGGATAGAGCAAAAAAAGATAAAAAATTAGGGGGTGAAAAACTTTCTGGCGAAAATTCTCCTTAGCTTTTTTAAAGAGTATTTCCTAATAAACAATTAATTCCATTTACTTTCTTTATTCAGTTCATTTCTACTGGTTTTTCAGCGCTACAAAATAGGTAAATCGCAGATACGTGAGGTATCTAAATATAAATACAATTAATAATGTAGTCACAGATCACCTATTTATGTTGTTTTTTTGGTATTTTTATCAATTATTCACGAGGCTTTGACTGTGTTGCTTATGACTTACTTATTGGCAAGTTGTTTAGATATGGTATATAGGCTTTAGATTTTTTATCCAGCTACGTTAATAACCGTGCGCAAGTTGTCTATGTGAATGGAGCATACAGCAATAAATATCAAATAAATTCCGGTGTATAACAAGGCTCCATACTGGGGCCATTTATTTACCTTGACTTTGCCAACGATCTGGCGTTATAGATTCAAAAAAGTCCTGACGCAGTAATAAATATATCGAAAGACCTATACAGAGACGTTATAATTTGGTCAAAGAAAAACCGGCTTATACTTAATAAAGAAAAAAACAACTACTGTATCATTTAGGTACAACATCGGGCAAAACGCTAACAACGAATTTTTAGTAACAGATTCTGCTAATATCTTGGGTGTCATGTTCGACAGAAATTTGACGTGGACTGCTCACATAGAAAGTTAATGCGTGAAGCTCGGTAAAAGTTGTTACGGTACGCGTAACTTAAAAAATCACTGCGGTAAAGGTTCTTTATTGACATTTTATTACTCTAACGTACATTCCCATCTACGGTACAGAATTATGCTGTGGGAATTGAGTACTACCTATGTTCGTCGGGCATTTATTCTGCAAAAGCGTGTTATTAGGATCGTGCAGAGAATCCTTTAAAGCCTTACTCTGCTAATTCTGCCTAGTATATATATATTTATGAAATATGTTGTTATGTTTTTAAAAACAAATCGACTTTTCTTACAAACCAAACACACCACAGTTATCAAACAAGATTTAAGGATCAATTAATTCCTCATCAGCATACAACAACAATATATCAAAAAAGTGTGTTTTACAACGGATGTAAAATTTATAATCATTTGCCTATTGATTTAAAAAATTGTAAAAGCCTATTTACTTTTAAAAAGAGAATAAAAACTTACTAATTGAAAAGTGTTTGTATGATGTTAACGAGTTTTACTCACTCTAACTATTTATATATTTATGTGTTTATTTATTTATTGTGTGTTTATATACTTTTGTAGTTTGTTATTATGTACGTGTTATCCCTTATACAATTTTACGTGTATTTTATACTATATTTTGAATTGTATTATGCTTATGCATATTAGCTCAGATTTTTTACGCACTCCTGAGTTACTTGTATGGCTATTAATGATTAAATGTACTTGTGATTTGGAAATAAAGGTTGTTATTATTATCATTGTTAACACATATTTATGTTACAAATGTTAATAAATCACATTTAAATTTTATAAATTATAAACAAAAACAAAAGCTCCAATAATTTTGTTCCTGTTCAGTTATATTTTTATATTTATATTTTTATATTTGGTATGTATTTAAATGTATATGTAAGATAGTATCGCTCTCTCCACCACTATTAGCAGTTTGTGAACCAGCCTACTGGACTGAACGGATAATCAGTATGTAGAAGATATTCCTATGTAACTGTTGCTAATAAAATCACAGTCCGCACAAATAACAAGTTTACCATTCATTCAAACAATTTATATTATCCAGAATCAGGGAAACAAGTGCCAACAGTTCCAAATTAAAAATCCTATACTTGCGGTTATGCAGAAAGAGATAACGAATTATTTACATTTTTAAAATTGATATAAAAGATAGTTTTGAAAGATAGTTTTGCCAGGAACAACTTTTATTTGAACTATTTTTTTGTAAATGCCATATTTCCCGAGAAAATGGAGAAAAATCGATTTTTTTTATTAAAATTACCTCTTTTTACTCCCTATAGGATCCATAAAACTCCTGAACTTTTTTGTTTCGTGAACTTTGGCCTATTTTAAACTTATAACCAAAGTTTAAAGTCGCACATTTTTTTTCGAGTTACGGTCATTTTTTTTTTCAATCTTTCCCTGTACTAAAACAAGTATTTTCTGCAACAAATTCTAAAAAGGAACGCCGCGCCATGTTTTATTTCCTTTACTTCAACGGCATTTATCAGCATTTGACTTATAGAACTTATAGAAAATGTTTATAATTCTTTTAGTGAAAAATATTGTCATAAAATTATATGTATAGTAGTTTTGCCTCAGTAGGTGGGAGATGCAGGACGGGTACTCTGATGATTACGATATGTTTCTTAGTTTTGATATTCAGTAAGACGCAATTTTCAAATTAAAATGATTGCTTGCCTTAAAACATTGATCAAAATATCGCTAGGGACCTAACTACTCAATTAGTGCGACTGTGGACGGAGTAACATTGAACTCCGATGGGACGTAATGTATCCGCTTTGGTAAGATATCGGTCTAGAAGATATTCTCAGTCAAAGTCCATGAACGTCACCAGGGATCAGTCCGTCTTGATACCACCACACCTACCACTTGAGGATTGCCAACTTCAAAATTTAACCAACGCAACGGAGACGCATTTTTTGCGACTTTAACAACTTGCGTGATGGAGAATAGCTTATAGAACAATAGAATAATAAAATTGTCTTGCTATTAAATATTGTGCTCACCACTATTGGTGTAATTATTTTCATACTAGCTACAATGATATAAAAAAATAGTCCAAGAACTCTTTCATGTCCTAGAATATCTCTTAAGGAATTTAATTAACACTGGTTTGGAAAGTGTACCTAATAGATTTAAAACATTCGTTATTATTCCAGTTCCAAAGCTACCTAATGCAAATGCTCAAGACGTACAGAACATATGTTACCGTTCTGCGAAAAGCTCTTAGAAGTTGCAGTATACAGGATGTGCCAGCAAAATCTCTGGAGTGTAAATTTTAGGTAAAAATAACACTATACATTTGCTTATATAACATATTTCGATAGCATGCACACCTCCTTAGAGATTGATATCTGAATACAGGGTGAGAAAAGCAGTTTCTTTAATAATAACATGGTTACCGCTTGACCTCCTCGTTCATGTGATTTGAATCTCTTACATGGTGACACATCAAAAACTTAGTTTATTCAACTCCAGTAGAGACCAGAGAGGAACTGTCACAACGTTTTATTGCAATGAAATACGAAACAACGCTGAAGTATTTTGGAGGGTGTAGCAATCTTCAATTCGCTGAGTCCGGGAGTGTATTAGAGTACGACGAGCTCATGATGCAACCTAATTATGATTTTTTTTTAATAAAATCTAAAAACTTTTAATACTCGTTTTAAAAATAATAAGCCTAGATGTATGTGGAGTACGCATTTGTGGTGGCTTCTGTGAGTCGGAAATATAACTAATTTATAGCTTAAGGAGACTATATCTCCCCCCTGTTTTCGAGGATGCTGAACACGATGGTGGCGGTATAAACTCTTTCCGAGTTAACCCCACCCCCCAAACGGCCAAAAAATCACCCCCGATAGGGGTGAAACGCGGAAACGCTGTCTCATACCGACAAAACCTGCGCCACCCCCAGTTTTCGAGGATGCTGATCACGATAGCGGTGGTTTAAACTCTTTACGAGTTAAAAACCACCCCCCAAATGGGTTAACGCGGATACGGCGTCTCATACCTACAAAACCTGCGTCACCCCCCATTTTCGAGGATGCTGAACACGATAGCGGTGGTTTAAACTTTTTTCGAGTTGACCCCCACCACATAAACGGGCAAAAACAACCCCCGAAAGGGGTGAAACGCGGATACGCCGTCTCATACCGACAAAACCTGCGTCACCCCCCGTTTTCGAGGATGCTGAACACGATGGTGACGATCTTCTCTCCGAAGCAAACTAACCCCGGCCAAAAACTACCCCTTTGATACCCGGTTTAATGAAGTGCACCGGATAAGCGAAAATGAATCATATGTTCACAGATCATTGGATACACACCGGATGATGATTGGAGGTTTCTTGATTGACAGTTCAACTGAAAAAATAGGCGCATACTTTTTGCCTAGTTTTTAGGTGGGAAAACGTCATACACTAAAGAATTACATTTAAAAGTACGCAGGCTCGCGGCATAAAAACAATAACTATAATGCCTATACGACTCATCTCGTGATAATTGCGTGTTATTGCATAAATAAGTGTCTGTGTAACAACTGCAGAAAATTTAAGTACAAAGTAATGTACCTGCGTAAAATTAGGATTACCATGTACTGATTTTTGCACTGGTTGTCACGGGCGGGATTGTCAAAATACTATCGTGGAAGACGAACATGACATTCCTGTAACTGAAGATAATGATACCGATAATAACATTATGTTGTTGAATCTGAGCCCCGAAATTCACATTAGCGAATCTGATACCGAAACGGCTGATGAAGCCTGTGAAGTTGAAGGATGTGATGTTCACTACGAGGTATATGAACCCTGTAATTCCACTTGTATATATAGTAAATATGTATATATTGTACCAGTGCTTCCATATACCTGATTTTCCCACCTAAAAACTAGACACAAAGTATGCGCCTATTTTTTCAGTTGAACTTGTCAATCAAGAAACCTGGAATCATCATCCGGTGTGTGTCTGTGAATATATCAATAATTTTCCCTCATCCGGTGCACTTCACTAAACCGGGTATCAAAGGGGTAGTTTTTGGGGTTAGTTTGCTTCGGGGAGAAGATCCAGCATCACCATCGTGTTCAGCATCCTCGAAAACGGGGGGTGACGCAGGTTTAGTCGGTATGAGATGGCGTATCTGCTTTTCACCCCTTTCGGGGGTTGCTTTTGGCCGTTTATGGGGTGGGGTCAACTTGAAAAAAGTTTAAACCATCGCCTTCGTGTTCAGCATCCTCGAAAACGGGGGGTGACGCAGGTATTGTTGGTATGAGACGGCGTATCCGCGTTAACCCCTTTCGGGGGTGGTTTTTGTCCGTTTGGGGGCTGGGATCAACTCGGATAGAATTTAAGCCACCGCCATCGTGTTCAGCATCCTTGAAAACGGGGGATGACGAAGGTTTAGTCGGTATGAGATGGCGTATCCGCTTTTCACCCTTTTCGGGGGTTGTTATTGGCCGTTTATGGGGTGGGGTCAACTCGAAAAAAGTTTAAACCATCGCCATCGTGTTCAGCATCCTCGAAAACGGGGGGTGACGTAGGTTTTGTCGGTATGAGACGGCGTATCCGCGTTAACCCCTTTCGGGGGTGGTATTTGTCCCTTTGGGGGGTGGGATCCACTCGGATAGAGTTTAAGCCACCGCCATTGTCTTCAGCATCCTTGAAAACTGGAGGTGACGCTGGTTTAGTCAGTATGAGACGCCGTATCCCCATTAACCCATTTGTGGGATGGTTTTTGGCCGTTTGGGGAGTGGGGTTAACTCGGAAAGAGTTTAGACTACCGCCATCGTGTTCAGCATCCTCGAAAACGGGGGGAGACAGTGTCTTGTTAGGCTATAAATTATTTACATACCTGTCCGACTCACAGAAGTCATTATTGTATTTTATTGTAAAATTATTTGTACATTATTGTAAAACATACATTAACATAGTGCCTATATTGTATCTTCTTTATTGTTAAGAATTATTTTTTAAATAAAGAAATGCACTTCAGTCAAACAGAATAGAAAACGAGTTAGAGGGTTGTAACGTTTTACTGTGAAGCCTCTGATTTTATTCAAAGTATAAGCAAAACTTGGCCTAAAAAGCTAGAACTTGACCTGAAAAACTAGAACGGTCTGAATCTTATTAATTTAAATGCGGTGTGTATGTATTATAATTTGTCTCCTTTTAAATTCTGATGCAAGCTCAGTTTCTATATTGTTATCCATATAAATGACTTAATCCGCAACGTCTGGCATCTAGTGCCAAATATTAAGAGTCGAAAACTCAGTTTAACTTAAAAATTTTAGGCTTTACTGCAATTGCGTGTAATATTTGCATTTGTTAAACTTGTGTTATTTTTGCCAGTCTGATTGACAGGCACAGTATGCTGAATATTTGACCAAGAACCCTACAAATCATTATTTTAGTTATTGTAGAAAAATAATTACAACTTGGCACAAATCCATGTTCCAAAGATATATTTGTATTACGAGTTCAAAAAATCGATACGAAATAGGTTATTTAACATTTAGGATTTATTTTATTTATTTATTCACTTATACATTACCAAATTATATTAGTTACAACAATATATACATTATCTTATATATAAGAATACATAAAACAGATAATGTAGCTATTAAAATCGTAGATATACATTAAAGACAAAAAAATCTTAATAAAAAAAAGTATGATGAGTATGAATATGCCAATGCAGTAGAGGTTTTATGTACATATGAAATTCAGTAAATAAGTTTAATTATTTTATTCTCTGAAATCGAATACAAAAATTTGATTTTGTGGCTGGTTCCAAATTTTGTGTTTTATAACTAACTAAAGTTTTTTTTATCATTTGTTGAGTTTACAATTTCCTGCACTATTTTATAAGTCATCTCATGGAAATAATTCAATACACTTACACTTGCATTTTCATTTTACTTCCACATCCAGTGGAAGTATAGTAACGACAAAAAAATTTTAAAAAATTTTTATTGTTCAAATAGGCTTAGAATGTCATGAAACGTCGAGATTTCAAGTTTGAGAGAAAAAAAAATTTCTGTCTGTCGGTCTGTCTGTCGGACTGTAACTTTTTTTGTGCGCACGTTTACTCTGGAACCGTTTAAGATATTGACTTGAAATCTGGTACACATATGTACGAGATCTAGAACTAGATTATATTTTCATCTTGTTCCGTCGAAGGGTTGGGAGGTAAATTGGGGTAAAGGAGGAAACAGGTAAACCAAGCAGGTAAGAGTTCATAAAATTGATATTTAGTATAGACAAGAGAAGCTAAGGTCTCAAAAAAAATTATAAAAGGGAATGAAAAAAAAATGTGATTTAGTGTGTGTACAAGAACCAGAAAACTCAAAATATTTTTTTACTTTATCCACCCCTCACTCCCACCCCTGTCACAACCCCCACCCCACTACCGCTGTGGGGTATCGTTTTATGGGTTTTTGGGGTAGAGGATTTCAAATATTATATTATTAAAGTTCCATAAACAATTATTTCCAGTTACAAAATTTTTTCGTTGTGTGACTTGGATAGAAAATCCGTATGTGGAAGTAGTGATTCCTTGGGCAGCGGTTTTTAATTTGTATAACACAAATTAAAAATGAAAGTGTGTTTTGATGTGATGCAGTCTAATATGAGAGTCTTTTCGAATATTCCACATTTTCTATGACATTTTATTTTTTGCTACATAGATTTTCTGTTTGTAGTGACTAATCTTTATTATTTCTATATAAGTTACCCATGGGTATAGAGAATGTCAAAGAAATTACAATTTAATTAAGAATATTTCACAGCAGGTTGTAATTTAAAATCATATGTGAACACACTCATTTAAAAGTTACTATATAATAAATATCACAGTGGCTATAATTAACATTATACATGAATATACAAATTTAAATTTAAAAGTACACATTCATTATTTACAATTTATATAAAGGCATAGTACTATTAATATCACAGATATTGGAATCGTCAAAAAAATCATTTAGTTTGTAATATGCTTGTAGGTTGTAGATTGTTCAAGGGGTCGCTCGGTTCTTTCAGCCCTACTTTACATCGACCTGAAAATATATTTTATGAATTACCTTACAATTGGTTGTTGCCCAGGACTCCCAAGCTTTTTACAAAGCTTGTGATTTTCCTGGGGGCTAATTTTCCTATGTTTTAGGTACTTTAGCCTTAGCTGCGAACTAGCACCATGTATTCGCAAAGAATATGTTCCGCAGTTTCTATTGCAGTATCGCAGTATCTGCACGTATCGTTGTCTGCCTTGCCCATGTTCTTAAGATGGTATCTTAAGAAGCAATGGCCTTTTAAAAGGCCTGTCATTAGCCTTGAGTCGGACTTTTCTAGTTCAAGAAGCCTTATGGCATTCTTTGACGAATAAGTGATGAACTCTTTCGCTTGTCTTTGGCCCGAAGTATTCCTCCAGTAGGTCCAATCTTTCTGTTCCTTTTCCCATCTTAGGACCTCTTCCGTTGTGTCCCTTAGATTGCAATACGTCTTATCGAGAAGAAAGATTTTTAGTTTATATTTTAGTTTATTAGTTGACAAATTTCTTAAGGAAAGTGGAAGTTTGTTCCATATTTTCTTTATAGTATGTTGAACATTTTTTTATATGAAAATATATTTGGTAATGTTTAAAGTATAATTATTTTTGTTCCTTGTATGGTAATCGTGTTCTTGATAAAAGTTTGTTGAACAGTTCATACTTATTTTTTGTAGCAACTATCTCTTTGTTTTAAATTAAATATATTTCTCAGGAACTCACTTTGTAATATCAAAATTAATTATACATGATTAGAATTTCCCATGATCCCATACTAGGATATACTTCCAGCGAAAAATATACAGGGTGGGCTCCTTAAAAAATATAATTATATATATTTGGCATGTAGTTAATACAATTGTCAAGGAATGAAAATAGGAATATGAAAAATATACAGGTTGGTCACTACAAAAAAATAATGAAAATATGTGACGAAGGACATCAATATTTCGCATGTAGTTCAGGCAACTGTAAAAGAAGAAAAATATGTAAAAAAATACGGGATGGTAACTTAAAAAAAATAATAAAAATAATGTGACGGAAGAAGACAATATTTCGTATGTAGTTCGCACAACTGTCAAATAAGGAAAATTTTAAAAATATACAATATAGGGTCGCCCAAAAATTAATTAAAAATGGCGACGGAGGACGCTACTAGCGTGCAATTAACACAACTGTCAAAGAAAGAAATATGAAAAATGTACAGAGTTGTCACCATTAAAAAACGATGAAAGATATGACGGACTGCAATAGGTATATCCCCATAACTAATTTTGAAATTTACATAATATGATATGCAGTTAAAGCTGTTAATGTTTACGCTTATAGATAATATTTTTAATCCATAGCTGAATATTGCCATAGCTTGAAAAACTTTCTCGATATGACAGTTCCAGTTAAGTCTACGATCCAGCGCTAGTCCCAGGAATGATAAAGGTGATTCTGAGCGTTTTTCAGAATTTTTATATGTTACTGTAAAGCTGTGATATTTCTTTCTATCAAATTGAACTACTTGTATCATTTTACTATTTAGTGTTAGATTGTTATTGGAAACGAATGTCAAGTTTACTTAGAGAGTCCTTCATCTGTTGCATACATGATTTTAATGTTGGTTAACTGAAAACCAGAGTTGAATCACTAATACTGAGCATGCTTTTCTCAACTACATTTGGTAGTTCATTTGTATACAAAATATATAGAAGGGGTCTTAGTATAGATCCTTGTGGGCCACTTTTTTTTATCACCCTCTCTTCTAATTTTATCAGGTACCCAGTTTCATTAAATTCAACCCTACGTTGTTTTCTATTACACAAGTATGATTCTAATGGCCTTAAAAAGGTCTAAACAAAAAGTTAGTGTTTCACTGTTATTATTTAAAGGGTCAAATATCATGACTAATGCCTGATATATTTATTGCCCTCGTTGTGGGCTTCCATTTCTAAAACCATTCCGATTGTCAGCTAATAAATAGTTAGTTTCTAGAAAGATCAAAAATCTATTGTGTATAACTTTTTCAGAGATTTTATTTACTTCGATAGCAGAGAGATGAGTGTATAATTTTACTTCCATATCCAGTGGAAGTATAGTAACGACAAAAAAGTTTTTAAAAACTTTTATTGTTCAAATAGGCTTAGAATGTCACGAAACGTCGAGATTTTAAGTTTGGAGCGAAAAAAAAATTTCTGTCTGTCGCTCTGTCGGTCTGTAATTTTTTTTGTGCGCACGTTTACTCTGGAACCGTTTGAGATATTGACTTGAAATTTGGTACAAGTATGTACTTTAACGGGATCTAGAACTAGATTATATTTTCATCTTGTTCCGTCGAAGGGTTGGGCCCCCCCAACCCTTCGAAATTAGGGTAAATTTGGGGAAAATAGGTAAATCAAGCAGGTAAGAGTCCATAAAATTAGTATTTAGTATATACAAGAGAAGCTAAGGTCTCAAAAAAAATTTTGGCATTAGCCACCCCCATTACCACCCCCACTCCATTATTAAAGGGGATGAAATAAAATTGTGATTTAGTGTGTGTACAAGAACCAGAAACCTCAAAATGTTTTTTTCTTCATCCACCCCCACTACCCCTATCCCCTATCACCACCCTCACCCCCGCTACCGATGTGGGGTATCATTTTATAGGTTTTTGGGGTAGAGGATTTCAAATATTATATTATTAAAGTTCCATAAACTATTATTTCTACATACAAAATTTTTTCGTTGTGAATGACTTGAATAAAAATCTGAATGAGGAAGTAGTGATTCCTTGGGCAGCGGTTTTTTAGCCTATTTTTTTCTCCCGTTTTATAAATTGCCTTGATGTATCATATTTTAAGATTTTCAGGGAAGATTCCTGTGCAAATATGCAAATTGATACGGCAGGAAGGATCTTTAAGAAGTGAAACTTGTTTTTCGATCTCCACTGCAATTTTTTTTAATTCACTAATACAAGCAACCACTTCATTTGGACTTATTAAAAGAAAATACAGCTCTTAGGGCAATAATTAATTTTTGAATGATCTATATCATCAGGAAAATATTTTTCGCCTAATCTATAATACAGGGTAGGGTGTCTGCTGTATACGTACAAATATTTTACAGGATGCCATGTTGACCCAAATGAAGTAAAAAATCCTTATAAATTTGTTTTCTAACTGAACCTTTTTTTTAATGTAAAAGTAATTGGAAATGGGCAATGTTTTCAGTTTAGACAACACCACTATAAACAGAAGACGGAAGAGATAAGAATATTTCGCTCACTTTTCGTATCAATAACACGGGTTTTACAGAGTTTCAACACTGTCATTTAAAAATAATAAAATTTTATTTTTACCTTGTCTAATCAGCATTGAAATGAAAACATTAACTGAAATTTAATATTAATTTACTCATTTCCCTCTTAGTAATTTTTCACGAACCACAATTATTCCATACGGTATATTAGAAAAATTAGGACGTCCAAGTCGTTTTGTTGAAGCCCTTGTGTCTTTATTGAAAAACTGTCACTGATCTCAGAAATTTACTGCCTGTAAAAAGCGGTGGCCTACCTGCGGCTAAACAACGACGTATGAAGAACACATTCAAAGGCGGATCTAGAAATTTCAATCATTTTTTTCTCGTCTGTGGCCCATGGGACCCATGCGAAATATGGAAAATAACATCTAGAGAAGCACTCCTCTAATCCCCCTAAAAAATTTTGAAAAAGCAGTTTGCGAAAAATTTTTTCAAAATTCGAGTGCCCCCCGAGCCAAGAGACTCCCGTTTAAAATTATTCTTTTTTGTCATATACATTTTACTTTTCATAAAAATGCAACAATAGGTTTTGGAGTTTATGAAAATATTTTTATTACTGAGATACAACGAATTGAAATTTTGTAATTTGTTAAATTGTAAATTACAAAATTTCAGTTCATTGTATTTCAGTTAATAATGAAAATATTTTTATAAACTCCAAAACCTATTGTTGGATTTTGATGAAAAGTAAAATGTATATGACAAAAACGAATAATTTTAAACGGGAGTTCCTTGGCTCAGGGGGGGGGGGGGGGGGGCACTCGAATTTTGAAAAAATTTTTCGCAAACTGCTTTTTCAAAACTTTTTAGGGGCCGTTAGAGGAGTGCTTCTCTAGATGTTATTTCCCATATTTCGTGTGGGTCCCATGCGCCGCAGACGAGAAAAAAATTATTGAAATTTCTAGATCCGCCCTCAACATGGATATTTTCTTTGAACGCCGACGCCGACAGTAGAGGACTCCTTTTATGAAAGCGACTTCGGCGTTTTTAATGTGTCATTATCTATACAATAAACATAATAAAAAGGGAGTTGTAGGTCGCAAGAAGACATTGAACTTGATTTTAGTTTGTTCTGCATTATTGACTTACACAAAATACCTGAAAATATTTTAGAAAATAATTAAGCAAAACCGTTGGAGTAAAGCAAACATTTTATAAGACTTTTTTGCTTCTTTTGGATCAATATATTATCATGCAAAATATTTGTACATATACAGCAGACACCTTGTATAAGGTTATGTACACTTGCTAGCGTAGAACAAAAGAAGTGACATCCCAAAAAACATGTTTAATGTCAGTGTTGAGGTAAAAATTAATCATAGATAAAAAATAAGTGACATTAATCAGTCAAGTTTAATCGAGAGAACCACATAACCGTCAAATGTGGTATATAAGTATCTAGTGTATATAATATTGACGCCCTTCAAGGCTCTCAAAATCTCGTTTCTAAAATTATAGAACTTTCTTACAATTTTAATGTTTTTAGGGGATTATTTATAATCTACTTGGTTGGCTTAGAATAACCAACCAAAAAGTGCGATGATCATTTTTTAAGTACCTAGCTGTACCTTGTCGTTTAAATTGCATTATTTGTAAACAAAAACTAAAAGGGAACAAAAAACCAATTAACAGAAAGAAACGAATTAACATTATCAAACAATATGAGTCATATCTGTGCACAAACTGGACCAGTTCGGTTTATTATACGATATAATTTAGTAATCCAGTAAGCTCTTAGGAGATCGCATTATTCATGCGTATAATCCCAAATCCCACACTAGAGAACCATTCTCTATTCTGTCCCGATTAAAGATTTGTAAACACAGATTCACTGTTAGTTTGAGCTTTCGAACAGTTGAGTGTACTGAACAAAGAACTTTGGTCCACTAACAGGAACTAATATATTATCTAGTTAGCAAATGTTTAAAATAAGTTCTCTATATATGCGTGGATTAAACTGTTTGTTTATTAATCTACTTCTGTTTTCAACGAACGTATTTCTCTCCTGATAAAATTAGTGGAGAAAGAGAAATAGCACATTATTACAAACGAACACGAAGTCGAAACAGCAACGAACAATTTATTACAAAATATAAAAATAGATTTGTGTCTTTGTAGATTTTTTTTTTTTTTTAACTGTTTAACGTCGGCCTATTTCCGCTACCAGGGCCTATCACCGACGCCAGGAGACGAGCTACCCCCCAACCTGGAAATTTTGCCGAACCTCTTCCCTTAAGAAGAGTAGGGATCTTTTACTTGCCTAACATTTAATAGACAAGGGACCGCCTGCTTTACATCCCCTCCGAAGGATGGTATATCCACTACGTAATCCTCGTCTGAAATTACGTAACTTCCGAGTATACACTGATATACAAGCCTCTAGAAGGTGGGACGAGAAGGCTGTATTTCCCATCCAAGTACTAACCGCGCTCGACGTTGCTTCAACGGAATATCGACTGATATTCACATTGAAGTCGCAACTACGCTCGCCCCTTTGTAGAATATCTTACCACTAAAGTACACAATATTCATATGCAATGTACGATGGTTTATTTCTACTCTCAGGGGTGTTCTTAGTTCTTCATAGTAGTAGGGAAGCCAAATTAAAGTAACTATTTTCGTCGGAAATGGCGACAGCAAGCAAAAACATATTCGATAAGGTCTCATGAAAGGAAAAATACCTGAAGAAGATACGAAAATAAAGATGTGACCAAGATAATGTGCGTCACATTTTATTTTTATGTAATTTGCCAATAATTAAAAAAATTATTATTAAATACTGTTTTTCGTTAATATCGTCCACGCTGGGTTGGATTAGGGTCATGCTTGCTGCTAGCAGCGAGAACCACATGCTGCATGGTAAAGAAATGTAGGATGGGAAGTGTAGGTATTATGAGATGCGTTGCCGCATTTTGTCGTGAAGGAGCGTTTAAGCTCTTTTTTTTTGTTTTAGCTTCAAGAATTCTGCCTCTTGTGGGTCAACCGTTTCTTCCATTTCCGATTCAGTTAGAGCATATATCCTTACGATTTTCTTGCCGTTATTCCAGAGTTTTGTTATTTTCTTTACGTATTTCCAGTTTCCCATATAGTATATTTTGTGGTCTGTGTTTACCTCTGTTGTCCCCCGCTTTAACGCTCCTTGTCCGCTCCCCCGCTTCTTTGCCTGTCAGGATGTGATGTCTCGTTTCTAGATTCAGTATTCGGCCCATTACTCTTGTGTGTAGCTACCGTTTTCTTGGGAAAATCCACATGAACGTTTTCAGCCTTGTTCCGGTGATGAGTTCTAAGGGTTGTCCCTTTGTTCTTTTCGGTCCAAAGTGCATTCATTCATTGTTTATTTTGTTTGTTCCGGGTGCAGTATATCCTCTTGCTCTACCGTGATTTCTAGCAGTTATTTCTTGGATGGTGGCTTATTGAGGGCCTTCTTGTATTAATTTAATTCGTTAATTTTTTGCTTTCTTTTCTCCAGTTTAGCTGTCCAATGTTGCAGTGGTAAGCATCTTCTCGTGTACGTATTATCAATTCTTCTGTATTCCCTGCCCCGGCTTTAACGCCCTTGACCCGTTCCTCCATTTCTCTGCCTACCAGTATGTGATTCTTCGTTAATATAAATATAGTCCGCTATTTGTTTCCGTAGATTTTTCATAGTGTTGGTGTGTACCGGAGTTGTTATGTTTTCTCCTTCTAGCTGATGGCTTAGTGCTCCATATTGACGATTCCCGTTGCTGTCAATTTTTTATAAAAGTAGCTGATGAGTCTTCGTTCCCACGTTAGTGGATACATTATTTTTGTGTTTTCTGGCGATTTAATATTTCTTGGTGATTGTGGCTTTAATTATTACGGTCCTAAATTTTTTAGTAAATTCCAATTGGGTCATAAGCCTTATCAGAGGTGAAATATAAGCAGTTATTAAAATATTTTTTATCAGAGAAATGTTTTTATGGCGCTTATAAGCTTACCTCATGTTTTTGGGTCGCTGATTCCGAATTTTTTACTTCCCACCAAAAATTCCGGAACCCCCTCAAATTTAGAAAAAAAAAACAAAACAAAATTTTTTATTTATTTTTTTCGATTTAGATAAAAAATACCCAGATATTCAGAAAGCAAACAAAATTTACAGCAAAAAAAGGTCCTTTGACATTTTGACGAACGACGAACGGGAGTGGAGCGAGTGGGTCGCAAAACATGCGCCGAGGCTCATGTTTTGAGGCATGCTAGCGCTTCCCCTTTCGTTCAACGTTAAAATATCAAGGATCTTTTTTGTTGTAAATTTTGTTTGCTTTCCGAATTTTTCCTAAATCGAAGAAAAAAAAAGATTAAAAAATAGATTCTTTTTTGCTTTTTTTCTATAAATTTGAGGGGGTTCCGGAGGGAATTTTTAGTGGGAAGTTAAAAATTCGGATTCAGCGCTCCAAAAAACGTGAAGTAAGCCTATCTCCAGGACTACCATGAATTTTTGAAGGTAAGGGGGGCCTATTATAGAATTTTTCCTAGAAAAATTCATGGTAGTTCTGGAAATAGGCTTACTTCATGTTTTTTGAGCGCTGAATCCGAATTTTTAACTTCCCACCAAAAATTCCCTCCGGAACCCCCTCAAATTTATAGAAAAAAAGCAAAAAATAGTCGTTTTTTTTAATCTTTCTTTTTCTTCGTTTTAGGAAAAATTCGGAAAGCAAACAAAATTTACAACAAAAACATTTTAACGTTGAACGAACGGGGAAGCGCTAACACTCCTCGAAACATGAGCCTCGGAGCATGTTTCGGGACCCACTCGCTACCCCTCCCGTTCGTCGTACGTCAAAATGTCAAAGGACCTTTTTTGTTGTAAATTTTGTTTGCTTTTTGAATATCTGGGTATTTTTTTTTATCTAAAACGAAAAAAAAAAAGATAAAAAAAAATAAAAAACCCAATTTTTTTTGTTTTTTTTTCTAAACTTGAGGGGGTTCCGGGCGGAATTTGGTTGGTAGTGAAAAATTCGGAATCAGCGACCCAAAAAACGTAAGGTAAGCTGATGAAACTAAATCCTCCTATTTTTTCCAGGTGAGCCTTTTATTTAGTCTTTATTGCCTGGAGTATGAGTTTTTTAATTTAATGGCTCTGAAACCAAGCTAGTGGGCAGCAGTTTTGTCTTTCAATATATTTTTAAATTTGGTTTAATTTGACGCTGACTGTTACCTGACTGTTTGACGCTGACTGTTAGTCTAGTGGCGGATCTAGAAATTTCAATAATTTTTTTCTCGTCTGTGGCGTATGGGACCCATACAAAATATGGGAAATAACATCTAGAGAAGCACTCTAACGACCCCTAAAAAATTTTGAAAAAGCAGTTTGAGAAAAAAATTTTCAAAATTCTTGCGCCCCCCCTGGTCAATGGACTCCCGTTTAGGGGTCATTAGAGAAGTGCTTCTCTAGATGCTATTTCTCATATTTCGTATGAATCCCACACGCCACAGACGAGAAAAAAATTATTGAAATTTCTAGATCCGCCACAAGATTAACTCAGGTTTATCTTATTTATTGTGTTTTTAAGTTATTACGTGACCTTTTTGGATGTACGAGACAGTAAATGCACGGCCACACTGCACTTCACTATGATTTATTACTTCCTGAGTGTTTGGGTTCGAGTCGATCTTCGGCCGTTATCACCTTGTTTTCATTTGTTTGTACCAACAGATTTAATCACCCGCATTAATTAAATATTAGCTATGTCACTTAATTGTTATTATGCTGTTATGTATCACTCTATGTAGAATTTTTCACTTAACAACGAGCGTAACTTTGACCTATTTGGGCCAGCTCATACCGGGCTTTTGCGCAACTTTCTAGGACCGTTTTTTAAAGTGTCCGTTCTCTGTGAAATTTCTAGACGAACTCCATCTCAATAAACATTAGTTTTAGTGAAAAAATCATAGAAGCCAAAAAGAAAGGCTATAAACTGGAGATGAATTTATTTGTATTTCTCATCTTAACGTTTCCAGTTTCAGAAATATGGAAAATGGCGTCCGAACGTTTATAGATTAATTGTTAAATATCTAAGAAATTATGACACTTACTTCGAAAGTACTGAGAATTAAAATTAAAGGTTATTAATTAAGCTCTGAAACGATTTTTATTTTGTTTCTGTAGTATAAAAAAACAAAGAAGTAATGATCGAAACAATTCACGTCCTCGCATTTGTTTATATTGTAATAAAAATGTCGCTATTTTGTTATAGTGGCGAATCCGTATATAGAATTTTCGTAGGACTGAGCTGAGTTATAATGGCAACAAGAATAAGTAGAAACATATTCGATAAGGTCTCCTAGTGGGAAAATGCCTGCTGGTGCACTCTTATTGCGTGGAGTGCGCAATTATAATGTCATCAAGATTGCAGCCGCCGCTATTTATTTATCTTCGAATAACTCGAAAACTATTTAACCGATTTGCTTGTGCGAAGCATCATATAAAACTTATAAAATTCTCAACAAAAATATCCCGATTCAACTAGATGGGTATTATAAATATTGAAATATTTAAAAAATATATTTTTTGTTTACCTTTTTACTTATTTTTCATATATGATATAAAACGAAATAGCAGCTTTACAGTGATAGTCTACTAGAAAATTCTTACTGCGTTTTTCAGCTACACTACACACTACACTAGGAGAAAATGAATTCAAAGGCATTCATAAACCACTTGAGAGCAGCAATGTTTCAAAATAAGGCAAAGAGGGAATTAGGAATTTTTCTATTTTAGAAATATCATGTACATTCAACCTCATTTAGTAGTCTTTTAGATAACTAGTCAAACAAAAAAAAAATATCTCGATATCTGAAAGACTCACGAACTTATTCAATTTCTTATTTGAATACTTCGCCTCGGCTGAAGTCCACCGTGACGTCACAATACACAACGCGCTGACTTGCCATGCCGGCGGCCCGCCGTATGTTCCCTTTATTTAGTCTATGTGCTCGATTTTCTGAAATGTCACAAAATGTCACTTTTGATTCGTTCGTGCCGAGCCGAATTTTCGAATTTCGCCGTGCAATTTACGATCAGGTTTATCTGGAAGACT
Source organism: Rutpela maculata (assembly GCA_936432065.2). Classification (NCBI taxonomy): domain Eukaryota; kingdom Metazoa; phylum Arthropoda; class Insecta; order Coleoptera; family Cerambycidae; genus Rutpela; species Rutpela maculata. The sequence goes on from OW386288.2 coordinate 178,253,656, forward strand.
TCCTCTTTACGTCGCGACATCATACGGCCGTTCCAATGGTGTTTTTCGAAAAATATGAACGTGCCAAAATTGCATGTTTTAGCAATTTTTTCGGCTCTCAAATGCAAGCTGGCTATAAACTGCCGGTGCCTGCCAGCGAGTATAAAGGTGCCCGCGCCCGCTCGCTGTTGGCTCGCTCGCTCATGTATTGTGACGTAATCGAGCCTCAGCCCAAATGATCGCAGCATTTTAAACTTGGAAGGACCATAACTTTTTTATTTATAGAGATAATTAAAAAAAAATACAGATATTTTTTAGATTTTTACGACTATTTATTATGAGAAAATGAGAAAAATGGAAACTTCCTAATTATCAAACATTTTCCTGGCGTAGGAGGGCAGGGCACATTCGGACGCTTTTTTTCAGCTGGCCATTTTGCTATCCAAATATTATATTAAGACACGGTAATTAGTCTTATCCTAATCATAAACTTGTTTAATCTATTATATTTGAAAATATTTTGTCCATGTTTATATATTTTTAAGAAATTAACGTTTTTTTTAAATGTTGCATTTGTCCGAATATGCCTCACTGGTTGTAGTTTCGGACAGTAGAGGGGCAGATTCGGCCACTGTTAATATTGAAAGGTGTCTAAACTCAAAAATTTCTATTTAATAAGCTCAATATTCAGAGACTAATCTAAAGGTTGGAGAATAGTATTATAACTACTAAATGAAGTATTTAATTCGGTATTTAGCGGTATTGAATTATTTATTAAACTGAAACCATTCAGAAAACATGACATTTATTTGTAACAGAAAACTTACAAATGAAATTATCGAAATAAAAGATTTTGCAGTGGGAGGTAAATATGCATTTATTTTTGGATTATTATAAATATTTAAAAAATAAGGCATGGTATGATCTTTAAAACGATTTCAGGTACTAGCTATTGCTCCAACAAATACAATTATATACAACTTTCATTGTCCGAGAGCGACATTCAAGTATGAGGAAAATTTACCTAGAATACAAAATGTATATAAATGTATTCATCAGAAAATTAGCAAGTGCCTGAAACTGTTTTTATCAAAGTTCACACAATCACAAAATATTATAAGAATCTTTACTTTAAATCTTATACAAGACTTAACCCTTGTCCCTTTGACTTCTAAGGGTCTGGGTAGTTTGCTGACAATGTCCTGCTTGTTAATCGTTGATATATCATCTATATCAGGAAAGCTGAATCCTTTGTTCGCCCTTCGCCGAAAAAAATTCACCAAATATTCCATAACATCTTGTATTTCCATTATTTGGCGAACGCAGTAACGAATGGTTTTTTTAGTAGGGAACTGAACTAAAATATAGTCCCCTACATTAAGGTTCTCGTCGTACATCAACTTCAATGTTTCGTCATCAGATCCGTCACTTTCTATATCCATATCCATGTCAGAATCACTTCCAAATTGTTTATTGGGTAGTTCTGCTGCTGAATCGGATGAAGATGTGTCTATTTGACTATTACGTTTCTTACTCTTTTTCTCTGTTTTCTTTCCTTCTTTTTCTCTAATTTCTCTAGTTTCTGTTTTTCTAGTTCTTCTATCCTATGTTTCTCTGGGGTACTGGTGAATATCTTAGATTTGCCTAATCTAGAGTTCTTAATGCCTTTTCTTGGAGCAGTTTTTGGTAATGGTCTAATAGTAAATGGAGTAATGACCTTTGATTCCCTAGACATTATTTCAAAAACCGTATCTAAAATGATATTCAGAGAGAATAGGACTATTTCATAATTTTTTCTACTATCTACAAGACTTTCGTTTTGTTTTATTGATATATCAGATATAATTGTAATTTTCTTTGTAGAATTTTCATTATCTGTAGATGGCCCTGCTTTATTCTCCAGTTGAATGTCACTGTTGTTGAGAGGTAGTTTTAATGGTGGTTCTGGTCTATCTGTAACAACGGCGGCAGTAAAATCATCTTCATTAAAAGCTTGTTGATCGGCCATATTCCCGACTTTTTAAAGGAATTTATTATATTCATTGGTGTAAATGATAACAAGTACGGCTGGGCAGATAATTTTGGAATATCATCAATTTTGATAGTTTTCCCGGGATTCGTAATCATATAGTCATTAAATGAGGTTTTCAACCTCCCCTTGAATGGTCCAAATACACCTATGTCAAGAGGTTGCATTCGGTGTGTGCAGTGGGGTGGGAAAGACAACAGAACGATACCATTGTCTCTACAGTAATTTATTGCAGATAGGGTAGTGTGGGTTTCATGGTTATCCATGATTATCAAATCTGGGTTTTCCTTACTGCATCTGCTATGTTTTTTAAGATGTTCTAAATATTTTATGAAAATTTCTGAGGTAATCCATCCACTTTTAGAACCATATGCGATACTGCCAGTCACACTTCCTAGAAGATAAGAATCTTTCATTCTCATTCGTGGAAAAATGTAGAGAGGAGGAATAGTATTTCCGGATGAGGTAATGGTGGCACAAAATGTCACCAAGGTTCCTCTTTCTTGCGACACAATTTGACCCACCTGCCTCTTCCCTGATGGGGCAATAACCTTGGGTGCCTGTAATACCGTGGTAATACCACTTTCATCCATATTTATTATTCGATCAGGACTAAAGTTGAATTTTTTTTGCACTTCAATATAATTTTGGAAAAATTGCTCAACATTACTTTTATTCAAGGCAGTTGCTCTGGCTAAGCTGGTATTCTCAGGTTTCCTATGCGTTAATTTTTTTATGTCTTTTCATGAATTGTCTCATCCAATCCTTTCCTGCCATTTGGTTAATATCCCATGAAGGTGGATAAGTCAATTTTAGCTTAGCAGCATACTGGTATGCTAAACATCTACAAGCAGTAAAAGTAAGCCCATACTGTATATTGGAGGATGTCTTTAAATATTCCATCAAATTACTTTCATGTTCTACGGTAAATACTTGCCTACAACCGTATTTTGAAAACCGCTTTATGGTGCTCACATCATTATTTTCTTTTGCCGAGTCATTAGCAGATTTCTTAAGTTTTAACTTTACTCTATCATGCAATGTGGACTTTTTTATACCATATTTTACAGCAGCCAAACGCATGGACATTTTATTTTGCAGCACCTCTGTTAGAGCATCTTTAATTTGTTGTTCATCTATTGACGCTCTATTTGTCTTTCGTACGTAATTGCGTACCATCTGCAAGAAAATTTAGAATTAGCCAATTAAACAGGTTGTTATTCTGTAAGTGGGGGACGTTCGGACATACGTGGGGTATATTCGGACGCGTCCGAATGTGCCCCAACAAGCATTGTCCGAACGTACCCCACGGTGTATAATTTGAGTTAAATTTAAATATTCTAAATTTTAGGTTAGATTTTACAGAGGTTTTCTACAACAAAGTACTTCTAAACAATGCAGTTACTAGTCAAAATTCAATGAATTGTATGAAAGTGAATAATCATGGATGTACATGCTTAAGAATGTAAATTGAAAACACTTACCGTATAGCTCCAAAACAATATTTTAATCAAAAACCAGGAACATTTACACAAGCAGCCATGTAATTTTGTTAGCTAACTAGTGGCACCATCTACTACATTTTCGTTTAACTGGTCATTTTTAATCTTACTTTAAGGCGGTAAATTTGAAATGTCCGAATGTGCCCTCTGTCCGAACGTGCCCCGCCCTCCCTGCTGATACAGAAAACCAAAGCTCGCCCCAGCCATTCAGAGTGGTTGGAAGTTGCAAGATCAGCAATTACTACCAATAACAACTTGAAAAAAAAACGCTTTTTTTAAATATTGTCTAAATGTTAGTTCTGGCATTTTTCTAATTTTTTTAGAAAAAGAAAGAAAAGAGAGAACAGAAACAAGTAAACAGGCTTTTGTAGTTATCTACAAATTTTCAACTGGTCCGCAAAATTTTAAAAAAAATCGCCCCTATAGAGATGGTCCGCCATATTGTATTCTAAAAATAATAAATAAAGAATTATAAAAAGTGTGATAACACTACAGGCTTATTATACGCCATTTGTTTGCAATAGCTCCTAAAGAGCTCTTTATTTTTTTTATTATGATAATTTTTGTTTTGTTTCTGCGAAAATTTCCACAAAATCTCCTTGTTGCATTTTTTATTCAACGCAGTATATTCGGCAATGTTTTAAAAAACAGCGATTATCGTGTTCAAGCGCCATAAAACGTCAAGATATGTGAAAATATTAGGGTACGATTTTTATAATACTTTTTCCAGCGTAGGTGATGAAAGTAATATAATAAATTTAGATAATTTAAGAGTCACCTACTCTTCATAAAAAATACATGGGATAAGTAATTCCGCTCCGAAAGGTCGAGTCATAAATGCAGAGATATATAAAATAGAGTTGACAATTTATATTAACCATGAATGTGGTTACAATGCGTGGAATCGATTCCGACGAAAAACAAAAAATAGTGAAATGTATATACGATAAATAAAAAATGTGACACATCCAACATAATACTAAGCTATATAGTAGAGTGCATTAATTATTGTGACTTCTGTGGGGGTTTCGTTGTTACAAGCTGAATTTTATATAAAATGAATGACGATATGCTGATGTTTCAAAATCTCGAAGTAGCAAAAAAAATGTCATGTTCAAAAGGGCACTATAATTAAAAAACGAGTTAAGCATATGGCGGCAAAGAAGAGATAAATTGCGATTTTTTGTTGTTTTTCATAAAAAGTTTCGTGGAGGAAATAGTTTTTAATAATTTTCAAATATTATATTATACATTGGACCTTACGGGAACGAAACTTAAAACCGAAATGTCTCGGTTTGAAATGCCTCAAAATTTAATTCAATTTAGACAATTTTTGCGTCTCCAGTGTATTGTCTCCGACATGAAAGCTCAAATAAAAATTTTGTACTCTTAAGAAAAATTTGCTTTATCCTTTCCGGAGACGTATGATTTATAATTTTACGACCAATAATAAATAATATATACAACTAAATGCAATGCAACGCAAATTCCTATGATCCGTCTGAAGCCGTCTAGTAGGCGACTCCACTTCAACAGCACATCTTGCATCTCACTTTTCTTCATTGATATTGCATTTCATAAAAGGAATGTCATGTATTTATTTTATTGACGATTTTATTGAGGAGAAAAGTGTTTTAAATTTGCAAGATCAATTTTTTAACTACAGAGTGTTTACTCAAAATGTCGAACATTTAATTTCCATCGGATAAAAAGAAATATTTTGTAAAGAATCAGAAATATCGGGGTTTTGTGCAAAACAAAGGGGCGAGGCTGCACTTAAGTTTTTACTTAAGTTATGGATATGATGGAATTTTACAAACCACTAATGAAATTAAATAAGTCTGCTGCTGTAACGAAGAAGTGGCAACTGGAATTTTTTTGCACGTGTTATCTGCAAAAATGGCTGGCTATTTCGGATGTATTATTGAATGCTGTGATATTGATGTGGTACTTTTAGTTCATTTTAATAAATATTTTCATTCGGAGGTATAAATGAAATTAGGGAGGGCAGACAGTGTAAGATACATTCCTATTCACGAAATAAACTTTCCCAGAATCTACCCGATTTTCACGCTCTGACAGGTCGTGACACTTCGTGCCAACTTGCAGGAGTTGCAGGACTTGGAAAAATCTTGTTAGAAAATTTACCTACAGTACTATCACTGTTTAAATGGTGTGGGTGTTATTGATTTTTCCAAGGAAGTATTCAGTACTATGCACATTTTGTGCTAAAACTGTATTCAAGACATTCGGACATTACATTAATCATTGTCTTGCATGGAATTATGGCAGCCTCGACATGATTTACCAAGTTAGCATCAACGATTAGTGCTCTTAAACGCCACTGCTTAAAAGTACATTATCAATCTAATGTGTGGTTGAATGCCATGGTTCCCTATCCGCAGTTATCTCGAATTGAAGATTTTGGTTGGTATTTGGACAAAAAACGAAATGTCTTACCTCTTATGACAACACTGAGTTCATTTCCAGAAAAACTAATAGCTTTAATTTCTTGTGGGTGCAGTTCTACCCGTTCCAGAAAATGATTCGGATAGTTCTGATAACGACAATAAACTTCAATTTTAATTGAAGTTATATTTCATTATGTTATGTGTCGTACTAGTAGGTATACCTTAACAAATTTAATTTCCACCTAACTTCAATAATCTGTATCTAAATCCTTGGTAAAATTGGGAAATTAGTGTAATAATTAATTTGTCATAGGTTCTTAATTTTAGCTAAGTTCAACTATGATTACCTATGCATTATTATTATTACTTATGTATTTTTATACCGCCGTACCGATCACATTCTGAATAATATTGCGCCTTATAAGGTGGAAGCGCAACGCGAGGAAAAGTGAAATGCAACATGCGTTGTTGTAGTGGGGTCGACTACTAGATGGCTTCAGACGGATCTCAGGAAATATGGATCGCATTGAATTTAGTTGTATATCTTCTTTATTATTAGTCATAAAATTATAAATCATACGCAATTACGTTCGAAAAGGATAAAGCAAATTTTTCTTAAGAGTATAAAATTTTGATTTGAGCTTTCATTTCGGAGATAATACGATAGGGACGCAAAAATGTCTAAATTGAATTAAATTTTGAGGCACTTCAAACAGAGATATTGCGATTTTAAGTTTCGTTCTCCCGTAAGGTCCAATGTATCAGATAATATTTAAAAATTATTAAAAAATATTTCCTCTACAAAACCTTTTATGAAAAATATACCAAATAATCCCAATTTTTGTCTTCTTTGCCACCATACGCTTAATTCGTTTTTTAACTATAATGCCCTTTTGAACATTGCATTTTTGACAGCTTTGAGACTTTGAAACGTCAGTATACAATCATCCATTTTATATAAAAAACCGCTGCCCAAGGAATCACTAACTCCACATCCAGATTTTCTATCCAAGTCTCACAACGAAAAAATTTTGTATGCGGAAATAATTGTTTATGGAACTTTAATAATATAGTATTTGAAATCCTCTACTCGAAAAAACCATAAAACGATACCCCACAACGGTAGTCGGGTGCGGGTGGTGATAGGGGGTAGTGGGGGACGGATGAAGCAAAAAAATATTTTGAGGCTTTAGGTTCTTGTACACAGTACACACACTAAATCACAATCTTTTCTCATCCCCTTTAATAATGGGGTGGGGGTGGTAATGGTAATGCCAAAAATTGTTTGAGATCTTAGCTTCTCTTGTATATACTAAATACCAATTTTATGGACTCTTACCTGCTTCATTTACCTATTTATCCCCATTTACCCCAATTTACCCCCCAACCTTTCGACAGAACAAGATGAAAATATAATCTAGTTCCAGATCTCGTTAAAATACATACGTGTACCTAATTTCAAGTCATTATCTTAAACGGTTCCAGAGTAAACGTGCGCACAAAAAAGTTACAGAAGACCGACAGACAGACAGAATTTTTTTTCACTCAAACTTAAAATCTCGACGTTTCATGACATTCTAAGCCTATTTGAACAATAAAAATTTAAAAAAAATTTTTTTTCGTTACTATACTTCCACTGGACGTGGGAGTAAATCGAAAAAAGGAACTTTGGAAGAAATCTGGGAATATCAAAGAAATCCAAGGAAATCCGAGGAAATCTGGAGGAAATCCGAGGAAGTCCCAAGAAGTCCGAGCAAGTCGCAGAAAGTCTCAGGAAGTCCCAGGAAGTCCCAGGAAATCCGAGGAAACCCCAGGAAGTCTGGAAGAAGTCCGAGGAAATCTGTGTAATCTTCGTCAAAGAGGAAATCTGGTGTACAAAATTTTTGGCGCGGTTGACCCCTCGGGTGGGGTGGTAATGGGGGTGGCTAATGCCAACATTTTTTTTGAGACCTTAGCTTCTCTTGTATATACTAAATACCAATTTTATGGACTCTTACCTGCTTGATTTACCTCTTTACTCCAAATTTACCCCAATTTACCCCAATTTACCCCAATTTACCCCCAACCCTTCGACGGAACAAGATGAGAATAATCTAGTTCTAGATCTCGTTAAAGTACATATGTGTACCAAATTTCAAGTCAATATCTCAAACGGTTCCAGAGTAAACGTGCGCACAAAAAAGTTACAGACCGACAGACAGACAGATTTTTTTTTGCTTAAACTTAAAATCTCGACGTTTCATGACATTCTAAGCCTATTTGAACAATAAAATTTTTTTTAAATTTTTTTGCCGTTACTATACTTCCACTGGATGTGGACGTAATTTAGCTTGTAACAACGAAACCCCCACAGAACTTATTTTTATGCGAATATTTTAGCGCCGAGCACTCTACTAATAGATAGCCCTTATGCTTCTTGTATTCAAAATAACTGAAAACCAAACGAACAGGATACGAAGTAGAAGGCGAATTTTGTTTAGTTTTTATTAAAGATGGATCATTGAACAGATTGACAGACTGGCAGACAGACCTGTTAAATTTCTCTATAAACTTAAGTCACTCGCAAGTCACACAAATGGTTGAAAAGCCACAGGACTAGTTCTTCTAAAAGAAATTTTATGATTCATTCTAACAGTTACTTTAGGGACGCCTGTGTAGATAATATACATCTCAATATGATAGAATCAGCTAAACCACTTTATTACTTTTCCATAATTAATTGCTGCTCTTGAGATATAAAGAGAAATTGCAAATAATTTAGACCATCGAGGCATTGTTTGATAGACAAACAAAGTCATCTTCCAAATATTGAAATTCTGATATACAAGTAAACGAGTTCAATTTCACTGAGCTTTATAAGGGGGTTCATTAATATTCTACAAGATCGACAAACAATATCCAATTGCTCAAATACTGAAATACAAATTGTGGTAAATTGGTTTAATATTACGTCGCGTGCTCTATAAGTATATACCTATATCTCAGCGACATTTCCTGCAAAATATGCTACCCTCCAAATTATGTCGAAAATATTCATTGTATTATATTTCGTTCTACATGAAAGCTCTCCTGAGAATGACATAAATTAGAGAGGGTCTTAAAACATAAATTTTGTAACATATATGCTGGATTTTTTTATGAGAGGATTTAAAGTTGATCATTGTTAAAGTGGATGGGCCAAAAAATTAAAGTTGAAATTTTATTTTCCCATACCTATCAAAAGTTGACTTTTTGTATTATGTAATTTTTTTCGATTTTTTTAAATAATTATCTTCAGACCTCTACCAGCCCTTTTATTACGCCATTAATTATGTCAAATACGTACTTTGATATATATACAAGCAATAATAATCATAACAGTTAGTGGATACAAGAGTTAAAACTAAACAAATTTAAAACTAAACACAACATTTACCTAATATAACGTTAAAAATCAGCAACAGTTTAATTTGAGGCAGTTTGTGCAAGTTTTAACATGTTCGCAGGGTACCCTATTGTATATACTACACCTAATATTTGAATGGTATTGCGTAGAGAGAGAGAGAGAGAGAGAGAGAGAGAAATACTTTATTGTCAGAAGAATACAAACTCTTGTTGACAAAGTTCTTTTTTTTTTAATTTAAATAATATAATATAAAAATTGTAAAGAAACCGTTTACACATATACATATATCAAACATTTTACAGACATGTATTTACATTAAGCAAATTTTTTACTTCTATTCTGAAATCCTGATTATAAATCATGTTTTTAAAGTGATTCGGTAGGTGATTGCACACTTGAATGCCATTGTATACAACAGAATCCTTGACAAGTGTGGACCTTGGGATTGATTTTTTGCACATTAATACACGAAAATTCGAAAAATCACCGTCATTTATATATATATTATTATAAAAAAATATGAAACCTATTTAGACCATTTTTAAAGCTTCAATATAATTTTTAAATTCAAAATGAGAAAATAATGTAGTACATTATTTATCGTGAAAAACTGCCTGTAACTCAGAAAATTAGCAAGTTACAAAAAAATTCTAAGAGACAAAAAATGTTTAGAAGGTATCAATGCATACGCCTGAATTTTCTTAAATTTTTAAATTACATATTTTTGAAGCGCTACAATTTCAAAGAAAGGGGTAGTTTTTCATGTTTTCTGGAAAAACTTGGTGAAAACGCACTTTACAGAAAAGTTGCAAATAAAAAAAGTCTTGCATTTCGATGATACATACACCTGAATTTTTTAAGATTTTTTTTTTCAACTTTTACATTTCCCCTCCCTCATCGTAGTTATGTCATTAATATATATTAAAAACAGAAATGGGCCAAGAACAGAACCCTGAGGTACTCCACAGTTTGTATTAAGTTTATCAGAGTTATTTGGATTTCTAACAATTTTTTACGGCCAGACAGATAAGACCAATTTAAGAAAATACCTCTGAAACCACAGCATTCTATTTTTTACAGCAATATTCTATACTGAACATAATCAAGCGCTTTAGATAGATCATAGAATATGGCTGCAGCCCCCTCTCCTTGATTTAGTTCGGTATAAACTGTTTAAATAAGAAAACATCGCATCATTAGTGCTTTTATGACGTTGAAATCCAAGCTGATTGTCACTTAATAAATTGCGAGAAATTAAAACTCTTACTAGTTTTTCAATAATTTTTGCTAATGTAGGAATTAAAAATGTGGGTCGATAATTAGAATGGTCTTGTAGATCTCCACCTTTATAAAGAGGGATAACTAAAGAAGTTTTAAGAAAAGAGGGGAAAATCCTTCTTTGAAAGGAATTATTTATAAGATAAAGTAATACATTCAAAGCAGAATCGGGTATATTTTCTAATATTTTTACAGATATTTCGTCACTTCCAGAAGCATTTTTGTTTTTAATATTCTTAATAGTTTCTTTTAATTCATCTATATTTGTTTTATACAAACATAAAGCATGTTTATTATTTATTTCCTTCATATAGCTCAGGGGAATGTTTGGAGGATTCATGTTTTTTGTTAGTTTTTCTGCAATTGAACAATAATAGTCATTCATCTTGTTGGTATTTATAGCTGTCTTGATCCAATGGTGGTCTATACCTCTAAATTGAATGTATGAATTCTATTGTAATTGTAAAACTCCTAGTAATCATTACTAATTAATATAATCATCCCTTACGTACTTTTATACATGTTTGTAGGCCTTTGGGCTCTCGCACTGACCTTAATCTCTAATGAATATTCAGTGGATGGGTTATATCTCGAGAGCTTTGAATTTTATCGGACAAACTGCGGGTAGCTTTTTTTGTAAAATTTTGCTTAGAAAAGGGCTTTCTGTGCTTAAAAGCAAAAGTTTGCAAAAAATATACCCGCAGTTTGTGTGATAAGATTTAGAGCTTGTGGGGTATATGTCAAGATTATTTCCCAAATTAACAAATTCCTTACGTACTTTTATACTCAAGTTTGTATTTATAGACTTTTTGATATAAGTTAAGTAACAATCATTATTATTTTATTATATTAATTGACAGCGACGCGTTCTATTAACTACTTTTGTCTCGTAGCCATGGAAACGGACGTGGTAGATGCTTATTTGACTTTTGTTATGAGATCGTGATTGTAAATCTGACAGTTTGTGTACTTTTGTACAATTGCATAAATACACCGTTGGTACATAGTTAGGGTTGCCAACCGTCCCGATATATCGGGACGGTCGTCGGGTCAGTCACCGTTATTGACCTCTGTGTCTTGACGTCACGATAAAAACAATGAAATTTCTTAAAATAAGGAGCAGTTTTAATTTTGTTAAAAAGACAATGATATATTTTTCTTTAACATATATGCCTTTTTATTAGGGAAATACATAGTGTCCCGATATAGTTTCCGGACATTTATGGCAACCCTATACATAGTAATTATAAATAAAATAATAATTCTTGAATTTGTAATATGTTTTATTTTGTTCTTAGTCCAATTGAGAGTAAATTAAATCAACTATGTGAATTTAAAAACTAGACGTAATTTATTCGCTGGTAAATTTAAGAAAAAGCTTATTAAGTGTAAAAATTCGCGAAATGCCATTGGTCTAAAGTTTATGAGGGAAATACTCATAGGCTATATCCCTAGAGCTCTGAATAATTTACCTTACGTTACCTTTTTGTGTAAATTATTAAGTCGCGAACATTTGCTTAAAAGCAAATTTTTTTTAAAGATATAGCTACCCGCAGTTTGTGTGATAAGATTTAGAGCCCGAGGAGTATATATATTATTATTTATTATTTCCCAAATTAACAAATTAATTATGATTTTTTTTTGTTTATAGATACACACACTTCTTTTTATATAAGTTAAGTAACAATCATTATTTTTTTATATTACAACCAAATATAAACATGTTATTAAAAATCTGACAACTTTTGTTTCGTAGCCATGGAAACGGCCGCGATAGATACTTATTTGACTTATGTTATGCGATCGTGATTGTAAATCCGACAGCTTGTGTCAGTTTGATGATAAAAACATTTTTGTAAAATTGCATAAATCCACAAAGTAATTAGAAACAGAAATAATAATTCTTGAATTTGTGATGTTTTATTTTGTTTTTAGTTCAGTTGAGAGTAAATTAAATCAATTATGTGCATTTAAAAGCTAAACGTAATTTATTTATATATAATATCATAAGTGATATAATTTTGTCAGCAAAATTTAGTGATTATTAAGAGAGTTCCTTGCTTGGCAATTTCGCGATTGACATTGATAGATAAAAATAACGAACCATCAGGCGAGTTATTTTTGTCAGTGTTAAGAGCGAAATTGCCAAAGCAACAAACTCGAGTAGAAAAGTCATTAAATTTTGCCAGACGAAATTATATCACGAATGGTATTCATGGTTATTCCATGAATAAAAACCGCTGCCCAAGGAATCACTACTTCCACATCCAAGTCTCTTGCAACAAAATACTATATTTGCACTCCACTATGTGGAAATAATTGTTTATGGAACTTTGATGGTGTAATATTTGAAATCATGTACCCCAAAACCCCATAAAATTATATGCCACATCTGTAATAAAGGTGGGGGTGAATGAAGTGAAAAAAATTCTTAATGACTTTGGCTCTTGTATTCACACTAAATCACACTATTTTTTTCGCCACTTTTAATAACAGGATGGGGGAGGTAATAGGGATGGCTAATGCCATTTTTTTGAGGCTTTAGCTCCTCTTATATTTACTAAATATCAATTTCATAGACTCTTACTTGCTTGATTTACCCCATTTACCCCAATTTACCATTCAACTCTGCAACCAGATCTCGTTAAAAAACATACGTGTGCCATATTTTAAGTGAATATCTTCAACGGTTCCAGAGTAACAGTGAGCACCAAAACGATACAAGACTAACAGACAGACCGACGCAACAGACAAATTTATTTTGCTCAGACTTAAAATATTGGCGTTTCCTGATATTCTAAGCCTATTTAAATAATGAAAATTTCCAGATTTTTTTTTTGCTTTAATATAAATCAACTGAATGTCGAACTAATACGCAGAAAATGGCAAGACAAAGATATAAAAAAATCGTTGTGTGCCGTAAACTACACGATAGAAGTAAATCCTCTACTACAAGCATTTTCTTCGAGAAAACCTACTACGCATCCATACTACTCAAGGTAACCCACTGTGCATCCAATTTACTCGAGTAAAGCCACTGCGCATTCATACTTCTCGAAGTAACCCACTGCGCATCCATATCACTTGAGGTAACCTACTGCGCATCTATAGCACTCGAGAAAAGCCACTGTGCATCCATTCTACTCGTGGTAACCTACTGCGCATCCATTGTACTCGAGGAAAGCCACTGCGCATCCATACTACTTGAGGTAACCTACTGCGATCTATAATACTTGAAAAAAGTCACTGCGCATCCAAAATATTCGAGGAAAACCTACTGCGCATCCATAATACTCGGGGAAACCTACTGCGCATCCATAGTAGTCGAGGAAAGCCACTGCGCATCCGTACTACTCAAGGTAACTTTAACAACATAATATTTGAAATCGTCTACCCTAAAAACCTATAAAACGATATGCTACATCGGTAGTGGGGGTGGATGACGTAAAAAAATATTTTGAAGTTTTTGGTTCTTGTACACACGCTAAATCACAATTTTTTTTCATCCCCTTGAATAAGGAGGTGGGGGTGGTAATGGGGGTGGTAATGGGGGTGGCTAATGCCAAAATTTTTTTGAGACCTTAGCTTCTCTTTTGTATACTAAATACCAATTTTGTGGACTCTTTCCTGCTTGATTTGCCCATTTACCCCAAATTTACCCCAATTTACCCCCAACCCTTCGACGGAACAAGATGAAAATATAATCTAGCTCCAGATCTCGTTAAAGTACATATGTGTACCAAATTTCAAGTCAGTATCTTAAACGGCTCCAGAGTAAACGTGCGCACAAAAAAAAGTTACAGACAGACAGACAGACCGACAGACAGAAATTTTTTTTCGCTCATACTTAAAATCTCGACATTTCATGACATTTTAAGCCTATTTGAACAAAAAAAATTTTTTTAAAATTTTTGTCGTTACTATACTTCCACTGGATGTGGAAGTAAAATTTAGGCAACGGAAAACAAATTTATTAGATAAAGGAAGTAAATTTTGACATATCAAACAAACTATTTAGCATTATTATTCTCGCACATTTTTTACAACTGACGTGAACTGACGTTGTTTGCAAGAATTATTTTAATGACGCCGACTTGTTGAATCGGTTACTATGTTTTTAAAAAACAAAAGAAAATTTACCGCTGAAAAACAGGTTAGTTGCCTCGTTCTGGCTTTTCGATTGGTTGAGCAACCCTGGCGATTTTGTCGATGCGAAACTGTTTTTTCATTAAAATGATCGATTTTGATTGGACGAAATTTATATGAATGAAATAGCCGCAGTAAAATTTTAAAAAAGCTAGCTTGCGTTTATTCAGTGTAAAACTGTTGTCATTGGTTGAAATTTAAAAATTCGCGAAATGGCATTGGTTTATAATTTATGAGGGAAATAATCACAGTTAAAATGCATTTAAATTCAAAATTGGGATCGGAAGATAGATGAAATTTTAAAAAATATCTTAAATTAGTATAGTCATGTCACCAAATTACATGCACTAACTTACGTTAGATTTAATCTAAAAGCTTGCTATGTTCTTGCAGACTCGCATAATAAACCTCACAGTACAAAGCCATTACAGAAGTTCTTGAGCTAATTGCGCGATAGCAATTAAGAGGATCATGCATTTTTCAAAGGAAATTATGTTTGAATGTAGTACAGATAATGAATCCCAAGAGCATAACATTATAATTTGATCTCTAAGAGTCTTATATTTTATAAATAAAAAGTTATTAATAACGTTTACCTGTTCAGCAATTCGTTATTGGTGAAGATTTACTCAACTGTAAGCAAATACCTTTTTAATAGGTCGGAAGGGAGTTGCTTTATTCAAGGGGATTTTAAATTTGTGAGAGAAAAAATAATTTGTCTGGAATATATCTAAATTTGAACAGAAGATAAGAATAAAGCTCTCACAATTAAATTATATCTGGCATTATTATTGTTTGACATTACTCCATCATATAATCTACAGTGTTATCGTAAAAGCTACTCCTACCTACCAATCGATATGCATCTTTGATTAATAATAACTGTGCTTCATTTTGGAATATTTGTTAACCGTAACAAACAAAACTCAGTTCTTTTAATAACTTCCTCAACTTTTTCATGATTTTAGATCCAACTAATAGTATTAAACACTTCTTTAAAGATACTACTTTAATTCTTGTATTAGGTATATCAATGAAATAAGTTCTAAGTGAAACAGTTTATAGTAAGTAGATAAGTATATTAGTTTTGTATACATATTTTGTCAGTTTATATCTGACTGCATATGCCTACCCTGTAATAAGAATGTAATTTCTGTTGGGTTTGTAAAATTAAATAAAATAAAAAATTACAAGATAAGTAGGTATCGACATAGAGCTACGTGTAGATTAGATCAAAATAAGATGATTTAACTTAGCTTAACTGTACACCAAGTTGAAGAGGTAGGGCCTTCCTAAGAATCCTCTATGTTTAGAAAACAATATATGTTCTAATTTTATACACGATTTAGGCATGTTAAAGACCTCGATACTAAATTGAAATTAATTGAAGTGCAAAAATTTTACATTGGATTACGGCGGAATTTAATTTTGAAACTTTCCTTATTCTTTAGAAATCTTATAAAAATTGATAACTTTTGAGAAAAACACAAATATGTAACTTAAACAAGATTTTAATAATTGTTTTGCTGTGGAATATTTTATTATTTTTTAAATAAGGCAATTAAAACTTTCCTTAAGTTATTTGGGTTTTTCTCAAAAACGATCAGTTCTTATACACATATTTGACAATAAAGTGTTTAAAAATTAAATTCTACACAACAAGAGACAGAACTTTCTCAGACTAAAACAGTTCTACGAATTTTTTTGGCACAGAGATTTAGGTCATATTTTTAACTTGATCCACACGTAGTTGCTCTGTGTTCACTTACTTTTGATACACCCTGTATTTAAAAATATAGAAAATAAAATTAACTTAAGCGTCAATTTCATTTAATTAATTATTATTCTTCATTATTATTGCTCACTTTCATATAAAGTTAAAACATTTATTCACTTAAGGTAAATTTCACTCCTATTTTTTACTAGCTGCAAAAGTACATTATCACCTAGGCAACCCAGGTGCCAGCTTATGGTTCGTTTTTTCCTTTCGCGTCAACCAATCTCGCTTGCGCTTAAATAATGGAGAATTGATACAACAAAGGCCTGACCCAGATAGAGGGATAATAATATGATGAGATATATTGTTTTAATGCAGAACGGCATGAACACGTAATGACAGTCATATAAAAGCCATTTGTATCTATATGCTCTTCATATTACGTGGGAATCAATATTACTACAGAAAATATGGCCATGTCTATGGCTCTCTAAAATAATTTTATTAGACACCAATTTCGTATCAGGATCTATTGCGTTTAATGTGATGGCAAGGGATGATCTGAAACACCATAACACTGAACGATACATTCGATTCGAGTTTCGCCTGTCAAGTTAGCGTCATCGGAAAAGTTCTTTAAGGTATACCAGGCATAATTCTAACTGTAATTTGTAATTTATGCAATAATGCTATTAAATTATAATCACGAGAATTGCCAGTTAAATGTGACTTCATTTCCATATAGAGGACTGCGCATGTAAATTAGCATAGTATACAAAAAAACTATTATAGCATGAAAATGTGAAATATTTTAAATTATTTCATATGTTCAAATAAAACTTAATTGTCACTGGTATGATCAAGGCATTATTATGGTTCTTTTTTATTTTTGGACCATTTACTTTGAGAAATAATGTTATAATTCACTCTATTCTTATACTGCACATAAAAGACTCAAAGCTGCCGACCAAGCTAAGACAATGGGAGACCGGGGTATACTTTATTTTTCTACTCTACATTAAATAATAAATATATTTTATTACTTTATAGATAAAACATCATTAGCCTTATGTAAAGTATGTTCTGGCAAGAGAAGAAATATACGGAAACACGCCTCCTCTCTTGACATAAAACAGAGGTTGTTTTTATTTACCAGAAACGTCATTAGGTTCCTACCGAAAACATGATTATTAAATCTCTAGTATTATTTTCTGAACAGAAAAAAATGTATATATTATGCTCTATTCTGTTAAAATTTCTATACATTTCATATACAGGTGAAAATCCTAAAACATTTGTTCGAGGTCTCTTAAGATACAGTAATTACATGGATCCAGTCGGTATTGAAGAAACATGAAATTTTATTTTTTCCAATAAGTCGGAACAGCTAACCTTATTAAATAATAACTTAAAAAGTAATACTATACTGTAAAGATCTCTTCGTTCTTGTAAGCTTGTGAAATTAAAGCAACTTGATAACAAATTGTTCAAGGTCATTATGTGGATAAAAGTGATCCACAGTAAATGCAATAGTCATTTTCTTTATAAATTTTTAATACTGGTAATATGAGTTTCATGGCATTTACTCCAAATCAAAATTGTTTATTCTAGTTTTGAACGCACGGAGGTGTTAAACAAGATAGATAGACGTTTATTTGACTACTTTACATATACAAATACATTTGTAGCAAGTCAATACTTTGTTATTATCTATAGAATACATATAATATTAAAAATGAAGGTTAAATATAATACAAGTTTATCAAATGGATATAAAATGTAAAAACCAGGATAATATAATAAATAAAAAATTTCCTTAAAACATACGTCAGTATATTACATAACAGTCATGAGGGAGTCATAAAATCTTCAGTTGTATAGAAACAAAATTTCAAGATATGAGTTCAAGTTTAATGAGTTTTTAATCGATTTTGTTAAGCGATATTTAGGAGGTTTTAACAAATTAGCCGACCTCGTGTTGTAGTTATGTAGCTCAGATGTAGTTACGTACACATTTTTATTTTAATGAATCTCTGAAAGAGAGTAGTAAATATATAGGCTAGGAATGGACATTATACCATATTTAATAAATAATGGTTGACAGTGTTCTCTGAAACCCTGCTCTTGTTATACTTCTTATAGACTCTTTCTGTTGTCGAAATATTTTTACAGCGCTGCTCGAGTTCCCCCAGAGTATAACCGGGTAGCTTATTTGGGAGTGGATTAATTAATAGTATAATAACTTGCAATATGATTACAATTTATACATTTCCCCACCACCCCCGAGGTAAAAGATATTAATTTGGAAGATTGGAAGATATGCTTCTTCTTCCAAAGAGAGGCTCAGCCTCCCCTGACGAGCCGCCACTGACCGACAGCAAAGTGTGTTATGTCATATCTGGTAGGAAAAATAGTTTTTGTGTTTTGTCACGATTTAGCCTGAGTGCATTAGCATTACACCATAGTTCCGTTCGACTTTCTGTTTCATCAATGATATTTTGTAAACTGTTAATATTCTTGGCACTAGCTGTAAGAGTTGCGTCATCAGCAAACATACCAATACTGCCAGGGAATAAGTAATAAAATAAATCGCTTATATAAATTACAAACAGTAGAGTTCCCAGCACAGATCCCTGAGGTACTCCATGTTTTACTGATCTAAAATAGGATGTCATATTGCTTTGTAAGATGCATTGTTGCCTATTCTCCAGATATGACTTTAACAGAGACAAGTTTTTCGATGAGAGTATGAGAGACACAGTCGAAGGCCTTGCTGAGATCACACAGCGTAATTGCAGTATGTTTACTTTCTTCAAAGCATTCAACTGTCACACACAATCTTACAGTCTGCATCTATTCTGGAAAATTTTCGCCTAAAACCACATTGGCAAGCATGCAATAGAGAATATTTTTCGAAATATTTCGACAAACGATTTTTTTAAATAATTTCATTTATCTTGCCATACACAGGGATAACCGAAATTCGTCGATGGTTATCCGTAAATAATGTGACAGCGAGAATTAAAAATTCTCGCTGTCACATTAATGAAACCCGATGACCGATATGAAGAGGAAACTAATGAATGTATTTGTTCAATAAAGGTAAACTTACTGTCAAAAATAACCCCAAGATCTTTTACTGAAGTTAAGCGAGTTGTTGACTTTGGTCTCGTAAACGATATGACATTATGCTCTCCTATAATTAACGGTAATTTAACAAATCTCTGTGGAGCCCCAGAGGATGTTGTGAAGGTAAGAGATTTGAAAGGATGGGTACTGAACGAATTATCGCCTATGTAATAAGTAGCTAAAAAAACATTCTATAAAATTATTTAAAAATCCACATTTTTTTCAACTTATTCAGAAGTATACCATGTCCAATTTATCAAAATCTTTTAAAAATTCGGTATAATTGCCATGCACCTGTTCTCCAGAGTCAATGATGACGTTAGAACACATAAAGAAAACTATGAATTAGATAACCATACGAAGTAGATGGACAGATAGATGTGTAAACATACAGAGTTGATGTATAGGTGGTTTCTGTACACTTTCCACCAGTGTACAATTTTTATTATTATTTGCTATTGCTACTCCACATTGACAGTGTGTGTTATATATTTGATGTTTTCGCGGAGGAGCCAGGAAGAGTCAAACTAGGTATAAAAAAAAACCGTGAAAAAAGAATTATCCTGCTTCAACGACTTTATTGGTCTATTATTCGCCGGTGTGTGTCAACAAGTGCAGTGAGGTGTTTTGGATTGAGTCTGTTATGGTCTCAGCGACCTCAGCCTCACTCATTAACCTGTAAGGAAGTCTGAAGTTTCTATAGAGATGGAGGAAAACAAAAGAAAAATAACATATTATTAAATATTTTAACAAAATGAAATAATTCAAATTATAATTAATCAATTTTATAATATACCATTATAATTATAAATAACAACAATATATGTTTTAATTTGAGACATTATGCCTCCTAGTCTTTTAATTTATTCTATAATTCAACTCTGATTGTTACTGTATGGTCAAAGGATAATTATTATGACAAATATAGAACATTACTTTGCGTATTTTGTAAAATATCAGAAGAAACTGACTTTATGATATTTTACCAATTCTTTCTTATCAATTTTTATATTTAATATAAAAAAATTAATTTATAAACATAATTAAATATTATAATGAAAAATCTAATGTTTAAAATTAAATTCTTAATTTTTAGTTTTAGAAAAAACTTTCTGGTTCAAAATTTAATGGGGAACAATTTTTCTTAATAACTTACTTTCATAAAATTAATAGTTTAGCTAGAAACGTCGATCCTTAAAATTTTTTGAAACAGCCGCCATCTTGAAACCGGAAGCCCTGCTCGGAAAAATAGTCATTTTCATGACAGAAATTAGTATACCAAATTACAAAACTGTTTCACTAATAGCCGTTTTCTAAGGGTTTTCACTGTGTTTGCCGCCTTACTAATGGTAGAATATTCTCTATTGAAATTGGGCCATATCTGAAATACAGGGTGATCACCTGAGACCGGTGAACTATAATGTTTATACAAGATATCAACACTGTAATATACAGTGAGTATAGAATGAACGAACAAACAGATTTTAGCCAAACTAGATCATATATATGTTTCATTTTAAAACGATGTTGGAGGCAAATTATTTTATAGAATTATCGTAATCTACATAGTTTTAGAGACCATCATTCTGTGAAATATTTGGCACAATACTTTAAAAATAAAATACTGTACATTGTACAATCTGTCTTTATCGCCAGCTGTCAAAAATAATTGTAAATTTTTGGATTTAGGCCAATATTACATCAGTGTATATTTTATTAATCGAACTCATATCCATTTTATCCCAAGAATTAGCAATTTTGTAATTTTCTAATTTATTATAGCAAGCAGAAAGGCAAGGGAGCTACATTAAGCTTCAAAGAATAAGAGTACAGCGGAAGCAAGAGTTTAAAAGTAAAATAAAATCTGTGTAAGGGTGAGTAACCTGCACGAACCAAAAAAAAAAAAAAAAATGAATAAGCAAAATTGGATGCTTGGAAATTACAGTATCTATTAGGTATATTCGATATCCAGCGATTTCCTAAATCTCGCAAAGCTTAATATTTTTATTAAAAATTTATTACAGAAAATATAAGATTCCGTTCAGTTCGAGCTTAAATCCCCGCCTAAATATTTAAGTCGAGCCCGGGAGCGCACCGGAGACAATCTGGAATAAAATAATAATGTTCAACGTAAAGTACTGGTACAATTCAGAACGTGCTCTGTGATAAAAATAAGAAATTGCATCCCTAAACGCTATTGATATGTTCTTGCAATGTTATGAATACGAACGGGCCATTACCGATAGCAATTGAGCAGAACGGAGCTATAACTTGCAAATGGAATGAATTATAATACGGGATTTAAACCGAAATCATAAATTTTCTTGATGGCTGTGCGAACTAGCAATTATATTAAATTAGCTATTTTATTACGGTATTACTAAATTGTTCGGTGATCAGTGTGTTAAATGATTGGGTTTGATGCACACGAGAACATAAATTTGATAGGAGGATGTCTTGTTATATTGCACTGAAATGTTAGTTTAAGCTTCGAAGACGGGAATATTTGCATAATTTCCATCACATATCAATAACTTATGTATATCTCAATAATTATAGTAAATAATGTGAGGTATTCGCACATTTTTTGCAGTCACTTGGTCTACTAAATAAATAGCGAGAGAAAACTCAAAAAAGTGACAGAAGAAAAGCTACCATACTTAGGCGAGATTCTACCGATCATTTTTCACTGAAACCTGTTTTTTTTGGCGAGGAGAAACCCACACAAGCTGCCCATCCCTACTTGGAATAGGCAGCCCACCCAATTCAATTTCAATTCAATTCAAAAATGTTTTATTACAGTTAATAATACAAAAGTGCGCCTGAGTCAAGTCCCGATTCAGAGCCGACCACACCACCACGGCGTGCAACGTCGTGGTAGATGGGTGGTCGGGTGAAACGGGTTTAACTCCGGCTTAAACAATAAATGAAGGATTATAAGGTTAGAACTCCTGTTCTTTGGAACAAAAAACTTAAATCTAACAATTTGGCGAACTATAACTAGAATGAGTTTTAAAAACACTTAAAAATTACACTAATGTTTTAGTTTGCACAGCACACGCGCACAGTTTTAAAAATGGATTATTGATACGGGAAAAGACTTAATGAAAAAACCCGTTCGAGCCAATGACAGTATTCTTCCGATGGTCTGCCTGCCTTCGGAAAGATAGGGTGGAGAGGAAGTTGTGATTTAAATAAAAAGTTTGATTTACAAGAAGTTACTGGTCGAGAGGGGATTTTGAAAGAGAACAAAAAGGGACAAAAGAACAGAAATTAACAAAATTAACAAAAAGGTGACTAATAGAGGGAACAGAGAAATGGTTTGAGAATAAAAAGTGGTGAAAGCTAAAAGTTGGTTAAATGGAAATTTTGGTATAGGAAAGATTTTGCTAGGGAGGTTGCCGAAAGATAGGCAACGCCTGGTATGGTAATGGGTGTTTCAGGTTGAAAAGTATGGCATTATGCTGTCTGATTTGTGTAATGTCTCGGGTTAGCGGACTGTCGCCCAGTTTGAATTGATAGAATTTTTGCGATGTTTCTTGGACGAAATCCGCTAGTGGAGTTATGTCGTGGCAACGTGCATAGAGATCTCTGAGGGAGGTGTACCTATCAGAGGCTGAAATGAGGCGCATAAATTTGTGTTCGAATACTTTTAGTTTTCGCATTGTCGTGGCCGGGATGCTGCACCACACCGGCGCCGCGTATGTGATAGCCGGCCTGATCACCATCGTATATAGCAATTTCTTATTGGTCCTGTTTAGTCCGCTACCCCGCGCCAGGAGCGGATACAGACTCCTGGACATGGAGTAGACTTTTCGTATCGTCTCGTTTACGTGCGTATTGAATGTCAGTCTCCTGTCCAAGTTCACCCCCAAATACTTCACGCACCGCTTTATTGGAATTTGGCGGCCCCCTATCGAAAGTGGTGTAATAATACGATTTTCTGTGAAGCGGCGCGTGAAGAGAATTGATTCCGACTTCTCAGCGTTGATCCGAATCTTCCACTTGTCGTAATACGCCGTGGCACGGGCCATGTGCGCCTTCAGCAGCATGTTCGCTGCTTGTGCGTTGTGCGAATGCGCGTATATGGCCGTGTCGTCGGCGTACTTGGCAAGGTTCGTATTCGGAAACTCCGGGAAGTCGGAGACGTATAAGTTGTATAACTTTGGTGACAGGCACGACCCCTGGGGGACACCCGCGCGAATGTCCCGCCGAGTTGAAAGTTTGTTATTCACCCTAACCTGCAGTGATCTGCCCGTCAGGAAAGAGTGAATAAGTTTCGTGATATGCGTTGGGAAGTTAAGCGAATTCAGTTTGTAGAGTAAGCCCGGGATCCACACTGTATCGATAGCCTTCTCGATATCAAGCAGCACCATGACGGTGCTTTTCCCGCGGTTGCACTGTACTTTGACGTCATTCACGATCCTGACGACCTGGCGTACAGTGCCCCTGCCTTTCCTGAAGCCGAACTGACATTCGTCGTCGATGTGGAGTTCATCCTGGGCAGCGTCTAGTCTGACCAGGATGACCTTCTCCACCAACTTGGAAATCGCCGACAGCAACGATATCGGTCGATAGCTGCCGGCGAGTTTGGCGTCCTTGTTCGGTTTCAGGATCGGCACGACCACGGCACACTTCCACTGGCTGGGCCAGTGTTGTAGTCGCAGGATCGCGTTGACAATGTACGTCAATTGTACAATGCCTTTCCGCGGGAGATATTTGAGAAGCCTGTATTCGATACAGTCCGCTCCCGGGGCCTTGTCATTTGGTAGTGTCCGAACAACGCCCGCAACTTCCGAGGGCTTGGCCATGACTTTTAGAAATTCGCGTCTCGTCAATTGGATGTCATGACCAATCAGTTCGTTAACGTCGTTTTCGATGCGGTCGTGTCCCGGATCGTTTGGTGTTTGTGCGTTGTGAATGTCGCAGCCCACCCTGTACTATATCTATCATCTTGGAATGGGTCTGAGTGTCATGAGTGTCAGCTTCCAAGTGACTAAAATCCCTCCTCCTAGGGCTTGTCTGTAAAGAACGCTCAGAGGGCACTGCAGTCTCCTGGGCTTATTGTGCTCCCCCTGTTTTTAGTTTACACTGTTATTTTTAACATTCCCGTATCACTGACAAGGTGATACAGGTCTGAAAATGGACGAGTTTTGATGGATTCCGGGTCCGTTTGTGTTTGCCCGTAGATATTATACCTTCTGCGGACCAACGCCTCGCAGTCATGTATATTATGTTCTACAGTTTCTGGTACCTTACCGCACAGTCTGCAGTTAAGGTCACCAGCAAACTTTACAATTAAATGCAGGTACTTCTTAACGGAAAAATGCCCCTTCAAAAGACCTGTTATGGTTCTCAACTGGATCCTGTTCCTTGTGAGCAGTTCTTCAGTTTGTTTTAAACATAGTCCATTGATAAGTGTTTTCCCATGTCAATTCCTTGGAATATTTCTCCAAAAGTGGTTGTGTTTACTCTTGACCCCAGTCTGGTAAACTTTTTGATAACTCTCCTTACCTCACTAGTCCCTCCAAAATATCTCTTGCCTCTACTATAACTAGGGATTCTTTAAAAGTTTGAATTCGTTTTGCTTAACTCCTTATGGATATTACTTTCTTCTTCGCCTTTTCTTCTTCTCCTTAATTACAACTTGTTAATAGGCTTTTCATTTTCCTCATTTAATCTTCCCAAATGCGAAAATGAAGAATATATTGCATTTGATCGACGCGTCTCTAAAACTGTAAATATCACTCGTAGAGAAAAAATTTCGTATCACTATGTTAGTCTGTAGCATACCGCTATGACGTATGTATTATTCTTAAAATCTAGTAAATAACACTAAATTTTGGTGAACCCTGTACGTATATCTATCATCTGAGATTTTATTCAGACTATTACTTGGTTAAATATAGATATTTCCTAGATTTAAATGACTATCTATAAACCATGCATTTAAATTTGTTACAGTTCTTGCCAAATTATTTCTCACAACGCACAAGGAAAGCTTCAAATAATTGCTAAATATGTTAGAGCCATAATGACATTATCGTATGAAATAAGGCTATCTTTTATATATATATACATTCAGAAGGTATATATAGGGTTGCAAGACTGAGTACACACTTTTGAGTTACCATAATTTACTCAGTGCATCCAAGTAGTAAAAGGTAATTAAATTTATTTATTACAATTCTCTAGTCAGTATTTTGCGGCTTTAAGTCATATTTTTCATTTCTTTAATTTATTTATATTTAAAGTTAAACTTATTTCGAATACACACGCTAAGAAATGCTTTTCTTTACTTTTCGAACGGTAGAAGTTTTGCCGTCGAATCATAAATTATTATTAATTAATATTTGGATCGTTCATTTTTTAACAGCAGCCAAATTTATTTATTTAATTCATTTTCATAAATTGCAGCTAATTTGGTCATTTAATTATTTCCGATTTAGTTTGAATTGAATGTTGCTGTTAATCTACACTTAGTCAGTCAGTTTGTATCGAATTATCCATAAATTCGTCAAACTAAAAGTAACATTTGAGATTTTCATAATGTGTGGTCTCTAGCTTACTGACATACGAGTCTATCAGTTTATGGTTTTATGGTAAATCTGCGAGATTCTTAAAACACGACTTGCAGAACTTCATCACGTTACCTAGGTGTTTCAGTCATCACCATATTGTTCTCGAGTTCTCCACGTGTTGAGAGAAATAATTGGCAATGACATCAGGACCTCACCAGAATTTCGACATCATCGTGCTCATCGCCAAGAGGTGAGAAAGTGTATTTAACTGATGTATATCGATTGCATATTGCAAATTTATTTGATTTATCATATCATTTTATCATGTTATTACATAATATTTTAACTGCTTACGATTAGTAAGCTTTTTGCATTACAATCTAGATTTATATAATTCCTCTTGATTGACGATTTTTGGACCAATTGGTTATGTTTTGCTTCATTTCTTAAATAATATTTGTCACAACATTTTTGCTAGAGTTATCTAATAAATAGTATCTTTTATCTTATACTATAATCTTTCAATTCTATGTCTGTTTGAGTACTTTCAAATCTTTCCACAGTGATCAGTTTTACGATTTAAGAGGGTAGCATTAAGTATAGTTTGTCTGTGGATGGCGCTCTCTTGATCGCAAAACAAATCAGTAAAGTAAGATACTGTGAGAACTATTGGTTCAACCTCTGGTCACCTAAAATCCGCTGCCCAAGAAATCACTACTTCCACATCCAGATTCTCTATCCAAGTCACTCACTACGAAAAAACTTTGTATGTGAAAATAATTGTTTATGGAACTTTAATAATATAATGTCACGGCCCTCGGGCCGCTGAGACGGGGTTCCTTTAAAATACTCGCTTGCTTGCAAGAGGATTTGAATTTAATGATTTAAATGAATACTTGTAAATAAAACATTGTGGTAGAAAACAAGTTACCGGTTTATTAACAAAGAAACAACACAACAAAACAGAATAATTAGTACTTACATTAAATACCCCCTGGGGCTCACCCCTAAGGGGGGAGTTGGGCCACGCACCAAGCCACCATCAATTCGTCCCCTCAATCAAAACCCAACTAAATTTTGGAACTAAAATATTTTCTAGCTATTCTTTTTGCAATTCAACAGTTACCTAGATAACAAGTAACTCGGGTGAATGCACCAGCTTGCTGCTGTCTCAACAATTTCTGTTTGCAAATATTTTAATAATAATTTCTATGTAACAATAAAGTAATGTACTGGGTGTCCCAAACAACTTTTATATAAATTATAATTACTGCGTGACAATAATATTTGAAATCCTCTACCCCAAAAACCCATAAAACGATACGCCACATCGGTAGTGGGGTGGGGGTGGTGATAGGGGGGGTGGTAGTGGGGGTGAATGAAGTAAAAAAATATTTTGAGGTTTCTGGTTCCTGTACATACACTAAATCACAATTTTTTTTCATCCCCTTTAATAAGGAGGTGGGGGTGGTAATAGGGGTGGCTAATGCCAAAAATTTTTTTGAGACCTTAGCTTTTCTTGTATATACTAAATACTAATTTCATGGACTCTTACCTGCTTGATTTACCCATTTACCCCAAATTTACCCCAATTTACCCCCCAAGCCTTCGACGGAACAAGATGAAAATATAATCTGGTTCTAGATCTCGTTAAAGTACATACGTGTACCAAATTCCAAGTCAATATCTTAAACGGGTCCAGAGTAAACGTGCGCACAAAAAAAAGTTACAGACAGACAGACCGACAGACAGACAGACAGAAATTTTTTTTTTTCGCTCAAACTTAAAATCTCGACGTTTCATGACATGTTAAGCCTATTTGGACAATAAAAAATTTTACAAATTTTTTTGTCGTTACTATACTTCCACTGGACGTGGAAGTAAAATAAGATCTCATGAAATCCCAGGGCTCCCAAAAAGATATTAGCCAGTCGTTCGCCGCTTGTTCTTTGATTTAATTCAAACGTTTGAATTTGGGGTTAAACTATGTTCATGTGTTTCAAGTCACGAATTCTGAACAGCTCTTAAAATGTCCGTTTGTCTATTTGTTCTTCTGTCTGTCCGTCCATCACGCTCTCTGTAAGCACGATACCTTAAATTCTATTCTTTTTAAATTTGGATAGTAAGTTAGCATTAGATGGTGGAAGAAGGGAGAAGAGCTCCAGTTTTAAAAAAAATCTATTAATAAATAAAACCATTATAAGATATTCCATTTAAAAAGTCTACCAAAAGAGGGTGCAAACTTTCATAATAATATCATGTAGTAATGTAGTTTGCACAAACCAAAATTCTGTAAATTATTTAACACTTATTCCGTCAACATAGTAGGCATCATCGGTAGATGACGAAACTGAAATAAAAAAATAGAGCCTATTTATAAATAAAAAAATGGTAAATATGGTAATTATGTTCGTATAGTATTCACAGCAATTTGCCGTTGTATTTTTCATGGAATTTTGAATAATATCAACTTGCGTTTGTAAAGCCTCCAAATGATATGTTGTAAAACAATGCTTATGAAGAAGATTTGCTTTTTCTTAATTATATTGTTATTGTCAATGCAAATATTTAATTCTAAATATTAGAAATCTAATATATAAAAATCTCGTGTCACAGTGTTTGTTATCGAACTCCTCCGAAACGGCTTGACCGATTTTTAAGAAATTTTTGGTGTATATTTGGTGAGTCTGAGAATAGGTCGTAGGCTATTTTTCATACCCCTAGGTGATAAGGGTGGCCTTATCCAGAAATTTTCTTTTTATTTTTTGGACAAAAATTTATAATTTATATGGCAAAACAACGTTTGCTAGATCAGCTAGTATAGCTATAAAATTTAGGTTGGAAACCTATTGACAATTAGATTTCAATAGAAAACACATACGTTTGTAAAATAATATAGTAGAATATTGCCTATTGAAATTGGTCAATATTCGTCACAGAACATGATCTTCAGAGGTTTGTAAACTGTCATGTTTTGTATAAACTACGTTTTATTATAATTTTAGAGCAAAATATTGCCAACATTTTCGGTTAAGCATACAAAAATACGAAGATACCTAATTTATTGAATCTGTAATATTCAATGTGTCTCTCAGGTATGAATGAACTTTATGTAGATTAGGTGATATATCAATTTTCTTTAAAATGTTATTAAGGTCTTTTAGGAGTTAAGTTGCAGTCAAGGTTGTCGTCTCTAAAAACCTATTTGAACTATAAAAATTGAAACAAAATTGGTTGTTAACACGCAAATTAGATTAAAAACAGTTAATAGAAGAAATGATTTATAAAGTAATATTTGAGATGCGTACTCTAGATGGGGTTAGAAATAGATGCCAGAAAATTTCTCCCCCCATTCTCCCTTTTTTGCCAAAAACCACCCCTAACGGGAACTTAAAGCTGGTTCTTCACTTTTATCTTGTAAATCGTTCGTCGAAAGAGAAAAAAAGTATAGGAAATAAAAAATTTGTCGTTAAATTCTGTATAAAAAATGTCCTATTAACCTTGTAGCTTATCCTCACCTATTTAGCGCTAACAGCCTCCGAACAGAGGAGTAGTTTGGAGGTAAAAATCGATCCTATTCGAAGTTTCACAGCGAATATCTTAAAACCGGTTACTTTAACGAGAAAAATGCTCAGGAATGAATTTATGGAGCGGAATTCACTTTATAAGAGGGTTTTGACGCAACTGATTTTTAATTATTTTGCCCTCTTTTTCACACAGATGCGTTTATAATTATACGTAAAATATGTATAGTACCAACGTAGATACAAGGACGGCCTCAAGATATACCCGGAAGGATTACGGCAATAAAAATTTCAGACATGAATCATTACCTTAAACGTATATATAGTATACTTAAATTATATTGCATTTTCTGTATCATTTTATTTACTTCTCTCTCAGATCCTGATACTCTGAAAATTAAATGTAAGTAAATAAACAGTCAGGTATTAATAATTTTTGTCATGTTTCAACTTTGAGTTTGCTTCAATCCCCCCCCTGTATGATATTTTCAATGCTGTACAAGAGAGGCAGTTAGAGGTAATTTTTTGCAAAACGTTTCACCCCTAAATGGGGGAAGGACTTTTCGGGTATCTAGTTCTAACCTTATCTAGAGTACGCATCTCAAAGTATTATTACTTCATAAATTATTTCTTCAAAAATGTCCAATTTGCGTGGACAATGTGTATTTAATCGTAATACTTCTTGTTTTAGATTTTTTTGACTCAGTTATCCCTCCTTGTATTGTTTTGTAAACCTTTAACATAAACAAAATTTATTCTATTCCATTCTATTGTTTACTATTTGTGTTATCGTAAGTCGGTATGCATGTTTACCGACGCTTCATGGCATTTAAATATTATATTTCTCTATTCCCCATACACCTCAAACTACTCCAGTACATACATCGCTGCATGTCCCGCATGCAGAGTGAAGACGCCGCCGCCTTCTAACTGAATTTATGGCAGATATCTGGCAGGAATTTGCACGATAGACGTAGGTATATAGATGAAGTAATTCTGAAAGCTTAGGGGTATCGGGGCCTCTGAAACCGGAACGGCACTACGGGAATTTATTGTTTGTTCTAAACCGGTAACTTGACTGCCACTCCCGTGTTTAAATCAGAACTGTAATAACCTGCTTGTCACTGGCACATGCTTTTGTGAAGTCGACCTTAAAGATTAACGTCATATAACCATAGCAGAAGTACGTGGAAGTCTATTAAAATTTTCTTTTATTTCAACTTTGCTATTGACGTTCTATTATTTTGAATACAGCATTTATTGGACTTTATTCCCTCGCTGCTAAAGAAACTAATGGAGCACTGTGGGTTAGTTGTTTCCATTAATGTTGTTTATTGCAGTGGTGCTATTTATCTGGATAGACCCATAAGCGCCGGTTTTTCAAAATGATCAGGGTAGTCGAGCTATCTTGAAAATAAGAATCCTTTTAATGATACTGGTCGATACTGGATAACAAAAATATTAATTAATTAATAACTTAAAAATGAAATCTTTCACCAATAGGTAACCCCAGGTGTAGTATTTGAGTATTGAAATTGTTCATCTTTGGATACAAAGCAAAAATGTAGTTCGCTTTTTGTAGTTCCTTTTTATGTTAAGAGAAAGAACATAGAATAAAAGATTGATAGGTTTTATATGTACATATAATATATAGTTACACCGCTTATATTCAAACTCACTCGAAATTGCATAATTTTGAAAGTTGGAAACTAATAGTTATAGTGTTAGATACAGACCATTACCAGAATATGAGGAGATAACCAAACATGCTTTAGTAAATAGTTGACGTAGAAAAAGATACAGTGTCAAAATTTTAGTTTTTTTCTTTTTTTTTGCAATATCTCTTGACCAATCTTCTCCCAATTTGGTCGGGAAACATTTTTTAGGCTAAGAAACAATAATTTATGTACTACATCACGCTAGCCCGTGAAAGGCGCCTCATGAGTTATACCTGATGATGAATATTTTTTCTCTGTTTTTTACGAAATGTTGTGGCACTTTTGACTAGAAAATCTCATGCAGGAGTAATTTTCACGTAAAAAGGTACACTTGCTAGAACTTGATAATTCCAACCGTTTTCGAGAAAACTGCCGCATAGATCTCAAAAATTCTTTGGAAACAAACCCAATTTGAAAAGGAAAATCGCACTTCTTTTATGCTGTTAGATAGATAGATGCTTATTTAACTTCTATATACAGGAAAGTATATTTATAGCAAGTCAGAACATAAACTATTCTAGTCAATATATAAATAATAAATAATAATAATAATATAAAACAAAGTATAAATATAATAAATATATACCACAAAGATATTATGCCACAAAGCAAGTTTTATGTCAAGTGAAAGAGACACAGAAGAAAACAGAAGACATCAATTATATAAAAACTACGTCTTTCGATACAAACAAGCTTTGTCCCATGTCATCCATTTTGTTTATTTGGATTTGGGGTTATCGTAATAATAACAGCGTTGAATTAAAATGTTCTTTACAGTATTTTTGTTATTTAAATATAATTATTTTATTCGGCAACATATTATAAATTTTCATATTGAAACAATTTTTATCAAGTTTTTTTAACCTAAAACAATGCATGTTTAACAAATTTGTAAATTGTGTTTATAGTTGTGATGATCTTTCTGAGTGAGAACTAAAACAACTGATACCGTGTGTGTAGTCGCGGGCTAGGCATGGGGAGTAGAATTGCAACATCGCGGGTGCCAGCTGGCTGAAATGAAATAACAGAGCTGGGATGTCCACCGACGGATGAATTTACGGCTGCCGGTGTTGTCAGATCTCTCGCGCTACGTGAATGTACATGCCTAATGGGAAATTACACGCACGGTATGTCTGTGACTTTCAATTAGACAATAAAAAACCGCTGCCCAAGGAATCACTACTTCCACATCCAAGTCTTGCACAACGAAAAAATTTTGTATGTGGAAAAAATTGTTTATGGAATTTTAATAATATAATATTTGAAATCGTCTATCCCAAAAACCCATAAAACGATATCCCACATCGGTAGTGGGGTGGGGGTGGTGATAGGGGGGGGTGGTAGTAGGGGTGGATGAAGTAAAAAATATTTTGAGGTTTTTGGTTCTTGTACACACACTAAATCACAATTTTTTTTACCCCCTTTATTAATGGGGTGGGGGTGGCTAATGCCAAAAGATGTTTTAAGATCTTAGCCTTTCTTGTATATACTAAACACCAATTTTATGGACTCTCACCTGCTTGATTCACCTATTTACCTCCCACTTACCCCAATATACCCCCCAACTCTTCGACGGAATAATATGAAAATATAGTCTTGTTCCAGATCCCGTGAAAGTACATACGTGTACCAAATTTCAAGTTAATATCTTAAACGATTCAAGAATAATTGTGCGCGTTACAGACCGACAGACAGACCGATAAATAGACATTTTTTTCGCTCAAACTTAAGATCTCGACATTTCATGACATTCTAAGCCTATTTGAACAATAAAAATTTTCAAAATTTTTTTTATCGTTATTATACCTACTTCCACTGGGCGTGGAAGTAAAATATGTATAGATGGTAAAGTCATTATGCCAAACATTATAAATAATGGTTTACAATGTTCTCTATTATCAGTAATTCCAGCAAGTATTCTGACAGCCCTCTGTTGATGCCGGAAAATATTTTTCAGCATGAGACGAGATTCCCTATGAAATGACTAAGAAATATGGAAATGAAATAAGGCAAAATATGCTGAAAGCAAAGTTTGCTTCCTATGATTGATCTCAATTAGCGCAGAAAATAAATTATACTTGAAAATCATTTTTCCAAGTAATCAATATGGCCAAGCCAACTCAATTTGACATCTAAAACAACACCTAGTAGCTTTACATTTTCTCCCTTATTGATAGCATGATTTGATGACAAGTTTCTGCGATTTATCGTTATTTAGTATCTGGAATGTACCATTTATTGGAAATTTTTTCAATTTTATCTGAACAATTTAATTAATTATAACAATTTGCACCTGCAGCATTTAAGGTTATGTCTTCAGCAAAAAGAATACACTTGGCAAGATAAAGAAAACATTTAATATCATGTACAAACAATATAAACAACAGTAGTCCCAAGACAGATACATGTGAGAGGTCTTGTGTAATAAGAGCTAAGTTTACATTGTTTACAGAAATGAATTGTTTGTTTTTGTTTAGGTATGATTTTAATAGAACTAGAACTAGAAACTAGAACTAACTTCTGTAATAATCTGATAGTTTTGTTAGAAATAAGAGGAATACAGAAAGTCTTAAAGAGGCCGCATAATGCAAGAGCAGAATGCTTCCGTTCCGCAAGACTCTCGACTATATCTCCCACCACCTTTTGACAGTTTAAGTGGTACAAAACTGAATTGGTTATTACAGAAATTCGTTCAAAAAACTTTGCCGGCGACCACTTTAATAGAATTGCTATTAACTTGCCAGGAATAGGAATAATTGAGACAGGGCGGTAGTTGTCTAATTCTTAGTTGTCTCCCTTGTTAAAAAGCAGCGGATTAACTTTGTAGGAAAAAATTCCTCCGTTAAAACTCCCACAGCTAACTCCAAGTTTTTCGCAATTACATATACTTACTAATTGTAATGAAGTGGGCGAACTTACTATAGCTTACTACACCTTACTTTTCGGTTAGTTAAAGTTATTGTCGAACCAACATTATGTTGTCTCGCATCTCAGTCTCACCTAAGCCTGAAATACGTTGAAAATTCAGGGTGAATTGAACATCATCGTATCAAATCAAGGCAAATTGAACTTACAGTAGGTACATCACAAGGGTCGGTCTGTAGTAAAATAAATTCAGTTCATTTTGGCGATAATACTTAATTATTTATCACTGCCCAAAAAGCTTTAGACGCGGTCTTAGGGGCAAACGAGCAAATAGCCAGTGCTCATAATCGGTTTACCGATAGCAACTTCACCCTGAATAGTAGTAGAAATCTTCATTCGTTTTAATATTAGTAATATTAATGTTGATCATAATCTTATTAAAGTCAAATAAAAGATACATTCGAAAAGTTATATCTACAAAATTTTTAGATTTACACATTGATGAAAACTATAATTGGACAGTGATTATAAATGAATAAAAAGAATATCTCTAATACATTACTGTATTAGTCAGTTACGTCAATTGAATAGTGAAGTATTAATTACTTACTATTATGCATACTTCGAATTAATCCTTAGTTATGCTTTAATTGCCTGAGGTTCTGCACCTGATGATGTGAGAGTTTTTCAATTACAGATGATCCAGTTGCAGAGACATTTATAAACAACTTGGAATACTTACACTACCCTGTTTATTTCTCATTGGTCTATTGGTATATTCCAGATCATAATTAAATCATAGTGCCATTAACGCAGTTCATAGATATAGCACGAAAAGTACTCATACCCTGGAAATATCGCTTAATAGATTAACATTTTATGAACACAGCCCAAAATATCTGGGAATTAAAGTGTACAATAAGCTATCCAATTAGTTAGTACCAGTCTATTGTTGAAAAAACTTTAAAATGCAAACAAAGCATTTACTGAAAAGTAAAACTTACTATTATGTTGGCGAGTGCCTAAATGAGAGTTGTATATTTTGTAAAATCTTATATTATTATCCATAGGTTAATATTTTATATTTGCTTTTTTATTTATTAGCACCGTTGTATATTTTATCTCATATATCAAACCTACATCATAAAAATTCTCTCTTAGGTAAATAAATTATTATTATTATTGTTATTAATATCTGATGATTTGGTCTGCTTAATTTTCTGTTCAAATGCATATAAAATTAGATTTCAACAGAAAGCTCTACCGTCCCGCTAAGTTGAGCAAGGAGACCTAGACCCCGTAGCCTTTGTGGTACCGGCGCCTATGGATAGATCTGTTAAAACCTATAAATCACCACAAAATGTCAGTTTTTAGAAAATATAGCGGTTTTGTTTTGAATGTTATAATTTCTGCACGTTTATTGGTTCAGATAAATTGAAATCGTAAATTTAAGAATACCCTTTTAGGCTTATTGAATACGAAGTAAACTAATGTAATTTCATATATCTTTGTAAGAGTTATTCATTTAAAGGAACATACTGCAATTTTCAATTTAATTTATATATATTGTCTATTTTCTAATATATACCAACTTGTAATATCGTAACTTATATTACTTCTATTGCATTACATTGTAGTCCTGAAGATAACTTAAAAGTAAATCCAAACGTCGACAAGTGGAAATAAAAGGTCTTTCATTTTTTATCCATACTGTTATATAGTAGATATAGTTCTCTTTAAATGAATTACAAATAGGCATTAAAAAATTTGTTTTATTTTTGGACCTACTGGGCGATTTATAATTTCTGCCCAAAACTTCTAGAGGTCATATCTTTCAATCTATCCTCAGGAGCCAAATTGTGTTTCAGGTATGTGTGATAGGACTTCTCCTTGTCTACAAGGAGCCATCCTATTACCCCTACTTGAGGTCATGGTTGCTGTTGACAATCTCCTATATCGCCTCAATGACTCGTCCATCTTGCCTTACGGAAACTTTGAAGGTCCGTTATGCGAACTTATGTAAACAACTCTCAAGTTCGTCGATAACTGGCGTATAGAACACTTCCTCTCAGTTAACGTCCAGAAAACTGAGCTAGTACTATTCACCAAGAAAAGACAACTACCTAATATGAAAGTGTCCAAAGTATGAGGCACTCAACTCCACTTAACGAGTAAGGTCAAGTACATTTGGGTCGTACTTGGCCGCACCTTTAATCGGAAAGTTGAGATAAACAAGGCATGCGTGGCATTCTGGCACAGGGCCATCGGTACGTACTGAGGTTTTTCCACAGGATCTCCCTCGGGCTGTATACTACCCAAGTAACAATTAAATGCTATGTGGATTTGGATAAGTTTTGTAATAGCTTTATTGAGGATGCAAGTTTACTAAATGGCTTTATAGTGGTAGTATAGCAGGCCAACAACTCTTTCAACCTAAGTAGTTTTATTAAGAGTTGTAACAACCTCCTGGAGGCTCAATACCATTTAGCATTTGTTTTAAATCGAGTCTATTGGCACTTGTAAAGGTTTTATGGTGGTGGTCAGCACTACCATGATAAAATCATTTGGCCTAGGAAACCAATTTACCCAAGAGACAACGTTCATAAAACCAGTATGTCTAAGAGTTTTAAAGGGGCACCTGAATATATTAATCATATCTGTATTGGCTTGTATAATGCTAAATGTAACATAAGAACCATTTAATCTGGACAAATTCCTTCATAAAACCGCAAAACTTGCAGTTTGACAGGTGGATAAATAGATTTTACTTATTTTAGGTTAATTACTTCCACGTCCAGTGGAAGTATAGTAACGACAAAAAAATTTTTAAAAATTTTTATTTTCCAAATAGGCTTAAAATTTCATGAAACGTCGAGATTTTAAGTTTGAGCGAAAAAAAAATTTCTGTCTGTCTGTAACTTTTTTTGTGCGCACGTTTACTCTGGAACCGTTTAAGATATTGACTTGAAATTTGGTACACATATGTACTTTAACGAGATCTAGAACTAGATTATATTTTCATCTTGTTCCGTCGAAGTGTTGGGGTGTAAATGGGGGTTAATTTGGGGTAGATGGGTAAATCAAGCAGGTAAGAGTCCACGAAATTGATATTTAGTATATACAAGAGAAGCTAAGGTCTCAAAAAAAATGGCATTAGCCACCCCCATTACCACCCCCACCCCCTTATTAAAGGAGATGAAAAGAAATTGTGATTTAGTGTATGTACAGGAACCAGAAACCTCAAAATATTTTTTTACTTCGTCCACCCCTCCACTACCACCCCCCTATCACCACCCCCACCCCACTACCGATGTGGGGTATCGTTTTATGGGTTTTTGGGGTAGAAGATTTCAAATATTATATTATTAAAGTTCCATAAACAATTATTTTCACATACAAAGTTTTTTCGTTGTGAGTGACTTGGATAGAGAATCTGGATGTGGAGGTAGTGATTCCTTGGGCAGCGGTGTTTTTTTAATTACTTTTGTGTGTAATACTTCAAGAAATTAAATATGGAAATATATTTTATTATTGAATAATTTTGTTGCATTCGACAGAGTGTTAAGTAATCGCGCGATTTAGGTAGCAAATGCTTATTATAATATCCATTACCAACACGCGACTAATTTGTCAACATTGCCAACTTAGTTTTAATATGATGGCAAGCATAAAACCTTTTTATTAAAAATAACCATACTAACATAGCAAATAACTTTTTTAAATGCAGTTCTAAAACATTTTAGTTTTATGATGACTTTACGAAGCAAATAGTTTAAGCAACGGTTTGTAAATAATCTCTTAAGACCAAAATTATGTTTTAGGATTTATTGTTGGTTTTATGAATAGTTTTATCAAAGTCTTCAGAACGTTATAAAGGCTGTTTAGAATAAAACCAATTGGTTTTAATATGACTTTTAAAAAAGGCCCTCAGAACTCCTTTAAGAATGGTCCCTCTTAGCTTTATACAAGCTATATAAAAGTTTAATAGCGTTTGTCAAAGATATATAGTTTTATGAGAAGTTTTATTAAATAGACTTCAAGAGGTTCTGAAGATCACGATAAAATTTAAATAGTTACTTGGATACAGTACTAAATTCCATGCTTTGTTACGCAGCCATAGTCTGGTGGCTCACAGTAAGGCAAAAAAGAGCAGCGTCTCAACTAGAGCATGTAGAAATATTGACATGTTTCTGTCTGGTATGATTGAAAATGAAGCATATAGCTGCAATAGCTGCAGTGGAGACTATACTCTGCGTCCCTCATTTGAATCTATTCATAGAGGAGGTGGCGTTAAGATTGCAATCTGTAGGTCAACGGTATATATAAGGGCACGGCCACGAGACATGCCCGTATTCTGGAAGACGCTGCAACACAAATTCTTCTTCTGGGAGTGGGGGGCCGACCAGTTCCTCTCTATATATAATTATAGTATGAACCTCAAGGTAAGTGTTAA
Source organism: Rutpela maculata (assembly GCA_936432065.2). NCBI lineage: Eukaryota > Metazoa > Arthropoda > Insecta > Coleoptera > Cerambycidae > Rutpela > Rutpela maculata. The sequence goes on from OW386288.2 coordinate 178,292,313, forward strand.
TCTACATCGATAGTTCAAAAATGGACTGTGGATCAGGGGATGGTGTCTACTCAGAAGAATTGGATTTACACTCGACAATACCGCTAGGCACATACCACTGTATTTGAGTCTAAACTAGTAGAAATTCTCTGCAAGCGGTAATAGAAATCACGAATGCAAACGACTGGTAAAATATATCAACGGACAGCAGAGTGGCCCTGCTTTAAAGCGCTTTATATGGTTCACAACCTGCAACAGCCTCTCTTTAGCGCACAATTCCTTGTTAACAAACTATACGTGCAAACGTCATGTATTAAAAAAACACATTTTCGTGTTCCAGAGTCCTCAAAACATAAAGATCTGGTCTTATCTCAATTTTTGATTTTGTACCAATTACAGTAACTTCTCCATTTTTATGGGTGGAGAGGTTAAAATCTCTGGAAGAGAAAACAGTTGTATGACGAATTTTATAGTAATATGTCAAAATACTCCTTAACACAGACGTGAAAACAATATATTGGAAATTTTATTATTTTAAATACTCGCAATATTGGCTTTGATTTATTACATTTTGAATATTCCCTGAAAACATTATTTTAAAAAGAAACCACAAGTGGCGGAAAATCTTAAAAAGGAAACAAGAAAATTTTTCTCGATCATTATATTTTAAGACTTCAGAAATTTCAATATTTTGGTTATATTATGGTATACAAAAACCAGTCCATTAATTTATTCAATATCGGATACAAAGCCACTTTATCCCAAGTTTAGGTAACCATATTTATTTGAATGTGTTAAATTCTAATGAAATATCGTTCTTTAATGACAATCATTATGTTTCAGAGCTCGTCAGTCCTTGGTCCTTGAAAATCTTTAGAAATTCGTTTAATGAGCTCTTGCTTGGCAAGGAGTGAATGTCGCCCTGGATTATTAATCAATTATTATGACAGAATTAGGAAAGTGAAATTAAATTAATTAGTTCGGTAACGTGGAGCTTTCTCAAACGAGCGCAGACATAAATTAAAAAGTAACTTTGGATTATTTTTTCAGGAGAATCTATTTTTCATTAATAATGATTAAATTTTTTGAGTGAGTGGTGTGCGGCAAGATAATAGTGTATTTTAAATTGAATGAAAGTAGGTCAGGGTTCTGCTCGTAATTTCTATGAAACAGGTATAAATAATAGAACTGTTCACTGATTTTCAATTAAAATGAAAATCGATAGGTTTAATAACCTAGAAATATACAACGTGATTTACTGTGATATAATATGCGGAAAATAAAATGGTGTACTAGTGTACAATGTGGGAGGGCCCCTGCAAAATTTTAGAGTGCCCCGAGGTAATTTAATATATTTAATATATTGTCCTACAAGTCTTTACAACAACCACCCTATTTTGAGACACATTAAATGAAAAATAACGCCCTAGGGCGTTATGAATATCTATAACGCCCTAGGGCATTATAAAATTATAATACAACCCAAAACAAACAAATTATGATAGCGTTATTGACAAACAAAATGCGTTGCTCTGCAACGGCGGTGTTTACAAACAATTTTGATTTTTACTCTCTTTTAAATCAAATCGTTATGAACATAATAGATGTCAAATTAATAAATCGTAAATGTCAAAAAAAAAATTCGAATTAAATAACAGACTTGCAGGACATTAAACGTTGAAGGCACCACGGGTGTTATAGGATAATGACGCCCTCGGTCGACGTACAGTCCCTCGGGCCAGAGGCCCTCGGGATTGTACACTGCCGACCTCGGTGCGTTATTATCCTTATAACACCCTTGATACCTTAATAACTAAAAAATGGTTAAAATTTACGAAGATACACTACTGTTATTGACTAGGTCAGTAGTAGGATGACGAACTTACTTGTGAAAGAACTTATTGGAGATATTTGCATTTCCTTAATCGGCATAAAAAGTGAAGCCGGCGAGTGCAGTCAAAATGCCGCGTTCTTTGCTCTCGGTCGAACAATCAGGACACCGGCGTGTTATTGACGGGTTTAAGTAAATATCTCTTATATCTACTTGTTGTTGCGGAGTTCACTAGCATAGGACCAATGTCTTTTCGATGTATTTCGCTATTTTTGTAGTGTGATTTGATTAAAACCAAAAAGTCACGTCTACCCTCTCCAGCTTTGCTGTCAATAGTGTCAATCCCAAGTCTGATAAAGCGATATGGTTGTACCGCGTTACGTCAGATTGGTTAAAGTCATTGGCGGCGCATTCCCACAAAAAAATAAGGTAAATTTTTTTGGTCATTTTTTTAAGTTTTTTATTTTTTTGACTCCTTTCGGTGGGGACACTACCTGCTGTTAAATTTTCCGCATGGCATGGTAGATCACGTTGTATAGCAAGCACGAAATAATTAAAAAAATATTATTTGCCAAAATAAAGGCAAAATACTAACTGCAAACTTGATGAAGCTACAAAATGCATTCTAAGTTGATTCTAGCCTCTGTGACGTCATTGCTTTTATGGATTATGTAACACGCAGCCTATTTCCAAGCATTTTATTTTATTTTTATTTTAATTGCCTTATATATTAACTCCCTGGCGAAGTTTAGTTGATGCTATTGCACCACTTAATCAGGACATCGAGATGAGTTACGGTCACCCATCCATGTGCCGGACTCAACCGGCGTGCCTTAACTTCGCCGATCGATCTCGCTGAAACCGGCACCGGCACCGTACTTCACCTCACTAGTTTCAAAAATCATTTGGATTTAGTGGTGTTCGTCGACTACAATATTTCTCTTCGATAAGCGAGAGAAATAAAATGTATTCTATGAAAAATGTTCAGAGTTAAAATGCCACATCAGAGTTATCGCATTGTTCCAATCCACAAATTATTACTTCTCAGAGTTCCGGTGCTAAAACAGACGATATTTCCCTGATAATAATAAATGGATGTCACTTCTTAACACTTTTAGCAGGTTTCGAATACTACCTTTGGTATTGAAGTTATTGGTCTATGTAAATTTAGTTAATCACCTTTAGTACAATCATTTGGTAGTTTCTACCTGGAAAGTTTTAGAGAAGTTCTGATTTTTGGTTCATTTATGTTTTTTGGAGTGCTGATTGCGAATTTCCACTTTGCCACCTCGAAAAATTTCGGGAAATGTCGAAAAAAACCTCTTTTTTTCTTTTGAAAGCATTTTTAAAAGTTCTGATTTTTGGTTCTTTTATGTTCTTCGGGGTGTTGATTACGAACCTGAACTAGACAATTTTCGGAAAATATAAAAAAATCGTAAAAAAAAAGCAAAAAAGTTTTTTGATTTTTTTCCTTATGTCATGAAACTTATGTACCTTTCGAGAAAAATTAGTACCTGAAAAAGATAAAATACAGAAAGTAAGTAGAGAAAATTACTAGTAATAATTTTCTTAAATGTGTAGGAATATAATATATAAGATAGATAGATAAGCTATATATTTATTTAACTGTATTACATATAAAATGTTTATAGCAAGTAGCAGCAAAGAAATTTAGTTACATTTTGAAAATACCTATTTTCTAAATATAAACGTAAATTATCACAATAAAATTGTCAGTCTTAATATATTTAAAGAAAATAAAAATTTAGCACACTTACACAAACAAACAAAAAATAACAAGAGATAAGAGATAAAATCAATGAAATAGTTTGGTACAAAAGGTCACAAAGGAAAAATTGTACATACATTTTTATATTCTCTAAATTTCAAGTGATTTAAAATAACTGAATAAGTATCATATTAAAAATTATAATAAAAGAAATTAGCTATGTTCTGCTGAAGTGTTCATATACTTGTTTATTGAATGTGGTACTTTACCTTAATTTTAGGAGTTTATTGTATAATTTTAGGTCTAGCGAATTTCTTGCCGATTTTGTGAGACGAAATTTTGATGTTTTCAGATAGTTGCCAACCTCGTATTGTAATCGTGATAACCTGCGTGAGTGGAGTATGAATTTTTGTTGCGATGAATTTGCAAGATACTTTAATAAACATATAAAGATGGAATTGGCATTATTTTAAATTGAATGAATAAAGTCCTACAATGCTCTAAAGGATGAACACCCGCAATAACTCTCATACATCTTTTTTGCAACACAAAAATTTTATCAGCGCCAGTCAAAGGATAATACCATAGCTCATATGTGACTAGATAAGGGCATGATATGCATTCAATAGTGTTTCCCTATTCATCAATTTTTTACGTTGGCATAAAAGAAATATATATCCTGACGTTTTATTGCACAGCCGATTAATATGTTAGGACCAATTTAGTGAATCATCTAAAATAACTCCAAGAATCTTTATGATTTCACCTACAATTAACAAATTATTTGAGGAAAAATCAGCTTCAGAGTTTTGTCCCTGACTTTCAGAAAATTAGTATTATACCAATGTTCAGCAAGACTTTGAGTTTCCTTTATCATTAGTTTAAGATCATCCATATTTTTGTTCTGATTTATTAGTGTTGCGTCATCTGCGTACATTACAACGTTGTTTGGAAAAAGATAAAAAAATAAATCGTTTACAAATATAATAAATAATAGAGGACCTAAAACTGGCCTAAAGTTCTGAAATCAGATATATCATTATTCCTAGATATACCGATGCTTACGTCTTCTTAGATATGATTGCAGCAGTTTTAAAGGAGTGCCTTTAATGCCATAAAAATTAAGTTTAAGTCAGGAACTGGCCCAAGACGTCGTAGTATGTCTCGTCCATACTCATCATTACGTTTTTCAGCGAGTTGTATAACGTTTTCTCTAACTTTTAGCAGCCTAACACTATACACAAGATTTCGCTTAGAAGCAGGAAACCCTTTCTGTTCCTGTAGAAACTCTGGTGTTATCACCATTCCACATAAAAAAACAGTGATCATTGAAGCTAAAACCAGATACAGACGAGCGTAACTGAAGCGTTTGACCACTCTGTTGTGTCCTCTTCACATAGGCGGCAATTAATTTTTTATTGACGTACTGTTTTCTACATTGTTCATGAACTTCAACTGATCTTTTTCCAGCCAAATGGACTTCCTTTCTGTCTTTCCTTTGCTTACTTGCTTCCCCAAATGTATTTGTTTGACTACAGTCACTTTACTTCCATCTTCTAATGCACTATCACAAACAAAACACATCCAAAGAGATATTACTATGGCGACGAAGTCTGATTTCGAACTAAATTGCACAATTAAACAGTAACAGTAAACGTTGAGTGTACACTGCGTGATGAAAAAAATCTCAAAGACATGCGGCCGACTGTCACGTCTATAATGTGGATCCACACCAGTTGAACCGGTTTTAGAAGTTATAAACGGGAAGGGGTATAGAAGGGGAGTAAAATATGGGAGGGAACAAAGTACATAATTTTACAAAAAAAACATGCATTTTTTCTTTTTTTTTTTTTGCTTTTTTTGACATTTCCCGAAATTTTTCGAGGTGGCAAAGTGGAAATTCGTAATCAGCACCCCGAAAAACATAAAAGAACAAAAAATCAGAACTTCTCCAAAACTTTCCAGGTAGAACCGATCTTGACCACCAAATGATTGTACTACTTGTATATCGGGATATTTATTCAGCATTTGTAATTACCTGTGGTCCTTTGGAGATGCTCCAGTACCTGGTGGCACTACTTCCTTACTTTTTATATTACCGGAAGCAATACACTGTTTTACCAACCAAAAGAGTAAATCATTATTTTCTATTAAATTATTAAAAACCGCTGCCCAAGGAATCACTACTTCCACATTCAGATTTTCTGCTCAAGTCTCTCACAACGAAAAAAATTTGTATGTGTAATTGTTTATAGAACTTTAATAATATAATATTTGAAATCGTCTACCACAAAAACCCATAAAACGATGTCTCATATCGGTAGTGGGGTGGGGGTAGTGATAGGAGAGGTGGATGAAGTAAAAAAATATTTTCTTTTCTTGTAGATACACTAAATCACAATTTTTTCACCCCTTATTATATTGGGGTGGGGGTAGTAATGGGGGTGGTTAATGCCAACATTTTTTTGAGACATTAGCTCTTTTACATACTAAACACCAATTTTATGGATTCTTACCTGTTTGATTTGCCTATTTACCCCAAATTACCCCCCAACCCTTCAACGGAATAAGATGAAAATATAATGTAGTTTCAGATCTCCTTAAAATATATACGTGTACCAAATTTCAAGTCAATATCTTAAACGGTTCCAGAGTAATCGTGCGCACAAAGAAAAGTTACAGACAGACAGACCGACAGATACAAATTTTTCTTTTGCTAGACAAAAATTTTTAAATTAATTTTTTATCGTTACTATACTTCCACTGGATGTGGAAGTAAAATATGTACATTCAACCCTGTTGCTATCATAATATCATAAATGAGCTTCTCGATTTTTAAGAAAAGAGTTATGGCTGATTGTTGTCTATGAAATTACAAGCTTCTAAATGTATTTACGAACAGGCACTACAAAAGCGATATTAAATACTGAATGCTTATCAGAGTCAAACAAATCGATATAGAATTTGATGTTTCCAATTATGTTCTGATTTCTCAAAGGGGCCGTCTAGAGCTCAACCAATATTTCACATAATTATTCACATTTACTTTTTACGTGCCGTGATAAAAACGATATCTGTCCACCAAAGGTAAAATACAAATCTATTTATATTAATTGAAATTTCAGATCGGTGCAACGCATTGAATGTAATGTACTAAAACGGGAAAATCAAATTTTTACCATTCCAAACGGTCTATTCTATTTAATAGAGGCACCAATATTTAATTTGGGTTTCAAACGAATATCAGACGAAACGTGTGAAATAGGAAGTTGTTGACGAAATGGAATGTTCAGTACAAAGGTAAATTCATTTTGTAAATGTTCGAAATAAAATTTTTGTCGATGTTTCAGTTTAAGCATCGCGTCACGCATCGATTAGATTTCATGGAAACCTGTGTAGATATAAACGATAATGAAGGTTAAATCAATTTGAATCATTATCGGGGATACCCCAAGGTCCAATACTGAGGCTATTATTATTTTATATTTATATACATGACATATCTTTGACTCCCAATGCTGACTATTTACTTTATGTTGATAAAAAAAGTTTGTTGTTTAATACATTGTCAATGACTGAACATGTATAACGTAATGTTCAAGAGGTAGACACTTAGTATTTTTTAAATGATCTGTCTCGCAATAATAAAAAATCGGTGATGGTGTTTATAAACTTCCCTCTCTGGAGTACAGCCTCATTCAAAATGCACAGTTTGCATCCTTTAGTCATTAATTATTTTCTTAAGCACATTTTAACTACATACAAAATATTATACGTCACATTTTTCATCATTTTTTTTTAGGGTGATCACCTTGTATGTTTTTTGTCATATTTTTCTTTGACAGTTGTGTTAACTGCATGCGAAATATTATCCCTCACATTTTTTCATAACTTTTTTAAGGTGACCATTAAATACATGCGAAAAATTCACCGTCAAATTTTTTTATTATTATTTTTTAGACCACATATTTTTCTCGCTTAACCACTAATATTTTTATTTCACGAAAAGTTTTTTCGAAGGTGATTTTTATAATGTTTCATCATAGTGACCACATTAAGAAAATTCTTAAAATATAGCAAAACGTGTAGATAGGCTGGTAAAAGTTAAATCAAAATTAGACTGCTGCAACATGCTGCTGAAAAAAAATAAATGTCCAGCTGGTCCGTGGTTTCGCCCTTTCTACAGGATATAATAATTCGACTCAAATTATAAATACTAGCTTTATTTATATTTTTTATTAACCATCATCACTTTCATGATTTATAACAATAGATACACTGTCTCTTTCTAATATTTTTGACAACATTTCTGGTAGCTTAATTATTTCAGAGAGATACCTAGCATAAGATAAACAAGCTAAAAACGTACTCTTCGCCAATTTACTCAGCTTTTTATATATAATTGTTACACATTCTATAGGATACTCTTCGCAGTTTTCTTGTAAATAATGTTTGTTTTTGGACATCCTAAATTTTGTGATACCCATCTTTGTTGTGAAAACAATTATATGAAAAAAAAATGAAAAAAAATGTCCAACCTGTGTGGGATTCGAACACGGGACCTTTGAATTGCAACGCAAAGCTTTAGCCGCTGCGCCACCACATATTGCTACGAAAATTGATTGTCTGTGATATGCCTATATCTTTCGACAATCATACATATTTCAACTCGTACTTCTATGAAATATATATTAGTAACATTCATAAACAAAAAAAATATATTATGGAAATAATATTTCGCAAGATTTCCATTTTAGTACAAGCGAAAAAAATTAAGAGAATATATTTTTTTTAAATTAAATAATTAATAACTTTTTTATTTACCGATCGATTTTCTTCAAAAACAACACTAACTTACTTTCTAAAGGACCCCGGAGCAAAACCCATGAAAATGTTGATTCGGTGGAATCGGCTGAAATTTTGGTACTTTGTAGTTCAAGTCATGTTGATCAAAAGTTCTTATCACATCCAGCCAATCCTATGGACAGTTTTTGAGATACAGCTTGTCAAAGTTAGGTAATTTGCGTCATTTTAGACTTTCTAGAACTTTTTATTCCTAAACTATTAACTTTAGCAAAAAGTTGCAAGGATCGAAATATTTTTGTTCTAGTCCAATAAAGTTTAAGAATTTTTTTCAGAATTTTTTTATCAATTTTTAGGTTAGGTAAAATATATATATGTCATATTTCGGCATGCTTCGGTGGGATTGGCTGAAACTTTGCTATTTTGTAGTTAAAGTCATGCTGATCAAAAATTCCTATTGCACTGAATCTATCCTATGAGTGGTTTTTGCTCCAGGAGTGCCTGAAGGTCTAACAACGAGGTAACGGGTACTCTATATGTACGTGCTTATGAATGGCTTCCAGCGTGTTTGTGTACGTGCGTGCATGTGTGTGTAATTATTTTTGTCAAGGAACCTGCTTTTACCGGCACTATGTTTCTTATGAGAGCGTTCTCATTGCCAACCAGGGTGATCCCATTTTTTTGGTTTCACTTTCTATCTGTTTATTTTTAATTTTTGTTGTTTTTAATATTATTTTTTAGTTTTTAAATATTGAGAACATTCATAGGATTTTCAGGAACAAGTGCTCTCTTTCCAGCATCATGTATCGTTCGAGGAAAAAAATTTGATCGATATTTTATGTGATTTTCATGCCGTGCGTACCCCAAAACCTATAATACGTTTGTGTTTTCAGCGGTTCCGCATCAAACTCATTAGAACGATTTTTCTCACACACTAGTCCTACGACTAAAATGAAAGAGGACATTTTTTGTGTATTTTTAATTAGTGACTGAAATTCTTGTACCAAAGTGAAAAAAAAAATAAAAGACAAGAAATTAATGCAAAATATCGACAGCCCCCCTCAATATCACCCACTTACGGTAAAAAATATTTTTTTAAAATACTATAAAAATAAGCTTGTATTATTGTTCAATATGCGTATAAAGTCGCATCCCTGTAAATCAAAAGGTTTCTGAAATATAAAATAATAATCAATTTTGGGGTGCCATTTTCAAAGGGCCGCCCATAGCTCAAGGTATTTGCGAACATATTTTTGCATGTAGAATCTGCACCAGAAGTTTGTCATCGATATTTCCGGATAACCCTGTATACACTGGCATATACATACACACGAATGCATACACACGGTACACAAACAGGCTGGCAGCCATTCATAAACACGTACATATAGATTACCCGTTACCTCGTTGTTAAGACCTCCAGGCACTCCTGGAGAGAAAACCACTCATAGGATAGACTCAGTGCAATGGTAATTTTTGATCAGCATGACTTTAGCTACAAAATAGCAAAGTTTCAGCCAATCCCACCGAAGCATGCCGGAATATGACATATATATATATATTTTATCTAACCTAAAAATTGATTAAAAAATTCTGAAGAAAATTCTTGAGCTCCATTGGACTTGAACAAAAATATTTCGACCCTTGCAACTTTTTGCTAAAGTTAATAGTTTAAGAGTAAAAAGTTCTTAAATGTCTAAAATGACACAAATTACCTAACTTTGACAAGCTGTATCTCAAAAACTGTTCGTAGGATTGGCTCGATGTGATAAGAACTTTTGATCAGCATGACTTGAACTACAAAATACCAAAATTTCAGCCGATTCCACCGAATCAACATTTTCATGAGTTTTGTTCCGGGGTCCTTTCAATACAATCGGACTTTTCTTTCTTAAGTTATCATGCTTACAAGGAACGTGACGGACGGACAGACGAACAGACGGACAGACGGACAGACGGACAGACGGACAGACGGACAGACGGACAGACGGACAGACGGACATTTTGAAAGTTGTTCAGAATTTGTTCACTAACACAATGATATGAAATTTTTTTCTCTACGAGCGATATTTACGATTTTAGAAATCTGCCGATCAAATACAATATACGCTTCGTTTTTGCGAAGAGTATAATAATATATCACGGCTGCCACATATGAACAGCAGTCCACAGTTTTATTGCCGTTAAGGACGATCACAAGTATAAAGTAATTGCAACATATCAGCTATGCACGTCATCACTAGTGATATTGTCACGTCATCAAGTACCAACTGAAAATTATATCAGCGTGTAAATTCCGTATGCAAATATAGAACACTTAGTTGGTACTGCGCTACAACTATATTTACGTTTCACACGTTGCTTCGGATAACTCAGCTTAATTTCATCGTATTGTCATTTCATTGTAGGTTTAATCATTTTGGTTTTTTGGTTTATATAATCAAAGTTTATAATTAGGTAAAGTTTTGCTAGTGTCTCTTTTAATATTAGTATTTTTGTGAATAGTTTAATTAAAGATTATATGTAATGACTGCGACAGCATGTAAACAAATTAAAACTGTGTCGTCAGTAGAGAAGTGACGTGCACCGCTTGATATACTGAAACCACTTTAGAGCTTGATGCTGGTGTCGCTCGTACCGTGGAGAACATTACTAACATAATAAGAATGTTTAGGTTCTGAAAGTGATTTGGCTGATGAAATCCTTGAATGCATAAACGGCAAGAGGAATATATGAAATAATATCAACGTAAAAGTTGAAAACCAACATTGTACCAACTAAAAAAGTTTTTTAAACTATTATCGGCACCGAAGGAGTCAGATTTTCCTGAACTTAGTGAATGTGAGTTGAAAATATTATTTACCAGCTCCTACCAATTACGGCACAAAAACTGTCAGTTTTATCGTCCTTATTATGTTATGTTCTTCACGGTAAGAGTTACACCAGTATCAAGCGCTATACTTGTGAATATCCTTAATGGCAATAGAAGTGGGCTGCTGTTCACCTGCGGCAGCAGTGATATATTATTTATCTTATGCTAAGTATCTCTATGGAATAATTAGGCCAGCAGAGATTTTGTCAAAAATATTCTAAAAAGACGGTGTAGTTAAATGTCGTAATAAATCATGATAGTGATGATTAATAATAAATAAAATAAAGCTAGTATTTATTATTTAAATCGAATAATAATTATAACCTGTAAAGTGGGCAAAACTGCGGACCAACTGGACATTTATTTATTTTCCACCATGTTGGAGCAGTCTTATTTTGATGAAACTTTTCACAGTCTATCTACGTATGTATTGCTGTAATTAAGAATTTTTCTAAGGTGGTCACTCTAATCAAACCCTTCAATAATCACCTTTGAAAAAAAAATTTTTTGTTAAATAAAAATACAAATAGTTAAGCGGCACAATTGAAAAATTTATTTAATTCTCTTCTTAATACTCCCTTCAATAACGTCTTTGACTCATCTTTGTTAGATTCAGAAAAAAAAGTTTAAAAAATACATCTTAAAATAATTACTTTTCAGCGTTACTTAGTAATGTTATGAGACAGATGAATAAAAACAAACATTCGGAGTCCGAAAAAGGCATGCTAATGCATGAACTGACATACAACCAACACACAGTGTGGCAGGAGGCCCGAAAATCTAGCCAAATATTTGAAACTTGGCTAATGATCCAAAAATAGGTTCAGGTTTATAGAAAAATTATTTAATAAAATCATTTCTCAAAAAGGGTGGGTTATAGGGGATGGAAAACTTATATCAACAGAAAATTACGAAATTTTGTATTTTTATGTGTTCCGTAATGCTAGTGATGGGAAAAATATTTTACAAAATCTAACTTATAAAGGTTTTATAAGTATCGAAAAAAACATTCGAATATAATAATTATTATATATTTTTTAAAAGGCGTTTCAGGCTAGAAATAATTTTAATTTTAAAAGTGAAAGGCAAAATATTGGCATCAATTTCAAACGTAATATATTTATTTAATAAATAAAGAATACATCCATTTAAAAAAATGCCTTGGTCGCACTTGGAACGAAAGTCATTGTTACTAAGAACAATTAACATTTTACACTGATGACTTTAAATTGGCATTTACAAAAATATTACTGCTTATCAGAAAATTATAAGTACTAGAAAATGTAATACACACCTGAACTTGAAGCTTTCATAGTAAAAAACACGAATTTTAATACTGTAATAAACAACTAAACGAGCACAAAGATTTAATAAAACTTTAAAATTCACAACGCACTCTCTGTACTGCTCACTTTTGACTGATGAGGGCGCTGAAATGAATCATATAATGGCCAATTGCGATTCATTTTATTATGTGTAAGATGTTGGCTACACATAGCTCAAAAGAACGATCGTGTTAACTCTATTACATATTTTGATTTTTGGCCACGTTTTTAGCTTGTGGCCCCACTGTGCGACGCGACGCTGTTAGACGTACCATACAGAACAGACATGCTGATTTGAATAACGCATGGGTTACAAAACTTCGACCATGCCGTTGTGAATAGGAATGATAATTTATTCTGGCCAGAAATTTCTTATGTTAAACTTGATATTAATTAAGTGATAAGGTCCTTTTTACGTTCCGAAAATACGTAGGTAAGCATTTATAAAACCGAATGAAATTTTATATAATAATTTTTAATAACTTATTTTTTTGAGGCCGTTTAATTTTGTTTAAACTAACTAATTAATATGTTACACAATATTTAATTTCATAAAAGCGAGGAGATACAGAAGTGCGACTAAAGCGGCTAAACTTTAATAAAACTCCTTTCGAAACAGAGCTTTAAGTCAATTTAAAATTATAATTAACATCGTGAAAGAAATAAAAGTTTACTCTATATCTGATTTAAAATGCCCCACATTGTTTAACGAACTGAAAGAATCTTCATACATAAAAGAAAAATTCAACAAATAAAACTTCCCTTTACTGCAAACATGGGGCTTTCATAATTTAACCTAATTAAAACTACATGGGAAGAGGAGCTGGATTTTTCAAACTTAATTTCATTTTTACCCGAGCGTTTAATGGTACAGTCAGATTTGAATTTTAAATGGAATTATTCAACTGAATTTCTTGCAAATGGAATTCAGGCGTTCTCTATAAAGACGATAAATCGCCGAATGTTTCCACAATTACTTTCGTTGCCACATTGAAAGCATGGCTGCAATGTTTCCAAGCAATTAAGATATGATCTTGATTTCTTGCGCATTGTAAAATGTGTCTTTATTTTCTTTCAGTTTTATTTTGTTCTTATTTAAAATACATTAGCACCTTAGTTGCAGCAGTCGAGAATTAGCTCATGTACTTGCTGGACAATCTTTAAATAATAAGCTCTGAGTACGGTTTATGCGTAAATCGTAACAAAACGAAACTTATGATTGTAGACCGAGAAAATGATAATCACCCAGGCACGTTAAGAGTAAGTGGCTGTGAAATTGGAGTACTTGTGGACCGGACCCTATGAATGAGGAATATAGATGGCATGATCGGCACCTAATTAGTTGCACAAAATTTCACGTTACAAAAATATCACACGAAACTCACAAAATGCTCTTTAAATTTCGAATTGCATTTTTATAATTCTATTTTGAACTTTTTTGTATTACTTTGAGGAAGTACCCTTTGAAAATTAGAAAAAATATTTTTGACAGAGATAACAAGTTTCAATTCAGGTTCAATAGTGTAATGATGTTGCTTACTAACAGGAATTCGAATAACAAACATCGAATAAATGAAAATGGCATAAGGTTTTTAAGTTTTTCGGAAACGGTGAGACTTAGAAGCGTGAAATTTGGCAGAAACACTTTTTATTGGAATCCCTTAGAAACGAGTAAGACGAAATTTCGATTTTCACTTTTCGAAGGGTTGAAAACGGGGGTGGTAGATGGTGTAAAGGGTACCCGTATCTCTGAAATCGCGTAAGTCCGAAACGTGATATTCCAGCGATGAGGAAATAAGGAGAAACGTATTCGACGGTTTTCAAAAATATACCCCCTGAACGGATGAACATCGAAAGGGATGTTTTTAAGCATGAAATTTGACACATACCCGCCCATGTGCTTTATTGTCGATTGAAATAATTATTTTTTCGTTTAACTCGCTCTAACACAAAAATTGAATATGAATTATTATCAAATTGCGATGCGCAGTGGAGTTTCCCGAGTACTATAGATGCACAGTGTTTTTCCTCGAGTACACTGAATGCGCAGTGTGTTTCCTCGAGTGCAATGGATGATCAGTGGATTTCCTTGAATGCAATGGATGCGCAGTGGGTTTCCCCGAGTACCATGTATGCGCAGAAGTTTTCCTTGAGGGCAATGGATTAACTAGCTTTTCCGTTTCCATGACGCCTAGTAGGTATATACTAACATAATCTAGTTTACAAGAATGCTGTTCCCAACCCGGGGACACACTGCTTATTAATAATAAATAAGATATTATTAATGAAAAATATATTTATAAGTTAATATAAAAAAAAATATATAATAATATAAATGGTATGTAGGTAGAAATAAATTATCAAATATTTTTTTTCTACCTGTGTACACTTTCCTTTGAACTTCCTCCCTATACAATGCTAAAAAAACCTTTGAAAATAATCAAAACATAAAAAAATAGTCGGTCAAATTGTTTGTTATAAAAAAGCCTTAACGAATTATTTTTATAAAATTAATAGAAAAAGTTATTAACAATAATAGTTTTTCATCCCCTAAATTTGTATTAATTTTTGCTTATAACTTCTTAATTATCGAAGTTACAAAAAAATCTCTCTACAATTTTTTTGTGGGAGTTGTAGTTTTCGAGATATATTAAAAAACCATGTACACCCTTGTTTTCAAGATGATGGTGAACTGCCGACCTCGAAAGTTCAAATTTAAACTTACACATAATCAATAAAATAAAATGCACGGTTAAATCCCCAGTTGATTGGACTAAAATGGTTAATAATGATCTATCCATATGTCTGCCTATCCATGGAATATACTATGCTCATTTAGTCCATGCGAGGGTGATATCATATCATGGGCAAGGTTCCACGTTCTTTTACTTTAATGCTATTATATTTTTCCAGGTCTAGGTGATGCGCAGTGAGATGTGCAGGGTCCAAGTGACCATGCACTGAGTCGTCTACTATAATCGAACTCTGAATGTTTGACGCGCGGTTTTGGTTCAGGTTTTGTACCAATAATTTATATAAACCAATTTGAATAAATACTCGATTCAGATATTTATCGGACGCACGAGGGTAGATTAGGCTATTTTATATCGTAATGAGAATTGATTTATAAGTATTGTTTGCTACTAGTTAAACAAGCAGATTATTTGTTAACAAAATTAGTTAGCCATTATTATGTCTTCTCCGTTAATTTATTTCTACCATAAATAATGATTATGTGCTATTATTTATTACTTCGTCTTTGTTTAATAATTTATGTTTGTAATTAATAAAAATATTTTGTCTCCGATGATCCCTAATAATTAAGCCGATCGATAAAAGGCGTTTCAACTTCGAATAAATGATTTGGTCTCGGTTCCAAGGATTTAGTAGAAATATTAATTTTTCTATATCCATAGTGCTTGAGGATTTCATGTCAATAATTATAGAGCAAGTAGTTGGGTCAAAATAGTATTAATATATTTAGTACAGGTCAGATAGATTTTTAATCTGGAAATTTACAATAGGAAGATACATAATTACGTTCATTAGCTCACTAGACGAAAAAGAAAAAAGGGCAAGTTCTCCATTGAAAGAAACATATTGTAGCACTAATGGCGCATGTTTCTGTCTGAGAGCCAGTGCGAACAAGGGTTTGAAGAAAGACATTTTGAAAATACTTTATCACGTGGTCCTTGATGCTCTTATTTCACATAGCATATTTTTTTGAGGTATCTACCGACTGAACAGTGACTTTCACCATACAAAAACGTGCTATAAATATTATATCTGAATTAAAACGTCGCCATGAATTTTGGAAGTATCATTTTACCAACCTAAATATTTTAACATTATCTTCTTTGAAAATATTAAAACCACCATTATCTGTATACAAAAACAAATCAGTCTACAGCTTCAAACTAGCATTTCTATTTTTACTCAGCTGCAGTAAAAATCTAAGTGAATTATTTCTTGTGTTCTTGCGAAGATTAAAAATTTATATTTTAATTAGATTTTCATTTTTGATTAAATAGATAGGTGCGTTATAGATAAATTCATTTTAGAGTTTTTTTAATTTCAATCAAATATAAGAATATAAAGATGGGAAATTCATATTTTCACAGACAGATCTTTTTTTTGATTTTCCATAGAATACTTTTTCTACTTTTTTCGAAATCCTATAAAGAACATTTAAAAAAACGTGAATGAATAATTAATTAAAAAATGGCAGCTCGAAAATATTCGTACTAAATTTTAATTGCCAATTTCCACAGACTTCTCCCAATTGTTTAAAATTATTTGCATATACGGGAAAATTGGTATTAAGATAAATGAGTAAAATTTTAATTAAAATTCAAACATAGCAGAGGATTGGAAGCAGTCCTGTTCATATTTCTCTTATTCCACTGAATCATAAATCGATAAGAGTGTTTAATAAATTACAGCCATTCACAAAAACAAAACTGCTCCTTTTTGTTTTGAAACTGATTGGATAATCTGCAACTCTAGCCTTGGTACGTGTGGACATAATTAAAAGTTCATCAAAATACTCGACTAGCTTTTGTCCAAATTGGTATAATAGGGAATGTGTTTAACTGCTGCACCTCCATCATCATCGGGATATTGCATGAACTCACCCAATTAGTGGAGCGAAGTCACATCACGTCACATTGTCAATTTCAGTACGTGAAATTACTTTCTAACATCGTTAAGCTCGGTCAGTAAGTTTTACAACTTCGTTGCTAATTTCGACAAACCAGAATATCGGTTATTAAATGTTAATGAATACTAAAGAGGGGTATACGTTTATTAACTGTGCCTTATAATTTTTCTCATTTGGTGAATTTTTATAGCATATATGGGAATATATTTTTTTACAATACACATTTTTAACAGCGCACAATTTTTTTATTATAATTTTTAATTGCAAATAAATGGTAATAAACAATCGTATCCTATCCTGTAGAGGAAAAAGTTTGGTACTACCCAATAAACACTAGCATGAATAAAATACCTAAAATATAAGTTCCAATATTTTTGCGAAATATAGTCTAGTCAACGGAGCGCTAAAATGACCAAAATCTTGAGTGCTATTTAATGGATTTTGATAAAACCTCATGCAATGTGTTTGTAATGACGTTAATAAAAAAGTTAAAAAAAATGATTAGAGTAGGAATTGATCGGAAGGGTAGAAAACACCTCCTTTATCACGGGTTACGTGTAGAATTAAGTAAAAAAAAAACATGTATTTACCTTTTTTAGCCCAACTCGAAGGGTTGGTGGCATATTGGGAAAAATGGGGGGTAAATAGGTAAATCAAGCAGGTAAGAGTCCATAAAATTGGCATTTAGTATACACAAGAGAAGTTAAGGTTCCAAAAAATTTTTTGGCATTAGCCTCCCCCAATACAACCCCCACCCCATTATTGAAAGGGATGAAAAAAGTTGTGATTTAGTGTGTGTACAAGAACCAAAAACCTCAAAATATTTTTTAACTTCATCTATCACTATCTACCATCCCCCATCACCACCTCCACCCCAAATAGATCCCAATACTTGTAATATACTTAACAAGGAAACAACTAACAAACGAACAACAAACAAACAAACAGCCCTGAAATAAAATAAATAACGGGTGAGTGATTACAAATCTATTTCAACTTTAAGTGGGTTTTCAGAGACGTACCTGAGATGTGATGTGGGCTGAAAGAGGTCCTTTGCCGTCAAAATGGCACTCCAAAATCTCGCATTCAGACGGCACCACGTGCTTTGAAAATTGACTTTATCCGGAAATCCGTAGCTGCATTTTCCCCAAAACGATACTCAAAACCAAATGAAAATACAACTAATCTTGTCGTGATGAATACTAAATCCCATAAATGGAGCAAAACTTACAATATTGCTAAAACTCGTATTCAGACGACTCAATCTTCTAGCAGCAAAAGGAAAGATGACCAAGAAAATGTCCTCTATCAAAATGTCAAGTTCTTGTCTTCCGTCTCGGTACGTTCAGAATTTCCACTCCACGGCGTACCCCACAACTAGAATATATTTTCCTAACTTCGTTTATATCCCCAAATATTATCATAATATACTCTGAAAGCCGTCCCCTCATAAATCTACCCACCAAAAGAAGGTTTAATCAACAATACTAGCCATTGTAGAAGCTTTAAAAGGGCGTTTTTGCAATGCACTCTCTTAATGAATATCTGAACGCACTCACCCGTACTTCCTGTAACAAAACGCATTCAATGGCCAACATGAACCAGGTAGTGCTATTATGCAACCAGTTATACTCTATTAATATCTACTGGCGAGAGACGGTATCAATAGGCTCAAATGCACAATAAAATTTGGAAATAACGAAAATTAGTACATAAATTTCTGGCCATTATTAAATGTGAAAATCGACCGTAACAAGGTAACTCTCAGAGTTAGCTTCAAGAGTAATTTTTATGTGTGTGTGTTTCATCTAAATAAACTTTACCATTTAAATATCCCCAAAAGAAAAATTCATGGGGGTCAAACCTGGAGACATAGGAGAATTGTTTCTGTTCCACCTGTCCACTAATCTCAAGAAACGTCATCCAAATAATGACGTATTGCAACCGCAAAATTGAATGTTGCCTTATCTTCTCGAAAGCTTCAGTCATTTATAGGATTATGTGAATGTCAGTCACTCGAAAATGATAAAGTGAAAGTTAGTAGCAAGTACCTAGGTCCTGCTGATGTGTTCTCAAAAACGCATGTTCCTATAGTTATATTACTAGCAGTGTAGCAACCAGACTTGTAGTAAGAAAAAACTGACTGACTTAAACTTCATCATCTCCAGATGATGCCAACATAATAGCTAAAATTAGGCCGAGTATCGTGCCCAGTGCATGTTTTTTGGAAACTAGAGTTCAACGTCAAACAATTTAATAAAAAAACAATTAACGAAAAAAGTAATTTCCTAAACAAACAGAGGTATTTTTCATTAAACTGTTATATAAATCCCGTCCCTTCTTTATAAACGCGATGTTATTAAATACATTTTATGAAGCTAGTGTACATACGAATACACAAAATCATCTCTGAGTTGCTAAAAGGCGTAATTTCATTATCTAAATGATGGAAGTACGTTTCTTTTCATATTAATAAAGGCGGCGGGTGAGCTGACCTTTAACCAAAACAAACTTTTTCAGTTTAGCAAAACATTTAAAGCTTTAGTTACGCTACGTTTCATTTCATTTATAAACGAGTCTGTGATCCACTTGAAAGTGCAAACGAACTCTTTAGCGGCCGCGGCGATGTTCAACCTATTCATGCAATTAACAACGACTTTTAATTTCTGATGATTATAAAACACAACTCGAAAAATGTGGAAGGATGTAGCGGAATTTCTATTAAAGTTAAGCATTGCGTTTATGCAGGGCGAGCAATTAAGCCAATCGACAACAAAAACAAATATATTATCAGAGAAAAATTGATGAAGTTAAAGGAAACTCAAATGAAATGTGGAAGACACTAAAACTACTTTTAAATGAAAAAAGAAATGACAACAATAATGGAATAATTTTTGACAACGAACTAACTACATATAATAAAGTAATCGCTGAGAAATTTAACAAGTTCTTTCTGGAAAGTATAGAACAAATTACGGTACATTTGAAGCCAAATAAACATTATGATACAATATTGAGTAACATGGAGAAGACCAATTGTAAAATGGAAAAGTTCAAAGTACTGGAAATAAAAAATTTAAAAAACATTATAAAGACGACAGTAATACTTGAAAAGAAAAATAAAACAATTCGATGTGAGGAGCATAGACCCATAAACATGGTACCAGTATATGAGAAATTACTGGAATTATCTGCTAATGAATAAATAAATAGAATATATAGAAACCAACAACCTACTATCGAAATATCAAGCTGGATTTCGAAAACTAAATTCGTGCGACACTGCTTTACAAACAACATTATCAAGTTGGAAAAACGCCTTAAATGAGAAACAAATCATAGTGATAGTTTTTTTAGATTTCCGCAGAGCCTTTGAGACAATAGATAGACAATTATTACTATTGAAGTTAAAAAATTATGGATTTGGACATAACATTGTGAAATGGATGACCAGTTATTTAGAGAATAGAACACAAACTACCAAATATAAAAATTATACATCCTTACCAAAAGAGACAATATTCGGTGTACCGCAAGGAACCGTTATGGGACCTAATCTGTTTGTTCTATACATAAATGATATTATGAAATACGTTAAAAAGTGCAACATACAGCTATTTGCTGAGAACACATTGATATACTTAGTTGGTGATAATGTAGACTCGACTATAAACATAATAAATAGTGAGCTTAGAGAAATAGAAAAATGGTTGGACATGAATAGCCTTAGCTTAAATACAGACAAAACTAAGTTTATGGTAATTAAAAGTAAATACAGCCGAGCAAACACAGTAAATAACCAAGGAGTAACCATAAATGGAACAAATATTGAGAAAGTTAATGAATTTAAGTATTTAGGTGTAATTATTGATGATCATTTAACGTTCTCCGGACATGCTCATTATATTACCAAAAAAATAGTAAAAAAGTTAATTTGTTGGAACGTATACTCGATGCCGTATGACAAATGTTTTTGTACTAGGCTATAGTATAGGATAGTTAACTGTTTATGGTCAAAAATCCTTTTATAAAACTTATATCTGCTTAACGTACTTCTTACTTTTTTAGTTATGTATTCTGCACGGTAATTCTATCTTAAATGATTATCAATGAATACCCCTAGATATTTAATTGTATCCGTTCTCGATATATCGATCAGATGTTAGTTTAATGGGATCTGTAAGGAATCAAATTCTGGTAGAGTATCATTATAGCGGCTAAAGAGCATGGCAAATGTTTTTTTTTTAATTGATGCTATTGAACCATTTAGCTAAATTAGTAAAGTCAGTTTCAACTTTTTGTTTGAGTAGCGGCCACGTCGAATCTTTATAAAATACAGCAGTAACATCGGCAAAGCTGATAGTACCACCCCGTATATTGACATTAAATAACATTAACATAAATATTAAATAACAAGGGACCTAACACGGTTCCTTGTGGAACGCAATAGCTTTCTACTTTTTCTGGGCTGACGATATTTGCAATTCGAACACACTGTTTCCCCTCTGATAGGTAGCTAGTCATTAGCTTTAATGAGTTACTTTGGAATCCTATATTTTCCAATGTAGTTTCTGGTGGCTTACTGTGTCAAACGCTTTAGCCAAATCAACGAAGATACACCTGCACGGGGTACCTTCATCCAAAGATGTATATATTTTTACTACTAAGTTTGCCATAACATCTTCAGTCGATTTGGCTTCCCCAAATCCGAATTGTTTTTTAGATAGAATTTTGTATTTTTTCAGATAGTCGTTTATTCCTCCTTATTTTCAAATATTTTAGCAAGGTTACTAATCAACGATATTGGCCTATAATTATTTACTTTTGATTTGTCTCCACTTTTATAAACAGGTGTAATAACTGCATTCTTTAATAGATCTGGAGCCTCTATTGAATTATTTATAATATAGGAGAGCGGTATTGAGATGTAGTCAGCAATTTCTTTCAGCCTACGTTTTAGACTGTAAATCGTTTGCCTAACCTCAAACTCGTTTCTTTCAGCGAGATATTTAGAGTTTGGGAGTTTTGTTGTGTAAATATTTAAATGTTGATCAACCGCAATTTTGCTTGCTAGTAAAGTAAAGTAAATTAATTTTTTTAATATTTTAGGCTTTTAGTATTCAATATTAGGAGCCCATAAAACCAATTTCAACCCAATCCATGCTTTATCAAGCGGTTATCAAAAAATGCCAAATTTTTCCCACTTGCTGTGTATCAAAAATAGTTAATATTTGGTAATAAATACTAGATATTCTACGACATTTCTTAGTATAATTCTCTAGTAACAGCAATGTAGCAAGCCAAGGTCGTTCTTTAAAATAAAATAATGAGACACTAATTACATTGGGAATTATGAGAGTATTTTATTTTTAAAATTGGTTACGGTAAAATCACTGGTATAAAAATCTTAAATTGGATATTTTACTTTCATCTCTACCGATTGATCTACTTAAATTATTCGCCGGTAATATGAATATTGCTTGGATATTACGGCCTATTTAGAAAATATGTTTCAATTTGTTATTTATTCGACGCTTTATTGGAAATATCCGAAGATTCTTTCAGAGAATTTTAAATTGCTCCTTGAATAAAGAAAACATAAAAGTACTCACGTTTGATCGAAGGCCTTATTCTTATTTCAGCACCTGAAATAACCAAAAAATAAATTAGATATCTGTACAAATACACAGTGATTAAGGTTGATTAGTTCCTTTCTTGCGAGAGAAAATGCAAATTTATATTTTCACGGTTGTTCGAACGCCTTTATGTGTTAAAGAACAATACCTTTGATTGTGTTTATATTCGTAATCAAAGATGCTGGAACTCTTAAATAAATTTTTCCCGTTCGCAGTATTAAATTTAGAGAAACGTTAATTTCTTTCCTAGATGTGCCCAATTCAACGCTGTATTTGCAATAAAATTACCATTAATATTAAATAATAATAATATAATATATTGTTTCATGTAAAAAAGGATATAATTATACATAAGGAACTTATAACAAACATAAACATTAGCCTAAAAAGTAACTAAATACTTGCATAGACTTTTAAAGTAAACAATTTAATGACAAAAAATCAGATTATATTATATTATTATATAATGTTAAATATCAATACAATCAGTAACAAATCAGGTCTACAAAAAAAAATGCTCCAAGGACTAATCCTATCATGCCTTAATAGTCCGGTCGAATTATCACGAATAGTATTAAAACGTGGCGAAAATACATAACCACGATTTTATTGTTTTAAGTTGATGGGTTGGACCCAAAACAAGCCCTTATAGTTTGCCAACTGATGTCATACCGGATAAAGGGGGTGGGAGGTTGTAAAGTTGAAAAGTCGGTTTTTCGCGTTTAAATAGAAGGCTAATAACCTGAGAGGAAAGTTCAAATGGGAAAGTTATAGGTATTAAAATGAGCCCCCGAACATTAAGGTAGCTTTATTAGGTCAGGAGTAAATTCAAAAAACAGAAATTTTGAAAAAAAATTTTAATTTCAGCAATATTTTAGAAAGATTTTTGAAATTTTACTAAAGTATGTGCTATATAGGAGGGGACATCTGATAAAAATTTCAGATCGATATCTTTTGATATATTCAATTTTTTTGAAAAAAAGGGTCTTCGAAAAATGGCTATAATTATAGTGTATTCCACAAATAATTCAGCCATATAAAAAAATCTCGCAAAAAAGCATAAAGGACGCCGACCGCTTCTAGTTAGTGTACCGCCCGCCGGTCCAATTTGACAACGCTAGTCCACGTTGACCCTATATTTTATTCCAACCTATCATAATTCCGGTAGAGAAAATTTCAACCAATTATATTCAGTGGGAGTGGCCTGCATTTTTGTTCGGAAATATATGACCATTTTTTTGTGATGGTAACAAAGAAGCCGAACGCTTTTATGGCCTTTTATGTAAATAGACTGAGATTGATGCACGCTCGGTTATGTTTTTTTGCGAACTTTTTTATATCGCTGGATTATCGGTGGTACAAACTATACTTCATTTTCTGTCAGATTTTGCTGTGAGAAGAAAAATTCTATTCTTCGATAGTTGTCCAATATTTACAAATTTTCTCTATATGGTCATTATTCAGAAAAAAGTGGTAAAAATTTAATTTGAAAAAATAGAAAATTTTTGTTGTATAAAAAAAATCTAATTAAAGTTAAATATCTTTTGAATGAAATGCAGTGTCGAAAAATCATGTCTACCATTTTGAAGAGCTGTTTTTTTGGGTCACCTAAAAAAAACATTGCATTTCATTCAAAAAAATTAAGAAAAATATTAAAGTTAATTTTTACTTTTAGTTAATCAGCTCGTGTATTTTTTTTAATCGCCTTATTTACATGAATATCCTGACGGAGTTTAGCCCTACTCAACCAGGACGGACACACACACAGACAACATCACAACACCCATTCCCTGCGACATTGCCATCTGCCGTAGCTGAGACTCGAACTCGGGAGATGAGAGCCACTAGACCGTGTTGTCTCTCACACAACCGCAGTCTATCCCACTGCTACCGTCTCGGCAAGACGAGAAAAACGCCACTACACATCCATAATCTAGCCAGAATTCGAACCCGGGACCCGTGGTCGCAAGCCTAACACCTTAAGCACTGCGCCACCGAACCGGTATTTCTAATTGCCACACTATAGGCAGGTATATTTTTGTTCCTTTTTTAAATACTTGTAGATGTATTGTACTCTTTATTGCCACTGGTAAATGATTTTACAATTTTGGGCCAAGAAAATAATAACTTTTTTGTCCTACAGTTTTATTCATAAATAGTAAGTAGTCATTTGTATGTCTTGTATTGTAAGTGTGTTATTTCTCTTTAATAATGTTTTACTTTGAAATTGGTTGACATTGCATTGGATGTAAAACAGCTGACGCGTGTCCATTAATCCAGCCTCTTTATACAATAAGTCAGTGTGATAAGTATTTTCTTTGTTAAAGATTACCTTTATTGTTCTTTTTTATACCAGTGTAAATTTTTTTAAAATTGTTTTAGTAACACCTCCCCAACCTAAGATGCCGTAACTAATGTAGAGTTCTACTAAGGAGTAATATATGGTTTTCAGGTATCTAATATCTTTGATACTTTCTCTAAGTTTTTTTAATGTATAAATTAAATGTTATAGTCTTTTTATAACGTAATTTATATGTATATCCCATTTTAAGTGTTGGTCAATCATTATTCCGAGGTATTTTACTTCTTCAATGGGATTTATGGTAAATTCATTATTTATATTGACGTACTCGAAGTCTGGTAGTAATGTTTTATTGCAGCTTAAAGATAAGTAATACGTTTTTTCCGTGTTTAGAGTAAGTAAGTTATGATCAAGAAAATTTTTAATTTTTTTGAGATCTAATTCGACAGCATTATTTAATAAACTCCACCTATCGCCTGTATAAACTATACCTGTGTCAGGATTTAAATAAGTTAATAAAATAATAGTGACTAAGTAATCCTATGGAATATGAAAATTGCCACTTGATATAATCAAAAACCGTGTCAAACAGGACCGAATATGTTAAAATTTATAATTCTTTAACTGAGCCACTCACTATCAAATGGGGGTTCCCCAGGGTACTGCCCTTGGACCAATACTATTTTTAATATATATTAATAATTAGTTTTCTCTCATGCCGATCATGGTACTGTTATTTAGGGGCATTATCTGGGAGAATGAAGCTCCTCGATAAACGTTCACTTTGCTTTGACAAATGTGAGCAAAGAAGCCTACTTTTTCTGTCAGTTATAGAATATAGCATATTATTCAACGAGCGTGTAATGATGGCTATTACTCATTACGTTTACGGCACGAGTTCTAAGACGAGGGAGTAGGTATTAAAGGGAGTAAAAAATGAAATTGTAATTTAGTGTGTGTGCAAGAACCAAAGGCCTCAAAAAATTTTTTTGGCATCATCCACCTCCGCTACCTCCCACTACCGATTTGGCATATCGTTTTATGGATTTTTGAGGTAGACGATTCCAAATATTATGTTATTTAAGTTCTATGAACAATCCTTTCCACATAGTAAAGTGCAAATATAGGAGCAATTTTTTTCGTTGTAAGAGTACTTGAATAAGAAATATCGGGATGTGGAAGTAGTGATTCCTTATTAGGGGTTTTCTAACTAAAAAGTAATAAATATGTTTTTACATTATTAAGTGCCAAACCGATACTCTCACAGAATGTAACGACTTTACTATCTTTAAGGCAGAGCTCATTTATATCGTTCGAATTAACAGCAATATTGAAATCATCGGAAAAAAATTAAATGCAAGACTTTTTATAAACAAGCATTTATTATTATTTAAGTATTCTAAAACGAAAAAATTAGAATTAATTGTCTTAAAAGCATGTCGTATTTTTTTTTCTATTCGTGCAACAGGCTTTTAATACATTTAATTTTATTCTTTTTTCATTTTAGTACGCCTAAATAATAATAAAAGCTTGTTTTTAAAAAGTTGTTTTATATTTAATTTTGTTTTTAAATTTTTAATTATGATTTAATTATTTTATTTTATATTCATACTTAGTGACCAAAAATTCGTAATCCGCATCCCCGAAAACCACCAGATATCGATTTTCAGACGTATCTGATCATAAATGAAAAAAATGGTCCGCCATCTTGGTGCAGCCGTTTTGATTTTTCAATTTTGAAGAAAAAATCGTAATCCGCACCCCCAAAAACCCCGAGGTATCGAATTTCAGTCATATCGGGCCATAAATAAAGAAAAATGGTCCGCCATCTTGGCGCCGCCAATTTTATTTTTTTCAATAACATTGCATTGTCAAAGGACTTATTCATGCGTGCAAAATTTCAGCTTGCTAGGATAATAGAAAGTGTCATAAAATTCCATCATCAATTTTGAACCGGAAAGACATAGTTACAAATATTGCAAGAAAAATAAAAGCTTTTAAAAAGCGATATGAAGTCATCTTCTATGTGAAGCTCATTATTGTCAATAAATACATGAATAACAAGCTAAAAACGTACTTTTCGCCAATTTACTGAGCTTTTTATATAATTGGTACACACTCTATAGGATACTCTTCGCAGTTTTCTTGTAAATAATGTTGGTTTTTTGACATCCTAAATTTTGTGATACCAACTTTGTCGTGAAAAAAAAATATATGAAAAAAAAATTGAAAAAAAAAATATGACCTGTCAGGGATTCGAACATACGATCTTTGGATTGCAAAGCAAAACTAGCCACTGGACCATCACACATTACTACAAAAATTGAATGTCTCTCTTTCGAGAACCATATTTCGACGCATTAGATATATTATTATGAACTATATATTAGTAAAATGTATAAACTAAAAAATATGTTATAGAGATAACATTTCGCAAGATTTCTATGTAAGTACAAGCGAAAAAATTAAGAAAATATTTTAATGATTAATAACTTTCTTATTTACTGCTTGATTTTCTTCA
Organism: Rutpela maculata; assembly: GCA_936432065.2. Classification (NCBI taxonomy): domain Eukaryota; kingdom Metazoa; phylum Arthropoda; class Insecta; order Coleoptera; family Cerambycidae; genus Rutpela; species Rutpela maculata. Next base: position 178,319,971 of record OW386288.2, read on the forward strand.
AAAACAATAGGGTTCTTCCTCTATCTCACATTAACGTACTTCCAAATTTCAATAGAATCGGACTTTTCTTTCTTAAGTTATCGTGCTTACAAGAAACGGACGGACAGACGGACATTTTGAAAGTTGTTCAGAATTCGTTCACTAACACAATGATATGAAATTTTTTTCTCTACGAGCGATAACATCCGTCGAAACCTTGAGCGAGTTAGATGTAACTATTTTGCCAGCATATTTTGAGACAACGAATTTTGTCCTTCCGTTAAACAGGATTCTATCCAACTTAAGGCTGGATCACGAATTTCATAATTTCAAAGTATATCTAGTAGTAACATCTGGTCAACTGTGTCAAAGGCACGTGTTAAATGAAAAAAATAAACAAGAGTATTTTGTTTTATTTTCAGAATTGTTTAAAATGTAATTGCAAAGTGATAGTACAGCATCTTATGTTGACAAACCTTTCCGAAAACCAAATAGATACGTAATAATTTTTTTTTCGGCCGACCAGAAAGTAGACTCTTTCTGGAGAAATTACAGAAATTAACGATTTCCCGTTCTAGACCGGAAAGGGGACATCAGAGATCGGCAATATAGTCCAGTAGAATTAGTAAAAAAAAAGACTGAAATTGATTGTAATTCGTTTCAGGATACCAAGTGGATTAAACGATAGTTTTATTGATTACGAACATGACCCTGAATTTGGTCCACTTTTTGACCGCCGGAACATTGTTTATTTAACGATTTATGGTTGAAAAATTTTTAAAAATCGACTTTTTTAAAGATAACTCAAAAACCTTTTCGACGATAGGTTTTTCAATTTGTAGATACTGTTAGAACTTTGAAAAACGGTTAATTTGGGAGATGTTTCGTTTGAAACGCTTGAAAATTTGTTTAAATAATTGCAAAAAACCGCGAAAATTTTATCAATTTGCAAATATTTTCATTCTTTAACAAAAGCACTTTAGTGCTTGGAACTTTGAAAAAATATGTCTTTTATTACCCCAAAGTTATCCCTAAAATTTCATCAAAAATTTTAATTAGTTTAAGAGATATTCAATTTGTTTATTAAAAACATAAATAATGTAAGATGCAAATTCACCCAGTTCCCGCTGTCGTAGAGGGTTAATCTGGACATCCCTGTTTTGTTAAACTTTATGTTTTCATTAATGGCAAATCAAATTTGCATTATTTTCAACTTCAAAATGGCGTTTGAAAAAGTGTCACATTTTGAGGATAGGTCTTTTGCTAATAACTTTTAAACAAATGAAGATTTTGCAATATCTTTGATGCTGGGGTCTTTTCACATATTTTCAGAAAAAAAATGGCTCTTTAGCCTTATTAGAAGCCGAGATGATTTTTTTTTAATAAATTCATAAAAAAAATGTTAACAAAAAATAATTGTTTATAACAAATTGTTGTTTAATTAGGAAAAAACCGACATGACAGATATTATTATTCCATCACGCTACCCCAAATTAAATGACAGATATTATTATTCCATCACGCTACCCCAAATTAAAAAAAAAAAGTAAAAATTGGAGAAACGGTAAATTTTTGGTTGACGGATTTGAACTCGTCTCGATCATTTTATGAACGTGTTACAGATATGACTCATGCTTCTCACTCCTGTTCTGATGCTGATTTAAAATTAATTACTGTTATCGTTGCAAATTGAATTTTTTCCCCCAAACTCAGCTCTATTACAAAGATAGACTATTAAACTAGTTGTTCGCCAAGTTTCAGCTGTTAATGTTTATTAATAAACAAATTACGAATTTACTAAAAAAAAAAAAATCATCTCGGTCATTTTCTCTTTTGAAAATGTGTGAAAAAACCCCGGCAACAAAGATATCAGTACGATATTGCAAAATCTTCATTCGTTTAAAAGTTATTAGCAAAAAATCTAACCTCAAAATGTAACACTTTTTCAAACGCCATTTTGAAGTTGAAAATAATGCAAATTTGATTTACCATTAGTGAAAACATAAAGTTTAAGTCTCAACAAAAAAAAATGATGTCCAGATCAACCCTCTACGAAAACGGGAACTGGGTGAATTTGCATTTTACATTATTCATGTTTTTAATAAACAAATTGAATATCTCTTAAACTAATTAAAATTTTTTGATGAAATTTTAGAGGTAACTTTGGGGTGGTAAAAGACATATTTTGTCAAAGTTTCAAGCACCAAAGTTTCAAGCACTTTTGTTAAATTTTCTCGGTTTTTTGCAACTATTTAAACAAATTTTCAAGCGTTTTAAATGAAACGCCTCTCAAATTAACCGTTTTTCAAAGTTCTAACAGTATCTACAAATTGAAAAACCTATCGTCAAAGGTCTTTGAGTTATCTTTAAAAAAGTCGATTTTTTGGAATTTTTCAACAATAAATCGTTAAATAAACAATGTTCCGGCGGTCAAAAAGTGGACCAAATTCAGGGTCATGTTCGTAATCAATAAAACTATCGTTTAATCCACGTGGCATCCTGAAACGAATTGCAATATGCATATTTGCTAATTCCACTGGCCTATTTTACGAGTTTTCAAATTTACAAGTTATGGAAAATATGGATTCAGATTTTGAAGCGTTACAAGCAGAAATTGAAGATGTATAATAGTGTCGGTCGTAAAAATATTTTATTTAATTAGTTATTATTATTTGTCGTTGTATTTGTTAGAAAATTTATTAAAAAAATAATGCAAAATTGATTTTGTATGACAGTGTCGGGCGAAAAAAAAAAATTTTACGTTACACGACCGAAAAACAGTGTTTTGCAGGTCTCCCAATCTTCCGCTTGGGTCGACCTGCAAAACACCTCTTTCCGGTCCTATAACGTAAACTATTATTAATTAATTATTTAATCTAACACACACAGCAACTAAAAAGTGCAACTTTTAATATGTTTCTAATTAAAGTACTTAGAAAGTAGCGAAAATTATGTATAAAACATCTTTCTTGAATGCGTGGAAATGTCTCAAAGAGGCAACATTATTCTGAGAAATTCTTGAATTATAAATAAACATTACGTCACCTAATAACAAAATGTAAAACTTCACTTTGTCGGATGCCACGTTTGACGAATGAATCAAATTTATTATTGTTCGCAACAATTACATTCATACAGAAATATATTTATTGCCTTCCAATTTATTTAAACTGTCAATTTAATTTGAAATGGAGGTGTGTTGCCACAGCGGAACGGTTTTGTGGAAAAGCCCACTGCGACAGAGTTATTTTTCTACCAAATTCAATCAATCAAATTGCTAACATTGAATGATTTTAAAGCGATGATAAATCTTACCGATTCAGTAATATCTTTATTGGATTGAAGTGGAAAATGAACCGCGCAAATTTTAGACTTGAAAAAGGTGGGGTCGTGTAATTATAGAATAGCTATTTTGGAAAACTATGCACTAGATAATGCATTCAGAATATGAAGAATTGGTAAATGTAGGACAAAAATCAGCATAATCCTTCCTCTGGTTGTCATTGACCCAAGAAGTGTAGAGAATTTGATTTCAGAACTTCAATAGCCAACATACATAGATCAGATGTTTGTAAAAATGTCATTTATTCCAGGATAACTAGATTTATGTGTTCAAAAATTATTAGCCAATGGATCGCGTGCGCGTGACGTCAGAGGTCCCAGACCTTAGAAAAAACAAACCGCTGTCATTAGCTGTCAAATGGCGACTGACTGAACCACAGAATTAAATTTTTCGTAATCCTAGAGTTTTTATCGATATTATATCATACAAAATGGCTAGCTTTTATTGTATTATTAATTGTGGAAGTGTGGCAATCCGAGACAACATCAGTTTTTATAAAATAACGTCGATTTACAGCCAGAAGAGGTTAGGTTAAACAATTTCAGGCAATTAAAAGAAATGCTTTAAGTTGTTGCATGTTAATGCAAGAATGATTGTGATAGTAGTAACTGCTGCTCAAACAAGCAATAAACAATCCATGGTAAAGAAAATTAACATTTTATATTGGTTTATCTCTATTTTTAATAACAATTTCTTATTTAAATTTTAGTTGAGCGAAGCATGAACTGCACAGAGGGAGAGTATATTTAAGAGAATACAAGTCATAATTAACAATTGACCTACATAAAATAGTAAAATACATGTTAGATATTTTATATAATATATTATAATAAATTTTTTTTAAAAATTACTACGGTTTGCGTAGTCCAATCTATAGTTATATAAGGTATAGACGAGGGGTTAACCGCTGGAAGAAATTGCGTACATCTTATTACATACTTCAAATAGTTTACAGTAGGTACGTCAGTCTTTCATTGTTTATTTTATAAAGTGTCTTTTTCACAAAATTTACAGCGGTTAATCTGCAATCATAGCGATGTTCATTGCTAAAAAACTAAATGGAAAGATTTTCTGTTAAGTGATGAACATATTTTGTCTAAACTGGCAACACAATTCCAGTGAGCATTGAGGAACTATCTGAATCTGCAATAGTCCAAGGAGTCAATGGCTTTTATTCATGATGCTAAGAGTTCATATCCTAAAAAATTAATTTCTGCATTAGTAATTATTTATAAAACAACATTTAGTTAGGCAAGCATATATGAAAAAAATGGTTGATAACTAATTCTTACCGTTGTAACAAGCTTTTATCCTGCAAATTTCTTGCAGAGTACTTCTTTCACCTAACCACAAACAGTTTCAAGACTTTTCAGTGCCTTGAATTCGTCCTTCGGTCTACGTAATTCTTTCAAAAATCAAGTAATTCGCAACATCCCTATGTGTAACATTTGGAAATACATCAATATTTGTACTTAAGTATTTTTTTCTCAAAATATAAGGATTTAATTCAATGGCAGCCGTATACCTAACCTCTATATCAGGAGACAATTCTGCAAAATACGAACTAACCGTCATCCGGACGAACAAAATTGTTTGTATAAAAGTATTAAGAATTGTTGTAGATGTTAAATAATTCAACAACATGTTCTTAAATGGCACAAACACTGCAAAATTCACTTTAAAGAAACACGTTTAATCGGCGGATTTCTCAATGATAGATGTTTGTTTTTCCTAAGGTCTCAAAATCTGTGACGTCGACCCACGCGACCCATACTGCTAAATGAAGCAATTTGAATTTAATTGTTTTAATCAAGAACTATGTGTTTGACGAGAAAAATGCAAGAGATGCAAATTATGTGGTTTTATATGCTATTAACACATAGCAAAATCTAAAATAATATAAAGTACTTCCTGAGATATCGAAAATAGCGATTAAAAAAAAATCGACACCCATAAGTTGACCTAAGGAATCCTCCTTTTATAAATTTTTTTGAAGTCAGTTAAAAAAGCAAAGGTTGTGATTAAAAAAATATTGATTGTTAATTTTTATTTCCTTTTACTTTAATTTTGACACCATTATCTTCAAATATATATAAAAAATCATAGTGACTTTTAATTCTGTATATAAAATTTGAAGTCGAATTAAAAAAGAACATATCAAAATCGGCCCAGCGCCAGCGGCTCGACACACAAGCGCAAGATGGCAAGATGACGAACTTCCTCCCACTTTCCAGGATGTCCATTATCCACCCCATGAATTACTGACCTATATATGTCTCCAACTAAGATTCTAAGTCAAACTCTATGCATCCCATGCAACAATGAAAATAACCTTGTGGGGAAGTAGTAGAACTTGCAAACATAGTCTTCCAATATGTTGCCGTTTTACTACCACGCTATTTGGAGCTCAACCTGCGGAATTGTTTTACTGCTATCTATTCTGGCGAGAAGGTCTACAGATTCAGGGTATAACGGTATAGCTCACAATATGCAACTAAAACATAATCCATCCATTACGATCGGGAACATAGACCGGACCACAAACCATGTCAGTAATTATTTTACGATCTCTGGCGTGGGTTACTGTAATCATTTCATCCCGTGGAAATGTCACCTGACGATAAAGAAATACAGGGAGGCCAACTTCAAGGATATGAACATATTGCTAAAAACGTTTAAGAATTATTCTGCTATTACATAAATATTGTTATTTCAATATTGTCTAAATGTTGGTTTTTAGTTCAATAACGGGGTACTTTATAGTTACTTTAAACAAGGTAGTAGATTTTTTTTCTAATATGTTATAGAGAGCATGTAGAACCCAAGTTTTAAACCTCCAAACCCTTGGCAAATTTTTGTATGAACGAAAAAACCATGAATTTTTGGCACTTTTTTCAGTCTGTGGCCTATAACTTGCAAACAATGCATTCAATCGAAAAGTCATCTATTATCAAAAAACCGCTGCCCAAGGAATCACTACTTCCACATCCAGATTTTTTATCCAAGTCGCTCGCGACGAAAAAATTTTGTATGTGGAAATAATTGTTCATGGAACTTTAATAATATAATATTTGAAATCCTCTACCCCAAAAACCCATAAAACGATACCCCACATCGGTAGCGGGATGGGGGTGGTTATAGGGGGTGGTAGTGGGGGTGGATGAAGTAAAAAAATATTTTGAGGTTTCTGGTTCTTGTACACACACTAATTCACAATTTTTTTCATCCCCTTTAATAATGAGGTGGGGGTGGCTAATGCTAAATTTTTTTTTGATACCTTAACTTCTCTTGTATATACTAAATACCAATTTTATAGACTCTTACCTGCTTGATTTACCTATTTACCCCAAATTTACCCCAATTCACCCCCAACCCTTCGACGGAACAAGATGAAAATATAATCTAGTTCTAGATCTCGTTAAACTACATATGTGTACCAAATTTCAAGTCAATATCTCAAACGGTTCCAGAGTAAACGTGCGCACAAAAAAAGTTACAGACAGAGAGACCGACCGACAGACAGACAGACCGACAGACAGACCGACAGACAGAATTTTTTTTTTCGCTCAAATTTAAAATCTCGACGTTTCGTGACATTCTAAGTCTATTTGAACAATAAAAATTTTTAAAAATTTTTTTGTCGTTACTATACTTCCACTGGATGTGGAAGTAATTAAAGAGCATTAAGTTTCGCTTCGAATGAGTACCTCAAAGTTGAAATTTCATCAAGAGGTATGGGCGTATTTTTTTAATTTTTTTTATTTTATTTTTATTTATTTATATTGATAGAAATTGGAAAATCAGGTAATCTATGAACTTGAAATTACATGCTCTACAACTTTCATTCTATGGATTTTTTCATTTAGATTAGCCGTTTCAGAGCTGAAGACGTTTATAAAGTTACCCAGTGTGATTTTTTACAAGTTGGTAAAAATTGTTATTCGACTGCCAATTACGCCCATACCTTTTGATTAAATTTCAACTTTGATACTGATTCCAAGTGAAATTTAATGCTCTTTAATTTTGATAGTAGATGATTTTTGGATTGGATGAATTGTTTTTAAGTTAACTGAAAAAAGTGCCAAAAATTCATGGTTTTCTCGTCCACACAAAAATTTACCAAGGTTTGGAGGTCTAAAACTTGTATTCTACATACTCTCTACAATACATACAAGATAAAAAAAATCTACTACCTCGTTTAAAGTAACTATCACCCCCTTTCGACGACGCCATTCCTGAACTATTTGGCATTTTCTTAATTTTTATGTGTTTCTTAAAATTTTGTCAGCAGGCAAAGATAATGCCACAGTTGTTATAGATACGAATTTATATGATACTAAAGTCATGACGTTACTCAAAATTAAGCAAAGATCCCACAAAATCAATTGAGGGCAAAATTTATAGAAAGCTATTCAAGTACAAAAATGAATTTAATAAATTTGAACGAAGTAAGCTCACACCGCATCAAAGCAGGCCACCATTTTTATGGCTTGCCAAAAATACATAAGCAAAATATTCCTTTAAAACCTATTGTTAGTTTCATTAATTCGCCATGCCATAATTTCGCAAAGATTTTACTTAATATTTTCAATACGTTTTCTGGAAATACCGACTCGTATATTAAAAATAGTAGACACTTATAGAAAATATTTATAAAAATAATATTCATGAGGGCTGAAGGACCTCGGTCAATTGCCCTTTGAAATGTATTAGCTCATTTCAATAAAGTTCTTTTATTATTATTATTATTAATATTCATGATACACATATGATGTAGTTAGCCTCTTTACTACTACCTCAGTAGATAAAACTTTAAAAATAATCAAGGACAAATTGTTGAATGATAGTAATTTGGAAGCTAGAACTAAATTAACTCTTAATTGCATAATGGAACTATTAACAATATGTATAAAAACTACTTCCTTTCAATTGGAAGGTGATTTCTATCAACAAGACTTTGGTATGGCAATGAGGTCTCCATTGTTGCCAATTTTGAGTAATATATTTATGGAGGACTTTGAAACTAGACATGTTCAAAATTGTATATATAAACCGGTTAGTTGGTGGAGATATTTTTGCAATTTGACCCCATGGCGTCGCTTTGCTCGACAAAATGACAAATGTACAAAAAACCAGCTACTTATCCTTCAGATCAATTGTATAAAGAGGCAACAGTAATGGATTCTAGACAACTGTTCTTTATGCAATGTAATATACATCAGCACAAAAATAAACAAAACCTGACACAACCCGACCACCATTACAACACAAGACATAATAATTTCGTTGTCCCATATATGAGAAGAACTATTGGACAAAAAAGTTATACTTACCTTGGCCCTAAACTATACAACACTCTACCTGTACTACTAAAATCCTTAACATCGCAAAATTCGTTTAAAAATCAACTCAAACAATACACCCTATCTCTCAACAGACAATCAATACATAATATTATTGAATCAAATTTGTGAAATTAAGAATAATGATGCTACACAATTAATTTCACTAAAATATAACGGTTCTTATGGCTCTGATGTATGGATTATTATTAAGTGAAGTGGTTAGTACTTGATTATATGTTACTAGTAACCTCAATTTACAGCCCTTCAAAAATAATCTCTTATATTTCTTATATTTTTATTATTTTCTGTTAAACGCATCCTATTTTACTACAAATATAGAATTTAAGTTTTATTGTAATTTTCCAGGTATTTAGTATACAAACAAATTATTATTATTATTATTTTACTAAAGTTCTAATCTCACATGCAGGGTTATTACCTAAGTGAGTAACTTTCCATGTTTGTTTACCATTGTGTATTTAAGTAAAATGTATTATTTTTTTGTGAAAGTAATTTATGTAAATACTTTGGTCTAATAAACATATTATTATTATTATTATTATTTTTTAGAAAATGTTAAATTTACATTAGAAGTAGAAAGCAGAAATGAACTACCATTTTTAAATGTTTTAATTAAAACAGTAAATAATACAGTTGAAACAAGCGTATATAGAAAACCAGCACACACAAATATTTGAATTTTAACTCAAATCAGTCGATGCATGTTAATAAAATGTTTATATGATAGGGCCAAAATAATTTCTTTTAATGATGAAATATTAGACAATGACGCTTTATAAAAGAAGTTCTTATAAACAATCAATACCCTGAAGCCTTCGTTGATAGAACTTTCACATCTATAGAAAATAATAATCAGGTACGACAAAAACCTGAACAACGGCACACAACGCTAATTCCTTATGTACACGGATTATCTGAAGAGCTACGCGATGTAGGCAATAGGTTTGATATTAGGACGATATTTCAAACGGGCAATACGTTGAGATCTATTTGAACAAAACAAAACCGCTAAATCATGAGCAAAATTCAAAAAACTGCATTTATAGTATTCCGTGTGAGTGTAATAAACATTATGAGGGTGAGTCATCCAGACCATTTAGTGTTAGACTGGGTGAGTACAGGGATTACATTAGGAAGAATGAGATTCAGACATCGAATATTTGCGAACACGCTTGGGAGAACGGACATAGAATAAACTGGGACTCGGCAAAAGTTTTAACAAAAGAGACAGATAGCAAGAAAAGAAAATATAAAGAATCTGCTATAATATTATTGAATAAGAATAATTGCGCGTCAAATTGTTCCGTGGATGTTTGCACAACCTGGCTGCCTATGTTAAAAGAAGTTAACAAATTGAACATTATATAGTATAAAGCTATCAACTAGATATATCACCAGTTCTGTGTAAGCAGTAAGTATCTATGAATACCGAATATAACAAATATATTCTTAAAGCTGTGTATTTAATATACACATCACATAAACACTTATAACACGCTCTGAGAAAGGAAACAGATTCAGTTTCCGAAACGTCAGCAAAATGCGTTGTTTTTATATTTTTGTTCTTATTCATTATTTGTCAAAAAACACCCTCTAACTGTTCCTTTGACTTACTCACAGAATTAGAGGTTATTTTCCAGTAAAATATTGGATAATTGTATTATTTTCTAGATTTCACGGACATTGTTTAGAAGAAAATATATGTCGCAGAGCATCCCAATAAGAAATACAGAAAAATTATTATTTCGAATTAAATTCATTTTCAATTTATTCAGTAAGCAGCGTTTACTTTGCCTGTTGGATTTTCTTATGTCAGTAGGTAGACGACCGTGAATTTTATAGTTGTTACAAAAGACACTTTTTGATATAACGCAGTTAAGTGCTAATGAGGTGTTACAGGGCCTAGGCCCACTTATAAAAGGGGGCTCCAAAGGCTGCTAAACCTCGAACGCAGGGTAGGGTAGTCACCCTGTGCCCTAAAATTTTAATATTTTACGTGCAGTACCTCCTCTGCAATACGCTAGTGAGGAGGGAATCTCACACGGCCGACTAGTCAGGTCCTTGGGGGTGGCATCGATAATTGGGGTGGTGTAGGTGGTTAGATATAAAAGACAACGTCGTTCTAATTAAACATTTAATAAAATATAAGGGTACGTAGTACAAAATATTTCACAATTGTCACCGATAACTCGGTACGCAGTACAATATATTCAATATACCCTAAAAAGTGCACTAGTAAGTGGGGCCCACATGCTTAACCTAATATACACAAAATAACTTACAAAATAATAAATCCTCGATACATGTACAAAAGGTCATATGCCAAAAAAACTACAAGTGACCCAAGGTACGGTAAAACATAAAATTACTTAAAATTATTGACATCTATTTGTAAAATAAGGCAAAACTATTCAGTTAGTGAAGTAACGCTACACAAATTATACCAAATATTACTGAAATCTAAAATGTTACTGAGATTTACGTTACGAGCAAAATATTACCAATATTCCTTGAAAATTTATTTTACTGTCCCGTGGCCGTTGAGTTGATGTACCGGATCCCTCGTTAAGAGAATATGATTCCGCTTACCTTTGGTAGTGTCTGAATACCTTTTCCCGTCCTACCAGGGTAGCGTAGTTCAGGTGATAACAGCCGCAGGTGGTAGACCATCTACGAGGTAACGTGCCGAGATCTCCAGTACCATACATACACAAGATGTCAGTCAATAATCCACCATCTAGACACCAAAATCTGGACTAGAAGTTGAAACCAGAGTCAGGCTGGAAGTCCCTCGTAAAGTGTAGAATGTGACAAAGCTCAAGTAGAATACGAGTAACAGATCCAAGTAAAACCATAAGGTATCAATCCAAATAGCCATAAACTAACAAATAGATCCCAATACTTGTAATATACTTAACAAGGAAACAACTAACAAACGAACAACAAACAAACAAACAAACAAACAAACAAACAAACAAACAAACAAACAGCCCTGCAATAAAATAACCTAAATTACAAATCTATTTCAACTTTAAGTGGGTTTTCAGAGATGTACCTGAGATGTGATGTGGGCTGAAAGAGGTCCTTTGCCGTCAAAATGGCACTCCAAAATCTTGCATTGAGACGACGCCACGTGCTTTGAAAATTGACTTTATTCGGAAGTTCGTAGCTGCATTTCCCCAAAACGATACTCAAAACCAAATGAAAATACAACTAATCTTGTCGTGATGAATACTAAATCCCATAAATGGAGCAAAACTTACAATATTGCTAAAACTCGTATTCAGACGACTCAATCTTCTAGCAGCAAAAGGAAAAATAACCAAGAAAATGTCCTCTATCAAAAATGTCAAGTTCTTGTCTTCCGTCTCGGTACGTTCACAATTTCCACTCCACGGCGTACCCCACAACTAGAATAGATTTTCCTAACTTCGTTTATATCCATATATCATAAAATACTCTGAAAGCCATCCCCTCATAAATCTACCCACCAAAAGAAGGTTTAATCAACAATACTAGCCATTGTAGAAGCTTTAAAAGGGCGTTTTGCAATGCACTCTTTTAATGAATATCTGAATGCACTCAGTCGTACTTCCTGTAACAAAACACATTCAATGGCCAACATGAACCAGGTAGTGCTATTATGCAACCAGTTATACTCTATTAATATCTGCTGGCGAGAGATGGTATCAATAGGCTCAAATGCACAATAAAATTTGGGAAAATAACGAAAATTAGTACAAAAATTTCTGGCCATTATTAAATGTGAAAATCGACCGTAACAGAGGCATTAAGTAAACTTTTGACTGAGAGTCAAGATTAGCTTTAAACAATTCTTTGCATAACCTACGGAGGTATAAACTCTCCATAACCCTAATAACCCTAATTTTGCAAAATAACCACCCAAAGAACGTAAGTAGTGCTTAATATAATAACGTAGATGGGAATATATACCGAAGTATTAATAGTATATTATTCAACGAGCATTACTTACGAGGTTTATTGCACGAGTCGAAGGCAAGTGTCGTAATTCAAGTGAGTAAGAGCAAATATATGCTGGTAGAGTACTATAGTTTCCCAAGACTACTCAAAAGGATCTTATCCTCGCTTAAAATAATTTTCTTTACGACAAATTTGTGCTAATTATTAAAAACCTAAGTAATTTTAAAATTAAAAAAATCAACAAACGCGATATGTTCTAACTTAAAATCATTTTTTGTGATTTATCCACTGTTAGTTAGCTAGGTCAGAATTGTCAGATTGTCTCGTTTTTCACCCCCAAAAACACCGCCCCCCCCAAAAGTGGTCTGGCCTGCGGACCATACCAGTGTATCCTCATGTATTTTGGCCCTCTTAAACCGAATCCGGAGACAGAATTGTCAGATTCTCTCATTTTTCACTCCTAACCCCCAAAAAACACCCCCCCCCCCCCAAAAAATGGTCTGGCCTGCGGATAATACCAGTGTATCCTTATGTATTTGAATCTGCTGAAGCCAAATGTTAAGTCAGAATTGTCAAATTGGCGAGCGAGTTCAAATAGTCAGGTCCGTAGGCCAAACCACTTTTTTTGGTGTGTGGCTGTGTTATATACCAAATTTTGATTTTGAAATTATTCAAAAATAAACAGCTGTCAAAAGGTCCTCCGACACCAACTGGTAGTGGTTTCTCAGACAACGGTCTATATGAGTGGCCCACATTAAATTTTGCTCCACAGTAACTGTCAATGTTTCAACAAAATTTGTCATTAATCGTTAGGATTTGGCTCGTTGTTGTGTTTGACGACACTATAGAAGTGTTTATCTTAGTAACTGTTTCTTGATATTATAATGTTTTAGTGGTGGTTTTTCAATACTTACAGTGTGAGGACTTATCTGAATAACTTAGCATAGCACGTAATATAGACGTTGCATATGCTTTCTGTGTTTAAGGCGAGATAAAGAAGATAGAGTAGATAAATGGTTCTAATGATGAACCCTGTGGCATACTTGTATTTATGGTCTGCTACTAATCACATCTCAAACATGTTTGAAGTGGTAATATATCAGCTTCTATAAAAAAAAATTTGTCGAATGAAACGCCAAATAGACTTCCCCCACCCCCTTCATATAGTTCATACTTCCTTCAAAGTCACTGACATTAAACTTATCCAAATTGGTCCACTTTCGACAGAGCAATTGAATTATCAGCACTTTAAAATAAAAAAATACAAAAAAGGTCAGAAAATGTTGTATACCTTCTTGTTCAAATTTTAATCGCCTCCTAGCTAAAATAAAGCAAGGTTCAGAGCTGGGCAGAGCACAGTGGTCCCAAATTGAGTTTTTTGGTTCAAAAATGGCTAGAGAGCTCAAATCTTGTCGGAAATTAACAATTTTTGTTTTAAATTAAAGTTTACCGAAATTCCAACAAATATATAAAAAAAAATTGCGCTCTCTAACCATTTTTTTTCTTTTGGCATTTAACTTAATATAATAAAAAAGGAATTTTTTTTTTTCAAAATTAGGGCTCCGAGGATTTGTTGGAATTTTGATAAGCTTTATTTTAAAAAAAAATTGTTCATTTCCAATATTTGCGCTCTCTAGCCATTTTTTAACCAAAAAACTCAATTTAGGACCACTGTGCAGAGTACCTAACTAAAGTACTCACGAGTACTTCAGAACAAGTACCTTTAAAAAGTACTCATCAAGACTTGAGTACGAGTACTTGTTTTTGAAGTACTCTAAAAAATGACTACTTTTACAAAATTTGGAGAGTACTCTTCTAAAAATGAGTAACGAGTACGAGTACTTCGGAAGATAACAAATTGAAATAGGTAATAGACAAAAAATTAGAATACCACTTATAGTACAGTATCTAGAGGTAAAAAATATGCAAAATTTCGGAATAATTTCATATGTAATGGTCATTTTTCTTTTTGGGTTATTATAGTAGTAAAAGATAACGTCTTCAGTTTCTATATGGACCAGATATACTTGCTCTTATCCTTATTTAAATATTTAATATTTGAGAAAGCATTAGTAATTTATTTTTGAAACGTAGGATAGTTATGTTTTTGGGATCGCTGATTTCGAATCTGAAGTCAAAATTAAAAAATTCAAAATGGCCGCTCTAATATGGCGGATGGATTTTTTTTCGAAAACAAATGTTTTAAACGGACAAAAGAAATTGAACATCTAGGAGATGATATATGAACAAAAAACAGCATTTTTGAAGAAATAATTAATTACGGAGCAGTTACAACAACAAAATGGCAACCTTTTGTTAAAAAAAATGCGAAAACGCACATTGAAACGGTCATAACTTCTTTATTTTTTGTGATGTAGAAACAGACAAAAATCGTTTTAAAGGTTGGTTAATTAACTTTAATTTTTTTCCTTACAATTTTTGATATATTATTCTATATACTTTAACGAACTCAAAAAAAAAAAATAATAATAAAGATCGTTTTGCAAATTTTTCGAAGGTGTCACAGTCTCTGAGATATTCAATGTTTTAAACTAAATAGTTCATCATAAAAACGGTCGAATGTCATCCATAAAATTAAATATCTTCGAAACTCTCAACCCTATACTATAGTATATATAAAAAAAACAAATTCATTTTCAGTTTATAAGCTTCATTTTTGATGTTCACTATATTTTATCTAAAACTTTAGTATAAATAAGTAATATATAAAGTTTAAATATTTATTGAGATATTTACAGAGAAGTAAGGATATTACGTTTTTTGTAAAATTTCTTTATAGTTTAAAATGCGTTTCTTTCTTCTAAAGCAAGCGTTGCAAGTGGTCAAAAAAATTTGAGCATCTAGGTCATGCTATGTATTAACGAAAAACAGTATATGGGGATATATTTTTTTTATTACTGACTACTTACATTAACAAATTGGGTTTTTATTCAAAAGAAATGAAAAATTACATTGTTTCTGTCATAACTTCTTTGTTTCTTATGCTATAGAAATAGACAAAAAATCATTTGAAAGCCTAATTAATATTCTTTAATTTTGGTTGTTAGAGCTTTTGACGTTAAGTGTCATAGTTCCTGAGATATTTAACATTTAAACTAATTACTTCGTCTTATGAATGTTCGGACGCCACGTTATACTTCCAAATCTCCGAAACTATTAACTCTACAGAAATTAGAAAAAAACGAAATTCATCCTCAGTTTGGTAGCTTTCTCATTTGTCTCTAGCATGTTTTCGCTCAGTGTAATACCTTTTGAGTTATTTGATTAAAACCTATTTGAAATACCTCTTCAAGAAATAATCCCAATTTTCAAGTCGTTATAGCTTAAAAACTATAAATTTATGTGAAAAATTGCATAGAACCTTTTCTTCTTAAAATTTCATTCTCTTTCAGCTCCAACGATTTTGTTTTTTTTTTAATTGCCACCCCCTAGAAATTAGCAAACCACCGCATAATATAGAAACTTTTCTTTGATGCATTTACTATTGTGTTGCAAAAAAATGAACGAAATCCATTTCATATGACATTATTCCGAAGTTAAAACCTCTGTTACTGTACTATACACCATTATCAGTAATAAAGGTAGATCGACATCAACAAGAACAGTTACAGTTATTAAAAATGTATAGATACACAAAAATGAACACAACCAAAAATTTAAAATTCTAGGAAAAAAGTACTCGTACTCGTTACTCGTCAGTTATGGCCGCCAAAAGTACCTAATAATGTAAAGTACTTGAAAAGTTCGAGTACAGAGTCCCACCCAAATAAAAGTACTCGCGACTTGTTACTGAGTATTTTGGGTACTCAGTATAATTACGAATACAATTCACTCAAGTACTGCCCAGCTCTGACAAGGTTTGCTTAAAAAATTGAACAAGATGTCTCAACACACTCTTGTGTTCTTTGTTCAAACCAGTGTATATGGCAATATATTGCAATATATCGTCCTATTTCATAAAAGAGGGAAATTGCACAGAAATATAAAGTGAGCTTATTGTTAAAAATCAGTGAAACAAAAGATCCATAAAAATTTATAAGCAACTTGAAAGACAGAAATAAAGTATGAAATATTAAAAATATATTCTTATGTCTCTGGATCCCCCTTTGGATAACGGCATTCAATTACGAAGAAACGTCTCTGCTGAATATTATAGTATGAAATCTTTTTTCCTCTAACAGAATTAAGATCTCAATGCGATGTAGTGAAATAAAACAAAATGTATAAAATTAAACTTTTCTTTTTCATCGGAAATTTTATTAACAAAACTTTTTGTCCTCATTTGGAAAGAGTAATTTTTAACAATTTGAGTTCCTTGTTTTAAGCAAGTCTTTTGAGGCGTATTAAGATGTGACGGCACTGCGTGAAGGCGATTTCATGAAATAAAATGATGACGAATATTTTAAGGACTTGTTATATAGCGCGTAATACAATCTCCTCGACAACCATAAAAATAAATTAAATTTCTCTGCGTAATAACTCGCTTTGTTTACGCTCCTTACAAAAAAGAAATATTTACACCTAACCCTTTTTTATTTTAAATAAAAGTCTAATCAAACAAAACAAAGAGAATAAAAATGGTAAATTTTTCTGACTTAACTGCAGACTCTCCTGAAATGGCATTTTACGCAGTACTGGAAGGCATGCTCTCTAAAAATTCCGACATATCAACTCTAATATATGCCTTCAAACCAGTTTCCATGCTTCAATTTCTAATGTGTCCACCACAAAAGCTGGTGATAAGAAATAAATACAAAGGAACTCAAATTGAAAAAGGAGATATAAGATTCAAGCTATACCTTTGATCTAGTAAGATATTAAGATATCTTAAAATGATGCCTGCTTGTGTTGTGTGTACATCACATTCCTTTATGTAAATGTAATTAATCAGTGTGGTCTCTATCAGATGTGTAACAATAATGTCTTTTAACGACTAATTTTCTGCAATATAAAAGGGATATAGGCCCCTGGACAAAATAAACAATTTCTGTCATAAAATACAACAAAAGCCGTAAAAGTCGTTGTTGTACTAAAACTATTTTAAAAATAAAAAAATCTCTTACAGTTACCACCATTGCTGGTACCAAATTTTTAAATGAAGCGTGATTATTAATCATTAATATTTTGAAGTTTCTGGTTCTTGTACACACACTAAATCACAATTTTTTTTTCATCCCCTTTAATAATGGTGGGGGTGGTAATGGTGGTGGCTAATGCCAAAAAATTGTTTGATACCTTAGCTTCTCTTTTATATACTAAATACCAATTTTCTGGACTCTTACCTGCTTGATTCGGCTATTTACCTCAAATTTACACCAATTTACCCCCTAACCCTTCCACGGACCGAGATGAAAATATAATCTTGTTCCAGATCTCATTAAAGTACATATGTGTACCAAATTTCAAGTCAATATCTTAAACGGTTCCAGAGTAAACGTGCGCACAAAAAAAGTTACAGACAGACCGACCGACAGACAGACAGAAATTTCTTTTTCGCTCAAACTTAAAATCTCGACGTTTCATGACATTCTAAGCCTATTTGAACAATAAAAATTTTTAAAAAATTTTTGTCGTTACTACTGGATGTGGAAGTAAAAAATGACGGAACACAGCTATAGTGAATGAATTTGAATTTTTTTTTTTTTTGTTGGATTTCTAATGCCATATACTGAAAACTTTGCTCATTGAAGATTACCGCAATTTCGAAAATTCGTAAATAAAAAAAAATAAAACTTAATATATAAATATAAATAAAAAAACCGTATAAATCTCAGCGAAAAATACAATTATTGGAATTTTTTAATATTTCTTTTAAGAAAATAATGATTGTTATAGTTTTCGAGGTTGTTTATAAAGAATTTGTAAAAAATAAGACATTTTAAAATTAATTTGAAGATTGCAGAAGCTCCAAAAAGCGAAATAAATGAAGAGTAAATAAGTGAAACTTTTAAATCCTAGCCCGAAAACGATGTAATGAATTTCCAAATTTTTTTCTCCAACATGTTTTATAAAGTATGTACATAAGAATCTATGTTGTAATTTTTCCTGCTTTTTGGTTAGGGGTGGTTCCAACCCCTTCTTAGGGGTTGTTGCAAAAAACAAAAAATACACATAATCCGATAGAGAATCAAGAAAGGGTCTTATACACTTTTTTTTCTAAAATTCATATCTTTCGAGATACTGCAAACTGAAAATTGCAGTTTTCACCCCCTTAAATCAGTATTCCTTTTTATTAAATTACTCAAAAAATGTGGACTTTAAAAAAAAAAATGCAAGGGTACAAAATTAAAGCTTTTACGAAAACAAATCGAATGGTTTTTCTTTTTTTTTCCGATGTTTAGTTTTGGAAATATGGCATTTTCAAAATGGCGCCGAAACGTTCAGAAAAAATTATTTTTCATTCTGTACTCATTTTCAATAATTAAAATTTTCATAATTTTTTTTTAAAAATCGGGTTTTTGGAAATTGCTCAGAAAATATTTCTTTATAAAAAACCGCTGCCCAAGGAATCACTACTTCCACATCCGGATTTTCTATCCAAGTCACACAACGAAAAAATTTTGTATCTGGAAATAATTGTTTATGGAACTTTAATAATATAATATTTGAAATCCTCTACCCCAAAAACCCATAAAACAATACCCCACATCGGTAGTGGGGTAAGGGTGGTGACAGGGGGTGGAAGTGAGAGGTGGAAAAAGTAAAAAAATATTTTGAAGTTTCTGGTTCTTGTACACACACTAAATCATATTTTTTTTCATCGCCTTTAATAATGGGATGGGGGTGGCTAATGCCAAAATTTTTTTTGAGACCTTAGCTTCTCTTGTCTATACTAAATATCAATTTTATGAACTCTTACCTGCTCGATTTACCTTTTTACTCCAAATTTACTCCAATTTACCCCCCAACCCTTCGACGGAAGAAGATGAAAATATAATCTAGTTCTAGATCTCGTTAAAGTACATACGTGTACCAAATTTCAAGTCAATATCTCAAACAGTTCCAGAGTAAACGTGCGCACAAAAAAAGTTACAGACCGACAGATAGACAGAAATTTTTTTTTCGCTAAAACTTGAAATCTCGACGTTTCATGACATTCTAAGCCTATTTGAACAATACAAATTTTTTAATTTTTTTTTGTCGTTACTATACTTCCACTTCATTATCATCTGTCAAATATTTATTATTCGTTTTTGAAAGATCTGTCAAATAATTGAAAATATTGCTCTAATCCGTAAGTTTTTGATATAGAGTATGCTATATAATGTGACTTGAGAATTATAATGAAATCTAAGAGTGTAAAAAATATACAGGGTGTTCCATTGACAATAATGAAGTTGGTCGCCTTCTTTGATATAACCCAAAGTGGCGGAAAAATAAAAATATCTCAATTAGATAGAGTTCTGTGGAAATCAGATTTAGAAAACTTCCTAGCTGTACTCTCAATAGTTGCAGAAACACATACAGCTTGCTTAAACTCATGGTGACACACCCTATATATACTTATTAATTAAAAAAATGATTGATGCTTTTACATTTCGATCCAACGTCCATGTTTAATATCGGCCCATGTTAAAAGAAATAAAATTCAAAGACAAATTCCACGTATAAAATAATGATGCCTGCCTTACAAAAAAATGTTTTATTTAGACTTTGATGTTAGGTTCCTATGGAAGAGCAGAGCGAGTTCTCTACTGAAATTAAAATTATTTCCATTTATAGATTGTAACATCGCAGCCCGTCACATCCATATATATGAGTGAACCGCATATATTCCGCTCCCAGCTAACTGAAGCTCTGTAGTTGTAATTTACGGTATAAAAGGTTAAAACTGTTTGCTCAATTAAGTTATTTCATTTATAAACATCACACATTCAATTATCATTTTCACTGTTGTTATCGAACTTTTACATTTTTAATCACGATTCTTGTTTACATAACGTGCTTTTAGTTTCGTCATGAATTTGGGCAAATATTATGTGACCAGAAAATTAGTGATCTTCCATTTTCACAAATTGCCCTTTACATATAAATGCTGTACAATTTTTTTAAACTACTTTCCTATTACCCACGATGAATACTGAGTTATCAAAAACATACATACTTATACTAATACCAGATCTGTCACAATTATAGATTAAGTTACCTGATGTTTTGAAAATATTCAATAATCAAATTGTTTTAAAAAAAATAAGCAGAAAATTTTGCGTTTTGAACCAGAATTCTCTGAACTTATTTATAATATATTAAAATAAAAGTATGAATGGAAATCTATTTTTTATAAAAGAAATATATATATTTTTAATTGCTATCAAAGACACCAGCCGCAATTTCACAATTTAGACAAATATTGAGAATTAATTACGAAACTAGTTTTACTCAGAATAATGGAATTTATAGGGTACATTCTCCTGGAGCTTATCTGCGTGTACCTAAAGAAATCATGTCATGTACGAATAATAACAAGTCAGTTGCTTTAAAAAACATTAATTTACAAAAACTCTCTGCACGTTTTCAACCAAAAGCACTTAATTTTCATATTCAAGATACCATATTAAGGAAGCATACTCCGAATATGAACGAACAAAAGCGTAATAAAGAAACATTAATACATTTCATAAGCGAAACTCCTTTGAATTGCGTAAGATGAACCTCGTGTTCTTCCCTAATAGCACATTTTCCATGGATATCCAAAGGACGTCCTCGACAGACATACCAGACATCCGATGGTCGTTCATTTTTGGTTCAAAGTACATCCGACGGACAACTGAGGGACGTCTAAATGTCACAACTTTGAACAATATTTGTACATCCCTGAGGGATATCATACGGATGATGAAGTACGATATATGGACATCTTACTTTATTATTCAAGGCGCTTTTCGAAAAGGTACAACTTCGTCATGATAAAAATGAAATAATGCATAAACATTGTCCTATGGATATCCAAAGCACATCCTCAGCGAAGATTGGGGCCTCTGATGAACTTCTTTATTAGCATCCGTATATTTTATTTATATTAACATATCTAATATTGTTTACCATAACTCCAATTTAATCTCACAAGGGTTGCCTGCATATTATAATGTTTATTAAATTATTAAATTCATTTTATTTTACTTACTTACCTTTTTACCAATTGTCGTCGGTAGGGATCGAACCTGCATGCCTGCGTTCTACTACAGTTCTCACTTACCCACTGGGCTACACTATGTCCGTTATTTTGTATGTTAAAAGTAGTACTGTATAATATGTGGGAAATGTATTTAATGAGATTATCAGTAATAATAAGTTTTTATTATGTGACATTGAATTTCTAGCCTTATATAAAATATGTGAAAATCGTTCAGGTTCTCTTTTTTTCTATTTTATATTTGTGTCCCCAAACCTGATTTTTTCCAGTTGATGAGCTAGTCAACCATTTTAAGAATTAAAGTTTTATGGTTGAGGTACTTATACAAGCCTAGTAAACGTGTTGGAGAAAAAAAGGTAAAGGAATAATATCGTCATCTACAACATAAATAGAATATTTACATCAGCAACTATTAAATAGGGGCGAGCGTAGAGGCGACTTCAATGTGAATGTCAGTCAATTCCGTTGAAGCAACGTCGAGCGCGGTTAGTACTCTTGGGAAATACAGCGTTCTCGTTCCACCTTCTAGCGGCTTGTATATCAGTGTATACGCGGAAGCTACGTAATTTCAAACGATGATTACGTAGTGGATATACCATCCTTCGGAGGGGATGTAAAGCAGGCGGTCCCTTGTCTATGAAATGTTAAGCAAGTAAAAGATCCCTACTCTTCTTAATGGAAGAGGTTCGGCAAAATTTCCAGGTTGGGGGTAGCTCGTCTCCTGGCGTCGGTGATAGGCCCTGGTAGCGGAAATAGGCCGACGTTAAATAAATAGATAAAAAAAACTATTAAATAGACGTCCACTGCTGTGCCTATAGGGACCTAAAATGTGTGTATTTGCCGTACATAAATTGGTCATCCAGAGGAGGTCCATTACGGCACATATGATAGACGTTTAGTGTGATGATGGACGTTAGCTGGTATATATACGTATCTCGGGAAACGTGTTAAAGATAAAGCGTTAAAGAGAAAGCGATATGGAGATATTTTCATTTATTACAGAAATATAATATTTAAATCAACGGACTCGAAATGGACGTCTATCTGCTGTCCCTATATGGACTTAAAATGTACATACTTCCCGTACCGTCCATTCCGTACAATTTCAAAGTAAATCCGATGAACGTCCGATGGACATCCAATTTATGTCCATGGACGTTAGTACATTAAATGGACATAAAACGGACGTCCGGCGGACATCATGTGCCATTAGGGTTATTAAGTTTACTAACAGTTCCATTAACGTGATTTTTGAAATTTACTTGTGGATTCTAAATGAACTTGGGTACTGCAGACAGGTGCGGAAATATAATTATGCTCTGTTTACGAGAAAAGGGAATAATATTACTCAAGATCTTACCTCAGGTTAAGACAATCGCCTACGTGTGAAATTGAAATTGAACATTAAATCTTCATATCGTGTGCATACTACATATAGTAAATATCTTATGTTAATATTGTATGTGAAGTCATTTATTAGATATAAACAACAAAGGTCCCAAAACTGACCCTTGTGGTATTCCCGAAGCAGCCTTTAAATATTCGAATATGATTGGTCTGTGACATTTTAGAAAGTTACTAGGCTACCAGGGAAATTTATCATATATATCACCAATTTGGAATAGAGGATTTAAATTTAGATGAGTGTAAAAATTATTTCTTCCGAACTTTAAAATATATGTGAAATATAAATAATTATATACAAATAATAATAATAAAATAATAAAATATACTTAGATTTTCAATGTCCAAGTTTTTTCCTAAACAATTTATCTCATTATTTGGGTGAATTATTTCCAGGTAAGTTTTCTTTTTATCGTTTCCCTCTAGCGCCAACCACTTAACTTAAATAAATAGATTTGAGACAAGGTATTAATTTTTTAACAAAATAATCTTAGTTACTTCTCACTTCTCACTCTTGTCATACTCGTATCTAATATTTCGTTTTATTTTATAAATAATCCTTTCTTTTAAATAGAACTTAATTCTGAATTTTACAAACTGAGTTGCATGATCTCAAATATCAAAGATTACAGCTCCTGCAAAACGCTGTTTTAGTATTATTTGTGAAAAGATATGTTCCGTTCTCTGTAATCTAGTCTTTTGCGAATCTGGCGCTGTCTCACCATATACACTTCACAAGTGTATTTAATAAGTTAAATGTAATTAAAGACTAAAATAACGCAAAATGATAGTGTAAATAATCTTACTCCAGCAGCTGTTATTTTCTCACTATATGTCGACGTTGCCAAGTTTCTAAAAATTCTAGCACCGATGAATGTCGCTTTATTTTAATAATAATATGTATACGTTGATGTGAGTGACATTTGAGAAGAACATTCACAAATATGAATTATGTGAAGCAAATATTTTATCTAAATAAATTACATTAAAATCTTATGTGCTAACTGAAAATTATAATTTGAACATTATTCTGGTCATCAGGTGTTGAATGGGGATTTTAAAATAAAATTGTGGAGTAGTTATGATTTTTTGCTCCTCTATGTTTCAACACTCAAGTAACAATTTTAGTTTTAATATACTCTATAAGATATTCTCAAAGCTTATTTATAAGGCTAATTATAAATATAAATGGTCTGGAAGGACTCTATAAAACTGACTTAAAACCCTTATAAGAGTACAGAGGCGGCCCACCTAGAGAAGGACCCACATGCTTCTTTTTAAAACTACTATTAACGCTTTCAAGTTTTAATGAATCATCTAAATCTTTACTCGTAGAATATTTGAAGAGTATTATAAAACTATATTTGGTTTAGGATAAGCACTATATTAAAATTTAAAAGGCACACACAAGTGCATTGAGAAAACGTTTTATATTTAATAAAGTAAATATAAAAGCAAAAAAATCTATTCCACACAAATAAAGCACTGGGAGTCCTCACAGTGGCCTACAATCTTCAACGTGACCAAGTTTACTGGTTAGATAGTTCTTAAATTTGCGCGCCCTCTAAAAACACAAATTAAAAAATATATATATATGGATAATTAATTTTTCTTTGTGGTGACTTAAAACCTTCACAAAACCAAAACTTGGAACCTCCCAATATGGCTGACCCCTATATATTGCTTGGTTGCTGTAAGCATAAACCCTACTAGTTGTGAATAATTCTACTTCTAACAAGTTTTGTTTTAAAATGTCTATTAAATTACCAATTGCTCTTTAAGTACATCGATTTGTTCCTGTAGAAATATATTTTTCAGTCTCATTGGCTTTAAAATATTTTTTAAAACTTCTAAGCTATTTTGACGACATCACAACACCTATTCCCTGCGACATTGCCATCTGCCGCAGCTGAGACTCGAACTCAGGAGAGGCGACTAGACCGTGTTGTCTCTCACACAGCCGCAGTCTAGCCCACTGCTACCATCTCGGTAGCACGTGAAAACCGCCACTACACGTCCATACCCTAGCCAGGATTCCAACCTGGGACTCAGTGGTCGCAATCCTAACATCCTAAGCACTGCGCCACCGAGCCGGTTTAAGTAATTAATACAACTGCTTTTTAAGAAGGGTTTATGGCGCCTGTAAAACCATCGTAAAAATTCGGTTTGATTTTAAGATTTTTCCACATTTGTAGAAAGTTATTGGTAGTACCGCTTGCCATGTTGCAATGTTGGTCGGTAATGGATATTGCTTGCCCTCTTCCAGATAATCTTGTTTTTGGATTTGGGGTTTGCCTACTATGTTTATTCATCGATATACACAAGGCATCCACAAATACATGAAATGCCAAGGAATATTTCTTAATACAGCTTTAAAACTACCTATTTTAAAACAATATAGATGAAGAGAAACCAAATACTTTTATGCTTAAGCCTGACTTATTATAGGTTATAGGTCATTAAAACTCTAATAAGTTATATTTATGAAGGTTCGACTCGAAACTTAGTGATCTCAAAGCATATTAGATTTATAGGCTAGCATTAACAACTACCTCAAGATAATTTTATAAAGCGATTATAAAACATCAACATTTCCTAAATTCTTTAATAAAACTCGATCTTCCTAAGTTGGACTTAACAACTAGTGTTATATTGAAGGCTTGGCAAATACCTTGATAAGTTAGTCAAAAACCAATAAAGACTACAAGATCATTTAGTTTTAATGTAAATTCTTGAAAGCCTTTTTAAAAATTTCTTTAAGACAAAACTATATTTAAGTGCATTTGACATTTATTATATCTGGAATAAATCACTGGTTTATGAGGTGGTCATTATAAAGCACTGATAAAACCCAAATAACCCTAAAAGGAATTTAAATTGTTACTTGGGCAGCTGCCCCCGCCATTCTAACGCATATAGGAATACAAATCTTAAGAACATACTTTCTAAGGCTTTGTTTTTAATATTTATTAGATATTGAGTCAATATTTTTGTACCGGGGTTTTTAAATTTGTAATTTAATTTAATTCTATATGCGTGGATATTTGCATTCGCTTGCAGTTATTTGTGTCTCTTACATATACATTGTACTAACGGTATGTACTGTCCCCAAAATGTGGGTCACTCAGTACATTATAGTAACACACTTTGGGTGTTTATGACGATTGCATTTTCAGAAACGCCCCCTACTGAAACTGAATGGTTCATGTAAAACCCGTGTAAGTGATATATTATACTTTTAAAGTTCCTCAACAATTTTCAGCTACTCCTGCGTGTTCAGCTGCTTTTGGTTTATTTATTACTTCATTGAATTTTAAAACCGCTTCGGGTTTGCGATGTAGTTCCTGTAAGAGAATATAGACATTGGTTGATCTTTATTTCTATTTCATTCTAATGCGGCAAGGAGTGCAAAAACTTCAGTACGAAGGTCGTCACGTATTTTTCAATTGTGGAGAAAGCCTACTGAATAAACCATTTTCGCGTGTAAAAGCATGTTCATGTTTTGTTCTGGTACGTTTCTACTTATTAATAATAATAATATTCAGTATATTTCTCTCTCGAATGATCTGATTTCTTTCAAACAGACCGTTTTGGCCACATATAGTATTTATATAAAATTTAAGACGATAATAATCCTCTAAATTTTTTATCACATTTAAATATCCAACAAGGTGACGCAAAAATGCGTCAGACTTCGATATCTGTGGTCTTATGATACCAATAAATTTGGTTAATACTACACTAAAATCCTTCATTTCCGGTTCTTGTGGTAGAACAAGTGCATACTATGGATAAAGAATTTTCTAACATTATGTGGCATGCGAATACTTTTTCTTTTGTCTTATTATTTTTATAATGTAAATGATGCTATATTTTGTTAATAAATATATTTATCATTATTAATATTCAGAAAAAACCAAAGCAGTTATAGATGACCAATACTTTTATTTCCACATCCAGTGGAAGTATAGTAACGACGTATACGTATAGTAACGAAAAATTTTTAAAAATTTTTATTTTTCAAATAGGCTTAGAATGTCATGAAACGTCGAGATTTTAAATTTGAGCGAAAAAAAATATTCTGTCTGTCGGTCTGTCTGTATGTAACTTTTTCGTGCGCACGTTTACTCTGGAACCGTTTAAGATATTGACTTGAAATTTGGTACACATATGTACTTTAACGAGATCTGGAACTAGATTATATTTTCATCTTGTTCCGTCGAAGGGTTGGGGGGTAAATTGGGGTAAATTTGGGGTAAATACCTAAATCAAGCACGTAAGAGTCCATAAAATTGGTATTTAGTACATGCAGGAGAAGCTAAGGTCTCAAAAAAATTTTTGCCATTAGCCACCCCCATTACCACTCCCACCCCATTATTAAATGGAATGAACAAAAAAAAATGTGATTTGGTGTGTGTATGCAAGAACCACAAACCTCAAAATATTTTTTTACTTCACCATCCCCCCATTTTTTGATAATTTTCTGATGTTGAATAAATCTTGTTAAATTGAAATTATTTTCCTTGACTTTTATTGAACCTTGGAATTACTGTACTGTTAACTATTCGAGCACAATGATTTTAAACTATTGTAGAACTGTAACCGCAACATTATAGAACGTTATACAGTAACATTTTGGGCGTGGCTTTGAATCACCCTGTAAATAATGTGATTTTGTTCACAGTATACTCTCTTATTCTTGATTTCTCAGAATATTTTATTGTACACTTTTTTCCTTTATTTAAAACAGGGTGGATATGATTTGAATCAAAATGATTTAAATTGGTGATTTAAATAGTGATTTAAATCATTTCCAAAATGTTGATTTAAATCACAAAAATCATAAATAAGAAAAAATGGTTTATACTTTCCACAAATCATAAAAACGTGTGCGTTAAAGTGTAATCAGTGGAAAATAAATAAGGGCATGACCTAACCTGTTGGAGTCAACATAGGCGGTATGCCTTGAAGTTTGTCGGTACCAATCGGTAGGCCTGACAAACTTCTTACTTCATTCATACTTCATACCGCCTAAGTTAGCACCAACAAGTTAGTCGGTAGACTCCCTTTAAATAAAGTGTAATCAGTGGAAAATAAATAAAGGGACGACCTAACTTGTTGTCGATACCAATCGGTCGGTCTGACAAACTTCAAAGAATATCGCCTAAGTTGGCACCAACAAGTTAGTCGGTACACTCCCTTTAAGTATCGATGCCTGTATCTCAGAATCCTCAGAAGGCACTGTTATTGAGCGTTCTATTAATCGCTACATGACTTAATATAGTACCGACGCAGATATTCGGTTGCAAGATAAGGAGCATCGTTACCGATAACGCTGCTAATATGACAAAAATGTCGAATGATTTCGAAAGATTTGGTAATGGATATAATCACTTATTGCAGTGGTGCACATCAGGGTCAATTATTGGCTCAATCTCTCAATATAGAAAATATTAACAATCAAGTTATCCCGGTCATAAAATATTTTCGATACAATCATCATACAAGAGTTCTGTCTTGACATTACCAACAGAAGTTTACTGGAATTCTATTTGTGTCTCCTTGGAATTATATATAAAAAATTGGAATATTTTAATAGCCACATGAGGATGAAAATGAACGAGATAACATCGATGACGATATTAGAAGGCGAGTGACTGATCTCAATTTAAAAAGAACAATTGTGAATCGCTTATGGAAAGACTAAAACCAGTGGCCGTTTGTTTGGATATGCTGCAAAAGGAAAATTGCACATTATCAAATGCAGTATTTTACTCGAAAAAAAATAATGAAAAAGCTCGAGAATATAGTAACCCATGAAAAATTGCAAATTAAAATCAAAGAACGTTACGAAACAACTGTTACCTCATACCATTTATCAATTGAAGAGCTAAGTGGATGAAGGTGTTATGTCACAAAAACACGTTATTGAGTAATTTAACTCGAAAGTTTTTAGGCGAGAACTTTTTTGTTATAACGACTATATAGCTTGCATTTTGCGATGATATTGACATTTGATGTACTTTTCAGAGACAAATAACTAAAGTTGTCAGTTGTCATTATTTTCGAAAATTTTAAAAAATTAATGTACATAACACCTTTATCCGTTCATAAGTTTCTCTGAAATGAATAAGGAATTAGTGAATAAAAGTGTTAAGAAATTAAACATATTTTATTATTATTAAAACATTGTACAATTTTTAGGTAGTCGGACAGTTCTACGGTTTTGAGCCACAGTTTGGTCATTTCCAAGTATGTTGTGATAATACGGCCTTACCATTTATTTATGAATGGTAATTGTTCTTTAAGATTGTCCAGTTTTCCTACAGTTAGGCTGCCCTTGTTTTCATTAAACACCGTTAGAGCAATACAGTCGGAATTTATCTTATGCATATTCCTTTTCTTTAAAATATCGACTTTGTAAAATGAAGTCATTTCATCTAGTAATGTAATAGTAGCACCCATAGGTGCCATTTTATACCGTCGTGAAAATAAACCTTTCCATTGTTCAAGTTTTTCTTCCTGTTGTACAAATTGAGTTTTGAGGCAATTCTATCAATATCCTTGAAATGATTCTTCATATCTATGACAACGGCGTCTTTGGGAGTTCTTAAAATTCCTCGATACTGGTCCCGAACGTAGATGTTTTGATGTTTCCTTAAAATTTTCTCGACTCTGCCAAAGTCTCTGTCTGAATCTAAATCCGAAAATTTATGGTCGATAACTTTAAATTCTCTCTTTAAAATCAACAACTGCTAAAGTGTAATGATATTGAAGTTCTTATTTTGTCCACCACAGGAGTCGGGCCATATTATAATGTGATCGATCTTTTCTTGGAAATGTTCATTGTAAATTTGTGAAAAGGTATGTAAGCAACTAGCAGTTTCTAGGCTTTCACGGCTGGCCATATCTACAGTCCATGTGAAAAAGACCGTTTTTTTTTCAGTATTCCTCAATGTATGTATGTCAAGGTTGTAAAACCACATTTGACGAAGGTAAAATGCTTTCGATGTACTTAATTTTGGCAGCGGCATGATTTGCTGAAGATCTAAAGTAAGAAAGCAAATCGTTCTATCTACTGTAACTTTTGCTCCGTCACGCCTTTGTTGTTCGAAAGCTAGTTTGTAATTTTCTCCGTATTCTTTAGTATTATTTATTTTATTTTTTTTAATTTTTTTAACCCAATAGATGTAAGCATAGCGAACCCTGTAATTCTTAAACGATAACCTTACAAACCCAAATGACCTTTGACTTGATTGGCGTAATTATCATACTTATTATTTTTTTCGCAAGAATTTCGGAATTCGCCAGATTTGCCTTAAACAATTTAATGCTCGTTCAAAGTATTGGGTGGACAGAAGCCATACCAGATATCAGTTTTGCTCTTGTCATAAAAATTTCTACGGTCCAGCCCTCTTCTACTTGTCAGCATAAAAATGTTTGTACAAAAATCAACACCGCAAAGCGTCACTTTCCAGTATTTCTGATTTACAGACTAATTTGCTAGAATACTTTGGTAAATTCGTATTTTATTATTGCATTTTATATTGATAATGTTTTGTTTTTAAAACATTATTAAAACTTGCCTGGGAAGAAATTGCCACTATGTGACTGATTTCTGCTGAATTGCCAAAAGGTATAATAGTGTTTACAGCAATTAGATACTCAAGTACCATCTCGACTCTTGTACCATCTCATACCATTTCGAAATTGAACGAAATGAATATATGGATTAAAACACTATAAGCACTATTTCCAAATATCAGCCAATTTATAAACATCTTACATGATTCATGAAATCGTTTATTCATTGCCATTTGTAATATCAGTTTACTACGACTGGCCATTTTCACTATAATAGTAAGAAACACTTAACACAACTTGTCACATTGCTGTCAATATAACATAACTTTAAAAGCAGTGTTTTGGATTAAAACAATTTAATATCGCACAGTAATGGATAAAGGTGGTATGTGATCATGACACCTTTATCCATTAAATTATATAAAAACCATATGTACATAACACATTTATCAAACATTAAAACGCATTTAGGAAAGTTTTATTATCCCAAAAACTTATTGAAATGATAGATTATAAGTTAAAATAGTTGTCTGTGTAGAAATCTCAAAAATGTCACATAACACCTTTATCCACTTAGCTCTTCAATTCAAAATATATGAATAAAAGTCCCGACCCCCCACAGTCAGCAGAAAGTGGGACAAAAATGTTAACTCCAAAAGAAAAACCTAAAGCACCATGTTATGCAGACGAAAATTTTTCGTTGGGAATTTTTCAAATCGTTTTGAAGTTTCTTCCCAAATCTCAGCAGTTTGTTGGCTCGTTAATATCCAAACCCACAGTAGAAGGAATGTAAAATGATTCTGCATGGTGGATTTGTCATTCAGAAGTCCACAATCCTGAAAAATTAATAATAAAAGAAGAGGTTATGCAATTTACCACCGCTGTTACATCTTCAGCCTCGGTAGAAAGGATATTTTCGACATTTCGCTTGGTTCACAGCGACTTGAGAATCCCTCTAGAGACGTTACGGTGAATAGACGCCTATTAGATAACGTCCCTTTAAATCGGAAGAAAAACCGGTAATAAGCTGGCCCAAATAGGTCAAAAGTACATTCGTTGTCAAGTGAAAAATTGTGCATGCGGTGGTAGTGTCCGAATAGCAACAATTAAGTGATAAGCGCTAATATTTAATTAATACAAGTGATTAAAACTTTCAGTGCGGCATAAAAAAGTGAAAACAGTCCGCAAATATCGAGTAGGTAGGAAAGGCCACAAATCAATCAAGATAAGTCTACTTAACCCTTAAAACATTTATATCTTAAGTACTTGTAGACAACTTAAAGAATTTCATAAACAGACCTGAAATGCAATAAATTAGAAATAAATTAATAAACAATTCTCTTCCAGCAAATACTACCAGTGGCGTACCATTAGAGTAACAGTACACCGCGCCAAATTAAATCAATTCAAAAATAATAAAAACTTGGATAAAATTGTTGTCCATTATTAGCTTGGTTTCAGTGCCATTAAAAATTTAAAAATCTCATGCATGCTATAAGAACTGTCTACACTTCACATCTGGTACGGCTCTGGTAAGGTTAAGGAATTTAATTAAAAAAGTTTAGGTCCGCAAGAATACGCAAAAAGTAAGCAAGCAATAATAACTCTGCAGAGGCAAAAATAATGTATCCACTACAAAACGTAAAAACGAAGACACATCAGCTACTGGTACAAAAATCGACGGCGACGGGAACTGTCTATATGGAGCACTAAACCATCAGTTAGAAGGAGAAAACATAACAACCCCGGCACACGCCAACACTATGAAAATACCAGTAGAGGATAGGTAACCAGACGAGGGAGCTCCATCGAAATAAGGACGGAAAATATAAACGAAAACATAGCCATGGCAATCATACAAAATGATCAAGATCATTGATTATTGATCAATCAGACAAGACAGCAGGAAGGGTATTCATGCAACTGACTCAAGAAACCAGAAGAAACGAAAAAAGAATAAAATGGGGAAACCGGGTTACATGTGGAAACCAACAACTAAGAGGATCATGAACAAACTGAGAAGCGACCAAACATACTGGAAAAGAAAGCGAGTGGGAAAAATGAACTCCACAAAGAAATCGCAGCGATATACCCTACCAGAACCAGAAACCGGGGAATCAGAAATCTCAGAAGGAGAAGAAGAAAATTTGTAGAAACCGAAACAGAAAAAGAGGAGCATAAACACTAAATAACGAACATAATGCGACAACACATTGGACTTGTCATCTTGCTGTCGAGGCAACCAGACCTGCTTTATAATGCTCTGTCACCAATGGATACCCATAAAAGTTTATAAAAGTTAAATAGTGACAACGTGTAAAAAATATAGTTAAAAAAAAGTATAAGTGGATGTGTTTGTAAAATAATACATATCTCGGAACATTTTCAGTAATTGATAAGAAATATTAGATAGTGTTTAATTTGGTATACAAACCAAAACTTTACACAGTGCTTCCCCTCTAACGCAGTAAATAATTATTGGTATATATAGTGCAGTGAAATCGTGCCAAGTGGCAAAGAGGAGAAAGAAATCAGTAATAACCGAAGAGAGGACTGTTTATATGGAGCACTAAGCCATCAATTAGAAAAAGAAAACCGGCACACACTAACGCTATGAAAAATCAAGAAAAATGTCCATTATACTATTATGAGACTTCAATGCACATATACTCCACACACGGCCTAACGAAAATGGAAACGCGCTGAAAAACCCAGCACACATGTTTGACTTAACAATAAGAAATACATGGAGCAAAAGTCAAACCTGCATTGACACCTGGAGTAATGGAAGCTCAATCACACAAATAGACCATACCCTGGTAAGCAGAGAGATAAGGGCAAGGATCAAGAAGGTTAAAGCAAAAAGGACAGCAGAAGAAAGCGCTAACACTGAACAGCAGCAAATTAAAAATAGGGAGACCATATTACATGTGGAAAACAACAGTCGAGAGGATAAAAAAAAACTAGGAAAGAAAAGCGAGAAAAAAACATGCGTCATGTGGCTCTCGCTGCTGACAAGCATGACCCAAATCCAACCCAGCATCGGAAACCGAGGAATCAGAAGACTCAGCAAAAGAAGATTTGAAGAAGCAGAAACACAAAAAGAGGAGCATAAAGACTCCATATCAAGACACAGCACATATTTCACACGAAGATTCAGACGAGGCAGATGCCCAGAACCAAAAACACAAAAAGGGAGCTTAAACGCTCCTTAACGACACTATGCGGTAACGCATCTCATAAATACCTACACCTCCCATCCATGTTCCTTTACCATGTGCCATGTGGCTCTCGCTGCTGGCAACAAGCATGACCTTAGTCCAACCCAGCGTGGACGTAGCAGGCCCAGCTGTATAACGCTGGGAGTGGCAGCAATGCCTACCGCACGCTGGTAAATCAATTAATCAATCAATCAAAAATTTCGCTTGGTCCAAAAAGACTTGAAAAATAATTTGGGACAAGACAGCGAAGACGACCTTTTTAATGAAACAATTGAATGGAAATTAATATTCTGAATATTTTTATGGTATGTATTATCTACTGTACTCACTCACGTTACATTTATTATACATGCTGTTCTGTCTAGAAGAAATTGATTTTATTTTCGATATTTCCATATTCCTTATTACCATTTATAATGAAGTTTTCATGACATTTATAGTTTATTAAAAAAAAAATTTTCAAACAAATCAAAAAAAATCACATAAAAATCTCACGATTATTTTAAATTAAAAACAATAATCATGACTTTTTTCTACCCTGATTTAAAAGGATGGCTAACAGAAATACAATGTACTGATAAATCGAAAATAAAAAATATTTTCTATTTCACCTAAACTTTTTTGACAACACTGTATGTGCTGGTTTCCTATACAAACGCTTTGTGCGTTGTGTGTATTATCAGACTTAAATCAATTACGGGAAGATATGATTTTGAGCCGTAAAATGGTATGGCCATTGAACGTGATAGTATTCCAGGACTAAATTGAATGCACGGATATGGATGAACCTACATACTACATTATATTCCCCCGTAAACGTTATTGGAAGATATAAAGATAAGAGTTAGTACGTTGGTTAGTGCAGGGTATTAATATTAACATAACTACAATATGAAAGCTTTGCACAATTGGGGTGGCCATAACGTATAATTACCAAAACGCATAAACCTAACGGGATGTTATAGGCGAATGATACTTGAATGTATCGGTTTATCAGAAAACTGCACTTGAATGCATTTTACAAAATATATGCGCTGTGCCTGCGGTGGCTCCTTATGAAAGGGTATATGGCAAATATTATAGGTTGTGATGTGCTGCTGCTCCAGAAAAGAGTGCAAGAAGATTATTTAAAGGATTTTGCATTTGTAATTTTAGAAAATTAGAATTTGCAACACAGTAAGTAGGCCAACAGAGATGGGCAAAATACTCATTTAAACTACTTCAAGTATCAAGTACCATATTGGGGTACTTGTTGCATCAAGTATCAATTACTTTTCAAAAAGCAGAATACTTCAAATATCAAGTAATTTGAGGTAGTACTTGCAATTTTGGGTGTAAGTACTACTTGCACTACTTCAATTAGTTATATAATTCTAACAAGTACATTTAAATACTTCAAGTATTTTATTGTTGTATCAAGTATCAAGTATTGTTTAAAAGTAATACACTTACAAGTACATTTTAACTATTTCAACTACTTAATTTTTTTTATTTTTATCTAAACCAATCTTTATGTGTAAATATTTCTGTACATTGACATATTTTTTACTTCTACATCCAGTGGAAGTATAGTAACGACAAAAAAATTTTTAAAAACTTTTATTGTTCAAATAGGCTTAAATTAAAATATCATGAAACATCGAGATTTCATGTTTGAGCGAAAAAAAATTTCTCCCAGTCTGTCTGTCTGTTTTTTTGTGCGCACGTTTACTCTGCAACCGTTTAAGATATTGACATGAAATTTGGTACACATATATGTACCTTAACGAGATCTGGAACTAGATTATATTTTCATGTTGTTCGGTCGAAGGGTTGGGGGGTAAATTGGGGTAAATGGGTAAATCAAGTAGGTAAAAGTCCATAAAATTGGTATTTAGTATATACAAAAGAAGCTAAGGTCTCAAAAGAATGTTTGGCATTAGCCTCCTTCATTACCACCCCCACACTCTTATTAAAGGGGTTGAAAAAAATTGTGATTTAGGGTATGTACAAGAACCAGAAACCTCAAAATATTTTTTTACTTCATCCACCCCCACTACCAGCCCCCTATCACCACCCCCACTACCAGCCCCCTATCGCCACCCCCACCCCACTACCGATGTGGGGTATCGTTTTATGGGTTTTTGGGGTAGAGAATTTCAAATATTATATTATTAAATTTTCATAAACAATTATTTCCACATACAAAGTTTTTTCGTTGTGAGTGACTTGGATAGAGAATCTGGATGTGGAAGTAGTGATTCCTTGGGCAGCGGTTTTATATTTAGGATATATTTAAATAATTTCAACTGAATTGTAAACTTACTTGCAGTACTTAAGGTGCTTGAAGTAGTGATCAAGTACTTTAAATACTTGAAGTAAATTGTAAAGTACTTTAAGTATTGTAATTTCGTTTAACAAGTACTAAATACTAAGTACTATTCTAAAATATCTGCAAGTATCAAGTACCAAGTACTCATTTCTTTGAGTATTTGAAGTAAAATACTTCAAGTAATAAAAAGTAATTGAAGTACAATTCAGACTTCTTTTACTTGAACTAGTCCATCTAGCCCATCTCTGTAGGCCAACTCCCCAATAAAACATGAATTTGGCTCAACGTATGATCAATGGACCCGTTTAGTAGTGACGTCAAATATTATGCAACCAACAATACAAGTGGGATAACGAAATTTACAGTTAATATTTTCGCTCTTATGCACCTTGCTATTAAGGATGACAAAAATTGCTGTTAACAATTTTGTGTTATTACTCAATTATATGGCATATCTAAGACAATTCAATTCATAGGCCATATTCGTAAAATACGTTAGATTCGTTCTACATATAATTTACTCAATTAAATTAATATGTGTTTTAACCAAATAAAATTAGAGGCCCTGATCAACAGCCATATTTTTAACCCTTAAATGTATCGTACATAAGGCTCAAAATCTTTAGCAACACACACTTGTATTGTTGGTTGCCTAGAATCTGACGTCACACTAAACGGGTCCATTAAACTTCCCATAACCTTACTTCCATATATTAATAAGTTCCGTATTAATCGATACTATTGAGTCAATAATCACTGCGTTTACTCTATGAAACTTGTCGGCATTACAGGTTTCTACACGGCTTCACATTTAGCAAGAAGTATGTAGCAAGTGAAACAACAGATGTCGTCTGGTACCTAATTTTCTAAGATTATTATGTAACCATATAATAGAAGGACTCTATGATTGAAGAACTGTGGCTGAGTAAAATGGAACAGAGTGATGACTTCCGGAAGGGACCTTCAAATTGTAAACGAAATTAAAGATGGGTTTACCCACCAGGTGGCCAAGTAAATAACACACCAAATATGCTGTTACTAACATAACACATCCCCACAAAAAAATTCAGACCAGCGAACCAGACCTATGTATGCCCTATGTATTTTCGGTCGCTGAATCCGAATCCAAGGTTAACAAAATCGTATAACCCCAAAATCATTAGCTATAGCCAAAAAACACCCCTGGAATGGAGTAAAAAGAAGATTACGCTACGAGAATAGTTTTACATCTTAATCAATCGTAGTATACAAATTAAGGTTAAACAGCAGCGTACATATATGAAACGCACCCTCAGGGAGGGGTGAAAACTATCCCCCATATATAAAAAAAATCGGTCCGAAACAGCAATGACTGCTGAAAAAGCGTAGTACTCTAAAACAGAACTAGAAACTTACATACCATCAACGTCCCACAGTGTCAACCCTTAGAGGGTGTGAAAACTACCTCCATTCAAGATTCAACTTGAAAAAAGCTCGAAACTCCGGAGGTTTGTAAAGGCGAGAAAAGTCTGCAGTAGTGTTGGCTCAATTATTGAAAACTACCCCAACACGCCGCCAAAAATCACCCCTTATCTTAAATGACAGAAAAAACAAGAAAAAACATTGATCTAAAAGTATTTCCATTTTTATGGATGCTATGATTGGTTAAAATTGCGTAGTACTCAGAGTTAGGCTTAGAAAGTCACATACCACTGTTGTTATTCAATTCCACTCCCCTAGGGGGTGAAAACTGTGCCCAACTATAGGAAGTTACAGTGACTTCTGAAAAAACTCGAAACGTCTGCGTTTTATGGGGGTGAGAAGAAATTACACTAAGTTCGACGCTGTGCCCCCCTCCCCCCCCAAAATATAAACGCCAGTCGATTCATTCTTTCTTTTTATATCTTTTTACTTTAGTTTCGAATGATCGTCTTAGAGACTGCCGTTAATGTTTTTCACTCGTTTCTCTTATAAGAGACCAACTGCCATCATGTGTTTGTCCCCCAAGATGGGAATTAAGGAAATGGATTTGTAAGCACATGTTGCAACCTAAAGTTTTGAAATTTTGTATCATTTCTTTTATAAATTCCGTATAGTTTTCTTCCTTTTTATTTCCTAGAAAACTTTCAACTACTTTTATAAAACTTAGCCACACTTTTTTCTCTTTTTTAATAATAGTATCATCTTTCATAGTTTTCCTAATTTGTGGTCCATTAAAAATGTACTCATGAATCTTGGCATCGGAAATCTCAGGAAACTATTGAAGTGGCATCTTGCAACCCCGTGGGGGTGGTTTTCAAGCACAGAGTCGAACATAGTCTAGTTTCTTCTCACTTCCACATAACGCAGGTGTTTAAGAGTTTTCACAGAAATCACTGTAAGTCTTTATAGTTAAATGGGGGATAATTTTCACATTCTCTGAGGGTTGACTCTGTAGGACGTTGATGGTACGTAAGTTTCTAGTTCTATTTTAGAGTACTACGCAATTTCAGCCAATCATAGCTTCCATCAAAATAGAAATCCTGTTGGATTTTACGTTTTTATCGTTTTTTCGTGTCCTTTAAACTTAAGGGTGGTTGTTCTCAACCCAATTGGGGCAGTTTATAAAGATTACGTCTTATCTGACGCAGTTTCTTATCACTTTAACAAAACTTAGATATTTCGAGCTTTTTCAGCAGTCATTGGTGTTTTTGATCGACTTTTTTATATATGGGGTGCCCCTCCCTGGGGGTGTTTCATATCTATTGTATGAACGCTGCTGTTTAATAATTAATTTGTATAATTCAACCGATTGAGATGTAACAACTATTCTCGTAGCTTAATCTTCTTTTTACCCCATCCCATGGGCGTTTTTTGGCTCTAGTTAATGGATTTTTAACCTCGGATCCGGATTCAGCGACCGAAAATACCTAGGGATACATAGGTCTGGTTCGCTGGACTGAATTTTTTTTTGTGGGGCTGTGTAATGAAACTGCAATCGTTTTTCGGTGCATAATATCAAAAATTAATAAGTGGCGGGCTTAAGATCCTCAAAACTACCTATAAATGAAGAATTTATAGTCATGTAATGTTCAGGTTAAAGTGAACGCTACAAGACAAGTAGACTAACCGACCGACAGACAGACAGACATTTTTTTTGCTCAAACTTAAAATCTCGACGTTTCCTGACATTCTAATCCTATTTGAACAATAAACATTTTTCAATTTTTTTTTTTGCCGTTACCATACGTCGACGATGTTGAGTAAATAAGGTTAATTTTACTTTATTATAATGTTGAGTGGACCACCGTGTACAATATCTGATAATTTAAGAGGGCCCTTTGCTGCTTGGCATAGCTATGACATTACTTTTTGGTGTTTTATATATATTTATATATCGAGCAATACAAGAATGACCCACAAAATGGACACACTATATTATACAAATGTCATGCTCTCCCTCGGTCACCATTCAATAAAACAAATCTAAGGATTCTTACCATGAGAGAGTTCGCCAATGTAGTGATTTTATCAGAGCCTAGGACAAAAGCTATTCTACTTCTTTTTACCCTCTTCTAAATTTAGACACGTTATTAACTTTATCTCATAATTTTCCTCTCGACTCTATAAAAGTTTATCTTGCCGTTTTATTACCTCAATAATTTTTTAAAATTTACCGAGTTATTATTTAAATTAAAGTAATTGAGGTTTTTTTTATATACAGTAATATCATAATGTTTCACGGAAGAGTTGATGCGGCCAAACTGAAAATGTTACTAAAATTAGAATTTCCCAGAAGTAACGTGACAGTTTTATCAGAAAACTTTTGAAAGCGTTTTGTAATTACATCCTTCCGGAAATTAAAGGTATAAATTTTATGAAGTTTCCTAAGTTTTATTATATTCATATCATTTTCTCTAACAGGAGATTTATTTATTTCATTTCGAGCTAAATTAGACAACTTACCTTAAAAAGTGAGGACTTTTTGGAAAGTAATCTAACTTTTTAAACCGAAATAATTCTAAATGAGGAACTTTAAGAGATTATCGATAAATTAATTTTATTATAGCCTTCGATTAAGAGTCAAATAATTAGAAATATATACGGGATGATTCGTGGAAGAAGTATTCGTTCATGTAAGCCATTTCTATTACAAATAAAACAATTGCTACATTAATAAATTTAATTAAAATACAGGGTAATCTACCATGGCATGCGTAAAATTTATGAGTAGGTTGTCTCCACCGAAAGGAGTTAAAAAAATGAAAAAATTTAAAAATATGACCAAAAAAATTTCCTTATTTTCTTGTAGAAATGCCAATGCCAATGCCATTAACCAATCTCACGTAACGCGGTAGAACCATATCACTTCCCTTCCACCTTTATCAGACTTGAGATTGACAGCAAAGCTGGAAAGGATAGTAATGACTTTTTGATTTTAATCACAAAATTACTAAATTACCTCGGATCACTCTAAAATTTTGCAGGGACTTTCCCACATAGAAAACTAGTACACCATTTTATTTTCCGCATCTCATGGTTAATCACCCTGTATACAAAACATACGGAACATATACCCCGATAACGTTTTTGTTACATAATAACAATTTAAATCGATCAAATTTTGCAGACAGTTTGCTGCTTTTTAATCATCTAATACGAATCTTTTTGTACAAAAAATTCTTAAAAAGTAGAAGATTCTCAATTGGACCAACACGTCTATTTTCTTTATATATATATGTTCAACTATGGTTCTATAGTAAACCTTGGATTTAACAGACACTCAAAAAATGTCGGCGTCTTTGACTCATCAAACACGCCGCATCGCAAAGCAAAGATGCCGACATTTTTTTTACTTTACATTGACTCACGTGATTTCTATGAAATCTTTCACAAATTGTCAGTTATGAGCCCGCAGTATGGTGGTCTCATTCATCAAGCTTTTAGAACCGTATAGTACAGGGAAATTAGCATTTGACCTGGATAATAATAGTTGTCTTTTTTATTTTTTACCAAGCCCCTTCCCTTTTTCGAGATATTCAAGGTCAAAGTTTGAAAACATGGTTTTTCGCGAATATCTCCCGCCAAAAAAAAAAAAATCGGACAGCAATAAAGTTAACATGAAAGTTGTAGATAATTCTATTATCTACAAGATTAGTATTTTGCATTTTTTTCCAAAACCTCGCCCTTTTTGAATTATTCAAGGTTGAAGTGAAAAAAAAAAAGAAGGTTTTCCGCAAAAATCTCGAAAATAAAAAATAAATTGTCTGTTAATTCCTTTCACCGCGACCTCGTTTCGGAGAATATTGTCGATAATAATAATAATGCTTCATGTACGTCCGATGCATAGGAAGCGAGATATTCGCCATTTTTTTTAAACTTCAACCTTGGATATCTCGAAAAGGGCGAGGTTTTGGGAAAAAATGCAAAATACCAATCTTATATATAATTGAATTTTCTACGAATTTCATGTTATTGCTGTCCGATTTTTTTGGCACGAGATATTCGCGAAAAACCATGTTTTTGGAACTTTGACCTTGAATATCTCGAAAAGGGGGAGGTGGTGAAAAATAAAAAAACAACTTTTAGATTATTTAATTCTCTACAACTTTCACGTTGACCTCATGGGCTTCTGATGCATAGGACGCGAGATATTTGCAAAAAATTTTGACCTTCAATATCTTGGGAAACCATGTTGGGATTTTTGTGGATTTGAGTTTAGGATACCTTCATTCCATGCCAAATCAACCAATAAAAATAAAATTTTGAAACTTGACTTCTCCAATTTTGATAATTGTTGGTGAAAATGTTGTACCTGTCAACAACATGAAAATTTCAATTTTTTAATTTTTTTTGATTATTGGTTCTTGAGTAATAAGTCTTTGAAAATTAAAAGAATGTCAGTAATTTTGTAAAATAGGGATTATTAAATCACAATATCTCCAAAACGGTAAGAGGTATAAGGGTGGGACAAACGTCAATTTATGGTGTTTAAGCAATATTTTTCTATTTGAGGTTAAAAAATGTTGCAACCTGAAATTTAAAGGTCGAGGTCAAGGTCACAAATGTAAAAGTAATTTTTCTCAAAAAGTATATTTTTGAAAATTATTAAAAAAATTGTATTTGTCCCTAGTGGTCATATCTACCATTGCATTTAATTTCAAAGCGGGGCAACAACGGGAACATTGTACAAAAAATATTATTTTAGGACAATGTGTACTTTCAAGACACTAATCGCAAAGTTTAGTATTTTATTTTGCAATTTATAATTTTGACTTTATATATATCAAAAGAGTTGTTATTATTAGTCTTGGAAATAGGTTTGTTTAACCCACCACCCCCCACGTTTCCATGCCACAACCACTTTGTCATACATGATAACATGATTGCGATAATAAGCATAATTAAATACTAAATGGGTAATATACCATGAAATATGTTGTACATAAAAAATAAACATTTATTGGTGGTACACTGCGCGGCATATAAATATGGTACAGTACTTGTGAACTGAAAACCATTAATTAAATTTATTGGTAGATTGTGATGTTCTCTCAAGCTTCTGAATATTACTTAATTGTCTAGACATCGCTATTGTTTGAAATACTGATTTGTGATCTTATTATTGTCAAATGTGACCAGTCTAGTCTTCTTTGTATCGATAAAATCGAAGTGTACCACATTATTATAACGCGCAGTGTACCTAATACAAAAATTTGTTTGTTTAATAATTGTTATTTATACAATTTTGAAGCCGTATCATATAATGCCATTTCAGCTTCATTAAGCTTGTAAACCCTTCCGGTTTCAGTGACAGGATCCACTTTAAGTAATATTGTTTTTGGGTTGACATTTAAAACATCAGGGTTTATTTGGATACAGAAATGATCGGGAAGGGCCACTTGGATGCAAAAAACTGATTGTCACCTCCTCAGTTTCGTCATTTTTACCTAGTACACATCCTAGCCACCAGAAATCATTATACAGGGCAGTGACAAAGCCAGAAATTTCCTCAAATTCAATACTAGGTAAACCATCTCCAAGGTTAAATTCAGTACTCTTACTGCTATTTGAATAGAGTTTTCCTCTCAAAACCTCATCTTTCTTAGGTATGAAACAATGGTATTGTTGAATTCCATGAACAGGTTTCGCTTTATCAAATCTGCTTTGAAGAGATAAAGCATTCTGCTGATGGTCATCATCTGTGCAATAAATAATATTAATATTTTTTATGCTCCCAGTCACAAAGTTGTATAGCTGTCGAGGTGTTAAAATTTGATCAGAGTAAGGTCGCTGTAGACTTGCTTTCGCCGCAAGTAATTTCACAGTTCCACCTAGTCCATTACATACATTTTTGCCATAATTGGTAGCAAAAAATGCCATTCTCGGTTAGGCGATATTTTATACAGCGCATGTACCAACACTTTTATTATTTATTTACTTACTTATTTGTCATCGCCCCACTTTCATTATTGGCACACAGGTACCTGAAAGTTCAGTTAATA
The DNA here is from genome assembly GCA_936432065.2 of Rutpela maculata. Lineage (NCBI taxonomy): Eukaryota > Metazoa > Arthropoda > Insecta > Coleoptera > Cerambycidae > Rutpela > Rutpela maculata. The sequence continues at coordinate 178,363,738 of OW386288.2, forward strand.
TTGCTTAATTTTTTGAGTTGAAAAAAAAAATACTTTTTTAAATAATGTCATTTGAGTATTTATGATCTTGAGAGTGACCTTGAGACAAAGAAATTATGGCCATTTTTTTAAATAGAAATAAAGTTTAGTCCATAAGCTACAAAACGAGTGCTTACACAAAAAATTTCTTCTTCAGCACCCTGAGATAATAATTATTAAAAATACCCTTGTAATAAAATGTGTTAATTTTTTATTCTTTTGAGTCCTATAGAAAAAAAACTACTCATCAGAAAAATTTAAAATTCTGGATTTTTAATACCTTGGAGGAGGTAAACATGTGTACCAAAATTTGTTAAAATCCGAGTGGTAATTTTTTTTTGCTTGGTTGATTTGATATGGAATGACCCAAGAATGTCTGTGCAAAAATTCAGATTTTTACTAATTTTGTCCAGGTTTCCTCATTTTTTTGTCAAATTCCCCTGCAGCAGTTATGTACCAGCGACAATAAAAACTGACTATACCAAAATATACGGTATTATTATTTAATATTATTTTTTAATGTATAATGTTTTGTATCAAAAAATATTATGAGCAACTTTTTCCCCTTTTTTTTTAAATAAGCGTTTCCATATACCCTTCTACAAACGTTGAAGACCTCCATCCTCTACGCATGACTTAGTTGTCAGCTCCTGAGTGAACTAAAAATGAAGCAGAATACCTATTTTACTGTATTTGGTAGAAATGAGGCAAAAACTTCAGAAACATCTAATCACTAATTTCAATGAACTTCTGAAAAAAATTGAATTTTTGAGAGTCCCGCCCACTATGTACTGGCCGTAGCTTGTTGAGAAAACTATAATAGGACCACTGGTGAGTATTATTGCGCAACAGTGCGGCGCGCTCCGGGATTCGGTAAATAGTTCCAGCTACGCTGAGAAAGTGTGTCTATAATAATAATAACAGTTTATTTGCAAAAGAAAATTTCACAATATTCTTTAATTAGAATTATGCAATAATTCTTTATACTACTCCCAAAATATCAATGACAATAAATTAAAGAGCGATTTCAAAGTAATCGGAAATAAACTAAAAAGAACATAAAAGTTGAAATAATGCTATATTAATTCTGTAAGTATGCTTTTCATTTCATTTTCATGATTATTTCAGACGTCATCTTACCACAATTAAACTTTAGTGTTTTGAATTCCTTAATTTTAAATTGTGTTATACTATTTTATTACAGTTCTCTCTGGCTATGTGGGAGAAAAATACGTTTATTTGATTTACATCTTTGTTTAAATTTAGTACTAAGTTCTCAATAATCGAAATTCACTTGTCACATCAATATTTGAAAGTATGTCTCAAGAAACACCTCAGTATATCTTCAAACAAAATAAAATTCAGGATAAATAAATAAAGAAATAAATTATAAAAGGAAATAAATAATTTAGAAGACGCTCTAACGCCGAAAAAGATTCTGTCACACGTTACCGGTATGGCTTGAACTATAAAATAAAAGAAACTGTGAAGAATAGAAGTGCTCTCGGAGCGTAAACGTTGTAATAATGGAGAAGGAAAAATCTTACACCGCGATATATTAGAATACTTCTTATGTGTTTTTTATAGACAATAAACCATGAACTGAATGAACCTTATTTCCATTTCGTTTACCTGAAATTCATAAAATAACTTTTTGATGGGTTTTTCCTTTTACGTCGGCGTGCGGAATACATTAAAATTTAATATGCTATGCGAGGGCTAATAGAAGGCCAGCATTTCACGTCTATGAAAGTACATCAAACCCTCCCGGAATCCTTAAACAGACCATTATTTTAAATATTTATATGTAAATGAGGTTTTTAATAGTTGATTCCCTCCGATGACCTTTTTCCTATACCATCTCATTATTGGAAAATATTACTTATTTGAATTTAAAACGGTTTGTTAATTCTGCTCTCAAGTGACCTATGAATTAATAAAACGATTTCAACCTAGGTAGGTTGAGATTCTCTCTAATAGATGCATATAAAAAACTACATTAAAAAGAGGTTGTGTTACAAACTGATACATTTAAAAATCGAAGATTTCTCTAGACAGAAAGCATTTGAAATTACACCATTTTATTCTTAGCTATGTAAGTCATCCATATCACTAGCTCAATACGGATTCTTCAAAGCTCGTTCGACAGTTACCAATTTATTTAATACTACAGAGTTTATTTCTGATTGTATTGGGTGCACAAACATATGTTATACCGGGTGATTTTTTTAGTTGGTACAGCACCTTTTCCTAGCTTATTATTAAAGATAGAGTTTTGAAATTTTGCAGGCATACTTAGTGACATGTTTTGCATCTAATGAACTTTTTAAAATTTTTCTGCTGTTTCCCGTCTAACCGGAAGTGACGTCAACTTTCGATTTTCAAATGAAACACTATAGTTTTTCTTTTGGATTTCAAAACTAGATTTTTTTCTGAGTTCGAATATGTAAAAAAAGTATTAGGTTAGAGAGGAAAGTTTTTGAGATAATGCGATTTTAATGTTTCAGGTGTTGAGAAGCACTAAAAATCGAGGTACCTATGGAATGATTTTGTGGCAGATTACAATTGCCGTCAAAACGCGTAGTAGGCAAGTCAATAGAAGTTTGCGTTGTTGTCTTTGAATTTAGCATTTCAAAGTTTTCTAGCGTCAGTTCACAAAAAATTTGTGAAAAAAATGGAAAATGATTATACACACGAAGATTTCTTTAACATCCTCATGATTTGTAACCAAAATGGTCGAAGATATTTAGCAACTTGTCGTAGTTCCAATGCAGAATATCCCAAAAAAAGAAGACTTGACCGTCGATTTAAAAAAAAAATAATTACAAATTTAAGAACTTCAGAACAATTTAAAGTGAAACGAAACAGAAATTGCTATGTGACGAGGCAAGAGGATAATGAATTATATATTCTATTGGCCGCTATGGAAAATTCAGGTATTTCAATTCGTTAACTAGAAGTGCAATTTAACATATCATATTCCTCCATCCAGAAAATATTGAAACGATATGGGCAGCATCCTTACAAATACTCGATACACAAAAGTTACTTCCTGGATATTTTCCCAGACGAACTGAGTTCTGCGAATGGTTCATGATAAAAAATCAAGAAGATCCGGGATTTTGGCGCAAAGTAGTTTGGAGTGACGAGGCCAGTTTTACCAATAACGCCATTTTCAATCAACATAACGCACACTACTGGTCCACGGTTAACTTACACTTCCAGCTACAAAATCCAGCAACTTTCAGTTAGTTTGGAAGTTCAATGTTTGGGTTGCGCTTATTAACAACCAACTGATTGTTGTTTATGATCAAAATCTCAATGCAACGTTTTATTTCCAAAACATATTGCCTTTCTTGGAAGAAAATTATCTAGATAATTTACCTTTGGCAGCACTTAGAGAAATCTATTTTATTCAAGACGGAGCCCTACCTCACAATGCAAGGGTGGTGGACGGTCGTCTTCTAACAGCTATTTCTGAGGACAGGTGGATCGGAACCTCCGGGCCGATTAGATAGCCAGCAAGGTCCCCGGATCTCAATCCATTGGATTTTTTATGTTTAGATCAAAATGGTGGCTTATTTGAAAATTATATGTGATAATTTCCTTGTTGTTGCAGCTTCATATTTAAATTTCTGTCACTGTTTGAAATAAAAATGTTTATTGTTTTGTTTGTGTTTTTGTTGTTTGAAATGCTAAATTCAAACACGACAACGTAAACTTCTATTGACTTGATATGCGCCTACTACGAGTTTTGACGGCAATTTTAATCTGCCACAAAATCGTTCCATAGGTAACTCGATTTTTAGGGCTCTCAACATCTGAAACCATAAAATCGCATTATCTCAAAAATTTTCCTGTGTAACCTAATACTTTCTTTACATATTCTAACTCAGAAAAAATCTAGTTTTGAAATCCAAAAGAAAAACTATAGTGTTTCATTTGAAAATTGAAAGTTGACGTCACTTTCAGTTAGACGGGAAACAGCAGAAAAATTTTAAAAAGTCCATTAGATGCAAAAAATGTCACTAAGTATGCCTGCAAAATTTCAAAACTCTATCTTTAATGATAAGCTAGAGCTAGGAAAAGGTGCTGTACCAACTAAAAAATCACTCGATATATACCGACTATTCCAAGGCATTCGATAGCCTAAAAAGCATATCCTCTTGTACAGGATTATTCATTATAAATTGACCCCCCCCCCGCCCTTTATTTCTGTTATTATTGGAAATAGAAAATAGTTTCGTATAAAAGTTGTAGAGGTGTATACAGTGTGATCTACCATGATATGCGGAACATAAAATGGTGTACTAGTCTTCAGTGTGGGAAAGCCCCTGCAAAATTTTAGAGTAATTGAGAATATTAAATTATTAGTAAATTTGCGAAGATACATTACTGTTATTGACTAGGTCAGTATTAGGGCGACGGACTTACTTGTAAAAGAACATATTGGAGTTGTTTACATTTTCTTAATTGTATAAAAAGTGAAGCAGGTGAGTGCTGTCAAAGTGCCGCGTTTTTAGCTTTCGGTCGAACAATCAGGACACCAGCGTGTTATTGACGGGTTTAACTAAATATTTCTTATACCGTGCGTGTAATTTTCCATTAGCATGTACATTCACGTAGCGCGGGAGATTTGACAACACCGGCAGCCGTAAATTCGTCCGTTAGTGGAGCATTCCAGCTCCGTTATTTCATTTCAGCCAGCTGGCACGCGCGATGTTGTAATTCTTCTTGCCATGCCTAGCCCGCGACTACACACACGGTATCTACTTGTTGTTTCAGAGTTCACTGACATAGGGTCAATGTCTTTTCGATTTATTTCGATTTATTTCGCTATTTTTGTAGTGTGATTTGATTAAAAGCAAAACGTCACTTCTACCCTCTCCAGCTTTGCTGTCAATCCCAAATCTGATAAAGTGATATGGTTGTACCGCGTTACGTCAGATTGGTTAAAGTCATTGGCGGCGGATTTCTACAAAAAAAATAAGGTAATTTTTTGGTCGTTTTTTTTATTCCTTTCGGTGGGTACATACTTTTTTTTAATGCAATTAAATTTTTTTTTTTTTTCGAAATAATTTCATATGTAATAATAATTTTTCTTTATGGGTTATTATTGTAGTAAATCGCCTTCAGTTTCTATATGATCTGGATACCCTCAAGGGGTGAAAACCTCCCCTAAATTTGAATATTGAATATTTGAAAAACTGTTGCTAATTTCTTTTTGAAACGTAAGATAGCTATGTTTTTGGTATCGCTGATTCCGAATAAAAAAAATAAAAAAATTCAAAATGATGGAATTTTTTTTCTAAAACAAATGTTTTATACGGACAAAATAAATTGAGCATCTAAGCGATGCTATATATTAACGAATAACGGCATTTTTGAACGAAAAATTAATTACTGAGAAACAAAATAACAAAATCATTTTAAAGTTTGTTTAATTATCTCTAATTTTGTTCCTTACAATTTTTTTTATGGAAATGTCACAGTTTCTAAGATATTCAACATTTTAAAATAAATACTTCATCCTAAAAACGAACGCATACCATCTATAAAATTAAATATCTCCGATACTATCACCCCTACACAAATATATAAAAAACAAATTAATTCTCAGTTTAAAAGCTTCAATTTTGATGTCCACTATGTTTTCTCTAAAACTAATATTTATTGAAATATTTGCAGGGAAACAAAAATGTTACGTTTTTTCTAAAATTCCTTTATAATTTAAAATGCATTTTTGATCTAAAGCAAGTGCAGTAAGTGGACGAAAAAATTTGAGCTTCTAGGTCATACTTTATATTAACGAAAAACAATATATGGGAGTATATTTTTTAATTGCTGACTACTTACTTCAACAAAATGGTGACGTTTTCATTAAGAAAAATTGAAAAAGTACTTTTTTTTGTCATAACTTCTTTGTTTTTTACGCTATAGAAATAAAAAAAATCATTTATAATCATAAATAATAGTCTTTCATTTTTGCTCTTACCGCTCTTGACGTAAGTGCCATATTCTCTGAGATATTTAACATTTAAATTAAATATTTTGTCTTATAAACGTGCGGACGCCACATTTATACTTCCAGATCTCCGAAACCATTAACTCTACAGAAATTAGAAACAAACGAAATTCATCCTCAATTCAGTAGCTTTCTTATTTGTCTCCAGCATGTTTTCGCTCAATGTAATACTTTTCGAGTGATTTTCAAGTCGTTAGAACTTAAAGACTATCAAGTTTGATAAAAAGTTGCATAGAACTTTTTTTTCTTAAAATTTCATTTCCTTCAGCTCCAATGTTTTTAATTTTTTGTTAGTAGCCGCCCCCTGAGAAGGGGTGGCATCGACCCCCTATAAATTAGCAAGCCGCCACATAATATAGAAAATTTTAATTGATGCATTTACTGTTAAGTTGCCAAAAATGAACAAAATCCGTTTAATATGAAATTATTCCGAAGTCAAAACCTCAAGGTAATGTACTAATTTTTTAAAATCTTTTTTCCCCGAAACTGTTAAAAATTAACGTAAATCATTACTGTGATCAGTGTCACAACTTTCTAGGAACTAAAAAATGTCGAACAGAAGACTAAAAGCAACTTTACGTCTGGTCTAATAGCTGCTGGCGTATCAATGCTTTTCGTGTAACAAAGTTCGCCCCGAAAATAACACCGCGAATGTTGAAATGTTCAAAACTATAAGGTGGCTTGGAGTGTGTTTTATTTCAAACTTTAGTTGACACGAGTTGACGTCGAGTATCTAGTGTCAGAGCCTAGTAAACTACACAGGCGAGGTACTCTGCATTTATTAAACTTTATGGCAAGCCCAGTGACCTCAACCATTTCTCCCGGGCTGTCCACAGATGTAAAATCGATCTACATTTCTGCAAGTATAATTTGACATTATCCATCTATCACTTACAGATATGTAAGGTACACTGGAGTTGGAAAGTTTGTTTGGAATTACAAGTGCTCGTGTGGGATTGAATATGTAACTGGTGTGGAAAAGCACTCTAGTATAAATGGAGAGATTTCATAATTAATAGGCTTAGGCAAGTCCGCTTAAAGCGGATAATTAACATTTGTATAATTTTTGTTAGCTTTCTACTATGTTGGAGAAATAATTCTTAAAAAGAAGCTTAACTAGACCAGGAAAGCAAAATAAATCATATCGGAACCAACTCAAAATTTTTGGTAAATAGTTATATAGACAACAGGTGCGTAAAGCGATACTTTTCTTCACAAATAGATAGATATTTATTGGTGTTAAGATATTTACAAGAAATATGTATCCACAAGTCAAAATAAACTATTAAAAACTAGATATAAGTAAATTATGTAAAAATCACATATATGAATAAAGATAATATATAAATATAATATATAGAAATAAAATAAAAGCATAAAATATTCATAGCAATACGATTTCCACAATAAAAAATAAATAAAAACGTTTAAAAAACAAACATTAGGAAAGTATGACAATCACATGAGTAAAATAAGGCACTTTACGCATGAATTTCATGCAATATTTTTTACGATTCCTCAATTTGCATATTTAAATAAATAAATTTCACAATGTAATAATATTACTTTTCTCTTCAAACATCAGAAAAACACCACATTTCTTAACTCTTTTCATGACTTTTTAGACGGCTGTGCATTGCCATTATCAACTAAGGTAAAAGTACTTTTTTGCACGCTCAGGTAATTTGACTCCTTCATTGAATTGATTAAGACATTTGTAAATGACATTTACAAATTAGCGATCTGTAAGTAATTACTCACTGATCAGGAGGCAGTAAGTAATCTAATAAATGCAGAAATTTAAAAATCTATTTTTATTAAATACAAAGTTAAAAATTACAATTTGAACAATTATTAAAATTTATTGGAGCAATAGAATTTGGGTTTAAAACAACATTCTCTTCTGAATTATAACTTACAAGAATCTTAAGTTGTGGTAAAAATCTTATTTTCCAGAAATATCTAATGACAGCAAATGTCACTTGAAAATAAATATTCGGTGTCATAGTAACCAAAGCGAAACCTTTTTCATGTACGACTTATTTGTTTTATATATTTTTAAAATATTAATTTTTTTTTATTTTCATTACATTTATTCAACATTTGAGCGTGCAAAAAGAACGTCATAAGCACTGCGATCATTAAGTTGTTTTACTGGTTTCGAAACATATCCTCAACCAGTAAAGAATACTTACTGACCTTAATACTTAATATACTATTTCTGACGCTGTGAGCGACAGAAAAAGTATTATCTACTGCAACGCGTGTTTTATTTAATACGCTGCATGTGATATTAACACAATGCTTTTTTGATCGTGAAATTCGAGATTTTTTTATCTTATTTTTTTTTTAGCTAATCGACGTTTGAAGAAAAAATAGCAGGTTTTATTCGGAGTAAAAGCCACTTGTTGTGACTCGTCTGTAATTGCCGGACTCACTTCGTTCGTCTGACAAACCTACAGACTCGTGACAAAAGTATTGCTTTTACTCCTAATAAAACAGTTATACTATATTTCACGCTTTTTACTTTTTTTCATTATTTTACACAGAAAAAACAATGAAACAAAGTACAGTTTTTTCGAGAATCACAGAAAATAATAATTTATGCAACTAGTGCATAAATGGCCTTAAGAACTTTTATATTTTTCTACTACCAAAAATCTATTAAATCAAATAAACTAGTCGATGAGTCACTCCAACTTGGAAATTTTGCCGAACTTCTTGTCATAAGAAGAGTAGGAGTTTTTACTATAGGACTATATTTACTTCCCAACCAGCAAATTTGTTTTATAATTTAAATGTTTAAGATTATTTTGTTTTATTGTTATTTTATTAATGCTTCTAAAATGCTAATTGATTATATTAGAGTTGCAGAAAACACTACTTGGTTGTCTGCAACTGAACTGTTTTATAAATTTATCATTAAAACGTTTTTACAACAAAATTATAAAATATCTTATAAGGCAGTTAAGAAATTACTTTAGAAACGTTTCCATGACTAAGTTATAAAACATTTCAGCTTATAAAACTAAATAATTTTATAGTACTTTTTTAGTAACGTTTGGCAGTATATTCAGCACCGTTATAAATATATAATAAAATTATTTTATAGTCGTTTTCTATTATCTTATGGAACAATTATATTAAAGTACTATTTGGGACAGTTTTGCTATTGAAAGTAAATTGTTGTTCCTGAGTATCCTACATAATTATTTTATATTGTTGCATCTACTGCAATATGGCAACGGCAATGAAGTAGTTACAAAATAAAATTGTTTACGTGAACATAAAAATGCTGCTGCTAACTATGCAATAAAATATATTTGAAACAATTTATTTCCCGTGTCAGCTGTGTGTTCATCAGAACTTATGTCTAACACTGAGCAGACTAGTGTAGATCGTACGTGCTAAAGTAGAAATTAGAAATATCAGATTTAGGACAACGAATTGTTAGGTTAATTATGCAAATTGCCTCAATACTGTCTCAGTGGCTGCATTTACAACACAATTCTAACATATTTATTGTAAAAAAGTTGCCAAAGTATCGCGAAAGTAAATAATTTATTGTATAAGAATAGCGTAAAAGTTACCTAGCAGCATATTGGTCCGCAACGCGCATATGCATGAAAAACAACAAACAGCTGTTTTCTGAGATGAAGTGGGTTCTAACTAAATGGACAGAACCGTACTGGAAGATTTTACTTTAGGCGTATAATTTTTCGAATTTTAAACAGTAAATATATTTGCCTGCCTGGCAGAAAGTGTGCACCACATGGGAAACTTTTTTTGTTAGTAGTTATCAGAAAAATTCTATCCTTTATAAAAAGTTCTGTATGGAGAAAAAGTAATTCCAATACTACAAAAAACGTTACCGATCCCAAGGTTATCCGCCGTATTGATCAACCATTAATCAAAATTTTACGTGCATTTCCGTCGCTTCTTATTTGAACTGTCCTCTATATTCAAAGGATCAACCCAACATTTCTATGTAGTACACAGCCTATTAACCAACACAACCTAATCTAATCTAGTTGTCATTCTAATATTATTATTATTTATTTTTCATTTAATTTAGAAGTGAAATTTTCTTACCCCACGTGCATTAATTAATTACCAGAAATTTTTCAAGCACTAGAGAGATTACTAATGAAAATTTTCATAAAATAAGGAAGGGTGTTAAAATGAAAACTCAATACGCAATTTAGCAGTAATAGTTACAATAAATTGCAGTTTTTATCAAAATGTTTGTTCCGATTATTTTTATAGTTATTTTTCTTCGCTTATAAGTTATAACAAAAATGCAAAATAAGACATTTGTGAAAAAAAATTGTTATATTTTTCATTTAAGATACGGCCCTGTCACAAGACCGTCACCTTTAAGACGCATTATTTTATAGATGTTTTGTAATTATCTTAAAATGCTTGTATTTAACACAAAAGTATTTTATAGAAGGAAGCCATTTCATGAGACCAGCGTTCGAGGTCGTAAATATGACAAAACATAAAAAGTTTGAAAATAGTATTTTTATTAATATTTATGGCAATTAATACGTGCTAATTATAAAATTATGATGATTATAACAAATTGGCATTAAAGAGTATGAGCGGGTAGCATTGTAAAAAGTGCCCCCGCACCTACCGAACTAAAATGGCTTCCATAAGATGTCTCGTATGTTGACTGTCTTGTGTACACAGTTTTAAGCTCGTGGACTCTGCAAAAAAAATAATTTACCCCTAAATGTTTTATTTTTTTTCTCACCTCCTATTTGGCGGATCGCTTTGTAATTTGGCACAAATAATATTAGTGCTAGTGTAGTTTATTTTAAAAAATATTACTCTCCTACGATGATTTTATGCATTAAAAAAAAATTAATATATTTTTTCAATGGCCTGAAGGGTGACTACCCCGTTTGACACTATTGCCATATTTTAATATAATATGTATTTAAACTATAATTATAACATATAACAGTTACAGTTTTATTAATGCGGTGGAACAGGATAAAAATAAATAAAAATATTCTGAACTTGCAATATTACGAGTATAGTATTTAATATTTAGATAGGTAATCATATTATTCATTCATGTTTAGTTATTTCACTTCAGATAAGGCATCGCAAAGAAAAAGAAGAACAAAAAAAATGACGTCGAGAAGAAAAAGAAGTGCAAGAAAGAAAACGTCAAGAGGAAGAAAGGCGGCGTCAAGAGGAAAGACACGAATTGAAGGAAATAATGGAAAACCTGGAAATAAGGCGTCAAGAGGAGAAAGAAGAACAAGAAAGACAACGTCAAGAAGAAAAGGAGGAACAAGGAAGAGGCCAGGAAGAACTGAGCAAAACCTTGACCGATCAAATGAAAATCCAACAAGGAGCTATGAATTCAATCACTAACGAAATCAAAAAGGGATAAACAAGGTCGAAGATAAAGTAGGTGTGGTCAAGACAGAAGTCAATCAAGGCAAAGGGGAAGTAAGAGACATCAAAGAAAAGATGAGTGAGGTCGAAGGAGACGTGGATCGCCTTAAACGACAATTGAGAGAGAAAGGAGGCCAGCTGGTAGCATCATCAGGTCCTCGTTTAAAACCTCCCTCATTTGACGGCCAAAGCTCATGGACAACGTACAAGAGACAATTTGAGGTGGCTGCAAGTGCGAATAACTGGGATAACGAGGAAAAGGCTATGACATTAGTTCTGGCGCTAAGAGGCCAAGCCTCAGAGTTACTTCAGACCATCCCGGTGGAGAAACAAAAGGACTTGAAAGTCTTGGAAGCTGCATTAGACTTGAGATATGGAGATCAACACCTTGCCCAAGTATACCAGGCTCAGCTAAAATCAAGGACGCAAAAGGTTGGGGAAAGCTTACAAGAATTCGAAGCTGCGATAGAGAGACTGGCACACCTGGCATATCCGAGTGCACCAAGAGAATTTCAGGAACAACTAGCCGTAGGAGCCTTTTTAGATGGCATCAGGGCCGAAGAGGTCAGGCGAATTCTTAGAATATCGCGGCATCAAAGTATTAGCGAGGCTTTTGTGCGTGCCCTCGAAGTAGAAGCTGCCTTTAAAGACACTCCGCGGTCAGAAGTGCGTGCTGTGACAGTTGAAGAGGCACTAAAGATACAAAATAAGTCATTTTTCAATTGGCTGCCGGACCGCTGGCTACTCACGCCCCCGCTCTGCCGCAGCCGCATCTATCTTACAAATCTCCGGAATTTTAAGTATGTGTATCGTACTCGTGGCTTTTTTATGTTATTTGTATTGTACCTAATACTTAATTTTTTCTTTTTAAAAAACTTAGTAGTAAGTGTTATGCACGAAATGGAAAGTTCTACAACTGATAGCCGTAGTTCTGAGAGCAAAATCAGCTCACTTAATTTAAAATGCATAAACAGTAACAATGTATAATATAAAAAAACCGGAGGTACTTTAATCAAATCAACCAATAAAACTTTCTTTACTTCATATGTAATAATAATAACAGCCCATCTAATGCTCTAAGTGAATCCCATTCGACCACAAAGCCTTCAATCCTACTACTTTGTTTGAGACATCCTTCCATTCTGGTCGGGTTCCCCTTCTTTTGCTCACAATAAGGATCCAATTTCTGCATCTCTCAGATACTCTTGTCTGAATGAATTATATGATTACCTATCTAAATATTAAATAATATTAGAGAATATTAGTTAGGTATTATGCAAATCACAACTTACGCACTTTTTTTATTTATTATGAAAATACCCACTTTCTGTATATTGTTGCCTTAATCTGGGCACGCTAATATACTATTCAGGTAAATACTTTAAAACAGTCATTATTGGAGAACTAATCAAAACAACTACAATTCTAGCTAATACTGACGAAGAATTAAATTACATGTTAGGATTCTTAGCATTTTAAAGAAAAAAATATATTGAAAATACTAATCATTTATTTACATTTAGTCATTCACTCTTTTTATATTTAATATGAAATTATCTACTTTCTGACTAGTATAATAGCGTGCCCAGATTAGGGCAACAATATACAGAAAGTAGGTATTTTCATAATAAATAAAAAAATGTGTAAGTTGTGATTTGCATAATACCTCTAATCATTATAAAATCAAATAAATAAAAAAATAATTAATTGCAAAATATTAAATAATATACTCGTAAAATTACAAGTTCAGATAATTTTTATTTATTCTTATCCTGTTCCACCGTATTAATAAAACTATTATATGTTATAGTTATAGTTTAAATACATATTATATCAAAATATTGTAATAGTGTCAATTGAAAAAATGTATTAATTTTTTTTTAATGCATATAATCATCATAGATGAGTAATATTTTTTGCAATAAACTCTCATAACACTAATATTATTTGTGCCAAATTACAAAGCGATCCGTCAAATAGGAGGTGAGAAAAAAAATAAAACATTTAGGGGTAAATTATTTTTTTTCCACCCCATGCAGAGTCCACGAGCTTAAAACTTTGTACACGAGACAGTCAGCATACGAGACATCTTATGGAAGCCATTTTAGTTCGGTAGGTGCGGGGGCACTTTTTACATTGCTACCCGCTCATACTCTTTCATTACAAAAAAATTTCAAAATGTGAAATCGATTTTTATAAAATTCCAAAAATTATTAGAAACCTTCAGTAAATATGAGGGGCACTTAAAATTTATCAAAAACACTTGGCATAATTCACAGTAAAATTTCCTTCGCATCAAAAATTGCAAGCTGTATGGGTTAACACGTCTCTAAAATAATTATTAAGTAAGTTCTTTTCCATTGTCCAGTAAAATCACTGAAAGCTTAGTATTATAGAGATTGGCATATTATATATTTTTAAGTATATGTATGCGACTTTTTGAATACATTTAAGAAATTTTTTTATTTTATTGGTGTTTTATAGCAATAATAACAGTGAAGTATCTGCTTTATAACGCAATAAATGAAACTTCAATAAAACTGCTTTATAGTGGAGGTACTGAAAGTCTGCGGAATTCTTTATACAATTATTTTGTGGATTTTACGTAGCTTAAGCAAATTAGCATATAATTAATATCAACTAATTAGTTAATTACTAGTACCTAATTTTAATTTTAATAATGTAGGATTTTGAAACTTAAATAACTTCAATTACTGGCTGTATTTAACATGTATATATATAATTTGATTTTTTTTGTCATTAAATTTTTTACTTTAAGTCTATGCAAGTATTTAGTTACTTTTTAGACTAATTTCTATGTTTGTTGTAAGTTCCTTATGTAAAATTATTGTCATTATTATTCTCTTTACAATAAACAATGGTTGCAATAGCTTTTATAAAATATCAAAAATGCCTAAACTGTTTTATAAGATGGTGTCAATTTTACATTTATAGCTATCGTAATAACATTTTTAAAGTATTTCTGAGACTAATGCTGTTTTATAAAATTTGTTTTATAAAATACCAAATTGCTAGTTGAATAACCAACAGTATATGATGCAATAAGCAGTATATTATTAACAAGCAGTATAAATAACATGTAGTTATGAACCATATATTATATTAACTTGATTGCAATATTCTTATGCAATATTTTATATCTACGTCGCTTACAACTTTGTATTATGTATTTAGGGCGTTTATAACGTTGTTTCAGATTGACCAAGAAAATACCCAAGTTGAGTGAAGGAATAGTTTCCCCCTTTTTCATTTGGATAATAATTGAGGACGTCAAATTCATCTCAATTTTCAATTAATCATGCCACCGCAATAACAGTTTGTGCCACAATATGCGCGAAGTCGTTACTTACGGCGTTGTCCCAAAGAATGCAAAATTCGATTGATTTTATTTATGACAAAAATAGTGCAAACTATATCCATATATTTCCATACATGTGTACATTGTGTGTACACGTGTACATGCACATATTTTCTTTAATTCAAGAAGATACAAAAATTGGTCCTTCGAGCCGGATTGATGTTCATTTTTAGTTAACACGTCCTGAATTAAGAGAGATATTTGTGGACTGCAGCACATTTTTTAAATGTGATATTTTCAGTTACGTGGCATTTGTCCGTTGTTAAAAAAACCATTTTTTATAAAATAATGAAAATAACTAAGCGTTACTTTTATTTACATTGCAACTGAACATAATGAACATGTATTTCGTTTTGCTGTTTACATTTCAGTTCATAGTTAAATCCATAGTAGTGTTTTAAAGTAAGCCTATTGATTTTGCAGTTTAATAGGATTTAAAATGAAGAGAGTGATAATGACGCATTCCAGCGGTTGGATGCGGCTACTGTCCCCTCGAGCATCATATCGTCCGCCATTATATCAGCACGTTGACGATCCGGTGCTCGCCACCGTCTAACTTCTGCTTAAAACAATGTTAGATCAAACTGCAGTCGGGCGAGTCTAGTGGTTTTACAATGAAATGATGAAATGAACTCCCCGGCTACTTTGTAATACATTCTGTATAAATTGGATAGTTAGTTCAGAGAAGTGTATCCGCAGTGCCCATTTTCAATAAATTTCCCTTTGAGTTTGGAGTAATTTTCTTGTGCATGTAAATAATTATTCTTCAGTAGATTAAAATTCAATTTCATACGAAACAAGTCCACAACTTTATAGTAATTATAAGTAATTATTAGTTATTAACTAGAAGGAAAACTTACCATGAAATATTTACAAATCTGAAAATTGCTACACTTGGAAATGAATTTGAATATATTAAGAGTGGTATATGACAAATGTTTTTCATGAGACACGTCAGGTTCGTGAAGTTGGTAGAGAAATATCAACTGAATTTTTTCAGAAATAAATAAATCTCAATTTATTCTATATCATAATAATGATAACAATAATTCTTCATTATAGTAAAAGGTAAGGTTTAACGTTAATTAGAGAAAAATTCTTCAAGAGAGTAACAGTTTCTATCAAGAAGTAAGGTTTTGAGCTTTTTTTCAAGGGAATGGCTTTGGGAACGTAGCCCGTAGCCCAATTTTTTGAATAGTGACGTTTTGAGAATTTTTTTGTCTCAGTCGGCAAAGCATTAAATATTTTGCACCCGTTAAAATATATACTTTTTTGATAACGCGCTGTCGAATGTTGATTAAGTATAAGATTACACAGCCTCACAAAAAAAAAAAGGTCGTGATCTGCATTACTGACCGTCGTATTCCTATGTATTTTTCGACGCTCCGAATTAGCTGCCAAAAAAATTCGTATACCTCTTAAATTTATGTGCAGAGCTTTAAATATAGAGGTAGAGTTATGGAAACGAGTATGAATGGGTACTTTGCAACCCTCGTGCTCTCATTTATTATTTTCAAGGGCGTAACAACCTGCTCTATTCTGCGACATGGAAGCTTCTAGCTTACAAGCTCTTGAGAACGCAAGGGAGACATGGTAGAGGGTGAACACTGCCAAAGAATCAACCCCCTAGAGGGATGGAAACTACCCTCTGCTGGAGGAAGATGTGTGAGAATAATTTTTTCTTGTTTTTACTGCGCAATGGTACCAGTTCACTGTGCAGAACAGCCCACAACTGCTTTGCCCGTACCCGTCTAAGATGTGGAAACCACCCCTACATTCACAAGAAGTATTCGAAAAACTTTTAAGGCCGGAAAGATGCACTCTGGAGTTTTTCAATGTAAGAGAAAAGACATCTGAACGGTATTGAGTTTGCACAGCAAGACCAACCCTTAAAGCAAGTAAAGAACATCCCTCGATGAGGAAGGTGCAGAAGGAGGTGGGAAGATTAATTTTTTTCAGTGCGGAATTTATCGAGCTCTCATACACCTTCTGTTATCCGTTCTCCAACACTCGAACATTTGCTCCCCTTTGTCTGGATTAACTTTTTACCCGACCTCTGCGTATACTTTAATTGAACACACACTTTTTCTAACACACTTCTTCAAAATATTCCTCACTTATTTTCTCTGCCTTCTGGCCTTCGCCACATACTCTTGCATTCGCCGACACTCTGCTCTCAGTCTCCTTTATCCGGCCTCATACTCCCTGTATCCTTTGTTCTACTTTGTTCTATTTTATGAATTCTCTCATGAAATAACCAATATATCATATCTTTTTCATTCATACACCCTGTTTTATCTTCAATTATACCTGTTTCTCTAAAATTCTTATCTCTCTTCAGGGCTTTCTTTTACACTCTATATACTCTGTCACTTTCCTACAAACTCACTGATGTTCGAGGGTTGGAGAAGGGATAACGGAAGGTGTATGAGAACTCGATAAATTCCGCACTGAAAAATATTAATCTTCCCACATCCTTCTGCGTCTTCCTATTTCCCACTCATCGAGGGATGTTCCTTACCTGCTTTAAGGGTTGGTCTTGATGTGCAAACTCAATACCGTTGGCAGATTTTCCTTCTCTCAGATTGAAAATCTCCAGAGTGCATCTTTCCGGTCTTAAAGGTTTTTCGAATACTTCCAGCCCTTAGACGGGTACGTGCAAAGCAGTTGAGGGCTGTTCTGCACAGTGCACTGCGACCCTTGCGCAGTAAAAACAAGAAAAATTAACTCTTCCATATCTTCCTCCACCCCCGTCCAGCAGAGGGTAGTTTTCACAACTCTAGGGGTTTGGTTCTTTGACTTGTTCACCCTCCACCATATCTACCTTGCATTCTCAAGAGCTTGTAAGCTAGAAGGTTTCATGACGCAGATCTATGTCCGGAAGGGTATAGAAAGGGTGTAGAAGGCGTACCAACACCAACCCCTTCGGGAGCGGATTGGTAAGCCCTTGGCAATAATAAATGAGGGCACGAGGATTGCAAAGTATCCATTCATACTCCTTTCAGTAATGATACTGATATTCATAACTTTACCGGTATTTAAGGGATTTTTTGGCTTTGCTCATAAATTTAAGGGGTATACGAATTTTTTTGACCTCGGATTCGGATTTAGCGTCGAAAAATACATAGGAATACCATGGTCGATCATCTAGATCACGGCCTTTTTTTATGGGGCTGTGTTAAATCTTGTGGAGTAACTGTGGCCAGTCAGATATTTTTGAAGTGTGGGCAAATTTTTATAAACAAAGCAGCCTAGTTCATAAATATATGTGCCAGTTAATGTAAGAATTTTTAGTTTTTTGAATGCTGTCCTGCAGAATCCTCTTTTTGATACCTTAGTCAATATTCGCAGTGCATATTTTTGTGGGGTAAAGTCGCGTTGAGGGTAACTATTTATTCCAAAATTAATGATATCATATCGCATCTGAGAGTGAAAGTTTGCATAATATAGACTAATTACAATATTTTGACTACAGTGGTTTACCAGTGATCGTAACGCATAGAAACAAGTGCGTAGTTTATTATACAATTCACCAATGTGAATATCCCATTTTAAGTCTGAGTCAATAGTGACTCCTAAAATTTTACCTGAGTTATGAACGCTGAACAGGTGAGAATTTTGGGTATTTAAATTATTTTGCGAAATTTGTTGCTGGAAGAGTACCTATCGAGATGGTTCTTTGCTTATTTAAATTGATTAGATTTTTTCAGACCAGAGAATGCATCTTTTTTATGTATTTTATGTCAAATTTATTGCTTCTGTGCCGTTGCTCTCCATGATTAGAAAATTTATATCGTCGGCATAACATACTATTTGTAAATTGTCAATTGGCTTTACAAAATAAACTAGATCATTAACAAAAATAATGTATAATAGAGGGCCCAGGATGGAGCCTTGTGGGACACCCTGAGTTACCCTCCTACGTTCACTTTTAACATCATTGATTTGGACAATTTGATCTCGATTGTTTTAGGTATGATTTTGTAAATTCCAATGGAGGCCCTCTTATTCCATGCCTGCATAGTTTTTCTAAAAGCAATTGATGGTCTACGCAATCAAAAGCGCGGGAAAATCAATGAATAGACCAAGCGAGCACATTTCTTTGTCAAGTCCATTTCCAATTTCTCTATGCTACTTAAGGCCTATTACAAAACCATGTTGTTCTGGTGAGATTTTGTGATTACGTTTGCAAAAGGTTGTCAGATGACCATTTACAGCTGACTCATTCTTGGAGAAGCTTAATGGTAATGTGATGGCTCGATAATTTTCATACAAGTTGTCGTCACCTTTCTTATACAAAAAACTAACCACTGAAGGTTTTAACTCAATATCCTAATGTTTCAGGAAAAAAATTGACCGTAATCAAAAAAGTTTACCAAAAATTATGAAAAAATATTCACCGTCGCCCCATGAACTTGAAGTACATTTTTGACAATAATTCTGAAATTTTAAAATAAAAAATTATAAAAAAATTTTTGATACGAAAAAAAGCTCAATTTTATCGATATCTAAAATACGATTTACATAAAGTGCGCATTCTCCTAGGTGTAACGAATTTACAAACTGGTATGTTCAAAACTGCTTAATAGTACAGGATCCAAAAAGAGGTCGTCCTTCACCCATCTGCTTACCAGATGAAACGTATTTTTGTTCAAATTTATATATCTCAAAAATCATGTCTTTTTTTTCTGCGCATAAGCAAAAAATTGTTCTAAAAGTTAAGTACTTACTATCTATGCAGAGAAACTGTTGTTCAAAATTTTTCTATAAAACTGCGTTTTTTTCTCTAATTTGAGTGGACTAAGACTATATGCAATAATAACAACATTGCAAACAAATTTAAATGTTGTTGAACAATTAGTTAGCGTCTACCATTATTTTCTTCATTAAATTTATGAGAAACAGTATTTTACAATTGGCAGACGATATAAGCATGTACAAGTATATATACACCAATAACAACATTAAAAAAATTCAAATGTTGAACGATAGAATCACGTATGCCATTTTTACTGGTAATAGATTGAATATAGTAGTCTTTTCATTGGCATACCTGTAACAGACGTAGTTATGAAATTCATTAATATGCACGGTAGTTTATTTGATTGCCCGGAATTCGCCGGGATAGCTCGAGATCCGGCAACACTGTACTATGCGCGTAGCCTCTGCGTGCTTTGTGAAATTTAAAAACTCTCTGCCCCGCTGCGACGCATTTTCTTCTCATACACACAGCAGCACCAAGCAGTACACGAGTACGTGGCGTCTCCAGAAAGAAGGAAGTGGTTTTTTTTGCGGAAAATGTGGAAAAGTAAAACTTTTTACCGATGAATCGTTGCGAAAATGTCAAAAATTTAATAAGATCTGAAAAAAGCACAATTTACATCATATGCCATTACCAGACACTATTGATTCTAACATTGGACATCACTCGAAGCCCTGCTATAGCGCTTTCACGGCCGCCATGTTAGAAAAATGGTGGTCAAAATAAGTTTCAACTGTTTTAAAATTACAAGCAGTTCGAAGATTGCAGAATGATGAAATTTTCAAGCTGCCGTAATATTTAAATAATTCACCGGGAAAAGAAAAATGGTTATACAGAAGTTCTAGAACATTTCATAATATCTATATTTATATAACTAATTACTACGTAGATACAGCGGGTATAGAGATAATTGCAAAAAACTTCGGTAAAGCACAAATGTTCAACTTTTGGGCTCTGTAAATCGTAAAGTAGTAGCAACAAAAAAAAATTTGGTGTCGTCAGATATAATTCATTATTTTAGATAACTAACAATACTGTTACTACAGAAAGATAGTAACGTAAGAAATTTGTATTAACAATTTGTATTCGACAATTTTGTTTCAATTTAAGAAAATGGCGGAGGATCCGGTGTTAATCGCAGACTTATGATTCAAAAGTATTGAACTCTCATGTTGACCGCTAATATCTTAGAAACAGATAAGCAGAAAAATATTAAAAACTTACATGTTGATTATGTGTCCATTGTAAATCATTGACTGAAATTTGAATAACTGATGTTATAGCCTGAGATCCGAAGAGAAAGACGACCTCTTTCACCCATGTGCTTACCAGATGAAACGTATTTTTTATCAAATCTTATATATAAATGAATATGTCGCGAATGTATTGCCTGTTAAAATATGTTCATGGCTATCCTTAATTAACAAAACTGTAATTAACGCTTTTTTCTATGTTTCACTCACATGCTTACCAAACGAATTCAATAGAAATCAAAAGTATAAAGCATAACGAATATGCAAAAGTTATATTGCCTACTTGTTTCTGTTCACTACTACCGGGCAAGCAGGTATAAACAGGTAAGTTGATATAGATGATGCACTGATCTGCCTGCCTATTGAAATATACATTAAAATAAAGATAATTTTATTACAAACACGATGGTATAGTATTGTCTGCAAAAAACCGTTCGTGAGTTACTATTGCCAGGCTTCAAAGTTTAAAAATCGAAGCAAGCAAAGATGCACGACAGAGAAACACTGAGCGTACTATTCAGTGCAATAAAGGAGGACGTAGCATCGCAGATGAGCGTGACGTGCCCGTTGAATGAAAAAGAGTGCGCATGCTCTCTTTACATGCGATTGAGAGGGACAACACTTCTCTGTTCGAAGTAACGACATTTTGAAGTAACGACGTACAACACGTGCTACGTATTATTACGACTATTTCATAACAAATTGTTATAAAAAATGACTAAAAAATGTTTTTTGTGTAACTTAACTGATTCCGTTATCAATTTTGACGATGTATCGTTTAATAACTGTGCATTAAAGTTGGCTTTTCGTAAAAAGAAAAACTTTAAACCTAGTGAGGCTCAGCTAACCAAAGAGTCACATGATTTTGTTGGTTATCACTCCACGTATTACAGTAAAGTTAGTGTTTTGAAGAATAAATATTTTTATATTTTAATACATCTATATGTCTACACTGTCAGTAGCTCCGAAATAATTTTCGAGAAGTGTTGTCCTTCTCAATCACATGTAAAGAGAGCATGCGCACTCATTTTCATTCAATGGGCACGTCACGCGCAGCTGCGATGATATGTTCTCATCTATTGCACTGCTCAGTGTTTCTCTGTCGCACATCTTTTCTTGCTTTGATTTTTAAACTTTGAAGCCTGGCAATAGTAACTCAAGAATGGTTTTTTGTAGGCAATACTATACCATCGTGTTTGTAATAAAATTATTTTTATTTTAATGTACATTTTAATAGGCAAGCAGATCAGTGCAATCATCTGCAATCAACGTACCTGTTTATACCTGCTTGCCCGGTAGTAGTGAACAGAAACAAGTAAGCAATATAATTTTTGCATATTCGTTATGCTTTATACTTTTGATTTGTATTGAATTCGTTTGGTAAGCATGTGAGTGAAAAAAACGTTAATTACAGTTTTTCTAATTAAGGATAGCCATGAACATATTTTAATAGGCAATACATTCCCGACATATTCATTTATATATAAGATTTGATCAAAAATACGTTTCATCTGGTAAGCAGATGGGTGAAGGACGACCTCTCTTTGGATCCTGTACTATTAAGCAGTTTTGAACATACCAGTTTGTAAATTCGTTACATCTAGGAGAATGTGCACTTTATTATGTAAATCGTATTTTAGATATCGATAAAATTGAGCTTTTTTTCGTATCAAAATTTTGTTTATAATTTTTTATTTTAAAATTTCAGAATTATTGTCAAAAATGTACTTCAAGCTTATTCTATTATTTTTTAAAAGTATTTAAAAATATTTTTATTATTATTAGCTAGGTAATAATAAAGTTCAGTTCATGGGGCGACGGTGAATATTTTTTCATAATTTTTGGTAAACTTTTTTTATTACGGTCAATTTTTTTTCCGAAACATTAGGATATTGAGCTAACATGGCTAGAAGGCATAAAGTCGGCAGATCTACAACATTTTTATCTGAATCTAGTAATCTCAAACCGTTTAATTCTAGTGGCTACGATAATTTATCAAATAATTTATTAAGAAATTGTAAATATTTTCTCTGTCAATCCTCATCGTATCTGATAAACTTCCTGAAAAGTTAAAACCTTCAGTGGTTAGTTTTTTGTATAAGGTGACGACAACTTGTATGAAAATTATCGAGCCATCACATTACCATTAAGCTTCTCCAAGAATGAGTCAGCTGTAAATGGTCATCTGGCAACCTTTTGCA
Source organism: Rutpela maculata (assembly GCA_936432065.2). Lineage (NCBI taxonomy): Eukaryota > Metazoa > Arthropoda > Insecta > Coleoptera > Cerambycidae > Rutpela > Rutpela maculata. The sequence goes on from OW386288.2 coordinate 178,386,791, forward strand.
TACGTAATCACATAATCTCACCAGAACAACATGGTTTTGTAATAGGCCTTAAGTAGTTTTCATATAGAAAATTTTTTTTTATCGTTAATATACAATATACATTCCACTATGTGAATGTGGAAGTTATAAATATGAACAAACAACGTAACCAAATTGACTTCAGTATCGATATTAGATAATAAAAGTGACTGGCTGATATTGTATCCAATAATATTTAAAAGTTTGAGGATTCGTAATTTCTCTTATTTTATTTCGTACAACGTATATTATTATTTTTGCATATTCTCTGTTTTAATATTTTATAAAAAATTTATTTAATGGTTTAAAAATATCATTTTTCCACTTATCCTTAAAGAATCTTGACGTTTGTATTTGTTCAATACTCTAGGTATTTTTAGAAATTCATAGTTTACAAATACCCACATTTACTTGCATGAGCCAAACAAACATTCCCAAACACTGATCAATAGCGGATGTTTGTTTGAAAACGTTTTGATATAAACGTTCTAGCATAATCATACGAATACTACTGCTTAGATTTGTAAACTTTCATATAAATGGAACAGTCCAAAGGTGCCCTATTTGCATTACTACCCAACATTAAACGGTGAATTACACAGTGCATCGCTCGAGGCAAATCTAGGATAGGAAATCTTAGTAGAGCGAAATTTCGCTCCTGGAACATAAGTTTATTATTTAGTGGTAACGTATCAATATTAGTGTACAGTAAATTGCAGGTAAACTTTATGGATCGAATAACATAGTATTACCTCTTGAGACAAAACCAGCCAATTAATAAAACAGAGTGTTCCTCTTATTAGAATTACCTTTGTCTTCCTCATAAACCAAATAATTAACCGGTTCAGGACGAGATAGTGTTGTCAACAATGTAAGTCATGTAGGGACGTACACATATGGAACAGAGATCAAATTAACAGATTGCACGAAGGCGTACAGGTTTGGCACTCGCATAGTCATGAAAGAATTAATACATATAGTACTCGAATTGTCAATTTAATGATATGGCACTCGTACACAAAGAGGTAAAGAAAATTATTGATGTAGTTAAAACAATGGATCTTTGCGTTCATGTTACGAATTAATCATTGGTTTCTGTGTTTGTTTCACAGATAGCAAATGAAAATAACTATTTGTGAAATTAGTAAATGAGAAGCATTTTATGAAAAAAATACACGTGAAGAGTTGACAAGATTCTGTAAATACAAAGATATTGCATATGCAATATATACTGACCAACGTTTCGACAGTTAAGATGGTATCATCGGAAAATCATTAAAATTGCAACTACCTACAATCTTATCAAAGATTACAATACTCTTCAAGTATATTTTTTTTATAAAATGTTTCATAACTTTTTCATTTACTGATTGAATTATTTGAGTTATTTAACTTAAAAGAGTCATGGCGGGCGGAGAGACAGACGGGCACACGAACGGACTGACAGAGGACCCATTACGGACATTTTAAAAGTTGTTGCCAATTCTATAACAACATAATGATTTTCTTCTCTCTACTAGCGATATTTACAATTTTTGAAATGTGTCGAGGAAATGCAATATACTCCTTGCTTTCTTATTTCCATTATATTAATAGATACGAAAAAAAATCATATGACATTTTTTGTAGAGAATTTTATAAGCTTTATTTTTTAGATAAACATAATTTCGATGTCGCTTATAGTTAGAGAGATATAAGCAAAAAAACTGAAACGGCGCGTAATCTCTCCAAAATGGCGGCGCAAGCGCAAGAGATAGAAGTTGGGGACTTTTAGAATGTCTAACAGTGGGACTTAATGAACATCTCTGCCAAATTTCAAAACTTTAACAGTTTTCTCCGTTAAATGTCGGAATTTTTTCCAATTTGGTTGGGGTATATCGCCACAATATCCTGAAATTCTATACCCACTTATCTTTATTATATAAAAATTTAAAAAACGTCTTTACTTTTAAGAAGAATCTTACATACTGTTGCATGTTCTACCCCCAGAGACATCTATGTAAGTAGCAGAAACTGAATTAGTTAGTTAGTTTGGCAATCGGCCCAGAGATGGCGCGCGGTGTCAGAGTCTGGAAATTGTAGAGAGCCTACTAGAAAATTCCAGAAGGAGGAGAGAATATTCTGGAGCTCTTATCTACAAATATAGACAACACAATTACAGTCGGTTCAAAACAATTTCAACTGAGCGAGGGCCTAAGAGAGCTGATAACTAAACGACACCCATCACCGATCTATACTATAAAGTAATTATTAGACTATAAACAGATATTAATTTTAACTAGTGGACATAAAAGGGAATATAATGAGAACTCAGTCAACGCAAATTCAAGCTGGAAATATCAAATTCCATTACCAAGGACCGCCCCCGTAGAAGATGAGTGCAGATTGGAACAAGATGAAAGCATTAATCCTAACATGATTGTTAACATGATACGTATTAATAAATTATTGGGGAAAGATTACCAGTATCTTATCAATATACTTGTTCATATGGGGATAATCGAATAATAATAATAATAATAATAATAATAATCGTTAGCATACATTTTATTTATAATTCTTTCTTCTTCTTAACTACTCTCTGCAACTGGCTATGTTCATAAGATAACCAATATATTAATATAAATTTTTTATATATTCATTTATCTTGTAAAAGTTAAAGCGGAGATGCATCTGCATTACAAAATTTTTTATTGCATTAATTGTAAAAAGTCGTTTTTTTTACATACCTGGGATCCTCTGTTTTATTCATTCAGTCTGTAGCAGGTGATCATTGGTGACAGTTCATCATAGGAAAAAAAAACACTATAATGCTTAAATCACCTGCTAAAGAAATGTTTTATTATTATTCTAGACGACGACGACGACGAGACGATTTTTCATCTGTACTAACATAATGTAGGTTAAAACATATTTTTCTAGCTGTAGGGCCCTTTTTTTGGCCATATGATATATACCCAATGATGTTTAATATGGTTAAATGCTGTCAAAGTGTTGTTATTTGCTTACTTTGATATCCATATTCCCATATAAATTTCATCTGGTGATGCTTACTTTAATTTCGGAAATCTTATATCTGATTTTTAACATTTTACCTAATGGTGCTTACTTTAATAACGAAACTAAAGTTAGCGAGGTGGTGGTCTAATCACCAACATTTTATAATTTCGTCAATATATTTTCTCTCTCTCATTTACCTTCTGATAATATAATATCAAACTTTAAGGCACAGGACAAAATTCGTGGCCATCTAGTCTTTGATATTTGCCGCGAACAATTCCCACGGCATCCGTAAAAGTATTCTTCAAGCAAGATTAAGTTAAGTCAGGCCAGGTTAGGCACTTAACGATAGTGACGTCATGTCTGGCTCAACCGTCCCTGTATCTACTCAGGGTGTTTACAATACCATCTCAAATATTCTTGATAATGCTGTCAATAATTGAGTATATTACTATTTATGTGAATTTTATAAACATATTTTATAATTTTTATAAATATTTTACTTTTATACGTAGTACATACTTGCATTTACATTTTTTTTTCTTTGATACCCTTGTATGTACTGACTTTTCCCACAGTAAGAATGTAATGCTCTTACTGAATCAATAGATATTCTATCCATTCAATCTATTACTGAATGCATTTGGCAAGCACTCCTTTATTCCTTTAAAACCAAAAAAAATTACAAGCTTGCTTTTTGCAGGATTTCATTAAATAAAATATTTCACTCTTTCTAAACATACGTAACAGAAATCTGAAATGCATCACGTACAGATTTGGTGTGCGCTTAAACGTCGAATACAGCTTCAAAATGAGAAATCGATATTGATTTGGTATAAAATTAGAGGAAGAGTATATGGGTTTAGATAAGGACGCTACTTACTCTGATAAAAATTTTAAGTTGCTAAAAGATTCATTATATTCTCAAAGGAATTTTATGCTAGAAGTAAATCGGATAAAATGCATTTGGCTCAAGAATAGCTTACAGAATATGGTACGGGGGATTCGGGAGATTCACATACAATGATATTTTTAGATAAAGTCAATTTATGAGGTAGAATTAGTAATTGTCAATTAAACATGCATAAAATTGAATAAAACAATATATTGAAGTGTTTATAGTGGACCGTTTCAATTTGAGCTGATAAATATTACTTTGTACTTCACATACCTCAATTACGTTGGCAGACGAAACTTCCGGTCGGTGCGCGCGTTAACCGAAAATAGAAACTAATTTTTTTTTTTTTTTTTTTGAGGTTAACGCGCGCGCCGATCGGAAGTTTCGTCTGCCAGCGTAATTGGGGTATGTGAAGTACATATACTAGATTGTAGATTGTTTAAGGGGTCGCTTGGCCCTGGGTTGGCCTTTCTTCACCTCGACCTAAAAGTCTTTTGTGAATTACCCTGCATCTAGTTGTTACCCAGGATTCCAAGACTTTTTGCAAAGCTTGCGATTTTCCTGGGGGCTAATTTCCCTATGTCTTCAGGCGTTAATTCCGCCTGTTGTAGGTACTTTAGCCTAATGCGGATTAACACCTTGCATTCACAAAGTATATGTTCCGCAGTTTCGGTTGCAGCTTCACAGTATCTGCATTTGTCATCTTCTGCCATGCCCATGTTCTTGAGATGGTATCTCAAGGGGCAATGGCCAGTTAGAAGGCCTGTGATCAGCCTTAAATCGGACTTTTCCAGTTCGAGAAGCCTTGTGGCATTCTTTGTAGAATAGGTTATAAACCTTTTTGCTTGTCTTTGTCCTGGAGTGTTCCTCCAGTAGGACTATTTTTGTTCCTTTTCCCATTTTAGGACCTCCTTCGTTATGTGTCCCCTGGATAGGCCACAGAACGGTTCGGGTCCAAAAAACGGGGCTTCAGCCCCTTTTCTTGCGAGGCTATCAGCTAATTCGTTGCCTTCTATCCCCTCATGCCCTGGCACCCACATCAAGGTAACCTTGTTGTTTTTTGCCAGTTGCTTCAGGGATTGTCTGCATTCCCAGGCAATTCTTGACTCAGAGGTATATGACCTGAGAGCCTTTAATGCTGCCTGACTATCTGAAAGTATATAGATCTTTGCCCTTCGAGTGCCTCTATTTAGGCATTCCTGGGCGCATAGATCTATAGCATAAATTTCTGCTTGGAAGATGGTTGGGGTGTTACCAAGGGCTTTAGATAGCCTGCATTTAGGCCCTGCTACGCCCACACCAACCCCTTCATCCATCTTGGATCCGTCTGTGTACCAGATGTGTGACTCTTTCTCCAACCGCAATGCTCCGGCCCTGCCCGCCTGACGGCTTTCAATCAGCACATCAAACGGGAAGTCAAAGTCATATTTGATTGGCATTGAGTCAGTGGGTTTGGTCATGGATTCGAATTGGATTAACTCCAGAATCCTTAAGTGACCAACCAGGTCGCCTGGTCTGAATTTAAGTGCCTGATGCAGCCTTAAGGTACTAAGTGCTGCCTCCTTCCTCACATGCAAATGCAGAGGAAGTAAGTCCAGTATTGCCTCCATAGCTGCTGTGGGACACAAGCGCATTGCTCCTGTAGTCCCTAGACAGGCAAGGCGTTGCAATTTCTGCAACTTTCCTTGTGCTACTTTTTCTTCTGTTTTTGGCCACCATATGCATGATGCGTAGGTAACCATAGGTCTCACAACCGATAGGTATTACCAATGTATCATTTTCGGCTTTAGACCCCAAGTCTTACCAAACAGCCTACGGCACGTCCAAATGGCCGTTGTTGCCTTGGTAAGTGTCCTTTCTAAATGTGAGTTCCAGGTGAGTTTTTGGTTCAGAATTACTCCTAGATACTTGACCTCACTGGGAAAGGTCAGTACTGTTCCATTCAATATAGGAGCTCTCAAGTTGAGTTTTCTCCTTTTGGTGAATGGAACAATAACTGTTTTGCTCGGATTGACACTAAGACCCTCTGACGAGCACCATTTGGATATTATGTTTAGGGCAATTTGCATGTGGTTTGAGATTATAACCTCATGCCTGCCCCTGACAGTAACGACCAGGTCATCAGCGTAGCCCTGAACGTTGAAGCCATAATTGCTCACAGCAAGGGCGATAAGACTCCATCTTGTGGACAGCCCCTGCAGTCAAGGTGGCCGACTCACCCCCCACATCTGTGGTAATTATTCTGCTTCTTAGCATGGATTGTATCCATTTGATTGTTGGGGATTGTATACCCTTTTTCTTTTTTACATATACTAACTACCTATGCGGACAGATATCGATAATCATTCGATTAAAAAATAAATGACCCCCTCCCTATCCCCCACCATACCAGAAAGTTTCAGAGAGAAAAACATTTTGTACTTATATGATCTCTTCGATTACCGACTGGCAGACGGTAACCATTCGTCGTCGAATTTGCACGCTATTTCCTAGACTACACAAGAAAAGAGAAGTATGTTGTATCAAAAAAGAGACCATCAAACCACCATGTATTTTCGCGCATTGAATCCGAATCTGAGGTTCAAATTAACTTTGTTATTTTTTTTGTAAATCGCGTCGTTTTCCCCCATTTTTCTGCGGTGGTACCGAAAAATTAGTCAAATTGACAAGATATTGAACATTTTTAGTAAGAAAAAATGAACGGATGGGGTCCTCGTTGGGTTCTAAGCACTTTTTCTTAATAAAATTTTTCGATATCTTGTCAATTTGAGTCATTTTTCGGTACCACCACAAATAGAAAGCGAAGAATACACGAGATTTACAAAAATATGGATGTCAGATTCAGATTCAGCGCACCAAAATAAGTGAGATATGATAACCTCTTTTCTGGTTCAACATACTTTTTTTATTTTGTGAGGCTGTGGTATTAGTCAATACTGCCAAATGAAGCAATATGAATTTAATTGTTTTAATCAAGAACTGTGCATTTGACGAGAAAAAGGCAAATTATCGTTTTCATGTAGAATTGAGCAGGCTAATTAAAAATATATCCACATGGAAAATGTCAATGGCGTATCACTTTTTTGGTAAAAAAAATATCATAGAACATGTTTGTAGGGACGCCACTGGTGGAGCGATAAAATAACTTTTCTAACTAAAATATGTGGTTGTATATCCTATTAACACATACCAAAATTGAAAATAATATCTAAAGTACTTTATGAGAAAAAATAACGATTAAAAAAAAAGAAATTCAATCTGTAGCAAAAAATGTAAGCCGTTGCAGACATATGTTTATATGAACTTTTCTTATAATGACCTAAGAAACCACACTAGCACATCAATAAATATTTTAATTTACCATTCCGTCTATGATTTTGAGCAAAACGATTTTTGCCAAAATATTCCTTTCTGCTCATATCAACGTTCCACGAATGATACATCTTCCTTGCAAAGTAATAATATTCTTGTTACGATACTTTCGAATATTCCTGTGATTTCCCTGCATATTGAATTCTTTAAATTACTTACATTCCAACATTTCCACTTCAATTACTTGGAAATTGAGAAATGCTCATTTATCGTACATTAATTAGTATACACTGGATATCAACTAAATTCAATTTATTTGAGTCGTCTTTTCATCGAGATAAGAAATTCTTTGCGAGATCCATCAAAGAAATCCACTAAAGAATTGCAGCGCTTTTTACGGACGTTCCTGGAGATAAGGCACTGCTTAGGACTGGAAACTACTTTGAAGGTGGTTAATGAAATATATTTTTTGTGATCAACTTGTTTTTATATTTCCACTTTAAAAGTTCCTGTGTTAGATTGGCAGCTCGGACTGGAATTCTTTCTCTTTAAGTTAATTATGTGGTACAAATACCCGTAGAAACATATCCGTTTATCGCTCTCAGGAAGGTAAATCTACCGAAGGATCTTCATTTTATTACAGGAAGCAATATACAAAACAATCTTCAGTATTCAATTTGACAAAAAATTTTTAGCTTGAGATAAATTTTACCTTAAACACTCGAAAACCACCTCACAAAGAGAATCCCAAGAGTAAAAATTAATTACACTATCATCACGAGAGAAAAATTGCAACTGAGATCCCACAAGGTTCTGTTTTGGGCCCTGTTATGTTTTTAGTTTATATTAATAAGATATGAAACCTTCTTGATGAAAGTAGTATCATATCGTTTCCGGATGACAGCAATTCTATTCCAAGCTGACATTTGGGGAAATATTTACTGAAAGTCAGAGCCCGCAGTGCCTTCCGCAAACTTTTTCCCTTGTCTTAATTCCATTCTTTCGAGACTCAATACAAATAAAACAAACTTTGTAACATTTTCTTTCACAACTGCTGATCAGTCCCAAAAAATTATACTAGAATATATAATGGCTAAATATTACAACTTACAACACATCTATCCGTCTACAGGAGAACAAATGTTATTATAGAATACTTAGAGATGATAATTGACATTTAAAATGTACCGAAACAATGTGTAAAACACATTCTAAATTAATGTAATACTCCATGAGTCGAGGCATCCTACCTGAAAATTGAAAAATTGCCAGTGTCACCCCAATTTTTAGAAAAGGTGATAAACACTCCAGTCACAAGCACCGACTCGTTAACTTACGTCAATGCGCTGCAAAGCTATAAAAAGAACGATATGCGAAAAGCTAATTACTTTTTTACTAGATAACTTCGTAATACCGCACCATCAGCATGAATTTTTACCAGGATGTTCTATCATTTCAAATCTATTCCAAACCTGCAATGAGTGTACTAAGCGATTAGATAGCATCTGGATTTCTCTCTTGCGTCTGACAAAAAGTATATTCCGCTTTTACCATATAAACTGGAGCTAGCCAGAGTACAAAGTAAACTGTCACAAAAGATCGAACGTTTTCTATTCAATAGATAATTTAATAATAATGATAATAATACATAATAAATAAATAGTTTATTTTCCGTTTAAGCTTACAGTGCATAATGTATGTATATAATAAATTATTTTCATAAGAGCGCAAGAAACTTCCTCTGAGGTGCGTGATGTTCTGAATTCCTAAGTCCCTCAGGGATCTGTACTTGGTCCAGTACTGTTTTTAGTGTATGCGTCCGATGTTGCCCCGAGTCGCTTCTCAAGCATTTTGTGTTATTCAGATGGCTTGAAAATGGTTAATTCCATTAAAATTAAGAAAAATATTCGTAATACATATAGGTAAAAGCAATCCAATAATAAAATACAAAATTGACAATTATGCGGTAGCCACAAAACTGCGTCGAGTTTTTAGAAATCTGCTATACGAGGAAGGGCTTCACCTACTCAACCTGGCATCATTGGAAGCTCTTCGGCAGGGTGGTAATAAAACTGCTACCTGCAGAATTCTTCACGGGAAGCTTTTTTGCCACCAAGACTCCTTTGAACTTAACATCGACAATCGTTTTAAGGACATAGTTGTAAACTGTGCAAAAGACACAATAAGAAAGCACCTCGTGTTCAACCAAGTTTTTGATCAGTAGAATTTACTGCCTTGAACCGCATCCTCACTGTTAAGGGACTCCTGGACCACTATTATAGGAATCTTCGTATTTGGGTTAATGTGGTATTAATATTACATTCATAATGTTATTTTTTCTGTTCAATGTCATATTTTAACAAATAAATATTTTGTTAATGTCTCGCAACATTTATTGCTAATGTAATTATTGTCAGAGATTACAAGCCCTCGTCTTTTACTCTTTGTAAATATAATAATAAAATGGACCAACTACTCTGATCACATTTCATAGAACACTTTGCTATTTTCCCCATTTCGGTCTCAACAAAATGTGTAAGTTCACAAAAACAATTACCGGCTTGCAATAGCCTTTCAAATAGGCTTCTTTTACACCAAGAATTCTCGCATTCTCAACCTCGAAGCATTGCCACTGACATTATCAAGGCAAAATGTGGTTAACACTTAAAGGCTCAGATTTTGCTCACTAGTTTCTTAATGAAGCTGATGAGTTTGGCGGATCAAAAAGTCTTCTCGACAGAAGTTGAATTTGAAATTGCTGGTACCTGGTCCTTCCTGTCGCAGAACAGGCACATAACAAGTGCTCTTCCGTTTCAATATCTTCCATATATAGGCCGCACTTGACATCCTAACTTAGGCTTATTTTGTGTAGATGGTGTTTCAATCGACTGTCAGTCCATAGGAAACAAAAGTTTTTCTTGTTTAGCCCTAAGAGTCTTTTGGTTCTTGCCTTCAACAGTCAATGGCCTTCAGATAAAAACTAAATGGCATATAGAGAGATTAAATTGAGCATTATTATATGCCCCACCACAGAAAACTATGCAGTACCGCAAGATATACTCGACCAAACCATTATACATTTACAATATTTTGAGTGTTTTTTTGCTTAAAATATCCCGTATTTGATAACATTTATAAAATAATATACGAATTTTTTCGTCACATAATCACAGTGGTCTGTTACCTCAAATGTTGATCAACTATTGCACCAAAACAGTTTAATGCCTTTTTTCTTGCTATTTCTGTGCACGAACAATTTATTGATTCATCTGTCAAGCAGTTACTTTGATGGGATTTTTAAAATGTCTATATTTGGTTGATCAGCAGCTGAGGTGGAAAATGTTATGTAATTGGTTTTCTTTACATTAAAACTCAAAAGGCTGGAGTTTAGCCATGTTTGTACTTTGTTGATACTAATCTCTGCCTTCTTGTATACATCCGACCAATTTACACCTGTGATTAATATAGCTGAATCTTCGGCATATGAGACGATAACATCTGTCAGCGAATTTCCAATTTGAATAATGTACACAAGAAAGAGGAGAGCTCCCAGCTTAGTACCCTGTGGTATCCCCATGGAGATGACCCGATATTCACTGAACGATTTTGCAATTTTTACTTTTACTTCCACATCCACATACAGTGGAAGTATAATAACGACAAATTTTTTTTTAAATATTTTTATTGTTCAAATAGGCTTAGAATGTCAGATTGTAAATTTAAGCAAAAAAAATTCTGTCTGTCTGTAACTTTTTGTGTGTACGATTTCTGTGGAATCGTTTAAGATATTGACTTGAGATTTGGTAAGTACACGTATGTATTTTAACGAGATGTGGAACTAGATTATATTTTCATCTTATTCCGTTGAAGGGTTGGGTAGTAAATTGGGGTAAATCGGGGTAAATCGGGGTAAATCGGGGTAAATAGGTAAATCAAGCAGATAAGAGTCCATAAAACTGGTAGTTAGTCTATACAAGAGAAGCTAATGTTTCAAAAAAAATTTTGGCATTAGCCACCGCTATTACTCTATTATAAAAGGGGGTGAAATAAAATTGTGATTTAGTATGTGTACAAGAACCAAAGGCCTGAGAATTGTTTTTATTTCATCCACCCCCACTTCCATCCCCCAGCCCCACTACCGATGTGGCATATCGCTTTATCGCTTTTGGGGTAGACGATTTCAAATATTATATTATTAAAGTTCCATAATCAATTATTTTCTCGTACAAAATTTCTTTCGTTGTGAGAGACTTGGATAGATAAACTGAATGTGGAAGTAGTGATTCCTTGAGCAGCGGTTTTTATATTCTTAGTTATTAGTTAACAGCCTTAAAGAATCACACCTCACTCCAACCTCTTCGAGTCTGGCTAATGTTTTCTAACTTATAGTGTCAAATGCTTTGGCCAAGTCTAAAACTACAGCAGGAGAATTTTTGCTTTGATTTAAGCTAGGAATTATTAAATTTGTAAATTTAAAAAATGCATCTTCAGTATTTTTTCATCTGAATTCAAATTGCTTTTCGTAAAGAATGTTACGACTATCAAAAAATTATGTTAACCTTTGTTTTAGGCATTTCTCAAATATTTTACAAAAGTTGATAATAAAGAATATAAGCCTATAATGATGGTTATGGTTACATTTTTTTGTAAAAATTTTCCCTGTACTTTGATTGTACTTCTTGGCCGAATAAAATTTTTATTTATTTGCTTATCAATTTTTGTTAATCTGTTGTAAGTATTTAATTTTATTGCACATTTTATCTTTATTAATTTTATCTTTATAATTTTTTCCTGATCACAAATATCCAGGAATGGCGAATTTCACAATGCGCCGCTACTGACTTTTATCAGTTTTTGTGCGACAGTTTGATGACATGAGGGGCATAACTCTCACATCCTGAAACTTTCTGCTTGTCACTAATTTGTTTGAGGTCACCCCTAGTATTGGCTTAATTACCCCAAGCTATTGACCGTAAAGATTGATCCTTTCCTCTAAATGTTGGGCATGTACCGTACGTTCACAAACATAATATATCTTCCAGCAATGTCGGCAATTATTAAAGTCAAACAGCGTATTAGTTAAACGGAAATTTTCCGTTTCGATGTGCTGAAGAACGTCTTGAGTTTTTCTGTAATTGAGAGGAACTGATCGATTTATCTTTATTATATAAATTACATTAGTCCGTTAGATTGCGGCCAGAATTAATTCGATTCTGTTTGAGTTCAGAATCAATATAATCTAATAAGACCCAAATTAAATATCCATGTGGAGCGGAGTTCTCAAAATCTCTAGAGTAAAGAAGCGAGGCATAACTCACAGGTATTTGGATAGCGATAAAAAATGTATGTTCTAATTAAATTAACTAATGTATTAGAGCTTCCTATATTATTTGATATAATCTAGATTGACTTTTTTAAGTAACCAAACACTTTTATTGCTGATCCGGAATTAAATTCATAATACTTAATTAGTTTTATTTATTTCATTTGGGTATTTAGCAGAAACTTTCAATCATTTTAACACGAAATTACCTCTACGCGACATGCTGTCAACTTTTTTCATATACTTAATACGTAACATTCAATATGAAAAACAAGAAATTCACAATTCTGTACAAGCCAGTTTATAGAACATAAGAAGGGCTTCAGTTTTGCATATAATTGTTTTTTGAATATATCAGTATGTATGTGGCAGAAACTTTGAAATTAGGTTTATGTAAAAGAAAATGATTTCTGATTGTGTTTCATTAAAAAAGTCATAAATCTAACCGATTTCGAGATATTTGAGCCCAAATGTTGCCATTTCTCCATATTGAATAATCGTAATCTATTGAACATTTCAGTTATTTAAGTGGGACAATCTGTACATAATTTACAAATTTTAAAAGAAAATCATATCAACGGCCCCACGTTGGGCGCCATCTAGGAGAACCTACCACACAGCGTCTGAGTACGCGACATCAATTTATTTATTAAGTCCAGCCAGTCTCATTTTCCCTTATTCGTAGGTGGTCTCCCACTCCCAGGTGGGTTCAATAAGATGGAATAATTATTTGATAGCTGAGAAATAGGCAAAAGCTGCACTTACCATGGATTACTAACGACGCTCTCTCGAATTTTTTTTTCTAAATTAGCTTTTTCTTATTTTAGAGCGGGAGCTAGGTGGCTTTTTCGGCACATCATCGTTTTATAGATATTTTTATGGTTTAATGGTTGATAACGATTAATAAAATCGACTTCTGGTGGGGCACCTTCTGTCAGGTGCGTCTAAAAATCAGTGAAATTATGTCATCGTTACAAGGCTCATTTTTCTTCGTGTGTACACATTTTATGTTTAGAATGAATAAAATAAGATCGCCAGAAAGTGTGGGCCGTCAGGAGGCGCAACCAGAAAGGTAATAATAATAATGATAACATACATCTGAGGCACGGTAGGAAGTCAAGTTAGCCGAAAGTGTTAAATTTCTGTATATTTAAGAGCCTATGGTACTATATTGAACTTTCTAGGGAGGCTATTTATTGTTAAGGGAGCTTATATTTACGTTTTAAAAAGGAACCAGAACTTGTAACGATGAGTTTAGAGTTCTGAGATGAAAGCCTTAGCCTTACTGACGGGAGTTTCTTTCTGGGAATTTTTTTCTGTGTTCAAAACATTTATATAAACATGTTCAGCCTAAAAAAAGCTAATACATAACTCTGTTTTTTTACATATTTGACTTTTCTGGCTGCGCCCCTGACGGCCCACACTTTTTAGCGATTTTATTTTATTCATTCTAAACATAAAATGTGTACACACACAAAAAAATGAGCCTTGTAACGATGATATAATTTCACTGATTTTTATATCTTGAACCATGGCCAACTCGACGGGCTGGCATATGCCAGAAGTCTATTTTGTCGTTATTTAAGTTCGATAGAATTAATCAACGCATAGAAAATACTTGTAACGATGAGTTTCCAAAAAAGCCACGTAGCTCCCGCACCATTTACCTAATGATAATGAATTTTATGCCTAAAGATCTCGGAATTGTTTTCATGAAAACATCCCTCTCGAGCTTCTGTAATGTGACCGGGGTATTGAGACCCAAAATTCGGTGTTTCCTCGAATTTTCGCCTGGTTTTTGCCTTACATCTTAACGAACGTGTACAAGTCCTTTTGTGTCAATTTTCGGCTCTTATACCTTTCAATGTTGTATGTTTTGCTCTAAAATGCCTTTAAATGATTTTTTTTTAAGTCGAAATTTTTATCGACTTCTGGGATGTTCTGTAATAACCACCACCACCCCAAAAAAAAATATATATATAAAATTGCGATTTAGTGTGTATAAGGAACCAGAGGTCCCAGATTTTTGTTTTTGCATGTCAGCAACCCCACTACTTTAATAGTGGGGTGGGGGGTGGTAGTGGAAGACTTGGACAGGAAACCCAGATGTGGAAGCAGAGATTCTTTAGGCACCCGTTTTGATAATTGGAAGAGTGATAATTCGTTTTTTCCAATTTACTTTTAACCCTTTCAGGGCAGATAAAAAATGACAAGAGATACGATTAGATCTCTTATGAATCTTATTATTACCATCAATATACGCAAGGATGTCTACTCTTAGAAACTTTGAGACTTCTTATCTGAGTTGGAAAAAATTGAAAGGTATTGTTTGTCTACCAGTTCTACTAATATCGTTATCAAATTTTATTTCCAATGGACAGTTCGTGATTTAAATATGTCTGACTAGTGGATCTTCAATACTGCGTACCTCTACATGTTGGACCCTGAGGCATCGTTGTTCTACCGAATACACAAAATCAAACAACTATTGGCAAACGATTCTCAACATTATTTCAGATAATGAAAAAGGAGATAAATATTTTTGGTCACAAAATTCACATGAGTAATTTAATTAATTCATTATTTGTCAAAATTTATTATTGCGTACATAAGGTGGTCCCACAGGACCACTAAGCCTGAAAGGATTAAGAGGGAAAATCAATCCACTTTTTTAAATTTCTAAAATCCAACTCTATATAATCCTGAATTCGTGAATTATCAATATATTATATTGCCATGTTATACTACATTTTTTATGACGACTGTCGGTAAAATAAGTTATTAACGTATATATTAAATAATATGGGTCGGAGTACTGTGCCTTGTGGAACACCATGTTCTACTAATTTTGTTTGTCACTGTTTCCTCCATTAATTAGGACAACTTCAAATAACTTCTCATTAAATGTAAAACATTTCCTTCTAATTATATATCTTCTAGGAAATTTATGTATTTATATGTATTTTTATTGTCAATAGTTGCCAGTGGTTCTATTAATTTTTATTTTTACTAGTTTTAAATTTTTCTTTAAAATATGCACTGAAAATGAATACTGTGGTATGCTTTATATGTACACAAAGGTGTTATATTAATAAAAAAATATTATAAAAATGTTTTTTTTATACGAAACAGTTATAAGTAAATCTGTTCACTTTTTAAAATCTTTGCATTTTGTTTTGAAGTTCTTTATTTACTTTTATAATGAAAACTTTAATCACTAAAAGTTTTAACCATTGCGAGGAACTTTAGCGTACTAATTTAAATACACATTATACAATGCATTGAGCAGAATTTGTTGCAAAATAGCCTCATTTAAAATGCATAATCAGCAATTCCGATCGATATCTGAAATTTCCAGGACGTTATTCATAAACAAACTTTATATTAAATAGCTACTCCGTCGAACAACTAACTTTTCAAACACTTTACTTACTCTGTTTGTCCAATAGGGACCAGAAATCATTAAAACTTTGTGATATTCTCGATATATAGTCGGTTGTGTATTTAGGGTGGAGGATAACAATTTTGGGAAACATTAACTAATGAAGTTCAGCAGATAATTTGGTAGTTGACGAAAATTTCAGACTCCTTTTAGTAGTTCCCCGCAAGAAAGTTCCGTTTATATATTGGACTAACAGATTTTAATGAGCTGCTGTATAAAAAGTTTACTTAATCATCTTCTTACGCGTCGACACATACCGCCCTAGTTTTGGTTTTTGGATGGCTTATTGTCTTTGTTCAATGGACGAGTATAATAATGAATGCACAATAGAATTGTGTTAAAAAGCAAGCATATTGTTAATTAATTTGTTTGCCTAATTAAGAGAAAAATAATGCCTGGGAATTATGTTCTTATAAAAATACATTTTAAGAGCAAAATTCTTAAATATAATTAACAACATAAAAAAGAAATATAAAATTCCTAAATTTCAAGTCCTTGAATAAACTTCATATTTTATTCGAAGCTTCCTTATCCACTTAGTGGAATTTTCTTAAGATATAATAACTAGTATAATTGTACATTCAACAATGATATTAAAAAATTGAATGACTAAAGTTTGATCGTTGCTATGTAGAAGAATGTTGCTAAGTGATAAAGTAGCAGTTTTCTAGGATCTACGTCAATTGGACGCGTGCAACAATTAGGCGCGTGCGACAATTGAGTTGTTGCACTAAGTTAAAATTTGAGGAGAATCTATGTTAAACAATAACAATTATTCATAAAAAATCATTAGAAACATGTAGAAGTTGAAAAGAAAGTCTTATAATATTATAATATTAATTACAAAAATACATGCATTTAAAACGGAGATGACATAATAACGGCAGTCTGTAGAGAAGTTAGTTATAAAACGACGAGAAACGGGGGGTTCTAATTTAGAAACTCGCTGATAGCAACGGAGAAAAAAGACAATCACGACAGTTTAATCTGACATTATATTTAACGTCAAATTCAACTGACGTTCATAGGTTACAATTCGGTATAGTTTGACAGCATCTAGTTATGGATAAATATAAGTACAGATAGCGTTTTCTACCGTACTGTGTAAATAATACCACCAATTCACCAGAAATACTGTTGTGTTCCAATAATAAACGCTGAACGTAATAATGAATGATTCAAAGCCACCAGAGAAGGACCAAGTCTTCTTATTGTGGAGACCATTTCAATGTCAAGTGAAGTAACAAACTACAATGTATTCTAAGCGTTTTATTTGTGGTAAGTTGTATCTTAATGTAGGAATTTGATTTTTAATATGGGTTTATGTTGTAGGAAAAACGACCGCATTACAAGACTTGTGTGGCATTCTAGCTGTTACAAATTTAAATTACCCGCCAAACTGGTGGATAAAACAGGGTGTATTACTGTATTCTTAACGGCTCTAGATTAGTATGTTATTCTTATTCGTTATTCATGCTTTGACTTTCTAAAAGGAGGGAAATGGCTTTAGTCTGCTTTTATGTATTTTATCTAGTTTATGTTGGAATAGTGCAGTTGCTTTTGTTAGCTACTGATTATTTATGAAGCTCCCTAGACGCCCCATAATACTAGGATGATCAATAAATTAAGAAAGGAAATTTAAAAACTCGCCGTTGAAAAACTATATGAAACAAACTGTGAAAGTCGTCTACGGTGAACACAATCAGTCGGAAATGGCTACGAATGCGTTGGTTTGTAGTTATAAATGCCCTTTGAATTATGTGTGTTATAAATATATATCATTGTTTATTGCTTAGATAGATACTAGCATAAAGTACTTACCCATTTATTATTTTTTGTTATAATACAGACCTTTCTTGATATCTTCGTAAGTCTCATTCTGACTCTTCTTAGAAGTGAGTATCAATGGATAATAAATAATTTCTTTAGTAGATAAACTTATTTTGTTGTTTTCAGTTAGATACGCATGTATATAGTTAATAGGAAATAAAACAATGAAAAGGAAATATTTAATAAAATACGAAGTATAGTTAACAAATTCACCTAAATTGAATAATAAAATACATATTAGACATATTATGTAATTTTAATAAGATAAGATAAAGAAAGTTCTTGCAGAAATTACAGTAGTTTGTACTGTCTATAGCAGCTGTAACGTAAGTACCTTGCAGCTTTTGCACTTCCAACCATTGCAATGTCAAAACGATCGTCTCTTTTTAAAAATTCGCTGACCATAAATATATCTACCGCAAGTAGAATGTCAGAATTAGCTTTTACAAATATACTACCTTAGTTGTTTTGTAAAAAAATATTAACAATAACTACAAACATCAATCACTGCTAGCTAAACGTCAAATTTACTTTTGACATATGAGATTATTTTCTTGTCAGCAATGTCAACTTATTCGTCTTCATCTGTTCTGCTTATAAGTTCACATCTAACTGCCGTTATGATGTCACTACCGTTTTCGCGGCACATTCAAATAGTCGAAGTTTAACAATTTTTTAAAATATGTTGCGCTAAGAATTTTTCTTCCAAATTAAATATATAACTAAATTAAGTCCTCCACTACCATATTTCACCATTTTTTGAAAATTCGTCAACAACCCAATTGGACCCGGTAAAATAGGACGTGTAACATTGGACGCGTTTTTAAAAAAAAATCATGAATACACACTCTAACCAAACCTAACCCAACCTAAATAATAATAATAATTACAAATACAACATAGAAATAGATAGACTCACCATGAAAAATAGGTTACACTAAAAATATGGTTAACATTAGAAAGTAATCATCCAAAAAAATTATCAAAAGATAATAACATAAAAATTATAATATATAATTTATTTACCCTTGCCGTTGGGCAATTAGTCCATGTAAAACGCGGGGTTTGACGCTCGGAGTGCCTCCCTCATCGGGACTACTTTTATTTAATGTTTTTTGGTACGCTGATCACGAAAATCGGGGTCCCGCGGCTCTAAAAATGCCAAAAACCACCCCTTTTGGGAATAATACTGTAAAATAATGTTATGAATGTGCTAATTGTAATGATATTTTGCTAGTTCGGTATGTTCACCTAAAGTAAGGACAAATTTTATGCTGAGGGGGCGAAACTACCCCTAAATTGACGTAAAATGGAAAAATGATTGAATTTTTTTTTATTCACTTTTTGATTTAAATTTAGAAGAATGGGGACTGTATAATGAAGAAAATTTTTTTACAACCCCTCAGGGGAGAAAACTACCCCTGTATCGCCTTTAAATTGAACTAACGCTTAGAAATTAAGTAGAGATGTATACTTTTTAGTTTGCTTGTAATTTCTGATAAACTTCCGTCGAAGAAAATACCACCCCTTAGGAGTGAAAAAATGTTGTGGTATTTTTTTCGACGAAAGTTTATCAGAAATTACAGGCAAACTAAGAAGTATACATCTCTACTTAATTTCTAAGCGTTAGTTCAATTTAAAGGCGATACAGGGGTAGTTTTCACCCCTGAAGGGTTGGAAAAAAGGTTTCTTCATTATACAATCCGCATTCATCTAAATTTAAATCAAAAAGTGATTAAAAAAAATTAAATCATTTTTCCATTTCACGTCAATTCAGGGGTAGTTTCACCCCTCTGGTTAGCCCTCAGCATAAAATTTGTCCTTACTTTAGATGAACATACTGAACTGGAAAAATATCATTACAATTAGCACATTCATAACATTATTTTACAGTATTATTTCCAAAAGGGATGGTTTTTGGCATTTTTAGGGGTGACGCACTATTTTTAGAGCCGCGGGACCCCGATTTTTGTAATCAGTGACCCAAAAAACATGAAATAAAAGTAGTTCCGATGAGGGGGGCATTCTGAGCGCCAAACTCCGCGTTATGCATGGACTAAATTCCTCGCAAGTAGTACAAAATGCTTCTGTTCGCATAATCAGCAAACGCTGTTTGTAATCGTGTCAAGGCCGTGCAATATTATTATTTTTAATAAACGCGTCCAATGTAACACGTCCCATTTTACCGCGTCCAACTGTCGTATGCGTCTAATTGTCGCTTGTCCAATTTGCCGTGTCAATTATCGCGCGTCCTATAACCTGCGTCCAATTGACGGGACACCCTTTTTCTAGTACTTTCACCGAGAAAACATGATTTTTCCATTAAGTACACGAAAAATTATATTTATTTTACTTACTTCTTCTCCTAGGTTAGACAACCGACTAGTACAAGAATCTGCGAGATTTATATCCGTTTAAAAAATAATGCAAGTTAAAACAATTTTTTTTTTGCTCCGTCGTTTTGTTTTCCAAAATCTTCACAGACTCTCAGTGATTCTCGAAGAATGTGCTATAGCCTAATAGCGGATAGAACACTTTAAGGCGAGTTTAGATCACCGATGAAAAAATGTTCTGGCTACTGGTTAAGAAGATACAGGGTGTTTTATGCACTTGGTCTAAAAATTAAAAGACTCTCTGCAACGGTTGGATGAATTTTATGAAAAAGAACACAACTGTGCAGTATTCGTCGCTGTGCTATATTGAGCCAGCCAATTTCTTTTAAATGGTTCGTAACATGGTCTCGTCTCCCTAAACCACAGATTAACCTAATACAAGAATTTTGAATTAGTTGGAGACGTTGAGTGTCGCTTTTAGTAAGAGCTGGGCCATACACACTATCAGCAAAATTGAGATGTGATAGTACTAGTGAATCGCATAGGAGAATTTTACATTTTTTATTAAGGATGCTCTTATTATTATAAATTAATTTTAAATTACAAAATGCTCTTTTCGTGATCATTGTGACATACTGCGAAAACCTGAGACGATTGTCTATTGCTAAACCCAAATTTTTTTCATGATATGACTGTGATAGTATTTGGTTATTTACTTGTATATTAATTAAGTTTGAACACCTCTTGCGCGCGGCATCTCTCCCAAATAAAATTACCTTAGACTTAAAAGGATTTATTTGAAGACAAAATTTTGTGAAAATTGTTACCAAGGAATCAAGGTCGTAGTTTATGTTCGTGCACGCCAGTTGTAAATCACTTTCAGGAAATGACATATATATTTGTGTGTCGTCCGCATAAAAGTGCGAGTATGAATATTTTAGGTGTTTATAAAATTGAAATGGGTACAAAGTAAACATTAGAGGACCCAAAATGGAACCTTGTGGGACTCCATTCTCTACTAATGCAAATTCAGACTCTAATCCTCCCAAGGTAACAGATTGAAAACGCTGCGTTAAATAATTCTTGATTAGAAATTTCGCTTGTTCAGTGGATCCTATGAATCCTGTAAATGGAGAAGAACAAATTATAAAAAATTACTAAAAATGTTTAAAAGTTAATACTAAGTGAAAATATCAACTGGTTTACATTCATTACTTCTGACCAAAATACTGCAGATGTTAGCTAGAGAGATAGGTTGGCTTACGTAACTTTGATTGACTTTGACAATAACGGGTTCCTTTCTTGTGCTTTCTCCGGATGGTGAGTGGTCCAGGTATTCACATAAAAAAACCGCTGCCCAAGGAATCACTACTTCCACATCCAGATTCTCTATCCAAGTCACTCACAACGAAAAAACTTTGTTGTTTATGGAACTTTAATAATATAATATTTGAAATCTTCTACCCCAAAAACCCATAAAACGATACCCCACATCGGTAGTGGGGTGGGGGTGGTGATAGGGGGTGGTAGTGGGGGGTGGATGAAGTAAAAAAATATTTTGAGGTTTCTGGTTCCTATACATACACTAAATCACAATTTTTTTTCATCCCCTTTAATAAGGGGGTGGGGGTGGTAATGGGGGTGGCTAATGCCAAAATTTTTTTTGAGACCTTAGCTTCTCTTGTATATACTAAATACCAATTTCGTGGACTCTTACCTGCTTACATTTACTCCAAATTTACCCCAATTTACACCCCAACCCTTCGACGGAACAAGATGAAAATACAATCTAGTTCTAGATCTCGTTAAAGTACATATGTGTACCAAATTTCAAGTCAATATCTTAAACGGTGTGTATTATGTGAAGTCTTAAGAGGGATATGGACCTGAAGCGTTTGAATAGACTATGAAACCATTTCATAGATAATGAATGCCATTCCATAGATAATGCCTTAGTCATCAAAATTGAATCGCTATTTTGATAGCATTTTGTCTGTACTTTCCGAATCCGTTAATAGTTTTTCAGAAATGCGATAGAAAAAGGTACTTTTTTGTAAAAAATAAGGAGGGCAGGTTTTTTACTAGTCCGGTTCTGACAAACCCAAGTAGGCCATTCTGACAAGTTCCAGCTGAGAAATGTTACTGGTAAATTTCATTCGATTATATCCAACCGTTGCAGAGTATATATCTTCGAATTTTTAGACTAAACGCATAAAACACCCTTGTATCTTCATAACGTTTTTTTCGTTGGAGATCTAGACTCGCCTTGACTCGCTCTTTCTGCCATTAAGCTAAGGCACATTGTCATCACTGTGTACAATAATATAATTAATGTAACAATTTTGTTTTAGTTCATATATTTCTTGGGGTGGGAATTTTTGTAGTAGTCAACAACCTCTGTTTGATCGATTTGACGCGCACGGTTTTTGGGGTTACGCCGTTCTACAAAACAGATCACAATATCAAATACATAAACTTGAGAGTTATTCAACATGCCGAGTGACTGACTTTTTTCTTCTGGGTCGCGTAAAACGAAGCTAATATTATTACGATTTTAGTGGATTAATGATCCACTCTGTATTTCTGGACGTGTTAGATAACAGGGGAACTATTTTTGTAGGTTAAGTGGTGGAAAGTGTAGTGAAGGACTCATATCAGACGGTGGTGTTCGAGAAGTTTGCAGAAGTCCTTAACGTGCATCGGCTAACTTCTCAGAGCTTCTTGAGGCTTTTCGCATATTCGACAAACAAAACAATTTCCTCTCACTATATTAAAGGATTACCATATAAATTAAGTCATTATTATATAAAGAACAAACGTTTTTCTCTTCGGGCACTTTTCAAGTGATGTCATTAAGTTTTAGTTGTTTTATAGAAACTTAATAATCCTTCCTCCTGTAAGTGCATTTTCATAATGGAAGTCTCGTATTCTAGATGACGTTTTTAAGTAAAGTTTTAAACTTTATAAATGAGTAAAATGAAATGTACATAATTACTAGATTCGATCTTTAGTTAAATCGCACTTTAGATGAGAATCCATATTGGAACTGAAGTCTAAAATGGAATGAGTTAAAAATGTATTTTAAAAACACGTTTTTATTAAAAATACATAAAAAAGGAAAAGGTAATTTTTGACATCCCTGACATCATAGCAGCTCTCTATCAAATTTCATTTAAATGCATGAAATTATATTTATTTTATTGGAAGTCAAAGTTGAAAGCAGCGCCATTTAATTGTCTAGTAAAAAGCTAAGTAGGCATTGAAAAAAAAATGTTGAAAGGGAAAAATTTTAAATAAGAACAAATTAAGTCATTGTTTTCCTATATAAAAATAATAATAATAATACATTTATTTTACTCAAATTAAAAATGGTACAAATTGAACTGTAAAGGTCTTCTTCCATTTGCCCAAATACAAATAACCTAAGATTATGAAAAGATTATAAAAAAATATTAATACATATAAATCTAAAATTTCAGGAAAGAAAAAATTATTAATATGCAGTAATGTATTGTAAACTAACAAATGTTGTATTTTATAATAATAATAACAATAATAACAACAGCAGCACTCAGACATGCGAGCAGACAAGGGGAACGAGCAGATCTCGCGAAGCGAAGCAAAAAGTAAAAGTAAATAAATTTATATCGGAAAGAAAAAGAAATATACGCGCATCCACAACGCAGCACCATGTAATGAAGGCAAAGACAGAGTAAGAGGGTGCTGAACACGATGGAAGTGGTGGGAAAAGTTTTTGATCGCCGCAACCCCCTGAAACGGCCAAATACCACCCCTTTTATCGGGATCCCTTTATGTTTTCATATATAAACGGGTCTGGGGAGTGATTTATCGGCGGATTATATATATTTGAAATAACATGGAAGGGGGTTACAGAGTAAGTGAAATCCAGATAGCAGGTCTCGGGGGTTGATTAAACGATTAAACCCTCCCGAGGGGTGGAAAATCTTTTTTTCAAATGATTCGGTTCAAACGTTTATCCCCCGTTTTTGGTGTCGCTGATCACGGGAAAAATATTCATTTTTAGCTCCAACCTCCTCATCCCTCAAACGGGCAGAAACCGCCCCTCACTCGCCAGAAAGCATGCTATCTTGGATTTACAGGTTTTTCGGCACATGATCGTTATTCCTGGGCATATTCCTTCATTTTTCACGGAAGAGAAGGTGGTAGCGACCTCGGGGATTATTTTAACCCTAAAATTCATTAACCATATTTTTATCGCGATCAGCGCCTGTGAAAACGGGGAAGAGCGTATTGACGATCCAAGGTGTAATTAATGAATTTGACCTCTTGGAAGGGTTGAAGCAAGCCCCAAGGTCGCTACCACCTCCTCTTCCGTGAAAAATGAAGGGATATGCACAGAAATAACGATCATGTGCCTAAAAACCTGTAAATACTGGATAGCATGCTTTCTGGTGAGTAAGGGGTGATTTCTGCCCGTTTGAGAGATGAGGAGGGGATGGAGCTAAAATGAACATTTTTCCCGTGATTAGCGACCCCGAAAACAGGGGATAAACGTTTGAACCGAATCATTTGAAAAAAAAGATTTTCCACTCCTCGGGAGGGTTTAATCAACCCCCTAATCCTGCTATTTGGATTCCACTCACTCTATAACACCCTTCCATGTTATTTCTACTATAATCCGTCGATAAATCACTCCCCAGACCAGTTTATATATTAAAACATAAAGGTCCACATAAAGGATCCCCATAAAAGGGGTGGTTTTTGGCCGTTTCAGGGGGTTGCGGCTGTCAAAAACTTCTCCCACTACTTCCATCGTGTTCAGCATCCTCGAAAACGGGGGAAAGGTAATCTCGTCTTTGCACGAAATATTTACAAAAAAGTCATCAAATAATGCTACATTACATAGACTATCAAGTCTCCTTCCTGTCTCTGATCAGTCAAGATGTAATTTTTGACAACTTTAATGAAAAAAAGTTTTTGATTATATTGTTTATATTCATTCGGACGTTCATTTCAAAGATTAGATGCAAAATACGTAAATGATTTAAAGCCAGTACGCCATTACATCAATACAAACTTTCTGTGAGAGTACCGGTCTTGCACAATAATATAAAAACAGGTTACTAGTTAAAACTGAAAACCGCACTGTGGAACAAAATAATAGAGTTAAATTCCTTGGAGTTTATATGGATTCTCTTTTAAATTGGGGAACTCACGTAGACTTTGTGTATAATAAGTTATCTACGTACTGCTTCGTCATTTGGCAACTGCGCCCTTTTGTTAACGTACATATTTTAAAAATGTACTATTTTACTCACGTCCAGTCTTATTTAAATTATTGTATCACCTGCTGGGGCAACTGTTCTCGATTTTACGAAGTGTTTACGCTTCAAAAAAAAAATTGTATGTACAATGTACTTCAAACCTCCTCATCACTCGTGCAGACTCCTGTTCAGATAATTAGTCATTTTAACCGCTCTATCTCTATAGACCTTGAGCTGTATAACCCATATAAAAGATAATTTTAATCATTTCAATAGCAGAAATGATACAAATCATAATCCGCGACATAATCATAATTTGAACATACCAGCTCACATCTTATCCATCGTTGCAAAGGTCCTAAATTAATGTCTGTAAAATTATTCAACAATTCAAAAAATAAATGTTATTCATCTTTTCAAAACAGAAGTAAAATCACTGTTACTCAAATATTCGTTTTATTCAATTGATGAGTACTTAGGCACTGATCCTACTGATTGAACGAAAAATATTTTTTATTCTAGTTATTTTCCCTGTTTGGAAAGTTTATATTTTGATACCTCATCGTTTGATGGTCTACATTGTTTGTTTTTTAGGTAATTTTGCAATTGATTCAGATATATTTTGTTCTTGTATTTACATTGACTATATTCCGATGCTTGTTAAGTCCGTGGAAATAAAGTTTATTATTATTATTATTATTTTCGAGACATAGCGCGGAGATTGGAAAGCGCGCATACCTTTATAAGATAACGCCATGTAAACTGCAAAGCCAGATGCACAGTACACTTTACAATGTTAATTATATAATAAAAATATTATTATTATTATTAATAAACTTTAAAAAAAGATTTATAACAAATATTTATAAATATTATTCCCATTCTCCGCGCTATATCTCGAAAATGATTAATCATACGACATTTCCATGATTCGGAACTGTACGTCCATTGACCCAGAAAAGCAGTGGCTCTCAAATGTCTCCTATCTTAACATTCAAATTTTTTACTCAGGTCAGTTTTTTCAGTGCCCCTAGAACAAAAAGTCATATAGGTTTTTTGTTTGTCTAGTCGGTCCCCACTGCCATTTTTTTTTTATGTCATGAAACCAATTACACCCTGTATATTTATTATTTATTTATTTATTCATTCAAGTTAAAATTATAAATGAATTCTGTGAGATCCTGTATTTTAGTGATTTAGTGACTCAAAATCCATATTTTCATACCGTCAATAGTTTGAGTATCATACGTAGTAATGAAATTTGACCACAATTTTATATTTCTTCAAGAGAATCGTTATAATTAGGTACATTTGCAACAACGATCGTTACGTTTGTTCGCATTTTACCACAGCGAGAAAAAAATCGCAGTTAAAACTTTTCTTTATCTCTAATATTAGTCTTGACAAATGGTTGCATTGGTCGCTTTGAACTATAAGTTTGCTCATTATTATAACTAAATAGACCGAAAAACTCATTTTTCTTCATTATTTCTGACAAGTACAAAGTCTAAATTTACTTTAATTATAGCAATTAGCTTTACATTTCAGTTCTCTAAGGTACACTTAATATACTTAGTATAATAAACTTGAAAGATTATATGAACACTCACATTTGACTGCTGGATTTAACTTTATACTGGTAATGCTCTTTAATGTAAGTGTGATGTTATTCGCCTTAGAGTAATAGAATTTAACAAAACATTATAACGCGATTGAAATCGAAAATGATTATGATTTACTGCCAAAGTTCTGTATACGAAATGTCACCAACTTTCACTAACTTTAGTGTATAAAGTTTACTGCTACAGCGGATCATTATAGAGGTCAACTGTAAATCACACAATTTATGTTTATTTGTACAAATGTAAACTGAGATCTGGTTATAAGCAAACTTTAGTAAAGTAAGGAATATTCACTTGTAATCTCCCAAGTGCTTGAATTATTGCTGGAAATTTTTTGAGTACATGAATTTTTTGAGAATTATCCCGAGTCGAGCAGCAACGAGGGTAATTTTCTTAAAAAATTCATGTACGAGAAAAATATCCTGCAATTAATTCAGCACGCGGTAAGAAAATTTCATACCTACATAAATTAAATAAATACTAATGTAATACCATAACACTAGATATATATAGTTGTAAGAAAGATATCTACTCTACATATATGCAATGTTAAAAAAATATGTCCACCCATTTTAGTTGCAAAAAACTACTACATGAGGGGTTATATATTCACTGAAATGTTTGATATTACGTTTTCTTCACTAAAATGGGTGGAATTCTGTTTTTGTTATATTTTCTAATGTTACAACAGTTTGGGTGAACCGGAATACCTATATTCGTATAATAGATAAATAATATCTTTTTCACCCATTTTAGTTTAAAAAATTACTGAAAATTGTTTAAGACAACTCTATTTGTGTGTTATAAAATAAGTTTTGTTTACTAAAATAGGTGGAGCATTCTTTTACTTTCACATCCAGTGGAAGTATAGTAACGACAAAAACAATTTAAAAATTTTTATTGTTCAAATAGGCTTAGAATGTCATGAAATGTCGAGATTTCAAGTTTGAGCGAAAAAAATTTTCTGTCTGTCTGTCGGTCTGTAACTTTTTTTGTGCGCACGTTTACTCTGGAACCGTTTGAGATATTGACTTGAAATTTGGTACACATATATACTTTAACGAGATATAGAACTAGATTATATTTTCATTTTGTTCCGTCGAAGGGTTGGGGGGTAAATTGGGGTAAATTTGGAGTAAATAGGTAAATCAAGTAGGTAAGAGTTCATAAAATTGATATTTAGAATAGACAAGAGAAGCTAAGGTCTCAAAAAAAATTTTGGCATTAGCCACCCCCATTACCATCCCCACCCCATTATTAAAGGGAATGAAAAAAAATGTGATTTAGAGTGTGTACAAGAACCAGAAACCTCAAAATATTTTTTACTTTATCCACCCCCCACTCCCACCCCCTGTCACCACCCGCACCCCACTACCGATGTGGGATATCGTTTTATGGGTTTTTGGGGTAGAGGATTTCAAATATTATATTATTAAAGTTTTATAAACAATTATTTCCAGATACGAAATTTTTTCGTTGAGTAACTTGGATAGAAAATCCGGATGTGGAAGTAGTGATTCCTTGGACAGCGGTTTTTTACTTTCACATCCAGTGGGAGTGTAGTAACGACAAAAAAAAATTTTATTGTTCAAATAGGCTTAGAATGTCATGAAACGTCGAGATTTCAAGTTTGAGCGAAAAAAAATTCTGTCTGTCTATCGGTCTGTCTGTCGGTCTGTCGATCTGCAACTTTTTTTTGTGCGCACGTTTACTCTGAAACCGTTTGAGACATTGACTTGAAATTTGGTACACATATGTACTTTAACGAGATCTAGAACTAGATTATATTTTCATCTTGTTCCGTCGAAGGGTTAAAGGGTAAATTGGGGTAAATTTTTTTTAATTTTTTTTAATTATTTATTTTCGTTACAATATCCTACAGAACAGGTTCCATTTACAGGATAAGGGCGATTACAATAGTTATACAGTTAAGCACGTTTTTACAATACAAAATATACACAAATTGTACGCAATTGTACAGGATAAGGGCGATTACAATAGTTATACATTACAATAGTTACACAGTTAAACACATTTTTACGATACAAAATATACACAAATTGTACGCACTACCCAACAAGCAAAATTTAAATGTTATACTATTATTTTTTATCATTGCAATTTTGTAACTGTGATAAAACAGCAATAAAACAAACTGCTGTAGAAATATCAATTATAAACAAATTTGTTTATTGGGTAATTATGCCACATATTACGTATAAAAAAAAGAAAAGAAAAACCAACATGTACTCCGGCTACTCAAAAGTACAAGTGAGTGAGTAATCCTCTTACAAAGAGGTTTGAAGTCGTAAACCAGACGATTGTAATAAACAGGAAATATTATAAAAATATTTTGAATATTTTGGGAGCATTTATAATGGGGCAGTTTATATAACACGTTATATACAAAAATATTATAAATAATAGATCAATATATAACGCACCACATATGACATATATACCATATTTTTTACAGTTTCTTAATACGACCAATGCTGGTTTGAAAAATATCTAATTGATTATCTACTTGATTATAATTATTAAACATTTGAAAAAAGGGAGCTTGAGTGAGTATATTAGTTCTTGGAATTGGTAGGGAAAAAGTTTGAATTTGTCGTGATGATATGCGAGGTACGTGATAATACATGCTGTTTGTGAGGTCTTCAGATTTGATTACGTTGTGAATAATTTTATATAGAAATATGATAGAGTGCATATTTCTTCTTTTTGCGAGACTATCAACGTTAAATATTGCCCAGAGATCAGCTTGGGGATATCCTCGGTGTGGGTATATACCATATGTTTAAAAATGCAAGTTTTTTAAGAAACGACGTTGTACGTTTTCTAGGGCAGAAATATGCGTATTATAAATGGGGTTCCATATAATAGATGCGTATTCCAGCTTTGACCGCACTAAGGAGTAGTATAATAATTCACATGTGTGAATGTTGTTGAAATCTTTCATGTTCCGCAAAACAAATCCTAACACTTTAAAAGATGATGCAACCGTCGAGTTTACGCGAGGAATGAATGTTAGCTTTGAATCGAAAATTACTCCAAGATCTTTAATAACACCGGGTCTATTAAGAGATACATCGTCAATCTTATAATCATGTTTGAATATAATGTTCTTACGGGAGTAAGACATGACATTGCATTTACTGGCATTAAGAAACATATTATTTGCTTTACACCAGTTACTAATTTCGTTCAGATTATTTTGCAACATTGCACAGTCGGCAGAGGAGTTTATTTGGCAGAAGATCTTAACATCGTCAGCGTACAAGAGATATTTAATATTTAGCTTGCTTGAAATATCATTAATGAAAATAACGAAAAATAATGGACCAAGAATGGAGCCCTGGGGTACGCCTGAAGTCTGCAAAAAATGATCGGATTTATGGCCCCTAACTTGAACATATTGCCACCTATTTGACAGATAGGAGTAAATAGGTAAATCAAGCAGGTAAGAGTTCATAAAATTGGTATTTAGTATAGACAAGAGAAGCTAAGGTCTCAAAAAAAATTTTGGCATTAGTCACCCCCATTACCACCCCCACCCCATTATTAAAGGGGATGAAAGAAAATTGTGATTTAGTTTGTGTACAGGAACCAGAAACCTCAAAATATTTTTTACTTTATCCATAATTGTCATTTCTACAACAATTTTGTTTTATTGCTATTTTATTACTTTTATAAAATTGCAACAAAAGAAAATACTTGTATAGCGTTTAAATTTTGCTTGTTGGGGCCGTTAATCCCTAGAAATTAATGGAGTATTGGTTGAAGCGTTTGCATTTTCGTTCTTTCTCTACCGTGTGGCACTGATGAGCCTGGTAAGGCGAAACGCATCTGCCACCGTTGAGAAATGAATGTCTATGCATTGGGCTTCAATCAGCTCCTAACACATTCAATTTTAGGGTTTACTGCACTGAAAAGTGTAGATTATAACCAGACTGAAAAATCAGAACAGTCTGGTGCACCATCTATGGTACGCTAGATTTACTAATTTAAATAATTCACAACCTGTCAAATTATTTATTTAGTTTATGATCAAGAAGTCAGTTTGAAAATTAAGGTTAGTCAAACTATCTTGCAAATAGTTCTAACAAGCCTGTGAACTCTGACGTCAATTTTGAATTAAGTTTTACGCAATTTCTAACGCAAGAAATTACTCAAAAGGCTCTGAAGAAATTTTCTACGTAAAAAACTTGCTACATAAGCATTTCAAGTTGTCATGACTTCTTAGTCATAGTCAGTTATTAAGATGATGTGTCATCTCGAGATGATTTTAATCTTGATGATGCTGACTTACTAGGTGAAACATTCTTTGTGTAAGAGTATTGTGTTTGTGAACATAATTTCAGAGGCATATTAGTTTTGAGGTAATTTGGGTATTGTTTGTATTCCGTTGAAAAGACAATATGTTGAATACATTTTGAATCGATTAATTTGCATATTTAAAAAGAATATTAATGAATCAATCATATATTTTCTGGCCTAAGACAAAACATTCCTCCTTTCTAAAGTAGTCTTGTGGCTACATAATAATTTTTAATAGTTGTCAAACTTCTGTGCAAAGGATTTATTTTTAATTTGAGTAGGGAATACACAATTTCATTCGCCGGACCAATACTTGGCTAATAACCTTCATCAGCATGGAACGGATAAATGTACATCCATTTATATTATTTTCTTAAATCACTTCAAAATGGTTATAAGATAGCCATATGTAAGTTAGCAGACTATATTGGAGTCTTCTTCAATCATTTGAGTGTGTTTCATTTATAAATTTTTCATCAAAGAACTATTGCTATAAAATAAACTTCTTACCTTGCTGCACTGTTGTCTATCTACTTCATCACACTCCGAATGACCCCTGAAAAAAAGAAAAATAAATAACTAACAGCGGATTAAAACCATATATCCGAAAACGTGGCTAACATATACAAATTATTTATAAACTAGTATAGTTTGTACAAATATTTAAATTGAAACATCACATATTATATATGTATATTGTAGTAAACATTCCAGCATTAAGATTCTTCAGACATTCCAATCAAAAACTCTGAGAATGATAGCAGATGCCCCGTGGTATGTCTCAAATCAAACTCTACATAATGATATCGACATTCCATTTATTAAGGATGTCATGACCCCATACTCAGTCAAATACCAGAATCGAAGTACTGACTATGTGTGATCAGCAGATTTTTAGATAATTCAGTTTTACTAATATATTTACATGTTAATATAGTTCTGTGTAAAATTTTGTTTAGTGTGTAAAATTGTCATTCGCATATTAATATTTTAAATAATGGATGTTTTTAAAAATTACTAATTTAATACCTATTTAATTGTGCATTAATGTAATGTATTTCTTTGACCTGTCCAATATCATGTATATTGATCGAACGGACCAAAAAATTATTATTATTATTATTATTATTATTATAGTAAGCAGCTCTAAATGAGATATTTCATCAACCACTCGCAGAAAGGAGGCTAAGGAGATAGTGGCCAGAAGACCTAGCCAGGTGAACCCTCAGAGAACCAGCAATGGATAGTGCCTGATTCAAGTCGAATCATCTATAAAATATTTACTTATTACTTTGTATTTTCCTTTAAAGTAGATTGTAAATTTGCAGTAAATAAATTAGTTAAAAAAAATCTACTAAGAAAATCACATTTGTTCTAACAAACGTTCAGCAAATATTTAAAAATTAAAACTCGACTACGTCGAAAACTTTCAAGGAAGATATTTGAGAAGAGTTACTTTTATAGATATTTTTACATCTTAGTACACAAATATTTTTAACAATCATCTAGATACATAAAAATGTTAAGTTAAGGAGTAACCAACTGTTCGTAAATAAAGGCATTTCAATTTGTTTGAGAAATGCTGCCATTTCTAGCTCATCCACTACAATATTATATATTAGGGTGGACCGAAGGAACACTTTTTTTAAATTTTTCTATCGTTACACTTCGGAAAAATCGCCTAGCTAAGCAAATGAAGTCATCTCTTGCTCAGCGCCACACACTTTTTTAGATGCTTCGGTTACAAGTTTGACACACCGTTCTACAGCCTCTGTGACAAGGGAAGTTTTGAAAATCCGGTCGCAGCGGTGTGTCAGTCTGTATTAGATTTTTGATGTCCTCATCCTTAATAGTGGAGGAGGAGAAATATCGCAACTATTCCACCAAATCATATTGACGTAGACTGTTGCTTCGAAGTTGAATTTTGATGTGGTGAAATTTTGAATAGTGTTTCCCTTGGAAAGTGATTGAGTTTTCAACAGTCGGCGCACCCCAGTTCTCTGATAATGTCTTCTCTTATCCACAATTACTGCAAGGATCAAATTTTCGGGGTGAGCAAAGAAACCGTTTCGCTCAGTTACTTGCAGTAAATTTTGAGTTAGGTACCGTGCTGTTCTGATGGCTTCAAAAACTATCTTTGGACCGTTGTGAAATTTTGGCTCGTTTCAATTTTTAACCAGAGAGGCATTGTAACATTTCAAAATAAAATGTTTCAAGTGCCTAATTTCATCAAAAGGTCTTTCTAAGCTCACGGATAGTCTGAGTACTCTATTTACTGTCGCTATCCATCTTGAGTGTGAAGGCGGACCAGGATCACGAGCTGCTAAATTTTCTAAAATAATACCTGACTTTATGGCAGCAGAAATATCAAGTAGCTATAATTGATCCTTGCTCAGCACGTTTCTGTCAACACGTTCAAAGCAAACCAGTGGAAGTACTTCACAGCCAGCCAGTTTTCCCGATCGAGGGATTTAAGAACAGTGGTAAAACCATTCAAGTGATGAAATAGGTGACGATGCGGCAGTTCGTTAAAGTGTAGGAGACATAAGCCCACTGCAGTGGTCTCCCAACGCAATTCGATCTGATAGATAACACCTTTTTCCATCCTAGACAGGTACGCCGCTGCAACCGGAACTCCAAAGCTTCCCTTGTCTCATCCAGGCTGTAGAACGGTGTGTCAAACTTGTGACCGAAGCATCTAAAAAAGTGTGTGGTGCTGACGCAAGAGATGGCTTCATTAGGACGACCCTCCTATCAAGATCTATTATGCCGGAATTTTTCCAAAAATCTGACTTTAAAGTGTATTCTTTTGAATAATAAAATTAGAAATAATAAATATATTCACCGTTTGTTTACTAAAAAAGAAGAACTAAGGAACAATGTTAAAAAAGGGGCTTTTTGACCAATCCTTGGTAAAGTGTGGAAGCCATCTTTTCTTACTAATTTTGGGGTGCGAAAACGAATCCGTCATCCGTTTTGGCGAAAAATCTCGGAAACACATTAAAAGACAGTCCTTATTTTGGGGGTGACATTGGCACTGATATTAGTCTAAATACTAAGTAAAATAACTAAATAGAAAAAGAAGTAAAAAACCAAATTCACCCCTTCACCACCCCTGAGAAGGTACTATAAAAGCTATAGTTATTTACAAAGAAGTTTAACTACTATTTAGTTATTTACATATTTTTAAATAAACCAGAACACCTCATTAAGTGGTTGCTATCAGAATATAATAATCTGATTACTTCTGAGTACACTCATATGCCTCCTCGTCCTTAAAAAGGGTGGGTCTCACCTTCTCAGAGATATTGATCGATTTTAATTACAAAAAATCCTAATACTCAGTTGGATATTTTTTTATCATATTAAGGTGACTTGGCCAATTCAGATCACTCCTGAATATTTCTTACCTCTTTAGGGAGGGGGTGTAGGGTGTCAACATCCCCAAAAATGTTGCTTGACTTTTATAGTAAAAAATAGTTAAATAATTAGAGAATTTTTTAATATAAAAAATAAGTACCTAATATTTTCTGGTTACCCTAACCCCAAAAGTGTGAGAAATATTCAATGGTGAGAAATATTCATCTGAATTGACTAAATAACCTGATTATAAAAAAAACATCAAACTGGGTGATTAGGGATTTCGTTTGCAATTAAAACCAGTAAAAACTCTAAAAAGATAAAATCCACCACCTTAATTGGTAGGGATGGATGTAAGAGTATTCAGAAGTAATCACATTATAACCTGATAATAGCCATTTAACGAGGAGTTTTGTTTTTAAAACTAAATAAATAACCGCATATTAGATATTGTAACTTACACCGTTCTTATGGACGGTGAAGGGCGAGGGAAACGAGGGGGAGGGGGGTGGGGGGCGAAGTTAGAATATTTGCTTCTTTTCCTACTTACCTAACGAAACTGAATATTTTGAAAGAATTTCCTGCACTAAAGAATAAGTTTTGTTGCAAGTTCTAATATCAATTTCAATGCCACCCCCAAAGGGTTGTTTTTTACTATCTTCCCGATGTCTTTAGCCAATTTTGATGACAGATTCGTATTTAGCACCCCAAAATTAGTAAAAAACTAACTAACTAACTAACACTTTACCACGGATGGGGAAAAAAGTTATTTTTTGTAAATAACTATATAGTACCTTCTTAGGGGTGGTGAGGGAATGGCGAAGGGGGTTGAAGGGGTGAATTTGATTTTTTTACTTATTTTTCTACTTAGTTATCGAAACTAAGACTAATGTCAATTCCAATGTCACCCCAAATAAGGATTGTTTTTTAATATGTTCCCGAGATTTTTCGCCAAAACGGATGACGGATTCGTTTTCAGCACCCCAAAAATTAGTGAAAAGATGGTTTCCATACTTTACCACGGGTCAAAAAAGCCCCTTTTCTAATATTGTTCTTTGCAGAAATTATGAAATATTGCCATTTTTACAAAAAATTGTGTTTTTTGAGCTTTTTGCGCGGACAATAAATATTTTGAAATTACAGATTTTAATTTTTTTTCGTATTGTTCATGCCCCAAACTTCACATTAAGATTTATAGCATTTCGATAGTAGTGAATTTAGTAATTATAAAAAATTGACGAAAACAATAAAATTTCGCCATTTTTCAAAACTTTGAGTATGATGCGCGAACGAAAAATATTTGTTTGTATGATTTTTTTTTCAGTTTACTTGGCTGGGCGATATGCTTTTCTTACAAAAATAAAAAAGTTTTTTCGGTCCAGTCTATTATACATATAGCAAATATTTGACCATTCAAGTTAAATCATACTTCGTTCTGATAGAAATACTATATTTGACACTCTTTTATAAGGATCTTATGTGTTATTAGTGTAAACTAGGTTCAACCAACATTACTTCACAACATGGCATTCCTTTTATAGGCAATCTGTATAATATACCTTTCTAAATTATGTATTATCATAACATGCGTAGAGTACATAGTAAAATTATTCCCCTATTTAACGCTCTAAATTCTAACGATTATTATGTCATTGCAAACACTAAACCTGATTAAAATCTTGTGCATACAATGCAAAATTATTTGATTCCATAATATGCTATATGTATACCAATGTGACCGCGATTTTACTACATAGTATTACGTTAAATACTCCTGCCAGAGGCAGGGACGGGGTTATCCTCATTTTGCCTTTCTATTATGATATACTAATTTTTCATAAGTAACTCCTGATTTGATTACATTTTATCGGCGATCTTATCGTATTAAATAAAAATTTTCGTTCTTATTAATTCATGATAATAATTTTAATTGTAACGTTAGCCTGTTTCTAAAAAATTATCACTTTTTCGTAAAAATGCACACGGAGTAATGCAACAAATTGATTCTTGAAAAAAAATATACTTCTATACTGTAGACATTGCATTTTGAGTCTTTTATTGTACATTTTTCTCAAAAACCAATATGGTGTTCAAAGATGCATACAAAATTTGGCTGATATTGAAAAGAATCAAGCGGACACTATAAAACCAATATGTGTAACTTTTGGTGTGCTTATAAATACTCCGAAACTTCTACACAATTTTAGGAACATTACTACACAACGATGTCGTTGTGTAACTTTTTAGAGTGTTCACAGTGACCAGAAGTTATATTTTATAACTTATGGTAACGCTGCTTACTACGAGTGATGATAATCTCCTAAAGAGCCGCCACATGAATGATCTTTATATAACTTCCAAGTTCCCACCCTTCCTTTAATCTATTATCTGTTGACATAAAAAAATTATTTTCTACAATAAGTTTAAAATAAATTTGAGAGAATATCAAAGTAAACATGTTTTTTATTCATTGAATGAATATGTCCAAGAAACTCGTGGAAAATTAAAACCGCTTTTAACTTTAATTATTTTTCTCTTGGCATTGTCGTCATATATGTTTTTTTGTTAATAACTGATTAGTTATTATTTTACTGAGTTTGTAAAGTAATTTTTTTCATAATCGATATTTTAAGTATAT
Source organism: Rutpela maculata (assembly GCA_936432065.2). Classification (NCBI taxonomy): domain Eukaryota; kingdom Metazoa; phylum Arthropoda; class Insecta; order Coleoptera; family Cerambycidae; genus Rutpela; species Rutpela maculata. Next base: position 178,424,136 of record OW386288.2, read on the forward strand.
TTTTTATTGTGATTTTATAAGACTTTGTAAGATAGTCTATACTATGTATTCACTGTACAGGGTGGGCTAAATTAGATGGGATTTGCTGTTTTCTCTAAAACTATGGCAGATAAACAAAAACCAATATAGGTGACCTGAGTTCGATTTTCGAGAAACAAAAAGTGTCGAATCGAAAATCGAGTAACACATTCTTAAGGCACTTTTTTGAGTAGAATCTGCTACTGATAAGCAGAATGTCGTTACCTCAGTTTTGGAGATAACTTGTGTTTCTTTAAATGAAACACTTTATAAGTTATTTCACTATTCGATCACAACTTAAATTAGCTATCCAACGGTATATCATATGTCACATTTATCTCTAGAAAAAGTGGTTAATTTTCGAAAAATTTAATATATTTGTGAGGAGGCCATGGAAAACTATTAACAACAACAACACTTCTTATAATATAAAATAATTTTGCCAAAAATAAGAAAAACTAAAATACAATAAATGTTCGAATTGTCTTTCATTAACATCTATGCATATTTATCGCATTAGTAATATTTATTGAGAAAGCCATGGTAAAAAAAAAGAAAATCGACATAATCGTAAATGTCAAAAATTAATTTGTGAGTTAATTGTGAGTGAGCATTGTTAAAAATGGTTCAATTTAGTAATGGTGAAAAATATGATATGATTAAGTGCTTTATAGAATGCGGAGAAGATTCAAATTTAGCTTCCGAGCTTTATTTTAATAGGTAACTTTTAGACTGCAGAACTTTGTGCCAAAAGTGCCACCTAAACAATATTTCTTATATCCAGAAAAGAGACAACCAAACATAAAAATATTCAAAAGGCTACAACAAAATTTAAAAGAGTTTGTATCCTTTGTAAACGCTCGCGCAAAAATATATAACAAAGCAGATAGAGAGAAGAATTAAGAATCCCAAAAACAACTGCGTTGCGCTGCTTAAAAAAAAAAAAATTTAAACCCTACAAAATTAGGATTAGTCACCATCTATACCAAAACGACTTTTAAAGACGTCTCGATTTTTGCCAGTAGTTTTTGCGTCAGTGCAATGAAGTGCCAGGATTTGAAGGAACAATTATATGGACAGACGAGGCTCATATAAGCAGTGCCGGAATTTTTAATCGGCATAATAACCACCACTGGGCTCATGAAAATCCGCACGTAATCGCTACAGTTAATCGCCAAGGATGATTTGGATTTGGTATATGGTGTGGTTTTATTGGATACCAAATAATAGGTCCTCATTTTTTCCACGGTAATTTGAATACCGAAAATTTTATTAACATTCTTCGACAAGAATAGTAGACAATATGCTTGTAAGGCATTTTAAAAAATTAATTTACCAACACGATGGCGTCCCAGGTCATACGTCAAATGAAACAAGAAATGAATAGAATAGAATAAATTTATTCACCATAAATCTTGTTACATAAACAATATCGGTTTTGTCATAAAAATGCACATATAATATAAAAACCAATTAATAAAATATATACGTCATATGTTACAAAAATTGTATAAAACAAACAAGACTACAAAAATACACAATAAAAAAGAAAACAAAAAACAAACTAACAAATATATGTACATTATAAAGGTGAAGCTACTTCCCTTTACCGATCAAAAAACTCGGTCATGTTATATTCAAATTCAAATTCAAATTCAAATTATTTATTGGTGTCATTAACATAATACATGTTTTACACAGGTCAATACATAGCACAGAGCTTTGGATAAATATAATTTATAAAAACATATAGTTTATAAAAATTTGGCAAGACAATAATATGCAAAAAATAAATAAACATTAAAATAAGAAACACAGTACATGAAATATCACATAACACATTGCGATGCGTCTATATTTAGATATTTTAAAAACATTTATACATCCACAATTTGGCTAGAAAAGTTCATTGTCAAGGTTGCAATTTAAATATTCGTTCGCATCATAAAAAGCTTTCTTTGATAGGAAAGTTCTTATTGTATTATTGAAAGTGTTCTTTGGGAGACTTCTGACGTGTACAGGTAATTTATTAAAGAATTTTGGTCCGAAAAAATTGAATCCATTCCTACTCGAGCTTAGTCTGATAAAATCGGTTCTTAAATTATAATTATCTCTAGTGTCATGCGAGTGTAAGCTTTCATGAGTATTAAATAAATGAATATTTTCGTGTGTATATTTTAAGCAGGTAAATATGTATAATGACGGAAAAGTTAATACATTGAGTTCAATAAACTTGTGTCTGACATCATCTCTATAGCCCAAATTAGTAATTATTCTTATTACCCTCCGTTGTAACCCAAAAATCCTTTTTGCACTAGGTGCATGACCCCAGTTTATCAAAGCATAAGACATATGTGATAATATCAGTGAATAATAGGCCGTTAATAATATATTAGTAGGCACTAACGTAACTAGCTTCCTAATGACAAATGTGTTTTTGAAAATTTTTTTAGCTACATGTTGAACATGGTGGCACCAATTCAATTTTGGGTCCATGTAGACACCTAAAAACTTTACCACATCAGGGTTTGTAAAATCTTGTACCGGTCTATGAGTGAAAATCATATTGACTGTTTTTGTACGATTAAGTGATAGCCTGTTTGTTGAAAACCAGTCGGTAGCTTGGGCACAAGAATCATTCATAGATTGTAGGATTCGCTTTATGTCTTTATTAGAATTGATAAGTGTGGTATCATCTGCGAATAAGACGAGTTCGGCCCTGTGTACCGCCACACTAAGATCATTTACGTAAATCAAGAACAGAACAGGACCCAACACAGAGCCTTGTGGTACTCCGGAGTTTATTTCGCTTAGCTGCGAACTTTTATTTTTAACTTGAATAAACTGTTGTCTGTTTAATAAATATGATTTGATTATATTGCAACTAACATGATCGAAATTTAAGGCGTTAAGCTTCTCCAAAAGAACCGAATGTGACACACAGTCAAAGGCTTTCTGTAGGTCACAAAACGTAACCCCTACATAGTCACCATTTTCCTGACCTTCAATAATTTTGCGAAGTAGATGCATGATTGCATCATTCGTACTTTTTTTGGTACGAAATCCATATTGGTTACAATAAAATAAGTTGTTTTCTTCAAGATGGGTTACTATTTGAATTTTTAACACAGTTTCCAGCAATTTAGAAATAACTGGTACTAAAGAAATTGGTCTGAAGTTGTTTAAGTCCGTCAGCGACCCACCTTTGTGGATGGGGATAACTTTGGAAATTTTTAGTACATCAGGATATATTCCACTGGATATTGCGTGGTTTATTAATTTAGCAAGAGGTATTAAAATGATATTTTTCATCTTTTTTATGATTTTTACCCCTATATCATAAGGATCCAGACTATTTTTATTTTCTAAATTATTTATTACCGATCGGAGATCATTAAAGCTGATGGTTCTGAAATGAAACGTTGGATTTGATTGCAATGGATTGTTTATGACTATACCATTTGTTATGGGGAGAGTTTGAGTTATTCTATCAGCAGTATTTACAAAAAAGTCATTCATTACATCAAGATCAATTTCTATGTCAACATTTTCTTTTTTATTAGGTCTATGATTATTTATGATATTCCAATATGTTTTTGGGTAATTCCCTTTATTGTTAATATATTCAGAATAATAGTTGCCTTTTGCTATCTTAATTTGTCTCTTATAAACCTTTCTAAAAGCTTTCAACTGTTGATTAAATTGTGAGTCAGGAAAATTTTGGTTCAGTTCAGATAACATGCATAGATGGTTACGCATTACATGTAATTCCTGGGTAAACCATTTATTTATAGGTTTGCCAGTCATTTTATTAACTGTTTTTTCAATTTTCGGAAAAGCTTCCTCAATATTTGAAGTTAGTATGTTTATAAATTTATCAAATTTTACATTAACGTCTACCTCCTGATCGTTAACAAACTCCCAGTCAGTATTTTCCAAGTTATGGTACAAGATACACATACCTTCCTCAGTATATTTTCTGTATTTGATTGTCTCTTTATTTTGGACTTGCCTCAATGAATTCACCGAAATTACAACTGCCCTATGATCGGACAAACCGGGATCGAACACTTCCGTATGTAGATTATCATAGAAGTTAACTAATATGTTATCAATACAATTATTATGACGGGTATTTTCGAAAATGGTAGGTCTGTAAGAAAAAGAATTTATAAAAACAATGTTCATTCAAAAACATTTTTAGTTTGCTTCTGAACAGTCTAAAAGAATTTTGTGACCTTATTTCTATAGGAAGTTTATTATATATATAACTACCAGCACAATGGGGTGATTTTTTATATCTGCTAAGGTTGAAAATATTGATGTGTATTTTTCCCGCACTTCTGGTGGGGTAGCTGTGTATGTCACTATTTGTTTTAAATTTATTTAAGTTTTTTGCATGAAACAGGAAATTTTAAATATGTAAATGCATGTAACAGTCATATATTTTTTTTATTTTAAATGTATCTCTGCATGATTCTCTGTAGTTCAAACCAAACAGAATACGAATAATTCTCTTCTGCATTGGGGAGGGTTATGTAATAATGTACTTAATATTCTACAAACAGCCCAAAATAGTATTCCAAAGATAATTTTAAAGAAAAAAAAACTACTCTTCTACACAATTATATAAAGACGCTGACGTATTCAACATAAGAAATCTTTTCGCTTATCACTGTTTATTACACATGTTTGACAAAAATCCCTCACCAGCCCATCCTAGATATGATACTAGGTTTGCAAAAAATAGGTCTATAGGATTGCCGTTATTCAAAAAAAGCCATACACAAAGATTTGTCTTCTATCTCGGTCCAAAGTTATATAATATTTTACCACTGCATCTAAAAAATTTAGAAAAATTTAATAAATATAAAATAGAAATAAAAAAGTTTATCACTCACAATCATGATTCTATAAAGTTTATCCTGCATTAATATGAAAATTTCGACAATTATTTCAGACTCTCGAACTGCATCTAACTATAAAAACTATTTACTTTATTGGCTATACTTACTTGCAACCACGAATTACGTTACAAATATCCACTATCTTATCCAATTATAGTTTTCTGATTTTAAGTACTAACTACCGAGTGCTGCTGTTTTGAACCCTTACTGACTTGTTTTTATTAAATATTAAATTATATTCTCCTCTCTCCTTGTTCATTTCTGTTCCTATTTTTATATATCAAGCTATGCAATCAATTTCCATATCAACCGGGAAAGTATGGAGTTCACAAAACAAGCATTTCGTGCTTAGGTGATTCCATCTCTTCCTGGTTGATGCTTTGAGATGCAGGTGTCACTTATTGCATATTGCATACTGTAACCTAACTTTATTCTTTTTATTTTTGTACCCCATACTTTGAAATATTTTGAAATATTTTTGAAATATTTTAATAAAACTGTTAATAATTACAAAAACTCTATTCGCCTCAGCTGATTGACCCCATATACTAATATTGTAACTAATGGCTGAATATGATTCAAATGCTTAATTTGGGGAGGATTGGATATAACTCAGGAGTAGTTTATCAATGTCTAGTTAGCTAAGTTAACTAAATTGATAACTAACAATTAATTTAGCTAACTGAGCATTAACAAACATCAAAGTAGTTTACATACTGTTTAAGTTTTAGGAAATAAAGGTCCTATTTTGTGGCTAGCTAGATCTCCCAATATAACCCCTGCCGATTTTTGGCTTTAAGGTCATTTAAAAAATATTATATATAGAAAACATTCTAATAACATAGATCTCTGTATCTCGAAACCTGAGGCATGCATAATTTAGAGGTTATCCAAAAATGCCAATTTTCCAAAAACGCTCTGTAGGTTGGTAGTCGAAAAAGATAGACGATCGCGGTTTTCGCCATTGTTTGTTTCTCGAAAATCGAGCTTAGGATACCTATATTGGTTTTTGCCTATTTGCCATAGTTTTAGAGAAAACCTCAAATCCCATCTAATTTGGTCCACCCTGTATATAGCAACAAATGTTAAAAGCAAAGTGTATTTTTTGTAGCTACCCTATATTACGGTGATATATAGAAAGAGAGAGATAAATCAGTCCGCGGTGTACAGAGGTGAAATATTTCATGGATGCACGACTTTCTAAAAATAAATTAAAAATCTCATATAGACGTGCTCGAATGAAGAGTGCGAAAGTGGATTTTTATGTTTACAATTTAGGTTCTAATTTGATTTCGTTCCCGAATTGATCTACATCACCGACCTGTCAGTTACCGTTAATTTTGTATCCATTAACATTTCCCTGAAGTCGTTTTGGGTGATCCGATTTGTGAAAATAAAGCCTTATGTGTGCCGCAACGCACACGTATCTTCCAATATTTGCCTTCCAAATTATCCGCCACTAGTCGAGCAGCATCCATGAAACAATAACACAATTACGGACCGAAATCGAATGTGCGCTGATGACATGAGGTGTATCATTCATAAATTACATTTGATACTACCTGCAATCCACCATTTCTGAAACTCTGTTAATATTTTGTCGATTATTAGTGTAGTCCAAAGCCTCATCGCTGCCTTTAGAATAGAAATAGAATAGAAATTTATTTGACCAAGTTATATATCACAATATTTTTGCAAGTCAAGGGAAAAAATCTCTATTAGAGGTTTTGAATGCATTCAGAGATGCATGCAGCTACATACGCATTAAAAATAAAAAAACATTAGACCCATTAACAACGGGAATATTTATATAAAAACAGGTTAAGAAACATACAATTACATAATTATCTTATGCAAAGGTGATCACGGTAAGCGTTTTCATTATATATTACAGTAAATTACATGTCAAAGGGGGTTTGCATATTTCCTCAACTGAATAAAAACAGTGAGTAAGGAAACGCTTTTTCATTATCACTTTAAATTTATTAGGATTAGTGTGATAGTTGTGAACTTCAAAATTTGTTGAAAACTGATTATTTTTATAAATTTCTAATAACGAGACAAAAATGTATAAACACAGCAAAGGCATTATATTCAGGATTTTAAAAATAGGCTTACAGTGGTCTCTGAAGCCTACTCCAGCCACTATTCTAACAGCTTGCTTTTGTAGCCGGAAAATTTTGTCCACGTAGCAAGAATTGACAGCAGTGTACCATAACTTATATGAGAATGGAATAGCGCAAAATAGCTCTTTCTCAGAGTCTCCATTGATAACGATCTCGTTAGATTTCGTAAAACAAATAGGGAGCTCAATAGTTTCCCTCTTAACTGTACAATGTGTGAAGACCAATTTAGTCTGTCGTCAATGGTGTTGCCGAGCAGTTTTGCGCTATCACCTTTAGTGGTTCTTCGACTTGTAGAAAATACTAGGTTTTGCGTTTTCTCCCCATCAAGTTTTAACTTACTAGATGTAAACCATTGTTTAGCTTCAGAAATAGTGTCGGTATTTTTCAACATGAGGTCATCCATGTCTGAACCTGTATTTGTTAAGGTTGTGTCGTCTGCAAATGCAAAACAGGTGTTGGGAAACATGTTATGGAATAAGTCGTTGATATACATAATAAATAACAGAGGCCCCAAAACTGAACCTTGATGTACTCCGTGTATAAATGGACTAAAATCAGAAAAATTATTTTTCATACACACAGTTTGTTTTTTGTTTCCTAAATATGACCGAAACAATATTTGAGATAAACCTTTAGTTCAATAACAGTACAGCTCCTTTAACAAGGTATCGTGAGAAACACAGTGAAACGCCCTTGAAAGATCACATAGTGTGTAACATTGGTGTGTGTAACATTAAACAACAATAAAATAGATTAAAAGATTAGATAGATTTAAAAAATTCTATTGTGTCAGTTTCTCTCTACCACCGGCTTTTATCTCCTAAGGGTGGCAGAGGAAAACTAACACGATAGAATTTTTTTGGATCCAGTGCATCAAAATACTTCAGAAATCTGAAATCAGAACCTTAGGACCAGACATTTTTTGCCCTTTTTAGGGGATGGTAGATAAAAATTGAAACGATAGAATTTTTTTTTGTCTAAAATTGGCTTTAGCTCGTCAAAATACTTCAGAAAAGTTAGATGAGAACCTTAGGACAAGACTTTTTTTAGACCTGTGTTATTAACAGGCAACCACGATAGATGCCGTGATGCCACCAAGCCGTGCTATACAGCAAGTGCAGGCCAACTAGAAAAGTTTTCACAAAACGTCTGACAAGACGTTGTGATAAGAAAAAGAAGAAGTTAAATTGCAAACTTGTGACACGCGATAGCGGCAATAACGCTACTAAAAGATGACTGCCTCAAACACTAGAACAAATATTGAATTTCGGCGGGAAGACAGAGAGTCTCTTCTAATATAAGCTTTCTTTTATACTATCGTCTACCCCCGCCATCGCCACATTCATATGGTTCTGGATAGTGGCCACATATTTTTTCTTGCTAGGGTCAATTAATGATGCTTCCAATTCAGGATTCAACTGGAACAGTCTTAGGAATGAGATAATTCCGTTCTGAATATGTACTTCTATGTCAAATAAGCTCTCGCATTTCATTGGCAGAACTTTCCTTAAAATCTGAACTAGAGACCCAGTGTCAAAGTCAAACTTAGCTAAAATTAGAGCGACTTTCACTTCTTTGACATCAAAGAAGGAGGGTCGATTTGGGCGGTTTTCGCCCCAAATTATTTTTGGATGAAAAAATCAGAAAACATTTTTTTTAATGTCTAGTAACAATAATAAGTCGATTTTACCTAAACGGACGATAGAAGTCATTGTAAGATCAGTAGTAGATTATTTTCACTCTAGCATAATATTGATTTGACCTTGAAATGACCTCTAATTGACAGCGAGCGATTCAAGAAAGCCTGAAATCGAATTCAGAGACGCCAAAACGTGTTTATATATTTTTTCTGGATTTCTCTGTCATCTTTTTTCAATTTGACCTTCAAATGACCTTAAACTTACAAGTTAACAGACTTCGGGTTCGGAATCAGCGACCCAAAAAACCTCACGATACCCTGGTCAAGTCTAGTGAGCAAGCTTGGATATTTTGCATTTATATTTCCCGCAAACGAATAAATAGTAAAACCACCCTCCAGTAAAAAGGGAAAAAATGATAAATGCGAGCGGATGCAGTTAAAAGGGAGTTAGTGTGGTATTTCATCAAGCAAGTATAAGTTTGAAAGCGATATATCTCCCCAAGAACGCTGTTAGCAAGTTATGGTCAGGATTGAGGGGGCTAGGGGGTGGGTGGGGGATCGTCCGTTTTGGGTAAATTCGACTTATTATTGTTACATTAAAAATAATGTTTTCTGATTTTTTCATCCAAAAATAATTAGGGGCAAAAACCACCGAAATCGACTCTCCTCCTCCTTTGAAATTATTCTGTAGCTTTAATGGTTTTAGCGTTGCTGCAATTAGGTTTAACGGATATATCTATGAACAGTATTGGAATTATTTTGTAGCTTTAAGGGTATTAGCTAGTATGTTATTCATTTGGGTTTAACGGTTTTACTTATGAGTAGTTTAGGTACACAAACTTAAAGTTTCTAAATAACCTTTACTCGACAAAGCATAACAGTGCAATGACTAATCTGTGGACCAACTGATAGTGATATGAAATGGTTGCCTTATTCTTGTTTATGATTCATCTTTAAAATGTTCTGAACAAAGCCACAATGTCATTACATTGTGAAAATAAGACAGTAAAACTGGTTATCACTTTCAAGTCCATTGTAATAAATTTACTTTCGGGCATGCATGTTGGGGTCTATTATATTTCATTAAATATAATAGACCCCAACATGCATGCCCGAAAGTAAATTTATTACAATGGACTTGAAAGTGATAACCAGTTTTACTGTCTTATTTTTCAAAATGCAAAATGGTTCCTGTTAGCAATCTTAAACTCGAATTTTATTTGAAGTTCAGTTGAATCTTGGAAAAATCATGTCGATTTATTTGGTCCTAAAGGACAGTTTTACTTACTCAGATTATGATGAAAAGTAAAAATATAACCACGAATTGAAATTAGCTTTATAGCATTGTCAAAGTGAAAACCTCCAGAAAGGTTATTGGTAAATAAGAAGAAAAGGTGAAAATACAGTTTTGCGTTTTATTGTTGGCAGAGGCTTCCTATCATTTTGCTATAACAGTGCCTGTACAAAACATAAAACATAAAGACCTCACACATAGTAGACACGGGCAGGGATATTTCTGATATTAAATAAACTTTATGTTTAAATTTTCAGTTTTATTTTCTAACGTAATATTGTATATTATAATGTAATGCCACAACATATTTTATAATATAATATAACATTACTATAACGTTAAATATCATCATAATCGTGGGTTTATTTCTACATTTTTTATTTTAAGTAATATCTGAAATAGTCAAAGGACCTATAGTATTCAGACTGCCTGGATACTTTGGTTTTTAACTACTCTTGCAACCATTTTATATCATGAATGTCTTGCAGTAATACATTTAATTTTTCCAAGTTATGACAACAAATAAAAACAAAATGTCCCACGCCGGAAGTGGAAAATTTTAAATTGCCTTGCCCTTCCCTTAAATTGTTTTAATTATATTTTTGCTCGCATAAACGCAACAAATTTTTGAAATGAGCATTATTCTAAATTATCTATATACCATAAATACCATCCTTGGTCCATTTTTTCCGCCAGACTTCACATATTCAATGTGTTTTGAATTGACTATCTCCGTTAATTTATTTATATATTCATCCCATTTTTGGTAAAAATCTTCTTAATTTAGCTAATAAAGTCATTTGTATACCCGAAACTGCAAAATTTTTGTCCAAAATCGACGCTGCCTAAGAATCTTCTGCTTGCACATTCAAATTTTCTCCCATGTCATCTGAATAACCCTCTAGGAGTCTAAGATATCTAGCTTTGTCTGAGTAAAAGAGACGTGGTGTTACAGTTTCTAGTGGATTCCGAACCACCTTTTGGTAATAGTTTACTATGAAAAATATATTCGCTCTGTGGAGCCCACTTCGTTAAGCACGCTCAAGGTGTGACTGTGCACAAGAGAATAAGAAAAAAAATCCTATAGACATAAGTTCGTAAATTTCTTTCAAGAGAACTACGAGTCTCCGCTGGCTTTTCATTGACTGATAGATTTATTGTTACATAAAATGGACAACCAACTCCAGCCAACCCCGTTGGTACGACCACACCTTGCAAAATGTAAATTCTCATTTGGTATATTAGAAAATTCATTGCCGTTGTCATTTTTACTTCTTGTTTTTGAGGCTTGTCTCTTTAGGTTCATATTTTAAAACGGTTGGTCCTGCAGTGTTACAAGTAGATAAGTCTTTTTGTGCATTTTAACCTCCCCACAATATTGTGGGAGATTACTAAAATTGGTTCAAAATTGAAAATTGAGATAACATCAAATCTTTTTGTTTTAAGGGCCCAAGAACCCAAAAAAGTGGTTTTTGAAAAATGTCTGTGTGTGTGTTTGTGTGTTGGCATGATAGCGGCGAAACTACTAAACGGATTTGGATGAAACCTTGCATGAGGGTCTCTTTAGTGCTTCAGAAGATCTGAAAAGGTTGAGATCAGATTACGTTTAGTGCTGTTTTGGTACAACAACTTGTTTATTTTATGATTACTTACAATTTGTAATTGAACCATTGAAAAGAGGTAAAAATTCCAATTTCAATGATATATCACACTTGCACCCTTTCTATTTGAATTCCGTGAAAAAAAAATAAAGAAACAAAGCAAGTTGAGATCGGATTACGTTTAGTGCCGTTATGGCACATAATTTAGTGTTTTTTTCAGCTTTAAAGATTCACCTGGTAGGGAGGTTCCAGCCGCTTCCAGAGGCTGCCGATTTTTTAACTGTGGAATCATGTACCGATGGTAAAATTACAAGAAAATACACATTAAAAGTGGGGGGAGAGGAGAAGGAACTGTGATAATTCAACGATTTGAGAAAATCACACTTTTTGAGTGGCATGCCTATAACAGTCCGTGTGTTTTTTATATTTCTCACTTATTTTTATTTTTTCTATGATTTACCTATAAAGAAATCAGCCAGAAAATTGTTAATAATATATAAATAAATTAAAATTATGTTGATTTCTTATTACTTACATCAAAATGTAAACCAACTTCTATTAATGCAGAGTAATTTTTATCAAAAAAGCTCCTGAGGGATCGTTTAGAAATTTTCTAAGGAAAATTAAAAAAAAACTATTTGTGGTCAACTTTGATAGGCTCTAGGCTTTTTTGGGACTATTAACTACGAAAGGCCCCAATTTGAGGAGCCAGACAATTCAGTTTTCATGTTTTTTTTTTAAATATAATAAGGGAGGTGCTGTGGTCATTTAAGTTCATTTAAGGCTACTTGGTGGAAGCATCGGAGTTTTTATTTAATTTTTGACAAACTGAAAATTAATGACTGCATATCTGAAACAGTCTGTATATGCAATTATTATGAAAAATCCAGTTCCATATTAATCTTAATAATTGCCTCTATATTTGCTATTGCCATCATGCAATTATTATAAAAGCTCAGAGCAAGTAAATTGAATTAACAAATGCATATTCAGATGTCGGGGATTTTTCACTAGGATATAAGTTAAAAGCTGCCCATAAAACAGTCGGAGACCATTTCCGCACAAATTCTTCCAGAGATAGCTTTCATCCAGTGGTGCCGGCAACTTGTTTTACAAACCAATTATTTACATTCGCACTGTTATTTCAGTGTACTGAGTAAAATTATTCCTCGTTTTGTTCATGTTTATATTATTCATTAAAAATAACATAATTGTGGCGTCTGTGATATACAGGCTGATTTATTTAAATTAGAACGTTTTATAAGCATATTAATAATATTAATATGTAAAGAGAAGTAGAAGCATCAAATGCTTTGTAAATATAATAGTTTGAAATTGTTAATAAATAATGTTTAAACCCTTATGCATATTTGTCTTAAATTACTACATACAGTCTCAACTAATAGTCTAGTCACTAGTTTCACCTCTAATTTGAGTGCTAATGAATGTATGACATCTGATGAAACCTTGTGCAATGTGTTTGTAATCACGTTAATAAAAAAGTTGAAAAAAGATTAGAGTAGGAAATGATCGGGTGTTTTCTACCCCTTTTATCACGGGTTCTGTAACTTGTAGAATTAGGTCAAAAATGAAAAAAAAAAAAAGTATTTACTTTTTTATTTTTTGGTCCAAAATAAGATGATTTTACTCTTGTGAATTTTTTCGAAAAATGCATATTTTTTCTGAAAAAATTCAGGGAAATACAAGACTTTTTTTATTTGCAACTTTTCTGTAAAATGCGTTTTCACAGAGTTTTTCCGGAAAAACAACTACCTCTTTCTTTGAAATTAAAAATATGTAATTTAAAAAATTGAGAATTCAGACATACGCACCGAGGTCCTCTAAACATTTTTTGTTTCTTGGAATTTTTTTGTAACTTACTAATTTTCCGAGTTACAGGCAGTTTTTCACGATAAATAATGTACTACATTTTTCTCATTTTCAATTTAAAAGTTATATTGAACCTTTAACAATGGTATAACTATACAGATTTCATATTTTTTTATAGTAATATATATATAAATCACGCTCATTTTTCGAATTTTCATGTATTAATGTGCAAAAAATGTAGTACATTATTTATCGTGAAAACTGCCTGTAACTCGGAAAATTAGCAAGTTGCAAAAGAATTTCAAGAGACAAAAAATGTTTAGAAAGCCTAAGTGCACACGTCTGAATTTTTTCAAATTTTTAAATTACATATTTTTAAAGCGCTGCAATATCAAAAAAGGGGTAGTTTTTCATGTTTTTCCGGAGAAACTCGGTGAAAACGCAACTTACAGAAAAGTTGCAAATAAAAAAGTCTTATATTTCGGTGATACACTCACCTGAATTTTTTCAACTTTTACATTTCGCCTCCCCCACTTTTAGGAATTTTCAAGTGGCCATATCTCGAAAAATATGCATTTTTCTAAAAAATTCGCAAGAGTAGAAACATCTTATTTTGGCCCAAAAATAGGAAATATATTGTTTTCCTTTCATTTTTGAACTAATTCTACAAGTTACATAACCCGTGATAAAAGGGGTGTTTTCTACCCCTTCCGATTACTTCCTACTCTAACCTCTTTTCAACTTTTTTATTAACGTCATTACAAACACATTGCACAAGGTTTCATCAAAATCCATTCATTAACACTCAAATTAGAGATTTTGGTCATTTTAGCGCTCCGTTGACTGGACTACAACAAGAACGGAAAAATTATATTTGGTAACTAATAATAGCAGTTATATAATGAGAGTTCTAGACCACTTGCATGAGTAGAGACACAATGGGAGTTGTTATTTGCATTCGTTGTGTTATTTAAGTGTATGGGGTAAAACTATTTGCTGGTTTTATTCATGTTTTATATTATTCATTAAAAGTATCATTATTGTTGTGTCTTGGATGTAGATGATGATTTAAATTGTTATTTAAATTTATACACAATGTATCTCCGGATAGGGTGCCGCACTTTTCAGTCCTGTCGAGAGGGGAGGGGTACGGACTTGTTTTGGGGGCTCGGTTTTCGCTCATCAAAAAATTTTTTTCATATTTCTCCAAATTTTCTGACTAAAAATTTTTTTTTTCGGATTCCCCCCCGCTCATTAATTTTCAAAAAAAATTCCGCCCTGGGCCGGCATTTTTTCTCCACGGCACTGGTACTCTTATAAACTTTCCTATTTTGATTTGACGAGAAAAAGTTATTCTTTAAGTTTTGCTTATCTTAGGAAGTCATAAACAGTTTTCAAACTTAAAATAAATTATGCAGGTTATTCTAAAGAATTAAAAAATATGAAATCGACTCCAAACTATCTTTTTCGTACATTTTTATTGAATATTTTAATTAACAAAATTTATTCAATTATGAAGAAACAACAAATAAAAATTTTCAAAAAAAAAAAACATTGTATTCAACTAAGTTGAAAACTGTACCAGATCCTAGTACACATTTTTCTAATGTCTTTCTAAATTCTTCATAGACAGATGAGATTACATCAAGTAATGCCTTGGATTAACTTCAGTATCAGTGTGATAGGTATTTATTCGTATTTTGTATTTTTTAAAAAAAGGGGAATGTTCTTTTGATCAGAACCGTCTTATCTTATGTTTTATAACATGCTGAAATCGAGTCTGATATTAAAAAAAAATCTACCGCATCAGTTTTTTTTCTACCACCCCTTTCATTCCCTTCTTCTTCTCTTCTTCTTCTCTTCTTCTTCTTCTTTTAGCGGGGCGACGAAGGGTCGCCGCACTCAGGCCTTGTGGCCCATTGTGCTGCCGCTACGAATTTATTGGAATCTCCCATTTAGGCCGGATTCTAACCCAAAGGCCAATATCCGTCCTACAGGGGCATTCCTTATTTCCTCCAGCACCGGAAAACCAATGCCGAAGTGTTTGTGCCTCAAGTTCATAAGACTAGGGCAGGAAGTAAGGGCGTGGATGGAAGTCTCCTCCTCGTCCCCGCAGAACCTGCAGTCGGGGTTGTCGGCCACCCCTATAGTGTGCAGGTGTTTTTTGAAAGAGCCGTGTCCAGTCAAAAGACTTACCACGATTCTGACCTGTTTCCTGCTTAGTCGCAGGATTTGTTCTGATCTCTTCGGCAAGGGCCCTAAGATTAAGAGCTTCGCTTGCCGGAGTCCTGGGTGTGAGGCCCAGAAGTCACGGAACTGGGACCGTGTCCAGCTCTCTACTGACTTCTTGGCACTTGATCTAGCGTAGCCGAGAGCAGGCTCCGGACCCAGTAGAGATCTCTGAGAGCCCCCTCTGGCCAGAGCCTCTGCCCGTTCGTTACCCTCAATGTTGCTGTGTCCTGGCACCCAGAGAAGCTTGACCCAGTTGGATGAGCCAAGTTCACAGAGTGCCTGTTTACAGTTTTGAACCAACATTGACTTGGTCCGTACAGATGCAAGGGCCTTGAGGGCCGCTTGACTATCGCTACATATATATATGTGCTTGTTGGAATATCTCCTTCGGATATTCTCCTGTGCGTAGACCAAAATAGCGAAGATCTCGGTCTGGAATACCGTGGCGAATTTGCCCAGGGCATAAGAAAGTTCAGCTCTGGGCCTTTCACCGTATATCCCTGCTCCAGCACTTTCCTCAAACCTCGATCCGTCTGTAAACCAGACGATATCGGCAGGCCTGAGTATGTCCTCGAGTGGGTTCCAGTCTTCCCTTTTGGGGATGACAACCTCAAATGGTTCCGAGAAGGAGAAGGAAGGCACCATGTCATCACTCCTGGCCTCCAGAAGTGAGTGAGTCCCTATCACGTCGGAAAGGACCCTCGTATGCCCTAATTGTTCTCCTCCGGTTTTCCACTGACCACCACACCTCAGCCTGTAGGCCGCTTTCCGAGCCTCGGCCTCAATCACCAAGTGAAGGGGCACGAGATCCAGAAGGACCTCCAGAGCTGCTGTGGGGGTCGTGCGTATTGCTCCTGTGACTCCCAAACAGGCGAGTCTTTGGAGTTGTGTTAGTTTCTGTTGAATGTATAGCCTGGTTACGGCAGGCCACCACACAACAGAAGCATACGTGATCATTGGTCTAACTATCACAGTATAGTACCACATTGTTACCCTGGGGTTTAACCCCCATGTTTTACCAAAGGTCCTTCTACAGACCCAAAGGGTTGCAGTGGCCCTTTGTATTTGTCTGTCTATGTGATCTTTCCAGGTCAGCTTAGAGTCCAGGATGACACCCAGATACTTCACTGACCTGGAGATCCTTAGAGTCGTATCATAGAGTACAGGTTCGACGAAACCGTCTAGCCTGCGTCTCCTAGTGAAGATTACCAGTTCTGCTTTAGATGGGTTGACTCTAAGGCCCTGGTCGTTACACCATCTCTGTACGATCTGCAGGGCCCTTTGCAGGAGTCCGCTAACCGTATTTGGGAATTTTCCCGAGATGATAATTGCCAGGTCATCTACATAACCTTGAGCAAAGAGGTCCTCGTTCTCGAGTTCCTGGAGTAGACCATCGAGAACGAGATTCCATAGCAGAGGGGAGAGGACGCCTCCTTGTGGGCATCCTCTCCTTACTGAGACTTTTACTGTCGTTTCCTCGTTGGCAGCTATAATTTGCCTTCCCGCCAACATGGCCCTCAACCATCTAATGATGGTGTCATTGATACCATGATAGGCAGCCGCGACGCAGATCGAGTCGAAGGAGGTGTTATCAAATGCTCCTTCGATGTCAAGAAAAGCACCGGCCGCAAGTTCTTTGTGGTGCAGCACCTTCTCGATCCTGGAAACGATCGGGTGAAGGGCCGTCTCCACTGACTTCCCGGCCTGGTAAGCGTGTTGCAACGGATGCAGAGGCGCTGAGGTCAGTGCCCCGTCTTTAACAAACCTTTCAACCAACCTCTCTAATGTTTTGAGCAGGAAGGATGTAAGGCTGATCGCTCTGTACGATTTGGCAGTGTCGTACGATATACGTCCTGCTTTTGGTATGAAAACCACTTTGACGGCTCTCCAGGGTACGGGAATATACCCCGTGGCCAGACAGGTTCTCAGCAGGTGATAAACAGGACGTATGAGGGTCTCCGATCCTTCTTGAAGAAGTGCCGGAAACACCCCATCCGGTCCTGGACTTTTGTATGGATCAAAAGTGGAAATAGCCCACTTGACTCTTTCCACTGTCACCACCCTTGAAGCCGTCCTCCAATCCGCTGCCGTAACAGCAGCACGGGGAGACCGATGGGCTGACATTTCCTCCGTCTCCACTACGGATTCGGGGAAATGAGTTGCTAGTAGATGCTTGAGGCACTCCTCAGTGGTAGTCGTTAGTCCACCAGAGGGAAGCCTCAAGTTCACTAGTCGTGACGGACTGTCTTTTTTGAGGGCTTTGCAGAGCCTTGCGGCTTCTGGAAGATCTTCTATACTTTCGCAGAAATCCCTCCAGGCTGCCCTCTTGTTGCTACGAATATGGCCTTTGTAGAGGCGTTGGGACCGTTTATAGCTGTCCCAGTCCTCTGGTAGCTGAGTACGCATTGCCCTATTGAAGAGCCTGCGTGTCTCTTTACGTAGATTGTGAAGCTCCCTGTTCCACCAGGGAACTTTTTTCCCTACCCTGCTTCTTTTAAGAGGACAGCTACTCTCATATGAGGCAGTGATTGCTCCATTAAGAAGCTTAGCAGAGGATTCTATTTCCTCTGTATTCCTGGGTATAATAACCCTTGTTAATTTGCTCGAGAGGGCCCGCCTATAGGCGTCCCAGTCGGTGTCTTTGGGATTCCTGTACCAGCTCCCCTCTGGGGAGGGAGCTACGTCCAGTTTGAATCTGATATGACGGTGGTCCGACAGAGAAGGTTCCGTCGAAACCTTCCAGTTTTGAATCAGTGGGATCGCGAGTCTGGATCCCAACGTGATATCAATGACCTCTTGCCTCCGTTGAGTAACGAAGGTGGGTGTATTTCCACGATTTACTATTTCTAAATCGGTGGTGTACAAGTACTGTAGTAAACTACTGCCTCTAGGATTAACACCCGTGCTGCCCCAGCAAGTGTGGTGCGCATTAGCGTCACATCCTATGATGAGAGGCAGCCGCTTACTCGTACAAAATTGAACCAACTCCTCAAGCTCAGCAGAGGGTGGTGGAGTTGGTGAGTCATAAGGAAGATAGACAGAGCCAAAAAGAATCTCTACTCTGTCATTTCCAGTCTTGAGGCTCACCTTGATTGCAACAAGATCCCTGGAACAAAGTTCCGGAATTGACGTTGCCTGTATTTCCTTAGAGACATAGATACATGCTCTTGGGATGTTATGTGTAGAGGAGTAGATGTCCCCGTACCTTTTGTCCAGGCCCTGAATGTAGCCTCGGCGGACCCAAGGCTCCTGAATCAGTGCTATTTGTGTCTGTTTCATAGCGGCCTGCCTACTGACAATTGCAGAAGGCGGCTCACTATGTTGCAGATTAATTTGGAGTATTTCCATTTTTTTTTTTTTTTTTTTTTTTTTAACTTACTCTACTCGGGACCAGGCAGCCCCTCCGTGGCTGGTGCCGCCGTGTCCGACTCTGTTTCGTCGTTGCCCGCTCTCGAGCCGCCGACTATAGTGTCCCGGGATTGTTGTTTGGGGTCCCGGAAGGCCACCTTAATGATCCCGGCCTGTGCGCGGTACCCTAAGCTCTTTAGTTTTGCCGCAGAGGCCTCGTCGACGCCCAGGATTAGTCTAAGCCCCTTGGCTTCAACCATCTGAGCGTCGCGGACCTTCCACAGCTCCGTTCGGAGCTCGGGGTTATGCCGCTTGAGTCTTTTTAGAATGGTGGCCTGGTCCGCAGGTTTGCCCGGGACCATTGCCACCATCTTCTTGTATCTAGGAAGGGTTTCCCCTTCCAGGAGTTGGAGTGGCACGCCGTCTATGGAGGAGATGTCCCCCATGGCTGTTCTGAGCCACGCCAGGGACATGTCATCCCCACAGAACAGTTGTACCACTCCTTGTTCTGTTAGGTGGAAGCCGTCGAACTCTGGGAGGGGCCCTTCTTCAGGGAGCCCATCCATGTGAGTATCTAGGGCTTTGTCGTAGAGACTTTTACCAGCCACCATTTCAACGGGCGTAAAGTCAGCTTTCACTTTAATATAATAATATCTACACCTAAATTCACTCAGAAAAAAGTTACAGGACGAAATTTGAAAAAAAATAGTAAAAATTAACAAAAAAAGTTAAAAGTTGCAAACTTTAAAACGCTATATCTCGGTCACTATTAATCGTAAAACTGTTTACAAAATCTCATTTTAACGACTAAAACGCCAGCTTTTTTTGCTATGCAGCAATGTCAATGTTTTTTTTGTTTTGTTTTTTGGACGTATTTTTGTAAAAAAAAAAAAAAAAATTTGACTTCTGAAGGTGCCATTTCGATTGGAAATTTAAATCTCTACACACTTTTCTATTGACGTGTTTATAGAAAAAATTCATAGCTTTCGAGCAAAAAAAAATGAAAAGTGGACCTTTTTACTTCGATCTCAAAAACGCACCACTTTAAATGGTAGCACTCCGCGGTTTTTTCATATCTTGGGGTCAATTGAACATAAGAAATAATAAAAACCCTTTAACGTTTTAGTTGCTTTCAACCCTCTTTTTTGTATATAGACAATAGACTATTATAACAAGACCTTTTCTTGCCCTTTTTGAGAGATAAAAGGGGTAGTAGACAAAAACTGATGCGGTAGATTTTTTTTTAATATCAAAAGTGGTTTCAGCATGTCAAAAAACATAGGATAAGATGGTTTTTTGTCGGCCTGTGTTACTGAATTATACTAACCCTGGAACAACGAATTTACTTAATCAAATGGTATGGAATCGGAAATGTTTGTTACAAATTCGCAATAGAAGTTATCTTGCAACTAAATTCCATATTTAAGCTTTTCTCCATAATTGAAAAAAAAACTTTGTTAAATAAAATTTTCATATATAATATCATAGTAAGTGATATAATTTTGTCGGCAAAATTTAGTGATTATTAAGAGAGCTTGTTGCTTGTCAAATTCACGATTGACATTGACAGATAAAAATAACGGGTCGTCAGGCGAGTTATTTTTGTCAATGTCAAGAGCGAAATTGCAAAAGCAACAAACTCAAGTAGAATAATCATTAAATTTTGCCAGACGAAATTATACCACGAAGGGTATTCGTCATGACTTTTTCATGAATAAAAATTTAGGCGCGAATTTAGGCAAAGGGCAGAGCACGATAAGCATGTAAAATCTGCCCCCAAACAAAATTTTGTTTGTTATCAACTATTTGAAGGGGCTTACTCTAAATACGATTTTTCCAAAATTTCAAGCCTGCAGCCGCCATATTGGAGGAGTGGTGGGGGGAGGTCTACATCTGGTACAGTTTTCAACTTAGTTGAATATATTGTTTTTTTTTTTTGAAATTTTTATTTGTTTCTTCATAATTGATTGTTAAATAAAATATTCAATAAAAGTGTAAGAAAAAGGCAGTTTGGAATCGATTTCATATTTTCTAATTCTTTAGAATAACCTTCATAATTGATTTTAAGTTTTAAAACTCTTTATGACTTCTTAAAATAAGCAAAACTTTTTATAAAGAATGACTTTTTTTCGTCAAATCAAAAATATAAAAGTTTATAAGAGTACTGCACCTCATTCGCAGATACATTGTGTATATATAATTTAAATAACAATTTAAATCATCATGTACATTAAAGACAGCACGATAATGATGTTTTTAATGCATAATATAAAACATGAATAAAACCAGCAAATAATTTTACTCCGTACACTTAAATAACACAGCAAATTTAAATAACAACTGCCATTATCTCTTTACTTATGCAAGTGGTCTAAAACTCTCACTATATAACTGCTATTATTATATACAATGTGTCTACGGCAAAGCGGTTTTATAGGTGTAAATAACATTTTTTTTTTTTTTTTTGGGGATTAGAAACACAGTTTTTGTATTCTGCTCTTGCTTCACCCAAAAACTATTTTTAGTATCTTGGACTTAAAAAAATTTATAGAGGGCGCTGGTAACAGCTTAAAAATAAAAATCGCATGAGGAATAGTGCCTTTTCTGTGCGAAATATAGAAAAATTTTATTAGAAGAACTTGCTCAGAATTAAAAAGATATGACGTAGTACCAAATTACAGAACTAAAAACATTTATTTTTAATTTACAATTTTTTTTTTTTAATAATATAAATATAATGATAATTTAAATTCATTTATTCTACCCATGTTCCTCCATTTTCAGCACATATTTCAACTCTGTTCTTAAATTCTTTGTAGCTATTTTGAAAGGCTTGGCGGTCAATTGAATTTATAGCTTTCAATACATTTACATCCGTTGTTAAATCATAGGAATAAACAATTTGCTTCAGATGACCCCATAAATAAAAATCGCAAATAGTCAAATCAGGCGATCTGGGTGGATACGGAAAGGATCCAAATCATCCAATCCACTTTTCTGCAAAATTATTATTCAGCCAATTCCTTACTATTTGTGTGCTGTAGAGTGAACAACCATCTTGTTGAAAATACAAACGTGCTCTTTCGTCCAGTGACAAGGTATGTAAATGTTCATGAAAAAATGTTTCCAGTAGATTTAAAGAGTTATTCTGATTCAATTTACCGTCAATGAAGTATGGTCCGATTATACCATTGTAGGATATTGCACACCAAACATTATCTCTTTTAGAATATTGACTACCTGTAACAATTCTAAAATGTGGGTTTGTATCGCTCCAGTAGCGCAATTCTGACTAGACACAGACACAACACCATTGGTGATTTGCTTCATCAGAGAAAATGTCGATCAAAAATCGGTCTTCTGCAAATTTTATAATATTAAAAAAAATTAAAATTTTATAAATTAAAAAAAAAATGTTTTTAGTTCTGTAATTTGGTTCAACGTCATATTTTTTAATTATGAGCAAGTTTTTCTAATAAAATTTTTAAATATTTCGCACAGAAAAGGCACTTTACCTGATGCAATTTTTATTTTTAAGCTGTTACCAGCGCCCTCTATAAATTTTCTAAAGTCTAAGATACTAAAAATAGTTTTTGGGCGAAGCAAGAGCAGAATACAAAAAATTGTGTTTGTAATCCAAAGAAAATTGTCATTTACCCCTATAATACCGCTTTGCCATGGACATATTGTATAATAATATAATTTTCCCGTTCTTGTTAGTTGAGACTGCGTGTAGTAATTTAAGAGAAATATGCATAAGGGTTTAAACATAATTTATCGAGCTTCCTTTTGATTGGACGAAATTTATAGGAATGAAATAGTCATTAAATATGTAGTTTTCTTAAAGACGATTTCATATCCTCTAATTTTTAGAATACCCTGTATAATTTTTCTTAAGTTTGGCAACTGTTTATGGCTTCCCAAGACAAATCATAAATAAGAATGTTTACAAGAGTACGGTACCCCGTCCGGGGACACATTGTAGACCTTCCTCGGAGGTTAGTACGTGTCATATGTCGAGGATACATAATTATACTTAACCTCAATTTTTCTCACTTTAATTTCCACTTGCATTAGTAGAGTGACAATGGAAGTCCTTATTCATATTTGTTGTGTTATTTCAAGGAAAATTGTTCCAGATTTTATTCATGTTAATATTATTCATTAATGGTGTACGCCTTGATTTAAATTAGGATGTTTTATATGTAGACATTGTTTGGAAAGTAGAACATGTCATACGTCAAGAATGCATAATTCTACTTAGCATATATCTTTCTCATTATAATTCTACTGGAAATAATATAAATAGAAAAAAAAAACCGCTGCTCAAGGAATCACTACTTCCACATCCAGATTCTCTATCCAAGTCACTCACAACTAAAAAACTTTGTATGTGAAAATAATTGTTTATGGAACTTTAATAATATAATATTTGAAATCCTCTACCCCAAAAACCCATAAAACGGTACCCCACATCGGTAGTGGAGTGGGGGTGGTGATAGGGGAGTGGTAGTGGGGGTGGATGAAGTAGAAAAAATATTTTGAGGTTTCTGGTTCCTGTACATGCACTAAATCACATTTTTTTTCATCCCCTTTAATAAGGAGGTGGGGGTGGTAATGGGGGTGGCTAATGCCAAAAATTTTTTTGAGACCTCAGCTTCTCTTGTATATACTAAATACCAATTTCATGGACTCTTACCTGCTTGATATACCCATTTACCCCAAATTTACCCCAATTTACCCCCAAACCCTTTGACAGAACAAGATGAAAATATAATCTAGTTCTAGATCTCGTTAAAGTACATATGTGTACCAAATTTCAAGTCAATATCTCAAACGGTTCCAGAGTAAACGTGCGCACAAAAAAAAGTTACAGACAGACAGACAGACAGACAGACAGACCGACAGACAGAAATTTTTTTTTCGCTCAAACTTAAAATCTCGACGTTTCATGACATTTTAAGCCTATTTGGACAATAAAAATTTTTAAACTTTTTTTTGTCGTTACTATACTTTCACTGGACGTGGAAGTAATAGAAGCTAGCGCCTTGCAGGTATAATAATTTAAAATCATAATAACTAATATTTTTAAACCTCATACATGTCATAAATCATTATATGCAAACAATTTTGATTAACAAAAAAGAAAAAATGTATAATCTTTTTGGTATTTCATATTATGTATCTTTCCTTAGATCAGTTGAATTGGAGAACAAGAAAGTGCAGGAGTTGTAGATGCATTTGAAATTTAGAGACGATACTACGATGTATAAGAGAAATTGACAAATAAAAAATACTTTTAAAACTATTTTATACCTGGTAGGAGCATAAAGATTTATGTTAGTGGGGGGACAGGCTGCTTGTCGTTGACTGTTGGGGGGTGTTGGGGTGTTGTATAGCAGTAGGGGAAGGTTTAAAGAAAATATGATTTTCAAGTTCAAAACATCCAAGGATATGTACTAATGTAAACTGGTTCTTTAATAATTTAAGGAGGATACATGGAGGGGGGGAGGTTGGGGGGAAGATCTATTTGGTGTGGAATAGATTAGATATTGAATATATACGATAAAAAAAAATTCGAAATGTTTTGACCAAAAATAAAAAGGCCGAAAACCGGCCTTATAGGCCCTCCTCCTTTAGAACTTACAATTCATTTTGGCTCATGTCGCAAATTTTTAATTGTTATGCCTTTTTTACTCCCCCAAATATGAGTTGGATAACCCTGACAAATTTTTCATCCATAATACATCTTTTATATCATACTTAGCATGTCAAATTAGAGAATATTATTTAGGTATTATGCAAACCATAACTTACACACTTTTTATTTATTATGAAAATACCTACTTTCTGTATATTGATGCCCTAATCTGGGCACGCTAATATACTAGTAAGGTAAATACTTTTAAAAACTCATTATTGGAGAATCAATCAAAACAACTACTCTTCTAGCTAATACTGACGAAGTATTGAATTACATGATAGGATTCTTAGCTAGAAGAGTAGTTGTTTTGATCGATTCTCCAATAATGAGTGTTTTAAAGTATTTACCTAACTAGTATATTAGCGTGCCCAGATTAGGGCAACACTATACAGAAAGTAGATATTTTCATAATAAATAAAAAGTGTGTAAGTTGTGATTTGCATAATACCTAAATAATATTCTCTAATCATGATAAAAGCAAATAAGTAAAAAATAATTAATTGTAAAAATAAACTTAATATGTCATTTGAATTTCATTAAGATCCACTGAATTCTCTTTACATTATTGATTATTACGATTTCTCTCACCATTTTTTTTATTGTGTTAAAGCAAAAACAGTGTAATTTGTGTATTTGGAACACATGCGTGATGTTCGTATTAAAGGGAGAAAATATATTTATCTTTTTGTAAAGAGAAATATTTTGCAATCAAAAATCCTTTTCACAAAAAACACCTTATATGTAGGGACTTAATTATTATGGTACAACTCATCAGATCTTGACAAACATTCAAAAATAAATAAATAACAAATAATATAAACGAGAAAGAGCTTTTCACATTTTTAATTAAAGCCTAACTGAGAAATAATCATTGTTTTGTATAATTCTGATTTAATATAACGAAAAAAATGTTATTTAATTATTTAGAATTAAAACAAAATTAAATTGTATTAGCTTTGGAGTTTCCTGAGTTCATTTTTAACACATTTTAAATTCCTTTGACAAGTAAAAAATATTATTTTGCAATTAACAATAAATTTAATTATCAATCCTTTTATTTGTACCTGGAAGTAAATGGGAGCAAAATGAAAATAATTATGGAACACTGCACCTCGCCAGTTTCAAAGGAGTTTATCCTCTAAAAAAATTCAATTTGAAAATTATGAGATTGAGCCTACATAGAATGAATGTAGGTCTCTAAATAAAAACAAAGGTTATTTATAAAAAAAAATCGAAAATAATGATCTAGTTAAAAGTAATAATGATAATAATTAGCAGTAGATAACTAGTTTTTGCTGGGCAGTTATGTCACAATTGGTCCTTTGTATAGTTCATCGTGGATTGCGACCACGTAGTAATTAAGGAACGTAATAATTAAGCACAAAATGTAAATGAACAATAGATTAAACAAGATATAAAACTACCGCTGGTGTTTACAACCAGCGTAATTATTAAAAGTATAATTTTTAGCTGACTATTGTGTCTGACATGTTCCGTTTCATGCTAAATATTACAACTAACAGGAAAATTAAAATTGTCTTTTCAGTATTATTGTTATACAGTGAGATCACGATGGCAGGAATTGAATTTGTATTATTTTGTCAGTAAAAAACGTCTAATATGGCTTCTCAAAAAATCGACCCTTTTTTAGTAAAAATGCACACCTATTACTGAAAACAGTTTTGTTTTACTTAAAGTAGATATAGTAAAGGTCTTTGATACCGATTCACAATTGATTGAAATTGGATAACCAATAAGTGCCCAATAAATAAACTTGTTTTACAACGCAGCCACACACACAAAAAAAAAGTTCTGTGCAGCGGACCAAATTATACGGATATGGTGTATTTTTAGACGCTGAATCCGAATCCGTGGTCAAAAAAAATCTATGGTGTTAGTTTTGTTTTTTAGTCAAAAACATCCCTTAAATTGGTGTTAAATCGTAGAAATAATGTAATAACCCTTAATGAAGTGTGAAAAATGGTAGATGTTTTGAAGTCGGAGCAGAGAATATAAATTCGAGCCACAGTAAGCTATTTCTATAAATTAAACCGAAATCCGCCCTTTTGGGGCGTGAAAATTACAGCTAAAACTCAAAGGATGCAGGTGAATGTGAATAACATGTGCAAAGGCCAAATTTTTGTACATCTTAGTGCAAAATATTTGACTCTGGTGCGACAGCCAGCCATTACTCTAAAAGGGTAGAGAATCAACCCCATAGAAAACTACCCCCACCCCTCACAGGTTTCAAAACGGGAAAAAAAATTGAGGAACAAATGTGGAGTGAATTCGTTCCAACCACATGACTAGAGTCTACCCTTAGCAAGAACTACCTCTATGCTCAAATGATGCATATGGGTGCTATTGAAATACGGAAAGGGTTAAATACTTGTAGCTCATCGTGCCAAATATACAAATCTGGTACGACAACCACCCAATCTTAATAAGGTTGAAAATTACCCCTATCGGGGGAGAGGTAAAAACTACCCCCACAGATGGACGGATTGTTTCCAATATCCTGGAACAAACATTCAGGCATTTGTAGTTTTAGGCACAGTAGATTAAAATGGAGTAAATTCATACATTAAGCATTAATCAGTTGTGTTTTATTTATTATACCATACCTGCTTATTCACCTGTTTATCTTAACATTTATCAACTTATCTATTTTTTAATCTGTGTAAAGCTATTCTTTTTCCTATTTATATCATACTTTCGACCATCAATCCAAATACTTTCTTTTCTTATGACTTTCTCTCTTATCTTCAAAATATTTTTCTGTGGTTTTCATTTCCTATTTTTTTAGTCATAGATATAGGATGTTATCTCTTCAGTGAGCACTTATTTCTATCTATGTAAGCTATATACCTAAATTAACTAAATTTCCGTCTATTTATTTCCGTCCGTATGTGGGGGAAGTTTTTACCCCCCACCCCAATAGTGGTGATTTTCAACCTTGTTAAAAAGATTGGGTGGTTGTTAGGGTTTGGGAAGTCTTGACATTCTTAAAGTCCTGGGACACGAGACATCGCAGGATCAAAGTCCCGGGACGTCCCGGGACGTCCCGGTACTTCGAGACTTTTCAGAATAAAACTTGAATTGAGTTCATTTTTGGAGAGATGTATCAATAAAATCGCCATTTTAGTAAAAACCAATATTTATTGAACATAAAATCAAATTAATTTCTCCTCTGGACAACTCTTTGTCCAGAGGCATTATTACTAAAATCAGAAACAAATTGTCGGACAAAGCTGTTAATGCATTAATTTTTTTAAAAGCCTATTGTATTAAATTAAGATAAAAGATTAATTGATAGTTCGTTATATGTGGGTTTTATTGTGTTTAAAGCTTTATAAAGAAGTTCTAAACTTTCGGTACGTTTTTCGGTTGCTTCCTTCCTCCTTTTTTAATGTTGCTCTTGGTTTTTATGCAGGAAGTTCAGGTACATTTTCATTGATTTTTTTGATTGCTTGTTCCATTTGACTTTGAAACGACTCATCGGGTTCATTGTGTACTGTGACTGTGGCTGTGAAGCTAGTGGTATTGGGTTTGGCGTCTATTATTTCCAAATCTGGCGTAGGGTTACGAAAGATATTTTCAAAGAGTCTGTAATAATTAAGTGCGTGAAGATGTGTAGTTTTATTTAAAAAATCCATATTTTGGGACTGTGAGTGAGGCTGTGGTGGCCAGTGTGCAAATATTTTAACAGACATATTGTAACGATGAATTATTTCTTTTAGTTATTAACCGATAGTTTTCCAAATCGGTTAGCACATACTAACGATGTTAAATTAGATTCATCCTTACGAACGTACTTTTCCCGTATCCGTAGTAATTTGATATTTCGTAACTAAGAAAAATGTTCTGGGCCTAGCAACCATTTACTATATAAAGGGCCGCAGGAGCTCATTTTATTGATTCTCATCTCGGAGAGAATCCGAATAGGTTCTTGACACTTAACCTCGAATGTTGTGGTGACATCGCAGAAGTGACACTGGCTAGATAGCGCATAGTCTTTACACTCGGCATAGAGCCTGACATAGTTCGAGTGAGACTTCTCCTATCATAAGCTAGTGTGGTTTCTGCGTTAAGCCATAGCATTTGTCGTGGAAGGGGTCACGAACTTAACTAATTGTTTTGCATCGCGTTATTTTCAATTCAAAGCGACAAACGCTGCGTCAACTGAACGTTAAAGTGACACATAAGCATTGATTATTGAAGCGCCAGTTGTCAGTTAATTTTCAAAGTGACAACCGTCGGTTAAAAGTCAAAGTGATAAATGTCAATTATATCAAATACCAACTGTCTGTCAAAGATAGTTTATCGAACTAGACGTTAATGAAATTTCAGTTGACGTATACATTGTCATATTAATTAATTCATCTTTGCTTTGAACGTTTTCGATTCAAGAACTGTCTGTAGATTCATATTTTATATGGTGAAGGTTGCTGGGTTTACTAAAGGTTAGGTTTTCAGTATTCTCTTTGTGTGTTAAACGATTATAAATATATAATATTTAAATATTGTCGCTCTCATGATTAGAAATAAACATTTGTAATTGTATTGAGAAACGTTAGCGTTAAAATAAACTTGTTAATTTGAAAATATCTTCTTTGACTTTTAATGAACCCTGGAATCACTCCACTGTTTGCTATACGAGCACAATAGTTTTGAACTATTGTAGAACTATAAAATCAACGTTATAATATAACCGTTGTGATCTTCTTTCTTCTATATGGGTTTTGTTTCAAAGAATCGTGCCGCCAGTTTATCATTTGCCGTTGATGTCGATTTATTTTTTTTCAGTAAAACGTCAATTATTGCTTCGGCTGTGAGTAGCGAAGAGTTTTGTCTGCCTAAGGCCTCTACAGCTATCTTGACTGGCTACAATAAAGTAACGATTGACTTCAAAAGAAGAAGCCAATAAAGCTTATTATGACCTGTAAATAAAATTATTACAAGCGTGTCTCGAGTCTCGACCCGAAAGTCTCGGGACACGAGACAATTAAATTTGGGAAAAGTCCCGGGACTTCGATACACGAGACGTTCCGGATCCCAAACCCTAGTGGTTGTCGTACCAGATTTATATAC
This sequence comes from Rutpela maculata, assembly GCA_936432065.2. Taxonomy (NCBI): domain Eukaryota; kingdom Metazoa; phylum Arthropoda; class Insecta; order Coleoptera; family Cerambycidae; genus Rutpela; species Rutpela maculata. Next base: position 178,453,926 of record OW386288.2, read on the forward strand.
AGTATCGGCAAGCGTTTGATTAGGTACGACAATAAGAGCAAGCGGGAGCGAAGCAACTAGGCTATTCTTTTTTTATCGTATAACACATCCCACTCGTGCCACCTGCTTTCCCCACCACATATGCGTGGGTAGCTCTGTCTGCGAAATTTCAATTTGTTTCCGTCTTGCACCTTTCATTTCTCGTTTAGCCTAATAAGCAAAAGTTTGATTTGTTTTTATTTAGTAGCTTCTCAAAATGTTAGTTTATACGCCTGCTGAAAAGGATCAGATAATTAAATGGTCAATGATGTACATATGATTTTCTTGATGCGCGTGTCACTATTTGCCCCTCTTCTACAGCACTGGTAGACGCCTTTATTGTGGGCGATCGGTTAAGTCGTTGATACTATGCAATAATCCAGGACTTTCCGATACTGTATTTGGCACAATGAGCTACAAGTATTTAACATTTGAGCATGGGGGTAGCTCTTACCACCCTTTAAGGATAGTCTCTAGTCATGTATTGGTGGTTGGAATGAATTTACTCCATATTTGTTCACCATGCCTGAATTTTTTTCCCGTTTTGAAACCTATGAGGAGTGGGTGTAGTTTTAACCCTCCATGGAAGTGAATCTCTACCCTTTGAGAGTGATGGCTGGTTGTTGCATCATAGTCAATATTTTGCACTAAGAGATACAAAAATGTGGCCTTTGTACATGTTATTTACACTCACCTGCGCCTTTTGAGTTTTAGCGGTAGTTTTCACTCCCCCATAAAGGCGGATTTCGGTTTAATTTATAGAAATAGCTTACTGTGGCTCGAATTTACATTCTCTACACTCAACTACAAAACATCTACCATTTTTCACACTTCATTAAGAGTTATTACATTATTAGTATGATTTTACACCATTTTAAGGGATGTTTTAGACTAAAAAACAAAACTGGCACGATAGATTTTTTTTTCGACACCATATCCATATAATTTGGTCCGGTGCACAGAACTTTATTTTTTGTGTGGCTGTGTAATTGTCATTCCTACAACAATTTCGCTTTATTACTATTTTATTACATTTATAAAATTGCAATACATTTAAATTTTGCTTGTTGGGTGGGACACACTGTATATAAAACCATTCTAAGAACAAAATTGCACATATTTTAACTTTTGATAAAATTCTACAAAAACAAAAATGCTGTTCAGTATATTAAAGAACGTTTCGCCAATGAAGGAGACGTCATCGGGAGATAATAAACAAAATAATAGAAATTGTCCCAAAGAAATAAAAACTGCGAAGACTATACTATACTACTAATGTTCAACAATTATACAGTGCGTGTAATTGCGGATTTGGCATGTACTTCCACGTAGCGCGAGAGATATGACAACCCAGGTAACAGCAAACTCGCCCGTCGGCGGCATGAATTAAAGAGTCGGCGCTAGACCACTGAAGTAACCCCCTTCTCAGTTGTTTCCTTTCAGCCAGTATCTAAAATTCACTGTATATAAAATTCGATAATGTGACGAAGAGTAATATTTATACATCTATTTATTTTATGAACCACTTTCATTACTTCACTAAAAAAAATTTTCAGAACTTCAACAAAATTGTTCAACTCTGCTGCAACTTGCGTTTTAACGTTCTTCTACTAAATTTTCACTCTAGAACGTGAATGTACGCCACTGAGTAGCTTTACGGCAACTTAAAACCGATGTGGAACCAAAAGTAGCAAATGAAAAATAAACTTTTGCATTTACAACTCAACACTTCATGTTGGAATGTGTTTGCTTAACTTGCCTTTATAAACCTTTATCGTATGTTCCTCTTTGCAAAAATCTTCACTGTTTTGCATATTTCTAAATTACCTCAAATACACATGTACATAGAAATTTTTCATTTTAATGAATATAACTACGACACAGAATTGATTTAAGCTGGCAGAATACGAGTGTGCGTTTAAACATTTTAATTATCTGATTGCAGCATTGGGAAGATGACGTTTATTTATTAATTTAGGAATTAAACAAATCTAAATAAGTGGTAGCATATTAATTAGATTCTAGTTTATACTCGTAGTGTTATTACAACTATTTGATTTAATGTTATAACGCGACAAAATCCTTTAAGTCATCGTAGTAAGAACATTTTGAGCGGCAATTCGTGTCATAACATGCTAAACTGAAATATCGAATAAAAATGTTAGTGGATTTATTTATGTGCACGTATGTGTCCATTTCTTGAAACATGAAACTTACGTTAAACTAAACATTTCTATTTCCTTGGCACATATGTATATAAAATAGCAAGGTAAAACACCTTCTATTGAAATTGAGCTTAGGGGCGAGCGTAGAGACGTCTTGATTATGCATATATTTCGATACTCCAGTGAAGCAACGTTCAGCGCGGTTAGTACTTGGATGGGTGAAATTCATCTTGGGAAATACAGAGATCTCGTCCCACCTTCTAGCGTCAGCGTATTCGCGGAAGCTATGTAATTTCCAGACGAGGATTACGTAGTGGATATACCATCCTTCGGAAGGGATATAACGCAGGCGGTCTCTTGTCCATTAAATGTTAAGCAAATGAAGATAACTCTTAAAAGAGTAAAAGATACTCCTCGAAAGAGAAGAGGTTAGGCAAAATTGCCTTGCGTCGCGCGTCGCTGCTAGGCCCTGGCAGCGGAAACAGGCCGACGTCAAATAAATAGATAAAAAAAGAAATAGGGAACTTGCCCAAAAAATAAAATTGAATTAAAATACTCAAAATCGTAAACTAACATCATTAAAAACCCCATAGATAACAGAAATAAAAAAAATCCTCCAGAAATATAAGCGATTAAAATCTGCCGGATTTTACCCACTCTTGAAACGTGACGTCAGAGGGTGAAAGTCGGATGACGGCGTCAAGCGACACCGATTCTGCTTTAACATGCTCATTTGTCAGAAACTAGCAGTGAACACAATCTAACTTAAAATTCGTTGGAAAAACATCTTCAATATTCTGAAATGTCACAAAATGCTACTTTTGATTCGTTCGTGCCGAGCCGAATTTTCGAATTTCGCCGTGCAATTTACGATCAGGTTTATTTGGAAGACTTCCTCTTTAAGTCGCGACATCGTACGGCCGTCCAATGGTGTTTTTCGAAAAATATGAACGTATCAAGATTGCATGTTTTTGCAATTTTTCCGGCTCCGAAATGTAAGCTGTTTTTTGCTATTTTTCGTAGATATCTCCGAAACGGTGGGAGTTAGCTCGAAATAAAAAATAAGATCGAACGAGTATTTTCCACTACGAATCTTTTGCTATCACCACTTTTGATTTTTTTTTTCGTTTCGGAGATAACTATAGAAATGTCGGCCACGGCAAAAATCGCAAATTTTGAGCTTCTACAGTTGGCAACTTTTTAATCTTGGCTCCTACGCCAAAACACTACTCTAGCTAATTTAAATATGATTGAATTTTCTAAAACTCTTTTTGTTATTTTTTGAATTCCGACAAAAATTAAGGAATTGGAGGGGGCGGGATTTGGGACTTTTTTTTCTCGGTAAAATTTCTCCATTTTGTCACCGTAATTAATCGGCAATTAACTGAAATCGATCTCATTTACGATGTTCACTTAATATCATGTACTATTTTGACGCTCCGTTAATCTCGGCCCTTCGAAACAAAGGCTTCTGAGAAAAATTATTTTTTTAAGATTTACATACACTCTATAGGGAAACGTGTAATTTCCTACATTTCCTCGAATATCTCGATAATTATCGGTTTTTTCGAAAAATTTGTAGACAGCTTATGTAAAGAGAATTAATTGAGCTTTCCGACTCTTTTTTTATTTTTTTTTCTAACATAAAAACAAAAGATTTATGACCGAATATGCGGACGTCTCAAAGCCAATCGCCGCCCAGTCTATTAATTAGGGTGAATGGCTAAAGTACGCCATATGTTGAATACCACGCGAGACTAATTTTCACCAGGTGACGTCACAGTGCTTTTCGTGAGGAGTGGCGAGGATTTCAACTTTAATTATTTATTGCAAAGTAAGTACTGCGATTTAAGAGCTGATATTCGGCGTGGCGTGTTTTTATACATAAATACACACTTTAATGAAATTTAAAAAATGGGCAAATTCCCCATTGGGCTTATACGTCATACAAGGTGATCGCCAGAGGCGTGCCCAGAAGATGATATGCGTTTTATAGTAACCGTGTGCACAAAAAGAAAGTTACAGACAGACCGACAGATTGAATTTTTTTGCTTAAACTTAAAATATCGACCTCGAATTATTTGGCTCTTCCATGCATACTAGGAACTGTAATATTGCATGTAGATATAAACCATCTTCAAAGGCTCAGCAAAGTTATGAAAATTGAAAAATTAACAAAAAATGATGGTTCCAATATGTCGAACTAAGTGTATGCCCACTTATGATTTTTAACAAGCGCCGTGGCAGAGTGGCCACTTAAAACTGCATTTCAAATTCCCTGACTTTTCCCTGGCCTCACTGAATGATAAATTTCAAATTTCCCTGACCAATTTTTACAACTTAAAAACCAATTTGAATTCTATTTTACACTTTATTAATAAAAATTTTGCGAAAAATAATTTCGATTGTTTCACGTAAAATTCGCAATGAATAAAAAAATTTTGGCTGGAAGCAACAATATAAATATATCAAAGTAAATGTGTTTTACATAATTTTCACCGATCAAAATAAAATTTCCGGTTTTCCCTGTTTTCCAGAAAAGTGGTTACCCAAGAATGTTGCTAATTATAATTTAAAACAAACTTGTTTCTGATTCTATTTCATTGTTGGCTCTTACCCCGGAATCCCAGGTTCCAGTCCCAGTCCTGGAACTAGGATTTTACACAATATATTTTTATACATGAAAAATAACACACACTACTCCATGTTCAACCAGAAAATATTACATTACTTTTTTGTTCACATAAATAGCTTATTTCAGCTGTTTTATTAAACTTATTTTACGTTAATTCTGGAGAAAAGTGACAGGATACTCAGCATGAGATTCTTTTATATATTATCATATGTTATTTTGTATAAATCTGAATAGACACACATGTGAGAAAGGCATCGAAAACATAATGTTTACCAAAGTCACCCGCCGCGCCATGTACCATTTTTGTAGTATAAATAGATCAATTTATTAGGGTTGATCTCAACTTATATCGAGTCACTGGAGACCCTAAATAAGACCTTTAAGTGGATCACTTCGTCCAGTTCAATTTCGTAGTCCTATCGTTTAATCCACTCATTGGACACTTTTCCGACCTTCTTATACATTTCGACGGCATAATGTCATCAAAGAACATAAACTGAATGAAATTGTCCGTAAAGTTTACTTTTAAATTATTATTTGCTTCTTTTGTTCCATTTGCTTTTACAGTAGTACAAGGTCAAACCGAATTAACTATTTCACGAACTCGGGCTGTAATAGTTGAAACTAGAGTAAGAAAACTGTCACAAAAATACATCAGTACTGAACAATGTTGCTTAATCCACCATATTCTAGGGTAATCGAATTAAAACAGAAATGCGATATATAAAATAATCCTCTAATTGCAGCTGGTTTTGTCCTTTGAAACTTAATAGGATTAATCGTTCCTATACGATATTGAAACCTATCATTACACCATACTAAACGTTCGATCGAGTTCTTTTGTGCGAGCTCAAATAGGCAATGAATGAAAAGCTTAATGTACAGAAACGTTTTACCCAGGCCTATTTGTAGTGATATTTCACATGCCAAAAATTTTAGAGATGTGGTCTTACTTGTACTAAAACATGTTTATTAAAAATATGTACAGTGCGTACATAAAGTATGGAATACATTCATTATTTCTTAATACCAAAATATTTTGGAAAAATCCTCGGACAGGTCGATTTTTATTATGAATTAGGCATCTTCTGCTGTGATTTTTTTAGTTATGACGTCATCGCTGCATCGGTTATGACGTCAATTACTTTTTAAATAGAATACCCTGTATATTTCAATTTTATAATGTCCATGGAAAGCTGATTTCAAAGACCTATCTATACTACTTAGGGTCTAGAGCATAAGTTAAATCACAGGCACACAAAATAAAAAAGTGGCCCGTTTCTGGTACTCAATTGGGTAACCCCTATACATTTGGATGTGTTAAACACTAATCAGGTGTTCGTTGTTCGTTGAGCTTCATCACCCACCAACTTAAAGTAAATCCCGAAAATAACCTAAATTATGAGTTTTTTTTAGGTTATTTTTGCGAGACAAAAAAATGGGTGATCGAGCAATTCTGACTCCGGATTCGAATTCAGTGCGTCAAAATACATAAAGATAAGTTAGTCTAGTCAAAAAGACAGCCCTCTTTTTTGTGTGTGCCTGTGTAATTGTTGTTTTATTGCGATATTTTACAATAAAATGGCTAGGGCTCGATCGTTGAATCGGCATCGGAATCGGCATCGACATCGGCCGATGCTCAAGTAAAAACATCGGCATCTGATTCGACATCGGCTCATCGGCAAATTCTGCCATCGGTCGAGCCCCAAAAATGACAAATGAAGAATAAACAAGCTAAAAACGTACTCTTCGCCTGTTCACTGAACTTTTTATATAATTGTTACACATTCTATAGGATTCTCTTCGCGTTTTTTTTTGTAAATAATGTTAGTTGTAGACATTTTCAATTGTATAGTACGAACTTAGTTGGTAAGGTAAAAGACTTTACCACACTCCATTTGGGTTCCGAACCCGGGACCCTTGGATTCCGAGTCAAAAGTGTAAGAACTACACCACCACCTTACACGCAAAAAAATGTAAATTTTTACATTATAAGACACAAGCTAAAATCATATTTTCACGGTTATATATTACTTTATAAAATGTATATTTGTAAAATATATAAATATTGATATTGATATAAATATAAATGTAAATGTAAATGTAAATGTAAATGTAAATGTAAATGTAAATGTAAATGTAAATGTAAATGTAAATGTAAATGTAAATGTAAATGTAAATGTAAATGTAAATGTAAATGTAAATGTAAATGTAAATGTAAATGTAAATGTAAATGTAAATGTAAATGTAAATGTAAATGTAAATGTAAATGTAAATGTAAATGTAAATGTAAATGTAAATGTAAATGTAAATGTAAATGTAAATGTAAATGTAAATGTAAATGTAAATGTAAATGTAAATGTAAATGTAAATGTAAATGTAAATGTAAATGTAAATGTAAATGTAAATGTAAATGTAAATGTAAATGTAAATGTAAATGTAAATGTAAATGTAAATGTAAATGTAAATGTAAATGTAAATGTAAATGTAAATGTAAATGTAAATGTAAATGTAAATGTAAATGTAAATGTAAATGTAAATGTAAATGTAAATGTAAATGTAAATGTAAATGTAAATGTAAATGTAAATGTAAATGTAAATGTAAATGTAAATGTAAATGTAAATGTAAATGTAAATGTAAATGTAAATGTAAATGTAAATGTAAATGTAAATGTAAATGTAAATGTAAATGTAAATGTAAATGTAAATGTAAATGTAAATGTAAATGTAAATGTAAATGTAAATGTAAATGTAAATGTAAATGTAAATGTAAATGTAAATGTAAATGTAAATGTAAATATAAATATAAATATAAATATAAATATAAATATAAATATAAATATCATTTCACCAGATTTCTATTCATTTACAAAAACATGAAAATAAAAAAAAAAAAATTTTTCAAATTTAAATCATTAATAACATTTTTATTTACCGATAGATTTTGTTCAAAAACAATGGGGTGCTTCCTCTATCTAACACTAACTTACTGTCCTAATTTCAGTACAAACGGATTTTTCTTTCTCGAGTTATCGTGCTTACAAGAAACGTGACGGACGGACAGACAGACGGACAGAGAGATAGACGGACATTTTAAAATTTGTTCAGAATTCGTTCACTAACACAATGATATGAAATTTTTTTGTCTGCGAGCGATATTTACGGTTTTAGAAATGTACTGATCAAATGCAATACCTATACTCTTCGTTTTCGTATTTGCGAAGAGTATAATAATAATAATATAAGGAATTAACTGAAGGTCTGGATTTCAATTTTATGAAACGCATTATTAGATGACCTTACATACTGTATTCTGTGATCTAAGTAGGGCATTCGACTGCGTCAATCATGTAAAACTGTTATCTAAACTTTATTCGTATGGTATATGTGGGGTAGCTCATGAATGGGTAGCTTCTTTTTTGGATCACCGTACATAATATATTAGCCTATTATATTCTAACAAAAACAACAGAAAACACATAATATCTGAACATAAAGATGGGACTCCCACAGGGCTCTGTACTGGGTCCTATATTATTTTTATTATACACGAACGAGCTTGATACTTTATCTACTGCATTCTTTGTTATGTACCCTGATGACAAATCCCTTCTAATACCGGATAATGCAGATAAAATGTTGGAATCCCAATGTAACACAACGTATTACAAATCATGAGTGATTGAATAAGTCTAACTTTACCTTAACACTGAAAAAACCCTGGTAATACGAATCCGTAACAGCAAAAACAATGTTCTCCGTTAAATATTAGCATAGGGTCAGATATTTTGAGTTGTAATCAAGAAATTAAGTTCTTAGGTGGGGGCGAGCGTAAAGGCGACTTCAATGTGAATATCAGTCGATATTCCGTTGAAGCAACGTCGAGCGCGGTTAGTACTTGGATGGGCTCCCATCTTGGGAAATACAGCGTTCTCGTCCCACCTTCTAGAGGCTTGTATATCAGTGTATACTCGGAAGTTACGTAATTTCAGACGAGGATTACGTAGTGGATATACCATCCTTCGGAGGGGATGTAAAGCAGGCGGTCCCTTGTCTATTAAATGTTAGGCAAGTAAAAGATCCCTACTCTTCTTAAGGGAAGAGGTTCGGCAAAATATCCAGGTTGGGGGTAGCTCGTCTCCTGGCGTCGGTGATAGGCCCTGGTAGCGGAAATAGGCCGACGTTGAACAGTTAAAAAAAAAAAAAAAAGTTCTTAGGTGTTACTATCGATGAATTTCTCACACAGTTAATTTCGAAATTAAATTTACTGTGTTATTTATTTCGAAACTTAAAAACTGTTTTAATAGTTGGTGTACCATGCTCAAGTCTCTTCTAGACTGCGAAATGGGGTATATTTCTGAGGTAGCTCCATGCAATTATTGGGTATATTTATTGCACAAAAACGTATTTTAAGATGTATTGCATTGCTAGTGTGTCTAATAGGTGTAGTGCCTTTTTTAAAAACTACATTATTTTAACCCTTGTGTGCTTGTTAATATATGAACTATGTGTTTTCATTGATAAAAATAATGTAGGGGCGAGCGGAGAGGCGACTTCAATGTGAATATCAGTCGATATTCCGTTGAAGCAACGTCGAGCGCGGTTAGTTCTTGGATGGGGTACCCATCTTGGGAAATACAGCGTTCTCGTCCCACCTTCTAGAGGCTTGTATATCAGTGTATACTCGGAAGTTACGTAATTTCAGACGAGGATTACGTAGTGGATATACCATCCTTTGGAGGGGATGTAAAGCAGGCGGTCCCTTGTCTATTAAATGTTAGGCAAGTAAAAGATCCCTACTCTTCTTAAGGGAAGAGGTTCGGCAAAATTTCCAGGTTGGGGGTAGCTCGTCTCCTGGCGTCGGTGATTGGCCCTGATAGCGGAAATAGGCCGACGTTAAATAGTAAAAAAAAAATGTAAACTATATTTTAAACAAAAATGTTCACCAAATAAATACTAGGCAAAAAGACCACTTTCATATGCAATTTTATAAAACTCGCCAAATTACTTGGGACTAAATATTTTTAACAAATTACCGACACATGTAAAAAATGTATCAAGTTTAAATTTTTTTAAAAGACAATTCAATAATTATCTTGTTGATAAGTGGTGCTTTTATAGTTTGGATGAGTTCTATGAAAGTAACAGTTAGTTTGTAAGTAAGTGGTTGGTACGGTCAACAACAGTTCTGTCTTTTCAGTCTTGAATTAATAATTACTTATTAAATTTGCGTCTTCTGCTTTATAACTATGCGTTTGTCTGCATCTCAGAGAATAGAAGTTCTTATGATAATTGACAGGGCACTCACACAAGAAGTATGTATTTTATTTAACACTAAATACCCAGATATATTCAGCCAATCAACAGTAAGCAAAATTGAATGGAAATATAGAGAGAGTGGTTCCGTGGATGATCTACCAAAGAAAGGCCGTCCAGTTATTGAGGAGGACATCAAATTAAATGTTTTTCTGGCTATCTTGATATTCCTTTTACTTCTGTACACAAAGTGTAAAACAGGAATAGTGGAATCCTTTTAAGATACATCTTATGCAAAGTTATCTGATGATGATCTAGACCGAAACATGGAATTGTGTCAAATATTAATATATATGTAATGATAGCCAATACACTCTCGTTGAATAATATACTATTGTAGCAGGCGACGACATTTATTTAGTTACTATTGTCCCCTTTCGTCCAACGTTATATCTGCATCCACCCTCTTTGCTACCGTTTAAATGTTCCTGTTCATATTTAACCGACAACAGAATAACATTTAATGCCGAACTAAAGATACTATCCCGCTTCTTTACACAATGTAAATTCAGATGACTCCCTTTGGAAATGTTTTGAATATATTTTACTAGAATATTATTTTGAATCTACCAGGAGGTTTTACTTTTATTTACATGTAAAATAATGGAATTTATACCTCATCATGAGAGATCACAATGAACGTATAATTCTCGAATTCAAAGTAGGAAGGTGGTAATAGAATTTCCATGGAGCGTGGGCACCAGGACACAAAATGTATTTTAAGTTGAATATGCAGATAATTCGTGAACCTTTCATTGTCTCTGTTATTAAGCGTGTATTTTGGAGGGAACGTTGCGGACTATAAGACGAGAATACTATACAGATTAAGGAAAATATCTAAACAAAGTTTAATTAAAGACAATCGTACCATGAAAATCTATATTACTCTGCTATTAGAACTTTATAAAACATCATTTGTTGACTACTTTATGTAATACATTTATAGCAAGTCATTATCAAATCATGTATATATTATATTATAATTATGTATAACTATATATGTTATAAAATTATCTCAGAAAATTTGTACAGCTGGTTTTCACAGGCATTACTAATAGCAATTATTCTCTTTCTCTTACAATAGGACTGCATCATGTTGCTTCTGTTGTCCTAAGACTCTTTAAGTCATAATTTCTTATCTTATAAATACGTGAATAAAAAGGTGTGAAAAATTCGTTCTTCAAAATGTAATAATTTTCGCATTAAAAATGTTTTAAATGCAATAATATAACAAATTTCTATCTAGTTAGGCATCTTTCTCCACATGTTCTTTTTGTTCTATTAGGTAGGTATTCTGATAGTTAGGCTCCGCTACAGGGTGTTTACAGATCCTATCGACTGCGCCAAAATTTGTTATATTATTGATTACACATAAAAGTTTCTTAAAAAATATATTTTAAGTCGAAAAATATTACGTTTTTATTCTTAATTTCTACAATGTAAGTTAATGACTGACTAAAAATACAATTTCACATATATTTACAAGTTTAAAAATGACTTCGAAAAGTGTTAAAACAAAGGACTAAGCAACATGATGCAATTCTACTCTAAGAAACTAACATAAAATATGATTAAACGGGAGAAGCAAAAGAGAGTCGTTGCTACTTGCAATATAAGACGTCTATAAATGTTGGCTATACATATTCCCTGAGAAAAGTTTTAGAGTCAACATTCCAATGCCATTCGATCTATGTGTTTTATGGGTTTTAGAGAGGATGTTAGACAGAAATTTAAGGATTTAAACATTTTAATTTTGCCCTGTGTATATTTATGAGTGTCTTTTGTTTGTTAAAATGAACTTAAATCAATATAGTCTTGTAAGTGATATGCATTCCAATAATACCAGAAATAACGATCACATTAAAATAAACTATATAACACTAAACCACAGTAGAGGTGCCAAAAATTATTGTGGATCATTATTTTTTAATAAACTACCAAAGACAATTATAAATCTAGATTTTAAGCAATTCAAACAAAAGATAAAAGGAATTCTTACAGAAAATGCATTTTATAATTTTGATGAGTTCTTAAATGCCGACATAAATTTTAATTACTTCCACATCCTGTGGAAGTATAGTAACGACAAAAAAATTTTTGAAAATTTTTATTGTTCAATCAAATAGGTTTAGAATGTCATGAAACATCGAGATTTTAAATTTGAGCAAAAAAAAAAATGCTGTCTGTCTGTCTGTCTGTAACTTTTTTGTGCGCACGTTTACTCTGGAATCGTTCAAGATATTGACTTGAAATTTGGTACACGTATGTACTTTAACGGGATCTAGAACTAGATTATATTTCTATCTTATTCCGTCTAAGGGTTGGGGGGTAAATAGGTAAATCAAGTAGATAAGAGTTCATAAAATTGGCATTTAGTGTATACAAAAAAATTTTTGGCATTAGCCACCCCCGAGACCACCCCCATTACCACCCCTACCCCCACATCATTATTAAAGGGAATGAAAAAAAATGTAATTTAGTGTGTGTACAAGAACGAAAAGCCTCAAAATATTTTTATTTCATCCACCCCCACTACCACCCCCCCTATCACCATCCCCACCCCACTACCGTGTGGGATATCGTTTTATGGGTTTTTAGACGATTTCAAATATTATATTATTAAAGTTCTATAAACAATTATTTCCACATACAAAACTTTTTCGTATGAGACTTGGATAGAAACTCTGGATGTGGAAGTAGTGATTCTCTGGGCAGCGGTTTTTTAATTTGTTATGACAGTGTATCTCCGTACGTATATTTTTTGTCTATAATTATGCACCTGGTTTCTCTTAATATTCTATATATCTCAATGTATGTATCTACCAATTTTTACTTCATTATCATTTTAAACATTTTATATTTTACTGACGTGTCTGATTGTGTAATTACATTGAAAAGGCAAATAAAGAATTTGAATTTGAATTTGAATTATTTTATGTAACATATACATATATACAATATAAATATAAATATGTAATAAAATGTAATAATTCCTAACAATATCATGTGTATTAATATAAAAGTGACGTATGTTAATATGAAAAGTGAAGTGCTTCAAATATATCACATATCATAAAACAATTATTATATTAATAGCAAAACATAAATATAGTAACAAACTAGACGCAAATACAAAAAAAGTGAATAATTTAAATTTATAGATTTTATGCCAGGATATCAGATTATGACAGAGAATACATATGGAATTTCTAAATAGTCTAAATATATACTATTACACAGGCTTCCCGTATGGGGGGGGGTCTATTGGGTACTGAGTTTAGGAACCCGGGCTTCCGAGAGGCCCGCCAGAGATTTTGGCAATTTTTTTTTAATTTCTCCCTCCCTGCTTATCAATTATTAAGCACGGGGGCCCGTTGGCTTAGAAAGGGCCCGTAACGGGGGCCCGCCAGTGAATTTAGTACCGGGGCCCATAATTTGATGCGGGGGGCCTGCCTTTACATAATAGAATCAATGCTCAAGCATGCAGTCTTTTACATATATTTAAAAAATTATTAATTTGTTTTTTTTTTGTTTCTACGTGATTATAAAGAGGGATATTTTCTGAAAATTTCGCAAGTCTATTTCTAGAAGGCATAATGCCATCTCCAGACCTAATACCATAATTCTAAAAGTCGGAGTTTAAATTGAAAATAATTTTTGCAGAATGTATTTCAATTAATTTTGACGATAGATATACAGGGATGGTAATGGCATGATTTTAAAATTTTTAAAAATATGCTGGCAGTCATCAATTGGTCCTGCACTAGATAGCATTTTTAATAGTTGTTTCTGCACCATAAAAATATTTATTCCATTTGAAGCATTTCTCTATAAAATTAGCAAGAACTAATTAGATTTATAACATTTTTAAGTTGATGAAGCAAAAGAATTGTGCTTGATAATTTTGAGCATAATTGCTCAATGTGACTTGACCTGTTTAAACTACCATCAAGGCTAATTCCCAGTGGAGTAGCAGAATGCTCTTTAGATCAGTTGCTGTTAGTAGAAAAGGTTAAAAGCTAAGTTTTGTCAGTGTTTAGTTTTAAATTATTAGCTGCAAGCCAAGTTTCTACTTTAAGCTCTAAATTGTTTAAATGTAGACCGAGATTATTATATTATTAAACAATTTTAATACACCTATTGTTTTTGTAACTATATCCAGGAATAAAAACTTGTACATAAAAGATTCTTATATGTGTGACAAAGTCGATAGGAATATCTACATAATATTTCTTTCATTTTCTCAAATCTTATGATCTTCAATTACTACGTTTTAACTAACATATTGCATGTTTTGATCCTTTTTAAATTCATTTTCATCCGTCGCGTCAGTACGCTTGTGCTCTTATCTGTTTGTCAATGTTTTCACTTTCTAGACTAATTTTCACCTATTTCCCGACACTGATTGTCCGTATGCCCATATGTCCATGTATCTGTTGCTCTAAGAATATTTATGAAAAATTCTCCAATTTAAAACTTATATTTTTTAAGCTGGGACAAAAACAGACACTAAAGAATAAATGTGTTCTTTCAACTATTCTATCACAGTTTATATCTTCTTCAGATCAAACAGCTTATTCTTTGCTGCCTGATAGTTTATCTGAAATATTTAAACATACTAAGGATCCCTTAGTGTCTGCAGTATAAACTATATTTAGCACTTTATTATTATATTAAATGATTAACAACTTTCATAATATAAAGTATAAATAAAACGTAAAGTGAAGACAAAGGACTGAAAAACGTGCAAGAGAACCGACTGCTTTTTGCATAATAGGACAGAATATGTATATTCATTACTCTATTTTAATATTTAATTCCATAAATACTATATTTCATAATATATCATATGTAGCAGCACTCCGAGCCCACTTTGTTACTAGTTTACTAGAGATTTTAATGGCAGATGCTAATTTCAATACGCAAAAGCAAACTGTGCTTTAATTATAATTTTAACTTGACAAACTAACATTATATCAAAGTAAAATTTCCTGTTTCTGTGTATTTGTTGTATATTCAGACGTATTTATTAGCAAAATAATTTATTTGAAATGTGCATTTGTTTTTGTCTTATGGCTATTTGCAAGAAGCAGGCTTAGTGAAAATCAGCAAACAGGATAGCCACTACAAACTTCTTCTTTAGTTTGTAGTCCAGTCAACGGGGACAGGAAAGTATCGGAAAGCACCCCTTTTATCATGCGTTCCGCAACTTGTAGAATTAAGTCAAAAATGAAAAAAGCAAGCACCTTTTTTTTAGCCCAAAATAAGATGTTTTTATTCGTATGTAATATCGCTAGTGCTTAAAATTTTATAGAAAATTTTTTCGAAAGCGGGTTGCCTGGTAATATAAAGAATGCAAATTGGCAGTTTATTATCTGATTAAATCCCGACCGCTTTAGCGGGAGGGATTTAATCTTTGATAATAAACTACAAATTTGCACGAGTTATATTAACTAGGGGCAACTTAGCTTGAGAAAAAATTTTTAGATAAAATTTAAAGTACGAGTGGTATTTGAGGAGAATATTCCACGAATAAATAATTCATTAAGTACATCTTCAATATTATGTTTTCTCATTAATTGCCTCCAGACGTTTTTTTGTCACTTTTTAGAGCCTTATTTTCAATTTCATTTTCGATTTCCTCATTAATTTGATATACAGAAATATTTCCAATCCGACTCATATTGTCAAAACGGCAAATCTGAAACAAACGCAGTAGAAACAACGGAGATTCGCTACATTTTAAAATAATCTAGTGACGTATGGCAACTAGGAAATAAAACGAGTTGAAACCTTAGATATTATAATATATAGACTGGCCTTACAACTTGCAGGCGTTTCTGAGGTGCAATGTGACGAGGAACGATAGAGAGAGCACTACATCTTTAATCTGCGAGCACTACTTTATTCCCGATGTCCCGCCTATTTATTACTATACACTCATGGTTCCGAGATTGATATAGAGAGCGCCATCTAGCGCTACCGCTACTAGAGTTATATTCCATAATAATTGTTTTGATACATATTTACGTATTTAATCCTTATTTTTAGTTTACGAAGTTTACAAATTATGTTAAGGTTTGTTTCGTTAGGCAGAGTAAATTTTAAATACAACAAATTAAAATATTGCACAGCTTTGATTCAACTAGTTACTTTTTGATAGATTGCAGTATGTAAGTAGGTATGTACCTAGGTACACTTTTAGTTTGTTTCCAGAGCGAATGTGTTTACTTGACATTTATAATAAATGATTTGCTTAACTTTGTAACTACGTTATTGAGCTATTGAAAGCTGTGCCTGACTTGTTCCTATATTATGAGCTAGGTATATTAAGTACAATCTTTGTATATTATTGTTACTTGATTGAAAAGTAGGTAAATTGAAACAGTTACAGATAGGCAAGGGTTATAGCCTATATATTTCAGACAGGCTTCTCTTTGGAACTGACGATTGTTTACTATATATGTGGTGTCTTTATGTTTGCTAGTACATAATACAATATTACAATTTACATGGTTAAGTTAACAATTAGTAATAAGTTAGGGAAGATATTTATACATAAAATTTAAAAGCGCGAGTTGCCCTATTTGCCGAAAATATTTCACGAAACAAAACGTCAAAAAATTACCGCAGTATTTGCCGCTGCAGCGACATAAAAAATTATAGCGATAAATTTTGCATGTTGGTACTGTCAAAAGCCGATCTAGCTTGTATTACCACTAATAATGACATTTGGTTGGTGCAATGTTGTGAAAAAACGGGCTCTCATTGGCTATAGCGTTAATGAGTGAAATAATCTTGTGAATTTTTTCGAAAAATGCATATTTTCCGAGATATGGCCCTCAAAAATTCCTAAGTGGGGGAAGGAAAATGTGAAAGTTGAAAAAAATCTAAAAAAATTCATGTGAATGTATCATCGAAATACAAGAATTTTTTTATATGTAACTTTTCTGGAAAGTGCGTTTTCACCGAGTTTTTCCAGAGAAACATGAAAAAATACCTCTTTCTTTTTAATTGTAGCGCTTTAAAAATAGGCTATTGTCTATGTCCAAAAAAATAGGGTTGAAAGGAACTAAAACGTAAAGGGTTTATATTGTTTCTTTTGTTCAATTGACCCCAAAATATGAAAAAACCGCGGAGTGCTACCATTTAAAGAGGTGTGTTTTTGAGATCGAAGTAAAAAAGCTCCACTTTTCACATTTTTGAGTTTTGCTCGAAAACTATGAATTTTTTTCCTATAAACATGTCAATAGAAAAGCTGTAGATAATTAAATTTCCAATAGAAATGGCACCTTCAGAAATCATTTTTTTTTTTTTACAAAAATACGTCCAAAAAACAAAACAAAAAAAACGAAAAAGTGCAATTTTTGTTTTTTTATTTATTTTAGCCTGTAACTTTTTTTCGGGTACATTTAGGCATAGACATTGCTGCATAAAAAAGAAGCTAGCGTTTTATAAAGTAAAGTTTTGTAAAATATTTTACGATTAACAGTGACCGAGATATGGCGTTTCAAAGTTTGCAACTGTTAACTTTTTTGCCAATTTTTATTATTTTTTTCAAATTTCGTCCTGCAACTTTTTTCTGAGTGAATTTAGGTATAGACATTGTTATATTAAAGTGAAAGCTGACTTTATGCCCGTTGAAATGTTGGCTGGTAAAAGTCTCTACGACAAATAGAAACCTAGATATAGCGTTTCGAAGATTGTTACTTTTATTAACTTTTTCTAATTTTTACGTTCTTTTTTAAATTTTGGCCTATAACTTATTTGTCAACTTATTACCTATAACTTATGTACTATAACTATAACTTATTTGTCAAATACTAGTACCTAGTGCCAATTTTGACAAATAAACCTCCTGCACCACAAGTTTTGCTGAAAAAAATAGCCTGTAAATGCACCAAAGGATGCAAAGGAAACTGCGGTTGCAGGAAATTGGGAATGAATTGCTCCATTTTTTGCAAAAAATGTATGGGAATAAACTGTGAAAACGCGGATGTACCTGAAATAACGGAAGACGATGTTCACGTAGATGCCGATGAAGAAATCGACTTTGATTTTGAAAATATGTTAAATCCAGAAATTGAATAATTTCATAAATAATGTGCAATTAGAAACATAAATAATGTATAACAGGTATACAATTATGAATAAATTAATTTAATCTATCTTTTCTAAGTTGTTATTTGAACAAAAAAAATCACGTGATATAAAGTTCAGAAGTGGAAAAATGTAAAAAGTTATTTTTTAAGTACAATAATCTACTATATCTAGCCTGTATCTTGGTTACTATTGATCAGGCGCGTGCTGGGACGATTTTGGGCCCCGGGAAAATAACTTAGAAAGGGCCCCAGACAGGCGCGTGTTGCTTTTTTTCTCCAAACTTAAAAATTGATGAACGGGGAGAAGAAAATTCTCTGGGGCCCTTTTGAGGCACTTTGTGAGGGCATACCGGGAAACTCCCGGTATCCCGGTGGGCCAGCACGCGCCTGCTATTGATCACATAAACTTCTATTGCAGACCATTTAAACGAGAATGCTGCGAGTACATTCAATGTAGCAATATCTGTACTTAAAGTATTTGACAAATAAGTTATAGATCGAAATTTAAAAAAGAACGTAAAAATTAGAACAAAGTTAATAAAAGCAATCTTCGAAACGCGGTATCTAGGTTATAGAAACCTAGATACCGGTCGTAGAGACTTTTACCAGCCAACGGGCGTAAAGTCAGCTTTCACTTTAATATAATAATGTCTATACCTAAATTCACTCAGAAAAAAGTTACAGGACGAAATTTGAAAATAAATAGTAAAAATTAGCAAAAAAAAGTTAATAGTTGCAAGCTCTGAAACGCTATATCTCGGTCACTATTAATCGTAAAATTTTTTACAAAATCTCATTTTTAACAGGTAAAACGCCAGCTTTTTTATGCAGCAATATCTATGCCTAAATGTACCCAGAAAAAAGTTACAGGCTAAAATAAAAAAAAAACAAAAAATTGCATTTTTTTCGTTTTTTTTTGTTTTGTTTTTTGGACGTATTTTTGTAAAAAAAAAATTTTTTGACTTCTGATGGTGCCATTTTGATTGGAAATTTAATTCTCTACAACTTTTCTATTGACGTGTTTATTGGAAAAAAATGCATAATTTTCGAGCAAAACTCAAAAATGTGAAAAGTGAACCTTTTTACTTCGATCTTAAAAACGCGTTAAATGGTAGCACTCTGCGGTTTTCTCATATTTTGGGGTCAATTGAACATAAGAAACAATAAAAACCCTTTAACCTTTTAGTTCCTTTCTACAGTACATAGACAATAGATTAAAATATGTAATTTATAAATTTGAAAACATTCAGACGTATGCATTGAGGCCTTCTAAACATTTATTGTAACTTTCTAATTTTCCGAGTTATAAGCAGTTTTTCACGATAAATGATGTACTACAACTTTTTCACATTTTCAATTTAAAAATTATATTGCACCTTTAAAAGTGTTATAACTATATAGGTTTCATATTTTTTATAATAATATATATAAGTTACGCTCATTCGTATTTTTTAATGTGCAAAAAATGTAGTACATTATTTATCGTGAAAAACTACCTGTAACTCGGAAAATTAGCAATTCACAAAAAAATTTCAAGAGACAAAAAATGTTTAGAAGACCTCAATGCATACGTCTACGTCTCTTTTAAAATTTTTAAATTACATGTTTTTAAAGCGCTGCAATTTCTTCATGTTTTTCTGGAAAAACTCGGTGAAAACGCACTTTATAGAAAAGTTGCAAGTAAAAAAAGTGTTGTATTTCGATGTTACATTCACCTGAATTTTTCAGATTTTTTTTTTCAACTAACAACAAACTTCGAGTGGCCATATCTCGAAAAGTATGCATTTTTCGAAAAAATTCACAAGAGTAAAAACATTTTATTTTGAGCCAAAAAGGTAAATGTATTATTTCTCTATTTTTTTCATTTTTGGTCAAATTTACGGAACCCGTGATAAAAGGGATGTTTTCTACCCGATCATTTCCTACTCTAATCTTTTTTTAACTTTTTTATTACCGTCATTACAAACACATTGCACAAGGCTTCATCAAAATCCATTCATTAGCAATTAAATTAGAGATTTTGGTCATTTTAGCGCTCCGTTGACTGGACTATTGAAGATATCAAAGTTGTGTCGCATTTGCTTTGGATCTTAAGAAAACAATAATTCGCTAAGTACCAATCGAGAATTGAACAACACTATAAAGATATAATTTTTGTAAAGAGACAAAATAACCAATTGTATATCCTTCCTCCCCATGCTCAGCTTTAATTGGTCGGTGACAGAGTGTTATTTGACGTGGTACTCTCGTTCCCTTTATTCTGCTTTATTTTTTGTAAGTTGTTTATCGTCTGCTTTAAGTGGTATTTTTGTGTAATTTTTGTTACTATTACGGTTACGCTCATCCTCATGCCACTACGCAATAGTTGTTAGACGCCATCTCAACTGACGCTTTCCAGACACATGGACTGAGCGCCGAGGACTGAGCCTGGCCTCCAAAGTCGTCAGACCTAAGTCCGCTTGCCTTTTTAATTAAAATTTTATTAATCTTATTTCAATTGTTTTACTTCATTTAATTAACGACTAAAAAATAAACGTAACGTAAATTGGTAAACTGAATACCTATTGTCTCTTTTCAATGCTAACCGACTTTACTATCTACACCCCGAGTGCTAATAACACCCGCAACAACTTACCTCACCTTTCGAATGATGTTTTGGACTAAAATTAAAAAGTGTGATTTTAGCATTTTACAATTTAAAAAAAATATTTTTTCTGGATGATAGGCCCACTACTGGACTATGTTAAAAAAATTATGATGACAGTACTAAATGGTTTGTTAACTATCTTTACGTAGTTGGAACAGCTAAGAGTGTCATCTAAAACGACGCCAAGAATTCTAATATCGTCGACATTTACTAATAAGTTACTTGTAAAAAAAAAACAGGCTTCTGAATCTTTTCTTTATTCCTGAAAGCATTTGAAGAAACCCAATCACTAGCTTGCTGTACCGAACTAATCCTATCGCTATTTAAGTTACTGACGTAGAACTAATATCCAGAATCGAGGTGTCATCGGCAATGCATTTTATTGGAGAGAGATAAAATGAAAGAAGTCATTTAGATACAAAATATATAATAAGGGACCTAGTATGGAGCCTTGAGGTACCCCGCGCGTTATTGTTAAACATGTTTTTAGACCGATAATATGGTTGTAGACCAAGCAAATAAAAGCCACTTAAACATACTAAGGAACATGAGATTCCACGAAGAATACAGATCGCAAGATCGGCAACTTGCTGGATTAGTAAATTCTGACGTGACAGAAATACCTCGAAACGCTCAAAACGTCAGATGGTAAGACATGAGGAGGACACCTTCCAATACGTCGGATTGTATCACCAAGGAGTTGGTGCGGAAGAGCTTTGGTGAGCACGTGCGCCTAATAGTCAATCATGAATGATGACGTGATGTTATCAGACATACAGCCAAGGGAGGTCGACTAGAATAATGGACGAATCACAAAGCTTCTGTTAAGATGTTAAATTAGC
This sequence comes from Rutpela maculata, assembly GCA_936432065.2. NCBI lineage: Eukaryota > Metazoa > Arthropoda > Insecta > Coleoptera > Cerambycidae > Rutpela > Rutpela maculata. Next base: position 178,475,651 of record OW386288.2, read on the forward strand.
TGCAATCAAAATAAACCAACAAACTGATACCTGTAATCACAAGGGATTACTTATAAGTTACCAAATATCACAAACATTCTAAAGATACAACGTTGCTACATTTTAGTGTTAACTTTAGTAATAACTGATATATCTTAACAGAACGGTATTCATAGCAGTGCTGTCAGAATTCCTGACATACTCGAGAAATTTACAAGCTTCTTGTGCGGTATAATGCCCGATTTTATATTTCCACCTCTAGAAATTTTAAAGGAGGTTTGCGTCTATTTACTTTAAGCATATAAGACAGATAGGTACAAAAATTAAGTCTCCTCTTGGCACAAATGAGTAATAATATACTTGTATTTCAAGCGGAGATTGTCAGCTGTCTAGACACATAAATTTTATCCTTATAAACAGACTACCCGTCATTTATAATTTCTATCTCAGGAGAATTTTCATTTACTCTATCGCTAGCATGTCACTGTGATGACAAGATGGTGCGATGAAATATTTCAGACAAATCTCTACTCCTTATTGTTAATATTGAACGTTGATATGAAGTAAATAGGCCACGTGTCTATAAAAAAAAACTAATGTTATATTATATTAAAGTATACCAGCGTCGAATCAAATTAGGTTCTTCAGGGGTGAAAGTTAATATGTTCTTATTGGCTGATGACAGCAATTTTTTGGGACCTTTGGTTTTTGTATAGACACTAAATTACAATTTTATTTTTTTAACCACTTTAAGAATGCGGTGGGGTTGGTTTTGGGATGATAGTTATATTGTTTTTTCATGTGATTTTCTAATGTTTTTTTCATATTCTACCATGTTTTTGATGTCTTGTATGTTCATTTGTTATTGTAATTTTATTAACTTTCCTGGTGCGTCCTGTGCCTGTTGGATATTGTAATGAAATAAATAAATACTATCTCATACTGCTATTAAGGTAAGGAAGCATATGGAGTATCCATGTGTTAAATTCTATCGAAATCGTTAGTATTTGGGAGAAAAAAAAATTCTCCCCGTGTTCAACCTGTCTTTACCAATTTTTATGTTGCCACTTCTCACTCACTTGTGTAGGAAGGCATGAAAGTCTTGAATAAAAGTTTAGGCTCTAGGTGACAGACAGTCAGACGAAATTACGTTTCTCTGGGTTTACGAGACTTGAAGACTTTCATGAAGAGGAAAATTTGGATTACTCTGTACATGCAAAAGTAAAAATAGTGCCTAGACCATATGTGTTTCTTCTATAACAGAAGAATTTTTAACTTCACAAATGATGATAATTAACTTATCGTATAGAGAAAATATGAAAAATGTGTCCTATTTTAAAAGGACAAGAGTAGTCCCACATATTATTTGTTAAATAATTGACGCCTGCGCACTTTTAAATCGATAATCCAGCAGATCATTAAAAATAAACTTTGTTCAAAAACTTGGAATTCAATTAAGTTGAGCTCGTGAAACTTAGGGAAACCAAACTTCATCGGCAAAAGTTTTCTTTTATATCTTTTGCATTTTTACTTAAAAATGTTATTTCTATTGTGTGGAGCATCATTTCAGTGTCTGAACCTAGTATTAGAGGCGACAACAAAGTAGGCTATTGTTTCTTATATCTCACTTCTCGAGTAGGAAAGTCAATTCCATAATGAAAGACATTGTGCCTCAACGCTCTTGTCGCAATTTCTCTTATAATCATGATAGCTGTTATATGAAAATCTAGGTGAAAACTCACTATAGCTTACACAGATTACCTAACTTTCCAGATGAAAATTTAATGATTTTTCTCCTTCGACATAATATACATCGTTCAACAGTGGAAAGCTTTTACTTTAGCCATAAAAGAAAATTGAAAAGTTTCGATAGAGTATTGCTTCCAAGTATTTTCAAAAGCGGCATTTCTAGACAATTTATTTAACATTTTCAACTTTTAAAAGATTTATCATTTATGGATTTTCTTATGTAGGATGCATCACATGTTTCCAATTTATAGTTTACAAGGATAAATTGGATAAGATTACTTTCAGCACACAGGATGTTTCAAAACAACTTGCATTTTTTTTTCTCTGAATTGTTTTACTTAAAGTAAGTTTAATACTTGTAATAAGTATACGTGGTTGTTTAGATATAATACCAAGTGTTATGAGCAGTTTTGAATTAAACCGGTCCATTGCTTCTTGAAAAATTTTTACAATTTATTTTTCAGTCTCGAAATTTTCTGCCATTTCCCTTAATATCTCCGGCCCTGGTAACCGTATCACAAATATAAAGACATGAAATTATTCGCAAAAAACTTTTTGAGAACTTGTTAATTAAACCACCAAAAATTGCTTTTTTTGAGATAACTTAAGAAATATAACGTAATAATGCAACTTCAACGAAAGCTTGCGAAATTATCCCCTCTGTCGAACTAAACCTTCGTGTCAATTTTAGGGGCAAATATTTTTTATTCAGACGCCTAAAAACCAGTAATTATTTCGTGTATTTAAGTGCATCAACGTAGATGGACATTTTTTTTTTTTTTCAAAATATAGGTATATGTATTTTACAATGGAAATAGGAAAAAAAGATTATACCTTTTTTTAAGCCGTTTATTTTTAATTTTTTCATAATTTTTAAAATTATAACAAATTCAAATAACTTTTTATCAAATCAAAAATGGCACACGAATTATGAAAAGTTGAGTTGAGCTGAGCTGACCTTCTACCAACACAAATTGTTTAAATAAATATTATCAATTTCAAAATAGGCTTGTAACGATCAGGTGCTATAATTTCATTCTTTTTTTAGAACTTTGACTTTTCTGGCTGAGCTTCCTGAAGTCGCACATTTTCTGGGGATTTTATTTTATTTAGTTTAAGCATAAAAATTGTACACGCACAAAAAGCGAGCCTTGTAACAATGACGTAATTCCTAGTACAAACAAAACTAAAAGTGACCCAAACGCCAGCAAAATCAGGAGAAAAGTAGCTGTCAAGTTTATTTGGCAAAAATATAAATCGTTTTATTAACCGCTGCCACCCCCCCCACCCCCCCACCCCCCCCCTTCGCTATGGGTTACGACACAAACGAAACTGACGGTGGTCCAAACGTCAGAGAACCCGTTACTGTCAAAATATCCGAATTTCTATTTTTGAAAACTTGTAGAAACTGTTCAGTTTTTGAAAGCCCATAGTATTTGTAAAAAACCGATGCCCAAGGAATCACTACTTCCACATCCAGATTTTCTATCCAGGTCTCTCATAACGAAAATATTTTGTATGTGGAAATAATTGTTTATAGAACCTTAATAATATAATATTTGAAATCGTCTACCCCAAAAACTCATAAAACGATATCCCATACGGTAGTGGGACGGAGGTGGTGATAGGGGGCGTGGCAGTGGGGGTGGATGAAGTAAAAAATATTTTGAGGCTGTTGGTTCTTGTACACACACTAAATCACATTTTTTTTTCATCCCCTTTAATAATGGGGTAGGGGAGGTAATGGGGGTGGCTAATGCCAAAAATTTTTTTGAAACCTTAGCTTCTCTTGTATATATTAAATACCAGTTTTGTGAACTCTTACTTGCTTTATTTACTGTTTACCCCCCATTTAGCCCAACCCTTCGACGGAATAAGATGAAAATATAATCTAGTTCCAGATCCCCATAAAGTACATACATGTACCAAATTTCAAGTCAATATCTTAAACTGTTCTAGTGTAAACGTGCGCACAAAAAGTTACAGACAGACAGACAGAAATTTTTTTTTGTTCAAATTTAAAATCTCGACGTTTCATGACATTCTAAGCCTATTTCAACAATAGAAATTTTCTAAAATTTCGTTGTTACTATACTTCCACTGGATGTGGAAGTAAAAATAGCACAAAGAAAATTAAAGACGGCACAAACGTCAGCAGAGCCAGGAGAAAGTATCTGTGAAATTGTCGAAAATGTACATCGTTCAATTATTGCTGCTCCCTCCCTCCTCACCCCCACCACTCAAAAAGTTATGGCAAAACGAAAGTATCGATGGCATAAACGTCAAAGAACCCATTACAGTCAAAAATTCGTATTTCCATTTACATTCCAATTTTCCCTATACATTACTATTATTAGTATTTTGAGAAAACATTGATTTTTAATTTTTTTGTAGCGCTAGTGCATAAAATTTTATCTAAATTTTTTTCGAAAGGGTTGTTGCCTGATAATATAAAGAGTATAAATTGACAATTAATCTTTGATTATGAGTTATATTACCTGTTGGCAACTTAGCTTGAGAAAAAAGTTTAGATAAAATTTAAAAGCATGAGTGGTATTTGGGGAGAATATTTCACAAATAAATAAAGTACATAAAACATCTTTAATATTAAGTTTTGCCATTAACTGCCTCCAGAAATTTTCTTACAATCTATAGGTGTTTACTGACCTTTATTTACAATTTCATTATTTACATCACATAAAAATATATTTCCAAACCGACTCATCTAATAAGGAAAAAAGTAGGTATAATTATTTAATAATCGCAGCTGTATAAACTTAAGAGCGCACGGAATTTGGCCATATTTTAAATGTAATGACAATCAATATACATAAACCAATATACTTTGAACAATAGGTATTATAATGCATAGATTGGTGACTAGTCCAAAACTGCTGAGAGTCTTCATTGTAAACAGTTCTTAGGCATGTTCCGGCCAATCACATTATGCATAAAGACAGAGAGAGCACTACCAATGTTTCGCCTTATGTTCTATTTTTAGTTAGTCAAAGAGAAATAAAATATGGTTCTGGTATCACCACCGCCATCTAGTAACAGTAACGCTAAATGCTACATACGTTCGGTAGACAGTGTAATATACAAGAATTATTATATAAAGTGTTTATTGATATATATTCACTTATTTAACTCCTATTTTCAATTTAAGGAGGGTAAAGATTAAGTCATGATTGTTTATTTAAGCAGAGGGTATTTATAATGTGAGAGTTGAAATGGAATAAGTGTTATTAGTGATGGATGTTATGTTCATATTATTATATTACTATTTATATAATACAATAATACAATTTACGTTAACAATTAGCAATAAGCTAGAGAAAAATGCATAGATAAAATTTAAAAGCAAAAGTGAACCTATTTGCGGAAAACATTTCACGAAACAAAACATGGCATATACAGTGTGTCCCAGGATAGATGTAACAAGAGGTGTAATGGACCAAAAATTTTGGAATTTTGGAATGGTATTTGAAGATTGAGTCCTGCTTGTTGTAAAACTAAAGTATACCAAAAATGGCTTGATTTGGTGTACTACAGGATGTTTTATAAGCAAAGTTGTAAAAATCACCACTAATAAAGTACCTTTATTTTTCAAAATATGAAAAAGTTCCACCAAGAAAAGTTATTTAGAATACAATTTTATACCTCTATACCATATAGGAATATAAAATATAAAATTATTTTTTTGAAACTTCCCATTTTTTGCGAATTAAGAGTTGAATTCATATTTAAAGTTGTGCAGGAGCAAATGTTAATCATCTCAAAAAGTAGGCTATTTGTAAATAAAAAATTGAATATACGAGATGTAAGAAGGTATAATGTTAATCGAACTAATTGTAAAACAAGAAACAATTACTAACAGAAGATTAATGAGGTTTAAAAATTATAACAAGTAGTAAATGTCAAAAACATAACAGATTTACAAAAAAATTAATTATTGACCAATACAAAACAATGTTTACAATTTTTTTATTATTAGTAGCTACCACCTACATCCACACACATTTCGATCCTTCGCCTGAAGTCCTTAAAACTCTTTGGAATATGATCTAACGGTATGGAGTTTACGGCATTTGTAATTCTCTGCTTCAATACTGCTACATCGTTAGGAAGTGGTTCAGCGTAAACCAACTGCTCGAGGCGACCCCATTAAAAGAAATCCAATATTGATAGGTCTGGGGATCTCGCCGGCCACTTGATCGGTCCATTCCTGGCAATCCAATTTTCTCCAAAATTATAATTCAACCATTTCTGTGGAGTGGCCAGGGCAACCATCGTGTTGAAAATGAACTAAAGGCAAATCTCTTAAAATATTTAAATGTTCTTCAGAAAATCTTTCAAGAAGTTGTAAATAAGTGTGCTGGTTTAACCTTCCCTCAATGAAATATGGTCCAATAACTCCAACGTGATAAGAAACGGCACACCACACATTCACTTTTTTATAATATTGTCATCTACAATGAATTCTAAAATTTGGATTTTCAGAAGCCCAAAACCGACAATTCTGAGATGAAACAACACCATTGATTGTGAATGTGGATTCATCTGAGAAAATTAGGAAATTATGAAAAAATCTCTCTTCCATTTTTTTTCTCCAATGGTCAAACAAAAATCCCTACGGCCGTCATCTCCCTCTTCAAGCGTATGTTTATAATTTGCTTTATATGCCCTAATTTTCTTTGCCTTGTAAATTCTTTGGAGTTCAGACTTGCTAATATTAATAAGAGCTGATCTCTCTCTTAGTGGCATCCTAGGATTTTCTATAACAGAGGCATGAGCTATAATAGCCCCAACATTGTCTTCATCGTATGCTTTTATTTTTCTTTTCATGTTAAGAACACTACCAGTAGCCAGAAACTTTTTAATTATTCTCTAGCCCGAGTACGTGACAAAGCAGTGTTTGGAAATTTCAAATTAAATTGGTTTACCACTTCTCTTAGCGAGTTTTCACCGCCAATTCCGTAGCATTGCACAATATAAATTTTTTCACGCACTGTGAGTACCATTTTCACTTAATTTTTTATGCTTGATTTGTTAATTTGAAACAGAAATTAAGGATAATATTGACTACGTTTGACAGATATGTCAATATTAATTGATAAATGTGTATCCACTGCTTTTCTCATAGCCTACTTTTAGCTTCTACATAACTTTAAATATTAATTCACAAAAAATAATTTCTATGCTGTTTTAATTAAATGGTTCAAAATAAAATACTAATTTATTGAAAAAATGGGAAGTTTCAAGAAAATAATTTTATATTCCTGAAATTTGGTATAGATGTATAAAATTGTATTCTAAATAACTTTTCTTAGTTGAATTTTTTCATATTTTGAAAAATAAAGGTACTTTATTAGTGGTGATTTTTACAACTTTGCTTATAAAACACCCTGTAGAACACCAAATCAAGTCATTTTTGGTATACTTTAGTTTTACAAGAAGCAGGACTTAATCCCCAAATATAATTCCAAAATTCCAAAATTTTTGGTCCATTACACCTCTTGTTACATCTATCCTGGGACACACTGTACATATGTCAAAAAATTTTCGCAATATTTGTCGATGTGGCGACACAAAAAATTACAGCGATACTTTTTTTGTGTTGGTGCTGTCAAAAGCCGATCAAGGTTGGATTACCACCAATAATGACGTTTGATTGTTGCAATGTTGTGAGAAAACGGACTCTCATTGACTATCGCGTTAATAATTGAAATAATCGCAGTTAAACCGTATTTTGCCCCTACTATTATGTCCGACAAAATACCGAATTGCTTTTTCAGCTCATATTAATCTGTGAAAGGCAATGGAGCAGGATTTTTTTGGCTGTTATACAAAATACAAAAATAATGCTTCCATAAACAGGACAATCGAGTTAATTAAAAGGGTAATAAATAGAAAATAAAAATGGAACAAGTAAATTAAACCCCGAATTTGCGATTTATTTCAGCTAATTGGCTAGTGATTCCCATAAACAAAACCAATCACTTCATCAGCGAGACTAATTGGCGTAATTGACCCACCAACAAAAACTGCAATGGGAGATTAGCGCTGGACAACTCTTGAATTTATACTGTTGACTTTGTTGACGGTTTTATTTGGCCCTCAACCGAAACAGAAGTTAATTCCATCATTGTGAAATAATTTGATATTCCCTCATTTTGCATACGTTTTAGGCGAATTTATTTGAATATTCCTCATTGTTGCGCGCTGGAGAATTAGGACTGGAGGGAGAATTATAAATAGAATCACCGCAGACCGTTTTTATTTCGGTGGAAGGGCATTATTGGATCCCCACTGCTTGTTTATATACAGTTTAATTAATAACTCATTCCACAACATTTACGGGACTAAATTTTGGTATATTTATAAAAGAGCACAGCGGAGCCATGTTTATTTAAATCGTGTTTCTCATTTGTTAGGTAAACTATTTTAAAACAACTTTCCAGCAAATTTTACAAGTGTCATAAACACAGATGGATTTAAATTGGGTGTACTGTACAGAAAGTTCCTTTTGATTAAAATCCACACTTACGATGATTTGATTTTCATAAAAGTATTTCACAGTCACCTCTAAAGACAAGCGAATTATTTTGCGAAGATACAGTCTACTTTTTTCCATCGAATACATGGCTAGAGCAATGATAGCTACTAGCACAGTGAATGCCGACATATATTTCTGACTGAGAGGCAAGTGATTACAAAAATAGTTCTTTCTAGACTTAATTTAAAAAGAAAACTAAAATTTATGCAGTTATATAACTATGCTTATATACACTTCTTACATTTCTACACATATACATACATGTATCCATATTTATATTTTTTTTCTACTAAATTAATTAACAGTTGTCATTTTTTTTTTCAATGTTTTTTTTATTTTTTTTTGTTTTTTTTTCATATTCCATTTGTTTGATTTTTTTACTTTTTTGTTTTTTTTTCCTCTGTTTGTATTAATTTTTTCTCTATCTATTTTTTAATATATTTTTTTTTCAGATTGAGAATGGGGATTGACTAGGATTACTGAGCTACTAGGGGTTCATCTAGTCTCAAACACAAACTGACTGAACCTCGGAGAGAATGATTCAATACATTGGAAGAAAACATTGTGACTGCTTAAAAACTAGTAACATATTTATTTGTTCTTATCTTTTCACAAAAGTTTTTAATTTTTTTATGTGATTGTCCTTAATATTGATTTTATGTAAATGACTAGGAGCTAGAGTGTGGGCAAACCTAAGTCTACAAACAATTTTTTTTTTGTTTTTTTTATTGAACCATGGCTTGCTAGGTGGGCTTGGTTTAAGGTTTTTATAGTACTAGCCTTTTTGTTCTTGAATAAAGACACTTTTCCAGTTATTAATAATTCGATGTTTAATTTCAAGAATTATATCTTCATGAGGCAATAATAATTTAATGTCCTACAAGTCTGTTATTTTACAATAACCACCCTATTTTGAGATACATTAAATGAAAAATAACGCCCTAGGGCGTTATGAATATCTATAACGCCTTAGGGCACTATAAAATTATAATAGAACCCAAAACAAGCAAATTATGATAGCGTTATTGACAAACAAAATGCGTTGCGAGATGCGTTGCTATGCAACGGCGGCGTTTACAAACAATTTTGATTTTTACTCTCTTTTAAATCAAATTGTTCTGAACATAAGAGATGTCAAATTAATAAATCGTAAATGTCAAAAAAAAATCGAATTAAATAACAGACTTGCAGGACATTAAACGTTGAAGGCACCACGGGTGTTATAGGATAATGTCGCCCTCGGTCGACGTACACTCCCTCGGGCCAGAGGCCCTCGGGATTGTACACTGCCGACCTCGGTGCGTTATTATCCTTTTAACACCCTTGGTACCTTAATAACTATAATAACTCTCCATGTTCTAATGCTTCTTTTGCGTATTTGTCAACTTTTTCATTATTTGTTTTGCCCCAGTGAGCTTTGATCCATATTAATTTGATATTTTTATTTATATTACTTCCACATCCAGTGGAAGTATAGTAACGACAAAAAAAATTTTAAAAATTTTTATTGTTCAAATAGGCTTAGAATGTCACGAAACGCCGAGATTTTATGTTTGAGCGAAAAAAAATGTCTGTCTGTCGGTCTGTAACTTTTTTGTGTGCACGTTTACTCTGGAACCGTTTGAGATATTGACTTGAAATTTGGTACACATATGTATTTTAACGAGATCTAGAATTAGATTATATTTTCATCTTGTTCCGTCGAAGGGTTGGGGGGTAAATTGGTAAATTTGGGAAAATACGTAAATCAAGCAAGTAAGAGTCCATAAAATTGGTATTTAGTATATACAAGAGAAGCTAAGGTTTAAAAAAAATTTGGCATTGGCCACCCCCATTACCATCCCCATCCCATTATTAAAGAGGATGAAAAAAAATTGTGATTTAGTATGTGTACAAGAACCAAAAACTTCAAAATGTTTTTTTACTTCATCCACCGCCACTACCACCCCCTATCACCACCCCCACCCCGCTACCGATGTGGGGTATCGTTTTATGGGTTTTTGGTGTAGAGGATTTCAAATATTATATTATTAAAGTTCCATAAACAGTTATTTCCACATACAAAGTTTTTTCGTTGTGAGTGACTTGGATAAAAAATCTGGATGTGGAAGTACTGATTCCTTGGGCAGCGGTTTTTTTTTATTCGGAGGTTAAGGTGATAATATCTTTTATTAAGTGATGGCTTCTTGCTTTTGGGTTAACGTTTTCAATTTTCTCTAATACACTTATACCATCCGTAATTATAAATATTTCATTTTCTTTTAGATTTTTACAATATCGTAATGCTTCTATTAGTGTTATGGATTCTGCATTGTGAATACTGAAAAAAATTAGTAACTTGAATTTTTTATGCACATTATGTGATACGCGATAAAAAGCACATCCTGTATTGTCTAGAGATTTTGAACCATCTGTAAATATACCATTATTGAGTTACTATTAATTTGTAGTAAGTCGGAGTTGAATAACATGTTTCTGGTTGGCGAAGCGAATTTACTGCAGCCTCTTAAAAATATAATATTTTTCTCCACAGTTGTAATTAATGAGTTACTGATTTCGAAAATCGGATTGATTTCCGTTATTTTTATAATTTCTTTTTATGGAATTATTAGACTATATACAGGGTGATTTTTTTTGGGCGTCTATTAAAAGTATCTCGAGAAAGAAAAACGATATCGATCTGAAAATTTGGCTATAGGCCTAACGGGGTAGGATCTATTTAACGAAAATATTTTCAAAATGGTGACATTTCCGGTTATACCGGAAGTTGACCCCAACTTTGCTATTTTAAATGGAATGCCCCCATTTTCATTTTTTTTTAGATTCTGCAGTTAGTTTAAAGAACATTTCGTTAAAGGTTTCCTATAGCTAAAATTGATATTTCCGGAGATTCTAATTTTATCAATGAAATGAAAAAATGAAAATTGTATAATTTATTAATAATAAAAATTTTATAACGAAACATTAATTATACTGTTCAATATGTTCTCCATTTTAGAATCCTATTATTTACTGAGTGTGTAGTAGCACTCCGAATTTCATTTGGGTCCAAACCTTCAAATGCTATTTGAACTCTATCCAACAGTTCCCCTCGGTTAGTTACCGGGGTTCGATAGACCTCACTTTTTATACGGCCCCACAGGTAGAAATCCATTGGGGTCAAGTCAGGAGACCTGGCAGGCTAAATCCATGGACCCAAACGCCTTATTCACCTGTCATCGAACATTTGATCCAATTCGTTACTAACTGGTCTGGAACAATGACTTAGAGCTCCATCGAGTTGGTACCAGCATGAAAAGTATTGATTAACAGGTAAATTGTCTAAAAAGTTCGGTACGACAGTTCTTAAAATTTCTAAATATCTTGGTCCATTCAAATTTTCGTCGTAAATGTGGTAACACAATTATTGCCCATTAATAAACAAAACACATTAAAACTGAAAATTCCTCGGTCGCATAACATGACGATTTTGATTGCCCCAAAAATGCGAATTTCTGCGATTGAAAATACCTTCTTGTGAAAATTTTGCCTCATCAGTCCAAATAATTTTTTCTAAAAATTGAGTATCTTGAGTTCGGTTTAATATCATTTCGCAAAATTCTGTTCTTCGCTGTGGATCTTCAGGATAAAGTTCTTGCACAGTAGTAAATTTAAAATTATAGAATTTATGATTCACTAAAATCTTCCGAATGGAACTGTAGGAAATGTCCAAATCTGCTGCCGCTGAAGGAATCGAATGATTGGGATTTGCATAGAGATTGGCCAAGACGTTAATTTCATTATTTTCATTTGATGTTATAGGTCTGGCTAGTGTTCTTTCTGCGTGTCAACTGTCAAATCTAACAAAATTGCTTTGCAATCTTCTAAACTTTTGTGGATTCATTGATGGTAAATCAGGATACGTTTCATTAAATTGTCTGCATGGTCTGCTAATTATTTTGTCACACTGTCCATGAATGTTAAATAAATTCAAAATATTCGAGTGTGAGTAATTGTTTGCCATTTTCCCCACAGTAAATAAGTACAACACAAACTACGTGTAATGAAATACAATAACATAAATTACTTATCTGTCACATTTTTTATATTTTGTTTTGTCAACATGCAAAGCCCACTCTTTAGAAGACGGCACTCTTCGAGATACTCTTCAATTTTCATTAATAACACCGAAAATCGCAAATATCTAAAGAACCATACATTTTGGGTATAGGAATATGATACATGGTTAGACGCGCATTTTTTTTCTATCGAATGGTGCATTTAGTTAGGTATGGTGCCATTTAAAAAAAAAATGAGTTTTTGCTGTTTTTGTGTGGTCGACATATGTCAATAATTTTAGAAACATTTTAGTGGATATTTCGATAATTTTCTTACATGATGAGTAACTCCAATACCTTGTCTTACCCTCATGTTATCAATTATTGTTACTGAGATATTAATTTTTATGTTATACAACTTTTCTGTCAAAATTTTAGGAAACAAATTAATATCTCCGGAAATATTTTAGCTATAGGAAACCTTTAACGAAATGTTCTTTATATTAACTGCAGAATCTAAAAAAAAATGAAAATGGGGGTATTCCATTTAAAATAACAAAGTTGGGGTCAACTTCCGGTATAACCGGAAATGCCACCATTTTGAAAATATTTTCGTTAAATAGATCCTACTCCGTTAGGCCTACAGCCAAATTTTCAGATCGATATCATTTTTATTTCTCGATATACTTCTAATAGACGCCCAAAAAAATCACCCTGTATAGTCTACTTCAAGTGAGTCTTAATAAAAAGTTCCTCACAATCCGCAGTGATCCAAAATCAGAAAAACCAAGCCAAAATTCCAAATTTATATTAAATTATAACTGTAGATTTTAGGTAAGAGTCGAAGAAAAAAACTGAAATTATGACTTGTGCCGGAAAATTTTATAACATTAAAAAATTCTGGAAAAATTCTTGTACGCCTTTTTGAAATCGCGACCAGAATGGCACCCACCATGTTTAGAACAGCAAGGTCGTTCCAGATAATGTACGCACATTCTCAAAATTACATTTTCGAGTACTCTTTTATCGAATTTGGAATTTCTAATTCCCTACTAAATTGTAAGACATTATAGGAATCATACATTGTTTTGAGAGTAAACACCAAATCTAAAAAAGTAAAAATATGACAAAAGTGCAGTACCAAGGACAAAATTTGCTGGATTAAAAAAATTGAGACCTTTTATTTTCGACAGCGTGTGACTGAACTAATAGAGCATCAATTTTTAAGTTTTATCATTAGCAGCCTTTAAGAGTATATTACTCAGAGCACTGTATTTAATACTGCTGGGAAAAAATGTACATAAGATATAGGCGGCACGTTTAGAAATGAGAGATTACTAATGTCCATGTGTGTATAAAAGTATAACCGGACTGCTTTAACCATATGGCGCGACAGCTTAACATCGCACAAGTGTAAAGAATAAATCGACCCAGACCCGTTGACACTAAAAAATACACAATAAAGGGCCCATAAGGACTATATTAAATACTTGAGAATGTGAGCATAAAGAACAATATCTCTAAAGATTTCTGCAGTCAATTTTCTACAGTGGATTTTACATTTTACCTACTGGAATTTCGATTTAAATAAAGCTCAATACACCGTCTGCCAATAATAATAAAATGCATTCATTTACCGTTTCCTTGGTACGTTATATGCATATCTCTCATGTCAGCAATCTAAACTAAAAATATATTACAATACATCATATAATGTTGAAAATAATTAAAATAATTGACCTATTGGACAAATACAGAGGAGATGTACTTAAGATCCTGATACATAAATTAAAAGCTGCAGGTAACACATTGTGTGTATCTGTAGATCTGTGTAATAATTCATTTACACTGTAGTAACCATCTCTCAGTATTAACTCCTTAATCTTGTTCTTATATCTTAACAAACTTAGACTCGAACTTAACTCTAATACTCTCGGGCAAGCTGTTGTATAGTATTATCCCATTATAATAAAAAGACTCTGTAAAAGTCGAAGTCATGCTGAGAAATAGATAGTAAATTCCCATGTCTCGTATTACATCCGTGATTTTCGGAGAGCATATCAAATTCATGCAGATTGCATTTTACATATACAGATTTGGCAAATTTAATTTTATATATCCTGAGATAAACGAGTGCATAAAAGAAAACAGAGAAATTATTAAAAGAAAGAGGATGTACCACCCCCAGCACGTTCCGCATTTCGTGAAATTTTATTTTTATCACCTTGTCTTGTATCAATGCAGGGTATCACTTGTAACCTAAGTAGATACATCATTCTTTCCCTAATTTATCTGTTTTCATTCTTATACTCGTTTGTCTGAGGACCTATATATAACGCCAAATCTGTATAAGATACTTGTATATCTGAACACATGGTACATTTAATATCATCTTGGTATCAAAACTATGTCTATGGCTTTCTCTGTTTGTTTGAATATTAAACGCTTTTGTAACACAAATAACCTGGATATTTCACTAGATTTTCCAGATGTGTGTATTTAGAAATAGACATGAATAAGCCAAAACAAAGTGTATATTCATTAAAGCCTCTTTACTGAGTAAATTTTTTATTTGACAAGTTGCAAAATATTATCTATTTAATTTATTGCAAATAAACCAATATGCGATTTCCACGATAGAGTGCTGTGCATATATGTGCCCAACATTTTATCACAATGTGGTATTTTTCTTCTAAGTTTAAAGTCTATGAACACTATTTTATTTTTGTTTAAAATTAATTTATTTCGATTACACCAAGCACCCATCTCATTTAAAATCGTTTTAATGTTGAAGCTAATTTCATCAGCATTAATGGGATACACACAATATCATCCGCGTACATAATTTTGAGTACTTTGCTAATATGCTGTGGCAAATCAGTAATATAAATGGAAAATAATAAAGGTACCGTGAAAGATCCTTGAGGTATTCTCAAAGTAACAGCTTGTAGGGTAGAGTAGGCCTCATTATATTTGACACTAAGACTTCTGTTATCTATAAACGAATTTATTAGATCAATTTTGTACTTATATTTTCCATTTTTCTAAAGAAGACATGCCTATTTACAGAATCAAATGCTTTAGGCAATATTTAAACTATCTCTAAACCATTAAATGCAAAATCTTTTTTGAACTTTTTCTAGTTATCGAAGTGAAAAGAGCAATTTTGTTCTAAAATAATGCTTAATATTTGTGACATTAGTAGCAATATTTTGAAGGAATCAATTGACATTTTGGCTCTGCCTCACAGAACTGTTCAACTGTTCAAACTCGTTTAAACTAGCCAGAATTGTCCCTCTTTTCAAAATGTGCGACGTAAACCTGCTCGACAACTACTGTCTCATTTCTGCTATCCTATTTTTTGGCAAAATTCATTATTAAAACACGTCTAACTTCTTTGAGAATAATTCATTACTAAATGAAGACAAATCTGGCTTCCACAAAAATTAATCGAAATTCACGCTGTATCTAAAATTGTGGTGCAGTCCAGAGTTTTGAGCTGGCCCTACATACGCGATCTTTTAAATAGTACCTTATTAAAAATACTTAAATACTCTGCTAGTCAGGCATGGTGTGCCCCAAGGCTCTCTGCTGGGGATTCTACTCTTTGCTATTCATATCAACGATATCTTCACATATCTTTTTCTTGACTCTTGTGTACTAATCGCGATATATATTTAAGCAACTTAAACTAACAATATATAGCTATACTAAAACCAAGAAAGGGTTCTCTGTAAATTTGTGAAATTTAAAATACTACCCAAGACATAGCGGCTCTCGCAGAGCCGGATTATCCATAAGGCTAACTAGGCTATAACAAACATTTGATTAGCCCAGGGGCGCGCCAATCCTTAATCCGACCCTGGGTTCTCGTCTTTCACTACTCAAACTAGGTCAAACTCTTTAATAAGATAGGTTAGGGTTAAGTTAACTCGACCCATGCTACAAAAACATTTAGATTGCAAAAACAAGCTATAAGGATAATATCAGGTGCAAGATCCAGAGACGTGTAAGCCCTTATTAACAAAACTGGGCAGTATGCCACACTCCTCACTTTACGTTTTCCACCTTAAGAAATTCATAAAAACAAATCTTCTTTCACAACAAATTCAGATTCACATGATTATAATACTATTCATTACTCATTAAACCTGTAGGGTATAGATTGAGTCAGAGAACATTCCTTACCTACTAGTTTTTATAATCATCTACCAAACTACGTTAAACAAATAAATGTTAAACCTTCTATAACAGTAACTAAACATTTTTTACGTTTCCATCGTTTTAATTGCTGAATTTATCCTAATAGTCCAATCAATGAATGCCCAAAAAGGGATTGTAGAGAACATTTTGGAGGGGAGAATTTTTCTCTTCAGGATGTGTTGGGGGTAGTCAGGAGGTAAACATGCTAAAAGTCCCCGCCCCTAGCCCCGCCGCTTCAGGGGGGAGGGGGGTGGAAAGGTTCCTTTTTTCGATTCTTCCTATGTGTTATATTTTACGAGATATTCGCCAGCGAAAATCGATAATTAATAAAAAAAAAATCAATTGTGTACCTTGAATATTTCTATCAAAGCGGTTTACCGTGGTCTGCTAATAAATCACAGTCACAAAACAATCTTTATTTTACAACACTCGACGTATTTACTAACGTAATGTTTTATCGAAGTCTAGAGATTTCCTTAAATATACAGTGTGACTCACTTAAAATGAAGATACACTTATAACTTTTTCATTTTGTTTCCGATTTGAATCAAATTTTACTTAAGTATAGAACAAATTAGGATCTACTTATGACCAGAAAATCATTCACCTGCTATAAAGGCAAAGCCACCTGCGGTACCAAAATATGCTGAAAAAAATAAAATATTTTGAATGTTAGAAATTCTAAAAAATGCATCCAATCGGCGCCACAAACGTACATACACCAAAATTTGATTTGATTATTGATGGGGGATATTTCATACATAAGCTCATCTGGCAAAGGGGGTCCTCAGCTTCCGCAATTTGTGGTGGCTACGTAAAATTCATCATTCGTAAGATTAAAAATTAATATGATTTTTAATCTTTTTCCTCATATTTTGGTACCGCAGGTAGTTTTGCCTTTATAGCAGGTGAATGATTTTCTGGTCATAAGTAGATCCTAATTTGTTCTATACTTGAGTAAAATTTGATTCAAATCAGAAACAAAATGAAAAAGTTATAAGGGTATCTTCATTTTAAGTGAGTCACACTGTAATATTTAAGGAAATGTCTAGACTTCGACAAAATATTACGTTAGTAAATACGTCGAGTGTTGTAAAATAAAGATTGTTTTGTGACTGTGATTTACTAGCAGACCACGGTAAACCGCTTTGATAGAAATATTCAAGGTACACAATTGATTTTTTTTTTTATTAATTATCAATTTTCGCTGGCGAATATCTCGTAAAATATAACACATAGGAAGAAAATGAATATAAACATTCTTGTGGGAAATTTAATTACGTTTAATTTTGTATAGATTACCTTTTTTCGTACGACGCACCGTTTCCGAGTTATAAGCGAAGAATCGAAAAAAGGAACCTTTCCACCCCCCTCTCCTACTGAAGCGGCGGGGCTAGGGGCGGGGACTTTTAGTATGTTTACCTCCTGACTACCCCCAACACATTCCTGAAGAGAAAAATTCTCCCCTCCAAAATGTTCTCTACAACTCTTTCATTGACTGGACTATAACTGCAACGTCTTATTAAAATTTAAACTATGCATTACTAGCAGGTAAACTTTTGATTGTCTATCTATTTTGTGTTATATTTTATATATTGTTTTTAAATACCTTTTCCTACTCCCATACTTGAATTCGTTTATTAGACATTTCCTACCTGTACTTTAATGAGATTCATTAAGATACAAATTTTCCATTAAGGTACAAGTTTATAACCAATATAAATGCAACAATAGTCTGTTAATATCAACTATTGAACATCTGGCAGATCTAAAATTTACAATTTTGACAAGTTACTCTTACTGTTTACCTAGCATTTTCAAAATTTGTGTTTCTTGCAATTAAAGTCAGTGAACATGTGTGATAGTGAAAGTGAAATTGAAACAATAATCCATAATATTGTAATCTATAATTAATAAATTTCTGAAATAAAATTTTATATTTCATTATAACTGGTCGTAGAAAAAATATTGTATGCAACTCACATTTAATGGCTATTAAATGGTCATTGCATATTATACTATTATATTTCAAATCGTATCGACATAAGTGTATATGAACTGTACGTAAAGTGGCAAAATAAGTTATATTTTATCAAACAATATATCACTGTATAATTTTTTCCCGTTCAGCTGCCTTTGTGGACTGGACTATTAAAGCTACTAACAGTTATCTCTCAATTGTTATTTGAGAAAGCCTCTTTAAATATCACCGAAGCTCTATTCAAACATCATAAAAGCAGTCAGCAATTTCAAAATTATTAAGAAAAAATGTGCATTAAAAACCAAACCGGTCTGATATACTAGCGATTGCTGAAACAATATTTTCAAAGCCTTTTGTTCATTAAAACTTCGTGAAAATTGTTTCTCTCTTATCTAGAACTGGTTAAGCACAACATTTTTAATTACCAGGAAAGCTCCTGTGGATCCTGTTAATATGCAGATAAATTATACTGAAACTTTTATGTGCCTATTATAATTTAAGTAAAATAGTCTAGTATGGCCGCGAAACACAGGTATTCTTCTGAAGGCACATTTTTCGCATTTAGGTTTTATTTCGGGATATGTTTAAGGACATTAAGCTGCAAGAAACTTCGTGACAAATTTTCATCTTTAAGCATCTCTTTTATAATGATAGTAATAATAGTATTAATAATATTTAGTAAAAAAAAATTTAATAAATGGCTATTTCTCGAATCAGTCCGGAAAGTAGCACTTGCCAAAATATGAAACCAAATTCCCAAATTACAATTGTCTTTATTACTTCCACATCCAGTGGAAGTATAGTAACGACAAAAAAATGTTTAAAAATTTTTATTGTCCAAATAGGCTTAGAATGTCATGATTTTAAGTTTGAGCGAAAAAAAAAGTCTGTCTGTCGGTCTGTCGGTCTCTCGGTGTGTCGGTCTGTCTGTCGGTCTGTAACTTTTCTTTGTGCGCACGTTTACTCTGAAACCGTTTGAGATATTGACTTGAAATTTGGTACACATATGTACTTTAACGAGATCTAGAACTAGATTATATTTTCATCTTGCTCTGTCGAAGGATTGGGGGGTAAATTGGGGTAAATTTGTGGTAAATAAGTAAATCAAGCAGGTAATAGTCCATGAAATTGGTATTTAGTATATACAATAGAAGCTAAGGTCTCAAAAAAAATTTTGGGATTAGCCACCCCCATTACCACCCCCACCCCATTATTATATTATTAAAAGGGATAAAAAAATTGTGATTTAGTATATGCACCAGAACCAGAAACCTCAAAATATTTTTTTACTCCATCCACCCCCACTACCAACTACCCGCTATCACCACCCCCACCCCACTACCGATGTGGGGTATCGTTTTATGGGTTTTTGTGGTAGAGGATTTCAAATATTATATTATTAAAGTTCCATAAACAATTATTTCCACATACAAATGTTTTTCGTTGTGAGTGACTTGGATAGAAAATCTGGATGTGGAAGTAGTGATTCCTTGGGCAGCGGTTTTTTATTTAGCTGTGGCTTACAGGTCATTTTCTATCATTTCATTTATTTCAATATATCATTGTACAATCTATTTTAATTACGTAACATATTACGCGTCTAAGCGCACGAGTTTCGTAACAGCCGGCTGTTCTGGCAAATGATTTTCAGACTGTATTTTTACAATAAAGAAACGGCCTCTGTTTAGTTTAACCGTAGGCTATAGTAATGTATCTGGCGATTTCACATTTGAATTTAGTATGTTTTAATTGTGAGATGACTAATATTTCGATACTACGGGGAAAAGAAGATAAAAACCCTGTTTCCGATGTCAGTTGTTAAAAACATTTATTTGTTCGAATACGAAACAAATTATTTGATGGGATATAGATTTCAACGAGGGGTCAAGGGGGGTAGAAGGAGAGGTTGTAGGGTGTTTTGTTTTCAGGGGAATGTGGTTTTGATGGATTGGCCAGAGTATGAAACCAAAGCAATTCTACTCTTTGTTAAGAATAAAGAAATACTGTTTTCATTTTCAGCACTAGAGTAAATTAGCATCATGGTACTGGTGCTATGTCATTAAATGTCAGTCCAGAAAGTAAAACTGGCTGAATTGGCAAAATAATGTTCCGTTATAGTAATGTAAATAAGCAATGTTACACGTGTGTTAGATCCAAAAAGGGGTGGTTTTATGCATTTAGGGCTAGTTGGTTATGTGTGGGAGGCTAAATAACATCAGCATCGTGTTCTCTGCCCTTGAAAACGTATAGAAAACAATTCCAGCACGTTTGGATGTTTTTTGCATGTTTCAGTATTGGGGGAGGGCGTGGTTTCAACCCCCGGGGGCCGTTAGGATGTCTGGTTGCAAAATTTTACAGAACATATCGAGTTTCCGCAAAAAAAAAACAATCCAATATGTTCTTGCATGCATGACAACGAAAAATGGGAAAAAGGGGTGGGTTTTTGCGTTTCGACTTTGATGACAATCTGATCCAGTGGAGTGATGTGTTGGTATTAATTTTTTTTTTATTAAAATTTTTTTTATTGAAATACCCGTTCGAGGAGGAGGGACTGCGCGACTATCGCCCTCGTGTTGGCCTCCCTCGAAAACGAGGTGGTAGCCATGTTTGATCGCTACCTTTGCACTTGTGGGGCTTTTGCAACTTTGGCATGGACTATTAATGCTTATGTCGAAATTCTGATATTTGCCCCGGGAACTATGTCTCGTAAAAGATGTTCATATTAGACAGCAATTCTCTTATACTTTTATTATATCAAAATAAAATGTACTTTCTTGAAACATGTTATTGGAAAAATAAAAAAGACGTTCATCATTATTAATATTATTATAAATTTGGGTTTTGGTCTGCGCTGCCGGACTAAAATCATTTAACCGGTTCTATATTCAGCGCGTTCATTTGTTTAATTAAATACAATGTTGACTGTGTTTTTAGACAGCGTCAAATAATAATCTCTTGGCTGTGATTTCACTCTTTTGTATTTGCAGATATTCCTCAGTTCTCATTATTTTTTCTGCAGCGACTGGAAAACTTTTTTAATCTCTAAATTAAATACGGTCTACCGGTGTTCAGGGCCGGAATCTTCTTAATATACTACTACACCTCATTAAATGCACGTCTTGGCTCTTTGAGAGCGCAGGATTTTTTATTTTTTTTTTAGTTTTAATTGAAATTTCTATCAACGTTTTATATTACTTTATTGTATTGTTTTTCTCCTAGTGTACTTGTCAATGCCAGACACCTCAAGCAAAATTTAATTTACTTTGGATTTTTACAGAATGGTGAAATTGGTATTTCAGTAAATAATATATCTCGACCTTAGTCTCCATGATCTCGTAGCTGTTTAGTAAAATAATCATTCCAACTTTCGACTAAATTAGTCGAGTCAATGAAGGTTTTCACTTCTTAATTCTCAACAACAGCTCCGATGTTGATCATTTTCCTTTTTTTCTTAATTTTATTCAAAATCAGAAACGGGAGCAAATAATTATTTATATTGTAAACGATAATAACAATATTTAAAAAAACATATTCGATATTCATAAAACATTGAGTTATTTTTATTGAAAATTTAAGTTAAAAAATGTTTCTTACAGTCGAGGTTGATAATTATTTATATTGTTTAAACAATAATAACAACTTTCACAGGAAAAATCTATTTTTTTATGTTTTATTTCTCGATATTCATGAAAAAGTTAATTTAGTCCAGTGTTTGAAGGTTTTTCGCTCAGAATTCTTTCGGATAAAACCGATTGACGTGAAATTTGGACAGTAATTAGGGAATGGCTCAAGGAACAAAAATTATATAGTCCGATGTGTGCTTTTACCTTGGGGGTGGATGCCATCCCTTCTCGAGGGTGAAAATTATTACGTTCAAAGTAATTGCAGAAATCGATAGAGGAATGAATGCTAAGCAATAAATGTTCTATGAATTTTTTTTGATGAGTTAATACTTTTTGAGTAATCCTTGATTGAAAATGTTGTATTTTCATCTAAAAAATGCATGTTTTAGAACGATTTTTCACTAATAACTCGAAAACTTTACGTTTTACCAAAAAAATTATAAGCAAAAATGAAGCCTATAAAATAACAAATCGATTGTATTTTATTTCTGTATATGCAATACGAACCGAGTGATGGCTCGTTAAAGGTTACTTTTTGTTCGCCGAAAACTGAATTCGATCCTTTCAACGTTAATAACGGAAAAACGGAAAAATTTTGGAGGAAAACATATAATACATATTGGAAAGTACTTGAAAAAAACCTTTAAAATGAACTTTAGTAAAAGTCGTTAGCATAAAAACTAGCGGAGTTATGATGATAATAAAACGGTGAAAAAATGAGCAATTAAACCAATGGCTTCACCGCAAGAATTGAAATTGAACGTAATCAGTCCATTTACAATTTACTTTATTTAAGTGCTAACAATATGTTCTAGAAGTTTGACCGGTTTAGGATGTCTATTTTTGAAAAAAAGTTTGATTCAAATAATAATAATAAAATTTGAAATGATTTTTGAAATTTCTTAAAAAATGTTCATTTTTTCACAATAATTCAAAAACTAAAGAAGGTACGTAAAAATGCTAGAGTACAAAAATTTAGGATTTTTTTTACTGAAAATTTGGTTTTTTATTTCTCTAGGATAAAAATTAATTGTGATATCACCGTTATAAGTTTGCATTTGAGTGCGCCACCTTCCCCGAGCCCTTTAAACTCAAAAATCTCAAAAACGAAAGGTTCAAGGAAGTTCAACTTCACAAGCCTTGTAGCCCTTAAAATTCACTGTAAAATGATTTTTGGAGCGATCGAGTAGCTTAAAAATTAAGGAAGTTATCATTGAAAAACCAATCGCATTTTTTCGGTGAAATTTTCGGAGCATGTAAATTGTTTTGAAGTGGATCATCCAAACAGTGAGATATTAATCCTTTTAATGTCCTAAAAGTCTGTTATTTTACAATAACCACCCTGTTTTGAGATACATTAAATGAAAAATAACGCCCTAGGGCGTTATGAATATCTATAACGCCCTAGGGCATTATAAAATTATAATACAACCCAAAACATGCAAATTATGATAGCGTTATTGACAAACAAAATGCGTTGCTATGCAACGGCGGCGTTTACAAACAATTTTGATTTTTACTCTCTTTTAAATCAAATCGTTCTGAACATAATAGATGTCAAATTAATAAATCGTAAATGTCAAAAAAAAAATCGAATTAAATAACAGACTTGCAGGACATTAAACGTTGAAGGCACCATGGGTGTTATAGGATAATGACGCCCTCGGGATTGTACACTGCCGACCTCTGTGCGTTATTATCCTTATCACACCCTTGGTACCTTAATAACTATTTCGCATTGTTTCACTGGATGTGATACAACATCCGTGTTCTACAATAGAGGCAAAAACAATTTTTTGATCTTATAGAAAACCTGCCCGGCCCGATTTAAGTGATCAGGTGAATATATTTTATAATAGTACTTCAGAGCTGGAAGAAATATTAGAAGCCGGTAGGTACTGCACAATAGTACTCTACGGAGCTGCTAAAGAGATACAGTTAAAAAAATTGAGCCGTGTCGAAGACTTATCAGCGTTTCTCGAGCAGATGCGCTATAAGTCCTTTATTAAGGCTACCACTAAAAATAGTGTTCTGAAATTACTATCCCTGAATGAGCACATTAAGAGGGTTTATTTACAAACCCAGATGTGGCTTGGAAACAAAAATATTCATCCAATTGTTTGGGGATGGATTAATAATGAAGTATCTTTACTACAAATCAAAATACTGAATCTGCCTGCACCGAAAGAACTCAAAATGATATTTTGTAATTGCAAAAAAGTATGCGGAGCAGCTTGCAGCTGCCGAAAAGTTGGGACTTTTTTGTAACGCAACATGCGGAACATGCTCCGGTGACAACTGTCAACTGTCCTCCAATTACAGACCAAGAGGAGGAGATCGATAGTGACGATAGTTCTTCTGATGATCCATAGATTTTCAATAATAAAACATATAGTAGATACACATATATTACTTCTTTTTACTTCTTATGATAAAGTATTGCTACGTTAAAATCATTAGGATTTTAACTTTTACTGTAAATATTTGCAAAACAAAAAAAGACACATCTTAAAAAAATGATCAAAATTGAAGCTGTTGCTAAGAATTAAGAAGTTCTGACGATTTTTAGGCTTCATTGACTCGACTAAATAAAGCAAAAAGGTTCTAATCAATTTATGATATAATTGCTTTTATGTCAAAGTAGTAATATGCTCGTACTTTTCATAGGTTGTCCATTTATCACGATATTTGTAGCGAGTCGAAGGACCAATTCGGTATTTCAATAAAAAAAAATTAATAGAAAGAGAAACAGTTGACTCCAATACATCACATCACTGGATCAGGTTGTCATCAAAGTCTGTCTATCTGGAACAATGCTGTAGGTCTTGATATAGCGATTTGATTTAATCATGCAGTAGTGATCACCAGAGACATGTCAACTGTCATATTTTATGTAAATTATGTTTTATTATAATTTTAGAGCAGAATGTTTTTGACTAAGCAAAAAAATAACAGGTGAGCGGTCGACCGCCAGGAGTGGTGTGAAGTCACACTGCGTTTCCGCGTGCTCTATTTTCATTATTTATTTTGAGGGAGAAGTAGTTAAACAAAGAATCTAATATTTTGCACATTTACTAACTAAAAGGTATACTTTCACAATATGAATTTTAAAAAAATGCTAAATGAGCCCATCATCAGAACATAAAAAGGTCTATTTGTCAGTGAAACTTACTGCCATTATTTGATCTTTTTTATAATTGTTTTGGATATAGAACAAAAACCTATATGTTTGGTATCCCAGATTTATTTACACAGCTATAATACCTAACTTATGTTTATTTTCTGGTAAATTTTTCACCATCGAAAAAAATCCATGAATATTTAATACCCCGTCGATTTACCACCTAAAAGTATCTCCTTACGGTAAAGAACGCCAGAATCTAAAAACGTTTACAGCTTCTTTTAATTCCACGATCCCGATTTACCATTAAAGGAACAACAAGAATATACACATATTGAGGTCACTATGTTTAATAAAAACAAACACAAGTCAAGCAATCTCTTTTGCCGAACGAAACGGTAAATGACGCAAGATTGGAAGAGATGGAACAGCTCGTATATTTAAAAATCGATTTTTCTAACGATAAGGGACCTAAATGAAATATCGAAAAACATACCAACACGTGCTTACGCGTCTTTCCTGTCTTTTTCACTTCCTTTCTGATATTTCTTGCTTTTATAGGGCACGGTAGTAACCGGTGGCCTACTGAGATGAGAAATGTGCTCAGCTACAACTTGTGGCAAAAGAATAATAATATACCTTACTGGCAGTGATTCTACAAATATAAGATAAATTGTTGTTTAATTTGTTTTTAACATTTGAAATAGTCTCTTAACAAACTGTAAGTATCACAGGGAAAACATAATCATGTGCAAATAAATCATTTTTAAAAGTATAGCAAACATAAACACAGAGACACGGAGAATTTATTATATAAAAAATAACTTAATATTTTAGATATAATTGATATACTAGTAATTTTAATCATATGCCGAAGATGTTATCTTGCGTAGCGAAACGTTTATTAGCATGCTACGCAGTATTTTGTGTTTGTAAAATATCATCAACATAACACTCTCCACGTGAATTTTTTTCTTTAAGCATTTCCTAATTAGAGAATATTATTTAGGTATTAAGCAAATCAAAACTTACACTTTTACTTCCACATCCAGTGGAAGTATAGTAACGACAAAAAAATTTAAAAAAATTTTTATTGTTCAAATAGGCTTAAAATGTCATGAAACGTCGAGATTTTAAGTTTGAGCGAAAAAAAATTTTCTGTCTGTCTGTCGGTCTGTCTGTCGGTCTGTCGGTCTGTCTGTCTATCGGTCTGTCGGTCTGTCTGTAACTTTTTTTTGTGCGCACGTTTACTCTGGAACCGTTTAAGATATTGACTTGAAATTTGGTACACATATATACTTTAACGAGATCTAGAACTAGATTATATTTTCATCTTGTTCCGTCGAAGAGTTGGGGGGTAAATTGGGGTAAATTTGGGGTAAATGGGTAAATCAAGCAGGTAAGAGTCCATGAAATTGGTATTTAGTATATACAAGAGAAGCTAAGGTCTCAAAAAAATTTTTGGCATTAGCCACCCCCATTACCACCCCCACCTCCTTATTAAAGGGGATGAAAAAAAAATGTGATTTAGTTTATGTACAGGAACCAGAAACCTCAAAATATTCTTTACTTCATCCACCCCCCACTACCACCCCCCTATCACCACCCCCCACCCCACTACCGATGTGGGGTATCGTTTTATGGGTTTTTGGGGTAGAGGATTTCAAATATTATATTATTAAAGTTCCATAAACAATTATTTTCACATACAAAGTTCGTTGTGAGTGACTTGGATAGAGAATCTGGATGTGGAAGTAGTGATTCCTTGGGCAGCGGTTTTTTTACAGTTAATTATTTTTTATTTATTTGCTGTCATCATGATTAGAGAATATTATTTAGGTATTAAGCAAATACAACTTACACTTTCTTTTATTTATTATGAAATTATCTACTTTCGTTGTCCTAATATGGGCACGCTAATATGCTAGTCAGGTAAATTCTTTAAAATGTTCATTACTTGAGGGCATTAGCATGCCCAAATTAGGGCAACAATATACAGAAAGCAGGTAATTTCATAATAAATAAAAAAGTGTGATTTGCTTAATACCTAAATAATATTCTCTAACCATGATGCAAGCAAATAAATAAAAAATAATTAGCTGTAAAAATATTTCCTAATTTTTATGTTGATCGAATTTTTTCTCCACCTAACTTACTGTCCACATTTCAATAGAAGCCACAATAGCCCAGAAACATCCATCCTCGAGCAGAACTTTGAAACTTTCTGTACCATTCTGTCATATGTAGAAAATAATGCAAAAAATATTTAGACAATTCGTACTCTTTGAGGGAGTGAGAGGATGAAGGAGAAAATTTCCATAAAAATTCTGAAATGTTCAATATAAGTTAACCATCATAAGAGTAAGATGATTAAATAATGAATACAATCTAATAAATCTAATTGAAAATAGTTTGGAAATAATAAATAAATCTCCAACTGCTGATGTGTGTATTCACAATCTTCATCGTCACCATGTTCAGTCCTCAGATTCCGTTTCTGTCTCGACTACTCATTTCAAGTTTTTTACAGGTCTGTGTGTGAAAACTTAGAAGATAAGACATCTATGGGAAGCAGATGGTTTTTTGGATAGTGGTCTCAAACATGTTTTTTCTGGATAATCAAGTCTTTATGTCGAACCTCCTGCGCTTCTTCTGGCAATTGACATATTCATAAAACTTCAGAAAATCCTAAAAGTATACTCAGAAGCCTATAAAACTATTGGAATTGAACTGAAGAAAAAATTCAAAAACCATGTCAATATCTCGGACAATGTGATGCTCCAACTCATGTCTATGAACGCCAATTGAAAAATGTTGAATATTTTGATTATCCCACCAGCAGTCAAAACTCAGACAAATATCAACATCGAAGTACAAAACAGAATCAATGCAGCATCTAGGGCTTTCTAAAAGCTTTCTCTAAAAATCTTCGAGAACCATGATCTCTCTCTAGATACAAAAATTGGCGTATATTTTGCAGTTGTTTTATCAACTCTTTTCTATGGCAGTTAAGTTAAGATTCCCTACACCAAACATTGAAAATAAACAAGAGATACACCTTCCACAAAACATGCATATTCGTTGGTTTCACCGCGTTTCAGACAATGAAGTTCTTAGCAGACTAACCGCTTATCTATCGAGGTCCTAGTATCACGCTTATGTCTCCGTTTACCTCACGGAGGAAAACCGGCTTAAGAAGTGATTACTGTATAGTATGAAACCGTAAAGGGAGGTCAATGGAAAAGATATAAGGATGTTTCTAGTAAACGATGAAATCTATTAATATTACAAAGAGATGAAATAAGAATGCTTCAAACAGGAATGAGTGAAGAGATGTAGCAGCTAGCTACCATGACCAACTTCCGCGCAGAATAAATAATTGTTTACCTGGCCACTGCAAGTCATGAAATAACATCAAGAATTCTACTTTTTAGTTATACACGCACACACTTATAAGGTCTGTTCGCTGATAGAATCCCGGTCGTATAGTGTAAGGAATATCGTCCGGAGCTCTATCCTTCCTTGTCTTTATTGAAATATTGTTTGTAACCTAATATGTAACGTAAGTTTTAATCTTTGTGTTCAAGTTACGACCGACGTGCGGCATTTCTATCGTTCGACAGCAAACCAATTTACGTAACGCGTGTCGTCGTCGAATGCGGCTGGGGATTTTCTCGGAAGTCGGGTGTAGTAGGTATAGTGCACTTATTTCAATTAGTGCCTAAGTGGGCAGTTCTAATCTTGTTCTATTGTTAAAATAGTAAACATGCATCCTGGTGAATTTTTAAATCCGAAATCACAGCAATTGCTTTTAAATTTGTTGGAATATTTTCAAAAGGAGAATGAAAATGGTGGACCTTTATTGTCAATAAAAGCTGAGTGGGTGAGGCTTTAAAAATCGATGAAAAACTGTAAGAAAAATAGCTAAACACGACAAAGAAAATGTGGAACCTCAAGCTTCGGTTAAACGGAATCGTAAAATATCCAAAACAGAATTACCCGATGCTGTAAAATGTGAAATAAAAAATGTTATTTACGATATGGTGACTGATTATAAACATATTTCGTTGGCTACCTTTTAGAAGAGCAATAGTTGATATTGGCCGTACCAGTTTATAAGTGATTAAAAAACTAGGCTTTTCCTTTAAAAAATATGACAGTAGAAAAGTGAAACACCACAAATTTATCTACAATGGTTAGAGTCTCTACGCATATACGTAAAAAAATTTGAAAATTAATGACCTCAAAGATGAGCTCTTAGACGAAACTTGGATCTTTAGTAGAGGAGGTTTAAAACGTTCGGCGTCGTACAGCTACAGAAGGTAAAAGATTGGTAGTTGTACATACAGGATTTATTCATGGCTTTACTGAAGATGCGAGTTTAGTTCTCTCCACCAAGAATAAGTCAGCAGATTACACACAATAGAACTTGTTTGGGGAATTTGTAAGGAGTATTACGACAAACACATTGGGAAAGATGGTTTTATTGACGAAGCCTTTCTTGCTATGTGCAATGAGGCTTTATCTTAAGCGTCGAGCTCAATTTGATCCAAGTGTGTATATCACACAAATAAATGGATTTTAGAGAGGTTCATACTGAAGAAGTTATGCCGCTTATTATAAGTGTTAATAACGAAAGCGACGATGAGGACTCGGAAGAATTAGACATTGACGAAGAAAACTAAATTTATTTATCTTATACTAGGTATTTGTATTTTACTACCATATTTATTTCATAAAGGGTTCGGCATAATTAGTATTAAGTATATATTTTTATTTTATGATTACATATACTTATTTGACAAAATTCTATTAACGAATAAAAAAGATTTACCTGCAACTATTTAAGTATATTTATTTTGTATATTTTGCTCTATCACGTTTTTTACTTAAATATTATTATTTATTTATTTAACTTAAATTCAGACGTCTGTGACGTCACACCAGGACTCTACCAGCAAACAGACTTTATGTTTGGTCTGTGAATTTTAGGTTTAATGCTAGGACATCTAGTAATGGCAATTATCATTATTATTAACATTTTGTTACAAACAACAACATAAGCAATATTTATTAAGGCCAATGTGCTCTAACAAAATCTTGTTCTTTTCAAACAAGGGTAGAATAAATAAATTTTGAAATAAAACAAAATCTCCAAGCCTTTCTTTAAACTTCCTTTCACAACATTAAACAGAACAAAGACAATGAAAAATGACCACAATTTCCCAGCTCTTTCCTAGCACGCCATAGTTTTTTTTCAATAATTTATGTAACATAATATTGAAAGGATTAACTATATTTTCAAGAGCTTATTTTTGTACTTGAAAATGCAAAGCACTACGGCACAAAGCAAAATAAAGTTATACTGCTGGGACTAGGAACGAGAACGTGTAATCTCTGTGTTGTTGAGATACCTAACAAATGTCACACTTGATGTAAAATGGGTGATTTGTACGGTACATGACATAAATTCAAATTCACATTAAAGTGATATATTTGTGACCGAGGATATAGGATTTTTTAGCTCTCAAACAGAATTTCAGTGACATGTCATCGCACGTACTACATCATAAACGTTCGTTTCTTCCAAAACATCCAGCGTTTTACCAAATGGATGGCATAAAGTATGGCTTTGTACAGGGATAGATAGTAACTTATCTTTTAGATCAGTGTATACGGAGTGTATATGCTACACATAGCACGGATCATAGAGCTAGTATTAATAATAGACAGTTGAACAAATAAAACACTGAACTGTTTTTCAATGGCTTTCTTATATTCGGAACTCTGTAAGTATTTATGTATTATGTATGTAAAGGTCAAGTTTATTATCATATTTTCACAAATATATTATCTCAACATGACAATGATTATTTTTTTTAATTTGAAAATCGGTAACTGGAGATAAAAATAAAAGCTGCGCGTTCGGTCTTTATTTTGTTTCCATTTAAATTTGAAAAAAAATATTAAGTCATTAAGCGAAAAATCAAATAGGACACCAAAATGGAGTTATTTATAGAGTATTTCATATTTTAAAGTTGTATAGTTTTGAGTTGATTTGGTATTTGGCAACAACCTCATTTCACACAGATATCATAATAGTATATTATACAACGATGCTATAATGAAAGCTATTATTATTGAGGATGGAGATTACAACGCGAGCGAGTGTTGTAACCATCCGAGGTAATAATAACCAGTTAGATCTATCAGGTCCTCAATTTTTATTTCGTAGAGCTTACTAGAGCGATATGCACCCATAATTTCCACGATTAATACGACCTTAAATAAATTAATATGTTATATTTGAGATATTTAGTATCTGGCAATCTTACCTTATGTAAAAGATAAACTCCATCAGGTGCTTTCTTTATAAATTTATTAATTTCTTCTGGTGTCAAAGTTTTGGCCTTTTTCGTTTCATATCCCTCAGATTTTCTTTTCAAAAAAGAATGTAGTTTTCCATACTTTTCCAAATCTAGTCGTGTTTTATTTTCAAAACTGCTTTTAGCATTTAATAAAATGACTATAATGAAGAAGATTTGTATCTGTCAGCTAAGTCAGCAAAATAGGCTAATAATGCATTTTCAGAAAGTGAGTTAGTTTTTTTCTGAATGAGCCAGTCCATGAAACTTTGGTACGATTTGATTGATTGATTTACCAGAGTGCGGTAGGCATTGCTGCCATTCCCAGGTATACAGCTGGGCCTGCTATGTCCGCGCTGGGTTGGACTAAGGTCATGCTTGTTGCCAGCAGCGAGAACCACATGGTAAAGGAATATGGGATGGGAGGTGTAGGTATTTGTGAGATGCGTTACCGCATTGTGTCGTGAAGGAGCGTTTAAGCTCTCTTTTTTGTGTGTTTGGTTCTGGATTTCTGCCTATTCTGACTCTTCTTGTGAAATATGTTGCCGTGTTGTGTCGTAATATGGAGTGTTTTTGCTCCTCTTTTTGCGTTTTTGCTTCTTCGAATCTTCTTTTTTCTGAGTCTTCTGATTCCTCGGTTTCTGATTGTGGTAGAGTATATATCCTTGCGATTTGTTAGTGGTGTTCATTTGTTGATCCTGATCCTTTCAATTGTGGTTCTCCACTGTAGCGTGGTCTCCCTATTTTTAGTTTGTCACTGTGCGGTGCTAGCGCTTTCTTCAGTAAATATGTTGGGTCCCTTCCTTGGGTATGTCCCAAATACTTCATTGCGTATATTTCTTTTATGTTGATGTTTTGTGTCGCTGTTTTCATCTTGTTGTTTTAGTTGGACGATGCCCTTTCTGCTCTTCTCAAAAACTTCTGTTGGCTTTTGTTGTTGCCGCGTTTTTAACTCCATATATCATCGTTGTCCGTATGACGGCTATGTACATACATTTGGTAAGGTCTCACGATAGTTTATTTTTCTCAATGAACGGTGTGTTACCCTTGTGCCGTTTTGATTCTCTCCTTGTTTCTCTCCGCTCCAGCTGGTTCGTCCGGTCTGTTCCTAGGTACTTCAATTTGTTCGGTATTCTTAGGGAATATTCATCTATTTGGTGTTCCTCTCCGCTGGTCCAATTCTTCTTCTTCTGCATCGATTAGGAGATTATCGACGTATGTGTGTGTTTTCTTAGAGAACACCATTTTTCTGAAAGAAACCTTCACTAGTCATACCTCCGCTGAAGTGATTTGCGAACTCAGCCCTGACGCAGTATATCAACAATACCTTATTGATTATTTCGAGTTCAATTTTAATTATTATCACTACCGTGATTTCTAGCATTTATTCCTTGGATGGTGGTTTATTGAAGGGTCTTCTTGTATTAATTTGATTCATTCATTTTTTGCTTTCTCTTCTTCCTCCAGTTTATCTCCACTGTTGCCGTGGTATACCTCTTCTCGTGTATGTGTTATCATTTCCTATGTATGTATGTATGTGTTATCCTATGTTCTGTATTCCATTCATCATTCTTGTGTATAGATACCATTTCCTGAGAAAAACTATGCATTTCCATTGAACTGCAAGAAATCAGCCCCCGGCGTATTAAGCCAATAGTACGCCACTGATCAGATTTTCCATTTATTACCCAAGTCAATGCTTGTTTATCTAAGAAACTCTGTTTTTCTTAAGGAATAACACCATTATTGCCTTGCTATAAATTTACGGTGACAACGGTCGATGGTTTCATAATCACTGTTCATATTTTCGAAGAAAGTCGTTTGAATCAGCCCCTCACCAGTTTATTATAGCATTTATGATGCAGAATGCAACACCGCAAAAACACACTCTTTTTAATACAAATACAAATTATGTACGTAATTAATCACTAATTGCATCTCCCAAGATATGTATTATTCCTCAAACCTGTCGCTTACTTGACAAAAAAATATGCAACACCACAAAATCACACTCTTTTTAATACAAACACAAATTATGTACGAAATTAATCACTAATCGCACGTTCCAGGTATGTATTATTCCCCAAACCTATCATTCACTTTTGACACCTTAAAAATTTGCATAAAAAACATACAACATCACAAAACACATTCTTTTTTATACAAATATGAATTATGTACGAATTTATCTATTTATTCACTTGACACCTCAAAAGTTATATTTTTTACACTTTGTATTTAGCTAGGGCTTGGACCTAAAAAGCATTGCAATGGTTTTATCCGGCAAACACTTGTTAATCATTAAGACATAAATAAACTTAGGTAAATAAACTTGGGTGGTACTTTAAAAATGAGAAGATACTTAGCTTATCTATTACTCTTGTGTATTGCCTGGTCCTTTAAGCTTGTTTCTTTATGCATAGCACTGCACTATCGGTTCTGTCACTAAATACTCTGTATTAGCTATTTTCAAATATCAATTCTATTTCAATTTTGTTCTTTTGTTATGATATATCGATCTGCGCGGAACTCTTTACTCTACAAATTTACCTCATTTTTATCAAATTTAGCGGACTTTTAGCGGACGTTTTCACGTTTTAATGGCAGCGTTTTTCGGACGCGTCCGTTCGCTCGGAAAGCACAATTCGAACTCCCATGAAACTTTGGTACGATTTATCATAAAAACTTTTTGATTTCTGTGGTAGTACATTAGATGCTGTTGCTTCTACTATTTCAGTTATTTCTGGTGGAGTACAGGGGATAGTATCTTCTGAATAACTTTCCATTCATTCAATCACAAAACTAACACAATCAAACACAATTCCACAAAACCCGTTTTTACTTTTGATTGTTTACGGTGTTTGTTTTTTTTTCATAGTTACATGTCTCTATGGCATTTTTAATGTGCACAGATAGACTGATTCTTGCATAATTTTCTGATTGGTACACAAGGGGATATAATGGCAAAAATTCCCTCATCCTAACTCCCTGCGGGATTCATTGATGGCATTATATACAAAAAATCACCCATTTAATGTTCATATTATTTGTTAGTCATATATAAAAGAATTTATACAGCAGGAAAGTTATCTGATATACCTTTCACGTATTTTTTACATTTATTCTTTTGTGTATTTTTAGAACAAATTATAACGGAATCAAACAATATTTTTTCCTTTATATGATTTTAATAAATAGTTTTTTACTTCTTTTATTTTCATACATGGATCCTTTCAATTATTCACCAGTCATAATTTGAATATCTCACATTTTCTGAAGCATCCTGTATAAAATTGATCTTCATATTTTTCGATGCATGAAAATTGAGAGACATCATCTAGATATAAATTACAGAGTCTCAATACATTCTCTAAAATGTTCAATAGCCGTTACAATAACAAACTAACCCACATTTAATCGAATTCGATTTAGAATCTTATTTATGTGACTGGAAAATATTATTCGCTTCCTGACAAAAACAATAGATGTAAGAGAGCTAGCGTCCGAGGGCTCAAAAAGGAAATTTGACCTCGAAATTGATTCGGGGTTGTTCCTTTCCAATAAGAAATGCCTTTGTAGAATCAAACACCTAGACTGTGAACGCAGTCCTATATGAAATATTTCGTGGTCAAAAGAACAATAACAAAATTCCGTTTTGTGTTGAAAGTGCGTTACTGAAAATTATTTTTGTATGTGAGGTTCGCAAGAAATACAAAAGTGAAACCACGCAGAGATACATAAGAAGTAATATAAGTGAAATTCTAGGAACATTTGCGTATAGTGCAGTAAATAGGGATTCTAAAATGACTGATCGGGGACAAAAACAAGCTAAAAACGTACTCTTCGCCAATTTACTGAATTTTTTTATACAATTGTTACACATTCTATAGGATACTCTTCGCAGTTTTCTTGCAAATAATGTTAGTTTTTGGATATTGTAAATTTTGTGATACCAACTTTGTTGTGAAAAAAAATGGGTATATGAAAAAAAATTGAAAAAAAAACATCCAACCTATCTGGGATTTGAACACACGATCTTTGGATTGCAAGCAAACAAGCAAGCAACAAGATTGCAAACCAAAAATTTAGCCAGTGCACCATCACACACAAAAATTGAATATCTATAGTATATATAGTTCAAGGCGCATTAGATATATTATTATGAAATATATATTAGTAAAATGTATAAACAAAAAAAAATATTATATAGATAACATTTTGCCAGATTTTTATTTAAGTGCAAGCGACAAAAATTAAGAAAACATATTTTTTTTACTTTCTTATTTACTGATTGATTTTCTTCAAAAACAGTAGGGTTCTTTCTCTAGCCAACAGTAACTTACTTTCCGAATTTCCATATAATCAGACCTTTCTCTCTTAAGTTATCGTGCTTACAAGAAACGTGACGGACGGACAGACAGACGAACATTTTAAAAGTTGTTCAGAATTCTTTCACTAACACAATAATATGAACATTTTTTCTCTACGAACGATATTTACGGTGTTAGATTGTCCGTCCGTCCGTCACGTTTCTTGTAAGCACGATAACTTAAGAAATAAAAGTCCGATTGTATTGAAATTTGGAAAGTAAGTTAGCGTTATCTAGAGGAAGAACCGTATTGTTTTGGAAAAAAATCAAACAGTAAATAAGAAAGTATTAATCATTTAAATTTAAAAAAATATATTTTCTTAATTTTTGTCACTTGCACTTAAATAGAAATCTTGCGAAATATTATTTTCTATATTTTTTTTCGTTTTACATTTTACTAATAAATATATTTCATCATATGTCTAATCCGTTGAAATATAATTATCTAATGATATATACAACAGACATTCAATTTTACTTCCACGTCCAGTGGAAGTATAGTAACGACAGAAAAATTTTTAAAAATTTTTATTGTCCAAATAGGCTTAAAATGTCATCGTTTAAGATATTGACTTGAAATTTGGTACACATATGTACTTTAACGAGATCTAGAACTAGATTATATTTTCATCTTGTTCCGTCGAAGGGTTGGGGTGTAAATTGGGGTAAATTTTGGGTAGATGGGTAAATCAAGCAGGTAAGAGTCCACGAAATTGGTAGCCAGATGAAAAGAAATTGTGATTTAGTGTATGTACAGGGACCAGAAACCTCAAAATATTTTTTTACTTCGTCCACCCCCACTACCACCCCCCTATCACCACCCCCACCCCACTACCGATGTGGGGTATCGTTTTATGGGTTTCTGGGGTAGAAGATTTCAAATATTATATTATTACAGTTCCATAAACAATTATTTTCACATACAAAGTTTTTTCGTTGTGAGTGACTTGGATAGAGAATCTGGATGTGGAAGTAGTGATTCCTTGGGCAGCGGTTTTTGTAGTAATGTGTGATGGTCCAATGGCTAAAGATTTGCCTTGCAAAAGTTCTGTGTTCGAATCCCTGACAGTTTTCAGAACAAAGTTGGTATCACAAAATTTAGAATGCCCAAAAATTAACATTATTTACAAGCAAACTGCGAAGAGTATCCTATAGAATGTGTAACAATTATATAAAAAGCTTAGTAAATCGGCGTAGAGTATAATTCTTCCACTAGTTTTTTTCTAAATCGGTACTAGACATTCAAAAACTAAAAGGTGTTTAGAAAAGTTCTTCTATCACATATGGTGATACAAATTCTTCTATCAATCACGGGCAGCATCCACAACTACATCTAAAGAAATGTAAATAAGCACCTAACAACTAAATGAATTTTAGGAATTTCACCAAAAGTGAAAAACACAGATTGTGTAGGGAAATCAACCATAATCTAAAAAAAAAATCCAGTAGTTTTAAAGTTGGTTGGTTTCAATTTTATCTACTTGAAATGAACACCAGTATATTGTATTATTTAATTAACTCCCCAAGTTAACCAAATCCTCCTAAAGTATTCAGGACAATTCACCAGAAAATAGATGTAAAAGAATATAATTTTGCTGCAGGTTTCTTGTCTTGATTTTGAATTTATTGAATAAAATCCGCACACGTACTTTCTGTTGCAAATGCTATGACGCGACGGCTTTAAATTTATTACAAAAAGCCAAAGTGGTTTAATTATACTGGACTCTTGGAGACATACATAGTATTTCCTAATGTTAAAACTTGCAACCCAAGTCCATCTGTTTCCATGATTAATATCGTCCTTCGTCGTACCATGGCAGGCCAGTTTTTGTGCTAAAGTCGCATATTATATAATTAATTAAAATACAAAATGTATAACAGAGAAGTGAGAACCAAAACAACGACCAGCCGTATAATAATCCTGGTCATTAAATTCATAAATCTACAAGTTGGCAGTCATCTGAAAGTTTAATCCCATGTCTCTATTCGTAAGGGATATTTGTTCTCCCACAAAGGCCATATATCACGATTTTCAAAGTTGTGTGTGTACGGACCATTTCCAAACTGATATTTTTTAATATTCAGGCTATTTTATTTGTATGAGTTGTGCAAAAGTCTACAGATTAAGTTTTACGATCCCCGACCACTTTTCAAACAGAAAACTTTACAAGCCTAGGAAATAAAGCCATTTTGATTATGGGAAAATTTAAACGAAAACTCAGTCGACTTTATAAGCAAACAAATGAATCTGAAGAAAGTTTTAATGCAAGATAAAATTTGATTACAACTGTGGCTCCATCACAAGTAAAAATTCCTCGATTAGATAATTCATTATTGGATGAATTTATTGGAATGGTAGAAAGTGGATTACCTCAAAGGGAGGTGTTAGAACGGGAGCTCATAAGACAAAAAAGTGTGCAATCATACTCATCTGAAGAACCACATAAATTTATTATTTAAATGGTCAACTAAATCCAACTGCCATAACTGTACAGCGGATTATGACCTTTGGGCAGGGACTGAAGCCGAACCGAAATCGTAACCAAAAACAGCACCGTAATTACTATTTCTTTCTAACCGAAACCGAAACCCAGAACCAAAATTAAACTACAAATAATGCGTTGGAATATAATTGGTTGGATAAATTAATTTATCTTATTCAATGCAGTGGTCATCTGGTATCCGGCTCGTTATAGTCCAGTCACGAATAGTATCAAAATGTGGCGAAAATAGGTAACTACGATTTTATTATTTTAAGTTGATTGGTTGGACATTCAAAATAAGCCCTTATAGCGTGCCAACGGATGTCATACCGGATAAGGGTAGTGGGAGGTCGTAAAGTTGAAAAATCGGTTTTTCGCGTTTAAATAGGAGGCTAATAACCTGAGAGGAAATTTCAAATGAGAAAGTTATAGGTATTAAAAAAAACTATAAAATGAACCCCCGAACATTAAGATAGCTTTATTAGGTCAGGAGTAAATTGAAAAAACGGAAATTTTGAAAAAAATTTTAATTTGAGCAAAATTTTAGAAACTTTTCTAAAGTACGTCTTATATAGGACGGAATATCTGGTAAAAATTTCAGATCGGTATCTGCATTATTTTTCGATAAATTCAATTTTTTTGAAAAAAAAAGGGTCTTGGAAAAATGGTTATGAGAAGAAAAATTCTATTTTTCCAGAATTGTTCAACAATTACAAGTTTTTTTTAATATGGTCATTAATCAGAAAAAAGTGACGAAAATTGAACTTGAAGAAAAAGAAGATTTTTTGCATAAAAAATTCCAATTAAAAGTTAAATATCTTTTGAATGGAATGCAGGCTCGAAAAATTATGTGTACTATTTTTGAAGTGCTATTTCTTTAGTTCACTTAAAAAAAAACATTACTCTATGATGATTGGTTTTCTAAAAATATGAAAGAGTAGTATGCGCGAGCGTCGGTGCGCGGATTGGGCAGTCATAAAATGCGTTCAGGCATAATAATTGAGACAAAATATTAGCTACGTACTTTTTATGTTTTATATTGTTAAAATGTGAAGGCAGCAAGATCAATAACAAAAATCGGAGTACCGCAGGGCACTGTATTGGGGACAATGTTATTTTTAATATACACAAACAATCTTTTCAAACAAAACTTTAATGCAAAAATACTACCATATGCTGATGACACAGCCTTAATATCAACGAAAAAAAAAAAAAAAAAGAAAATGGGAAAGTGATAAAGAATGCATCAATTGGCTCCAGTGAAGTGCGCACGTGACTGGACAAGAGTTTACGAGTAAATTAGGGAAAAAACAAATTTATCTCTTTCTCTGCAGATATTCGCCATAATCAGATCAATAATATAAAACTACATACAAATATAGGTTTTCGAAACAACTACGTAAATTGTTTCTACACGGATCCCATTCATTCAGTATATTACATAAAACACTGCATTTCATTCAAAAAAATTTAACTTTAACTAATTGGAATTTTTTATTCAAAAAAATCTTCTTTTTTCAAGTTCAATTTTCACCACTATTTTCTGAATAATGACCATATAGAAAAAAATTTTAATTGTTGAACAACTCTCGAAGAATAGAATTTTTCTTCTCATAGCAAAATCTGACAGAAAGTGAAGTACTTATGGCTATTTCTCGAAGAATCTTTTTTTCCAAAAAATTTAATTTACCGAAAAATGATGCAGATATCGATCTGAAATTTGTATTAGATATTCCTCCCATATAAAACACGTAGTTTAGTAGAATTTCAAAAAATTTTCTAAAATATTGGTGAAATTAAGTTTTTCTTTCAAAATTTCCGTTTTTTTTTTTTTTAATTTATTCCTGACCTAATAAAGCTATCTTAACGTTCGGGAGTTCATTTTATAGGTTTTTTAAATACCTACAACTTTCTCATTTGAACTCTCTCAGATTACTAGCCTTCTATTTAAACGCGAAAAACCGATTTTTCAACTTATCCGGTATGGCATCCATTGGCATGCCATAAGAAATTATTCTGGATGTCCAACCAGTCAATTTAAAACAATAAAATCTTTACCATATCCATCCATACCTTATCCGGTATGACATCCGTTGGCAAGCTATAAGGGATTGTTTTGGATGTCCAACCAATCAGTTGAAAATAATAAATTCGTGGTTATCTATTTTCGCCATTTTAAATTACAATTCTACTGGTCTACTAGTTTAACAGTCTAAGTGACGCGTGGCGAAAAAATTCTAAATTTCAGTTGTCAGTGAATGACAAGTGACAGATATACCAAAATTTCCATTTCATTGTAATACCCAGATATATACTTTTATCTATTATTACTCGAATAAATGTTTTGTGATAAATTATTACTTCAGCCGCTTTTCAAAAATAAAACTAAAAATCGAAATAGAGGGAATTTCTCTTACTGGAATTTTAAATACATACATAAAAAAGTGACTTCGACGAGGTGGGGACCATATCCGCTGAAGCAATTGAAAACCGAATTGCCGCTGCCCTGTAAACCGAAACCTTAACTGAAAGCCAAATTGCCACTGCTCTGAAAACCGAAACCGTAAATAAAAACCGAAAATAGTGTGCTTTACGTAACTGTAACCGAAGCCGAACCGAAATAAATTTCGGTTTCGGTCCCGGAAAGGGCCGCCCAATGAAAGTGTTAACTAATGCTGATGCATCTTATTATAACATTTAGTGTGAAAGTTAGTTTTATAGTACAGTCACTGAAGGTTTTCACCTCCGATTTCGTTGAACCTCCATCGATTTTCATGAAAATTTGTGAGTAGTTAGAGAATACCCCAAGAAACAAAAGTGACATAGTGCCAACTTGCGCTTTTACCCTGGGGGTGGATGCCACCCCTTCTCGGGGGTGGAAATTATTTTATGAAAAATAACCCCAGGAATCGATAGAGGGACCAATTCTAAGCAAAATTTGTTATATAAAGTTATTAAAATAAATCAATACTTTTTGAGTTATTAAAGATCAAAGATTTTGATTTTTCGTGAAAAAAATGCATGTTTTAAAGCGGTTTTTCATAAATAACAAAAACTATAAGTTTTTTTCAAAAAAGTTGTCATTACCAAAATTGAAGCTAATAAAAAAACGAATAAATTTCTTCCTTTCAAAACCTTTTAATATTAATTCAAAGTGAGCTATAGGTAATTGAATGTATACTTTTTTTCGGCGAGTACTCAAATCTAAGTATTCAAGCTTAAATAACGGGAAAACGATGCATTTTATAAAATATACTTACTGAACACTTTTCAAAGTACTCAGAAATACCTGTAAAATGAGCTGTAGAAGAAGTTGATAGCATCAAAATTAAGCAAGTTATGATGAAAATAAGAGGACCCTTTCGAATTTTTTAGGAAAAAGTGAAAAATAAAACCTACGCCATTTCCACAAAAATTAAAATTTATAGTAATTCCTATAAGACTTTCTTTATTTTAGCATAAGTAATGACTTTAAAAATTTTGACCGGTTTAGAATGCATATTTTTTAAAAAAAATATGATTTAAAAAAATCAGAATTTTTCAAATTTTCGTAAATTTCATTTTCTTTTGATAATAACTCCAAAAATACTCGATATACGTAAAAGATTAAATTTAATACGATCTTATAGCACTTGAAATTACCTTTCAAATGGTTTTTGGATGAACCTGATATCATAAAAATTAACGGAGTTATTGTAAAAAAACCAATAACATTTTTTTGGAAACATTTTTTGAGCAGAGGTTTTGTATGCATATATAGGAAAAAAGATAGATAGTAAGAAGTAGACGTGTCGATGGTACATGCTCACAAAATATACATGTGTGAGTGGGTGTATGTTTCTTTTGAAGATAGAAAAAGTGAAAGGGATTCTGAACATAGTGCAGTAAAGTTGTCATCTCTCGTCCCAACGGTTATTGCATTGGACGAACACATCAAAAGAGTCTATTTACAAACCCAGATATGGCTTGGAGACAAAGACATTCGTCCAGTTGACTGGGGATGGTGCAAAATTGGAGAGTCTTTGTTTCCAATTAAAAATCCCAGTCCACCTGCTCCAGAAGAACTGTTAAAAATGATTTTTTGCAACTGCAAAAAAGGGTGCGGCGCTTCTTGCGGGTGTCGAAGAGTAGGGTTATTTTGCAATGCAACCTGCGGATCATGCAGTGGGGACAATTGCCAAAATAGCCCCCCAATTAATGAAGAAGGAGAAGTTGGTGAAGAGAGCTCTGATGAAGAGTGAAAAATTAAATTTAATGTACTATTAATATTTGATTAATTTATGAAACATTATTTAAATAAAAAATACATAAACTTTTCATATATTTTAATATTTATTTTAATACATTTTCCTCTTAATTAATAAATTAAATTTTTATAAGTCACATAAGCACTGAAAAAATTGTTTCCAACGTTAAATTATGCTTTTTCATCAATTTGTGCACGAAAGGTAGTTTGGGGAATGTGGAAAGAATAATGTTAATAAAGTTTATCATAAGTAATAAAAAAGATTCTAAATAATTAAAGCTATTAAAGCTGATAAAAAAAATTTCCATTATTTTTATGACAAGTGGTAGTTTTTAAGGGTGGAAAATTTCGCAATAAATAAATAATTACTTTAATACTCAGTATTTACTGAGATTTCAATTCAGTAATGTATTATTCAAATGATTAAAGTTTCTTGAAACCAATTTTTTCAATGATTCTGCATTAAGGGGGTGGTTTTTAAGGGTTGAAATTTCACAGTCAACCAAAAATTATATCATAAACATTAAACAAACCGTTTGTGTAATGTTAATGTGCGATTTCATATTTCAGAAATACAAAAAATGATTTTTTCATGATTCAAAAGGGTTGAAAAATTAATTAAAATCATAAATCATGCATATAAGTGTTGAAAAATATTTATTTTATCTAATTAAACGAGATTACTTACGCCAGAATGCTTAAATCTGCATTTTTTCCCATTTTTAACAAAAGGATTTCAGCCCTAAAATGCAAAAAGCGCAAGTCGAGCATATGTCACTTTTGAAGTTGAGAGTAAAATATACTCAATCCCAAATTTTCATGCAAATCGATGGAGGTTCACCGAAATCGGAGGTAATAGTTGATTTTTACCTTCATTCACTGTACTATTAGGACTGAAGAAAAATGCGAAAAGTTTGTGGAAACTAAATGGC
The DNA here is from genome assembly GCA_936432065.2 of Rutpela maculata. NCBI lineage: Eukaryota > Metazoa > Arthropoda > Insecta > Coleoptera > Cerambycidae > Rutpela > Rutpela maculata. The sequence goes on from OW386288.2 coordinate 178,519,295, forward strand.
ACACTATTACAGTGGATGGAAGTGGCCGTCACAAGGAGCCAAAGTGGCTCCTTCCCTTCCTCGCAGAGGGCGGGAAAGGTTTCCTCTTTTTACTTCGACCTTTTATTTTTCATGAATACCATGAATACCCTTTGATCTACAGGTTCGCTTCCGCAATGTCAAGTTCATGTCACTGCCACTGTCAAGAGCTAGCCCAAAATGATTATGTAGGATCACCACCCGCTGGCTTTATATGTACTCATCTAATCCCAGAGCATCCTGTGGTTTTTCTGGGTGCCATCTTTCCCGTTTCAACAAGTTTAAAAACTACATGTCCCAATTAATGTAGCATTTGGCGGATCAGGATCTTACAAAGTGACACAATTCATCCTCAGCTTTACCCATTTTCTTGAGGCGGCGGAGACGGATATATCAATGGGCAATACGCTGTGAAGTGTGAAGGGGTCTCTTATTTGGTCTTAATTCTGGTTGCCTGAGAATAGTTCTTTTACTCTTTTTTGCAAATAGCTTAGGAAGTTTTTCGCTTCGCTTTAATTTGGAGTTAGACTCCAACAAAAGAACTTTTTTCATCCACCCATTTTTTCACCTCTTCCGCTGCATGATATTTTGTTATTTCGCAGAACGGCGTCAATCCAATGAACAAAGATGGATCACCTTATCTTGTCAGTTGCTTTATTCTTAAAAGTGCGTAAATTCTGGCACCTGAGCATTTTTATGTATTCCAGACAATGTGTTCATCTAAAGCAACTATATGGTATTGGTTTACATTCTGAAGTACCTACCCGACACGTGCATAGGTTCTCAGTTTGTTGCATACTGTTTGTTTTAAACTAAAATGTAGATGACTAACGAGTAGCACATGCGCTGACGAATCTCTCATTTCCTTAGATTCAGATACCGATGAGATTTATGATTGGTGTCACAACTAAGAAACTTACGGGGAGATTGCCAGTTAGGTTGTATACCTTATGGTGAAGGTTTTGTGGCAATTTGGGGTGACATCTCTAGAGGTAGCCGAAAAGAGTTAACCATTTTCATTGAACAGACAGTGAAAACCTCACCATATCTAACCGCCCAAGATTGTAGATTGTAGATTGTTTAAGGGGTCGCTTGGCCTTTCTTCACTTCGACCTAAAAGGTCTTTTGTGAATTACCCTACAACTAGTTGTTGCCCAGGATTTCAAGACCTTTTGCAAAACTTGTGATTTTCCTGGGAGCTAATTTTCCTATGTTTTCAGGCGTTAATTTCGCCTGTTCTAGGTACTTTAGCCTAATGCGGATTAGTACCTTGCATTCACAAAGTATATGTTCCCCAGTCTCAGTTGCAGCTTCACAGTATTTGCATTTGTCATTTTCTGCCATGTCCATCTTCTTGAGGTGATATCTCAAGGTACAATGGCCAGTTAGAAGGCCTGTGATCAGTTTTAGGTCGGACTTTTGAAGTTCGAGAAGCCTTGAGGCATTCTTTGTTGAATAGGTTATAAACCTTTTCGCTTGTCTTTGGCCTGGAATATTCCTCCAGTAGGACTTCTTTTGTTTCTTTTTCCATTTTTGGACCTCCTCCGTTATGTGTCCCTAAGATAAGTCACAGAACGGTTCGGGTCCAAAAAATTTTCTTGCAAGGCTATCAGCCAATTCGTTGCCTTCTATTGCCTCATGTCCTGGCACCCACATCAAGATAACCTTGTTGTTTTTTGCCAGTTGCTTCAGGAACTGTCTGCATTCCCAGTCAATTTTAGACTCGAAGGTATAGGACCTGAGAGCCTTAAGTGCTGCCTGGCTATCTGAAAGTATATAGATCTTTGCCTTTCGAGTTCCTCTATTTAGGCATTCCTGGGTACACTGGTCTATAGCATATACCTGGAAGATGGTTGTGTTATCAAAGGCTTTAGATAGCCTGCATTTAGGCCCTGCTACGCCCACATCAACCCCTTCGTCCATCTTGGATCCATCTGTGTACCATATGTGTGACTCTTTCTCCAACCGCGGTACTTCAACCCTGCTTGCCTGACGACTTTCAATCAGCACATTAAACGGGCAGTCAAAGTCAAGCTTGATTGGCATTGAGTCAGTGAGTTTGGTCATGGATTCGAATTGGATTAGCTCCTTAAGTGACCAACCAGATCGCCTGGTCTGAATTTAAATACCTTATGCAGCCTTAAGGCACTAAGTGCTACCTCCTTCCTTACATGCAAATGCAGAGAAAGTAAGTCCAGCATTGCCTCCATAGCTGCTGTGGGACAGGAGCGCATTGCTCCATAGTATCGCCCAAGATAGTGACGAACTGATTTTTACCTGCATTACGTTTTCCTGAAACCCGTGCATACGTAGACAATACAAACAATAATTGATGCAATGTTTAAAACGGCAATGAGTTGTATCGTATACAGTTTAATTATGTTTCAAGTTGTTTCCGTGTAATTGGTTTTGTATTATATCGTTGTATAAACTGCGCTGGTTCGTTATAATGACAAATTAATTATTTAAACTCCAATCAAGTGCATGTGAGTGACGTGAAATTTATGTTAGTAAATGTCAATAATGGTAATTACATAGTGGCATGTTAATACTGAGCGCTTAGAGAAGAATTATGTCGTAGTCATTTGCACGCTTGATATAGACATCAGGTGGGTACGAGGTTAATTCGATATCTGGAGATATTGGGTATCATTTTACTCACAACATCCAAATTGGATTTAGTTGAGGTAACAGTATTCTTATTCACAATGTCTTAGCAGATGTTTTGTGATCCATGTATTATTCTTGTCGGCCACCATTTGCTGTATAGCACTTCACACGGCTTCACCGTCGCAGTTGCCTGTTAGGCGTACAACCGCAATAAAGCAGAATTGCCGTATAATTGTTTTATAGTGGTGGAAAAATATTCTTTCATGTTTCATTAAAGTACAAAGGCCCTAAGAATATTCTTATAAAACTATTTTATAAAGGCTGTATTATCCCCTTGTAAAAGTTCCCGATATATCTCTTATAGAGCTTCAAGTAATTATGCGAACCTTTTTAATTTTTATCGAGTACATAAATGTTGGTTACAGACCTATTATAAAATTTGTAGGTTGCTTCTTTAATGTCGTATTACCAAGTGATATAAACGTTCTTAAAACTAATTATAAAGCCATTATACAGAAACTTTATTAAGGTGTTTTAGCGGAACCCAGTGATTGCATAAAGAACTTTTATGTAGGCGAAAGTTTGCTGTTGCAGCATTTCACCTGCACTAGTATATTTATAAAACTGTGCGAATGGGGGAAAAATTATTATTTTTATTATAACTAGTGAAATACGTCAGTCGATATACAGTTTGCCATACCATCAGAATAATCAGTATGATGTCTTCATAGAAAAAAATAAAGCACAGATATACAATAGAAATGTTAGTGAAAAATCCAGAGAGCTCAGCGACAATAAATACACAAGAAATATTTTGAAACGACTTAACTGTTTAGAGGAAATATTGAAATTCACCTCCTTTCGCTAGACACTAGACAGCTATGCGATACTTATCTATATAATTACCGCCAAACTAACCAAAGAGCTGTATGGCTATATAATAGCTGCTCAATATACTGAATTGTTCTGTAAGGAAATTCGCTGTACTACTAAGCGAGCTTCGTGGTTCTATAATGGCTGCGTAAGAAACTTAGCTTCTTACGCAGCCATTACATAACTAAACTAAACCGCAGCCTGTCTCTATAAATTAAAGATTCTTGCAGTTGAAAAATTACGGCATAACGAGCTGAATTGTTTTATAGCAAAACGTGAGACAGCCTTTGTATACTGAAAAGGAATATATAACTATATAACTACTGTATAGCGAGTTGAATTGTTCTATATGATAATCCGCAGTAGCTTTCAGGCTATATAAAAACTTTCTCGCTACATAGTGACTACATAACGAATTAAATAGTTCTATAAAACAATTCGTCACAGTATTTATATAACAAAAAATTGGAATATGTTTAATTACCGTCGATTGAACCGAATTGTTCTTTAAGGCACTTCGCAACAGTCTTTATGCAACTAAAAGAGCTTCGTAACAGCTGCTATAAAACAGATAGTGTTGCAAAAGCTGTTATTAATTGGACCTGAAATTATATTATATCAGAAGCCATATTTTTTAAGGCTGTAGGATTTTAGATGAAAGAAACTCATGAGAAAATTAATTGTTCCCTTTACACACATTAAAATATTCTCCTTGTACTTTTAATTACGCATTATGTTTTAAATAATTAATTTATGGAAATTAACAACAGCTTTAGTCACATAGGAGTCAATATTTTGAAGAACAATTTTTTCAGTTAATTAATTTGAAGAATTTTGGTGGTGCATTATTAATCCATGGAATATTGTTTATAGACAGTAAAATTTCAATCGAAAGTTAATTTTAGCTTCAGTATTTAAAAAAAAAAAATTTCAATGTAATATATATTTAGTCACAAAACGATTGAATGGTACCATATTATAGTTCATACATACAACTGTTATAAATTAGTCAACCAAGTTTTACAGTGATAATGCATCGACAATGAAAACCTGCAACAAAATTTCTAATTTGGGAACCTTTATAATATAGTTTATTAAAAGCTTCTTAAGATATTTTATAGATATTGTAAGAATGGTACTATATGGTGTATTCTTCGCCGAATCTCATATTCGAAGTCGCCAGTATTGCCCACAAGTTCTTCATGGTATATCACCTTGTTTACTACCTCACGGTCACCTATTTTCAACGTGTCTGGGTAGCATTTCCTCTAACCATATGGATCTATTAAAAGGATTTTCATTAATTTTTGCCACAGATTCTTCAACGGATATAGGATAACACGAAAAATATATTTGTGCCCCATTCAAATAGGAATGTGCTGTACAATGGTTTATAACTTTAATTCTGACATTTATAAGAACAGTACTGGTCCAAGTATTGAGCCCTGACGTACCTCTTGCACACCTGTGTGGTAAGTATCTGCGAAACCATGCTATTGCATGTGATGCCAAGCCTAGATAGTCTAGTTTTGCTATAGGCATTTAATAGTTGAGACAATCATACGCCTCTGTAAGATCAAACATAACGGCTATCTAGTCGTCATTTATATCCAACAGATCTATAACAGTACTATAACTAGGACGAAAAATCAGAGAAGGTATGAGGAAGCAGATCATTAATTCGCACATGTTGTAGATGTTGTTTAAACTTATCATAATATTTAAATAAATTATTTAAATAAGTTATCTGAATAATAGAAAACAGTGCGGGAATGTCAATAATGCTATAAGTTCTGAACATATCATTAAATATGATGTACCTCAAGGTACAGTCCCAGGCCCAATATTATTCAACATTTACATTAATGATCTGTTTAAAGTCCCCACTACTGGCGAAATAACCTGTTTCGCAGACGACAGCGCAATATTCTACGAAGATAAGAGTCGGTCACTGTTAAAAAATAAAGTTGAGAAAGATTTTAAAAATATTATAAACTGGTTTAGTAGTAGACTACTACTAACCATAAATTTTACAAAAACATTTTTTATGCTTTTGGATGCTATGCAGATTCAATAATCAATACCAAACTTCACTTCACTTTGTTAGCAACTAAATAATACGAATATAAAAATAAAAAGTGTAAATAATATTAAGTATCTAGGCATAATAATAGATTCACATATAAGATGGAACTATCATGTAGACCATGTCGTAAAAAAAATTAAATGCATGTTAAACAGATTCAAACTATTTATTTGAAAAAGTTAGAGTGCATCCAAAAATAGATTCCAAAAATAATATTTGGAAAAAACATTTCCTATCCTACTGATATGCGCTTCAAAGAAACATAAATATTTAATGCGAGACAGTTATTTAAAAAAAAAATCCCCGTCAATTCAAACAAAAGATTAATGTTCTTCGTGTCTAACAATTACTAAACAAAAAATAAGGCCAAATCGGCAATTGCACCAAAAAAAGTAAAAATAATTGGTCGGAGATGTTTTACTTACCTCAGTCCCATATTTTATACAGAAATTCCGACTCCCCTAAAGAGAGTACATTCTATTGGCTTATTAAAAAAGAAATTAAAAACCTGTAAATAAAGTGCATTTCAAAATGTTTACAGTTGTCTTATACAAGTTGCATGTTATTGCGCTCATATTAGGACAGGCAGCAATGCACAAAAATGGTTTTTTTTTTATATTTATTATCATACACCTTTTATTTCCGTTTTGGCAAAGAGCCGAGGCATCTCCCTCAAATCATCAGCTTAATACGAGGTTAAAATATGAATAGATCGATTGCCTAGATACAGGCACTCGATTAAGCAAATCTGAAGAAAGTTTAATTGAATTTTCTCAAAACATGCGAAAGTCAGGATATTCACCTCGTTATTTTCGACAACTTTATTTCAACAATGTCGCTATAAATTCACAGAATTGCAGGGACTAAACATCTGTTACAGTGACTTGGCTAATTTCTCATTTCAACTTCTACCCGGGTGGTCTGGACTGATTTTCAGGGTAAATAAATTCACATTGTGCATCACACTTTATATATAAGCTCATCTATTTATCAACATCGTTGGCTGGGAGGTTTTCCCTTGGAGATTGATAAAGCTATATGTTGTGTTTGAATAATTAATATCTACACGGAATGTGAGGCCTTTATGTTTAATTAATAAAATTAATATAGAGCAGAACTCCTGTAACGGTTAAATTATTAATAGAAAAGAAATAGGTGAAATGGAAACGCTTTTGGTTGAGGGCCAAGAATACAAATAGTTGTTAGTTGGAGACACATACCATTGTCTGTGCCAATCTTGTTAAAAATTTTGGTCTTTTTATGCTTATTTGATGAAGAGTATCTTTCAAGCTCGATAACTTACGTTAAATTTAAAATTGTGACCTCAAATTTGGTATTTATGTCAAGTAACGTCGTGGAACCCGTCTCATGACGATAAAATGTTTAGATGCTACATAATATACAAGTTGTTTACTATCGAGTTGGTTAAAGTGTTATAGTTTCTGTAGTAAATCAGTATAAGTATTTCATTCAGGACGTTTTTAGATATATTTTATGTTTCATTTACTCTGTATACGAAATGTGATTGGAATTGTGTATTATACGAAGAATACAAGAATAACTTATGAGATACAAGTTACAACATATACTATGCTCAAACTTTTAGAAAGAGTAGCAATGTAATAATAAAGTATTTATATAAAGTGAATGTTATAACACCTTGCTAACATGGTTTGAGAGAATATATTATGTCAACAGAAACAGGTTCATAATGTTAATAGTACAGTAAATAAGGATTTTTTGCTGGACAAGAAATGGTATAAAGCTGAATTTTGGCATGGACGTTCAGAATTGGAGCAGAAACAGTAATCCGTCGAGTTTTCGCCCCCGCCATATCAAGAAAATGGCTGAGAATGAGCTCCTTTTTAATTTAATCAAAATTATTTTGAGTTCCATTAGAGATATCAAAATTTGACAAGAGTAGCTTTTTACTAATAATAAAATTCTGCTTCTTTTAGTTCTTTAAGTTAGTAGTATAGTAACTACAGGTTTTAACTTCTGAATAGTGTCATATGAATTAGATTTCGTTCATTTTTGGCAACTTAATAGTAAATGTATGAAAGAAAAGTTTATAAATTATGCGGAGACATTCTAATTTAAAGGGGGTGGATGACCACCCAAAAACACAGCACCGGAAAGACAATCAAATTTTGAGAAGAAAAGATTCTATGCAACTTTTCATAAGAATTGACAATTTTTAAGTTGTAGCGACTTTAAAATTGGGATTTTGGCTAGGAAAAAGAGGTATTTTAAAACAATTTTCATCCATAACTCGAACATTTATTACATTGAACGAAAACATAGTACAGACAAATAAGAAAGTTGCTAAACTAAAGATGAATTGCGCTTTTTTTTTCTAACTTCTGTAGAGTAAATGATTTCGGAGACTGGAAGTATAGAGGTTTCCGAACGTCTATAAGACGAAGTATTTCGTTTAAATGTTAAGTATCTTAGAAACTCATTTACGTCAAAAATAATAACGACCAAAATGATAGACTATTAGTTACTCTTTCAAATGATTTTTAGATTATTTTGATAGCATAAAAACCAAAGAAGTTATGATAGAAACAATGTTAAAAATTTAAGATTTTGTTGATGTAAATAATGAGTAATTAATAAAATATATACTCATATACTACATATACATATAGCATGACCTAGGTACTCAAATTTTTTCGTCCGTTTACATCACTTGCATTTTATACTATAAAGGGATTTTCGAAAGAACGTAAAATGTTTGTTATTTTGCAAACATCTCAATAAATATTAGTTATAACGAAAAAATGGTACACAAGAAAAATAAAGCCTATAAACTAAGAATGAATTTTTTTTGTGTATACTTATGCAGAATTAATATTTTCGGAGATATTTAAGATTATAGATGGTATTCGAACGTCTATAGGATAAAGTATTTATTTTAAATGTTGAATATCTTTAAAACTGTGACATTTCCGTCAAAAATTCTAAGGAATAGAATTAAACATAATTAATTAGTCTTTAAAATGATTTTTTGTTTCTTTCTGTACCATAAAAATTAAAGAGGTTATGACCGAAACAATGTGCGTTTTCACATTCATTTTAACAGAATGTCGATATTTTGTTATTGTAGTTGTTCAGCAATTTTTTTTTTTAAATACTGCTATATTGAAGCAGCCATTTTGAGTTTTTTTAATTTGACTTCAGTCTCGTAATCAGCGATCCCAGAAACGAATGTCCTATATTTCAAAAGTAAATCAGTAATACCTTTTCAAATATTAAATATCTAAGTTTGGGGGTGGCTTTCACCCATTGAGAGTAAGAGCAAATATACGGATCATACAGAAACTGAAGATAATATCTTTTACCATAAAGAAGAATTATCATTACATATGAGATTTTTCCTAAATTTTACATATTTTAGACCTCCAGGTACTATACTATAGTACCAAGAGGTAGATTATTGCTTTTGAAGAAAATTAATCAATAAATGTAACAGTTATTCAACATTTTATTAGAAAATGTACACGAAGAGCCTTTCATAAGATATTACAGAAGAATACTGCATAATACACTACCAAGCATATCGCAAATCAATTTAACATCATCAGGAGATAATTTAATTCTCAAATATAGCAATTATATCTAATCTATTCAATTGTTATCAAGAACTGCTAAGAGTATCTTGTAGAATTATTAACAATTTATTTATAATTTAGAGTAAACTGAAGAAGAGTATGATATTTAACTTTATCGGTATTTAGTAGAGGAAAAAAATAACATGATATTTTCCACTGGCAATTATTTGTTCAACTGTCACCTTTTAGAGTTTATACTGCCCGTATTTAAAGACATTTAAATCGATACATTAAAAAACATCGGAAAAAGTTACTGGTTCGGTGGGAAATAAAATAACCTCGTTTGTTTCTCCCATAGGTCTGTATTCCCTTTATAAATAGAAATGCCCATATATCTTGCGTCTAGTACTGTTAAAATGTCGATTAGGTTTAATTACAAATATTTTTCTTTCTAAATCAACTTCATTTGTAATCAACACATCATTTCATTTAACTGGGATCATTAATTAGGCCTTTGTAATTAAAACACAGTACATTAAATAGATGTGCAAATTAGACTGGGGCTATTTTTTATCTCCAGAATTCATTACTGCTGAAGTCATTGTCGGGGTTTTATAAGAGATTATTTTCACAGTGAGATTACACACCTTGTAAAATAAATTTCTCTGTTCCCGTCCACAATTTTTTCAGATAGCCGCTCTTGTAATGTATTTTGCAATTTAAATATCATCACACAAATTCTGAACTTATGAATTCAAATAAGCACAGCGAAAGAATCGGATGGATTACCATGAATATGAAATTTTTAATAAAGAATGTTTTGCTAAGCTTTGCCATATCAGCTGTTTGTTTGATACTGCAATACTAGTTTTATTGGGTCAGTGGATGTCTGAAAAATAAAACGAATCTAAGAAATGCGGAACAATAGAAATAATTTTAAACTGAGCGAAATTCCAAGGGATCGATGTTATCAGTGAAAGCTAACAATAACTGAAAAATGGCCAGTACTTATCGCGGGCTAAAGCCATTGAAACTCTTGAAAATTGTTAGAGAATTCACACTGTTGATGTTATAGGGTTCAATGTACAGGGTGAACCAAATTAGATGGGATTTGGGATTTTCTCTAAAACTGTGGCATATAGACAAAAACAATATGGGTGTCCTGAGCTCGATTTTCGAGAAACAAACCATGGCGCAAACAGCGATCGTCTATCTTTTCGACTACAGAGCGTTTTTGGAAAATTGGCATTTTTGGATGACCTCTATATCTCAGTTACAAAGTGTCGAATCTAGTAACACACTCTTTAGGCACTTTCTGACTAAAATTCATTGCTGATAAGGAGAAAATTATGCATGCCTCAGTTTTCGAGATATAGGCATAACTTGTATTTTTCTAAATGGATCACCCTGTAAATTATTTCATTATTCAATCACAACTTAAATTAGCTATCCAACGATATATAGTGGGGTCTGTTAAAGTCGTATTTCAAGATTACCGTTACTTTGCAGATAAAAGCACCAAATTTGGTATGAAGGTACCTTAGGGTATACTAATAAATGTTAACCCTGGAATTTACAAAAATTTTCATGTACATGTAATTTAAAAATTTTTTCCTTTAATTATAAATTTAATACAAAATTAAATAACAGGTTGTCCCATAGGAGTTCCATTTAAAAAAAAAATAGTTTTCGTTGAAAAGCCCATATCGTTGAACTTAATGAAAAGTAAATCGTGTTTAATGTCAGTATCTGAAGAGATAATATTTTAAAGGTGCTTATAAGCCAATGTTTAACAATTTTGGTAAAATCGCGGCCTTCTATTATTAAAACTAAAAATTAAAAAATCTATTTTTTGAAAATTAAAATAATATTTGAGGGTCAGATCATATGTATTTTAACCAGCAGGATCCAAATATGCAAAAAAATACAGGTTGTCCCATTTAAAAATTTGGTTTTCGTGTCAATTACATCGATTAATAGTTGAAGAGCTAAGTGGATAAAGGTGTTATGTCACAAAAACACGTTATTGAGTAATTTACCTCGAAAGATTTTAGGCGAGAACTTTTTTGTTATAACAACTATATAGCTTGCATTTTGCGATGATATTGACATTTGATGTACTTTTCAGAGACAAATAACTAAAGTTGTCAGTTGTCATTATTTTAGAAAATTTAAAAAAATTAATGTACATAACACCTTTATCCGTTCATAAGTTTCTCTGAAATGAATAAGGAATTAGGGAATAAAAGTGTTAAGAAATTAAACATATTTTATTATTATTAAAACATTGTACAATTTTGAGGTAGTCGGACAGTTCTACGGTTTTGTCACAGTTTGGTAATTTCCAAGTATGTTGTGATAATACGGCCTGCATTCTTCATTTATGAATGGTATTTGTTCTTTAAGGATTGGCCAGTTTTTCTACACTTAGGCTGCCCTTGTTTTCATTAAACACCGTTAGAGCAATACCGTCGGAATTTATCTTATGCATATTCCTTTTCTTTAAAATATCGACTTTGTAAAATGGAGTCATTTCATTTAGTGATGTAATAGTAGCACCCATAGGTGCCATTTTATACCGTCGCGAAAATAAACCTTTTCATTGTTCAAGTTTTTCTTCCTGTTGTACAAATTGAGTTTTGAGGCAATTCCATCAATATCCTTGAAATGATTCTTCATATCTATGACAACGGCGTCTTTGGGAGTTCTTAAAATTTCTCGATACTGGTCCGGAACTTAGATGTTTTGATGTTTCCTTAAAATTTTCTCGACTCTGCCAAAGTCTCTGTCTGAATCTAAATATGAATGTCCCACCTCCGAAAATTTATGGTCGATAACTTTAAATTCTCTCTTTAAAATCAACAACTGGTAAAATGTAATGATATTGAAGTTTTTATTTTGTCCACCACGGGAGCCGGGCCATATTATAATGTGATCGATCTTTTCTTGGAAATATTCATTGTAAATTTGTGAAAAGGTGTGTAAGCAACTAGCAATTTCTAGGCTTTCACGGCTGGCCATATCTTCAGTCCATGTGAAAAAGAACGTTTTTTTTTTTTCAGTATTCCTCAATGTATGTATGCCAAGGTTGTAAAACCACATTTGACGAAGGTAAAATGATTTCGATGTACTTAATTTTGGCAGCGACATGGTTTGCTGAAAATCTAAAGTAAGAAAGCAAATCGTTCTATCTTCTGTAACTTTTGCTCCATCACGCTTTTGTTGTTGGAAAGCTAGTTTGTAATTTTCTCCGTATTCTTTAGTATTATTTCCAGCATCACATTTGGGAAAAAATGTGAGTCATTTCATGATCTCAATTAAACAATTTTGAATACCATGGATTCAAGCATTTTTATTGGGTAGGCAGGGATTTTTCACAGATAACCCAATAGATGTAAGCATAGCGAACCCTGTAATTCTTAAACGATAACCTTATAAACCCAAATGACCTTTGACTTGATTGGCGTAATTATCATACTTATTATTTTTTCCGCAAGAATTTCGGAATTCGCCAGATTTGCCTTAAACAATTTAATGCTCTTTCAAAATATTGGGTGGGCAGAAGCCATACCAGATATCAGTTTTGCTCTTGTCATAAAAATTTCCACGGTCCAGCCCTCTTCTACTTGTCAGCATAAAAATGTTTGTACAAAAATCAACACCGCAAAGTGTCACTTTCCAGTATTTCTGATTTACAGACTAATTTGCTAGAATACTTTGGTGAATTCATATTTTATTATTGCATTTTATATTGATAATGTTTTGTTTTTAAAACATTATTAAAACTTGCCTGGGAAGAAATTGTCACTATGTGACTGATTTCTGCTGAATTGCCAAAGGGTATAAATGTGCTTACAGCAATTAGATACTCAAGTACCATCTCGACTCTTGTACCATCTCATACCTTTTCGAAATTGAACGAAATGAATATATGGATTAAAACACTATAAGCACTATTTCCAAATATCAGCCAATTTATAAACATCTTACATAATTCGTGAAATCGTTTATTCATTGCCATTTGTAATATCAGTTTACTACGGCCATTTTCACTATAATAGTAAGAAACACTTAACACAACTTGTCACATTAATGTCAATATAACATAACTTTAAAAGAAAAGTGTTTTGGATTAAAACAATTTAATATCGCACAGTAATGGATAAAGGTGGTATGTGATCATGACACCTTTATCCATTAAATTATATATTTCAAACATTAAAACGCATTTAGGAAAGGTTTATTATCCCAAAAACTTATTGAAATGATAGATTATAAGTTAAAATAGTTGTCTGTATAGAAATCTCAAAATTTTCAAAAATGTCACATAACACCTTTATCCACTTAGCTCTTCAGTTAATAGATTAATAGTTCTCATTTTATTTTAGTGTATCTTAAAAAATGTGCTAGCAGCGAAAACGAAGAGAACGTCTATTTCGCGATTAACTTCTATGTTAAATGTACTGGGGACTTAATTTTTTTTTTAAATTAAAGAACCCAAATTTCGATTCAAATGGGTCCGAAAAGGGCCACGTTAATAGATCTTATTTTATTTTAGTTTAACATATAAAATGCGTTAGCAGCGGAAACGCTATCAACGACTATTTCGCGGTCAACTTTTATGTTAGATATACTAGGGACTTATTTCTTTTTTAAATTAAAAGTAAAGAGTCAATGTTTCGATTAAAATCAGTCCGAAAAGGGCCAGGTTAATAGATATTATTTTATTTTAGTTTAACATAAAAAATGCGCTAGCAGCGGAAACGCCGTCGACGACAATTTCGCGGTAAACTTCTATATTAGATGTACTAGGGACTTGATTTTTTTTTTAATTAAAGCTAAGGAACCCACCCTCCGATTAAATGGTCCAGGCTATTCAATTTTTACTTACTAAAATATAACTTGAGAAATTACGCTCTGGCAGCGAAAATGCCGTCGTCTAAAGAGCATACCTTTCGATTCAAATCGGTCCGAAAAGGTCCAGGTAACTATTTTTTTTAATACGAGTTTTACTTGGAAAATACGCGTTGGTCGTCAAAATTATTTTGAGCATTTGAAGCTAATAGCCTTCTAATTAGCTCTTTGGTCATAATTTGTATTTGTAATATGTATTCAAAAATGCAATAAAAAAAAATATTTTTCGCTGCTAAAGAATGGAAAATTATGAACAAAATATGCATGGAAACATCTGAAATACGAACGGATATGCTTCTTCGGAGCTTTTATGATCATTTTGACCCAAATCGGATAAGTAAAAACATTTCTACTGCACTTTATAGCCAGCTCTGCAATTTCTGCGAGTTAGGCCCTTGTTGCTCCGCAAAAACAGGGAAGCCGACGGGGCAGAGTAGGGGACTTTTTGGTACGTGTTATCCTGGACCAAAACTACAATCTTGCAAATTTTCAGCTTTACAATAATTAATTTCGGGTCAAAAACTAAAATTCCAGGGCTACATGTGATATTTTGTCGTATTTGTCGGCCATTTTGGATTTTAGTGCTATACATGAAAATTTTTAGAAATTCCAGAGGGCTCATAGGCTAATATTTATTAGTATACCCTGAGGTACCTTCATACCAAATTTGGTTCTTTTATCCGCCAGGTAACGGTAATTTCAATAAGCCACCTCACTAATATCATGTCATAATTATTTCTAGAAAAGCGGTTAATTTTAGAAAAATTTAATATATTTGTGAGGAGGCCATGGAAAACAACAGCAACACGTCTTATATAATATAATTTTGCCAAAAATAGGAAAACTAAACTACAATTGTCTTCCGTTGACACCTATGCATATTTATCACATTTCTAATGCTTATTGGAAGGCCATGATTAAATGTTTCATAGAATGCAGAGAAGATTTAAATTTAGCTTCCGAGTATAGACAGAAAAACTAAGTGACATATTGACTTCATTTTCCGAGCAGCCTTCGGGCTCACCAAGTCGTCAAAATTATTATTTAGTTTTGAGATTCAACTTCCTTGGTGAATTGTACCGAGTATTTGAGAAGTTAACACCAGTTAACCATTTTTTCAGTATAGATGTTTTGAATTAAAGTAGCATTTATCAGTGTAATGCTAGCTGCTTTAATTGAGTTAATAAGAAAATTACAGTTTAGAGTCAGTGTTACTATACTTATGGTAAGTATACTTTTGTATAGCTTGTGAGGTTACAACTCGCACCGACTTATAATTCGAGCTTGTAACCCATAACAGTGTCTTCGTCCATTTTGCTGCAGTTCTGTAAGTACAGAAACATTTACATTTCTCCCTTGTGTGTATGTTTCATTAACTTTAGTTTTACATTATGACCAAAGACGTCAATTTGGTGAAACTTTCAGTTTTATGTGTGAGCATTTCATTACAATAATCCTTTTCGTGAGTGCACGTCCCGTCTCTTAAAGACAGTTAATAAGATTTCTTATTTAATACCTATAAATAATTTTCTGTGCAGAGCACATTACTTTTTTGTATGTATCTAGTAGCCTAAAAAGGTACAATGTATTTCATTTCCTATTTCATTTATTACTTTCATTTACGTTTAGAGATTTGTTTATGTTATAAAATATCAAAATTTGTTTATTAGTAAAATGTCAATGAACCTTTTCATTTAGTAATAACTATGTTGGTCAACTAATCAACTAATAATTTAGTTATCTATCTTTTTGAAGTATCTACAGTAGTTTTTGTGTTTTGTGGCCTTCTGCCAATAATTATGGATTTATCTTTGTAAGTTACCTTTTTTTTAGTAAGTGATAAATCTGTTTGTCTCTCTGTACATCTTTAACTCTGTTTGATCTTTGTAATCCAAGCACATAGTTAATTGCTGATTTGTTAATTGCTCTACCATACTTGTTATATTTACAATAGATTTTGTTATTGTTAATTAGTTATTCTTTATTTCAAAAGTCGCTTACTTTATTTACGACTTTTACCATAATAAAGATAATTCCTTGTCAGAAAATAGTGACGTTATACCTCTTGCGTTCATTAATGTATTCATATTGGCCTAAGAATCAAACGACACACCTATAAATAAAAGTACTCGATCTGAAACTTATTCAGTTAAATATTTTAGGAAATATTTTATAAGAGAATATTTAGTCGTGTCTAATTTCTTATTGGAAATTATCGTCCGCCAAAATGTCTGTGGGTGTAAACTAATCGAATTCGTTTATTTAATAACCCACAAAACTTGTGAATGAAAGATGTGAGTGAGCGTGAGATATCTTTCAACTTCAAACAGGAACTGCGTGAAAGGTGTTGTTGTTGTGTATCTCATTTTTATTGAAACCCCAAACGAAATGTATTTTCGTTTCATTCACCAAATATTTAGTAATATAATAAATACTTGTCTTATTTCCATTTGATATTTCCAGCGAAACAGCTTTATAAAGAGGAAGGCAAATCTGAAATACAACAGAAATATTCCATCTTACTCTAACCAGATTAAAAAAGATATATATTCGGGCGAGGCGAGGGAGTCTGCATTTTCCGAATTCAGAGGAATCGTTAATTTAATTAAGAAATTCGTCGGAACGAGCATACTTACAAGATTTAATGGATCTAGAGCGGTATTTATGATTGAGGTCTCGAACTTCATATTCGGTTCATAAAGGCAAGAGGTTAAATAATATGAAGAAGTGGGTTCTTGTCACTGCGTATCAGGATTTAAATGTTTCAGTTCATTTTTAATATTCAGAAGGTGTTTTTATGAATGGATATTTTCATTGATAAGTTATTTATAACTAGAGAATAACTGCGATGGAAAAACGACGTGTATATAAAAATAGAAAATGTTCAAGGAGAGCAATTTATGAGGTAAGTTACTTTAGCCTATTACCTTTGAGAGACGGACCAACATATACTATTTATAACTTCATACAAATATAAATAAGTACTTTATTTAGTAACACTGCTAAAAATTACCTTCTTTGCAATATTAGCTAGAAGTTATTGAAAACGGGTTTTCAAAAACTATTTATTTGTTTTCTTAACAAATTGTCTTAAAATATAGTTCAGGAGTTATGCGAAAAAAAGTGGAAAATTTTTATTTTTAAAATGGAACAGCCAAATTGATACCTAAATGATATGTAGATATAACTTCTCGTTATAAGCAACTTCTTTAAATTACATTTTTCGATATCTTCAAAAATAAAGGTAGTTTACTCTTGAGACAATTTCAAAAAAATAATTTTCCGAGCTGAGCACCAAGATTAATACACATTTTTGCAGCCTCTTATCGTTTGAGAACATGCACTAACTTTTATCAAAAATAAAATTTTCCAGAAAGTCAATAATAACAGTTTCCCATATGGTGCAGATTTTTTGGTGAACACCGTATATAAAATACTCAAAGCTGCCTACCGAGCTAATATAAAAGAACGGGACATGCTTTATTTTTCTATTCTATATACAGGGATTTAATGTCCCAGATTTAAAGTGACATAGACTAATGACAGATAGAGCTCTCTTTGCTGAGTTCAAAACACTCCCACACTTACCTAATGGTTAATGGTTTTATGATTCTTGGCTGAAACTAAAACTCACCATATTTTGGAATGGGTGGACGTATTTGGATAAAAGTTGGTACACATATCCACACTCCTAGTCCAATCAATAGCATAATTTATTTTGGAACAATTTCAGGACAGGACTCAAATTTTATTATTTTATATTTAGGGCCACTTACATCACCCTGTATATCAGTTTTTTGTAAATGGCGGATAACTATTGAAATGTCTATGGATTATTGCGCAAAATACTGTCATAATATTTGATGGCACGTTTATGGTTACTTCCTAGCAAATTTTCGAAAATAATGGTGAATGATATTTAAATTCTACAAAATACACAGACAACTAGTTAACGTCGCTATTTTATTAATTTTACTTAAGCACTTGTTTAATATTATTTAATGTATTATTGTCACTTAAAAAGAAAAACGAAAAACAGAAAAATGGAAAAAATAAAGAAAAACAGTTTGCTTAATCATAACTTATAGCATAAATTTTAAATAGACACTAATTATTTTATACACTGGTACGATTAATTGAAATTATAATAAATTTTCGAAATGAACACCCCCAGTGTCAATACATTGAACGTTTAAAAAGGGTTTTTACCGATCTATCGATCATAGCCGGGTTGTGTCTAATATTGTCGCATGCATTAAAAATTTTTTGTTGTAATTGTTCAGGGGTATTAATATTTTCACTGTACACCTGTGACTTCAGGTGGCCCCATAAAAAATAATTCATGGGGGTGAGATCAGGAGATCTCGGTGGGGAGTTAACTGGACCCCCTCTACCAATCCATCTGTTGGTGTAACGTTGATTAAGATACTCTCTCACCGGTACAGAAAAGTATCAGTATCATCAGTATCATCAAGCACCATCGTGTTGAAACCACATACCTCTGGCATTGATGTTTTCTAATAAATTTGGTAACACATTTATTAAGAAATTTAAACCGTTAGTCTCCTTTCAAAAATGTGTGGCCCCATTAGGTAACTATTATATGTTCCACACCAGACGTTTATGTTGAATCTGTGTTGGGAATTTTTCTGAAGTGTAGCATGTGAATTTTCAGTTGCCCAAAGATGTTGATTTCTGGTGTTGTTTATTCCATCACCCGTGAATTGAGTTTCATTTGTGAACAGAATTCTAGACACTGTTCGTCTGTGCGCAACTACCCACCTACAAAATGTTAAATGCGGAACACTGTCACCGTCTTCAGGTCGTTGAACTACTTGAACTAAATGAAAAGGATATAAATTTTCTTTTTTTAAAGTTCGCCATACTCTTGTTCTGGTAATTTCTAATTGATGACCGATTTTCCTGACGCTTACAGTTGGATTCATTTGAATAATCTGTAATACTTCGCTGTTGAAAATTTCTGGAAACATGTTCATGTTTTGCCTGTGAGGGAAATTGCTCATGTTGCTTACTAAATTAATACACTTCTGAAAATGGAAGAGATGGATCGAGGAAACTGTCCACATTTGATAAAAGTCTGTGAAAGTCATATAAATAATATAATTGTATGCACTTATATGGTATCACAATGAAGCATGCATCATCAGGAATCAGATTTCATCATAAAATAGCCAATCAATATACCCAATGGAAAGTTCTAACTTTCCATTGGGTATAGAAAAACTTCCTGGAAACTTTCCGTTTTGAAAACTCCGAAAGTTTCCAGGAAGTTTTCCTGGACGGTGAAAAAAGAGCAGAAAAAAGAGCAATTAGCTCTTTTTTCCAGCTGATTATATTGACAGCGCAGAATTGTCATTCATATTGAACCCCTTCATATTGGTCAAATAAGCGTTTAGAATGAAAATGGAGAAACGATCAGTATATGCGTATATATTGATCCAAATTTAAAATTTCAGTGCTCACTAAACGCAACATTTGATGCTTTACAACTTTTATTGTACAAGTTTATCACGTAGAGTGGCTGTTTTCAAATCACAGACGTCTAAAAGTGAGTTTATTGTATTGGAAGGAAGGTCATTCGACGCAGAATTTAATTCTCTTCAACTTTGAATACAGTACTATTTTCGGTACAATGCGTTGTTTGCAAGATATGAGCGGAAAACCGGAGAAACTCTGAACATTTCGAGGTTTCTTGCGTTTTTCGACCTGAGCCGATACTGCTACAAGGTAGCAAACTTCAGATTCGTATAAATATAAATAACATATAATTCCGTTGAGAAACCTTCTACCGGACTCATGTTACCGAAAAAATACCATTTGATCAGGCTACTAGTTGTCTGTGTATTTTGTAGAATTTAAAAATCATTCACCATTATTTTCTAAAATTTGCTAGGAAGTAACCATAAACGTGCCATCAAATATTATGACAGTATTTTGCACAATAATTCATAGAAATTTCAATAGTTATCCGCCATTTACAAAAAATTGATATAGGTCATGTAATTGGTCCTAAATGTAAAATAATAAAAATTGAGTCCTGGAATTGTTCCAAAATAAATTATTGATTGGACTAGGAGTGCACTATATGTGTACCAACTGTTATCCAAACACGTCCACCCATTCCAAAATATTGTGAATTTTAGTTTTAGTCAAGAATCATAAAACACTCCGTATCTCGAAAACCATTCACTTTCAAGAGTAAGTGTGGATGTGTTTTGAACTCAGCAAAGTGTGCTCTATCTTTCGTTGGTCTATGTCACTTTAAATCTGGGATATCCTGTATATTAAATAATAAGTGTAATGTATCACTTAATAGATCACTTAGCAGTGTTATTATTCTAGAATTAGGTGAGGAATAACACAAGCAAAGCAGAGTAAGATTTTTTAAAACATCAGAAACGGTATCAAGTTTCTATTTACCAAAGACACTACTTTTAAATCTCTAGTAATATTGAGTTCATTATAATACACAAAAATTTGAAGTACGGCTCTGTACAACGATGACATCTCTTGTCAGCATGTAATAGCACCGACTTTGATATTTTTATAGCCAGTTTATACAGCCTTTTTTATGTGCACTGTAAATATGGAAGGAAACATATTTAATAATACACTGTCCATTTTCATTATAGAAATGATGCTACTTTGCACAAAATAACCATAAACATATTGAAACTCTTCCAGCATCTGCGTAATTCTAAGTTTCAGTTATTTATTTATTTTAAAATTTTCTTTCTGATTTTGCTTTATTTTAATCTGGAACACATCAAACTTTACAGCCCAGCCAAGGCGTATTAAGAAAATACACAATAAGCGAATTAATAGGTTAAAATCATAAACCGGCCGCTGTGATTGACACAAAACGGAAATAATGAAGGACACGCATCGACCCTCTAATTTAAGTCACGTGCCAAATATCGCGCAGTGCCATATAAAATAAAAATAACAGTTGTAATTTTAAAGCAAACACTCTCTGTTAACTACGCTACACAATTTAATGGGATTTTAAATCACCCATGAAAGCACCAGTAAAAACGACAGACGACACTGAAATGTTTTCTATGATTCCGTTTTCAATTAATCGTTGACAATGAATAGTAAAACGTGTAGCTAGCTCTAGAAGATCCATAATAATATTTATGTTCGTGCCAACCATCTACAGAAATAAAACTTAAGTTAATATTAGATCTGGAATTCTTTAGAATATTTTAGGAGCGATGAAGACAATTGGCTGAAATTCCATGACTTGCTTTGGGAGTGTAGCTTTTTTTTAGCTGATTTGTAGAATTTGAGATGCAGGATATATATTTATTATCCCATGAATCAGATACATTTTTGTACATATATGGAAAGTCATGAAATTCATACTCATAAAATATATATACGGCAAATATGTACACGCACGCAAACACAAGAAAGAATAATTCAATCGCTAGATGTTAAAGAATGAGACTTTTCCAAACAAAGGCGCACTCTTGGGGGGTTGGGGAACCCCTCCGAAATATACCATAGTAGAATAGTAGATACATTATTTTAAATATAATAATAAAATACATTTTAATTGAGTAATTTATTTCTTATCGACCGTGATATTTAAATGACAAAAGAGCTAAAAAAACTAAATATCAATTTAAATTAGGTTAGGTACCTGTTTTTAAATGTTAGTCTTTCTTTTCTAGTATGTTATATTTGCTTATCAAGCTAATATATTTTGGTCTGGATTAGGTATAAGAATGTAAAATAACCCCCGCCCCTCCCCCGAAAAAAAATTCTGGGTGCTACTCTGTTTCCAAAAGTTTCATACAGGAAACGAATTTGTAGACAAATTTTCTCTAGTCCTCTAGTGGAGGTCGGGAAGCCAAAGAGAAGTCGACTATTTGCTGCAGCGACGAAATCTCTCTAACCAGCTCGGTGGCGCAGTGCTTAAGGTGTTAGGCTTGCCTTCCCCTCAAAACCACCATTCTTACATCTTCCCCTCCACCCTCCAAACCTCTATCTAAGTTTGCTCATGCAAATCTGTTTTTAACTGCTGACATTTGGAGTGGGTTTTTTACAGAATTTTTCCCTACATAACACAAAAATAACACAAAACACAGCATTCTAACTAAAGCGACTTTATATGAAAATTAATTCTATGACAAACAAAAAAATAAAATACGATTGAACTAGATAAGAAAATCGTCAATCAAAATACAAGACATGATCTGAAAATCTTATGCCAACGACTCTTGGCCCTTGTGTCACTTCCACGTGCTTAGCCGCGTTTCTGTGACGCAATGTTATAGAAATTGTAATCACAAAACTAAATGAGATAAATGAAATGACATGTAGAACTAGGTAAACAAAATAAAAGTATATTGATAATTTGTTAGACTTGCGACCACGGGGTCTCGGGTTCGAATCCTGGCCAGGGTATGGATGAATAGTGGCATTTTTCACGTGTTGCTGAGATGGTAGCAGTGGGCTAGCCGTAGTCACTGCTGTGTGAGAGACAACACGGCCTAGTCGCCTAGTCTCAGCTGCAGCAGGGAATGGGTGTTGTGATGTTGTCTGTGTGTGTGTTCGTCCTGGTTGAATGGAATAGCCTACGGCTAATCTCCGCCAGGACATTAATATCAATAAAACAATTTAAAAAAAAAAATCCTTTTCTCCCATTTTCGAGGGTGCTGAATCCGAAAAAGAAATTGTGGGAGAAGTTTTTAACCACACCCATTCTCTGATCAGCCTTTAAACGGTCAGAAAATAAACTTTTCGCAGTTTTTCGATGGTGGGATGATTATGCGTGTTGTTGAAGTTTTTATGAAGGTTTATTGACAAGGGAAGGTCTGAGACAGGGTGAAGGGCGGTGGCAGCCCTATAATTTGACTAAAATGGCTATTTTAGAAGAAAAACATAAATATATGAGGTATGTACACATAAGTGTATATGTTTCTAACACGTATCTACATTTTGGGATAGACATGTTTGCATAAAATAAAATATCTTACTCAGGAAAAATGATTTCTTTTGCTGTTTTAAAACTACAGATATTTTAACGTCTTTTAAATTTTGAGATAAGGTATCAAATCTTTTTATGGTAAGGAATTCTTTATATGCACTTGATTTATGAGCTAATATCAATAATTTTCTACAATGTCTTGTTCAGTGACTATGACATTTTACAATTTCTTATAAATTATAAATTAGGTACTTCAATTTTCAAAACATATAACGCACGTTTCCACAATAATATGAAATTTACTGTTAATATACTCTTAAAGTGTTCATTGCAACTACAACTGCAAGTTGAAAATTGCAGATTGTAGATTGTTTAAGGGGTCACTTAGCCCTGAGGTGGCCTTTCTTCACTTCGACCTTAAGATCTTCTGTGATACAACTAGCTGTTGCCCAGGATTCCAAGACTTTTACAAAGCTTGTGATTTTCCTTGGAGCTAATTTCCCTATGTCTTCAAGCGGTAATTTCGCTTGTTCTAGGTACTTTAGCCTGATGCGGATTAGTACCTTGCAATCACAAAGTATATGTTCTACAGTCTCAGTTGCAGACTCACAGTATCTGCATTTGTCATCTTCTGCCATGCCCATGTTCCTGAGATGATATCCCAAGGGGCAATGGCCAGTTAGAAGGAGTCTGATCAGCCTTAAGATGGACTTTGCGAGTTTGAGAAGCCTTTGTGGCATTCTTTATCGAATATGTTATAAACTTTTTCGCTTGTCTTTGGCCTGGAGTATTCCTCCAGTGGGACTTCTGGCCCTTTTCCATTTTTGGACCTCCTCCGTTATGTAAGCCACAGAATGGTTCGGGTCCGAAAAATGGGGTTTCAGCCCCTTCTTGCGAGGCTGTCAGCTAATTAATAGCCTTCTATTCCCTCATGCCCTGGCACCCATATCAAGGTAACCGTGTTGTTTTTTGTCATTTGTTTCAGGTTTGTCTGCATTCCCAGGCAATTTTAGAAGGTATAGGACCTGACAGCCTTTAGTGCAGCCTGGCTATCTGAGAGTATATAGATCTTTTAGCTACGAGTGCCTCTGTTAAGGCATTCCTGAGCACACAGATCTATAGCATAGATTTTGGCCTGGAAATGGTTGGGGTGTTACCAAGGGCTTTAGATTGTTGAATTTAGTTTGGCATAAATAAGTCAATATGGTTGTTCAACATTAATCAACTATCTAAATGTAAACGTAATAATATAAAAGCGCCATATAAAGTTATTTTGTTTTGTGTCAAATTCAGAGGTAGCACTTTTAAGTACACTGGATTAGTTTCATTTAATAATAGTTTGTTACGTTGTGTCCATGCACTCATTTCATCGCATAAGCGAGTTTCTGTGGTGTTGATGCTAATACAGTAATTGAGCTGTCATCTGCAGACACTTGTTCAGTGGATATATGAAAGATCTTTTTGTGAAAGATCTTTTTGTGAAAGATCTTTTATATACATAATGAAAGGAAGAGGATCCAATACTGAACTTTGAGGTACTCTTATATCTACATTTTTTTAACATTTTTATATTTCACTCACATTTCCTATTTTCCAGATAGGTCCATATCCACAATTACATGAAGTGTCTTATTTCATTGGAAAATAAATTACTGCATAGAAGTTCCATTTGAACAGTGTCAAATAAGTCGAATATTAAAAGCTCGACAAATTTACATTTGTCCGGCTTTTCAATAACAATGATCCTGCAGTACAACTGATAGCTTACCAATGGTTTATCCTTTTGAGATAATTAAATTTATGTTTTGTAATTGCAATTTAAAACTGTTTTACAAAGAAAACACAACCTTAATTAAAAATCTACTTGTGCACTTGGCACACTAGTTTTAAGTTCATTATAATAGAAATACATAAATATTTCGTTTTGAATCAATGAATATTCAAATATTTGTTTAAACAGAAAAATAATTGGAACTGATTGTCACCTGAATCAAATTACTGTAATGCTAATATTTTTATAACAATCAATAACAGCACGGTGGGATTTTGTTGAGCAAGTACCTAATAACACTTATGGTGCAGTCGTGGGTACTTTGATTACTTTTATAATATCATTGTTTAAAATGTTATTAAGTTATTCTTAATAAGACGGATGTTGCAGGCGGACGTTGCCTATTAAACACGATAACTTCTATTAGACTTCCACATCCAGTGGAAGTATAATAACGACAAAAAAAAATTAATTTTCATAGGAAAATAGGATTAGAATGTCATGGAACGTCGATATTTTAAGTTTCAGCAAAAAAAATTCTGTCTGTCGGTCTATCTGTGGGTCTGTCTGTCTATAACTTTTATTTGTGCGCACGATTACGCTGAAATCGTTTAAGATATTGACTTGAAATTTGGTACACATATATACTTTAACGAGATGTGGAACTAGATTATATTTTCATCTTATTTCGTTGAAGGGTTGGCGGGTAAATGGGGGTAAATCAAGCAGGTAAGAGTAGAAAAAATTGATATTTAGTATATACAAGAGAAGCCAATGTCTTAAAAAAATTTTTGGCATTAGTCACCCCCATTACTACCCGCACTCCATTATAAAAGTGGGTAAAAACAAATGTGATTTAGTGTGCGTACAAAGAAACCAAAGACCTAAAAATATTTTTTTTTACTTCATCCATCCCCACTACCACCCCCGTATCACTACCCTCAGCCCACTACCGATGTGGGATATCGTTTTATGGGTTTTTGGGGTAGACTATTTCAAACATTATATTAAGTTCTATGAACAATTATTTCCACATACAAAATTTTTTGGTTGTGAGAGACTTGGGTAGTAAATTTGGATGTGGAAGTAGTGATTCCTTGGGCAGCGGTTTTTTCTTCAAATTTGAAAAATGAGTAAATTAGCTTGATAAAATACTCCCTATTGAAATAGGTCCATGTCTGTTGTACAGACTAATAGTGTGTAAACTATTGTACTCTATACAAGCTATATTTTATCATAATTTTATAGCAAAATACTATGGTTTTTTTATTAGGCACAAAAAATATGGAGATATCCAAACTGCAATATACAGTGTCTCAGGATCAAAATAACTCTATATAGATTAGGTTATACAGGATGTTCTTGAAATACATCCATACATTTTAATATGTGGGTCCTCATGAATTGTAAACACTAGCCACATTTTACATTTAAAAATTTACAAAAAATTGGACTCACCTTTATTTGTTCAATTTTGATACACACAATGTAAGTCCACTTTTATGGAACTGAAAAAAATGAACAAATTATAAATAAAACTGGAAAGGGACACACAAAATTGATAGTTGATATTCTATTCAGATAAAGTTAATCCTCAGTTGAAAATGTTTATAGTCTCTTAAATTTTACACAGCTGACACAAAAGTTCGTGGAAAACGAATATTAGGAAACCGTTGCCGATAAATTAAACGAGCCTGATGTGCATTTTCTCCAGATTTTCCCCTGCCATACCATAACAAAACATAATGTTTGTTCACCCAATGCACGTATTTTGACAGTAGTGAACACTACACTATTGATACTTGCTGCTATTGTTTACCTGTTACATTTCTTTTTGCGCTTGGCACCGACGCAGTGAGATGCATGACAAGATCGTGGTTGATGCAGAAAACTTACCACAGTAGCATGGGCGTACTAGATAATTACTTGCAATGTCCAAAATTAATTTTAATTATATCCCAACTAACACCAAATGAGTAAACATTACGAATCCATCACTAAATTTTCGACTTTGTTGTATAAAAAAACTTCATTTGAGATATCCATAGCCGCTGCCTCGTAGTTTTTACCACTGGTGGTTACTTTAGAGTTATGAGACTTCTACGTAGCTTTCCCGGTGCAAGGGGACGCCATAGTTATCAGTGAGATGACCCTCGAAGTTGCAATCGCTTTCAAGCAGCTTTGATAGTTACCGCGGCGTTCTGGGAACCTTCACTACCCGTTTAAAGTCGTGAAACTTGTAAGTAACATTTATTAGTGTTAATGACGTTATCGCTACCTGCAGAACTGAACTTCACCGTGCACGACTACTACGAAGTGCGTATCACCTCTTAAATTCACCATGAAGTAAATTTCACTATCTAGTTCCCAATGTTGACCATAAATAGGAAAGGAGGCGATAACGAGAGGAATATGTTTCATATTTCATACCTACGCGAGTTAGATTGCATGTTTTGTGTTCATGTTCGTGATTCTGATGATCTAAAATACATAACCTATATAGTTTATGCTTGTTTTGTGACCTTTATCTTTTCCAAATTTGGGTTGTTTACCATTTTAAAGGATTAACACACTTTTTTGCGCTGTATTTCATACATTTACCTTTTTTTGTTTTGTCACAACTCATTAAGTGAGGAAAACAATTATTTTTCGGATTGTTTACTATGTTGTTTATTAATGTTTTTCAAAAAATAATGAATGTTCTACATATGTAAGGAGTACAAAGTTGCTTCATATTATTAATTAAAGTGACTGATGAGAAAAAAAGATATTATTCAGTGTCTCGGTGCAGCACGTATTGTTCAAAAACCGTGTCAATGCAGTGTTCCTAAAGACAAAAAAACTTCGCAGTAAGTGGATAATAGCTTTAAAAACTTGAAAAACCACCTAGCAAATGTATGTGTGTGTGTGTGTGTGTATAGCCAGCATTTTCTACAGGATAATTTTTTTACTAGTAAGTTATTTATACCAATGCCGTACCCAGAATTTTGTTTCAATGGGTTCGCCTAACAAAAAATTTTTGTAAATGTAAATATCCAATTTTATTTTAACAATTTCCATCAAAGGTTAGCTTCTGATTTGAGTCTGACCCCTCCTCCCCCTGGGTACGGCCTTGATTTATACTTTTATCTGCATTTATAGATAATATGTTAAGTTAGTTTCAAAGTACCTGCAATAATGATCTCTTGAATTGGAATTTGTGTCACTTAATATAATTCGTTACATGTTTTTCCAATTTTTAAAGCAATTGTCCACTTATTACGAACTTTTTTATCTTTTGGAAACCCGTGCGTTGACACGGCTTCTAAACTATATGCACTGAGGTACTGAACATTATCTTTTACACTTACTAGTCACTTCAGAACCTTAATTGATGTTATGAAAAATGTAACTATGAAGTGGCAGCGGGAACTTTATTGCAACTTTAAAGTGACGCTGCAGTCCCATTCAATACTTTGTAATAAATATAACTTTAAAGTTATATATGTTCAGTTACCGTTACTCTCCTCAAGTAGCAATTACTTTCAAGTCGCATTTCTTAGTAAAAACGACTTCAAAGTGATTCTTTTTGAAATACGCCATCTTCATGGCCAAAACTTACGAAGCCATTATTACAAGACATGAACTTCACAAATGACTTAAAAATTTAATTTATCACTATTTCTAAATTAATGGATAAAAGTTAGTTTCAAGTTTCGAAGAACAATAAAAAATAGCTTTCAGCATCTAGGTTGACATATTCCCGCATTATGTTAAATATTTTTAATTATTTTTGGCAATAAACTTGCATTCGTTTTAATTTTGACGCTTAGACCATTGAGAACTTGTACAAGTTTTGCTTTCTAATATTATACTCTTCTACTATTCTATTAAGTTTCTGAGTTAGGCAAATGGATAACAAGAATCATGTAGGAATGAAACACAAGTATAATAAAATTAGTTGCAAGACAAAGCAGGCAACGTTAATTTGATAGAGAGGTTAGCGGTTTACACTTCATGATGTCACCGCTACATAACGATAACGCCATTGGAACCTAGCCGGACAAGTTCCGGGAACGCGACCGAAACGTTGCGGTAGCCAAAAAATATTCCCCATTTTGGTCGTAATGGGAACGTTCCTGTTATGCAGTTGTGACTAGTGACGGAACACTTTAAAGTAGCTACGATAGTCGTCGCTAAGTTCCAGCAACTAATTGTGCTAGTTGGGATCAGAAAGATGTGCATATTCATACATTTGATTATACGGATGTATTTCAAAAACATCCTGTATATACAGGGTGTTTCAGCTAAAAGTTCCCGGGTCATTATCTCGTAAAATAATAAAGATACTTAAAATTTGTAAATCGCGGATAATTGACACCAAAAAAGGTCTTAAAAAAACTGCAGTTAGAATTGTTCTTTCTCAGTGCACAGAGATGGCGCTGCGGTGAGAAATTATTTTTCGATGGCTGGAACCTTGAAACACGATTCATACGATTAATGAATAAATTGTGAATTATTTTGACTATGTGAAAAATTTTGTAAATACCAGCCGTTTTGGAGCTACATGAATTTTTTCTTCGTTTTTTTGCCTCTGTAAATTTTGAAAACTCCTGTACCTTTTCTGTTTATCATTTTAGAACACCAGTTATTAAGAACTTTTATCTTATTATATTCCATACTTCTTATATTATTACATATTTCGAAAATTTTCGGAATTTTTCAAAGGCATCTAAAAAAAAATTAGAAATTAGTACAAATTTTCAAAATATGTAATAATATAAGAAGTATGGAATATAATAAGATGAAAGTTCTAAATAATTGATGTTATAAAATGATAAACAGAAAAGTTATAGGAGTTTTCAAAATTTACAGAGACAAAAAAATGGAGAAAAAATTCATGTAGCTCCAAAACGGCTGGTATTTACAAATTTCTTTACATAGTCAAAATTATTCACAATTTATTCATTAATCGTATGAATCATGTTTCAAGGTTCCAGCCATCGAAAAATAATTTCTCACTGCAGCGCCATCTCAGTGCACTGCGAAGGAACAATTCTAACTGCAGTTATTTAAGACCTTTTTTGGTGTCAATTATCCGCGATTTACAAATTTTAAGTATCTTTATTATTTTACGAGATAATGACCCGGAGACTTTTAGCTGAAACACCCTGTATATATTTTACTTTGAAATCTTATTAAGGGATTTTTAACACAATTGGGAATATATAGTTGAAAAATAAAAATAAATGAAAAGGGCATTGACTGTGTACTTTATCTCAGTGGCACTTCATAGATGTGAATTGTAAGATATTCGCAGTAATCCACACATGATTATAACCTCTACTTATTCTTTATATTAACTGCACTTTGATATTGAATGTTTGTGAATAGGAGTTTTCGCCTCTTGTGAGAAAGATGCTCCAAGATTTACTTTATCCTCGGTGTTTAATGGAAAAATGTTTAATTATAATTTCATAAACGACGTGCTTACAAAAAGTCGTTATTAAAAATTTAACGAGAGTTACAAGAAACTTTCAATTACACAGGAGATAGGCGAGCTAATTTGTTAGTCATTAAAGTCGTTTAATTGCAATTAAAAGTATATAAATATTTGCAAACTACTGTTCCATTTGGTTACTATCCAATCAATGTGCCTGTTAAACTTTTGACGCAAAAATGTCGACACGAACACAATTTGAAGAAAAAATTCAGTTTTTGTCACAATTTCAAATAGATATAATTTCAATTAAGATTTAGTGACCTACATTCCTAAAGTGCACAATTTGCAGGATATTTGCAAAAAAATTGGAAATTTTGCAAAACCACCCAAATTTTTTCGAACATACCCAAATGTGGAATACCCAAAATTGCAATACTACAGTTTCTGCAGTATTGCTAAATCTACTTGATCTTAATGGTGAAATAAAAATGTAACTTTATACTATCCCACAGAGACAGCAGATACAGCAACTTTGTTGTTTAATTATTTTCACATCCAGTGGTAATAACGCAAAAAAAACTTTTGAAAATTTGTGTTGTTCAAATGGGCTTAGAATGTCATGAAACGTCAAGATTTTAAGTTTGAGCAAAGAAATTTTCTGTCTGTCTGCCGGTCTGTAACTTTTTGTGCGCACGATTACTATGGAACAGTTTAAGACATTAATTTGAAATTTGGTTCACATATGTATTTTAACGATATCTGGAAATAGATTATATTCTTAAATAAATTTAATAAAACAGAAAAACAAATGGCATAGATTTGAAATGGATATTAATGAATTCAGAAAAAAATATATAATTTATTTAACACTTCCACCTTCCCATTTGAAAAAAAAAAAGATTTCAATGCAAAAGTGATTTGTTCAATTTTGGAGGCTTCGTAAATAGTTATTAATGAAATTAAACGAAAAATCATATTTTTCCCTTGGACTTACCTGCCGTAGAACAAATTGTGGTATTCCAAAGCATTCTAAGCGAATGTCTTAAAATGCTTAAAAAAAACTGAACATCGACTCAAAAATTCGCGAAAATCTCATGGTATACTCAAAATGTTGCCTTGAATCCAAATATGTAAAAATATACAGGGTGTTCCATTTAAAAATCGAGTTGCGGTCATTTCCGGGTAAACCGGAAATGGTCTCATACCGTTTTCTACATCCAAAAATCCATTTTTAAAGGTAATTTATGCACCCCAAATTTCAAATGGATAAGTTAAAAAATAAAGGAAAATAGGGGGGAGCCACTAGCCTGTGGCATCGCTATAAGAGAAATTAAGATCTCGAAAAATGTTTCGGCATTAGCCACCCCCATCACTCTCACCAGTAAAATCATGATTTAGTGAGTGTACATGAACCAATGGCTTCAAACATTTTTTTTTATTTCATCCACACCCATTACCAGCCCCCTACCACCAACCCCACCCGCACTACCGATGTGGCATATCGTTTTATGGGTTTTTGGGGTAGATAATTTCAAATATTGTATTATTAAAAGTTCCATAAACAATTATTTCCACATAGTGAAGTGCAAATATAGAATCAAATTATTTTCGCTGTGAAAGATTTGGACAGAAAATCTGAAGTAGTGATTCCTTGAGCAGTGGTTTTTGTATTAGTTAAATTTTGTAATGTTTTAATTTAAATTTAGACAAATCAATTATTTTTATATTAAATATATGTTTTTATACTAAAATTGAATTACCAATTTATTTTTCAAATATTCTACTATACCTATAATTCTTTTTTTTTTATCTATTTATTTAACGTCGGCCTATTTCCGCTACCAGGGCCTATCACCAACGCACAGTGGGGCAAATAGCTCATTTTTTGGACAAGCGATAATTCCCAAGCCTGGAATTAATGAAATTAATTTTTTTTTTTAAACTCTTCGTTATAAGATTGCCTTTAATTCTATCGAGCCCGAATTTTGAAATTTCAAAATTAAAGGACTTAAATTTTGAAAGTAAATTAAAATTTTATCAAAAGATTGTTTAAAATTATAAAAAATTGTTACTTGGGGGGTTTTTTTGATTTCTAATCTCATTTCTGATCCCCGAATTTTGCGATTCAAAAAACCAAGATAGCGGATCCAATATGACGGCCATAATATTTTTTTAAATGAAATGTACATGCACAAACTGTTAAAAATTGTTACTTAGGACTGTTAAGGGTTTCTGATCGAGAATCTGAAATCTAAATTACGTAATATCGTAATCCAAAATGGCGAATCCAATATGGCGGCCATAATATTTTTTTAATTGACATGTAAATGCGCAAATTGTTAAAAATTGTTACTCAGGGGTTTTAGAGATTGCTGATCATAAATCTAAAGTCCAAATTACATAATATCGAAATCCAAGATGGCGGATCCAATATGGTGTCCGTAAGTTGAAGATTCTACTCGTTCATCATTTTACGTATTAGATTATGTTAGAATTATATCTTATCGTACTTTTCTAGCTGTTTGTTTAGGACTAGGAGCATTAGGTTATTTTAAGTTCATGGCTTACAATATTTTACTTTCTGTCATTTCATGACTTGACCAAATATTAGAATTAAAGTTAATAGTTCTTGCCTAATAGTATTAGCTAATAGTATTTGTCTTTTGACTACTCTATGATTGGACATTTAAGGTTAATTTTTGATTAATTATTTCATTTTAGCACATACTGGAAATGCAACCCTAGAATTCAAAATTACGAAATTTTAACTGCAGAATCAGAAACCTCTAGGAACTAATTTTTTTAATGATTTTTGCATGTACGTCTTATTTTTTTTTAAATTTATAACAGCTATATTGGATCCAAAGTGACGAAACTAAAATATCCGAAACAAGATTAGCGAATTAAGTCCCTGAGTAACAAATTTTAGCAATTTCTTTCTTGATTTATCATTCTATTTTAACTTACGGACACCATATTGGATCCGCCATCTTGAATTTCGATATTACGTAATTCAGACTTCAGATTCATGTTCAGCAGACCCTTAAACTCCTAATTAACAATTTTTAATAATTTGCGTATGTACATTTCATTCAAAAAAATATTGTGGCCGCCATATTGGATCCGCCATATTGAATCCGCTATCTTGGATTATGATATTACATAATTTAGACTTCATATTCATGGTCAGAACCCTTAAAAACAATAAGTAACAATTTTTATTAATTTGCGCATGTACATCTCATTTAAAAAAATATTATGGCCGCCATATTGGATCCGCTATCTTGGTTTTTTGAATAGCAAATTTCGGGGATCAGAAATGAGATTAGAAACTAAAAAAACCCCCCAAGTAACAATTTTCTATAATTTTAAACAATCTTTTGATAAAATTTTAATTTACTTTCAAAATTTAAGTCCTTTAATTTTGAAATTTCAAAATTCGGGCTCTATAGAATTAAAGGCAATTTTATAACGAAGAGTTTAAAAAAAAAATTAAATTTCATTAATTTCAGGCTTGGGAATTATCGCTTGTCCAAAAAATGAGCTATTTGCCCCACTGTGCAACGCCAGGAGACGAGCTACCCCCAACCAGGAAATTTTGCCGAACCTCTTCCCCTAAGAAGAGTAGGGATCTTTTACTTGCCTAACATTAAATAGACAAGGGATCGCCTGCTTTACATCCCCTCCGAAGGATGGTATATCCACTACGTAATCCTCGTCTGAAATTACGTAACTTCCGCGTATACACTGATATACAAGCCGCTAGAAGGTGGGACGAGAACGCTGTATTTACCAAGTACTAACCGCGCTCGACGTTGCTTCAACGGAATATCGACTAACCTTCACATTGAAGTCGCCTCTACGCTCGCCCCCTCTATAATTCTTGCTCTTGACAGTATCGTCAGAATATCCCTTGGGTTCAAATTCTTCATCTGTAAGTTTCTTTAATAGCCGTAATAGCATGCCATCAATCCACATACAACAGTTGTTCTCGGTGCCACACTCTTTTGCAGTTCTGATAATGGAGTTAAAGGAAATAGTATCAATTGTATCCTCATGTCAAAGGAGGCACTCAACTCTACCTTTTTTCACCTTCTGAATTAGGTGGTGAAATACCGTTTCTACAGATATGCCCGCTCGCATATTTACAGATACTAATGTAGGTATGTTGACATCGGAGTGTTGAAATTACTGAGCTTTTAAATAAACAATCGGTGCAGAAACTCTCATAAATCTTGACCCTGCACATGTCGTGGGTAATGCAATAAAATCATCAAATATTTTTCACATACGTACTTTGAAAGAAACTAACTGAAAATGGAAAGTATGAACAAAATATTAGTGAACTCTTTAAACGGATTGGTCTTTTATACAAGATAGTGTTTTCTACAATTGCAAATATGGTGTGGAGTTGAGAACAAAATTTTCTAGCGACCATGTACCGAATTGCAATGAATAAGTGAAAAAGTATTCTGTGGAATCCCACATAGATTGGATTGTTTCTCAAACATATCCGAACTTGACAAAAATGGCCTTCTGTGAAAACTTTGCTTGTCAACATTAAAAAAAACAAATCGGTTGATAGCAGTCGTTTACGAAATAGAAACAGCTACCCAGCAACTTTAATGATTCTAGTCGAAACAACACACTTGATACCAAGAAAGGAATATTAAACAATAAACTATGCTAGGCAAAATTGAAACTCCGTCAATTTGTTGAGTGTAGAGAGTCAATAAACAACCCTTATTTAGGGACAAAAAAGTTAAGGTCCAACCAGCTGCTGTCAGCAGAAGAGAACGTCGCGAAGGATTATCTTGTGGATCTTGTAGGATTCAATCTGGACCACCTTCCAAAACAGAGGTAGCAAAAAGGACAAAGAGAGCTAGAAACCTGACCAGAAACATTAAATAGAACCAACCTCACGCGAAAGGGCAGGTATCAGTTCATTAAACTAGTGTTCCAAAATATGCTTTAAAATGTTTGACGGTTGTTTTTATATTGTCTAATAAATTTTACTTCTTTCTGACATCACCAGAAAGAAGCAATGTTTTATTGTTTATTGATGAATGATGTAAGTACCTAAACCTCAATCGTAATGTACCAGTGTCAAGATCCTCGAGTGTTTGTGCGCCGGTTGTTCCTTCAAAAGCTTAGTGGTTTCAACATTCCGGTGGCAACATACATTAGTATCTGTGAATATGCCCGCATTATAAACTTTTTTAGAAATATCATATATTGTAAGCTAACACTAACACACACTTTATATAAGAAATACCAAATTTTTTTAGAGAACTCGGTTATATTCTTTTGTGCCTTTTTTTCCTTTGATTCTGCGCACTATACTGCAAAATAAGATATTTCTAAATAACTATTTTCAACAAGGTACAAACCTTATTTTAGTCCTAAGGTTAGTAAAAACATTCATTAACTATTCAAAATTCTAAAGTTTTCTCTCTTCAATGACGGTTCTTTATTAAATACACCTTAATAATAGGACAGTACACCACTAAGCAATAAAGAAGTTATTATTGCTTATTACAAGGTTTATTACGTTATAAACACTTTAGTAGAATGTAATTTTTTATTAATAAGAAATTGGTCGTATCTGACTAGACATCTTTAACTTTTATGTTCGTATGTAATAAAATGGAATGAATATAAAGATCGATAAAGATAAAAAACATTGTTCACTGTGAGTATTGGCAAAAGCAAAACATTTTCAAAAGTAATTACACAATTCTAAGCCAGAATGCCTCTAGCTATACCTATCGAGAAATTGCACATTTTTCTCTTCGATAAATTTGTTTTATTACACAACAAATAAAAATAGTACTAAAAGAGTAATATATCTGTAATTTGCTTTTAAGAAATGAAAACTGTGGGAAAATGGCTACAGCTGGACTAAAATTTTATACTTTTCTATCCTAAAGGGAAGCTAATACCTAGAGGCCCTTCAAAGTGTTCATTTTATAGCATCATCAAACGCCTTCATAAGGTAACGTGACCGGAATATTCCTTTAGTAATCTAAAAGAACCCTGCGAGTTTCTTGGCTACGGAACGTACGGGGTGCGTCGTAAATGGTAAAGGGCCTGATTGTTCAAATTTAATGGTTTTATTACATTTTTCACAAAACCCTAATACGGAGGTGGACATGAGTTGCGAATAATGTAACTTTGCATTGTGCTAGTAAACATGCTTTTGAAAAAATATGTTGTTATCAAGCAAGTCTTGTTTAATTTCTTCATTCATTTTCTCTAAAATGATTTATTTTTCGTGCTGTTATTCCTTAGCAACAATAATGGTGAAAATAATAGTATTAATAAGAGCAGCTCACAAATTCGGACTACTAGACTCTCGTCTTGTCTTATGCAAGTAAGTATTCCTCTGAGGCCTGACGATAGAAAACTTAAAGTTAAAATCTCAAAGGCGGAAATGAGGAAATGTCTAATGACTTGACGTGTGCTTTCCCAGTTCGACTTAAGGTCGAAGACCGAAGGTATTGTATTAAAACGGTATTAAAACAGTTAAAAAAACTGAGTCAATTATGTAAATCTGTAAATGATGACGATCTATGTAACATAAAAAACTGAAAAGAGAAACCAACCATCTTGTAAAGACGGAAAAAATCAATTCAGTCGTCAAAAAATAAAATTAAAACAATGTGGAATTTGGTTAATCACATATCTAGCAAAACTTCAACTCCTTCAACCAAAATAAAAACAGAATACAGCACATTAACAAATACCAACGATATTGCCACAGCCTTTGGTGACAACTTCTTCAGCACAGTTCAAAAAAAATTAAATAATCACTTCAAAAATATCTTCTCCAAAACTGCACTGTCAGTAAGGCAAATATAAATAACTCACCGGTCAATGAACGAGACATCGATAGAATTATTACGAACTTACCTAATAAAAAGTCTACTGGGTTTGATGAAGTTCCCATAAGTTTAATTAAAAAATGCTCTGATCTTATTTTAACACCGTTAGTTGAAATAATAAATTTTGCTTTTACGAGTGGTAAGTTTCCCGACATTTTAAGACTTGCCATTCTAGTGCCCGTTCTTAACAAGGGTGACGTGCAGGATATAGATAACCATAGGCCAATTGCAATGTTAAGTATCTTCTCTAAAATCATTGAAATTGCAATCTCCGAAATCTTCTATGAAAGGTCACCGAGTTATTGTGAAATTATTTGTTTCAACATACTTCCAGATGAGTTAAAATCAACAGACACTCTTAATTTATTCAAAAGAAAACTAAGGGCGTTTCTGATAGGAGAAATTTTCTATAGGTTGAGGAATACATGTCTTATTCACGTGAAAACATACGTATCTGAAATCTTTTTGTGTCAAAGGACCTCACACAAAGGTATAGAAAAAGACTTTTCGGTCAAAATTTTTGAAATGGTTCGGCCACCTGTGGCCTTTGAAGTCTAAAAATATAGAGATCTTATAGACCAATTAGATTCTTTCATTGTCTATTTTTTTTTCTAATTATTTTAAACCCTTTTATTTATTAATATTATAAATATTATAATTTATTAATATTATAAATAAATCTCTAGTTTATACTTTTCTATATAAAAGTTTTCGCAAGTAGAATATCGTCCAGTGTTTATATATGAGGCGAGAAAGTTATTCAGACTTACTTTACAGTATTGATGTTTGAAAACTTCATCGTAAGTAAAATATTGACTTGTTTATTCTTTTTTATTTTGTAATCCGTAAAAACCTAATTTAATCTTTTTTTTGCAAACCGCGTATATTGTTGGGTAAGTAAACATTTTGAGAATGGCACATCGAATAACTTGTTTTAATGGCCCGAATTCCCTACCACGCGTGATGGTTCGTATATTTGGAGGTCGTAAACACTTAAAGATGATTATTTTTTATAATATAAATATTCTCACTGTAAATGTCAGTTACTAAGACTGGCAGTGCAGACGAGCAATGAGAGGAGTAGCCCTGCTAGTTAAGATGAGCATCGCACACCATCTGATCCTTCTCCCGGAGATGGAGAACATGGAGGCCACCGCCGTAGTAGTGTCCAAGGCACGAAATGGCGACATCCCAGTGGTCTCCTGCTACCAGCTACCTAATGTCATGCTGCGAGACGCAGACCTGGAGGTGGTCCTACCTCCGAGGATCCAGACGGTGGCTATCGGCAACTTCAACGCCAAGTCCCCGGAATGGCACAGTAGGACAACAAACCCCCGAGGACGGGAGCTACTGCGATTCCTGGGACAGCACGATGGCAACCTATTGGTCCTTGGGCCGGACGGACCGAGTCATGACAATGGTAGACACAGGCCGGATGTACTGGACATAGCGATGCTGAAGGAGGTGGCCCTCGAAGCTGAAATCACCGCCATGATGGATGGTTCCACCGAGCACAACCCAATTCTCCTAGAACTAGGAGAGAAGGTCGGCGAGAACACGACAACTTTCATCAAAAAGAGGACGGACTGGGAATTGTTCCGTGCAGTACTGCAGAGGGACATTGCACAAATTCCCAGACTCGAAACCGAGGCAGACGTGGAGAGGGCCATCACCTCCCTGGAAAACCAGATCCAGGCGGCACTGAGGGAAAGTACCACCGAAACGGAGACGAGACGAGCACCAGCGCCGATGGCAAACCTCCCAGAGGATACCAGGCAGCTGATAAGGGATAGACGAAGTGCGAAGAGACGGGCCATGAGAACCAGACTGCCAGAAGACAGGAGGGAGTACAACATCCTTAGCAGGAGAGTCAAGGCTGCCCTCCAGGAACACAGACAAGAAGGATGGCAGCGCCACCTGGAGTCACTGGACACACAGGACAGAAGCTTCTGGGCCATCCAACGGGCCCTGCGGAACCGAAGGACACCCATTCCCCTGATCCACGGAGAGAACGGTATTGTCTACACTCGCCAGGAGAAAGCCGAGGCATTCGCCGACAGCTTGGAACTGCAGTGTAGGGAAAACCAGCTCGATGATGAGGACGAAGACTGGGTGGACGACGTGGAGCGCAGGGTAGGTCGGATGAACCGCCTGCCAGATGACGACCACATCCTTCCGACCACTCCCGAGGAGGTCAAGGAGATCCTAAGGAGCCTAAAACCCAGGAAGGCTCCAGGATGTGATGGCATTGGGAACATCGCCCTCAAGAAGCTACCCAGGAAAGGAGTAGCAGCGATGGTCAACATCATCAACGCAATGTTGAGATTGAGACATTTCCCCTCCAGGTGGAAGAAGGCCGACGTCATAGTCATCCCTAAGCCAGGTAAGAATCTAATCTTTCCCTCTTCTTACAGGCCAATCAGTCTCCTCCCAGCAATGAGCAAGGTAGCCGAATGTATCATCCTCAAGAGGATAGCCGAGAAGACAGAAGAACTGGACATCCTCCCGGACGAACAGTTTGCCTACAGGACTGTGCACTCTACCGAACTCCAAGTGGTTCGCCTCACCGAGGAGATCACGAAGGGATTCAACCAGAGACAGGTCACGGCAGCGCTGTTCCTGGACGTAGCCAAAGTCTTCGACAGGGTCTGGCACGATGGTCTCCTAGCCAAAATGATGAGTATGGGTTACCTTACATTGCACTCGTCAAGCTAGTGAGATCATACCTGCACAGGAGACAGATGAGGGTGAAGATCGTGGACAGGGTGTGAACGTATAGAACAATGGAGGCGGGAGTTCCCCAAGGCTCAGTGCTCTCCCCGCACTTGTTCTCCATCTTCACATCCGATCTACCACGGACGGAGAGGCCCTCTACGCCGATGATAGCCCTGACAGCCAGATCCTGGAACGAAAGGCTAGCCACCAGAAACCTCCAGGAGGCGGCCACTCTCCTAGAGGACTGGTGCAACCGATGGAAGGTAGCCGTCAACGCCGAGAAGAGCAAGGCGGTCCTCTTCAATAAAATAAAACAAAACCCCACAGGCCACGTTTCCATGTTTGGTGAAGACATCCAATGGCACGATTCCGTCAACTACCTTGGCGTGATCATGGATAAAGGCCTAACATGGAGACAGAACACGGAGGAAATCGTCAAGAAGGCCAAGAGGACGAGAGCCCTAATCTACCCGATGACGGGTAGACAGAGTAGACTCAACCTGAGGAACAAGCTCACGCTTATCAGGTCCCTCATCCGGCATCAGCTGACGTACGCTTCGGTAGCTTGGGGCTACCAAGCACAGAGCTACCTCCAACAGATCCAGAGAGTGGAAAACGTTGCCCTCCGGACAGCAGTCAACGCACCCTGGTTGGTGCGCGACGAGGACATCTTCAGGGACCTGAAGTACACCCCGGTCACTGAAATCATCAAGGAAAGAGCCCGGAAGATGTACGCCCTTGCTGAGGAGCATGGGAACCCACTGGTCAGGGAGGTCACTGACTATGACCCAGTAGATGCTCCGAGGCACAATCGGCCGAAGATGCAGCTACTGGATAACGGGTGAGTAAAAAACATACCACCGTTCGATGTAGACACCCCACGGAAGAGACAGGACGATCACCCAACCACCCACCCAAGACCCTGCGGGTATCGGACAAACAACCGTCCAGTACCTGTAGTCCCCCTAGCTCCGGGCAGACCGAAAATGCTACCAAAGCAGTTAGGTCTGCCCTTCCTCGAGCTACACAGCTCATCCTTTGGCATTCTGTGTACCGGCAGTCACTCCTGCCAAAAACCCAAAAACACCCAACTGACAGATGACACCCCCCGGGGGGGGACAAGCTGGCGAAGAAAGAAGATCAAGGCAGAAGAGCGCCAGAAGAGGTCTTAGCCAGCAAGGTCCAACGAACCAGGACCCAGGGAGGTGAGCCGAAATCGTCTGCACCGATCACACTTGTGAGTGGGGCCAACGTAAAGTAAGTTCGCCCGCCCTGCACGAGGCTGGTCCCCGATCTACAGCGATGTATTGGGGTAAAGGGCAATAGTCCTGCCCGACCCCAGTTATCCGAGACCGACATCTATAGCCAAGACTATTGGCGTCAGTTACTAAAGATATTTAAGCAGTTAGAAGAAATTAGAAAAAAAGAAAATGGAACTAATAATACACAAGTGTGAGCGCGCGCACACTGACACACACGGAAGAATAAGTATTGTTTAAGTATTGTCTGTCATATTTTTATTTGTTTGAATATTTATATGTGTACATTATGTTAATCCCTAATCATAAACTGTATAGTTTCTTGGGAATAAAGTTATTATAAGTTAATACACACTTACGCGATAGAGCGCAAAAGCAGGCAGACGTTTTAAAACACACGCCTATACCGCTTGTGCGCGCTACACACTGCGAACACATCCACACAAATTTTTTTTTTGCTCAAACTTAAAATCTCGACGTTTCATGACATTCTAAGCCTATTTGAACAATAAAAATTTTCATTTTTTTTTTTTGCGTTACTATACTTCCACTGGATGTGGATGTAATTAAACAAAAATTGTCTCTTTAAGAAAGATCTGCGGCAATGAAGAAATTTAACTTATTTAAGAATAATGAGAAAATTTATACCATGTATTTGTCAACTATACAATGACTCATTCGGGATTCGACATGGCTGCAACGAAAACGTTCGGCTGAATGACTTGTCGATTTTTTTTCTACAAGAACGATATAACGTTAAAACTCTTTAATATGATAATGCGCCTATATATTTACGCCGTGATGAATGATTCATTCATTCAACTTTAAGTTGAATATTAGATTAAGTTCAGGATCAGCTAGACTGCATGATCAATTCCTTTCGGGACAGGCGTCTGTAATCCATAAATCGTTTTATGGTCCAGAATTTAAAAGTTTCAAACTCTCAATGCAAATGATATTTCACAGCAAAGCCAGGGTTTGATAGTGACAGCTGTAATGTCATTAAATTAATATTCGAATAAAGCCGATTTAGAGCATCCTCTTTAAATGACATATTAGTTTCAGCATGTTACTGAAACAATGTTGGTATGCATCTGAAGGGGTTTTCTTTGTTTTTCATTTAATTCTGCAAATAGGAAAACCGGTCAAGTGCAAGTTAAACTCGTATGCCGATGGTTCCGTAGTGCAAACAATATACAGGGTGTCTCACAACGACTTTATAATATAGGTATTTCCGAAACTGTTAAGAATACATCTAAGGAATTTTTTAAACTATACAGGGTGAACCATTAAAAATAGGCCATAATTCAAGAATTCTTTGGAGGTCAAGAGGTAGTTGAGATATTGCGAAAAGAAAAAAAAATTACAATTTTGACACCCTGTATCCTTCTTCCACAGCAACAATTTACTACAGTTCATCTCAAACTTATAGCAACATGAGGCCCAGTGTTTCAATGTAAAGTTAAGCACTTTATCCTACAAATAAATTAGCTAGAAGTTTAGAATATGCTTTTATTAAACACTTTAATATTGCAACTTCATATTCTAAACTTCTAAACTAAACTTTATTTGTAGGATAAAGTGCTTAACTTTGCATTGAAACACTGGGCCTCATGTTGCTATAAGTTTGAGATGAACTGTAAAGCACATTTGGTTATATCCTCATATTTGAATCCAAAAATATATTTCTATTTGTCTGCCTCCACTTCCTGTTACACTGGAAGAGGCAAATAATTTCGTTATTTTAAGTAAAACGCTCTGTATAATTTTACAATTTTCGATTTTTGTAAAGTCGTTTTAAGTCGCACACTCCATTTCAGAAACTTAGAGTTTAGGTGATATTAATTTAATTTTTTTTTACAGATGCAGACCCTTCAAAACGAACAATAAATATAAAATAGATCTTAATGAAATCAAATTGTAAAGAAATGGTATCTACTAGAACGGCAAAGATTCAAATAAATATAAATCTCACCCCCCATCGGTCGTGGGGGTGGGCTGGGGGACTATGGTAATAAGGGTGGTTGATGTAAAAAAAATGAGGCTTTTTGTTCCTCTACACGGATTAATTATAATTTCTTATATATATTTCTGTATAATTGACTTGTGTAAATACTTCTGTATAACGCACCAATAGAGTACTTACTTACTTGCTTCACCCATTTACCCCCATTTACCCCCCAATCCTTCAACGGAATAATATTAAAACACAATTTAGTTACAGACTTCGTTATAATACGTGTGTACCAAATTTCAAGTCAATGTCATAATCTGTTCCAGAGTAATCTTGCGCACAAAAAAAAGTTACAGACGGACAGACCAACCGATAGACCGCCAGACGGACAGATTCTTGGTTTTGTTTACATGTTTCATGACATTATAAGCCTATTTGAACAAAAAAAATCTTTTTTTTTCGTTTCTATACTTTCACAATGTGGAGGTAATTACAGATGCCATACCAAAATTATACGGGACAATGTAGTAAAATAAATTATTCCAAATATCTTAAAAAATAGCAATTTTAGACTAAAATGTGTCAAACGTATCTTAAGATTTATAAAAGTAAAGTTAAGGTGGCATAACCTTTATGCCACCTTAATGACTTTAGATTCTAGTATGAAGTAATAATACATACATTTGAAAAAAAAAGTTCTTTTTTTCAGAAAATTTCAGTTTCTATAGGAATTTATTTCTCAAAAACGGTTCATTTTTGGA
Source organism: Rutpela maculata (assembly GCA_936432065.2). Lineage (NCBI taxonomy): Eukaryota > Metazoa > Arthropoda > Insecta > Coleoptera > Cerambycidae > Rutpela > Rutpela maculata. The sequence goes on from OW386288.2 coordinate 178,563,075, forward strand.
AGAATAAATAAATTTGAACCATTTGCCCTAATTAACTTAGAAAAATTCACCCTATACATTCTTTTGTCAAAATTTAATATAGTAGCTTAAAAGAAAAAAATCACGAACTTGATTTTTCTGAATGTACAAAAAATTGAGAATTTTCATAATACGGTCCTGGGATTTTGAAATTCTGACAGAGCGAAGCTATTAGTACTAATTAGTATATGAAGTACATCAAAAACCGCTGCCTAAGGAATTACTATTTCCACAACCACATTTCCTATCCAAGTCTCTTTCAACGAAAAAAATGTTGATACCATGACCTCCTAATCGTCGCAGAAGAAGAGCAACAAATTCTCAACTTCCTAGAAAACATAAAACCGCATCTGGACACATCTGGGGTGAAAATAAATTTCAAGAAAAGTCTAATAATGGAGCGAGACTCATCAACAAAAGAGAGTCGGATCAGTGAAGAAGAATATAAAATAGGTGACTACACCCTAAGAACAACGAACAAACTGAAATACCTAGGAACATATCTGACGAACCAACTGAAAAGGAGAGAAACAGTAAAGGAGAGAATAAAAACAGCATACAGAGTCACAAAAGCAATTATACCATTCATTGAGAAAAACAAACTATCATGGGGCCTGACCAAACGGCTGTACATAGCCATCATACTGCCAACAACGACATATGGAGTTAAAAACGCGGCAATAACAAAAGCCAACAGAAGAAGTTTGAGAAGAGCTGAAAGAGACATCATCCAATTACTCAGAAAAACAACAGGACAAAAACAGCGACATAAAACATCAACACTACTAGAAGGGAAGATAATCACAAAAAGGATAGAAAGGTATGCAATGAAGTACTGGGGACACGTCCAAAGAAGGGAACCAACACACCTACTGAAGAAAGCACTAACACTGAATAGCAGCAAACTAAAAATTGGGAGACCATGTTACACGTGGAAAACAACAATCGAGAGGATCATGAACAAACTGGGAAAGGACCAAATATACTGGGAAAGGAAAGCGAGGGGAAAAAATGAATTCCACAAAGAAATCAGAGCGATATATACTTTACTAGAATCAGAAGCCTCAGAAAAAGAAGAAGAAGACTTGTAGAGACAGAAGTACAAAAATAGGAGCACAAACAGCAGCGACACAACGCGGCAACATATCTCACAAGAAGACCCAGAATAAGCAGAAGTCCAGAACCAAAAATACAAAAAAAGGGAGCTTAAACGCTCCCTCACGACACAATGCGGTAACGCATCCCACAAATACCTACACCTCCCATCCCACATTTCTTTACCATGCGCCATGTGGCTCTCGCTGCTGGCAACAAGCATGACCTTAGTCCAACCCAGCGTGGACGTAGCAGGCCCAGCTGTATTGGGAGTGGCAGCAATGCCTACCTCACACTGGTAAATCAATCAATCAATCTATACACAATAAATCACAATTTTATCTTGTACCCTAATGGGGCGGCGGTTGTAATGAGGGTGATAGTGGGGGTGGCTGATTCCAAAAAAAAATTAGGACCCTGGTTTCTCGTACATACACTTAATCCCAATTTTATGGACTCTTACTTGCTTGCTTTATTTATTTACCCCAATTTACCCCCCCACTTTTCAATGGAATAAGATCTAAATATAATCTAGTTCCAAATCTCGTTATATACATACGTGTACCAAACTTCAAGTCAATATCACAAATGGTTTCAGAATAATCCATATAAAACCATACAAAACACACAAATGAACATATTTAAATTTAGAGAAGTGGGATTTATTGAGATAAGAGAAACTTTAAGTGAGCTAAAGAATAATGGTAGCAAAGATATTTATGTTATGAACTAGAAAATAATTAAATACGTCAAGGATATTCTAATTATACCCTTAACAAAATTATTTATTATTTTCATACATACAGGTTATGCAGGTGACTGCTTTAAAATTACTAACATTATACCAATATATAAACAAGGTTCAGCAGACGACCCTGTAAACTACCGACCAATATCGTTGCTACCAGTAATTTCAAAAATATTCGAAATTCTGAAAAAACAAGTCTGTGAATACTATGAAGAAAACGCCCTGTTAACTGATAGTCAGTTTGGTTTCAGAAAGAGTCACTCGACTTCTTTAGCTGTTTTAAAATTAATAGATAATGTCGTAGAAGAATTAGAAAATAAAAGCTAGGTAGGATCAATTTTTTGTATAAGTAAAGCTTTCACTTGTATATCTCACAATATCCTGTTAGACAAATTACATTTCTATCGTTTCAATGAAGTTAGCTTAAAGATGATAACATCCTACTTGTCAAATAGAAGACAGACTAAATTTTTTAATAAAGTAATTTTCGACCTCTTATCAATCAATCAATCACGATTTACCACAGGGATCTGTACTGGGACCGGTGTTGTTCATTCGTTATATTAACGACTTAATTTACGCAAATGTAAATTGTAGTAAAGACAATTAATTAAAGTGTTTACTGCATGATATGGCCAATAAAGCAGTAGATTTTTAAAACTAGTTCACAGCAAACGAAATACTACTAAATAATGAAAAAACAATAAATATTTTCATACCGTAATTTAGACAGCGTAAAAACCCGGAGTGTACGAAATTCCTTGTAGTGTACTTAGATCATCTCCTTACCTGGGAGCACCAAATAGATTTTATGGTTAAAAAACTTAACAAGAAATCTTGTACATGTCGTACCAATGCAAGTAGTAAAAACGGCCTACTTCAGTCTTTTTCATTCGGCAATCAGTTATGCAATCATCACTTGGGGCCATTCGGCACATACTAGTCGAGTATTTTCTATACAGCGTCATACCATTCGATCTATGAGTTTTATGGGTTTTAGAGAGGATGTTAGGGGGAAATTTAAGGATTTAAAAATTTTAACTTTGCCCTTTATGTATATTTATGAATGCTTTTTGTTTGTTAAAATGAACTTAAATCAATATAATCTACGTGATATACATTTCTACAATACCAGAAATAATGGTCACATTAAAATAAATTATATAAGACTAAACCACGGTCGAGGTGCCAAAAATTATTACGGATCATTATTTTTTAATAAACTACCAAAGACGATTATAAATTTAGATTTTAAGCAATTCAAACAAAAGATAAAGGAAACTCTTACAGAAAATGCATTTTATAACTTTGATGAGTTCTTAAATGCAGACATAAATTATCAATTTTAATTTATTATGACAGTGCATCTTTGTATATGTAACCACGTACGTATGTATATTTTTTGTTTGTAACATTATAATTTTAAATATTGTATACTGTACTGACGTGTCTGATTGTGTAATTACACTGAAAAGGCAAATAAAGAATTTGAATTCGAATTCAATTATGCGCACAAAGAAAATTTCAGACAGACCGACAGACAAAATATTTTGTACTCAAACTTGTGGAAGTAAATGAGTTAATTCTAGCAAATGGTTGCTGCCATGCACTGACGCCTTAACTTCCAATACTTCTGCGTTGGTGTGGCTATTCTATCTACTTTAACAATATAGCAGTTACTTGTGCATATGTTTCACGGTAAGCAATAGACGAAATAATCATCCTGAATACTGAGATGTATTTGGCACTTCGAGAAGTACATAAAAGGCTTTGTGTGGTGGCCATTTCCATTCACACTAATAATATGGCACTCGGTTTCCGCTAACTTTTCGCATTTCTCTCCACTACTGAAAACAACTTTCAGGCTGAACGCATTTATTGCGTTTTACTGGACTAACTAAATCTGTTAATCATCAAATGAAATAAAGAGATATATAAGACATGCCATAATAAAGCGAGACAAAAGAGAATCAATACCGAAAACGATAAAATAACAAAAATCCCGATTTATTGGACATAAATGCCATAGATATGTTTTACCTGTCTTAATAATTCCAATATTTCATGCCTGAATAATTTCCTTTCTCATACCTTAATGTTTCCGATACCACATAAGGTCGAAAAGGTTTAATTTAGAAGTTTCTTATTTGCTACCTATTGACAGTAAATACTACAAAAAGCTCTCAGACTTCGGATATTTATTTCTCCAAAAGATAGTAATGAGACTAACTTAATTTTCGGGACATTCGTCTGTCAACGTTTCATTTATTTTACGGCTGCTGTTTCCATTCTCCTTCCATTAATCTATAATGGCCTAATGGGGTTTAAATGGCCTATACGTAACCTTTAGTCAAAGATAAAAAAAATTACAGCGCATAAAGAGTGTACAGGGAATATTGTATGAGATAGCTCACATCGCTTATCTGAATTCTCTTAAAAATTGTTGTGGATAATTTCCAGGACATTTTATTATAAAAACAAATGACTCAGTTTTTCACCCAGGAAGAAGACTGAATATTTTTCAGTGGAAATTGATTACAAATGGATTAAGAGGCTTGAGTTTTAATAGAACAGGAAAAGGGAGTAACCACGTTGCTGATGCACAGAATGTAAATATATACCGTTACATTTTTGTCGAGGAGAAAAACATCGACAATCAATAAACTTGCCAAGTGCAATTATACCGAAAACTGATGTAAAACTTTCTTGTGCTGAAACAATTTTATGTAAAATACATACGTGCACCAAATTTCAAGTCAATGTCTTAAACGGTTCCAGAGTAATCGTGCGCACAAAAAAAATACAGACAGAACGACAGACCGACAGGCAGACAGACAGAATTTTTTTTTGCTCAAACTTAAAATCTCGACGTTTCTTGACATTCTAAGCCTATTTGAACAGTACATGTTTGTATTTTTTTGTGTGTTACTATACTTCCACTGGATGTGAAAGTAATATATTTCATTTATATAATGTAAAATGAATTGTCCAAGAAATATTTTGTATTAACCTTGAAAGAAGACTTGACCCATAACTCGGTTATTACAACTGAAGAGGACTGAAAACTTGACAGTACAAGGTTCAACAAATATGTTTTGTTAGTTATAGGTTATAAAACATTTTAAGAAAGAAATCACATGAAAGGTGTTATAAGTTTTGATAAGATTGTAGGTTTAATACTAGCAATTTTAATCAACTCCCGATGATACCATCTTAATTTTCGAAACGTTAATTTGGAGTATTTTTGTGTTTTCAGAATTTTATCAAAGGTGTTACAACACTCTTGATGTGATTTTTTTACTTAAAATGTTTCATAACCATTCTATTTACTGATCGACTTTTTTCGGAAACGCTAGAGTTCTTCCTCTAACTACAGTAGACTTACTGTCCAAATTTCAATAAAATCTGACTTTTCTCTCATAAGTTACCATACTTACAAAAACAAGAACGACGGAGAGGCGGACAAACAGATGGACAGACTGACAGACAGACGATGAACATTTTGAAAGTTATTCAGAATTTTATGACTAATATAATGATATGAAATTTTATCTAAGAGCGATATTTACAGATTTAGAAATGTGTCGATTTTTCATAATAGCTACAGAAAAAATGCATCCAATGTTTTTTTGTAGGGAATTTTATAAGCATTATTTTTTATATGAGTCATAATTTCAATGCTGCTAATGGTTAGCGAAATACAAGCAAAGAACTGAATCGGAGCACTATATTTCCAAGATGGCGGCTCGCACACAACAGATTGAGTTTAGAACTTTTAGTATGTTTAATAGTACACCTTAATACCCTTGCCAAGTTATATAATTTTATCAGTTATTTACCTCCAATTTTGCCTATTTGACTGGAGTAAATATGAAGTAAGTTAAGTAGATGCGATGATAATTTTTGTCACAAAAAATATGTTGATTAACTGCTACCTGAGGTTTCCAAATCAGTATCGACTGTGTTTGACATTTTCTACCCTGATCTTGCTGTTTTGTGTAAAAAGATGGAAATAGGCAAAAGCCATGAATATTTATACTTTACATTTTAAAAATCCAAAAAATTAGAACTTCTACGCTGCGTTGTGGCCAATCTATATATGCAGAAAGCAGAATGTAACTATAATATTTACTTTTAGCTATATTTATCTCTTAGGTAAATTATTTGGGTACTTTCCGATGAGCTAGGAATTTGAAATTTGGCATGGAAGTAGGGAATACTTTTGCGACCCCCAAAGAAATTGAAAAATTAAAAATAAGATTGAATTTGTATACACAGAAAGCAGTACCCACAGAAAGCGCTGCCAAAATGGTAAGAGTTTTGAGAAAAACAATACGAAAAAAGTTGAAATAATTTCGCAAAAAAGTATGAGGCGGCATATATCTTTCATTGCTTTGCCTATAATACATAGATATATGCTCTCATGGCCTAATATGTTCACCAAACGGAAGACAACAAATAAATCGGACGCAGACATTCTGTAATCTTTAAAATCATTTCCCATTAAAGCCAGGTCAAATGATAATAATAGACAGACCTACAATACTCTATTTTTAAGTTTTTAACTAGTAATAATTTTATTTCTAGGTTCAAGTCATATTTGAATTTGTACAGAGATTTTAATGAAGCAAATGTTCCTTTAAATTCACTAGAATTTATAATATTATACAGTGAGTGTAATTGCGGACTGGGCATGTACTTCCACGTAGCGCGAGAGATATGACAACCCAGGTAACAGTAAACTCGCCCGTCGGCGGCACGGATTAAAGAATCGGCGCTAGACCACTAAAGCATCCCCGTTCTCAGTTATTTCATTTCGGCCAGCTGGCACACGCGATGTTGCAATTCTTACTCCCTATTCCCAGCCCGCTACTACACACACTGTATCATTATCCAACACTAGGCCTAAGTTCTTAATCGACTCAATCCAATTTATTATTGATTCTTTTATTGTGGTGATTCAGTCTATTACATCTTGTAACTCCTTCATTTCCCAGCATTGTTGCCTTTGATTCGCTGACTTTTAATTTTAAGCCATAATCATAGTACCACATAGAAAATTTACTTAGTTCTACGTTAATATAGCCGATAATTATACCCACTTTCAATTATTATATTAGTTGATGCATACATTTGTACATCATCAGCATAAAGATGAAGTTTACATATGTGCTTTTAGCACTTTAGGACATCAATAGTGAATATGGAAAATAAAGTTGAACCAAGTATGCTACCTTGAGGCACTCTACATCTCAATATTCATTTAAAATTCAACGTTGTTGTTTAATGCGTGTGTTGTTAGGATAACTGAAAAACAAATCTAGCGTCACTTAGTTCTATATATTTAAGTTTGTGATGTACAACATCGAAAGCCTTAGATTGATCATGTAATATTAAAATTGACAAGTTTTTTTTGCCTAAATTATCCCATCACTTTGATAAAGGCTGTTGCTGTACTATATTGTTTCCAAGAACCAGAGTGTACCCAGGGTGTTATGTTATTAATTTTTAAATATCATTTTATCTTAGAATTAACAAGTTTTTTTCTAAGAGTTTAGACAAACAGGGTAAGATAGGTATCTTTAAACTTATTTGGTGTGCTAATTTCAGGTACAGGTAAGACGATCACAGAATTCCAGGTATCGGCAAAAATACAAAAATTTAATATAAGTATATTTTTATATTTAATATATATTATCTAATATATAAAAATCTCATGTCACAGTGTTTGTTATCCAACTCCTCCGAAACGGCTTGACCGATTTTTATGAAATTTTTGGTGTATATTTGGTAGGTCTGAGAATAGGTCATAGACTATTTTATATACCCCTAGGTGATAAGGGTGGCTCTATCCAGAAATTTTCTTTTTATTTTTTGGACAAAAATTTATAATTTATATGGCAAAACAACGTTTGCTAAGTCAGCTAGTTATATTATATTAATTACATCTACACAATAAGACATGACTAGCATCAACATTTTTAAATTAATGTTGTTTGTTCTGCGTTCTCCAATTTTGTGTTTAAATTATATATAGCTATTGTCAAGCTAAAAACGTACTCTTCGCCTGTTCACTGAACTTTTTATAAAAATTAAAAAAAAATATACCATACCCCATTTTGGTTTCGAACCCGGGACCCTTGGATTTCGAGTCAAAAGCGTAAGAACTACACCACCACCTTACACGTAAAAAAATGTAAATTTTTACATTATAAGACACGAGCTAAAATCATATTTTCACGGTTGTATATTACATTATGAAATGTACATTTGTAAAATATATGAATATTTAGATATTAAAATGAAATATCATTTCATCAAATTTCTATTCAATTACAGAAACATTAAAATCAAAAAAAAACTTTTTTCAAATTTAAATCAATAACATTTTTATTTACCGATCGATTTTGTTCAAAAACAATAGCGTTCTTCCTCTAGTTAACACTAATTTACTGTTCAAATTTCAGTACAATCGGCATTTTCTTTCTTGAGTTATCGTGCTTACAAGAAACGTGACGGACTGACAGGCGGACAGACAGACAGACGGACTTTTTGAAAGTTGTTCAGAATTCGTTTACTAACACAATGATATGAAAATTTTTTGTCCGCGAGCGATATTTACGGTTTTAGAAATGTACCGATCGAATGCAATATACTCTTCGTTTTCGTATTTGCGAAGAGTATAATAATAGCGATTTAAAGACTATATCTTACAGGTTTATTTTGTTGACTCTACTATTTTGTGCATTCCCCATAATAATGGTAGTTTGTGGACCTTGTCAAACAAAAGAGAAATTTTGTTCGCGTTGTCAATTTTTAAAATAATTCATAAAAGAATTATTTGTATTTCTTGTATTAATGTAAATACCTAATTTGCATGAGTAGAAACGTCTGATGTAGATTTAGAAAATAAGCTGATTAAAGGGATTTCTGTTGCAATAAAATCCCGACTTTCTTCTCAAATTGTTATTAAAAATGAAATTCCCCTGCAGGAATTTGAAGCCACTCTAAACAGTAACAGATAGCAAGAGAGCGTTAATAAAATGAATTAGGCAATTTAAAAGTTGAAATCTTTACAATTGCATATAATAAAAGTTTTTCCTTTATTTTTTCAATTTGTACTTCACTCGCGAAATTCGTAGTTTATTTGATTACAGACTGAAAGTAATTGGGTCGTGTCGTGATTTGCAAACACGAAAACTCTGACTCTGCTCGATTTGTAATGAAATTCTAATCAATTTAAGAAAAAAATTGTACAGAAGAAAAATCTAATTTGTTTATGAGCAAACGTGCATTTATGAAATATTGGATTTCTTAACAAATTTAATTTCTCGTGGCCCTATTGGAAATTCAAAGCGTACCAGAATACAATTTTTAACAACTGACTGAACAGAACCGGAAATAGCTACGAATACAAATTGTGGTACAAAAGAGATCTTGAAGGCTGTATTTGCGCTTGGAAAAAGACAATAGCTTTTCTTATGCCATAATGAAATTTCCTTATTTTGCTCCTTTGTGCATATCCTCTGGCAAATAGAAAACTTTCTATTTGCTCTCGGACGGACGTAAGACATTTTGTAGAAAAAACTTATGACCGTTACCAGATTTTAGATTGCAAGCCCTTGTCGTTTTATTAAAGTTTATATTTGTTTAATGTTGTATTTTGCATTCGTAAATGAAGAAACTTCACCTCTTTAGTGCAATTTAAATAAACTTCTTACATTAACGTTAAGAAAGAAGGCCAAGAAATAGTTCTGTGTATAAAATTAAGCTTATCATTACACTTATTTGTTAAAAATAATTAGGAAAAAGTGCAAATTCTGAATTCGAATCCATATCCATATATTCCAGTCAACGGAGCGCTAAAATGACCAAAATCTCTAATTTGAGTGCTAATGAATGGATTTTGATGAAACCTTGTGCAATGTATTTGTAATGACGTTATAGTCCGGTGATTTTAGATTCAAAAATAACGATTTCTCCTCGGATTTCTCGGAAAGTTTTGGGACAAGCCAAAAATTAGCCTACCCCCTAAAAAATTTCCTCAGGAATCCGAAAAAAATAGTGTTGACCACTCAAAATGGCGGCTTTAATTGTTATTCAACTCTTTGTAAACAAAATGAATTTTGCAACTTACTTGTTTGCTTATATCTTCGCTTCTAAAGGTCGTAGAAAAACGTTCGACCCGTCAATTTCTTCGCCATGGGTTTCTCTATAAGGAAGTTATATGCAAAGAACGAATTTTTGATTGTTAATAACATTTTATGACAAGAAACTGAAAAAATTTAATTTCTCGATCCTCGAACTTTGAAGTACTGTAGAAACAAATATAAAATCTGCCTGTTAACGATATTATGAGAAATAGTACATATTTTTACCCTTAATGAAATGGATTTTGTTCCGTTGCAAAATATTAATTATTTTTTTTGCAATTAATTTATAAAAAAAAAAATTCAAACTGTTATACTAAAAGATCGTATTAATACTTTACAGTTCTGTTTCGGTAGAAACATTGTATTTGACGTACATTTACATAACCAAAAAGAATATTTCAAAAAAATTTTAATTTGCGACTTTTTTACGCAAAAAATCAATTTTGCAACTTAAACAAATGTAAATATCTCAGTGGATTTTGAATAAAATTTATTGCAACTAACGGCGTTTTAATTGTCATAAAAAAACACGAATTTAAGAAAAAAAAAAATTTTTCTCCGATGCTTTGGAGCCGAGATCTGAAGATTTCACGTTTTTTGTGATTAGGGCGAAATTTGAAAATATTCTTACTTGAAAATTTAACTAAATATACCTCAGAGTGTGTGCTATCACTTACAAAAAATTCCATGTCTATATATCTAGATGGGCCATGGAAAAAAAATCAAGAGAATTGCATCCCTGACGCTCGCGTTCACGCTAGACGCCAGATTCACCTCCCCCTTCACTGCTAATGGCGTACTTGGACAGTTTTACCCCGGCGGCAGCTTTATTTCTCTTTTCTCGGCTTCAAAAGTGGCTAGATGGACGTTTTTTTTAATTCAACTTATTTTTTTCTCAGCTTTCCGATTATTCGATTATTTTTCCTTTATCTCTTTAGTTAAGAATCTGATATTATGATTTTGAAAAACAAAATGGCGGCTCAATACTTCAGACTGTGTAATAATTTGAAAAACAAAACTTGAGTTCACCATATTAAAACAGGTATTTTATTTTTTGAAAATTATATTACATTCCTAACTAAAGAAAAAAAGGGCGACGAATAATTTTATTTCGAATATTTCGGATTATTTTTTGAGATTTAAGTTCGCCATATTTGTTTTTGAAAACTCTACTATCAGATTCTTCCAAAAATATACGAATATTAATTTCCATTACAAGAGTACATTTTTTAAAAAAATTAAATTTCTCATCGAAACAGCTTTTTTCAACCTGAAAGAAACCATTTTTTATACTAAATGTAAGCATAAACAAATCTACATAAAATGCGAAAAATTTCTTCTTTTTAACATGCTTTTAACTGTAACTAACTATCTACATGTCTATGTATGTATGTATGTATGTAAGCACTATTTATTTAAAGAATAACTTTTCTTTTTTCTTCCTCATTTAGTGTCTGATGTTTCTTAAGTCGAATGACTACTTTATCTTTTTAGTAAGCCTAATCCACTTTTATACAGGGCCAGTCGAAAAGTGAGAAATTTTAAATTTGGCTATGGAATAACAAACACTCTATATGAGGTATCGAGTTAAAATTTTGTATAGAGGTATTTGAGACAACTGTGAATCGAATACGCTATCCAATTTGCCGATAAAAAATTGCCTAATAGTCGATCTCGAAATTTCGACCCATTTAGAGGAGCATAGTAGGCCTTGAAAATATGAAAATTACAACATTTTCAAAACAGTCAAATAAAGCTCATCGAGCACTGTATCTCAAAAAAAAAAAAATAATAATAAAATCGGCTAACGTGTTCCAAAATAACGGGGTGTTGCAGTCCTAAATCGCACACACTGTATATATTGAGTACAATGCAATTTGAAAGTTATAGGATAACAAAAATGTACCTCTAAATTTAATAGAATTTTGTGATTTTATCACATTTAGATGACCAACAATAAACGGATGAAGCAATAAAAACCCTTTAACGCAATTGTTCCTTACTTCCTCTTGTTTTTTGTACGTACACTGTAAAAAGTGGAAAATTTCTATTTACCTTATATTTTGGGTAATCCTCCATGGTAAATGGAATTTTCTTGTCTCTTTGCGGGTAAAATTACATGGAAATTTTAGAAACAACGACGGTAAATTACTTCCACGTCCAGTGGAAGTATAGTAACGACAAAAAAATGTTTAAAAATTTTTATTGTCCAAATAGGCTTAAAATGTCATGAAACGTCGAGATTTTAAGTCAGTAACTTTTTTTTTTGCGCACGTTTACTCTGGAACCGTTTAAGATATTGACTTGAAACTTGGTACGCATATGTACTTTAACGAGATCTAGATCTAGATTATATTTTCATCTTGTTCCGTCGAAGGGTTGGGGGGTAAATTGGGGTAAATTTGGGGTAAATAGGTCAATCAAGCAGGTAAGAGTCCATAAAATTGGTATTTAGTATATACAAGAGAAGCTAAGGTCTAAAAAAAATTTTTGGCATTACCACCCCCACCCCCTTATTAAAGGGGATGAACAAAAATTGTGATTTAGTGTGTGTACAGGAACCAGAAACCCCAAAATATTTTTTTACTTCATCCACCCCCACTATCACCCCCCTATCACCACCCCCCTCCCCACTACCGATGTGGGGTATCGTTTTATGGGTTTTTGGGGTAGAGGATTTCAAATATTATATTGTTAAAGTTCCATAAACAATTATTTTCACATACAAAGTTTTTTCGTTGTGAGTGACTTGGATAGAGAATCTGGATGTGGAAGTAGTGATTCCTTGGGTAGCGGTTTTTACTTCCACATCCAGTGGAAGTATAGTAACGACAAAAGAATTTTTTAAAATTTTTATTGTTCAAATAGGCTTAGAATGTCACGAAACGTCGAGATTTTAAATTTGAGCGAAAAAAAAAATTCTGTCTGTCGGTCTGTCTGTCGGTCTGTCTGTAACCTTTTTTGTGCGCACGTTTACTCTGGAACAAATTGAGATATTGACTTGAAATTTGGTACACATATGTAGTTTAACGAGATCTAGAACTAGATTATATTTTCATCTTGTTCCGTCGAAGGGTTGGGGGGTAAATTGGGGTAAATTTGGGGTAAATAGGTAAATCAAGCAGGTAAGAGTCCATAAAATTGGTATTTAGTATATACAAGAGAAGCTAAGGACTCAAAAAAAATGTTGGCATTATTAGCCAACTCATTATTAAAGGGGATGAAAAAAAATTGTGATTTAGTGTGTACAAGAACTAGAAACCTCAAAATATTTTTTTTACTTCATCCACCCCCACTACCGCCCCCTATAACCACCCCCACCCCGCTACCGATGTGGGGTATCGCTTTACGGATTTTTGGGGTAGAAGATTTCAAATATTATATTATTAAAGTTCCATAAACAATTATTTATACATACAAAATTTTTTCGTTGTGAGTGACTTGGATAAAAAATGTGGATGTGGAAGTAGTGATTCCTTGGGCAGCGGTTTTTTACAGTGTAGTCAATAGCCTATGTGTATATGGTAATAGTTTTTAGAGATATGTTCAATTATAAGCGATTGCTACGTTCTTTAATGGGTTAGGTTTTGTAGCCTAGAATTCTAGGGGTTAAGTTATGAACTTTAAATATAAATATTAGAATGATTAGAATGTTATAATTTTAGTATACATCTTGTAAAGCTCTTGATAAAACCTTAACAAGCCCAAACATATGTGGAGTATTCTAAATATATTGTTTATATTTTATTTATGGCAATGTTTTTGCTTTTATTATTCATGTTTTTAGTGAAATCTCTTTTCCTAGCGAGCCTGTTTCTATGTTTGTTCGCCATAAAGTGTTACTTAATGTTTTGCATTTTTTTTTCTTTTAAAACACTATATTTTTATACCTTAATGTCTGTGATTTCATCAGATAAGAGTGTATATACATGGTATTTTTAATAAACACGTCCAATTATTCCAAGCGGCCTATTTTACCACGACCAATTGACATATGCGTCCAATTGACTTATGCGTTCCTACCGCTGATTGATGTAGATTCCAGATTAATATAAATAAATTCTGTGAGACAAAAGAATCAGGTATTTATAATATTTCTTTTTTTCAAATTCCTACCAATATTAACTTATGTTCTATGTACCTATATGGGAAGAAAAATATTGGACCTAGTGTGTAGCAGCAGCAGGCTGTAGTTCAATAAGTGTGAGTATTTTTCAAAAGGAATCGTAACAGCAAGGATATATTGCTGTTATTTATCGGATTACTTTATTCTCCTGCTGAATGCAGTGGGCCTTCTCTTCACGTTCCATTAAATAAGTTACATCATGTCAACGCTTTTTCTGTGAGGGATAAGACCGAAACCGCAGGGGAGTCTAATACCAGATAAATATCCAGATGAATTATTTGCTTGCCTTGCATATCGACTATTTAACAATGGTTGTATGCCAAACACGAGAAAGAGAAACTGATTGTCGTAGTAATTAGATTTAAAAGAACAACTACGTGGTTTACGAAATTACAATGTATGTAATATGCTAACACTTTACACATGTACAGGGTGGACCAAATTAGATGGGATATGAGGTTTTCTTTAAAACATACATTCATTATTTATAAGCCTATTCTTAATTTATTTTGACAATTAATTGGTTTTTATTTATTTGCTTCCATCATAATAGGGACGTTCACAAAAAAATTAAATCTTGTTTAAACACAAACATCCAAATCAGTCTTAAAATTACATGTATAAAATTTACGGTAGGACGCTGGCATTTGTATGAGAGAGATGTCATTTTACACTCAACTATAGCGAAACCTACGGCCAAAAAGCAAGGAGAGCAGTGTGGCTTACGTGTGCATCAGGTAGGTAAGTCACACGCTAGCCTCGCGTAGGGTACGTTTTCAAGCCTCACTAAATTCGGCATTTTGATTCTGCGTTTATTTAATTGGATTTTAATTTTTAAGAGTTGGTTATATCTTTACAGACCATTAAAGCTTTCGAATTTCATTATAATTGAAAATTAGTGAACATACCCATTAGAGAACATTATTTAGGTATTAAGCAAATCACAACTCACACCCATTTTTACTTCTACATCCAGTGGAAGTATAATAACGACAAAAAAATTTTAAAAAATTTTTATTGTTCAAATAGGCTTAGAATGTCATGAAACGTCGAGATTTTAAGTTTGAGCGAAAAAAATTTCTGTCTGTCTGTCGGTCTCTGTCTGTAACTTTTTTTGTGCGCACTCAGAAACCGTTTAAGATATTGACTTGAAATTTGGTACACAAATGTCCTTTAACGAGATCTAGAACTAGATTATATTTTCATCTTGTTCCGTCGAAGGGTTGGGGGGTAAATTGGGGTAAATTTGGGGTAAATAGGTAAATCAAGCAGGTAAGAGTCCATAAAATTGGTATTTAGTATATATAAGAGAAGCTAAGGTCTCAAAAAAAATTACCCCCACCTCATTATTGAAGGGGATGAAAAAAAATGTGATTTAGTGTGTGTACAAGAACCAGAAACCAATTATTTTTTTACTTCATCCACCCCCCACTACCACCCCCGCCCCACTACCGATGTGGGGTATCGTTTTATGGGTTTTTGGGGTAGAGGATTTCAAATATTATATTATTAAAGTTCCATAAATAATTATTTCCACATTCAAAATTTTTTCGTTGTGAGTGACTTGAATAGAAAATCTGGATGTGGAAGTAGTGATTCCTTGGGAAGCGGCTTTATGTATTATAAGTTACCTATTTTGTGTATATTGTTGCCCTAATCTAGGCACGCTAATATACTAATATTATTTAGGTATTATGCAAATCATAACTTACATACTTTTTTATTTAATATGAAATTACTTACTTTCTGCATCTTGGTGATCTCAAGTTTTATCCGGTCCCATTCATAGTCATGTTTGACTTTAGTCTTTTTATGCATTTCAAAATAACATGGGAGAGCTAATATTTGGAGCACTGTTTATATATTCATTCAGTAATGCATCATTAGGAATATCAACCATGTAAGACTAACTACATTCTAATCATCGTTGTCATAGTGTACTTCACCGGGCCGAGTCATTAAGATCCATTGATCTAATTTGACAAATGCATTACAGGCAAGTACAGCTTAATTAGGTCTACTGATATTCTGCAGTGAATATTGGGTGTTGAGTGGTGGGAACATTAAACTGCCGTTAACGGAATTGCGAAATAATCTTCAGGCACCGCGAACTAATTTAAATAAACATTAGCTGATCAAAATTATTTTAAGTTAATATTGTGAAGTGGAATATGAAGTATAATTTTACTTCCTCCAGTAACGACAAACAAATTTTTGAAAATTTTTATTGTTCAAATAGGCTTAGAATATCATGAAACGTCGAGATTTTAAGTTTGAACGAAAAAAAAAAATCTGTCTGTCGATCTGTCTGCCTGTAATTTTTCTTGTGCGCACGTTTACTCTGGAACCGTTTAAGATATTGACTTGAAATTTGGTACACGTATATATTTTAACGTGATCTGGAACTAGATTATGTTTTCATCTTATTCCGTTGGGAGTAAATTGGGGTAAATAGATAAGTCAAGCAGGTTAGAGTCCATAAAATTGGTATATAGTATATACGAGAGAAGCTATAAGATCTCAAATTAAAACTTTTCGAAATCCTATTTATTTATTTATTTAAACAGCATTTATATTTGCTATAATTGCATTTGATCGGCACATTTCTAAAACCGTAAATATCGCTCGCAGACAAAAAATTTTCATATTATTGTGTTAGTGGATGAATTCTGAACAACTTTCAAAATTTCAAGCCCTACTAAGTATAAATTTATTGGCGAATTGGATAGCGTACTCGATTTGCAATTTTCTCAAATGCCTCTATACGAAATTTTAGCTCGATACCTCATATATGATGTTTGTTATTAAATGTCCAAATTTTAGAATTTTTAAATTTTCGACTGGCCCTGTATAAAAGTCTGTTATGAGGTAATAAAACAAATGTTGAAAATTTATAATTTCCCTAATACAAACAACATCAAATAATACAATAACAATCAACACTACTTTAAAAATGAATAAATACTAGATAAACAAGCGATTGGAGGAAATTCATATAGAAGTCGGTTAGCAAACGGATGGAATAACAAAAAAACAAAGCATTTCAAATTATCGTGTTTACAATATAATTTCCTTCACACTTTAATGTATTTTTCATAACACCATTTCAAATTTTGGCTAGTTTTCATTGATTGTAGATATGTTATTCCCCTGCACATTGTTCAATTGTTGTTATATTCTTATTAATTCGTTAACATTTTCTAGTTTCGTGCAATAAACTTTTCTATAAAAAAACTCTAAAGGTGTTAGCTCGGGTGAATGTGGGGCCAATGAATAAGTGGGCTATTCTGTCTAATTCGCTTACTTGGAAAATTTTCATTGAGCCACCTACGCACAGTGGTCCTAAAGTGACTTTTTTAAAAAATCAGTTTAAATACTTAACAATCGTCTTTTTTTAAATTCTCGCTTTTTAATTGCCTCTTGAACTCTCAAGCAAAGTTTTCAATTTTCCTTCCTGATTTTTCAAAATTTTCCAAAGAAGTTTGAATTTTCATAACAAAATTTGAAAAACAGGGACAAAAATCTAAAACCTGGCTTGACAGATCGATAACAAACGAAGATTTTTAAAAAATCCGACTGCTTAA
Source organism: Rutpela maculata (assembly GCA_936432065.2). Classification (NCBI taxonomy): domain Eukaryota; kingdom Metazoa; phylum Arthropoda; class Insecta; order Coleoptera; family Cerambycidae; genus Rutpela; species Rutpela maculata. The sequence goes on from OW386288.2 coordinate 178,580,799, forward strand.
ATATTAAAACCTGCACTTTGGGACCACTGTGCTACATAGAGCAACAACAACAGAATATTGTATGGAGGCCACGATCTAGTTGAAAAGTAACATTTCTTTTTTCTCCCTCGTTTAGTATGTGATTAGTACAGTCGAATTCATTTAATTCAATTTCTTTCAACGACAACATTACACTATAAATTTTATTGTTGATTTTTATATATATGTCCTCCTGATTACGAATAAAATATATGCACCCAAAAATTCCTGGTGCGTCAAAAGTTATATGCACTTTTTGTCGCACTTTCACGGATTTTCTACTTATCTGCTTAATATATCTCGTACTTGTAATTGAATGGGAATTTTAAAATATACTAACTTATTTGAAATAAAATTCTTAAAAAATATGGACTGGTCCGATATGTATAGGTAAATCCCACCATCTTGGAAAAAAATAGAAAATACCAAAAATGGCCGAAAATATCAAAATCTTTTCAATAAGAAGGAGTAATTTCATCAAAGTTGGTCAAATATAATGCACCAAACCAGGACGTTGTAAGTCAAATAGAACGGTCAAATATGGCGGATGAAATAATTTTTTTCAATTCTTAGTCAAGTATCAAGGAGGCATTGTGCGTCACTTTTTTCCTTTCGATTGTAGGTTCTTTTAGGTACTTTAAGGGGACAAAGTTAATTTCTTTTTTATTCAAAAAAAGTGCATTTTTACAATTTTCAAAAATGATTTTCTTTCACCCTACTTTTTTTCACCCAATTTTCATCGAAATAAAGCGAAAAATACTATAGGATGTCTCGTACAATTTCAAACCATTTAATACAAAATGAAACTTCATTAATTTGAGAAGGAATTACCTAATAGTCGATCTCGACCCATTTAGGGGAACTTGACCATGAAAATATGAAAATTCAAAATTTTTCAAAATAGTCAAATCATCAAGTACTTACGAGATAAAAAAAAAGAAAATCGCGCAACGCTTTATTAAATAGCACACCCTGTAGATATTTAAAAATAACATATCTGTAGCCTATAGCCTCTGTTGTCTGCATACTAAATGGTTCATGTTATTTCCATATTTAAAAATTTATTTTTTACCATTTCATTATATAATTTTCTCAGCTTCTCCAATAAGGTTTTGGTACCGAACTCTAATTTCTCCTTTTTTTTAAAGATTCATCATTTTATTTTTTTACGGGTTCTTTATAACATCTTATTTTATTTTATTTCTAAAAAATGTTGCACTCTGAAATTTCTCACCCTTTATTATTCCACTATGTAAAACCGCCTGACACCGCTAGTCATTTAAATTAAACCCAATTGGGTTTGATTGCGTTTACTTTTACACACCTTGTTTACAGATTTTCGCTGCTTCACTGACGTTGTCCTTTGACGTATTTATAATTATCCAAACGTAGCAAACTGTGAATCTCTACATAGAAGCAAAATATTTAATCAGTGATTTGTTACGTTTGCAAGCACTGAGGCCCTTCTTGTCGTACTTAAAATATTTTTCCAATTAATTAAAGAAGATAAAAAAGAAGTGGCAATTTTTTTATTAAATAGTAATAAATCATGAATATGTCACAAATAAATAATTATAGACAATATTAAAATTTAAAAAAATCACATAATTTTTTCAATGGCAAAAATGCTTGACAGACATATTAGGGATGACGTATTAGACTGGCGATACATGACCAGTCAGGTGCAACGTTTCTAAAATGCATGCCAATCATATATATGAATGAAATTACCGTGAATATGCCAGAAACGCAAATTTTAAGCAGTTGTCGCGTGCAGAAGGGTGTGCAAATCGATTTTTTTGTTTATATTTTTTTGCGTTTTTTTTAATTTTAAACTGGATGCCACGAGGGGGCAACCGCTGGCGAAATTTTGTACATCTAATACCTATTCTAGAAAAATATTCTTTATTTCCCCTTTAATTCCTTGTAATTCCCCTAATTCCTAATACCTTAATATTTTCTAGATTATCTCTGGAACGGTGCACTTTTTGATAAAAATGACTATATACAAAATTGTTCCTTATAAAATTCTCTATCAAAAATGTATCTACACTTTTTTCCTAAAATTAATAGTACCGTGGGAAATTAGGCGCACAGGGTTGGTTTCGGTTAACACAATAAATTGTAATCTTTACTATAATCTACGTTAAAGTTCAATACTTAACGCTAAAGCAGTAGCTACTAAAGTCCGCCTAAAATTATAATAAATTCCTCTCACCCCTATAAAATAACGCGATTTTTGATGAAGCGAGAACATTGTATACCGGGTCACTCAGCCGATAGGGACACTGTCAACCGGCACGGTAGCTCAATCGGTTAAGGCGTATTGAGTGGCGAATACGCTGATCGACTCGCTACCGCGCTCTGGGTTCGACCCCCAGCCCCGGTATTGACAACACCGGTGGGTGTGGATGTATGTCTGCGTTTTTCCGAATGTGTAACCCCCTTCTGGACAGCCTTGGCTTTGGATTTGGGGGTTGTCTTCTATCTGTGGTGTGTTTATGTTTATGTTTATGTTGTAACTTTTGAATAGGCGAATGGATTTTTCTCAAATTTGGTGTAGTGATATGGGATATAATTTCCAATTATATAATGTAAAGAACCAAAATGGCCAACTTCCGGTTTCGATTTTACCCGAAAGTGGGTTTAAAATACCCGGTTTTTGCGTAAAATCCCGCACATTGGCAGCCCTGAACAGTAACAGCGTTTACAGCAAGCTCTAAAATAATGCAGTGACCTTGGGTCATCTGAGGTGTAGTGGGAGAACTTGACATTTTTTACATTGTGGTAGTGTACAGATATTTATACTTTTTCGCGTAAAGACAGCTTTGGAAATAGCCATACGGATACTCAGTGAATTATATGACCTGCGCTGATTACATTTGCGCCTCATTTACCAAAGTACTGTTAATTTTAGGAAAAAAGTTTAGAGAAGTTTTTTATAGAGAATTTTATAAGGAATAATTCTGTATATAGGTTTTTTTATGGAAAAATGCACCTTTCCAGAAATAATCTAGAAAACCTCAAAATGGGGGTGGAAACGAAGTCCTCTAGGGGATGAAGCACGCAATTTTTGAATCTTTATGAATTTTGTCCAATATATTACAATTTTAACTGTTATATTACTGAAGTATTACAAGACATCGTGCAAAGTTTTCATAATGAAAAAGCTAGTCATGGAGAAATTGTAGACGTAGGAGAGCGATTTATTCTAGCTATATACAACTCTACCTCCGCAGAAAAAAGTCTAGATGTATACAGATCCATGACTTTTAACAAACTTGTTGATAAAGCGTACAATACTGTAATATTATCAAAACTACCAACAACTTCTGCTGCTGCTCGGCAACATTCATATCGCGTCTAGTAGCTTACTGATTGGGGATGGAAAAAAGTTGGCGGTATATTAACCCGAACTATGACAACAAAAGAACCAGCTTCCGAATCTGTTATAACACTAATTTCTTGTTCATGCAAATGAGGGTGCGAAACCAGGTGCAGTTGCAGAAGAGCAGGCTTACGTTGCTCCACAATGTGTTACCATTACCATGGAAAAGCATGCATGAATGTCGAATCTATGGAAGACGATGAAGATTGATTAACGTAGGAAACCTTTTGATAATTAGTGGATTCGGCCTACAGGGGACACCACACGCCAAGTACTTTACCTCTAGGGTGGCGTGGAAACAAGTACAATATACAATATTTTCGCTTCTTTAAAAATCGCGTTATTTTATAGAGGTGAGAGGGTGGAAGTGGTACATTTATTATAATTTTAGGTGGAGTTTAGTAGCTACCGCTTTAGCGTTAAGCATTGAACTTTAAAGTAGATATAGTAAAGATTACAATTTATTGTGTTGACCGGAACCAACCCTTATGTGTGCGCCTTATTTCCCACGGTACTATTAATTTTAGGAAAAAAAGTGTAGAGGCGTTTTTTATAGAAAATTTTATAAGGAATAGTTGATCAAAAAGTGCACCGTTCCCGAGATAATCTAGAAAACCTCAAAATGAGGGTGGAAACGGCGTCCTAGGGGATGAAGCACACTATTTAGGGGTGGGAACTTTTCGGTTTAGCAATTCTTATGCTATCCTTAACATTTCTACCAATTTTCAAAACTTTATGAATTTTGTCTGATATAAATCGTTATATTACTGAACTAGAAGTCCATAGTATCATCGGTAGTTTAATTAAATTAAATATTTTTCCTTTACTAGATATTTGTAAAGCTAATCTGTACGCTAATATTTTTACAACACTGACGTCCTTTATATAAGAATTGGTATGTAATTCTTCAAGATAAACATTCCATTTCAATATTTTTACGCTGTAATGCCCTCCTAATACCCTTTGTTCCCTCTTAATTCCCTTCTAATACCTCGTAATAATATTTATTTCCTCCAAATTCCCCTGTAATTCCCTTAATACCTAATAATTCCTTCCGAAATACCTTCAATTCCTTTCTAATTCCTTCCTAATTCCTCCGATTTGTACACTATTTCCCCTCAGCCTCCCTCCTATTGGCATCCCCCTCGGGATGCCAATAGTGCCAAACGAAAAGCCGTGAAAAAGAATCCAGCGAAAATTCATTGGCATGCAGTTTACGCACGCAAAACACACGTTGATGTGCACATTAAATCGTAAAATTTTTTGGTGTTCTTGATTTTGGATGATTCTGATTTTGGATTTTTTTTTAAGGCTTTTCGTTTGGCACTCTTGGCATCCACTTTAAATTAAAAAAAAAACACAAAAAAAAATAAACAAAAAAAATCTATTTGCACACCCTTCTGCACCCGACGACTGCCTAAAATTTGCGTTTCTGGCATATTCATGGTAATTTCATTCATATATATGATTGGCATGCATTTTAAAAACGTTGCACCTGACTGGTCATGTACCGCCAGTCTATATTGGTCAGAGACAGACTATACAAACTATACAGAGCAGGCATGTCGACAGAAACAGCACTTCACCTTCTAATCCAGAAGGTGGAAAAGACAACTCCTTTAACTTCATCATCAGAACTAAAAGAGAGCGTGACGTTGAAGACACCTATTGTAGATGAATAGGCGGCATGGTCAAAGACAGGGTGGTATTCACCATAATAATGGATGAAACTCTAGACGCGTCAGTTGCTGAGGAATATCCGCAGGGGGTATTCTGTCCCCTCTGCAATGGAACCTCGTAGTGCACGGCCTACTAGAAAAACTCACAAATGAGGGATTCGAAGCCCAAGGATATACTGACTACATAGTCATCGGGAAAAATTTAACAACATAGTCAGGAATCATCTACAAAAAACAGTGAATATGGCGAAAAAATGAACCGATGAGGAAGAGCTGAAGGCCAGTCCTCTAAAGACCAACATCGTTTCATTCCCCAGAAAGAAAAAACTGGAGCGACTGGGTCCTCTAGTTCTTCGAGGCACACAATTACGGATGTCGGGAGAGGTAAAGTACGTTGGAATCATTATAGATTCCAAACTTACCTGTAACCTACATCTGGATTGAGTAATACATAATATGTCGGTAGCCATTTTGGCAACATGCAGACGTTGTACGGCAAGACATGGGAGCTCAAACTTGATATGGTGCATTTCCTCTAGAGCAGCGCAATCAGACCTCCATCACACACGTTGCTTAATTTGGTGGCCCAAGGCTTCTCAAATAACAGCAGTTAACAGACTAAACCGGGTGCAGAGACTGGCCTGTCTGGGAATTACGGGTGCTATGAAAAGCACCGCCACAGAAGCCACGAGACCATTAGAACTCCCTCCACTCAACTTGGTGATTCAGGGGAGGTCAGAATGGGAACATATGGGCTAAAGATCTCTCAGAACCCGACCCCCTCTCGGAGTCAATTCGGGACACATGAGGATGATTAACATTGTAGTAGATCTTCTATTGAACAGACTACATGGTACCAAAAATTACATTCAACAAGCCCTGAACTATCCCCATTGGGCATAGGAGGGCTGACACTAGCTTTTGATACATAAGCAAATGCGTGGCCTGGTGCACTGACTGGTCCAGGATGGAAGCAGTAGCTGGAGCAAGAGTGCATGGTGAAAAGTCAAGACCGAGTATAAGCCTCTCTCTTGGACAGCACTCCACTGTGTTTCAGACATAAATTGTCGTTATATTCGAATGTATACGAGACATCAAACGACGATATGTGAACCAGCTGATCTCGATCAGACAGTCAGGCATTGGCCTCTAATAAGGTGTCTCGAAACTGGTGTGGGACTACTATGAAGAGTTCAAAATTCTGGGTGAGCAGAACAGAGTTAGAGTACTCTGAGTGCTGGGACATACCAGTATAGAAAGCATCGAAAAACTTATGAACTTGCTAGAGAAGGAGCGGCTAATATGTTCTATGACCCAAAACCTGCGCTGGGCATCACAAAAGGCTCAACAAGAAGGATGATCAAAGACTGGGTTAAGAGTAAAAACAACCATCACTGAAGATATGTTTCAGGAAATTAACGTGGGAAAACACTTATTAATGGACCATGCTCAAAACAAACTGAATAAATGCTCACAAAGAACAAAATGCAGTTAAGAACCATAACAGAACTTCTTACAGGACACTTTCCTGCACATAATCGTAAAGTTTGCTGGCGACCTTAACTGCAGACTAGGTACCGGTCCGCAAATATTCCCGGGAAAATACAAACACAATATAAAAATGGGCAGTGGGAGAGCGCAATAAGCTCAGGAAGCTGCAGTTAACATGGTGTATTTTACAGACGAGCTCTGGATTATTGGTACCACAATTCTTTAGTGCAACCAGTGCACAATTTTTAGTTTTTCCTACCATAACTCTGCGGGACCAAAGAAGAAAATGAAATGTCACTATCATATCATTTAAAATTTTAAGGTTTGTGGTTACAGCGTGAAAGGATGAAGCGATTTGTAGTTGTAAAAGGTATCCCTCTAGGTGTCTCTAAATAAATCAATTTCAACTGCCCAAAAATTCGTCTGCTCCGTCTTAAGTTGTTCGAGCAAAAAATGAGAAGCAGCAGTGGACAGCAATCAGCGAGATCCTGAAGAAGATAGATTTGATTTTGTCGAAACGTCGTTCAGAAAATCTCGGTCCCTGTTATGGTGTATTCAGTTAAATTTCAGTTATGAGGAAATGTTTCTTCATCCAGTAGTTACACAAGTTTATGAATGTATATTTATTCAACACACAAATAATAAACAGCATGAATTTAATTTAAGACAAATAATACATTTTTAATCATCGCATTTTGAACTTGGGTCTTTAGTAAATGACTATAACTACAATTTTATTTTATGGATTTCATAACCACTTTGAATTAATAAATTTGATAGTAGGTTTTATCTAACAAAATTATGATTGAATATCTGGAATGTATTGTCTACAAAGTGATGATGCAATTATTATGTTAATGAGTGCCATTGTCCAGATAGTACAACATGCCGCTACACAAATTACACAATTACACAAATTTCCAAAATCAATGATATTTCAAATGAAACATGAATAATAAGGTTTGTTATTTGTAAGCGCAAGCACAGCTAATTAAGGGTTTTTGATAATTGCCCTAAACATGGATAAATATTTGCTGTGTGATAATTGGTATCAAACTGAGACTGGTAAATATTAATGACGGAAGAACCACCCCTCATAATATACATAGTACAGTCATTATAGTGCAAGAATATCCTTCATCTGGGGAAAAATTGCAACAGAAATTATGCTCAAAGAGGTGTGTTTTAAAATATGCTCAAAATCTCCATTAATTCTGACTCACCATATCAGTCAAATTTCAAGATGGCGGATGAATATTTGATGTTTTTACCTAATATACAGTACAAAATGTCTATAATATATTGGAAGCTACACTTGACAACTGCTTGCTTAGTTAGAGTGTATTTTTAACATAACTCATTTTCTCTGACCGAAGAAATTCATAGAAATACAAGATGGTGCCAAATATTAATATTATGATTCAATTTTCATTATACCAATTTGAACAATTTTACACTAAACTAAGTTTAATTTACAACAGTCATAAGAAAAAAATATTATGAAATAAAAGAAACTTTTTATTATGAAATAAATGAAAAAGAAAATGGTGCGACTTTATATTAGACATGTGTATTTTACAGCTTTTCATCAGAGAGGATTTTCGATCTCCTCGTCCAACTTCTTTACAGTCAACTGTGAACTGTTTCACCATTTTCATCCTGACAGTGACCACAAGAATTAGTACAATCAGACATTTTACCTCCGACCGCACTAACAAATATATTACCCCAGAATTAATTCAGTTAAGAAATCTAGTATAGTGATATTTCCAAAAAAAAATAGAATCTATAAGGATGATAGTGCTTTTCTAAACAAATTGTATATCAAAAAACTAGAAGCAGCTAAAAAGGGTTACCATGATCAGGAAATCTATGAATCTGACAACAAAGCCAAAACTATGTGGAATATAATTAAATCAATACAGGGTACCTACTAGCATAATTTCTAGAAAAATAATAAGGAAGTTCCTAAAGAAGAAGTTGCTGAGCATTTTAATCCGCACTTTTTTAGCAACATAAATATAAGTCCCTTATGTGATGTTAATTGTTTAGAATTCAACATTCCTAATTTTAGTAAATCTCTTTTCTTAAACCCAGTTTCTAGTTCTGATATTGAATCTCTCATAGATAGATTGAAAGCTTCGAACTCGAGTAGCTATGACAACATTTCTAACAATTTAATAAAAAAATGTAAATATGTCATATGTAGACCACTAGTTCACATTATAAATTTATCCATAGAAAAGGGCACTTTTCTAGACAGATTTAAACTAGCAATAGTACATCCTCTGTATAAGAAGGGGGATCCAAATGAATACAGTAACTATAGAGCTATTAGTTTTACTGTAAACAAGAGCACTGAAACGGCCCTATGTAACTTTCATAATTTAATCATCAATGTGCTTGACAAAAAGAAATATGTTGTTGGTCTTTTTGTGGACTTCTCGAGGGCTTTTGACTTGGTTGATCACCAATTGCTTGAATTTAAACTAGCCAGATACGGCGTCCGTGGAATTGCCCTGCAAATCTTTTCCTCTTATCTGGAGAATAGGATGCAAATTGTCAAATTGCCTAGTGGAGCAGAAAGCAGTATTTGCATTGTCAGGCAAGGGGTTCCACAAGGCTCAATTCTTGGTCCCCTTCTTTATACTGACTTAATTACCCACCTAGAAAGAATTCCAAATGTGCATGTGATTTGCTATGCTGACGATATCAATATCCTAGTCACTGGTAATAATTTAAATGAAACGAAGGTCACATGCGAAAGAGTATATGAAGTAATAATATGTTGGGCCAAAGAAAATAATTTAATCTTAAATAAATCAAAGACTGTTTGTACTCAATTTTCACTAAGAAGTAATGTTGAAGATATTACTCTTTTCGATGGTACTGACCATCCAATAAAAACAAATGATGCCAGCAAAATACTTGGTATTACTTTTGATCGGCATATGCAATGGTATGTAGATAATCTTTGCATGAAATTAAGGACCAGTTGTTATGCTCTTAAATTTATGTCTAAGCACTGTAGTCAGGATGTTCTCAAAATTTTGTGTTATGCCAATTTTCACTCACATCTAAGGTATGGAATTGTAAATTGGGGGAATAGTAGTAGTGTAAACAGGGTATTCGTTTTACAAAAATATGCAATACGTATTCTATTAAACTTGGATTATAAAGAATCATGTCGTAATGCCTTCAAATTTCTGAAAATTTTAACTGTTGCTGGTCAATATATTTGTGAAGTTTGTACATATATATACAAAAATAAATTCAGTCTAATTAGCAATCAAGTTAACCATCCATATGAAACCAGACACAGAGATCTTTTACTACCCGATTCTCATAGAATAAGTTCTTTTCAAAAGAGTTTTATTTACAAAGGCTGTAAATTTTACAAATATTTACCCAAAGATATATTAAAGTCTCTGCAAATATACATATCTTTAAATCAAAATTAAAAAAAATTTTACTAGATAAGAACTGCTATACAACAAGTGAGCTTTTAAATATTTAATTACTTTCTGTTTAGTTACCTTTATGTTTTTTTTATACTTACTTTTTAAGCTTATTACCTACTATATTATATTTACATGTACTTTTTTTTTACCTTTTCTGCATTGTTTCTTGTATGTATATTTTTTTCAATGGAGAAATAAAGATATATCTATCTATCTACATTGAAGCACAGCTAGTTTTCCAACTACACCGTATCATGCGTAACAAACTTTCAGGCGCTGCTGTTTTTTTAATTCATTTATTTGACGTCGGCCTATTTCGGCTACCAAAGCCTATCACCGACGCCAGGAGTCGAGCTACCTTCAACCTGTAAATTTTGTCGAACCTCTTCTCTGTCGAAGAGTAGGGATCCTATACTTGCTTAACATTTCATAGACAAGGGACCTTTACATCCACTATGTAATCCTCGCCTCAAATTACATAGCTTCCGTGTATACACTGATATACAAGCCGCTAGAAGTTGGGACGAGACTTTATGTATCAAAATATGTGTAAAGTTTTGTATATACGTGAAAATCCATGCCTTGTCGGTGAGGTTCAAGCCTTCTTAAGTTTCCATATGCGAACTTGCAGATAGGTATGGAGACTGTAATATTTTACAGCTGATTCCGTTGGGATAAGGTACTGTGGCTTAACAAAGATTTTACCTTCTGTACTTTACTCAAAGCGTTTTTATACTAACATGTATTTAGCGCCCTGGAAGGGGCTGGAACTTTGTATTTTGCGTATCCTCTGAATTTTCGCCAAAACGACGTACCATAATTTCATTTCCGATTGCTTTAGTCTGATTGAGAGTCTCGTATACCACAACAAAGATGAATGCTCGTTGGAATATGGAATATTCTAGAGGTTGTATCATATCACCCTTATGAATGTATAAAGAATAGACAGTTTGTAAAGACATTTCCAACTAAATATTTAATGGCATTGGCATCGTAAACCCTATTCACTAAAGAAAGTGTCACCACTTCTGAGAAACAACTTATGGCTTGCTAGATCACCATTGTTGATTTATAACAATACTAGTATAACTGATCTACTGCTGTTTCCTACGAATTACTGCTGAGGTTTGACGTATGGATAATTTCACTTCAGCTTAACAAAATCAACAACATCATCCACTGCATGAATAACTGAACATCCATATTATTTCATTCTTCAGCGATTAGCTTATTTTCTGGCTTTCCCTTATTAGACAAAAAAATTCCTTTCTTTCCTCTGAATGATATTTCTGGTGTAAAGTTAACATTTAACATTAACACTTTATTTGATTGACGCACATGGGCCTTGTCTTTTATTGTGGATCCTGATTCATAACCATCAAACACAATAGTTTCTTGTCCATACTTGGTTGTAACAAATATTGCATATGGTTTTGTTATCTGCTTGTATTTACTGTCTTTATGCCATGGCATAAGATGCATTAGGGAAAAAAGTCTTTAGATAGATTTAGAACATCTTTGGTTAAATAAATTAGTAAATGTAGCTATAAAAAGATCATAATTATGGAAAAGGTAACAAATTCGACCGCAATCTTGGATTATGACTGATTTTCCAGCTAGAGCTTGTAGCATACAGTCTGATTTGGTCTAATGGATACTGATTTCAAATTCATTATTGTCAAAACGATCTTATAACTTTAAATGCACAAAATTACGTCCTGTAATGAGTTTCATTATAATTACGTGTCTGCATCTTTACTTCTAACCAAACCACACAAAGGGTAAGAATCCCTCATATACAATATTAATATTGTTGTCTGTTACTAAGGCAGCTTTCTGTTAAATTATAGGAACAGCGTCGAAGTCGTACATTTCAAATTTTTCCAGAAGCCCAACATGGCTACTGTTGTCAAATGTCTGTTAATTCTGGAAAGATCGCAGCTGTCGGAATACTTTTATTTACAACACTACACAAGGCCGAAATACCATTCCTGGTGTAATTATTTAGTTTGAATCAAATTAATTATTTGAAAATATGCATTTTTCAAAATATTTATATAATCGCGCGGCTACTGCCTTTTCAATAATTTTGCTCCATTTGAATGAGAGATTAGGGGATAGTTTTCCATCTGATCGCCACCTTTATGTAATGATTTAATAATAGTACACTTTAACCCTTTACATTCATTAATAATTGACTTGGAGGATGTTTCACTATACAGGGTGTCCCAAAATCACCGAAGGAGCTCGTAATGACAGATTTTTTCCAACATTCTGAGACAAAAACCTTAATACAATATTATCTCCAAGCGTTTTGAATGTGAACGTAATTTTGAAACTGCTGCGCGAGAATATAGGTTTCGGTTTTTAGAAAGAAGACATCCGAATGAAAATGTTTTTTTTAAGATTGATAAATCGTGCAAGAAACACAGCTACTTTGGTTCCTTCGTATAAAAATGTAGCTAGTCACCCACGAACGGCACGAACCTCGGCAAATGAAAGTGCTGTGATTCATGCAATTGAAGTAGAACTAACGGATTCTGTACGAAACGTAGCGCGTATGTTGAATATTTCAAGAAGCTCAACAAAGAATTTTGAAGGACGTCAGATATCATGTTTATCATTATACGCGTGTATAAAATCTTATGCCGCAAGAGCACCACACCCGTATTGATTTCTACAGTTCAACTTTAAGACAGGAATGAATGGATCCAAATTTTTTGCTTAAGGGTACTTTTCACCGACAAATACAATTTCTCGCGTGAAGGAGTCTTTAATACACACACCTGCCATATTTAGGCCAATGAGAATCAACATGCTTTCAGAACCAGAAGTTTTCAGAATAGGTTCAGTGTAAATTTATGAGCGGGTATTTTTGGGAATTCTTTGGTAAGTAAATGATTTAAAAAAAGGTAAGTAATGTTAAAACTCTACAGATTGGACCCTTTCACCCTTTGAACTTCTTGCTCGCTTGAACGAACAAACCTACGAGATATTTTTAACCGAAGATCTACCGGAATTGTTGGAAGATGTGCCATTATTACAACGTCGTAACAAGTGGTTTCAACTCGATGGTGCTCTACCATATTTTGCATTGCACGTACGAGGAATAATATTAAACAGAACGTATAAGTGGATAGGACATGGTGGCCCTAGAAACTGTCCTGTCCGATCGCCTTATTGAAACACATTGGACTACTTTCTTTGGAGTCGTTTAAAACAATATGTTTACAGTAGGGAGATTATTCATACCCCAGACAACCTAGAGGACAATATATATACCGGAAATGGTTCAAAGAGCTGTGAAGGATTTAAACAGACGAGTATCTCTTTGTTTGCAAATGGAAGGGGGGCATTTTGAGCATTTAACTCACTAATTAAAACTCATTTAGTTTTGTCCAAAATATCATATTGTCTTAATTCATTTTGTTTACAGCGCCTATCTACAAGTTTAGTAAATCACATAGGGAACTTTTTTTGCGAAATTCAATAGAGTCTAGCTCGAAAACAGTTAATTATATTAAGGTTTTTGTTTCAGCATGTTATAAATAATCTGTCATTAAGAGCTCCTCCGGTGATTTTGGGACACCCTGTACATAATAATATTTTTATTATGGATAAGCGTATGCCATCTGTTTCTGGAACAACATTATTACCTAGACTGTTAATGTAATTAGTAGTTTCTTGCTCAATATCTGGTTCTAGAAACAACCTATGAGCAGCTCGTTTGATTTAGCTCTTGTAGCATTCGGAAATTTCTTTATTTTGATTTATGGTACAATTTTTCTCTTATATTTTGTATTGTGCTAATTTTAACACCTAGTATGCTATAAGACGTTAGTGACCACAATTTAAGTTTAAAACCACGCAAAAATTATTTTACAACGTAGTTTTGATTGCCTAAAATGGTTTTTTTTTATTTAGTTTTACTAGTCTCGATATTATCAACGTTAGGTCTGTCATTTCTTAGTCTCAGGGCAATTAATGTCTGTTGCATACACAATTAGAATTAGATTATTAATAAACGAGTTATTGGTTGATTAAGGCCTGAATCGTTGTGTACTTGGGAAAGGGTTAAGCCTTGTAAAGTTAAGTTTGGGTTATATTTGCTTAATTTAGTAAACTTGCCGTGTATTTCTTGAATAGCCCAATACCGTGTCATTCAAATTTTAATGTATTCTACAGGGTGGACCATTTTAATCTATTATTGCAAATATCTCGTCATGTAAGCCACCAATTAAGAAGTGACCTCTACAAAAGTTGTTGGGTTCTAAGGGAGCCATCTGATTCTGTGGTCGGGCACCGGGTCCGTGACCTTGGTGATACCCAACTTTGTTTTTTTTAACGGGAACTCCGATTTTTCATTGCAAAATCTAATTCTACGGAAAAAAATACGTTCAAATGTGATTTTCAAAAATTTTTTCCAGTGGCCCTTACTCGGGCCCAATTTGTAAAGCCCACTGGAAAAAAATTTTGAAAATCATATTTGAACATATTTTTTTCCGTTGAATGCAAATCTGCAATACAAAATTGATATTTCCATTAAAAAAAAAGATGGGGGCCCCTGGGCCGTATCAAGCAGGGTCCGAACCGGGTACTGAAGCAAAGCATTAGATGACCCTACACCTTCTATTTAAGTCATTTTTCAATTGTTGGCTTAACCGGCGAGATAATTGGGTTCTTGTGATTTCAGTTGTTCGCATTGGGCCCGACTAAGGCCCACTGGAAAACATTTTTGAAAATCATATTTAAATGTATTTTTTTTTCCGTAGAAAAATAAAAAGAAACAAAGTTGGGTATCATAGGGCCTCACCAAGATCACGGACCTGGTGCCCGACCACAGAATCAGATGGCCCCCTTAGAACTCAACAACTTTTGTAGAGGGCCTTTCTTAATTGATGGCTTACACGACGAAATATTTGCAATACTAAATTAAAATGGTCCACCCTGTATATAGTGGTGATTTAACTCTAAAATATGTGAACTGACCCAAAAGTAAAAGTATTTTAAATTTTCAAACCATTCGCATACTGGGAATATTCTTAATTCTAGATATGTTTATTCGACCGATTTCGAAACTCGCATTTTCCTCTAAAATTTTTGAAAGGTAAATACTTCAAGAATAAAATATTTTCAGATTCCCCAATCGCGGAGTTATTAGCAATGTATTAACATAATTTTAAGGAATAAATCAATAATTTGGTATTCATACATATTTCGGGATCATGAATTATGCAACAACTACTTAACCATGAATATTAAAAGTAATCATGAATATTACAATAAGTTCTTAATATTAAATACACCTACTAAATGCTAAAGCTCAATGTTTTAGTTGTCTGCATCTCACAATATTACAAGTTAATGAATATACCAAAAGGGTTATTTTGATAGATATTTAGCAAATTGTCCACCAGAATACCGTTTGCAGCACAGGAAGAAAATATCTAAATTAATTCTAGATTTAATACGTTAGATACTCCGTATATATTGGGAATAAAAATATGAAAATAATTTATTTTCTTGACGTTTCGGACACCGAAAATTTTCCTTTCTCAAAAAAATTAGTAATGAATCAGCAAGAAAGATTCTCAAAAAATATGGTTACCGCTAGTTTAAATATCAAGTGCACCAGCATTTGTACGAAGATAACCCAAATTTTGTTTCTTTGATATTATTTTCTGATGAGTTCAATAAACAAAACATAGACATTGGAGCAGGAAAATCAACATTTAATAGGCAAGGTAATTTTCAGGAAAAATTTGGAGTAAATGTGTGGGCTGGGGTGATTGGAACAAGAATTATTAGACCTATTTTCTTTCAAGAATCTTTGACAGAGATTGACAAAATAATATTGAAGATATATAGATGGACTTATCAGCTAGTTTCTAAAAAAACGTATTTCCTACAAAATGGGGCTCCGCCTCATAATACCGCTCGAGTTATGGCCCATTTAGTGGACCGGTATAATCGGCGAGTAATTGCAACATATGGACCTGTACGTTGGCTTGCCCGCTCACCAGATCTAAGCATTATAGATTTTTTTGTGTGGAGTTATGTGAAATAATGAGTTTTTTACACACCCCCTCAAACACTTCAAATTTTACAAAATCGTATCTGCGAAGTTTTTGCATTTGATTGATTTGAGTGCATTCACTGTTCTCTAGATGCAAAAATAAAAAATAGCCCTAGAAAAATTAAGTAGTCTCAAAAAATTTTTAAAATACGCAGTCGTACTTAAAATCGTCTCTGAAATCCAAAAATGTAAAAATATACAGATCATGTCCGGAGAAACCGAAAGTGATGAAAAAGTGTCAAATTATGAAAAATTTGCAGTTTTTTGTATATATATTACTTCTGCCAAAAAGACTTATATATTGAAACTCTGGAAACTATGGCTTGTCTAATAATTCCGTTGACACCCAGTATATTAAATACTAGAAAATTACTTGATAATTGATTTAAGCTTATGAACTATATGTTTTAAGAATATAGGAGCTTACAAGCAGGATCCATTTTTTATTTATTTGCAGTAATGCATACTATTTATGGTATTACCAAAGAGGTTGTTTCGAGAACATTATATTGCATATTTGCAAATATTCGCCACTTGATATCGTCCACAACCCGATCTTTCTTCAAGGGCTTCTTGACCAACCCAAGCATGCATTCGATTTGTATTGAAGTAGAAAATAGGTAAAGCGATAGTAATGCTTGTTGTTTCCTATAGGACAGGACCGGATTCACATTTGCATTGTCTAAAATTTACTGTACGCATTTTATACAATAAACTAATTCTGATTTTATATTTATCTAGATTCCGATATTTTGTTCCTATTATTGAATAATCTAACACTAACACTTTGTATTATTTTATTATAAGATTGTTCTTTGTACTGTTTTATTTGTAGGCTTTATTTTAGAATTGTTGGCATTATTTTATGATTTTGTAAGAAATCCCTTTCATCTGTATTATTGCTGTCTTTATTAAGAAATTATAAATATGACGGGGGTCCCCAACTTTTTCTAAGTCCCCTGAGTAAATTGTCTATTCCACTATACTTTTGCAAATGATTAGAACAAATAAAATTTATTCTATTCTATTCTATAATAAACCTTATTCAGAATTGAACCCTAAGACTAGTTTAAAAATATCGTCAAGACGATATTCTAGTATTGATATAACTCCTACATAACCATAAATTAGAGCAACAATTATTATTAATCTTGTATCAGTTTAGTGGTGCGAAAATTGAATTAAATATTTGACAGCTACTGGAAGCAGCTAGTAAACTTTGCTACGCAACAAACTTATTACTTCCACATCCAGTGGAAGTATAGTAACGACAAAAAATTTTTTTTAAATTTTTATTGTTCAAATAGGCTTAGAATGTCATGAAACGTCGAAATTTTAAGTTTGAGCGAAAAAAGAATTTCTGTCTGTCGGTCTGTAACTTTTCTTGTGCGCACGTTTACTCTGGAACCGTTTGAGATACTGACTTGAAATTTGGTACACACATGTACTTTAACAAGATCTAGAACTAGATTATATTTTCATCTTGTTCCGTCGAAGGGTTGGGGGGTAAATTGGGGTAAATTTGGGGTAACTACGTAAATCAAGCAGTTAAGAGTCCATAAAACTGTTATTTAGTATATACAAGTGAAGCTAAGGTCTCAAAAAACCCTTTGGCATTAGCCACCCCTTTACCACCCCCACCCATTATTAAAGGAGATGAAAAAAAAAATATGATTTACTGTGTGTACAAGAACCAGAAACCTCAAAATATTTTTTTACTTTATCCACCCCCACTACCACACCCTATCCCCCCCCCCCCCCCACACTACCGATGTGGGGTATCGTTTTTTGGGGTAGAGGATTTCAAATATTATATTATTAAAGTTCCATAAACAATTAGTTCCATATACAAAATTTTTTCGTTGTGAGTGACTTGGATAGAAAATCTGGATGTGGAAGTAGTGATTCCTTGGGCAGCGGTTTTTTTTTATTAAATTGGATTGTTCGCACCATCTAGAAATGATTAAAATTTATTGTAATCGCTCAGTTTTAATTACCCTTCACCAGTGTTAATCAATCAGTTTTAATTATCTCATCATCACTTCTAATAATCTCCTGATGATGCTAACATGGTTGGCGAAACGTCCGTCGAATGTAGTATTCGAATGTAGTGTTCAAGTGTTTTGTTATTTTTCATTATGAAACTTGCAAGAAAAGTGTAAAACCCCAAAAGTGCGGGTGTAGCGATCAAATATGACTACCCCGTTTTCGAGGACGGCCTACACGATGGTGATAGTCGCGCGGTCCCTACCCCCCTCGAACTACCCCCTTTCTTCGATTTCTCGTTGTCTGGGATGCGAGAACTTGTTGGATAGGATTTTTTTGAGGAAATTCAACATGTCCTGTAAAATTTCGCAACAAGACATCCTAACGACCCACGGGGGTTTAAACCACCCCCTCCCTCATTACCGAAACATGCAAAAAACGTCCAAACGTGCTGAAAATTGTTTTCCATTCGCTTTCAAGTGCGGGGCACACGATTCTGAAATTATCTAGCCTCCTACTCCTAACCAACTACCTCTAAATGCATCAGACTAGCCCTTTTTCCCATTTCTCATTTTCAGGCATGCGAGGACTTGTTGGATCGGGACTTTTTTGAAGAAACTCAATATGTCCTGTAAAAATTTGCACCAGACTTTCTAACGGCCCGGGGGGGGGGGGGAGAGTTGAAACCTCCCCCGATACCGAAACATGTAAAAACGAAAAATGGGACAACGGGTGGTTTTATAGTTGATTAGGGGTAGGAAGCTAAATAATATGATGAATGTACCCAGATGGAAGGAAGTCTCATTGAAGAGTTTCATATCCATTCCGATTGGCCAGAATAATATGATTTAATTTGTAAACGCCGAAGAATAAATTACAATTTAATAATAATAATATATGACGCATGTCTAGAATAAGAATAAAAATCATGTACATAATGTGAAAATAAATATATAATAACAAAGTAGACTATGCACATATACGACTATACATACATGCGCATAGCCCGTCCTATCAAACTCCATTTAAGCTGCAATAAAAAAAATATCTCCCTAGAAAATCTGATCCAGTGAGCGCTTGTGATCTCACTATAAGAAAAACCGATGGTTTCGGGCATGCAAGGGTAGTTTTCCTGGACTAAGAGAAAAACTGATGCACTATCGTGTTCTCCACCCTTGAGAACGGGGGATATCTTCTTCTCTTTTAGGGATACTTCAGGATTCAGGGAGGGGGTGGTATTGTAGAAGAACGCACTACCGGGCGTCAAAATGACGCGAGTTATGATATCCAGACGCCGTATTAAACAAAAGAAGATGCAATTGTGCATAATTGCACAGATAAAGAAGCTTATAAATAGATGTAGTAACAGTATTATGTTTTAGTTGTTGTCGTACTTTAGATACATACCTTTGTATTTTAACGCAATAAACTCATTCGCTATTAATTGTCAAAAGTTTGTTTAAATAAAAAATTTACATTTTTTAAAAAAACCTAAACCGCTCGACAAAATATAGCTCGCGACACCAATTTATTTCTTAGGGGGCGCCAGTCGCGTATTACCCCATTCTTCTACCTCCCAGGCGGGTTCGAGATAGCCAGATAATGAACCAAGGCTGCACTACCACAGATCGGTAATGACGCTCTCTCTGGACATGAATTCCCTCGTTAGGGGTTTAGGTACCTCTTAATTTTCTGGATTTTTGCATAAAAATATCCCAACTGAAGAATTTCTCTGCGGAGGGATTAATTTTTGTACGCGGTATCCACGTTTTGATCTGCTAATAACGGATTCTACCCCTCAGGGATTTCTCAAAAAACGCATAAAAAAATCCCTATCGAACCTCCGTAAAGCAACCAGAAGGTCGAGTATTAATGTGAATTAACTCGACATATCCGGTTTTCAATACGAATGTTCCAGGGATTATAGACCGTCAACAGGCCTCAAGATCAATTAAGAAACAGTAGTTCAAAGAATCCGTTTATTTAACAAAAATGGTTATACACAATTCTCAAGATAAGAGTCGTGCCTTCCCCAATCAAGGTAATGGCTTTCAGACCATACAAGCGAGAGCGCTTACGTTAACGATCGATTAGGTAGAAAAGATTCATGCATACCTTCTCAGAATCAAAATGCGAGCTTTTTAGAGAAGTCTGAGACTATTTGTAATTCATAATTACGGCTGACTGATTTTAACTTAAAAAAGATTTACTAAATAAATTTAATTTCGCTAGAGACTACTTAGTTTTAAAGTTCTTGTATCGTGGCGGTTCACGTACTCAAACACATTCGTGAGGACTTATAACTGCATAAGTTTAACAGCGTTCGATCAGTCCACGATTTACTTGCTCCTATGCAGCTGTTCGATATTATCGATATGGCAGCAACCCACCTGCGAGCGACTTTTAAGCAAAATTGAATTCTTGGTTTTTTATGCACAAGGCGTTTTCCTCTGTAACTTTGTCATTTGGAAAGCCCTGCTATTGGCTTTCCTACCACTGCTCTGTCCGGACCACTCAACGCGCTCGACCAAATTGCGAGCCGCTGAGTCAATCCAAACTCTTTCTATGCCAGAAATCGGCCTTGTACATGTGCATTGATTTTTATCAATTTTTGCTTATCGCTACTACGCCGGCTTTGCCAAAATATTCTACTTTGCCTTTTGGATGCAGTGCATCGCTAAAATTTTATGCTCATACTTTAGAATTGGGCTTTTAATGACCGTACATCAAAGGTCAATGTCTTTGGTGGAGGAATAAAAAATAAAAAATATTTCAAGTGTATTTTCGTGGTACTTTTTAAACTGACTTTGTGGTAAGAGAATATTATTTAGGTTTTATGCAAATCACAACTTACACACTTTTTTATTATGAAAATACCTACTTTCTGTATATTGTTGACCTAATCTGGGCACGCTAATATACTAGTTAGGTAAATACTTTAAAACACTTATTATTGGAGAACCAATCAAAACAACTACTCTCCTGACTAATACTGACGAAGTATTGAATTACATGATAGGATTCTTAGCATTTTAAAGAAAAAAATATTGAAAATACTTAAATCATATCAATATTTTTTTCTTTAAAATGCTAAGAATCCTATCATGTAATTCAATACTTCGTCAGTATTAGCCAGGAGAGTAGTTGTTTTGATTGGTTCTCCAATAATAAGTGTTTTAAAGTATTTACCTAACTAGTATATTAGCGTGCCCAGATTAGGGCAACAATATACAGAAAGTAGGTAATAAATAAAAAAGTGTGTAAGTTGTGATTTGCATAAAACCTAAATAATATTCTCTAATCATGATAAAAGCAAATAAATAAAAAATAATTAATTGTAAAAAATGACTTTGTGGTACTTTTGAAAAATTTATTTTTAAGCCAAATTTCAACGTAGTTTTGAAAAATTAATCTGCGGGTGAAATTTTGCCGTACTTTTGATAAATCGATTCTCAAGCCAAATTTCGACGCAGTTTTGAAAAATTAGTCTGCAAGTGAAATTTTGGCGTACTTTCGATAAATCGATTCTTGAGCCAAATTTCGACGCCCTTTCAAAAATATTTTTTTCAAAGTCCAATTTGTGGTACCTTTGAAAAAGTATATTATTCATAAATCTTTGTCATTATATACTTTTGCTCTCATATCCTGAACCAAAAACATTTTTCCTAAGTGAAAATTCGGTGTTTCTTCGAATTTTCACCTGGTCATTTCCAACGCCTTATAGAACCCAAAACGGTCCTTATGGACTGATCTGTGCCTCTGCAGACTCTTAAAAAGTCTTTAAATGAAATTTTTGCCTAAGTCGAATTTTGATTCTGTCTTCAACTTAGGACGATTTTGGAGAGTTCTACAACAGTATCAACCCCCCCCCCCCTGGGGTCGTTAGAATGTATGGTTGCAAATTTTAACAGGTCGTATTGAGTTTCTTCAAAATTTCTTAAAAAAAAACCCGATCCAACAAGTCCTCGCATGCCTGAAAACGAAAAATGGGAAAAAGAGTTGTTTTTCTGGTAGTTGGTTGTAGGTAGGAGGTTAAATAATATCAGTATTATGTTCCCCGCCTTTGAAAATGCGTGAAAAAAAAATTTCAGCACGTTTGGATGGTATTTGCATGTTTCGGTATTGAAGGAGGGGGTGAAATTTTACAGGACATATTGAGTTTCCTCAAAAGCCGATCCAACAAGTCCTCGCATGCCTGACAACGAAAAATCGAAAAAAGGTTTTTTGCATTTAGGGGTAGTTCGAGGGTGGGTAGGGACCGCGTGACTATCACCATCGTGTTGGCCGTCCTCGAAAACGTGTCATGTTTGGTCACTACCCCTGCACATCTGGGGTTTTTGCAACTTTGGCATGGACTAATTATAGAAATTATTTCAACACAATTCTCTATTACTTAAAATTAATAAAATATTAACATAAAAACTCTGTTAAAGTAACACCAGCAACTAAATCTATAACTCAAAATAATTACACCTTCCTCGCACCAAGGCTGTATATTTATATTCCTAACGAGATAAAAAAGTACGTAAAATATATTTATTTAAAGAGAAAAGAAAAATCTTTATTTTCCATTTGGAGTTGAATGGTATGCGGGACTTAATTTATAGTATCTAGTTAATGTTAAGTGGTGTATTTTTGTTATGCTTTATAAAATATTATTTAATGCATTCACTTTTAATGTTTGGTTACTTTGTTATTATTTATTCTAGTCTGCATAGAACTGCAGGAATTTTTTCATTATCTATTATTACTGTTTGTATACGACTGCAAAAAAATACATACATTTTGTAAATAAATCAAGAAAAGACTCCAATGAATGTAATAAATAAAATAAACATTAATTTGTTCACTGAATCCAAATTTGTGTTATTTTTTTTTATATATAAATAAATTCAAATTCAAATTATTTATTGGTGTCATTAACATAGTACATGTTTTAAACAAGTCAATACATAGCGCAGAGCTTTTAATAAATATTATTTATAAAAACATATAGTTCATAAAAATTTAGCAAGATGGTTATTAAATAAATGAACATTTTCATGTGTATGTTTTAAGCAGGTAAATGTGTATAATGACGGAAAAGTTAATACGTTGAGTTCAATAAACTTGTGTCTGTTGTCATCTCTAAAGCCCAAATTAGTAATTATTCTCATTACCCTCCGCTGTAACCCAAAAATCCTTTTTGTACTATGTGCGTGACCCCAGTTTATCAAAGCATAAGTCATATGTGATAATATCAGTGAATAATAGGCCGTTAATAGTACATTAGTAGGCACTAACATAACTAGCTTTCTAATAATAAATGTGTTTTTGGAAATTTTTTTGGCTACATGTTGAACGTGGTGACACCAATTCAATTTTGGATCCATGTAGACACCTAAAAACTTTACCACGTCAGGGTTTGTAAAATCTTGTACCAATCTATGAGTGAAAATCATGTTTTTGAGCGATTAAGTGATAGCCGTTCGTTAAAAACCAATCGGTAGCTTGGGCGCAAGATTCATTCATAGATTGTAGGATTCGCTTTATATCTTTATTAGTATTGATAAGTGTGGTATCATCTGCGAATAAAACAAGTTCGGCACGGTGTACCGTAACACTAAGATCATTTACATAAATCAAGAACAAAACAGGACCCAACACAGAGCCTTGTGGTACTCCGGAGTTTAATTCGCTTAGCTGCGAACTTTTGTTTTTAACTTGAATAAACTGTTGTCTGTTTAATAAATATGACTTGATTATATTGTAACTGACAGATTGAAATTTAAGGCGTTAAGCTTCTCCAAAAGAGCTGAATGTGACACACAGTCAAAGGCTTTCTGTAGGTCACAAAACGTAACCCCAACATAGTCACCATTTTTCTGACCTTCAATAATTTTGCGAAGTAGATGCATGATTGCATTATTCGTACTTTTTTTGGTACGAAATCTATATTGGTTACAGTAAAATAAGTAGTTTTCTTCAAGATGGGCTACTATTTGAATTTTTAAAACAGTTTCCAGCAATTTAGAGATAACTGGTACTAAAGAAATTAGTCTGAAGTTGTTTAAGTCCATCAGCGACCCACCTTTGTGGACGGGGACAACTTTGGAAATTTTTAGTACATCAGGATATATTCCACTGGATATTGCGTGGTTTATTAATTTAGCAAGAGGTATTAAAATAATATTTTTCACCTTTTTTATGATTTTTACCCCAATATCATAAGGAATCAGACTATTTTTATTTTTTAAATTATTCATTACCGATCGGAGATCATTAAAGCTGATGGTTCTAAAATGAAAAGTTGGATTTGATTGCAATGGATTATTTATGACTATGCCATTGGTTGTGGGGAGAGTTTGAGTTATTCTATCAGCAGTGTTTACAAAAAAGTCATTCATCACGTCAAGATTAATTTCTATATTAACATTTACTTTTTTATTAGGTCTATGATTATTTATGATATCCAATATGTTTTTGGGTAATTCCCTTTATTGTTAATATATTCAGACTAATGCTATTTTAATTTGTCTCTTATAAACCTTTCTAAAAGCTTTCAATTGTTGGTTAATTTGTGAGTTACTAAAATTTTGGTTCACTTCAGATAACATGCATAGATGGTTACGCATTGCATGTAATTCCTGGGTAAACCATTTATTTATAGGTTTGCCAGTCATTTTATTAATCGTTTTTTTAATTTCCGGAAAAGCTTTCTCAATATTTGAGGTTAGTATGTTGAAAAATTTATCAAATCAATTTATCAAATCTTGCATTAACGTCATTTGGGTCGTTTGTATTATCAAATTTGATATTAAAATCGCCATTTATGATAATTTTTTGCTTACAGTTTTTTAGCTTGTGTAACAGTTTATTAAAAAAGATAGATTAAGTAATCAATGTAATTCGTACTGTTCAATGAGGATTTCCAAAAATAATATTCCTTCTTTTTGTTCTATAATTAGCCTTTCTCTTAACATAAAATTTAACATTTTTAATGTTTTTTGTTATTGTAAAAATTATTACTATTACTCACAAAAGCAAAATCTTGTTTTAAAGAATTTTCATGGAAGATGTCTAAATATGTAACATATTAGTTGAAATGTAAATAACTGTATTTCAGCAAAACTGCGTTGTTGAGAGTAAATACTATTTTATTGAATTAACATATCTGAATTCATTTCATAGCATAAATCCTATTTCTCTTTTGTGCACTAAATTCATATCGTTGGTAGACACCCACAACACCAAAATTAAATGAAATATGTATATCTACAAATTTTCCGGGCGGGAGTGCTTAGTTTGATCGATGGTGTGCCATTATGTATACCTAAACCGCATAAAACTAGATACTCTAGTATGCCAGAACTTATGCGTAAGAAATCGACTTAAATAGAAAATGTTTCCGAACCGTTAATTTTTTTGTATTTTTGAGCGTATTTTAACGTCAAAAACGTGCATCTAGTTTGGTACAATAGTCCAGTTAACAAAAGTTTAACTTCTGAAAAAAAAAACAACTCCTGAAATTCGGTACGTGGAAAAAGTTGAGTTTTTTTTAATATCTCATTAAATAATGATCGGACAGAAGAAAGTTAAATTCTTTTTAAAGAAGAGGATATTTATTTAAAAAACGCCTGTGACTTTTTTGGGGTAGGATAAATATTTTCTCTGTAAACTGAAATGAAAGTGCGCTCTGACTACGAATTTACTTTTGCATGGGAAGCTAAAAAACTTGAAATTTCATAGACGCCACTTCATAAAGTGTCTTATCTCCGTCAAAAATTAATCTAAAAATCATCTTAAAACGGAAGGCATAAGCTTTCAGGTGCTTTGACGTATTTTTTCAAGAGATTAAGTACACCTGTATGATGCATTTTCGTTTAAAAATTTTACTTTGCGGACAAAAACACATTTTTGCTAAAATGTTGTTGTATCTTCAAAAATTGATAAAAATGATGTGGTTACTGTCTTAATACTAAACATTTTGATTTAATAATAGTGGAAACCGCCTTTCATTCATTAATTTTAAAATACTTTGAAAGAACAATGTTAAAAAGTAGGCATTTTTGCCCATCCCGACAAAAGTGCAGCAACGATGTTTTTCGAATAATTTATGGACGCTGAACATGATTCTGGTATTAAAATTTATCAAAAATGATGGAAACATAGTCAAATTGGCAGTTATAATTGTCAATGTCTCTATTCGGTAATGGAATAATAATAAACTTTATTTTCCTTTTATGACAATATGATACAATATTGTATAGGAATAGTCCGGCTTAATATCTAAAAGAGAGAGAAAAAGAGAAGTAAATCATAGAGCACTTTATACATTAAAATATTCTTCTGGTTTATAGAAGGTTTTGCTAATTAAAAATACTTTAAGTTTCTTTGTAAATAGTGAAAGTTTATTTCAGTGTTTTATTTCCACAGGGAGGTGATTAAAAACTCTAGGTCCTAGACAACTGGGTGAATTTACACAGACATTTAGTTTACTGAAGGGCACATAAAGATCATGTTTTTGCCTGGTATTTACATTATGTAGTTGATTGTTACAAACAAATTTACTCTTGTTTTTAAAGACAAATGAACATAGTTAAAAAATGAAAATAGACGGAAGGGTCAATATATTGTAGTCCTTAAATGAATTTTTACAGGTCTCTTTTGTGGATAAGCCTACCATACATCTTATCATACGCTTCTGGGCTAAAAGTATATTATTTGATAAGCTGAAAACCCCCCAAAAACAAACATCATATCTTAACCGAGAATCAGCCTCAGCAAAATATAAATTCCTTAGTTGAGCCATGTTTAGAACATTCTTTACATTTTTGAATTGATAAACTACGTATTATCAAGTTGAATACTTGGATAATCACATGTCTTTTGTCTATTGTGAAACACTAATACCCGTGTTTTCTCCACATTAAAATCAAGAGAATTTTCACTAAACCAATTACTATAACGTAAAAAGCAAAATCTGCTAAAGTACTCAAACCATCCAGATCATTAATATATAATAAGAATAATATGGGACCTAATACCGACCCTTGTGGCACGCCCATATTAATTTCTACAGATGCCGAGTTAACAGAATCAATTGTATTGCGCGTAATATTGGTGTACAGTCTAAGGCTAGGCCCCTTACCCCATACTTAGAAAGTTTAGAGATAAGTTTTTTTATAATTGTCGTAGTCAAATGCCCTGCTCAAATCGCAAAAGATACCAACAAGACATTCACCTGCTTCGACATACGCTATTATCTTTTCAGAAAACGATTGCATTGCACTATGAGTCGATTTATTATTTAAGAATCCGTGCTGGTTATGTGAAAATGTATTATTTTTATTCAAAAAAATAAGAAGCCGGTTTAAAAAGCAATATTCAATAATTTTTGAAAACCCTGAAGGTATAGTAACTAGAGATGCAACGGATAGTGTTTTGGCCGGATACCGAATACCGGATATCCGGCGTACTTCTTGTACCGGATACCGGATATCCGGCTAACTATCCGGCTTACATTGAAAGTTGAATTGAAAACACGTTTTGGCCACATCAACGACAAAAAATACGTACTGGCAACTCTTCTAGACCTCAGATTTAAAACCAGTTTTTTTGATAAGAATCATGCTATAATATCCCGTCAAATTATTCTGCTGGAGGATTAAACAAATAGTTGTGATGATTCATATTCAAGCAGTGATAGTGAAAGTGGTACTTCTCCTTCCAGTAAACAAAGTAAGATTAATGTTACTGCTGATATTTAAAACACTTTTTGGGACTGTTTTGAGAATGTGGCGAAAAAAATAGTAGTTTCGGAGAAAAGTTTAATGGTCAGGGAGATTGATTATTATTTGAAAGGAGCACGGATTCATAGAAATAGTGACCCTTACGCATGGTGGTGTACTAACTCCAATCAGTATTATACTTTCGTCAAAGTGTGCAAAAATATATCTTTCAGCTCCTTGAAGCAGTGTAAGTCTTAAAGCAGTGTAAGCAGTCTTTTCAGAAGCTGGTAACTTATACCAAAAGAAACGCAATCGTCTACCTCTAAACGCTGAAAAACTCGTCTTTATTCACCATAATTTACCATCGGTAAACTTTAAGTATTAATTTAGTAACTAATCTATAGATATTTCCAGTTTGTAGTAATAATTGTAATGTAGGATGTGAAAAACAATGAAACTGTTTCATTATTTATACCATTTTTTATTTTTTAACTATCCGGTTTTGGCCGGATATCAGGTCACTATCCGGTGCTCAGCCGGATAGTAATAAAGTGGCCGGATAGGCCGGATACCGGATAGTAACCGGATTTCCGTTGCATCTCTAATGGTAACTGGTTTGTAATCTTGTAACTTTTGTATATTGTCTTTTTTTACGAGCAGGACGAACTTTCCGAATATTTAAAATTTCTGGAAAAGCTCCAGCAGAAAATGATAAGTATACAATATAAACTAAAGGTTTTATTATTTCCATCATTACTCTTTTAATGAGAAATGAAGGTACATCGTCATGTCCTGATGAGTGTATATTTTTTAGTTTTTCTTATGATATTTCACATTTCTGGTTCTGAATACGGATCTAAAAATATTGTGCTATGCTGATAATTTATATTATTACTAAAGTAAGCATTTCCCCTATCCTTATGCGGTATTTTATTAATAATATCAGGTGGAGCGTCTTTGAAGAAAATGTTAAACGCGTTAGCAATAACAGTTTGATTATCTACTATTTCACTTTTTTCTTTCTATTTCTAATTATTATGTTCTTGTTTTGTTTGAATATTGCCCAATATTAGCACATTATTATGCCAATACCGATATTTAAACCCCTCGAAAGGGGCATTTGACATCTCTCAATCAATAGTTACTTTGCTAACAGTTTTATTACTTCAATAATGTTAATAAAAATCATTAAAGTATAAATGACTGACAGAATTTGGCATCTGTCAACTGTCAAAATAATATAAATACATCTAATACAGCATTATTCGCTTCGGTCAACTAAAGGCCCTGAATACACCTTCTTACTGTGTCACTCATGTCATTGACAACGTTATGATAACTGTCAACTGTCATAATAACCTTATTTGCAGAAAAAATAATTTTATAGAGCAGATTTTAGTACCGTCTGTTGACCCTTGCCTTAAATGAAGGGTCGTTTTATCCTATATAAGTAAAATTATTTTGACAGTTGACAGCTGTCATAATGCTGCCAATGGCAACTGATGACGTTAGTAGGCACATGCGTAATTCTTCATTGACCGAAGCTGGCCCTTTATTTAAGACAAGGGTCGACAGACGGTACTAAATCCGCTGTGTATTTTTTTTCTGCAAATAGGATTATTATGATAGTTGACAGCTGTCACAGAAGTATTTTTGCATGAGTAAATTATATTATTTTGACAGTTGACAGCTGCCAAATTTTGTCAGTCATTTATACTTTAATGATTTTTATTAACACTATTGAAATAATGAAACTACATGTTAGCAAATAATGTTATCATTACAATACTGCATTGTCCAGTGTCAAAAGTAACTATTGATCGAGAGCCTCCTTTGAGCGGTTTAAAAATCAGTATTGGCATTTGACCCACTTCTGAAGTAGTAGAGCACTACACTCAACACGCGTTTCGTTCGTCAACCATGTTGGGCATCATATTATTAAAACAATTTTAATCGTCCAGATGATGCCAACATGGTCGGCGAGATGCGCGTCGGATGACCATATCCGAGTATAGTGTTATTCTTTCGATGTTGGTGTATTTTTTAAGGGAAGCGAAACTTTAGGAAATCCAGTATTATTCTCGTATATATTGTCGTACCTTGTAAACATATCGTGATGTATGAGAATGGCGAGATCAGGAAATTAAATAAAAAGTTCTACTTCCTACGAATCAATAGCAGCAAATAAGAAAGTAAGAATTGTGTCTTTAAGTTGCGTTTTACGTCTCTGACAATAACCCTGACAGGAACCCAAACACGAGATTATTTAAATGTGTTAGAGCAGAAAAGAGATAGCAAGCACGTCTAGCATTTTTTGACGATGTTTGCAAAGTAGTAATAAAAACGAAACAATTTTATCGGCATTCACTTTCAAATTACCATAATTAATTCCACACTACACACATTAGCAGTCACTTTTACCGAAAGAATATTGGAGATAAAGTTTTAAATCAAATTAATTCTTAAAATCAAATTTATAAAACATGCGTAATGTTTATAAATATTATAAATTACCAATATTATTTAAAACTTACTGCTCCTTCCTCTTGAACCTCTATGAATCATTTAACTCGGCAAAAAAGATCTCGCAGAAAACTGTACGGTAACTGTCAGTTGTCAAAAACAAACGTAAACAACGATATACAACAAAACATAACAAGTACTAATGATGCTATCTCTGTGAGCGCGGCCTAACGACGTCGTGACGCTAGCGGTGCCACCAATAGACTAAAGTTTCCCGATTCCAACCGACGCCCCCTTGCATGTAGCGGCGCCGGCCCAGAGAAATGGCAGGCGAAAAATCAAAACACGTTTGGTTGGGTCAGTTACAAAAAATAACATGGTTTATTTGCTTTTACTTTGTGTCAGAGTAGAACCGTGGTCGAAATTATCGGCTTATTGAATGAAAATAGTCACATGTTGTCCGTATGTTGACTGGAATTTGTGCTTGAGGATATCCGGAACGATATACACTACGTGGCAAAATTAATGCGCTTTTTAAATAATTAATCCTGTATTCAAAAATGTTTAGTAGGGCTTTAGTGAACAAATCGTTTCAAGAAGGTACATTCCAAGATGAGCTGAAAACATCTATTAGTATTTCCGTCCACAAAAAACATATCAAATTATAGACCAGTAGCTCTGCGCTCGATCATTTCAAAAATATTTGAAAAACTTTTTTTGTAAGTTTAAGTGTGTTCTTGGAACAGCAATATATAAAAAAAAATGTTACAAAAATTCACCATTAATATGGTTAAGCATTTTCGTTGGGTAACAAACAATTTTAACTAGTAGCGCCAAACTGTGACTTAAAAGATTTTAAGCCACAGTAAACTATAATAAATATTTAGAATAATATTGCTTTAATATCAAATTCTAGTTAAGCTTTAATATTTAATAGATACTTTTAATTAACTGGTTTTAATAATAACTTTTATGAAGGGCTCGACAAATAATACACAGCATAAAGTTAAATTCCATTTAATGAATTACACAGACCCACAAAAAAAAATCAGACCAGCAAACAAGACCCATGTATCCCCTATATATTTTCAGTCGTTGAATCCGAATCCGAGGTCAAAAAAATCGTACACCACCAAAATCATTAGCTAGAGCCAAAAAACACCCCTGGAATGAGATAAAAAGAAGATTAAGCTGCGAGAATAGTTGTTACATCTTAATCAATCGAATTATACAAATTAAGGTTAAACAGTATCGTACATACAATAGATATGAAACACACCCCCAGGGAGCGGCGAAAACTACCCCCATATATAAAAAAATCGATCCAAAACAGCAATGACTGCTGAAAAAGCTCGAAATGTCTAAGTTTCGTTAAACTC
Source organism: Rutpela maculata (assembly GCA_936432065.2). Classification (NCBI taxonomy): domain Eukaryota; kingdom Metazoa; phylum Arthropoda; class Insecta; order Coleoptera; family Cerambycidae; genus Rutpela; species Rutpela maculata. Next base: position 178,612,450 of record OW386288.2, read on the forward strand.
ATAAGAAACCGCATCAGGTCCGACGTAATCTTCGTAAACTGCCCCTATAGGGTTGAGAACAACCACCTCTTAAAGGACACGAGAAAAACAAGAAAAAACGTAAAATCTAACAGGATTCCTATTTTCATGGATAATATGATTGGCTGAAATTGCGTAGTACTCTAAAATAGAACTAGAAACTTTCGTACCACCAACGTCCTCCAGTTTCAATCCTCAGAGGGTGTGAAAACTACCCTCTATGTCAGATTTAACCATAAAAAGTTACAGTGACTTCTATAAAAATTCGAAACATCTGCGTTGTGTGGAAGTGAGAAGAAACTACACTATAATCGACGCTGCGCTTGAAAACCACCCCACGGGGTATCCGTAGGATGATGCAAAAACAGAGAGAAACTAACCGGATTTACATTTTTATGATGATTGGCAAAAATCGTGTTGTTGAAATTCATGTCCTATCAATGCTATTAAGTAACACCCCCAGAAAGGGTGTAAATTACCGTCATTCAAGATGCAACGAAAAAAATGTTGCAGTGACTACTGAAAAAGCTATTTTGTTGCTTATTCATTTCATTTCCATAGTGTTCCTCGCCACTGTAAGTGACAATGACAGTTGCACACACTACAGAGTGGCTTCCGAGAATGTTTAAATAACGGAGGATTCCAACCGATGAAGCATCATCATCTTTAAGAGAAAAATATTTCCTTTTATGAATCGAATAACTTTTTGTCAATATTATTCATGTATAATAAACTTTGCTCATAAGCATCTCTAGCTGACGTCAGCTTTACTTGCTCTAGCTCGTAAAAAATACAGAATTTTGAAATACTTTTAGATCAATGTTTTTTTCTTCTTTTTTCTGTGTCATTTAAGGTAACGGGTGATTTTTGGCACCGCTGTTGGGGTAGTTGTCAATAATTGAGTCAAAATTAATGCAGACTCTTCTCACCTTTACAAACCTCCGGAGTTTCGAGCTTTTTCGAGGGTCGCTGAAGCTTTTTTGAAGTTGAATCTTGAATGGGGGTAGTTTTCACACTCTCTGAGGGTTGACACTGTAGGACGTTGATGATAGTTTTATTTTAGAGTACTACGCAATTTCAGCCAAACATAGCATCCATGCAAATAGAAATTCTGTTGGATTTAAAGTTTTGTTGTTTTTCTCGTGTCCTTTAAACTCAGAGGTGGTTTTTCTCAACCCCGTAGGGGTTGGAATCCTCCGTTATTTAAACACTCTGTAGTGTGTGCAACTGTCATTGTCACATACCAATGGCGAGGAACACTATGGAAATGAAATGAATAAGCAACAGCATAGCTTTTTCAGAAGTCACAGCAACATTTTTTTCGTTGCATCTTGAATGACGGTAATTTACACCCTTTCTGGGGGTGTTACTTAATAGCATTGATAGGACATGAATTTCAAACTCTAAGTGTACAACACGATTTTTGCCAATTATCATAAAAATGTAAATCCGGTTAGTTTCTCTCTGTTTTTCCATCATCCTACGGATACAGGGGTGGCATCTCGCAACCCCGTGGGGTGGTTTTCAAGCGCAGCGTCGGTTATAGTGTAGTTTCTTCTCACTTCCACACAACGCAGGTGTTTCGAATTTTTATAGAAGTCACCTGATGCAGTTTCTTATCAGTTTAACAACAAAACTTAGACATTTCGAGATTTTTCAGCAGTCATTGCTGTTTTGAATCGATTTTTTATATATATTTTCGCCCCTTCCTGGAGGTGTGTTTCATATCTATTGTATGTACGCTGCTGTTTAACCTTAATTTGTATAATTCGATTGATTAAGATGTAACAACTATTCTCGTAGCTTAATCTTCTTTTTATCCCATTCCAGGGTTGTTTTTTGGCTCTAGTTAATGATTTTGGGGGTGTACGAATTTTTTTGACCTCGGATTCGGATTCAGTGATAGAAGATACATAGGGATACATGGGTCTGGTTCCCTTGTCTTTTTCTTGTGGGGCTGTGTTATTTATCAACATACAAAAAGAAGCAAAGTAAATTCTAAGAATTATAATATCTACAGAGCGTGAGCAAACAATATAACGCTTTCGTCTAATAAACAGTAATAAAATATACATACATTCACAAGGGAATATACAATAAAATAAGGAAGTTTAGCTGGCCAGCGCGAAATTATTAATTGTAATATTACCAAACATTAAAAGTTACAAAAACTTAACAAAAAAAAAAAAAAAGAAAATCAACACAAATCATTGAAATATATAAAAACAGAAACTGTACAAGACATAATTAATGTCCAAACAAAAGGTAAAATGATATGCACGAATTTTACTTTCTACCATTTAGACTGAGGTAGTTATTAATTATTTTAGACTAAACTCTCAAACCGAAAATTATTTAGGCAAACAAACACGCACTTGTACTAAAACAACGTAGGCTGAAGATCTGTAAACAAACTACCAACAACTGCTAGGAAACTAGGAGAATATTAACTTCAAACGGCAACGGGGTTAGCAACGGTTTTTATAAAGTTTTATACTTACAGTTTGTACATGAACTACGTAGCACTCACAGGTTTATTTACTAGCGGAAAAAAAATGCAAATTTAATAGGCAGTTATCTGGTATTTTGAAACTAGGGTGCGAAATTTACAAATGCAAGTTGGTAAATTCATCAAGGCATTACGCTTATTTGGACTATAATGATGCAATGTTAACATTTTGCTCACAAATCTAAAAAAGTCTTCTAGAGGATTCGAGAACTTTCCCAAAGGTAGGGGAAATGGACATAATTTAACTGGCAAGACGCGCGAATTATTCAAAACTATATTATACTGAAAATAGACCGTAAATACAGGGTCGGCCTAAGATATTTTCTAACGGAAAAATATAAAATGTAGTAAATTAATCAGATTAATTAAACTATTTACAGTAGCTAAAAAGTGAACCTTTACAGTTGTAATTGCCTTCATACTAACTAAATAAATGATTATGACGCTACAATTCAACATGACCAACTTATTCACGGTGTAACAAATTTTCATATTCAGTTGAATTGTTAATGGGCTGTCCAACAAGATGGGTCACTAAAACCAAACCTTCATAATATTTTCCTTCAATTTAAATTTTTTCGACTGGTCGTATGTTCGCCATCATTAAATAAACAATGAGAAACAGCGACAAGTATACAATTGCCGTCACTTAAAATGGGAATAACATCGATCCATGATGAATCTACAATGTACATGTCGTACCTATGCAAGCAGTAAAAACAGCCTACTTCAGTTTTTTTCATTAGGTAATCAGTTATGCAATCGTCACCTGGGGTCATTCGGTACATACTAGTCGAGTATTTTCTACACAGCGTCATGCTATTTGATCTCTGTGTTTTATGGGTTTTAGAGAGGGTGTTAGGGGGAAATTTAAGGATTTAAAAATTTTAACTTTGATATTTATGAATGCCTTTTGTTTGTGAAAATTATCTTAAGTCTTGTAAGTGATATGCATTCCCACAATACCAGAAATAATGGTCACATTAAAATAAATTATATAAGACTGAACTACAGTCCAGGTGTCAAAAATTATAACGGACCATTATTTTTTGATAACTACCGAGGGCGATCATAAATCTAGATTTTAAGAAATTCAAACGAAAGATCAAAGGAATTCTTACAGAAAATACATTTTATAATTTTGATGAGTTTTAAATGCCGACATAAATTGTCATTCATTTTAATTTTTATGACAGTGTATCTTTGTATATGTAACAACGTACGTATATTTTTGTTTGTAATTATGCACCTGTTTTCTCTTAATATTTTTGTATGTATGTACCAATTATTATACACTTTATTATTATTTTTTTCAACATTGTATATTATACTGACGTGCCTGATTGTGTAATTACACTGGAACGGCAAATAAAGAATTTTAATTTGAAAAAAGATATTCTCCAAAAAATAAACAAAAATACTCCATCTTAGAAATGAATAAAACAAAAATGAAAAGCGTAAAGTAATTTGACGTTTTCGTCTGGCTGCTGGTTTCCGGGTCTTCTTCCGCGTAGACTTGGTTGAGTGCTTGACGTTTCGACCATCTTGTCGTGGTCTTCACTTCGCTTCAGAAGAAGACCACGACAAGATGGTCGAAACGTCAAGCACTCAACCAAGTCTACGCGGAAGAAGACCCGGAAACCAGCAGCCAGATCACCAGCTCCGCGAAAGCCTTAGCACCAATTTGATGTTTTCGTCTTCAATTCGTGATACACACGCTGTCCTTAGCGCTGACTAGTTCTACTTATATACTCGGGTCTTTCAAGATAACTGTTGAACGGTCCCCTCTACATCTAGTTTCTCGTGAACATGCGGAGCGCCATAAGTACGAAAACGTGTATAGTTCGAGCCCAGTTATTTATTTATTTATTTGTCTATCTGAACTTGAATTTCGTTCTTACGTATGAAAATAACAATTTAAAAATAAAAATTAGTGATGATGGTTAGAGTTTTATTTTAAAAAATAATCATCGGCGAAACCGGAGAAAAAAAAACCTTGTCTTTTAAATATATGGATATATACTCTACACTATTGACCAGTAACAAGCGATTCTATAATTTAAAGGTTACTATATTTTTTCTACGTTAAATTCTAATTTTGGCAGCCAAAGTAATTAAACAGATATTTTGTTATCCGTTATTGAGGTTGAACAATTTTCTCAACTATTTCACGGAAATACATAAAGTCTGGTTAAATAAGAAAGTATGTTTTTACCAACACAACTTTACATCGCTATTTATGTTTATATTACGGAAAATGCCCTCAGGATAGTTCAGTCTTATTACTTTGTAGAAGCGGTATCTGCTTCGATGAGCGAGAAAGTCGTTTCTTTATGAGATATTTTAAAGATGAAAGCTAATTGAAATAGGATGAGGTAGACGTTTATTTACCAACAATAAATGTAAAAAAAATACATAAAATAAACTTACTTTTAAACCGCAACATTTTCACCTAACTCATCGTTTTTATGTTGCTTGCGGAAATATCGCGCGGTTGCTGTTAAAACTTTGTTGAATTTTATTCTGAAAACTGATAACTAATAAACCGCCTGATGAAAAGTTGAACTTTAATTATATGTTAAATGCGTCTTAACATAAAGAGGCTTTAAATCTTTGGCTGCGATACCAAAAATAATAATCCTTTATTTTACTTTCACATAATTTGGGACATAGGTAAGTACGATTTTATTTTTCTGTCCTATTGCTTTTTTAGTTATTTTCAATTTATGTGTAGTGTTGTAAATGCGCTAGTTGAATTTAATATTATATTCATTTGTATTTAGCTGAACCAGTAGTGCAACGAAGCATAATTTTCTGAGAGTAAATACTTTGGATTCTTCAGAAGTATATAAGGGTTGATAAGTCTGGCTATAATATTTCTGGATATATCGCACATTAAATATGCTCCAAACATGCATATAGGTATTTTGGAGGTTATTAAAGGAAGCGCAGTAATTACTCTTACGCAGTAGGCTGTGACTGATGATACTATGACAACATTGTTACTGTTTGACATTTCGTATTTTTATTTGATCAAAATGGGTTACACAGAAGCAGAAAAGTTTAATATATTATAAGAATAAAAATAAAATCCTGAGATGAACAATATTTTATAATTATAATAAAATAACAACAAAAATTTTACAACAGCATCAGCATTAGGTTCGTCAACTATTAAACTTGTTCAAAATGGCCACCATTATTTAAAATACAACGCACACATCTTTTTATTAAATTATTTAAACAATTATAAACAGAGCTATTATTGTCCCTGTTTGATTTGTAAACTTGTTTCCCTAATTTTAGTTTTAATTATTTCAACATTCTGATTAAAATTATAATTCACTTTGTTCTTTAAATACCCCCACAAAAATGCATCCCAAGGTGTTAAATCAGGTGGCCATGGAATTGGTCCGCCTTTACCAATCCAAATGTCAAATTGACCGTTTAAATGCTCCCTAACTTCCAAAACACTGTGTGGGTCACTCCGTCCTTTACGTATAATTTCATTAGTTTGACATTGTGAAAGAACTAAGACGTCATCAAAGTACACTTTTCGATAAATACAATTTTTCCTCTTCAAATTGGGCTTGTTTTCAAAAAATTTTTGAAATCTATTCGGCAGTTTTCTCGAAAACGGTTAGAATTATCAAGTTCTATCAAGTGTACCTTTTTTACGTAGAAATGACTCCTGCATGAGATTTTCTAGTCAAAAGTGCCACTACGTTTCGTAAGAAAAAAGAGAAAAAATATTCATCATCAGGTATAGCTCATGAGGCGCCCTCCACGGGCTAGCGTGATGTGATACATAAATTATTGCTTCTTAGCTTAAAAAATGCTTCCTTACCAAATTGGGAGAAGATCGGTCAAGAGGTAGTTGAGATATTGCAAAAAAAAAGAAAAAAAATTTGACACCCTGTATCTCAGTAAGGAGGAACATTTTATCTAAGTCTTTCAGGTTAAATCTTCATATTTTGGACTAAGGATTCTCCAGTCAGCGTATGTCCAATTATTAATGAAACATCCTGTATGTTTGTTAACAAGACATGCGCCTAAATGATACTGAGGCGCGTATAAGAGAATGGTCGGTAATGCAGTTTTTCGTTTTTACTTCCACATCCAGTGGAAGTATAGTAACGACAAAAAAATTTTAAAAAATTTTTATTGTTCAAATAGGCTTAGAATGCCATGAAAGGTCGAGATGTTAAGTTTGAGCGAAAAAAAATTTTCTGTCTGCCTGTCGGTCTGTAACTTTTTTTTGCGCGCACGTTTACTCTAGAACCATTTGAGATATTGACTTGAAATTTGGTACACATATGTACTTTAACGAGATCTAGAACTAGATTATATTTTCATCTAGTTCCGTCGAAGGGTTGGGTAAATTGGGGTAAATTTGGGGAAAATAGGTAAATCAAACAGGTAAGAGTTCATAAAATTGGTATTTAGTATATACAAGAGAAACTAAGGTCTCAAAAAAAAAATTGGCATTACCCACCCCCATTACCACCCCCACCCCATTATTAAAGGGGATTAAAAAAAATTGTGATTTAGTGTGTGTACAAGAACCAGAAACCTCAAAATATTTTTTTACTTTATCAACCCCCACTACCACACCCTATCACCACCCCCACCCCATTACCGATGTGGGGTATCGCTTTATGGGTTTTTGGGGTAGAGGATATCAAATATTATATTACTAAAGCTCCATAAACAACTATTTTCACACAGAATTTTTTGAGTGACTTGGATAGAAAATCTGGATGTGGAAGTAGTAATTGCTTGGGCAGCGGTTTTTTAACTATCTTCCACATTTTTTAAAAATATGGAAACAATTTGAGAATAGGCCTTGACAAATGAGTAATTTACGATGAAAAATTCAGAGTGGCCTTCTTTCTTAAAATACCAAAAAATTGTATGCAAAAATTTGCAAATTTTTTTTGCATACGAAATTTGCATTTAAAAATTACGAAAAAAAATTGGGTAAATAGTCCAATATGTAAGTAACAACTGTGAATTTTTTCGGATTTTTTCGTACAACGGTATCCGAGAAAATTTTAAAAACGAAAATAAAAACTCCCCACCACTCCTCCAATATGGCGGTTGCAGACTTGAAATTTTGGGAAAATCATGTTTAGAGTAAGCCCCTTCAAATAGTTGATAGCAAACAAAATTTTTTTGTTTGGGGGCAGATTTTACATGCCTATCCTGGCTATGCTCTTTACTTTTGACTTTTAATTTTGATAAAATAAATTATATTAAAATTGCCATTAAAAAAATTCAAAATATAACGTTCTTCATCTTCAATTACTCCATTGGTATGGTTTTTTCTTTTCTTCCTTCAATAACTAAAAATACCCTTATGCATGTTTGGAGCATATTTAATGCCTGATACGTCAACAAATATTACAGCTAGACCTATCAATCAATGAAATCAGGGAAAAAAGATCTCCGTTATGTTAATATAAGCAATTATTTCCAGGGGTCCTAGATTAGATTATTTATTTTTATATGATGTGAAAGTTAGACATTTGGTTTTATCATGTTATGATCAAACCATTATTTTACTCTATTGAAATTGCTTTCAGCAATAGTTTTCAAATTTTCCCAACTGTCTTCGCCATAGAATATTATAGTGTCATCATCAAAGCTCAGAATTTGACCAGTTGTATTTAACGTAAATATACTATTCTTATATAAAATAAACAATATAGGCCCTAGAACTGTACCCTGCGGCACCCCTTCTTTCATTTTCAATAGCATCGACACTTACTTATCTGCCTCTTCCTAACAAATAATTTTTTATGGGAAATACTTTTCCTCTAAACCCATAATTTTTTAGTTTATACAGCAAGATCGACAAATATACATAATGGGGTCTGCTTTTATCTAATGAGATATAAGGTAAGCTATGGCATACTGTTTAAAAGTCTTTTCCCTAAAGCCTATTTTATGACTAGATATAATGGGTGATACAACATTAAACTAACAAACGTACAATTTTCACTACAAATTCCAAAATTAATTAAATAGTATATTACTAATATGCGTTCTAAGTAAATGTTTTGGACTTAAACTTTCAGGTCTTTCATTGATAATCAATTTATATTGTGAGAAAGACAGATTTAACTAACGCATGCTTAACAGATCTAAACTTTTGCAATGTCGCCAAGTTTGCGCCCGGTGTAGAAAAGTCTACTTCTTTCCCGTTTGAAAGTCTATTCTAATTGACATTGTAGGAAATCCGGGAATGTCTCCCCATAATTTAAAAATAATAATAGGATCCACAAATGTCTGCTAACCCTGTAAAATGGCAATTGCTTCATTTAGATTTAACTTCCGTGGTACTAAGTTGATGCCATCAAGGCTGCTAAAATAGTACGGTGCTGCCTGTATCCAGTAGTACATTGTATTCTACTGGACTCTGGAGGTAATGGGGTGTTTGGAAGAAATGAATTTATCAACATTTCGCTCTAAAACTTCAGAATAGCTATTATATGACGCACGTTCTGGTATGTTTCCTTCAGAAATTGTCCAGTACCTTGCGAAGTCGTATTTTTGGACTACTACAATACTTTTTTTACTCCTAGCATCCCTCGAAAATAAAAAACAAGTAACAAATGTGTACATTAAGAAGATGATTAAATATCTCTACGAAAATATTCAACTTTGACGGTTCATGATTTTAAAAATATATGTATATGAAATAAATAGGTGTTGTAAAATTCTGTCTAGTTGTTACCATTTTAGAATCATTTTGATGTGTACAGAATATTTTACAATTTTTTTTCAATTACCCCTTTTCACTTCGAGAGATAAGTCGTTTAAACCATGTAGTACGCCATGTTTCAGTTTAGATAAATTACGTATTTTAGAGGATAGTTAGCGATGAGTGTTTTCAGGGGGGTTAGTTCTCTTGTTGACATGAGAAAAGAAAACACTTCTGGAATCTTAAAAACAGAAGTTACGACCAAACCAATGTACGCTGAGCTGACCCATTTTTATTCCATGGCAACCTATTGTGTTCATGCTCTCTGCCTAAGGCTCCTGTACTACTCCAGCTAGACGTTCGCGCATATATGTCGCACCTTACCCAGGAAAAATAGTCATGTAAATATAAAACAAGTATTTTTCCGAGGAAAGCTGTAGAATCCGTACATAAACCGTACACAAACTGTTTAAGGAGGTTAAATAGAAATATGCGAACTTCTCTCCTTCCCAAATTCATCTCATTATGGGGCGTTTCTAATGGAAATCCGTTAAAACAGAATCTTTGCAGACCAGCCAAACATCCTTAATCCACCTGATCTTTTATAATTACTTTTCATCGTCTCTTGCGGAATTTCAATTAAAATTCTGTGATTTTAACGAACTCCAGCCAGCACTTCTTCACCTTTTCAAAGAATTATTAATAATTCAGTGTTGAACAATTTGAAAGTGAATTTATATTTACAAAAGGTTAATTGTTAAATCGCATTAATATACGAAAAGGCTTTGTAATTGTATATTTGAAAGTAAACCAAACAAACTGGTAGGAAGAAATTTAGCTGAGGAGTAACATGTAATGACTTTACTTGTAAATATGGTAATTTGTATTAGCCAATACTAGAAATATCAGAAAGTCCAAAGTTCAAAATATACAATTATTGACGTGGAGCCCGAATTACAGCTTTTACGCGTGATTAATAACACACCCCCACAAAAAAAAATAAAAGTTCTGTACCAGAGACGTGAATACATAGATTTTGTGTATTTTTTTATGCTGAATCCGAATCCGCAGCTAAAAATATGGGTTACTCAGGTAGTTTTTTTAGTAAAACGCAAAAACATTCCCTAAAATAGAGTGATAAGGTAAAGCTTTATAATGAAATGCAACAATTTGTAAATACTTTGCGAAAACATTTTAAAATAAGATTTTGAGCATTAGAAAGAAATATATGCAAATTAAATCCGTACCCACTCCTACGAGGGGGTTAATTCCACCTCTAAGATCAAATAAAGAATGTTATAGTGCAAAACAATGTGAAAAGCCATAGCCTCGTAGTTTATAATTCCAAATATACAAATGTAGGTTGACAGACAATATACCTAAAAAATATAATATAATCTTATTTTTAAGGGGCTTGAAACCACCTCTGCAGGCCTAGGTATTTCTTACCCCTTTGAGTCATATAATTTTCTACTCAATGGTTTGGTCTAAATTTTGTTACCGCTGGTTTTTGGGATCGCTGATTGTGAATCTGAAGTCCGAATCCGAAAATTCATGAATAAAAGATAGCGAATCCAATACGGCGGATGTAAAAAATCGGAAAAGCATTCAAAATTTGAAGATTATGGCTGAAACTTGTTGCTCGGGGGTTTTTGGAGTCGCTGATCACGATTCTCTGTAGAAGCCTATTTGGTAAAAATTATTATAAAAATGTCTGTCAAACTTACAGATGTCAAACTGGCAGATGTCAAACTGACAGATGTCAATGTGACAGAACTTTGATTTTTTTTTTGTGGGGCTGTGTAATAATTGGTGGCCTATGCAACTGCGAACATATACAAACTGAAGTGATATTTTTATGTAAAATGAGCTGTCAAATTCGATTATGGAGGTTGTGATTCGAATTGGATTTACGAAATCGGAAAAAATCATACTTTTCGACTTCCTTATTTTCTCAGAAATACAATATTTTATATTTCTCATCCTATAACTTTTTTACTAACCATTCACTGGGCTTCAAAGTTTAGACTCATATATTTTGAGACATGAATGATCTGTTGATATGCATAAAATTTTACTAAAGGTAAAATATTTGGTACAAAAAAATATTTTCATTCGAGAATTGGAGATCACATGGATTTTGCAGTAACGGTATTGAAAAAATCGGCATGGAGGAAACTTTTTTATTATTGAAGATAAAGTACTAGTATAAGAGACTGAAATATAGTTTCTGAATCTGAATTAATTTTTGGAAAACTGGAAATAACAATTTGGTGGTCATAGAAGTGTAATAAGTTTGAGCATTAATATCTCAAAAACGAACTGGCTGAAAGAATTTTAAAAATCCTTCGACGGAATAAGATAATAAATAAATTCCAGATCTTGTAAAAGTACATACGTGTACCAAATTTCAAGTCAATATCTTGAATAGTTCCAGAGTAATCGTGCACACAAAAAAAAAGTTATGACAGACAGACAGACCGTCATGACAGACATACTTTTTTTGCTCAAACTTAAAATCTCGACGTTTCATGACATTCTAAGCCTATTTGAACAATAAAAATTTTAATTTTTTTTGCGATACTATGCTTCCACTGGATATGGAAGTAATTATAAGTTCTAACTTACGTTGAACAGTTTTAACGGCCTGTTAAGATTTATAGAAAAATATCTCACTTTTCAAAGAGATTTTAACAAACGACTAACCATGAAATAATATTTATGACGATAACTTTAAAATAAAAAATAACGAAAATATTTCACTGGACGAAAAAGCTGAGTTTTGTCGATGTCTAAAATATTAATCACATAGAATGCATATTTCCCTACATATAACGGATCAAAAGCTGATATGATCAAAATATCCTTAAAAAGTGGCACAGTTACTAACCGACTTATCAACTTCTTTCACCCACTCACGATATCTAACATTCAGTATAAAAAACAAGAAAATAACCATTCTTTCTATATACTGATGATCTAATCTGATCATCAGGCGCATGCTGGCCCACCAGGATACCGGGAGTTTCTCGGTGGGCCCCCAATAAAGGGGCCCTTCGTGAAGGGCATTTCCTGTTGAATAATTGTTATTTTGTAGGGTAGGAGTTTTTTTTTGAGATTTTCTTCCCCCTGCTCATCAATTTTCATTTTCTAGATAAAAAAAATTCTGATTTCTGCCTGGGGCACTTGCTAAGGTATTTTCCCGGGGCTCAAAATCATCCCAGCACGAGCCTGTTGATCATGCCAATATAATAACTGGCTATGTAATTAATGTCAGTGGCACCAGGTAAGAATGAATTGTGCCATGTTCTGAGTAAAATGTTAATCGGCCATGGATCGCAAATTCTAGTCATTTACGTTTAGGTATGAATTTAGTTATTTACACATTTATCTATGTAGAATTTAATATTATATATTATTTTACAAAGTTGTAATTTGTTTCAATTTTTATATCTTCAGATACTGAATATAGGCCAAGTAGAATAACGCATAGATCACAAAACGTCAAGATGTTGTAAATAAGAAGGAAATAGATATTTTATGCCTATTTATTGTAAAAATGTCCAGTACTTTTTAAATCCAGATACGCTGGCGCTTTCTGATTTATAAATCATGGAATCACAGGAACATAATAGGCTTTAATTTTTCCATATAACCGTACAAGAAAAATAAGGGAGGTAAAATCACAACCCGCCTTTAAATTATTTATTAGGTAACTAATATCCGTGATATCTCGTAACCCCTATGAAAACAGGACACCCTCATGTATTAGTTTCACTTTTATGAGGCCTACTTACCACTCTAGCACCCTTTAAAAGAAAAATAAAACTCGATCCTGGAGATAATGGATAAGGCAAAATCCTATAATGCCATATATACACCTATCTAAGGAGGGTTTCGGATTTATATTTCATTAAAGAATAGTAATATTTTAGATTTTACAGAAAATATTTGTTGTTTTTTTTATAATGTGCGTTTTCATCAAGCAAAGTATGATATGGTAAAGATATACCATAATAAAAATACATTTTAATTGAGAACATATATTAAAGTTAAAAATAAACCGTTAATGTTGTTCTTTTATAAATATTCCATAATTTTAGAAAATTAAATTTGTTGATAACATTAAAAATATATATGTACTTATTGTTTCTTATCATTTTTCATCCTCTTTTTTGTTTCCACTTCCATGACAATCTAAAATCCTTTACTTGGGGTAAGTGAGCTGCTACAAACACAATAAAAAAACAATCAATTAATCAACGTTTCTATGTCCTTTTTTGATATGGGTTGGAGGAATATCACATCTGTCAACTAACTAAAAAGCAGGTTTGACTCTGTCAATACTAATAGTTACGACTTTATTTCTTTTATCAAAAGTAATTAATTTATTTGTACGGAATAAAACTTTAAATGCACCCTCGTACAAATCGTACAAAAGAGGAAAGGTACGTTTAAACCATTCTTTGCGAACAAATATGAATTCACAAGTGGAAATGTTAGGGCTGACAAACGATTTGTGATGAACATGAGGAAAGGAGAAATAACTGTCAAATTATTAAAATAAGTTCGTAATTTGTCAATAAAATAAGGAATGTCAGGAGTATTAAATGACTTAATGAAAAATTGGCCAGGTAATCGCAGAGTTTGACCAAAAATTAGTTCGGCGGAAGAACATTGCAAATCTTCTTTGGGAATCGTTCTAAAAGCTAATAATAGGGAGTTTACATACCCAATGTGACGAGTTAGCTCTAGCAGTTAAAGCAGTTTTAAGAGTTCTGTGAAAACGTTCAATCACACCATTGCTTTGAGGGTGGTAAGTGATTGTACAAATTCTATGAAAACCCAAAAATTTTTCAAATTCTTAAATAATTTCGATTCGAATTGAACACGCTGATACACATGATTTTGTGTTTTTTTTAAGGAATTTGTAGGTTAGGAGATAAACCGTGCATTATCTCTGTTAAAATATTAGATACAGAGCGTTTATATTTTGTTATTAAGAGGCTCGCCGCCTTCTATCAAATCATATATTTAATATCTACTACAGCTATTAAACATTGGTTTAAAGACACAGAAAATCTAATCGACAATCAGTTATTACTAGGTTATTTATAAGCTGTATGACTGCTTGGTTTAAAGGCAATTCCACTTGACACTTACTCAGGAGTTCCGGGTTCGATTGCCAGCTGTGATACTGGGATTATTTCAGAAGAAAAAAAACGTATCCTCGTATACTCGAATATATGTGTGTCCTTTTTTCTAAATGTATAGCCCCTCTTACACCTGACCCTTCCAAAACATTCAGAAATAAAAGAAGTTGTATCACTTGTGGTGTTATTACTATTCCCTTCTTTTTATAGATATTCTTAATAATCGTCTTGTTTTTGAAAACTCTAGCATCGAATTCGTAATCAGAGAGTCCAAATATACACTGAAACACCCGGTGCCTAGGTCTCGTATTTTATAACTATTTTTTTTAATTTACTGATCGACAACCAATCTGGCTTTAGTAATTATAGTCGGGCGACGGCGCTGCTATCAGTTACCGATCATATTCTGTCAGCGACCGACCAAGGTCTACTAACTGCGCTAGTCTTACTTGATTACTCCAAGGCGTTTGACAGAATTAATCATGGGTTACTATTAGCAACTTTGCACAACATTGATTTCGAAGAGAGTGCTGTAAATTTAATGAAAATTTAATTAGTGAAAGGTCGCAAATTATGAAATATAACGTGGAGTCCCTCAAAGATCAATCTTAGGACTTTTGTTGTTTTCCAGATACGTATCAACATTCAAATTCAGTATATCGCCTTGTCAATGCCACGTTTATGCAGACAATATTCAAATATATTTCTCTTACCATGCATATGATGTAATTAGAGCTAACGGTACAATAATTAATGATTTATAAAATTTATTTAATTACTCACTGAAGTATTGTTTATCTCTTAACCCTACAAAATCTAAAGTAATGCTTTTTGGACCAAAAGCTGCTCGATCTAGATGTTTAGAACTAGTAAATATTCAAGTAGATAATGGCGTTCTCACACTGACTGACGTTTTTAAAAATCTAGGCGTTTACGTGGACTATAATCTAGGTTACAATAGCCACATAAATAATTTACTAAAGACTGCATATTCAAGTTTGCGATTAATTTATATCAACCGTAAGATACTCAATACGAAAGTAAAAACTATTGTGACGTAGTTTATGGTACAGGTCTAACCAAAAATGATTGTCAGCGTTTGCAACGTGTGCAAAATTCAAGCACACGTCTTATTTTCGGTCTAAGGTGGCATCAAGCGGTATGTCATAAAATTGCAGAGTTGAACTGGTTGCCTATCTATAACAGAAGATTTCTACACAGTAGTGTTCTATTTACTAAAATTATTGCGAACAAATCACCATCATATTTATACGAAAAAATAAGTTTCAGAATCGATGTTCACAATATAAATATACGCCGTAATAGTATATTACGTAATGAGTGTTGTAAGAAGCATATTACGTACGAATGGAAAAGTTATGCATGATGCCGCGTAGCGGCGAGTGCGTATTTCCATGAGTGCGTAATTGCTTTACAACTCGAATTATGTACTATACTTTACCTATGATTATATTTATTTATTTATTTAGTAAAATCTGAGTTTAGTTTACTAGTCAACAATATTATTCAACAAATATTATGTCAGTTTTGACAGCGTTTGAAAATTACGGCGCATTTGTTTTTTTAAACCCCGCGTCAGCGAACTAAGCCACCTATATTTACGTATCCCGTGCGTTTTGTTTACCATGCAACTTGTTTACAGTGCGTTTTGTTTACAATATGTAAAATTCAACTTACATAGATCGCAGGTAGTGTGTTTTTTACTATTTACAGTAGTGATCGTAGGTAAAGGTATATTAACAATTCCACTTCACCACACTTCTTTACATCAGTCTTTTTTATATGTTGTATGCAAAACATCTTAAAAGTATATTACTATACTATTATACACCCAATGACTAATAGAAGGCAGAGGTTCTCAAACTTTTCTTTGGCAGGCTTGCTTGCCTGTGCGCCACTGGGGCCATAAAAACTGCTCCCACGGCTGCATTGGAAGTATTTTAGACGTGACACCACTACACACATTTATCCAAGGGGAAGCTCGTTCAGTGGTACATAGGCTAATGCAAAGTACAACGCCTATAAGGCAACAACACGGAACAGAGCACCAAAAGTTATACTCAGAGCTGAAGGGATATACCATTTTGGGAATGCCCAACGACACTATTGTTCCAAAGTATAACTTCTACAAAAATTTTCAAATCAAAATACTAGACAGAGAGGACTGGAAAAACGGTCCTCCAATATAGGAGCAAATGATCTGGTATACGGACGGCTCCAAGACAGAACAGGGAGTTGGAGCTGGGATTTACGGGATAAGGTCGAAAACGAAAATCCTTATAAGTCTAGGAATACACGCCACAACATTTCAGGCTGAAGTGGTCGCTATACAGAAAATAATGAGGCAAGGAACTGTAATTGCCATTTTTTTCCGATAGCCAAGCAGCGCTAAAGGCACTCGATTCCATGCAAGTCGATTCAAGACTAGTATGGGATTGTATAAATGCCCTTACAGACCTAGGAAGTCAGAACAAAGTGACCGTGGCATGGGTACCAGGACACGACAGACACAGAGGAAATGAGAAGGCTGATGAACTGGCCCGGGAAGGCGCATCTAAGGCCCTAGTGGGACCCGAACCTTTTTGCGGTGTGGCTAAGCCACACATATGAACATCCGTTAACGAATGGCTACAAAATAAATCTCTAGAGTGGCGGAAGAATTTCCCACAACAGAGACAGGCCAAAAAGTTCATTAAAGAACGATCGGCTAAATTCACGGAAGACCTGCTACGCCAAAATAGAAAGGCCATTAGAATAATAGTAGGTCTTCTAACTGGACATTGTAGGCTTAATAGACATATGAGTCTAATGGGCCTGGCAGAGGATGCAACATGCAGATTCTGTCAAGAGGAAGAGGAAACCTCAGTACATGTGTTGTGCCATTGCGAAGGCCTACTTGGCGAAGAGAAACCAAGGGCAGATGGCTATACCAAGGAGCCCTTATCAAGGCTATGGAATCTGATACAAGAGACAAAGCCGGATAAGGAGCTCTGTGTAAAAATAGACGAGGGGTGCCACAATAGATCCGCAGGGGTCGCGATGGCCAAGGCCAATCAGCCACCTCCTTTTTCAAATCTAATCTAATCTAACATTGAAATTTTTTACCTAGGCCAGTGCCCCTAGAGGAAGAAGTCATATAGGTTTTTTGGTTGTCTAGTCGGTCTCCATTATCAGTTTTTTTAATGACAGGAAACTAATTACACCTTGTATTAAGCGCCTATACATAAGCAATGGCAACTGTATGTGTATATACGATACTCTTGCTATTGCATTATTAAAAATGTTTTAAGTCCCTGAAGCATAAACATAAATCCCTGCTCAGTGCTTACAATGTTTCCAAATTTAATTTATCTCGGCAAAGGGGCATCCAAACCGTACGACATAAAACACGTATTTAAACTCAAGATATATTTTTTTAACCTGAAGTGTAAAATCGTTTTATTTGTCCTTGCCTTTTCAAATGTGGATCCGCTATTATTTTGGCTTTGTACATAAAATATTACAGCATGAGTTTCTTTCCAGGGTGGATACAGGTTTAAGGAAGCTCCTAATCCTTGTGGCCGGAACTACGGAAAATGTCCTGTTTCGAGTATTCTTTATCGCCGGACTGTACCGCGGTCACTGTATATTCCGATAAAAGGTTTTGTGGTTACAAATGTGACCGCCGAATATGAAAGCTCAAGTCCGTTACGTTCACAGCGATAAACTTCACAATAAAAATGAAGATAAATCCCGGATGTTCTTTTCTACGCCTACGGTTACAAAACCGCAATTATACTTTTTTCGTGTCGAATGCCACCAAGTAGGTAATTCAGGGGGCTAGTTTCAGTCTGTAAATTTTATAGCACGCTAGGGTGTTTGTATACGGTGAAAAGTAGTACAGAAAAGTCGTAAATTGGGGCATTAAATTATTTCAAGATTATCATTTATTAAAAATATGAAAATTGTACAGTTTCATCAGTTCAGTTTCTAGAAAGATACGTCCTCAGTGTATCATGTAATTCTCCAGCCGGTGTTAAAATGTTTATCTAATACTTGCATGTCGGTGTGGTTAGAAATGTTAATGGTTTTTTCGAACAAGTGAATAAGTGGATGCAGGGGTAGTAAACGGTTATTCTGAAGTCCTTAAGGCACCGCAGTTTAAAGGCTTAGCTGCTATATGTCAGTATCCTAGATAAATTCAAGTTCTAAATTTAAAGTTAGAAGCAAAAGATCCTTGCTTAGTAATTCATTAATGTTAGACCTAAGATCGGTTAATAGAGGATATAAATTATATTTGGGAGTGCAACTTTTAAAAAACAAAAAGTTGTCAATGTGCAGCTTCCCCGAAAAATTACCCTTGAAAGTTGGCCTATTTTCTACCTTCTGGGACTGGACTATAATGTAAGGAGTCAGTAAATAAAAAAGTATATTCTCATACAGGGAGATCGAGAAAGACTGAACGTGCCGCTACCTAAAGATTGTTTTTGTGCCGCTCGCATACTACATACATATGTACTATTTTCTGATACTTTCAACATTTTTACATTGGCGACAGTGACCTAGTGATTTATATTCAAATGGCGATTGTGGGTAAATTGCGAGTTTCTTTATTAACTTGCCACACGTGACAGTCAATAACAATAACATTCACGAAAATGACAGACACCCGCCTGGTAACACTGAAACACTGACTAATCATTTCTCCTTAGGAACACAGGAAATTAGTTTTAATAAAATCAATTTTGATAATTTTAGTGACTTTTCCGTGTGACGTCACGTTCAATCTTTCTCGATCTCTCGATATATTGCTTTTCGTTAACATATAGTATAACCTAGACGTACGAATTTTTTCGTCCGTTTACAGGGCTTGCTTAATATGCATTTTAAACTAATAAGCGATTTTTATTTTTATTTTCTTTGCAAAAATCTTAATAAATACGAAAAAACGGTAGGCATCAAAAATAAAGCTTATAAACTGAGAATGAGTTTATTTTTTTATATATAAGTAGTACAGAAAAGTCGTAAATTGGAGCATTAAATTATTTCAAGATTATCATTTATTAAAAATATGAAAATTGTACAGTTTCATCAGTTCAGTTTCTAGAAAGATACGTCCTCAGTGTATCATGTAATTCTCCAGCCGGTGTTAAAATGTTTATCTAATACTTGCATGTCGGTGTGGTTAGAAATGTTAATGGTTTTTTCGAACAAGTGAATAAGTGGATGCAGGGGTAGTAAACGGTTATTCTGAAGTCCTTAAGGCACCGCAGTTTAAAGGCTTAGCTGCTATATGTCAGTATCCTAGATAAATTCAAGTTCTAAATTTAAAGTTAGAAGCAAAAGATCCTTGCTTAGTAATTCATTAATGTTAGACCTAAGATCGGTTAATAGAGGATATAAATTATATTTGGGAGTGCAACTTTTAAAAAACAAAAAGTTGTCAATGTGCAGCTTCCCCGAAAAATTACCCTTGAAAGTTGGCCTATTTTCTACCTTCTGGGACTGGACTATAATGTAAGGAGTCAGTAAATAAAAAAGTATATTCTCATACAGGGAGATCGAGAAAGACTGAACGTGCCGCTTCCTAAAGATTGTTTTTGTGCCGCTCGCATACTACATACATATGTACTATTTTCTGATACTTTCAACATTTTCACATTGGCGACAGTGACCTGGCGATTGTGGGTAAATTGCGAGTTTCTTTATTAACTTGCCACACGTGACAGTCAATAACAATAACATTCACGAAAATGACAGACACCAGATTGGTAACACTGAAACACTGACTAAATCGTTACTCCTTAGGAACATAGGAAATTAGTTTTAATAATGTATGTAGAATATAAATCAATTTTGATAATTTTAATGACTTTTCCGTGTGACGACACGTTCAATCTTTCTTGATCTCTCGGTATATTGCTTTTCGTTAACATGTAATATAACCTAGACGCACGAATTTTTTCGTCAGTTTACAGCGCTTGCTTAATATGCATTTTAAACTACTAAGCGATTTTAATTTTTATTTTCTTTGCAAATATCTTAATAAATACGAAAAAATGGTAGGCATCAAAAATAAAGCCTATAAACTGAGAATGAGTTTATTTTTTTATATATTTGTGTAGAATTGATAGTTTCGGAAATATTTAATTTTATAGATGGCATCCGACCGTTTTTAGGGTGAAGTACTTAGTTTAAATGTTGAATATCTTCGAAACTGTGACACTTCCATTAAAAATTCTAAGGAACAAAATTAAAGATATTTAATCAATTTGTAAAATGATTTTGTTTGTTTCTACTTCACAAAAAGTAAAGCAGTTAGTTATGGCTGATAAAATGTCCGTTTTCACATTTTTTTAAACAAAATGTCGCCATTTTGTTATTGTAATTGTCCAGTAATTGAAATTTTTTCAAAAATATTATTTTTTTTATATATAGCATCACCTAGGTGCCAAATTTTTTGCTGTTTTAAACACTTGCTTTAGAGAAAACTTCCATCCGCCATATTGGAGCCGCCATTTTGAATTTTTTAATTTTGACTACGGATTCGAAATTAACGATCCCAAAAACATAAATATTCTACGTTTAAAAAATAAATGAGCAATATCTTTTCAAATATTAAATATCCAAATTTAGGTTAGGGATGGTATTTACCCCCTCAGAATAAGAGCAAATATCCGGACTATACAGAAACTGAAGCTGATAACCTTTTACTACAATAATAATCCACGAAGAAAGATTATCATTACATATGAGATTATTTCGAAATGTTGCATATTTTTTTTTTTTTACTGTACTATAATATCAACGGCTTATAGGTTATTATTAAAGTTCTGAGTCTCGGGATAAGTTTTCTTAGACCTGAGAGAATGTTAAATCTTTTATTAGCCACAGCATTACAGTTAAAACTATACGAGTCGCAGTTTCACCCCCATGCCACGTCTTTCTTGCTCCCATATATAGCCCTGTCAATGAACGTTCAATAAAGAGGTCTAGAGGGAAATGCCGAGATCACAATTTTTTTTACTTGAGAGCTGTATTTGGACTATTTAGGAGGTAAAATACCAAAAGTCCCCGAACATAGGTGGGGGGAGTGCAAGGGGGCGCGAAGAAAGTCCCAGTTTTTGTGTTTTCGCTCATATCTCGGAAACGGTTAGCCATAATCAAAAATGCAAAATTAAAGATTACTAAATTTTCTAAATAATTTTTCTATTAATTACTTCCACGTCCAGTGGAAGTATAGTAACGACAAAAAAATTTTTAAAAATTTTTATTGTCCAAATAGGCTTAAAATGTCATGAAACGTCGAGATTTTAAGTTTGAGCGAAAAAAAAAATTTCTGTCTGTCTGTCGGTCTGTCGGTCTGTCTGTCTGTAACTTTTTTTTGTGCGCACGTTTACTCTGGAACCGTTTAAGATATTGACTTGAAATTTGGTACACATATGTATTTTAACGAGATCTAGAACTAGATTATATTTTCATCTTGTTCCGTCGAAGGGTTGGGGGTAAATTGGGGTAAATTTGGGGTAAATAGTTCAATCAAGCAGGTAAGAATCCATAAAATTGGTATTTAGTATATACAGGAGAAGCTAAGGTCTCAAAAAAATTTTTGGCATTAGCCACCCTCATTACCACCCCCACCCCCTTATTAAAGGGGATGAAAAAAAATTGTGATTTAATGTATATACAGGAACCAGAAACCTCAAAATATTTTTTTACTTCATCCACCCACCACTATCACCCCCCTATCACTAACCCCCACCCCACTACCGATGTGGGATATCGTTTTATGGGTTTTTGGGGTAAAGGATTTCAAATATTATATTATTAAAGTTCCATAAACAATTATTTTCACATACAAATTTTTTTCGTTGTGAGTGACTTGGATAGAGAATTTGGATGTGGAAGTAGTGATTCCTTGGGCAGCGGTTTTTTTATCGTATCTGTTATGGTTCAGTAATGGATTGTATATTATTTAACTGTATTCCAACTTTATTATAAATTTATTATAAATTGAAAAAATTTTTTTAATAATCATCGTGGAAAAAAATATGTTGTACAGATGTCCGTTTCATAGCAGACTGAACTCAAATGTCGAATAAAAAACGTTTTTGTGTCTGTAAGTGTGTGTGTGTGTGCGTGTATATGTATGTGTGTGTATACAGTTTCTTGTAAACACGATAACTTCTGTTGGACTTAAAATATTTAATTACAATTTGGAACATATGTAAAACAGCATAGTATAATAATCCCTATTGAAATTGGTGATATACATGGTGATAACCAGAGGCCTACAAACTCTCACTCTTACGTAAAATATTCTTAATTTCATAGCAAAATACGTTTTTTTGATTAAGCATACAAAAATAAGAAGATGTATAAGATTTATACACCGCAATATACCGGGTGTATGTTAGGTTCAAACCAACTTTATTTAAATTAGATGATATATCAGTGTTATCCTAATAAGATTATTATGTGAGTAAATAGTCCAAACACAGCCCTCAAGCCAAAAATTGTGATCTCGGCATTTCCCTCTAGAAACCATTCATTGACAGGACTAATAGATTCCAAATTGTATTTGCATAGGGTGATGGACACTTAAAACTTCCAGTGCTGTGAGTGTCCATCTTTTTTCCTACCGCAATAACTTTTTTATTAAGAGAAGGGGAATTATACTCGGTCCAGAGACCTGATTATTTTTGAACTTACTATAAAATGCGAAATAATTCTAAGATTTTAGTTCCAAGGCAGAGACGATAACGATTTTTTATACTGATTTCCTGGTTTTCTCCTGCCTTTATTATTTTTAATGCTTGACGTTTCTATCATCTTGTCATGGTTTTCGTCTGAAGGAAACGTCGTTAGTTGACGAAATATGGAAAAATGTTTGGATCAAAATTGATCTTTAATTGTGTTTTGCTTGAATACATAAAATTTCTAGATATTATTTTTACACTTGATATACAAAAAAAAAATTGAGAATAATTGATTTCATTAGAAAGACTACTTTTCCTCATCGAATTTCGCTGAACAAAACTTGAAATTACTTCAATCACTTTAATCTTCTGCAATTATCTATTACGGCAATATGCAATTAATTAAAATACATTTGATTGGCGCCTGGTAGTTATCATGATTATGTAGATGTTCATTTGTTTACTTCAGGAGATTTCATTATTATTGTTGATTACATTGGCTATTTGTTATGTACAAAGCAGTGTAGATTTACTGCTCTTGGTGATACAAAATTAGTACATATAAATATTTGATTAGGTTGCCTAAATGCAATTGTATAGTCTTTCGTGATCTCCATAAACGCAGTTTTGATAGAATATACATTATTTCCCTCATAAATTATAGACCAATGACATTTCGTGAATTTTTAAAATGTCAACCAATGTCAACAGTTTTACACTGAATAAACGCAAGCTAGCTTTTGCTAGAAACAGCGATTATTTCCCTCATAAATTATAGACCAATGATATTTCGCGAACTTTTAAATATCAACCAATGTCAACAGTTTTACACTGAATAAACACAAGCTAGCTAGAGGATAAAGTAAAAAAATATTTTGAGGTTTCTGGTTTGGTATAGTGGTATAAAATTGCATTCTAAATAACTTTTCTTAGTGAAATTTTTTCATATTTTGAAAAATAAAGGTACTTTATTAGTGGTGATTTTTACAACTTTGCTTATAAAACACCCTGTAGAACACCAAATCAAGTCATTTTTGGTATACTTTAGTTTTACAACAAGCAGGACTCAATCCCAAAATACCATTCCAAAATTCCAAAATGTTTAGTCCATTACACCTCTAGTTACATCTATCCTGGGACACACTGTATATGTAATTAGATATTTAATTTATTTCTAGGTCATAGAGCACGGGAGATACAATGTTTTATGGTTTTTGGCACCATATTGGACGCCATCTTCAATATCTTATTTTCTGCCGATTTTTTAGCTGGGCAACCCCGATTTTCGGTTTCAGTAGGGTCGAAACAGGAGGAAGAGCATGGTTACTCAATTGTTACATAAAATGGTTGCACTTTTCAGAAAATAAACCTAGTCTAATATAAATTCGCCTGTTTAAGTGGCTGCTGCGAACTCGATTTAAAAATAACTAGCGAGTGACGTCACGTGTATACCCAGTCCAAGCTTTTATCTCCTCTTTCGTAATATTATGGTTGGCCAGTTAGATTGCCGACGTCAGTTGAACATATGCGGAGGTTTAGTTAGCGTGAGGTAACCTCACCACAAACCCTAGAAGAGTTCTCAACGATTTTTTCAGAAGAGTGTCTGACTGAAACTCAATTTTATAGTCCGAAATACTATAGCCACGTGAGGCAAAACAATACTAATAACAAACAGAATTATTAAAAGAAAGATTATGAACTTTTTGTTAATTTAGTTTGGCTAAATTATAAAAAAAATAGCACTTGCGTTTCTCTCTCTGCTTGTACTTTATGAAAATATAGAAATTTTTAAAATGTGTAATCAATCAGGGAACACATAATTTTAAAACT
Source organism: Rutpela maculata (assembly GCA_936432065.2). Classification (NCBI taxonomy): domain Eukaryota; kingdom Metazoa; phylum Arthropoda; class Insecta; order Coleoptera; family Cerambycidae; genus Rutpela; species Rutpela maculata. Next base: position 178,637,365 of record OW386288.2, read on the forward strand.
CGTTTCTTTTACAATCGGTTTGGTTGTCGTAACAAAAAATTCGTAACGTAAACACGTAAATCGTGAAAAAAAAATTAGTTTGTCGAGAATATTTTTATAATTTGCAGAGTATATGTAGATAGAAGACATCTAGTATAGATAGATATCTCTATCCTCGAAATGTTAAAACCTCAAACATATTTAACAGTGGTTAGGAATTTTCCGATATTAATTCTGCAAATATTTTCTCTCGTGAAATATAATAGTAAGCTCTATTGGAGTAGGAAATCCAGCAAACCTTCTTAGATATTATGCAACTAGCTACATGCTAGCAATTTCTATATTCAATATGCTGCATATTTCACTGCTTTTGTAGTTTGTCATAAATTTTAATACAGAGTTGATGCAGCCGATAGATATCAGCTGCAATTTAATTGAAAATTCAGTCACTCTCAGTTTGGCTAGATCCGGTTTTAATTAATTCAGTACAGTACGCAAATATTACTTTCAATTCGGATCAAGCACTTTTCAATGCACCGTGGCTTGTGTTCAAACTAAATTGAATATGAAAAATTTTATAGAAATGTCTAAAGTGGTTTCTTTAACACTAAATTTGAGCGGATCAAATTCCGACAAAAGTTTAATTTGTGAGCAGAGTATTATGCGTGGTCCTTTAAACAGCGACGTTTACAAGATAAAATAATACAATTATACAGAGTGTTTCAACTAAGGCGGTTTCTTCCGTAGCATTCTTATTATATAGTGTGTTCCCATACTGATTTTATAGGAGAAACTTTTTTTATTTCTAATTTTACGGCAAAAAGTTATCCTTGATAAAAATGGCTGCCTGGCTAAAAAGACTATTGGAATTATCAAAATTGATGTCAGAAATTTGTACAGTGCCTAGAGGCAAAAAATATGCAAAACTTGGGAATAATGTTATATACAATGATAATTTTTTTATATGGATGATTCTTGTAGTAAAGGGTATCAGCTTCAGTTTCTATATAGTCCCGACGCTTGCTGTTACCCCCGATTTGATTTAGGGGTGATTTCCACCCTTAAATAAAAAAAAAATAATACACGGTAAAGTATTGATTCTTTATTTTTGAAACACAGTATATTCATGTTTTCGTGGTCGCTAATTACGAATCTGAAGTCAAAATTAAAAAACCCAAAATGGCGGCTTCAATATGGCGGGATTTTTTAAAACTATTTATTTAACGTCGGCCTATTTCTGCTACCAGAGCCTATCACCGACGCACAGTGGGGCAAATAACTCATTTTTTGGACAAACGATAATTCCCAAGCCTGGAATTAATGAAACTTATTTTTTTTTTAAAAACTATTCGTTATAAAATTGCCTTTAATTCTATCGAGCCCGAATTTTGATATTTCAAAATTAAAGATGGCTAATCCAATATCGCGGACATAAATTTTGAAAGTAAATTAAAATTGTATCAAAAGATTGTTTAAAATTATAAAAAATTGTTACTTGGGGGTTTTTTGGTTTCTAATCTCATTTCTGATCACCGAATTTTGCGATTCAAAAAACCAAGATAGTGGACCCAATATGGCGGCTATAATATTTTTTTAATTGAAACGTACATGCACAAGCTGTTAAAAATTGTTACTTAGGACTTTTAAGGGTTTCTGATCGAGAATCTGAAATCCAAATTACGTAATATCGTAATCCAAAATGGCGAATCCAATATGGCGGCCATAATATTTTTTTAATTGACATGTAAATGCGCAAATTGTTAAAAATTGTTACTTGGGGGTTTTAGAGATTGCTGATCATGAATCTGAAGTCCAAATTACGTAATATCGAAATCCAAGATGTCGGATCCAAGATGGCGGCCATAATATTTTTTTTAATGAGATGTACATGCGCAAATTGATAAAAATTTTTACTTGGGGCATTTAGGTTTCTGACCATGAATATGAAGTCTAAATTATGTAATATCGTAATCCAAGATGGCGGATTCAATATGACGGATCCAATATGGCGGCCATAATATTTTTTAAATGAAATGTACATACGCAAATTATTAAAAATTATAATATTAATATAGCTTATAGTATTAATATCACTGCTCGTTTGTGACTTGACTAATTAGGTTATTTTAAAGAATTTGGTATATGTTATGTTAGGCTTAGAGCCCCTTTCTACTCCAGTTTTATTTTCTACATTAAGTAATAATAGATTTATAGCCTACCTGCTCCTTTATGATTTGACTCAAGGGGTTACATTAGGTTTCAAGATGTCAACATTTTTTATTGGTTATCTCATTTTTTTACAAGATGGCATAATCGAATCTGCCATCTTAGAATTCGAAATTACGAATGCGTAATCATCAATCGCAAAAACCTGCAAGTAACAATTTTTAACTATTTTCGTCATTTTGAAAAATTTATTGCAGCCATATTGAATTTAATTTTCTGGTTTGCAAAATGTCGAATTTTAATATCCGAAACGAGATTAGCAAACTGCGAAACCTCCGAAAAACAAATTTTAACAGTTTCCTTCTTGATTTGTTATTCTGTTTTAACTTACGGACACCATATTGGATTCGCCATCTTGGATTTCGATATTACGTAATTTGGACTTCTGATTCATGATCAGCAATCTCTAAAACCCCTAAGTAACAATTTTTAGCAATTTGCGCATTTACATGTCAACTAAAAAAATATTATGGCCGCCATATTGGATTCGCCATTTTGGATTACGATATTACGTAATTTAGATTTCAGATTCTCGATCAGAAACCCTTAAAAGTCCTAAGTAACAATTTTTAACAGTTTGTGCATGTACATTTCATTTAAAAAAATATTATGGCCGCCATATTGGATCCGCTATCTTGGTTTTTTGAATCGCAAAATTCGGGGATCAGAAATGAGATTAGAAACCAAACAAACCCCCAAGTAACAATTTTTTATAATTTTAAACAATCTTTTGATAAAATTTTAATTTACTTTCAAAATTTATGTCCGCGATATTGGATTAGCCATCTTTAATTTTGAAATTTCAAAATTCGGGCTCGATAGAATTAAAGGCAATTTTATAACGAATAGTTTAAAAAAAATAAGTTTCATTAATTCCAGGCTTGGGAATTATCGTTTGTCCAAAAAATTAGCTATTTGCCCCACTGTGCGACGCCAGGAGATGAGCTTCCCTCAACCTGGAAATTTTGCCCTACTCTTCTCGTAAGAAGAGTAGGGATCTTTTATTTGAAATCTGCCTATTTCTGCTACCAGGGGACCTATTCTCCAGCTTAGGAGAAGTGAATCGGGGTATTTTTTCTCTTTTTATATCATTATATTTCCTATTTCTTTCTCTTTCCTTTCTCCCGAAATGATCATTCTCTCGACTGGAGAAAAGGGTCCCAGGGCCTATCACCAACGCCAGGAGATGAGCTTCCCCCAACCTGGAAATTTTGCCGATCCTCTTCTCGTAAGAAGAGTAGGGATCTTTTATTTGCCTAACATTTAATAGACAAGGGACCGCCTGCTTTACATCCCCTCCGAAGGATGGTATATCCACTATGTAATCCTCGTCTTGAAATCACATAGCTTCCACGTATATGCTGATATACAAGCCGCTAGAAGGTGAGACGAGATCGCTGTGTTTCCCAAGATGGATTTCACCCATCCAAGTACTAACCGCGCTGCACGTTGCTTCACTGGAGTATCGAAATACAGCACAGACAAGACGCTTCTACGCTCGCCCCAATATAGCGGATGGGAATGGGTAAAATGTAATAAATTGCTTGTTTTCTCATTCTTTATGCATATAAGTTTTGGGGGGTCATTAATTAAGAATCTGAAGTCACAATTAAAAAATTGAATAAGGTGGAGGGAAATGGGGCAAATATAACAAATTGCTTGATTTCGCGTTTTAATTTATGAATGCAGGTTTTTGGGGTCGCTAATTACGAATCTGAAATTTGAAAATAGCAGCTAAAATATGGCGAAGGAAAACGGAACAAATATAACAAACTGCTTGACTTCGAGTTTTAATTTATGCAAATAGGTTTTTGGGGTCGCTAGTTATGAATCTAAATTCAAAATTTAAAAAATTGAAAACAGCGACTCCAAAATGGCTCATGAAAATCGGGTAAAATGTAATGAATTATTTGATTTCGCATTTTAATTTATGCTTATAGATTCTGGTGTCGTTGATTACGAATCTGAAGTGAGATTTTAAAAATTTACGTTATAGGATGTAAATGGGGTAAGGTGTTAATAATAATAATTTTTCGTTTTAGTTCTGGTAAATAAAAAGGAATACATTTTGTCATTTATTGTTAAAAATATATCCTGATCATCACAACTATAATACGAGACATGGCAATTTATTGTCTATCCTTATAAATACATAATGTTATTTAATGTTTTACCAAATGACATTACAAATATGAGTAATTAAAAAAATTAAAAACGGAACAAAACAGTTTTTAACTGACATCATTTTCTACAACATAGTAAATTATGATAATATGAGAAGTAATATAACTTAACAAACAATTGTTCAATTGACTTTTCTATTATCTTGTTTTTTTTTAAGATTTATATTTTTGTTTTATCCTTAAAAAACTAACAATTATTCCTAAATTATATATTTATGAGGTAATACACATCTGGAATATATTTGTGAGGCATTAGTAATATCAAACGTTATCCTCAGTTTATAAGTTTATTTTTGGTCTTTATAATGTTTTCGCTAAAACTAATATTTATTGAGATATTTGCAAAAAATACAAATTTTAGATTTTTTGCGAAATTGCCTTCACAGTTTAAAATACATTTTTTTCTAACGCAAATGCTTTAAAAGGGCAGCACTATTTGGGCATCTAGGTAATGCGACGTATTAACGAAAAACTGTACTTGAGAACTTTTTAAATTACTGGCTAATTAGAGTTACAGAAAGGAGTAAAAAAAAATAATTTTAAAGCGCAATTAATAGTCTTTAATTACTTCCAGGTCCAGTAAAAGTATAGTAACGACAAAAAATTTTTTTAAAATTTTTATTGTCCAAATAGGCTTAAAATGTCATGAAACGTTCGAGATTTTAAGTTTGAGCGAAAAAAAAATTCTGTCTGTCGGTCTGTCTGTAACTTTTTTTTTGTACGCACGTTTACTCTGGAACCGTTTAAGATATTGACTTGAAATTTGGTACACATATGTACTTTAACAAGATCTAGAACTAGATTATATTTTCATCTTGTTCCGTCGAAGGGTTAGAGGGTAAATTGGGGTAAATTTGGGGTAAATAGGTCAATCAAGCAGGTAAGAGTCCATAAAATTGGTATTTAGTATATACAAGAGAAGCTAAGGTCTCAAAAAAATGTTTGGCATTAGCCACCCCCATTACCACTCCCACCCTCTTATTAAAGGGATGAAAAAAAATTGTGATTTAGTGTACCTATGTACAAGAACCAGAATACTCAAAATATTTTTTTACTTCATCCACCCCCAGTACCACCTTCCTATCACCACCACCCCACCCCACTACCAATGTGGTAGTGGGGTGGGGTTTTATGGGTTTTTGGGGTAGATGATTTCAAATATTATATTATTAAAGTTCCATAAACAATTATTTTCACATACAAAGTTTTTTTCGTTGTGAGTGACTTGGATAGAGAATCTGGATGTGGAAGTAGTGATTCCTTGGGCAGCGGTTTTTATCTTTTTGCATGCTTGACATAGGTGCCATAATTTCTGAGATATTTAACATTTAAACTTTATTTTTCGTCTTGTAAGCGTTCGGACGCCATCTGTAAACTTTCATATTTCCGAAACTATTAAATTTATGTAAATAAATAAAAAGATATGTTCGTGGCTGGATGGGCGCAGCTCAAAGCCACCTAATTGGAAATAAAAAATAAATAAATAAATAAAAAGCGAAATTCATTATCAATTTATGAGCTTTACTTTTGGTCTCTGCCCAATTTTCACTAAAACTAATATTTTTTGAGATATTTGAAAAACAAAATATCTTTATAGTTTAAAATGTAATTTTTTCTAAAGCAAATGCTGCACACGAACGAAAAAATTTGAGCATCTACGTCATGCTAAATATTAATGAGAAACAGTATTTGAAATTCCTTTTTTTTAATTACTACATTGCTTTGGTCATAACTTCTTTGTTTTTTATGCTACAGAAACAAATAAAAAAAATAGTTGAAAGCATAGCTAATAACCTATTATTATACTTATTGCCCTTTTCGAAGTAGGTGCCACAGTTTCTGAGATATTTAACTCTCAAACTAAATACTTCGTCTTATGAACACTTGAATGTCAAACATAAACTTAAATATTTCCGAAATCCTACATCAATAAACAAAAAATATAATTAATTCCCAGTTTATACTTTCTGTAATTGGTCTCTAATATTTTTTCGCTAAAGTAATACTTTTCAAGATATTTGACGAAAGACGTTTTGAAATATCTTTTTTTAAGCTAAAATCGCAATTTTGAACTTAAAAACTATCAATTTATGTTAAACATCGCATAGAACCGTTTTCTCCTAAAAATTGATTCTTTCTTATCTCCAATATATTTTTTTTTAGAAGTCACCGCAACCACCCCCTATAAATTAGCAAGCCTCCGCACAACAACTTCTCTGTGAAGCATTTACTATTATACTGCCAAAAATGAACGAAATCTACTTCATCTGACATTATTCCGAAGTTAAAACCTCTAGTTAGTTATATACGAGGCGAGGCACTAGATAAGCCACTAAATGTTAAAATTTTTTAAAAAAGTACCCTTATAACCAAGGGGCAGAAAGAAAAGTTGTTCTAAATTATAAGTTCAATTTGTATTCAAAAAGTCAGAAATTTAATAAAAAGTACCCAGGAACAATTACTGTACATGTAGTCTATCAGCTGCTATGCATTTTTTATTTGTTCCTATTAATTATTTCAGCATCCACTTTGTGGAGTTGAAATATAATAACGGTAATTATTTTTTTTGTCCAAGTAGACATAAAATGTCATAAAGCATCGAAGTTTCTCTCTGTCTGTCTGTCAGCCTACTTGCAACTTTTTTGTGGGCTTACTCTGAAACGGTGTATCATATTGACTTGAAATTTGGCACATCTTGTATTATAACAAGATTTGGAACTAGATTATATTTTGATCTTGTTCCGTTAAAGGGTTGGTGGGTAAACGGGGATAAACAAATAAAGCAAGTAAATAAAATACCATAAAATTGGGATTTAGTGTCTGTGCGAGAAACCAAGACCTCAATTTTTTTGCCATAAGCCACCCGCACTATCACCCCCACCCCATTATTAAAGGAAATAAAAAAAATATAATTGTGATTTACTTAGTGTGTGTGCAAAAATCAAAGCCTCAATTTTTTTTGCATCAGCCAACTCCACTTCAAATTCCTCCACTCCTCGACTTTTCACAGCGAATATCTCCAAACGGCTACTTTGATGTCAAAAATGATTATAATGAAACTTGTAGAGCGGATTCTCCTCGACAAGATTCATCTTGTACATTTTTTATTATTATTTTTGTTGAATTTTCTCGCTTTTATCCACAACGTGTACTTCATTATTTTAATATTTATTATTTCTTTTCGCCCAAATAAAAATCTCAGTAATCACCACAATAAGGAACGATTCATTTCGCTTTATTTCGCAGCTCGCCCAGAGGTTCACAGAGGGAGGAATTAATACGCTCATTGCGGAAGATGATGCCGACTTGCTCATCGTGTAAACTGCGATCGAGAAATGTCAGCAGTATGAGGCAGTAATCATCGTTGGACAGGACGTCGATCTTCTCGTGCTCATTATAGCCCTTTCTCCTCAACATAAGGACATTCGACTTTTTAGAGAATCCCAGGGAAACATAAAGGAGATTTACAGTCCTAGGATGTCTTGAGAAACTGTAAGGAAACTGTGCTGTCTGCACATACATTTAATGGTTGCGACACTACTTCTGCTTTGTTCGGTAAAGTCAAAGCACAAACTGTAACTATACTTAATAACGGAAGAGATTTGGATGACATTTTGCCTATATTTAACAACACTCCATCAACAAAAAAAGAAGTCGCAACTGCTGGAGAGCGTTTCACGATGGCGTTATATAAAGCTCCAAAGAAAGAGAAATCTTTAAATAGACACAGATTTCTCATATTCAATAAATTGGTTGGGAAATCAAGTAACGCTGTACTATTATCGAGACTACCGCCAACGTCTGCCGCTTCTCATCAGCATGCTTATAGAGTTTTTCATCAATTTCAGTTATGGAGAGGAATAAACCTTGATCCGACACAATGGGGTTGGAAGAAAACTGACACCGTTCTTTCACCCATTTTTACACCTGAGGCACCAACTCCGTCTTCTGTTCTACAACTTATATCTTGTAACTGCAGGATGGGTTGCGGGAAACGATGCGGGTGTGTAAAAATAGGATTGCGCTGCTCAACCATGTGCTCCAACTGTCACGGACAAGGCTGCTTAAATTCACCTACCGAAGATGAGTTGATTGAAGAAAACCCTATCGACGACTGAAACCGACAATGACGACAGTGAAATAGGCCTACAGAGGAATCCACTTACAAATAAAAACGCACCTTATGGGTGGTGTGGAAACGAGGTCATATTACAAAGTGCGTATCTTCGAAAAAAGCAAGAAAATTCAACAAAAATAATAATAAAAAAGAAACGTACAAGATGAATCTTGTAGAGGAGAATCCGCTCTACAAGTTTCATTACATGTTTTATTTCATTTTTGACGCCAAAGTAGCCATTTCGGAGATATTCGCTGTGAAAAATCGCGTACCACTACGACCGTCAATAGCGAGAAAACAGTGTGGAGTACGCAAATCGACGATAGAACTTTTTTTGTGTAAAAACTAATGAAGAATATTTTTGTTCCTATACCTGTTTTTCAATGGAATGACGGATCCGAAGAAAAATGAGAATAACCGTAACTAAGTCCCGTCTGGGGGAGGTTTTTCGCCCCAAAAGGTGTTTCCATCAACGGATAAGGTGGGAACTCTTCGGATCCTTAATTCTACTCCCATGAACTATACATAGCCCAAATATAATTTGTATATAAATTTTTTCTCCTAAAAAGTCTAATTTGCGTGGACTATTATGGGACAACTTGTTATTTAATTGAATCTTTAAATTACGAAAAAAAATATAAGCATAATGTCTACCTTTTCTTTTTACCAAATTTGAAAAAAAAAAAGAAATATTTGAGGGTCAGATCATATGTATTTTGACCAGCAAGATCCAAATATGCAAAAATATACAGGTTGTCCCATTTAAAAATTTGATTTTCATGTCAATTGTATCGAAACCGAAAGTCGGCCATCATATAATTGGAAATTTCATCCCATATCACCACACCAAATTTGAAAAAAAAACCATTTTCTCACTCAAAAGTTACAAGTCTGATCGGCTGAGCCACCCGGTATTATTATCTTTCCCTCTTTTAAATTAATTTAGCATGGTTTCCTATTGAATTTACGTATTTCGCATTGAATACGAATTAATACCCAATCTTAATTTATACCAAAGTTTTATGAAATAAACCACAAATTTTAATTATCAGATAAAACACCGCGTCTCTTCGAATATACGCGTAATTTAGAAATACCCCTTTGTACCCAATTAACTATTAAAAAGTTATTACGACATATCTCGACATATTTCTTGACTAGAATATATCCTACAATGGGAAGGAAAATCGAACAGTTTAAATATTTTATATTCCAAATTTACCAATTTATCACATTGCCACATTTCGAAGCAAAACAAAAGATATCCCGAAACGAGTCTCAGGTGTAAATTCAATAACCTCAATAAAGCAAAGCCTTTTACAATTTATTAAACCGATGCCCCGTTCCCAAAATATACATTTCATTTGGTAGTTTGAGTGCGAAACCATAGCAGTCATTAGCGTCAAATATTAAGCCAGTTTTATTAAGAGAAAAGTTTCCTAAAGCCCAAAGCTCGAGCAGCGAGCTTTATTAAATTTTGTTTTCGCTGACATAAGTCATTAATTCCGCCATTTTGTCATAAAGTTTTATTACAAGCTACTACCCCACTGGTGCGGTTTCATAGAGTTTACTTCACATGAAAAAAAAACATTTTAACCGCTTTTAATTTAACTGTATTCGTACAGTTGTCTACTTTGAAGATAACTTCAGCACGTTTCAAAATATATTTTTGCGCTTATAGTTCAGATTCCGGAGACGTTTACCTTTCGGTCCTAAGTACCTGTCATATATCTTTTTCCAATTAAATATCTTTTATTTTATTTTAGTATGGGTACATGTCAAAAAGTTAATGCATTTATTTCATATATGAAAGAGCTACGTAACAACAACGCGAGAACCGCGCGATATCACGCAGCGGCCAGGTGTGGTGGCAGAAATGCTTCCAGACTTGATAAAAATAGAGACGATTAGCAAGTTTCTATACAGATCGTTTACATTTTATTTTAGATGTTGAATTATGAAAATGAGACGATTAGAGCTTTTGCTATTTTGTCATAGAAGAGATTGTGTAGGGAAAATCAATAAAAAAACCTATGAGTGGTGAGGGTTTAGGGAGGGAAGTTACGTCAGTCATTTCTGGGTAAATCGTAGAGTGGTAGTCGTTCATGTAGAAGTTGGTGGACGTGTGGAATATTGTCGTATCTTCTTGTATGTGTCAGGTCACGAGTTAAGTCAGAATTAAGAGGTTTGTATAGGAGGAATTTTTGGTCAGTCTCGTCGATATATTGTCGTATCATTTGCACCCCCTAAGGCACTGTGTGTCTGAAATTCCAAAGCACACAGGCATAGATCAGCATTGGTCGAAAGATTACCTTATATAGATATATTTTATCGTCTATTGATAGCTTGCTACGTCTATTAACTAAAGGATGGAGTTGACTAAGAGTTGCATAGGCTTTATTTATTACTCTAATAATATGGGGTGCAAATGGCAAATGTGACTCTTGTGTCAAGTGTTAGTCCAAGAAGTTTAACAGTTTCTTTTCAAAAATTACCACATTATTCATTTTTAGTTTTGGAAAAGTTTTGATGTTTGCAAATTTACGGTGAAACGTGATCATTTCTGATTTGGAAAAATTTATTTTGATTTTCAATTGTTCGTAATAAGTCCTCAGTCTGTCGGTGTGATATTTTATTTTTTCAGTTGCGGTTTGTCCGTAAAAACTGTGGGAGTAAATAGTAGTGTCGTCAGCGTAGAGGAGGAGGTTTATGGTAGGATGAGTAGGAATGCCGAAGATGTATAGGTTAAAAGAAAGGAGAGAGCACGGAACCCCGCTGAAAGTCTATGAGGTTCGGATAAGGTGTTGTTAATTCTTACCAGACATATAGCTAGAAAGTATCGTAATCGATGTAAAATTTTCTGTTCAATCCGAATCGCGAAAAAATATTATATTTTTCGAAAAACACCATTGGGACGGCCGTACGATGTCGGGACGTATAGAGGAAGCCTTCCAGATAAACCTGATCGTAAATTGCACGGCGAAACTCGAAAATTCGGCTCGGCACGAACGAATCAAAAGTGACATTTTGTGACATTTCAAAATTTTATATCTCTTTTTGCAACATGTTATTTAATTTTTTATTCATTTTTGCAGGACTTATAGATTGGCAGAATTGCACCTTCATTATTGATATTGTCTAAGCTATCACGGTAAAAAAATCTAGCTTTACATATATTAACGCGAAAAATCTGTTGCTATCTCCCTGGCTATAATGAATCATAATTAATTCCTATGATATTGATCACATTGTGTAAGTCCCTAGACTTGTGTTGTTTATGTAACCTTGGATACATGAAGTAAATAGCAACAAGATAAACCAACTTTTCAAATACGACATATTGTTGGTCTAAATTATGGTTATTTTATTCTCGAGAACGTTATTCTCAAGCAAGGACAAAAGGTATATGACAAACATGATGTTCTGTTTTGAGTAAACTAAGACGGTATGTTTTCTAATGTCCTGAAAAGAACAGCTAAATAAAACACACTCAACTTATGTAATACAGATTAAAAACTTAGTTCAATAAGGACCATTTAATAAACTTAGATAGAAAATATGGGGGCTGCGTTTCAAACGAAAATATTCATAAGGTCATAAATCAGTCACAAAATGTCGGATTGCCGCTTAAATCACTTTTATGCTTTTTGATAAACAACTACAAATTATACCTACTCTCAGTTGTTGTTGACTCACAGTATTTACCCGATAAATATTTTACTGAAATAATATCACATCAATTTAAGTCCATTTAATAAAATAATATTTTTAAACTGAATTGTTTCCTTAAATATGAATGCTTAAGGTTTTTTATTAAAAAAAAAGTATTGTCATGATATACAATTTAAAAATAATAGCCGATGGGGGCTAAAACCTTGGATAATAATGGAGTTAAATAAATCCATATATAGTAGAGTAAAATCTGGAAGTAAAGTCGCTTAGTTTTCGAGAAAAAAAAAACCGGCGTAGAACCAAACCAGACTTAGTGGGATTCTTAGTAAGATAATCGTGTACACGAAATCGTTTTTTACGACATTTTTCGGTGGTCGAGAACTTTTTTATTTCGGAAAAACTCAAAAAAATAGATTTTTGATGAAATATGTTTTTTAACGTCTCCACCGCTATATCTTTGAAAATATTTGTGCTATCAAGCTATTTTTTTTTTAGATTAAAGTAGACACAATAGCGCTTCGAACAACGTCCCACGTGAACCCGATTTATTTTTTTTTTAAGTTGGTAAAATAATAGGAAACTCAAACTTGTTATTTTCAGTAACGTAATTTTAGGCAATCGAGAAAAAAGTTTATTTATGAAAATTTGTATATACATGCTGCGTACAAATTGAAGCCAATAGTTGAAAAAAGTTTTTAGGATAAAAATTTTTCATGTCCCGTTCATAGTATTGAGTCAGCGATTTTTTTTAACGGGCCAAAGTCATATTCTTGCGCGCTCGGCTGTAGCAAGCCTGCCGACTGCAACGATCTGACGATCCCGGCCGGGGTGTATATAATATATCAATAGGTACAAAACCAGTAGTGATCAAAAGCATCTAGGGGATCAATATTATTGTTCAATATTTCATATATTGTACAGTAGTATTGATCATATGATGTTAATATTAAGAAATTGTATAATAAATATTAAATAGTCTCCTTTTAATAATAAAAAGACAGGTGGTAGTAGTACAGTACCTAGAGGTAAAAAAAACTTCGAAGTAATGTCATATTGAACGGATTTCGTTCATTTTTGGCAGTATAATAGTAAATGTTTCACAGAAAAGTTTCTATATTGAGCGGGGGCTTGTTAATTTATAGGGGGTGGATGCCACCCCCTTTGAGGGGGCGGCACTTAAAAAATATATGAAGTACAATCATATTTTAAGAAGAAAAGGTTCTATGCAATTTTTCACATAAATTGGAGTTTTTAAGTTATAACGACTTCAAAATTGCGATTTTAGCTTAAAAAAAGGTATTTCTAAACGGCTTTCGTCAAGTATCTCAAAAAGTATTACTTTATCGAAAAAACGTTATAGACCAATTACAGAAAGTACAAACTGGGAATTAATTATATTTTTTGTTTATTGATGTAGAATTAATAATTTCGGAGATATTTAAGTTTACATTTGGCATCCAAGTGTTCGTAAGATAACTATTTAGAGTGAGAGTTAAATATCTCAGAAACTGTGACACCTACGCCAAGGATACTAATAGATACAATAATAGGTTATTAATTAAGCTCTTAACTATTTTTTTATTTGTTTATGTAGCATAAAAAACAAAGAAGTTATGACCGAAGCAATGTCCGTCTACACATTATTTTAATTACAACGTCGCCATTTTGTTACTGTAATTAGCCAGTAATTAAAAAAAAAATTAATTTCAAACACGGTTTCTCATTAATATACAGCATGACGTAGATGCTCAAATTTTTTGGTTCGTATACAGCACTTGCTTTAGAAAAAATACAGTTTAAACTATAAAGGTATTTTCGATAAAACGTATTTTTTTTTCCTATTCCAAATATCTCAATAAATATTAGTTTTGTTCAAAAATGTGTAGAGACCAAAAATAAAGCTCATAAACTAATAATAATGAATTTCGCTTGTTTATTTATTTACATAGATTTAATAGTTTCGGAGATATGAGTTTACAAATGGCATCCGAACGTTCATAAGACGAAAAATGCAGTTTAAATGTTAAATACCTCAGAAATTGTGACGCATGCTAAGAAAGGAAATTAATAACAATTAATTGCGCTTTCAAATTATTTTTTACTCGTTTTGTTATTCTAATTAGCCAATAATCTAAAAAAATTATCTCAAACACAGTTTTTCGTTAAAATGTAGCATTACCTAAATGCTCAAATTCTTTTTGCTCATTTAAAGCACTTGCTTTAGAAAAAAATGCATTTTAAACTTTAAAGGTAATTTCGAAACCCTTGGATACCAAATATAAACTTAAATATTTCCGAAATTATTAATCCTACATCAATAAACAAAAAATATAATTAATTCCCAGTTTGTTTCTGTCATTGGTCTATAACATTTTTTCGATAAAGTAATACTTTTCGAGATACTTGACGAAAGCCGTTTGAAAACACCTTTTTTAAAACCTTTTATTTTAAGCTAAAATCGCAATTTTGAAGTCGTTATAACTTAAAAACTATCAATTTATGTGAAAAATTGCATGGAACCTTTTCTTCTTAAAATTTGATTCTATTTTAGCTCCAATAAATATATATATTTTTTAAGTGCCACCCCCTGAGAGGGGGTGGCACATTTTTTCTGAATGATATCTAATTTTTTAGATGACAGTAAGCAACTCCACCCCAACCTAGAATGCCATATATTAATCTAGATTCAACTAACGCTACTTCTACGCTACTAATCTGACCAACCTGCATGCGAGGTGTATTAATTGCGTCCCAATGTCGCGTTTAGCGCTGATAAAAAAAATCGCTGTTGTCAAACGGTACACTTTAGGCAAAAACATATTTTTTCAAAAACTTTTGTGATTATTAGGCTTTATTTTCTTCGCTGCATGTATGCAAATATTTTCAAAAATAAAAAAGTTTATCGATTGGTGAAGATTTCAATACACAAAATATGTATTTTTAGTTTATTTGATTTTTAGAGAAATGAAAGTGCGAATTGTGCCCAAACCGTTTATATTGGTAAAAGCGCTGCAGTGTGTGCTTTAATTTGACACAAAACAAATTTCGGTACCTTTAATAGTTTTAAAGATATGGCGGTGGAAACAAAAAAAAACAATTTTCTTTAAAAATACATTTTTTTCACTTGTTATTGATTTAACAAGTTCGAGACCACAAAAAAATGTCGTAAAATATGATTTCATATGCCCGGTGACATACTCAAAAGAACCTAATATGTTTGAACTGGTTCTACGCCAAAAAAAAAAACGATACGATAGACTTAAGAAATCGCTGCTCTAATAACGCGGGGATGACCTAAAACGACAATTGTTTAAGGAATATTCTGAATAATTGAAATTGAAATGTATTCGCTTAGCAAATAAGTTAATCAAAGAGCAAAAAAGAATTTTACAGAAATGAAATTAACCCTAGAAACAGTAACTAATAAAAGATGTGAGTTATTATTGATGATGTGCCAAGTAACAACAAAAAAGAAACAGATAATATTGATAATAATAATAAACCACTGAAGAGGAATCCAGAAGAAAATTAAAACCAGTACCGAAAAGAAGAAATTAGAAGTACTCTGCACAAAGCAGATGCATGGATAATTCTTCCGCGACCTCGAACTACCAGCAGTACACAAAAACGCATTTAAGAAATTGTTGAATTTTTCGTTTTTCTTCAAATAGAAGAAACAAAATAATAAGCATTGGAGAATAACCAGCCCAAATTTCAAGAAGAAATATCGATTTGCTTATTTATAAGTGACCTAAACGTAAAAACTAACGTATATATCTCAGCTCAAAATACAAGTAGAGCATTAAATTTTTTTTAAAGTTGGTTTTATTAATCTGCCTTCATTACTCCTTTACCGTCTTTGATTTCATAAAAAGAAAGTTATTTGAATTTGTTTATAACTATAATTTCGAAAATTATGAATAACTGCAACGAATTTTGAAAAAAAAACCTCTCTCCGTGATCTTAAAGTACTTATAAAAACTTACAATTTGAGTCATCGTACACATTTCTTGGTTTTGGTGGCAGGATTTCACAAGGGTGCAAAGTTTCAGCAACAATGTATATTTGAGCCGTTTTAATAATCATTTTATTTTAAATTTTAAGTGGCGATTGTACTTTATAAGAACTATATTTTTCCAAAATTTCATTAAATATCATCCATTATTTTTGAAAGAACAGTGATTTGTTTAAAAACGCATAATTTTGCAATTCTAAATAATAATAACAATTTTAATGAATTATAGTTTATGCACTTTTATTGTACAACTCAAAACGACTATTTTTTCTTTTCATTGTTTTTCATAGGACTTATAGATTTCAAGATATTCAAAGAAAATCAATGGAAACATGGTCTAAAACATTAAATTGTTTAAATAAACAATACGCTGTGAACTTAAGTTGACCCCCTGCACACGTTAAAACAGAAAAAGTGCCATGACCAGACAATTCACACTAAAATCCTAATTTGACTCCACTACCATGATCGGAACAAATACCAGGATAAACTGGGCGTGCAAAAAGTGCAGAAAATACAAGTAGAGCATTACATTTTTGGGAGCCATGTATATTTTAACTCGGAATCTCTTTGATTCCTTGTTGAGTTCTGGACTCCTGTTAGAGCAGACAGTTATATATTGTCCTCTCTCAAGTTGGTGGGGTCAAAAAAATCAATGAATTTCAAAGAATACGATGGAGCATCGCTTTGGGGGAGGTATTTCTTGAGAAATTGAGATTAGTGTAGGGTGACCATAAGTCCGGAATTTCACTGGAAAGTTCAACATTTTGGAGTACTGTCCAGCATTTACAAGTGTTCACCAAAAGTCCAGCATTCAGACCATACGTCCGGAATTTCGCTGGAAATTCTTACAAGTGTCCAGCAAAAGTCCAGCATTCAGGTTATAGCGAAGTTACAGCATTACGTTTTGCTTGGAAAATTTTCTTTTTTGGATACTTTCCCCCGCTCATCAAAAAATTTTATGATCAAAGAAATTTTTCCCCCGTCATCAAAAAATGTTGGATCAAGAAATGATTTTTCGGATTTCTGTCCCCCCCCCCGCTCATCAATTTTTTTCCCAGCAGAAGTGTCCAACATTCACTTAACAAAAATCTGGTCACCTTGTGAAGGGCTGTCTAACAATTCGTAGTAAATGTAGTGTCTTCATTTAGATTTCAGATAAATTTACAAAATTAATTATGCTTAAAAGAAGTGGCGAAGTTCAACAAAGCTGCTTTTCCACTTAATCACTTCGAGCTGTACATAATGTTAAGCTATTATAGTTATATATGTGTAAAAATAACAATAAAAAAAAAATAGAACCAAGGAAATATAGGAAAAAACTGTTGATAACATTTCATTATTTCTAGTGTCTAAGTTGCAGGCTTTGACTTGTTTTCGAAATAATTCTAAACTAGTTCCGGCTTGAGGGTTGGAGGTAGCCGATTAAATATTTTTACAGCGTTGTAGCTAAAGGATCTTTCAAAAATAGAGGTATTGTGTCGAGGAACAGGATATAAAGAGTTGTTTCTAGTTGGGCGGTCATGTATGTCACTTGTTTTCAATAATTTGTCATGTAGATATTTGGGAGTTTTCGACTTGTCTACCTTGTAAACAAGACAAGCCAAGTGAACTCTGAAACACTCATCCAGGTTCAGCCATTTTGAGTCATTGAGTTTATCAGAAATATGATCATATTTTCTCAGATTATAACTACATCTAAGGCAGCTGTTCTGTAGCCTTTGAAGGCTTACTTTATCTTTACTTACTAGCGCTGGCCACTACAATACGAGAGTTAACCAAAAATTAATAAATTACATAGCGTTAATTTAACGTCGGTTGTAAGTTTATATCTACGCATATATAATACTTTAAGTCTACTCTAGGATTTCCGGATGATGTTGCTAACATGACTTTGAAACTTTATTATCATCAAGATATATTCCCAAGTTCTTACAATGGTTAGATTGTGTTAAAGTGACTCCATTTAAATTAATGATAAAATTTCGGTTATTCAGAACTGTGTCTCTGTGCCTACCAAATACTAGGAGTTGTGTTTTAGATTCATTTAGAATCAGCCATGGGCTTTTGATATATGACAAATGGTGGTCCTCGTTAATTTTATTTAAAGCAGCCTCATTTACCCAAAAATTTAAAAAATATCTGAAAATCATCAGCGTATTGATGTGAGCTAGTGCTTCAAAAATTTAGAAAAATCAGCAGAGTAAATGGAGAAAAGTAGTGGACCTAACACACTACCTTGAGGAATGCCCTTTTTGACAACAATTTTGTCAGACCGCACACTCTATACAGCCTGATTTACCATGACATGCGGAAAATAAAATGATATACTAGTCTTCAATCTGGGAAAGCCCCTGCAAAATTTTAGAGGGTTCTGATGTAATTTAGTGTATTAAATTATTAGTAAATTTTCGAAGTATACTGTTGATGTTGAGTAGGTCGGGAATAGGTTGACGAACTTACTTGTGAAAAAACGTATTGAGGATGTTTACATTTCCTTAATTGGCATAAAAAGTGTAGCCGGCAAGCGCGGAAAAGCACAGATCAAAGAAAGCCGCGTTTTTTGCTTTCGGTCGAACAATGAGGATATCGGCGTGTTATTGTAAATATCTCTTGCTATTGCAGACTTGACTGGCCAAGGATCATTGTCTTTTGGATTTATTTCGCTATTTTTGTAGTGTGATTTGATTAAAACCAAAAAGTCACTTCTATCCTATCAAACTTTACTTTACAATAGTGTCTTTCCCAAGTTTGATAAAGTGATATGGTTGTACCGTGTTACGTCAGATTAGTTAGTCATTGGCGGCACATGTCTACAAAAAAATAAGGGCATTTTTATTGGTCATTTTTTTTAATTTTCCATTTTTTAAACTCCTTTCGGTGGGGATAACCTTCTGTTAAATTTTCCGCATGTCATGGTAGATCACGTCGTATAACCACTCTTTGACTTCTTGCCTAGATAGTTGAAAATAGAAGAAAAAAATTGTACAACTTCACCGAGGCCAAAGTATTTCAACTTAACACACAAAACTGATTGGTCTAAGGTACCGAAGGCTTTACTGTAATCTAATAGCACTAGACAAGAATTTTTCTGATTATCAACAGCTCTGTAAAACTCATCGGTAACATGTAGCAGTGCAGTGGTTGTATTGTGTCCTCTACGGAATCCTGACTGAGTGACTGATAATACATTATTATTATCTGGATAGGCAGCCAGTTGCTCATGTACAATTTTTTCTAGTATTTCAGAATTAGTAGGAAGAATACTAATAGGACGAAAATCGGAAGTACTTGAAGGATTGCTAGTTTTAGGCACAGGAATGACATAAGCTTCTTTATGATCTATATGCATTTCGTGATATTTCTACTTAATCCATATTTTTTTTTATTATTTATTTATTTATATACAATTTATAAAAAGGTACAAATGTTATAATTTCGATAATATAACTTACAATAAACGAATGATTTGGTGGGCACCTAGATGTTGGAACATCTGTACGTGCCCTTATAAATTTCCTAGTGGGTATATTATTTATTTATATTAATTTTGTATGGAAAATAATGCATTATTCACATAGAAAATTGAAATCTTCAAAATTGAGAATATATACTTATACCTATATATTCATGTCATTACTACATTATGTCATAATCCTGAGAAACTTTTCATAGTTTTTTATAATGTATGCTTTACTTTTTTTGTTGAAATTTTTCTTTTTTCTTATTTGTTTTATATCTGTTGGTGATAAGTTGTAAAAATTTGGGGCCAAATAATCTATAAATTTTAGGTTTATAGCCTTTCGATTATTTGGTATAATTATTTGCCTATTTTCATTAGCTTTAGTCAGATACTGATGGCTGACATAGTTTTGGAGTTTATCTGTTTTATGAATGTATGAGCAAACTGACTGTATATATAGTGTGTTTATATTACAAATGTCCTCATTAAAGAGCATGCTCGTGGGGTATAATTTATTACTATTGTAAATTCAGACAATACATTCATGATCATAATGCTAAAATTTTTATCTACCGTGTACCCAAATAAAAAACTTTAGCTCTGAACACACATGAATTTTTAAAATAACGCGTTTACTTTACGAGAGCTGTCTTTATACTTTAGAAATCCACTAACAATAATTTTGCTTGTCCAATCAATACCGAATTTTCACTGAATATGAAAATACTAAAAATCTAATAAAGTGGAAGTAAGATCAGCATTTGACAATTTACACTACCACCTACCCCACAGGGCCATTAATCAAACTATTGAATATACACTCAAAACATTTCACTGCTTTTAAGATGTTTTCTTCACCTTTTACGATGAAAGACGCTTACATTATAAAATTATGATCTTACAATATGCATCTAAGTGTAAAATGTAGAATTTCACTAAAATGCAATTAAGGAAGTTTCAAAAATTACAGTTACGATGGGAAACGTGACTCAGTATTATTGATTAAATACCTATTCAGCGTTGCTTAGATACAAAACTTTTCCATACAATATTCAGTTCGAACGTTTTTGTCTAAAACTCTTATCGTCCATAGAAACTGTGGGGATAAAAATGTCCAAGATATTATCCTGGCTGATTATTAATGCTCTCCCAGAAGTTTTGTGAAAGTCCTCCATCAAGTATAAGTATATTGAATAATAAAATGCTACTCTCCTCGAGAGGCGCTGTATAGTGTGCGCAAAAACGAATGCATTTAAAAAACATATAATTATATGCTTACTTCATATTACCGAAATGAGACGCACTTACTATTGAAAGGAACTTGTTCAGTTCTACTCAGTTTTAGTATAACCTTTGAAGCGTTGAACCCACAGATTTTGTTCTATAAATTGCACTATTTCGGTTTTTCCATTTACTGAATTTCTTTTTTATAATTAATTATTTAACCAACACAGAACAATGTGCAGCTATAGTAATAGTATAGTTATTAATTATATTAGCAGATACTAATGCTGTTCCAAATATAGTCGATTAAATCAAGGTGCACTTCAAGAGACCACTTCAGGACCCCTGTTGTTTTCAATATAAGGCGCAGTCAATAATAGTGAAGTTCCAGTGTAATGCGGTATACAAATGATTCTCAGTTAATTCTCGATGTTTGCTCAAATAATAAAATAGTTCCACAAGAAAATATTTTGTCAGATTCACAAAACATTTTAAAAACTTTTTCTTGTCATAATTTAAAAATGAAGCCATCTAAGTATGTTTAATTGAAAACAGGCTCAAAATATTCTGGGGATAAGCTATTCGATTTTAATATTAAAATTGATAATGATGAAATACCTAAATTGACAAATCCAAGTAACTTCATTAGAGCGTATTAATGTCGTCTAATACAAACAATTCAAATGTTTGCATGTGCTTTGCGTACACTATTTCTTTTAGAAACCACAATACTCCTTATTTATGTCAAAACTGTATCCTAAATATTAAAAACCCGCTGCCCAAGGAATCACTACTTCCACATCCAGATTTTCTATCAAAGTCTCTCACAAAGAAAAAAAATTTGATACTATATTTGCACTCCACTAAGTGGAAATATATATAAATATATTGTTTCTGGAACTTTAATAATATAATATTTGAAATGTTCGACCCCAAAAACCCATAAAACGATATGGCCCATCGGTAGTGGGGGTGAGAGTGATGATAGGTGGGTGGTAGGTGGGTGGTAGTGAGAAGAGATGTAAAAAAGAATGTTGAGGTCGTTGGTTCTTGTACACACACTAAATAACAACTTTATTTTTACTTCCATGTCCAGTGGAAGTATAGTAACGACAAAAAATTTTTTAAAAATTTTTATTGTCCAAATAGGCTTAAAATATCATGAAACGTAGAGATTTTAAGTTTGAGCAAAAAAAAAATTTCTGTCTGTCTGTCTGTAACTTTTTTTTGTGCGCACGTTTACTCTGGAACCGTTTAAGATATTGATTTGAAATTTGTACTTTAACGAGATCTAGAACTAGATTATATTTTCATCTTGTTCCGTCGAAGGGTTGGGGTGTAAATTGGGGTAAATTTGGGTAAATGGGTAAATCAAACTGGTAAGAGTCCACGAAATTGGTATTTAGTATATACAAAAGAAGCTAAGGTGTCAAAAAAAAATTTTGGAATTAGCCACCCCCCTTACCACCCCCACCCCCTTATTAAAGGGGATGAAGAAAAATTGTGATTTAGTGTATGTACAGGAACCAGAAACCTCAAAATATTTTTTTACTTCATCCACCCCCCCACTACCACCCCCTATCACCACCCCCACCCCACTACCGATGTGGGGTATCGTGTTATGGGTTTTTGGGGTAGAAGATTTCAAATATTATATTATTAAAGTTCCATAAACAATTATTTTCACATACAAAGTTTTTTCGTTGTGAGTGACTTGGATAGAGAATCTGGGTGTGGAAGTAGTGATTCCTTGAGCAGCGGTTTTTCACCTTCTTTATAGTCCAGTCTAACTTGAGTACTAATGAATGGATTTTGATGAAACCTTGTGCAATGTGTTTGTAATGACGTTAGTAAAAAAGTTGAAAAAAGATTAGAGTAGAAAATGATCGGAAGAGGTAGAAAACACCACTTTTATCACGGATTCCGTAACTTGTAGAACTAGGTCAAAAATGAAAAAAACAATGTATTTACCTTTTTTAGCCCAAAATAAGATGTTTTTACTCTTGTGATTTTTTCGAAAAATGCATCTTTTTCGAGATATGGCCACTCTAAAATTCCAAAAAGTGGGGAAGGGGAAATGTAAATGTTGAAAAAAATATATGAAAAATTCAGGTGAATGTATCATCGAAATACAAGACTTTTTTTATTTGCAACTTTTCTCTAAAGTTCGTTTTTACCGAGTTTTTCCGGAAAAATACGAAAAACTGCCCCCTTTTTTGAAATTGTAGCACTTTAAAAATATATAATTTAAAAATTTGAAAAAATTCAGACGTATTCAATGAGGCCTTCTAAGTATTCTTTGTCTCTTGGAATTTTTTTGTAACTCGCTAATTTTCCGAGTTACAGGTAGTTTATATATATTGCTTAGCAAATATGAAATCTTACTCAAATAATTATAGTTTCCCTTAAGTTTTTTCTAGTTAAATGATTCATGGGTATGACGAAAAATATAATATATGCACCACGGATCGTACAGTGCGATTTTTGGTCTCGAATACTTGCAAACGTCGGCCCTACGAGCATCGTATTCTAGACAAAAAAAGTGCACTTGGTACATAAATAACCATAATTAGTGACCAATGAGTGAGTACTAGTGACTTACTTTATCCATCAATAATGTGTGGCAACGGAGGTCAAGAAAGTGTTATTAATATTAGCTTTTAACAGTTTTTACGACGATCTGTTGAATTTACATTTACTTGTTAATGATATTAAGGCCAGTGTATCTAATTACAATATGCATGATGGCCCATTATCTTTATCTCATCACAAATCAACCTTCTTCTTAGAAAAGATGCCTTAATATTTTCTTATCCTTTTCTATAACTATAACAAATTTAATCGATAACGTCAGTATGTCAATATCTTATTGAAAAACAGAAAACAGTTTTGCTTTAAACCACCTTGTATACTTTCCAGACCTCCGACAAAAAGATAAGGATCAGTGGAAACAAATACACTGACTTATTTATCCAGGCTGTCCCCATGCTGTAGCATCCAAAACACTTGACCAGTACTTTGAAAGGTCAAAGTTGCGAAACCCAATCTATACGTTATCATTTTCGCTTCCGCGTAGCAACTCTACTCTTTCGCTGCGTCCCGCAATGCTCCAGATTTTCCCGGCATGTAAACAAATGCGTCGCGAGTTATACATCACATTATACTACCAAATTATTGTTGAGGGCTGAACTTTGATAACAAACAGTTAAGCCTCTGGGTATTGTGGTAACTTAGGGGAGTTTTTAAGATGATAACCTAAGGAGATATCTCGTAAGAAGGACTATTGTGGTTGTGGTATGGGTACCTGAGTGTAAATTAAATATATTTGACTAGCGAGGTAAAGTAGGTACTCTTGAAAAATGTCGTTTTGGATAGGTATTTAGCAGATAACTTCCATACGTTTTATGTCTAATATTTAATATGAAGAACAAAAAATTACCTATTAGGCGAGTCTGCCTGGGGTAAAAAAGAGGTGATTTTACAAATTTTGTATACCTACCATTTGAGTTAGCAACGGATTCTTATAGGAAAAATTCCGCTGAACAAGATTTTCTTACGAAAAATTTTCCTAAACCACGAACTTCATGGTCAAATAATTGTTTAAACAAATTTTTTTTCGTTTTTATTTAATAAAATGAAAACGGTTTGACGGATCCGAAAAAATCTTGATTCAATCGAAAGATATTTTCAATACGCTTCGGGCACAACTCATTTTGTCAACCCGTTCATTTGTTATAGTCAAAATAAATTTCTTAATTAACAAATTGATTACTTCGAAGCTAATGAGGTCAGGATATTGTTTTTTTCAAAAAGCATGCCTTTTATACCAAAGAATATACCATATTTTTTTTGGCCCGATATCTTCAATACCTTTTGATTGTTTAAACAATTGGCATAATTTGTTAATTAGCAAATAACTTTTTTTTCGAAAGTTTGATCGACTTCAAACCAACTTTAAACGATAAATATTGATGTCGGGCATAACCCCCATAGAAGTCTGCACGAATGCAACCTTTTGCTTTTGTTTATTTAAAGTTTAAATTAATTTTGCAAATTAACAAATGGAATATCTCGGCTCTGGGTAGGAGTATCGAAACGGGGTTTTGTGGATATGAAAGTGCTTGAAAAAAGGAAAATTTTGAGACCAGAAAGAACTTGATCGGATAACCGGAATCGGAAATATAAGTGATATTGCGTTAGAGGCTCTAATTTGTTTATTAACAACTTTTTTGGCACGAAGTTTGGTGCAACTGAAAGCGTTTTTCCATCAACCGCAAAAAATTCTACAAAAAATATTCAATCCCTGAAGAGTTATACGCGTTTTTCTCTCTACCGCAACGTGAAAATAATAAGATTTGACGTGCAATGGGGTGGCGGGTTCGATCCTCGGTGTGGGCAAATTTTTTTTTCATCAAACTTGCTTTTTTTTCATGTAACCAAGTATTTTTTATGATAATAAATCTTTTTACTCTCTGAGAAATTTTTAAAAACGTAAATAATTTTTTTTGCAATTTTCATTAAATAAATGGCTATCTTGCAACAAACATATGATTGTTCTTGTCCAACGAGGGTTTGTCGGTAGTTTTTGTTTTTTTACTACTTTTCGTGAAAGAGAAGGCTTTTTTCACTTTATTTGAGGGGGATGCCTGTCGAAAAAAGACTAAGAATGAAAAGGCAACAATTTTTTTTTCACTTTTTAAAACAATAAAATAATAACGCCATTAAAATTGTTAAACCTTTTGATTATTTCTCATTTACAAATAACAAAGTGTGTGTTTTTTTCATGAAACGTGAACTTTCTTTCATTATAAGAAAAAAGTGAAGAAAAAATTTGTTGCCTTTTTATTTTTGGTCTTTTTTCGACAGGCACCCTCCTCAAATAAAGTAAAACAAGCCTTCTCTTTTACAAAAAGTAGTAAAAGAGAAACAAAAACTACCGACAAGCCCTCGTTGGACAAGAACAATCATATGTTTGTTGCAAGATAGCCATTTATTTAATGAAAATTGCAAAAATAAATTATTTACGACGTGTTTAAAAATTTCTCAGAAAGTAAAAAGATTTATTATCATAAAAAATACTTGGTTACATGAAAAAAAAGCAAATTTAACGAAAAAAAAATTGCCCACACCGAGGATTGAACCCGCCACCCCATTGCACGTCAAATCTTACTATTTTCACATTGCAGGAGAGATTTTTTTAAGGGTCAAAAACGCGCATAACTCTTCAGGGATTGAATATTTTTTGTAGAACTTTTTGTGGTTGATGGAAAAACTTGTTAGCTTTCATTTGCACCAAACCTCGTGTCAAAAAAATTGTTAATAAACAAATTAGAGCCTCTAACGCAATATCACTTATATTTCCGGTTCCGGTTATCCGATCAAGTTCCTTCTGGTCTCAAAATTTTTCTTTTTCCAAGCACTTTCTTATGCACAAAACCCCATTTCGATACGCTTACCCAGAGCCGAGATATTTCATTTGTTAATTTGCAAAATTAATTTAAACTTTAAATAAACAAAAGCAAAAAGTTGCATCCGTGCAGACTTCTATGAGGGTTATGCCCGACATCAATATTTATCGTTTAAAGTTGGTTTGAAGACAATCAAACCTTCGAAAAAAAAGTTATTTGTTAATTGACAAATTATGCCAATTGTTTAAACAATCAAAAAGTATTGAAGATATCGGGCCAAAAAAAATATGGTATATTCTTTGGTATAAAAGGCATGTTTTTGAAAAAAACAATATCCTGACCTCATTAGTTTCGGAGTAATTTGTTAATTAAGAAATTTATTTTGGCTATAACAAACGAACGGGTTGACAAAATGAATTGTGCCTGGCGCTAAACGGCGCATATTGAAAATATCTTTCGATTGAATCAAGATTTTTTCGGATCTGTCAAACCGTTTTCATTTTATTAAATAAAAAAAAAATGTTTAAACAATTATTTGACCATGAAGCTCGCGGTTTAGGAAAATTTTTCATAAGGAAATCTTGTTCAGCGGAATTTTTCCTATAAGAATCCGTGGCTAACTCAAATGGTATAGAAAATTTTTGGGAAAAATCCCAGGCAGCTCGCCTAATTATTTATACACGATGGAATACAAATTCTTGTATTCTTTTTTCTAATCATTCCTTGAAATGTAAGAAATGTTTTATTAATAGGTACTTGATACTGAAATATCCTCTAGGTAGGACAAGAGATACTATTATACTTTTTGTGATTAATAGTGATTTTCTCTCAAGGAGGAAGGCTTTTCTTAATAATCTGTTCCAGACATTGATATATTATTATATTTTCAGAATGATGTATTTGATTAGACTTATTAAATTCCTAATGTGCTCAGATGTGAGATCAACATTATACATAAAGAGTAGGTAATTTCGTGTTATGAAAGTAGAAGTAAAAGATATAATCCTTAAAAATCCTCTGTTTATAAAATATGAAAAATTCTATGTATCTCAGTCATATAAGGAGCGGAATAAATTTGCGGAAATAATTCGGAATTCCGTTTTGAAAATTTTAGAAGGCGTTCATTTTGACGTTCTTAGTAAAACTTTAGATTTTGCAGGTTATGATGCCTTTGCTCGCGGGGGGGGGCTTTAAAACAGTTTCTTGGCTGTAACTCAAGAACGCTTGAAGATATAATTAATAGTTTAAAAAACTAAAAAACGCCCTTTTATAAATACTGCAGTAAAAAGCAAAAAATAATCTGTCTACTCCGTAAGGGCCCTAGTGCGCACACAAAAAAGTGTGTTTGATTTGGATAAATGTGCTTCAATCCAAATAAACAATAAGTTTGTATATAATGAATAATATTTCAAATGAAGAGTATTGTTTTTTTAAGACTATTTTTAATTGAATAAGTATGTAATATTAAATTGAACATTTCATTTATTTAAAATATAAAATCCTAATATTCTTGTTTCAACACTATTCCTCGTTTTAAAATGAACATTTCAATATATTTCCTTTAAAATTGTATTTAAGTCTTTGTAAATAAATTATATGTTTGAATTAAAACAACTATATTGATTTTTTAAATCAAAATAAAAATCAAATTGGCT
Organism: Rutpela maculata; assembly: GCA_936432065.2. NCBI lineage: Eukaryota > Metazoa > Arthropoda > Insecta > Coleoptera > Cerambycidae > Rutpela > Rutpela maculata. Next base: position 178,665,307 of record OW386288.2, read on the forward strand.
AAAGTGGCTAAACTTTTGCCAATCCAAGATCGTCTGTACGAATTCCACACAGGTTGGATGTTTTTTTTTTCAATTTTTTTTTCATATATTTTTTTTCACAGCAAAGTTGGTATCACAAAATTTAGGATGTCCAAAAACTAACGTTATTTACAAGAAAACTGCGAAGAGTACCCTATAGAATGTGTAACAATTATATAAAAAGCTCAGTAAATTGGCGAAGAGTAAGTTTTTAGCTTACAAAAAATTAAAACAATAAAATTGCTGTAGCCAGAGAATTCCATTCAAATTTTATTTTGACTCCATTATAAAACATTATTTTAAAAATTATGAAACGTACTAATATAACTGATAGACAAAATACTGATACTGTGTTGTTAAAGTAAATAATAAATGTGACATTTACAATGTCACAACAATTATTATTTATTAAAGACATTCTGTCGAATTAGAATCATACGAAATAGGTATTGGGCATTTTCAGTTCTTTTCAAGAATCAAACAATCCTTGATTTTTATCTGATTTATTAGTTTGTGGTAGGTACTCTTTAGAATATTTATACCCTATCTTTAATAGTTTCATAATCTATTATCACGTTTTACCTACTTGACTTTTCAACACAGACGACAACGTTACATTAAACGCCTCAAATCTAATTAAGTAGTACATTCAAATTAAAAAGATAAAAAAACCTACCTTGCACTGCAGCAATATTGTGAGGTTAGAACTTGTTTCCAGAAGCAGCTTTCCATCATAGTTAATACACATGATACAAATTTTTTGTATCATGGTTAATACACTTATCCTACCCCACACTTCACTAATAATTACCTACACCAATATCACAAAATAATTATAACAAGCAATTTTAAATCCACGAAACCAAAACACACGCTTATGTAACTAAGTAGTTGACGAATATGTACACTGATGTCACTGATTGTTGGATGGTTTTTCTTTTGTTTTTTATTTCAACACCGTAACGTATGGCGTATGGCACAACCTACTGCGTTTTTATTTGTGATGTGAACGTACAGTGCACTTACCGCATCAAGAATTCTCGTGCTACCTAGATTTCATGGATATTTCAAATGATCGTTCACAGACTACTACAAAAAATAAGAGGTTAATGATATTATTCTCTGAGATGTTAAATTGAAAGTTTAGGTAATCTCTTGATCTGGTATTATGATTTATTTTAAGAATGACAACAATTTAATTATAATAAAGTGTTATTATAGCTATCAGATCTACTCTGCACTCAAAAAATTTCGACATTTTTGACACGCATAAAAAGTATGGAGTCAACTATACCTTTTTGATTTAATACAATAATCGGGCAAAATTTTTTTAAAAATCAGCGAAATTTTTTTACAGATATCCGTTTCATAAAGTGCTGAATTAGAGACGGAAGTATAGAAGTACAAAACTGGGTAGGCCCAGCCCGAAACAGGCCCCGGGAAACTATCTAATTTTTCGCCCCCAAAAAATAAAAAATAAAAATTGAAGAGCGGGGCTAAGAAAATCAGAAAAAATGTTCGTTCGAGAGAGAAAGAAAATGGAAAAAAAGGGGGGGAAGAAAATTAGAAATATAGAGATCAGATTTGATAAGTTGGAGGAAGGGGGTGTAATGGGAAAAAAATGGGAAACTCTATAGATTATGAAATTTTAAGACACTTTTTCATACGACGAAAGTTCGAAAAACGATACGGGCGGCTGGTAAACGACTTTCCGTCTGTCGAAAAAATGTCCTATTTTTTATACCGTGCGAGGCAGTTCTCGATTAATTCTCTTTAAAAATGATGAACAAGCCATGAATTAATCGGGAACTGACATTTTTCATTGGTCTAAGTACCAATAATATCAATCAAAGTTGTATCAAATTGGAGGCTAAAATTATCAAAGCAGCGAGACTAAAACTTTTTTCTATTTATAGAGTGGGGTGTATAGAACGATTAAAAAATGCGAACTGCCGTTTTTCGTTGGCCATAGCTGCGCGAAATCGAATAGAGTCGCGTATATGTTCGGCGTGCTGGCGCGGCGGCGCGCCGAGGACATAGAGATGCTGGATGACTTCGTTGCCTATGGCAACGACATGGAGTGTATCCGAAGCCATGCAGCATCGCCAGCAGAAGGTATAGAAGATGGCAGCTGCTGGAACGCGGCATCCTCGGTCGGGGCAGCTTGTATCAGAAATTCCAATTCCATTTAAATAATTTCTCTGAGAGCTCATGCTTACAAACAGCCTTAATTTGGTTTTTTTTTTGTCGCGGCGGAAATCATTTTTCTCAAATGTGAACTCATATTTTTTTCGTCTTCTTAATGATATTTGGAATAGCCTAAAGTGGAGAACTACCTCGCCGCGATGACTTATCAGCCCTCAAAATTAAGCAACATGCGAATGTAATCACCCGTAACTGCACTAGTACAAAGTTCCGCTCGAACTTTCTTGTGGTCAAGAGACATCGAAACTACTCGATAATGAGCAGAACTGCCTCGCCGCGGTGACCAGAATTTTGACCGGTGGCTATTCGTCATTATTTCGGTCTTTGTAATTCGGTGTCTCAGTCAAAAGGGCAGTTCTCAATTTTTCCTCTTCATATTTACTTCCCTCGACAAGAAGACAAAAGAAACTGCCTTGCTGCGAAGATACCATGTTCAAAGCTCGATTTGAACCCTTTAGGATAGCTAAAACGTTTCGTCACCCTGAACTTTTCTTCTCAGCTCTCCCAGAACTGATGCGAAACGCTGGAATTATTTTCGCTAAAGTAACTCGAAAATCTTGATAACGAGCTGCCGTACATTGTTTAAAATGACGAAATACATATCCATGCAAAAATTTAACTTGCCGGACACTTTTCTGTATATTTGCCATATTTTGGTATAATTTCACCGGACTAAATTGAGTCCCTCTTTGAGAAGAATAATATTTTCATAAACAGGGAAACTATTCTCGGGGGAAACACTGTTAAAAATTTCAGGGGCCAGCCAATATTATTCCATATTCTCCTTATTCCTTTCTCAAAACTCAAGAGAAATTTGTTTCCTTCCAGAACTTTTATTGGATTTAGCATTGTCAGTACTGAAAATACTGCCATGATTCGTTCTTTCAAATATAGGTCAGGCAATCAGTTCCGCTTGAGTAGTGGTATTTGTATGCCAGGCCACTATTTTATTAAACACGTAATAGGTAGAACCATTACCCATGAGTGCAACAGCGTTGTGGATGCATTATAGTTTTCAATAACGCCAAACTTGTAATGGTGTTTGGAGAATCAACGGGCTTTTATTGGATTAAGAGCACATTAATTATGTAGTGTGCAATATTAGATCAAATTCAATTCCAATCTCCCCTGTTTGATTAACATTGAAGTTATGTATCCTATCAGATATTGTGTGAGATAAAGTTGCGGAAAGGTGGAAATTAATGGATTGAAAGTGGGTACAATCTGGGATTAAATTAGGTTAATATGACTTCATATCTAAATCGAAAAATGATTTGTTTGTTTGTATTTTCTGCAGCAATTTAACAGATATAATGTGGTTAATTTCTGAAAGGGAATTATCCTTATAAAAGTCCTCAAAAATACACAAAAAGTATAGCCTGGCTATTCTAAAAGAAAACTAAGTATATTTGGAAAGCAAAATTCGTAAATCAAATAATTGACTTTTGAAATAAAAAAAATAACTATTTAACAATAACAAAATTTATTGCAAAGATAAATAAATCGATAGAGCATTGAGGTATACACGGTGTGGAAAAATAGAAATGTGCTAACGATAACAATATTTTACAAACAAATATTAAATAAAAGGTACACATAGAGAGACAAACATAAATATATACAAAATAACTAAAGTTAATTCGTAATAAAGTAAGAAATGGGAGATTGGCCGATTCCAAATGTAATAATATAAACAAATTATAAACAAATAATTGTTCATTCACCTAAGATAAAGAGAATCAAAAACAAACGGTTTAAGAATGAATCATTAAATATTTACAAGAATTACAAATCTAAAGATATATAACAAACTTAACTAAATGGTACAAAATTTTGTGTTTATACACTGTCTATATGTTACATAGTTTCATTGAAGGCAAATTAATATGAGTTTTAAACAATTAAGACGTAGCACTCGCGAAAACAATTCTGTCTGTTTGTTCACAAGGAAAATAGCCTCTCCCTTCGAAGCGTCCACATTCATGTCCTATCTGTGCGTTTTCATTGGAGGAAAACCTCCCCATTGATTCTTGTACTCGTTATTTACCGCGAGAATCTAATGTCGCCTCATAAGCAACAAGTTGTTCGACAGGGCCGGCATTAAATATTTCTTGACAAAAATAACAAATTTTTTGCAATGGAGATATAAAATAATGTAATTTAGCGGATTTTAATAGAAATGTACAAATACTTTAAAAGTTGACCGTTAGCGCGAAATATTTGAGGATAAGCTACAAGGTTAATAGGGCATTTTTTATGCAGAATTTAACGACAAATTTTTTATTTTCTATACTTTTTGCTCTTCCGACGAACGGTTTACAAGATAAAAGTGAAAAACCAGCTTCAAATCCCTGTTAGGGGTGGTTTTTTTGCAAAAAAGGGACCTAAATTGGGGGGGGAACTTTTCGGGTATCTATTTCTAACTCTATCTAGAGTACGCATCTCAAATATTACTTTATAAATTATTTCTTCTAAAATGTCTAATTTGCGTGGACTAACAGTATAATTCCCGTATAAAAATATGTAATATAAAATATCTGACGAATATAAACAAACATCACCCTTTTATACAGGATTGTTGATTAAACTTATTTCAGTTTTAGGCAAGTAAGCCACATATCAAGAAACATGAAACCCAAATGATATATTAAAGAAGGTTTTCTAAACTTTCTCGTTGTAGAGTATCGTTTATAACAAAAAACTAAATGTAAACTAATTATTATACTTTTCATCGAACTGTGAAATGCTCTATATTATTGTTGAGCATTTTGTAGTACAGGTGCAGCAGAGAAATGGGCGGTTATAAAAACGCAATAAACTTTTTAAAACATAAACACATAAACATACCACATTTAGTAGACCAAAGCCAAGGCTGTCCGGAAGGGGGAGTATGGAGTATGGAATTAGCAGGAGGGTGGTCAAAAACCACAGCACTTAGGCCCCATTGGACCCCTTGTACATCCTCCCTCTAGGCAGACACTCGCCTAGGCCTCCAGCCAACCTATTCTTTCGAAGTAGGTGGTGATGTTGCCTAGGGGCATCTCCCTTACATTGGCCAGGGTAGGCCAACGCTCTCCCAAGATGGATTCTCTAATTGATGAGACGGCTGAACAGTCACAGAGTACGTGTTGAACCGTCTCATCTTCTTGTTCACAACCTCTGCAAAGAGGTGTTTCGCTTAATCTCATATTGTATAGATGTTTCCTTAGCGGACAGTGTCCAGTCTGGATTCCTGTTATAAAACGTAGATTCCTTCTGGGAATTGCCAGGTAGTCCATTGCTGTTTTCTTGTTGGGATACGTGAGTAGTTCCCTAGCAAGCTGACAGCTGCTTGTTTCATCCCACAGCTTCTTAAATTCGTTGTGGGTGTTCTCCTTCATTAATTGTATTATTGCCGTAATCGGTAACAGACTGGCCGGGCCTGGTCCAAAAATAAGTTGGCCTGCTGCCTTCTTGGCCAGTTTGTCGGCTTTTTTGTTGCCACTGCACTGTGCGTGTCCTTTCACCCAGCATACCGAGATGTTGTTCGTACTGGAGGCACCCACAAGTGCTTGATGACATTTCCATACTGCTCCTGTGGTTATTTTGTAACTTCTCAGGGCTAGTAGTGATTGTCTACAGTCTGTGTAGATCCTGATTGTTTTGCCCGTAGTTTGTCTGCGGACAATCTCTTTTGCGGCTATGGTTATGCCCGCCAGTTCAGTTTGTACTATGCTGGCTCGCTCATCCATAGTCCATTTATATTGGATTTGCAGGCTTCTGGAATATATTCCACATCCTGCCCCCTCCTTCTTCCTTGATCCGTCTCTGAAAATGTTAATCACACCTTCACCAGCGGTCTCGTTTTCGCTGTTTGTCTGTATTGTGTAGGGTCTATCAAAGACAAATCGGGGAGAGATGCCATCTGTGCATGCCTGTAGAAGAGGCGTCTTCCTGACAGCCTCGTTCCACAGGCGACTTCTGGTCTCCCCACAGCCTACATTTGGTTGTAGGCCAACGGACTTGAGGCGTGCCATTGTTATTAAGGCCACTTCTCCTAGATGTAAATCCAGTGGTGGCAAACACAGCATTACCTCCATTGCTCTCGTTGGCGTTGTTCGCATAGCTCCTGTTATGCTTAGGCAGGCAACTCTCTGCACTTGGCTGAGCTTGGCTCTCGCTGTAGTCTGTTTACTCTTAGGCCACCAGACCACAGCTCCATAGGTTATCATTGGTCTTATGATGGCAGTGTATATCCACATCCGGAAGGGGGTTACACATTTGGAAAAACGCAGACATACGTCCATACCCACCGATATTGATTATTGTTAGTATCGGAGCTGGGGCTCGAACCCAGAATACGATAGACAGTCGTTCAGCATATTCGCCACTCAATACGCCTTAACCCACTGAGCTACCGTACCGGTGAAATACTTTATTAAAGAAATTATAAATATGCCATCTTAAAGTACAGAGCATTTTATTGTTTGAAGACGACATATTGACAGTGCCTTCCGGTTGTGGAGAGGAATTAAGATATTTTAAGAACTAACTCTGCACAGGAAAGGAGCCCCTAGATAAAGATAGAAGTGTACGTACTCCAGAAAACAGCAAGAGCGACAGTCAGGACCATCTTCGAACATAGTCCATGGCGTTCTACACGGCGTCATACAGTTTCATTAAATGTTCCGGATAGGAGTTTACGATGCGTTTTCATAAACACTTAAATTTAATATTTTCCAGATAATGTAAAAATTATTGAAAGATAGCGATCACATTATAGCCGTCCAAACATGTCCAGAAATGGGACGTTTCCAGGCTAGCAAGATCGCCTGATTTAATGGCATGCGATTTTTTTGTGGCATTATTTGAAGACCAATAATATTTCAGAGCAATATTTCAGAGTTCAAATCTAGAATTAAGAAATATCCAGAATTGAGTGAAAATGCTACGCCGTGTAATAAGTAATATGTGCTCAAGATTAAACAAGTGCATGCACAGAGGTGGAAGCCACCTTCAAGATGCCGTCTTCAAGAAATAAAATGCTTTTCTCTTTGCTTAAAGATAGTCTATTTATAATATCATAAAATAAAGGATTTTAATGAGTTATCATATTAACTTTTTTTTAACACCCCAATCAGTTGATGCATGTTATAGGCTATTGTCTATATCTAAGGTCCACTTTTCACATTTTTGAGTTTTGCTCGAAAATTATGCATTTTTCCTATAAACACGTCAATAGAAAAGTTGTAGAGAATTAAATTTCCATTCGAACTGGATTTTAGCCTGTAACTTTTTTTCGGGTACATTTAGGCATAAACATTGCTACATAAAAAAAGCTGGCGTTTTATCTGTTAAAATGAGATTTTGTAAAAATTTTTACGATTAATAGTGACCAAGATATAGCGTTTCAAAGTTTGCAACTTTTAACTTTTTTGCTAATTTTCACTATTTTTTTTTTCAAATTTCGTCCTGTAACTTTTTTCTGAGCGAATTTAGGTATAGACATTATGTCATTAAAGTGAAAGCTGACTTTACGCCCGTTCTATGACAAATAGAAACCTAGATACAGCGTTTTGAAGCTTGTTACTTTTATTAACTTTTTTCTAATTTTTACGTTCTTTTTTAAATCTCGACCTATTACTTATTTATCAAATACTTTAAGTACAGATATTGCTACATTGAATGTACTTGCAGCATTCTTGTTTAAATGGTCTGCAATAGAAGTTTATGTGATCAATAGTAACCAAGATACAGTCTAGATATAGTAGATTATTGTACTTAAAAAATAACTTCTTACATTTTTCCGCTTTATATCACGTGATTTTCTTTTTTCAAATAACAACTTAGAAAAGATAGATTAAATTAATTTATTATACCTGTTATACATTATTTATGTTTCTAATTGTACATTATTTATGCAATTATCCAAATGCTGGATTTAACATATTTTCAAATTCAAAGTCGATTTCTTCATCGCATCTGCGTGAACAAGTATGCTGCGAGTACATTCAATGTAGCAATATCTGTACTTAGAGTATTTGACAAATAAGTTATAGGTCGAAATTTAAAAAAGAACGTAAAAATTAGAAAAAAGTTAATAAAAGTAACAATCTTCGAAACGCTGTATCTAGGTTTCAATTTGTCGTAGACACTTTTACCGGCCACCGTTTTAACGGGCGTAAAGTCAGCTTTCACTTTAATATAATAATGTCTATCCCTAAATTCACTCAGAAAAAAGTTACAGGACGAAATTTGAAAGAAAATAGTAAAAATTAGCAAAAAAAGTTAAAAGTTGCAAACTTTGAAACGCTATATCTCGGTCACTAGTAATCGTAAATTTTTTTACAAAATATCATTTTAACGGGTAAAACGCCAGCTTCTTTTTATGCTGCAATGCCCATGCCTAAACGTTCCCGAAAAAAAGTTACAGGCTAAAATAAAAAAAAATAAAAAAAAACTGCATTTTTCGTTTTTTTTTGTTTTGTTTTTAGACGTATTTTTGTAAAAAAAAAAAAAAAAATTTTGACTTCTGAAGGTTCCACTTCAATTGGAAATTTAATTCTCTACAACTTTTCTATCGAGGTATTTATAGGAAAAATGCATAGTTTTCGAGCAAAACTCAAAAATGTGAAAAGTGGACCTTTTTACTTCGATCTCAAAATGGTAGCACTCGGCGGTTTTTTCATATTTTGAACATAAGAAACAATAAAAACCCTTTAACGTTTTAGTTCCTTTCTACACTACATAGACAATAGATGGGTATTATAAAATGTTTTTATGATAGGACCAAAATAAGTCTATTTATAATGTCTTAAAGCAAATGATTCTAATGAGTTATCATATAAATATTTTATAACACCCCAATCAGGCGATGCATGTTAAATGGGTGTTATAAAATGTTTATATGACGGCCAAAATAATTTCTTCTGAAGATGAAATATTAGATGTTAAGAAACATTTCATAAAATGGATTCTTATAAACAATCAATACCCTCAAGCCTTTTTGTTGATTGAACTTTCACACATATAGAAAATAACAGTCGGGTAGAGTAGTATTATTATGAGAAGATGACAGAGGCGGAGCCAACATGCGCGAGTATTTTTACTAGGGGCATAGCGTCATCTGCGGTATAGGGCATATGCATATGCAATAAAAGTTTCGCGGAAAAGGAGCTGTGTAATGTAGTAGATTAAAACTTGCCAACTATTACGAGTAACCTCTGTTCAGTAGAAGTTTAAGAATAGTAATTTGTATTACACTTTGCCTAATATAGTTGTTTTATTATCATTATTACCGCCGCCGCTCCATTGCAGGCTACCTCCACCACTGGTGTCGACATTGAATGCCACGTATAGTAGAGCCCACATTTATAACAGCGATATAAAAAAGCTTGCAAAAAAACCTAAAGGATACCAACCATGTATCAATTTCAGTATATTTACATAAAAGGCCATAAAAGTGTTCGGCTTCTTTTATTATCATCAGAAAAAAATGGTCAAATATTTGCTAATAACAATGTAGGACACTCCCACTGAATATAATTGGTTGAAATATTCTCTACCGGAATTATGATAGGTTGGAATAAACTACGTGAACAACAACAACTTTACGTTTTTGGCGAGCTTTTTTATATCGCTGTAATACCGATGGGCCAAACTATAACTCGTTCTCATTGGCTTAGAATGATGGAGTGCACAAACTCGTTTCTGCGCATATTTTTTGTTGTCATCTTCTCATAGTAATACTACTCTACGACAAAAACCTAAGAATGGTACACAACGTTATTTTCTTATGTATACAGATTATGTGAAAAGCTACGCCGTATTGGCAATAAATTTGATATTAGAATGATATTTCGAACCTGCAATGCTTTGAGATCTATTTTGGCAAAAGCAATAATGAGCAAAATTCAAAAACCTGCATTTATATTATTCCGTCTGAGTGTAACGAACATTATGTGGGTGAGCCATCCAGACCATTTAGTGTTAGATTGGGTGGGCACAAGGGTTACATTAGGAAAAATGTGTTTCAAAAATCGAAGATTTTCGAGTACGCTTGAAGAACGGACATAGAATAAACTGGGACTCGGCAAAAATTTAACAAAAAAGAGAGCTAGCAAGAAAAGAAAAATTAAAGAATCAGCAATAGTATTATTGAATGTAGGTAGAAGCATATCGAATTGTTCCGTAGATATTTGCACAACCTGGTTACCAATGTTAAAAGAAGAACTAACCAAACTAAACATTGTTTAAAATGGAACTACCAACTGCATATTAACAGTTCTGTGTAAGCAGTATCTGTGGATACGGAATATAACAAACATATTCTTAAAGCTGTGTTATAAAACTTTGAGAAAGGAAACAGATTGGCGTTGACATTGTTTTAGAACAAAATGCATGTGGCAAAGGATACCAACAAGAAACACAGGAAAATTTTGATAGATCATTTTAATACGATTTACAGCATTATAAAGTACCCATAGTAAATTAATTAAATACAAAGGACCTCGCACACATTTTAGGGGAAAAACGGCTTCCGTCAAATTGGACGAATTTTTGATATGACGTTGAGTCATCATCTCTACAAAAATTTTTAGTAACATTGGCGTCCAAAAAGCTCTCGTTTTTAAACTGAACCACAAAGAGTTGACAAAATCGGGATTTTTCGATTTCGCGTACGTCACGGGAGATCGGCGTATAATGTGTGCGGGGTCCTTTATCCTCAAAATTTGATAGATTAGAAAATGGAGAATGGTGTTTATTTACCTTCCTTTCCTTTAATATTACGAGGGAAAACCGATTTATTATTATTATATGCTATCTATATACGTATATACGATTTGGTGTATAAAAAATTAGAAATACTTAAACTAGAATTTATAAGCAACGAAAAGAAAAAAGATCCTTCTGTAAAAAACTAAATGTAAAATAATGAGATTGGAAACTTTCGCGATCCTTAAAATTTATTTGCCATCTGGCCTTACCGTAGACACTGTAGTTTACGCAATATCAAAGACCTAATGTAAAATAATTGCCCACGCAACGATAGCACTCCAGGTTCGGGATCAGGATGGTTAATATATAATACAAATCGAAATGTTAATTAAACTCCGCTACTAAACTACTTAATTTACAGCCTATCCAGGATATTTAAAGCTATAGCATGAGTTAACCGGGTATGTTTGTAATCAAATAAATTAAATCGAATACACAAATATGTTGGCGATGTTAGCAAACAATTAATTGTTATTGGTTTTCTGGTTGTTCATAATTTACAGAAAAACAAAAACATTTTGTTAGCCGTATGTACAATCCGTAGATTCAGATTTAAATGGATAATTTCCCTTTTCATTTATTAGGACAATTAAATAATCTCATTAAGTATAAAATTATAGTGGGTAGAATAAACTGCTCAATACATATTTCCATTTTGTTTAGTAAAAAATTATAAGGTTTATAAGTGAGAAGTATTAAACAAAGTAAATAAATAGAAATCATCACAAGTAAGATGTTTATACCGGCTCCATCGCTGGGCCAAGTCTGACAATTTTCGGTTAAAACCAAGGTGTGGATAATAAATTTGTCTTGATTGGTTGCTAGTGGGCCAAGTTTGGTTGAGTTCGCCTCCGTAAATGCTATATGCTCCACACGTTGTGAGCCATACTTTGGCCGAAACAGCTGCCGAAATATTTGTCAAAACGTTTGCCTACAAATATTCCATCCATATGTTGATCGAAGCAGCACTGCGCGCTAGAACCTGGAAGATAATTATTTATTTCAAGTCTCTTAGTGTTTTGCAGATTTTTTTACAGACGATATTTCAGGTTGTAATTTAATTTTTAATGTTTAATTTAGGTAATTGAAGCTCAAGCATGGTTTTGTGTTCCACACAAGCCTCCAAAATAACTGAAAAGTCACAAAGTTTTGAAACAAATTTTTTGCCCTTATTAGAGGTGGGGTGGCAAGGGGGGTGAGGAATTGATAGTCAAATTTTTTCTTATATTTTATTTACTTAATTTAAGCAAATTGCGATCATGAATTTAGTTATTTCTTACGTGTTCTGAAACACGTGGTGAATATAAGAATGGATGAGGTAAAACCACTACTTAGAAAAATGCTGTCAAGTGTAAACATTTTTAGTTAACAGCCATACAAACCTATTTATAATAAGATATAGTTTTTTAGACCATTAGTTCTGATATTACATCCTCTGCAGAAAACAGCTTCCTTTGGACGACCAGAAATACTGAACATGAATTAGAATACTATGGCATAAGTTAAGATAAGCTTGAATTTCTCTGCTTCTATTTATCTACTAGACAGCAATATGTAAGTCTCAATGGTAATGAGTAAGTATTAAAAATGGTGTGTCGCTGGGATCTGTTCTGAGGTCTATTTTATTCTTGATCTACAATATAGTACAGTGAATGAAGGTAAAAATCAACTATTACCTCCGATTTCGGTGAACCTCCATCGATTTGCATGAAAATTTGGGATTGAGTATATTTTACCCTCAACTTCAAAAGTGACATATGCTCGACTTGCGCTTTTTGCATTTTAGGTGTGAAATCCACCCTTTTGTTAAAAATGGGAAAAATGCAGATTTAAGCATTCTGGCGTAAGTAATCTCGTTTAATTAGATAAAATAAATATTTTTCAACGCTTATATGCATGATTTATGATTTTAATTAATTTTTCAACCCCTTTAGCAACCACCTCTTAAATCGAAAATCATGAAAAAATCATTTTTTGTATTTCTGAAATATGAAATCGCATATTAACATTACACAAACGGTTTGTTTAATGTTTATGATATAATTTTTGGTTGACTATGAAATTTCAACCCTTAAAAACCACCCCCTTAATGCAGAATCATTGAAAAAATTGGTTTCAAGAAACTTTAATCATTTGAATAATACATTACTGAATTGAAATCTCATTTACTGAGTATTAAAGTAATTATTTATTTATTATGAAATTTTCCACCCTTAAAAACTACCACTTGTCATAAAAATAATGGAAATTTTTTTTTATCAGCTTTAATAGCTTTAATTATTTAGAATCTTTTTTATTACTTATGATAAACTTTATTAATATTATTCTTTCCACATTCCCCAAACTACCCTTCGTGCACAAATTGATGAAAAAGCATAATTTAACGTTGGAAACAATTTTTTCAGTGCTTATGTGACTTATAAAATTTATTAATTAAGAGGAACAGCATACTAGAAAGCCCCATTATGTTTTCGAGCAGATGTTCAGAATTCCTTTCACTTTTTCTATCTTCAAAAGAAACATACACACACTCACACATGTATATTTTGTGAGCATGTACCTATCGACACGTCTACTTCTTACTATCTATCTTTTTTCCTATATATGCATACAAAATCTCTGCTCAAAAAATTTTTCCAAAAAAATGTTATCGGTTTTTTTACAAAAACTCCGTTAATCTTTATGATATCAGGTTCATCCAAAAACCATTTGAAAGGTAATTTCAAGGGCTATAAGATCGTATTAAATTTAATCTTTTAAAACCCTTATTTTTTAAAAGATAAAAGGTTAAAGGGCCCCGGTTACATGGTTCTCGCAGTAAAATTTAGGCTTTAAACGTTTCTATCTCGGTTATTTTTGATCCTACAAAAATTTAAAAAAAACTAAAATCTTTGTTAAAAAAAAACTCAAATTTCGTTCTGTATTATTTTTTACGTATATCGAGTATTTTTGGAGTTATTATCAAAAGAAAATGAAATTTACGAAAATTTGAAAAATTCTGATTTTTTAAATCATATTTTTTTTCAAAAATATGCATTCTAAACCGGTCAAAATTTTTAAAGTCATTACTTATGCTAAAATAAAGAAAGTCTTATAGGGATTACTATAAATTTTAATTTTTGTGGAAATAGCGTAGGTTTTATTTTTCACTTTTTCCTAAAAAATTCTAAAGAGTCCTCTTATTTTCATCATAACTTGCTTAATTTTGATGGTATCAACTTCTTCTACAGCTAATTTGATAGGTATTTCTGAGCACTTTGAAAAGTGTTCAGTAAGTATATTTTATAAAATGCATCGTTTTCCCGTTATTTAAGCTTGAATACTTAAATTTGAGTACTCGCCGAAAAAACATATACATTCAATTACCTATAACTCACTTTGAATTAATACTAAAAGGTTTTTTAAGGAAGGAATTTATTCGTTTTTTTATTAGCTTCAATTTTGGTAGTGACAACTTTTTTGTAAAACTTATAATTTTTGATTTATTTATGAAAAACCGCTTTAAAACATGCATTTTTTTCACGAAAAATCAAAATCTTTGATCTTTAATAACTCAAAAAGTATTGATTAATTTTAATAACTTTATATAATAAATTTTGCTTAGAATTGGTCCCTCTATCGATTCCTGGGGTTATTTTTCATAAAATAATTTCCACCCCCGAGAAGGGGTGGCATCCACCCCCAGGGTAAAAGCGCAAGTTGGCACTATGTCACTTTTGTTTCTTGAGGTATCCTTTAACAACTCACAAATTTTCATGAAAATCGATGGAGGTTCAACGAAATCGGAGGTGAAAACCTTCAGTGACTGTACTAATAATGATCTGCCTTTCTCCGATCAAGGTTTATATATACTATTTGCAAACGATCCTATCCTAATTACTAAAGATGATATTGATCTAAATAGATAGTCTAAATTTTACAAATGGCTGTTTTTTTCAATAAGCTAAGATTAAATGAATGGAAGATACAAAATATGGTTTTCAGTTCAGATAAATGGGAGCCAAAGTTTGATCTAAATTTCTTGGGATTTCACTTGACAATACCTTAAGTATCTCGAAGTGTGCAACCTTCTAGCCGCTAGGCAGGGCTGGGTATTCATATGAGATGTGACGAAGGACCTTCCTTTTACTTCCACATCCAGTGGAAGTATAATAATGACAAAAAATAATTTGAAAATTTTTATTGTTCAAATAGGCTGAAAAGGTTGAGATTCTAAGTGCCAAAAAAAAAATTTCTGTCTGTCTGTCGGTCTGTAACTTATTTGTGCGCACGATTACTCTGGAACCGTTTAAGATATTGACTTGAAATTTGGTACACATATGTACTTTAACGGAATCTGAAACTAAATTATATTTTCATCTTATTCCGTTGAAGGGTAAATTGGGGTAAATGGGGGTCAATAGATAAATAGGTAAATCAAGCAGGTAAAAGTCCATAAGATTGGTATTTAGTATATACAAGAGAAGCTAATGTCTCAAATAAAATTTTGGCCATCCCCATTACTACCTCATTATAAAAGGGGGTGAAAAAAAATTGTGATTTAGTGTGTGTACAAGCAGGCCTCCCCGCATCAAATCATGAGCCCCGGTACTAAATTCACTAGCGGGCCCCCGCGCCTAATAATTGATGAGCGGGAAAAAATTTGTTTGTCAAAATCTCTGACGGGCCCTCGCTACGGGCCCCTCGGATGCCAACGGCCCCCCGCACTTAATGACGAGCGGGGGAGAGATATTTGAAAAAAAAATTCTGCCAAAATCTATGGCGGGCCCCCGCTACGGGCCCTTTCAAAGCCAACGGGCCCCCGTGCTTAATAATTGATGAGCGGGAGGAGAAATTTGAAAAAAAAATGCCAAAATCTCTGGCGGGCCCCAACTATGGGCCCCTCGGAAGCCCGGGCCCCTAAACTCAGTACCCAATAGACCCCCCCCCATACGGAGGCCTGTGTACAAAAATCAAACGCCTCAAAATATTTTTTTTACTTCATCCATCCCATCCCCCTATCACTACCCCCGTCTCACTACTGATGTGGGATATCGTTTTAAGAGTTTTTGCTGTAGACGATTTCAAATATTATATTATCCCTATCACTACCTCCGCCCTACCACCGATGTGGGATATCGTTTTATGGGTTTTTGGGGTAGACGATTTTAAATATTATATTATTAAAGTTCCATAAACAATTATTTCCACATACAAATTTTTTTCGTTTAGATAGATTTGGGTAGCAAATCTGGATGTGGAAGTAGTGATTCCTTGGGCAGCGGTTTTTCATTCAGTTTTGAGGTGGTTTTGGGACCTATTAAATGGTCGATTTTTTAACTTCTCGTCGGGTCGCTTTTGTTAATTTTTTATTTTTGTTGGATCAGCAAGTGAACTATTTTTCTTTTTGTTGGTTTCTTTCCTTTCTTCCCTATTTTCTGTTGATAATGACACATGCTGACACTTATTCGGTTCTTTGACAACGACTACTTCGTTACCGATGATACCAATAATTCTCTGTCCTATTTTAGGTGTTGCAAGTGCGCCAATAGGCGTCTGAAAATAAGGAGTACGCCACCTGGTGGTCTATAGTCAAACTAATTATGGGCTTTTCTGTCATTGTCTCTTTAGTGTACGATGATATCAACATTAAGTAAAATGATAAACTGAGATGCTAAGTTATTAAAAATATGATAGCGTTTAAAGGGGCTATACAAGATATAATTTGCTGGAGCCAACCTAGTCGGTATCCTTTGTAGATTGCAGGGACAACTCGTGAAAGTTGAGTTGCACTGCAATGTTCAAAGCATACCCTCTTTAATGTAGACACCTTTAACCAGGCATTGAGAGGGGAAAAGCTGGTGCAAATAACCGTGGTCCGAGTAGAAATAACAATAACCTGGAAAATCACACATTGTAAGTGAAATTTTTGAAACAAGTAAATATATGTAATTTCAATATATTTATAAAAGTAATATATACTATTGCACCATGCACTATTATGTTTTACCCCTGAATATTTCTATTTCATATTTTACAAAATACTGTTTCATTTATTTTACTTAAAGACTTAATAAATGTCTTTTCAGTTATATTCACTGTACCACTAATTTCATAGGTATCTGAATCTGAAACACTTGTTTGTGAACATAGAGCGTACACCTTTATTAAGTTTTGTGTTGAATATGGGTTGTACCACACAAAATAATATGTCCAGCATTTAAAACATATTCCCCTTCATACACACCCTTAGAATTTTTACATTTTTAGTGCTTCCCAAATGTTCCATACATTGCAATATACTTAACCTAAATGTCACTCATGTTTCCAGAAAGAAAAGTGATTTAAACTACAACTGTACATAGATTTAAAGAAATATTTTAGTTTTTTAATATTTAACTAGCCAGACACCGTTTATGTCGAAGAAACTGTACTTTTCAAGGGAAAAACTAGATAACCTAAAAAAATATGAATTTTGCTGAATAATGCCATTAACATATTGCAAATCACTTACAACAAAATCTTGCAAACCTTTAGGTCATATATTATTAATGTTATTATTTTTAATGCCAAAAATAACAATAAACAGAAAGAAATCAATATGAGTTTTCGCCACATAAATAAACAAAAAGCCTATAATTAGTTCACGAGTTCTCCATTTTGGCGCTGGCATCTTAAATTCAGACGCCTATAGACCGTATTTTCTTGGTCCTCTAGTGTATAAATTTTATTTACCATTAGAGGTTTTCCTTTAATTTTAGCCACACAACCTTTTAATTTTGCGTCTTTTGATCTGTTTTATCTTTAGTTAATAAATCTTGAGCAATAAGTATCTTGCACTCTTTCAACTTAATATATCGTGCAATTCTGATTTTCGTTTGTTTTAGTAATGTTTAAAAAGTTATTTTTATTTATTTGCTTTTCACGATTAGAAAAAAACCGCTGCCCAAGGAATCACTACTTCCACATCCACATTTTTTATCCAGGTCACTCACAACGAAAAAATTTTGTATGTGGAAATAATTGTTTATGGAACTTTAACAATATAATATATGAAATCCTCTACCCCAAAAACCCATAAAACGATACCCCACATCGGTAGCGGGGTGGGGGTGGTAGTAGGGGTGGATGAAGTAAAAAAACGTTTTGAGTCTGGTTCTTGTACACACACTAAATCACATTTTTTCATGCCCTTTAATAATGGGGTGCGGGTGGTAATGGGGGGTGGCTAATGCCGAAATTTTTTTTGAGACCTTAGCTTCTCTTGTATATACTAAACACCAATTTTATGGACTCTTACCTGCTTAATTTACCTATTTTCCCCAAATTTACCCCAATTTACCCCCCAACCCTTCGACGAAACAAGATGAAAATATAATCTAGTTCTAGATCTCGTTAAAGTACATTTGTGTACCAAATTTCAAGTCAATATCTTAAACGGTTCCAAAGTAAACGTGCGCACAAAAAAAGTTACAGACAGACAGACCGACAGACAGAAATTTTTTTTCGCTCAAACTGAAAATCTCGACGTTTCGTGACATTCTAAGCCTATTTGAACAATAAAAATTTTTAAAATTTTTTTGTCGTTATTATACTTCCACTGGATGTGGAAGTAATATTATTTATATAGTCAAAAACTATTTTAAAAATTTTTTTATCCATTATTTCTTCATTATGCTCACCAGCACATGTATAGTTAATTTTCTTCCACACATGCGAATGGGAGAAATTGAAAAATGTTTTCTATTGTTCTCGATTACATTTTATAGTTGCGTTGTTAGCAAATTTAATAAATGGCCCTGATCGAACGTTGCTCATTTCTTAAATTCAATAAAATTTTACGTTTACTTCAAAAGGCCAGACTTCTTTCAATCTAAACAAATAATTTAGTTATACATCTTACATCAATAAATCCTTTATTCCTTTCAGGCTATTATCTAGAATTTTCTTTGAACAACCGCAGAGAATGTAGTATACTTCGACAGCGTATCGCTCGAAAAAAATGGATTGTGTCGTATCCCCTATCCTCGCCCGTCTGATTATTACTGAAAAACTTATAGCAGATTGATATTCAGTGAACACGGCGTAAAAAATATTGTCTGTGAATACAAAAACCAGAATCAATATTTTATTAAATTATCAATCAAAAGGCGACGCCGAGCCTTCCAAATCAGCTTTTGTGAAATGGCTCTCGTTAAAATGTTTATAAGGATTCTGTGGTTGTGTCTGCGATCATTCTAACAAAAATGTTCTTTCAAATATATGTCGAATTAATTATTTGGCTGTTCTTGTAAAGAAATCAAATTGGTGTTATTTTGCTGGTTTTTACAGATCATAAATGTGTAATTAAACGATTTAAGAAACTTACAGTGATTAATATTAATTTCCATATTAACGCAAAAATATATAGTCAGGGACCGTCTACAAAAGGCCCTGAATATGGTAAAGAAATCGACCGATGAGGAGGGGCTGAAAATCAGTCCTCAAAAGACCAGCATCGTTCCATTCACCAGAAGGAGAAACCTGGAGGGATTGGGTCTTCTAGTTCTCCAAGACACACAACTTCAGATGTCGGGGGAGGTAAAGTACCTTGGAGTCATTATAGACTCCAAACTTACCTGGAACCAACACCTGGACAGAGTAATACATAAGTCTGTTGCCATACTGGCAACATGCAGACGATTGTATGGTAAGAGATGGGGGCTTAGGCCTGGTATGGTGCACTGGCTCTATACCAGCGTAATAAGACCCACCATCACATACGCAGCCTTGGTTTGGTGACTTAAGGTCATTCAAACCACAGCAGCGAACAGGGTGCAAAGGCTGGCCTGTCGGGAAATTACAGGTGCAATGAAAAGCATCCCAACAGCAGCCATGGAGACCCTACTAGACCTCCCTCCACTGAGTCTTGTGATTCAGGGGGGGGGGGGGGTCAGAATGGGAGCCTACAAGCTACAAAATTCTCAGAACCCGACTCCTCTTGGAGGCAACTCGGGGTACATGAGAATAATAAACAATGTAGTGGATCCTCTATTGAGCATGAGGTCGGACCACATGACACCAAAAATTATATTCAATAAGCCCTTCACTATCACCATTGGAGATAGGAAGGAATACATGACAGGTACTCCTGATGTTTTACGCAGAGGCCTGGTCTGGTATACTGACGGGTCCAGGATGGAATCAGGAGCTGGAGCAGGAATACCTAGTGTAAGGCCGAGAGAGAGTATAAGTCTTTCTCTTGGATGGCACTCCACTGTATTCCAGACAGAAATTCTGGCTACACTCGAGTGTGTATGCGAGAATGTTAAACGACGATACGTGAACCAGCAGATCTCAATCGCAACAGACATTCAGGCGGCACTTGGGGCACTAGCCTCTAACAAAGTGTCTTCCAGACTGGTTTGGGACTGCCACGAAGAGCTCAAAATTCTGGGTGAGCGGAACAGAGTAAGGCTACTCTGGGTACCGGGACATACCAGTATAGAGAGCAACGAGAAAGCTGACGAACTTGCTAGACAAGGAGCAGCGAATATATTCTATGACCCAGAACCTGCGCTGGGTATCACAAAAGGCTCAGCCAGAAGGGTAATCAAAGACTGGGTCCAGAGTAAACACAACCACTACTGGAGAAATCTTCCAGGAAATCGACATGGGAAAATACTTATCAATGGACCATGTTCAAAACAAATTGAAGAACTGCTCACAAGGAACAGGATTCAGCTGAGAATCATAACTGGTCTTCTGACGGGACACTTTCCTGTCAAGAAGTACCTGCATTTAATTGGAAAGTTTGCTGGCGACCTTAACTGCAGACTGTGCAGTAAGGTACCAGAAACTGTACAACATATTATACATGACTGCGAGGCATTGGTCCGCAGTAGGTATAATATCTATAATAACACAAACACACCCGGAAACCATCAAGACTCGTCCATTTTCAGACCTGTATCACCTTGTCAGTGACACAGGAATATTAAAATGGACAAGTGTAAACTAAAAACTAAAAAACAGGGTAAGCACAATAAGCTCAGGAGGCTGCAGTGCATTCGGAGTATTCCATACAGACGAGCCCTAAGAGGAGGGGTTTTAGTCAGTTGGAGCCTGACACTCAGACCTATTCCTAGTTGGGATAGGCAGCCCGTGTGGGTTTCCCCCCCTTGCCAAAAAAAAAAAACGCAAAAATATAAATTACAAATTTTATTTACATAGTAGACTAGACTAGAAAATCGATGCAACCTAAAATTTTATTTCAGAAAACTGTTGTTTACGATTTCAGACGCTTGTAGTAAAAAGTTGAGCAAAATCCGCTGCTAAAGTTTTGGGAAGGTTAGGGATGTTCCGATTCTACTGATACGATACTGGTATCGATATTTTCTTTCGATACCGAGTAAATTTAGTATCGTTACCAACCTTTCAATACTTTACTCATATCAGTATCAGTGTATCACTATCGTATTGGAACAAAATGCAGTAATGCGAATCATGTTTTCCGCGATGTTGAAAACAATTTTCGGTAGATGGCAGTACAAGAAGGGTAGTCAAAAGAAAATCTCTGGTCAATTTTGTATCTGCAACAGTTTCCAACCGTGGTCAGTTCAGGAGTTTTCGTACAATCATTTCGGACTTCCAAAAATCATATAAATGTATCTTATTTTTCTTGATATGCATTTTTTCTATTGGGAGTATCACTTGATATTTGGAAGTATCGACTGAAATTTAAAAGTTTCGATTGATGTTTAAAAGTATCTACTGACATTTCGATTGATATCTTAAAGTATCGATATTCTTCTTCGATATGATACTGGTTATCGATACTTTACACCCGATACTTTTGATACTCAAGTATCGATACTCTTTCAGTATCGCACATCCCTAGAAATATCTTGAAAACTGTGAAAGTGATAGACATGTAACTTGAAGATTATTAAATTATCTTAAATTTGAGACTAAACCAATCCAGTTTGGTCAAAAGTTGACCGAGATGTGGTTTTTCTGAAGTTTGGTGTTTTTCCATCCCTTTCTAAAAGTCAAATTTCAACTCTCGTTTTTTCGTGATTAACTCAAAGGCCTCTGCCATACAGTGATGCAAAATGGAAACAATTCGAGCCACGCGGCAATTTCAATCGCATAGCAATACTTTTTTATTCTCCTTGCAATAACATGTATTTTATGGGGAAGTGCGAAAAACGTAAAAAAAAACAAAAAGTAAAAAAAAAGAAAAAACCAACTCTTTTGAAGACTGCTACCTTGATGTAATAATAAGCCAATGAGATTAGTTTCTTCTACTTTTCAAACTCAATCACATTTTTAACTTTTTTTAGCTTCGTAGATACCGATTTTTTCGGATTTAGGTACTTCCACTGCTACTACTACTACTACTACTACTAGGAATCACTACTTCCACATCCAGATTTTCCAATCAAGTCAACGAAAAAATTTTGTATGTGGAAATAATTATTTATGGAACATTAATAATATAATATTTGAAATCGCCTACCCCAAAAACCCATAAAACGATATCCCACATCGGTAGTGGGGTGAGGGTGGATGAAGTAAAAAAAATATTTTGAGGTTTTTGGTTCTTGTACGCACACTAAATCACAATTTTTTTCACCCCCTTTAATAAAGGGTGCCTATGCTAAAAAAAAATTTTAGGTCTTATAGCTTCTCTTGTATACACCAAATACAAATTTTATGGACTCGTACCTGATTGATTTATCTATTTACCCCAATTTACCCCCATCCCTTCAACGGAATAATATCAAAATAATAAATAATCTAGTTCCAGACCACGTTAAAATACATAAGTGTACCAAATTTCAAGTCAATATCTTTAACGGTTCCAGAGTAATCGTGCGCACAAAAAATATTTTTTCATGATATTCTAAGCCTATTTGAACAATAAAACATTTCAAAATTTTTTTTGTCGTTACTATACTTCCACTGGATGTGGAAGTAAAATGTATTGCTGTACGACTGAAATTGCTACGTGGCTCGAATTGTTTCCATTTTAAATCACTGTGTGCCAGAGGAATCACTACTTCCACATCAAGATTTCCTATCCAAGTCTTTTACAACGAAAGAAATTTAATAATATAATATATGAAATCTTCTACCCCAAAAAACCCATAAAACGATATGTCACATGGTAGTTGGGGTGGTACTGGGGATAACAGAGAGTGTGGCTAATGCTCTTGGTTCTTGTATATACACTAAATCCCAATTTTATTTTTTACCCCCTTTAATAATAGGTGGGGGTGGCTAATGCCGGAAATTTTTTTTAGTCCCTACGTTCTTGTATACACACTAAATCAAAATTTTATTTTTTTACCTCCTTTAATAATAGTGTGCGAGTGGTAATGAGGGTGATAGTGGCGGTGGCTAAAAAAGCTAAAAAAAAAAAATGAGACTGGCTTCTCATACATGTTTTCTTAAAATGTTTTCTTAACCGCTTCTCAAGTCACCGAAGTAACTCCTTGAAAGTCCAGAATGATTTTGTGTTAGGTAAAGAGAAACGAGGCCCTACAGCTTATAGTGGAGTCCGAACCACTTCTTGGGGATAATTTTTATAATTAAAATTATTTCGCGATGAGCGGGGATTGAACCTGCTTCGCTAGGCACGCCAGTATGCAAGCTAGACGCGCTAAACCACTGAGCTACCGTCCCCTTACCCTTACATACCCTAAATTCCAATTTTATGGACATCTGTTTACCCTCATTTACCCCATTTACCCACATTTACTCAAAACGCTTCACCGGAATTAAATCAAAATATAATTTAGTTCCAGATCTCGTTATAATACATGTGTACCAAACAAGTCAATATCATAAACGGTTCCAGAGTAATCGTGCGCACAAAATAAGTTACAGATATACCGAGAGACCGACCGAGACATTTTTTTTTGCTAAAACTTAAAATATCGACGTTTCATCATGACCTTCTAAGCCTATTTGAACAGTAAAGTTTTTAAAATTTTTTTGCGTTACTATTCCACTGGATGTGGGAGTAAAGGAGGGTTCTGTGTTTCTTGCATAGAGGATGGCGACTCTGAAGAAGTGGAAGATTGAGTTTAAAAATTAACTTAGAATTTCATTGATGCCTATTTTTTTATTTTTTTTTCTAAAAATTGTATTTTTATTTATAGAACACTTAAAATTTATTAATAAACCCTTATATTATATTTTGACTTTATTAATTATGAAATTTCGTACAATTTATTTCTTCATTTATCGAATATTGCATGACTTTATTCTTAAGTTGGTTCATTTTGGTTGCACCATCTTTAAATTTTATTTTTTAACTTCACATCAGTTGTTGAAATTATTAAAAACATTTGTGTTAGTCTCCAAGAAATACGACCGACTCTCCAGCAACGTATTTTTTTGACTCCTCTCATTTTCTGGACACATCAACAGGAGAGAGAACAATATAGAACAGTTGATACTCAGGGAAAACCAGATGTCAAGAAGCGAAGATGCCGCCTTTCAAAACGTTGGGCGGATGTCACTAAAAAGCGGAGAGAAAATAGCTTTATAGTGGCTGTGCGCCCAACAGTCAGCCACGGCAGTTGGCACTATGCTGTCAGGCGTGATATACAGTAAGCAGAGGCTAAATAAAGTAATTTTAATGGGTCACGAAACGTCTTGCAAGACACGAGGCAAGACATGAATAAGAAGAAGAGGAAGTGTTAGAATATTTGAACTTTGATATGGAATATTTATTAACACTTATAGAGTTTTGCATGATTTTATTCTCATATTCGACCATTTTAAAGCCGTCATTTTATTGATTAATTTTTTTTAAAATAGATTCGTAATCAGCAACCTCAAAAACTTCAAGGAAATATTTTCAAGCTAATACAACCAAATTTTTCGAAAACAACATAATTTTTCACAAAACAAAAGCAAAAGTTTTTTTGGAATTCTAAAAAAAAAACCGCTACTAAAGGAATCACTACTACCACATCCAGATTTTCGAATCCAAGTCTCTCACAACGAAAAAATTTTGTTTAAGGAAATAATTGTTTAGGATCTTTAATAATATAATATTTGAAATCTTCTACCCCAAAAACCCATAAAACGATATCCCACAACGGTAGTGGGATGGGAGTGCTAGTGGGGGTGGATGAAGTAAAAAGTAGAGGTTTTACCCCCAACCCTTCAACGGAATAAAATGAAAATATATTATAGTTCCAGATCTCGTTAAAATATATACATGTACAAAATTTCAAGTCAATATCTTAAATGTTCCTGAGTAATCATGCGCACAAAAAAAGTTACAGTCATACAGACAGAATTTTTTTTTTTTCGTCTATTTGAACAATAAAAGTTTTAAAAATTTGTTTTCGTTACTATACTTCCACTGGACGTGGAAGTAAAATAACCGGCAAAACAAGTGGCAGAAAACTTCATATAGGTACTTATAATTACAGAAAGCATTCCATAAGTTTTCCTTAGCCGTTTGCTACGAAAACATATTTTAAATTCTTTCTTAAAAATTGTTTAGCTCAATAAGAGAAAATAGCACTTTATCGCAATAAAACCGCTGCCCAAGGAATCACTACTTCCACATTCAGATATTCTATCTAAGTCCCTCACAACGAAAAAAAATTTTATGTGGATATAATTGTTTGTGGAAATTTAATAATATAATATTTGAAATCCTCTACCCCAAAAACCCATAAAACGATACCCCACATCGGTAGTGTGTGGGGTGGTGATAGGGAGGTGGTAGTGGAGGTGGAAGAAGTAAAAAAATATTTTGAAGTTTCTGGTTTTTGTTCACACACTAAATCAATTTTTTTTTCATCCCCTTTAATGGGGTGGGGGTGGTAATGGGGTGGTGGCTAATGTCAAAATTTTTTTTGAGACCTTAGCTTCTCTTGTATATACTAAATACCAATTTTATGGACTCTTACCTGCTTGATTTACGTATTTACCCCAAATTTACCCCAACTTACCACCCAACCCTTTGACGGAACAAGATGAAAATATAATCTAGTTCTTGATCTCGTTAAAGTACATATGTGTACCAAATTTCAAGTCAATATCTTAAACGGTTCCAGAGTAAACGTGCGCACAAAAAAAGTTACAGACAGACCGACAGACGGAAAAATTTTTTTTCCGCTCAAACTTAAAATCTCGACGTTTCATGACATTCTAAGCCTACCTGAACAATAAAAATTTTTAAAAATTTTTTTGTCGTTACTATACTTCCACCGGATGTGAAAGTAAAATTGTTAACCAACTTTTAAACTAATCGAAGGATTATTTACCTAAACCAACAATTCATCATGCTGAGAAAAGAATTCCATTCATTTCTTATTTTAATAGTAGTCTAAGAACGATCATTTTTAATATGCATAAAAACTAGGTAGCACGAGAATTCTTGATAACAAGAGTGCAGCTTTACGAATAAAAACGCAGTAGGTTGTGCCATACGTTGCTGTACGAATAAAAAACAAAACAAAAAACAATCGAACAATCGGTATACATATATGTCAAGTAAAGAAGCGTGTGTGGTGCATCGGTTCCGTGGAATTAAAACGATTTGTTACAATAATTATGTGATATTAGTGTAATTATTAATAAACAAGTGTATTTTGGAGACAATTTCTAACCTCACAATAGTGTTGCAGTCAAGGTAGGCGTTTTGATTTGAATTTATTTGTTGACTCGATTAGATTTGGGGTGCTTAATATAACGTTGTCATTTATGTATGTTGAAAAATCAAGTAGTGAAAGGTAATGAACTCTGAAATCATAAAAAATAGGATATAAACATTCCAATGAGTAGCTACTACAAACTATTACCTCATATAAAAATCATTAAATGATTCTTGGAAAATCAAGTGGTTATATTTTATTTTATCTTGTATATTTAGCCTAGCATAACGCCACGAACACAGTGAACGCCGGTTACCTGTTTTCAGGTAGTCGGCGCCGACCCGCGCTTATAAGCTTCCAGAATGATTGCATGTATTTAAATTGGCAATAGCACAGTAGATGCAGGTTCCGATTAGTCGGCGCTGGTAGTCGGTACCGACCATTTTACCGGAATGATTATTTAGTTCTTTCTTACCGGTTGCACGCGCTGGTTTTCTATTGATAATGGATATTGAAGGATTAATTGCGGCCGTATTTGTAAGAGACCCTATATATGGGACAAAACACATAGATTTCACTTTAATAGAAATGTGTTAGATAAATATTGGAGGGAAATTAGTGATGAAATGAATGAAGATGGTAAGTGATAAACATAATTTACATTTATTTTTTATTTTAATAATAGTACTGTCACTGTTTTTTATATTACAATGGATTATTTGAAAAGTATCTTGTGAAAATATTTAGAATAGCTTTAGCTTCATTTAAAGGCCGTCCAGTTGTTCGTTTCTCGTTCGTTTCATTTTTTTTAGAATATGCAATAGATACATCTGTAAGATGTCGTTCGAAGCCTTCCATATCAATGATAGTATTGTGCAAAATACATACACATTTAATAATATTGTCTGCAGTAGCAATATCGGTTTCAATACATTTCGAAAGTATACGCCATTTAGAATTCAGAATTCCAAATGAACATTCGACTGTATTTCTAGCTCTAGATAAACGTTTATTAAAACATTCTTGTTCAACATTCAAATTCCTTCCTGGAAACGGTGTGAGAAGGAAAGAAAGAAGTGGATATGCATCATCCCCTATTAATACAAATGGAGCCTTGTTAGTTGACTGAGGCAAATAAGTGGGTTCTGGGACATCTAGTTGTTTATTTGTCAATAATGTATATAGTTCTGAGGCTCGAAACGTACCGCCATCGCTTTGTTTGCCATATCCACCACTGTCTATGGTTATAAATTTGTAATTTGCATCTGCAACACCTTGTAGGACAATAGAAAAATATTTCTTATAATTAAAAAACATTGAGGTTGAATTTTTAGGACATAAAATACGAACATGCTTGCCATCAATGGCACCAATACAGTGAGGAAAATTCCAAATATTATTAAAATCTTCGGATATAGTTTCAAAATCATTTCTTTTTGGTATAGGCATATGAATCGGTTGTAATTCTTCCCACAATGCAGTGACAGTTTTTGCTACAATTTTTCCCACAGTAGATGCTCCAATTCGGAAGGCAAATGAAAGTGCCTTGAATGATGATCCAGTGGCCAGATATCTGCAAAATAATTCTAGAATTTGGTACCAAATAATGAAAATTCGGCATATGCATATACACATTTTTCAAAATGTACTGTTCTGACATACTATTTCTACTATATCCCTATAATGCATTTTAATATGAATATTCCACTATATTAAAAGTGTTTCATTGCATTTCTAGACGAAAAAGTCAGACTACAACTTTCTTACTTTTAAGTTTAGAAATTCTGCATTTTAGCGGAGTATTTGGAATTTTTGCGAAATTTTTTTAGAATACACTAATTTGAGGTCGTAGAACACGAATCTGAAATCAGTTTTCGGGTCAAATGCATAGTTTTTCAAAAAAAAAAAATTTTCACCATAATACTCACTCTCCGTCACTGTAAACACTAAAAAACCATCAATTTCAACCGACTTCGATCTCGTGTTCACGATGTAATAAGCGTTCCTCAGAAAAATGCACCTTTTCGCACCAAAAAATTGTTTTTTCATAAAAAAAACAGTAAATTATTCAAAACTCTATAAACAAGGAAATGAAAATTCATCAAACTGTCAAACTAATGCGCATGAGAGACAACAATCGCCTGCTGATTTTGCTCGATACCTTAGGTAAAACTTTAATGTGAGGATAAGCATTAATTTGACAGTTTCATGATTTTTCATTTTCTGGTTTCAATAGTTTTGGCAAATAATAATTAAGTACTTTTTTATGGAAAAGCAATTTTTTTGATATAGGTAGTTGTTCTAAAAAACACTTTCCATGGTGAACATGACATCAAAATCGGCCGAAATGCAGGGTTTTTAGTGTTTACAGTGACCAGTGACGGAGAGTGAATGTTATGCTGGAAAATTTCAAAATTTTTTTTCTGGAAAAAAACGACCCCAAATTAGTGTATCCTGAAAAAATTTAGCAAAAATTCCGATGCCCCGCTAAAATGCAGAATTACCAAAAAATATTCTTAGGAGATTAGAAATCAAATGTATTATAGAAAACTAAAAATATATTTTACTCAAATGTTTAATAATGCTGAAATTTTGTATATCACGAGGTCATAAAATGTTGCGATTAATTTGGTAGTTTGAATTGAAACTTTCATTTATTTTCAGAAAATAAATTGAAAAAAAAGTGGAAGTATCTCCGCGACCAGTTTTCTGTAGAATTAGGAAAATTACCTCCTCCTTGTTCGGGAGATGCTGCAGCTGTACCTACCGTAAAGTGGCCATATTTTAAAAAACTTTTCTTTTTGAGAGACACAGGGAAACCAAGACTTTCAACAGGAAACTTGTCAAACGTGAAGATTACAGAACCTCGATCTGATATAGTACAGGAGACAGAAAATGAGGCAGATGCAGATGCAGTTGACACACAGAAATCTTTTGATTTTGACTTATCAGATACCTGTCAGGATGCGGATAAAGAAAATAATGAATATGGTCACATTGAAAATACTGAGATAGGAAGAACGGTTTTAACTTCACCTTCTCTCACACCAACAACATCGACATGTACATCTGCACCATCAATTCAGGGGAGAAAAAGGCGCACTGCAACTCAAAACTTTATTATTAGATATTGAAAGACAAAAAGTAAAGTACCTACAGTCAAAATCATTACGAGTCACCGCTCAAGAGGATGATCATCTGCTATTTTTTAAAAGCTTGATTCCCCACGTACGAAAAATACCGGAATCACGTATATTAACTTTCCGCAGCCGTGTACAGGACTTGGTAGAGCAATTCGCTTACCAATCCACTTACTCTCTAGCTCCCACTACTCCCCTCTCTGTTCATTCCTCTTTATCATCTGATTTCCAAAACTCACCCCAATCAGATATTCCTTCCTATTCACGTTCTTTCAATTCAACCCAGTCTCCTGGTATTCAAGATACAACCCAACTAAGCATTTCCCCTGATCCTAATCCTACTGACTTTTCTTTACAATCATTAGATTACTCACATTATTAATTTACTTACTAAAACTATTTACATTTCCAGTATACGTTGAACATATAACTAACTAATCTGTAGTTATTCTTTCTAATAAATTTTTTATTTTCACTACTGCTTTTACTTTTACTTAATTTTACAGTCTCTCCCGAAAAAAGAACTAACTGTGATATTCCAAATGCAATTAATCTAATAGGTATTTATATTTATATCAATAAAAAAGTGCAAAGAAAGCAGTACTTACCTTAAAATAATAAGAAGTCTTTCTTCTGTGAAAATAGGCTGCCTATGCAAGTTACACCAACTTTTTGTTAAACGTTGTTCTATTTTCTTCAGAATGTAGTTAAAAGTTTCTCGCGTCATTCTAGTATACTGAAAAAATCTTCTTTCATCTGTTTTAAGTTCATGAAATAAATGGTGGTATTCACCATACATTTTTCTCTCGCGATTTATAGGATGTATACCATATTGTTTTCTTTTCACTTTACTAATCACACTATCGAGAAGTAAAAGATCTTCATCAGATGATGAGCTACAAGACATTTTTACTATTTCAAGTTTAGAAAACAACTGACAAATTCGCCTGCTTCTACCTGCATTTACTGTGTTCGCATCAAAAGCAGGCAATAGGCGCCGATCGGTTCCGAATTTCGGAAAGCAGAAAATCTGCCGCCACTGTGTGGACGGCGTAATATCTTATTTTGTGTTCAGTTATACATTATACAGTTTTTAAATTCATGTTTTAATTTATTATGTGTAAATTAATGGAAAAGTTTATACGTATATTAGAAACAATGCATTTGTCTTCTTTAATATTTAAGCGTTTACCA
The DNA here is from genome assembly GCA_936432065.2 of Rutpela maculata. Taxonomy (NCBI): domain Eukaryota; kingdom Metazoa; phylum Arthropoda; class Insecta; order Coleoptera; family Cerambycidae; genus Rutpela; species Rutpela maculata. The sequence continues at coordinate 178,696,208 of OW386288.2, forward strand.
ATGTAAATACTGAAGCTCCGGAAACTCATACGAAAATGAGTCTATTTTTCCTACGTTTTAAATTTTGTTCAAGATTGTTATTTACAAGAAGTAGTGCAGTAACTAGAGGTTTTAACTTCGGAATAATGTCATATCAATTAGATTTCGTTAATTTTTGGTGACGTAATAGTAAATGCGTCAAAGAATAGTTTCTATATTATGCGGGGGCTTGCTAATTTATAGGGGGTTTGTGCCACCCCTTCTCAGGGTGGTGCAAACTAGAAAATAATAAAAACATTGGAGTTGAAAGAGAATCAAATTTTGGGAAGAAAAAGTTCTATGCAACTTTTCGTCTAAATTAGTGGTCTTTAAGTTATAACGACTAGAAAATTGGGATTTTAGCTTGAAAGGGCAGTATTTCAAATAAGTTTTCGTCAAATAACTCGAAAGGTATTACATTGAGCGAATACGTGAGAAATCTACTAAATGTAGAATCAGATACTATTTTTTCTAGTTTCTGTAGTTACAATGGTTTCAGAGGTTTGGAAGTATAAAAGTGACGTCAGAACGTCTATATATGACGAAGTATTTAGTTTAAATGTTAAATATCTTAGAAACTATGACACTTGCGCAGTGGCGTAACTAGACGTCATGAGGCCCCATAGCAACAAATTGTTGGGGCCCCCTATTATATTATTTTCTTAATACCTAATCCTAATCCGAAAAAAAAATTTTTTTTGATCCCAATATTTTTTGATTAGCGGAGGAGAGAAATCCGAACAAAATTTTTTTGGATCCCAACATCAATTTTTTTCATCACAACATTTTTTTGATGGGCGGGGGGGAAGAAATCCGAAAAAAAAAATTTTTTTGGTGAGCGGAGGGCAGAAATCTGAAAAAACATTTTTTGATGAGCGGGAGGGAGAAATCCGAAAAAAAACAGGCGCCGGCTGTGGGCCCTTGATCTCCCGGGGCCTCGGTTTGCCCTGCCATAGTTACGCCTCTACGCTTGCGTTAAAAATGCTGACAACCAAAATGAAAGTCTATTAGTTAGGCTTTCAGATGATTTTTTTGTTATTTCTATATCATAAAAAATAAAAAAGTTATGACAGAAACAAAGAACTTATTCACATTTTTTTTAATAAAAACGTCACAATTTTGTTGATGTAAGTAGTCAGTAATTAAAAAAATATATTCTCATATACGGTTTTTCGTTAATGTCTAGTATGACCTAGACACTCAAATTTTTTCGACTGCTTAAAGCGCTTGCTTTAGAGAAAAATTTCATTTAAAACTCTAAAGGGATTTTAGGAAATACGTAACTTTTTTTATTCTTTGCAAATATTTCAATAAATAGTATTTTAACGAAAAAATGTTGATATTAAAAATGAAGCTTATAAACTGAGAATGAGTTTGTTTTTTCTATATATTTATGTAGGATGGATAGTTTCGGAGATATTCAATTTTACTTCCACATCCAGTGGTGGTAATGCAAAAAATTTTTAAAGAAAATTTTGTCATTCAAATGGGCTTAGAATGTTATGAAACATCGAGATTTTAATTTTGAGCAAAAAAAAATTCTGTCGTTATGTCTGTCTGTAACTTTTATTGTGCTCACGATTACTCTGGAACCGTTTAAGATATTGACTTGAAATTTAGTATACGCATGTATTTGAACGAAATCTGGAACCAGACTATATTTCCGTCTTTTTCCGTTGAAGGTAAAGGGGTAAATAGGTGAATCAAGCAAGTAAAAGTCCATAAAATTGATATTTAGCACTTATATCTCGACTTATATATAAGAGAAGCTAAGGTTTCAAAAAATGTTTTGGCATTAGCTACCCCCATTACCACCCCCAACCCATTATTAAAGAGGGTGAAAAAAATAAAATTGTGATTTAGTGTATATACAAGAATCAAAGGCCTCATTTTTTTTACTTCATCCATCCCCACTACCACCCACCTACCACCTCCCCTACCACCACTATCGATATGGCATATCGGGTTTTTGGGGTAGGCGATTTCAAATATTATATTATTAAAGTCTCATAAGCAATTATTGCCACATACATTTTTTTCGTTGTGAGAGACTTGGATAGAAAATCTGGATGAGGAAATAGTGATTCCTTGGACAGCGGTTTTATAGATGGCATCTGACCGTCTTTAGGATGAACTATCAAATGTTGAATATCTTAGAAACTGTGATACTTCCATTAAAAATTCCAAGGGGCAAAACCGAGGGCAAAACTGAAGAGAGTTTATCAATTTTTAAAATGATTTTTTGTTTGTTTCTGCATCATAAAAAACCGCTGTCCAAGGAATCACTATTTCCACATCCAGATTCTCTATCCAAGTCACTCACAACGAAAAAACTTTGTATGTGGAAATAATTGTTTATGGAACTTTAATAATGTAATATTTGAAATCCTCAAAAACCCATAAAATGATACCCCACATCGGTAGTGGGACGGGGGTGGGGATAGGGGGTGGTAGTGGGGGCGGATGAAGTAAGAAAATATGTTGAGATTTCTGGTTCTTGTACATACACTAGATCACAATTTTTTTTTCATCCCCTTTAATAAAGGGGGTGGTAATGGGGGTGGCTAATGCCAAAAATTTTTTTGAGACCTTAGCTTCTCTTGTATATACTAAATACCAATTTTATGGACTCTTACCTGCTTGATTTACCCATTTACTCCAAATTTACCCTAACCGTTCGACGGAACAAGATGAAAATATAATCTAGTTCCAGGTCTCGTTAAAGTACATATGTGTACCAAATTTCAAGTCAATATCTTAAACGGTTCCAGAGTAAACGTGCGCACAAAAAAAGTTACAGACAGACCGACAGACAGACAGACACAGAATTATTTTTTTTCGCTCAAATTTAAAATCTCGACGTTTCATGATATTTTAAGCCTATTTGAACAATAAAAATTTTTAAACATTTTTTTGTCGTTACTATACTTCCACTGGATGTGAAAGTAAAATAAAGAAGATACGGCCGATACAATGTGCGTTTTCACATTTCTTGTACTAATTAATATGTACAGAAATACAGGGAATGAATAAATAAACGCACAATAATTCTCGTCCAGTCCAATTTCTTCAACCTCTTTTTCATCGTATGTATTTATGTATATTTGATAAGAATTGCATCAGACTATCATTAGCAGTGTCTTCTGGAAACGAAGTAATTGAAAATAAATAAATAAATCATTGACTAATACCCGTCTCTCTTGGTCTAGATTGCAACAAAGATTGAAAAATATAAAATCGGCTCTGTTAATCACAGCTGTACAGCAATCGGTGGTTCATTAAATTTTTAACGTAACGCCCGCAGAAAGTAGTGTCTTATTTATCAAACTGACAATTGTACAAATCAATATTATATCTTGTTTGAACTCAATCGGGATAGAATGATACGGTTTACCAACGTTGGTCTAGCAATAAACGGCGAGAAATAATCTACTATAGAATACATACGAGAGAAATTCTGATACGATAAAATAAAATACAGAACTTAATGACGCTTTTTAACGTTACAAAGTTGTAGGATTGAGTTTGTAGGCTGAGAATTAGAAAATTTTCTACTAAATTCATTACCATTATTTAAAAATGGTGACTATTACTATTGGATTCTTAGAAATGTAAAAATGAACACGTTTGACAGTTCTGGGAACGATGATAAAAGGAAAAATGTCTTATCATTAGATGGAAAAAAACTTTTGTAATTAAGTAATACATTCATTCTAGCACGTATACAGTGTGTCCGACTTAATGTGAACAGAAGCCCATAAAATCTTCAATTTTTAAAATTATTATTATTATTATTTTTGTTATTTAGAGCACAAAAAGCCGCACATTTATGGTAATATTGCTATGTTCCCAATGACGGAACACAGCCTGCTACGAATTTTTTGTACGCCCAAAATTCAATAAACATATTATAGTCCGGGGTCCAAGCACTCCAAAATCAACATGACCTGTCCCGACATGACGTACAAATGTTGATATAAGTAATGAAGAGAGCATTACCTGGGGCACTAGAAAACACTTGTCGGATTAATTTTTGCTCTTGCGCAACTTCAGAAATCGCAAAAAAGATGGCGGATTGATAATTACAAAATTATGTTTTACAATGGTTATTCTCCATTAAAGCAAAAACTATGTAACCTACCGATCTGATTTTTGGTATGTATACTCAAAAGATATACGTGATTCTAACTAAGCTATTGGTATTTTTGAAAAGAATATTTTTTTGGAAAAAACTAATTAAAATCAAAAGGTTGATATTTACGTTCTAAAAATTTCGATATGCGGACAACTATGTTAAATTTATGAAATTCTTATATACAATTGCTTACCAAATATAGTCCATATATTGAAAAAATTTTTTTAAAAAAGATCCTGTCGATAACGTATACAGTTTTTTGTTTATGATTTTTTTATGAGGCGCGTAATTATTCAGCATTAAAATAAAAATAGTCTACACGATAATTGGTACAGTGTAACAGTAAAAAGCCCTATATTGTTCAATATAATTGCAAATTTGAATTACTTTATGTTAATAATACAACAAAACGAATGAAAGTAGTAGTCGGGCGTTGCCGATTGCGGCCACTTATTTAAAAAAATAATAATCGATACAAAGTGAATTGTGTGTTCGAGCAAAATGTTAATCAAATAGGTATTCGCAATTGACCATGCCCGAGTACAACTTCTACTCGTTTTTATATTGTTTAAGAAATAAAACATTAGTGAGAAATATTATTTGAGGTATTTAGCATATTTAATAGAAAGCAGAAAAGGGATGAAGAGACATGGTCAACAATTGACCGACTTTCCACCAATAAGGCAAGGGCAGCGGCAGATAAATCCAGAGAAACGCAGGAGAAAAAGTTTGAGAAACTCCACAGCACACAGCATCCACATCAACCGAAACTAGAAAGCAACAGAGTTGTCATAAACATGTCGTCATTACCGTTAGATGCCGACACAACATCAGTGCAAAGGTTTCAATTATGCCGTTACTCCAAGATCAATACCAAGGGAAGACATAGTAAGTTCTTTGGAATCAACTCTTTACCAGCTTTCCAGAGAAGATGCAGAAGAAATCAGAGCAGCATCAGCAGCCATTCTAAAACAAGCCAAACCACCGAAACCAAACATAACGAGAGGAGAAAGACAGGCCCTAAAAACACTCACGGACAACGCCAACGTAACAGTTCTGCCAGCGGACAAAGGAAATGCCACTGTGCTAATGGATAGAGCAGATTACGAGCAGAAAGTACTAAATCTGTTAGAAGACCAAGTTTACGTCCAAATCACACGAAATCCAACAAGGACCATCGAAAAACAGGTAACAAAGGCGATCAAGGAATCATGCATACCAATGGAGCACCAGAAGAAACTGATACCATCAGAATCGAGGACACCACAATTCTACTGCCTACCCAAGATCCACAAAGCAGGAGTTCCGTTACGACCCATTGTAAGTGCAGTGAACTCACCAACCCATGCGCTAGCAAGATATTTAGCAGACATTCTCAAAGCATTTATTGGACAAACAGAACACCATATCAGGAATTCACACCATTTCATACAAGAGCTAAAAAACATCACATTGGACCAAGAAGATATACTAGTCAGTTTTGACATAACATCACTCTTCACAAATATACCAGTTAATGAGGCGATAGAATTAGCTCGGGAAGAATTGCAGAACAACGGTTTGGACACCACCTTAGCAGACCTGATGGAGCTTTGTGTCAACTCGACCTATTTCAACTTCAATGGAAGTCTATATAAACAAAAAGATGGAGCAGCAATGGGTTCACCTTTATCACCAGTACTCGCTAACTTATTCATGGAAGCCTTCGAAATATATGCTTTGGACAACTTCCAATTAAAACCAAAATGTTGGTTTAGATATGTGGACGACACTTTCATTATATGGCAACATGGCCGTAAGGAACTGGAGAATTTCAAAGACTACCTAAACAGCCTACATAATAAGATTAAATTTACCATGGAAATAGAAACAGAGAACCAACTTCCATTTTTAGACGTCCTCGTGTTCAAGAAGGATAATGGAGGATTAGGACACAAGGTATACAGAAAACCGACGCACACCGACAGATACCTGCACGCCAATTCTCACCACCACCCAGCACAAAAACAGGCCGTCGTCAACACACTAGTACATAGAGCAAAGCAAATTTGCGAGTCAGAACATCTACAAGAAGAATATCGGACCTTAAAAACATCACTACAGAAAAATGGATACAAACCGAAGGACATAGACAACGCAATAAAGAGACAAGATACAACCAGAACAGAAGAAGAAAAAGAAGAAAAGAAATACACGGCAACAGCTTACCTACCGTATATACAAGGATGTACGGACAGAATCGGAAGAGTTTTGGAGAAAAAGAACGTCAAAGTAATATATAATGCAAAACAGAAGGTGGCACAACATTTTCCCAAATACCAAGGTCCAGAAGAACTAGAAACACCAGGAGTATATAGTATCCCATGTTCCTGCGGACAAGTCTACATCGGAGAGACCAAACGACGTATAAACACCAGACTCAGGGAACACATTAGAAGTACAAAGAAGGGAAATTCTACAAAATCAGCAGTTGCCGAACATTCAGAAGAAACCGGCCATTTGATAAAATTCGACAAAACAAAGAAATTAGCCAACACCAAGAACTATTGGCCAAGAAGATACAGAGAAGCCATTGAAATAAATAAACATCCGAATAACTATAACCGTGACAACGGACTACAACTACCAATAACGTGTCAATGTTCCGCATGAGCAATGATCCGCAACACGCCTCCTGATAACCTGTATAAATAGAGGAGCTCAGTCCAGCAGAGCTCACTTCGCTTCAGAAGAAGACCACGACAAGATGGTCGAAACGTCAAGCACTCAACCAAGTCTACGCGGAAGAAGACCCGGAAACCAGCAGCCAGATCACCAGCTCCGCGAAAGCCTTAGCACTAAGAAAAGGGAGATATTTTAAATAAAACATTAATGTTGTATATTATGTAATTTTTGTGTATAACTATTCTAACATTTTAGTCAGAATCACTATCATTATAAAATGATGCATATTGCTTTTTCCCTTAAAACAATTTTCAGGAAAAGCAGCACACGAGCACGCAACTGAATACCACTTACAAGAATATTTTGTGTCGCATTTTATTTTACAGTTGCACTTTTTAATTTAAGTTCAGATAAACTTTTTTTGTCGACATTATCGGTACCAGCTCCTGATTTCCAATTCTGCATCCAAAATGTTGTGCAAGAGGTAATTTGAATGACGGTTCACAACTCTGTTTTAAAAAAAGTATTATTTGCAACATGTTGTTGAAAAGCGTCTTCCGTCGGTGGGAGGGAGCGTAAATCGCTTTTATTAAATTTTATTACCTTTTAATAATTTTCAAACGTATACATATAATACATTTGTAAAGTTGACGTGTATGTACATTGAAAATATTTGCAAAAACTGATGTGGGAAATGTAAGATGAGTAATAGAATACATTAAGACAGATTTTGGAATTTTTCTCTGTTTGTCTGCTTGTCTGTTTGAACGCACATCACGCAGAAACTACTGAACCAATGAGGTTCATCTAAGCTTGGAGTAACATTTAGTTCTTATTTCATCGAAATCGGCCTAGACTAAGCCAAGTTTTATGAAAATCGGTCTAGTAGAACAGGAGATACAGCTTGATCTCTACAATAAGCGTATTTGCACGGCATAAACTTTTAAGATTAAACTTCTGTAATATTCCAGAAAATTCGAGAGTACTCTGGAATATTCCAGAAAATTTGTGAGTTTTCTGAAATATTCCAGAATGGTGATTCTATCTCAAACATCGTTTATAAGGAAGCTTTTTAGTCAATTTCAAAATTCCATGTGAACGTAACCGCGGGCATAGCTAGTAAATAATAAATATGAACCGCAAACAATAATCAATCGATTTAAACAATCAAACACAAATAGTTTTTATAATGTTAAAATGTTAAGACAAATAACTTCACATAAGTACATACGCCTAGTAAACATAAACATACCAGCTAATTCCACTGTAAACTGTTTTCATGCGCTTTATGAATTTTAGGAGAGCTGTCGCGTTTATTACATGCGCCGCATCATGCAATCATTTTAAAAATTCACAACTCGAATACTATATGCAATATCAACTTAGTTCTTATCTTAAAAACATTTTCAATATATTGAGTATGTTTGTTAGCATAGTTTATACACAAAAAATTTAAAATTGAAATACTTGCTCGTATGTTGAAATTCTTACTACAATATTTTATAGTTACAGATTTCATACTTTTTTCCCAAAAAACTAAACATATTTAAATAGTGCCATCGAGCCTCATCCAAGCGCTTATGTCTTTAGTGTATACTATAAAAAAATTAGATGGATAGCACTTATAGTTTCTTTTACAGGACGTGTTATGTATTAAAAAACATTTTTTTAGGAATTATCATTTCGCCTCTTTTCTTATCTTTTAAGAAGTTATGCAAGAGCTGATAAGAATCCGACAAGTCATTTCTGGTGTCCTATATAACCCTTTTTGCAAATCTGAAGTTGAAAAATGTACGTCATGTCGGAACAGGTTACTTGGAATTTAGAGCGATTTCGTATTGTTGGACCCCAGACTATTAGGGAGTTTTTCAAAATTTGACATCATAGCTTTAATCAAGTCATTTCGAAACGCCGTTTTATCAAATTTCATTTAAATTCCTCAAAGGCTATTTATATAATTGGAGGCTAAATTTTGAAGTAGTACCATGTAATTTTCTAGTAAGTATGTCTTAGGAAAAACAGTAAGATGTGGAAATGAAAAAATACTTTATTTTGAATAAGAACAAGTGATGAAGTCCTCGTTTCCGTATGCATTTTTATGAAAAACCCTTTTGGAAAATTTCAAAAGCAATCCTTTCACTACCATTTAATTTTATCCCATTCCGAGAGATATATTCCCAATATACTTACGCATAAATATTGTTATGCACTGGTGTTCTTGCGTCTAATGTAAACTTTTTGTTGCCGCAGTTTTCATAGACCATCAACAGCGTCTCTTTATTCTCACGTCCCACTTTAGGGGATATACACGCGCTAATTGCCATTTTTAAAGGAATTCAAGTTTGTGTATACACTCAAATTTTATGACGAGCCTTTAATGTTTTTAAGGATAACTCTTCCTTTGTAGAGTCTAACATTGTACTACTGACATCTCCCCGCTAACATAATATTAATGGATGGAGTAATTAGCCTTTTTTAATAAAGCAGAATTTTAACTATGCTGTACCCGATTATTTATTCATGTTTACATAGTAGCAAAATAAATAGGGAAAATATTATCTCTTGAAACTTGCCACATAAAGGACAATAAACAAAAATGAACGAGATCAAGTGGAGTGTGTTTGTAATAAATAAGAACTGGATAGAGAAGGACGAGGAAATCGATTCTGCGCTAGCTACAGCGCTCTTTCATAGAGTTTCTAAACACATTTTGCAGTAATTTACATGGATGTATAAGCTAGAATGACATAACATTACGTTCCTTTGCTGGATAATATTGTGACTTATCTGACAATTAGAAAAGAGTGGGAATGTATTGGTCAAATCTTCCTCAAACAGCATGAGCGTAGACAATATTGAGGTCTACAGTTTTAATAATCCCCCTAAAAACTTTCAGAATGTTACTTTTCCAGGTCTAATAATTGATGAACGGTGGGGGGATCGGCGTCACTAAATCCATAATTTTACTTCCACGTCCAGTAGTATAGTAACGACAAGAAATTTTTTAAAAATTTGTATTGTCCAAATAGGCTTAAAATGTCATGAAACGTCGAGATTTTAAGTTTGAGCGAAAAAAAATTTTCTGTCTGTCGGTCTGTCTGTCGGTTTGGCTGTCTGTAACTTTTTTTTGTGCGCACGTTTACTCTGGAACCGTTTGAGATATTGACTTGAAATTTGGTACACATATGTACTTTAACAAGATCTAGAACTAGATTATATTTTCATCTTGTTCCGTCGAAGGGTTGGGGGGTAAATTGGGGTAAATTTGGGTAAATTTGGGGTAAATGGGTAAATCAAGTAGGTAAGAGTCCATGAAATTGGTATTTAGTATATACAAGAGAAGCTGAGGTCTCAAAAAAATTTTTGGCATTAGCCACCTCCATTACCACCCCCACCTCCTTATTAAAGGGGATGAAAAAAAATGTGATTTAGTGCATGTACAGGAACCAGAAACCTCAAAATAATAATATAATCCTCTACCCCAAAAACCCATAAAACGATACCCCACATCGGTAGTGGGGTGGGGTGGTGATAAGGGGGTGGTAGTGGGGGGGTGGATGAAGTAAAAAAATATTTTGAGGTTTCTGGTTCCTGTACATGCACTAAATCACATTTTTTTTTTCATCCCCTTTAATAAGGATGTGGAGGTGGTAATGGGGGTGGCTAATGCCAAAAAGTTTTTTGAGACCTCGGCTTCTCTTGTATATACTAAATACCAATTTCATGGACTCTTACCTGCTTGATTTATCCATTTACCCCAAATTTACCCCAATTTACCCCCCAACCCTTCGACGGAACAAGATGAAAATATAATCTAGTTCTAGATCTCGTTAAAGTACATATGTGTACCAAATTTCAAGTCAATATCTCAAACGGTTTCAGAGTAAACGTGCGCACAAAAAAAAAAGTTACAGACAGACAGACCGACAGACAGAAATTTTTTTTTTCGCTCAAACTTAAAATTTCGACGTTTCAGGACATTTTAAGTCTATTTGGACAATAAAAATTTTTTAAAATTTTCTTGTTACTATACTTCCACTGGACGTGGAAGTAAAATAACGAGTTTTTGTAAATAACTCGAAAACTATTAGTATTTAAGAAATTTTAAAGAAGGGTTCTTAAAGAGGAAGAAATTTCCAATAAAAAAGTCCCGACTCCCGAAACTCTATCTCTATTATCAATAATTTTAATTTAATGTTGAAAATAGAACTCCGCGCGGCGAACACTATGCCGTTACGATGCTCTGAAACCGGCCGTAATAAGTAAAAATATTTTTTTATGTTATTAAATATTAATTTAAAATTTTTTAAAAATTATGGTATTATTTAGACACTTAAAGGAACAATATCCCTTTGTAAAAAAATTTTTTCGCCGATTTTTCATAAAATGGGCCTATTGTTAATTAACATGTTTTTTTAGAGTTTGCGTTTATATTTCAAGTCGGATAACTGTTAAACAAAAGCCACTAAAATTATTTCGCTTCGTGGAGACCCTAAGTCAGCTATACATTATGGGATTATGACATTGCGATGTTTTTAATTGTTATAGTCTATTAGTTATTAATTATTTAACCTAACAAAAAACTAAAAAATGAAAAAGTGAAGTTGAAAATTTTTTTTAATTAATTTTAATTATTATTACTGTTTTCATGTTCAAAAGTACTATAAGATCACATAAACTTTAAATTTTCATTGCTAATTGTTTAAACAAATTTTATAAACAAATGGTTAAATTACGTATTTTTGAAAAAAAATTTTGCCATTTTATTGGTTATAAAATATTATGATTAAAAGAAAAAAATTTTTCGTAAAAAATTGTTTTAATTGTCTATAATAATTTTGTTCCTTTTTTCAATATTTAAACAAATTATTAAGAAAAAATGTAATTCTTAAAATTTATTATTTGCAATTCTCTATAAGCTGCAGAAATTAAATTTTTTGTTGTTGTTAATTTATTTGTAAATTTAATAAACAATTTGTTATTAACAATCGCCGAATGTGTTTATATTTTTTTCAGACAGAAAAAAAATAATAAAAACAACCGTATACATAAACATGTCAAAAAAAAAATAAAAATTCTATAAAAAAATATTAAAATGTTTTTTGACATGTTTATGTATACAGTTTTTGTTTTTTTCTTTCTATCAAAAAAAATATAAACACATTCGGCGATTGTTGATAACAAATTATTTATTAAATAAACCGAGAAATAAACAAATAAATGAACAACAACAAAAAAATTCTTTTTACCAGCTTATAGAAAATTGCAAATAATAAATTTTAAGAGTAACATTTTTTCTTAATAACTTGTTTAAATATTGAAAAATGGAAAAAAATGATTATAGACAATTAAAAAAATTTTTAAGAAAATTTTTTTTCTTTTAATCATAATATTTAATTATAATAATTATAACCAATAAAATGGCAAAAAAAAATTTAAAAATACGTAATTTATTTACTTGTGTATAAAATTTGTTTAAACAATTAGCAATGAAACTTTAAAGTTTATATGTTCTTATAGTACTTTTGAATATAAAAAGAGTAGCAACAGTAATTAAAATTAATAAAAAAAAGTTTCAACATCTCTTTTCCATTTTTTAGTTTTTTATTAGGTTAAATACTTAATTAATAACTAATAGACTGTAACAATTAAAAACATCGCAATGTCATAATTCCATAAAGTATAGTTGACACAGGGTCTCTACGAAGCGAAATAATTTTAGTGGCTTTTGTTTAACAATTATCCGATTTGAAATATAAACGCAAACAAAAAAAAAATTGTTAATTAGCAATAGGCTCATTTTATGAAAAATCGGTGAAAAATTTTTTTTACAAAGTGATATTATTCCTTTGTGTCTAAATAATACCATGATTTTTAAAAATTTTTAAATCAATATTTGATAACATAAAGAAATATTTTTACTTATTACGGCCGGTTTCAGAGCATCGTAACGGCATAGTGTTCGCCGCGCGGAGTTCTATTTTCAACATTAAATTAAAATTATTGATAATAGAGATAGAGTTTCGGGAGTCGGGACTTTTTTATTGGAAAAGCATCGTAACGTCTTAGTGTTCGCCGCGCGAAGCTCTATTTTCAACATTAAATTAAAATTATTAATAGAGTTTCGGGAGATAGGACTTTTTTATTGGAAATTTCTTCCTCTTTAAGAACCTCTCTTTAAAATTTCTTAAATACTAATAGTTTTCGAGTTATTTACAAAAAACAAAACCCGTTATTTTTTCAATCTTCATTTGTTTATAACTTTTGCAATTGTTTATGTGCGGGTTTGAAAGTTTTGAACATTTTTCTAGACGTCATTCCGAATCCAGTGCGCCTTTGCTCATATTTTTACGAGCTTTATCAAGAATTAACACGGCTTTGAACTTGTGAACTAGTCTATTAACCCACGGTAATGCTACATTGCAAATACCATATGATTCGAGTTTTTTTAATAATAGGAAACGCGAAAAAATATACCAGCTTGTTTCAAATTTTTACTATAAAACGAAAGAACTGCATTTTGTGTAGAGCTGTTTTTGCAAAATTCGGATTGTCCTGCAGACAATATGTTATTTTCCTCTAAAAAATATAGCAGTTTTATTTTAAATGCTTTTTCGAATATCTTAGAAAATACTGAAAGGAGGGGCTATAGGTCTGTAGTTTGTAATATCGTTTTATATACTGGGACTTTCATGTTTTCAACTGTTCTGGGAAACATCCACTTTCAAATGATATATTTATCAAGTGAGTCAGAGGGTAAATTATAAATTCGGTAATATCATTCAAAAGGCAAGATGGAATCTCATCTGGTCCCGATGATTTTTTTGTACAGATTGTTAACATTATTATAAAAACTTCTTCAACAGGTATGGCAGACAGATAAAAGGTATTTTCATTACAGGACATTTCACTTTCAATATTATTTGTATTTACCGGAGTATTTGAAGTTAGTTGGTAAACAGTGTCTATGAAAAAATTGTTAAATCCATTTGCAATATCCATTGATTTCTTGTAGACATGACATGGCATGACATAGATAATTTAGTTTGTAGTAATGTTTACAGATGTCGGTAATAGCTTGCTTATTAATATGGGCAGGATATTATAATGATTTGATAAATTAATTGTGCCATATAAGGGATGGTATGCGGTAAGAGGTTATAAAATTAGTAGTAGTTATAAGATTTCAAGTTTGGAAAAAGCTGAATCACTTATTTTCAATTAAAAAATCTAAACTGATGTTTACTGCGAGTGGACTTGTAATTCTGCAAGACTATAATTTACGTTATCCAAGAAACAGTAAATCGTGTATTTACACCGTTCTTTCTAAAAATCAATTTGCACTTTTAAAGCGAGAGACGTGAAAACGCGCTAACTGATTTACTAAGTATTTTAATTAGTAAAATTTAATTTTCGCCCGGAAAGGTGCATTTCTGTTACATTTAAGGCACTAAAGTTTTGGGATGCCTGTCGATTCGGGCGTTTCTAAATTTGACGTCGACTCAGGTCCAGGCCCGGCTGCTACCTCTTATCAGTGCCAGCGGTTCGACTCCCAGATCAGTGTAATCCGCAGTTTACAACTTGCTTCGAGTCTCAAAACAGTATTAAACGTCCGTCTTTGTTCGACCATTTCCTTGTGCAGAAGACATAACATCATTTACATAATTATTAGGAAATCACCTGTGAAACAAATTAAATAATTTGAGACACTCGGACACGCATTTTTTTTATTGCCATTCTTTTAGGGTATTTACTTGTTTGTCATATCATTGCAATTTGAGCTTGCACCGTAATTTTTTGAAATAGGGAACGGTGCAAGATTTTACACATCAAGACGATTCAAACTTATGAACAATCTTGAAAACTGTTTGTTCCGTCGGAGCGGGTCGATCCTTAAATGTAAAAACAAATCGGGCGACAACTTCTGCAGCCGTATTATTTCCAAAATACCATTTAATAATTTGCACTCGTTCTTCTGTTGTATAAATTGTCATTTTAAAAGAGTTACCTACGATAATACTGTTTAACGCACACGCAATGGCTCGAATAAAATAAAAATCTGAAAGCTACTTGTCTTCTAATCTCTCCCCTTTCCGGATCACAGTCATATTAGGCGAATACACTGCAGTTATGGGATAAAGTGGGGTAAACAAGAAAATGCGAAATCAGATGAAATTCAATTATTGATTACTACGGCTTTATTTGCATTTGGTTTCTTGTTAAAATAACTTGATTAACAGTAGTTTATAGAAACATCATGATTTGTTAAATTTATTTAGATTTATGCTGCGTATTTTAACATGGCGTAAAATAATTTACGTTACTCCAATCTCCCCCAATGTCAAATCTCGGCATGCTTTGCCGGCAACAGGTCAGAAGTCCCTCCCACAGTCTACACGTGCGCGCCTCCCACTAAATTGAACAGGCAGGCAAATATGGGCGTTCCGTTTTTTTTACCCATAGTTCATCCATGTCGTCAAAACGTAATCTTTATCTAATTATGAAGTGACAGAAACATAATGAGTTGACGTAAATGTATCACAAAGAAAATTTAGTATAAGAGGAAGGATTATCTAGACGACTAAAAGTAGCTAGAGAGAAAAGGTGGCAACAGCGTAGGTTAAATCTGTTTCTTTTCAGCATATTATTTGTCCATTTCTCTTCTCTTCTACCTTACATTGGCATGCCCGCTGCGTAGTTGGAGAGGGAGAGAGGAATAAGGGACAGGGAAAGTATACTCTCAGGCGGGCTGGAAATTTGTGAACGTTGTAGGAGGACTTCGCAGCGGCATTTTCGTCTGACGATATTAATTTGTGCTTAGAATGGTATCTGTTGCAATATGCTAAAAGGTCAGACGGAGGTAAGGAAAAAAATTTTTGAAAAAAAAAATGACAACTTTGAGGGCGTCTGGCAGCGACCTAGGCGTCTGACGATTTACCTACGTTATCTGTGACCTTCAAACAGGTAATGTGCACATTTTCAGCCGGAGGTATGATCATTTTTTGAGCAAAAATTTTTTCATTTTTGAGTCGTCTGACGTGTCCTTTGCAGGGGTTTTGAGCAAAATCCTTGCAGATGGCACTTCCTGATGGTCCCCCCAACCACTTCTCAAAATTCCAGCCGGAGGTAATATCGTAGTACCTCCGCGGCCACCAGCTCTCCGTCTATTACCACTTGTGACTTGGGAACTATTTTGCTTCTGGAAACTAGCCACAACGTGAAAACATAATTTGTTTCTCTTATTTTTTCCTTATATCAATAGACTAAAAACAATGTTTAATTATTAATATATCTTAGTAATTAAGCAACTCAAGCTCGGGATGAATTTACGTGCTCCTCTATACCGTTCAATAATTTCTGTGCGGGATTAGACGTATTATCGGTTTCATTCCCAGCAACTCTAAGCGTATTTCATACCTTTATACATAACAGCAGGAACCACGTATGTTGTTGGATGCTAATAATGCACTCCATGAATGCTGTTCAACTGCAGTTAAGCGGTTCGCATTGGTACTTGTAATTTTCGCAATTGCTTTACAATTATGGCTTGAGTTGAATTTCATGATATATGTTAAATTTAATGCAATTAGAAATGTACGCTGACGATCAAAATTAATGCAACACTGAAAATTGATCATGATCTTGAAGCTGTTTTTTTCCTAAATCGTCTTCCAATTTAATTTTTTTCCCTTTGTGGGATAACTGACAGATATGGGTAGAGGAAACTTTCCATTTGAAAGTTCGTTGGAAAGTTTCCTTTGGGAACTTTCGAAATATTCAAATATTTTACTAAGAAACTTTCATTTCTATTAAAATTTCGTTCTGGAAACTTTCATGTGGAAAGTTTTCTTTACCCATCTGTGATTTTTATTAGAACTTCGTTCCAGAAATTCCAGAAAATTTCCTGAAAACTTTTATGATAAGTTTCCCTTAACCATCTCTGAAATGAGTACAATGTAGCCTACCAAACAGCGAGTGAAACAATTATTCAATTGTACGTTTAATGACAAAATCATGTTTTAACATCAACATGGACAATTAAATCAATAAAAGTTCTTTTAAGCTCTATATCAATAAGTCTGACCCTACTCTTACTATCTTTCTAGTGTTACTATAGATTCGAACAACTTCTGTCTCGCCCTCTAGTAGCAAACGTCAAATTAATATTAGGATAATTCAGCAAATTCTTCTAAAGGTTTAATCTTCAATATATTTCTTCTAGTATTTATTACATTTTATTTGAATATTTGAGTACCTACCATTAAAGAATATGATATAATTAATGATGAATTACGGACGATTAACTGATACGTTCGCGTTTAATAAACAATTGAAAGATTGACGACTCTAAACACGATATTTGACATTGGTAACACACCCTTAATGTCGTTTGCGGTAAATCAAAAAATCTTACCCTGTTCTGCGTCAGGATAGGAATATCTTAGGCATTGGTGAACGCATTGTCCGTCCTTCGCGACATTTACAGATAAATTCAAAGTACGGCTCTGTTTATCTGTAGAGTGTGATTACTTAGAGAAGATAACTTCATCATAGAATGCGCAGAGACCGATATCGTTACCGAGTGCTCATAACCAAGGTAACGATCCTACTTTTACGGCACTGATATTATGCCAACTGTTATACGCAATGCGCGAAGCCGTGTGACCTTATTATCTTCTCTAAGTAATTGCACTCTGTTAACGCCGACAATAAACTTCACGCCACGCCATTCTAGTTAGAGATGATTTGCGTAACTATATCACAAAAGTTAGAAATCTTATTAAAAGAGACGTGTTTTCGTTTATTTCTTATTATAATCATAACAGAACATAATTTACATAAGAGTAATGGTGTTTTATCTATTCCGTAATATATTATATTTAATAATTAATACAGGGTGGAAACATAAAGCATTCCCCGGTTTCCCTTTATACAGTGTTCGCCAAAAAGTCTGTACCATATGGGAAACTCTGTTGTTATTGACTTTCTGATAAATTCTATTCTTGACCAAGATATCGAAAAATGTTATTTTAAGAAGTTGCTTATAATGCGATACTATATCCAGATTTGAAATTTGATTGTTTTTAATCGCCTCATTTAGATTAATGTCCTAGCGGAGTTTAGCCGTATGCTATTCTACCACTCAACCAGGACGGATGGACGCAAGAGACTTTTTCGCCTCAAAAAGTTCTAACTAGGAACTTTTGTTTACAAATTTTTTTGATTCGACGAAGTTAAAGCATATTTTACCATGTCATCGGATAGTAAAAGCAACATCACAACACCCATTCCCTGCGACATTGCCATTTGCCGCAGCTGAGACTCGAACTCAGGAGAGGAGAGGGACTAGACCGTGTTGTCTCTCACACAACCGCGGTCTAGCCTTCTGCTACCGTCTCAGCAACACGGGAAAAACGCCACTACATATCCATACCCTAGCCAGAATTCGAACCTGGGACCCCGTGATCGCAAGCCTAATATCTTAAGCACTGCACCACCGAGCCAACATGTTCTATTTTAAAAATAAAAATATTCCACTTTTTTGCGCATAATTCCTTAACTATATTTTCCAATATTTTTCTGTTATTAATAAATCTTTCTATTTAATAGTTTCAACCTAAGCAATGGATTAAAACCCACTTTGAAGAACTTTTAGCAGTACTTTTTTAATGAAATTAATATTTTAGAAAAAAATGCTGAATTTCTTGGTGCCTCTTATTTCCAATGTTAACACTTTCGACATACAAATTGCTTGGGAAAAGTTTCATTCAACTCAAACAATGGTGGAAACAAGCAAAAACTTTTCCAAAAATATTTTTTTAAAAGCTAAGCTTATGTTCATGAAAGCATAATAGGCGTTAATCCTACTTCTTTCTTCTTTGTTTTGTAGCTAGCGATATTTTTTCCTTCTGTTATTTAGTTATAGAGCTAAATGTAACTCTTACTTTTTAAGCGATTTATATTAAAAAATTTCGAAAAAGTTAACATGGAAAAAGAGAACAACTATGCACCAAGAAATTCAGCATTTTTTTTCCAAAATATTTATTTGACCAAGAAAGTACTGCTAAAAGTTCTTCAAAGTGGATTTTAATCCATTACTTAGGCTGGATCTATTATATAGAGTGGGTTATTAAGAACAGAAAATTATTTAAAAACATGGCTCAGGAATTATGCGTAAAAATGTGGAAAATTTTTATTTTTAAAATAGAACAACCAAATTTCATATCTGGATATAACATAGTATTATAAGCAACTTCTGATAATGCCAAACATTTTTTTGAGACCTTAGCTTCTCTTGTAAATATCAATTTTGTGGACTCTTACTTGCTTGATTTACCTTTTTACCCAATTTACCTCCAACCCTTCGACGGAACAAGATGAAAAAATAATCTAGTTCCAGATCTTGTAAAAGTACATATGTGTACCAAATTTCAAGTCAATATCTTAAACGGTTCCAGAGTAAACGTGCGCCCAAAAAAAGTTACAGACAGACAGACCGACAGATAGAAATTTTTTTCGCTCAAACTTAAAATCTCGACGTTTCATGACATTCTAAGCCTATTTGAACAATAAAAATTTTTTTAATTTTTGTTGTTACTATATATTCACTGGAAGTAAAAGAAGTAGTTTATTATAATAGAACACTTGATTAATAATATTTTTTAAAATATGCATATTTAACGAACGACCTAAAGGTGACGAATTTTTTGTCAATCACCAGACATTTTTGTGGTAAATTCTCTAATTAGTTATTATGCAGTGTATATTCTAAAAATATTCGGCAATGAAGATGAACTATGTATTCATTATTTATTTACAGTGGCCTACTAGTATATTCTGTTTGATTGCAAATTGTGTCGCATAATTACAAATATATGAACTGTTAATGAATATTTTGTTTACAGTTATTTATTAAAATTGTATAATTAGAATCTAAAATTCGTCCTCGTATCCAAATACAAGCGATATTAAATTATTAAAATAGTTATTTACATGACCGATTTGCATTACTAATTATTAATATCTACATTGCAATTTAGCGGCAATATTACTGTACTAAACATTTATTGGGAAAAATTTAATATAGGGGTATATAATTTACAACATATATGCTGGGCGTGAATATTGCTGTAAAGAATTTTAATAACGTAAGTTATGGCATTCCCTGCACTCCAACAAGAATTTAGTGATCAATATTTAATATAATGAACTTGTTTTAATAATGCATTAACGCGCTAAAACTCGATACTGCAACAGGTCCTCCAAAATTGAAATGCAAAATGTGTTCCAAACTTTCTGTTCTGTCATGATCCTTAGCTATTCTTGATACAAAACACTTTTCGAACAGTCACCTTCAATTTATGTCATTGGTTTATAGTAACATGCGATGCTAAAATATTTCACTTTCGGCTACCCAGGGCCGGCCTTAGTTCCTCAAGCGCTCTTGTGCGAAATTTTTTGGCGCCCCTTTTCCTGGTCAAGTCAGAAAAAACAATTGTTTTTGTCCTCATCGCAAAATATATGAGCCCGGGGGGGGGGGGGGATCTTAGGACAACATTTTTTACTTGTTAAGTTGTGGCGCCCTCGTGCGGGGCACGGTGCCCCCGCCAAAAGCCGGTCCTGCGGCTACCACCGTCAAATTTTACACAGACCCATTAGAATAGAATAGAATTTATTGATGCTTTTGCTTAAAGAATCATTACAAAAATCATTTAAAATGGTACACATCTATAAAATAAATGTACCAAATACTAAATATATGAACAAACAACATTACATGTAGCACATAAACAATGAAATTGCTTAAAAAATTTTACGGATCATAATTTTGAAATTCATCTAAGCTGTAGAATGCTTTAGAAATAAGATTTTTTTTTAAACTTTATTTTAAATTGATTTAAAAGTAGTGCCCTAATTTGAAGAGGTAATTTATTGTAGAAGAGAGACCCATGGTAATCTGTGGCATGTCTTGATTTCTTTAATCTAAGATATTCGATAAATAAATTATTATTAATGCGTGTATTGTAGGTATGAATATTAAAAATATTTACATATCTATGAATTTTTTTTTATATATAAAGTATAAAATGTATAAACTCGGAACAGTTAAAAAACCGAGAGTATAAAATGACATTTTACATAGTCTCTATAATTTAGGTTCAATAAGATTGTGACTGCTTTTCCTTGCATATTAAAAACTCTTGCACAGTGAGCGGAGTGACCCCATATGAGTATTCCATAATTGATCATAGTATTAAACAGGGAGTGATAGGCCATAATAGTTATTTTTTTAGAAGTTGTTTGAGTTAAGTTTTTCAAAAGGTAAAGGTTTTTAGCTATGTTCGTTCCATTTTGAGGTTGAATCTAACATAATTCCTAGAAATTTTACTTTATTTGGGTTATTAATTTCCTGAAGTCTTAAGGTAAATATTATCTTTTCAGTTTTATATTCATTTAATTCTAATGAATTTGCTACATACCGGTGAGAGGTGAGAGGTTTCCATATTATGCTCAAGAGTTTCGAATGCTTTCTAGTCATCTATTATAGATGCGTCATCAGCAAATAACATGAAGTTACTACCCAGCCCAGCTGTTAGTAAATCATTGATATAAATTAAGAACAGGATTGGACCGAGTAGTGAACCCTGTGGTACACCGTGATCGATCTTATCAAGTTTAAAATACTCGTTATTATAAAAAGTTTTTTGAAATCGGTCGGTAAGGTAACTATTTATTAAACAGATACTGTCATGTAGAAAACCGTAATATATTAGCTTATCGATTAACGTCTTATGAGAAACAGTCGAAAGCCTTCCTCAAGTCACAGAATGCTGCCCCAACAAAATTCTCTGATTCAAAGCCCTCGACTAAGTTTTCTACCAAGTTATTTAAAGCATAAGTGGTGTTTTTGCCTTGTTGAAAACCAAATTGATGGGATTTATTAAATTATTTTGAGTGAAGAAATCAATCATTTGGTTTATTTAGAAGATATTGTAAATATTTTGATACTATTGGTATTAAAGAAATTGGCCTAAAATTATTAATGTCTTGAACAGAACCTTTGTTAAACACGGGTATAACTTTAGATATTTTAAAGCAACTTGGATACATTCCATCTTTAATGCAGACGTTAAAAAATTTAACTAAGGGAACAATTAGAATATTTTTAGGAAATTTAATTAATTTAATGTTTAGATCATAAGTATTTACTATTTTTTGGTTTAACATTCTCCATAGCTTCACCTACATCCTCAACACTTCCTGGTCTAAAATTAAATGTCAAATTATTTACCATGGTATTAGAATTTTTGAAGTATTCTACGGGTGATGTGATAGGGTCAGGTAGATGTTGTAAGATTTTTGGAGCAATATTGGTGAAAAACTTGAAGGTGAAGGTGAAGTCATCTGCATTTAAATTAACTTCATTAAATAATGAGTGTTCATTATTTATCTGTCTATTGTCATTCACAATATATCACATCGAGATGTATTAAGCTGTGAAAACTCACTCTATCAACCATCGGGGCTAATTCTTGGATAAAGGAGTAAAGAATTGAAGTATTTTATCTTTCCTTATATCATTGCGTTTCCCGTTTCCTTCTATTTCTCTTCTCTTACTAGTTCTCTTATCTCAAGTCAAAAATAAGAGCCCTGGGCGTTGCTGACGCCGTCATCAAAGTGGCCGCCATGATGCGACATCTGGAGTTGCAATATCTCAATACCCAGTAGTCGGATTTTAATTTTCTTAATTTTTTTTTGAAGCTAACAAAACTTGCTTTGATATTCTACGCATTTTTAGCGTAGGTATGACGGTTTTCATTCCTTGCCAATCAGTGGCGGCTGATGAAATTTGAGTTTTTTTTTTCTCGTTTGAGGTGCATGGGACCCATACGAAATATGGGAAATAACATCTAGAGAAGCACTTCTCTCAAAAATTTTGAAAAGCAGTTTGCGAATTTTTTTTTTAAAATTCGGTTGTATTATACATTTAACTTTTTATAAAAATACAACAATAGGTTTTGGAGTTTATGAAAATATTTTCATTAATAAATGAGATACAACGAATTGAAATTTTGAAATTTGTTAAATAATTATTAATTACAAAGTTTCAGTTCATTGAATTTCAGTTAATAATGAAAATATTTTCATAAACTCCAAAACCTATTGTTGTATTTTTATGAAAAATCAAATGTATATGACAAAAAAAAAATAAATTAAACAGGAGTCCCTAGACCAGGGGTGGCAACCGAATTTTAAAAAAATGTTCGTAAACTGCTTTTTCAAAATTTTTGAGGGGTCATTAGAGAAGTGCTTCTCTAGATGTTATTTCCCATATTTCGCATGGGTCCCATGCGCCACAGGCGAGAAAAAAAAAATTGAAATTTCACCAGCCGCCACCGGTGCCAATCTTATTTTTATGCCAAGGGAACAACACAGTCCCAGGATCAGGTTTCATAAGTTCGTACCTCCATATTCACGTAAACGCTGCGTGCCTTCTATTAGACAAGTATTTTTTTCTTTTTTGTGGCCCTGGCTTTTCTCAATTAGCCAATTACGTAATATCTATTTGTTACCTATTAATTTCGAAGTTAACATAACACGACATTAGAAAAGACACAGATTATTTGTTAGAAAAATGGTAGTATGTAGTATGTACGAATTAAAATGTTTGCTTTATTAAATAAATAATTATTTTGTTGTAAAATCAATTCAGACTAGTACAATACATTATTCTGAATAAAAAATGAATATATTTTTTTCATTTGAGAATCCGTTCACAGTGAAAAATTATTTTTAATTGAAAAAATTGTTTTTTTTTTACTTCCTCTCTCAAACACCTTCCTAAGGTGCTGGTTAAAAGGTTAAAAATATCTTACTATCTTACTACTAGTTCTTTTTCTAAAGCAATCGCTAATATTTTTTTTTTTGAAAATCGATAGACATATATTCACTACCAAAATTTCAAAATAGGATAGCAGATGAGAGGGTGACTCCATGAAAAGTGGGACACACTGTACATTCTTTTCTAACGACATTTATATGACAGCTACATTAAAGTTTTTAATATTTTTAATGTAATATTATTCAGCAGAGGCAGAATTCATAAAACATACGAAACTATCGTTAGCAAATTTTTAGAGTTTCCGCTAGCGGGTATTATGTTAAAACATAAAATAAATCGTTATCTAAATATTCTGGTACATAAATTTCACGATCAGATATGCGAGCTAACTAACTCTATGTGAAATAAGTGACCTAAAAGTTTTTGTTAATGGAATCTGAAACAAAATAATATTCTACAAGTTTGAGGATTATATAGAGCGAAAATACGTGGGAAGTAACACGTGCCGCAGATAGCCACATTTTCTTGTCTTTTTTACGTAAAAAACTCTTACTTGTTTCAACGTACCTAGGAATCAAGTGTTGGAAGCAATATACCGCTATGAACAGTGTTTATTTTACTTAAAGATGTCTTGATATAAATAATAGTAAAAATTCATTTTCGTCGTTTATAGTGTAAATATATGTAAATAAAATTATATAAAAAATTATTTTTAAGAAAAAGCTTTTATTTGAAAAAACTGTACTAAAAAGTAAAAATAATTTTTTTAAAATTCATACACCTGGAAACCAAAAGCTTTGGAGACGGTCATATAGCGCTATTTCATAGTTACTTTGCCCAATTGACCGCCCCCAAAGCTTTTATTTTCCAGATGTATGAATTAAAAAAAATATATTTTTTAGTAATTTTTTCAAATAAAAGCTTTTTCTTAAAAATGTTTTTTTATATAATTTTATTTTTTACTTTTTAGTTTACTTATTTTACAGACAAACAGACAGAACCCTTTCATTTGATACCCATGGCAAGGGAGGCGTGAAAAAAAAAGATAATTTGCCATCCTAGGGCATCGGCCATATCTTATTTAGAATGACGTAACATAGTGTATCGTATTTTACTCGTTAAACCCCGTCTTGTGATACCCATATCAAGGGGGTTGTGAAGAAAAAGATACTCCGCTATCTTGGGGCGTCCGCCATATTAAATTTAGAATGACGTCACATAGTTTATCGTATTTTACTCGTCAAACCCTTTCATTTGATACCCATATCAAGGGGGTTGTGAAGAGAAAGGCGATCCGCCATCTTGGGACGTACGCCATATTGAATTTAGAATGATGTCATATAGTTTATCGTATTTTACTCGTCAAACCCTTTCATTTCATATGCATATCAAGGGGGTTGTTAAGAAAAAGGCGATCCGCCATCTTGGAACGTCCGCTATATTGAATTTAGAATGACGTCACATAGTTTATCGTATTTTACTCATCAGACACCTTCATTTGCTACCCATATCAAGGGTGTTGTGAAGAGAAAGGCGATCCGCCATCTTGGGACGTCCGCCGTATTGGATTTAGACCGATATTGGCTATACTATGTTGCATTGTCACAGGACTTATACACGTGTGCCAAATTTCAAAGTTCTAGCTTAATTAGAACTAGTCGAAATTCGCAAGATTTGACCTAAACAAACAAACTAACATACAAACATTGCAAGTTAAATAAAAGCTTTTAAAAAAGACGGAATTGGAAATTGTCTTCTCGTGTGTTTATGTTATGTTTATGTTATTATATTACTACATATATAATACAATACTACAATTTACGAGTTATGTTAACAATAAGAAATAAGCTATTCTTGATTTATTTTTTTTACAATCAATTATTTTTATTTATTTGCTTTTATCATGATTAGAGAATATTATTTAGGTATTACGCAAATCACAACTTACACACTTTTTTATTTATTATAAAAATACCCACTTTCTGTATATACAGAAAGTGGGTATTTTTATAATAAATAAAAAAGTGTGTAAGTTGTGATTTGTGTATATACAGAAAGTGGGTATTTTTATAATAAATAAAAAAGTGTGTAAGTTGTGATTTGCGTAATACCTAAATAATATTCTCTAAGAAATAAGCTAGAAAAAAATGTATAGAGCAAATTGCAGAGATAATTTTTCGTGTTAAGATTGTCAAAAATCTATCTAGGTTAGTTTACTACTAATAATGAAAGATTGGTGCAATATTGTCAAAAAACGAGCTTTCATTAGCTATTACCTTAATGAGTGTAATAATCTGTGTAAAAAGTGTTCTGTATTAGACTACTTGATTGTTATTTATGTTGCACTCGTAAAAGTTTTGAAACGAAGCTAAATATGAGGTTAAGAGTCATAAACAAGTTATATTTACCTAGGTAATAACCCTGTATGTGAGGTTATGAACTTAATAGAAATTTTTTCTACATCTCTTACACCCAAAAGTTTCGTATAACTATTATTAAAATGCAAGACATCATCCAGCAGGATATATATCGAATATTTACCTTTTCTAACTCAATTTCCTAATTCAACCTGCCTCGATAACATTTTCCTCTGGACAGTCAATGTTTCAAAACGAGAACGGTGAAATATACTATATATAACTCTTGTAGAATAATAATTTATAGCCCTTCGAAACGAGAGTTACACACAAAATTATACAGCAGAACACTTGGGGGCGTATGGATAGTGTTTCGCAACGCAGGTAAGTTATATTGGTCGAAAACGTGAAAAGCCAGACACTGGAATGGAGCGATGGATAAATAAAATTATTACGAAAATGTAAATAAAATCTCTTTAAGACATCATAACCATAAACTAGAGTATATATTACACTCTTCGCCGATTTATTGAACTTTTTATATAATTATTTCGCATTTAATAGGATATTCTTCGCAGTTTTTTGTAAATAATGTTCTAGACATATATAATTTGCCAATTTAGTTGTTGAAACAGTAGATGCTAGGCAAGGTGGACGCTTAGTTTTGTTACTTCCACATCCACGTAGTGGAGTGGGAGTATACTAACGGCAAATTAACATTTTATTTTTTGTCGATATCGTAATAGGCTTAGAATGTCGTTAAAGGTCAAGATTTTAAATTTGAGCAAAGAAAAATTCAGTCTGTCGGTCTTTCTATTGTTCTGTCTGTAATTTTTTTTTGTACGCAGTATTACTCTGAAACGGTTTATGATACTAACTTGTTTGGTACACTTATGTATTATAACGAGATCTGAAACCATATTTAGTTTCATCTTATTCTGTTGAATGGTTGGGGGTAAATGGGGGTAACTAGGTGAAGCAAGCAAGTGAGTGTCCATAAAATAGAAAAACCAAAGTCTTATTTTTTTTTGTCATCTCCACCTTCACCCCCACTATCGATGTGTCATATCGCTTTATGGGTTTTGGCGGTAGACAATTTGAAATATTGTATTTTCAAAGTTCTACGATCAATTATTTATACATAGTGGAGTGCAAATATACCCCAGCAGCACAAAATATTGACCCAGCGTACAATCCATATATTGATCCTATTGGTCCAATATTTTGTGCAGCTGAGATAGAGTCAAACGTTTTTTCATTGTAAAAGACTTGGATATGAAATATGGATGAGTAGTGATTCCTTAGGCAGCGGTTTTGCCTTTTCGTTTACTGATCGATTTTGTTAGACAAGTTCTTCCTCTATCCCAACACTTTTTCAAATTTCAATACGATTGGACTTGCTTCAGTTATAGTGCTTAAAAGGAACGTGGACGTGGACCCTACAGCATCGCGTTGGTTTTTGATCATTGGACGACCCTGTATACTTTCACTAAAATGAATCTAAAGCTAATATTTAGGATTAAACAAATCACAACTTCCACGCTCTTTTATTTATTATGAAATCACCTACTTTCTGTATATTGGGCACGCTAACAAAAAATAATGAATTGTAAAAATAAATGAAGAATTATAAATAATGAATGAATATTTCTATACTCTACTGATGAGAACTAACGAGTTCGAAAAAACTTTTTTAGACTTGAAATAAAATGTAAGGTTCAATAATTGTTGTGAATTATTGAATTTCTATAAATGATTTAAATACTTTCAATATATTTTTTTGCCTTAAAATTCAAGGAATCCTATCATGCAATTCAATAATTTTTCAGTATTAGCTAGAAGAGTAGATGTTTTGATTGGTTCTGCAATGATGAGTGTTTTAAAGTGTTTTCCTAAGTAGTATATTAGCGTAACAAGATTAAGATACCAATATACAAAAAGTAGATAATTTCATATTAAATAAAAAAGGGTAAATGACTGAACTTAAATAAATGATTAAAGTATTTTCAAAATACTTTTTTGCCTTAAAGTGTTAAGAATCCTATCATGTATTTCAATAATTCGTCAGTATTAGCTAGAAGAGTAGTTGTTTTGATCGGTTCTCCAATAATGAGCGTTTTAAAGTATTTACCAAACCAATAAAAATAAATAAAAATTTAAAAAACAATGAATTGTAAAAACTAATATCTAGTCTCTTAATAAAACTCATCGTAGTAGACCAGGAGCCCGCCGACCACTAATTTGGTGTCATAGGTTTACTCCCAAAATGTGTGAATTGTTGTTAATTTGGGGCAGTAGAGCACAGAAATGACCATGCCAGCCCTTTTTTTTTTGGACAGGGGCGTACGGCAGACCCCCAAAGGTGTAAGAAATATGACTTGTAAAAGTAAAAAAAAAAGTCACGAATAAGTCATAGTTTACGCATGAATCCACTCCCATTCATTTTAGGTGGTACAAGGAAGCGCTACGCTCGCCCAAATTTGAAAAAAAGTCAGATAAAAAGTGGTGCAAACGTAACGAAAAGTGGTGCCTTTCACGATAATTGACGGCGTATCGGCTCTTTCTATCGAATGTACTAGTTACCCTTGTAATTCGATGAGTGTCATAAATTTACGACTGGCAATCAGAAACTTGGTAATCATGAACCTCCTGAGAGCGAAAGATACATTCGCCATCTTTTAAAAATGGCGCGAAGGTCTTGTCTTTCACGATAATTGATGGAGTATTATCGGAGCTTCCCACCGCATATATTGGTTACCCGTGTAATTCGATGAATATTATAAATTTATGACTGGCAATCAGATACTTGGTAAGTATGAATCTCCTCATTGCGCCATCTTTGACAATTGGTACAAGAGCCAGCTAGAGGGGGTTGAAACGTCTAAGCACCTGGTTCCACTATAACTATTTATTTTCATTCTAATATAGTTTGTATTTTTCTGATTAGTTTCTCTTCTAGTTTTAATTATTCTCTCTTTAATTATCCCCTTGTACATGTGACACACACACACACACAAACACGCACGCGCGCACACAAGTTTCTGATTGAATTACACGGATAACCAGTACATGCGGTAGGAAGCTACGACACGGCGTCAATTATCGTGAAAGGCAAGACCTTTGCACCACTTGTCAAAGATGGTGCATGTATTTTCGCAATCGAGGTTCATAATTACCAGGTTTCTGATTGCCTGTCGTAAATTTATGATATTCATCGAATTACAACCCACACCACACAAGGCTGTCCGAGGGACGTACTATGGCAAATCCCATTTAGTATTTGGGCTTGCCTATGGACATCCTAATATCCCAGTTTGTATGCTTTACGGCACTGTTTTGGTCATCCCAATGTCACAACTCAGTATCAGATAAAAGTAGTATGAGGGACGTCCTGAAGGATATACCGGCGCTTGTACTAGGGACGTACCAGGACATCCCGG
The DNA here is from genome assembly GCA_936432065.2 of Rutpela maculata. Lineage (NCBI taxonomy): Eukaryota > Metazoa > Arthropoda > Insecta > Coleoptera > Cerambycidae > Rutpela > Rutpela maculata. Next base: position 178,725,665 of record OW386288.2, read on the forward strand.
GATATTTCAGGATGTCCTAAGTATTAGGAATAGGCTGTACAAATTACATACTGAAATGTCCCAGGATATCCTACGGACTGCAAATAGATATCCATGGGCAACTTAATTTTTCTGCTTCTTGGTGGGATCCTCTGGCACATGTTTTCTTCTAGAAACAAAATCATACAATTATCCAGTATTTTACTGGAAAATAATTTCTACGCCTGTGACTTTTACGTTATAGGAGTGTAGAGGTTATTTTCGAGTAAAATACTGGATAATTGCATTATTTTGTAGATTTTATGGACATTGTTTTAGAAGATAACATGTGGCAAAGAATTCCACCAAGAAACATAAAAATTAAGAAAATGCCACAACCAACATTTAGACAATAATGTTTAAAAAAATTGAATTGTAAGATTTTTAGAATTTTTGTCAAATATACACATTTTTGAAATATTTGCACTTGTCTATTATTCCTTATAACTTATATGTAGTTTCTTGGGTTTATGGTCAGTTAAAAAATAAAATATTATTATACTCTTCGCAAAAACGAAAAGTATATTGTAATTTGATCGGCACATTTCTAAATCAGCAAATATCGCTCGTAGAGAAAATTTTTTTATATCGTTATGTTAGTGAACGAATTCTGAACAACTTTCAAAATGTCCGTCTGTCCGTCCGTCACGTTTCTTGTAAGCACGATAACTCAAGAAAGAAAAATCCGATTGTATTGAAATTTGGAGAGTAACTTAGTGTTAGCTAGAAGAAGAACCCTAACTTTTAACAAAATAGATTGGTAAATAAAAAAGTTATTAGTAATTTAAAATTTAAAAAAATATTTTTTACATTTTTTTATGGTTTGTAATAAATAGAAACCTTGCGAAATGTTATTTCTTATCACTATTTTTTTTTTAATACATTTTACTAATGTGTGTTTCCTAATAATCACGATAAAATTTCTAATGGTATATATCACACTCATTAACAATTTTAGTAATAAGAAATGGTGTTGTAGCGGCAAGAGTTTCGTCTCGCAATCCAAGGGTCCCGGGTTTGATCCCTCACATCGTGATTTTTTTTTCATATATTTTTTTTTCCACAACAAAGTTGGTATCACAAAATTTAGAATGTCCAAAAACTAACATTATTTACAAGAAAAATGCGAAAAGTATCCTATAGAATGTGTAACAATTATATAAATAGCTCAGTAAATCGGCGAAGAGTATAATGCTTCCACTTATTATTTTAGTTATTATTTGAACCAGTATTATTAAAAAAATATATGAAAAATGGGCCAGATGAAAATAATAGAAATTATTGAAGGATATAGATATGACCCATAGCACTCAGTGAATAATATTTTACCGAATTATAAATTAAAATTCATAAAGTACTACACTGGCAAATAGAATTTTAAGATAAAAGATTGTAATAGGTAATTGTACAGTGGACAGACTGAGTTTTCATGCAGTCTGTCGACCTGTGTTCGGCCTGATATCGTATCATATCTTTCGTTTAAAAGTGTAATAAAAGTTTAAAATAATTATCTTAAAGCACAATATTTACTTACTTATTTTCATCCACAATTAGTTGCTAGTTGGTTTAAATTATTAACTAAGTAGGCATATTATTTGTCGTCATTCTTAAATTCAATCTCATCAGGTTTATAGATTTGACAATACTTTCACGTGATTCACATTTTCTCTCCAAGCTGATTTCAGTATTCAATTCTTGAGCCAAATTAATATTTTATTTTGTAGGTTTCTCAGTACTTAATTTTAAAATACGGGAATGCGAGTATAAATCCTCATTTTTTTTAGCTTCCTTTGGCATTCTGAAAGTATAAAAAATCATATTAAATTTTCGTGGTTTCGACATTAATAACTAATTAAATATTCAATCATAATCAGAATAATCAGATAAGTTTTTCATAACATGAAGTTTAATAGGTTATGTTATATTTTTATACATTTATACTCACTTTTTATAGTCTGGAATGAAGATACTCGAATAAAGCAGAACTAAATAGATAAAACACAAAGATACAACTTTAAAATATTTCATACAGCCACTAACAATAATTATTATTTAAATATTTGAGAAAATAAAAACTAATAAAGCATGGTTGCTGTGCGTTTGGGGTATTTTCTAGTTGCTTTGGCCTGGCCAGTTTGGCCGGCCGGAAATCAAAATGGCGCTTTATTTAAATATATTAGAGACCTAATATTAGGGCACATTTTAAGGAGATTTGGGGCTCTTCATTGGATGTCCGTTCTTAATCCCGATGTTAGTCGTCATAGTTAATGCCAAAATGGAACCTATTTAGGACAGCCCATTGACGTCCATAAAAGGATATTCTGGGACGTACTAAAATGGGCTGTCTTGAGGACGTCCTAAAATAGGATATCCTAAAAGGTACATCCGCTTCTCTATTCATTTTACGTACCGGGATATCCAGGTACGTCAATTTGTCATCCCATATCCCGATTGTGCTGTGTGGGAAGGGTAACTAGTACATGCGGTAGAAAGAGCTGATACGCCTTCAATTATCGTGAAAGGCAAGACCTTCGCAACCACTTTTCAAAGATGGCGAATATATTTTCGTACTCACGAGTTGATACTTACCAAGTTTATGATTGCCAGTCGTAAATTTGTGATACTCATCGAATCACAAGGGTAACTAGTACATGCGATAGGAACAGCCGATACGCCGTCAATTGTCGTGAAAGGCAAGACCTTCGCACCAATTTTCAAAGATGGCGAATATTTTTCGCACTTTGGGGGTAAGTTAAGAAATCCCTCCAACCCCCATGTGTAAACTTATGACTTATTTGTGACCTTTTTTTACTTTTACAAGTCATATTTCTTACACCTTTGGGGGCTTGCCGTACGCCCCTGTCCCAAAAAAAGAGCTGGCATGGTCATTTCTGTGCTATACTACCCCAAATTAACAACAATTCACACATTTTGGAAGTAAACCTATGACACCCAATTAGTGGTCGGCGGGCTCCTAATCCATAGTGACTCGTAGAAAAATTTAGACAAGCCCTACCTTGTACACTGACGGTCATTTCGCCAAACTCATCACGAAACGCCATTTCCAATATCGTCATTTTAGAATATTTTTGTTGCTCTTATTTCTTTCATTTTCATTTATGTTTTTGTTTAGTGGGCCATAAATAGACCTTAATATTGGTATATTAACTATTCAACTACCCTCTATCCATGAATTCCCCCTCCTGTTCTCATCTGTATGATTCTCTTGCCTCTTCATAGAGTGTGTTATATAGTTATCCTAGAAACATTTTGAAGGATTTCTACATGGTGCTATTAAATTAATCATCAAATCGCCTAGAAAGAGAGAGAATACTGTACGCACTCCCCCATTATATATTTCAACTAGTTGTTTGTGCTTGTGTCTCTGTAAATCAAGCAACAGCGATTCTCTAAATTAGTATTCTGCTTCGCTGTTTGTAAAATTTCCCATCAAAAAGCTTACTTCATTCAGTTTTCAAATAGGAAGTAAAATCAATAATTCTGTGATGTACATACCGCCATCTGTTGGTATGAAGAGAAACCTTTTACAGGAGGAAAATTATCGCATTTCGTTTTCTAATTTCAAGGCATTATCATTTGTAGATGTAGTGTGAAGAAGCTACCTTTTACTCTGATTTGCAGTGAGGAGGCCTAATCAATAACTCCAACGATTCTCTAAATTAATATTCTGCTATGCTGTTTGTAACATTTCCCTTCAAAAAGCTTACTTCATTCAGAGTTTGCAAATAGGAAGCAAAATCAATAATCTTGTATTGACATACCTCCATCTGTTAGTAGGAAGAGAAACCTTTCACAGGAGGAAAATTGTCCCATTTCGTTTTCTAATTTCAAGGCATTATCATTTGTAGATGTAGTGTGAAGAAGCTACCTTTTACTCTGATTTGCAGCGAGAAGGCCTAATCAATAATTTTAAATATACCGCCATCTACGTGTGATGTGAAAATGCTTACGGAAGTGATATTACTGCTTCAACCTCTAGAACAAATTCATTCTCATGTAGATGGAGCGATAGTCTACTTTTACGATTATTATGTTTTTATTCTTAAAAAAGAATATAGTTATTTAAAGAAACTTGTTTGGTTCAAAGTAAATTATACGGTGGTGAAAAACAAGTATTTCTATTTCGGGCATGTAAAAATATAAATATCTAAGATATTAATATCTAACCTAAAAGAGGTCAAGGAAATTATAGGAATTTTTTTTAGGCAACGGAAATAACTCATAATAAATATTTTTATTTTAATTTACAGGCTGTCTATTTTATCACAGGGCCATCGAAGAAATCTCGCTTAATATCAATTGTATAAAAATTTTTTTTTTCCAAAACTGTCATTAAAAGTTGTCTTTTACATGATATTTACTGAATGTTAAGATGACAGTTTTTGTCTACAGAACGTAAAAGTCTTTTACATCCAGGATTTAAAAGACTTTTACATCCATCTACAAAAATCAATGAAATTATAGATGATAGAATCAGTTACTTAACCAGTTTATTTATTACTATCAACAAAAACAAATTTTAACAATCAATCATTAATAAAATCTATTAAATCAACAATAATCAACAATCAATTTAACAGTTAATCGTTTCTTTTACCGTTTAAATTTAAAGTGGCAATTGTACAATTGTGAACACTGAGTCCACTCGAGGATGGTAAGTCGCTCACTATAATAGTTTCTTGATTAAGGTACTGGGTAATTATTGAAGAAGCACCAGATTTGGGAGCAGATAATAAGATACTATTAGAAATTACAATTTTCTTCTCAATTGATTTCTCAACATATCCATCCGCAACCGTCGAAGACCGCCAGCCCCCATGTCTTCTAAGACTGATGAGTTCAGTTCCAGAATCAGCTAGCAGTGTAGCAGATGATCTTCGGAAGCAATAGCCAGTATAGCTCTCTTCTTCCGATAATTTTAAATATGTTGCAATTTCTTTTGGAGTATTTCTAATTTTATTAATACCTATAACCCACTTTACACATTTTCTATTCTCATATCTAATAAAAAATCTACAGTAGGTAGTATACGCGAAGTATAATATTTTCGGTATAATTTAATATAGGTTAAATTTGAAATGATGAATGTTCTTTGAGTGTGAGTTTTTGAATCTTGGACTTTTACGATTATAATTGAATCCTTATCCTCAGTATCATCTATTGTTAAATTCGCTTATTCTACAGGCCCCATATATGCCAAATATTAAAATAACCTGAAACAATATAACTACTTTATCAACAAATCTATAAAAATATGTACTAATGAATTAATATGACTCATCTTCATTAATAAGAAGCATCATCTGGTGCCTCATGTAAGAATTTCTCAATCTCCACATTTGTGAAAACTTTTGACTTTTTTAGACAATATCCTAAACATTTATTTTTCTAATACGGTACTAACTTGGAATATTTCTCTAAATCTATATTTTGTTTGACGTTTAATGTTCTCTGCAGCATTGAATATATAGACCATAACGTTGTCGGCTGCACTCTCTTAATTTTATATTCAAAATATGCCAATATCACACTTTCAGACACATTTTTTAATTTCTAACACTCCCGAGGGGTGTAGTTTTTTTTTCAAATGATTCGGTTCAAATGCGGGGTGGGGTCACTGGTCACGAGAAAAATGTTCATTTTTAGCTCCAACCTCCTCAAACGGGCAGAAATCACTCCTCACTCGCCGTTTGAGAGATGAAGAGGGGTTGGAGCTAAAATTGAATATTTTTTCCATGATCAGCGACCCCAAAAACGGGGGAAACGCGTTTGAACCCGAATTATTTGATAAAAAATGATTTTCCACTCCTCGGAAGGGTTTAATTAACCCCCTGGCCTGCTGTCTGGACTCAACTTACTCTATAACCATCTTCCATGTTATTTCAAGTATAACCCGTTGATAAATCACTCCCCAGACTCGTATAGAAAACATAAAGAGATCCATAAGAGACCGTTTTAGGAGGTTGCGGCGATCAAAAACTTCTTCCTCCACTTGCATCGAATTCAACACCTTCCAAAACAGACGGAGGAAGGTATTCTCGTCTTTGCAAGAAATATTTACACTATTTCTGCCTTTATTACATAGACTAGCGGTTCATTACTACATCTTACTACCACGGTCACTGGCGGCCATTACAACCCTAGCATTTAAATCAGTATCAAACTTCAAGAAGTGTGGCGCAAAAATTCTCTGACGTCAACTGTGGGGTCAAACAAAATCTAGTTTAAAAATCTGAAGATTTTGCAATGATGACATCTGCAGTCAGCCTACGAAAGAACTAGTTTTCAAAGTCCACTACGAGGAGGTTACAGTGCCTTTCACTAGTGAAGGTGCCTATTTATTGTGAGTCCCCTTGCCTCTCACGAGTTGGGGTGTTTATTTATCGTGAGTCTCCTTGCCTCTAACAAGTCGAGGCGCTTGTTTTTTTTAAGTTCACTTGCCTCTCATTAGTCGAGGTGTTTGGTTATTATGAGTCCCCTTGCCTCTCACAATTCAGCTGACTTTTTTGCGTGAGTCCTCTTGCCTCTCACGAATCAGGTTACTCTATATTGATGAGACCTCTCTTAGTCTTCATTCTTCGAGAACATCCCATAAAGAAAAAAATTATTTTGAAAAAATTTTTCAAAAAAGTTGCAGGGGGTTGCGGCGGTCAAAAACTTCTCCCAGCACTTGCATCATGTTCAGCACCCTCGAAAACGAGGGGGAAAAGGTAATCTCGTCTTTGCACGAAATATTTACAAAAAAGTCGTCTTATAATGCTTCATTACATAGACTACGCGCCGCCCGCAGTCTGCCAATGATTATCAATTTTGAGTATGTTGTACCCTTCCGATCGCTATGAAAATTGGATATGTTTTAAAGGGGCATATAAGCATTTATTTGGAAAATGGTGGGTGTGCCTCTAGAACATCCCCTAAAAAAAAAAAAAAAATTATTTTGAAAAAAATGTTTCACCACTTTTTTTCGACAAATGGACTCAATAATTTTTTCCCACATTTGCACCATCAAAATCCATAACACATATTTTTTTCATGAAAATCGGTTTATCCGTTCTCGAGAAAAAAAATTTTTTCCATTTTTCTTTCTACCCCCATAACTCCCGTAAAAATGGTTTTCCAAAAATAATATTTTGGGAAATTTCATCTAACACTACTATCAACTTGTGCTAAAAATTTCGACCGGATTGGTGCGGGGGCACCTAACACATGCTTATCCTGCTATGCCCTTTACTTTATTTTTGAATCTGTGTGTTTAATTTAAACTGAATATTCTGCTCACGTAAGTATCCGATGTTTTATGATTATGAACTTGATAATTTGTAAAAAATCCTTACAAAGATGTGATTTAAAACAAACAAAATCATATCTAAAGAGTAGAATGACTACGTTGCTCGATTTTGGAATCGCTGTGGCTCTCCTATTAAAAGAATAAAATTAGAACAATTGAAGGATATCTAATTGCTCCATCTTACTTTCTTGGCTTGGAATAGTTTGCATAAAACGGCATTTTATTAAAATATTCCCACTGAGTTTCAGGGGCTTCTACCTAAAGGCTTCTATTTTCGCTCTCTTCCTCACAAATCTGTCTCTCAATTTTTTCCACAGACTAATCCTCCAATAAAAAGTCCTCTATTACCATAGGAAAATATACAAAATTCTGGGGCACCTAGTAGGTTGTATGATTTATTTCTGCGATCTTTTATTCCCTATTGAATATTTCTAATTTATTCGTTTGATGAACATGTGGTGTTTTTAGACAACTCACCAGTTTCTTCGTTAATTTCTTAATATTTATGGACGTATACTATCAAAATGCCCGTGTGGAACACGGGTTCACTAAGGTAACTAACAATAATGAATGAATAATGAATAACACCTCCCTTCCTATTTTTATTAAGCAAAAACCAAACTATTCAAATAATGACCATCTATGAATTATACAAAGGAAGTTCCGAAAAAAGTTGACTCAACATTAGGTCGCCATAATGTGACAAGCACTTTGAATTTACCAATTTTATTAATTTTCTTGAGGATTTCAGATTAGTTCCTCTACTTGCAAAATTTCAAGTTCTAAGCAAGTCTAAAAGCGCCCAAGCAAATCATGCGAATCAACATATTTGTATTTATCCGTCCGGTAAATTGTTTGGGTACTTCCACGATGAATTGGGAACTTTGGCATGGTGGTGGGGCGACTATATTCTCGATAAGCCAAAACTTGCAAAACCCGAAATGGCAACTTTAATATGCCGGCCAATGTTTAGAAGGTAATATCCACATTAAAATGAAGACTGACAAAATGGTAAAAGCTGTAGAAAAACTATAGGAACAAAGTTGTGGAGAATAAAATTTCACATTAAAAAGTGAGTAGCGACATATATGTATATTATATTGTTTTGGCAATATATGCGTTTAAACGCGATAAATCACCACGACGCCGCACTTTGCACACTTCCTGTGCATATATTATAAAAGTTGACAACTGAATTTTTTGTAGAAAATTTAATTCTCACCAATAACTTCTCTACAATGTTCTTATATCTCTTACCATTCTGGTAGCGTCTTCATTTTAATATGGGTACAGCCTTTAATATATATAGATTGCCCGCCATATTGGAGCCTCCATATTGAGTTTAGCAAAATTTGGAATTTTTGTGGATCGGAAAGGTATTCCCCACCTCTATGCCAAATTTCAAATTCCTAGCTCGTGGTAAGTACCCAAACAATTCACCGGACAGTTAAATATAGATTAAAACAAACTATAATACATTTATTTCCTTTATAATATATTGATATATGTAGATATATTCGGGTTTACTCTAAAGTACTTAGGACAATACAGTTAACATGGAATTGAATGAAACTTTCACACTCATTCATGTGACAAAACGCTTCACTTTCATTGGAGATTCCGCAACGGTAACGTTAAAAACATAAAATTTGTTGATCTCGAACAGACGGCAACTTTTAATCCTGTGGGAAACATCAACGCCAACAAATAACAGTGTTTTGTATGTTTCATCTTTGAACGGCGCACAGTGGGGCAAATAGCTGATTTTTTGGAAAAGCGATAATTCCCAAGCCTGGAATTAATGAAATTTAATTTTTTTTTTTTAAACTCTTCGTTATAAAATTGCCTTTAATTCTATCGAGCCCGAATTTTGAAATTTCAAAATTAAATTAAAATTTTATCGAAAGATTGTTTAAAATTATAAAAAATTGTTACTTGCGGGGTTTTTTGGTTTCTAATCTCATTTCTGGTCCCCGAATTTTGCGATTAAAAAAACCAAGATAGCGGATCCAATATGGCGGCCATAATATTTTTTTAAATGAAATGTACATGCACAAACTGTTAAAAACTGTTACTTAGGACTTTTAAGGGTTTCTGATCGAGAATCTGAAATCTAAATTACGTAATATCGTAATCCAAAATGGCGAATCCAATATGGCGGCCATAATATTTTTTTAATTGACACGTAAATGCACAAATTGTTAAAAATTGTCACTTAGGGGTTTTAGAGATTGGTGATCATGAATCTAAAGTCCAAATTACGTAATATCGAAATCCAAGATGGCGGATCCAATATGGTGTCCGTAAGTTGAAGATTCTACTCGTTCATCATTTTACGTATTAGATTATGTTAGATTTATATCTTATCGTACTTTTCTAGCTGTTTGTTTAGGACTAGAAGCATTAGGTTATTTTAAGTTCATGGCTTACAATATTTTACTTTCTGTCATTTTATGACTTGACCAAATATTAGAATTAAAGTTAATAGTTCTTGCCTAATGGTATTAGCTAATAGTATTTGTCTTTTGACTACTCTATGATTGGACATTTAAGGTTAATTTTTGATTAATTATTTCATTTTAGCACATACTGGAATTCAAAATTACGAAATTTTAACTGCAGAATCAGAAACCTCTAGGAACTAATTTTTAATGATTTTTGCATGTACGTCTTATTTTTTTTTTTAATTTATAACAGCTATATTAAATATCCGAAACAAGATTAGCGAATTAAGCCCCTGAGTAACAAATTTTAGCAATTTTTTTCTTGATTTATCATTCTATTTTAACTTACGGACACCATATTGGATCCGCCATCTTGAATTTTGATATTACGTAATTTAGACTTCAGATTCATGTTCAACAGACCCTAAAACTCCTAATTAACAATATTTAATAATTTGCGTATGTACATTTCATTTAAAAAAATATTGTGGCCGCCATATTGGATCCGCCATATTGAATCCGCTATCTTGGATTACGATATTACATAATTTAGACTTGATATTCATGGTCAGAAACCCTTAAAAACTCTAAGTAACAATTTTTATCAATTCGCGCATGTACATCTCATTTAAAAAAATATTATGGCCGCCATATTGGATCCGCTATCTTGGTTTTTTGAATAGCAAAATTCGGGGATCAGAAATGAGATTAGAAACCAAAAAACCCCCCCAAGTAATAATTTTTTATAATTTTAAACAATCTTTTGATAAAATTTTAATTTACTTTCAAAATTTAAGTCCTTTAATTTTGAAATTTCAAAATTCAGGCTCGATAGAATTAAAGGCAATTTTATAACGAAGAGTTTAAAAAAAAAATTTTAAATTTCATTAATTCCAGGCTTGGGAATTATCGCTTGTCCAAAAAATGAGCTATTTGCCCCACTGTGCGGCGATGGAAACGCCCAACGGGAACGGAAAATGTTGGGCGTCTCAAACGGACGGCAACTTTTGATCCAATAAGAAACGATGTCAACGTCAATATTAACGACTCATTAATATGTAACTAACATAACCTCAAATTTTAAGTTTTTTAAGTTTATTCTATCTTTAATATTTGTATCCGCAATTTTAGCTTAGGGCCATACTGGCTCCAACCGAATATTTAAAAATGCATGCAAAATTTTTTTCAAAACTGATTAATAAAAATAAACAGCTAATTATAGGTTAGATTTCCAACCTACAAAAAGTGTCTTATTTTACTGGAACAAGGTATTTAAAACTTTATAAACATTACATTGAACTAGATTTTATCTAAAAGTACGGGAATCAGGCAGAAATTTTAGCAATAGCTACGAAATATTTGTAAATTTTAATATATTTGTATATTTTTCAGGTTAGGCGTGACGTCACGTGCACGTCTTCAATTGTTTTTTTCTGTTTCATTGCCGAACGGGAACGGGAACGTCGAACAGGAACGGCAACGTCAACTTTATAAATTGAGTATTAGAATCATACCATTCCATAAAGTCTTTGTAACCAGAGTCATATTGCCTGATCGATTTGCTGGGAATAAGTCCAGAAATTGCACTTTTCGCTGCTTCAGGCACTTCACATGGTACATCTTCATCACTTTTTGATAACATGTTTTATGTTTTTATTCAATTCCAATGATAAAATTACTGACTAAACTGCCACTAACTCAAGATTAAAAAAAAAATCGTATTTTGTTGCTTGTTTACTAAAGCTTGTATTGCTATCATTACTGACGCACCAAAGAATATTTGATATTAAAACATGTGCAGCAAATTCAAGATGACATACATGTCAAATAAATTAATTGTAAATGTCAAAATTTTCTCTTCACATTTTTAGTAATTTTTGAACTGTGGGACACAGTTTTCGAAAATATGTTGTTTGATTGCGAAATTCTTTTTCATTTTCGAATTCAAAAATGACATTTCGCACTCTAGCATCAAAAATAACTATTTACAAAAATTTTGAATATTTGTTATAATCTGCAGAATGGTTTAAAGAAATTATAAATCCATGGCCTACTTCTAGAGTTGAGGCAGAAATTCTTGAAAATGCGGAATGTGTCTAAGTCAGATATCACCGTTATTTGAAGGGATACTAATACGATTTTTTTTTTACAAAATAGAGTCTTGTAACGAGGTATCATCTAATTGTTTTCAGAATCACTATTATTTATTCATGTGCCATATTTGTTCATCAAAGCTTAACCCTTTCTGTACCGGACATGAAATGGCGATGCATGTTACTAGGACCGGGGTTTTTTGCATGCTACGAGGACCCCTGTCGAATATATGCGCCAGGTATAAAAAATAGAACATATGCAGAAAATTCATTTATTTATAATAATATTTTATTATATTAAAGTATTTGTAATATATTAAGTTAAAAAGTATATATTTAAAAGGTTTGTTTTGTATGGTACACATCAAAACAAGGCTGTACACACAGACCAACATTACACTTTGCACACATGAACCTAGACTCTCTTCTTTTGTTTGCCTGAAGCTTGCTTTCGCTACAAACAGTACATTGTCGAACCTTATTATTGGGTACCAAAACGGGAAAATGTCGGCCTATAAGCCTCTCAGGATTTTTGGTCATAGGTTTTACTCGGCTTTGGTTAGACTGTGGTATTTTATACCTGAAATCGATAGGCAAAAGGTATTTTCTCACTAACTAAAACTTACCGCTCAATAAGTTGTCTTATGATTTTCAACTGAAAATCTGCTAAAGGTTCTCTTCCTGCATTTTGTGTTTGACACAGTGCATGTGCGTTGAGCATATGAAAAAATAGCTTTCTGTACCATTTTACGGTTTTTCTAATGCATTCTGTAGAGCTTATTTCAATCAGAATAACGAGATTCATGATGTCGAGTAAATTTGCCGTATTTATACGGCAGTGAGCCAGGTGGTCCTGTCTTAGATACCGTATTTCTTCGGCATTGGGCCAACGGACACAGCACGAAGCGACACAGTTATGCGGCTGTGGTCCTACTAAAGGGTATAAACATAATATCGTCACATATATACGACAATGGTCTAAATATGCCATATAACCCTGAACACATATATACGGCAGTGGTTCTGAGGGACCGTTTAGGTATTGACTCAAATATACGGCGATGGTACGGAAAGGGTTAACAAGTAATTACTAAAATATTTTTAGAGATAAATAAGTTGTGATCGAATAATGAAGTAATTATTTTAAAAAAAACACAAGTTATATTCAGAAATTTTTGAAAATGTTGGCATATTCAGATTAGTTCCATTTGTAACAGCTTTCAAAGCCATGGAAAAAATTGTACATTGTTCTTTCTCGACGAGACAAATTGGAAATGATTTAGAAAATCACTTACAAAATTTGAAATCCTCGTTTAGAGCTACTGGAGTCTATGAAACTTTAACAATTCACATATTACTAAAGCACCTGAAAGATTGTTTAACCTTTTTACAATAAGAACGTGGTTTGGAGCAATGGTCAGAACAAGCTGGAGAATCAATTCATAGGGAATTATTAAAATATTGGGAAAAATATAAGATCAATTATCTCAAGTATGCGGCATATTCGAAGAGATTTAAAAAAGCAGTTGTAGAATTTTGCTCAAAACACCTGTAATCAGTTTTGACCCAAGATTGATTTTGATAACATTGTAAATGACATTGTTTATCATTATACTATATTGCCGTATGTATTTTTGTGCATTACTAAGTGTACATTCTTAATCATAATCACGATATAAAAAAATAAGTTGTAAGCTTTAATCGAATAAATTGTGAAGAATTTAAAAAACTTTATTTTGCGATTTTTCGACTATATGAACGAGTAGAATTCCATTTAAAACGGATTTAGATACTACTCAAGCCCCGCAACCCGTTTTTGGTGTCATTTTTTCCATACCTATCGTTACTTCAAGCACACCGTGTATATTGGTTTTTGTCTATCTGCCATAGTTTTAGAAAACTCCATTTGTTCCACCCTGTACAATTTGTTTTGAGCACTTTTTATAACCAGCCACTTATAATCAGTTATGTAACAAAATAATTATGCTAGCAGCGTAAAGGGTCGATTAAATCGAAGTAAGAAACATTTATAGAAATTATTTCGATGGCGCGATAATTTTGATTCAATTATTAATTTTATTATTACATGAGTTTTCCCAACAAAAAATTGTCTATAGAATTTTATATCTCTAGTAAATATTTTCCGTGGGTGGGTAGACAAAAAACAAACACAATTATTCCGGTTGAGTGATTTACTTATATAGTTGTGGAGACCAGTCAGTTGAAATAATAATTGTGTATTTGTTTTTTGTCAACCTACGCACTGAAAATATTTAGTAAGTTTATTGCGACGGTATGGATGTTTTATGTGTCGTCTCTGAGGATGCGTATCAAAAACAAAGTTATGGAAACGTAAAAACATATATATTTTTTACTAATATGTACTATGATGTATCTCGTGGTGATAAAAAAAACTTCAAATATTAGAGAATATTATTTAGGTATTAAACAAATCACAACTTACACAATTTTTTATTTATCATGAAAATACCTACTTTCTGTATACTGTTGCCCTAATCTGGGCACGCTAATGTACTAGTTAAAACACTCATTATTGGAGAACTAATCAAAACAACTACTCTTCTAGCTAATACTGAAGAAGTATTGAATTACATTATAGGATTCTTAGCATTTGAAAGCAAAAAAATACATTGAAAGTACTTAAATTATTTATTTAAATTCAGTCATTCTCACTTTTTTATTTAATATGAAATTATCTCCTTTTTGTATATTGGTAACTTAATCTAGTCATGCTAATATACTACTTAGGGAAACACTTTCAAACACTCATCATTGGAGAACCATTCGAAACAACTACTCTTCTAGCTAATACTGACGAAGTTTTAAATTAGATGATAGGATTCCTGGCATTTTAAGGCAAGAAAATATATTGAAAATACTTAAATTATTTATTGATATTCAGTCATTCACAACAATTATTATACTCTTCCCAAAAACGAAGAATATATTGTATTTGATCGGCACATTTCTAAAATCGTAAATATTGCTCGTAAAGAAAAAAATTTCATATCATTGTGTTAGTGAACGAATTCTGAACAATTTTTAGAAAGTAAGTTAGTGTTAGCTAGAGGAAGAACCCTATTGTTTTTGAAGAAAATCAATTAATGAATAAAAAAGTTATTAATTATTTAATTAAAAAAAAAAAATTCTCTTAATTTTCAATCAATTTTCTAAGCACTAGGTGGTGGAGCAGCGGCTAAAGCTTTGCAAAGGTCCCGTGTTCGAATCCCACACAGGTTGGACATTCTTTTTTCATTTTTTTTTTCATATAATTTTTTTCACAACAAAGATGGTATCACAAAATTTAGGATGTCCAAAAACTAACATTATTTACAAGAAAACTGCGAAGAGTATCCTATAGAATGTGTAACAATTATATATAAAAAGTTCAGGCGAAGAGTACGTTTTTAGCTTGTTGAACCTTACGTTCTATTTCAAAATATAGAATAATTAGCATTACTTTTTTATTGTGTATTCTGAAAATTTGCATTGCGTTTAAGTGTTTAAATACTGTTTATCAGACATCGCCTTCATACAAAAAATTGTTAATGTTGAATAGTGTCCGATTTGAATGCTGACGTCATTACCTCCCATGTGCCGGATAACTGCTAGCTCGTACCGATAAAAAAATAGTGTTAAAAGAAGGGCATCTAGTTAAGACGTTAAATAATATTTCAATACAATGTTTAGCTGCTATATTGTAACGGTCATTTTTATTCATAGGCATAAAAGCCCTTAAATTACATTATTTCGTATTTTCCGTACATAAATTACCTATTTTGTTACCTCTTAAAAAATAAATTATCGCCGCTACTGTAAGGTTCTAGAAGGTAACGTAACCGTCGCCTAGTTCTCGGCTTTACTGGTAAACATTTGAAAATAATGCCTTTCCTCCAATGAGAAACCATAGTTTAAATTCGCGGGTTTAAGGACTAGAGGTATTTCGACTACTAGTGGGGGAAGAGATAAATACCGAACCAAGCGGCAGACATGACAGAGAAGGACTTCTACGGCCGCCTTGAGCGAGACAGTCAATCTTTTAACCAAGTTTGAGTGAAGATATTAAAAGTTCCAGAATTTAAATGGTTTAGTTAAACCATAAAAATTATAAATTAATTATTTATTTAGTCTCTTTCCTTCGTTTAAGCTGGTTAAGGAATTTGACAGCCAGATTATGTGTGCTTTTGCGAGCTGTACATTCGAAATAAGTATTGTTATGTGTAATATCTACCTAAAAGTGGCTAAATAATAGTGTGTTCAATCTACGTTTTCAACTTTAAATAGGATTGCAGTTTTATGGGTAATGTCCAAAGTGAACTTATGTAAGTACCGATCTGAACTTTATATTTTCCTGTTTATGCACGAGTCATCAATTTGGGAAGATTTGAGCCAGTAGGTTATCAAGTTGATCACAGTGTAGTGCGTGTTCGTTACCTTTACGTTTTCGTGAAGACTTCAAGCAAGCTTAATTTGTACTTGCTAATTTTTTATCTCGACTAAACACTCAAATTTACTTTTGGAGTGCTATATGTTTAATATTAAAATTTATCTTTACGTATTTCGTTCGAGGAATTATGTAAATTTTTGTGGGTGTATAAATACTCCCATTTGTACCTTTTAGTTAAGTCTTCTAGCTTGTTTTTGCATTTAAACTTAAATAAATATTTAATTGCTCATTCTTGGATAATTTGCTCGGAAAATAATTCTGATAAGTGAATGAACAATCATTTATTTATTATTAATAGTTTTTTTCTTGCGGAATTGGCCAATCTCCCTTTATTACGCTTTATCTATTTATCTTTTGTATTTTATACCATTATGTCTGTCTCTCCGTATATCTGTGAATTTGTTTGATTATTTGTTTGTACTTCTTTATTCGTTAGCACAAATTTATTCGCCCATACCCTGTAGTGTTATTCTCATTTGCTCTACCACTTTGTTAATAAATTAGTTTATTGTTAATTTCGTATTTTTATTTATTTAGAATTCATTTTAAATAACCCCAAGAGAGACAGGGCGTTATAATATAGTTTCATAGTTTTGTTTACTATTTTGTAATTTGTTAATGGTAATACGTAAGAGGTCTACAGACGATCCAACTTGCTGGAGCCAACATTGTCGGTATGCTTTGAACTCATTCGTAATAGTGAGCTGGTCTGCTATAATTCCAGCAATCTTCAAAGCGTACCGACAAGGTTGGCTTCAGCAATTTGGATCGTATGTAAAATGGACAATAAAAGAAAACTATAATTACTATGTAGTTCCCGAGTGAAAAATTTCTACTGTATTGACGTCAAATAAAATACTGATCTTCAGTTATAATCAATAATCAAACCAGCATCATCTTCTACACAGATGGATCTAAGATTGACGAACAGGTAGCTCAAGATGTAGCCTGTCAAAAGTCCTAGGTCCTACGCCCACCACTTTTCAGATGGAAATTCACGCTATATGTCTCTGCGCATATCAAGTTTAGGCTTAATTATAGTTAAGACAAAAAATCACTGAGAATATCTAGAAACAGTAAAGCAAACATAACAAGGAATAGAAGGGAACAAGACTACAAATGATCTTGAGGTCAAGGTCCTAAATCGCCATTCATCGGATCGGAACCAAAATATTACCCAGAGGAGACAATAAGATAACAGGAGGTTGAATAGAAATCCTCGTACTGGAGCCTAGAACCAGATCAAAGATAAGCGGAAGAATTTATTAACTACTCTTAAAGAAGACCTCAGAGCTGCTCGACTTCAGCAAACCGGAACTAAAGCTATTAACAGGCCTTTCCACAGGTCACTTCTCATTGACATACCATCTCACAATAATGGGTAAAGTTGAGGATGAAATGCGGGACGTAATTTTGTTTATGGAAAATTTACCAAAGGCTGCAACATAGATCAGGAAGTTTTAAAACATCTGGAAATGTAAAAGATGGCTCTCAGTAAGATTTTAGGATTCTTTATCAGCCTATGATTAAATGAGTGTATATGAATCTGAGGGTATTCAGAAAAGAATTTCTTGGATCGAGGCGAAGAGAGGCTCTCATGATCTAATCACTCACCTATAATCTAAATCTAATCTAAATATAGTATTCAGTATTTAAATGTTAAAAATATTTACATACACACATGTAATGATATATTCTTATAGGAACATTGTGATATTTACAGATGAACACTCTTTAATAATTACCAACTACTGGGGACATTCATATACAGACACGTAATGATATATTCTTGTCGGAACATTGTGATATTTACACTTTACTTTTCGGCTATAATTGTGATGTCTGAAGAACACAGTCGATTTTACATATATAATAGGGACATTTATATACATACTTATTTTGCTATATTATGAGGTGTCCCCGCAACGATTTCCTTTATTTTCTCGAATTAGAGAATATCGAAAAGTTACGAAAAGTTAAGAAGAATCTGTATAATATCACCATGTGAGTAACTTCAATGTCCCCACAGCACGGTAAAATTCAGGCGGTCTCACAGCTTTGTATAATACATGTGTATGCGCGTGTGTGTGTACGTATGTTATTGATTAGGTACAATGAAATAAAATGTTTGGAGTGCTAATGAACTAAGAAATTATTGCCACTTGCAAGTTTTACTTTTGTGGTATTTTCTTTTGTTTATTTGCCTACACTGTAAAAAGTCAGGGTAAATTGACAATGCATTTACATTAAACATTGATGTAAATTTGTCGGACATTTTTACATAAAATCTGTAAATATAATAATTTTGGAAAACATAGTGTGAAAACACTGGAATGTGTATTTTTACCGTGTTACAGAAATAAATGTGATTATACTATAAAAATGCTATAAAACTCACATAATTCCTTAAAGTGACAGCTAATTTTACATTAAATAATCATGCTATTTTACAGTACTTCTCCACTTGTAACTTTACAACCTATATTTCTGGCAACAAGTAACCTATCACAGTAGGCTAGAACCACCTTTAAATGAAATATGCATGCACTCTCTCAATTCCTACGGGAAATGGTAGCTTTATCTATCCTGAAACAATTGCCGTCATTCAAATCATTCCCTTGGCCGTTTTCTAGAAAATTCACTTTTAATTTTTTTTTTTGGAAACTGATTTTTTGCATTGATAAGCTTGTTAAAATGTCAATCAAGAAAATAAAATTGAACATTCCAATACAAATTTCAACTTAAGCCAAGTTTGGGGAAATAACATACAAGAAACCGTCATGCTCGACAACTCCAGACGTTTTGATAATAATCGGGTTATATAAACTTTCCAAGTAGTCAATTTAGACAAAATCGTTAGATCTATTGCTATATTATTTTGAATGACAGCAATTTTTGTCTACCAATATATCCGTAACCAATGAATAACATTACTATTTGCGTAACCGGATTTACTATAGGGAAATCCGAGCGCCTCTATTAGCCATCTGAGTAGA
Source organism: Rutpela maculata (assembly GCA_936432065.2). Classification (NCBI taxonomy): domain Eukaryota; kingdom Metazoa; phylum Arthropoda; class Insecta; order Coleoptera; family Cerambycidae; genus Rutpela; species Rutpela maculata. The sequence goes on from OW386288.2 coordinate 178,744,993, forward strand.
CTTTCCATTCGCTCAGTCAGATAACGGGTGAGTATGAGAACTATACCGCCGCCGATGAAGACAACCCACAGAAGAGACATGACGATAACCCAACCACCCATCCACTACCCTGCAGGTATCGGACGAAATGCCATCCAGTACCCGTAGTCACCTAGCTCCGTGTAGATCTAAAGTGCTACCAAAGCACTTAGGTCTACACTTCCTCGAGCTACATAGCTCATTCCTACCTAACCGATGATCCGGATGGCAGGATGTCAATTGACATTCTGCATATCGGCAATCAATCCCAGCCAAAAATACCCCAAAGTTTCCGAACAGACAGATGACCACCTAGGGGGTGACAAACTGGCGAAGAAAGATCATCAAGACAGAAGAGCGCCAGAAGATAAAGGCCTTAGCCAGCAACGTTCAAACGGCCAGGACCCGAGGAGGTGGGCCGAAATCATCCACACCGCTCACATTTGTGAGTGGAGTTAATGTAAAGTAAGCTCGCCCACCCCGTACGAGGCCGATCCAGGTCTACAGCGATGTACTAGGGTAAAGAGCAGTAGTCCTGCTCGACCTAAGATATCTGAGACCGTCATCACTGCCAAAGAATATTGGCATCGCTCGGTCAGTTACTCTTTAGACTTCACTAGGCAAACAATCCAAGACTCCAAAAGTGAACATTTTCTGTGACCATGATTAAAATCAAATAAGCTATGCAAAATGCAAATGCAATGCAAATCATGCAAGAACGCACGATGAAAATAGATATTGTCTTTGTCTATTTTATAAACGTAAGAATCACGGATTGAAGAAGATAACTAATACTTAACTGATAGGTTTTTGAAATATGTCCGGGTATTCAGAGGCTTCAAAAATGCAGTAGATTCTTATTTTTATCAATGCAAAAAATCAGTTTTCAAAAAAAAATAAATAAATAAAAGTGAATATTCTAGAAAACGGCCAAGGGAATGATTTCAGATTTTACGGGAATTGTTTCGGGACAGATAAAACTACCATTTCCCGTAGGAATTGAGAGAGTGCATGCATATTTCATTTAGAGGTGGTTCTAGCCCACTGTGCCATTTTAACTACCGGAATTTTGTAGTATTCGTTTTTACAGTGTACAATTTTGTCATACATGTACCTTGTAATATATGTTATAATTTATAAAGTTATTATATATTTTGTAGCAGCATATATAATTTATGTATATACAACGTGATCAACCATGAGATGCGGAAAATTTAACAGTAGGTTGTCCCCACCTAAAGGAGTTAAAAAAATGAAAAATAAAAAAAAATGACCAAAAAAACTACCCTATTTTTTTGTAGACCTGCTCCGCCAATGTCTTTAACTAATCTAATGTAACGCGGTACAACCATACCACTTTATCAGACTTGGGATTGACACTATTGACAGCAAAGCTGGATATGATAGAAGTGACTTTTTGGTTTTAATCAAATCACACTACAAAAATAGCGAAATAAATTGAAAAGACATTGACCCTATGCTGAAACGACAAGCAGATATACGAGATATTTAGTTAAACCGGTCAATAACACGGTGGTGTCCCGATTGTTCGACCGAATGCAAAAGACGCGGCTCTCTTTGATCTCGCTGGCCGGCTTCACATTTTATGCCAATTAGGGAAATGTAAACAACTCGAATACGTTCTTTCACAAGTAAGCTCGTCGACCTATTCAGGAGTAGGTCAGGACCTACTCAACATCAGTAGTGCAAATTTACTAATAATTTAATATACTAAATTACCTCAGAACCCTCTGAAATTTTGCAGGGGCTTTCCCATATTAAAGACTAGTACACCATTTTATTTTCCGCATATCATGGTATATTACACTGTAAACAGTTTATTATTATTTTTATTATTATTACTCCAAAATATCCGTGTAATTACTCTCAAGATTAACAGTACTGTAAATAAGTGTGCTATAGTAAATCTAATATATTGTAATATGTTGCACCCCTTAAAATTTAAGGTTATGTTACTAAAAAGTAGGCAGACTTCAACAGATTGAATGTCTGAATGAATGTAGTGTATTTGCACCTACTCGAAAAAGAACCTACCAGAAGATTCCAAAGTGACATCTGGAATTCTCTAGAGAATGGTGGCGTCATCACAGAACAATCGAGATCTGTCATTTTTAGGTATAAAAGACTGACCGCATTCTCGGCGAGTAGTTCAGAAAGTTCAGAAAATATAGAAAGTGAGGTTAAGAGTTCAAAGATAAACAAAGTAATAAACATTGTGATTTTTAGTCAGTAAAGTGTAAATAATAGTATTGTGAAGTATCCAGTAAATATTTAATAAAGTGTGTTAGTGGACATCTCTTGTTATAATTTTTGGAACCCACGGAATTTGCAAGGGGTAGTTTCCTAAGGGTGGAAACACGCGACAATTGGTGTCAGAAAGCGGAATTTTATGACAAGAGGGACTCTGAAGTTGTGCTGGAGTGTTCGAGACGTATTCTCGAGGTTTAGTGCTAACACAGTGGACTAATTTACTGGACATTGTTCGAGGGTTATTTTCGGACAGGAAAATAGTGTTAAGTGCATTTTTGAGACATTGTAGAACATTTTATTAGGACATTAGTGTGATAATTAAATCCTTTGAACTGAGAAGTGATAGAGACACTGAAAAAGACTCATTTAGTGCGTGAAAATTTCTAGAACTTTTCTATTTGGACATTAGTGGAGATTATTAAATTCTCTGAACTGGATAGTGACAAGAGACTCTGGATAAGACTTTTTCGTGCTATTTCGAGATTTGTCTGGAAAGTTCTGATATTGACGTGACAGTTAAATTTATTTTATTTTAATTTCATCGTATGCCCGTAACAACAAGAAGTATGGCATCCGATAAACAAATACAGGACTTATTCGAACAATTCCAAAAAATGATGGCGCAGCAACGGCAGGAAGACAAAGAAGAACAGGAGAGAAAACGTCAAGAAGAGCGAGATGAATTAAAGAAAATTATGGAAGACCAGGAAATAAGACGCCAAGAAGAAAAGGAAGAGCGAGAAAAACGACGTCAGGATGAAGAGAGAAGACGCCAAGAAGAAAAGGAAGAGCAAGAAAAACGACGTCAGGATGAAGAGAGAAGACGCCAAGAAGAAAAGGAAGAGCAAGAAAAACGACGTCAGGATGAAGAGAGAAGACGCCAGGAAGAAAAGGAAGAGCAAGAAAGAAGACGTCAAGAAGAAAAATATGAATTGAAGAAAATGATGGAGGACCTGAAGATACGACAGCAAGAGGAGAAAGAAGAGCAAGAAAGACGACGTCAAGAGGAGAAAGAGGAACAAGAAAGACGCCAAGAAGAATTAAGGAAAATTCTGAATGAACAAATGAAAATACAACAAGACACTATCATTTCTGCCAATGAAGTACTAAAATGTGAAGTTAAAGATGAGATAAACAAGGTAGAAGAAAAAGTAGATAAGGTAGAAGACAAAGTAGATGTAGTTGAGACCGAAGTCAGTCAGATCAAAGGAAAGATGAGTGAGTTCGAAGGAGAAGTGGAGCGACTTAAACGACAGTTGAGAGATAGAGGAAGCCAGCAGGTGGTATCATCAGGTCCTCGATTAAAGCCTCCCTCCTTTGACGGCCAAAGCTCATGGACAACCTACAAGAGACAATTTGAGGCAGCAGCATCGGCAAATAACTGGGATAACGAGGAAAAGGCTATGGCATTAGTTCTGGCGTTAAGGGGCCAGGCCTCAGAATTACTTCAGACTATCCCGGTGGAGAAACAAAGGGACTTTAAAGTCTTGGAAGCTGCATTAGACTTGAGGTATGGCGATCAACATCTTGCCCAATTATACCAGACTCAGCTGAAATCCCGGATGCAAAAAGCTGGGGAAAGTTTACAAGAATTTGAAGCTGCAATAGAGAGACTGGCACACCTGGCGTATCCGAGTGCACCTAAAGAATTCCAGGAACAATTAGCCGTGGGGGCCTTTTTAGATGGTATAAGGGACGAAGAGGTCAGGCGAGTTCTGAGGCTGACGAGACACCAAAGTAGTAGCGAAGCTTTGGTGCGTGCACTCGAAGTAGAAGCCGCTTACAGGGATACTCCAAGGAGAGTGCGAGCTGTGACTCTTGAAGAATCGCAACCAGAAATGAGCCAGAACCCCTTGCTGACTGAGATGCAGAAAATATTCACCAAACTATTCGATAAATTGGATGGCCTAGGAAAGCAGGATAAACAGCAAAATAAAGGAAAGCCGAGTGGTGGTATTAAATGTTACAACTGCGGCAAGGTGGGCCATATGAAACGAGACTGTCGACAGCAGAATTCGGAGAGTCGAGTAAATGCTGTGAATCTTGAAGAGGAGCAGGAAAACAGTACCAGGGGGGTTGTTCTGGCTAGGGAATGCAGTGCCCCCAGAGAAATTAAGATTTCCCAGCTTCGAAGAATCGCAAGCAGACTGTTGTTGCATGGATATGTGAACGGAAGAAAATGTTTGTTTACCATCGACACAGGTACTACGTCATCAATAGTACGTCCAGGATTTATATCGGGCATAAAGATTACCAAGAGGCAAAATGAAGAAGTGATCGTCCGGACAGCTACGGGGAACAGGGCTACGGTTCATGGAGAAGTAGACCTGGGTTTGCAGATTGGGCATTTGAGGTTCGACCACAGGGTCATCGTGGCTGACATTACGGATGACTTCATTTTGGGACTGGACATTATGGAACAGTATGGATTTATTGTTGACGTAGGGAAGCGAATGTTAAGGATTGGGAACGAACAATTTAGTTTGTCAAAAGTGAACGACCAATGCGAGAAAACCAGGCTGTTGACAACGCAGGCAGTCAAAACTCCTGCATTATACAGAAAAACAGACAAGGAAGATTGCAAGGTGAGAAAATTGCCGAACATGGTTGAAGTCAACACTGTCAAGGTCGATCTTCCAGAGAGTTGGTCAAAGAAAACTCTGAGGCAAGAGCAATTGCGCGATGTAGAAATCGGACCCATGTTGAGAGCAAAAGAAGAGGGAACGCGTCCAGCATGGAAGGATGTTTCCAACAAAGAAGTGGGGCTGAAGGCTTTATGGTCACAATGGGATTCACTTACGGTCGTAGATGGGCTTTTGAGGAGAGCATGGGAAAGCCCAGATGGGAAGCAGGTTGCCATGCGTCTAGTGATTCCCAGGTGTCGTGTACCAGAAGTACTCCAGGAAGCACATAATGAAACATCCAGCAGACACTTCGGCATAAACAAGACATTGAGTAGAGCACGGGAACAGTTCTATTGGGTTAATAGTCGCCAGGATGTGGAGGCCTGGTGTCGCAAGTGTAAAAATTGTGCTGCCCGTGGAGAACCATTTTCGATGAGCAACTACAGAAATGGAAGCCGAGAACAGCCGAAGAATGATCGAGAGCAGATGAACAGAACTAGTAACCGCTTGAAGGCTCGTTATGATCAGAATGCCAGTACAGGGGGATTCAAGGTGGGGGATCTGGTTTGGCTGTACAACCCACAGCGGAAGGAATGGAGATCCCCGAAATTTCAACCTCCTTGGGATGGACCGTATACTGTTATTACCCGAATTAATGATGTCGTCTATCGTATTCAACGAAACAAAAAGTCCAAGATGAAGATCGTACACTTGGATAGACTGGCGAAGTATGTGAAAGAGGCTGAATTGCCTGACCGGGACGTTCAGGCTTAAGGAGGGGGCAGTGTAATATGTTGCACCCCTTAAAATTTAAGGTTATGTTACTAAAAAGTAGGCAGACTTCAACAGATCGAATGTCTGAATGAATGTAGTGTATTTGCACCTACTCGAAAAAGAACCTACCAGAAGATTCCAAAGTGACATCTGAAATTCTCTAGAGAATGGTGGCGTCATCACAGAACAATCGAGATCTGTCATTTTTAGGTATAAAAGACTGACCGCATTCTCGGCGAGTAGTTCAGAAAGTTCAGAAAATATAGAAAGTGAGGTTAAGAGTTCAAAGATAAACAAAGTAATAAACATTGTGATTTTTAGTCAGTAAAGTGTAAATAATAGTATTGTGAAGTATCCAGTAAATATTTAATAAAGTGTGTTAGTGGACATCTCTTGTTATAATTTTTGGAACCCACGGAATTTGCAAGGGGTAGTTTCCTAAGGGTGGAAACACGTGACAATATGCTTTACTTCGAAGGATTTAAATTTACCTTGACCGAAATAATTGCACCAATAAAAGTTAAAACTATATTGTTTCTTGGTTTAAAATTCCTATGTAATTGAATTAACAATAATTGATTGTCAAGTAATAATTCTCTAATGACAAGTATCCGGTATCTACTAATTGTTTTATATTATTAATCTATATTATAAAAAACTATAGTAAAATTCTTGAACTTGCGAAAATTGCATTCAAAATTTATAATTGTTCCATTAACAATCAATCGGTCGAAGAACATCCCAACTGCCAATACTTTTTAATAAAAATGAAAAGAAGGCATTTGAAAGTTGTACATAAGGGAGCTATCAAATTAGCCCAGATCTTTTCCGATGAGATTTCTGCGGCATGGCAAACGCAATCCGAAACCGTCCCCATTAGTATTCCGCTCCAGCTACATATTTTATATCTTTTGCTGGTATTTTCACGACAAGGATATTATTCGGGCCGAATGATTCCAAGCAAGTAGCTCATTTTGGTTGACCACCATGTTATTGCTTTCTTGTTTGCGCGCTTCTGAATTGTGTCTTGGTTATTCTGTGCACGGAGGGTACTCCAAAGGCTTGTATGCTTCATTCAGCACTTCTTGGCGGTATTTTAAAGTAAGGGGGATTTGCACGAATTGGTGTTAAAATTCTAAATGTGAAAAGCGGTATTGTCCAGTATACAAACGCGTTGAAGCACCGGCGGTCGCGCTTTTTTTTTATAAAGGGGATGCTAAAATTGAAATAAAAGTACACCGTGTTCAAGTATTAACTAAATTATATGGAGCTTTAAAAATAAACTCTAATTTGCAATATGATGAAATTTTGCATAGACGTTCATTGTTACTTCAGGAACTCTTCCAGGAACCGATGGATCGAGGGCAATAGAAATGTTTTTAGTCCAATCAGTGGGGATTTTGCCCTCCAAAAGATGGAGTAGTAATGATTTTGATATATGATGTTCAAATCGAGACCCTGATGAAAAATATAAGTTTTCGAGGGAGTTCGCGAGCCGCCATCTTGATTGAAAGTGTAAAAATTGTTATTTTCAAAATAATTTGGCAACGCTCCACCCTACGAGAAAAATGTTCAAGACAAAGTTGAAAATGACAAAATTTCCTACATTTTTTATTTGTTTTTTATTTTTATTGTAAGTCTAATGTGCAACGAGATACAGCGGAAGAAAGATATATTTATAAAAAATATTTTATTATATAATATATGTGTACAAAATAACATATTTTTAGAGAATATTATTTAGATATTAAGCAAATCACAACTTACACACGTTTCTATTTATTATGAAATTGCCTACTTTCTGTATATTGTTGCCCTAATCTGAGCACTCTAATATACTAGTTAGGTAAATTCTTTAAAACACTCATTATTGGAGAACTAATCAAAATAACTACTCTTCTAGTTAATATTGACGAAGTATTGAATTGTATGATACGATTCTTAGGGTTTTAAAGCAAAAAAAAATGTATTAAAAATACTTAAATCATTTATTGAAATTCAATTATTCACAACAATTTATTGAATCTTACATGCTATTTCAACTCTAGAAAAGTTGTATAAGTTTTTTAGAACTCGCTAGTTCTTATCAGTATAGAAACATTCATTTATTATTTATAAGCCTAATCTTAATTTATAAAAAAAAAATGAAAATGTGTGAATGACTAAAATGCTAAGAATCCTATCATGTAATTCAATACTTCGTCAGTATTAGCGTAGTTGTTTTGATTGATTCTGTAGTAATGAGTGCTTTATAGTATATTACGTAATGAGTGATGTAAGAAGTGATGTAAGAAGCATATTACGCACGAATGGAAAAGTTACGCACGATGCCGCGTAGCGGCGAGTGCATATTTCCATGAGTGCGTAATTGCCTTACAACTTGAATTATGTACTATACTTTACTTACGATCATATTTATTTATTTATTTAGTAAAATCTGGATTTACTTTACTAGTCAACAATATTATTCAACAATTATTATGTCAGTTTTGACAGCGTTTGAAAATTAAGTAGGCACATTTGTTTTTTTAAACCCCGCGTCAGCGATATAAGTCACCTATAATTGCGTGTCAAATGCGTTTTGTTTACCGTGCGATTTGTTTACAGTGCGTTTTGTTTACAATATGTAAAATTCAACTTACCTATGTAACTGCTAGAAAAAGTATTTAGTTTACAAGAATTATACTCGTAGTTAATCAAGTATTAGATGAAATATAAAATCTAGAATTTTCTCAGTTATGTGTAAATGAAACTATTTACTTTCATCATTTTTTTATTCCACTATCAGGAAAGAACTATAACTTAAAGGCGATAAATTAAACAAAATAGTGACGAATTTAAGATCCACAAGCAACACTACCTCAAAAATATTTACAAGTAATTGCTTCAAGTGCAATAGCAGACGATACCTTGCATCTAAAACTATTACGCAAAGATGTTTTACTTACCTAGGACCACGTGTGTATAATTTCAATAAAAAAAGAGGCATCAATTCTAAACAACTATTCAAAAATAATATTTAAAAAATGGTTACTTAACTCAAGTGGACTATATACCCACCAGCTCATTGACACTAAAAAATCTACCCTTAATAGAATTAAGAAATATATATATTTACAGCTAGTGTCTGTATGCAAGTGGTGTGAGTCTGATATCTCATAGCACTTAAGTATTAAAATAGGTCTTCATAAATATATTACTACATATTTTAATAGAATAACACAGGCACACAAAATAAAAAAAGTGTGTACTTCGACGTGCTGAACAAGAACTATGTGCACTCAAAGAAAATGATAGGTAAATTCAACCAAAAAGAGCAAATGAAATAGCGCCTTTCTAGTTTCATAGTTAAATCAATCTGTAAAGAATAGTCATACAACTTTATTTGTTTTCGTAAACAAATAGTAGTTTAATAATCATATCTTCTTGTAACAAATTAAATAGTACAATGACATTTTTTTATGTTCACTAACCATTTTCAATTTGGTCTACAATTAAATAGTACAACGACTTTGTTTTTTGTTCCCCAACTAATTTTTAGGTTGATCTACACTTTATTGTATGATGAAGTTTGTTTTGGTTAGCCAAAATCTCAGTATTGAGACATCAGACCACCCAAACCAAAGATTAGAGATCGTTTATAAGATCATCCAAATATATCGATGATCCCTGAGAGAATTTGAAACTGCAATCATGTTATTAATTTTTTATAAATAGGGTCATTTAGTGATATGGCAGTTTCCTACTTTTTCTTCCTCATTTTAAAGTATAACAAACCAATAGCCTCAGAAAAAAAATTCAGCTCAATTGAATCAATAGCCACAGAGATATTCGCATTTGAATAGAAACATGCTCGGCCGGCCAACAGTCCGTAGAGTGACGTCACTTGGCGTGCGCCGATACCTATATTAGAGCAGCGATTTTGTAAGTCTATCGTGTCGTTTTTTTTTGGCGTTGAACCAGGTCAAACATGTTAGGTTCCTTTGAATATGTCACCGGGCATATTAAATCATATTTTACGACATTTTTTTGTGGTCTCGAAATTTTTAAATCAATAAAAAGTGAAAAAAAATGTATTTTTGAATAATTTTTTTTTTTTGTTTCCACCGCCATATCTTTAAAACTATTAAAGGTACCGAAGTTTGTTTTGTGTCAAATTAAAGCACACACTGTAGCGCTTTTACCAATATAAACGGTTTGGGCACAATTCGCACTTTCATTTCTCTAAAAATCAGATAAACTAAAAATATATATTTTATGTATTGAAATCTTCACCAATCGATAAACTTTTTTATTTTTGAAAATATTTACATACATGCAGCGAAGAAAATAAAGCCTAAAAGTCACAAAAGTTTTTGAAACAATATATTTTTTCCTAAAATGTACCGTGTGGCAACAGCGACTTTTTTTATCAGCGCTAAATGCGACATTGGGACACAATTAATACACCTCGCATAGGGTTGGTCAGATTAGTCGCGTAGAAGTGGCGGTTGTCGAAAATCATTAAGTATTCATTGTTCGGATAAAAATTGTGACAATCGAAAATGTGCTTGTTTTAAGGAAGGCCTAAAATGTTGCAACGAGTGCAAATGTCGTTCCTGTAACAATATTATTAAAGATTTCGAGGCAGATATGAACGAATTAGAATGCTATTAATGTAGGGCCTACATAAACTACATACTACATATTTATCTATCCAAATAGAAAATTTATTTCAACAATAAAACTCATTTTATGCGTACGTTTTTACTTTCATTCATTTAAAAATGTCCAATAAACTTACTAATTAGGTAGGTAGTTAGTAACACTGATTGATATTAATAGATTAGGTATTTATCTTTTTATTATTAAAAGGAGACTATTTTATATTTATTGTACAATTTCTTAAAATTAACAACATATGATCAATATTACTGTACAATCTATGAAATATTGAACAATAATATTGATCCCCTAGATGCTTTTGATCACTATTGGTTTTGTATCTATTGATATAAGTTAAACTACTACCGGGACCGTCAGATTGTTGCAGTCGGCAGGCTTGCTACAGCCGAGCGCGCAAGAATATGACTTTGGCCCGTTAAAAAAAATCGCTGACTCAATACTATGAACGGAACATGAAAAATTTTTATCCTAAAAACTTTTTTCAACTATTGGCTTCAATTTGTACGCAGCATGTATATACAGATTTTCATAAATAAATTTTTTCTCGATTGTTTAAAATTACGCTACTGAAAATAACAAGTTTGAGTTTCCTATTATTTTTCTAACTTAAAAAAAAATAAATCGGATTCACGTGGGACGTTGCTCGAAGCGCTATTGTGTCTACTTTAATCTAAAAAAAAAAATATCTTGATAGCACAAATATTTTCAGAGATATAGCGGTGGAGACGTTAAAAAACATATTTCATTAAAAATCTATTTTTTTTTGAGTTTTTCCGAAATAAAAAAGTTCTCGAACCAAAAAATGTCGTAAAAAATGATTTCGTGTACACGATTATCTTACTAAAGAATCCCACTAAGTCTGGTTTGGTTCTACGCCGGTTTTTCTCTAAAACTAAGCGACTTTACTTCCAGATTTTACTCTACTAACTTGCATTCACAGCCGTGTTCACTGGGCGGTTCAGCCATTTGACGTCACAACTCGACTACATGGTTATCCCGAGCGTTTTTAAGCGCGCCGACTTTAATAATTTTTTTATACATGAAGGCGGCGTCAGTAAATTCTAATTTTTGGCATACTTACTATACTCACCAAGCTCTTTCAGAATATGTAATAATAAAAAAATGTTAAATGAGCCTATTCATAAGAGTGTAAGATAATGCATGATTGATTATTGTCAGTGATTTGTATGTGGCGTCATCTGGGAATAATTTCTGTAATAGACTACGTGGTAAGCAAGCAAATTTTATGGTAATTCTTTTAGAAATTCTAGAAAACGACAATAATATTGGTTTGTCTACCAAGTACAATAGTACAGCGAACTAATACTGGGTTAGAATTACAATTATTCGATAATAGTTAAAAATGAAATATACTATTATCTAGTTTAATTTGACAGAATTCAACAAAATAATAGTCAGACGAACAAAATAATAGTCTTATTCATCCATTTTTTAAGTTAATGTTTGTTTTGTTGTACGACAACTTTTTATTAATTAAAATAACAATCACCTCTTGTTTAAAAATACCATCAATATAGTTTGGTTTAACGAAATTAACGATATTGTTAGTTAACCATTTTTTTTTGTTGAATTTACCCATACTATTTCTTTGAGTGTGTCCGTTTAGCTCCACCACCCACCATTTTTTTTGTAAATCGCGAAAATAACCTGCAAAAACTCATAATTTAGGTTATTTTCACGATTTGGTGATGGAGCTAAAGGACATCTGATTCGTATTTAGCATCTCCACATGAAGAAAACATTCCGTCTACATCTGCAGAAGCAGCAATGGTACACAGAAAGGGAATTGTCAGATCCAGCAAATATGTCAAAGAGTGAAATGGCGTTAAAACTTGATCATATCTCCTTTCAAGACTGCCTTAAATGTCTGTCCTTATTTTCAAAACTATAAAAAACGTCACTCAATTATTTCCATTCCTCAACTGCGAGGTGCAAACTGGCAACTTTCTGCTGAATTCTGTCAAGTGTCACATGAATTGGTTTCAACAATTTTAAAAAGTCTTCGGCTATTTTTTTAATTTGAATATTTGACACTTTTTCAAAAATCAATAGATCAATGTCATCATTATGTTCCTCACAGATTTGCAACAACTTGGGTCATTCATAAGCTTCAAGGCAGTCGGAAACTGTATTCCATCTAACGTCTTGTGATAATGTTAGTTTCTTGCCCCCTTTTTCTTTGTACCAAGCATTTGGTAAGTGTGTATTGCGAAAATATTTAACAATTTGTACTATCCAGGGCCTCGGAAAATTTTTTCCTCATATTGTTCATGTTTTGCGCATCATATCTGACCAAACTAGTAACTTTGCAGTTATACTCATTTTTGCACTTATTTATAAAATCAATGGCCAAGGCCGCGAGATAATCACCAGTGTTTGGATGTCCAGATGTATCTATACTTTCCGGAAGAAAACTGATTCCATTTTCTAGTATCAATACTGCACATATTGTCGGTTCATTATGGACATTTGATCAACCATCAAGAGATATGTAAACCGATTGACCTAATAAATTTTCAATGCACTTTGATTTCTCCTCTTCAAATATCTCATTTAAAAAAGTTGATGATAACTGAAACCTAGAAGGTGGGACATAACCTGGTCCTAACATGTCAATCGTTTGTCGACCTTCTCTATGTTCAGTGGACTTAAAAGAACGAATTGTTGCAAAAATGGCTGTTTTACTAATACTTTCTTTTTGTCTTGACACGTTCTTACAACAAAGGAGCTTAAATTAGTGCTGCTGCAACTACTACCACTCAAATTACCGCTTGCTGTTCATTGGTAGTTTTCACTTTGGCCTATACCGGCTTGGAATTCATTAATTTTTTTACCTTCACTTGACTGATTTCTACAGGTTTCCCAGTGATTTTTAAGCCTATCGACAAACCTCTAAATTTTTTGTACTGTGTAACAGTGAAGCTAAAATAATATAAAAAAGATGAATAAGTAAATGTAAATCCCTGGCATGAAGAGAGTTTAGCGGACATCATAAAATAACACGCTGTTAAATGATTTTTGCATATAATATGCAAATGACTATATTCATTGATAAATTAGTTATGCATGGATTACTGCTGGCCGGAGGCATCACTCACTTATCACATTTTCTAATGCATTAATCAAATTTTCTATATGCTGTATCCCCTCTGGAAATAACGTGATTCTCCCTAATGGGTTAAGTGTATTATTAACGCCATTTTACAATAAATTTCGACTAATTCCAAGTAATTCCTAGAGGAGTTGCCGCGTATATTATAATGGGGGATTAACAACATAACAGTTTTTAAATTTAAAATTTTAATCCGCAAAAAGTGAATCCTGATTAAATATGAAATATAGGGTCCTGCTAAAAATAGCTCAGGTCAGGTTATTATTTTTCAGTAACAACAAAAATTTTATGAGGAAAGTTAAATAAAACTCTTGATCCAGGTATTACTTTGATGTAAACATTTCGAGAATCGTGGATTCTGTTCAAGTAAGATACAATCCACTGCTCTTATAAATTTTATTATTTCTGCCTATAAGGTCATTCATATGAAGTAAAATGATGGAATATCCTCATCAAGAGATGCAAATACAATTAAGGACCGACTGGTTCGACGAAGATTGCTGCAAAGTAACCGCTAAGAAGAACGAAGCATACAAAATCATACTACCGACAGTGTAGGCCCTCGGTGGTAGACAAATACAAAGATCTTAGAAGGGAACAGAAACGCGTACACAAACGAAAGAAACGGGAAAAGAAAAACCAACTTTTAGATCAGCTTGAAACCCACCGAAACCAGAATGATACTAGAAAATTTTATCAGGAATTAAACGCATCAAGAAAGGTTTTTAATCTAACACCTGTAGAAACAAAGGGGGGGAAACTTAATAATAAATAAAAAGGATATTCTATGTAGATGGACAGAACGTTTCCAAAAGCTGCTGGTTGGTGAACCAACCGAACTCTTAGAGTTTAAGTTCCGGAACCAAGAACATCTTGATCTTCCAACAATGGATGAAGTGGCAACGGCTATAAAAAAGTTGAATAATAACAAGTTCCTTGGAAGTTATAACAGTGACAACATTCGAACAGAACGTTTCCAATACGGTGAGAAAAAACTAGTGGAATACATGTATAGCATCATCTGCAAAATCTGGGAAGAGGGCAGCATGCCAGCAGAATGGAGTTTGGGGCTCATATGCCCACTTCATAAAAAAGGGAATCAGTTAGATTGCCAAAATTATAGGGGAATAACTCTTCTCAACACGTCATACAAGGTACTGTCCAATGTCCTTAACGAGATATTGAAATCATTCCCTGAAGCCCACCTCGGAGAATATCAAATCTGGCTGCTGGTTTCCGGGTCTTCTTCCGCGTAGACTTGGTTGAGTGCTTGACCTGTATAAATTGAGGAGCTCAATCCAGCAGAGCTCACTTCGCTTCAGAAGAAGACCACGACAAGATGGTCGAAACGTCAAGCATTCAACCAAGTCTACGCGGAAGAAGACCCGGAAACCAGCAGCCAGATCACCAGCTCCGCGAAAGTCTTAGCACCAATATCAGATCACTCAACTACAGACCAAATATTCACTTTGCATCAAATCCTAGTGAAGTCTAGAGAATTTAACATTGATATGTACCATCTTTTCATCGACTTTGAAGCAACGTATGACAACTCGGAGTACCAAGGAAGCTAATATGTCTGATTAAAAGGACCATGGTTGACAATGTTTGACAATGTTCCCAATTAAAATTCAGAGAGACCTATTGGAAGCGTTCGAAATACACAAAAGATTGAGGCAGGGAGATGCGCTGGCGTCAGTTATTTAATATAGCCCTAGAGAAAATCATTAGAGATGTTAATCTTGAAACTAGGGGAACAATCTTCAGTAAGACAGTTCAGACTTTGGAAACCATCCTAGACGTAGCAAAGGCAGCTGAGACCGTGGGATTACAGGTGAACGAGGAAAAGACGAAATACATGGTAACAACATTACACACAAGAGCTGGTAATGCAAAACAAAACTTAGTGACTGGCAACCACAAGTATGAAGCAATCAGAGAATTCATATATATAGGTACTCAAGTCGATCCAAATAACAACAACTCGGAGGAAATTAAACGACGCATAGATGTTATTATGATCTATCCGTTTTTTTCCACAATAAGCGACTGTCACAAACAACAAAACTGAGAATATACAAGTCCTTAGTAATCCCTATGAATGCTACTATATGGATCTGACGCGTGGACCATCACAAGAGCCCACGAAACCTCCCCTTGTTTGTTTTGAAAGAAAAGTACTGCGAAAAATCTTTGGGGCCATATGTGAAAATGGGGTATGGAGGCGCAGATATAACTTCGAGTTTTGTAATCTGTACAAAGACAAAACGAAGGGGAGAGATATCGTCACGGTTGACTAATTAAAGAGACTGCCCTGGGCAGGACATGTGGCCCGAGCCAGTGAAATAAACCCTATTAAAAAAGAGTTCAGCACAGAACCTGTAGGAAGAGATGTAGGCCAAAGCTTAGATGGGCCGATGGTGTAACACAGGGTGCCAAAAGTATCGGTGCCCTCAACTGGAAGGCAAGAGCACAAAATCGGGAGAAATGGCGGAGGACCCTTGAGAATGTCGAGGCCCTTGTAGGGCTATAGCGCCAATGATTATGATGATGATGAGATGCTAAAACACACACAAAAAAATAGTCCAGTGTTATTAAATAAATTAGAAAATTTAGAATATTGTTCCCCTCTAATATTATTTATTATGCGTCAGCAGAGAGTAATATGTCACGTATAATGTTTACAGATTGGAAGTTTTCACCACTTTTGGTATTCCACACGGTTCTTATCTTGGGCCTATTTCGTTTTTGGTTTTTATTAATGATTTATGCAGTCAAATTAATTGTAGCAACTACGTTTTATCAATGATTTAAAAATATTTAATCGTATTGACGAGGATGATTGTGATAGCTTACAGGCTGGATTTAATAATTTACAAGACAACTTTTATCATTTACTAATAAAAGAACTAGTTTTATTATTACTATAGTATTAGCACTATTATTTTATCTCGATGGATAGGTACTAGAGAACAATGTATAATTTTTAATCATCAGCTTTCATTTAAAAAACATATTAACTCAAAAACAACCGAAGCTATGAAAACGCATGGTTCGACTGTTTGTCCGTGACTGTTTATAATGCCTATTGTATGATTTATCATACAGAGGTTAGGTTGTCTCTAATGAAGTGTAAACAAATCGAGTGTGATAAATTCAGTGATTTTACTCATCTAAAGTGTTATTTGCATATATAGACAATAAGATTAGGACAAAAATTCGATTGTTTTATACTTAAATAAGTTATAACGGAGCGTTCTGTAACCAGTAAATTTCTACGCAGCAGAAAATGAGCTCACGGTAAGGTTATGTTTCACAATTTTCATTTGGATGTAATTTATTTGACTTTTATTCATGTAATAATTCTTTATACATATTATAGGATGTGCTTATACCATTTCATAGTCGTATCAATTCTTTTTGTAATTGCAGCAGCGGAAAAAACTTTCCGTATGTTATATCATACGGTAGGCAGATGGCGGTATGAATGTTAGTTTTGTTTCAGAACTTCTTTTTCATTGGATGAGGCTATGGAGCCTTATTTTGGTCATAACAATATGGAGCAATTTATAAAGGGAAAGTTAATTCGCTATGGCTTTAAATTTTGGTGCCTCACAACCTCTCAGGGGTACTTATTGAAATTCAACCTCTACACGGGCAGTGGGGATAAAATCAAGGGTAAAACTTTAGGATCCAGTGTCATCGAGAAACTTTGTATGAGGTATATTCCCCACATTAAACCATATATTTTGATAACTTTTTCAACTCCTTACCATTACTTGAACTTCTGCAAAATAATGAAATTCAATGTATTGGTACCATCCGCTCTGACCGTATAGAAAGAGCTAATTTAAAAGAGCTGTAAAAAGAAAAACGAGGGACTTCTCATACTCTGATTGACTCTAATAGTGTTATTCAACTCACCAGATGGCATGACAATAGTCAAGTGAATATCGCAACCAACATCAAAAACAAAGACATTTGTTTGACAAAAGGCACATGCAAAAGATGGTCTAAACAACAAAGGAAGCAAGTTGATGCGGATCAACCGACACTTATAAGTCTCTATAACCAAGGAATGGGAGGTGTGGATAGGTTCGATAAAATGAGAGGACTCTATCGTATATGAATCAGATCTTTCAAATGGTATTGGGCAATGATTCACTTTTGCTTGAATGGATCGGTAGTCAACATGTGGCTTCTTTATCGTTTTGTCTATCCAAAAATGTCCCTTCTGTAGTTTCTGAGGAGAATTGTTCTCACGACTTTAACTGCCCCTGAACATTTAGCTGGCCCCAAATCAAAATGTAGTAGAAATATATTGAAAGAGGTCAGGTATAACAAAACTGATCACCTGATTGACAAAATTGCTATACAAAGACGTTGTGGGTATTGTGGCAAATGTACAAAATTTTCTTGTATCAAATGTAACATAGGATTACATCTAGATATATTCTTTCGAAGATATCATACCCCTTCTATGTGATATATTCTGCTACTTTCTCTTAAATTTATCGAATATTTTGTATTATAATAAATAAATTTTTTGAATAATATTCTGCATGCATATTCCTATGGCATGATATATCATAGATCAAAAAAATTGGTGAAAATGCACAGGAATAAATAAAATGTCATTTGGGGGGTACTGACAAGCCCTATGTGTTACTCAATCGATACCCATCTTTTCTATTGAAGTTGTCCGTGTTTTTCATAATTTCCAGCTTCAAAGAGAGCTGGAATTACTGGCAATATAGAACATTGTAAATCAATATTTATAAAGTTTGTATAATGACTTTACCATCTATATATTTTTTTATTCTCTAATTGAAATATAGAGAACATCAATAATTTCAGCACATACTCAGATCATCATAACTGTAATATAAGATCTGCCTATTTGTTAACGATGTCTCGTTTTAGGTTAAAAAATCTGATAACTCGTTAAATCTTAAAATTTATGTTTCTGAATAATAACAAATTGTTAAATTTGAATTGTATCAAAAATATTATAAAGAATAGTTTGATTCAACCATGTTATTATTCTGTAGACGAATTTATGATAACATCAATCCAAATATATACTGATATTGACATGGAACAGAGCTTTTTTTGTGTCGAATTAGTATTTTTTTCATGTTTGACGTTAATTATTGTTTTCTGTTTTATTTTTTGCCTCCTTTTATCTCAACATAAAACAGGTTTGGTTATTATTGTATTTCTGTAATATTTTGCTGATATTTAGTATTTTTTCATATTGACTCTATTGATTCTATTTACTACAAATACACTTTTTTGTATATAACGTGGTGGATTAAACATCTATCTATCTATCTATCTAATAAGGACTTTCACCTTGGCGTAATTATCTATTAAAAAATAGTGTAAGAACTTCTTAATATAAAACTAAAATTACGATTTGTAATATTTTTTGGTCGGTTATGTTTTCAATTGATTTTGCATTTTTATACGTAACAAATTTATTTAAAATTTGCTGTTACTGAAAGTTAAACAAAATTTTGTTAGTAAATTTCAATTTTATTGCAATGTCAATAACACCCATGTTGCTTTTTGATAGAATTTTCAATAAATATCGTATATATTTATTTGGACAAATGAACTGATATTGAAACAAAGCTTTGTGTATAAACAAATTGAATATATGTCTGTAAATAAAAAGGCCCAGAGGCTCAAATCTATTGTTTTCATCAGAACTGATAGTTTTTTCATTTATCACTAAAAGTAAATTGTATTCTCAGATTGCATAGAAAATACACTCGATATTAATAATAACCATAATAACTTAACTTAACTTAACTGCCTCCATTTCCGCCTGGAAATACGTATTTTATCAACTTATCTAGATACCATAAAATTTATTTAAAATTCTAAAAGTTCGTTCGGCCCTTGCGAATTCCCAGCATATTGTCATAGCAGCATTTGCATGCTTAACGAAAAACTTTCGTAAAGTTTTACTTTAAAGTTGTTACGAAATGTGAAGTTTGTACAGCTGCAACGAACACACTGTATTGCACATAGAGTACAGTTTTCCGAAGTAGAATTCTACGTTGCTATTTTGTGTACACATTTAATCAAGTACAGTTGGTATCAAAAATTTGAATAATTTCATTCAAGTTGAAAGAAAATGTATTTGGGGAATTATACTAATCAAGCAATAAAGAGAGAAAAGAAAGTATAATTTCAGCATTATTTTAATACTTCCAATTCACATGAGCACTGGAATTTTTTAAGATATAACCACATCTTGCCACAGAATAAAAATAGTGATATCCCAGATCATTTGAAAAATGGTAATTAAATAAATAACAAATTTGTCGCCACCAACATCACATTTAAATTATTACAGAAATAATCCCCTTAATAACAATAATTTTAAATTCCAAACAGTAAACATGAATAAGTTTTAAGATTAATTAACGATATCCTTACTAATGCTACTGGTTGTGATGGTTTATGCCAAACTTCTGAAATTGTGTTGTCCTCATATTATTCCATATGTTACCTATATAGTTAATATTTACTTGACAGAAAATGTTTTCTCACTTTATGGAAAAGTTGATTAGTAATAGTGTTGCCAAAAAATCAAATCCTTTAGAATTTAAAGATCTTCGTGGTATAAACATACTACCAACTTTATCTAAAGTTGTTGAAAAAATCATGGACCAACAATTAAGAATATATTTAGTATTATACAATTTACTACCCATGATTTAATCCGGTTTTAGGCCTGGCTACAGCTGTACCACAGCTCTCTTGCATGTAGTGGATGTTTATGATGATGGATATTATTTCGACTTCTGACAAAGGGAACTATACTGTTTTAGTTCTATTGAACTTCAGTGGAGCTTTCGATACACTTAATTATGAGATATTTTATGTATTCTAAAATATATCGGACACTCTGAAAATGCAATAGAGCTATTTGCAAACTATTTGCAGAACAGAAAGCAGAAAGTATTGTTAGTTGGCTCAACTTCAGAAGCGTCACCTTAAAAGCCGGAGTACCGCAGGGGTCAATTCTTGGCCCCCTACTGTTCACCATCTATACCAATCATTTTATTGATTGAGAATATTGTGAAATTCATTTATATGTTGATGATTCCCAGCTGCATTACTTCTTTCATCTGTCAGAGGTTGACATAGCCTGTACCCGCATAAACGAACACATTAATAATTTTGCCAAGGAAGCTAAGAATCACTATCGCAATATATGCAAGCAGGCACTGCCTACCTCAAAAAACTAAAATCATGTTATGCGAGTCTTTGGTTCTATCGTTTAATTATGCTAATGAACTTTACGGTCCTTGTTTAAATTACTTGTATATACATAAAATCCAAAAGGTTTAAAACTCTTGTCTCCGTCTAATATATGGTATACGAAGGTGTCAACGAATTTCACATAGATTAAAAGAAGTTAATTGGCTGAATATGCAAAATAGAAGACAACTTCACTCAGCAACTTTATATCATAAAGTTATTATATTAAAGTCCCCACCATATCTGTTCAAAAAAATTAAACTTAGAACGGATGTTCATACTCTAAATATTAGGTTCAAAGGATTATTAACCGCCAATGCATCAACTTGAACTTTTCAAACGGTCTTACAGCTATCAGATCTGCAAAGTTTATACTGCCCTCAAAAATAATTTAAAACAAACGAGCATCCATCAGTTTGAGACAAGATATAAAAAAACAGTACTCAGTCACCAAATTTAAATCAATATTTATGGTTCTTTTTATATTTTTATAATGTATACCATGTTAGCCTTAGAATATATTTAGTTATAATTTTACATTAATTTTGCGATTCATCATTTTATATGTATAAGCGCCACTATACATATACATTTATTGAAATTGTGTTAGTCTCTGGTTAAGTGGAAGAATAGTTACCACATACTCTTTATGTGGAAAACTGAACTTCGCCATTTATTTTCGTAAAATTTTGAATAGAAAAGAAAATATTATGTAACTATTGTATATTCCATTACGGAAATAATAAAGACGTTTATTATTATTATTATTATTATTATTAAAAAGATCTCATGTGTCTATTTATTTTGTTTTTATTGCTACTGATCAAGAGAGATTTCAATTTCTTTTAATAATAAATAGTAGTCAAAATCGCAGTTTAAAATTGAATTCTGTTAAAAAACTGCCTACTTAAATTCAATGCTGCAAGTCGAACCTTAATCCTCAGTATGAATATGGTATGAAAGAAAAATAATAAAATAATTCCGCTCCACTTGGTCCTTGACATATGGTCCTTCGCCAGATTCAATATAAAGAGAAAAGGAATTAAAGTTGTGAATTCAGATAAAAAAATTGTGTGTGCTGGGGCAAGAATGGAATCCTCTTAACTACAGAAATCGTATAAGATAAAAATGGTATTTCATATTTTCAAGATTCGTTAATATCTACTTCAGTTGAGAAATTATTAACAGAAGCCACTTCCCAAGGAGTCACTACTTCCACATCCAGATTTTCTATCCAAGTCTCTCATAACGAAAAAAATGTTAATGCTATATTTGCACTCCAATATGTGGAAAAAAATGTTTTTAGAACTTTAATAATATAATATTTGAAATCGTTGATACCAAAAACCTATAAAACGATATGACACATCGGTAGTGGGGGTGGGAGGGTGGATAAATTAAAAAAAAATGTTGAGGCCTTTGGTTCTTGTACACACTCTAAATCACAATTATATTTTTTTTTCACCAGTTTTAATAATGGGGTAGGGGTGGTAATGGGGGTCGCTAATGCCAAAAAATTTTTTAAGACCTCAGCTCTTATATATATTAAATACTAATTTTATGGACTCTTACTTGCTTAGTTTCCCTATTTACTCACATTTACCTCAATTTACTCCGCAACTCTTCAACGAAATAAGATTAAAATATAATCTAGTTTCAGATCCCATTAAAATACATATCTTCACCAAGTTTCAAGTCAATATCTTCAACGGTTCCAGAGTAATCTTGTGCATAAAAATAGTTACAGACAGACCGACAGACAGAATTTTTTTTTGCTCAAATTTAAGATCTCGGCGTTTCATGACATTCTAAGCCTATTTGAACAATAAAAATTTTCAATTTTTTTTGCGTTACTATACTTCCACTGGATGTGGAAGTAAAATTATGCAACGTTTCTTGGCACAGTATTGTTACTTGCAGACGTTATCGAGTGGGGTTTTACAGGGCGTCCCGTAAAGTACGCAGTACTTCTATAAAAGTTAAGTATTGTCAACTGTGTCAAATTTTCAGATTTTCTAAAGCTTTGAATAATATTGATCATAAAGTTTTACTGAAGAAATTCGAGAATTGTTATTGTTTCAGTTTCTACTCTACAGTACAACATGGTGTTCCGCAAGGTAGTGTATTGGGGCCGCTACTATTTTTAATCTACGTAAATGACTTACCTGACGTTATGTCAACGTTTACGGTTCTTTTTGCAGACGATACTACTTTTGCGAGACAGGTGAAGGATACTGGCAGTAATGTTGCTGACATTGCAAATGACATTATAATTAGAGCCTCTGACTAGTTTAATGCAAACAAGTTATGCTTAAATACAAATAAAACAAACTCATTACTTTTCTCTACGAAGAATAATACATCTGAGACCGTAAAATTTTTAGGTTTGACCTTGGATAATAAGTTGTCTTGGCATTCCCACATCAACAACTTAACTACGAAATTATCTAAAAAAATATACGCAATTAGACAGATTAAAAACAGGTCAAATCTGGATGCTGCACTCATGGCTTATCATGCGCTATTCCACAGTACTATGATATATGGTTTAATCAACTGGGGTACATCCAACCAGATTTCAGATGTTTTTATTCTACAAAAAAGAGCCATAAGAGCTTTAGCGGGCGTGAATAAACTTGAAAGTTGTAAACCATGGTTTATTAAATTTAATATAATGACTTTACCATCAGAAGTAATCTACTGTCACTTAATTCATATAAAGGCACATTTGAGCGAATACGAAAAAAATGGTGAAACTCACAGTTACAATACCCGTAATCGGGATAAAATACAAACACCGCGCCAGAGACTGACTTACACAAAAAGAATTAATTTTGGAATTGAATTATTTAATTCACTTCCAAATACTGTTAAGGAATTGCCCATTAGACAGTTTAAAATAAAATTAAAACTGCATCTTTTAGCCAATGCTTACTATAATCTAACAGATTTTAATTATATGTAAATTTGTGTTATTATATGATATTTATGTTGTTTGTTATGGTGTTGACTAAATTCACATCATATCCTAATGTTTGTTATATACTTGTGTTTTATGTATGTATATATATGTTAATTATTTATATGTTATGTGCTCTCTTTGACTATATTAGGACTCTGTCCTAATGTCATATGATATATTTTAGTCTTACGTGTTTTTTATTTATATTTTTTGTACTATTTTTATTTGACTTGTCAAAACACTACGGTGTTACTGTTTGATTAATAAAATTATTATTATTATTATTATTATTATTATTATTATTATTATAATGGTTTCAAACCATTGTATATTCATCGTCATCAGGAGTAGCACAGGGTAGTAATCTTGAGCACTTATTATTTTATTATTTATTAATGATTTATATGGTTCTTTAGATCGTGACAAACTGATATATACAGATGACTCAAAACTTGAAAAAAACTTAATAAAATCAATATCATATCACATCATTTATTTCACCAATTAAAATACAATACATATATATATATGGCACGTCAATTAAAAAATATAAAAAATAATATATAAAATACAGGCATAAACCCATAAGTGAACAAACATTAAAAGTAAAAATAAAAACATCAAGACATTATGTTATGTTTTTGTATCCTATACAATACAAAACAAATAATAAAAGAGAAATACGTAATAAAATACAAAAAATAAAAATGAGTGGCCGTGCAACATTATTGTTGCATGTTCAAACAAGAGCAAGAAACTAAACCAGCAAAAACGCCACGAACTCGTCAGTAGAGTAAAAACCGTGGATTAAACATAATTTTTTCAATATGCCCTTAAAATGGTTATAGGTCAATAATGAATTTGGAAGAAAATTGTATAGCTTAATGTGCGGCGAATTTTTAGGCGATCTTGTCAGTCGATGCCTAGCTGGCCTTAGTAAATCGGCTTGTCTAGTGCTGTAATTATGAAAATTTGAATTCCTTTCAAAAGAATTTAGGTTTTTGTGAATATCCAGTAAACTAAGATAAATATATAAAGAAGGTACCGGCGGCATAATGCCCAGTGAAATAAATAGAGGCCTACAATGGTCTCTATACCCTGCATTGGCAATGATTCTAATTGCTTTCTTTTGTAGATGAAATATTTTTATAGTACGACAAGAAGTGCCCCATAAAGTGATGCCATAACTAATATGTGAATGAAACAGTGAAAAATAGCTTGCTTTTATGGTTTCCAAACCCAAATGCCTTCTTAGCTGGCGGAGCAAAAATATTGTTCTGGCAAGTTTGTGGCTTAGCTGATCAATATAACTAAATCAGTGTAACACCTAAGAATTTCACACTGTCACCCTTTGTCAGTATGTTACTCGTGGAAAAGACAAGCTTCTGAGTTTTTTCCTCATTCATTTTCATTTTATTACTGATGAACCAGGTTTTGGCTTGATCAGAAATTAAAGAAGTGTGTTGATGTAAAACGTGAAGGTTACTATGGGAAGTTAGCAATGTGGTGTCATTGTAGAAGAACGCACTACCGGGCGTCAAAATGACGCGACACCAATTTATTTCTCAGGGGGCGCCAGTCGCGTATTACCCCGTTCTTCTACCTCCCAGGCGGGTTCGAGATAAGATGACTTCGGTAGTCGAAAAGCGGGACCAAGGCTGCACTACCACAGATCGGAAACTACGCTCTCTCTGGACCCGAATTCCCTCGTTAGGGGTTTAGGCACCTCTTAATTTCCTGAATTTTTGCATAAAAAAATCCCAACCGAAGAATTTCTCTGCGGAGGGATTAGTTTTGGTACGCGAAAATCGCGTTTTGGTCCATTAATAACGGAATATATTTCTCAAAAAACGCATAAAAAAATCCCTATCAAACCTTCGTAAAGCAACCAGAAGGTCGAACGTTAATGCGAATTAACTCGACACATCCGGCTTTCTCTACGAAAGTTCCAGGGATTATAGACCGTCAACAGGCCTCAAGATCAATTAAGAAATATTAGTTCAAAGAATCCGTTTATTTAACAGAATTGGTTATACAAAATTCTCAAGAAAGAATCGTGCCTTCCCCAATCAAGGTAGTGACTTTCAGACCATACAAGCGAGAGCGCTCGCGCTAACGATCGATTAGGTAGAAAAGATTCATACGTACCTTCTCAGAATCAAAATGCGAGCTTTTAGAATCATTTCAGACTCTGGGTAAATGAATAATTAAGGCTGACTGAAATTAACTTAAAAAAGTTTTACTAAATGAATTTAGTTTCGCTAGAGACTACCTAGCTTTAAAGTTCTTGTATCGTGGAAATTCACGTACTCAAACACATTCTGAGGACTTATTACTGCATAAGTTGAGTGGCGTTCGATCAGTCCACGACTTACTAACCCTTATCACAGTCGATTAATAATATCGATTTGGCAGCGTCTCACCTTCGAGCGACTATTAGGCAAAATTGAATTTTTGGATTTTTATGCACAAGGCGTTTTCCTCTATAACTTTGTCATTTGAAAAGCCCCGTTAATGGCTTTTCTACCATCGCTTTGTCTGGACTACTCAACGCGCTCGACCAAATTGCGAGCCGCTGGGTCAATCCAAACTCCTTCCATGCGAGAAACCGGCCTTGTACATGTGCATTGATTTTTATCAATTTTTGCTTATCGGCACTACGCCGGCTTTGACAAAATCTTCTATTTTGCCTTTTGGATGCAGTGCATCGTTAAAATTTTATGCTCATACTTTAGAATTGTGCTTTCAATGATCGTACCTCAAAGGTCAATGTCTTTGGTTGAGGAATAAAAAATAAAAAATAATTTAAAGTATATTTTCGTGGTACTTTTTAAACTGACTTCGTGGTACTTTTGAAAAATCCATTTTAAGACCAATTTCAGCGTACTTTTGAAAAATCGATTTTCGAGCCAAATTTCAAGGTACTTTTGAAAAACTAATCTGCGGGTGAAATTTTGGCGTACTTTTGAAAAATCGATTTTCAAGCCAAATTTCAAGGTACTTTTGAAAAGTTAATCCGCGGGTGAAATTTTGGCGTACTTTTGAAAAATTGATTTTCAAGCCAAATTTCAAGGTACTTTTGAAAAGTTAATCTGCGGGTGAAATTTTGGCGTACTTTTGAAAAATCGATCTTCAAGCCAAATTTCAACGCAGTTTTGAAAAATTAGTCTGCAAGTGAAACTTTGGCGTACTTTCGATAAATCGATTCTTGGGCCAAATTTTGACGCCCTTCCAAAAATATTATTTTTCAAAGTCCAATTTATGGTACCTTTGAAAAAGTATATTATTCATAAATCTTTGTCATTATATACTTCTACTCTGATATTCTGAACCAAAAACATTTTTCCTAAGTGAAAATTCGGTGTTTCTTCGAATTTTCGCCTGGTCATTTCCAACGCCTTATAGAACCCAAAACGGTCCTTGTGGACTGATCTGCGCCTCTGCAGACTCCCGAAAATGTCTTTAAATGAAATTTTTGCCTAAGTCGAATTTTGATTATGTCTTCAACTTAGGACGATTTTGGAGAGTTCTACAACACTCCCCTCCTTTGGTTGAATCTTTTCTACTCATCGATTGCCTTTAATTTCCATATTCACTTGTATGTCTGTATGCCTTCATTTGACGGTCTGACCTATGGTACAGATGTTTTTAAAAATAACGGTCTTAATTGGGGCAGACGGCTGATTCGCCTATCTAACTTAAAATAAATACATTTTTTAAACAATACGACAAGTTGATACAACATTTTTATCAACTTAATTACACCCGCGTCGAGGTGCGAAGCGAAGCGAAGCGTAGCACAATTTTGATTAGCGTCCACTCTCACTAACTCGTTGCACTCGCTTTTTTGCCCTGGTCTCGCTCTTGCTTAACTTCGGTCCTTTCTAGAAGAGGCTGTCTATATCTCCATGCCGCAGCTTGGACGGTCCTCGCCTTTGAGTTCCAGACTTCACCATGCCGCGCCCTTGCGACAGGCTGGGTCATCTTTCCATTTCTGCACATGGAAAATGCAGTTCTGCAACTAGATTGACTTTTTAGCAAGTCGTCGACTGGAACGCGTCGACTAACAAACACAATGTGTTGTTTTTAATGAAATATTTTTCTAACATGAATTTTGTTAACTTATAATGGTTAGAAATTGGTTCTTCGTAAGGTAGATTGAATCGGCTTACGATACTCGTGCGGTCATCACTACTTTGTGAAAAAAAGTATAAAAAAAAATTGAAGCGTCTTCTTGAGTGAAGAACGGCTTCTGAAACTCGTCTCGTAGTTTCTCCTTCGTAAGGTAGATTAAATCGGCTTACGATACTCGTGCGGTCATCACGACTTGTGAAAAAAGTATAAAATAAAAAAAAAAATTGAAGCGTCTTCTTGAGCGAAGGACGGCTTCTGAAACTCGTCTCGTAGTTTCTACTTCGTAAGGTAGATTAAATCGGCTTACGATACTCGTGCGGTCATCACGACTTGTGAAAAAAGTATAAAAAAAAAATTGAAGCGTCTTCTTGAGCGAAGAACGGCTTCTGAAACTCGTAGTTTCCATTTGGGGTATACGTTAATTTTGTTGACTTAAAATGATTAAAATTGAAGTTGTCTTCTTGCATAAGAAAAACAGCTTCCGAAACTCGTACTGATTCGTACTTATGCCTACGTCCATTACTCGAACTTGGCGGCTCTCGCTCTTGAGAAGCTAGGCTTACCGGATCGCGCTCTTGCGTCGGGTTCGCCGTCTTTCCATGTCTGCTCATGGGGTAGACTTTAAATTTTCGATTCGACCGCATATAGGTCAAAATCGCTACTTAGAATTTTGAGAAAAAATATAAAAAAAGCGAAAACGGCTATTAGCCGTGGTCGACCTCAGAAATATCTAGAGGTGACTCTTCTATATCTGGCTCATCTCGAGCATCTTCGGGATCTCGACTTATTACATCCGGCTCATCTTGAGCACTTGCGGGAACATTGATTTGAACTAGTGTGGTATCGCTACGTCGCTCTGACCTGGGCGCGATCTCATTGTCTGATGAGGAAGCGTCGTCACTAAGATGAATTTCATCCGGACTATCTTCTGATTCTTCAGACAATTCCAATTCAACATCGGGGTCTCCCTTAGGTGCCGGCCTGATGGCATCGACATGTAATCTCGTCGAAGTTACCCCCTTGTGAATGAGGTAAACTTCATTGGACAATCTCTTTAAAACCTTGTGTGGCCCACTCCACGATGGTGTGAAGGTATGATCCTTCCTGATCCTTTTAGTCATTACCATATCTCCCACTTTATATACGATCGGCGTTACCGCCACTTTGGGCGCGTAACGCCATTGGTAATTTGTTTGATTTTTACGAATCTCCTTGACTCTTTCAAGGCGGGGAACGTCCGCTTGATTACGACGCTCTTGTCTATAAGCGAACATATTCCAATCACCAATCTGTGGTAATTCATAGCCGAGTACTACGAAACTGGGCGTATGCCCCGTAGCGGCGTTTTTTCTTGTTCTCAAGATATATGCCATCTGACTAACATGTCGATCCCACTCGTCGTTGGGTGAACCATATAATAAGGTTTTTAAGATCTTCTTAGCTTCTTGCACCCTCCTTTCTATTGGATTGGCCTGTTGGTGGTAAGCTGCTGTGAAGAATCTTTCAATATTGTTACGTGTACAGAACGTATCGTAAAAGCCGGAATTGAAGTGGCCTCCCTGGTCGGAAATGATGACCCTCGGAACGCCATATCTCGCCATTAGTTCCTCTTCGATAAATTGTGCTATTGTTTTTCCACTGACTTGGGTGAACGCCTTGGCTTCGACCCACTTACTAAATACATCCTCTACCATTAATATATATCGGTTATCTGCATCTTTGGTTCGCTGAAGTGGTCCGATTACATCGACGCTTAAAACTTCGAACGGATGCGATGGAGCATGGCTTCTGAGAGGAGCCTTCGGTTGTGACTGTCTGCTTTTTACGGAATTACAAATAATGCACTCATTTAAATATTTGTTAACTAGTCTCGACAAATTATTAAAATAATAGCGGCCCGAGATGATTCTAACAGTTTCATCGCGGCCGGGGTGACCTACTTCCGGTCGGTCGTGAAAATGAGATATTACTCTCATGACCATACGTTTTGGTACGTATAATTTTTCTATAACATTTTCGCCTCTCGTCCAAAGTGTGCCGCCTATCACTTGTCTTGTATTGACGAATTTCACCTCTGCCTCGGTTTTATCTGCTTGTCGCACTAGAGTATTCCATCGTTCAATTTGGTCTTGGATATCTCTGGAGTGCGTTTGCGCTTCTCTGACCTGATCGTTTAATTCCAATGTGGTAATCACTGATATTCGTTCCTTGTACGAGAATTTTGGTGGGTACATTCTCTCCTCTTCGTCGTCTGCTTCGACGTTTGGGCCTTGAGGATTCCTGCTAAGATAGTCAGCCAATATATTTTCCTTGCCGGGACAATGTTCTATGGTGAAGCTGTATTCCTGAAGTAATAATGACCAACGTGTAAATTTCGTTTTCTCGTCCTTATGCTTATTTAACCATAGTAAAGCTCGATTGTCGGTTTTGACTATAAATGGACGGTCTGCCAAATATATTTTGTATTTCCTTATATAATTAACGACGCTCAAACATTCCAATTCATTGATATGGTATTTTCTCTCCGTCGGAGATAACGTATTACTAGCATAAGAGACGATGTGCTTCTGGTCATTATCCCCCAATTGATATAATACTGCAGATAATCCTATTAAGGATGCGTCCGTCTGCAGTATGAACATTTTATTGAAATCTGGCCGGTGCAGTCCTAGAGGTTTATTCAATACTTCTTTTAGTAAAATAAAAGCTTCTTGGGCTTCCGGATTCCACTTGAAGCGCCAGTCTTTCGAGAGTAGTCGGGTCAAGGGCTTTGTAATTATTGCAACATTAGGGATATATTCACGTACCCAATTACATAAACCAAGGAAACTCTGAAGCTGGCGCCTCGTCGTAGGGGCCGGATAATTTTGTATCTGTAATATGTGTTTTTCTAATGGTTGAGTGGTGTTGGCATTTATTTGATGCCCGAGATAGGTTATGCTTGACGTGGCTACTACACATTTTTCCGGTGACACCTTTAAATTATGCAAACGCAGGCGTTCAAAGACGGCTCTCAGATGGTTTACATGCTGTTCTATATTTTCACTGTAGATGATAATATCATCGAGATATACTTTGCAGAAATGATGCAAGTAGCCGGTCAATACGTCTCTTGCCATAAATTTTTGGAATGTACATGGAGCGGTCTTCAATCCGAAAGGCATCACGTTAAATCGGTAAGATGCTCCATCTAATGTTGTAAACGTAGAATAGTTTTTTGACGACTCCTCAAGAGGGATTTGCCAATATCCGCTCTTGAGGTCCAACACCGTAAATATGTTGGCGTTTCCTAGATCCTTTATACTCTCGTATATCTTTGGTAAGACGGATGCTTCGTCTTCCGTTACTTCATTTAAGTGACGATAATCAATGCAGAAGCGAGGCTTCTTGCCGGGCCTTTCAATTATAATGGGAGGCGAACTGTACTGAGCGGTACTCGGTTCTATGACCCCGGCTTTCAGCATCTCTTCAATTTGATCGTACATAACTTTTTTCTTAGTAGGAGACATAGGGTAGGGTTTGATATTGAACGGGCGGTCATCTTTAATTTTTATTTTATGTTTTGTTGTCACCGTGGTAGCTTGGGTAGGCACCGCGGTGAACAATTCAGCAAATTCCTCGAATAGAGGTTTTAAATTATCGTTTTCGATGATCAGTTCTTCGGGAAGCCGGCATTGCTTCCTTGCCTGATGTGCCGTTTGATTCCAGAAGACGGTTATTCGCTCTTCGGTGCCGACGTAAACACATTTACGTTGATAATCGAATACGACATTGTGAGCATATAAAAAGGGGGCTCCCAGAATGAGCTCTTCGTTTAAATTTTGAATGACCTGAAACGTGGTCTGAAAGGGTACATCTAGTACATTAACGTTTATGGTCGTAGTCCCGAGGGATTCTACTAAACCATCGCCACAAGCCATAACAAAAGTTTGGGGAGCTGTAAGTTGATCAATGTCGTTCAAAAATTTCGGTTGGATAATATTCCTTGTCGAACCTGTATCCAATAAAGCGTTAACCGCTCGATTATTAATTATAATCTTAATGCGAGGCAGAGGGAAAGCGTCGTTGGTTTGATTGATAGATTCTAATGGAGTGAATCTGTGGGGAGATAGGTTGACTTCTTGATCCTTAAACAGGTAATTAAGGTCAGGAAGGTCATCGAAGTTTTTTAATTTAAACTTCTTGCTTCGGAGCTTCCCCGAGGGTCGCTTCGAGCCTGCTGGGGCCTGGTAGGCGGGGCTGGTACAGTTCGGCCTGGGCCATCGCCTCTGACCCCCGCTTGGTTTCCCGTATTCATATTACGATAGGGATTGTTTGGGCATTCTGCATGAAAATGCCACTGCTCCGTTGGGCAATATCTGCAAGGGCGATACGGGACTCGGGAGTTCCTTACGTCTCCAGTACCCCTTCTCGGTATATCCCCTCTAGGCAGCGAGGAAATACTATTTGCAAAATGCACCCTTGGTGCTGGCGGATTATCTCTTCTTTGAGATCCATTGAATGGTGTCCTAGATGCACCAAAGGAACTGGAGGACGGCTTCGTTAAGGCGGAGGGTTCCGTTCTCCAGTTACTGCTCGATTGCTGATTCCCTTGAGCTGAAGCGGTAGAGGTGGACGCTTCTCGGTCTTTGCTTTTCTTTGCATTTTGCAGAATCTCGAATTCTTTATTCTCATCCATGATTTTAGCCATTTGTTCGGTCATCGTCACTAGTGTATTTGTATCTGGTATGACGGCACTCTTTAGGAGCATTTTCATATCAGGTCTCAATTGATTGAAGATGGTAGCCGCCTTCATCGCCTCCGGCTTAAACGGATCGATCCTCTTGAAGAGGCATACCTTCCTTGAAATAAATACTGACGTATTTTCCTCGGCATCTTGTTTCTTGCCATATAAATTAGCTACTGCTTCGGTGAGTATTTGACCTGAATCATAACGGCTTCTGAACCGCTCGAGGAATAGAGGATACGTGGTAATTAGGGTTCGATATTGTTCGAACCATTTCTTAGCATCATCTTTGAGCTGTTCTGATATTTTATATAGTCGGTCGTTATCCTGCGTAATTCGTACTCGGACGAAAAATTCCTCCATTTGATAAATGAAGGTTTCAGGGTCTTCGTGTTCGAAGCCATGAAATTCCGCATTTGGATGCTTCGACCGATACTTATGCTCGTGCGTGGCTTCGCTTAGAGCTTTGGCAAGACCTGCTGCCATTTGGGCGAACACTTGTTCTGAGGAGGGCTGTATGACTCCTTCAGTGGTACTCGGGCCAACCCCCGAACTACCCAGTACATCCTCCGCGCACGGCCTCTCTAACCCTCTAGAGACGTTGTCCATCACAGATGTCGGCTCGTCGTAAAACTGGAAAGGCGTTGATTCATCCATATCCTTTCCAGAAAGCCCTGCTGACTAACAACGCCCCACGTTGGGCGCCATGTAGAAGAACGCACTACCGGGCGTCAAAATGACGCGACACCAATTTATTTCTCAGGGGGCGCCAGTCGCGTATTACCCCGTTCTTCTACCTCCCAGGCGGGTTCGAGATAAGATGACTTCGGTAGTCGAAAAGCGGGACCAAGGCTGCACTACCACAGATCGGAAACTACGCTCTCTCTGGACCCGAATTCCCTCGTTAGGGGTTTAGGCACCTCTTAATTTCCTGAATTTTTGCATAAAAAAATCCCAACCGAAGAATTTCTCTGCGGAGGGATTAGTTTTGGTACGCGAAAATCGCGTTTTGGTCCATTAATAACGGAATATATTTCTCAAAAAACGCATAAAAAAATCCCTATCAAACCTTCGTAAAGCAACCAGAAGGTCGAACGTTAATGCGAATTAACTCGACACATCCGGCTTTCTCTACGAAAGTTCCAGGGATTATAGACCGTCAACAGGCCTCAAGATCAATTAAGAAATATTAGTTCAAAGAATCCGTTTATTTAACAGAATTGGTTATACAAAATTCTCAAGAAAGAATCGTGCCTTCCCCAATCAAGGTAGTGACTTTCAGACCATACAAGCGAGAGCGCTCGCGCTAACGATCGATTAGGTAGAAAAGATTCATACGTACCTTCTCAGAATCAAAATGCGAGCTTTTAGAATCATTTCAGACTCTGGGTAAATGAATAATTAAGGCTGACTGAAATTAACTTAAAAAAGTTTTACTAAATGAATTTAGTTTCGCTAGAGACTACCTAGCTTTAAAGTTCTTGTATCGTGGAAATTCACGTACTCAAACACATTCTGAGGACTTATTACTGCATAAGTTGAGTGGCGTTCGATCAGTCCACGACTTACTAACCCTTATCACAGTCGATTAATAATATCGATTTGGCAGCGTCTCACCTTCGAGCGACTATTAGGCAAAATTGAATTTTTGGATTTTTATGCACAAGGCGTTTTCCTCTATAACTTTGTCATTTGAAAAGCCCCGTTAATGGCTTTTCTACCATCGCTTTGTCTGGACTACTCAACGCGCTCGACCAAATTGCGAGCCGCTGGGTCAATCCAAACTCCTTCCATGCGAGAAACCGGCCTTGTACATGTGCATTGATTTTTATCAATTTTTGCTTATCGGCACTACGCCGGCTTTGACAAAATCTTCTATTTTGCCTTTTGGATGCAGTGCATCGTTAAAATTTTATGCTCATACTTTAGAATTGTGCTTTCAATGATCGTACCTCAAAGGTCAATGTCTTTGGTTGAGGAATAAAAAATAAAAAATAATTTAAAGTATATTTTCGTGGTACTTTTTAAACTGACTTCGTGGTACTTTTGAAAAATCCATTTTAAGACCAATTTCAGCGTACTTTTGAAAAATCGATTTTCGAGCCAAATTTCAAGGTACTTTTGAAAAACTAATCTGCGGGTGAAATTTTGGCGTACTTTTGAAAAATCGATTTTCAAGCCAAATTTCAAGGTACTTTTGAAAAGTTAATCCGCGGGTGAAATTTTGGCGTACTTTTGAAAAATTGATTTTCAAGCCAAATTTCAAGGTACTTTTGAAAAGTTAATCTGCGGGTGAAATTTTGGCGTACTTTTGAAAAATCGATCTTCAAGCCAAATTTCAACGCAGTTTTGAAAAATTAGTCTGCAAGTGAAACTTTGGCGTACTTTCGATAAATCGATTCTTGGGCCAAATTTTGACGCCCTTCCAAAAATATTATTTTTCAAAGTCCAATTTATGGTACCTTTGAAAAAGTATATTATTCATAAATCTTTGTCATTATATACTTCTACTCTGATATTCTGAACCAAAAACATTTTTCCTAAGTGAAAATTCGGTGTTTCTTCGAATTTTCGCCTGGTCATTTCCAACGCCTTATAGAACCCAAAACGGTCCTTGTGGACTGATCTGCGCCTCTGCAGACTCCCGAAAATGTCTTTAAATGAAATTTTTGCCTAAGTCGAATTTTGATTATGTCTTCAACTTAGGACGATTTTGGAGAGTTCTACAACATCATCAGCGTAAGCAATACACCTATGGGGCAACATAAAATGAAATATTTCATTGACATATAGATAAAGAGGAGTGGACCCAATACAGAGCCCTGAGGCACTCCGTGCTTAACTGGATTAAGATCCGAATTTATATTATTTACACTGACGCACTGTTTTCTGTTATATAAATAGGAGCGTAGTAGTTCCAATGGACTCCCACGAACCCCATAAAATTTCAACTTTTCTATGAATAATTCATGCGAGACACAGTCAAAAGGCCTTGGACAAGTCAAGCAGTGTAATCTCTACATGCCTGCCCTGCTCAAGATCCACAACAATGTCCCGCACCACAGTAAACACAGCTTGTGTAGTAGAGCACTTGCTACGAAAACCAAATTGACAGTTATTAAGAACGTCATTAGATTCAAAAATGGTGTCCTCTTAATAAGCTAGATCTGAATTTCGGAAAATGTAAATTTGTGTTATACAAAAGAGAACAAGCTTCATTACAATTTTTCTGTAAATGAAACGATACTAGAAAGTGAAACTTTGGTTAGAGATTTGGGTATGTTCTTCGATTCTAAGTTGAGTTTTGTCGAATATAAAACAATTTTAAGTGTAATGGAGCAGTTAGAATGGTTGGATTTATATTGAGAAATTTACCAATCTGGATGCTTCAAAACTATTGTACTACTAACAGCCAAAATTTTTGGAATTCGTACTGAGAAATGCAGATAAAATTTTTAAAATTTATATCATTTAAATCAACACGACAGTATCCTGATATAGATGTGCAGAGCAATTTGTTGAGTTGTAGGGGATCATGGTTTCAAATTCATGTCACCTTAAAATGGCTATAACTTTGCGAGGAAACATCGTAGATGACCATTCGAAAGCTTATTTTAAAGAGAAAATGTATTTATTAGAAGTAAACTGAAAAAAATTTTTGAATCTTATACATTACCACAAAAGTAGACAAAAAAGCCATTTTTTAAGTACTTAACCTCAAATATTTCAAAATTCTGACGTGGTGGGTCAATTCTGAGGCCAGAATCGGATTCAGCGCGAAAAATTGCTTCACGAAAATGTCCCCCATCTGCCCAACAGCAAACCCTCGCAGACCTGTGTTACCTGCCAGGTTACCTAGTATGTATGTTTATAATAATGTTTAATAATGGCGGTCTTACTACTTGTGTATACTACTTGTGTATTATTTATTTATGTGATTTACTTAATCTCAGATATTTTCGCAAAGTGTGGTGTCAATAAATATTTGTTATACGTCTTCATAAATGAGATAAATAAACAATATTTACGTATTTTAGAATTGTTAACTCTGAAGAATAAACGCACACATAGTGTTATATTTAAAAATTTTCTTGCGGATTTGTTCACTCCAAAAAAAAATAAATAAATATCACTCAAAACAAGAGAGTTTGTTTGGTATTAAGTATTATTTTTGTTTCTATTTCTGTTTATTATTTCAACATAAAATATTTTATTTGTGTTAACGTAGGTTAAAATGGCGAAAATCTTATTAATTTATCTTATTTTTCATAAAGATTTTAAGGTAGGTTATTGTTGTTTACTAACGATATACAGAAATATACACGAATTCATTCCATTCAAATTGATATTTGACTTATACACTTAGTACAGTGAATGAAGGTAAAAATCAACTATTACCTCCGATTTCGGTGAACCTCCATCGATTTGCATAAAAATTTGGGATTGAGTATATTTTACCCTCAACTTCAAAAGTGACATATGCTTGACTTGCGCTTTTTGCATTTTAGGAAATCCACCCCTTTTGTTAAAAATGGGAAAAAATGCAGATTTAAGCATTCTGGCGTAAGTAATCTCGTTTAATTAGATAAAATAAATATTTTTCAACACTTATATGCATGATTTATGATTTTAATTAATTTTTCAACCCTTTTAGCAACCACCTCTTAAATCGAAAATCATGAAAAAATCATTTTTTTGTATTTCTGAAATATAAAATCGCATATTAACATTACACAAACGATTTGTTTAATGTTTATGATATAATTTTTGGTTGACTGTGAAATTTCAACCCTTAAAAACCACCCCCTTAATGCAGAATCATTGAAAAAATTGGTTTCAAGAAACTTTAATCATTTGAATAATACATTACTGAATTGAAATCTCATTTACTGAGTATTAAAGTAATTATTTATTTATTGCGAAATTTTCCACCCTTAAAAACTACCACTTGTCATAAAAATAATGGAAATTTTTATCACCTTTAATAGCTTTAATTATTTAGAACCTTTTTTATTACTTATGATAAACTTTATTAATATATTTCAAACTTTATTAATATTATTCTTTCCACATTCCCCAGACTACCCTTCGTGCACAAATTGATGAAAAAGCATAATTTAACGTTGGAAACAATTTTTTCAGTGCTTATGTGACTTATAAAAATTTAATTTATTAATTAAGAGGAAAATGTATTAAAATAAATATTAAAATATATGAAAAGTTTATTCATTTTATATTTAAATAATGTTTCATAAATTAATCAAATATTAATAGTACATTAAATTTAATTTTTCGCTCTTCATCAGAGCTCTCTTCACAAAATTAATAACACAAATTAAATAATTTTTAAGTGCTAACCACTCATAAAGAGTACCACGTGTATTTTACTCCGTTTTTGGAAATATACTGAAATATTCAATAGACACACAGCATACTAGAAAGGGCCCCACTATGTTTTCGAGCAGATGTTCAGAATTCCTTTCACTTTTTCTATCTTCAAAAGAAACATACACACACTCACACATGTATATTTTGTGAGCATGTACCTATCGACACGTCTACTTCTTACTATCTATCTTTTTTCCTATATATGCATACAAAATCTCTGCTCAAAAAATTTTTCCAAAAAAATGTTATTGGTTTTTTTACAATAACTCCGTTAATTACTTCCACATCCAGTGGAAGTATAGTAACGACAAAAAAATTTTTAAAAATTTTTATTGTTCAAATAGGCTTAGAATGTCATGAAACGTCGAGATTTTAAGTTTGAGCGAAAAAAAAATTTCTGTCTGTCAGTCTGTCGGTCTGTCGGTCTGTAACTTTTTTTTGTGCGCACGTTTACTCTGAAACCGTTTAAGATATTGACTTGAAATTTGGTACACGTATGTATTTTAACGTGATCTGGAACCAGATTATATTTTCATCTTGTTCCATCGAAGGGTTGGGGGTAAATTGGGGTAAATTTGGGGTAAATAGGTAAATTATCCAGGTGAGAGTCCAGAAAATTGGTATTTAGTATATTAAAGAGAAGCTAAGGTCTCAAAAAAAATTTTGGCATTAGCCACCCCCATTACCACCCCCACCCCATTATTAAAGGGGATGAAAAAAAATTGTGATTTAGTGTGTGTGTACAAGAACCAGAAACCTCAAAATATTTTTTTACTTCATCCACCCCCACTACCACCCCTAGCACCACCCCCACCCCACTACCGATGTGGGGTATCGTTTTATAGGTTTTTGGGGTAGAGGATTTCAAATATTATATTATTAAAGTTCCATAAGCAATTATTTCCACATACAAAATTTTTTCGTTGTGAGTGACTTGGATAGAAAATCTGGATGTGGAAGTAATGATTCCTTGGGCAGCGGTTTTTTTATGATATCAGGTTCATCCAAAAACCATTTGAAAGGTAATTTCAAGGGCTATAAGATCGTATTAAATTTAAATCTTTTTAAATCTTTTAAAACCCTTATTTTTTAAACGATAAAAGGTTAAAGGGCCCCGGTTACATGGTTCTCGCAGTAAAATTTAGGCTTTAAACGTTTCTCGGTTATTTTTTATCCTACAAAAATAAAACAAAAACTAAAATCTTTGTTAAAAAAAAAACTCAAATTTCGTTCTCTATTATTTTTTACGTATATCGAGTATTTTTGGAGTTATTATCAAAAGAAAATGAAATTTACGAAAATTTGAAAAATTCTGATTTTTTTAAATCATATTTTGTTTCAAAAATATGCATTCTAAACCGGTCAAAATTTCTAAAGTCATTACTTATGCTAAAATAAAGAAAGTCTTATAGGGATTACTATAAATTTTTTAATTTTTGTGGAAATGGCGTAGGTTTTATTTTTCACTTTTTCCTAAAAAATTCGAAAGGGTCCTCTTATTTTCATCATAACTTGCTTAATTTTGATGCTATCAACTTCTTCTACAACTCATTTGAATACTTTGAAAAGTGTTCAGTAAGTATATTTTATAAAATGCATCGTTTTCCCGTTATTTAAGCTTGAATACTTAGATTTGAGTACTCGCCGAAAAAAAATATACATTCAATTATAGCTCACTTTGAATTAATATTAAAAGGTTTTTTAAGGAAGGAATTTATTCGTTTTTTTATTAGCTTCAATTTTGGTAATGACAACTTTTTTGTAAAAACTTATAGTTTTTGAGTTATTTATGAAAAACCGCTTTAAAACATGCATTTTTTTCACGAAAAATCAAAATATTTGATCTTTAATAACTCAAAAAGTATTGATTTATTTTAGTAACTTTATATAACAAATTTTGCTTAGAATTGGTCCCTCTATCGATTCCTGGGGTTATTTTTCATAAAATAATTTCCACTCCCGAGAAGGGGTGGCATCCACCCCCAGGGTAAAAGCGCAAGTTGGCACTGTGTCACTTTTGTTTCTTGAGGTATCCTCTAACTACTCACAAATTTTTATGAAAATCGATGGAGGTTCAACGAAATCGGAGGTGAAAACCTTCAGTGACTGTACTAACTATCTAAAGGGCAACAACAGTTTCTAATAGTCCAATAGAGATACCGGAGTAACGCCTGTGAATTTGTAATATTTGCGCTAGAAAAAGTTTTGTGGCCACATAAAGTTTAGGCAAGTTTAGACGTGCCTTGAAATTTAATCATTGTTACCCATTGTCCGTGTTTCTCTACAGGCGTCGTAACAGTATTGTAACTTTCTGTACTCCTGTATTTTAAATTATAATCCTCAATTTACTTGTATTAATACTAATTTAACTCTTTGGATTCAATTTACTATTGTAACAATTCTGTCAATTATTCTTTTGTGACAAAAAAAGAGACACACGAAACGTGCGTAGAAAGTGGTATTAAAATTATTTTGAAGACATAAGCTAGCGGTTTAAATGATTTAAAAATGTCATTAAGAAAATATATTCATCAACAAAAATAGACAGTTAGTGATGTTTAACAAAATATACAAACGAAATTAATATAGTAAATATAAATTAAGGTTCCGAAATGACTAACTAACTTCCTTTCTTTCTTTTTGTAATGAATTCTTTGTTAAGCCGATTTCACATTGAGAAAACTTGTCTCATTATAGAAGATGAGAAAATCAATGGCGATGACGTCAAATGGGGGTTGAGTTCTGTCATCATTGCTCTGGACATTTCCCAGTGAGGCTGCAAAGTGTCACTTTGATACTCTAGCAACAGCGGTATTTACAGATGTGTTGCCGGGCGCCAATTCCCTTTTTTAAGTGGAGGGACACCGCAACTACACCTTCAGCTTGCTTCTTTAGTTATCCCTACAGCGATTCAGCTTATGTATTATTATCATTATTTTCTAACATCCTGTTTTTCCAAGAGGCCTGGTGTTGGAAATGCATTAGGGGTGGTGGCAGGTTCCTCTACATGAAAGGGCTGTACTAAATAATACAAACATAACAGGTTATTATGGATGCATCTAGGCTTCTAAAAATGTGTTTCGTTACACTAGTCTGAAATACGGTCTGTAAAGGACAAATCAACAATGTGACAAAGTTAAATGCCTCCTTTATATCAATTTTTGAAATGGAATGTAAGTATATAATATTCTCAAAATTTTTCTATAAGAGTATCATAAGCCTATAAGCCTAAAATTTTTAAAAATATTTAACATTTAAAGGAAATTGAAATTGCCGGCATTTATTTAGCTACTATTATTTCGTCTCTGTTTTCAGAATTTGAAAAATTCTTTCACTCCAAATTAAAGAAAAATTTGTTTTAACTACTAGTCGAGACAGAATGTATTTATTTATTACAGTTGGTTCAGAAAAGGTTGGTATTTAGAGAAAAACTTGAAACTGATTATCTCGCTTATTATTATTATTTTTTCAAATACAAAAATGAGGTACTGCATTCACTGAGCACATTTCTAGGTGGTAATGGGGGTGGCTAATGCCAAAATTTTTTTTGAGACCTTAGCTTCTCTTGTCTATATTAAATATCAATTTTATGAACTCTTACCTGTTTGATTTACCCCAATTTACCCCCCAACTCTTCGACGGAACAAGATGAAAATAATCTAGTTCTAGATCTCGTTAAAGTACATATGCGTACCAAATTTCAAGTCAATATCTCAAACGGTTCCAGAATAAACGTGCGCACAAAAAAAGTTACATACCGACAGATCGACAGACAGAAATTTTTTTTCGCTCAAACTTTAAATCTCGACGTTTCATGACATTCTAAGCCTATTGGGACAATAAACATTTTTTAAAATTTTTTTGTCGTTACTACACTTCCACTGGATGTGGAAGTAATAAAAACAAAAGACCAAAACATCTTGAAAATTTAGCTCGAAACTTTTTTTTGAGTTTATACCTATATCATATAACAATTATTTATAATCATTTAATAAATAAATACAAAATTGCATAAAAAAATATCATAAAAAAATTGAATATGCTGAATATATTGGCCAAAATTTGGCTAATTTCAACAAGCTGGTAAATTTGTAAAAGTGAATATTTTTATTCCTAACTTTCTCTGCATTGAAGTACTACTTTGAACTAAAAGATAATGCATTTATAACTTATATTAAAGTCAATTATTTTTTATGGGCCTGTGAATAGTTAGAGGTGCAAAAATTAAGAAAGAACTATATTATATTCCTATTTCTATATACTAATAAATATCAATAGCCATCAAAAATGGCATCACAAAAGAGTATTTTATATCCCTTTAAAACCCATTTTGATTTTTCTTCTTCCTAGCTTGTTTGGTTTTCGAGCAATTCAATCTTTTCTATAGGCCGCGCGCAAAAAATTTCAAATACACGAAAATTCGCGCGCATTAAAAATACAAATTTTGGAATTTTTTCAATACCGATTTTCTCGAAAACCATGGCATATACAACAAAATTACAATAAGACTTTTTTTTAGGGGGTTGGTCAAGCTTTCTTTTTTATGATGAGCAATTTTTTATATCTTCAACGGTTAACGAGTTATCAGTAAAATAAAACTTTTTTCGCCGAAGGGGTGGCTTTTGGGGGGTTGCGCGGCACCCTCGGAACGAATTTTTGTGATTTTGTGATGTATAATCCCTCCACGAACAGTTACTGAAGGAAAATCTCAGATAACAATTTTTGTGACGGAAATTGTTATAATTATTGGACTAAAGGTCCTAAGCTCCTCCACCACAACATTAAATTTCTAAAAATCCGCAAATAAAAATGCATATAGGGTATTTTTCAATACACACCGGTAAGTGCATCGATTCGACCGGTTCCTCATCGAGCCGTTTCAAAATTAAAACCGCTGTCCAAGGAATCACTACTTCCATTTCTAGATTTTCTGTCCAAGTAACTCACAACGAAAAAATGTTGTATGTGGAAGTAATTGTTTATGGAACTTTAATAATATATTATTTGAAATCCTTTAAAACGATACCCCTCATCGGTACTGGGGTGGGGGTGGTGATAGTGGGTGGTAGTGGGGGTGGATGAGGTAAAAAAATATTTTGAGGTTTCTGGTTCTTGTACACACTCTAAATCACATCTTTTTTCATCCCCTTTAATAATGGGGTAGACGTGGTAATGGGGGTAGCTAATGCCAAAAGTTTTTTTGAGACCTTAGCTTCTCGTGTATATACTATCAATTTTATGGGCTCTTACCTGCTTGATTTACCTATTTACCCCAGATTTACCCCAATTTACCCCCCCAATCCTTCGACGGAACAAGATGAAAATATAATCTAGTTCCAGATCTCGTTAAAGTACATATGTGTACCAAATTTCAAGTCAATGTCTTAAGCGGTTCCAGAGTAAATGTGTGCACAAAAGAAAGTTAGACAGACAGACCGACAGACCGACAGACAGACAAAATTTTTTTTTCGCTCAAACTTAAAATCTCGACGTTTCATGACATTCTAAGACTATTTGAACAATTAAAATTTAAAAAAATTTTGATGTGGAAGTAAAACCGGTCATCAAAATTAAATTGTTTATAAATTCAGCGGTGTGTTAGCTGTTTCAACCGGTGAGGCACCACATCGGTTTTGAATTGGAATTGAATGAATACTGAAAGGCGCTTAAGCGGTGTTTCAAAACTCTAGTCTAAAAATTTCATGGTGTTGTTATACGTCGAATATAAGATTTTAATATTAATATGCTTGTTTAGAGGGAACTCAAGAAACATTAATAAGTCTAAGAAAAATAAAAGAAATACGTTTATTACTGGTTTACGATCAACATATTTTATGCAAATAAATTAATACATAATTACATATATGAAGTCTTTGCTAAATGTTGATTTAACGTATGTGACGTACCTATATTGACGGTTTATTTAAAACGTAGTGATTTTTTGACCAGAAAAACATTTGCCTCCTACAAATGCAAAGCCACATGGGGTACCAAAATATGCGAAAAAAAATCAGAAATCCATATTAGGAATTTTTTATTGGAAAATTTTGTTAATGAAACTTGTTCAGAATTTTGATTAAAATATCAATTTAAACCGAAAATATCATTTTAATGGATTTTTTCGTTTAGAAAACTGTACTATGACAATTTTGTTTGAAATTAAACCCAAGCTGCCAGGTAGTTGCCAAGCAATTTGCAATTTTTTTTAAATAGTTAATTGCAATAATTTTAAAATTTTAATTTTTCTATTTAATGTTTTTGGACAATTCTGAACAAGTTTCATAACAAAATGTTCCTATAAAATAATACCTAATATGGTTTTTTGATTTTTTTCGCATATTTTAGTACCGCAGGTGGGCTTTGCATTTGTAGGAGGTGAATATTTCTAGTCAAAGAATCTACCTTATCGATCTTTTCTTACCACCAAAGTGTGAAGTTAATCAAGCATCAATTAACGGGTATACAGGGGTGTTGCAATCTTAAGTGAGTCACACTGTATACAATAACAAACACAAAATTATATATAATTATTATAATAAAACCATTTTTAAACGATTGGAACCTATATTTTACGTATTGTAACGTGTTTCCACCCTTAGGAAACTACCCCTTGCAAATTCCGTGGGTTCCAAAAATTATAACAAGAGATGTCCACTAACACACTTTATTAAATATTTACTGGATACTTCACAATACTATTATTTACACTTTACTGACTAAAAATCACAATGTTTATCACTTTGTTTATCTTTGAAGTCTTAACCTCACTTTCTATACTTTCTGAACTTCTGAACTACTCGCCGAGAATG
This sequence comes from Rutpela maculata, assembly GCA_936432065.2. NCBI lineage: Eukaryota > Metazoa > Arthropoda > Insecta > Coleoptera > Cerambycidae > Rutpela > Rutpela maculata. Next base: position 178,789,775 of record OW386288.2, read on the forward strand.
CGGTCGGTCTTTTATACCTAAAAATGACAGATCTCGATTTTTCTGTGATGACGCCACCATTCTCTAGATAATTCCAGATGTCACCAGAACTAACTTCTGGTAAGTTTCTCGAGTAGGTGTAAATACCCTACTTTTTAGTACCCAACATAACCTTAAATTTCAGGGGGTTGCAACATATTACACTGCCCCCTCCTTAAGCCTGAACGTCCCGGTCAGGCAATTCAGCCTCTTTCACATACTTCGCCAGTCTATCCAAGTGTACGATCTTCATCTTGGACTTTTTGTTTCGTTGAATACGATAGACGACATCATTAATTCGGGTAATAACAGTATAAGGCCCTTCCCAAGGAGGTTGAAGTTTCGGTGACTTCCCTTTCTTCCGCTGTGGGTTGTACAGCCAAACCAGATCTCCTGCCTTGAACCCTTCTGAACTACCCTTACGGTCGTATCGAGCCTTCATTCGGTCACTGGCTATGGTGATTTGGTCTCTAACCAGCTCATGAACATTTCTTAGCCGTTCACTCATTTCATCCACATAGCTGTTCACAGGAAGCTGTTCTCCGCCTGGTGTTCCGAAAATCAAATCACACGGCAGTCTGATCTCATGACCAAATACTACACGGGCTGGTGTTTGTTTCGTAGACTCGTGGATAGCAGCTCTGTATGCCATGAGGAAGAACGGTATGTGGAGATCCCAATCGCGTTGATTCTTATGAACCACTTTAGAGAGATGTTCTTTCATGGTCTTGTTATGTCGTTCCACCATTCCATCTGATTGCGGGTGGAGGGCTGTTGTCCGTGTTTTGTGTATCCCCAATAACTTGCAGATTTGCTGAAACACCCCTGACTCAAAGTTCCTCCCTTGATCTGAGTGCAGCTCCAGGGGTACACCAAACCGACATATCAAATTATCTACCAAGACTTTGGCGACAGTGACTGCTTCTTGGTTTGGAATTGCATAGGCCTCTGGCCACTTACTAAAATAGTCCATGGCAACCAGTATGTACTTGTTCCCATCCTTGGTTACTGGGAATGGGCCGGCTATATCGATCGCGATCCTCTCGAAAGGAGCTCCGACGTTATATTGCTTCATTGCACCCTTACTTCTAGTCTGTGGTCCCTTACTGGCTGCACAAATTTTGCAATTGCGACACCAAGCTTCCACATCTTGACGACTATTTACCCAATAAAATCGTTCTCGTACTTTATTCAGGGTCTTATTAACGCCGAAGTGCCCACCGGATGCTCCATTATGCACTTCCTGAAGTACTTTCGGTACTCGACACCTGGGAATCACTAGACGCATAACAACTTCCCTGCCATCCGGGCTTTCCCAAGCTCTCTTTAGCAGCCCGTTCATGACTTTAAGTGAATCCCATTGGGCCCACAAAGCCTTCAATCCAACTGCCTTATCCGAAACATCCTTCCACGCTGGTCGAATTCCGTTCTCCTTTGCTCTCAATATAGCCCCAATTTCTGTGTCATTCAGTTGTTCTTGTCTCAGGGCTTCGGTTGTCCAATCGTCCGGAACCTCTATTTTAATAGTGTTGATGGCCACCGTACCCTGCAATTTCTCAACGTGGCGGCAGTGCTTGCAATCTTCCTTGCATGGTCTTCTAGATAAAGCGTCTGCGTTCTTATGAGATCTTCCAGGTCGATGTTCTATTTTGAAATCATACTGTTGCAACCGTTCTATCCAACGAGCCAGTTGACCTTCAGGGATTTTCAACTGCAACAGCCATTTTAATGCAGCATGGTCGGTCCGGATCTTGAAATGTCGTCCATAAAGATATTTATGAAAATGGTCCACTGATTTAACGATGGCCAGTAACTCTTTCCGAGTTACACAATAATTTCTTTCCGGTTTGGACAGCACCTTGCTGAAGTACTCGATCACTCTTTCCTGCCCATTCTGGATTTGGGACAGTACACAACCGACCGAAGAATTGCTGGCATCCGTGTCTAAAATAAAAAGTCCTTCCCGTTGTGGGTATGCTAGCACAGGACCAGTACATAAAGCTGCCTTCAATTTTCTCCATGCCGTTTCACATTCCGGTGTCCACTGGTACTGCACTTTCTCTTCTGTCAGCCGGTGTAGTGGCTTCGCAATTTCTGCAAACCCTTCCACAAAGCGCCTATAATAAGTGCAGAGGCCAAGGAAGCTCCGTACTTCATGAACGTTAGATGGTCTTGGCCAATCTCGTACAGCAGAAATTTTGTCGGGGTCTGTTTGTATTCCATCCGAAGACACCACATGACCAAGAAATTTGACTTCTTTCTGGAATAGCAGGCACTTCTTCGGGTTCAACTTCAGATGGGCATTCCTCACTCGCCCAAATACTTCTTGAAGATTTTTCAAATGTTCTGTAAAATCCTGTCCCATAACAAGCACGTCGTCAAGGTAAACCAGGCACGTCCTCCAGGTTAGCCCTCGCAGTATGAATTCAATCAATCTTTCAAAGGTAGCTGGCGCATTGCAAAGTCCAAAAGGCATCACAGTAAATTGATAAAGACCACTGCCTGCTGAAAACGCTGTCTTCTCCTTATCATCAGGATGAAGCCCCACTTGCCAGTATCCACTCCTAAGGTCTAACGTAGAAAACCATCGTGAGCCTGCCAACGTGCTTAACGTGTCGTCAATTCGTGGTAATGGGTAACTGTCTTTCTTCGTGACATCATTTAATTTTCGATAATCGACACAAAATCTTAATGTTCCGTCCTTCTTGGCAACCAAAACTACTGGCGATGACCAGGGACTCGTTGACTCCACAATGACTCCATCTTGCAGCATCTTGTTTATCATTGCCGAGGCATCCTCTTGTTTCGCTAATGGAAGCCTCCTAGGTGGTTGTCGAATAGCTGGTGAGTCGCCAGTATTTATCCGATGCTGGACTATGTCTGTTTTTGTAAGGGCCTCTGTATTCTTGGCAAATACTGAACTTTCCTTTTCCAGGAACTTGATTGCCTCCCTTCGTTCATCCTCAGATAAATGCTCCAACTGAGTACTCAGCAAGGTCAAAACTTCCTGGTCTATTTTTGTAGACGAACTTCCCTCTGTTTGTTCCTCGCACCTCACTACCCATGTGACTGGTTCATAGGAGCCAATCGGTTTGCCTTCATTAATTGTCACTGAGTGGGAATTTAAATTAACGACTCTTACTGGGATTTTGTCTTTAGTCCGGGTTAAAGTTCTCGCCACAATAACATTGGGTAGGGACTTAATCGATTCGTCATCTTCAACTAGGCCAACACGGTACCCTCCAGGATTTCCTTCTAAGGCAGCATCGATCATTTGTTCTGAATGAGCAGGAATCTTGATCGTCTCTGTTGTTAACAACCTTGCTTTATGGAATTGTTCGAATAAGTCCTGTATTTGTTTATCAGATGCCATACTTCTTGTTGTTACGGGCATACAACGAAATTAAAATAGAATAAATTTAACTGTCACGTCAATATCGGTAATGGAACTTTCCAGACAAATCTCGAAATAGCACGAAAAAAGTCTTATCCAGAGTCTTTTGTCACTATCCAGTTCAGAGAATTTAATAATCTCCACTAATGTCCAAATAGAAAAGTTCTAGAAATTTTCACGCACTAAATGAGTCTTTTTCAGTGTCTCTATCACTTCTCAGTTCAAAGGATTTAATTATCACACTAATGTCCTAATAAAAATGTTCTACAATGTCTCAAAAATGCACTTAACACTATTTTCCTGTTCGAAAATAACCCTCCAACAATGTCCAGTAAATGAGTCCTCTGTGCTAACTCGAACACTCCAGCACAACTTCAGAGCTCCTCTTGTCATAAAATTCCGCTTCTGACACCAATTTGTCGCGTGTTTCCACCCTTAGGAAACTACCCCTTGCAAATTCCGTGGGTTCCAAAAATTATAACAAGAGATGTCCACTAACACACTTTATTAAATATTTACTGGATACTTCACAATACTATTATTTACACTTTACTGACTAAAAATCACAATGTTTATCACTTTGTTTATCTTTGAAGTCTTAACCTCACTTTCTATACTTTCTGAACTTCTGAACTACTCGCCGAGAATGCGGTCGGTCTTTTATACCTAAAAATGACAGATCTCGATTTTTCTGTGATGACGCCACCATTCTCTAGATAATTCCAGATGTCACCAGAACTAACTTCTGGTAGGTTTCTCGAGTAGGTGCAAATACCCTACTTTTTAGTACCCAACATAACCTTAAATTTCAGGGGGTTGCAACATATTACAGTATATTATACGTTCTAGTGTTTGCTGAGAAGTGCAAAATTAATTTCTACTGTAGATATGAACATAGATGCATTTAAATCAGTCTCAGAGGGCCTTTTCCGAATTGCTATTAGAAAAAGGAACAGATTTGTTTCAGAAATAAAGTAAAAAAATTCCCAGAAAGCTTCTAAATTTAGTAAACAGTGAACCTTGGAACAGTCGGTTGAATATGTGTACCGTGGTTACAAGAACCATCAATTTTGTGATATAAATAAATACATTGTCTATACTATTATTTAGTTACTTATTATTTGATTCAAATTTTTTTATTTTCTTAGTTTGCCACCAGTAACCAATTTAAAGCAAAAATTAAAATTACTTTTTCTTATGCAATAGTGTTTGGTTTTAACTCAAGTTACCTGGAAAACACTGTAACTTAGTTAATATTCGCCATTTTGTCTTATTATGTTATTTGAAAGCACAATTGATTTGAGTAAATTTTCTTCTCTTTATAAAACAAGGTTTAGATTTAGAATCAGTTGCAGCAGAAACTAATTTAGGAAAGTTACTTTATGTTCCTTAAAAGACTAATTACATAAATCTGATCACTTTAAAGAAAACAGTAATGGAAAAGGTTATTTCGACAAATTAAAGGCAGTAATTTGATCACAGTTAAGGCACAAAAGGTGCATAGCATAACTACTTAGTGAACATTTATTACAGATTTTATGCAACTGGGAAAATTAAATATGACAATGGAATATAAGTGGATAATTAAATAAAGTAATCACTGATGGAAGGGTTGTATTTAAATTTTTATTATGATAAACAATTGAACTAAAAATTGTTTCATATTATTACAGTTATAACATCATTTAAATAAATAACAAAACATTTCAATTAAACAGCAATTTAATTATATATCAAATGAAATATTTAATATAATTTTGGTTATAACGTAAATATTTCGATTGGTGACGTGAATAATATAATTTTATTAGAACTGAATTAATAATTTCAATGCATTTATATATATTTAGTTAAATTTATTTAATAATAAATATTATTAACTATAGAAATAGGACTTTAATTGTGTTGGTTTTGTTGTCAAATATTTACCTTTGTTTCCGAATTTTTTATTTTCCAACATAAAAAGGTGTATAAGAAGGAAGCAAAACATAAATGCGAAAAAACGCGAAAACCACCCCTCTAATGGTTGAAAATATTTAAACAATGCCAATATATAATAAATATTTAAACAAATAAAACAATCAGTTTAACTCTGATTTTAATAATCACACTTGGGGTTTACGATCCCAAAATTCCGAAACCGAAAATCCCGGGGTCCCGGCATTTGTTAGATACCGTAAATCCCGGGATCGTAGTCGATTTTATCCCGGGATTTTCGGGATTGTAAAATAATTCTTTCAATTCTACAACATTTTAGTTACCTCCGGAATTGAGTTCAAAAGGCAATGATCGACTTAAAAATGCCACAACTATTGGAACCACTTAAAGCCACAGTAACGGCACTGTGCTGACGTGATGCGAATTTATTTATCAGATATTTCTTTAAATTTCATGTTGAAGCAAATTATACAAGTTATACCTACTTGCACAATTCCAATGAGCAAGAATTGGAATATTCCTAGTTTAGGAAATAGCGTGCAAATTCGACGACGAGTGGTTACCGTCTGCCAGTCGGTAATCGAAGAGACCATATAAATAGTAGTTAGTATATGTACTTCACATACTCCAATTACGCTGGCAGACGAAACTTCCGAACGGCGCGCGCGCTAACCGGAAAAAGAAACTAAAATTTTTTTTTCTTCGTCTCTGCAGATTTTCCAGTTTGGTACACATGAGGATTATGATGAATTGGTGATAACATGAGTTTTGAACGTAGTACTGTTAACAAATTAGGGACCTATTCTTCAAGATACGACAATATTATACAGTGTGTCTCACTTTTCATCACTACACCCCAATATCTCGGCCATTTGTTGATCGATTTAGATCAAATTTGGTATACTTCTTTTGCTTTAGATTGTGATTAAAAAGTTATTTAAATTTTTTTTTTTTCGAAATTAAATACGCCTACTATATGATAAAAAAAAATGGCAAAAATTAGGAATTTATATTAGCGATTGAGATAGGGTTTTTGTTTTTACAGAATCTTGTTCGGCATGACCTAAAAGCCCTGTATACCAAATTTCGTTAAAAAATATTCATTCCTCTACAAAAAAAATCATATCTAAGGTTTCAATAATAATCACCCTACTATTCGAGTTATTTATTGTCGGATATTTACATAACTTGGTAGTGGTGTAATAATGACGCTAATCAAGCATTAGGACACGTTTTTGATCCAAAACACTATTATGAAATGAATATTTGAAAAACGGTGGCTATTTTTTAAAATACTTATTATATTATATTATTTATATACAAATATTCATTTCATAATAGTGTTTTGGATAAAAAATGTGTCTTAATGTTTAATTAACGTCTTTATTACACGACTGTCAAGTTATGTAAATATCCGACAATAAACAACTCGAATAGTAGGGTGATTATTATTGAAATCTTAGATATGATTTATTTTTAAAGGAATGAATATTTTTTAACGAAATTTGGTATACAGGGGTTTTAGGTCAAGCCGAACAAGATTCTGTAAAAATAGAAACCCTATCTCAATCGCTAATATAAATTCCCAATTTTTGCCAATTTCTTTTGATCATAGTAGGCGTATTTAATTTCGAAAAAAAAAAAAAAAATTAAATAACTTTTTAATCACATTCTGAAGCAAAAGAAGTATACCAAATTTGATCTAAATCGATCAACAAATGGCCGAGATATTGGGGTGTAGTGGTGAAAAGTGAGACACACTGTAAATAAACACGGGTATATTTGAGATATGGTGTCTGATTCAGACGTATTTTAACTATAGTTTAACTAAATTGCATAACGGAAATGCATGGATCAAGCTTTTCTGTGCCTCATTATGAATATTTAGAATATTGTTACAACACCCATTAATAAAAATGTAGAAATTGAGTTTCAAAAAGCCAAGTGGAATTGTAGTACCTGAGAATTATTGTTATAATTTTTCTTTGAATTGCACGTATTAATTATTTAAATTAAAATAATGACTTACTTTATTCTTTTTCAGATTCCAGTTTCGAGACAAGCAGAGGTATATTGAGATGGCCTATCAGAGTAAATATGTAAAAGTGCAAGCGCGTACGAACCCTAAAGTATATAGGTATCGGTAGCTAAAATTTAACAAGTACTAGACAAACCCGGGTTAAAATCAAGTGTGCTGGAAGTTAACAGTAAGTGGATAACCCTGTGGGCCACTGGAGTAGGCAGATTGAGACCAGTAGTGGGTTAGAGTCACTGAAATTAGCGAAAAGCAAAGCGCGGAAAGACAGTTTAATCTCTTGTAGATTTAACAATCGGCCGTCCAATCAGAGTTGATCACTACTCAAGTATCTTCCAATATCTCGGTTTAGAAATTTTCCGGGATATTGTAAGTGATAAGGCTAGAAATTGTTCAGATTCATTGCAGGCTTAGGCCTCCAGCGAAGCAATTTGTAGACTCTCGATTTTCGCGGGCGAACGAATGAACGAAAACCTGGACCTTCACCACCCTATGGAATCTTATGGACCTCAAACTACAGGCTTAAGTGGTAAGTTGTTCTCTTTTTTTAGTTAGCTTATATAGAGATAGTTCAATGGGGCTGTTAAAAAAAAATACGTTAGCTTTTAGGAGTGGGAGGGGGTTACCGAAAATTTAACAAAATGGACGCTGGAATGGAGGGTGATTATAAATAAGTAAACATTCAAACAAAAAATAGTTATATTTAACATTTTAAGTTAATTATCTCGTGATAGACAACAGCATATTTAAAAAATGTGTGGTGGGGAGAGTTTCCAAACAAACGTTCTTTTAAGAGACAGGGGAAGAGTTATTTTTGAGAACGTATTCGTTAAATGGCTTCCAATAGAATTTTTTTATAAATGTAAAGTAAATAGGTGTACTATGAGTAATGGTGCACAGAGCCAATAGCAGAATCATTACGTAAAAATTTTGCTATTTAGCGAAACTTACCCGTTTCCAACATAGGCTAATCATGTATTTTGCGCCCTCTTATTCATAATGGAAAGAAAATGATAAGCGGGGAGGGGGGGCGAGAAATATGAAAAAAAAGTTGTTTTTTCGTCCAGGTTTTAAAACTGATGAGCAAGAGAGAGAAATCAAAAAACGAATTTTTAACCAAAATTGACGAGCAGGGAGAAGGAAATGGAAAAAATTTTTTTTCTCGAAAATGAAAAAATTGATTAGCTGAAAAAATTTACAACATTCTTTTTGAACAGTTTTATATGTGTGTTTAGTTTCAGGTTTTCAGGTAATTTATTAAAAATCTTTATACACATAAAGTATGTAAGTAAAGTTTGTATGTTTGTTTGTCTGCCTGCCTGCCTGCCTGTCTGTCTGTCTGTCTGTGGCTTCATATCTCTTCAACGGGTGATCCGATTTCGATGTAGTTTTTTTACTTGAAAGAGTATTTTGTCGAGAAGGTTATAGGCCATATTATATTTTGATGTTTGGTCGCCATCTTAAATTCGCCATGTTGAACTTCTCTAGAAATTGTCCGATTGAAGTAAAATTGAAAACGTGCAGACAATTATGGTAGCCGAACATGATTTAGGCCTCATTTCGATTCGGTCATATGAAACTGGTACGATTAGATACATTGATCGGGGGTTTTTCCAAATTTTCAATTTTACTTGTTAAGTGATGTTGTACTGGAACTATTAATAAATCATTTGCACTGCGTGTGGAATAGTTGTGGAGACGATTATTCTTATTAAATTTGTGGATGTTTTGTCAGCAGAATTTTTAATATATATATTTTAAAAGAATTGCTGTCAATGTTTGTTAAAATATTATTTATACAACTAGTAGCCCTAGTAAAATCCGAGATAGTTATATCCAATACAAAAGATGTGATTAGATGTTCAAAATCGGTCAAGTTCGCTGAACTTTCTTCAAAATGTAAATTGAAATCACCCAGTAGTGTAATCTTTTTGCATTTACGGGATAGGTAATATATCATTAAATAACTGTTATTTATTTTAGTGTAAAGCAATATCTTGACAATAAGATATAAAACAAGCTAAAAAATATATGAAAAAAAAAATGAAAAAAAAAACATCCAACCTGACTAGGATTCGAACTTCCGCCACTGGGCCATCAGAAATAACTACAAAAATTGTATGTAATATACATCTTTCGAGAATCATATTTCAACGCATTAGACATATTATTATAAAATATATACTAGTAAAATGCATAAACAAAAAAAATATATTATAGAGATTTCTATTTAAGTGCAAGCGACAAAAATTATGAAAATGTATTTTTTTGAAATTAAATGATTTCTTATTAACTGTTGATTTTCTTCAAAAACAATAGGGTTCTTCATCTAGCTAACACTAACTTACTTTCCAAATTTCAATACAAACTGACTTTTCTTTTTTAAGTTATCGTGCTTACAAGAAACGTGACGGACGGAAAAACAGGCAGACGGACGGACAGACGGACATTTTGAAAGTTGTTCAGAATTCGTTCACTAACACGATGATATGAAAATTTTTTCTCTACCAGCGATATTTCCGGTTTTAGAAATGTGCTGACCAAATGCAATATACTTCGTTTTTACGAAGAATATAATAAAATGTGTTTTTATTCCATGTCTTTTAAGTATTTTGCTTATGGCAATGTTTATATTTGAGGTGTCTTATCTGTGTATATAATGCACAAGACTAATAAAGATAATTATGATTATTACGTTGCGCTGTGACTCAATGAGAGAGTAAATTTTCCAAAGCTTATAGGTAGATTTTGTATAATAATTCGTAATTATTGTTAACAAAATTTAACATTTTTCTTATGTAATTAGCGAGATTCTTAGATAAATTACCACTACCATTACCACTATGTTCAGTGTTATGTTCTTAAATAAATAATCAGCACCGTGACAGGCTTAAACATATATGCCATTTCTCTAATATCTCGGTAGAAATGATATATGGTTTCCTATTACTTCTAGAGGGGAACATCCACGTCTTTGGAAGCAACCTTTCTTAATTTATCTGTTGCAGGGTTTGAGGATCCCTCAACTTTAATGAAATTAACCATGAGTGGCACTTCTAGAATAAGGGTAATTTTATAAGATAGAATTTATGACAAACTTTGGCCATTATTCTATTTAGGGGTTGCGTAATGTACCTTAAATGAAACGCACTGTCATCCAGGATGTCTATAATTTTCTGTTTATGATTAGGGTAGGTGTATTTTATTATATCCAAGTCCAGTTGAGGCTAAAGGTCTCCACAACTTGTTTAATTTAAGTCAAATTGTAAAATGTAGCAGCTGTCGCTGTTACATAAGACTAAGAATTGATTTTTTAACTCACAGTAGAATTGCCTGGTAGGTATACCAGGTACTGGTGACAAACAGCTAACAAAAATATAGACTAAATAGAATATATAGAATATATCAAAATTATTTTAAATTATTTATACAATTAAAACTGAAAAATTAAAACTATTCACATCAAATATGACAGTTTGTTGACTATATATTTCCATAGTCACGAGAGAGGTTAATATTAGTATATTGTTTTATCCAACACTTTCATATTAAGTGATCTTTATTGATGAGATTTTGAAGGTATAAAGTGGCCCATAAGTCACTAGTGAGATAAAGTAGTGAGCTAAACTAGTGAGCTAAAGTATACCTTAGATCACTTGTGAGGTAAAGTGATTTAGTCACCAAAGAGTAATTTTAATATAAAAAAAAGTCCAAGCAATTTATTTATTGTCTTTATTATACGGAAAATTAACAAAACAAAGAATCCATGCACTAACACTTATTTATTTATATTTATGTTAAGATTTATTGTCATCATATTCGATTTTTCATTAAGAAAACTGCTCTCCTGTACACAATTTTTCTCTATACTAGTAAAGCCGTCTGTATCTCCTAACTCGTTGCGCTGCTCTCCAGCTCTCCCTGTATTTTTTAGCAATAACAATCTTGTTTGAGACTGAATCTTCCAAATAACCCTCAGCCACGGTGGATGATTTCCACCCACCGTGACGTTTAAAGGTGGTAATGTCACCTCCAGCATTGGTCAAAGGAGTTGTCGAGGAACGGCGCATGCTATGGCAAGTATACAAATCTGCATCTGGCAATTGCAAATAATCAGCTAAAATTCTTGGAATTTTTGAGAGCTTATTAAATCCAACGCATTGGACAGTGCACTTTCCCCTTTGAAAATTTACCAAAAATCTTTTGTGAGACACATTTTGCGGTCTTAAAGACACGTATTTCCTAATCAAATCAAGTGGGTTTACCGAAAATCCTTCATTTAAAACTGTGAAACTTCTTGATTTATTCGTCTTGGTATCTGGTGTGGATATATATAGATATTCTTCTTTATCGTTTATATCTTCGACGCTTAAGTAGGTCAGTTCACCGCAACGACAGGCACCGCAAACTCCCAATATCAATGCAACCTAAAAAACCCAAACAATTAAATACATAAAAGCAAGAACATCATAATAAACACCTACCTTTGACATAAGATGCTCATCGTCAGGGGCATCCATCAAATATTTTTCGATATGTGCTCTTTTCAAAATTTTGGCCTTTTTGGATTTGAAATTTCTTGATCGGCAGTTTAAGTATGCCACAAGTTTTCCATATCTTGTTATCAAAATTCCTGTATACTTTTAAAGTCGCATTTATCATAGAATACTTAGTCCACAACTAAGAAGGTGCAATTTTTTTACTCACATGTAGAAAGTAAGCGAGAAGCACTTCTTCGTTTACAGCACTAACTCCTCTTTCTTTCATCCAATTTTCAAATTGTAGGTATTCTTTAAAATAGGTTACTTTGAACTTTTCTGGAATTAAATTGGCTATAGTTTATTTGGCTTCTTGCAAAATATCGGTCGGAATTTCCATATTATATCTTTCACAATTTTCTATTTTGATGCTAATTACACAATGTTTATTAAACAAACCCTTGATTACAAACAAAATGAATAACAACCACAGCTTTCTCGGCACATCCATTCAGAATCTACTTAGTAATAAGCTACTTGTATTTTATATTTTTAGACTAACACTATTGACTGTGACATTGAAAACTGACAAAAAATCGATGACATGACATTTTAATAACTTTATTGTTTGTCACTGAAAAAGCATTTATATGAAAGTGTTGGATAAAATATTGTATTAGACACGTGAGTTATTACATATAAGTCACTTAAAAAAATTCTTGTTATTCCTTAACATACGTTTTAAAGTCGTTCGGAGAGACCTGAATTTTTCATATTTTTAGAAATAACTTTTAACAACGTTCTGCATTATAAAACTGCAGACCAGTCGGTAAATCATCGTTTGACGGTGCAAATTTATCATAAAACATATTGGCATGCATTTTAACTTCATTCGGAGATACCAAAAAGTTTCCTCTTGATTTTTTTTCGCGGCTTTTCGTTTGACACTATTGGCATCCATTTTAAAATCGTTCACAGACATCGATTTTCCATGCAAACGGGAAATCGACTTGCACACCCTTCTGCACGCGACGACTGCCTAAAATTCGCGTTTCTCGCATATTCATGGTAATTACATTTATATTATATGATTGGCATGCATTTTGAAAACGTTGCACCTGACTGGCCACGTACCGCCGGTATATAACGACAAACTAGGTAAGACATTCAATAAGCTCTCGCTAGCTGTCAAATATTATTCGTTAATCGCAAATTATACATAAATAGTATTAATAACGTTGAAAATTTATTTGCTACATATGAACCACAGTGTATTATACAAACAAGTTTTTTATTTCACTAATATATAATATATTTTGTGACGCAATAACAATTCTATCTTAAACAGTATTATACATATTCTTATTATTATTATCATTATTTTTTTTTTATTTTAATAAACCAGTTGAATTTCTACAACATATTGCAAGAGATTGTAGTTTCGACTAGATGTACATGAATTCCACCGAATTAGATCGACAATATAAATACCATTTGCCAAAAATGATAAGAAAGATCGATGAGAAAACTCTAAATCAGGTTAGCAATTAGACGCGGGTAATTGGAGCGATAAACTGATCTAGCTAAACCTACAGAATCACTTCAAGTTCGCTTGACCGGAAAGTCTAACTCGATTACATCTAATATACCATACCCTCTTCAAAATATTACGTTATGAGATACAGCTCCTTGTGATTAATTGCACAATACGTAGTCTTAAATTATGGGACATTATCTTAATTAATGGCTGATAATATCGTCACGCGTACACCTGGGCACAAATTTTAAATACTCAAAGGGCAAGACCGCTCTATAAGACAATAAAATTTAGTTACACGTTTACCAAATTGTAATTGTTGAATATTCTCTCCACAAATTGCAACATGATGGGAAATTAGTGAATAGAACTAAGTAAGTTAAGCATAGATACTGTAATGGAATTATTTACTCTTTGTATTAAAACAACATACTTTCGGTTACATAATGACTTTTATTAACAACACTTTGTTATGGCCATGGGTTCATCATTATCTTAAACATTTTTGTGGAAAATTTTGAAACAAGTAATATTAGTAGCTGAATTTATAATTCTATTTAATAGCTTAGTGACTTAGGTGTTTGATACTTCCACTTTTGAGTAATAGCAAATCCTTTTAACCATGAATAGAACTAGTCAAAATAAGTAGATGTTCGAACAGACCCACCTCGAGAAATTATGTCTGCTCTCCTGCCCCCCCCCCCCCCCTCAAAGAGGCTACCTGTATCTGCCTATATAAATATTTCTTTTTCTCAAGAACGGTAGGAGCTAGAGGAATATTCTTGGCGCCATTCAATAGAGTATAAAATTTTGCATAAGACTCTTCTTTTGCTTTTTGCTATTTTCTTTTAAGGCCCCACAGTAAAAAAACGACACATGTTTGGCTATATCTCTAAAACGGTCTAATATATGAAAATTCTACAAGATATAAAAAATAAAGAACATTATTTTTACTATCGATTGGCATACTACTTGCATTTGTTTAAATAAAGCCGTCAGTGGCGTATAAAGAGAAAGCTGCACATGTGCTAACGAATTTATTTAAAATAACTTATTATTGTTGTTATTACAAACTGCGAAAATATTGATTGTACCTTTTCAAAATTATTTCACATTATTTGTTCTACTATTTTTTTATACAAAACCCCTTAGCAAAAAAATATGTTGAGGGCATTCTAGCTAAAACAAGTTTGTGGCAGTCACGCAAACGACCCAATAAATTAGGTACTACATAAAAAAACTGCATTATTACTTTTTCTGTCAATTGGTATATAATTTAAAAATATTATTTATTTAAATAAAGTCGCCAGTGAAGTGCATAGACAAAACAATTCATATAATTGCATTTTAACTTATTTTTAATAATATTATATTGAAAGCTCAATATTTTCACTATTTTTATTCTATAACACATTAACAAAAAAAGTATATAAATAATGGTAAAATTAACAGAAAATAAAATAACTAAATTATAGTACCTACTTAATGAAAGTAAATTTTAAATTAAATAACTTAATTGCAACATAATTTTGTACTTTTTAAATTTTTTAAAAAACATTTGCACTTAGGCCCACAAATTTTGCACTTACATTTTAACAATACATTTGATGAAATGTTATCATTATCCTTACCCCCGTTTGAATGGACATGGGAGTTCTATGATCGATTGACTGAGCTTACCCCAAACAAATCCTGCTTGATAAATAGATCTATTGATATGAATTGACAAGGCATTCATTGTTGGAGGTAAGTTTTCAACAGTACGGCTTTTTTGTGAAAATAATTGCATTCGACATCATCTCTGTCCGAATAATTATCATAGATTATTATGACAAATTTTGACAGCATTCTTAATTGATCATTATTCGGCCGCTTTGGATCTCTAACCAAATCTATGAAAGTGGCGGTGACATCCGGAAAAGAATCTCAAGCTTCCCAACACTTCTTTTTTCCTTTTCCAAAAAAAAGAAGTGGTGTCACAACCTGTAAATGACTGGAAAAATGGGAGAGCAAGACATTTTTCTTGAAGTTGATTGGATATATCTAAGATATATATTTTAGATCCTTTGCAGTGCCAAATTCTATGCATATGTGCAAATAGTGCTAGTACCAGAACATCAGTATACACAGTCTTTAATAATATTTTCTTTAAATTGTTCTCCTAGCAAGTGTGTGCATGCGTCATCGCATAATAGGGCTGTATTTATATTATCGATTATACAGAACATTCTCGTCATTAGTATATACAAGAACTATATTTTCAGATAATGCTCCAAAATAGGTGAAAATTAGGTTAAATAATATTTGTTTTTTTGCTGCGACTCGCAAGAAATCGTACTAATTTTTTGGAATTGTTGTATTTAGCCTCACTAATTTTCGATTTCCTTTGCCTCTTTTTTCCCTAGTTTGTCCCTTTAAACTATTCTCTAAATAAGCATCCCAAATGGTAGGTATTGTTTGGGATGGTTACTGATTTTGGAATATTAAATAAGTATGGTTTAACAACGTTTGAAATGTAATCACAAAAATTTCTTTTTGTCGAGTTTGTGAATAAAATTTAGTAGCTATATAAATAGGTAGTGGATATTTCTTATAATGTTTTGTTGTAGAATGTAATATCAATTACGACAATGTATCAACAGCATTATGTTTTTTAAACCAATATTCTTCTTGATAACTGGCACAATTTCATCTGATTTGTCTTCAGTGTTGCCTAAAAGACTTCCTGAGCATTTATATTTTTTTTCCTGTATTCACTTTCTTAAAATATTTGCAGCTTTAGATAAACATAAGGCTTCCTCATCATTATTAAAGTTATCATAGAGCCTTAACGCTTTTGGGACGTTCTGAAGGAAAAAAGTATAACATGTTTACCCTGTTTTGCTTCCTGAAGATGAGGCATTAACTTTAACAAGCGGTTTTTAATTCTTGTGCAATTCATATCAAATTGATTGATATCAGTTTTTTCGATCGATTTTAAGTTATCGATACATATTTTAACAATATCTTTGAGATAAAACGCTGCAGCCTCGTTATTTTCAGTTTTGTCAACAATGTAATAGATAACCATACTGAGAGCTGTCGATTCAAAAGAATCACAAGTGGGTTTCCTACAATTATTACCGCCAATATTTTTAGGACAACGACGATAAAATGCTAACTAACAATTCTAAAAATGCACTTTTTGAAAATAAAAAAATGCATTTTTCTTGAAAATTAAAAAAAAAATGAACTCTATCCCGTAAAAATACATAAAATAACGTACAAAAGTGACGTAAATGTCTCCTTGATAACTGACGAAGAATTAAAAATTTTATTTCGTCCGCCATCTTGGACCGTTCTATTTGACATACGGCACCCGGCATTATATTTGACCATAAATGAGTTTTATTTTTGCCAACTTTGGTGAATTTACTCCTTTTTATAGAAAATATATTAAATTTTAATTTTTTCGGCCATTTTTGGTGTTTTCTATTTTCTATTTTTTCCGAGACGGCGGATTGACCAATACAGGTCTATATTTTTAAGAATTTTATTTCAATTAAGCCAGTATTTTTAAAATTCCCATTCACTTACTAGTACAAGATATATTAAGCAAATAAGTTGAAAATCTGTGAAAACGCGTCAAAAAGTGCATATAACTTTTGACATAATTATAAGCTTTTTACAAAAATTGTAAATGTTCTTTTATATTTAACGTAAATGTTTTTTATTGTAAAATTGTAATCCTTTACATTTTATTTATTTATTTAAACTTAACGTGTCTTATTTTTTATAACTAAAAATACATTTTTTCACTGTGTGTTTATTTTGACAAAATAATGTATACATATGTCTGTATAGTTCACTCCTGTTCTTTTTTCACTGACAAAACTAATCCATAATTGTTATGGCTATAAAGTTGAATAAAGAATTTGAATTTTGAATTTGAATTTGACACACAAGGAATTTTTTTGGCGGAAATATTTTTTTCGTAATCAGAAGGTCATAATACATAAGAATCAACAATAAATTTCAGATGGAATGTTGTTGCCGAAAAAAATTAAATTAAGTAAATCAATTCGACTGTACTTTATATGTTCTAAAAACAGAACCTAAATTATATCGAAAGATTAAAAATGTTGTAGGGTAGGGTAA
Organism: Rutpela maculata; assembly: GCA_936432065.2. Classification (NCBI taxonomy): domain Eukaryota; kingdom Metazoa; phylum Arthropoda; class Insecta; order Coleoptera; family Cerambycidae; genus Rutpela; species Rutpela maculata. The sequence goes on from OW386288.2 coordinate 178,807,312, forward strand.
GCGTTTTGATATTCTCCGTATGTGCAGAACATTAATCTATTACTTATGGCAACTCCTTCTTGAATAAAAAATATGATAAGAAATAAATATCTGTTATGCTGAATTTTCCGCTGCCTCTTATACCAGAATTGTCAAAAAAAATTATTCAAGCGAGACTTCGTCAATGGGCTGTATATATACATTAGGAAGCACTTTTATAAGAGATGAATGGATCTATTTTGGTGATATTGATGGCACATGAATTTCCCGTTCAATTTCTTATATGTTCCTTAACGACATCCTGAATAATACAAATATTGAGTTCTGGCGATGGTGAAAATACACAAAAAAATCAATCGGTGTCGTTCGATAAAAAAGTAAAAGTAGTAGGTACATGAATATACAACGACTTTACGGTAATGATACTAAATAATAAATTTTCATACTGAAATAGGGGACGTATAGTAAGTAATATTACGCACAACATAAATATTTTACAAGGGCTATATTCTATATTTTATAGAGGGTATTTCAATTATACACCTAAATCTATCATTGGCTGATTCTTGAAATTAAGATAAGAAAAATTGTCCCTACAAGAAGTTTCGGAGTGTTAAATAGTGTATAAATAATTTTTTTATTTTCAAATTTTGCGAAAGCCAAAACTTGGAGTAAATAACAATATACTACAGTGGATCGGTTTATATATGTATAACAGAAATATAAATCTCAGGCATGATGTTGTTTACTTTGCTGAATGTAGGGTTCACTTGGGGGTTCCTCGGGGCTCTACATTTGGGCCTCAATTTTCTGTTATTTATTAACGGCTTTTCTGATTTTATAAAAGATACCTTGGTAGATATGTATACTAGAGACATTAACTGCTCAATAGCCGCTGACACTGCTGAGGAAAGGAATTTAAAACTAAAATTGTCCTTGAGAATGTTAGTAGCTGGTGACACACAAGTTGATTTTTTTAAATATGTATCTTAGAAGATCTAGCAGGTATAGGTGTGTTTTTTAATCAGAGCAACAGGTATGCATAATTATATAATTCTATAATTTTAAAAGTTAACTGACATCACAAGCATACTTTGGAAAGTATTGGCCAAAATTATTACCTCTAAACAGCCATATACAGAATGTCACAATGAAAACTTGACACGGGGGTTTTGGGTGAAAACTGATTTTCTGAGTTTCAATATCGTCATTTCAAACCTCAAGCAGTGGGGTGAACAATCCCTAAAATTTGAATAGGGAAGGAGGGGCGAGTCGTACATCACTGGAAATCCCCTTGAATTCTCTAAAGAGTGGTATGCGGTTTTTGGAATTTACACATTTTCCGAACTGAACCTGTTTGATATTTACGAGCTACAAACATTTAGTACGTCACAGTATAATTGGTTTGCATCTGCTGTACTCTCTTTATCAGTAAATATGGTAACGAACTTTTTATTGTTTATTGTTTCTCTTTACCGTAATAAGAATTTGAAATAATTGTAAAAATTAATCGAAATTTTAGTTTCAGTTTCTCTCTTGACTAATAAACGTGATTTACGTAATTGTGTAGTGCATACCTTATTTCTAATTAATGTAAAAAGCAACAAACGATGTGCGAATAGGACTGCTGAACTATTCAATCAACAACATGAAAATATGAATGTGTCAAGACAGTAGGTTTCAGAGTTAGTTAAAAAGTTCCAAGATACTGTAATCGTATCGTTGGCCCTTTTTTCCTGGAAGGCAATCTAGGAGAAATGTATTTGGAACTGCTGGAAGACACAATTGACTTCGTGTTGATGGATATATTTGAAAATGACCAAAAATATTTGGAGGATCACTTGATATTTCAACAGGATGGCGCTTCTCCCCAGTATGTTCTACCTGTCCGTCAGTATTTAGATTAACACTTTTCGGTCACTGGATTGGGAAGAGCGGCTCCATCGTATGGTCCCCATGATCACCAGATCTTTCTCCATTAGACTTCTTTCTGTGGGGTTAAAGCAGAATTTATTCTATCTGTTCCATTGGAAGATTTACGTCAACGAATCACAAACGAATGTCGTCAAATCACCCCAGAAATTCTTCAAAATGTGTGAGAACGTTTTCAGCAAAATCTGTATTATTGCTTGGAAGCTGAAGGTTGGCAGTTCGGTCATTCACTAAGGTAATAATAATTTAAGTAGCTAGATTGTACTTGACAGTTACTTTCCCGTAAATAAAACTTTGTTTCTCCGAAAACGGAATGAGTAAATTCCAAAAAGTGCATACCATTGTTTAAAGAATTCAAGGGGCTTTTCAATGATGTACAACTCGCCCCTCCTTCCCTATTCAAATTTCGACTGCTCGAGGACTGAGGTGACGATGTTGAAACTCGGTAAACCAGTTCTCCCCCTCCAAAATAAAATTAACCCGTTCGAGCGTTTACTTATATCTATGCTATTACCACTCCAAGTGACAATTTAAGTTTTATTACAATCTACAACAGGTTATTAAGTCTATATAATAAAACTAATCGTAAAACTGTTTATACTAGATAACCTCTTAAAAGCTACAATAAACCCGGCATAAAACCAAAAAAGACCTTTTATAAAAGTTATAAATATTTTCCTTAAAACTATCAATAAAACCAATAGTACTTTAGAACCCAAATCTGCAAGTCTACCTTTTATAAAATCCTCTTAAAACCGTTAGTACTTGCAATCAAATTTTAAGCCTGCTTTGAGAACATCATAAATAATTGTGTCTTTAATAATTCTTTTTGTCGAAAATGTGTTGCAGTTAAACTGTCTAAATCAGAAAATGTCGCCAAGTAATAAAATATGTCTGCCTCGATTGAAATATCTGCATGTGCTAACGTTTTAAAATTTGATATTAATAAACAACCTAGTACCAAAAAATTGTCAACGCAGACCACTTTATTGATAAAGTATATCAAAAAATCACGCGGCTTTCATTTGTCAGCTTATTAGTTATTATTTACAATTAATAAAAAAAATAGTAACCCTAGTTTTAGCTTACTCAGTATGATTTTGGGCTTTTTAGAGGTTTATATGACATATTAACCCTTTTTAACAGCTGCAGGCTAAATGTAAACAGTAAGAATGAGAAAAATATAACTAAATACTGTTGCCACAACTCTGTTCAAACATGTCTGTTATAGTTAACAGAAAAGAACATGGCTGAAAAATTAATAAAACCGTTTATTTTAATAAAATACCCTATTAAGAGTTTGTGGCTTTATGAAATATTTTTATAAAACAAAAGGTTTTGTTAAATTCCAATTACTTCACTTTATTACTATTTCAATGCCTGTAAGACTTTACCCAGCCTTACTAATCTTCTTTAAAACCCCCCAAGATTTGTCTCTGACAATTTCTAATCCAAATGTACTTAGCTTAGATAACATAACCTAAAAAACATTATTTATTTCGTGTGTTTTTGAAGGTGAGGTCATTAATTTCTCGTTTTTTCTATAATTATAGCATTAATTGAGCAAGAAAAAATGAAAAACTACAATTAAGTAGATTTTAAACAGTTTCGTTATAATATCCTTTGAATACATGATGGAGTGTATTAGGTATTATGGTTTATTTACAAAATAAATCTACGGTGGCGAATGTCACATATTCCATGAGAGATTTCTAGACATGGGCGGCGTTGAGACCACTTTTGTTAATCCTCAAGTATTTACCTAAAATATTTGACATTTTACTAAGTACCTAGGTACCTAAAATGCTTTTTTGCACCACACTGCACTGTTTAAGCTAGAATCAGCTATCAGAAAATGGCGTTTACTAAGCGTTATATATCCCCTCTCTCAAAGTTTAAAGGCGTAAGTGGGGGAACCAAAGGATTTATAAGTGCTTTATAAAAACCAAAAAGTTTTAACGTACCTTAATAAAGCTACCAAAAAACTATTAGGTTTTAAGGAACCTTTAGCAATTATCGTTAAAAGCAAATAGTATTTATGATAACATATATTAAGGGTAACACTACTTAAGAGTTATTACTTTTATTGCTTGATCATAAGGAGCACTTAAAGATCATATTTTAAAACTCCTATAAAACCTAAAGATTTATAGATGTCTACCACAAAACTTAAAATATTTAAAATCCACTATAAAACTTAATGAGTTTATTGTGGTTTTGAATAATGCAGCAATTAAGTGGCTATAAAACCAGTAGGTCTCAAAGAGCAAAACAGGTTTAACAAATTGCTTTAAAGATAACTTGAAGGCCTTTTTTTATGTACATATTAGCTGCAGGTAAATTGGTATGCACAAAAGAAATAATAAAACTCAGTTCGGTTAATTTGCCTTCTTAAATCTGTGATAAAACCCGATAAATACTTGTTGGCATTTAAATTGCTACTACCCAAAACCCCGATGTCAAGTTTTCGTTAAGACACCCTATATTTCAGTTACTTGGCTTTCAGCCTGAAAGAATTTGATTTTGTTGAGGAATATTAGACTTTCAAGTCTAAGTGTAACATAAGTGTAAGATAAGTCCATCCATATTTAATATTAGAATTTATTAATTTTTTCCTACAGTAGTATATTTGTGGGGAATTTCATGTAAATTTGCCTGTAACCAAATTGGTCAGTCACATATACTGACCTATTAATAGTTGAAGTAATTCTAACTATAAATTAGCTGGGACCTTCCTCAAACTATTAATGGCCATGTTGTGGCAGGTTGTATAAAATAAATCTTAACGGATATAAAAAAAATAAACTTGTTTAAGAAACTTGGTTGGTATAATTGTAGAATTGCAATAAAAAGTAAATAAAAAATAACTAGAAGTATTAAACGTTTCACCGTACTCGATCATTCGAGTTGAAATGTGTAAAATGCCATCTCGGAAAAGTTTTATGTACTGTTCGTATTCCTTTAATTTTATCTAGAGCAGAGGATTTAGTATTTTCTTTGCAGGTCAATTAAAAGAGGCGAGGTTTATCAACAATCACAGATTATCACATTCTCTCAAGCTTAGCCAGTTTACGGGGGCTTTTAAACGGATTCCAGTAGCTCACATGAATCAGTTCTCTATTGATTTTTAGCTTACAATCAGCCTTAATACGTTTTATCTGTTTATCGAGTTCCCGGATAATGCACTTTAGTTTGTTGGTTTTGGATTCTGTAGGCTCTCAATATGGGGATATATCTGCTATTTTATGTAAAGTAAATAGATACGCAAGAATGAACCAAGTGGGTTTATATTAGATATTTTAGAAATATATCAAACAACGGAAGTAGTAAGAAATGCACTCTCACAAATGGCTGCAAATATATCTACGAGTATACTTGCGAGTATTTTATATAACTCACATGCCTAGGTAAAACTTAACGTTCTACAACATTTAAAATATGACTTCATCGAAATATGTAGGATGTAGGTATAATACATTCGTTGGAGGAAAATTGAGCCAAAAATTTCAAGTATAATGACGTAGATTTGTAAGCAAACTGAATTTGCACTGGGTGTTCTATAGGTAACTGTGCATGCAAAATCGGTAACCGCGGTTTTCTTCTCAGTATCGAAAAAAAAAACGGGGTTTAAGAACTGAACTAAAATTGACGCCAATTTGTTTTGCAACACTTTCTAAGATCTAGTTCGATAACAGGTTTAGAAAAAAAGCCAATTTTGTACACAATTTTTGTGTGTGTCAGTTTCCCTCAACCACCTCATATTATCTCCAAAATGCGATTTTCCTTATTGACGACATCATCATCAAAATTATGTTGTCGTCATTACCAAACTTACGAGTGAGACGATAGTAAATGGTGATAGGGACATTTAGTTTTTTTAGGGTGTCCACCTTGTATATTTTTTCCTAAAATTATAGCAGGTCTCTTCCTTGGCAATTGTGTTAACTACACGCCAAATATTATGGTCTATCGTCACAGTTTTATTAATAATATTAAATAAATAAAGTTCTTGGGAATGACGTTAGACAGTAAATTGTCCTGGGGGGCCCACATAGACGATGTCTCCCTAAAATGTAAAAAAGTGCTTAATTTAAAATCAGTATCTAGCATCAATTGGGGAGCAAATAAGGAAATCCTTCTGTCCTATTCTATCCACAGGACAATGATACTATCGATAATGGATGATGGACCTGTAGTTCATGAGTCAGCACGGAAATATCCACTGAAAAAACTAAACAGCATCCACTGCGCCGGACTAAGACTTTCTTTAGTGGCTTATCGCACAAGCCTATACAAGTCACTCTGCGAAGGCGGAATTCTACCCGTAGAATACCGACGCCAGCAGTTCCTGGGTCTTGTTCAATTTGGACGCAACCAGATCATCCTAATTATAAGATGCTCTTCAACCGAAGGTTGTACCTACCATATCAGAACAGGGGGACTATATCAAGACCAATCGGCGTATGATTATATGAACTGTTGAATTTGATGCAAGAATTTTAACTCCCATTTACAATATCTATTCAACAAAAATCCTATCGTGGAAGCTGATGCCTCCAAAAATTCACTCAAAAAGAGTGATGTTAACTGACAGTTAGTTTTAACGCATTTCTACTCTACTCCATAGTGAATTCTTACGAAGTAGGTCATACATTACATGCAGATGGCTCTAAGTTAGACCAAGGCGTAGGAAAAGCTTTCTCATAGGCAATAATTCCTAACGCCTAATGTCTTTACCCACATTAGCAACCATTTACACTGCTGAATTATATGCCATCTAGAAATATTCCAAAATTAATAATTTTTCCATGACCTTGATCCATTTTTATTCATTGAGTGCATTGCAAGCAATGTCTGACTACTCTGCCATTTATCCATTGGTACAATCCATCCTTGAACTTACTCATTGGTTACAAATTGAGGGCAACCAAGTTATTTGCATTTGAACATCAGGCCACATTAGGCAAGGAAATATAGCAGTCAACCTTCAATTTTTTTGCAGTAAGTCGGATTGAAATGTGGTTTTTTGCATTTGCTTCGTTAACTCGCCTAGAAACTTTGTGCCATATTTTGGTCTTGTACTTTTTTGAAATTGCATTGCTGCATCGAAAAGTGCATTCTTATAAGTGCATTTTATCAAGTGATGAAGAAAACATTCATATCAAACTCCCGAATCATACGAATTTCAGTACCCGGGGGTTTCTTGAGTCGCTGGACCTGAATGTGATATCCAAATGAGCCCCCTGAGTACCTGGAGGTCAGGACGGCACCAGGAACGTCATCATCTGGAGTTCCCTGTAAACTCATGGAAAACCTATCGAAACTCGTTACCCGGGAGTTTTTCGGGTCGGTCGTCCCGAATCTGACATCGGCAACCTCCTCCGGAGGACCAGGTGCGCGCGACCTGGCTAATAACGTCATCTCCTGGAGTTTTACTTAAATTACTTATCAAATCGATCTAAACTCGTTACCCGGGGGTTTTTCGGGTCACTTGTCCCTAATCTGAGATCGGCAACCTCCTCCGGACGACCTGGTGTGCGCGACCTGGCTAATAACGTCATCTTCTGGAGTTTTACTAAAATCACTTATATTAAATCGATCGAAACTCGTTACCCGGGGGTTTTTCGGGTCGCTCGTCCCGAATCTGACATCGGCAATCTCCTCCGGAGGACCTGGTGCGCGCAACCTGGCTAATAATGTCATCTCCTGGAGTTCTACTGAAATATTGTCGTCAAACTTTCTAACATTGCTTTAATGAATGCTAGTTAATATATTATTATGGTAGAACAAGTTTTCCATTGCAACCGTCTTCATCATTTCGATGTAAATATCTATGATGCAACAAATTATAAATAATTATTAATTAAAAATAAAAATAATTATTTTTATTACAAAAATTTGTTATTTTATAGAAGTAAAACTAGTTAAAATTTCAGATGACACTCTCGATGAAGAAAGTACTAACGTATCAGTTGATGAGGCGGACGATATTTAGAATAAACTGTAAAATTAAAAAAAGCTTTTTTGATAACTTAATGTATTTGTAAAAAGAAATATAAAGTTCAGATATTTTTGAAATTGTGCCTGCATATATTTGTACCCATACCTTTCATTTACCCCTCGAATAGTTTCAATTGAATCAACTATTCCAACTCTGGTGATAAAGTAAGTTCATTGAAAAAGAGAGGACATGCCCATTTTGTATAAGTTAAGATGTCAGATTCGGGACGAGCGACCCGAAAAACCCCCGGGTAACGAGTTTAGATCGATTTGATCTAAGCAATTTCAGTAAAACTCCAGGAGATGACGTTATTAGCAAAGTCGCGCGCACCAGGTCCTCCGGAGGAGGAGTTTTTTCTAGAAGATATGAATTTTTTCTTCATCACTTGAAAAGATGCTCTTATAAGAATGCACTTTTCGATGCAGCAATGCAATTTCAAAAAAGTACAAGACCAAAATATGGCACAAAGTTTCTAGATGAGTTTACGAAGCAAATGCAAAAAACCCCATCTCAATCCGATTTACTGCAAAAAAAATTGAAGGTTGGGTGTTTTATTTCCTCGCCTACATGGGTATTCCTGGAAATTAACTTACAAATGACATAGCCAAAAGTGCAGCAAAGCTGAACCCACTAGAGGATATACCTATACGTAGCAGATATTTAAAAATATACTTAAAGCAGAAGATTATAGATAGTTGGCAAGAGGAATGGAACGAAATTAATTCCAAACTAAAAGAAATAAATAGAAAACTGGTACATCAATAACAAAGCTGAGACAGGTCACGCTAATTTAATATCTAGTTATATGTTCACAGGAGATCAATCACTCAATTGCAACAATTCCAATGAAGCATTAACGATGAAATATATTTTAATAGAGTGTCCTATATATGGGCAACATAGAAGAGCGCTAAACTTACCAAATCAAATAAAAATCGTCATTTAGTAAGTTACTTTCATTTAAGGTATCCTTCATTTATAAAATTCCACAATATGATTTGTTTAGCCTTTTATAAACATTACCAATATGAATAACCCACACTAATGTGGAGTCGAGGAAGTTGCTAAGGAATTTTTTTTCATCAGACATTTTGGAGTTAAAAATTTTAAAGTCTGGCGATTTTCTTATATGAAAATTCATGATAACTGTTTTATTTTTATTTAATATTGACTTGTTCCTGTCACACCAAGCACTTAGTTGATTTACAACTTGTTCTGCTCTCATCTTAACTTCGTCAATATCCTCTGCTGAAATTGAAGTAGTTGTAACATCAGCATACATAGTTACGTGGCCGTCTATTTAATTTGGAAGGATATTAACATATAACATAAGCAGCAACGGACCCAAGACAGAGCCTTGGAGGACACCAGGTTTAACATTACGAATAGTTGTGCTTATGTTATTGTAGTTGTTAATATCCACTCCTCCATATATGACGTTATCCATTTTAAAGGTTATGTCTAATTCCTAGGTTGTACAACTTCATTATTATAATATCGGTCTTGTCATGGGTAACATTCTAAATTTCCTTCTGTTGAAACAACAACACTGGCAGTGCTTGAAATGTCAACAGAAAGTATCAGCACAATTGTGTCATAACATAGTAAAATGGTTTCAAGTACCGTAAGTCGGGCGTTAGGGTATCTATCAGTATCAGTACTGAAATGGCAACACTGCACTGCTTTATGATACGATGTGCGATTCGAAGATTTCCAGAGAGCTACTAACAGCCGCACCAAAAATGCTTCATAACAGTTTGTGGTCTCGAGATTATTTGTTTACGAGTGTACTCAAAATAAAAATTTAAGAGTTTTGGTAGTGATTATTATTCGTGATCCGTGATACCGCCATCTTGAGTGTTATTAGAGTGTCACTGTGTCATATAAGTTATTTCTGCTGTTTCGACACATGTGGCCCACCAAAAGCGCCATTCAACATAGGCTTACTTACACAGCTCGATATCACTCTGTACCATGTCAAAAGCCTTTGACAAATAGCGTTAACTACCTACCAAGTATTATTTTTCTCCCTCAAATAGTTTTGTAGATATAATATAATATTAACTGACATTGAAACAGACAGGCAGTCAGATTGACGGAATTAAGATACCTTACTTATTGAAAGAAATCCCACTAAGTGATCTTTTCATGATTACAATATAGTACAAGAAAAGATTGAAAAAAATCACTGTAACTTGAAAAAAAATTTAACTTTAAATTTAAACTTTGGTTATAAGTTTAAAATAGGCAAAAGTTCACGAAACAAAAAAATTTAGGAGTTTTACGGATCCGCAGGAACCTATAAGGAGAAAAAAGAGGTATTTTTAGTAAAAAAAAATCGATTTTTCTTTATTTTCTCAGGAAATATGGCATTTACAAAAAAATAGTTCAAATAAAAGTTATTTCTGGTAAAATTATCTTTAATTTGGTGTTTTTAAGTTGATTTTATAGCAATAATTAATCAAAATACGGCCATTTTTCGATGGCGGATGAAATTTTTTTCTAAAACAAGTGTTTTAAAGGGACGAAATAAATTGAGCATCTAGGTGATGCTATACGAAAAACAGCATTTTTTTAAAGAAAAATTAATTACTGAGCAATTACAATAACAAAATGCCGACGTTTTGTTAACAAAAATGTGAAGACGCACAATGAATCGGCCATAACTTCTTTATTTTTTGTGATGTAGAAACAAACAAAAATCATTTTAAAGATTGATTAATTACCTTTAATTTTGTTTCTTAGAACTTTTGATGGAAGTGTCACAGTTTCTAAGATATTCAACATTTTAAACTAAATACTTCATCCTAAAAACTGTCGGATGCCATCTTTAATTTAAATATCTCCGAAACAATCAACCCTACAATGACGTTTTTGTGCTGACACATTTTGGTGTGCCACATGTGTCGAAATACACGAATATATAAACAAAATAAATTTATTCTCAGTTTATAAGCTTCATTTTTGATATCCATCAAATTTTCTCTTAAACTAATATTTATTGAGATATTTGCAGAGAAACAAGAGTGTTACGTTTTTTCTAAAATCATTTTACAATTTAAAATGCATTTCTTTTTAAAGCAAACGCTGTAAGCCGATGAAAAAATTTGAGCGTCTAGGTCACACTATACAGGGTGTCTCACCGGGAACTGAATCGATCGATATAGAGAAAAGTACGCATCAGAAATTTTTGAAAATTTTGGGAGTTACTAAAGTCAGTGTGGCCAATCCAACTAAAATAATTACAAGCAGCTGGCACTTCCGCTTATACTGGAAGTCGATACCAACTTTCTTATTTTAAATGGTACACCCTATATATTTCAGGGTTTTCGAAAAGAGCGTAAAATTCTGAGTGAAAAACATGTAAGATACCCTATGCCTAAATCCATCCGTTTCAGAGATATTTGACATTTTATAGAAAATTTGACAGGTGCAACGGTTTGCAAGAACCGTTATAACTTTCTTCGTGTAAAAGATCCTCATTTGCTTCTTGGCACATAAAAAGAACACAAGGAGAACTACGTTCTTCAACTGAAATAAATTCAATAATATCATACCAAGTGTTCCGTTTTTCGCGTTAAATTTTGTCAACTTCAAACCGCGAAAACTTGTTTAGGTCAAATGGAACACCCTGTATTTTTTTACGTCAAGTTGTGTAAAATTAAATTCCCTTTTTTCTGATATTAGCATTGTGGGGTTAAAGTTTTCAACTTTTTGAAATATTTGCGATTTTATTAGAAATTCATGAATTGTTGTAATCATTTCATCAAAATAGCCATGATTAGAAACAATCAGTCATTAGCTTATGTCAAAAAATGCCAGCACGTTTAAATTACACCCACGAAGACTTTTTAAATTTGTTTATTATTTATGGAGAATGTGATAAGGTAATATCAAGAACTTGCAGCACATTTGCTAATCGATATCCAGAAAAACGAAAACCGTCATTAAATACTGTAAAACGCATACTGGAAAATTTTAAAAATTATGGCTCTGTCAAGGCAAAAATGCAAAGAAGAAAGCCTATTGTTGATGACGAAAACATTGAAATCGTCATTCTGGGATATTTTCATGCATTTCCAAGGATGTCATTAAGACAAGCTGCTCTGGAATCGGGACTATGTAAGGATTGAATTCACAGAATCTTATTAAAACATAAGTTTCACCCGTTTTCATTCCATATGGTTCAAGGATTAAAAGAAACAGATTTCCTAAGAAGACAGAATTTTTGTGAGTTTATTCTAATAAGGTCTGAGGGTGACGATTCTTATTTGGGAAATATTATATGGACAGATGAAGCAAAATTTACTAAAAATGGACTTTTTAATAGACACAATTCGCATTATTGGAGTGACTCAAATCCTCATATGTTCAGAGAGCGAAACTTTCAGGAAAGTTGGCAGTTCAATGTTTACTGTGCCATAAGAAACGATAGAGTGGTGGCATTACAATTTTATCAGAAAAATTTAAACGGTAAATTAAATTTACTCTTCTACTAATATGTATAGGTACATTTTTGTTTTTTTTAGGTGAAAGATATCTGAATATCCTACAAAATTTGAATAATGACTATTTAGAAAATTTACCTCTCGCCAAATATAGAAACATTTTTTATCAGCACGACGGTGCCCCCCCACATAACGCATATTTAATTAATAATTATTTACAAGAAACTTTTTATGATCAATGGATTGCCAATAATGGACCTTTCTTATGGCCTCCTCGCTCGCCCGACTTATCAGTTCTGGATTATTTTATTTGGGGAACTATTAAAAATAAAGTTTATGAGAGCCCATTAACAACCATTGAAGATTGTATGCAGAGAGTAAGAAATGCATTTCAAAACATATCACAGGATTCAATTAGAAGAGCTACCCATGAGGAACTAATCCGAAGGTGTGAAAAATGTGTCGAGGTTCGAGGGCGGAATTTTGAGCAATTATTAAATTAAAATGGAATCATGTTTTAAATTGATCTTATCTCTGCTATTTTAGTTCATGCTGTATCTTCAACTCGATTAATACGCATGTTACAGTGTTAGTGTTATTTTCCGTTTTTCTGGATATCGATTAGCAAATGTGCTGCAAGTTCTTGATATTCCCTTATCACATTCTCCATAAATAATAAACAAATTTAAAAAGTCTTCGTGGGTGTAATTTAAACGTGCTGGCATTTTTTGACATAAGATAATGACTGATTGTTTCTAGTCATGGCTATTTTGATGAAATGATTACAACAATTCATGAATTTCTAATAAAATCGCAAATATTTCAAAAAGTTGAAAACTTTAACCCCACAATGCTAATATCAGAAAAAAGGGAATTCAATTTTACACAACTTGACGTAAAAAAATACAGGGTGTTCCATTTGACCTAAACAAGTTTTCGCGGTTTGAAGTTGACAAAATGTAACGCGAAAAACGGAACACTTGGTATGATATTATTGAATTTATTTTAGTTGTAGAACGTAGTTCTCCTTGTGTTCTTTTTATGTGCCAAGAAGCAAATGAGGATCTTTTACACGAAGAAAGTTATAACGGTTCTTGCAAACCGTTGCACCTGTCAAATTTTCTATAAAATGTCAAATATCTCTGAAACGGATGGATTTAGGCATAGGATATCTTACATGTTTTTGACTCAGAATTTTACGCTCTTTTCGAAAACCCTGAAATATATAGGGTGTACCATTTAAAATAAGAAAGTTGGTATCGACTTCCGGTATAAGCGGAAGTGCCAGCTGCTTGTAATTATTTTAGTTGGATTGGCCACACTGACTTTAGTAACTCCCAAAATTTTCAAAAATTTCTGATGCGTACTTTTCTCTATATCGATCGATTCAGTTCCCGGTGAGACACCCTGTATATTAACGAAAAACAGTGTATGGATATATATTTTTTTAATTACTGACTACTTACATTAACAAAATTGCGAAAATGTGAAAAAGTACATTGTTTCTGTCATAGCTTCTTTGTTTTTCATGCTATAAAAATAGGAAATAAATCATTTGAAAGCCTAATTAATAGTTTTTCATTTTGGTTATTAGCGTTTTTGGCTTAAGTGCCCTAGTTTCTGAGATATTTAAGATTTAAACTAAATTCGTTTTATAAACGTTCGGACGCCACATTTAGACTTCCAGATCTCCGAAACCATCAACTCTACAAAAATTGGAAAAAACAAAATTCATCCTTAAATTAGTAGCTTTCTTATTTGTCTCTACCAAGTTTTTGCTCAATGTAATAAATACCTTTCGAGTTATTTGACGAAAACTTATTTGAAATACCATTTTTTCAAGCTAGAATCCCAAATTTTCTAGTAGTTATAACTTAAATCTATCAATTTATATGAAAAGTTGCATAGAACCTTTTCTTTTTAAAATTTAACTCTCTCTCAGCTTCAATGTTTTTGTTTTTTTTTTAGGTGCCACCCCCCGAAAAGGGGGGTGGCACCTATTAATTAGCAAATCCTCGCATAATATAGAAATTTGTTTTTTATGCATTCACTATTAAGCTGCCAAAAATGAACGAGATCTAATTCATATGACATTATTCCGAAGTTAAAACCTCTAGTATTTCGGTTAATTATTGCTATAAAATTAGAATAGAATAGAATAGAATAGAATAGAATAGAATAGAATAGAATAGAATAGAATAGAATAGAATAGAATAGAATAGAATAGAATAGAATAGAATAGAATAGAATAGAATAGAATAGAATAGAATAGAATAGAATAGAATAGAATAGAATAGAATAGAATAGAATAGAATAGAATAGAATAGAATAGAATAGAATAAGTTTATTTAACAAATTGTTCTACTACAATGTAATTGTTAAAACAGAAACATTATATTAAATAAACAAAGCCCCCACATTAAGTGCTATTCACAGCACTTGAGCGTGCAATGGGCACACAAAAAATAATAATATATATAAAAAATAAAATTATATATATACATATACACACACGTATATATACACATACATACTTATATATACATACACATATACACCACACATTATATATAATATAATAATACGGAAACGACACTACAATTTTTTAAAACAGTATACATTATAAAAAGAAAAACAAATATAATACTTAGTACTTTGACAATGATATAAATTACAAGAAATAATATACGCACATACTGCTAACTTTCAGGTGATTAAAATGATCGTCTCTACTGCGAATTAATTATTTTTTAAATCTATTATATCATTAATTTTTTTTCTTTCAGTTTCCATTACAAATTGTTTGGAAACTATTTTAAATTTATGAACTGATTTTATGTTCTTAACTCCTGTGAGCAAAAAATTGTATGCTTTCGGAGCAAGGAAGTTATGGCTTCTCTGGCCGATGGTTTTTAACATACTTTTACAGAGAACATCATTTTTGTATCTGGTTTGGTGTTTGTAATTTACAAAGTTCTTCTCTTCAGAGTATGTTTCAACAACTAAGGAATGAAAGTATAGTTGGCGGATGTCCATTATTCTGGCCTCTTTGTATAATATATCTTATGTTGGAGTTATTGGTTTTTTGTATATTATCTTTAGAATTTTTTTTAAAATTTTTTCTAGACCACTAAGGTTAGTTTTTAATAACCCTCCCCATCCGATTATGCCATATCGCAATTGAGATTTAATTAGAGCAAGTTAGGTAGTTCTAAGTTGGTCAATATTTAGTATATCTCGAAGATTATTTTTACTAACCAATTTATTTATATGAACGTCCCACTTGAAATGGGAATCTATATAAATGCCAAGATATTTCACATGAGTGTTAGATAATATCGATATTGACTGATTTTCGTCCAGTAGTATATTTAGTTTGTTGTAATTTGGTAATGTAGACTTGTAACAGGAAAAGGGAATAAATAATGTTTTATTAAAATTTATTGTTAAAAGTTTAGAATTAAACCAGTCAATTATTTTTTTGAAATCATTCTCTACATCAATTTTTAAAATTTCCCATGATTTGTGCTCGTAGAAAACTACTGTGTCGTCAGCAAAACTGAGAATACTACCTGACGTTTCAATAGAGAATAAGCCATTCATATAAATAATGAAGAGTAGGGGACCTAAAATTGTGCCCTGGGGAACGCCGTATTTTATTGTCTGGAACACACTTTGGGTAGAGTCTATTTGCACACACTGTTTTCTGTTGTCTAGGTAGCTCTTTAGTAATATTAACGGCAAGTTTCGGATACCTTATTTTCGAGAGTCTCTAGTAAAAGTGGATGACTAACAGTATCAAAAGCCTTCGCTAGATCTACAAATATTCCCAGCGATGGGTTTCCTTTATCTAAGGAATTATATATTTTACTCGTTAATATAGATATGGCGTCTTGCGTTGATTTTCCCGTGCGAAACCCTAGTTGTTTATCTGATAATATTTTAAATCTATTTAAGTACGATAATATTCTTATTTTTAATAATTTTTCAAAAACCTTGGCTAAATTGGTTATTAAAGAGATTGGCCGGTAATTTTGTATTTCTAACTTGTCGCCTTTTTTTAAATGGGCTTTACAATTGACACTTTAAAAGCTGTAGGACAATGTCCATTTTCAAACATTTTGTTGATCAGAAAGCTTAAAGGTTTGCATATGTTTATCGCAATGCTTTTTAATGTCTCTGCTCTCAAATTATAAATTCCAGGGGCTTTTTTTGATTTAAGACTATTTATGCAATTTACTACTTCATCTTCATTTGATGGTACTAAATACATTGAATTTCGGGTTTTGTGAATTGTATCTTTGTTTTTATTTTCTTTTTGTTTAATTTGTTCGGCTAGCTTCACCCCCATATCAATAAGTTTATTGTTGCAGTAATTAGATACCTCACTAATATTTTCTAAAACATCACCCGAATCTTCGTTTCTGATTTTATTAATTGTATGTCCTTTCCGTTGTTTAATTGTTATTTCATTTACCCACATTCCAAACCCCTTTACTTTTTAATTGATCTACAGCTAATTTATCTTTGTAATGTTTAATTTTTGTTTTTTTGATTATCGCGTTTAGTTTTATTCCGGTATGTGTTGTACTCGGTTTTTAATTGTTGATTTAATGGGTTTTTTTGTAATGCTTCAAATAGTTTATCTTTATGCTCAACTGACTTTATGATGCCATCCGTAATCCAAACTTTCCTTTTTTTATTTTTAACCTTTATATGTTTTGTATGATTTCTTATTTTATTAGTTAAAAATTCTATAAATTTGTTTGCAGATTCTGCATTATCATCTGAGAGAACATTGATCCAGGATGTCGTTCCTAAGTCCATATTTAGAGTTTTGAAATTTATACATTTAATGAAATTATTCTTTTTGACTCTAGTGTTATCATGCTTATTTATTTTTTTTTGGGAAAACTATTTGCAAAATAGTAGGGAAATGATCAGAAATTTGTGTTCGAACAACTATCTTAGGAATTGAAATATCTTCGATGTCTTCATCAGATTTAACAAAAATGTGATCAATACAGGAATTAGATGAACCTTGTTCTCTGGTAGAAATATTTATATGAGATTTAAATCCGTAATTAGCTAGGACGCTTAGATATTCCATTGATATTTCATTATCTTTAAGCAAGTCTATATTGATATCCCCGATTATGAAACTATAATTGAATTTTTGTTTAGATCTATCAAGATATATTCGCAAATTTTCTATGAATTCTATTGGATTAGTTGAGGGTGATCTATATATTCCTATTACTTGAAGTGATTTTGACATGAATTGTAACGAAGTATTTATTACTTTTACATTTCCAATAGTTTGTATTTCAAAACTATATTTTTCCTGATGTATATTACTACTCCGTCGTTTTGGTTTAAATTGCCTTCATTATATATAACGTTATAATCTCTAAGATTAAAATACTCAATATTTTCTATACGCCATGTCTCGCTTAGGACTATACATTGAAATTTTTTATTAAATTGACTAAGAAAGATTTCTAGATTAGATAGAGAGATTTCTAAATTAAATTTAAAAATACCAAATTACAGATAATTTTGTCAGAAATAACTTTTATCTGAACTATTTTTTGTAAATGTAAATTTCCCGAGAAAATGGAGAAAAATTGATTTTTTTCATTAAAAATACCCCTTTTCACCTCCTATGGTTCCCGCAGATCCGTAAAACTCCTAAACTTTTTTGTTTCGTAAACTTTGGCCTATTTTGAGCCTATAACCAAGGTTTAAGGACTGCACAATTATTTTTCGAATTAAAGTAAAGTTTTCCTCTACTAATACTGTTCTTCGGTAAACGAGGGAAATAAATATCAAATTTAATTATAAAAAAATGTATTTTTTTACTTTGATGCCAGCATAGCATCGTGTAAAATATTTGTACGTATACTCTGTATGCTCTCTATGTTATACTACCACCCTTTGCCGTTGAAGAACATAATATGCCAGCAAGTTTTTCCGTGGCACTGAGTAATTTATATTTATAAAAAATTGCAGTATAAACAGCTTCATTAATTAAATAGCCACTGCAAAAGTTGATGAAAATAATTCGTCCTCGTCAGCAATATTAACAGCTAGCTCGCTTGCATACTGTTTAAATGTCTATGTTTTAAGAGACTCCTTTAAAATAAATTCATTTTATAAGGACGACCGGAACAGATAGAACTTCGTCGGTTTACCGCAAATTTGTATTTCGTTTTGCGAGTTGCAAAAGTTGCGGTTCTGCTGAAGTTACAGGCGCTATAATTGGAAGTTTGTATAAGACGTTAGTAAAGATAAACAGCAGGCTAGCCAACTGTTGGGAGGTCGTTATCAAATTATTCAAAAGCTAATGTAATTAAATCACGAGTTTCTAAGTAGGTGACAATAATAACATGGAGAGACAGGTCTAAAAAACGACTATTTCTAGGACGCGTTTGTTTCCAAAGTATTATATGTATTTTCACTTTTTAATTCAACAGTGGCATAGTTTTTTAATTTAAAATGTTTGTTTTTAACTCTCGACGTCAGATCTTGTCAAAAGAAGTAATTCCCTTACACTTTTAACAAATAATGATAACGTAGTAACTAAATGAACAGGATTTTGTTTAAATATAAAGTATACAGATTCAGCAAATTTAGTTTTATATATCCTGAGATAAACGAGTGTATGAAAGAAAACAGAGAAATTAGGAAAAGAAAGACGGATAGCCGGAGAGTGAGACCCTCGAAATATGCAGAATAAAAGTGGCCTATGCAACTCGCGAACACACAAAAACTGAGATCTTATTCTTATGTAAAATGACCTGCCGAATTCGAATATGGAGGTCGCGATTTGGTTTGGAATTGAGAACTCGGAGAAAATTGCACTTTTCCACTTTTCTATGAAATTCCGCGAAAATATAATATTTTATGTTTCTCATCCCATAACTTTGTTAATAGCAATTAACTCGGCTTGAAAATTTGGACACATGTATTTTGAAATATCATGAATCGATTGCCATATATAAAATTATATTAAAGATAAAATATCTGGTGGAAAAATAACATTTTCACTCGAGTTCACATGAATTTTTCGGTAGCGACATTGAAAAAGTCTGTATCGAGGAAAATTTTTTATTATTGAAGATAGAGTACTAGTATAAGGGAGCCAAATCTAGTTTAAGGTCTGAATAATTTTTGAAAAACATAAAATCGTTGTTTTACACTAGTTTGGTGGTCACAAAAGTGTAATAAGCTTGAGCGTTGTACGCGCTGCATTAAATTCTGGGTTCATCACGCACCAGACAGCGTAGAGAACATGAAATGACACGGTACGGCATTCGTTTCGAGATGTATTCACAAAGTAATATTGATAATATACTGGGTAATAAAATTCTGTAGTAGCACACAATAAATACATTTTTATTCGATATACACACACTTGCCTTCGCATAAACAGCTTATGGAACAAAGTACATTTGCTTTTACACAAGAACATGATGTGTTACAAATTAGGTGTTGTTGTTATGTTTAAAAAATCTGGCTTCGCATTAATTGTCATCGTGATTGGCATTATGTTGCCGTCTGTCTTGTGCCGTCCAAATTCAAATAGGTTTGATATTTTTGGCTGAACGAAATAGATAGTTTTGTAAAAAAAAAACCACTGCCCAAGGAATCACTACTTCCACATCCAGATTTTCTATCCAAGTCTCTCATAACGAAAAAATTTTGTATGTGGAAATAATTGTTTATAGAACTTAATTAATATAATATTTGAAATCGTCTACCCCAAAAACTCATAAAACGATATCCCACGGGGTACTGATAGGGGGGTGGTAGTGTGGGTGGATGAAGTAAAAATATATTTTGAGGCTTTTGGTTCTTGTACACACACTAAATCACAATTTTTCTTTTATCCGCTTTAATAATGGGGTAATGGGGGTGGCTAATGCCAAAAAATTTTTTGAAATCTTAGTTTCTCTTGTATACATTAAATACCAATTTGGTGGACCATAACTTGCTTGATTTACCTATTTACCCCCCATTTACCCCATTTTACCCCCAATCCTTCGACGGAATAAGATGAAAATATAATCTAGTTTCAGATCCCGTTAAAGTACATACGTGTACCAAATTTCAAGTCAATATATTAAACGGTTCCAGAGTAAACCTGCGCACAAAAAAGTTACAAACCGACAGGCAGATAGACAGAAATTTTTTTCGCTCAAATTCTCGACGTTTCTTGACATTTTTTTAACAAAAGAGAATGACTGACATTAATGATTTTTTCTAATCATGGGCAAGTTGATGGAAAGTTTTACTAAAAGTTCTTGGACATTTTTTAAGAAAATCGCCAATATTTCGAAAAGTTGATACTTTAACCCCTACAATGCTTATACTAGGAAAAGGATAATTTAATTTAACATAATTTGATGTAATAAAATACAGTACAATAAAATCCATTTGAAATAAAAAAGTTCATGAGGTTTGAATTTGACAAAATGTAACGGGAAGAATAAAACACTTGGTATAGTATTTTGGAATCTATTTTTTTTTTGTAGATAGTAGCTCATCTTGTGTTTTTTCTACGTACCAAAGAGCAAATAAGGATCTCCTACACGAAGAAAGTTATAACGGTTCTGCACCTGTCAAATTTTTTATAAAATGTCAAATATCTCCGAAACTGCTCTGTTTAGGTATAGGGTGTGCTACATGTTTCGACTCAGAATTTTATGGCCATTTCGAAAAGTTGAAAATAATCAGAGAGTTACATAACATGTGTCGAATTCAGAGGTCTCGCTCTCCGGCTAGATGTACTACTTCCAGCACGTTCCATACTTCGTGAATCTTATTTTTATCACCTTGTCATGTATCAACGCGGGGCATTGGTACCTGTTGCTTCTAAACGCCTGCGCAAATACTGGAAGTAGATACGTCTTTCTTTTCCTAATTTGTCTATTTTCTTTTTTACACTAGTTTATCTGAGGTCCTGTATATTAAACTTCATTTGTCAAATTTGTATCTGCTAAGAAAAAATAACAAATATGCATTAAAAATAATAAACACTCAGTAACAAGTTAAAATATGTATTATCATAAAGGTATTCATTAAAATAATAGATGTTCAATTAAACAGACTTAAAGTTGATTTTCTACGGTAAACGTGGGCCTCAGGGCTCTGTTCTAGGACAATTCCTGCTTATTTTACATTTCAATGACTTTTTATTTAGTGCTACCTCATAGGTGTATTGCTTTTGCTGATGACACCACGCTGATAACTTCTTAAAATAACTTTGACGTTTGGCATCTACAAACCTTTTTAATTTCTAATCATTCCAAAATTTCATTCATATCTAACACTCTAAAAATGAAAATATAATCTAGTTTCAGATCTCGTATCATCTACAAGAGAAGCTACCCCCTATCACCACCCCGCCCCACTACAGAGGTGGGATATCGTTTTATGGGTTTTTGGGGTAGGGGATTTCAAATATTATATTATTAAAGTTCCATAAATAATTATTTCCACATACAAAATTTTCTCATTGTGAGAGACTTGGATAGAAAATCTGGATGTGGAAGTAGTGATTCCTTGGACAGCGGTTTTTTTATGAGTAATAAATACTGAGTATGGGTGCCAGGGTGTCACATTGGGCGATAAACTATACGTATTTTATCACATTGAACAACTAGTCAGCATGTTTTTTTATTCCGATAGCTAAGAAGGCATTTGGATTCGGAAACAAAAGCGAGCAAGTTTTCTCTGTTTCACTTACACATTACACATACATTCATTATATGGAGTAAGTCGAGTCATTTTATAGAAATATTTCGTCTACAAAAAAACTATCAGAAGCATTGTCAGTGAAGAATATAGGGATCATTGAAGGTCTATATTTATTTCACAGAGTGTTATGGAGATATCTTTTTTATATAGTTAACTTAGTTTATTGCACATGTACAAAATTTCTTCCTTTAACCTACTTGGTAATTTTCTACAGGAGAAAATTGAGATTATCCTGTAAAATTAAAAGTGGTGTAAGTTAAACAGTATCCATACACGTTGGCACACTAATTAAATGTTGATGAAGTTAATGAATCACAATCATAGATTGTGTTGTGTTGTGTGTTTGAGGTTAGCTTAGTTGCCGTTTCGATCAAATTATTTGCCCTGAAGCCATGTTGAGTTGTTTGTTTTATTTACTATGTAAATTAAGAGTGAAAAAGACTTGATCAGTGATCATTACAAAGAGAGAGAGAGAGAGAGATGGAGATTTAATTAATTTTGAGGTTAAGTTCAGATTTATTTGGCACGTGTCAGGTTTTAGATTGCTAACGAAATTGCGAATTACGCATATAACATTTTAACCTAACCTAACCTCAAAATTAATTAAATATTTTTCGCACCTCGTTTAATTTTCTGAAGAATCGTAATACGGTCATTTATTCGGCTTTGTTTCATAGTACTCTTTGTAATAATCATTGAACAAGTCTTTTTCACTCTTACTTTCCATAATAAACAAAACAAATAAGCAGCAAATAATAGAATAAAATGTGCCAGTCTAATTTGCGGAAGATAGTGTAGAATGACTTTAAATTCAAGTGCCGAGACTTCCACGGCATTTCACGAAATACCTAGGCAGATTGTGCAACTTCAACTATTCGCATGATATACCGGTAGTTCATGTACTGCCTAGGCTTTTCACGAAATGGCGTATTTCATCAAACGACTACGACATAGATATAAGCACTAGCGGTCCCAACACAGAATCCTACGGAACCCCGCCAGTGATGATTACTAAATCAGGGTCTCTATTCAAAGTGCCCTTTATTTTCTTCTCCTAGATTCTTAAAAAAAATGGTACTGACGCCCCAGACAGAAAACAAACAGTAGCAACCCCAAACACAGAACTCTGCGGCACCTCTTTTCTCACCATTCAAGGCCATCCTATATTTTCTTACCCTAAAAAGATTTATAAAAAATTACACAATCTGTCATTTGTAATTTGCAATGCCTTAAACAATAGGTATAGATGCTGCATAGGTAGAAAACAGTAGGTAGTCTTGCCATTCAAAGTCGTTTTTTATTCTCTTCCCCTAAAAAGACTCTTAAAAAATGTCCAAATCTGTCATTTAATACAGTATATTTTAAAATTAATAGACACCATTATAGAAAAAATATATAGCCGCCTTCAGTTTAAAACAACGTATTATATACGGCTAAACATTTTCCCATCTACTCTGCAGAAAATTGTATTATAATTTGATAAAGCGATTTAATAGCATTACCTTTCAGCTTAGAGCCTAAAATCATTATTTTGCTTTCGGTAGAAAAACTTAATAAAGCATCTATCAATCAATTTTTGTATTTTTAACTACGGAGCGAATGCGAAACGTAATTCTGAATATTTACATAGAACGAATGAATTTGTTAGCGAATGCAGGCAGCATCATGACTTGTAAGGGCAATTCGAGTGCTGGAATGTATTCATTTATGCGAAATTAAAAAATAACAGGGAGTCGCCACATCATGAAAGTTCAATGGCCTTGTTTCTATGTGAACATAAGCACTACACGAAAATATTCACCCCACACGTGCATTGCCCTATCTCTAAATAAACAGGTCCTTAAAACATTTTGAACGTGAGATGTACATGATGGTTTACATTCTATCCAGAAAACTGTAAGGAGAAATGCGCTGTTAAAATTAAAGTTGATACCATCAAGAAAGTCATAATAAACGCCCGTGAAAATATATTAAAATTATGGTATAATTGAACGCTAATTAATTGGTTGACTGTAGTTTAACCCAGATCCCAGTAGTATTAGCCGCCTCCATATTATGTCACGGCTTGCATTGGCCACGTCAAATTTCGTCAATCGGTTGTGATAGTTGAGTGCAGAGTAGTCGGCTTGTGTCACGTCAATATTATTCGATGTTGTCATTTTAGTGGTAACCCCTAGCTTTCAGGCGATCTTCAAAATGGCATACGCATCCAGTGACACGGATTTGCAGGTCGTGGTATAATTGAAAATTTAAATAATAAAATAAAATTGTATGGTAAGTATATTTTTAATAATAGATTGGGGAAGCGAATGAGAAAATGAGAACTAAGATAAAATAAAAAGGAAAATAATTACTGCCCCCTCCATATATTCCCCTTAAATTATTAAAGAACCAGTTTACATTAGTACACATGTTTAGATGTCTTCGAACTTGAAAATCATAATTTCTTTGAACAACCTCCCAACGACAAGCACCCACTCCCCCACTAACATAAACCTTTTTACTCCTACTAGGTATAAAATAGTTTTAAAAGGATTTTTTATTTAAATTATTAATAAAAACGTGTGCTAATGTAAAATGGTTCTATAATAATTTAATGGGATACATGGAGGGGGATGGGTTGGGGGAGATTTGGTTTGTGGTGGAATAGATTAGATATTGAATATATATGATAAAAACTATTTTTAGAAATTTTTTGACCAAAAATAAAAAGGGCCGAAAACCTGCCTTATAGGCCTTCCTCCTTTGCATACAGGCCGACAGACAGGCAGACTTCCTTTTGTTCAAATTTAAAATCTCGACATTTCATGGCATTCTAAGCCTATGTGAACTAAAAAAATTTCAATTTTTTTAACTATGTTTCCACTCCGCTGCATGGTTGTGGAAGTAAAAAGAAGATCCACACTCGGTAGAAAATCATAACTTTACAAGCTACCTATGTAAAATTCCTGAGATAGCATTTCCCAATGGCACATTTAATATTTAGTATCAAATAATTTATTTACCGAGAGACAATTTGGTTACGGATACAATAAATCCACAGAACTAGCAACGCTAGAATTTGTTCTAAAAAGTAGCTAGTCTCTCCTTTGGTCAGCTTTCCTCTGCCATATTACTGTAATATGTTGCAACCCCTCAAGATTTAAGGTTATGTTGGTTGCACTGAAAAGTAGGCACATAATTCAGTAGTTCAGATGTCTGAATGTGGAAAGAACTTACTAGAAGGTCTAGAGTGATGACATATCTGTTCTGGAACTGTCTAGAGTATGGTGACGTCATCAGAGAAGCTTCTAGATCTGTCATCTTTGGTATATAAGGCATGAAGTAAACCAAAAGGGGAGAAGTTAGTGCAGTACTAATTGTCAGTTGAAATGGTCAGAGAGTAAACACAGTGATAAAGTTCAGTTTAGATAGCAAGAGTAGTAAGAACAGAAGAGAGTAAAGTGATCAAGTAGTACACAGTGTGTTATTAGCCAAGTAGTTATTGTTGTAATTAAGTAAGTTAATAAATTAGTGTTTAGTGTTACCCTGGTTGTTATAATTTCCGAACCCACGATACAGGGTGTTTACAAAACGTCACAATTGGTGTCAGAAGCGGAATTACAACAGAAGATTTCTGGACTGTTCGAGAAGGTTTCTACAGTGTTCTTCTCGGGAATTAGTGGTGACACGGAGGATTAACTTACGGGACATTGTTTAAGGACTATTTTTGGACTCAAAACTGTGAAAAAGAAGAACAAGAAAATCGCCAGGAAGAATTAAGGAAACTTCTGAGCGATCAAATAAAAACAAAACACGTCAAATTACTTATAAAATTAACTACATAACAATTTGTAGAGAAAAATGTCAAGTAGTGCAGAAATAAATATAGAATGTATGCCACCAGAAATAAGGGAAGTCGCCAATAACACAATAGACCAGTTATTACCAAATAAATCGAAAAGTTTTTACGAAGCGTGTTATAATCAATTTATGGACTGGCGTAAAAAAATAATGTCAATTTTCTTTCCGAAAATATTTTACTGGCTTATTTTTCCAATTTAGCTGAGAAATTTAAATCATCCACTTTGTGAAAAATATACTCTACGTTAAGAACAACAATTAGCATCAAACATAATATTATATTTCAAAATATTTAAAATTAAAATCGTTTTTAAAACGGAAGTCTGTTGGTTACCGGGCAAACAAATCCAAAGTTTTGTCTGCACAAGAAGTAAATACCTAAAAAAGCTCCCAGTGAGATACATTTAGGTACAAAGGTAATAAAGTTAGTTAATATTTTGTCTTCCAAAATAATTGTTGCGATATGCTTTAATAGTTGGTGTAATGGGCGCCTGTAGAAAAAGTGAGCTGTATCAAATGAAAATTAATGATATTGAAGACCTAGGACACGTTATTTTGGTCAATGAACCAGATTCTAAAACAAACGTTTCCAGGAATTTTACAATTACTGAAGAGTACTGCCAAATTTAAAAAAAAATATGTTTCACTTCGACCCCCAAATATTGATCGTAATAATCTCTTTTTAAATTACCAAAAAGGAAAGTGTACCAAACAAGTAGTTGGCTTAAACAAATTTAGTACTATAGCTAAAAACGTTGCTATTTATTTAAATTTAAAAGACCCTGAAAAATACACAGGGCATTGTCTTCGCCGTACTTCAGCAACTATGCTTGTCGTGGCAGCGATATAACAGAGCTGAAAAGACATGGGGGCTGGAAATCCACAGAGGTAGCAGAAGGCTATATTGAAAACACGTTACAAAACAAGTTGAGAGTTGCAAAAAAATCATGCATCATGTTGAATCAAGCAAAGAATTGTCGGTTTCACAACCAAAATAAAATATTTCATTGGAAATGCCAAGCACTAGTACTACACCTTCTTTTGGTATATTATCAAATAGTAATAATAAACCTTTTTACCATCTGGATACAAAAACAATACCCAACATTTCTTTTGAGAACTGTCCAAACATAACAGTTAATTTATTTACAAATGAAAAAAAAAATAAATAAATACATGTATATAGTTCAAAAGATTTATTTTGTTATAAATTAATAGTAGGTTTATTAAATTGTAAATTTTTTTAATAAAATTGTTCTATAAATAATCAACTTTTCTTGTATAATTTCTAAAATCTTGTTAGAGAAAGTATAGTCTAAAACACGTTGGGAATGACATATTCCACACTCGCGAACCGTAGTTCTCGCCTTCGGCTCGGTCTACAAATTTTTCGCTTGTGTGGAATATAGGCCATTCCACAACTTGTTGTAGAATATACTATTCTTTATGTTTAATAGTATATTACATACCGAGGTGGAAAGTGTTTCATTGTTGTCGAGAGATGAGATAGTTGACCGAGGCGTGAAGCGGCGAGGTCAACTAATTCTCGAGACAGCAATGAAACTTTCTCCCTTAAAGAACAAAAAGCCAAAAAAATCTTTTACTAAATTTTTTAATAGAATTTTTTTTTCAGGTTGGCAAATGCTCCACTTCCAACCCGAAAACTGGTAAGAAAGTGGCTACTTTCCAACCTGAAATGTCAAATTTCAGTTCTATTGTCAAATGAAGTAGAAATGTCATACTTTCCAACTTTTGACATGTAAGACTTTGATTATTTCTGTACGATTGAGAATAAACTACTATAATGTTGCGAGGAATCGTAATAGAAAAAATATTGAAATTAAAATTTGAGATATCCTTTTTGGTATTTTACACTTTGGGCGCCGCAGGAAATTTTCATATTTTCGTCATGAGGTCATGACTGGGTTCGAATCGTTTATTATAAATTATATCATTTACTTTTTAATTTTTTTGTCTGATTATTTGAGATGATAACTTTGCAACATATCTAAAATGATCGGCACAATTTATAACGCCAAGAAAACAACCAAGTAGTATCTATTTGTATTTTGTTGAACGGTTACATTCATTAAATTTATCTACCTATACTTTCTTTATTAGAGCGGCGGACCGTGATGACATTTATTTAATATGACGTTGTTTATTTGGTTTATTAGCGAATATATTGAGTTGGGCTGTTCGGTATCCCCTACGGTCATTTTATTACACCCGATTGGTATTTGTGAATGGCCTGGTGTGCTACTAAATAATGTTTCATGAATAAATGAAACTGTTGTTTCTCTATTATATGTTTATTTGTCACAATGAAATAAATGACGGTTTTTCTTTGAAATATTTCACGTAAAAAAATATAAGTAAATGCATCAAAGAAAAGTTTCTATATTATGTGGCGGCTTGCTAATTTAAAGGGGGTGGCCACTAAGAAAAAAATAGAAACATTGGAGCTAAAGAAAATGAAGTTTTAAGAAGAAAAGGTTCTATGCAATTTTTCATACAAATTGATGGTCTTTAAGTTATAACGACTTGAACGTGCTAACAACTAAAATGGGACTATTAATTAGGCTTTCACATTTTTTTTTTCCTTTCTGTAGCATAAAAAAAAGTGACAGAAACAATATAATTTTTTAAATTTACTAATAAAAACATTACGATTTTGTTATTGCAAGTAATCAGTAATTAAAAAATATATTCCCATATATTGTTTTTCGTTAATGTATGGTATGACCTTCGTCCGCTTACAACGCTTGCTTTAGAATAAAATTGCATTTTAAACTGTAAAGGGATGTCAGAAAAAATGTAACATTTTTGTTTCTCTGCAAATATCTCAATAAATATTAGTTTTAAAGAAAATATAGTGAACATCAAAAATGAAGCTTATAGAAATGAATTTGTTTTTTTATATATTTGTGCAGGGTTGATAGTTTCGGAGATATTTAATTTTATAGATGGCATCCGACCGTTTTTAGGATGAAGTATTTAGTTTAAAACACTGACACTTCCATCAAACATTCTAAATAGTCAATCAATGAATTCCCAAAAGGGGATTGTATAGAATAGAAATAGAGGGGAGAATTTTTCTCTTCAGGGATGTGTTGGGGGTAGTCAGGAGGTAAACATACTGAAAGTCCCCGCCCCTGGCCCAGCCGCTTCAGGGGGGAGGGGGTGGAAAGGTTTCTTTTTTCGATCTTTCGCTTATAACTCGGAAACGATGCGTCGTATGGGAAAAGGTAATCTATGCAAAATTAAACGTAATTAAATTTTCCACAAGAATGTTTATATTCATTTTCTTCCTATTATGTTATAGTTTACGAGATGTTCGCCAGCGAAAATCGGTAATTAATAAAAAAATCAATTATGTACCTTGTATATTGCTATCAAAGCGGTTTACCGTGGTCTGCTAATAAATCACAGTCACAAAACAATCTTTATTTTACAACACTGAACGTATTTACTAACGTAATATTTTGTCGAAATCTATACATTTCCTCAAATATACAGTGTGACTCACTTAAAATGAACATACCCTTATAACTTTTTCATTTGTTTCCGATTTGATCCAAATTTTACTCAAATATACAACAAATTAGGATCTACTTATGACCAGAAAATCACTCACCTGCTGTAAAGGCAAAGCCACCTGCGGCACCAAAATATGCTGAAAAAAATAAAACATTTTGAATGTTAGAAATTCTAAAAAATGCATCCGATCGGCGCCATAAAAGTACATACACCAAAATTTGATTTGATTATTGATGGGGGATATCTCATACATAAGCTCATCTGGCAAAGGGGGTCCTCAGTTTCCGCAATTTGTGGTGGCTACGTAAAATTCATCGTTCGTAAGATTAAAAATCAATATGATTTTTAATCTTTCTCCTCATATTTTGGTACCGCAGGTAGCTTTGCCTTTCAGCAGGTGAATGATTTTCTGGTCATAAGTAGATCCTAATTTTTTCTATATTTGAGTAAAATTTAATTCAAATCGGAAACAAAATGAAAAAGTTATGAGGGTATCTTCATTTTAAGTGAGTCACACTGTATATTTAAGGAAATGTATAGATTTCGACAAAATATTACGTTAGTAAATACGTCCAGTGTTGTAAAATAAAGATTGTTTTGTGACTGTGATTTATTAGCAGACCACGGTAAACCGCTTTGGTAGAAATATTCAAGGTAAACAATTGATTTTTTTTTTATTAATTATTGATTTTCGCTGGCGAATATCTTGTAAAATATAACACATAGGAAGAAAATGAATATAAACATTCTTGTGGGAAATTTACTTACGTTTAATTTTGCATAGACTACTTTTTTTCGTGCGACGCATCGTTTCCGAGTTATAAGCGAAGAATCGAAAAAAGGAACCTTTCCACCCCCCTCTCCCCCTGAAGCGGCGGGGTTAGGGGCGGGAAATTTTAGTATGTTTACCTCCTGACTACTCCCAACACATTCCTGAAAAAAAATTCTCCCCTGCAAAATGTTGTCTACAACTCTTTCATTGACTGGACTAAAAGAACAAAACTAAAGACAGTTTATCAATCGTCAAAATGATTTTTTTTTGTTTCTATATCATAAGAAAATAAAGAAGTTATGGCGATTCAATATGCGTTTTCACATAAAAAAAAATGTCGCCATTTTGTTATTGTGATTGCTCAGTTATAATTTTTTTTTCAAAAATGCTGTTTTTCGTTAATATTTAGCATGACCTAGATGCTCAATTTATTTTGTCCGTTTAAAACACTTCTTTTAGAAAAAATTCCATCCGCCGTATTAGAACCGCCATTTTGATTTTTTTAATTTTGACCTCAAATTCGTAATCAGCGATTCCAAAAACAAAACTATCGTACTTTTCAAAAATGAATTAATAACACTTTTTCAAATATTCAATATTAAAACTTGGAGGTGGTTTTCATTACTTATGAAATTATTCCAAAATGTTTCATATTTTTTACCTCTAGGTACTGGACTATTTCGTCTTTAATTATATACATTATATTTAAGAGGACAAAGTCAATGCGCGGATGAAATAATGAATGACTATGTTTATTTAATTTATAATTTTCAATAGTACATTTCCCAAATAAAAAAATTCATTAAAACCTAAATTACTTATTTAACCAAATTATTTTTTTGTCTTTAACTAGAATTTGGCGCATATAATGAAGTAAAAAGATTTATTCTTGCATTAGATTCTCATATAAGATTATCAACATTTATTTTGATGTTCAAAAATTAAAGCGATATATTTACATGTGGGATTCTCCCGAACATAAATAACCCGGTATCTATACAAGTGATACAGGCTACGTTCAAGCTAAAAAGCTATGCTCTAATCTGTTGAAACGACCGGCTTCCCTCACTTTCAATTTCGATTTCCTGATCTACACTGCTATCTAAATCTCTTTAAAACCCTCGTATTAAGCCATTTTTAACTTCATGTGTGCTGGGGGCGCACGAATTGCGAGAAACCCTAATGAATTTTTTTATAAAAAATACGCAAACGTTATATCTTTTGGAAATTGACAATCAAATTAGATGTAAATATTGCTAATCTTCGCTGGTGCACGGTGTATTGAAGTTCTTGTTTTATTGTTAAACATTCGTCATTCAAACGTAAATGAATATTTTTAGACATAATTGCTATATTTTTAATTGAAATGGTCTCCTGAAGCTGTCAGCTTGGTTGGCGAAATGATCGTTAATGTTCTATTGGGTATGGGTTTGTTTTTGTAAAATATTCTCTTTTTCCATGTTGACATTATATAGCTCTTTAAATGTATTAAAAAAGATCTGAACGCCTTCTTTGCGGATTGTGAGAAGGGGCATCTCAACAAGGTTTTTGTCGAATAAATCGAAAAGTATCACGCCTAGCTCAAAAATAAAAATCTCGAAGGAAAACTTCATAAACAGATTAACAATTTGCTCTTCTTCTTCGTATTTTTTTTATCTTTGCCAATATTGTCATTACACTCTATTGTAATTTTAAAATTACTGCGTTCACATTTTCGTGTTTGTTTCTTTTCACTGGCAGCTTCAGTTCTTCGGTTTCTCGTATGATCGATCATTGCCAAGGGTCTGCACCGAGACAGCGCTAACATGAAAACCTTCCAATAATTTTTTGCTTTCGTTGAACTTTATCTTCTAAAAAATTAGTGTTTACTAATTGGAATCCGACGGTGATCGTCGTCGTCATTAGGTAGTTAGTTAAAACAGGGAAATATTACTACTAATATTTTGTTACATAAAATAATGTATGTATAAATTAAATACACAAAAGCTTTATTGTCTAGATCCTCGGGTTTGAGCATCTTTACTATAATAATAAATAAATTAAAAAACAATTTTTACATAATTTTTTTATTTTAAAACCAAGTTGGGCTAAAAAATAGAAAATATATTTTTTTCAACTTTGTAAATAGAAAACCATTAGGCAGTCATAAAATATTACTTCGTCTAATCAGAGCGTCCAATGGTTGTCTATTTACAAAGTTGGAAAAAAAATGTTTTCTAATTTTTGGTGCAATTTAGTTTTAAAGTAAAACTATTGTTTTTAAAAAGTTTTTTTTTAAATTACTTATTTTTAACTTTTTAGTCTTAATTTCAGGGGTGCTCTATTTAATTAAAACAACGTCACGTATGTGACACTTCCGGTTATACCGAAAGTTGACATCAGCTTCCTTATTTTAAACGGCATGACTCATTTTTTATGCCGAAATTCGAATTCTCTTCATTATTTTAGAACAACTCTCAATATCATTCCCTAGCTAAAAAACCAATAATTTTTGAGATATTTCGATTTTAGTTTTTGATGCAAAAACTAACCCATCGTTGAAAATTAATAACATTTGCTATGCTAAATTTCGATAACCAATTTTTCTCCCATATATCTAGGGGAGATGGAGCTTATGTGGGCTTAAGCTACAAATTCCCCAAAGTATACAGAGTGTTCAAAAAATAAAGTTCAACTTCGACAAATTCAACCTCCATTAAATCGTTTATTTCAAATGGAATATACTATCTTTCATAAGCCTATTCGCTTCCCTCTTTTATTACCGTTTAAGCTGAAAACTCCTCTTCCTAAATTTTCAGCTTCAAATTATTTGTAGTTTTTCTAAAAGGTCTAATAGGCCACTAACCGCGATGCACACTGTATATGATTGTATGTTTACTATATATTTATTCTGTGTGGTGAGTACTTTACCATTTTTATACTGAAATTTTTGGCTTCTTGGCTCTCGCCAGTATTAACCGCATACGAGTAAATTTTTGTTTTCTCATGCAAGTTGAGGGAATATAATCAACCAACTTACATGGAGAACTACTTCCCACGACCTATTGCAACCAAACGACGCCGGCGATAAGAACGAACAGTCAAATGCTTGTAGGATGAGATACGTAATAATACACTCCCAGAACATTGCAGGCTAAAAGAATGTATTCGTAGAGATATTTTTGTCGTTTAGTCTAGTTTAATATTTTTCTCTCATATACAAAAAATCAAAGACAGTGCCAAATTACCTGATCTTATGTCTCTGCAGAGTGTAGACTGAAGCATCATAACTTCGGGCCGATTAGTAGTAGAAACTTGTACTTCAAATTATCTTATATGTGAATTTTTATTGCCGGCGATTGGAGCAAAGTTGTCTAGTGTAATAATATGATTGACACACTAAGTATAAGCTTGCTTTATATATTTTATTTCGATGCGTACATATCGATGGTTACAATTAGAATCCCCTATCAATACTTACTTTTACATGTGTCTACTCTATCCCTACCACTATCTATTAACAAATGCTTAGCCTACTACTACATCTCCCTTGAAAACTGAAAAGGATTTACTTTTATAAAATGTAAATTCTTTTTAATTTTCTTTACATTATAATAAATGTAATATACTACTCTACTCTACTATTACATCTCTAAGAAAAATATGGTTTAGTTCTATTTTTATGCACAATTATCTCTTTCCCATTTTTAGTTATTCTAACATTTGGGCTTAAATCATCTATAACTACATAGGGTCCATTGTACAATGGATCTAACTTATTACCTATTTCACTTTTAACTAAAATTAAATCGTCTTTTTTATACTTTACTGGGTTAGTATATTTATCATATATATTTTTTCTCTTTAACTTACTAGAAATTAAATTATTACGAGCCTCTTGGTGTGCTTTTTGCAATCTAAATTTTAATTCTAACGGGTAGCTATCGAAATTGTATAGTGGTTCAACTCCATTTTCTAAATTACTAGGAATATTACATTGTTTTCCAAATACTAATTCAAAAGGACTATATTTGGTTTCTGTATGGACAGTTGAATTGTATGTAAAACACCAATATGGCAGCCATGTACTCCATGAAAAACTCTGATTTTTCGTTTGTGCTCTTAAATATGCACCTAAAATTTTATGTGTATTTTCTAATGATCCAATACTTTCATGATGATAGGCGGTTGCCTGTGTATGATTGATTTGTAATAGTTTACACACTTCGTTCATTGTTGATGATATAAACTCTGAACCTCGATCGGTGGCAATTTCTTTTGGAATTCCATACCGTAATATAAAATTGTCGACAAAACTTCTTGCAACCGTTATTGCATCTTTTGACTTAAGAGGGTACGCTTCCACAAATTTCGTAAGTTCACACTGAAGTGTTAATATGTAGCAAAAATCGTCTGCGTCTTTTTCTATAGGACCTACTATATCTAAATAAACTTTCTGAAATGAGGAGGTTGCCGTAGTCGTTATGACCATTGGTTCTTTTACATATTTGCAATGTTTTTGTCTTTGACAACTATCACATTTTCTAACAAAATTAGTAACATCTCTCATCATACCTGGCCAGAAATAATATTTTTTGATATTATTTGCCATTCGATTTATACCTGCGTGTCCACTAGTAGGAAGTAAATGAAAATCATTTAAAATTACTTTTTTCGTTTGCTCATCTGTTATTCGTTTAGCTCCTTTTACAATACATATACGGGGACCGGTCCAATTGGAGCATTTTCCTATTTGATTAGCTAATCTTTTTACAAATTGCGCATTATTCTCCTTTTTTAGGAAAATTAATTC
The DNA here is from genome assembly GCA_936432065.2 of Rutpela maculata. NCBI lineage: Eukaryota > Metazoa > Arthropoda > Insecta > Coleoptera > Cerambycidae > Rutpela > Rutpela maculata. The sequence goes on from OW386288.2 coordinate 178,842,381, forward strand.
ATTAATCTTCATCTCCTTACTTATCGAGGCCAAATCTCTCAACAGTGCGTCTGGCGTCAATGCTGATCGAGTATTTGGATTTAGGAAAAGTACTGAGCGAGATGGAATATGGAATAAAATAAAAACTTCCTGTTTTAGTAGAAACCTTGTCTACTTTAGCATTGCCACTTGCCGTATGCGCAATAATTACTTCTTCTTTTGATTCTGATCCTCCCATATTTTAAAAGTTTTTCCATTAAACCATACCATTATTTGCCTTTGGCAGGATCGCCATGTAATAATATGATTGACACACTAAGTATAAGCTTGCTTTATATATTTTATTTCGATGCGTACATATCGATGGTTACAATTAGAATCAGGTCAATACTTACTTTTACATGTGTCTACTCTATCCCTACCACTATCTATTAACAAATGCTTAGCCTACTACTACACTAGTGAAAACTAAATAATATGTACTTTTAGCTATTTTTTAACCATTTCTTGTATCATACAATCATACATTTTCAAATCACTAAAATAACTGATAATGGGAAATCTATATAACTTTTTCATCAACGAGCAATTTGGGAGAAACTGACTTAGATAAATAATTTGAATATTTCCCTTCGAAAAGTTTGAGAATCTCGTGCCTTCTGTGAGTCAATGAGTATAGTAAGTTGTGAAGCAACATGTTCCAGTTTATATTTCTCTAATTGGTACAAAAAATTAAGCTAAAGCCTGACGATCAAAGAACCATATTTTTACGCTAGGGCAAAACAATAAGGCCAGACGGGATGCAGATATAATATAGCACAGCAGCAAGAACAGAAGTCGGTGATCTTTACGCTCTCTTCTGTAACTGAGTAATAAACTCCTATACATAAAAGACAGCGTCGGTGACAGGTCGGGTGACAATAGGCTTCTTGCACAAAATATAATTTTAGCATTTTTAGAATCTTTACTTAATAAAAAACACAGTGTGTAAAGAATTTTTTCTTATTTCATTTCTGACGCCATGCATCAGGAGACTACAGCCCTAGCGTACATTTTAAATTAATTCCATTCATGGACGTTGCTTGATAGTGGAGCGAAATAGACCATGAAAATATCTCCGTTCTCAAGAAAAAAAATCAACGTAGAACCAGACCAGACCTTATAGTTTTACTTCCACGTCCAGTGGAAGTATAGTAACGACAAAAAAATTTAAAAAATTTTTATTGTTCAAATAGGCTTAAAATGTCATAAAACGTCGAGATTTTCAGTTTGAGTGAAAAAAAAAATTTCTGTCTGTCGGTCTGTCTGTCTGTCTGTAACTTTTTTTGTGCGCACGTTTACTCTGAAACCGTTTAAGATATTGACTTGAAATTTGGTACACATATGTACTTTAACGAGACCTAGAACTAGATTATATTTTCATCTTGTTCCGTCGAAGGGTTGGGGGGTAAATTGGGGTAAATTTGGGGTAAATGGGTAAATCAAGCAGGTAAGAGTCCATAAAATTGGTATTTAGTATGTACAAGAGAAGCTAAGGTCTCAAAAAAATTTTTGGCATTAGCCACCCCCATTACCAACCCCCACCCCTTTACTAAAGGGGATGAAAAAAAATTGTGATTTGGTGTATGTACAAGAACCAGAAACCCCAAAATATTTTTTTACTTCATCCGCCCCCACTACTACCCCCTATCACCACCCCCACCCCACTACCGATGTGGGGTATCGTTTTACGGGTTTTTGGGGTATAGGATTTCAAATATTATATTATTAAAGTTCCATAAACAATTATTTCCACACACAAAGTTTTTTCGTTGTGAGTGACTTGGATAGAGAATCTGGATGTGGAAGTAGTGATTCCTTGGGCAGCGGTTTTTATAAAGTGGACAATTCTACCTTACGATATTTTTTTGTGGTACAGATATTTTTTATTTTGAAAAAACTTGAGAAATTGATTGATAATAAAAATCGTGTTTTTTTAAAATTTACACTTGCATTACCTTCAAATCTAATTGAGTTATCGGTCTGAATTTTTTTTTAAATTCAAGTACACAAATAAGCGCTTCCAATGGTCTTTTTGTTTCTATCAATAATTATTTATTACATTATTTAAACAACAATATTACTCAATTATTACTTCGCTAAATATGTACTCATATTTTGACTAAGCGACAAACTTTTTTATTTTTGAAAATTTTCATACGCATGCAGCGAGGCGATTGAAGCCAAGATACAGGAGAAGTTTTTGAAAAAAAAAACATCTAGGACCCATAGTTTTTTGTTTATGAATATTTTTGTGACGCAGTAGCATATGACATACATCCGGCAGGTGTACGGCGTAAATTATCCTATTAACCTTTGAAATAAACTTTTTCAGTCGTGTTTAAAACAATTTAAATCCTTTTAAATATGGTACACTAAAATTTAATATCACAGACCGAATACAACAATTTTAGGAAATAACTCCAAACTATGTACGAATTATATACCAGAGTCATTGCATGCGCAGAGATGATGTCAAGTCCAATATGAGTGTTTTCTCAGATTTGCCCCTTCTCCCAGATATTAGTCGTTGATTTAAATACTTTCCAGTTAGAAATCGAGTTAGAAATTATGAAAACAGATTTGATAATTGCTAATGCTTATAACACTATATTGACATGTATATAAATTAATTTAAAATATACGGCACATGTAAGAGGCCTATTTTCTGGTATTTTTTATGTTGTTTGTATCTTATTATTGATGGAATGACGATTAAAATGGCAGATGTACGTCCCAAAAAGACTTTGAACTTGATTTGGTTCGACAGACTTTACTAACCTAGTCCTTTATAAGTAGTGGCCAGAGGTCCTCAACCTTTTTATTATTTATTTTCATTTTTTTTCTGCAAAACTTAGACTCCATATTATATAATGTGTTTTGTTTGCCTAGCCGCTACTCATTTTTCTCAGTTTTTTAATGACATTAAGGTAAATATACCCAGTATGTGGACCTTTATACCTCCCGTTCTATTTATGAGTTGACTTCACGTTCATTTTACATAAAAGTTAATTAGTAACAAAAAACTTTTTGTATCTTTTATAGCTCTCTTCGTTTAGAAAAAAAGTCACTAAAATGTAACTCTCACTGTCGATAATTTTTGAACGTTTTGAACATAGTGCCGCTCAAAAACTAGATTTTTTTTTATTATATACATAAATAAACTATTTTATTATTACTATCTAATTATTATATTCTTCGCAAAACGAAAAGTATATTGCATTTGATCGACACATTTCTAAAACCGTAAATATCGCTCGTAGAGAAAAATTTTTCATATTATTGTGTTAGTTAGCGAATTCTGAACAACTTTCAAAATGTCCGTCTGTCCGTCCGTCACATTTCTTGTAAGCACGATAACTTAAGATAGAAAAGTCCGATTGTATTGAAATTTGGAAAGTAAGTTGGTGTTAGCTAGAGGAAAAACTCTATTGTTTTTGAATAAAATCAATCAGTAAATCAGAAAGTTATTAATCATTTAATTTAAAAATATATATATTTTCTTCATTTTTGTCGCCTGTACTTAAATAGAAATCTTGCGAAATGTTATTTCTCTAATCTATTTTACTTCCACGTCCAGTGGAAGTATAGTAACGACAAAAAACATTTTAAAAATTTTTATTGCCCAAATAGGCTTAAAATGTCATGAAACGTCGAGATTTTAAGTTTGAGCGAAAAAAAAATTTCTGTCTGTCGGTCTGTCTGTCTGTCGGTCTGTCTGTCTGTCGGTCTGTCTGTCTGTCTGTCTGTAACTTTTTTTTTGTGCGCACGTTTACTCTGGAACCGTTTGAGATATTGACTTGAAATTTGGTACACATATGTACTTTAACGAGATCTAGAACTAGATTATATTTTCATCTTGTTCCGTCGAAGGGTTGGGGGGTAAATTGGGGTAAATTTGGGGTAAATGGGTAAATCAAGCAGGTAAGAGTCAATAAAATTGGTATTTAGTATATACAAGAGAAGCTGAGGTCTCAAAAAAATTTTTGGCATTAGCCACCCCCATTACCACCCCCACTTCCTTATTAAAGGGGATGAAAAAAAAATGTGATTTAGTGCATGTACAGGAACCAGAAATCTCAAAATATTTTTTTACTTCATCCACCCCCCTATCACCACCCCCACCCCACTACCGATGTAAGGTATCGTTTTATGGGTTTTTGGGGTAGAGGATTTCAAATATAATATTATTAAAGTTCCATAAACAATTATTTTCACATACAAAGTTTTTTCGTTGTGAGTGACTTGGATAGAGAATCTGGATGTGGAAGTAGTGATTCCTTGGGCAGCGGTTTTTTTTTGTTTGTAAATTTTACTAATATATATTTCATAATAACATATCTAATTCGTTGAAATATGATTCTCGAAAGATATATATTACACATATTCAATTTCTGTAGTAATGTGTGATGGTCCAGTGGTCTAAGTTTTGCCTTGCAAATGAAACTGAGCGATAGTAAGCTAATCCGCAACATAACCCGAATCAGACAGCATAATGCAGTACTTTTCGATATAAGACCTACCATACCAGTCGTTGCCTATTTTCCGGCAACCTCCTCCTTAGCCACACTTTCCTGCACCACAACCTCTAATTTCCCTACTTCTGATCTTTCTCTTAACTTTATGATCTAACTTTTTCTATTCTCTTTGTATGTTCCATTTGTTCTTATTTTTCTTTATCGTTTTTGTTCTTTTTGTCCTCTTTTTGTTTCTAAATTCCTTTTAGACCAAAAATTCAAATATTTTATATGACATGTTTCATTCTACCACATTTTCTTGGCGGCAGGAAGACCACCAGGGCGGTAGTTGCTTTGAACGGATTTATTCGTTGAGTTCTTTTTCCCGTGCCAGCAACCAAAGTTTTTTAGTGCATCGCAGTGTTTTAATTTTAATTACTTTTAAGTCTCTTTGCAGATTATTTTAAACTAATTGTTAATTTTAAACCTGCCATAGGCAAGTAGAAGTTTTAACGTTTATTGTTCAAGTACTTGTTCAACCAAACCGTCCAGCCCTACAATTACCACAGCGCGCCGCTGTGTTTGTCTGACTGACAAACCATTCAACAATACCATTCTGTGTAATAAATTTGTTTACTACTACTACCTTGCAATCCAAAGATCATGTATTCGAATCCTAGACAGGTTGGATACTTTTTTAATTTTTTTTTGTTCATATATTTTTTTTGTTGGTATCACAAACTTTAGAATGTCCAAAAACTAACATTATCTACAAGAACACTGCGAAGAGTTTCCTATAGAATGTGTAACAATTATATAAAATGCTCAGTCAATTGGCGAAGAATACGTTTTTAGCTTGTTATTTTATTATTACTATCTAATTTTTCATGTTAAGGTAATTTTTATGCCTCCATTGACTGGAGTACATCACGTTTTTCAAACTAAATTGCCAGATATATACGTAGCCCTGATAATTTTGAGATTACTTTTATTTTATATAATTTTTGTGAGAGTACCACCGTAATATCTTCAAACGCATTTAACAGTTTGTTAAGGCTATCCCGCATTTCATCGCCCAAGTAACATTGGAAGTTTTTGTTGCAATTTAAACTAAAAAAGGAGCTAGCAATAAAGTTCCCTGGAGTGGGTATATAAAGCTTCCGTAAACACTTCATTAGAAGAGTAGCGCCGAGTTTAATTTGGCGAGGTCAGGCCAACTCGCGAACTTAATGGCCTCAAACCAAAAGGAACTTAATCAATAAAACCTTTAACTTGACTTTTCCATTTCCTAACAGGATCAATGCCTCAAAGTGTTCACGGTGACAATAATGTAGTTTAAGAATCCGTAGAAGACTTGGCAGGCTCTAATCGCTCATCGTCAAATGAATCGGTGGAGTGGAATACGCAATCTAAACATTTGAAATGAAGGAGTCGGGAACAGTTAATTTATCGTGTAATTTATGTATTTTACATTTAAAATGAAACTTTGAATAGTAAAAATTAAGATATTCCTTATTAATATTATTGTAGTTATTATACAGTGTATTTCATTTCAAATAACATTTTTATTTTTTCCTCATTAAATTTTGAACTTAAGGTTTTTGAACAATTGTGAACAAGTTTCATTAACAAAATTTTCCGATACAAACATGCCTAACATGATTTTTTGATTTTCTACGCATATTTTGGTACCGCAGGTGGCTTTGCATTTGTAGGAGACGATTGTTTTTCTGGTCATAAGTAGATCCTAATTTGTTCCTTACCTAAGTAAAATTTTATTCAAATCGGAAAAAACATAAAAAAGTTACTGAGGTGTTACTATTTCAAGTGAAACACACTGTATTTTTATTTTATCTTGTTTTACAAACCCAACAGAATTTACATTGCACATAAAGATGTAAATTGACATAGAATATATATACAAAACTAATATACTTAACTACTTACTATACTTTATTTCATTGATAGTATAGACAAAAATGTCTATATTCTGCTTTATTCTGTTAAAATTTCTATATATTTCACATACAGGTGAAAATTTTGAAACATTTGCTCGAGGTTTTTTTAGATATAGACATGAAATTTAATTTTTTCCAATAAGTCGAAACAGTTAATCTTATTTCTGGTTCCGTGCCTGATTGGGCCGTTTCCCTAAAATTGCCAGCGCCGGTTGGACTGACTCGATGGACTCCTGTCTAGTACTGCAAAAATTCTACTGTTCACTGCTCCAAAGATCATGACAAACTGATTTACGATTCGGAAGGAACCCAGGTATAAATAGACTCAACTTTGAAGGATTTGGGTCTACTTCATCATATCAAAGACTTTTGTATGCATTAGTAAGCAGGTGTCACTAGAGTACACAGAAACGTGTCTCTGTGGATATGTTCATTTCCAAAAATCCATTTGGTATGATAATAATAAATATAATAAACCTTAAAATAATAATGTCATGTATAATAATTAACAAATTGTATAATGATAAAATATTTAACATTAGTTGTTAAACGATAAAGTAAATTTCTATTACATTTTGCAAAATTGTGTTTTCTGAAAGTGTATTAATAGTGTATTACGTAATGAGTATTGTAAGAAGCATATTAGTGCGTAATTGCTTTACAACTCGAATTATGTACTATACTTTACCTAAGATCATATTTATTTATTTACTAAAATCTGGAGTTAGTTTACTAATCAACAATATTATTCAACAAATATTATGTCAGTTTTGACAGCGTTTGTTTTTTAAACCCCGCGTTAGCGATATAAGCCACCTAAGATTGCGTGTCCCGTGCGTTTTGTTACCGTGCGATTTGTTTACAGTGCGTTTTGTTTACAATACGTAAAATTCAACTTACATAAATGGCAGGTAGTGTATTTTTTATTGTTATTTACAGTAGTGATCGTGGGTAAAAATAATTATAGATATAAAAAATGTAAGATATACAAAGATATAAACTTTTTTTTGAAAACACTGTCGCTCGACTGCCCAATCCACACACTGTTACGCTCGCGCACACTGCTTTTTCATATTTTTCGAAAACTAATTATCATAGAGTACTGTTTTTCTCTTAAGTGAACTAAAAAAATAACACTTCAAAGTGGTAGACATGACTTTTCGACACAGCATTCCATTCAAGAGATATTTAAATTTAATTGGATTTTTCTATGCAAAAAAAAATTTTTTTCAAATTCAGTTTTCACCACTTTGCTCTGAATTAAATTAAATAAATAAATAAATAATTAAATAAATAACTAAATAATGAATATAGAAAACATTTGTAACTGTTGAACAACTCTTGAAGAATAAAATTTTTCTTCTCATAGCAAAATCTGACAGAAAGTGAAGTACTTATAGTCATTTTTCGAAGACCTTTTTTTCTATCTATCGAAAAATAATGCAGATATCGATCTGAATTTTTTACCAAATATTTCCTCCTATATAACACGTACTTTAGTAAAGTTTCAAAAATTATTTTAAAATTTTGCTGAAATTTATACTTAATAATAATACAAAAACCTGTTTTACTAAAGTAAATACATTACATTTGTATTATACTCTATGAGATAATGTAGATATTTGCATGATTCAGATATCAAAGAGAAAACATGAATTATAGCCAAGATTAGTCATCAATAGCGGAGGTTTCAAATGAGTACTTTTTTAACTTTTTCTTGAAGTTTACTATAGTATAATCATGAAATCTGGTAGGTATACTGTTGTACAATAGGGTCATTTAGTGATATGGCAGTTTCTTACTTTTTCTTCCTAATTTTAAAGTATAACAAACCGATAGCCTCAGAAAAAAATTTCAGCTCAATTGAATCAATAGCCACAGAGATATTCGCATTTGAATAGAAACACGCTCGGCCGGCCAACAGTCCGTAGAGTGACGTCACTTGGCGTGCGCTGATACCTATATTAGAGCAGCGATTTCGTAAGTCTATCGTGTCGGTTTTTTTTGCCGAAAAACCAGGTCAAACATGTTAGGTTCCTTTGAGTATGTCACCGGGCATATGAAATCATATTTTACGACATTTCTTTGTGGTCTCGAATTTTTTAAATCAATAAAAAGTGAAAAAAACGTATTTTTAAATAAAATTGTTTTTTTTTGTTTCCACCGCCATATTTTTAAAACTATTAAAGGTATCGTAATTTGTTTTGTGTCAAATTAAAGCACACACTGTAGCGCTTTTACCAATATAAACGGTTTGTGCGCAATTCGCACTTTCATTTCTCTAAAAATCAGATAAACTAAAAATATATATTTTATGTATTGAAATCTTCACCAATCGATAAACTTTCTTATTTTTGAAAATATTTACATACATGCAGCGCAACAGCGATTTTTTTTATCAGCGCTAAATGCGACATTGGGACGCAATTAATACACCTCGCATGCAGGGTTGGTCAGATTAGTCGCGTCGGTTGTCGAAAATCATTAAGTATTCATTGTTCTGATAAAAATTGTGACAATCGAAAATGTACTTGTTTTAAGGAAGGCCTAAAATGTTGCAACGAGTGCAAATGTCGTTCCTGTAAGAACATTATTAAAGATTTCGAGGCAGAACTGAACGAATTAGAATGCTATTAATGTAGGGCCTACATAAACTACATACTACATATTTATCTATCCAAATAGAAAATTTATTTCAACAATAAAACTCATTTTATGCGTACGTTTTTACTTTCATTCATTTAAAAATGTCTAATAAACTTACTAATTAGGTGGGTAGTTAGTAACACTGATTGATATTTATAGATTAAGTATTTATATCTACCTACCTGTCTTTTTATTATTAAAAGGAGACTATTTTATATTTATTGTACAATTTCTTAATATTAACAACATATGATCAACACTACTGTACAATATATGAAATATTGAACAATAATATTGATCCCCTAGATGCTTTTGATCACTACTGGTTTTGTATCTATTGATATAAGTTAAACTACTACATACACCCCGACCGGGACCGTCAGATCGTTGCAGTCGGCAGGCTTGCTACAGCCGAGCACGCAAAAATATGACTTTGCACCGTTAAAAAAAATCGCTGACTCAATATTATGAACGGGACATGAAAAATTTTTATCCTAAAAACTTTTTTCAACTATTGGCTTTAATTTGTACGCAGCATGTATATACAAATTTTCATAAATAATTTTTTTTCTCGATTGTCTAAAATTACGCTACTGAAAATAACAAGTTTGAGTTTCCTATTATTTTTCTAACTTAAAAAAAAATAAATCGGGTTCACGTGGGACGTTGTCTGAAACGCTATTGTGTCTACTTTAATCTAAAAAAAAAAAAAATAGCTTGATACGCCAAATATTTTCAGAGATATAGCGGTGGAGACGTTAAAAAACATAATTCACTAAAAATCTCTTTTTTTGAGTTTTTCCGAAATAAAAAAGTTCTCGACCACCAAAAAAATGTAAAAAATGATTTCGTGTACACGATTATCTTACTAAAGAATCCCACTAAGTCTGGTTTGGTTCTACGCCGGGTTTTTTTCTCGAAAACTAAGCGACTTTACTTCCAGATTTTACTCTACTAACTTGCATTCACAGCCGTGTTCACTGGGCGGTTCAGCCATCTGACGTCACAACTCGACTACATGGTTATCCTGAGCGTTTTTAAGCGAGCCGACTTTAATAATTTTTTTATACATGAAGGCGATGTTAGAAAAATGTAATTTTTGGCATACTTACTATACTCACCAAGCTCTTTCAGAATATGTAATAATAAAAAAATGTTAAATGAGCCTATTTACATGCACTATACGCGAAGTCCGTTTAAACATTGCACTGGAGTGTCTTAGATATAACACATGTTTATTACGAGTATTAAAAACGTTTACTTCTCCAAATCGTCTTAATTTATTAAACAGTTAAGGTGGTTTATTGGACAGTAACACTGCACAAGGGAAAGCATATGTAAATTTCTGAGTATGTCAAGTTTTAGTTTGTTTTCCTCAACTATTTTATAACTGATATGCTGATATTTTCTAATAATAAAAAAATAATAAAAAAATGTTAAATGAGCCTATTTACATGCACTATACGCGAAGTCCGTTTAAACATTGCACTGGAGTGTCTTAGGTATAACACATGTTTATTACGAGTATTAAAAACGTTTACTTCTCCAAATCGTCTTAATTTATTAAACAGTTAAGGTGGTTTATTGGACAGTAACACTTTAGGCACAAGGGAAAGCATATGTAAATTTTTGAGCATGTCAAGTTTTAGTCTGTTTTCCTCAACTATTTTATAACTGATATGCTGATATTTTCTAATGCCAAAGGCAAATCTAAAACATGAATTCTGGATTTTTTGAAGTCTATCAGAGTCAAATCTTAAGAGGGTAGGGCCATAAATTGTGTCACAATATGATATCTTTGGGACAATTAAAGTTTCGTATCTAGTTAATTTAAGTTTTGAAGTTAATATCTGTCTGTGGGAATAAAGTTGCCTTAGAATATTATATGTCGATTTGCATAAATAACTTACATGTTTGCAGAACCTTAGATCTGAGTATAACCACAAACCCAAGTTTTTGGTATCCGCTAAGATAGGTAATTCTACACCATTTATTTTAATTTTGAGAGATGGTTTTATAAGTGCCCTCTTATGTTTAGGGCAAATAGCATTACAGATGATTTTTTGGCGTTCAGCAGAAGGTTATGAGCTGCCGATATATCAACTAGATTTTCTAAATCCTCACATATTTTGGAGGCAGCCAATAAACCTTCATCCGAAGTGAAGAAAAAATAAGCTTGCGTGTCATCTGCATAATTATGTATAGTACAATTATCTCAATTATCTTACAAAAATCTGAGATATAAATCGAAAACAGCAAAGGTCCGAGTATGGATCCCTGTGGTACACCTAAATAATTATGTCGAGTCTCTGATATTTTGTTATTGTATACCACTGTTTGACAGCGGTCTTGCAAATAACTTTTGATTAATGCTACAGATTCAATTGAAAAATTATAATGTGCCAGTTTATCACATAATGTATTGGGATCCATAGTGTCGAACGCCTTGCTATAATCTAACAAAATCAGACAGCTTATTTTACCTTCATCGGTAGCTCTAATCAAATCATCTGTGATGGTGGCCAAAGCAGTGGTTGTACTATGTTGTTCCCTAAAACCCGATTGTGAGGTGGGTATTATATCATTTTCGATTACATAGTTAGTTATCTGAATTTTCATTATACCCTCAACAGTTTTTGACAACATGGGAAGCGTACTAATTGGACGCAGATGACCCAGTTCGGTAGGATTAGGAATTTTGGCAAAATGTAGAACATTAGCTCGTTTCCACGCTTATGGAAATATTGAAGTGGTAAGGGCACAATTTATAATAAAAGTGAGATGGTCTATTAGGTAAACACTTACTAGCCCAAACATTTTGAGGGAGATGAGATCGGGACCTACAGAGTTACTTTTAATTGAATTTAAACATTTAATAACGTCTTTCTTCTCTAAGAGAATTTAAAGAATCTAATAAATTATTTGGTATATCATGTTTGTTATTGGTATTTAATATTTTTAAAGATCTAAGCGTATCCCATGTCATTTTATAGTCTTTCTGGGCGAAATTTTAAGTTTTTTTTTTTCAAAATTTCCGTTTTTTTTGAGTTTACTCCTGACCTAATAAAGCTGTCGTAACGTTCGGGGGCTCATTTTAGAAATTTTTTTAATACCTATAATTTTCCCATTTGAACTTTCCTATCAGATTATTGGACTTCTATTTAGGATCTACTTATGCCAAAAACCGATTTTTCAACTTTACTATCCCCCACATCCCTTATCCGGTATGACATCACTTGGCACGCTATAAGGTCTTGTTTTAGATGATTAACCCATTAACTTAAAACAATAAAATCGTACACGGTGGCATAGAACCAAATTTAAATCAAAGTTGTTGCCACTCGGAATTTTTTTTAACACATTCTTAGATGTATATAGAACCAATTTCCACGAAATTTGAAATCATTCATCACAGAAATTTTTTTACAAGTATTTTACATTTTTTGCTTAATGACACAGTCACAAAAAAGTGGTCTATCCTGCGGACCAGGCTAGTGTGTCCTTATGTATTTGGACCCGCTGAAACCGAATCCGATATGGTCCGCCGGACAGACCATTTTTTGGGGGGAGTTTTTTTAGAGTTAGGGGGTGAAAAATGAGCCAATCTGAGAATTCTGTAACAAAAAATTCTGCAATTCATGATTTTAAATATCGTAGAAATTGATTCTATATAGGTACATCCATAAATGTGTAAAAAAAAAATCCGAGTGGCAGCAACTTTGATTTAAATTTGGTTGTAGGCCATCGGGCGTAGTTATCTATTTTCGCCACATTTTGATACTTTTCGTGACAATACGACTGGACTACTTAGTTTGATCTCTTTTGGCTAGAAAACTATTACGCGTATCGGAAATATGCATAGAACCTTATTAATAATAAATTTTATGTAAAATAACATCAATAGGTATTAAATCTGGGGACCAACTTGCACCTTGGGAACTCTCTCGTTTCTTAAAAGTAGCCGTCTGCCGCGTATATTCCCAAAGGATAAAACATAATTTATTTCCTCTATTCAGTGATTATAGGTCTATTATCAATGGACTAACACGGATCTCTTTTGTGACGAAAGTAATAATTTTTTTCATAGAACGAAAGCTAATTTTTTTTAATTAAGCGCGTAATGCGAGAAATGTTTGTACAATTTTCACAAAATTATTTAAACATGAAATATTAGAAACTCGCACAGTAATTATTTAAACACATATTGTTTTTACTGGTAAAAAACACTTTTTAAAAGTGCTGCAGATGCCAGTAAAATTAAATTTTCATCGAAAAGAAAATCACGATTTTTTTATCTCACTTTGCACAGGGCAAAATTTTTCATGGACCCGTCCTCTCGATTCCGACCTTTGAATTAACAAGATTCGTAATTCAATAATTTATAAACGGGAGTTCTTACAAATTTCTAAAGAGGGTTTTCATTGAAAATGTGGATAAATTCATTCAGGAGATGAGGGATACGTATGGCTAAGGTGAGATTCTTTTTTTGTTGCTTAATAGGAAAATCCTTTTAAGAAGCGAATTACGTTTACATCATTACATTTTTACGTGTATTTCAATCTGTTGATGGTGATTTTTTTCCAATTTAAAAACCAGATATGTACTTTTAGGCACGTATATTTATATCGTTCTTATAATAAAGAAATCTTAATGTAATAATAGAAATCAACTTATAAACGGAGAAACAACTATCCCATAATAGTACAGTACCTAAAGGTAAAAAATATGTAAAATTTAGGAACAATTTCATATGTAATGATATTTTTTCTTTAACGGGTTATTATTGTAATATAAGGTATCTGTTCATATAGTCCGAGTTCTTGCTGTTACCCTCTAGGGGTGAAAGCCCTAAATTTACATATTTAAGATTTGAAATTCTGATTTACATTTGAAACGTAGGATATTTATGGTTCTGGAATCGCTGATTACGAATCTGAAGTCAAAATTAAAAAAATTTCAAAATGGCGGATCCAATATAACGAATGTAAATATTTTCTAAAGCAAGTGTCTTAAACGGACAAAAGAATTGAACAACTAGGTAATGCCATGTATTAACGAGAAACAGTTTTTTTGAAAAAATATTTTAATTACTGGACAACAAAATGTAGACATTTTGTTAAAAAAATGGTGAAAACTTACATTGCTTGGACCATAACTTCATTATTATTTATAATACAGAAACAAATAAAAAATTATTTTAAAAAATGAATAATTGTCTCTAATTTTATTTCTTAGATATCACAGGTCTACAAAAAAAAATCTAGTCCTAAAGTTCTCTTCTAACTTTTCTGAAGATTTTTTGATGCGCTGAAACCAATTTTTGGACAAAAAAAAATTGGGGATGAGAAGGAAACTGACCAGATATTAAAAACTTTTTGTGTCCAAAATTGACGTCGGTGCGTCAAAATACTTTAGAAAAATTAGATGAGAACCTTAGAACAAGACTTTTTTGCCCTTTTTAGAGGATAAAAGGGGTGGTAGAGGAGAACTGACACGATAGATTTTTTTTTGTCCAAAATTGTCAGATGTGAACCTTAGGAAAAGATCTTTTTTTGCTCTTTTTATGTAGTCCAGTCAATGACCTATTTCCCGTATAATTTTGCCAAACAGCACCGATTTGCACAAAAATTTGGATTTAGGTTCTATTTACCCTCTACTCCAAAGATGATCCTGTACCGGGGGTTGCTTTCACCCTGGGGGTGGATGCCACTGGTGAAGGAGAGAAAAGCAAAGAGAGACTGCATTGCATAGCAACAGACCAAAGTGGAGAGCGTCTTAAGTTAGCTGTCCAACGCTCTAATAGTGAAATATTGAAAGTGCGCTTGAGTGACTGCACATATCCTGGAGATGCCCATTCAAGAAACATAAATACAGTGTCGGCAAGTCCTGGATTAGGTATGTATAGTTTCAACGACTTAACCGACCGCATAAAACAATTATTTTTCCGCTTAACTAATTTTTTTTTCTATGCTATGTCGAAATTCCAACCGTGAAGGAGATTGAAGTGGGAATATATGCAAAACCTATTTAATGATACAGAGATCATAAAGAACGTGGACATCAAATAGCAATTAATTGCAGTACCTGGCCAACAATCACTCGTTTACAATTTTCTTGAAAACTGCTAATTTTAGAAAAAAACTTTGAAATAAAAAAGTTACGTCCATCTTCTATCTTCGTTACCTCTCGATACACTTGGTGTCTATTTCGAAAGATAGAAAAGTTTCCGGCATGTTACATTTGAGAATGCAAATTTTCGACATAGCCTTAGAAAAAAAATAGTGCTTTCTACACTTATTAAAATTTGACCTACATATTAACACATTATGTTAACAAATATATAGTGATAAGACGATAAAAATTTGAGAATAATCCATTGTGCCGTTTTTGAGTTAGAGCGAGTTAAGCGGAAAAATAATTGTTTTATGCGGTCGGTTAAGTCGTTGAAACTATACATAACCAATCCAGGACTTGCCGATAGTGTACACTATCACGTTATGATGAAACCCACTTAGTCTTCGACACATACAGAGAAAATTCACTAAAATCTTCTATGAGTAAGAAAAGAACTGGCAACACACAACCAGTCCACTACAAGATCAGTGATACAACGTACATTGGGAACACATCTATGAAGTCATTGTTATCTCATGTCAAGACTAAAGATGAGTTAGCTTACTTATCCGAGAAGTGTTTATTTGTATCTTGGAGGGAAACAGCAAAGTGTTCAATGGGGATAGAAAGAGATGAACTGAAAAGCAATCATGAGGAGGCAGATACAAAAATAATTTTGCATTCCATGTTCGCCTATCGTCGCGGTGCTACACATCTTCATATTTACTCACCTGATACAGATGTCTTCATACTTACTTTATGGTGGTATAAGTTCCTTCCATTGAACACTATGTTTGTTACTGGAGTTGGCCAAAATCAAAGAATGATCAATTTCAGCAAAGTAACCGATTCCCTGGGCTCAAATAAAACTTCAGCATTATTGGGTCTGCATGCATCATCCGGAAGTGACACCACAGGGACTTTGGCAAAGAAAGCGAGAACCTCCTTTTGGAAAGTCTTCAGTAAAGCAGATGATGACATTCTCGAAGCTATAAGCAAACTTGGAAGCTTGGAAAATTTTCTTGATACAGATAGATTATTAATAGAAAAGTTCATATGTCAAGTCTATCTTCCTGGCACAAATATATCAGACATTGGAGAACTGAGGTGGTGGATGTTCACAAAGAAAGAAACTCAAGGAGAAAACTTGCCACCAACAAGAGCATCACTGATACCATATGTTGATAGAGTTTGTTATCAAACCATAGAATGGTGCCGTACTGACCAGCCCTACCCTAATCTGCCTTCGCCATAAAACTTCGGCTGGGAACTAAAAAACGACCATTATGCTCCTGTTATGTGTATGCTACCATGTGTTCCAGGGACAGTTCTTCAACTTATTCGGTGCTCTTGTGTTAAGAGAAAATGTGCTCCACCATGTAAATGTCTTTCCCACGATCTGAAGTGCACTATGTGTGTGTGGAGGAGACGAAGATATGTTGGACAACTGTGCTGAGCATACAAGGCATGAAGATTCATCGTATGACTTAGATGGTGATACATTGTTTTGAAGAGAATACTAATACAGTATCATTAAATACTGTTTTCTGTAAATACATAATTTATTATAAGAACCAATTTTATAATACAACTTCTACGTCCTACTACAAATATTATGTATTAATACAAGTTATTATTAAAATTTTTGCGAGTAAATAGCAGCAGAATCATTATTTTCCTTCCCTTAATAAATATCCGAATAATTTATGTTTTAAACCGATAGTGACATGTATAATGAATGATAACTCTTAATTGGTAAAAGATACGAAAAAATTGATAAGAACTAAATTTATTATTTGGCTCATGTAGAACAGAAAATGTTATATGCAGATTTTTCGCATGAGCACTCTGGAAGGAGTTATTCTTGATGTAAAGAATAAATGCCTCGCAGGCGGCCATCTTGGATGTATAACGTTATAAAAACCAAACAGCGCAATTCTAAGGTAAGCACCTGGTACTACACCATTATATAGCATATAATAAATAGATTCCACATAGTCGCACCTTCCCTTCACAAAAAATCCCACGGAATAGGTAAATGCGCATTATGCTCCTCAACTAAAAGTAAAAGAAGAGGTGGAGATTAACATAACAAAAATTAGAAAGTGAAAATCCATGAAAAATTATTCACAAAACACATTTTCGTTCACGTCATTATCAGTTAAAATCGAAAATAACGTCAAAAATCGCATTTCTATATTTAAAATTCCCGCCATTTAGAGTCAGCCATTTTGAATTTTCTAATTTTTACAACAAATTTGTAATCAGCGACCTCAGAACCCCCGAATAAAAATTTTTTCTACAAAATTTTAAATATTAAACTGTATACTCTACTGTTTGTTCCCTATGCATGCATATTATCCATTTATGCATGCAATTTTGAGCCCTAGAGGGCAAATGGCACTATACAATGACAGAAGTTTAAATAATGATAAAATGATAAATTTTTAATAAACCTAAACTTTTTTGAACCGTATACGTTTGAAAACTTAACGAAAAAGGAGCAAAAATCTCGAAAAATTTACTTTTTTGGCATAAAAGTGCATGTAAATATATGTTTCCCCACCAACTAAGTGTCCGCGTTATAATATCTTGTTTCTGTAAGCCTCAAACAAGAATTATATGCAAAAAATCCGATGGAGAAAATATTTCGACATACTACCATTTTTTTCCTATTTCGGACTAGTATATGAATCAATCCATCAGAATAAACTTATCCACATAATACGTGTGTTCCCACATTCAAGAAAACTTGCACGAGGGGATGGAGGTAATAAGATACAGAGTTAATAGCGTTTGCCCTGTTCCATTTGGAGGGGAACTTCTGAAAAAATATCGTCCACTTAAGCTTATTATACACAGAGGAACAAATATTTGCTTCTCTTGTTACCCCCTCTTGTGTCTTATAATTCTGCCTACCTATAATAGAACTCGATGTTATATAAAATATTTCTGCAAGCATAGTTCATTTATTTTTTCAATGTTTGCTACGAGAAAGATTTTCTAGAATAGCTATTTCTTTGCGAATCTCTGTATTTCATCTTTGAAGTTACCACCCACATCTAATATTTGGCTATCGGTCGATTTTAGAGCCTATCACCGTGCATATTTGTTTGATTATCTCATTCAAAATTACACTGAATTCTCGTTTAATTTTGTCATTTCAGTATGTTGTGAACAGGCCTAACCATTTTTTTCTCTTCTTTCAGAATGCAGTGACACCGAAGCATTTTAATGGTACCATAATGGGGACGGCAAAAGGGAAAGGCGTAAAAGGTGAGTACCCATGGTTTTATAAATTTTTTAAACAGCTGTGCATCCTATAGGAGTATAAGTCAGTAAGACGCGGAGTTTATTGGATGTCTTCAAAATAATATTTTGTTGAATGTGTGAAAAGTAAAAATCATTCAATCTCTGCTCCGTTTTCAACTAGATAATGCGAGGTATTTGATTGAATCTTGTGCATAGTTCTTGCTTGACTTCGTTGCAGAGATGGGTGAAAGAAACTTTTCATATGAAAGTTTCCGAAAATTTGTAAAGGAAACTTTCCCGGAATTTTGTAAACTTTCAAATATTCAAATACTGAAAACTTTCATTTTTATCAAAACTTCGTTCCGGAAACTTCAGAAAATTTCCTGAAAACTTTCATTGGAAAGTTTTCTTTACCCATCTCTGCTTCATTGGTTACTTTTTGTTTCAGGTAAGTTCCGAACGTGAAAGGAAATGGGTGAAAACATCGAATAAGGTAGGATTTTTCTCCTTTATTAAGGGAAGTGAAGGTGATAGAATATTTGTTTGTGCTATAATTACGGATAGAGTAAGTATAAATGATTTAAACATAAAAGTCTGTGAAGCAAGTGAAAACTATACATGATTATACTTGATTTCAAAACAAGAATATGAAGTAAGTATAGTAGGTTTATAATATGTTTAATTTGGGAAACTAACTGTAATCATTTTTAGATATCTGTCCTCGCAAGTCGGATCTATCAACCGTTAATAAAATAACGATATTTATTAATCTCTTTGGACTTTGAAGCAGAGCTGGGTGCCAAGGTAAAGTTTCAATTCTGAACACTGCATAATGTATCGATAATGATAGGATCTTGGGGTAATAAGAAGAGGATATCGAGCTAAATTTGAGAACTTGTGGTGGAATAATAAAATAATGTTAATGTAGGCGCTAAGAGCAGGAGGTGATTAGAATTAATTAAACAAAACGTTAATCCCCAAAGCCTTGTCCGTAAGCAAAATATTCAGTCTCTCACTAGAATACGGCCATATATTTTGTACTACAGCTTCCCTCGGCCTGAGTAACCGTGAATACAGAACTTACTATAAAACTACGATTTCAATAACACCTCATATCGCTCTTAATGTTCATATTGTTAGCAATCAAGATTTAAACTCTCGGTTTATTTCATATCGATGATTTTTATATTTTTTTGTAAGACGTGAATCTGGAAAGAAATTTAAACCACAAAGCCCTGTTAGCACAATATGTGGGCATTTGGTAGGTAGTAGAACATATATTTATGTGCACTTCTCTTGATTTTTGCTCTTTTTTCGTTGTGTTTTCAAATTTATAGGGTTCAAAACAGTTTAGATTTGTTGAAAATATATTGTTTTATTATTATTTAAACTTCTCTTATCATATAGTGAATCATATCATTTAACATCGAAAATAACGTCAGAAATTGCATTTTTAAGTTTGAAATTCGCGCCACTTCGGTCAGCCATTTTGAGTTTTCCAATTTCCACAACAAATTTGTAGTCAGTGACCTTGAAAACCCCCGACTATAAACTTTTTCCAAGAAATTAAAAAAAATAAACCGTTTTTTCCAGAGTTAATTTATTATGCATTTATAGAATACACTTATACACGAAATTTTGGACACTAAAGGGCCCCTAAATACTTATAAATGACACTATATGATAAGAGAAGTATAAATAATAAAAAAACAATACATTTTCAATGAATCTAAATTTTTTTGAACCGTTTAAATTTGATAACATAACGAAAAAAACGCTGCCAAACGAATCACTACTTCCACATCCAGATTTATTACCCAAGTCTCTCACAACAAAAAAATTTTGTATGTGGAAATAATTGTTGATGGGACTTTAATAATATGATATTTGAAATCGTCTACCCGAAAGACCCATAAAACGATATCCCACATCGGTAGTGGGGTGGAGGTAGTGATAGTAAGTAAGTAAAAAAATATTTTGAGGCCTTTGGTTTTTGTACACACACTAAATCATATTTTTTTTTTCACCCCATTTTATAATGGGGGTGGCTAATCCCAATTTTTTTTTGAGACATTAGCTTCCCTTGAATACACTAAATATCAATTTTATGAACTCTTACTTGCTTGATTTACCTATTTACTCCCATTTACCTCAACTCTTCAATGGAATAAGATGAAAATATAATCTAATTCCAGGTCCCGTTAAAATACATACGTGTACCAAATCTCAAGTCAATATCTTGAACGGTTCCAGAGTAATCGTGCGCATAAAAAAAGTTACCTTGGACGGACAGACAGAATTTTTTTGCTCAAACTTAAAATTTCGACGTTTCATGACATTCTAAGCCTATTTGAATAATAAAAGTTTTTAAAAATTTTTTTGTCGTTACTATACTTTCACTGGATGTGGAAGTAAAAACAAAAATCACGAAAAATGCACTTTTCTGCATAAAAGTACATATAAATATATGTTCCACGACCTACCAAATATCCGCGTTAGTTGGACTTGCTTTTGTAAAACTCAAACAGCTTGATATATCTAACATTTCGTCTTCCTACCGTTTTTTTTTGTCGGCCAGAACGGACTCAGTGTGCAGAGGAGGCTTGATATTTAAAAGACAATTAACTTGCAATATGAGTACAATTTGTACATTTCCTCATCACCCCTGGATATGCTGCTAGAGGAGGCTCAGCCTCCCCTGCCTCCTGACGAGCCTCCACTGCCAGAGCTTATTATAAAACTACGAACAAATAATATTAGAACCTCTCCTGGTCCAGAAGAAAGTATTATAACAACTTTCCGGCTACGACTACTTGAATTTAATATCAACATTTTGAAAGGACTTTAAAGGCTAGGTATTGAGGTATGTGTTTTACATTTAGGACTAATATTCATGTCATTGTCAGTGCATTAATATTGATAATTTCTAGGGTTATGTGGTTTATAACATTTCAGTTAAATCTGAAACCCAATATTGGTCTAAAATGGTGAAATTATACCTGGCGATGCTCCTGTCAGTTGAAATAATAAAGTTGGTAAATTTGAAGAATTATTTAATGATAAAATTGTGCTGGATCAGATGAAGAGCCAACAATAAATCTTTTTAAGAATGAGGCGCTGCATGAAGCGGGTGGTGGTGGGCCATCATCGCCCAGAAGGGCGAATTTTCAAGAAAAATACTCCAAGCTAATATCTCCTTAATAAAGTTCCATCGGGAGTAAAACTTTTGGTAATTTTCATTCAATTCCGATCATGTTTTAATGTTTTAAAATTTCTAGGATTTTGAAGTTTAAGGCAGGAACTATAATCAAATTGAAAGAATGGAGACATTTTTTTGTTGCAAAAGAAAACATTTTGAAATGTTAACGCTCTAAAATAATTTTGGAAGGAGAGTTAGAACAAGTCAAATTAACTTATTAACCCCATATCCCCGTAAGCAAAATAATCTAATAATACAATATTTCATGTTTCTTTGATTTGCCATAATACCACTGAAAGTTAATCTTCAAATTGGATTTTATTCTGGCGATTTTAATATTGATGTCAACTAAAATCTTCTGGACCAAAAATTGCGTTAACACCTCTCGAGTTATTAGAAAATGATGGTACTTTCTCCAGTAGTGAGTGGTGCAGCAGGTTTTCTTGAAGTTATATATGCAAACTGGCAACTCGGAGACCTTACTTTAGCGGTGAGCATAACCTTATTTTAAAATAAGTTATATAATAGCATAAGATTCTAGATTTGATACTTTACAACAATTGCGTGTTGACGTAAGATTTGATGTAATAGTATTTAAATGTCTTGGTGCTAAGGCTTTCGCGGTGTTGGTGATCTACCTGCTGATTTCCGGGACTTCTTCAGAGTTGACTTTGTTGAGTGCTAGATGTTTCAACTCTCTTGTCGTGGTCTTCTTTGCCTCAGAAGAAGAAGAATAAGAAGACTACGAAAAGAGAGCGGCCAGAATATTTAAATGCTTCTTTCAAAATAGAACAACGTGTGACATGGGAAGCTTGCTGATGTGACGTTTCTAATTAATTTTTATTTATAAGTCAGAAGATTTTAAATAGCAAAACCGAGTCTCATCCTTTTGGGTGATGTTTTTCTTTTCTTGAGACTTAAATCGAGTGAAGCTTATATTGGAAACATCTTAAAAGAAAATATCCTGTAGTTTAGATTTTTAAGGGATTGTTAAAGCATTTTATGATGTATGGTGTTCACACACTGCCCAAAGTTGCGTAACATATGAGTGCCTTTTATTATGGGCCGTATGACTGCGGTGGTCGAGAGGCAAGCACACTTGGCTTTCACCTTGGAGTGCCAAGCCCGATTTATAAAAAAAAATATCGTATACTTACACCAATTCCATTATATATTATGACAAAGTATAATAGTTACATTACATAATATACCTATTTCAGGTATTCAAAAACATATATTCTTAGCAGCAGTATGTGCGGGACTTGGAAAAGTTGTCGACGATTATAGAAATGAATATTTAGCTGACAGAGATGCATCTTTCAAACACTACATTCAATTACATCCTGAGGATTTTCCACCTTATGGTAAGACATAAAATAATTGTTTTTTGAAGGTTCTTTCACTAATATAATATTAATATAACACAACTAAATATAACACAAATAACACTAATTACTAAGTAAATGGTAATAATTATATGAAAAGATACACCGATCGGTGCAGATACAGATACAGAATTGGTGGAAAGCTGCCAGCTATTTTGCCTATGTAAATCAATTGCTCCACTATTTTATGGAAATTACTGTAATGTAATCAAATTAAAATATGCTAAATAATATAGAAAATATTAAGGCGTACTTTCACCCTAGTGAAAAAAAATGTTTAGGAGGCGAATAACCAAATGAAGACAATATACGAACCTATCAAAAAGTCAAAGGTAATTTATTAAAAAGTAACAAAAATGAAACATTCAAATATTGATATATTATAACAACTAAATTAAAGAACAAGCAATTAAACTAACCTAGAACTATCCCTTGAAAGCGTACGAAAGCATGTACAATGGCTAACGCATACTGAGTTATGACACGTCCAACAAATTGAGATGGTGTAGTATTTCATCTTTTCTAATGCTCGTTTATTAATTTTAGTGCTGAAATATTTTTTTTCATCCATGTCAACAACATTCCAGATATTATTTTCCTGTCGATTCATTTTTTAGGGTTTCCAAATAAATAAATAACCACTGGGATATATAGGTAATCGCCTTTGAATGCAAAGAACGGTGAACACATTTAAAATTTGATAAAATTGTTTGTATTGATTTGGTTTGACGACCTTTTCATTTGAGAACAATTTGAATGCATTTAAATATTTGTTAAAATTTCCAAACATTTCGACAACACCATTTAAAACAAAAAACCATTCAACGGGATATATTTTTATATTGGAACATAATAAATTGGGGTTGTGAACAAGTGAACAAACTTTATATCTAGGTTTGAAATTTCCATTTATGCATTGACAGATAATAAATTGGATTTACAATTAATATAAATGTAACGTCATAACTTCATAACATCACGTTAACAGTATAAATAATATAGTCTATTAATATAATGCTTTAAAATAAATACAGATGGTTCTTATACTTAAGTAATAAATTAATATCCAGTTAATAAATTAATGTATCCATTAAATTTTTGTTAAATGGCCGATCGAAATAGGAGATGGAGGTTATCAGTTTGAACTGTACGTAAAATGTGTGTACCTTAGTATTTTTCTTTTTAGGCTTTTCTACCACATTTATTGTTTCCAAAAAATAAAATGCAGAAAATTTTATAAGATGATAAAATTATTCAGCATATAGCATATATGGCAGGAAAAAGAAAAAGGAAATATTAACATTTATTTGTTTGTTTGCCTATTCCATCAAAATTCAATAAACTTAAATTTATCATGTTTGCAGTCTCATCTAATATATTTTTGTGACATCGTTCAACAATTTAATATAATGGTCATAGTATGTATGGCGCTATCGCCATATCAAAAAAAAATAATTACCATCACCTTAGAAAAATATTTATCTATTGGAATAGCATCGCCACATGGATTTTCACCAAGAAATTGACAAATTTCTTTATATTTCCTCAAAACTCAAAAATTATTACTGTTAGACTGAAAGTTCACCATCTTTTGCAAAAGCAAAAGTGCTATTATCAAATATGAATACAACCATTATGTGTCCCCTTATTGAAAGGTATGGCGTAAAAGGTTTACCACTATTTTTATCAAAGTTTTGTTTATTAAATCGAAAACAGTTTGTTTTATTACAATGGTACATCATCAAGACTTTATGTCGTTAACCATGGTGTGACCCGAGGTTTTGTCTTGGAGCCCTTGCTATTTATCATTTATATTGATGATTTTATAAATTTTATGGCGTTAATGAAAGATGTACATTTTGCTGATGATACAACTTGAGTAATATCTAATAAAGATTTGTAATAATCTGATTCATTAATGAAATTTATCTCAAAAAAAAGCTGAGATCTGACTACGTGAATAAAATTAAATTAAATAATGACAAAACTCTAAAGATTCTCTGTGTTTCCAGTAATTATTTATCTTTAGCAGGAAATGTCAAACTACTAGGTGTAGTCATTGATAATAATTTAAGTTGGTCAGGTCCTGTTGACTATATTATTAAAAAATTATCCAGTATTACTTTTTAAGTTAGTTAAAAATCTGAATTCCTTTTTTCTCAGATTTAGCATATGCCATTATATTATGGGATAATTCATCACACTCTATAAATATATTTCGACAACAGAAAATGATGATTAGACTTATAGCCAATACGGATAGAATCGGTACCGTGTCAGATTTATTTTAAATCACAGAGTTCATGCTTTTACCACCCCTGTCCATTTATTCTAGCCTCCTAGAGGTACATAATAACGAGGATAGTTTTGGCACTGTCACGATTTTCACGATTTCACTTCTGATTTTTTTAAGCCACAGTGTTTTAGACACACAAAATCTGTTAAGAGTTCGATTAATTTAACTTTAATCAATATTTTCTCTCTAATTCAGTGTATATACAAAAAAGTGCTAGTGTTGCCTTGTTGAACAATTTTCGAAAAATCACTGGTTTTCAAGATACTTGAACTTTAATGTAATTTTTCAAGTAACAAAAATCGCATTTTTTTTTTCATGTCTACAATTTACAGTGTAAAATTTAATCGAACATACAACATAAACATAACGCAAAAATTAGACAATACATAATAAACAGAAATGTCAAAATTTTTAATTTCCAAATAGTAGTTGCAGACCCACCTTTGTTTTCATTGAAAAAAAAAAAGTGTTTTGTAATAAATATGTTTCATTGTCATCTACATCAGCCTGATTCACTGTGAAAAATGTCTCAAAGGACTTATCGTCTAAAATCTATTTTAAAAAAGTTATGACGATTTTTATATTTAAAAAAATTATATTGAAGTTTAAATATTTCGAAAACCAGTGATTTTTCGAAAATTGTTCAAATCATAACAGTTGCTCAGAATGTAATGTTTCATCACTTGCACCTCATTTAAATGTTCCTAGGATCAAATATTTTTTTTGCGTCGCAACGCCATCTATACCTCAATTAGTAAAATTACCGTTTTTACTCAAAATTGATATCATTTATATATATTCTTGTGAACACCTTTTACAGAATTCAAATATCTTTTCTATTTATCGAGAAAATGGCACCGGGCGTTTTACGTGGGACACCCTCTTTACTGACTGGACTAAAATGAGAATTTTCATTTTCAAAATATGCAAAATGCAAAATCTTTTTTTCGCATACCGAAATACCGAAATACATCAGAAAATCTAACGATTGTCAGAAATTGTGTCTAAAATTGATAATTGTTCGTTTCTCATATCCACCCCATGCTTTGATTTTCCATTACGATTTTTGTTTAAATTATTTACGTATCCATTACAAAACATAAATACCAACCAAGTTCCGACTCATGTATTTTTAAAAATTGCAACACACCGATATTTTTTGCACGATTTATTTCTATCACGCGTAAACCTGCAGCTTTTCGTAAAGTAAGAACCTCTTCGGGGATTTAGAGATGAATCCCTGGGGGTGCATAAAATGGCTATGCAGAATATCAATAAATCCATGTAAACATCTGTACACCTTTTACACGTAATGCGGACAAATTGTTAAGAATTTCCTCGGATGCCTCCCCAAGCAATCGGTGGAAAACCATCAAGGGTTGCTAACCGCTAAGCCCCCATCTACCCTATTCCGACCCTCATCCTGTGTCCTGCGGAGTGATACACTTAACGGAATGGAGGTAATGTACGCTGTGCCATTACATATTTTCTTTCAAATCTCAAATATTTGTTTTATACGGGGTGTGCCGTCAATTAAAATATAAACTTTTTCATTGTCATGTGAGAAGCCTAGTTTTTACAGAGTCTACATAAAGAGGCGACACTTTGTTAGCATTTTTTAATGTGGGTGGTCACTGTGGTCAGTAACCTTGAAGTATCCGTTTAAGTTGTTTGAACCTGAGTGTTCCTTAACGACGTGCTATAATATTTCAGGATGTGATTCCTTAGGTCATTTTATGAAGAAAAGTTCATATGAACATACCACACCAGCTTAAATTTTTTGCTACAGGGTGTTAAATGTATTTTTTTAAATCGTCTTTTTTTTTGATATCTCAGAAAGTACTTTGGAGACTTTGACTGTCCGTTTGATTTGCTAATCGAGAGCCGCCAGACGAGCAAAGTCGAGGTCCTTCAGCTGGAGAAGGGGTCACTCATCTGGTATCAAGGGCGGATCTGGACCTTGAGCTTGGGGCGGGTAACACTGAACCCAAAATTTTTTTATGAACGGGGGGGGAGAAAAATAAAAATTTAAAATGAAAGTTTCTTGGGGGGGGGGGTAATTACCCTGTTAAAAAAAATTTTCTTCCCAAAATTAACAAAAATCAAAACATTTCAAAACAAAAGTTGATAATTTACAGAATCTGGGGGGGGGGGGGGGGGGGTAATTACCCCGTTACCCCCCCCATAAATCCGCGCCTGTCTGGTATACAGATGGATCGAAGACGGCTGAAGAGGTTGGCGCGGGCATAGTGAGTCTTAACTGCAGGCTATTCAGAGCCCAAGCCAAGACCCCAACCATATTCCAATCGCAGGGCAAAGTTCTATATATTCTCAGACTGCCAGGCAGTGTTAAAAGATCTCAGGTCCTACACCTTTAAATCTAAAATTGTCTGGGAATGCAGACAATCCCTGAAGCAACTGGCAAAAAACAACAATGTTCCCTTGATGTGGGTGCCAGGGCATGGGGGAAGAGAAGGAAACGAATTAGCTGACGCCTTTGCAAAAAAAAGGTGCTGAAGCCCCATTCTTTGGGCCCAAACCGTATATTTTTAGATAAAACAATTAAGAAATCGCAGAGATATGGCAGTCAAAAAATGTATGTAAATTCCCAAAAAAAAAACAGGAAAAAATCATAACTTGGCAAAGATACATTCGATTAACAAAACATTTTGGGGTGTAATACACACCCTTGGAGGCTTATCAGGCGCCAAAAAAATACAGGGTGTTCTATTTAAAAAAATTATACTTTCTTGTGTCACTCGTTTTTGTGACACCTTGTACAATTGAAAATAATTTTACGTTGTAGCAAGGATAAAACATTGAAAGTTTTGTTAAGATAGTTTTTTTTTATAAAGTTAGCCGTTCTTGAACAATCTTCCGAGGGAGCACTAATTGGACGCTCTGTATAATTTTCAGTCTAGATATCGAAAAAGAAATCACTGGAGAAGTTAGGTACAACAATTATCCTGTTTATTTTTCATTTGGCTTAAATTTAGCTGACTAATTTGAAAAATACTGAGCGCGATTTCAAGCGGACTAAACAGGCACTGTACACAAACTCACAGCAACGCTCAACAGACTCGATTTAGTTTACATGAAAATGAAGGATTTAGTGTAAAAGACATCTATTACAGAACTTGAAGCATATTTAATTTTATTATATTTTCTGCAAGTACAAGATCTTTTGAAGCTCTACATTTAAATGCCAATGACGCTATTAATACATAAGTTATCTAAAAATGTTGTTAATTGAATGTCTAATGAAATTCATATTAACCACTAAAACTTAACACTTTTTAGGAAGAGTCTTTACTAGACTTGCGCAACCATCTACAGTAAACTACCACAAAGAATAAAATCCTATGATAGTATTCACAAGTTTAAAAGAAATTTAAAAAGGTTTATTATAACCAATTGTTTCTATACTTTACGGGAATTTTTTGACCTGGACGAATAGACAGACCTCTTACAATCATAGATCATAGTTATATTTATATATGTGTGCATATCAGCATACCAAAATGTTTTAGAATTAATTGGAACACAGACTTATCTCTTCCCTTTAATTCCTTTTAGACTTTGAACTTATATAAATTGTATAGACGCCAAATGTTCTGTTATAGTTTTAGCCTATTATTTTATCTATCGTATTTATTATTGTTTTTTATTTTATAAATGTATACCTCCGTCTAATTTATAAGCAATTATTATTTACATGTACTATTTTGTCCTATCCATTTTTTGGCAAACTGGTATCAATAAATGTATTATTATTATTATAATTACTCTTAATTTATTGAACATGATATAATTTCGGTCTTAAATTCGGTCATCTTGGATCCGTCATCTGGTATTTTTATTTTTTATCATCAGTTTAGTTGTTATATGTATTAACAACACCTGTGCCTATAATATCTGAACTCTAATGTAAAATATTGATTAATACTTACAGAATTTTGCAGAATTTAGTTGTTAAATTCGGCCATTTTGGAGCCGCCATTCCATTTATTAATTTTCTAAACGAATTTGTAATTAATGACCTCGAAAGCTCTTAAATAAATATTCTCAGCCAAAATAACAGAAGTTGTTCGAGTTATAACATTTTCAAATATAACATAAAAAAAAACATAAAACACCACATATAGTAGACAACCCCCAAATCCACAGCCAAGGCTGTCCGGAAGGGGGTTACACATTTGGAAAATCACAGCACATACCCACCAGTGTTTTCAGTACCGTGGCTAGGACTCGAACCCAGAACGCGATAGACAGTCGGTCAGCATATTCGCCACTCGATACGCGTTAACTGACTGAGCTACCGTGCCGGTAATACTGTTTATGTTTAAAAGCTACCATTTTTTCTGTCCTTTACTGACATTACGGAATTTTTTGAGATTCGAAAGAAAAAGTGGTTTATATAGGATTAAAGGAAGTCATTAAAATGTTTGTTAACAAATCCATTTAGGTCCAATGTAAAATGAAGACGAGTATTTACATTTTTAAGATTATTTATAGATAGTGCTAATTGAGTGAGGAATAGTCATCTTCAGAAACTTGATCTAATCTGGGCACACCAAGGAAACCCTTGCAACATATGTCACATATCATTCATTAAGTGAACTTCAAATAAAGAACAGTAATAAATATGGAACAAAAAAATGGTCTATTTTATTCATCGGTTGTCAAATAATGAATAAAAATTATGTTATGAATTGAACATTTCTGAAAAGCGAGATTTTAATTAAATTTACATTATTTAAAATTCTAAATCTATTAAATGACAATTTGAATTAGCAATTTCAACAAACGAGAACTTAAAGAACTCATAAAAATGCGCTTTAGTTTAATATTACGAAGTTAAATAGAAAATAAAAATTAAAGTATCGGAAAACTTTCAGTATCAAAATATATCTATCGATGCCTGTTGTATTAAATCGGATCTGAAACCATTATAATATTGTTTAAGAACAACTATACAACTCAAGAGCGAATTGGAATACCAGCTCAGTTTAATTACCGAAATTTTATTGAAACTGTGCAAGTAATTAATTTTAATGGACTTTATCGCTCGACTATTTCATAAACTATTACCAAAGTAGAGGAACTATTGAAACGGTCGTTTTCTCTAACTTTACCACTAAACATGGTGCGAATATAATTTAAATTAAAAACTGCACTGGAATGACATTATCAGTAGAAATATTGACAGTATTTTTTCTTTATTGAGAAGCCAAACTTTTTACAAATATAATAAATAATAATA
This sequence comes from Rutpela maculata, assembly GCA_936432065.2. NCBI lineage: Eukaryota > Metazoa > Arthropoda > Insecta > Coleoptera > Cerambycidae > Rutpela > Rutpela maculata. Next base: position 178,872,969 of record OW386288.2, read on the forward strand.
ATAATAAAGTGTCTTTATTTAACAGCATATGGCGGAGTCCAGCCTAGAGGTTGCTCAGATACTCAACCATCAAGAATTTTACAGGAATTATATGACAAATAAATATAATAAGTATACAGTATATAGATAAATAAAATATAATTGACACAAAAAAAGAAATAAATAAGGAATGTTTTGTAGTTAATTTTAAATGAGTTAACTGAGAGTTGCGTGATGTTAGCTGGGATGGAGTTATATAGGTTTGCAGCAATATGTGAAAGATTTTTTGAAAAAACTTGTCGAGTGTTGAGGAATTGTAAAGTATTCCGCCTGAGGTTGCGATCATGAATTGGAGATATGGGAATCAATAGCTCTCTTACATATGGGGGATTTGCAGTATGAATTAATTTATATACGAAGTATGCAAGATGTAGTTTCCGTCTAGTGTCCATATTTAGCCATTTTAAAGATTTTAATTTATGGGACTCATGATCGGTATTTTTCGGGTTAAAAATGAAACTTGTGCACATATTTTGGACATTTGTATCCTGTAAGCATTGACCTGATTTAAGCATGGACCATAGACGATGTCTCCATAGTTAAAAAATGATAGAACAAGAATAGAATAGAATAGAATAAGTTTTTATTTGTGCAAAAATGTATAGAAAATGTACAAAAATAAACAGTTAAGCCACAGAAACCTAGTAAAAGGTTTGTTCGTGACTCCTGTAATATTTACAATTTGTTGATAGGGCTGTAATAATATTACATATAAAAAGTTTCTAAAAAACAATAAAATAGTACTTACAACTAAAGTAAATCTAAATGAAATAACACAAGGTACATTCTTACAATAAAATAATATAAAGTGTTAAGTTACTAATTTTACAAGTTTCTTAAATACAATTAAATAGTACTTTTTACTAAAGTAAAATTGAAAATAAAATTCTTACACTAAAATAATATAAGGTTTTAAGTAATTTTCTAATTATACAAGTTAGGGTATTCTATAATGACAAAAATGTAGGACGCTAGATAAATATGTGATCAAGATTTATATTTGAATTTTTAATCCACATTTTAATTTTTTTACTGTATAAAATGATGCTGCCAATAGTCTAAGTTCATTCGGTAGTATATTGTAAATTTTAGATAGGTAATACAGGAAATATTTTTGAGTTGTCGTTTTGTGTGAGATAGGAAGTATACATTTATGATTTTTTATGGCTATGGTGTTATATTCATGTTCAAAACGGGTTTCGGATTTTTTATGCTTATAATAATATTTCAGTATATCAAATACATACAGTTCTCTTAAAGTGAAAACATTAAAATTCGAGAACAAGATTCTAGTTGAGTAACGCATTGGTTTCCTAAGGATGGTTTTAATAATTATTTTCTGACAGACAAATACTTTTTCTAGATTATTTTTATAAGTTCCACCCCAGGACAGAATGCCATATGTTAACAACGGCTGTACAAGAGCATAGTAACAATTCCTAATCAATTTATTACTATGAATGCCGCTTAAGCTTTTAAATATGAACATGCATTTTTTTAATCTTTTTGTTAAACAGTTAATGTGTTCATGCTATTTAAGAGACTGATCAATGATTACGCCAAGGTATTTGATGTTATTATTTGTTCAATATACGAGGGACAATTACATGCATTTCGATTGCATATATCCTGGTGTAGAATTAATTGATTTAAATTGACTTTGTCATGAAGTGAAAAACATATAAATTTTGATTTTGATGTATTCAGTTTTAGCAAACTACTATTCAACCATATTGTTATAACTTGTAATATGTGTTCAGATTTTGAATCACCGCTAACGTGAATAACTGTATCGTCGGCATAAGCAAAAATACTCACACTATCCGTATCAGTATTTATAAACAAATCATTAACGTAAATTATGAAAAGTACAGGGCCAAGAACTGTACCTTGTGGTACACCACACGTTACTGTTGATTCATTATTTGTTACAACATATTGTTGTCTGTTGCTGAGATAAGTTTTTATTAAATTATAGGAACAGCCTCGGACCCCGTACATTTCTAATTTTTCCAGAAGCTTTACATGGCTGATAGTATCAAATGCCTTTGCTAGATCTAGAAAGATAGCAGCTGTCGGTATGCTTTTATTTACATCATTATATATTTTTGTTGTCAAGGCCGTAATTGCATCCTGGGTGCATTTATTTTGTCTGAATCCGAATTGATTATTTGAAAGGATGTTATATTTTTCGAAATAATTATACAATCGTGCGGTTATTGCTTTTTAAAAATTCTTTGCTATATTTGATATGAGAGAGATTGGACGATAGTTTGCCATCTGATTACGATCGCCACCTTTATGTAATGGTTTAAGAATAGCGCACTATAATATTTGAGAAAATATTCCCGATGTCATTGACACATTTATTAACTGAGTTAGTGGTTTCACTATATATAATAATATTATTTTTATGGTGGATGATCGTATGCCATCTATTCCTGGAGAGACATTATTACCTAGACTGTTAATGTAATTGGTAGTTTCTTGTTCAAGAATCGGCTCTAAAAACAGTGAATAAGCAACTCGTTTAATCTTGCTTTTAGTATTATTATTAGTTTTTGGTATACTTTTTGTGATGTTTGAGCCAACATTTAGAAAATGATTGTTGAAACTTTCGGCAATTTCTTTATTTTGTGTTATAGTACGATTCTCTTTTATAATTTCTTCAATTTTGTTATTATTATTATTTTTATTATGTATTACTTCATTTGTGATTTCCCAGATTTTCTTAGGATTATTTAAATTATTTTTGATTAGATGTGAAAAGTATTCTTTCTTAGTTTTTTTTAATAGACAATTTAAGTGATTTTTGTATAATTTATAGTGCTCTTTTAATTTCAGATTATTGGGTTCTTTCATTGTTTTTAGGTACATATTGTTTGTGTTATTGATTTATGTTATTAACCCTTGCGTTACCCACTGTTTTCTTTTAATATATTTTCTGGTCAATGTTCTAGTTTCAGTTGCTGCGTTTAGAATATCTTTTATTTTGTTTATAAAATTTTCTGTGTTAATATTTAAGAGATGCTGTTAAAATAGTTTTTAGATTTTCATTTAAAAAATGACGATATGAGTATAATTTTTTTAATGCTAAATAGTATTTTTTCATGAAGTTATTGAAATGAGGTTGAAATTTGAAGTTTTGGTCGAAGAATAAGCCCAAATTTTTTATTTTGTCGTTGAATATTAACTTCTGATCTTCCACAAAAATTATGTATGATAAATTGTTTATTACTTTCCTTCCCAAAAACAATAACAGCAGACTCAGCTGCATTAATTTGCAAACAGTGCTTATGTTAATATTTCACAAGGTTATTAATATCCCAATTTATGTTTTCAATGGAGTGCTCAGTTCGTACTGGATCAAAAGTGCTGTAGGTGCTAAAAATTAGATTTACAGATTGTGACGGCAGTAAAACAAATCAGCAATATGTAGAATAAAAACAGAGGCCCCAAAATAGATCCGTGTGGGACACCAGCTTCCAACAACTTTGAGTCAGAAGTATAAGTATTTCTAACTACTACTTTTTGTTTATGGTTGATAAAATAAGATTTTATTATTTTCAGATTATTGTTGAAGCTATAATCCGTGGTTAACAGTGTCGAATGCTTTGGAGTAGTCAAGCAGTCGTTTTGTCTTTATCATAGCCTCTAACTATGTCGTCTGATACTTTGAGAAGTGCGCTCGTGGTACTGTGGCCTACTCTAAATCTAGACTGATTTAAAGGGATTATTTGATGTTTTGTTGCATATCTGATGACCTGATGAGTCTTTCTATTAATTTTGACATAACTGGTAGCAAACTAATAGGATGCAGATCAGTGACGATTTCAGCAGAACTAGATTTTTTAAGAGGTTTTACAAGAGCTTCTTTCCAGATATCTACAAACACACCTCAATACATTGATTTATTATGAAAGTTAAATAGACAAGTAAATCAGAAAAACATAATAAGAGCATTTTCTTGGATATAGAGTCCAGACCAGAAGCATTTGACTTGATTACATTCAATGCAATATTTACTTGCTCCTTCGATATTTTTTCGAATGAGAACTATTTAGCAATTTTAAAAATATTCCGATCAATTCCAGTTCATTAAACTCACCTATGAGCATATATGACTATATCCATTAATGCTGACATGAAGTCAATAGTGGATATTCCTGAATATTCAGCCTACATTCTTGTTAGGCAAAATTGCGGAAAGTCTATTTGGTATACTTTTACACATAAAAGTCCTGATTTCTGTCGGCTTGGTTCGAGCTCTTATGTTGAAAAATAGGCCACTGTTCTATACTATTCTTATAGCATGTAATACAGCGCCTAGAATTTTTTTCAGTAACGCTTTTTTAAGAACGTAAAATAGAGTGTAAATTAATAGTTCATTATTTGATTAAATCGCCTTAGTGCGAGGGATTTAATATTTGATAATAAACTGTCAGATTACAGGAATTATGTTACTTTTGGCAACTTAGTTCGAGAAAAAAATGTGTTTGCGTGTAAGTATAAAAATTCTATTTAATACAGTTGAATTCATTGTTGGTGAATTGTGTTTTTCAACATTTAGTAACAATAATTCACATAGCTGCAATAACTGATACGTGAGATAAATGCGAACCGGTGCGCAGAGACTAATATTTCGATAGTTGGTTCAGCATGTGTATGAGAAGTTCGTTATTGTTATTGTTCGTTATTGTTATTGCGAAAAAATGTATATATATCATTTATGTTTATGTACCAAACTAATACTGTAAATAAATTATTATTATTATTTTTTTTTGTTTGTTAAAAACCAGTCACCCTTCTCTGTGGCTCCGACTCTCACAGAGGGGAGCTGGTAGTACCGGCAGCCACTCCCCACACCCGTGGGGTAAGTGACTACTGGGTCCGAGAATCGTGTGCCCTGAGCAGACGTAATGAACCGAGGATGACAGCCCTCTGCATTCTGCCGGCTAAGACCTCTGCCGAATTTCGGCATGCCGGTATGATCTTAAGTTCCGAAAGCAGTGTGTGTCTCGTTCCACCGAGGGCTCCTATAATCAGTACCACTATCTTGATAGTATGGTCTGGATAGAGTCTGCGGAGTTCGAAGAGCAAATCTCGATATTTTGTCCGTTTCTCCTCCTCCTTCAAGACAATGTTGTTCTCCGCGGGTGCCGAGAACTCCACGACAAACATTGTCTTGAGTTGGTGGTCGAGGAGGACTATGTCAGGCTTGTTGGCTTGTATTTGCCTGACGGTGGGAAACGAGTAGTTCCAATAAATTAGACACTTCTCATTTCCCACAACGGACTCAATATCCCCCGGAGCGTAAGGCAGCACTGGTGTTTCGTCTATCCCATACGAGTGCCTTAGATGGTAGTACAGCACTCGTAATGCTCCGTCGTGCCTCTGGATATAGGCCGAGACTGCATATGTCGGACAAGCCGACAACAAGTGCATCAGAGTCTCTGGCGCCCTGCGGCAGGCCCTGCAGCTAACATCAGGGACCTCTATACCCATGACACGACTTCGATAGACGAGGGTATTAAATACACCGTCCTGGCAAGCCATTATGAATCCCTCGGTCTCAGACTTCAGCCCGGCTGACCTTAAGAAGGCAAAGGTCAGCCTTTCGGATAAGCCAAGGTTTTCTATATTTTTATAGAAAACTCCATGCATTGGCTTATCCGTGTGAAGCTGCAGAAAGATGTTGTGTTCTGCAGCTTTTATTTGGGCTTTTCGTCGAGCAGGTTCCAACTCGGTGACAGAGTCGGGATTTACCCGCTCGACGTCGAAGAGGAGACCAAGTTCATCGGCTGCTCTCTGTGCTGCCTTAAACAAAAAGGCTCCTACCCCTGCATTTTCATGGTCCCGGACCATGCAGAGGAGGGGATCCGAACTCCTGATGACTTTACAGGCTCCATCCAGAACCATCCTATTATGGAGACTCTCCAAACTCAAGAGTCCACGGCCTCCCCGATGTCGCGGGAGGTATAGCCGCGGAACGGACGATTTAGGATGCAAGCTCCTATTGAGATGCATCTTCTTGCGGGTTCCTACATCGAGTTGACGCAACTCTTCTCGACTCCACTTCACTACCCCAAAGGAGTAGAGAAGGATCGGAACGGCAAGCATATTGGTAGCAGACACCTTGTTCTTCCCCGACAGTTCTGAAGACCAGATCTGTCGGAGTCGGTGCTGATACTTGCCGCGGAGAGCGTTTTTCACTACACTCACTTCTTGGGTGGAGCGTTGCTCGACACCCAAGTAAGTGTACGACTCTCCGGCATCTAAATGATGTAAGATGCTTCCGTCCACGAGCTGCGCGTCCTCTCCGTAGTCCCCGCATCGTCCTCTCTTGAGATGGACCAGTGCACATTTGTCCAGCCCGAACTCCATGCCGACAGCCTGCGTGTACTCCTGTACCACCCTGAGGGACTGGTGTAGGTCCCTCTCTCCGGAGGCATAAAGTTTAAGGTCATCCATGTAGAACAGATGGGTGACCTTATGCCTCCTATCACCGGGGGTACCGCAGTTGTATCCACGGGTTTTCCGGAGCGAAACGGATAATGGCAGTAGTGAGATGCAAAACAGAAGGGGGCTGAGGGAGTCTCCCTGAAATACTCCCCTTCTGAAAGTTACCGACTCCGTCTGGACTCTATCATTACCCGATGTAATAGTAAAGCGAGTCCTCCAGAGCGGCATCAGTTCTTCGATGCATCTCACTACGGGACCGGGTACCGCAAGACATTGGAGCAAGTGAACAATAAGCTCATGCGATGTCATATCAAATGCCTTGCGGTAGTCGATCCAGGCCATGGAGAGGTTCCGCTTATACTGCACGGAGTCCTGTGTGACACATCTGTCAATCAACAGGTTCTCCTTGCAGCCAGCGACACCTCTCTTCGACCCTCGTTGCTCATGTATCCGTTCGTAAACCGGTTCAACTGCGTGGAGCACTCGCATGTACAAGATGCGCGTAAACACCTTGTAACATGCGTTTAAACAGGTTTATTATTATTATTATTATTATTATTATTATTATTATTATTATTATTATTATTATATCATTTTGTGTTCAGGATAATTATTATGTGGTTATTTTCATATAAATTCAAAGGAAGGAGCTGTATGAGGCATTCAGGAAATTCCTTTCCACTCTTTCTTTTAAATTACAGCAAATGAAGCATGGTAACTATACATTCCAAATAGTGAATTATTTTAGTTACATATCTTCGGAATTTAGAGAAAAATCAAACAGTCCGTGAAAGTACCGATTTTGGGTATTCCGCTGACTACCATGCAATTATTGTTATCATTTTAGAGGAGCTACCATAAGGTATTATTATAATAATCTACAACGATTGGCTCCTACAAAACACCATGAGACCTAGCAACAAAGAAAAATGAAAAAATGACAGGTTTAAAAAAAAATCGGTATATTACAAAATAAGAGAGATCTCAAAAATTTTATAAATAATTTTTTCGCGTATTAATACACAAGAGGTACATTTTTTACCGGGTAACTTTTTTTTGGACAAAAACCTCTTTTCCCATCAAAATTATTCGAGAATTAAAGGCATGGAAAAATCGCGAAAGGAAGTGAAGCGATTTTCCCTATGTCTCTTAATTCGAGTGAAATATTCATAGAAAACTGGTTTCAGTTACTCAAAAAAAATTGACCCGAGTAGAAAATCAACTTCGTGTGTATTACAAAAGATTAATATATGATTAAAAGATATTATCTAAAACAGTTATTAGAACAAACTGTTTGTATAAAGTTTAAAAAAATAAAATTAAATGTAAAAAAAACTTTAAAAAACAAACTTTTATTATTTAGGTGTACTAAAACGAAAAAAATAAAAATAATAAAAACTAATTGTCTTAAAAGCTTGTTGCGCGCGAGAAGTTCATACAGGCATTCATTTATTTTGGCAGAGATTGTAACAGGCCAGACTGGCCAGGCCGGGGGGGCACAATTTTTTTTTAGGTTTGTAGAGGGCACAGAAACATAACTTTTTCTTAATAACATAATAACAAAGAAAGAAAACATGAAGATTGGTTCCCCAGTCCGAAAATCCAGGGGGGCACTTGGGGGGGCACAGTTCGTTTTGGGGGGGCACGTGCCCCAGCAGCCCCCCCCCTTGACGCCATCCCTGGATTGTAAGTACCTAAGTAAGTTTTTTTATTTCTATTCACGCTACAAGATTTTAAGGCAATTATTGTTTTTCTATTTTAATTTTTTTCGTTTTATTACACCTAAATAATAGCTTGTGAGACAGCTTGTTTTTAAAAAAGTTTTTTTACATTTAATTTTATTTTTAAATTCATATTCATTATATCTATATTTTTAGTGTTTTTCGTTGTAACTGGGACACTTTCCTTGATACCTTCGTTAATATTTTCTTGTGAAACATCACCAAATCGCTTTTTCTCATTAATTTTGTTTACAAAAATCAAGATGAAAACGCGATGTGTCAGATTTTAATAATTTCAATGACTTTTTTAGATTTTCTTTTGATTTTTCATAAATTAATCTTTCTGCAGTTTGCGTAATGCTATAAAAATATTCTTTACTGTAAGTGTAAGCCAACAAAAAATGATTTACTTGAAATGTTTATAAAAATAATGTAATCTTTTGTTAAACAACCTCACATATATACTTGTTTTGTTAAAATTATATTTGCCTAGGCTGCAAAGAACAAGTGTCGGGATGACAACCATTGTCAACAAAATCTTATGTTAAACAATTTTGTTTTTTATTTGTTGCATTGACCAAAAAATATTTAATTTCTCTATGTTGAGAGACAAACGAATAAGGAGTGCGCTATGTCACCTCTGTTTTATTAAAAATATAAACTATGTTTTTGTATCAGTACTTTCCAGTAAACTCACCCTACTGACCTTTTAAATTTTTCCGGCAAGCAAACTATTACTTTCGATGATAATACCCCATTGTGATGTTTGCGTTCAATTGAAAGAGAATCATCCCAACAGATGAAACACAAATATGGATCGGTAATGGCATATTTGTAATTACTCGAGCATAGTGAAAGATAATACCTTCTCTAGGGTCATGTATGTGGTTATTAACATCATTACAGTAGTTAACCTAATTGGTTACCATAAAACAGAAAACTCAACATTTTCATTGTTTCTGGTATCAAATACTATATAATGTATACTAGCTGTAAGGTACCTAATGCTTATTGGGCTATAAAGTCGAAATATACATCCGGGTCGTTCGTACATTAATATATTTTTATTGCTTCGCCTAACATTTTGTATACCTACATTAAGTATGATTTTTATTTACCGAACTCGGAGAGAATTTTCTATTAACTTTATTGTTAAAATGGTATGTAATTTAAAAAATGTATGACTACGCAGGATTTTCTGTGCTTAATTGTAAATAGAGAAAATGGATGCCAAAATATCTCTGGAGACCTTCATTACTGATATATAGGGGTTTTTTAGTTTTTGCCAAAGGACCCCGCATAAAACCGATGGAAAATGGACTTACGTGGAATTCTTTAAAATTTTGACATGTTGCAGTTTTTGTCATTCTGATCAGAAGTTTCAATGGGCACAACATTCTGCTATGATTAATTTTAGATAGATAGATAGATACATATTTATTTCTGTGACTTACGTAAGTACAGATACCATGGTGCTAATTCTAAAACAAGATAACATACAAATATGGACAAATATAATTTAAACTACCTATCTTTAATTAATTTAATGCATTAAAATTTCAAGTAAAAACAGTACAAAAAAACATTACAACACATTTCAAGTAAAATATATAAAAACAAGCAACTACTGTAATTTACAGTTCCAAAAACTCTTCCACAAAATGAAAGCAAATCTCGACTAGAAACGTTCTTAGTTTTTGTTTGAACTTTTTTGTTGGCATGCAATTTTTCATATTTGAAGGCAATTTATTGAATAAATAATTTCCTGCACATAATGGAGACTTCTTATATAAAGAAAGGTTAAATCTTCTTATATATATCTCGTCTTTGTGGCGAGTTTGATAATGGTGATTCTAAGGTTTTAATTTATTTTTATTTATATATGTAAATTTACAACTTATAGAGATATATAGATATCACAGTAAATATTTCCTCTCTTTTAAAAGTATCTCTACATGATTCTGTATAACCTAAATTAAATATTAATCTGATTCTTTTTTGCATTATAAATACACTGTGCATGTCTGTACTGTTTCCATATGAAATTATGTTACAGGAAATGTGAGAGTATAGTAGGGCATACTAGACATTTAGGAGCGATTTTTTGTCCAATCTATTTTTTAAATTTGTGATATCGAGGCAGGATTGTCCCAGTTTTTTATATAAATGTTTCACGTGAGTTGTAAAGCTGAGATTCGCATCAATTATAGTTCCCAGCAACTATATTTCTGGTTGAAGCGATACAGCATGAACATGTAAATTTATATTAAAATTGTACTCCGTTTTTTTGTTTTGTAGTAAAATGAATACAAACTATTTTACCATAATTTATTATAAGCCTATTTCTAAAGCACCAATAATTGAAAAAATGTAAAAAATTGTTTATATTTTTCTTTAGTTGTTCAGGAGTTTTTGCCGTAACTATAAAAATGTGTCATCCACATACATGTAAACATTCGCAGAGTTTATATAGTGTGGTAGATCATATAGCAGGAATATCAGGACCCAGCACACTACCTTGGGGTGTTCCAATGTTTAGCTCATGTTCATTTGAAAGAAAGTTTTCTATTTTGACTCTGATTTTCCACTTATTTAGGTTGTCTCTAATACCTAGCATATTTAACTTGTGTGAAACAAAAGACAAATCTAAAGTGTCAAAAGCATTTGAGAGGTCAAAGAAAACTCCAATTATACAATTTTTGACATCTAGTTCTTCATATACCTTTTGAATTAACTCATTTGTGGCAGTTTCTGTAGAAAATTTACTTCTAAAGCCATGTTGAGACGATGTTAATTAATAGATTCTTTTCATTTAGAAATGAAGTAATTCTATTTGAGATTACTTTTTCAATTATCTTAGTGTTAATGATAAAAAATGAATTTTGAGCGGATTGTAGAAAAAAGGTTGAATAAAGATGATGTTTAAGATAATAGGAAAAGCAATAAAAGACGGTGGTTGCAACACGACTTACCGAGTTTCCCATGCAGCTCGTTCGTGCAATGTGAGGCAGCTTGGTAGGTGGAAAACCAGCAGAAGTAATTTTCCCAAATTGAAGATATTACACATAATTTAAAGGTTTTAAAATAAAATCACTAGGAAGACGCGACTTCAACTCACCAAGCGCGATAGTATCTCTTCACGTTACAATTCAGAATTCGATCTGTCGTACCTCGTGGTGTTGTCGATTGCAACCAGTAGCCGCGAGGAAAAGTATGGCAAAAAATTAGAACAAAAAAGGCTATCCGAAATAATAATATAATAAGTTCAAATTAAACTAAGTTATTTCACTACAATAACCCTTTATTAGTTATTTTTGTATCTAGGGTGCAAAATACTACTTTGATGATCGAGGACGAAAGTTTTTTGACGAGGCACAGCCGAGTCAAAAAATCGTTCGAGATCACCAAAGAATTTTGCACTGGAGATGCAAACAATATTTTTTCTACAACTTTAATTTGGTTAAACTAAAACCATTAGTTAAAAACAATCATACTGTTTTTAAAATAAAATAATTTAAAAAATTCTACTTTCAGTTGATTTATTTGATAAAACAATAAATATTTTTGAACTAGATGTTTGTTTAATTCTCGTGTATACATTAAAAATTATAAAAAATAGGCAATAATAGTATGTGATGTGCAAAATATTTTGCACCCTAATGCGCAAAATATTTTGCGCACGGTGTCATGGTAACGCAAAGAAAAATAATGTCAATGAAAAAATGTTTCATTTTAGACACTGCGTAAACATAGCCTTTTTTTGACAGTTGTAGAAAAAAAAAATTAAATATATCTATATTATACAGTGTGTTCCGGGATTGTGTTTGCGATAGGTGTAATATACCAAAAAAAAAAATTAGTACGGCTTTCATTTTTTGCAATCTCGGTCTACTTGACGTAAAATGTATTTTTACCAAATTTCAGTTAAAATGGGATCTAACCGCGAAGATAATCTAAGAAAATAAAAGAAAATAAATCATTGTAGGTAAACTGGTCTTTCTGTAAATTTTACAGAAAAATTCTATTTGGATAAAATATTTGGCAATGGAAATTAGAGGCATATGCCAACTTTCATTGCATTTGAACAAAACAAAAAATAATACTGCTTAAAGTAAACAGCTTTTTATTTTTTAACACAATTAACAATTTCAACGAATTCAATTAGAAACCTATTCAAATAGTACCCCGCCTAAATTACTACATAATTCCACCCTTCTTTTGATTCTTTGTAACTTCTTCTAATTTCTTCAGGAGATATTATTATTTTTATATTTTTTTTTTGTTCAAATACAATGAAAGGTACAAGGCTCTAACTTTCAATGCCAAATATTTTATCCAAATAGAATTTTTCCGTAAAATTAACAGAAAGACCAGTTTACCTACAATGATTTTTTTTTTTTTTTGATTTTCTTAGATTAACTCCACGAGTTAGAACCCATTTTAACTGAAATTTGGTAAAAATCCATTTTACGTCAAGCAGACCGAGACTGCAGAAAATGAAAGCCGTACTAATTATTTTTTGATATTTTACACCTATCGCAAACACAATCCTGGGACACACTGTATATACATATATATACAGGGTGTGCGGCCGAAACACTTAGAAAAAACACTTAAAAGTGAGATGGGTCCTATAATTGTTAATTTTTTAAACACAGGTATAATTAATGCCGTTTTTAACCTATTTGGGAATTTACCCGTCAAAATTGGCTTACTAATAATATAGGTAAAACATAGTGCAAATTCGTGTACACAGTCTTTTACTAATTTAACAGGAAGCTCATCAATACCAGTTGATTTTCAGTCAGATAATTGCAAAATAACATCTCTTACCTCTTCTATTTTTACTGAACTGAAAAGCATTTCAGTATCGTTTAACTCTGCTCGTGCACTCCTTCGACATTTCTGTAAAATGGTTTGCTAGTTTATCTTTCACCATATTTGAAAAATCAAAACCAAATAGATCGGCTATCTCCTTGCTGTTATCTATTATTTTATTATTTTGATTTAAAGCTATCTGATTACAGGATGTTTTATTATTGTTTAAATTTAAATTCGCAATTTACCTTAACGCTTTAAAACACTTTAAGGTTTAGAAACCTCGAAAACAGCAATACAGTTCCTAATATTTAATATTGTTTCAAGCTCATATAGTTTTTCAAGCGCATATAGTCTATAGTCTAGTCTATTAATTAAATAATATTCCATGGGATTTTGATTGATGAAATTGTAGGACTATCTGGAATACATTCCTTGTACACTCTGCAATTATACGTTACCAGGGGTTTTGCTTTAATTTGTAGCAGGCGGTCTGTATAATGTCATAAATAAATTCTATACAAAATAGGTTACTAAAGATTTTTCGATATGTTTTACCTTCAAGCAGTTATAATCAGTTAAACTCTATATTGAAAATTTTTTAACGGCTTCAAAAACATGTCGGAGTCTTATATTGGTAAATAACATTTATTAATCAAATATCTTATTTAATTCAATATCTGATTATAATACAATATTTTTTAGCACGTCCAAAGGTATTAATATTCGTCATATGCAAAATATCATCAATATCTAATTCTTGGTCAGAATTTTCGCATGGATTTATTTATCTTTATTATTATTTTATCGCACTGTTTACTTTACCATCTTGGCGGAGCTTTGCCGTAGCTAGTTATTACGTCACTCGAAACAGGATACGCACACACAGACAACAACCATTCCTGAGACATTGCCATCTACCGCAGCTAGGACTCGAACTCAGGAGAGATAACAGCAACTAGCCACACTATGTTGCCTCACTTAACTTCATACTAACCCACTGCTACTGTCTCGGTAATATATTAAATACACAACTCTAAACATCCACACCTTAGTTAGGACTCGAATCCGGAACCCCGCTTAACATATCAGCCCTGAAGCCACTGAGTCGGTATCTTCATCGTCACCATTCATGCGTCCCTAGTACATACACCTTACAAATGAACTTTTCAATGCTAGTTCTACCTTCATCACTAAATTCTTCAACGCCTTATACACTTTCCAAAAATATGGTTTCCTCTTTTTTGCTAGGGAACCTGACATCACATCCTGATAGCGTGTAGGCCTAATATTCATTTCACCTATTCCAGTCCTATTGTGGAACATGCTCTGTTTGTGTTTAGATCAACCATTCCTCGGCTAGTTCCTACACCAGTGAAAAACATACTTTGTCAGAAAGACTTTGACCATCACAACTCCAGTAGAAATATGTAGGAAGTCAGGTGAATATATATGGCGAGAGGCATACGGACAATGCAATATTATTTTTTATCTGACTCTTCGTGGCTGCTTTGAAGCTCACTTACGTCACTCACTGAAGAAGATTTGGCTTCAGTCCTCCAGCTTACTGATAGTTTTCTTTCAAGTTTGCCTGCATGTCACAGAGCTTCTTCTGAAAGATGCGCTGTTATCTTGTCAATTGTTTAACTATGAGAGAGCAGAACTTCATTTGTATATTTCTGATGTTTGTAGAGTTGGTTATCTTGTACTCAATGGGTGTTATTTCCCTATTCTTTTATTTCGCATGGCAAATGTAAGGGAAGTTTCAAGATACGTGTCAAACACCAAATGAGTTTCATCATATTTCAAGAAGGTTTGTTTAATTCTGTTTCAGGATATCACAAAAACGGGAAAACCGTGATTTTGTAAAGTGTATAAGATACGTACAAAGGACGTACTTTATGCTCTCGGAAAACTAGCTTTGAAAAGTTCATTTGTAAGGTAATTGTAAGACATTGGCGAGTATCGTTGGTGGATGTTTTCCAAACCCGAGATGCAAAGTTAAAGTTTGCCTCCTACAATAGAATTCATGTCCAGTTTTGTACTTAAACCACATTATCAAGTTATAGAATGGCGTCGTACTGATCAACAATACCCTAATCTATCATCCCCATTTGAATTTGGATAGAAAATGAGAGACAATACCTGTTTCACTATTATGTGTACTCTGAAATGTACATTTGAATCGATTCTGAAACTAATACGGTGTTTCCATGTCCAAGGATAATGTGCTGTATCCTGTAAATTCAGAGCTCAAAACATTCAATACACTGATTTATGTGTGTTGGGGAGATGAAGATACCGACTCAGTGGTCGCAGTACTTACATGTTAAGCTTGTGACCATGGGGTTCCAAGTTCGAAACTTGGGTAGGGTATGGATGTTTAGTTTGATTTTTAATATGTTTTCGAGACGGTAGCAGTGGGCCAGTTGGGTGAGACAACATAGCTAGTCGATGTTATTTTTCCGAGTTCGAGTCTCAGATAATCTCTCGCTGGACCATCTCTCTTGCTGGACCATCAATAATGATGGATAATCGTTGCAAAATGGCTTCTAGATTCTTGTTATTATCAATTTACATGTACTCAGTCTCATTTGGATTTTATTCATTTCTTTGTTTTTAATAAGACTAGATTTAATGTTTGAATAGGAGTATCAACACAAGTATCAGAAATAGAAAATTGTGTCATTAGCAAAAAGATGCAGTTTACAACCTTCCAAGCCAATTAAAAAAAATATCATTAGTGAAAAGAAAATAGTAGAGAGCGACGCACGGCCCCAAAACACTTCCTTGGAGCATTCCATTAATTACTTCACTTAAATTCAAGGGACTGCTTTTGTAGTAGTATTGTTTTATTTACTTTTTGTGTAACTTTTACAATATTCATGTATCTAATTTATATTTTTCAGTAAATAAGATTATTATTGGTATTATCTGGCATAAGTTGAAAGCTTGCAATTAATCATCATTACTTGAACAAAGAACCGGTTTTATGTAAAACATTTGGTTTCAAATGAGAGATATCTCATTGCGAATGTAAAGGACATTGCCAAACCCATGGTTTCATACAAAATACGAATTGAAAGCTTTAAATACCATCGAGTGAAAACCTCAATTTGTGGATTTCTATTTAATTGTGTTGTAAATACAACATAATAAGCCTGGATAAAGTGGGCCAGAATGACATGGTTATTGTCTGTCTATCGACCCTATTTATCGGTAAAACGGCTTTGAATAGTATGACTGATAGGTACGTAAATTTTCATACGAATTCTGTATTGGCGGTGGCCGAACTGTTAATCATCTGTGAACTTTTCAACAAGCCGATTGCGTTTAATTAACCATTTTCAGTACATGTTAGTTTAGGTGTGTAGTAAAATGTTGCAAAATTCATTTTCCTATGATTTTAATCTGTATTTTATTGGCCCAGTAAAATTATAATGGAAATAGCTCGGGTGTAGCGTTTTATTGTTGGAATGGGTTGGTCTATTCAGCACCTAAAAGTTCGATCAAAAGTGTTTGGGGCAAAACCTCTAAATTGGGGGTGAAAGGTGTAAAAAACGGACGCTTGCGAATATTTCGAAAACTATTGATTTGAGCGAATTTTATCAACAAAGCAAATTTGAGGCTTTTTAAATTATCTTTAATTTTTGTCCAATTTCGTCTGCCTTGAATTGGAAAAACTAACTGAGATATAATTTAAAAAACTACGTTATTTATTTTTCAAAAATTGTCAAATATAAAGTTTCAAGGTTATTCGATTCCATGTAATTTAATTTGTTTTATCCCTCAACGACCAAAATTGTCCAGGGTGTGATCCCACCTTTGTAAAAATCTATAAGAGTGTTTACCCAAAATTTACCTAACTGCTTGTCCCCCATTGTTTATTAATTAATATTTCTGTTGAACGACCACCCTGTATATTTTTTTTATTAAATGTATATCAGATTCTCTTGCTGGTCATAGTGACAACTATATTCTAAATATTTTCTTCAGTCGTTTTCTTATTAATAATATTTTTAAAGTATATTTGTGTTTTCTCTTCTCTTCTCTTTCTCTTCCCTCTTCGATAACAATGTCAGTTATTATTATTATTATTAGGCTCGGTACTTTCACTTAAGTATAAATAGTCTTTATCCGGCGAATAACTATTCGATGGATATGATAACCGGAGCTTCTTATCTGTAGAATAACTTGCATCCGTACTTTCATTCAAAACAGATCCTCGGTTAAATATTCGATATATATGACATTAGATACTTCCAAAAGTAAGTGTTACCAACTTAAGATAAGGTAAGGAAATCTTATGCTTCAAATAGAAATAGAAAAGATCCTCCTACTGTGGTTTGTTTTCGATTTATGACATTTGCGTCACATGCACATTTAAAAGAAGCATACCAGGATCAAAATCAGTTCATTATTTAGGTCAATTTCTTCCGAAATTCTAAGAAACGACTAATTCACGCCCCATACGTCCATAATATGGTGACCCTTATTTTTCAGTATCTTTTTTTTTCTTTATGATGCCCCTTATATTTGTTCTACTTGGTAAAAAATAATTTCTACCAAATTTGAATTTTTTTGGAGCTCGTGGGACATTACATTTAAAATTTTTTATTTTTTTTATAACTACCGTAAATTTATATCCTTCTTATTTAAACAATTGAGCAAGGTATATAGGCAGGGACGGCGCCAGACTGGCCAGGCCGGGGGGGGCATAATTTTTTTTTTTTTGTTTGTAGGGGGCACAGAAATTTATATATTGTATAGTAGGACAGGAAATAGGAATTATAATTGTAATAATAATAATTCTTTGTTAATAGCAAAAACATAATATTTTCCTTAATTTAAATTATTAAAAAATCTAGGAATCCAGGGGGGCACTTGTGGGGCACAGTTCGTTTTGGGGAGGCTCGTGCCCCTGCAGCCCCCCCCCCCCCCCTTGGCGCCGTCCAAGAGAGTTCTGAGCTCCACCAATCCTGAAATAATAGGGCAATAGATATTGCAGTGGGGAGATATGTAGGAGGTGCCCTTATCACCTGATATGCTCAGTTCTTTAGTTTCTTGCTCCCATGGAAAGTAAACAAGTTCTTACTAGTCTATTAAATGAATTCGTTGTGCTAAAATTGTGAAATATAGTAAAAGTATTAAATAATAATCTAGAAATAAAATGGCAACAAGACAAAAAGAGAAGCTGTATCTTCTTCAACATGACGAAAGTCAAATTATTGGAGCCAAATTACTATCAAATGGACAAGTTCTGAGAGTTTTATTTTATAACCTGCCCAAACACAAATTAAATTTACGGTCTAGTGCATATTTGGCGGTGAAATAATTAGAAGTATTATGGGAAAAGGCGAGAATCCCAACGAGAAAGTTTCAGCGTAACATTGAGAAATTGGAATTATTGTATCAAGAATGGAAAACACTACAAAAAAACTTGAAAACGTCGAAATCAACTACAGGAAAAGAAGGAGCATGATATTCTTAATAAAGTGGATGATTTATTCGATATCGCTCATGTCAATGCGTTGGAGATGATTAGCATTGAAGAAGACAAACTTTTCCTTTTAAACCAAAGAAAAAAGGCCGACCTGGATCAATGATCGGAGATCGTGTTTTATTACTAAAGGAACAAAGAAAAGAATTTCGAAAGAAGCAAGAGGAATTAAAGCAGTCTAGCTATCAAGTAGTACAAGGTGGTATATTTTAAATTAAACTGCAAAATCATCCCATCATAAATAATTTTTTTTTCATTTTAGAAAGTGAAGTGGTTGAATTGGAATTTTCAACAGATGATGAACAAGTACAGGAATTGGAAACCCAATTCAACCACTTCACTTTTTAAAATGAAAAAAAAATCTATTTATCATGAGATGATTTTTACAGTTTAATTTAAAATATACCTTATAATACTTGATGGCCAGACTGCTTTAATTCCTCTTGCTGCTTTCGAGATTTTTTCTTTGTTACTTTAGTAATAAAACACGATCTCCGCCGATCATTGATCCAGGTCGGCCTTTTTCTCTTTGGTTTAAAAGAAAAAGTTTGTCTTCTTCAATGCTAATCATCTCCAACTCATTGGCATGAGCGATATCGAATAAGTCATCTACTTTATTAAGAAAATCTTGCTCCTTATTTTCCTGTAGTTGTTTCGACGTAAGCAAGTTTTTTTAGTGTTTTCCATTCTTGATAAAATAATTCCAATTTCTCAATGCTATGCTGAAACTTTCTCGTTGGGATTCTCGCCTTTTCCCATAATACTTCTACTTCTTTCACCGCCAAATGTGCACTAGACCGTAAATTTAATTTGACGTTGAGCAGGTTATAAAATAAAACTCTCTGAACTTGTCCATTTGATGATAATTTGGCTCCAATAATTTGACTTTCGTCATGTTGAAGAAGTTACAGCTTCTATTTTTGTCTTGCCATTATATTTGAAGATTTTTATTTATTACTTTTACTTTATATCACAATTTTAGCACAACAAATTCGTTTTATAGACTAGTAAGAACTTGTTTACTTTCCATGGGCGCAAGAAACTAAAGAACTGAGCATATCACCTCCTACATATCTTCCCATTACAATATCTATTGCTCCTATTATTTCAGGGTTGGTGGACCTCAGAACTCATATATTCTAAGCTCCATTTGCCCTATATATTTTGTTCAATAGTTTAAATAAGAAGGATATAAATTTACGGTAGTTATAAAAAAATTAAAAAATTTAACTGTAATGTGCCACGTGATTCCGCGCTCCAAAAAAATTCAAATTTGGTGGAAATTATTTTTTTACCAAGTAGAACAAATATAAAGAGCGTCATAAAGAAAAAAATATATTGAAAAATAAGGGCCTCCCTAGTCCATAATTTAGGATTCATTGCTTTCTTGAAATTATCCTCGAGAATTGTTACCTCGAATGAAGAATAAAACTCCGGATGTTTTGGGTATATTGACTCACATTTCACCTCCGGAAAATTATTTTTTAAAAGTTCCTCAGCTGATGTATCTTTGTCCACCCTGCAGACGTGCAATACGGTTAATTTTGGAACACCTCTAGCAGAGTTTGAGTCTTTATTATTACCAACTTTAACATGTCTATTTCTTTTCCTCCGAAATACTTCTTTCCAATGAGTCTTAACCGACTCATTTTATTGGGATTTAGAAGGTTGTGTAATAATATTATTTGTTAAGTTTATATTTATTTGATTTATTTTTCGTTTCCACTCTCATAAGACTTAGGGACACGTCAGTTTTAGTTAATGTGTAATCTCCTTTTTCTTCTTTTGGATTAATCACCGTATTTTCCATTTTTATTTGTAAGTTTTTATCTTTATTTTTATTTGGCTCATTTTTTGTGTTCCATATATTTGCATATTTAATTTCCATACCTTATTCTGAATACAAGTATCTACACTTATAACGCAATACACTCTTTGTTTGCAAATAATGAAGAAGTGACCCTTTTAGTACTACATTTAGACGCTTTCAATTTTTCTTGTAACCAATAATTCTTTGTTAATTATAATAATTTTCAAAGCGTCCCCTCCGAAATCTATTATTCTTATAAAAAGCCAGAAAGTTCCAGCATAAAACTCGTAACATAATATTTTAGAGGGTCCTGAAGTTGTTCACTAAAATAATTTCTTCACTTAGCGTGCTGCAATGTTCCCCAACTCCGCCCTCGTCACCGTGGTGGTATCGTGCGGCCCTTCAGCAACCCTTAGAAGTGTAAATTAGAAATGAAATACGTTTGTCGGACACTAATCTGTCAGAAACATATAAAAATATGAGATTGATAAATTACCAGACCAAGCTGGTGCTGGTGTATTTCTACCGGTGCTTTTGATTGATAGAATGAATGGTACTAGGGGGTGTAGCTTTCACGAAACAGGAATATCGCCAGTGAGACCGAGCTCTCGACACTGTCATGTAAACACACTCGTCTCAACAAATGATTTGTTCTCTGCGAACACCATAGACGATTTTATGTGGGTGACATGACGAATAAATTTGTGAATGTAGAGCGAAGTGTTTTGATTTAATGAAAATATTTGGGTACGGGAGTTGGCACGTTACATTTGTTGTAGTGATGAATATTGAGTAATATTCACAAATAAATACATGCGAATGAGAAGTAGATCGAGCACGCTATCAAATAGAAATATTTGAGTCAGTTGTGAAGTTTATTTTGTATGGTTTTATGCAGTGATTTCGTTTTAAAATGATCCAACTTGAATATCTCACGAGACAACACGAATTTAATTATTTCGAAATAAGTATTGGTACACTTGGAAACAGTAAACATCAAAAGAGATACAAAATACTCCCACAAAGCTAAAACTGTCTTAAAAGTTTATCGGAAACAAATAATGTTGATTAAAAAGTTGATAAAAGGTATATTAATCTTATTGAAATTTATAGAATAGAATAGAATTTATTTTACCATTTTTTTTATACATAGATTATGTACATTTGGCACGTCTAATTAACGATATTTATTTAAGTAATTCACACAAAATTAAAATAAACAATTTGTCTGTCTCGTTATAGTAATAAAACTTAAAATAAAACACACAAATACGCAAGAGTACACAATAATAAAAGTACTTATAAAATGTATAAAAACGAGAACCCCCTTATAAAAACTGTGTCCATACAAATGCAACATAATAGATTTAAAAAAAAATGACAAACTTTATCTCTTTAGAAATTCGTCAACTTTATAAAATGCATTTACTATTAATAGTTTTCTTACTTCTTTTACTTCCACATCCAGTGGAAGTATAGTAACGACAAAAAATTTTCAAGGGTTAGAATGTCATGAAACGTCGAGATTTTAAGTTTGAGCGAAAAAAAATTTCTGTCTGTCTGTCGGTCGATCTGTCTGTCGGTCTGTCTGTCGGTTTATCTGTAACTGGAACCGTTTAAGATATTGACTTGAAATTTGGTACACATATGTACTTTAACGAGATCTGGAACTAGATTATATTTTCATCTCGTTCCGTGGAAGGGTTGGGGGGTAAATTGGGGTAAATTTGAGGTAAATAGCTCAATCAAGCAGGTATGAGTCCAGAAAATTGGTATTTAGTATATACAAGAGAAGCTAAGGTATCAAATAAATTTTTGGCATTAGCCACCCCCATTACCACCCCCCACCATTATTAAAGGGGATGAAAAAAAATTGTGATTTAGTGTGTGTACAAGAACCAGAAACCTCAAAATATTGTTTTACTTCATCAACCCACCCCACTACCGATGTGGGGTATCGTTTTATAGGTTTTTGGGGTAGAGGATTTCAAATATTATATAATTAAAGTTCCATAAGCAATTATTTCCACATACAACATTTTTTCGTTGTGAGTGACTTGGATAGAAAATCTGGATGTGGAAGTCGTGATTCCTTGGGCAGCGGTTTTTTAAATGAAGATAAGTTCAATTCCCTCGTAGTTTTAGGAACGTTGTTAAATAAAATAATACAATTGTAGTGCAGTGAGTTTTGGAATGTCGCTGTTTTATGTTCTAGGATCACCAACAGATCTTTGTCTTATATGAATGATTATCTCCAGAAGTGGAGAAGGTGTACAAATTTATTTTTGCAAATACCAGACATTTGTAGATATATATACTAGGAACTGTAAAAATGTTTTTAAATAATTCCTTACAACTGGATCCATTATTTAGGTTAAAAATTAGTCATAGTAATCTCTTCTGGGAAACTAATACTCATTTTATATGACTCGAACGGCCCCAGGATAATATATTCAATGATAAATGTGAATATGCTAGAGCATAATACACACTTAAGAGACCCATCTGGGCAATTGTATCCTTTAGCTCTAAAACCGCGAAGTAGGCTTTATTAAGCAATTTACAAATGTGCTTTATATGCAGTTTCCATGTTAATCTGCTGTCTATGTAGGTGCCTAGGAATTTTGTTGATTCAGTAAAATTTATGTCATCACTGGAGGTTAATGCCCTTCAAAAATTAAAATTTATAAAAACGGTTTTTTCATCATTTAAAATGTGCTTATTTCTCTGGAACCATGCGTGTACATCGTCTAGTGTAACATTTTTATGATATAGTTCCTTCTGCGTGACAGCTGATACCGAGACAGTGGTATCATCTGCATACATCGTGGCAACACCATGTTGAATGTAATTTGGCAGATCGTTAATGTTATCAGAAATAACAGGGGGTCTAATATTGAGCCTTGGGAGACCCCCAGGGTTACATCATGGATATTCGATTGAAATTCATTACACTTTACTACTAATTTACGATTTTCCATGTAGGAGTTAATGTAACTTAGATGACATCCTCGTATGCCAATAGCTTCACCGAGAATTTAAGTTTAAGCAAAAAAAATTATGTCTGTCGGTCTGTGTGTAACTTTTGTGTGCGCCCAATTACTCTAGAACCATTTAAGATATTGACTTGAAAGTTACACGTATGTATTTTAACGAAATCTGGAATTAGATTGTATTTTGATCTTATTCCTCTGAAGGGTTGGGGGTAAATTTGTAAGCACAGTAACTGAAGAAAGAAGAGTTCGATGGTATTGATATTTAGACACTAACTGGAACAAAATCGGTCAACAGATAAAAAGTCATCCTATATTTATGTATAATTTTTCCTGTTGTATGATCACCCTATATATTTTTCACTAAGAGTACAGAAAGTTTCTCCGTCGGTAATAGTATCAACTACATTCCAAATATTATTTTCAAAACAGTTTCTTAATTACTTGGATTTTAGTGTGATCACCCTGAATATCTTTCATTAAAAGTTTAGCAGGTTTTCTTCTTAACATTTGTGTTAAGTACAAAAAGGACTCCCACAAGGATCTATATTAGGTCCTCTTCTGTTTGTATTGTATACAAATGCCTAAAACGGTAAACCAACACATATTCATGTATACTGATGACATCTGTATTATTTACAAACAACTTATTAGAAGCACAAGAAGCTAATATCACAATGTCATAAGATAGACAATGTAGAAAAAACAAGTATTCTTAATTTCTCTTACCCTAAATGGTTCAAATATGTATATGAGTCTAACTACAATCACACTTGACACAATCTAAAAATAATGCAGTGTCTCTAAGAATGCAGCTGAATAAAACGCTTGACTGGAGACCACATACAGGTTGTCTCAATTTGTATTTCAAATGGGGGTGTTTAAGTACGCTACTATACTATAAATGTACTTCAATCTATCCTGTAGGAGGGACCGAACTGTTTAAACCTGTTTTTCTTTCCACTGGATGTGAAAGTAAAATTAAAAAACCTATTGTTCCAGAAAACCTATTATAGTCTTGATGATTATGATAACGTGATCGTGAATACTAATCTCTTATTTACTATATCTATATTTTGTACTATCTTCTTCGTTTTACTTCCACATCCAGTGGAAGTATAGTAACGACAAAAAAAAAATTAAAAAATTTTTATTGTTCAAATAGGAATGTCATGAAACGTCGAGATTCTAAGTCTGTCGGTCTGTCAGTCAGTCTGTAACTTTTTTGTGTGCACGTTTACTCTGGAATCGTTTAAGATGTTGACTTGAAATTTGGTACACATATGTACTTTAACGAAATCTGGAACCAGATTATATTTTCGTCTTGTTTCGTCGAAGGGTTGGGGGTAAATTGGGGTAAATTTGGGGTAAATAGCTAAATCAAGCAGGTAAGAGTCCAGAAAATTATTATTTAGTATAAACAGGAGAAGCTAAGGTCTCAAAAAAGTTCTTGGCATTACCATTACCATTACCACCATTCTTAAATGGGATGAAAAAAAATGTGATTTAGTGTGTGTACAAGAACCAGAAACCTCAAAAAACTTTTTTACTTCATCCACCCCCCCCCTATCTCCACCCACACCCCACTAGCGATGTGAGATATCGTTTCTATAGATTTTTGGGGTAGAGGATCTCAAATTTTGTATTATTAAAGTTCCATAAGCAATTATTTCCACATACAAAATTTTTTCGTTGTGAGTGACTTGGATCTGGATGTGGAAGTAGTGATTCCTTGGGCAGCGGTTTTTATATTGTTGTTTACCATAAATTTATTTGTTTTTTCTTGTATAATATAAAACTTGTATCTTACTTTTAACTATTGTATTGTTACTATATCTTACACTGTTGACATTCTCTACACCCTATTCGGGTATCTGCTGCTGTAATTGAAAAGGATCAATTTATTATTATCTTCAATACTAATTATTATTTTTAGGTATATACCTAGCATATTTTCACTAAAAGTATAGCATATTTCTTCGTTGATAATAACATCAAGTATTTTATAAATAGTATTTTTCTCCTTCAAACAGTTTTGTAGATATAGAACCAAGACACAGGCACGCAGATACCAAACCGACCAACAGAAAAACAAGCTGACGGAATTAAAAAATCTTAATTTTAGTAAACTCTTATATTTGTTTCACTTTTCTGCATGATTGTATACCTAGGTATAATAAAAAAAATCAATAAAACATTAAGTGGATATATTTTATAAAAAAATTGTATCTCTTTAAGATACTAAATACAAATTTAAAATAATTTAATACATTAAAAATGTATTTAATTAAAAATAATTCATTTGATTTATATATTTCTACGTTATTTATTTCGATGATACGAAAGTGTTGTTAACAGTCTCACTCCCCATTTATCACCATCACATTTTTACGTGTTTCTGGCAGATTAGTGTCCGACAAACCTATTTCATTTCTAATTTACACTTCTAAGGGTCGTTGAAAGGCCACACGACGCTACCGCGGTGAGGTGGGCAAAGTTGGGGAAAGTTACGGTATGCTAAGCTTAGAGGCCTTACAAAATAATTAAAATCAAGAATTCGCATACATAAAACATTTCCACTTCCAATTAAAATTCACTTCCAAAATTAAAAGTGAGGAAAGAGAAATTAATTAATATGTTTTAATTAGTTGTATTAATATTATCCATTTGCAATGATGCCGGCTTTCACTGAGTTGGGAGTACTTGAATAAGAAACACTCATTGAATTTCTTAGGATGCTCTCAAAATTAGAACTAACTATCGTAGGCCCTTCCTCCTTAGACTATAAAAGTTCATTGACAATTTTTTTTATAAAATATATTTTATCGGAAATGTGACAGTATAAAAAAAAATTCTGTCGGTCTGTCGGCCTGTCTGTTTGTAACTTTTTTTGTGGGCACTATTACTCTGGAACCGTTTAAGATATTGACTTGAAATTTGGTACACGTATGTATTTTAATGGGATCTGGCACTAGATTTTTATTTTTATCTTATTCCGTTGAATGGTAGAGGGGGGGGGGGGTAACTTGTGGTAAATGGGGGTATTTTTAAAATACAAAATTTGTTTATTTTAGTAAGACATAGATATTATACATGCTCTGTATGTTGTTTTAGACATTGATTCGCAAAGGACAATATTCATATTTTTGCACCAGTAGAAATGTGCATTAGTTACAGTGTGACCCTGTTTTCCGTATTTTTGTTAAACTATATCCGTTGAATTGTCCATTTAATAGTCTAAAATGAAAAAACATTCGGAAAACGATAATAAATATATGTCTGTACGAAATACCTTCCCGTGTAGATTATGCAAGAGAGAGGGAGATTTAATTGTGAGAGCAAAAATAATTGTTCTTTTAACTAAAGTGTTTAATTTGTTCTTTAAACCATCCAATTCTTTAGTGTCAAAGAAAGATAATGTAGTCCGGTTTCACAACGGAAGAGATTAATGCTTGCATTCTAAGAGAATTAAGATATTGTTTCTGTAACTCATTTATAAGGAAATAATAATGAAGTGAAGTGTTGGGATTTTCATTTTTAACGCTATTGATTTAAAATAAATGAAAAAAAATCTATTAAAATTGTAAATTGATTTCGTGGATTTAGTTGATGATACCATCTTAACTGTCGAAAAGTCCGGCAGCATACTACTAGGCAGTGTCTATGCGTTTGTAAAATTCTATTTAGCTTTGATTACATTTTTTCCGTAAGCCTTATATTTGCTGAACGATGCTTTTTCAGAAAAAATAGAGTTCTTCTTCTAGCTCAGTGGCGTAACCAGAAATTAATCCTGGGGCAAGCCCTAATCTGACTGACCTAATTTTTTTTTTTCACTTGACCTTCTGTTACCTGTTGCTGGGCTCAACGCTCGACGGGATACCTTCATGACAGTCCAAGTTCGATTTTTAAATCGTAATCATAATAAGAAAAAATGTCGACCTTGGTTTGGACCGAATTAAAATAATTAAATATAAAGTAATAAATAATAATCAGATAGCTGTAGCTCCGGGGGAGGGCGATAGCTTCCTTGCCCTCTCCCCTCTGGATACGCCACTGTTCTAGCTAGCACTAACTTACTATGCAAATTTCTATACACGGCCTTTTTTTCTTGAATTATCGTCCCTAAAAAAACCTGAGAAAAGTACGGGCAATAAACCGACAGACTGGGCGAAGGCTCATGTGGGGATTACTTGTAATGAGCATGTGGATAATCTCGCCAAGGTGGCTGCAGTGACAGGCAGAAACCTCAAGTTTAAGGTGTGTTTATCGGATCTTTTGAACTCATCAAAAAATAATATAATTATTAAATGGGGTGAATATTATGAACAATTCAAAATTGACAATCCAAACAACCGTTATACGCAAATTGAGGATAGTGTCCCTAAGGTTCTTTGGTTTAGACATTTGACAGCAAACAGAAAGTTTATCACCACCATCTTCAGATTAAGATTTGGCCATGCTTGTTATGCGCAACATTTGAAGAGAATTGGGTTTGTGAAATCAGATATATGCACAGCATGTCATATTGTTTGTGACTTGGATCATATTTTTTTCGGGTGTTCATGCCATTCTGGAGCTACCGATGAACTTATTAAGGGTTTATTGAAATTGAAGATGTCTCTGCCCACTAATCTGTTACACATATTGTTGCTTAAGAACATACGTATATACAAGGAAATAATGAATTTTCTGAATAACATCAACTTGCTGCTATAAAGAACGTAGATTAGATTCGTATCCTTGTTTTACCTTTTGTGTATTATACCTTCCTTTACCTATTCTATTTATTCTATTCTATTTATTAATGCTCTGATGGGCCCCTGAGCAAGAAGAGTGTAACCCTGTCCTTCCCCCGCTGTTGATCGTATTAATAATTTCTCTTATTAATCTAAGAGATTAATAAGAGTAATTCTCTTATTAATTTCTCTTTAAAATCGTGTTAGGTTAGATTCGTATTGTGTATTTCATTGCTTTTACTTTTAGTCGCAGTTTGTATCCCCCTTTTAAAATTATGTGGCTGGCTAATGGATCCCACGTCCAATGCCAAAAAAAAAACCGACAGACAGATGGACATTTTGAAAGTTGTTCAGAATTCGGTGACTGACATAATGGTACGAAAATATTTTTTAACGAGCTATATTTACGGTTTTAGAAATGTACCGATTAAATGCAATTTACTCTTTGTTCTTGTACAATCAAAGAAAATGATAGGTAAATTCAACCAAAAAGAGCATATGAAATCGCGCCTATCTAGTTTCATAAATAAATCAATCAGAAAAGAATAGTCATACAACTTTATTTGTTTTCGTAAACAAATAGTAGTTTAATAATCATTCTTCTTGTAGAACAACAAATTAAATAGTACAATGACATTTTTTTATGTTCACTAACCATTTTCAATTTGGTCTACAATTAAATAGTACAACGACTTTGTTTTTTGTTCACCAACTAATTTTTAGGTTGATCTACACTGTATTGTATGATGAAGTTTTTTTTTGGTTAGCCAAAATCTCAGTATTGAGACATCAGACCACCCAAACCAAAGATTAGTGATCTTTTATAAGATCCATCCAAATATATCGATGATCCCTGAGAGCCGTTGAACATTGCAATCATGTTATAAATTTTCTATAAATTCATAAGAGTATAAGATAATGCATGATTGATTATTGTCAGTGATTTGTATGTGGCGTCATCTAGGAATAATTTCTGTAATAGACTACGTGGTAAGCAAGCACATTTTATGATAATTCCCTTTTAGAACTTCTAGAAGACAACAATAATATTGGTTTGTCTACAAAGTACAATAATACAGCGAACTAATACTGGGTTAGAATTACAATTCGATAATAAAAATAAAGTCTACTATTTATCTAATTTCATTTGACAAAATTCAACAAATTATTAGTAAGATGAATAAATTATAGTCTTATGCACCTATTTTTTAAGTTAATGTTTATTTTGTTGTGTGACAATCACCTTTTGTTTAAAAATACTGTTAAATATACTTCAATTTAACAAAATGAACAATATATATATACTATTTTTTTGATTGATTTAACCCATACTATTTGCAAACAAAAGCGCTGATGCGACGTTTTAATTCATCAAAGTGGATGGCAGAACGATGTTATGTTTATGTAAACAGAACAATAATATTGGTTTATCTGTCAACTATAATAGTAGAGCAAACTGCTACTGGGTTTACAATTACAAATCGACAATAGTTAAAAATAAAGTATACTATTATCTAGTTTAATTTGACAGAATTCAACAAAATAATAGTCAGACGAAAAAAATAATAGTCTTATTCATCTATTTTTTAAGTTAATGTTTGTCTTGTTGTACGACAACTTTTTATTAATTAAAATAACAATCACCTTTTGTTTAAAAATACCATCAATATAATTTAGTTTAACAAAATTAACGATATTGTTAGTTAACCATTTTTTTTTTGTTGAATTTACTCATACTATTTCTTTTAGTGTATTTGCGAAAAGTATAATAAGGCGATTAAATGTATAATTTTATAATGTACAGAAATGGTTCTACAACTCTGCAATGTGTATGCTAAGCACACTTGCTCTTTTACGTAGGATACGTTTTTGAGATATGAAATGGTCTATGGTATATGGTCTCAGAAGGAGACACGTGACTTTACATTAAATTAATAATAGATAAATTAATTGTTGTTTATTTATAATTTATTTAATATTTTTTAATACAAAAATGAAAGAATTCTTGAACTTTAAACAAAATACAGAACATTTAGGGTAAGCTAACTAAGCATTTATAGTAAGTTCATCAATATGAATTCCTAAAAAACCAATTCTGCCTGTACCAGCAATTTCAGTGATATAATTATTAATATTAATCCTCACGATAGCCCACTTTTCTATTCATATTGTAGAATATAATTATTAATCATTAATATAAACAGAAATTATTAAACCATTTATTTGAAATATTTAATGACAAATACATAGGAAAAGCAGTTTTGCCCAATACAGGCTAATGAGTTTATACATAAGATGAATAGCACGGAACCTAAAACTGAACCTTGTGGTACATCCATAATTACTAAAGAAAAATCGAAAAATAAAATAGCCAGTTCAGGAAAATACCCTATATGCCGTAATCGTAATATATATTGCTTATGTTATCATGGTTTGTGCAATCAAAGACCCTATTGGGGTCACAGAAGACACCACGTGCACAAATGGATAAAGTAGTGGATAAATAAAAAAAAATGAGGCCTTTAGTTCTTGTACACACACTAAATGACAATTTTGTTTTTTTTTTTCACCCCCTTTAATAATGGGGAAGTGGTTGGTAATGGGGGTGGCAGTGCCAAAAAATTTTTGAAACCTTAACTTCTCTTATATATACTAAATACCAATTTTATGGATTCTTACTTGCTTGATTTACCTATTTATCCCCATTTACCACAATTTACCCCCCACCCTTCAACGTAATAAGATCAAAATTTGATCTAGTTTCAGATCTTCTTAAAATACGTATGTGTACCAAAGAACCCCTCATAAATCTTATGGGAAATTGACTTAATTGAAAAGCGCTCGTATGCATTTAATAACTACATTTCCCTAAAAAAATATTTGTATCTTTCAGCGCGGTAAAAAACCTCAGTCGTAGGATCTGACTTACATTTAGACCCTTCCACCCTTTTCCACCCCTTCCGGGGGGTGAAAATCGCTTTCACGGCTGGTATCTTTGTTCCAAAAAAATATGAAACTGCTCAGTTGAACCTTAAAAGACAGTGCAAAAATCACTTTGAAGGACCCCCTAACGCTTTTCCACCCCTTAGGGGGGATGAAAATGGCTTTCACCTCTGCGCGGCGGTATCTTTCTGGCAAAAAAGTTATGGAACCACTCAGATGAGTATTGCATCTCAAAAAAGGTGTAGCAATTACTCTACCCCTAACCATTTTCCGCCCTCGCGGGGGTAAAGGTATACCACTGTGCAGCAGTGAAAGTAATTTTCAGCCCTTGGAGGGGTTGGAAAATAGTTAGAGATTGGCTCAGAGTGATTGCTGTACCTCTTTTGAGACGTGCTATCGCTGTGCAGCCGCTTTATAGAGAATCACCCCCCCGGAAGGGGTGGAAAAGCGTTAGGGGCTACTTCAAAGTGATTTTTGCACCGTCTTTTAAGGTTCTGTGTTCAACTGAGCAGTTTCATATTTCTTTGGAACAAAGATACCGCTGTGCAGTCGTGAAAGCGATTTTCACCCCCCCGAAGGGAAGGAAAAAGGTGGAAGGGTCTAAATGTAAGTTAGATTCTACGACTGAATTTTTTTACCGCGCTGAAAGATACAAATATTTTTTTAGAGAAATGTAGTTGTTAAATGTATACGAGCGCTTTTCACCCCAATAGAGGGCAAACAAAGATAGAAGGGTGTGTTTTTGAGACTTTTGATCTACTGGATTAGTAGAACAACATATCAAAATTTGAGCCAATTTCACCGTAAGCCAATTTCCCATAAGATTTGTTAGGGGTCCTTTCAAGTCAACGTCTTAAACGCTTCCAGAGTAATCGTGCGCACAAAAAAAAGTTACAGACAGACCGACAGATAGATTTTTTTTGCTTAAACTTAAAATCTCGACGTGTCATGACATTCTAAGCCTATTTGAACAATAAAAATTTTCAAATTTCTCTTGTCGGTACTATACTTCTACTGGATGTGGAAGTAAAAGATGGTGAAGGTCAAAAAAATGTATCAAGAAACATCAAAGGTGATGCAGAGAGTGTCGGTTCTGGTAGTTCCTTATTCTGTGCTTTCACTGTCAATACTTTTAGCTCTGCAATTTTTGCGACTAAGGCCCTTGTTGTTGTTCTGTAAAAACAGGGAAGCCGACAGGAGAGAGTAGAGGCCTTTTTGGTACGTGTTGTTCTGAACCAAAACTACAATCCTGCAAATTCTCAGCTTTACAATAACTAATTCCGAGTCAAAAACTAAAATTCCTGGGCTAATAGTGCTACTTTTAAATTTTTCGTTCATCATTTGGTAATGCTGATACAAAAAAGCTTTATAATAGATCAAAGAGCACACACCTTTACTACTTGAATTAATTGGGCAATCAATATCCACGTCGCTACATATTATCAAGCGCTTGTTGTATCTTGATACTGAACATCGGGTTAAAAATTTTGTAAACAAATGTTTCTATCTATATTCCATAATATACATTATTTGGCATTCACTGTGAAACACAATCGGTGCCGCCCAACTCAAATAGTATTCTACCAAACGCAGTTTGCAGAATAAACAGCTTACTAAATAGTTATTAAAACTTTTCCCAACAAATCTGCTTATTAATATGAACATTTCCACTCGCTGTTGGCCATTTACTTTTTAATTAGTCGTTGAGTACTGCAACAATGCCGCGATTCCGATCTGCATATAAGCAAATTCGCATCCCGATAACAATATTGTACAGGTTAAACGTTGTACAGCTATTTTATTCGCTATCTGAAGCATGGAGAATGTGTTGTATAGATCTTGTGCAATATTACGAACCATTAATTACGGACCCTCGTCAGACTCTCAGGTGATAATCTACTATATTAGAGTAGCACATTATCTGCACTCAAAGCCTCCTATATGGATATCATGATAAGGATTAAAATTACTTTCTCGTTTCGCTCCTTTGAAATTAAGTGCTACATGTTAAGCTTGATTTTATTTTGTAACGACCTACATAGTATGCGTGGATATATAGGCTACTACGTTAATTTGCATGGAAAATAATAGGCGTTGAAACAATAAGGAATAAAAGTTGATGTCAGGTCCTGCTGGCTAAAAGAGAAACTGGTTAAACTTTACAAAAATATTGAAGTACAGGATGAATTTTATTTCAGTTTTTTCAATCGTTAAGTTAGTTAAATAAATAGAAAGTGCCTACTTCATTATTTTTGTCTATATTGACTGAGACTGCGATTCCAACTACGTGAAAATATAAAAAGTGTGAAATTATGTTTTTTAATGAAACCGCAAAGTGTAGGTATTACATTTACCGAATCAAATTAAGATCTAATTTCAAATAATGTATAGTATTTTTTTAAGGTTCAAAAATTGTAAAATTTTATAAATGAAACTTGCCCTTGGTGTTTCAGGAATTAACGAAAAAATAGATTAATAGTACATTGTGTATCTAGTAGTAAAAGCAATACCTTCCTAAGCCGGAAAAGTAACTTTCCTGGATATAGAAAAAAAAAGTCTGACTGTTTTATGATATCTGCTTAGCAATGGACTAAAATACTAGAATCGCGTATTTTGAGATCTGAAATTGCGCCAAAAAGTAGACATTCTTGATTGATTTCAGAAAAATTATCATTTTCTTATCATAACTTAAAATTAAAAAAAAAAAGATAGGAGGGGGGTCTCAACTCGACTCGTATGTGTGTTTTTTTACTTTAAATTTAAATATTTAGTATACCCAAGCAGCAATTTTAGTAGTTTCTAAGTAGTACTTACCATTAGTGGAACTTTAAAGGTTTCCGCAACTAAGGATTGTTACGTAATGGGAACCATACTCCTACTAATCATTCACCAAAATCGGTAATAATAATTACGTAGCAAGTTACTATTCCGGTACTTCTACCGTTACCGTGTCGAGGACTAGGTTATTACGTAAACGGGATGCAACCAAGTAGTAGAAATGACTAACTTTTGGAACAGCTCAGCTGACCGGAATGAGAACGCAAACTGTATATTTGGCTCTCTGTTATTCGAATAGCAAATTAATGACTTATTGAGTTTGAGCACATAATATGTCCAAGGTCCAATAAGGTGATTATATACAACATGCATAAGCATATATTATAAATCATGATGATTTGCATTTACCCTGGGTGTGGATATTAAAACCACCACTTATTTTCTGTAAAATGTTATCATGATGCTTCAATAAAAAGACGCCCCCTCGAGAAAATGTTTTTTTCGGAAAAAAAATTTTTTGTAAAAATTATGTGTACAAACAAAACTGCGTTTTTTTTTTAATTTTATATATTATAAAGTAATAATCTATTTATAAAACATATTTGCAAATGATCATAATAATAAAAAAAAATTTATTGAATTATATTTTTATCTGTGTCAATATGGCGTCTTCATTCAACAACAGAAAAATGGCTATTTTAATTGCAGTCACTTTGTATTGGTATATATGTCAGCAAAGTATTTGTCACATATTAGAAGTGGCAAAAACCAAAATTATTTCCCTACAAGTTACATTTCCCATAAAGTAGCAGATGCCACCAACGTTATAGTTGTTGCTACTTTAAAAGTGGTGACGGGAACTGTAACAATTTCAC
The DNA here is from genome assembly GCA_936432065.2 of Rutpela maculata. Lineage (NCBI taxonomy): Eukaryota > Metazoa > Arthropoda > Insecta > Coleoptera > Cerambycidae > Rutpela > Rutpela maculata. The sequence goes on from OW386288.2 coordinate 178,907,644, forward strand.
TGTGTAGTTATATTTACCTAGATGTAGCAAATGGAACCAATGACGCTATAAGATCTTGGTAACTATTACTACCAACTTATTTTCATGTATTTATTTGGATAGGAAAATCCTAATATACAAATTCACTTTTCTAATGTAATTACAAAGAATCATATAATTTATACATAAATAAATAATACACGCACTTACACACTCAGACTAATACATATACAAATAGATTAAAAAATAACGAGGAAAAAATATATAAAATAAGTTGAGTTAATCAATTGACTTTATATAGCTTACAATTTTACGTTTGAATACAGGTAGAGAGATAGGTTCCTTTACATCCTCTGGTAACTTGTTATATTGATCGAGGCCTTTATATAACAAAATTTTCATAGTTTGACTTAGATTTTGCCTTGGTATATAAAATTTGTTGTTATTTCTTGTGTAGTGTTGATGTATTTAGTTTGCATAAAATATAAACTTATTTAAATACTCGGGTATTAAGTTATTTGAAATTTTGAAAATAAATACCATACCCATGAAAAGCAATCTATCTTTTACAGACAGCCACTGAAGAGAAGAAAGCATATGTTGGATTGAGGTAAATCGGCTGCATTTCAAAATCACACTCATTCCTCTATTCTGTAGTTTTTGAAGGGAAGTTATTTTATTTCAATCGAAGGAATATAATAGACTGGCACAGTAATCGAAATGAGGTTATTTTTGTTGTCATACCATACGATGTACAATATATGTCTTGTAAATATCTGTGTTTTAAAGATACGTTGTAACTTCCGTGCAGTACACAGTATCACTAATATCACAGCAAACTGTTATAGTTTTCGATTACTGCTTTTCTCCTTGTGTTAATGGGAACACTTTTGCACTTGTTGCCAAAGATTATGGTTTTGCTGTGGCGAAATAATCTTTCTGAAGAATCACTATTTCTACTATTGTTTAACTGTTTCTTCAGTTTTCTATCAAATGTGGATGAGTGCCAATAAACTTTATTTCGCTTTTACTGAGCATTTCAGATGCCGCCATTTTATTCAATGCCAATAATTATATAAATTGCCTTAAAAGTTAATATTACTTTATAGTAGATTTCCAAGGTATATGTTACTTTGTAGTAATCTTCAATTAGTGGGGAGTCGTAAAAATAACTTCAAAGCCCCCGTGTTCGTAGAAATAACCTCACTTTTACTCGAGATGTCACTAATAAGTTAGACAACTTTAAAGTCCCAGAAAATTTCCCAAAAACGTACCGGGGGCTTAAAATTGCACACTTGAAGTTATCGTTACTTTGAAGTGGTCCTTTGGTAACGCTGTGCGGTCGGCATTACTACCAATTTTCACTTTGCAGTTGAGGATGCTTCAAAGTAATGCAGAGTAGTATTCGCGACGTTGCAGATTCTGCAGCAGTTACTTGAAAGCATTATAACTATACAATGCCTGAATTCAGTAGAATCTACATAATTGTCACTACAAAGTGAATATTACCCTAAAGTCGCAAATTTAGTAACAGTTATGTCATTCCCACTATACTAAAGTTCTGATGGCTCAGATGTCAGTTCCCGTCACTTTGAATGCTGCTTGGGTATTTTCCTATGACAATAACTTCAAACTTATAATCTGTATTACAGTATCAAACTTGACGGGCATGTTAAAATTGACATGAACATAAGGGAATTCATGCTCTCTGTTTATTTTCTTCTTGGGCCTGCATTGGACTATAGGAGTTCTTTAACAAAAATCTTTTATAAAAGATATTGTTTTTATGAGAAATGTGTAATATTTTGTAAAATATGGTCGATTTTCTAAAATTTGGTCTATTACACCATCACATTTCTCACAAAAATATGTTTTCTTCAAAAACATAACATTTCTTAACTCATTTCATGACATTAAAGTTTCACATTTTAGACGGGTGTGGGTTGCCAATTGCCATTAACAACGGAGGTAAATAGTTATTTACATTACTAGATGCGAAACTTTACTTTTAGGTGTGAGGTGATTTTTGAATGGTCGAGGCGAAGCCGAGGCCTTTCAAAAAACACCGAACACCTAAAAGAGTTTTCGCATCGTGTTATATTTTTTGTACTACCGAAAGATATTATGGGATTTAATCAGAGACGTAACTATGGCAGGGTAAACCGGGGCTCCGGGAGAGCAAGGGGGACCCAGCTGGCGTCCTGGGGCCCCGGGAGATTAAGGCTCCTAGCCGGCCCTGTTTTTTTCGGATTTCTCCCCCCCGCTCATGAAAAAAAAAATGTTGAAATCAAACAAATTTTTTCTTCGAATTAGGATTAGGTATTAAGAAAATAAGGGGGCCCCCAACCATTTTTTTGCCCTGAGGCCCCTTGACGTCTTTTTAATAATTTAAAACCAATCATTTCATGAAATTATTTGACGTTTTTAATAAATTTTGTAGTTTAGGAGGCTGTCTGTGAAAATTGTTTCCATGCCAACTCAATAATTACTATCTGTCATCGAGGTTATGTTCAAAATTTTAATTTCTGGTGGTTTCAAACTAAAATAAACAAATATGTTTGATGGCCATAAAAATGAGATATGAGATAAGCTGCCAATACTGCGTGTGCCTCGCTTTACCTCAAGCCCCAAGAAATCCAACTTATAAAGCGTTAAAATTTGTCTTTCTTTTATTATTTTTCTGACCTGTCCACGAAAGTTGTGGCCAGGACAGACAAATAAAAAAAAACAAATTTTAACGCTTTTCATATACCGTGCTTTGGATTTCTTGGGGTAAAGAGTGGCACAAGCAATATTGGCTGCTTCTTATATCCCATTTTCGTCGCCACCAAACATATTTGTTTATTTTAGTTTGAAACCACCATAAATTAAAATGTTTAACATAAACATCGATGACAGATAGTAAATGTTGGCATGGAAACAATTTTCACAGACAGCCTCCTAAACTATAAAATTTATTAAAAACGTCAAATAATTTCATGAAATAATTAGTTTTAAATTATTAAATCTCATATTGTCTTTCGGTAGTAGAAAAAATTGAATACATTACACAATGCGAAAGCCCTTTTAGGTGTTCAGGGTTTTTTGAAAGGTCTCAAAAATCAACTTACACCTGAAAGTAACCTCTCGCATCTAGTGATGTAAATAGCTATTTCTGACGCTGTTAGCGGTAGAAAAAATAATATCCATAGCAACGGGTATTTCGTTTAATACGCCGGCCATGCGATATTAACACAATGCATTTTGGGTGGTGAATTTCAAGATTTTTTATCTTTATTTTTTTTATAGCTAATCGACGTTTGAAGAAAAAATAGCATGTTTTATTCAGAGTAAAAGCCACTTGTTGTGACTCGTCTGTAATTGCCGCACTCACTTCGTTCGTCCGGCAAACCTACAGACTCATCAGAAAAGTATCACTTACTCCTAATAAAACAATAATATACTATATACCATTATGTCAAAGAACTTTCCCAGTCTAATGCGGGCCGTAGAGAAAATTTTAAATTTTGGAAAAAATATGACAAGAAAAATAAAGACCACAATACGTGAATATAGCATGGTTGTTCGCTTTCTTGGAAAGTAACAATAATAAATTAAAACTTTACAAGTGGGCCCAGACTCGTTTGAGTCGTCTAGGAAAAAATTCTAAATAAAAAAAATCTAAATAATTGAAATATTTGAGTTATGACGTCCTGAGAATATGCAAAAAAATCTATTAAATTATGGATCATATCGCTTACTAACTATATAATAATTTCGATTCAATATGAAAATCGCATTGAGCCTACAAAAATTTATTGGTACAATATAAGCGGCATTTTACTATAAATGGTTTTTCCTATATAAAGTCTGCATGCCAGGGGAATTTTGGGATTTCACTAGTAAATTGAACAAGGGATTTATCTTAGATGTAGACTGATCCTGATGGAGACCTATGCAGCAGCAGGAGGTACTCAAAAGTTTTTCTATTGATTATCTTTCATGTTTTATTATTACGTAGCGGCGAACATATGCACTTACAATGCTTTTCCAGACTAATAAATTTAGTACTGAATTTACTTAAACAAATGCCGCTTTGAGTTTCTTTCAAGCAGGAATCGTTTTACCAAAGTTGGTTTCATTTTCTGTACGAATATAACTTGTAGGAGAGAGTTTAATATTTGCCCTAGTTAGAAAGGTAATAGTTTTATAACAATAGGAATTACAGCGTTACAAGTAGCCCCGTTAGAATTTAAGCGAAATTTGGAAAGGATGTGGTCGGAATTAGTGGATTCAAAAGTTGCACTAACGTTTTATTCATTTATTTGGCCTATTTATTTATTTACCGGTCTGGTCGAATAGTACAGGGTGGAGACTTTTGGAGTAGAATCCGTTGCTGATAAGAAGAAAATTATGCATGCCTCACTTTTCGAGTTTTTTTTTTTTTGGCTTTTGGTCAAAGACCATACAGCCAGTCGCTATCTGTTAATATGTTAATGAACTAAGAAAACTATACCTAAAACAAAATGGAGTAATGTAAAGAAGATCAACAACGGGAAATACAGAGAAACACGCTTCTCGCCCAGGGGTCTATCAGGGCATTAAATTTTGACATCACAAAAAAAAAAGAAAACGGAAAGATGGGTAAAAACATGGGGTTAAAACAAGAGGAAAACGCTAACCTATAATTTAATATTGGTGTTTAACAAAAAGCCGATAATCATTTCGTAGATTTTCTTAGTACCTATATGGAGTAAGTTGACCATGTTAAATGGGGCCATCGTATTACAGCATGAAGAAATATTCTTAATTAATTCATCTGTGGCAGTTTTATGTTTATCACAAGCGAAGAAAATGTGGTCAAGATCGCCTATAACATAACACGTATCGCAAAGTTGTGACGATACCGCTCCAATTTTATACAAGTGGGCGGGAAAGCAGGCGTGACCAAATCTTAATCTGATAATAGTAGCAATGTATTTTCGTGGTAAATTGATACGGTCGTGTCAGTATTGTAGCGGGATAGTTGGTTGAATTTGGCAATATTTAGTTGAATGATTTAAAACATATTGATCCCAGGTATATGTCCATTTATTTTGTCCTTCAAATTTACACAGATTATAAGAATCAGTAAAATATGCCTATTTTATTGTTTAATGGGGAACCGTTAATGGCCAAAATATCAACATGTTCGTTATGTGTTAAACCTATATGAGCTTTGACCCAGATAAATGTGACAATTTTACCAGATTGTACAATGTAGTACACAGCGTCCTTAATTTTTAAAATATATGGGTTTGTTTTATATGAAAAGGAGTCAGTATTTCTAACAGCTGTGAGAACAGAAAGGGAGTTACGGAAAGAAAGTTATAACGGTTCTTGCAAACCGTTGCACCTGTCAAATTTTTTATAAAATGTCAAATATCTCCGAAACTGCTCGGTTTAGGTATAGGGTGTGCTACATGTTTTGACTCATTTTGATCATTTCGAAAAGTCGAAAATATATAGGGTGTTCCATTTAAAATAAGAAAGTTGGTATCGACTTCCGGTATTTCCGGAAGTGCCACCATTTTGAAATTATTATTTTCGGACTCGCAATGGTCGACTACAATAGGGTACTAAATCTCAAATGTCTATCTCATCTGCAAGTGGGAAATATTCTAATGGTCGCCTTAAAAGAATCACCCTGTATATGTATATCTGTATAATATAGTATTGATATATAACATAAAATAAAACAAGCTAAAAACGTACTCTTCGCCTGTTCACTGAACTTTTTATATAATTGTTACACATTCTATACTCTTCGCAGGTTTTTTGTAAATAATGTTAGACATTTTTAATTTTATAGTACGTAAAAGACTCCGTGTAAAATAAAATAAAAATTAAAAAAAACTTACCAAACCCCATTTGGGTTTCGAACCCAGGACCCTCGGATTCCGAGTCAAAAGCATAAGAACTACACCACCATCTTACACGTAAAAAAATGTAAATTTTTACATTATAAGACATGAGCTAAAATCATATTTTCACGGTTGTATATGGCATTATGAAATGTAAATTTGTAGAATATATAAATATTCAGATATTAAAGTGAAATATCATTCTACCAGATTTCTATTCAATTACAAAAACAAAAAAATCAAAATTTTTTTTTTCAAATTTAAATCATTAATAACAGTTTTATTTACCGATCGATTTTGTTCCAAAACAATAGGGTTCTTCCTTTAGCCAACACTAACTTACTGTCCAAATTTCAATACAATCGGATTTTTCTTTCTTGAGTTATCGTGCTGACAAGAAACGTGACGGACGGACGGACGGACGGACAGACGGACAGACGGACAGACGGACGGACAGACGGACGGACGGACAGATGGACGGACGGACAGACGGACATTTTGAATGTCGTTCAGAATTCGTTCATTAACACAATAATATGAAAATTTTTTGTTTGAGAGCGATATTTACTGATTTAGAAATGTGCCGATCAAATACAATATACTCTTCGTTTTTGCGAAGAGTATAATAAAAATAACGTGAGGATATAAGCTTAATGTTAAGGGCTACAAGGACAGTTTATTAGTTGCAGCCAAAAGGTTGTTGATTTCTTGAAGAAATGACGATAATACTTACTGCGGTTATTACCTAGTCTGGAAAGTCTAGCAACAAATGAACTAAACTCATAATTAGCTCCATGGGCTGGTTCGTAAAATGTAGTTGCTGAGCAAGTATCTCTTGATAGAACGTGAATCTTTCAAGCAAATATGGATATGAAACATTAAAATTAAGTATGTTACACAGTATGAATGAACGTCAAGAGAATTGATATGAAGATGATTTGCATAATCAAGATTTTCTTTTCGACTTAAAAGCAATATAGTGCCAGAAATTATGTTGAACTTGTTCTAGCAATATCTATGATTCCAACGTGATATTTTGTTTCTTGGTTGTCATTACTCTTAAATTATGGTTATTTCCTCGTGCTAAGGTACAAGGGATTAATCAGATGCAAAACTGTCAATTTACAGTCATTCCATTACGAGGCAACCACTTTCTCGGAAAAATTTTACCAATAAGATTTTAGTGATGTTTGTTTTTTTTTTCTACAGAAACTTTGACCGACTCGGAAAAACATCACACGATGTTTTTCTAGAAATACATTTTCGGTCGGTCCACTAAGAATCAATTTTTTAGAGTAGAAATTCGTGAAGTTTTTAAACAATTTTTCTTGAGAGAAATTCTAGAGGCTCGATATATTTTCAACAATTTTCATATTTTGCTCCACAAATTTTATATTTTCATCATTAGCATAAAATTTGTTACACTAACTTTTAGTTTCAATGTACCATTATCGTTTCTAACCAGTTAATCTTTTAATTGACAAGAACGAAATTAATTTTTAATTTTTGGTTATCAAAATAGGCCCAATTATGTTTAAGCGTTGCTATCCGTGCCGCCGCCGAGCTGTCTTGTTATCCTAATACTCTCACAACAACCCAAATTCACGCGAATTGACGTGTTTTGAGAGAATGATGTCAGATAATAAAACATATTTGAATTTAAATCACATTTCAGACCTAATCTCCTCGAAAAGAGTCCGCTTGCGAAAAGGGATATCGCATTACCATGGATATGACTGACAGAAAACGGACACTAGGGCGTTTATTTCATGAACGTGGTATTTACAATATTTTTAACGGTCTCATTTACTGAATGAACAGAGTGCTGCGCTGATGGTCCTCGTTGGTATTCGAAATTGTTTGTAGTTCGCAACAAATCAGGCAATTTTTACTCTTTTGTAAATAATTTACAATTCAGTTGTTTCACTAAGTAAATATTTTTGTAGAATCTGTGTTAAACAATAACATTTCCTCATAAAAAATCATTAGAAACATGTAAAAGTTGAAAATAATGTCGGTACATATTATAATATCAATTCGTAAAATATACGCATTTCAGACGCCGATGACGTCACAAAGGCAGTCTGCAGAGAAGTTAATCATAAAACCCCAAATAGAAAGATGAAGTACTCGCAGTACTTTGTCTATGTCTCAAAAAGTGGAAGTGGGTATTCTTCTACTTGGTTGGGGATAACTATTTTAAAATTCAGTTGCCAGATTTGACCCACAAGAACAAGGCAAGTTAAATAAAAGCTTGTAATCAAGATGGCGACCAAACATCAAAATCTAATATGGCAGAAACCTTCTGGACAAAATACTGTTTCAAATAAAAAAAAGTGCATCAAAATCGGATCACCCGTTGAACAGATATGAGGCCACAGACAGACAGACAGACATACAAACATACGCATCAAACTTACCTCGGTCGGGTGTTAAAAATCAACTACATCTTATAATTACCTATTTGTCAGTACGTTTCACAAGTATTCCAATAAAAGTAGGTTACGTATTAACATTTTAAAATAAAATAAAATTCACTTTATCAAGTTGTGTACATTTGTGATGCACACGGCAGGTACAAGGCAGTTTTATGCCATTAATCCTTAACTTTGTTGGTTATGTATGATTTAATATTATATAAAAATGGTCCTGTTTATTGCGAAATGTTTATTGGGTTTTTATATTTAATTCTTATGAAAATATACATAATACACGCCACACATATTAAGCAGAACAGGAAAGTGTATGTGATTCAAAACTGTTGTATTAAATTTTTTGTAAGAACCATTATCGTTTTTAGGTTAAATTTATTACCAAAAATACATTGAAACTGGCAATGATGAATATTTCTCCATTTCGTCGTTTTTCTGAATGTTTCCGTATGTGTTTGCAATATGTCTATATGAGAACCGTCTCTGGCGTCGGGATAAAATTCCTGAGCCCTGTATGACGTCAATGCCCTTTTCGCGGCACATTTCAATAGTTAAAGTTTAATAATTATTTTTAAAATTAAATAGGTAACGGAACTAACGCCTCCACCACTATTTCTCATCATTTCTGAACATTTGAGCTTTTATTATCACTTCTTTATCGCATCTCTCTCGGCCATCCTCTACCCAGAAAAAATTATAGCCATTTGGTGAGAACCATCCACATTTTTTGTATTTGTTAGGATCTTCTCAAATCAAAAAGTAGTAACACATCATTTAGTTTTGATTTTGTTATTGCATAATGAACTCAGGTGATGATTTTTAAAAATTGTTTAGTTTTCTCGATTAATAAAAGAAGCTTATATTTCTTTACGCCTCTGAGACATGGACTGTTAGTGGGGCAGAAAGACGATATGTTAATGATGTAGTAATGTGGGTTTGGAGACGTTTACTAAGAATTTCTAGACAACCGATCGCACTAATAGCTCGTTTCTCTGAAAAATACGTTCCCAAACGTGACTCTTTATCGTATGCTGGGTGATTGTCACCAAGGAACTAATGGGAAATAACATTGCTGAAACTGTGAGCCTAACAGGTAACCGTGGCAGATGGCATGATGCTGTCAAGCGTCCTATATAATGAACGGAGCCCAATCCCAACTAGTATAATGTATGAATCGCAAATCGTCTGCCAAGACAATGTTAATGTGAACGAGAGGAATTGTACAATTATAAAAAAACATCTTTTTTCATATGTGTACCAAATTTCACATATTTATATCAACAAATAAAACTTTAACATAGTGAGTCATCATCGGTTTGTTGTTAAAAAATTCCATGTAAAAGTGCTTGCTTTTTGTATTTACTATTTACTAAACTAAATCGCAAGAGACTTTTCAGAACGGTCTTAATAAAATTGTAGAATTTACAAAATTGTAGAACCGGATATCATATACTACAACACCGAAAACACGTTTTCTGATATTCGTTGAACCGGAACCTAACGTTAAAAAATCTTGGAACCGAAATCGGAACACAAAATTCAAAAATCCTGGAACTGGAACCGGAACTCTGATTTGAGGGCTTGCCACATCCATTTTCTCCAAAAATTGACCGAGTAATAGCGTTGTTGCATTACGGCCTTTTTTCGGTCCTTAAAAAAAACAGTTTTTGCAAAAAATTAAATCGCGCCATATACTCTAAAGAGACAACAACGAAGTAGCTACGAACACATATTTTAGAATTATTACTCATCAGTATAACGTAGCTAAAAAACAGGATCATCCGGAAAGGATGGTCAAGAACAACAATTAAATAGGTCGAAAGTACAGTACACAGTACACCAATTGTTTGTTGATGTCTGTTCGGCCCAATTTTAGACCTAGACCAGAACAGTCGACGCAACGTTTTTTGAAAAATGTACACAATTTTGTTTTTCAAGTAACCAAATATTGTATATAGACCGAGTGTCAACGGAATCATTAGACAAGCGGTTTTCAAGATATGAGTTTTAAATTTGGCAGAGGTAATATATACAAAAAAACGGCAATTTTTTCATAATTTGACACTTTTCCATCACTTCCGGTTTTCCCGGAAATGAGCCTAACTTTGAAATTTTAAATAGAACACCCTGTATATTTTTATATTTTTTTATTCTGGAGACGATTTTAAACAGTAGACGGAGAAAAACAAAAGTTGTTGTCATTTGAAAAAGTTGACATCATTACAAATTATTAATTTCGGAAATTTTGGTTTGTCGTAGCTACTAAACCAATTCTAAAAATGTCACGTTTACATTTTTCTCTTATTGTTTTGGTCCATTTGATTGATTTAAGTGCATTCACTGTACTCTAGATGCATAACTAAAAATGGCCCTAAAAAAATCAAGTACTTAAAAAAATTTTAAAACTACTCAGTCGTACTTAAAATCCTCTTCGGAATCCAAAAATGTGAAAATATGACAGTATGTTCCATCTAAAATTGCCAATTTTAAAACTCTGGAAACCATAGCTTGTCTAATGATTCCGTTAACACCCTGTATATCACATTCCTTGCTGTTTTTTTAAATAATTTTCTTGAGATGAACTTCACATCAGAGTAGTACGATCTATCACAAAAGCTATATCTCATAAAATAATTCTGTCAACTGAAATTCTGAAATGTTTATATAAATATAAAGACTTATTATTTACGAATGCAATCTCTGAAATTCTTCAGCATCTTTTGACCATTATGATTAACTAATAATCGGTAATAGTGGTTTATTTATAACTTTAAGTGGAAATAAGGCGATAACTTAAGAAGTAATATGCAAATTACTAGTTCAAAATATGTAGCATGTAAATCGACCGTTATTTATGTAGGGAGAGAAATGTAAATAAAATCACTATAAGGGTTATTTACTAACAATCTACTGAAATCACGTAACCATTATCATCAGTAAAATACAGCGTTTATGGGGTTGTCATTCTTCCTTCCTATAATCGACAGGATAACGGGGTTAAGACGTTGAATCGCTCTGTAGATAAGAGCACGGCAACTTTTAAATATTTTGGTTTATTTTTTAAAATATTGCAATCAACTTGTAAAAGAAAGTGTAATTACCCCCATTGTACATAATAGAAACTCTAAACGAAAAAAAATAGATAAGTATGCAAAGGTAATTGGACAATAAGAAATGATATAAAACGAAAATAATTATACACAAATAACTTAATCAAACCAATTAGCATAAAAAAATAATTACAAAGGAACCGTAAATACAATCCAAATAGTCTAGCAATGATAGAAGAATTTATTAGTAATTGTAACTAGATAAATAAGTTAATAAGTTTACCAGTGAAATATTTTTGTCGAATTCCTCTATAAGTTTCCTTAAATATATAACGAATAAAAACCAGACTGCAACCAACAGCTATTCTCTGGACTAATGCCCCGCCGAGCGCTCAATTACGAATTACAAGCCTGGCCGCGTTAAGTACAATAACTGTGTATTGCCACAAAACGCTAAAGTTTCGATTTTAATAGACATCAGCCGAAAGACTTATTCCTACTTAAAGGAGCTCTCGTGCCAGCCACCAATCGAAACAGCAGTAGCCCTGACATGGGCATAGTTAGTAGGTATGCTTTTAGAGAGCAGAATATAGATGGAGCCTACCATTTTTGCTGCATGTCGTGGTTTTATAAATCTCGTCATGTACCAAGAGTGAACAAATGCCTCGTTCCAGCCATCTCAGACCTACCTTGCACTGACGAGAGCCAATAGTTCGAAACTGCAGTCTGCAAGTGGTATGGGGTGGCTGGCACGAGAGCTCCTTTAAGTAGGAATAAGTCTTTCGGCTGGTGTCTATTAAAATCGAAACTTTAGCATTTTGTGGCAATACACAGTTATCGCACTTAACGCGGTCAGGCTTGTAATTCGTAATTCAGCGCTCGGCGGGGCATTAGTCCGGAGAATAGCTGTTGGTTGCAGTCTGGTTTTTATTCCTTCTATATTTAAGGAAACGTATAGAGGAGTTCGACAAAAATATTTCACTAGTAAATATTCTGCCCTCTAAAAGCATACCTGCTTATAATTATTGTAAAAACAAATTAATAAAATTACGAGCTGTTCCAAACTTATTGTCAGTGATTAAGAATATGAATGTATTCTAAAAATAAAACACTAGACATAGGTGAAATTCTTACCGATGATAATATAATACAGGCTGGTCAAATGCTGGTGTAATAGTATTTTATATAACAAGTGGCTAAAATGGTACTCGTGTGGTTTATAGCACTCGCCTTCGGCTCGTACTATAAACACCCCACTTGTAAAAAAAAACACATTTAAGTCTCGAGTTATATAGAAAATTTTTTGTATCGCCATTCGAAATTAGAAAACAATATAATTTGGTAAAAATAGACTAAATTCTATTGCTGTTTCCATAGAAACCAATAAGTTTTATTTCACACTGTGAAATGAAATGTCTTTATTTCACTCTTTTTTCTTTATTTTACATTTGTCGATAATGACATTGTTTTGATTCATTGAAACTGTCAAATAAAAGTCATTTTAGGATATGACGTTGCACGAAAACCTTTACGGATTTTAGCAAATGTGGAAGAATTATATGCAAATTAAATAGTAAAGCCACTGACACCTTTTAGCAAGGGAAAAATATATAGTTGTATTCGTTAGAATAATAGCAATTAAAACAGTTTTAAAGATTATACTATGTTTGGTTTTTTAATTATTTATAATAAACCGAAAATAAACGCATATCTCCCTCTCACTCTGCAAAATCCTATCTTTAAAGATAATAGTTTCTGTAAAAGAATATTGGAACATCAATGTTTATTAAAAATAATCACTAAAAGCATCTCTTCACAAAATTCACTTAGAATTCGATACCACTCGTTCTGTAAATCACACAAATTTGGAAAATACCTTTTTCCGACTGTGTACAAGATATTGCTTACGACCCTCTCAAAATTAAAAATATATACAGTGTGTCCTACTTTTCACAGAAACACCTTCGTAAGTCAGTTATTAGTCATTCAATTTCAACCAAATTTAAATCGGTATCTCTTTTTTAGTAAAGCAGAACTTATTTCAGTCATTGGCTGCATTTTTATTAAGAAAAAAGGTCGATTTTTCGAGAAGTCCTACTAAGCATTTTTATCGAAAAACAAATACAATATTATTGAGCAGCGTGCTTTTGAATCTAAAATTTAACGACAACGTTTTCGAATTACGGCCCCCTAAAATTACATTTTCCAAATATTAAATATAATTAATAACTTGGGAACAATAGGGTGGAGTGAAATATTAAAAATTAAAAAAAATTAATTATTTTTTTTAATACATACATACATGGTGGCCATTTGGGTTTAAATTAATGGGAAAAAAAAACCAGCTCGATAGAAAAATGTCTTGAGGGTTCACAAGTGAAACAACAAAAATAAAAAAAAATGTGTATATATTTTCTCTAATATGTTGGTTATGGATCCTATTCGGATCCAAATTAATGGAAAATAAGTTTCAGGTCGAAAAAAAAAATTCTCGATTATTATTTTATGCGAAATTGTTTCTTTGTATTAAATTTGGGCATTATTTTTCTACTTGCAAGTCTCGATCTGAAAAGTCAAAAAACTTCACTTGATGCCTTGGTTACCAACTGTGTCAAGTTCCATGCTTTGTGTATGACATGGGAACCGGGCAAAATTGATGTTGCTGCAATCACTACTTGTAATTACCTTCAAAATTATCTCTTCTGCTACAAATTTAGTTACAGGAGGTTCCGTTACATTAATACCTTGCCAATCAATTACATCAGTATAATCCTTTGCCTCAAAATTCAATGTTGGTACCACAAACTTTCGAATAGTAGCTTGAGTCCCTCCTGATCGCACTTTAATCTCTCGTCGGAACGCTAATTCGTGTATGGATTTTCTTGAATCGGTCATCATAGCCAGAAGCACATTTTCTGGATGGGCGTAAAACGAATTTCTGTCTATGACAGGATCAATCACTTTTTTTACATCCGAGTCAAGATAGAGTAACCAAATTATGAGATGAATTTTGCATTCCAATATATAGTCTCATAATTCTATTTGCTGCAGTCAACCAATGAGCATGTGACAATTTTCCTGGGCTTCTCGATAATAATGATTCTGCACAATTTCCAGTGGCTACTGCCTGACATATATCATATATATATTTTTGATCGCAACTAAAGTCCTTAATTTTTTATATATCTGGCAAAACTGTGAGTATTTTCGGAATTGATTCGAATATCATCAGTGCTGTGTTCTTACAGCTTTCCATCATTTTTCCAACCAGTCCAGAGAAACCAGATGGTTCTGCTGTGGGGCCATCTAAATGTTGTAAATGCTGTCTCAGGATGCACCATTGCAAAGGTCTGCACACAGCTTCTTCTATCAGCCTTACAACACCATCTTTCATACCAGTATTGCCAACGGGCACTAACTGAGATAAAGGAATTTTATTTTTACGCAGATAATTCATGATTGAATCTTTAATGCTTCTTGATTTTCTATCGCAAGGAGAAATATGTCCTATATAATGTGACCCCGGTTCTTGAATACGGGAAATATGTTCTTTCACAACAATTTTGTGGTATGTTTTTCCACCACGTTTGATTAATATTTTAATCCGATCTCTTCTACCATCAAAATAAAGACTTTCAAGGTGGGTTCCTTCATATGCAAGACCTAAGCTAGGTAATTTTAACCGCCTTTGTTTTGTAGTCACACGATTCGGTATTTTTTTTTCACTGGTGAGTTAGTAACAAAATCACTATCATTGTCAGTTGTATCATAAGACTGGCGTCAATTGAAACATTTGTTTCATTCAGTTGTCTTTTTTGTTGTAGCTTCTATATACCACGAATAATTCAGAATTGGTGGAGGGGTATTGGAGGGGATACTTGGTATATGAGTCAGTTGCCAAATGCGGATGCATAAAATAACACATTATAAATATTCGAGGTCGTTGTGAACCCTCATAATATTTTTTGATAATGCTGAATTTTTTTTTCATCATTATGAATACAAGTGTCTTCAGTTTCCCTTATGTATAAGAAAATAATAATAATAAAAAAAAAATCATATTTTCAAGATCGTTGTGAACCCTCTAAATATATTTTTTTCTAGCTGAAACTTTTTTCCCATAATTCTGAATGCAAAAGGCCGCCATCCCCCCTATGTATAAGAAAATTTAAAAAAAATAAAAATTTCACTCCACCCTAGGGAACAAGTTGTATTTCGAAGAAAAGTCCATCCTGTAGACGTGTAGACATAAGATAACGAAAAAAATGTGACGAAGGACAATAATATTTGGCATGTAGCTACCATAGTTGCCGAAGAAGATACTTGCTATACTTTTAGTGTAGTCTAATCAAAACAAACGGCCTGCACAAGTAAAAAAATCATCCGGCAAGAAACGCGTAAATTAAACCTCTTAGAAATTAGGAGTGGTTATTTTTAATTCCCCTCTTCCACGCCCAGCGATGCAGATAAATATTTTTCATGTTAGGAGAATATCGTCGGACGGTGCAGTAAATTTTGCGGGCATGTATTTCTTATCACTGAAGTAAATTACGTACAGTCAGAGCTGACTCTTTTTGTGAATATGTTAATTTATGGCAGCCGCAATATTTTGTACTCGTAGTCTCTCTTGGTTACCTTAATTACTGAAATATGTAAATAAACGTCATTTGAATATGAAATAACTTACTGCAATTTATTGAATTCTCTGGAAAGCTGACACCAGCCGGATGCACATATGACTTTATTTGTTCCATGATCGCGTGCGGGCTTAATCTAATTTAACTTTTGCGGAGTTATTAACGAATTTTACATTTTTCAGTTGTTGATTAATTGTTCTGTTTCTTCCACTTTTAATTGTTTGTTTTACTATTTTCGAACTTTCCGTTTCGGCTGCGATAATTATCAAGAAAAATGTAAACTATTTTTAGTAGGCCATTAGCGTGTCTACGAGGGTTAAATGTGTTACTGGCTAAAATTAAACCGCTTGCCATTAATACTTCCAATTATCCACTAATTCATTAAAATGAGATTTTGCTGTAGGCAGGATTCTCCAATTAGTATTAAATATATCTCAAATATTTATAAATAAACTCACACCACATTGATTCTTTTGGAGTATATAACCAGATATACACCAGCAAATTAAAAAAATATTGTTATATGTTGCAACCCCCAGAGTGTAAGCAACACAGAATTCAATTAGTTCGGATGTCTGAATGTAGAGATTTGCACCTACTAGAGAAAGAACCTACTAGAAGGTCTAGAGTGATGACATCTGGTTGGCATTTGTAGCAGCTTTGTGAGCTGACACCTCGCCAGGTTAAATAAAGGCATTTTTATTTATTATTTATTTATTTTATCTGTTATGGAACTATCTAGAGAATGGTGACGTCATACAGAAAATTCGGGATCCCTCATCTTTAGGTTTATAAGGCATGGAGTAAAACCAGAGAGGAGAAGTTAGTAGTTCTAATGGTCAGTTGAGATGGTCAGAGAGTAAGGAGTAAACACAGTGATAAAGTGACTGAATAATTGAATTGTGTGTATTATTAGTCAAGTAATTAATTGTTGTTGTAATCAGTAAGTTAATAAATTCATGTTTAATGTTACACTGCTGTTATAATTTCCGAACTCTCGATACAGGGTGTTTACAATTGGTGTCAGAAGTGGAACTATAACAGAAGATTTCCGGATTGTTCGAGAAGGTTTCTGGAGTGTTTTTCTCGGGAATTAGTGGTGACACGGAGAATTGACTTACAGGACATTGTTTAAGGACTATTTTTGGACTCAAAACTGTGAAAAGTGCGTTTTCGGGAAAGTGACAGAGACACCGAAAAAGACTCATTTGTGTTAGTTCGCGAAAATTTCTATAACATTCTATTTGAAAATTAGTGGAGATAATTAAATTCTTTGAGCTGGAAAGTGATAGAGACACTGAAAAAGACTTATTTGTAGTAGTGCGTGAAAATTTCTAGACCTTTTCTTTTTCGTGCTGTTTCGAGATTTTTCTGGAAAGTTTGATTGCCGATATTGACGTAACAGTTAAATTTATTTTATTTTAACATAATCTTATGCCCATAGAAACAAGAAGCATGGCAGCAGAGAAACATATACAGGACCTGCTTGCGGAGTTTACGAGGATGATGGCGCAGCAACGCCAAGAGGAGAAAGAAGAGCAAGAAAAGCGACATCAGGAAGAAGAACAAAAGCAAGAAAGACGTCAAGAGGAAGAAAAATGGCGTCAAGAAGAAAAAGAAGAACAGAAGAAGCGACGCCAGGAATAAAAACAAGAGCAAGAAAGAAGACGCCAAGAGGAAGAAAAGCTGCGTGAAGAAAAAGAAAGGAATTGAAGAAAATGATGGAAGATATGGAAAAAAGGCGCCAAGGAGAAAAAGAAGAACAAGAGAGAAGACATCGAGAAGAAAAAGAACGACAAGAAAGACGACGTTAAGAGGAAGAGAAGCGGCGTCTAGAAGAAAAAGAACAAGAAACAAGACGGCAAGACGGCAAGAGGAAGAAAAGCGTCAACAAAAAGAAAAAGAAGAGCAAGAAAAGAGACGTCAAAAAGAAAAAGAAGAGCAGGAAAGAAGACGTCAAAAAGAAAAAGAACAGCAAGAAAGAAGACGCCAAGAGGAGAAAGAAGAACAAGAAAGACGCCAGGAAGTACTGAGAAAAATCCTGAACGAACAAATGAAAATCCAACAAGATGCTATGAATTCAATAGCTAACAAAATCAACGAGGATATGGGAGTTAGAAAGGCTGAAGTCAGTTAAATCAAAAGAAAGATGAGTGAGGTCGAAGGAGAAGTAGAGCAACAAAAACGACAGCTGAGACAGAAAGGAGGCCAGCTAGTAACATCGTCAGGTCCTCGGTTAAAACCTCCCTCCTTTGACGGCCTAAGCTCGTGGACAACGTACAGGAGACAATTTGAGGCGGCTGCAAGTGCGAATAACTGGGATAACGAGGCTATGACATTAGTTCTGGCACTGAGGGGCACTTCAGACCATCCCGGTGGAGAAACAAAGGGACTTCAAAGACTTGGAAGCTACATTAGACTTGAAATATGGTGACCAACATCTCGCACAAGTATGCCAGGCCCAACTGAAATCCCGGATGCAAAAGGCTGGGGAAAGCTTGCAAGAATTTGAAGCTGCTGTAGAAAGACTGACACACCTGGCATACCCGAGTGCTCCAAGAGAATTCCAGTAACAGTTAGCCGTGGGAGTCTTTTAGATGGCATAAGGGACAAAGAGGTCAGGTGTGTTCTTAGGTTAACGCGGCATCAAAGTATTGACGAGGCGCTGGTGCGTGCCCTC
The DNA here is from genome assembly GCA_936432065.2 of Rutpela maculata. Lineage (NCBI taxonomy): Eukaryota > Metazoa > Arthropoda > Insecta > Coleoptera > Cerambycidae > Rutpela > Rutpela maculata. The sequence continues at coordinate 178,926,304 of OW386288.2, forward strand.
GAAGTAGAAAGTGCCTTTAAAGACACCCCGCGGTCACAAGTGCGTGCTGTGACAGTTGAAAAGGCACATTCGGGTCACGAGAACATGGGCTCTATACTGATATGCAGAAAATGATGAGTAAATTACTGGCCAAACTGGATTCTCTGGTAACGCATGTTAAACAACAAAGCGGTGGAAGCCAAGCCAAGGTGGGGGTATTCGATGTTATAACTATGGAAAACTAGGCCATGTTAGACGAGATTGTCGACAGTGGAACTCTGAGAGGATACATGCCACTGGGACAGTGCCGGCTAGAGAAAGCGATGCCCCCAGAGAACTAAAGGTTTGCCAGTTTCGGAGAAGCCCGAGTATTCTACCATTACCAGGCTGTATAACCGAAAGGAAAGAGATTCTAGAGAATTGGACAAAGGAAGTTTTAAGGCAAGAGCAATTGAGCGATGTAGAAATTGGACCCATGTTGAGAGCAAAAGAAGAGGGGACGCGTCCAGCGTGGAGGGATGTTTCAGACAGAGTGGGGCTGAAGGCTTTATGGTCACAATGGGGTTCACTTCACGTCGTAGATGTCCTGTTGAGGAGAGCATGGGAAAGCCCGGATGGAAAGCAGGTTGCCATCCGTCTAGCGATTCCCAGGTGTCGTGTACCAGAAGTACTCTAGGAAGCGCATAATGGAACATTCGTGGACACTTTACCCAAGATGTTGGGTAAAGTTCGGGAATGATTCTATTGGGTTAATAGTCGCCAGGATGTGGAAGCTTGGTGTCGCAAATGTAAGAATTGTGCTGCCAATAAGGAACCACTTTCCGTAACTAACTATGCGAATGAAAGTTAAGAACAGCCGAAGAATGAAGAATCGAGAGCAGATGATCAAGGCTGGTAACCGAATGAAGACTCGTTGTGATCGAAATGCCAGTACAGGAGGATTCAAGGTGGGGGATCTGGTTTGGCTGTACAGTACAACCCACAGCGGAAAGAATGGAGATCCTCGAAGCTTCAACCGCCTTGAGAAGGGCCGTACTCTGTTATTACCCGAATCAATGACGTTATCTATCGGGTCCAAAGAAGTAAAAAGTCGAAGATGAAAATCGTACACTTGGATAGACTGGCGAAGTATGTGAAAGAGGCTGAATTGCCTGACCGGGACGTTCAGGCTTAAGGAGAGAGCAGTTTTATGTGTTGCAACCCCCAGAATGTACGCAACACAGAATTCAATTAGTTCGGATGTCTGAATGGAGAGATTTGCACCTACTAGGGAAAGAACCTACTAGAAGCTCTAGAGTGATGACATCTGTTCTGGAACTATCAAGAGAATGGTGACGTCATACATAAAATTCGGGATCCCTCATCTTTAGGTATGGAGTAAAACCAGAGAGGAGAAGTTAGTATAGTTCTAATGGTCAGTTGAGATGGTCAGAGAGTGAGGAGTAAACACAGTGATAAAGTGACTGAATAATTGAATTGTAGTACACAGTGTATTATTAGTCAAGTAATTAATTGTTGTTGTAATTAGTAAGTTAATAAATTCGTGTTTAGTGTACCCTGCTGTTATAATTTCCGAACTCTAATCAGTAGAGTTTTAAAATGTTTGTTTTGTGGTATTCAGTGGAGGAAAACCTTTCAAATCCTATTATATCATTTAACATTTTAAGGGTTGTGGCTACAGAGAGTTATATTTCAAAAAATCTCATCCTCGAAAATGAGGTTGAAGTGTCTGAGTGTTCTTTAAAAATCAATTTGAACTGCCTGAGAATCCGTGTGTTACATTTTCAATGACCCACCCTGTATCCTCTATACAGGGTCCGCCATTTAAAACTCCCCAGACTCGTAACTTCCTTATTTTTTAAGCTACGACCATGTCCGGCACATCAAATTGTAAATATTTTTAATGCCTTTAAATATGCATACAGAGTGATTAAAAAAAAAATTGAAAAAATTATTACGAAAAAAAATTATTTCCTTGAATATTTTTTCCCTCACCCTGTACATGAACTGCGTTAATGTTTTCTTATAAAGGTTTTAATTAGCTTCAATTTTTCCTTCCTATTCCAAACTGATTTTTTTTAAATAACTGAAAAAATGTAAATAATAATTTTACGCTTTATTTGTAAAAGACGTATTACAAACAATCCTCAACGTAACAAAACAATCCTCAACGTAACAAAACAGCAACAAGAAACAAGAAACAAAAGAAACAAATATTTTTAAAAATAAACTATTAAAATGTACTAAATTTCAAAATTTTTATTAAAAAAAATTTTTTTTAACCGTAAATTGAAGCTAATTAAAACCTTTATAAGAAAACATTAACACAGTTCATGTACAAGGTGAGGGAAAAAATATTCAAGGGAATTAATTTTTTTTTCGTAATAATTTTTTCAAAAATTTTTTTAAAATCACTCTGTACGCATATTTAAGGGCCTTAAAAATATCTACAATTTGATGTGCCGAACATGGTCGTAACTTAAATAATAAGGAAGTTACGAGTCTGGCGAATTTTAAGTGGCGGACCCTGTAGAGAAACCTCTATACGCACGTGATCGGCTATTCATTTTAATCATAATGGTTACTCATTAGTATAGATTACTGTCTAATGGGCTCGTTATCTACAGTTGTCTCTAGGAAATAGCCTAGGTCTCGAGTTTGGCTCATCTTGTACAAGATAAAATTATATAAATTTACTAATTTAAGTAAAGTAGACACTAAAGTATAAAAATATTCAATTCATCTCCCCCAGATGGCTACAAGCGCATATTTATGTAAATATTAAATTAAAATTTAAATGTAAAACATTATTATGGAAATACATGTCTTTGCAGTAATTCCTGTTGACTAAAAACATCTTCCTCTAATGAAGGATTTATAAAATCGCATGCCCCCAGCAGGATATTACTTCGAGGAATACGAGGAAATCCTGTGTAATAACGAATGATTCTGAAGCACCGCGTAAGGTTGCGACCTCAAAACAAGTTAAATTACTATTCCAGGAGACAGTTAAATTGATCACTGAACCAAAACTATGCGCAAATCATTAATTACGGGCTGCAATTTGCTCTTTTGTCGCTGGAAACTATTCGCCGGCTATATTGAATCTCACTCATTATTTTCAACGGCTTAAACTCAGATCAAGTTTATCCCTTAATGGTTTTAAAGTCAAAATTAAGTAGTCACTAAATATTTTCTGCGGTAATAGCTGGTATAATGCCTCTTGTTCTACGAAAATTAAGTACAGAAGCGAACGGCAGAATTCTTGGTGTTTTCAAGTCTCGGTTTGGAGATCTTTAGAAAACATGCATAGATAAGTTCATGGCAATTTTAATAGTTGGTAAATTATACTCGCGAAATGGCGTTTAGACTTTAGTAAATTTAATTCAGTAACTTCGGTTTTTGTCGACGATATTGAATTCAGATGAATTGGAAATTGATAATTTATCAAAAACCAATTGAAACTTTAGAAAAGTATATAACATAGGCGTAAGAAAAAATTGTAATAAAATAAGCTTAGGTTCTCAATGAATTATAATCTAAAAGCAAAAATAGCACATGGCGTTTTTGTGATTGATTTCAAAGATCCTGCATAATAAAACAAGCTAAAAACGTACTCTTCGCCAATTTACTGAGCTTTTTTATATAATTGTTACACATTCTATAGGATACTGTTCGCAGTTTTCTTGTAAATAATGTTAGTTTTTGGACATCCTAAATTTTGTGATACCATGATTGTTGCGAGAAAAAATATATGAAAAAAAATTGAAAGAAAACGCATCCAACCTGTCTGGGATTCGAACACTCGATCTTTGGATTGCAAGGCAGTCAATCAATCAATCAATAACAATTTATTAAAAGTTTTTATATATTTATGGCCTCGCCGGAACCTGCCCCGGAACCAGCCAGGCACATAGGTTGTATAGTTTCGGTGACAGACACGGCCCCTGGGGGATACTTTAGCCGTTGGACCATCACACATTACTACAATAATTGAATGTCTGTAATATATATGTTTCGCGAATCATATTTTAACGCATTAGATATACTGTTATAAAATATATATTTGTGAAATATATAAAAAAAATCGGAAGCTACGGAAAGCGGCTGGAACCTCCCCACCCGGTGGATCTTTGAAGCCAAAAAGGGCACTAAAAAATATGAATGATCTCATTTAATTATGTCTTTTTGTTTAATTTTAAAAATCATATAATTTTTTGTGGACAACTTTACTGCCAACTATCGCCGGTGAAGTGTTCACTGGATCGTTTCAATTTGAGCTGATAAATATTTTTTTTATCCTCTGGCCTCGACCGATTTTTCACTAAATCGGTCGGGGAAAGTTGTTATTTGGTTGCTTGTCACTAATGTCAGATGTCAAACTGACAGATGCCAAAAGGTTTCAGGAGAAGAAGATTTTTTTTGACAGCTGTCAAATTTTTTGTCGCTAAACTTTATTAGTTCCAAATTTGTCAAACTGACAGCTGTCAAAAATTCTGGTTCTAAATTTTGCTGGGGGATTTTATTTTTTGACAGTTGTCGCAAATTTTTAGGTTGGTATTGCACTTGGTTTGGTTTTTAGGTTATATTAATGTTTTTTAGGTTGTGATTACCGGAAATTTTTCCGGCGTTGTGCCGAAAATGGATTCAAGTCTCTCAAACTTTTAATGTTACTGTCACTTTTAATAATTTTGGGCAAAAAACTTACTTTGGGCTCAGTTAAGGACCGTCCATGACCACACGGGCTCCTTATGGTTTGTGTAGGACAGCTTTAATTCTTTTTTTTTTTTCTGACTGTCATAATTCTGACTTTTTTTGAGTATTTTCATACTTTTTCTGCTAACGTTTCTTCGCACGTTGTTGGATTGCCTTTTTACTCTCATTTTTAACCAAACGCACTTACTTACTTCCTTTTTTTCACTGTTAATGATTTACTTTATGGATGTTAAATTTCAGCTGATGTGTTAACTTCTAGATTCCGCCACTCACTGGAAATATATTTATAGACATAACCGCAACAATTGATAAAATATCCCATAATCTATAAATCAATATCCGTAAAAGTTACCAACCCAAATATTTTAACCGATGTTAAAAAATTTGGTTTTAAAAAATATAGAATATAACTCTATAGATTGTTATTTTGTTTTTTGATTTTTTTCACGGAAACCAAATCGAAAAGGTGCAAGTGTGATATATCTACGAAATCGAAATTTTCACTGCTTTTCAATGCTTCGATTACAAATTGTAAGTAATCATAAAATAAACAACTTGTTGTGCCAAAATGACACTGAACGTAATCGGATCTCAACCAATATCTTTTCAGATCTTCTGAAGCACTAAAGAAACCCTCATACAGTTTCATCCAAATCCGTTTAGTAGTTTCGCCGCTATCGTGCTAACATATATACATGAACACACACACACACACACAGACATTTTTCAAAAACCAGTTTTTTGGGTTTCTGGGACCTAAAAACGTAAAGATTTGATGTTATCTCAATTTTCGATTTTGGACCTATTTTAGTAACCTCCTACAATTTTATTGCGGGGAGGTTAAAAAAAATATATATTATAGACATAACATTTCGCAAGATTTCTGTTTAAGTTCAAAAAATTACGAAAATAATTTTTTTTTTACTTAAATGATTAATAACTTTATTTACTGATTGACTTTCTTCAAAAACAATAGGGTTCTTCCTATAGCTAACACTAAATTACTATCCAATTTTCAATACAATCGGACTCTTTCTTAAGTTATCGTGCTTACAAGAAACGTGACGGACGGACAGACGGACATTTTGAAAGTTTTTCAGAATTCGTTCACTAACACAATGCTGAACATTTTTTCTATACGAGCGATATTTCCGGTTTTAGAAATGCGCCGATCAAATGCAATATACTCTTCGTTTTTTAATAAGTATTTAATTTTTTTTACTAATCACTCCAATTCCTCCCTACAAATTTTGCTCCAATTACTTCCACGTCCAGTGGAAGTATAGTAACGACAAAAAAATTTTTAAAAATTTTTATTGTCCAAATAGGCTTAAAATGTCATGAAACGTCGAGATTTTAAGTTTGAGCGAAAAAAAAAATTTCTGTCTGTCTGTCGGTCTGTCTGTAACTTTTTTGTGCGCACGTTTACTCTGGAACCGTTTAAGATATTGACTTGAAATTTGGTACACATATGTACTTTAACGAGATCTAGAACTAGATTATATTTTCATCTTGTTCCGTCGAAGGGTTAGGGGGTTAATTGGGGTAAATTTGGGGTAAATAGGTCAATCAAGCAGGTAAGAGTCCATAAAATTGGTATTTAGTATATACAAGAGAAGCTACGGTCTCAAAAAAATGTTTGGCATTAGCCACCTCCATTACCACCCCCACCCCCTCATTAAAGGGGATGAAAAAAAATTGTGATTTAGTGTATGTACAGGAACCAGAAACCCCAAAATATTTTTTTACTTTATCCACTCCCACTATCACCCCCCTATCACCACCCCCCTCCCCACTACCGATGTGGGGTATCGATTTATGGGTTTTTGGGGTAGAAGATTTCAAATATTATATTATTAAAGTTCCATAAACAATTATTTTCACATACACAGTTTTTTCGTTGTGAGTGACTTGGATAGAGAATCTGGATGTGGAAGTTGTGATTCCTTGGGCAGCGGTTTTTTGTATCGCTCCACTATTATAATAAAAAAGCCTTATAGCTCGAGAACTGCTAGAAATATTGAAATAATAATAATTGGAAAAACTACCCGATTGTGTCAACTATGCTCTATTCCATTCGCGCCACAGTTTATTAATTTTTGTTAGGATGACTACCCTGTATACTTTCCATATTACTTCCACATCCAGTGGAAGTATAGTAACGACAAAAAAATTTTTAAAAATTTTTATTGTTCAAATAGGCTTAGAATGTCATGAAACGTCGAGATTTTAAGTTTGAGCAAAAAAAAAAATTTCTGTCTGTCGGTCTGTAACTTTTTTTTGTGCGCACGTTTACTCTGAAACCGTTTAAGATATTGACTTGAAATTTGGTACACGTATGCATTTTAACGTAATCTGGAACTAGATTATATTTTCATCTTGTTCCATCGAAGGGTTGGGGGTAAATTGGGGTAAATTTGGGGTAAATAGGTAAATTAAGCAGGTAAGAGTCCAGAAAATTGGTATTTAGTATATTAAAGAAAAGCTAAGGTTTCAAAAAAAATTTTGGCATTAGCCACCCCCATTACCACCCCCACCCCATTATTACAGGGGATGAAAAAAAATTGGGATTTAGTGTGTGTACAAGAACCAGAAACCTCCAAATATTTTTTTACTTCATCCACCCCCACTACCACCCCCTATCACCACCCCCACCCCACTACCGATGTGAGGTATCGTTTTATAGGTTTTTGGGGTAGAGGATTTCAAATATTATGTTATTAAAGTTCCATAAACAATTATTTCCAGATACAATTTTTTTTCGTTGTGAGTGACTTGGGTAGAAAAACCGGATGTGGAAGCAGTGATTCCTTGGGCAGCGGTTTTTTCCTTTATTGACAGTTGTGCTAGCTACATTCGAAATACTCTTGTTCTACATATTTTTTCGTCAATTATTTTGTTTAAGTTGACTACCTTGTATATTTTTCGCTATAATTTTGTGAAGCTTTCTCCTCAAATAATATTATCACCATAGTTTCATTGGTGGTATTTTTTTTAGGATGTCCAAGTTATACATTTTCACAATTTTCTCTCTTGACAATTGTGTTAACTATATGCGAAATATGAGTAAAATTGATTTTATTATTATTTTTTGGGTGTTCACACTGTATGTTTTTTACTAAAAGTATATCCTAGTTCTTAGCACTAGCGTGAACTACCTACTGAATACTATACTTCTCCGTTAATTAGTTTTGTAGCATCAACAGATAGACACCAGATCGACAGATAGACAAACAGGCAGACTCACAAAAATTAGAAGAATATGTCTTCCTGAAATAAGGTGCAGTTAGATATATTACTTATTTGGAAATTTTAAGACAAAAAAACAAATATACACATCGTTCTTCTCATTTATACGTTTCAATTTGTGTTCTTCTCAACAGAAACGTTGAACATTTTATTTTCAATTACTCCCACATCCAGTGGAAGTATAGTAACGACAAAAAAATTTTTAAAAATTTTTATTGTTTAAATAGGCTTAGAATGTCATGAAAGGTCTAGATTTTAAGTTTCAGCGAAAAAAAATTCTGTCTGTCTGTAACTTTTTTGTGCGCACGTTTACTCTGGAACCGTTTAAGATATTGACTTGAAATTTGGTACACATATGTACTTTAACGGGATCTGGAACTAGATTATATTTTCATCTTGTTCCGTCGAAGGGTTGGGGGGTAAATTGGGGTAAATTTGGGGTAAATAGGTAAATCAAGCAGGTGAGAGTCCATAAAATTGGTATTTAGTATATACAAGAGAAGCTAAGGTTTCAAAAAAAATTTTGGCATTAGCCACCCCCATTACCACCCCCACCCCATTATTAAAGGGGATGAAAAAAAATGTGATTTAGTGTGTGTACAAGAACCAGAAACCTCAAAATATTTTTTTACTTCATCCACTTCTACTAAAACTTCCCTATCACCACCCCCACCCCACTACCGATGTGGGGTATCGTTTTATGGGTTTTTGGGGTAGAGGATTTCAAATATTATATTATTAAAGTTCCATAAATAATTATTTTCACATACAAAATTTTTTCGTTGTGAGTGACTTGGATAGAAAATCTGGATGTGGAAGTAGTGATTCCTTGGGCAGCGGTTTTTTATTGGTATTTCATTTTAGACACACTTTTATTTTTATCCTGTATATTGTCTCCATCAACAAAATAGCAAGAACTGTCTTTTTGTTCTTATCTCAATTTCGTTATCGGTCCCTGGTATATTTAAATATATTTCGAGTTTCATTCTGTGTATATTAAAGTAAACTAGGCCGATACATATTTTAAATGTGTATATTATGGAGGTTTTTTTAACCTCACACAGAATTGAAATGACCATATTTTTGCATATTGTAAAAGAACAGTTAAAACGTTAAAATTGGAGCAAATAGCGAATTATGAAATATATACTCATTATGATTTTTATTATTTGTAAAACAAACAACACGTCTATCGTGCGACTGGATTAGCGAAATTTGCATAAAATGGCCCATATGAAGTTTTTCAAAGTGGACACGAACGCTTCCATCGCTAGAAGAGGTCAGAGGTCAATTTGTTATTCTAATACGTTAAATTGGAATGGAATGACTGGTAAAACATTTTCATAAAGAATAGACAAGTAATTAAATATATAAATAATCATAAAAATGTCATTAACAGAATCCTGTTCCCGACATTTTAGACACTCTAATCAATCTTATGTTGCCGCTATTTTACTTTCAGGGCAATGCCCCGATGCCTAATTGTGGAGTATATTAATTCATGTAGTGTGATTCTTCAATTCCTTCCTAGTTTTAATAATTTTCTTTTCAAAGAAACGACTTACTTTACTGAAGTAATATTCGAAAATTATTCTAAAAATATTGATTCCTCACCTATTATGTATTTAAGACAAAAAATATTTTAAAATTTAATTTCCCTAATAAACCACTATTATATGGCAAAGGACAAGGGTAGATAAGCTATATAATTTTCGCCCACTAATTCCATAAAAAAGAAAAGTTCTCCTTAAAGTCATTAAGCATTATTTATTTATATTTGAACATATGATCTTTATGTTTCTATATGTTTTACATTTGAAAAACAACAGTAGGCCATAGTAATATCATTTCAAAGTGTGCATGTTTGCAGTTTTTTAGTAATTTTTACCTTTTTCCGAACTTTTAATGTATATTTCAGTTAGATGCGCTCAATGAAACAAGATAAACTATACCTCATTTCATTGCTAAGCATTCAAGTTTTTAAATAATGGTTAATTTATATTGTTTCATCAAGCGCTTCAATGTATAAAAAACAAAATCGTTTCAGCGGGAGTCGTAGTAGTGTCGACGTTGCGTGCGAATTTAAACGTGTCAGCGCTCAAAACCACATATTGTGGTATGTATTGAATAAGAATATGTTTATCCACGACCATCGTATAATCATTGCATTCTACATTTAACAATTGTCATTATTCCAACCAAACGTATAATGAACATAATCTGATTCTAACACATATTTAACCAACCAGAAACTAGTTGTTTTCATTCTAACGCACTTTGACCAATCAGGAACTAGCAATTTCCATAAGAAAACGGCGAATCCATTTTTCCATGTTTTCGTGCATATTTTCGTGTTTGACGTTTAACACGTCAACGTCAAAAATACGCGATAGTCGTGGATAAATTATAGTATTCAGTTCGCGTATAATGGCTATTACACACACGGATGATTTACGATACGCCTTCGTCTCGTGCCGTAAACATCACCCCCGCGAGTAATAGCCATCATTATACGCTCACTGAATAATCTACTATTCCAAAGAACAGTTTTTTATTACTTGTCAAGACATATACTACTCGGAAAATATAATGACATACAACATGGCCGATGGGCGGAAAAAGGCCCTTATCTACCCTTGTCCTTTGGAGAAGTCCGTTATCCTGGACTATAAGTCAAATCGACAAAGTTATGCAAATTCATTATAGTCCAGGTAACGCAAGAGTTGGAGGAGAAGTGTGTGAATTAAAAATCAAATTAGTTGGTCGAATTTCACGTATCCACTACAACTTGCGGAAACTGAGGATCCCCTTTGCCAGATGAGAAATCCTCCATCAATAACCAAATCAAATTTTGATGTATGTATGTTTGTGGTGCCGATCCGGTGAATTTTTTAGAATTTTTAACATTCAAAATGGTTTTATTTTTTCCGCATATTTTGGTACCGCAGGTGGCTTTGCCTTTATAGCAGGTGAATGTATTTCTGGTCATAAGTAGATCCTAATTTGTTCTATACTTGAATAAAATTTTATTCAAATCGGAAACAAAATAAAAAGGTTATAAGTTCACACTGTATATTTAAGGAAATGTATAGATTTTGACAAAATATTACGTTAGTAAATACCTCGAGTGTTGTGAAATAAAGATTGTTTTGTGACTGTGATTTATTAGCAGATCACGGTAAACCGCTTTGGTAGAAATATTCAAGGTACCTAATTAATTTATTTATTAACTATCTATTTTTGACTGGCGAATATCTCGTAAACTATAAAACATAGGAAAAAAAATGAATATAAACATCCTTGTAGGAAATTTAATTATGTTTAATTTTGCATAGATTACCTTTTTCCGTACGACGCATCGTTTCCGAGTTATAAGCGAAGAATCGAAAAAAGGAAGCTTTCTACCCCCTCTCCCCCTGAAGCGGTGGGGCTAGGGGCGGGGACTTTTAGTATGTTTACCTCCTAACTACTCCCAATGCATTCCTGAAGAGGAAAATTCCCTCCTCCTCCATGTTCTCTACAATCCCCTTTTGGGCATTCGTTGATTGGACTATTATGACTAATTCCTTTTAAGTCCGATTCAGATTTTATGTTAGTCAAAGGCGGTATGATTGAAATATTGGCAATGCATATTTAAGAATTTAAAATAGAACTGGGCCCAAAACGAAACATTGTGGAATGCCTATTGCGAGGAAAAACACAATGGAGCTTATTTATTTATCATTAAGACAGTGCCGGTTTTTACAATTAATATTCCTCATTTACTTTGCGTTGATCGAAATATTTTTACCTTATAGTCAAATTTTTGGTACTCTTCTTTCAGTGTATAATTACTATCTCTTTCAAGATCCATTAACATTACACAAATTAATACAGGAAAACATTGAAAAAAATGACCGTAACTCGAAAAAAATTTGGTTATAAGTTTAAAATCTCGTTTAAAATAGACCAAAGTTCACGAAAAAAAAAAGTTTAGGAGTTTTATGGATCCGCGGGAACTTATGGGGATAAAAAGGGGTATTTTTAATAAAAAAATGATATTTTTTCTATTTTCTCGGGAAAAATGGCATTTACAAAAAAATAGTTTAAATAAAAGTTGTTTCTGGCAAAATTATCTTTAATTTGTTGTTTTTAAATTAATTTTATATTAATAATTAACCGAAATACGGCCATTCTTTTATGGGGGGGATGGCGGATGGAATTTTTTATGAAACAAGTGTTTTAAAGGCACAAAATAAATTGAGCATCTAGTAAATATTAACGAAGAACAGCATTTTTGAAAGAAAAATTAATTACTGAGCAATTACAATTAAAAAATGCCGACATTTTGTTAAAAAAATGTGAAAACGCACATTGAATCGGCCATAACTTCTTTATTTTTTGTGATATAGAAACAAACAAAAATTCATTTTAAAAATTAATTACCTTTAATATTATTTCTTAGAACTTTTGAAGGAAGTGTCACAGTTTCTAAGATATTCAAATTTTAAACTAAATACTTCATCCTAAAAACGGTCGGATGCCATCTATAAAATTAAATATCCCGAAACAATCAACCCAACACAAATATATAAACAAAATAAATTTATTGTCAATTTATAAGCTTCATTTTTATTTTCCACCATATTTTCTCTTAAACTAATATTTATTGAGATATTTGCAGAGAAACAAGAATGTTGCATTTTTTCTAAAATCCATTTACAGTTCAAAATGCAATTTTTTTTTCTAAAGCAGGCGCTGTAAGCCGATGAAAAAATCTGAGCGTCTATATATACGAAAAATAGTATATGAGAATTTATTTTTTTAATTACTGACTATTACATTAACAAAATTGAAACATTTTTATTTAAAAAAAAATGTGAAGAACTGCATTGTTTCTTTCATAACTTATTTGTTTTTTGTGCTATAAAAATGGGAGAAAAACCATTTGAAAGCCTAATTAATAGTTTTTCAATTTGGTTATTAGCGTTTTTGGCCTATGTTTCTAAGATATTTAATATTTAAATTAAATGTTTCGTCTTATAAACGTTCGGACGCCACTTTTAGACTTCCAGATCTCCGAAACCATTAACTACAAAAATTAGAAAAAAGCGAAAGTAACCTTCTTATTTGTCTCTAGCTTGTTTTTGCTCAATGTAATACCTTTCGAGTTATTTGATATCAATTCATATAAAAAGTCGCATAGAACCTTTTCTTCTTAAAATTTAATTCCCTCTCAGCTCCAATGTTGTTGTTTTTTTCAGGTTCCACCCCCAGAAAATCCACCCCCTATAAATTAGCAAGCCCTCGCATAATATAGAAACCTCTAGTATTTCGGTTAATTAAGTACGGCTATAAAATTAAATTTAAAAACACCAAATTAAAGATAATTTTGTAAGAAACAACTTTTATATGAACTACTATTTTCCCGGGAAAATAGAGAAACATCGATTTTTTAATTAGAAATGCCCCTTTTCACCCCCTATTGGTTCCCGCTTGTCCGTAAAACTCCTAAACTTTTTTGTTTCGTGAACTCTGGCCTATTTTGAATCTATAACCAAAGTTTAAGGTCTGCACAATTTTTTTTCGAGTAGAAATAAAGTTTTCCTCTACTAAACATATTAAACATGTATAAGCTGATATCTGAAATAGTCGTGTTGCGGTCCCTTTACTATAGTTACTCTCATTTTTCTTTCCCCATTTTGCCGCGTTAACGTTTGAAGTTCCACCACAACATCGTAATTTATTTAAAAAGAGACTTATAGTACTCACACATTTAAAAAACGCGACAAATCACTACTTAACGGGTGCAAAATAGAATTTATACGTTATAAAGTACGCAGTAGATCATAATCTATTGCAAAAAGCCCAAAGTATGTACTTCTGGTGTGGATCCTAGCATATAAAATTTAACGAGCTTTCCCGTCTTACGTTGCAAGGCGGCCATGGGAGCATAATGTAGTGCTTAATATTACACAGGCCTCTGTAAATGGGACAGTTTCATTACCCCGCTGCTATCGCAATGATAACTACGTTATTAACTAGAGAGCCAGATAGATATGTAGACCTTTCGACATGAAGCTTAGAGCGAAACCAAATTGGAAGCGCACTGATAAGACCCAATTCATGAATGCTCCGTAAATTAACTTTATGATTTTACAATACGAGTAGCAGCAATGTCTTCGAGAGCGCATAAAAGCTGGTAATAAACATCTGGTTTTTCATTTGCCATTTATTTGACACTACAAAAATATTATTTAGGTATTTAGGAAATGAAAACCTTTTACACTTCTAACAATCTAGTCATTTCAATAACCGGTGCATGGTAGTATAGATGCCCACAACATTAATAAAAAAATGCAGCGGTGAACTGTCCGAAATTATAGCCACTATTTTAAACAAATAATAATAATAATAATAATAATAATAATAATAATAATAATAATAATAATAATAATAATAATAATAATAATAATAAGCAGGAGAGGCTGACTTCCATCTATCAAGCCTTTGGTGAGTAGCGCCACCACTTACTCCAGCTGGGGTGCAAAACCGAACCGGCAGCCCTAGTGCACCCGGGAGGGGAAAGCTCATTCCCCTTTGGTGTCGGTCGTGGGCTTGCTGGGCTAACCACCCACAAGCCCTAACTTCTGGTTCCTGACAACAGAAGACAGGGCCCCCACAATCGACCCCGTCCGGATAGGGGTCAAGGGCAAGGTGGTGGGGCCCAACCGGATGGAGCGCCCGTTGACGAACGCTATGGACAAGGACGCTTTGAGTGGACGGATGAGCTAAGGGACGACCTTCTGCAATGCTATGAAAGCAGTGAGCCCGCACGAAGGGGATACATGGGGCGGATGCATGCTCTGTGGTGTGACAGGCATCCAGAGCATGGCGCCTTCACGCCACAAAATCTGCGTGACTATGTATCCCATCTTCGTAGAAGGGGCTACGTGAGGGCTGCTCCTGGACCGGTGAATGAGGTGGCCGAGAGACCGCCACATTCACCGGTTGAGGAAGTTGCTCTCCTTGTTCCACCAGTACCAGAGGGCCTCAGTACCAGACGGGGGCTACACCATATAAAAGCCCCCGGGCCACAAGATCTGGCCAGAGTGGATGAAGAACTTCGTGATGCGCTACCAGAACGGGCTGACATCTGGCACATAAACTGTGCCGTGTATGCCGCTGTTCAACGTTTCTCTCGGACGGAGAGGCGTAATACTGCCTCCCCACAGGAGAGGGCGGAGCGGCGCATACAAAAGATGGAAGCCAAGATCCGGTCGGCGAGGCAACACGCATCCCGTATCCAATGTGTGATGGACTACACGGCGGCCAATAGGCCGTTCACGCCTAAAGTGAGGCGGGCGAGGGGACTGGCGGAAAATAAACTCTTCCGCCAAAAGCCCTCGCGCCTTTTCGAACCGCCTCCGCGTGTTGCAGAGAATCCGCCGACTGTAGATCAGGTGGAAAATTTCTGGAAAACGCTTTACGAGGAGAAGCTTCCACTCAACCGAGACTCTCCAGCCCTGGCACACTTTGAAGCCTTCTGTCAAAGGCTTCAACAACCAGACGAGGTGTGCCAACCGATAACTCCAGAAGAGGTTCGAAGAGCTCTTGAGGGCTCTAAGAACTTTGCTGCTCCAGGTCCCGATGGGATAAACAACTACTGGTGGAAAAAATTACCCAGTACCCACCACCATTTGGCCAGAATTTTCAATTCATGGCTAAATGGGGAGCAGCAAATTCCTTCTTGGGTTGTCGAGGGGCGGACAGTGCTGATCCCGAAGAACGGAGATTTGTCTGACCCAAAGAACTACCGGCCGATAACCTGTTTAAACGCATGTTACAAGGTGTTTACGCGCATCCTGTACATGCGAGTGCTCCACGCAGTTGAACCGGTTTACGAACGGATATATGAGCAACGAGGGTCGAAGAGAGGTGTCGCTGGCTGCAAGGAGAACCTGTTGATTGACAGATGTGTCACGCAGGACTCCGTGCAGTATAAGCGGAACCTCTCCATGGCCTGGATCGACTACCGCAAGGCATTTGATATGACATCACATGAGCTTATTGTTCACTTGCTCCGATGTCTTGCGGTACCCGGTCCCGTAGTGAGATGCATCGAACAACTGATGCCGCTCTGGAGGACTCGCTTTACTATTACATCGGGTAACGATAGAGTCCAGACGGAGTCGGTAACATTCAGAAGGGGAGTATTTCAGGGAGACTCCCTCAGCCCCCTTCTCTTTTGCATCTCACTACTGCCATTATCCGTTTCGCTCCGGAAAACCCGTGGATACAACTGCGGTACCCCCGGCGATAGGAGGCATAAGGTCACCCATCTGTTTTACATGGATGACCTTAAACTTTATGCCTCCGGAGAGAGGGACCTACACCAGTCCCTCAGGGTGGTACAGGAGTACA
This sequence comes from Rutpela maculata, assembly GCA_936432065.2. Taxonomy (NCBI): domain Eukaryota; kingdom Metazoa; phylum Arthropoda; class Insecta; order Coleoptera; family Cerambycidae; genus Rutpela; species Rutpela maculata. Next base: position 178,942,651 of record OW386288.2, read on the forward strand.
CGCAGGCTGTCGGTATGGAGTTCGGGCTGGACAAATGTGCACTGATCCATCTCAAGAGAGGACGATGCGGGGACTACGGAGAGGACGCGCAGCTCGTGGACGGAAGCATCTTACATCATCTAGATGCCGGAGAGTCCTACACTTATTTGGGTGTCGAGCAACGCTCCACCCAAGAAGTGAGTGTAGTGAAAAACGCTCTCCGCGGCAAGTATCAGCACCGACTCCGACAGATCTGGTCTTCAGAGCTGTCGGGGAAGAACAAGGTGTCTGCTACCAACATGCTTGCCGTTCCGATCCTTCTCTACTCCTTTGGAGTAGTGAAATGGACTCGAGAAGAGTTGCGTCAACTCGACGTAGGAACCCGCAAGAAGATGCATCTCAATAGGAGTTTGCATCCTAAATCGTCCGTTCCTCGGCTATACCTCCCACGACATCGGGGAGGCCGTGGACTCTTGAGTTTGGAGAGTCTCCATAATAGGATGGTTCTGGATGGAGCCTGTAAGGTCATCAGGAGTTCGGATCCCCTCCTCTGCATGGTCCGAGACCATGAAAGTGCAGGAATAGGAGCCTTTTTGTTTAAGGCAGCACAGAGAGCAGCCGATGAACTTGGTCTCTCCTTCGACGTCGAGCGGGTAAATCCCGACTCTGTCACCGAGTTGGAACCTGCTCGACGAAAAGCCCAAATTAAAGCTGCAGAACACAACATCTTTCTGCAGCTTCACACGGATAAGCCAATGCATGGAGTTTTCTATAAAAATATAGAAAACCTTGGCTTATCCGAAAGGCTGACCTTTGCCTTCTTAAGGTCAGCCGGGCTGAAGTCTGAGACCGAGGGATTCATAATGGCTTGCCAGGATGGTGTATTCAACACCCTCGTCTATCGTAGTCGTGTCATGGGTATAGAGGTCCCTGATGTCAGCTGCAGGGCCTGCCGCAGGGCGCCAGAGACTCTTATGCACTTGCTGTCGGCTTGCCCGACATATGCAGTCTCGGCCTATATCCAAAGGCACGACGGAGCATTACGGGTGCTTTATTACCATTTAAGGCACTCGTATGGGATAGACGAAACACCAGTGCTGCCTTACGCTCCGAGGGATATTGAGTCCGTTGTGGGAAATGAGAGGTGTCTAATTTATTGGAACTACTCTTTTCCCACCATCAGGCAAATACAAGCCAACAAGCCTGACGTAGTACTCCTCGACCATCAACTCAAGACAATGTTTGTCGTGGAGTTCTCGGCTCCCGCGGAGAACAACATTGTCTTGAAGGAGGAGGAAAAACGGACAAAATATCGAGATCTGCTCTTCGAACTCCGGAGACTGTATCCAGACCATACTGTTAAGATAGTGGTACTGATTATAGGAGCCCTCGGTGGAACGAGACACACACTGCTTTCAGAACTTAAGATCATACCGGCATGCCGAAATTCGGCAGAGGTCTTAGCCGGCAGAATGCAGAAGGCCGTCATCCTCGGCTCATTACGTCTGCTCAGGGCACACGATTCCCGGACCCAGTAGTCACTTACCCCACGGGTGTGGGGAGTGGCTGCCGGTACTAACAGCTCCCCTCTGTGAGGGTCGGAGCCACAGAGAAGGGTGACTGGCTTTTAACAAAAAAAAAAAAAATAATAATAATAATAATAATAATAATAATAAAGGAGTCTCTCCGCGGCAAGTACAGACGCCTACTCCGAAAGATTTGGTCCTCCGAACTTTCGGGGAAGAATAAGGCGTCTGCCACTAACATGCTTGCCGTTCCTGTTCCTTTGGGGTAGTAAAATGGACTGTAGATGAGCTGCGCCAACTAGACAGAGATACCCGCAAGATGATGAACATCCATAGGAGTATTCATCCTAGATCGTCCGTTCCTCGTGTTTACTTCCCACGTCATCGGGGGGGCCGAGGACTCTTGGGCCTGGAGTGTATGCATGGCAGAGTAGCGCTGAGTATGGCATGTAACATCCTCAGGAGCTCGGATCCGCTCCTGCTATTAGTGAGAGATCACGAAATCGCAGGGGTGGGCGCAGGATTGTTTAAGGCAGCAAAAAGAGCCGCAGATGAACTTGGTCTCGTATTCGACGTCAGACCGGCGCGTCAGGCGCGTCAGGCCGGCGCGGTGCTGATCCAGAGTCAGTCACCGAGCTTCAACCAAATCGTCTGAAAGCCCAAATAAAAGCTGCCGAACAGGAGAATCTGTTCAGGCAGCATGTCGATAAACCCATGCACGGTGTGTACTATAAGAACATAGAAACACTGGGTTTATCGACTAGGCTGACATTCGCCTTTTTAAGGTCAGCTGGGCTTAAGTCGGAGACCGAGGAATTCATTGTGGCCTGTCAGGATGGTGTAATAAACACCTTGGTCTACCGAAGCCGCGTAATGGGTGTAGAGGTCCCTGATATCAACTGCAGGACCTGCCGTCAGGCGCCGGAATCGCTGATGCATTTGCTTTCAGCATGCCCGATATACGCGATTTCGGCCGACATCCACCGCCATAACGCGGCTTTACGAGTGCTATACTACCATCTAAGGCACTCGTACGGGGTAGATCAAACACCAGTGCTGCCTTACATCCCCGGAGATATTGAGTCCGTTGTCGAGAACGAGAGGTGCCGAATTTATTGGAACTACTCGTTCCCGACCGTCAGGCTCATTCAAGCCAACAAGCCTGACATAGTCCTCCTCGACCATCAGAACAAAGTGATGTTTGTCATCGAATTCTCAGCACCTGCTGAGACAAACATCGCTTTGAAGGAGGGGGAAAAACGGACCAAATATCGTGATCTCCGGTATGAGCTCCAAGTGCTGTATCCAGACTACTCGGTCAAGATGGTCGTCCTAATAATCGGCGTACTCGGAGGGATGAAGCCTTCGCTGCTCTCAGAATTAAAGATCATACCGGCCTGTCAGAATTCGGCAGAATGGTTGGCAGGTCAGATGCAGAAGGCAGTTATCTTGGGGTCCCTTCGTCTGCTTAGGGCACATGATTCAGGTGTTTACAGTCACTAACTCCACAGGTCGTGGAGAGTGGCTGTAATTAATTAGCCGGCGCGGCTACCGTGTGGTGTCGGAGGCCACGGAAGCCCTGTCCGGCAACGGGAAACCGGAAAAAAAAAAAAATAATAATAATAATAATAATAATAATAATAATAATAATAATAATAAATAAGCAGGAGGGGCTGACTTTCATCAATCAAGCCTTTGGTGAGTAGCGCCACCACTTACTCCAGCTGGGGGGTGTAAAATCGAACCGGCAGCCCTAGTGCACCCGGGAGGGGAAAGCTCCTTCCCCTCTGGTGTCGGTCGTGGGCTTGCTGGGCTAACCACCCACAAGCCCTAACTTCTGGTTCGCGCAGGCAGAAGACAGGGCCCCCACAATCGACCCCATCCGGATAGGGGTCAAGGGCAAGGTGGTGGGGCCCAACCGGATCGGGCGCCCGTTGACGACGAACGCCATGAACTAGGACGCTTTGAGTGGACAGATGAGCTAAGGGACGACCTTCTGCATTGCTACGAAAGCAGTGAGCCCGCACGAAGGGGATACATGGGGCGAATGCATGTTCTGTGGTGTGCAAGGCACCCAGAGCACAACGCCTTCACGCCACAAAACCTGCGTGATTATGTATCCCACCTTCGTCGCAGGGGCTACGTGAGAGCTGCTCCTCAGCCGGTGAATGAGGTGGTCGAAGGTCCACCGAATGAACCGGTTGAGGATGTAGTCCCTGACGTTCCACCAATACCAGAGGGCCTCAGTACCAGACGGGGGTTACACTACATAAAAGCCCCCGGGCCACAAGACCTGGCCAGAGTGGATGAAGAACTTCGTGAAGCGCTTCCAGAACGGGCTGACATCTGGCACATAAACTGTGCCGTGTATGCTGCTGCTCAACGCTTTTCTCAGGTGGAGAGGCGTAATACTGCCTCCCCACAGGAGAGAGCGAGGCGGCGCATACAAAAGATGGAAGCCAAGATCTGGTCGGCGAGGCAACACGCATCCCGTATCCAATGTGTGATGGACTATATGGCGGCCAATAGACCGTTCACGCCTAAAGTGCGTCGAATAGCCGCCAACTTAAGACGCGTCCATCACACACTCAATGAGGCAGTGCTGCGAACCACCAAACAGCACTGTCTCGACAGGATACGGATGCTAGTGGTTTGTAAAAAATCACTAGTGAGGCGGGCGAGGGGGCTGGCGGAAAATAAACTCTTCCGCCAAAAGCCCTCGCGCCTATTCGAACCGCCTCCGCGTGTTGCAGAGAATCCGCCGACTGTAGATCAGGTGGAAAATTTCTGGAAAACGCTATACGAGGAGAAGCTTCCACTCAACCGAGACTCTCCGGCCCTTGCACACTTTGAAACCTTTTGTCAAAGGTTTCAACAACCACAGGAAGTGTGCCAACCAATAACCCCAGAAGAGGTTCGAAGAGCTCTCGAGGGTTCTAAGAACTTTGCTGCTCCAGGTCCCGATGGGATAAATAACTTTTGGTGGAAAAAGTTACCGAGCACCCACCACCATTTGGCCAGAATTTTTAATGCCTGGCTAAATGGGGAGCAGCAAATTCCTTCTTGGGTGGTTGAAGGGCGGACAGTGCTGATCCCTAAGAACGGAGATTTGTCCAACCCAAGGAACTACCGACCGATAACCTGTTTAAACGCTTGTTACAAGGTGTTTACGCGCATCTTGTACATGCGAGTGCTCCACGCAGTTGAACTGGTTTACGAACGGATATATGAGCAACGAGGGTCGAAGAGAGGTGTCGCTGGCTGCAAGGAGAACCTGTTGATTGACAGATGTGTCACGCAGGACTCCGTGCAGTATAAGCGGAACCTCTCCATGGCCTGGATCGACTACCGCAAGGCATTTGATATGACATCACATGAGCTTATTGTTCACTTGCTTCGATGTCTTGCGGTACCCGATCCCGTAGTGAGATGCATCGAAGAACTGATGCCGCTCTGGAGGACTCGCTTTACCATTACATCGGGTAACGATAGAGTCCAGACGGAGTCGGTAACATTCAGAAGGGGAGTATTTCAGGGAGACTCCCTCAGCCCCCTTCTGTTTTGCATCTCACTACTGCCATTATCCGTTTCGCTCCGGAAAACCCGTGGATACAACTGCGGTACCCCCGGCGATAGGAGGCATAAGGTCACCCATCTGTTTTACATGGATGACCTTAAACTTTATGCCTCCGGAGAGAGGGACCTACACCAGTCCCTCAGGGTGGTACAGGAGTACACGCAGGCTGTCGGTATGGAGTTCGGGTTGGATAAATGTGCACTGGTCCATCTCAAGAGAGGACGATGCGGGAACTACGGAGAGGACGCGCAACTCGTTGACGGAAGCATCTTACATCATCTAGATGCCGAAGAGTCGTACACTTACTTGGGTGTCGAGCAACGCTCCACCCAAGAAGTGGGTGTAGTGAAAAACGCTCTCCGCGGCAAGTATCAGCACCGACTCCGACAGATCTGGTCCTCAGAACTGTCGGGGAAGAACAAGGTGTCTGCTACCAACATGCTTGCCGTTCCGATCCTACTCTACTCCTTTGGAGTAGTGAAATGGACTCGAGAGGAGTTGCGTCAACTCGACGTAGGAACCCGCAAGAAGATGCATCTCAATAGAAGTTTGCATCCTAAATCGTCCGTTCCACGGCTATACCTCCCACGACATCGGGGAGGCCGTGGACTCTTGAGTTTGGAGAGTCTCCATAATAGGATGGTTCTGGATGGAGCCTGTAAGGTCATCAGGAGTTCGGATCCCCTCCTCTGCATGGTCCGAGACCATGAAAGTGCAGGAATAGGAGCCTTTTTGTTTAAGGCAGCACAAAGAGCAGCCGATGAACTTGGTCTCTTCTTCGACGTCGAGCGGGTAAATCCCGACTCTGTCACCGAGTTGGAACCTGCTCGACGAAAAGCCCAAATTAAAGCTGCAGAACACAACATCTTTCTGCAGCTTCACACGGATAAGCCAATGCATGGAGTTTTCTATAAAAATATAGAGAACCTTGGCTTATCCGAAAGGCTGACCTTTGCCTTCTTAAGGTCAGCCGGGCTGAAGTCTGAGACCGAGGGATTCATAATGGCTTGCCAGGATGGTGTATTTAATACCCTCGTCTATCGTAGTCGTGTCATGGGTATAGAGGTCCCTGGTGTCAGCTGCAGGGCCTGCCGCAGGGCGCCAGAGACTTTAATGCACCTGTTGTCGGCTTGTCCGACATATGCAGTCTCGGCCTATATCCAGAGGCACGACGGAGCATTACGAGTGCTTTATTATCACCTAAGGCACTCGTATGGGATAGACGAGACACCAGTGCTGCCTTACGCTCCGGGGGATATTGAGTCCGTTGTGGGAAATGAGAAGTGTCTAATTTATTGGAACTACTCTTTTCCCACCGTCAAGCAAATACAAGCCAACAAGCCTGACGTAGTACTCCTCGACCATCAACTCAAGACAATGTTTGTCGTGGAGTTCTCGGCTCCCGCGGAGAACAACATTGTCTTGAAGGAGGAGGAAAAACGGACAAAATATCGAGATCTGCTCTTCGAACTCCGCAGACTGTATCCAGACCATACTGTTAAGATAGTGGTACTGATTATAGGAGCCCTCGGTGGAACGAGACACACACTGCTTTCAGAACTTAAGATCATACCGGCATGCCGAAATTCGGCAGAGGTCTTAGCCGGCAGAATGCAGAAGGCCGTCATCCTCGGTTCATTACGTCTGCTCAGGGCACACGATTCCCGGACCCAGTAGTCACTTACCCCACGGGTGTGGGGAGTGGCTGCCGGTACTACCAGCTCCCCTCTGTGAGGGTCGGAGCCACAGAGAAGGGTGACTGGTTTTTAACAAAAAAAAAAAAAAAAATAATAATAATAATACTTTATTAATCCTCTAAATCATTATACATGATATAGGATAAGTCAATTTCACAAAATATGTATTTAATACGTCAATAACGTAAGTACCAATAATACATTGAGGAACAAAAAATGAATAAATAGATAAAAGTATAAATATACCTACACGCATTGTAAATAGTCTACACAAGTCAAGTACACAAATCTATTGAACTTGGAGAATTTCCCAAACGCCTAAAAATTTCAGTTATTATTCCCGCTTATAAAAAAGACGATTCTCTGCTGATTCAAAACTATAGATATATTGCCCTTTTAAGTATTATATAAAAAACCGCTGCCCAAGGAATCACTACTTCCACATCCAGATTCTCTATCTAAGTCACTCACAACGAAAAAACTTTGTATGTGAAAATAATTGTTTATGGAACTTTAATAATATAATATTTGAAATCCTCTACGCCAAAAACCCATAAAACGATACCCCACATCGGTAGTGGGGAGGGGGGTGGTGATAGTGGGGTGGATGTAGTAAAAAAATATTTTGGGGTTTCTGGTTCCTGTACGTACACTAAATCACATTTTTTTTTCATCCCCTTTAATGAGGGGGTGGGGGTGGTAATGGGGGTGGCTAATGTCAAAATTTTTTTTGAGACATTAGCTTCTCTTGTATATACTAAATACCAATTTTATGGACTCTTACCTGCTTGATTGACCTATTTACCCCAAATTTACCCCAATTTACCCCCCAACCCTTCGACGGAACAAGATGAAAATATAATCTAGTTCTAGATCTCGTTAAAGTACATATGTGTATCTATCTGGTAGTATAGTTGAACCAAAATAAAAATTACTTTATCATTAGAAAATATTATTTAAATATTAAGCAGATAATAACCCTTTACACTTATTATAGTTGTTACAACAATGACAATAATATTGTGAAAATAGTCTTGCCGTCCTAATAATCAGTTTATAGTGGAACCAAAGCCAATAAATAACATTGTTACTAGAAAAATATCATTTAAGTATTAAACAAATGAAAACCTATGACACTTGTTATATCTGTTACAATACTAATAAAATTAATGATAATTATCTCGCCGTCCTAATAATCGATAAATAGTAGAACTATGATGGAACTAACAAAAAAATATGACGGACATTACATGTAACTAGGTGGTTGTAGAGGAGTTTTGTTACCTTTGCTATGGTCTCTAGTTGTGGATAATCTTCCCATGAAACTAAACAGCTGTAGATTTTATGTCCTAGGTTATACTGGTGACACAGTAGTTACAATATGAGGCAAATATTAGGTTGATGTCAAGACTAATGCAAATTACTCATAACCTCAATAAAAAATGATATTGGAGGGAGGCTAAAAAGTCAATTCAAGCAGAACAGCTCTAAGCAAAGGACGTTTTCATTGGTAATTCCAATGTTGAATCGTATGCAAAGGCATTTTCAGTGAGGTAAAATATCTAGGTGTAATTCTACATTAAAAACTCACTTGAAATACTCCTGTGATAAAAGTAACTGAAAATGCAACAGCGGACGCTCTGAACATGCCGCAGGCTCTACGGTAAAACATGTGGTCTTAATTCAAGAATGATCTTTTGTTTTTTCTGTGTTTCTAATTGGGATGCTCTGCCACATATATTTTTTTCTATACATTATCCGTGAAATCTACAAAATAATACAATTTTCCAGTATTTTACTGGAAAATAACCTCTAGGCCTGTGACTTTTACGTCGAGGAGTTAGAGGGCGTTTTTTGACAAATAATGAATATGAACAACGTATTTTGCTATACTTCCCTTAGATAAGCGATGGAAGTTATGAAAAAAGATAACATTTTTTTACAAAGAAAATTCTCGTTCCAGATAGCACAAGACGTCATTAAGACGTCTGACTTTTACGTCTTAAAGACGTTTTAAAGACGTCATAATTACGATGGCAATGTTAGTATTGCCCAACAAAGACAAAAGAAACGTTAACAAAACTCTTAGTAAATTGCCAACTTCTAATTTGTCCATGCCTGACGTACTTTTAAAGATAAGTGCTAAACATAATTTCTATAATAACCTGAAAGGTTATTATTACTAGCAGTTAACCAACGATTGTAGAGCCGGTCATTAACGTATTAGCCTAGATATTATCATGTTTAGATCTTTTTTTGTTTTCAGTTGTTTAATAGTTTTTTAACATTCATATTCATTTCATGAAATATAACTTTAATTGTCTTCGTCCTATACATTCTCTTTATTATTTTTTATCTTATCTATATTTTACATAGACCACTTGGGAACATCAAATATCTCCGAATGTGTTCTACTTACTGCGAAATTGTTTATCCTCGTGGCCTTTTAATTCTCTTTATTTCTGAGAGGTCAACGACTGAAAGCCTCTTCTGCAGCAACATATCTGCGACTCTTGGAATTCAAAATGTATTCTGTAAATAAGTGAATAACATTATATTATTTAGAATGGCAGGAAATACGAATAATAAATAAATATTTGATGGTAGTAAAATATTAAACTGGAAAGTACCTATGACGACGTTCAACGGAAATTAAACGGCTTGTTTTCTTGGAATCGTCACATCGTTGTAATGAATAAATAAATAATATTCGTCAGACCAATCGATGTAAATGCAGTTCGAACTAGGAAGGAATATTACAACAGGATATATTAATTTAAAATACACTTTAATGTGTTATGCAACAGAATTAACATATCCTACATTGCAGCCTTATTTATAAATATAATACTAAAGGGTCATACGACCCGGTCGATCTTCTCTGGTTGAAGGTAAGCTTACTTAAAAATGACTAACTTTTATAATAGTGTAATACAATTAAGAGACCTGATAAATAATTTTCACAGACCTTGAATTGTGTGTCAGGGACATCCATAAGGCTCTACCCATCTTTAACATTTGCATTGCAAGCTTACACCAAACGGAATGAAGTAGTAAACTATGCTGACGTTCTGGTTATTTATTCGACGCAAAAAATGTATAAAGACGATACCCTTAAGTTTTACAGTTTTCAAGGGATAAGTGTGCGAATCTTGATAGCAATATATTCCTGCCAATACTTCGTTCTGGATATATTATCTGATTTATATGCAATGTACTTCATGAAAACTTGATTCTAACTGCTGATTTCGTACATTATAGTGAAGTGACCAAATTAAGGAACCGTATGAAAGCTGTCATTGAACATAGGCTGCCTGTAAGTTTAAACAATTATCTTTGTTTTTAAAGTCTTTGCAATTTCTAAATATGAAACCAAGCATTCTTTTGGCAGACAATATTTTTCTATTTATGTGAGACGAGAAACTCAATTCTGATGCTTTCAATTTGATTTTTGTAGTTTAATGGAGAGTTATCTTATGAATAATTGTAATCGATAAAGTTATTTATTAATGTAAAAGTTATGTAATTACATTTTTGAATATTCAAAGGTGACTTATTACATAGTCATCAACGGTTGAAAGTATTCAGATCAATTTGTAGGAGGCGGCAATCATTCGTACTTTCCATTGTTCTAGATAATTTTAAATCGTCTGCCAACAAAAGTATGTTGCTCTCTATATGGTCACCTATATTATCAATAATCTGCAGCAAGATGTCAGAAGAGCCTTGTATTATCAACTTGATGGTGCCCAGGCTCATAACGTTGCAAGGGGTTGGCTAGAAGATAATTTTCCAGGTAGATGGAAATGCAGGATTTTCGCACTAGGTCTCCGGACCTGACACAACTTGATTTCTATTTGTGGGGTCGTTTAAAGAATATTGTGTATAAAAGCAGACCACGTAGCCAAGAAGAGTTAGTGATCAGAATTAGACAGGCATACATTGAAATCACTCCGGCTGAGATTAGAAAGTTTATATGCCATATAAGAAAAAGGATTGAGCAATGTATTCGGAATGATGGTGGTTACATAGAAATGCAAAGAGTTATATAATTAAATTGACACTTGCAATAACTTTTGTTTTCATGGCTTACTTAGGTCTTTATTGATGATGATTTGTTAGAAAAATGGTAGATATGTGCGAATTGGAATTTTTGCCTCATTAAATAAATAATTATTTTGTTGTAAAATTAATTCAAAGCAGTACCAGTACATTATTCTGTACAAAAAATATACAGTTTTTTCATATTAGAATCCGTTTTACAGGTAAAAATTATTTTTAGTTGAAAAAATTGTTTTTTGACGGTCTCTGTCTCAACCACCTTTGAACCCACTACGATGTAATCTCGTATAAAGGGAATAAAGGTACTTCAGAAACCTAAATGTACTGATTAAGAATATCTTGCTAGTTTTTTTCTAAAAAAATCGCTAATACTTTTTTTTTGAAAATCGACTCCTCTTTTCCGTCCTAGAATCGAACGCCACTGACTACAATAAAATGTAGTTACGTCTAAAGACTCACTATATACTCATAGGTATATATTCACCACCAAAATAAAAATATTCGGATATCAGATGAGCGAGATATGATATGAGATATGAAAAATGGGACACACTGTATGCTTCAGTGCAACACGATCTTCACCAAACTAAGCTGTCTTGACTAAGTCACAAGACTTGCCTCACCATCTACGAAGTAATACTATGTAACAATTTTTTTTTGCGAAAATGTATTGTACGAGGTTCACATTTGGATAATAAAATTTGTTCTTTAGTAATAGAAATTATAACTAAAGTCAAAAATTACAACCTTCTCCTACCATTAAAAAATGATGAAACGCTTCTCAGAGGAGTTGGAAGTTTGTACATCTTTAATAGCATGTAGAGACTGTAGAGCAATTTTCACCTCTGCATTAATTTTTCCGTAATCTTTTTTACCAACGTTGCAGGATTATCAGCGGTTCAATTTGACATAGAAGTAAATTAGAAGATCGGCATTTTTGACCTGACTAACACATAATTGCATACTGACATCCTGTATATATTTACTGTAATTTGAAATGAGGTATATGGGTTTGCACTAGAAGACTAGGCAATTATTGACATTGAGTCCTACTGGAATGCCAAAGGATCAATTATTAAGCTTTGTGCTTAACTGTACGCCACACATTTATTGATATACCCGGCTCTATGTATTACGGAAGGTAACCTCAGGATTTTAACGACAACGAATTCTAGGATCGGAACGGGAACTTTGTAATTCCCTGATATATGGAGAAAACGATTCCAGGTAAATCAAGGCAGTTCTAAACTGTATGAAATTTATAAAACACTTTGATATCGTGACATAACTATACTTTGCTGTCAATTATAATTTTACTTCCACATTCAGTGGAAGTATAGTAACGATAAAAAGAATTGTGAAATTTTTTTTTGTTCAGATGGGCTTAGAATGCCATGAAACGTCGAGATTTTAAGTTTGAGCGAAAAAAATTTTTATCTGTCGGTCTGTCTGTAATTTTTTTTGTGCGCACGATTACTCTAGAACCGTTTAAGATATTGACTTGAAATTTGGTACACGTATTTCTTCAAAGATAGAGTACATTACAGTCTACTTATGGTCAAAAAACGATTTGACCCTTCAAATGCAAAGCCACCTGCTATATCAATATAAATGTGAAAAGTTTAAACAATATTATTAGGTATATTTATCGTAACTTTTTAATAATAAATGTTTTGGTAAATTAATAATTTTGCTTCAGCAAAAAAGAAAAACATGCGAGGGGTCATATTGGAAATTGTTCAGTTTGTGAGGAGAATTCAGTTACTTCCATATCCACGTAGTGGAATGGAAGTATAATAGGTAACTGTAAAAAAAAATAAAATTTGCGCAAAAAAAATTAAATTATATTTATTCAAATAGTCTTAAAATGTCATGAAATGTCGAGAAAGTTTGAGAAAATATAATTCGTTTATCTGTCGGTTTGGCTAACTTTTTTTACACCTACGTGTTTAATGAGTCTGGAATTAGATTATCTTAATCTTATTCCGTTGAAGAGTTGGGGATAAACGTAAATAGGTAAATCAAGTAAGTAAGAGTCTATAAAATTGGGATTTAGTGTATGTACGAGAAGTTTCATTTTTTTTTGAGATCAGTCTCCCACTCTACCACTACCATTACTACCCCCACCCTTTTATTAAAGATAGTTAAAATAAATAAAATTGTGATTTAGTGCGGCCTCAAAACTTTTGACACCAGCCTCCCCTCCCCCACTACTATGTGGCATATCGTTTTATGGGTTTTTGAGGGAAAACGATTTCAAAAATATTGTCAAGTTCTATGTCTACTTCTCATAGTGGAGTGCAAATATAGTATCAAGATTGTTTCGCTTTAAGAGATTGGTGGAAGAAATTTGAATGTGGAAATAATGATTCCTTAGGCAGCAGTTTTTTAAATGTACCAAAAAAAATAAAGTTTGGTGAAGCTTACTTGAAAATAATTTTCGTTCCTTCAAGTCCATTTTATTACACATATTAGAAGAACGTACGATGAACAACGACTGGAATATTATTTTTGGTACTAGGGAAAGTGTCTGAATTACTGTAATTCTTTTGAAAGTTGTATTTTTGGATCAAACTATTTTATAACAATAGCAAAATTATTTCTCAAAATACTCAATATTGGTCCGTTTAAAATCCTCATTAGGTTATAATTTATTACCGCCAGTATTCTGAAAAGGTAAATGTTTGGTATGATATTGTTAAAGAGCATATAATTGGAACATATTTTTATGATAAAAATGCCGAATAGTTTTTTTTTTTTGAAAAATTGAATATCAAACGAAATTGAAAATTTGCCCTTTATATTAAACTCAACTTTCAACTTGATGAAATGGGGAAACACTGGATAAGGAACGCTTATGACGAAATTACGCCTTTAATCGTTCGAAACGTCATGACTAATAGAAAACGAATCGAGGCATGCATGAGGCCTCATGGACATTTGAGAGAAATATATTTTTTTGCGTTGTATTTATTTTTGGGTTTTCAAATTTTATTTCTAAAAATTAAAGTTAAAGGACCTCGGAACAAAACCCATGATTCGGTGGAATCAGCTGAAATTTTGATATTTTGTAGTTCAAGTCATGCTGATCAAAAGTTCTTATCACATCGAGCCAATCCTATGGACAGTTCTTGAGATACAGCTTGTCAAAGTTAGGTAATTTGCGTAATTTCATACATTCAAGAACTTTTTACTCTTAAACTATTAACTTTAGCAAAAAGTTGCAAGGGTCGAAATATTTTTGTTCAAGTCCAATGGAGTTCAAGAATTTTTTTCAGAATTTTTTAATCAATTTTTAGGTTAGGTAAAATATATATATGTCATATTCCGACATGCTTCGGTGGGATTGGCTGAAGCTTTGCTATTTTGTAGTTAAAGTTATTCTGATCAAAAATTCCCATTGCACTGAGTCTATCCTATGAGTGGTTTTCGCTCTAGGAGTGCCTGAAGGTCTTAATAACGAGGTAACGGGTAATCTATATGTACGTGTTTATGAATGGCTTCCAGCGTGTTTGTGTACTGTGTGTATGCGTTTGTGTGTATGTATGTATGTGCCAGTCTGTACAGAGTTCTCCGGAAATATCGATGAAAAACTTCTGGTGCAGATTCTACATGCAAAAATATGTTCGCAAATACCTTGAGCTACGGCCCTTTGAAAATGGCACCCAAAAATTGATTATTATATTTATTATTATTATTATATTTCAGAAACCTTTTGATTTACAGGGACGCGACTTTATACGCATATTGAACAATAATACAAGCTTATTTTTATAGTATTTTTTAAAAATATTTTTTACCGTAAATGGGTGATATTGAGGGGAGTTGTCGATATTTTGCATTAATTTCTTGTCTTTTATTTTTTTTTTTTCATTTTGGTATAAGAATTTCATTCACTAATTAAAAATACACAAAAAATGTCCTCTCTCATTTCAGTCGTAGGACTAGTGTGAGAAAAATCGTTCTAATGAGTTTGATGCGGAACCGCTGAAAACACAAGCCTATTATGGTTTTTGGGGTACGCACGGTATGAAAATCATATAAAATATCCATCAATGATTCTTCTTCGAACGATACATGATGCTGGAAACAGAGCACTTGTTCCTGAAAATCCTATGGATGTTCTCAATATTTAAAAACTAAAAAGAAAATATTAAAAAACAACAAAAAGTAAAAATAAACAGATAGAAAGTGAAACCAAAAAAATGGGATCACCCTGGTTGGCAATGAGAACGCTCTCATAAGAAACATAGTGCCGGTAAGAGCAGGTTCTTTGATAAAAATAATCACACACACATGCACGCACGTACACGCTGGAAGCCATTCATAAACACGTACATATAGATTACCCGTTACCTCGTTGTTAGACTTTCTGGCACTCCTGGAGCGAAAATCACTCATAGGATAGATTCAGCGCAATAAGAATTTTTGATCAGCATGACTTTAACTACAAAATAACAAAGTTTCAGCCAATCCCACCGAAGCATGCCGAAATATGTCATATATATATTTCACCTAACCTAAAAATTGATAAAAAACTCTGTAAAAAATTCTTGAGCTATATTGGACTAGAAAAAAAATATTTCGACCCTTGCAATTTTTTGCTAAAGTTAATAGTTTAAGAGTAAAAAGTTCTTGAATGTCTAAAATGACGCAAATTACCTAACTTTGACAAGCTGTATTTCAAAAACTGTCCATAGGATTGGCTTGATGTGATAAGAACTTTTGATCAGCATGACTTGAACTACAAAATACCAAAATTTCAGCCGATTCCACCGAATCAACATTTTCATGGGTTTTGTTCCGGGGTCCTTTATGAATTATTTATTATTCTCGGAATTAAAAGTTATTTTAAACAAAATTTCATTATATAGTTGAAATTCTTACATTTAGACCTTTCTAAGGACACCTTTTCTCGGTGCATCAATTTTTTTGTTTTTAATTCGGCAGATAATTGAAAATATTTTTGGTTCGTCGACTCGTGAACTACTTGCGGAGTATTGAACATATTTCTAGCTATAGTAGTTTTGGAGATAAATTACTATGGCAGACGAACGGACGGACAGAAAACCGAGTCCTTCTATACTCATTTTTCATTACGGAACCTTAAATATACGTCTTACATTATTGCCGTTGAGAGTGTATGTTATTTATCTATTAGCTATCAAACACATTACTCGAAAATAGACGTTCTTGCTCTTTCCACTGCATTATTTCTAAGAGAATAAAACGCCCTTCAGTTCTCGGAATTAAATCAATAGATCTATCGTTATATACTGCATTATGCAAGCACAACGAACCAATTATATGCTCTTTACAATTATATGAAAGAGCTCGTTGTATTTTCTATCCCATCACTGTAAATTTCCCAGAAATCGTTTCTGCGTCTTAGCAATTATTTTTTGAATTATAAATGGTGTACACGAAGTCATTGATTATTTTAGTATTAATAATGTTAAAATAGGAATATGCAGGGTGTCCTATAATTAAGTTTCTTCCTTCGTAACGGTGACAGAACACAAGTACAATAGTTTCTATTGAATATTTAGTAAGAGCACCTTTTTATAAAATTCTTAACAGTGATATTTTTTGCTATTTCAAAAATTAGACAAGATATATGGCAAAAATTAGCTGCTCCCACCTCTTCCATAGCTGCTCCTATAAACCTAAATATTTAAATAAAAATTTATCAAAATATACAACATTATAATACATCAGTAGCGGCGTTAGGGTAGGGCGTCAAAGGTGAAGGGGCGTCAAAGGCGCCTCTTCACGTTTGACTGCCCTTACGTGTTGTAACTTGGTACACCCTCGGTGGCTGAGCGAGAGCAAGAGCAGTTGTTTGTTGTGTGATGAACCCATAGCCTGAAATCCTTTTACCCGACCAAAATGATATTGTTACTCCTATCTACGTTTTGAAATTCATTAATTATTGCAATATTCAGGATCTCTATCCAAATGTACCGATTGTATTGAGAATATCAATAACTATACCTGTAACCGCAGCGAGAGGGGAGAGAGGAGTTTTTCTAAGCTTAAGCTGATAAAAACCTATCTGCCATCGACCATATCTCAATCCAGATTAACAAACTTAACAATCAAAAATTAAATTGCGGATGGACTTCGCTGACTTAATAAGACAATTTGCTGATAGGAAGGCCAGGAGAATAAAATTTTATTTAAAAAATTGTAATTTCAAAAAATAAATATCATCTAATTTTTTCTCCATTTTTTTCTCTATTCTTTTTTTTTTTCACATGTATGTGAATTGGAGAGCAGAGAACGGTCGCAGTAGAAATCTCGCCCAGGGTGCTAAAACCGGCACTGTAATACATTATCCTTGATTGTTTTCTACTTAAGACGCTTCATATTTATTGCAAATAACTGTTTCACTCACTACCTTCAAGATCCTGTGGCTCTGGTATGAACTTATTTTAGGGCAAATAGTTTGAACGCCTGTGTTATCCCATGTAAGGAGCACATGAAAAAGTTGAAGCATTCTTTATTTTATTAGGTATATAGGCATTCCTAAAGTGGTTGTTGGACATTCGAAATTCGATGCTGCAGGATGATGACAGTTTTGTAATTAAAATATCCCACATTACTTTTTAAATCATATGTGGGTATAAGTAAACTTTTTGCTTAGGGAATTTGGTAACTCCTCAATAATTCAACAGTTACTCATCTCAATTGAAAAAAGTGATGATTTTAAGATTTTCCCATTTAACCTGTCACAACGAGGACGAGAGTCAAAAATAAAAAAAATCATATAATGAACAAATAAAAGGGTAATCCAAAAGCTTTTTAGCTTATCTCAACTCGGTATTGAGATCAAATAAAATAAATCTCTAAATGTATTTTCGCAAAACTTTACTCCCTGTTTGAGGGAATATATAACTGACAAACTAATTCTTCCATGATACTGGCTATAATATCAATTATTCGCCTTTTATAGTTTAGAAGCTTTTATGGTTATAGATAAATTTATCCAAAAATTCGCTATGCTGAGAGCATTGAAGCGCGTCAGTGTTATGTCTCTACTAAGCTTGACTGATTAATCCCACTTCATTCTGTTCTATCTTTGGCCGTTTTTTTAACACCGAAATTTAACATTTTTTATGTTTAGATAACATTTTTATATTTTAGATATTTAGAATTCCTACAAAATGATATTGAAGAAATGTTGATGGGCTTACCACTTGCAGTTTCTGAACAAATGTCTTTCCAACAAGATGGGGCACCGCCTTATAATGCAGCTAGCGTTATGGCCCATTTAGTGAACCGGTATAATGGACAAGTTATTGTAATATATGGACCTGTACATTGGCCTGCGCGCTCACCAGATCCAAATATTTTAGATTTTTTTGTGTGAATTTATGTGAAAGAACGAGTTTTTTATACACCCCTCAAACAACAAAATCATATCAGCGATATTTTGCAGCGTTGTTTTCTTGACAAAATCAATGTTTTAAATCTAGTTTTATTCAGTTTCCATGGCATACTTACTTGATAAGCATATTTTCTCAACATTTTAATTATTATCTATCAAATAACTTTTGTATTTGGATTAATATCAAACTTTCACGCTCAAATTATAAATTAAATATTCAAAAAAGAAACTTCAAAACATTGTCCAAAATTCTTCATTCTTGTTCGAAAAGGTACCTAATTACTTTGCAAATTAACCACAAAAACAACAACTTTATTCTCAAGAAACTCGTACAAGTCTATGAATAAGAACTAACATAAACTTCAGGTAAAAGGTATATGATAAATATGACAAGCAGTACTTATAGTAGAGTACTCGGTACAAAGATATACGCATAAAAATAAGTTCTGTGGGGGTTTCGTTGTTACAAGTTGAATTTGATATAAAATTAATGATGATATACTGATGTTTCAAAATCTCAAAGCCATCAAAAAATGTCCTACTCAAAAGGTCATTATAATCAAAAAACGAGTTATTTCTTAGTGAATTAGGTGTTTTGATATTTCTACTTTTGAGTAATAGCAAATCCTTTTAACCATGAATAGAACTAGTCAAAATAAGTAGATTTTCGAACAGACCCACCTCGAGAAATCATGCCTGCCCCCCCTGCCCCCCCTCAAAGGGGCTGCCTGTATCTGCCTATATATATATTTTTTTCTCAAAAACGGTAGGAGCTAGAGGAATGATCTTGGCGCCATTCGATAGAGTATAAAATTTTGCATAAGACCATTTGCTTTTTGCTGTTTTCTTTTTTTCAAGGCCCCACAGCAAAAAAAATGGTGAGGAGCCTTCCAACAACGACACATGTTTGGCTATACCTCTAAAACGGCCCAATAAATCAAAATTCTACAAGATATAAAAAATAAAGACCATTATTTTTTCTATCGATTGGTATATTATTGGCATATATGTTATTTGTTTATATAAAGCCGTCAGTGGCGTACAAAGAGAAATATGCACATGTGCATAATGAATTTATTTAAAATAATTTATTATTGTTGTTAAAATCAATAATAATGTAATAATTTTGAACAGGTACAATCAATATCTTCGCAATTTGTAACAATAATAATAAATTATTTTAAATAAATTCATTATGCACATGTGCATCTTTCTCTTTGTACTCCACTGACGGCTTTATATAAACAAATAACATATATGCAAATAATATACCAATAGATAGAAAAAACAATGATCTTTATTTTTCATATCTTGTAGAATTTTGATTTATTGGGCCGGGTTAGAGATATAGCCAAACATGTGTCGTTGTTGGAAGGCTCCTCACCTTTTTTTTTGCTGTAGGGCCTTAAAAAAAAGAAAATAGCAAAAAGCAAATGGAGGGTCTTATGCAAAATTTTATACTCTATCGAATGGCGCCAAGATCATTCCTCTAGCTCCTACCATTTTTGAGAAAAATATATATATATATAGGCAGATACAGGCAGCTTTTGAGGGGGGCAGGGGGAGCAGGCATAATTTCTCGAGGTGGGTCTGTTCGAAAATCTACTTACTTTAACTAGCTCTATTCATGGTTAAAAGGATTTGTCATTACTCAAAAGTAGAAATATCAAAACACCTAATTCACTAAGAAATAACTCGTTTTTTGATTATAATGACCTTTTGAGTAGGACATTTTTTGACGGCTTTGAGATTTTGAAACATCAGTACATCATTATTAATTTTATATCAAATTCAGCTTGTCACAACTAAACTCCCACGGAAGTCACAATAAGCGTATTAATGCACTCTACTATTAAAGACAAAAATGAATATAATAATTTACTGATAAAATGCTCAGTAGAGTAAATAATATCTTATTACTACAGAGCTCTCAATACTTCCTATTTCGTCTATTTGTTTATATTTTCCTTGTGTATCCATTATTAAGAATCCTGGTCACAATACGTAGCGAATAAATCTAAGTGCACTTTAAGATACTTCGACAGTAACAAAGGTCCAATAATACTTTATCCGTAAAGTTATATGGAACTGTAACTGTAGTAGAAAGGTATTTATACTGCAGTTAAGATTTTCTTTTCTCTGTAAGTGAGTCAAGTGGTTCCGTTCGATGCGAACCCGTCATCACTTTGTAGCACAACGAGCCGGAAAATTGGGGTCGTTACTACGTCCGCGACGAGTCCCCGTTGCCATTACAACTAAAAAGAATGCACATTCCGTCACTTTCCTTTGCAATTACTTTACTTTAATTGTCTTGTTAAAATTTTACTTTGTCTCAGTTTTTAAGGCCTCGACCTCGTAGAATAACTAGGAGTGGAGGCTGCTCTAATTTACTTGGCACACAGGGTGAAGTGTTTTAGAAGGTCCTGTAGTCCTAGTTTCTATGTTTATACACTATGATATCAAGTAGTCGAATAAAACTTTGCTTTTTTTCAATGATTGTTTGAGGGGATTTTTTGGCAATGCAATCCGTATGTTATCAGGAAGTTACAGTAAAGTTTTGTCTAATCTGGGGGGGGGGGGGGGAAGTGTATGGTGAGCGTTTTTTTTTTTTGGAAATTTAGTTTTAATTTTGGAAACCGCATTTTGTCTCATTTTAGATTTTTTCTTCATTTCTATTTCTAAATTCCGAATAAATGGTTGTTATGCGTTACCTTCCAAGATATTTTAATTTACTAAAGAAGAGACCTCATCTGGAGGCAGGACCCAGATTAACATTCGTTTCAAAGCAGGTTCTGTGGTACGTTCGTACGTTCGTACAATGTCGGCTTAAAGGCGAATATCTCGGGTCTAAGTCAAAAACTTTCAACAGAACTGTTAGTACTGATGTTTGGACTTCACAATCTTTCTTCTTTGGGTTTAGGATTTTGGAACATGAAGAACCATGGGTTTCAATAAGCCACTTGTACAAAATATAATTTTAGTATTTTTAGAACCTTTACTAAATACAAAACACAGTGTGTAAAGGATTTTTTCCTATTTTTCTCTTTTGCAAACAGTATTCAACATCAAAGTTTGAATAAATTCCTTAGGCGCGCAAACATCATGTGACGTCATGTAACAGGAGACACCGCAGCGCAGGGGTACATTTTAAATTAATTCTATATATGGACGTTGCCCTTGTAATAGCTTGGATAGTGGAGCGAAATGTACCATAAAAGTTTCTCCGTTCTCGAGAAAAAAAATCAGCGTAGAACCAGACTAGACCTTATAGTTTTTATAAAGTGAACAATTCTACGTAAGAAATGGCTATTTACGATATTTCTTTGTGGTACAGATATTTTTTATTTCGAAAAAACCTGAGAAATTGATTGATTATAAACATCGTGTTTTTTCAACATTTACATCGCCATATCTTCAAATCTAATCGAGCTATCCGTATGATTTATTTTAAATTCAAATACACGAACAAGCGCTTCTAATGATCTTGTTGTTTCTATCGATTATTGCTTATTTATTATTATCTTTAAACAACATTGAACTTGTTACTTCGCTAAGAATGTACTCATATTTTGACCAAGCTACAAACTTTTTATTTTTGCAAATTTTCATATATGTGCAGTAGTTAGAGCAATGGCACGTAGTGGGTTCATCGATTGTAGTTATGTCTGAAATTTGATATTTGGTTTACTGAGTTGATTTCGAAACTCTTTTTCCTTTACGAAAAGTCTGGTAAATGGATCCGAGCGGAGATATGGAGGGGGGTAAAAGACAAAAAAATTTTTTTGCAGTTAAAAAATATTTAATATTTTACGTCACCTTTATGTAGCTATTAGTGTATCAACAAATCACCAAATTTAAATAATTTACATTTATTATTGTTACAGGTAGATTCACAACGAGGGAATATACCTGGGTAAGTCCTCAAATTATATAGATATGCATAATAAGGAAACAACGCTCAATTCGATTTTTTCTTGTATGACAAATGATAGGAAAGAGCTATCTAGGAAGACATTTTTGTAATATTTAGGAAACAGTTAGTCGAGTCAATGAAAGTTTTTACTTCGGAACCCATAAGAACAAAACAGATTTTTTAAAATTTTTATTATAGTATATTATCTGAAATCAGAAATATTTCAGCTAGCGGATTCAAGTAGTGGGTTAGTGCCACCCCTGTTAGTGCCCTCTAAAAAACCGCTGCCCAAGGAATCACTACTTCCACATCCAGATTCTCTATCCAAGTCAGTCACAACGAAAAAACTTTGTATGTGAAAATAATTGTTTATGGAACTTTAATAATATAATATTTGAAATCCTCTACACCAAAAACCCATAAAACGACACCCCACATCGGTAGTGGGGTGGGGGTGGTGATAGGGGAGTGGTAGTGGGGGGTGGATGAAGTAAAAAAATATTTTGAGGTTTCTGGTTCCTGTACATAAACTAAATCACATTTTATTTTCATCCCCTTTAATAAGGAGGTGGGGGTGGTAATGGGGGTGGCTAATGCCAAAAATTTTTTTGAGACCTTAGCTTCTCTTGTATATACTAAATACCAATTTCATGGACTCCTACCTGCTTGATTTACCCATTTACCCCAAATTTACCCCAATTTACCCCCCAACCCTTCGACGGAACAAGATGAAAATATAATCTAGTTCTAGATCTCGTTAAAGTACATATGTGTACCAAATTTCAAGTCAATATCTTAAACAGTTCCAGAGTAAACGTGCGCACAAAAAAAAGTTACAGACAGACCGACAGGCAGACAGACAGACAGACAGACAGACAGAAATTTTTTTTTCGCTCAAACTTAAAATCTCGACGTTTCATGACATTTTAAGCCTATTTGGACAATAAAAATTTTTAAAAATTTTTTTGTCGTTACTATACTTCCACTGGACGTGGAAGTAAAATAACAAAACATTAGAGCTGAAAAACAGATACATTTTTAGAGGAAAATGAACTATGCAACTTTTCATACAGATTAATTGACTTTAACTTATAGGAGTTGAAAATTGCAATTTTAGCTTTGAAGAGAGATACTTAAGATTAAAGATGGCGTCTGAGCGTATATAGGCTAAAATATTCAGTTTAAATGTTGAATATCTTAGAAACTATGACACTTGCGTCACATTCTAAGGACTAGAATTAAAGATAATTCAATTTTAAGATTGTTTTTTATTTGTGTCTGTATCATAAATAAAATTATAAAAAAAAATATTTTTAAGAAAAAGCTTTTATTTGAAAAAACTACCAAAAAGTAAAAATAATTTTTTAAAAATTTATACACCGGAAACCAAAAGCTTTGGGGGCGGTCATATAACGCTATTGTATAGTTATTTTGCTCAATTGACTGCCCCCAAAGCTTTTAGTTTCCAGGTGTATAAATTTAAAAAAAAATATTTTTACCTTTTAGTAGTTTTTTCAAATAAAAGCTTTTTCTTAAAAATATTTTTTTTTATAATTTTATTTTTTACTTTTTAGTCTACTTATTTTACAAACAGACAGACAAAACCTTTTCATTTGTCACCGCCATCCACCCCTTCCCTCTCACGTCTTCTGACACTTACACTCTAACACTACTTCCCACATGGTCCCACTCCTTTCCCACCTCTCCCCGCCCCTTTTCCACCTTTTCCCATCTCTTAACACCCTTTCCCACCCTTTCCCACCCCTTCCCTCTCACCACCTCCCCACCCCTTCCCCACCTCTTACCACCTCTTCCCACACCTCCCCCACCTCTTCCCACACCATTCCCACCTCCGCCATCCGCCATCTTGGGACGTCCGCCATATTGGATTTAGAATGACGTCACATTGTTTATCGTATTTAACTCGTCAAACCCTTTCAGTTGATACCTATATCAAGGGTGTTGTGACTAAAAATCCGATCCGACATCTTGGGACGTCCGCCATATTGGATTTAGAATGACGTCACATTGTTTATCGTATTTTACTCGTCAAACCCTTTCATTTAATACCCATATCAAGACTAAAAAACCGATCCGCCATCTTGGGACGTCCGCCATATTGGACCGATAATGGCTATACTATATTGCATTGTCACCGGACTTATACACGTGTGCCAGATTTCAAAGCTCTAGCTTAATTAGAACTAACAAACACACACAAACAAACAAACAAACATTGCAAGTTAAATAAAAGCTTTTAAAAAGAAGTTATGACGGAAACAATATGCGCCTTCACATTTTTTTTTATCAAAATGTCTCCATTTTGTTACTGTAATTAAAAAAATATTCCCAAAAATACTGTTTTTTGTTAATATGTAGCATCATCTGGATGTTACTTTGCAAAAAATGTCCATCTTTTATATCGAATTCTTTAATTTTGACCTCTCAAAAACCTCCTAGGTAATATTATCTCTCCGAAAATCGGACTTAATATATGGAATCTCTAAATTATAGGTACATTTTTTTTTTAATTTCAACATTTCAAAATTATCCTTCAAAAAATCCCGAAATTTTGACGATTTCTTGGCTTCATCGAACCAAGTAAGTTAATATAAAATGTTTTAATACTTATTACATATGAAAAACTGACCATCAAAATACTAATGACTGATCTGTGTATTTTTTTTTTTGATAATTTAAGCAACAGGCTATTATAAAGAAAAATAAGGTTTGAAAGCAATTTATTCACAAAATACCTATCTATAATTTTGGGAGAACAAAAACTGAATTGAAGATCAATATTTTATTAAAATTTCCATTAGAATATATTTTTATTCTCACTGCACTCATTCATTTCTTCTATGCAGTAGCGAATCACATTCCGGACTTTTAGTTTGATGGAGCACATAGCAACCTATATAATGCGATTTCATGAAATCAATATCTCTAAAACAATACTTAATTTGATATTCCGGGTATATTGTTGGGTTACAATGACATGTGGGGTTTACAAAAGGAATTTTTATTATGAAATTATATCAATCAACCAATTACAACAGAAAAGTATATAATCCGAGTTTCAAATGAAGAACTGTTTTGTCATCGTTATTCAGGTATTCATAGTACGGGGGCCAGCGACACTCTTTTTGAAAGATTTGCTTTAAATTAATATCTTATTTTTTGTGTTACATTTAGGCTGTGTTTTCATAAAATCGACTCCTGCAGGCGCACCAGCGGGACATCGCCTGGAAGAATTTTTTTTGTTTCCGTCAAAGCCATTTTATATTTATTTATTTATTTATTTATTTATCCTTGATTTGCCACATAATTATGTATCTACTTATTGGTCAATAAACTATCTATCTATATATCTAACTAATTAAAAAACATTAAAAATTGTACAGACATGAATAGGAAAAGATATAATTATTGTTTGTAATATTTGAGTGAAATATATCAAGCTGATTTCCAGTGGACATGTAAATATTACACACAATGTACAAGGATGAACTTCAGAACGTTTGTTCGTGAAGCGGGAATATAAAATGTTTTATGATTATGTGTTTCAAATAATTCATCAAGCACTCGTTGGAAGGAGGCTAAGGAGATTGTGGCCTAGTCATGTGAATCCTCAGAGAACCATCAATGGATGGTGCCTGATTATAGTCGAATCTTCTACACAATAACATTTATTTATTATTTGTATGATATTTTAAACTAGATTGTAAATTTGCAGTAAATAAATTAAAAAAAAAAATAAACTAAAGGAGCATATTCAAAGATATTTGAACAACCTTTTTTTTTATTCCGAGGGGAAGAACCTTCAAAAGGTTCAACCTACACTGGTGTCCAAGCGTGCAGGGATATGTGGGATTCTTACCGCACTAAAAAACCCCCCTCCTCCTCTCCGGAACTGTAGCTAAACATTTCTTCGGAGGCTAACGAGTTCTATGGAATTAATATCCGTGTTTCTTCTTCTTTTGCCTTCATGATGCTGCAGCACATGGTGTTGATAGCCTCCCACTTCTCAGCGGCGGTGAGCATGTTTACCATAAAATTTTGTGGCGTGATTATAAGGCCAACGTCTCTGTTTGCCGTGCTCCTCTCGTCATTCCACCTAGGGCAGTGGAACATGGTGTGCTCTGGGGTATCGGGTGCTGGGCAGTAAATGCACGTGTCTGCTTCCCGCTTGCCGATTCTATATAAATAGCTGCCGAAGTTACCGTGGCCACTTAACGTTCGGGTTAGATGGTAATTTAGGTCTCCATGTTTTCGGGCAGTCCAGGCTCTTACGTCCGGGATAAGGCGGTACGTCCATCTGCCGTCTTCAGAGGTGTCCCATCGCTCCTGCCAGCGTTCCATCAGATGGTTCCTGTAGACAATCTTCACAGCTTTATCTGCTCCGTGGCCGTATGCACGCTCTTTAGCGAGCAAGTCGGAGGGTGGCACCGCCGATATGACTTGCAGAGCCGAGGCGGAGGTTGTCCGGTAGGCGCAGCACACTCTTATCAGCATGAGACGTTGTGTCTTCAGTAACCGGTTGCGGTTACGCGCGGTCTTTAACGCGTCGACCCACGCCGGAGCGGCATACAATAAGATGGAGTTTGCCACGGAGCTAAAGAGTTTCCTGGCGTAGGTCTTGGGCCCTCCAATTCGTGGTATGATCTTGCGGAGGGCCATGGTCGCTTTCTCTGCTCTCTCGGTGGCGTAATCAACATGCCGGTTCCACGACAACTTTTGGTCGATGTAAACCCCTAGGTATTTTATAGCTGGTTTAGCGGTCACCTCCGCATTAAGGACATTGACGCTCATGTTGTTCACACGTTTGTGCCCGGTCAGCGCAACTGCTTCCGATTTCTCAGGGACAATTTCTAGGCTGTGGTTGTCCATCCACCTGTTTATTGCACGTATGGCGGCTTCGGCCTTGGTCATAGCGCGCTCCCCCGTTTTGTCTATGGCGATAACGGTAAGGTCGTCCGCGAATGCAACGAGTCGACAGTCATCAGGGATGTCGGGGCTTTTTAGTGCGAGGATGCCATCGTACGAAACATTCCACAGGAGTGGTCCCAGGACCGACCCCTGCGGAACGCCGCACGTGACATCGCGGACGTGGTCGTCGATGATTAAAGATCTTTCCGTGAAGTAGCTCTTCACAAGTTGTACCAAGTACGCTGGTACCCCTCTGAGTTCTAGCGCTTCAACAATTGTGCCCCAGGGGGGCGTGTTGAAGGCATTCTTCACGTCGAGCGCCACAGCTAGGCAGATTTCTCTTTGCCTCCAGTTGCCCGCATTCGCGGTGCGTGCTACTCTTATGACCTCCTGGATAGCGTCGGTCGTGGAGAAACCCTCTCTAAAGCCAAATTGGCTGTCAGAGAGGCCCCCTCTCGCGTCGAGTTCCGCGGTGAGGCGAGTCGCAATGACGCGTTCCAGGACTTTCGCCGTAGTGTCGATCAAGCAGATAGGCCTGGGTGCCGTACCCGGCGGCTTGCCCGGTTTGGGAACAAGCACTAATACTGCTCTTTTCCACCTGTGGGGGATTTCTCCGTTTACAAAGATGCCAGATTTGAGCAACCTACACAATTATGGATTAACTTCTGCAAAAACTAAAAACAACACAGTTTTCTTCTGTGGTCGTTTAAGCTAAGAAAACGTATCCTGTTTAACAACTGTAACATGTTTTAAACCATAAGCTTGAGACCTTCTGTTTTTCAGACTTGTTAACTTTCCTTCGGCCCTCTTTTTTGACAAGAATGAAGCAATATTAACCTAACCTAACCTAATCTGAACAACTAAACTTAGTACTTGTACAGAGTTTTTAAAAATTTTTAATATTATTGATACAAGAAAAATTGCTGCGAACTGGATTTGAACCCGAGACATTCACATCCCGAAATAGGTTTCTTACATACATATATGACAATTAAAATGTGACGGTAAAATTATAGTATAACAGATAATCGCCAAAAGTCCGACTTTCGTATCTCTACATACTACTTTTTAACAATTATAGTTCTGTGTTGTTTTCAACTAGTTGATACAAAAATATAGCATTGGGAACAAGCAATCCAAATATTAAGAAGAAATATCAATTTTTTCATTTATAAGCGATCAAAAAGCAAAAACTACGTATCTCGGCTCTAAATAATGCAAGTAGAGCACTCATAATAATTAATTTATCATTTTTGGTTTCATGGAAAATCCACAGAGTTATATGAGTTTCGAAAATTATGAACAAATACTAAAAATCCGTTTAAATGAAAAATATTCTTTTTTATTTCATTGTAAAATACATGTAAAAACCATAAGTTATTAAAATTTCGAAATTATTTTTATTTTTAGCACTTAAATAAATATTTTACGTTAAAATTCTGCAGGAAAGTTTAATTCAACAAAAGGCCTGGTTTCACTTACTTTTAATATTTATTAAATATTTTATTGCTTAAATTGTTCCCAAAGAGCAATTTTTGGCGGTGTTAATTTTTTGCAAGTTAACAAATTATTAGAAAATTTATTTGTAGATCTAGTTTTGTTCAAAATTTTGTTACAAGTTTGATATATTTTTTTATTCTAACGTTGCGATGACTAGGACAGTCGATAATAAGAAAAATAGTAGATAATTTTAATTTTACAAAATTAATTGTTTAACTTTTAAATGAAGAAATGGATCCAAAACTTCTTATTGCATTTGTGCCACTACAATCAAATTAAAACAATAAAATTACTGCAGATAGACAATTTCTTATTCACCTTTTATGTGCTTAATTTGACTTCAGTATAAGTATTTCAAGAATTTGTGTTAAATATCCGCCTTCCCGCTGAAGTAATTTCCATGCATTTAAATCGTTCTAATGCTCCCAAAAACGAAATGTATTTACTAATACCAACGTAAATGCAACCTCACAAATAACAAAAACCAGTTTGTATGTACGGCGTTTCCGGGAATGCAAAAGTAATTGTTTTAATATAAAGCGTCATTTCATACGTTAATTTTCTGTAATTACTTCAAAGAAGTTGGAATTGGTGTTTAGTAAAGTCATCAAAGTCCTTAGAATATATTGAGTTGGGTTCTAGTTTTACTGATTATAATTTCAGCCATAGCGTTCTGCGGAGATTTTGGTAATTTACTGAGTTATATGCGTTTAGTCTAAGGTTATATAATTTATATCATAGGATACAAATTAATTTATTTCAGTTATATTTAAACAGTATAATACTAAAGCGTTCCGGAAATAGGAACTGTGTTAATATTATTTTGGAACAAATTTTAAAAGTTGGAGTGGCAGCATTTTGGAGAAAAATTTTTTAAATAAGGTTTACAATGTTTAATCTCTTAAACATACAGTTTTTATCATTTCAAATAATTTAATTTCTTATTGTTATTGTATCCTACTTTCGACATATATTAGTTATTTCGTATTGCAATCTACATAAACATTAACTATAAACAATGTCAGCAAAGTATGTAATCAAGTGCAAACATTGCATTTCTATAGTTGGCATAATTTCTAGGACAAGTTTAATATTTCATATGTAACGTATAATTAATTGTTTTTACGATTTGTTATTATGTTTATTATTGCCATTTAGTATAAATAGAATTTTATTTTCTTAAATAAATCAGTCTCAACTAATTACTTGTTGTACTCATTTAACCAATCTTTCCAAGCCACAATTAGGAGGTGAGGCTGCCTCCAGGATTGGTTTTTACCACAACAACAAAAATCCCTACAGTCCACTGGTCCCAGAGCCAGTAACCCCAACTACACCCTCACACGGTTTCGCCAGTGACCCGCTCAGCCCGAGCATCATTGGGAGATCGTATATTGGTCCTTCGAGCAAAAAATCAGTCGATACACCCGTATCGTCCCCACGTAGAAGAGATCGTTCATTTGTTCTTCGAGCAAAAACCAGTCGATACAGCCGTATCGTCCACAAAAACAAGAAATCAAACAATCCAAGTCAACCCAACTAAACCACCGGACAGCCAGTCCATAAAAAAAAAAAAAAAAACAACCAACCCGAGAAGAAGAAGAATACAACAACACAACTCAAGCCAACCCTAAGCAAAATCAAATCCTATCAACACCATCCTACCCAAGCTAACACAAAGCAATTCAACCCATTCAACCCGAGAAGAAAAAAAAAAAAAACTATCCAAATCAAATCAACCGAATCACCGGAAAGTCTACATATTCCAAACGAACCCAAGAAAACAACCAACACCAACCTAATCAACCCTAGCCCACCCAAGCTAACACAAAGCAATCCAACCCATTCAACCCGAGAAGAAGAAGAAGAAGAAGAATACAACCAGATAACTCAATCCAACCCTAGGCAAAATCAAATCCTATCAACACCATTCCACCCAAATTCAAACTTTACTTAACCAAGATGTCATCCAAAGAGGAGATGAACCAACTCAGCCTGCAACAAGAAAATTTGGCCAAACAACTAGCTCAGATTCTTACCAATTCAAAAAAGGACTCCGCGTCAAGAAAAACTGAAGAATACATTTCCAGTCGACTTGCATCAATAGAAGACATATGGAAAATTGTAAAAAAAAACCATGCCAAACTACTGGCGCTGGACCTTCCACAGCATCCATACATCGAGATGAACTACTACAGCCAAATACAAAGAAAGTACGAAGAGGCAAGGAAATATCTTCAGGAATGCCCAAAGGCGACGACGCATGCAAACGATGAAGGATCCGATGAAGACGCCGATCAACAAAATTCAGCCATTGAGGATCCAAACAACGACGCCGAGCAATCTATACAAATTAAACGTCAGATGCATCGGATGCAAGAACTAGACAAGACCATCCATCTAATTGACAAAGAGCTGCTCGAAGTCAAACCCAAAAAACGTTACGAGTTGCTGCTTGAAAGAATTAACAACCAGTGGAGTACCATCCAGGCCCTACACGAAGATATCATGATTCACGAAATCAGGTTCCAGTCCAACTACTTCGGAGATGAGAAGTACCAGGAAGCAGGACAACGATACGACAACGCCGTAACAAACCTTTCAAGCAAGATCGACGCAGTATCCCCCACCTCTGATGCAATCAGACCCCACCTGCACCTCCCAAAAATCTCAATTCTATTCTTCGATGGAAACTATGAGCACTGGCCTACCTTCAACGACATATTCCTGAAACTCATTCATTCAAACATGTCCTTGTCCAAAGTCGAGAAGATGCAGTATCTCAAAACCCACGTCCGAGGCGAGCCAAGCAGAATGATTCAACATCTTCAAATTACAGATGCAAACTATGACACAGCTTGGGAGTTACTAAAAAAAAGATACGAAAACAGTCGACTTTTAGTATCCAAGCTGATTGACAAAATCTTGGATATACCCCCAATGCAAGGCGAATCTATACACAAATTAAGGCAGCTACACGACACTACCACTGAATGTTTAAAGGCACTTGAAAACGTAGGCATTAGCACTACGTCTTGGGGACCACTAGTTTCTCGCATCATCACCAGAAAATGGGACGCAGAAACCAATCGGCTATATGAACAATCCCTCAAGGCCCCACATAAGGTGCAAGAATTCAAGGAGATGATGGAGTTCCTGGAGAGAAGATTCCAGTCCCTTGAGTCCACTGCTATAGCCAAGAATATGTTACCCAGCAATGGTCAGAACAGCGGCAATAACTTCAACTCTTGTAGCTATTGCAAGCAACAACACAACATGTATGCCTGCCCACAATTCCGGAATTTGGCCATCAATGAAAGGATTCAAGCAGCCAAAGACAGACGCCTCTGCCTCAATTGCCTGAATCATGACTCCAGAATCAAATGCAGAAGTCAAACCCGATGCCAAAATTGCGGGGATCAACACCACACAATGCTTCACAGAGAATCCACATCAAGACCAGCAAGAGGTAGCGCCCCCCCTGCTACAACCTCGAGGGTTGCTACACATACTATTATGGCAGCCGAACAAACAATTATGGAAGAACAGTCATTATCCAGCAGCCATGTTGGGAGACAAGATCACACTGTCCTATTAGCCACCGCCCTGATTCGTATCAAATCATCATCAGGGACCCCAGAATACCTACGAGCGCTAATTGACCCTGGCTCTCAGTCGTCATTCATAACAGAAAGAGCCGCTCAATCACTTGGAATAACGAGGCAGAAAATCAGAGCAGAAGTAACTGGACTCGGCGAAGGAAGACCCAGGACATCAAGAACGAAGATTCAAGCTGAAGTCTGCCCACGGTTTCCTAGTCTTTTCTCCGTAAACGTCAATTTTCTAGTACTACCTAAATTGACGCAAGCCATGCCATCATACGAGCTAGAAGACATAAATGAGCAGCAATGGCAAAACCAAATCCTCGCTGACCCCACATATAAGAGACCTGGACCAATTGACGCCATTCTTGGAGCTGAGGAATATGGAAAAATTGTTCTGCAAGGGCTACAGAAAACCGAGGATGGTCTCCTAGGCCAACAAACAGAACTGGGATGGATACTGTCAGGCAATGTTAAGCAAACTCAGCCTAACAATATTAACATCATCAGCATGATAAGCCGCACTGAAGAAGATGAACAGCTAACAAAATTTTGGGATATAGAAGAAGTCTCGGTCCAGAGAATCCTGTCCCCAGATGACACAGTTTGTGAAGAACATTTCTCCAAAACGACGACAAGAAGCACAGACGGAACCTACACCGTCCAAATTCCCCTTAAGGACAATCCCTCTACATTGGGAGATTCCAAACCCCAAGCAATCGCCAGACTGCTACAACTAGAAAAGAAATTATCAAAAGATAAAGAACTTGCAAAACAATATAAAGAATTCATGCAAGAGTATCTGAGTCTTGGTCATATGAAAGAGGTTATTCCAAACCAAATGGATAACAAAAAATACTACATTCCACACCACCCAGTGATTAAGGAATCCAGTACTACTACAAAACTCCGAGTAGTTTTTGATGCCTCCTGCAAAACGTCCAGCGGCGTCAGCCTCAACGATTTAATGTACGTTGGCCCAAGATTACAACAAGAATTGGCAGATATTCTACTGCGTTGGAGAAAGCACAAAGTAGCCCTTACTGCCGACATCGAGAAAATGTATCGCCAAATCAAAATTACTACTGAAGACCAAAGGCTTCATAGAATACTCTGGAGATTCGACAAGTCCGAGCCAATTCACGAATTCACCCTCACAACTGTAACCTATGGAACAACTGCTGCACCATATCTAGCCGTAAAAACACTTCAGCAATTGGCCATGGATCAAAGAGACATATTTCCTAATTCCTCGGAAGTCGTCATGAAAGATTTCTATGTTGACGATCTATTATCAGGAGCCGACACCATGGAAGAAGCCATCCAAATGCAATCAGAATTAATAGC
This sequence comes from Rutpela maculata, assembly GCA_936432065.2. NCBI lineage: Eukaryota > Metazoa > Arthropoda > Insecta > Coleoptera > Cerambycidae > Rutpela > Rutpela maculata. Next base: position 178,976,173 of record OW386288.2, read on the forward strand.
CCTATTAAGATCTGGAGGTTTCTCATTGAGAAAGTGGTCTAGCAATAAGCTACAGGTACTGCAAGAGGTACCAGAAGAACTAAGAGATCAAGATGCCCTAGAGATAACCGAAGATAAAACGAAAAAATCCTTGGGAATTCACTGGGCACCCTATGATGACACGTTTCGGTTTAAGGCAGACACAGCTTGCCAACAAAAACTTACAAAACGCAACATCCTGTCACAGATAGCTAAACTGTTTGATCCACTGGGATGGCTGGCTCCTGTAACCATAAAGGCCAAACTACTAATCCAAGAGCTTTGGTTGCAAGACTTGGAATGGGATCAATCAGTTCCAGAGGATGCTGAAGCAAAATGGGCATCTTTCAATGACCAGCTCAAACTCACAGAAGACATCCATCTGCCACGATGGATAAACTACAACAATACAGCCGACCTACAACTACATGGTTTTTGCGACAGTTCGGAAAGAGCCTATGGAGCAGTCATATACTCCATAGTGACGAACAACCTAGGAGAGACAACAATCACCCTGTTGGTTGCCAAATCCAAGGTCGCACCGGCTAGAGCAAAAACAACCATACCAAGACTGGAGCTCTGTGCCGCTGTGCTACTCGCCAAACGAATGAAGAGAACGATAACCGCCTTAGAGATCCAAAAAGTACGAACCTTTGCATGGACAGATTCGATGATCACTCTAGCTTGGATCAAAGGGGACGCATCCAGATGGAAAACATTCGTTGCCAACAGAGTAGCTGAGATAAATAAACTCCTGCCCACTCAATCGTGGCACCACGTACCCACTGAGGACAATCCAGCAGATCTAATCTCTCGAGGTGTAGATCCTGCGAGAATCAAAGGAAATGACCTTTGGTGGAATGGTCCAAAATGGCTTTTGAACAACCATCAATGGCCCAAGCAAGCCCCAGGGCATCACACAATGGAAGAAATAAAACACTGTTACCACGTGACCGTGCAAGAAAATGAGAATTTAATCATTAATAGATTCTCCTCCTTAACAAGGATGATTCGTGTATTGTCATATTGCAAAAGATTTATTAACCATGCACGAAACCTTACAAAGCAAACCGGCCACCTTACTGTGCAAGAATTAGACACCACGCTGCAACAACTTATTAAGATAACTCAACACAAAGAATGGAAAGGAGAAGTCCAGAAACTACAACATACCAAGCCCATAGACAAGGGCAGCAATATTCTAAATTTAAATCCCTGGGTTGACCAAAACGGCATATTGCGAGTAGGAGGAAGATTAAGGCACTCCTCAATCCCGTATGAACACAGGCATCCAATCATTCTACCACACCACAGTCACCTCTCAAAACTAATTATTCAGGATGCCCATCACAACACGCTACATGGAGGAAACCAATTGACCCTAGCATACACTCGAAGAAGGTTCTGGATTATCAATGGAAAAAGAGCCGTTCGTTCCATCCTCAGCAAATGTATCAAATGCACTCGCTATAAAGCCCGAACAGCAAACCAGCTAATGGGAGATCTTCCTGCACCCAGAGTTACACCATGCCCTCCCTTCCTGCATTCCGGAGTAGACTACGCAGGGCCTATTCAAATAAGGGCTAGTAAAGGCAGAGGATACAAATCATATAAAGGTTACATAGCCATTTTTGTATGCTTGTCAATAAAGGCTATTCATCTGGAAGTAGTAAGCGACATGACTACAGATGCATTCATGGCAGCATTTCGCAGATTCACTGCTAGAAGAGGTCGATGTGCGCACATGTACAGTGACAATGGGACCAATTTTGTTGGTGCCAGTAATATCCTCAGTAAAGAAGTCCTCGCCATTACCCGTGAACCTGAAATCCAGCAATCACTAGCAACTTCCGGAACTCAATGGCATTTCATTCCCCCGGCCACCCCCCACTTCGGAGGATTATGGGAAGCAGGAGTCAAGTCCATGAAATACCATTTAAAACGGATAATTGGTGATTCCACACTGACATACGAAGAATTGACAACACTCACTCACCAAATAGAAGCATGCCTGAATTCAAGGCCCTTATGTCCCCTGAACGACGACGTTGATGACATCGAAGCCCTCACACCAGGACATTTTTTAATTGGTAGGGGAATCGTATCTCCACCCAATCCAGTAACAACAAACATCAATACAAACCTATCATCAAGATGGCAGTTGGTCCAAAAAATGAAGAAGGACTTTTGGCAAATATGGTCCTCCGACTATCTAAACAGACTCCAACAGCGATACAAATGGAAAACGCGTCAGGAAAACCTGAAAAGTGGTGACCTAGTCATACTCAAGGACGACAATATTAACCCGAGTCGATGGCCATTGGCTAGGATCTCAGAAACACATCCTTCTGCAGATGGAATTGTTCGAGTAGTTTCCGTTAAAAGAGCAGAAGGTCAACCGTTGAAGAGAAGCATCCATAAGATCATTCCATTACCTGTTGCTTCAGAAACTGATATACCCAGCACTGCAACCGTAGACGAGCAGGCAGCCACTACAACTATGAGTCATCCTGCTGCTCCTACTGGTATTCGCCCGGTCCCTAATGCGACAACGCAGACGGAAGAGAAAACAACAAGAACGTTCAAACCCAGATGAGATGAATGAACTCCAGCCACTTCATTAGCAAACCAACGAACCTCGTCCCTCCCGGTCTTGCCAGAATGTTTAATCTCTTAAACATACAGTTTTTATCATTTCAAATAATTTAATTTCTTATTGTTATTGTATCCTACTTTCGACATATATTAGTTATTTCGTATTGCAATCTACATAAACATTAACTATAAACAATGTCAGCAAAGTATGTAATCAAGTTCAAACATTGCATTTCTATAGTTGGCATAATTTCTAGGACAAGTTTAATATTTCATATGTAACGTATAATTAATTGTTTTTACGATTTGTTATTATGTTTATTATTGCCATTTAGTATAAATAGAATTTTATTTTCTTAAATAAATCAGTCTCAACTAATTACTTGTTGTACTCATTTAACCAATCTTTCCAAGCCACAATTAGGAGGTGAGGCTGCCTCCAGGATTGGTTTTTACCACAACAACAAAAATCCCTACAGTCCACTGGTCCCAGAGCCAGTAACCCCAACTACACCCTCACACGGTTTCGCCAGTGACCCGCTCAGCCCGAGCATCATTGGGAGATCGTATAACTAACTTCGAAAAATTCAAATATTAGTACAGGAAAAGATTGAAAAAAAATTGTGCAGACTTTAAAATTTGGTTATAAGTTTAAAATAGGCTAAAGTTCACGAAACAAAAAAGTTTAGGAGTTTTACGGATCCGCGGGAACTTATAGGCGGGTAAAAAGAGGTATTTTAAAAAAAAAAAAATCGATTTTTCTTTACCTTCTCGGGAAATACAAATACAAATATCTTTATTTTCGTTAGACCTGTGGAGTACAAACAAGTGTAGGATAATGTCGCCTAAATACAAAAAAAAAAAACACAAAATAAAGGATGTAATTTGACATGAGTAGTAAGTACATGAAATATTACATGCATTCGAAATTACACTATTCGTATAGACATTATACATTAAAACTAGTTTAAAATATCAGAGAAAAATTAAAATAACTAACATTTTAATTAAATTCATTGAAATTTAAAAATTCAGCGACTGTATAAAAACTATGCTCTTGCAACATGTTACGTACACGAGATTTAAACACATTAAAATTTTGTATAGTCTTTAAGGAAGTAGGTAAGTGCTTGAATAATTTAATTGCCATAATCACTGGACCTTTTTGCAGACATTGTCATACTGTGCTGTGGCACAAGTAGATTATTGTTGTGTGTTAGATTATATGCAGAATATTTGTCTCTAGTTAGTATAAATTTGTCAGGGTGCAATTTAACGTAACACACACAATTTAAAATGTATATGTTCGTGACTGTTAAAATATTCAGTGCTTTAAATAAGCCTCTACAAGAAAATCTGGAATTTTTATATGTCATAGTCCTTACAATTCTTTTATGAAGTATTAAAACCTCGTCAATTCTTGCACAGTTGCCCCAACGCATGATGCCATGGCTCAAAATTGAGTGCACATACGCATAATAGTACATTTTTAAGGTATCTAGGTTAATATGCTGTCTAAGCTGCCAAATAACAAAACAGGTGGTTGATAATTTTTTAAGAATGCTGTCAACCTGATTGTCCTATGATAAGTGTGCATCAATGAATACACCCAAGAACTTTACAGAAGTGCTTTGTTGGATACTATTACTGTCAATCTTCACCAATAAACTTTCTTTTAGTTCTCTTGGTGAGAACAATATAAAGTGAGTTTTTAGATCATTTAATACAAAACTATTGTCTCTACAATAGTGTTTCATACAATGAATAGTGTTATTTGCCTTCACACTAAGGTTACTTAGGTTTTCTGACGTGACTGCTACTAAAGCATCGTCGGCAAAGAGTGAAACAAATGCATTGGGGTGATAGGAAAAAATATTATTTTTAAAAATAATAAACAAGAGGGGTCCTAGAACACTTCCTTGAGGGATACCTGTAGACACAGGGCATGATTTTGATCTATAAATTGAACCATTGTTTCTTAATATGACTTCTTGGCTACGACCCGTTAAGTAGGATGACAGCCAATCTAAGGCAGGGCCACGTATACCATATCTGAACAATTTGTTTAGTAATAAATTAACATCAATAGTATCAAAAGCACGTTTAAGATCAAATAATATACTCGCTGTTTTGTTTTTATGCTCAAAATTTGTTAAAATGAAGTTGTAGACTGATAAAATGGCATCCTGTGTTGAAACTTTTTTTCTGAATCCAAACTGGTTGTTTGACAGAATTTTTTCATTTTCTAGAAAATTTGTTAATCTTGTATGAAACGAGTATTCATAAAGTTTGGAGAAAGCCGAGAGTAAGGCAATACCTCTATAGTTAGAAATTTGTGATAAATCACCTTTTTTATGAATTGGTACAATAAGTGCTTTTTTTAAGAGTGTCGGGAATATCCCATCTTGAAAAGAGTAGTTTAACAACTGCGTAATTGGATCAATAATGTAGTCAACAACATTGATAAGAAGGGAGCATGATATTTCATCGTAACCGGCAGAGTGTTTAGTTAAAATTGTTCTCACTTCCTGTGGCGTCATTGGATATAAAAATAATGAATTTTCCTTAATTGTATCAGTAGCATCATATATAAATATGGCATTTACAAAAAAATATTTCGAATAAAAGTTGTTTCTGGCAGGATTATCTTTAATTTGGTGTTTTTAATTCTGCAGCAATAATTAACTGAAATACGGCCATTTTTTGAAGGGAAGATGGCGGAAGAAATTTTTTTCCAAAGCAAGTGTTTTAAAGGGACAAAATAAATTGAGCATCTATATTAACAAAAAAACAGCATTTTTGAAAGAAAAATTAATTACTGAGCAATTATAATAACAAAATGCCTTACCAGAAATGTGAAAACGCACATTGAATCGACCATAAATTCTTTATTTTTTGTGATGTAGAAACAGACACAAAATCATTTTAAAGATTGATTAATTACTTTTAATTTTGATGGAAGTGTCACAGTTTCTAAGATATTCAACATCTTTAACTAAATACTTCATCCTAAAAACGCCATCTATAAAATTAAATATCCCCAAAACAATCAACCTTACACAAATATATAAACAGAATAAGTTTATTCTCAGTCTATAAGCTTCATTTTTGATGTTCACTATATTTTCTTTTAAACTAATATTTATTGAGATATTTGCAAAGAAACAAAAATGTTACATTTTTTTCTAAAATCCATTTACAGTTTAAAATTCATTTTTTTTTCTAAAATAAGCGCTGTAAGCTGATCAAATTTGAGCGTCTAGGTCACACTACATATTAACGAAAAACAGTATATGGGAATATATGTTTTTAATTACTGGCTACTTACATTGACAAAATTGCGACGTTTTTATTAAAAAAAAAAATATGAAAAAGTACATTGTTTCTGCCATAACTTCTTTGTTTTTAAGTTATAAAAATAGGATTTAAATGCCTAATGAATAGTTTTTCATTTTAGTTTTTAACGTTTTTGGCCCAAGAGCCATAGTTTCTGAGATATTTAAACTAAATACTTCGTCTTATAAACGTTCGGACGCCACTTTTTGACTTCCAGATCTCCGAAACAATTAACTCTAAAAAAATAGAAAAAAACAAAATTCATCCTTAATTCAGTAGTTATTTATTTGTCTCTAGCATTTTTTTGCTCAGTGTAATACCTTTCGAGTTATTTGACAAAAACGTATTTGAAATATCACTTTTAAAAGCTAAAATTCCAAATTTTTTAGTAGTTAGGTATAACTTAAATCTATCAATTTATATGAAAAATTGCACACAACATTTTCTTTTTAAAATTTAATTCTCTCTCAGCTTCAATGTTTTTTTTTTTTTAGGTGCCACCCCCTGAAAAGAGGTGGCATCTGGCAAGCCCTTGCATAATGTAGAAACTTCTTTTTTATGCATTTACTATTAAGCTAGCAAAAATTAACGAGAAAGTCATATGTCATTATTTCGAAGTTGAAACCTCTAGTATTTCGGTTAATTATTGCTATAAAATTAAATTTAACACCAAATTAAAAATAATTTTGTCAGAAAGAAATTTTATTTGAACTATTTTTTTATAAATGTCATATTTCCCGAGAAAATAGAGAAAAATCAATTTTTTAATTAAAAATACTCCTTACCCAGATTATACCTGATGCTATTTATGTAGACATTAAGCAACAGAGGTCCCAAAACTGGCCCTTGTGGAACTTCCGAAGTGGCGTTTATATTTTTTGATTTATTGCCTTTGTGTTTAACAAAATCATGCGAGTTCATTAAGAGTTCATTTTAAATAACGATTATCTTATCTTATCTTATTTTAACAATTTAATCAAGTAAATGTTCGCATTTAATGCACTGAGGTTTTTATAATTCAACACGTTGGTATTCTACAAAGCGAACAAGCGTCAGGCATTAGCAGCATAATAATCGAAGTGTAATAGGTAATTCTGATGTTTATCTGATCAAGGAATGAACTCCGGTAATAGTAAATTAATTAATACAAACAATACGGCCTAATTAAAGCTGCTCATAAATGACAGTTTAGCAACTGCATTGTATTATGCGACAATTCACGAACTTATATGAGTGCCTGACTGCATTTAGTAAATTAAGTTGAGGCGTGCACAGACTTTATTAGGGCTATAAATAGGAGTATACACAATGTGTTTATTTTATCTCGCCTACAGTTTAGTTTCCGTAAGATTTTTAACATGAACTGAAACAATGAATTCTATGGATTTCATTTCGGTTTATGCTTTGTTTATTTGTTCGCACAAAACCAAAACTATTGTCGATTTAACAGTGATGTAAAGATAATGTGGATTTAATTATGAAAAATCCGTTACAACCAATTTTAGATGAATGGTTCTTTACAGTAACAAACCAATTTAACTCTTTCGTGCATGGATGTACACTGTTTGAACCATGCAAACTTTAATGCATGGTGGTACATACAAACTACATACTTAGGGTACATCGATTTTCTTTTTTTTTACCTAATCCAAAATGGCGGGCGCCCAAAAGTTGTGTGATAGGGTTGTAAATAATACGTTAAAATTTCAAATTAAAATATTAACCCTTGGGGGTAGCGGGTTGGGCTGAAAGGTAAACATTTTTGATATTCTATATATTCAAAATGGCGGGTGCGCTAAAGTTGTATTTTAGGTTATAAGCAACAGGTAGAAATTTTAGTGAAAAATATTTAGGTTTAGGGGTAGCGGGTAAAAGTCCAATTTTTTTATTTTATGCATAAAGGCGGGCGCGGAAAAGTTTGGTCTTGGAGTTGAAATTGGCTGGTAAAAATTTTAAACCAAAATATTAAGACTCAAGGGTAGCGGGTTAGCATCAAAGACCAAAACCAAATATTATCAATACTTATCAATTAGTAATATTTTCAAACTATAATTAATTACGATATTAAATTTAAATTACTTATTACTACTTACGTATTTGTTATCTAATATACGCATGCCCATAATACAGCATGTGCTGTGTTCTGCATACATGAAAGCTCGGTGAACAGTGAACACTGTCAGTTTTAGCTGAAGCTTTAGACAGATGCGGTATTTCCGATAGAGCTGGAGCACTGAGTGCTTCTTCAGTACTCCAAGATTTTGGTTTAATTAATGAATCTAACACAACGCATGTAATTGATAAAAACAAAATTAGAAGAGCTATAAGCAAGAAGAGAGGTGAATTATCATCATGTGGTACGCCAATATCATTACGTGGGCGTAAAGACAAGGCCATGAAATTAATAGATAACCGTCGAAAGATAACAACCGAAGAACATATAGTTTTAATTGGAGAGCCCGGATCATCATATTTGGAACATGTCACACCTTCTACAAGTTCAGCTGTAAACATCATTAACGCCATTATCAGTTATTTTGAAAACTCTCGAATCCCAACTAACACCTTAAAAGTCGTCGGATGTGATGGAACGGCTACAAATACTGGTCCTAAAGGTAGTGTTATAGCTCTACTTGAAAAAAATTTTAAGTTCATTTGCCAACTGCATGCAAATAAACTTCCACTAAAAGGCACTTGATCGAACATATTGACGGAACTGAATTTCAGAATTTTCAGGTATAATAGGAAAGTCGTTAGTCAAATGCGAGCAAATACCAGTAGCTGCATTTAAGATTATTAAATCCGAAATTCCTATAGTTAAGGTGAAAGATTTTAACACATATCAGTTATATTTTTATCAAATATGCCAAGCAGTAATAACGGGATATGTTTCTATTAATCTTTCAAAATGAGAACCTGGCAAAATAGTCCACTCGGGATGGCTGACGACAGCAAATAGAATACTTCGCTTATATGTTGCTCTGCAGATTTGGTTATATCAGCAACGTATGTTGTCAAAGATTATGCGCCAATGTGGTTCAAAATAGAAGCACATCCATTATGTCTGCAAGGTGCTTCAAGTGTATGGAAGACCATACAATTATCCAGATATTTATCAGAAAAGTTGAAAGGAGTAGGTAGTTGATCCCGTCGTAATACGAAATGGATATTTTGCACACCCTGAGAACATACTACTGGGAATGCTGGGCGATGAAAACCGGTGTATTAGGGAGTTGGCCGTTCGCAGAATATTAAAAGCTAGAAAAGGCAACAATACCGACTTAAGAAAGTTTACACTTGCTCCGTTGAAACTAAATGCTACAAATTAGTATGAGATAATGCATTGACAAGAATGTGAATATAATGAGCCACCATTAACAGTTGATTTATCCGAAGAGGACCTTAATCAAATTATAAATAATCCTGAATTGTCTGATAATTGAAATAAAAAAATTTCCTAATCACCCACAAGCTGTGAAAAGGGCAGTAAAGCTTGTAACTGAAGCTTCAGCGATGGATTGGAAAACGATTAGATCCTGTGACAAAATTCCTAAATTCAACACAAAGAAAGATTACTACAAGCAAGTTTTACCATAATATTTATAGTCTTTTTATTTTTACTTTTTATTCTTTAATAAAATCAAGTTTATTTTCACATAAGTACCTTTGTTATCAAATTTCCAATAAAGAAAGTAAAGCAAAATAAAGTTTATTGTTTCACAATATGATGATAAAACAAATAATTTCCCTTAAAAAAAATGGGACCTTTGAGCTTGTAGGGAATAGAAATGGATCCGATGCAGAACAAAGAAAATATCAAGTTGACTTTTAACCCCAACCCGCTACCCTTAAATCTTAATATTTTTGTCTTGAGTCTTTATCTCTTATATATAACTGTAAAGCACAACTTTTTCACACCCGCCATTTTGAATATATAGAATATCAAAAATGTTTACCTTTGACCCCAACCCGCTATCCCTAAGAGCTAATATTTTAATTTGAAATTTGAACGTATTATTTACAACCCCATCACACAACTTTTGGGCGCCCGCCATACCGCACCCTACGTACATACCGCATACTGTGTATGCATAGTGGACTGTATACACTGTAATGTATACTATGTATATGGTACCACGCCAAAGTATATATCTAAAACAAAATAATTAATCTCCACAAATGCAATTAAAGTATACTGTATTGCTTAGCAATCCCCAAAAATAAAAAAAAAAACAAATGAATTAGAACAAAATATCCTGTGCAGCAAAGGCTAATTTTGTGCATGATTCTCTGTGCTTGAAAGAGTTAAGCGATAAGTAGCGTATTTGAAAATACGTTTTGGTACACAAACTTATAAATAAAGAACAATTTGGTTTCAGGACGAATAAATGTACAGAACAAGCTGGTATGTCACTGGTGCAAATGATTGTAGAAGGGTTTGAGAATAAAATATACGTTAGTTTCTTTTGTGACTTAAGTAATGTTATTGATTTCGGTTCACATGACACTTTGCTGAACAGACTCTCTAAATATGGTTTTGTACAAAAGATTATTTCACTAATAAATTCACATCTTTGTAACAGGTAGCAAATCTGCTACTATAACGAAACGTACTAAAAAACGTGGTGTTCCTCAATGGTCAGTACTGGGTTCCATACTCTATTTAATTTACGTAAATGACCTCACTATCTTTATTACTACCACTCTTTGCAGACAACACAACTGCAACAAATTCTAATAAGAACTGCATCAACTTCTGTCACAATTTAGTACCTACTTACCTTAAACCCATTCTAGTAGTATGTTGGTATTTTTTCAATCGTATCTCTTAGACAGAACACAATATGTAGCTTATACTGAGTTAAGATATGTCGAATACTTGGCACTACATAATGTTCAGCAAGGATCAATTCTTGAGCCTTTGCTCTTTAACTTTATTTATAAATGATAGTGGAAGTTATTTAAGTTGGGTGTTTACTCCACGCCGACAACCTTAAACTTTTTTTGACTATTAGCTCCTTAGAGGATTGCAATTAATAACAGAATTATCTCTTCAACAGATCCAATAGGTGTTATCAGCTATAATATCCCAAGGACGTTGATAATACGAAATAATTTTATCACAGTTTCCGAAAGCACTTGCTTGGTAATATCCCGACGCCGCAGAATGGGGCCAATAGCTCATTTTTTGGACAAACGATAATTTCCAAGCTTGGAATTAATGAAATTTAATTTTTTTTTAAACTATTCGTTATGAAATTGCCTTTAATTCTATCAAGCCAGAATTTTGAAATTTCAAAATTAAAGATGGCTAATCCAATATCGCGGATATAAATTTTGAAAGTGAATTAAAATTTTATCAAAAGATTGTTTAAAATTATAAAAAATTGTTACTTGGGGGGGTTTTTCGGTTTCTAATCTCATTTCTGATCCCCGAATTTTGCGATTCAAAAAAAAACCAAGATAGAGAATCCAATATGGCGGCCAGAATATTTTTTTAAATTAAATGTACATGCACAAACTGTTAAAAATTGTTACTGGCGGCCATAATATTTTTTTAATTGACATGTAAATGCGCAAATTGTTAAAAATTGTTATTCAGGGGTTTTAGAGATTGCTGATCATGAATCTGAATACGTAATATCGAAATCCAAGATGGCGGATCCAATATGGCGACCATAATATATTTTTAAATGAGATGTACATGCGCAAATTGATAAAAATTGTTATTTAGGGTTTTTAAGGGTTTCTGACCATGAATATGAAGTCTAAATTATGTAATATCGTAATCTAATATGGCGGATTCAATATGGCGGATCCAATATGGCGGCTGTAATATATTTTTAAATGAAATGTACATACGCAAATCATTAAAAATTGTTATTTAGGAGTTTTACTGGCTGCTGATCATGAATCTAAAGTCTGAATTACGTAATATCGAAATCCAGTCCGTAAGTTAAAATAGAACGATAAATCAAGAATTGAATTATTCAGTGATATAAAATTTGTGAAATACCTATATGCCCGTTTAAGATTTGGCCAACTAGATTTTGTTTACAGCTTATAGTATTAATATCACTGCCCGTTTGTGACTTGACTAATTATGTTATTTTAAGGGATTTGGTATATGTTATGTTAGGCTTAGAACCCCCTTTCTACTCAAGTTTTATTTTCTACATTAAGTAATAATAGGTTTATAGCCTACCTGCTCCTTTATGATTTGACTCTTGAGGTTACATTAGGTTTAAAGATGTCAACATTTTTGATTGGTTATCTCATTTTTTTATAAGATGGCATATTCGAATCTGCCATTTTAGAATTTGAAATTACGAATACGTAGTCAGCAATCGCAAAAACCTGCAAGTAACAATTTTTAACTATTTTCGCAGGTACATCATAATTTTTAAAAAATTTATGGCAGCCATATTGACTTTAATTTTCTGGTTTGCAAAATATCGAAATTTTAATATCCGAAAGGAGATTAGCAAACTGCGAAACCCCCGAAAAACAAATTTTAACAGTTTCCTTCTTGATTTGTCATTCTTTTTTAACTTACGGACACCATATTGGATCCGCCATCTTGGATTTCGATATTACGTAATTTAGATTTCAGATTCACGATCAGAAACCCTTAAAAGTCCTGAGTAACAATTTTTAACAGTTTGTGCATGTAAATTTCATTTAAAAAAATATTATGGCCGCCATATTGGATTCGCTATCTTGTTTTTTTGAATCGCAAAATTCGGGGATCAGAAATGAGATTAGAAACCAACCAACCAAGTAACAATTTTTTATAATTTTAAACAATATTTTGATAAAATTTTAATTTACTTTCAAAATTTATGTCCGCGATATTGGATTAGCCATCTTTAATTTTGAAATTTCAAAATTCGGGCTCGATAGAATTAAAGGCAATTTTATAACGAATAGTTTAAAAAAAAATTAAGTTTCTTTAATTCCAGGATTGGGAATTATCGTTTGTCCAAAAAATGAGCTATTTGCCCCACTGTGCGCGTAGGCGGAGGGATATTACCTAAATGCAACGTGCTTGAGGAAGTTGTGATACAATTATGTGCTATTTATCAACGTTCGAGGGGTATTCGCATAGAAAATTTTTTGCAATTTATTTTATTTATTTGTTCAAAACTATTTATTAAAAACACAATTATTAAAGGAGCAATTTGTAAAATTAAATGTAGATTATGTATTATGTATTATTTGGTGTGTTTTCCTCTATTATTGTATTCATTGAATCATTATTTGCAATTCCAAATCGACATTGTCAAAAAATACATTTTAAATTATTGAACTATCAAACTGGATGACATAAGTGAAAAGATCTTTTCAGTGTAATTCTGTTGTGATTGGTTGTTTCAGCACACGTGATTAGAAATGTACGAATTTAATAGGACTACTATCTGAGCTAAAAATTTTCAAAATAAGTTACCTTTAAATGTGTCCGCATGCAGTGTTATGTCCTACACAACAAAAACTAGCACGTATTAAATTTAATTATAGTATAGATAACGTTACTTTTCAATGATCCGAGACCTTCAAGGACCTTAGAATAATTTTTGATTCAGAACTTTTTGTACTTCACACAATTAACATAAACTTAGAAGCCCTTAGGACTTTGGGATTTCTATTCAGGTCGAGCAGTGAGTTTAGGAATACTGAAATATTAAAGATAGTTTGCTTTTGTCTGGTTTAGGCTTGAATAAGCTTTGTTGGTTTGGAACCTTTAGTGTATAACATATGAGTAACTTAGAAAAAGAGGAAAGGCATTCTGTAAAATTATTATAGTTCGAAAGTAATGGAGTACTACTTATACCCATTAGTTGGATTACCACATTTTGAACATGAAATTTAGTTGGTTAAGTAAGTAATTATTTTTTTAGGCCTACCATAACTTTATTTGTTTTCGTAAACAAATAGTAGTTTGGTAATCATATCTTCTTGTAGAACAACAAATTAAATAGTATAATGACATTTTTTATGTTCACTAACCATTTTCAGTTTGGTCTACATTTTCAATTTGGTCTACAATTAAATGGTACGACTTTGTTTTTTGTTCACCAACTAATTTTTAGGTTGATCTACATTCATATTGTATAATGACGTTTTTTTTTGCTTAGCCAAAATCTCAGTATTGAGACATCAGACTACCCAAACCATCGTTTATAAGATCCATCCAAGTATATCGATGATCCCGGATCCGGTGAGAATTTGAACATTGCAATCATGTTATTAATTTTCTATAAATTCATAAGAGTATAAGATAATGCATGATTGATTATTGTCAGTGATTTGTATGTGGCGTCATCTAGGAATAGTTTCTGTAACAGACTACGTGGTAAGCAAGCAAATTTTATGTAGAACTTCTTATCTATCTATTTATCTAGTTTGATTTGACAAAATTCAACAAATTATTAGTAAGATGAATAAATTATAGTCTTATGCACCTATTTTTTAAGTTAATGTTTATTTTGTTGTGTGACAAATTTTTATTGATTGATTTAACCCATACTATTTGCAAACAAAAGCGCTGACGCGACGCGACGTCTTAATTCATCAAAGCGGATTGCAGAACGATGTTATGTTTATGTAAACAGAACTGCTGGTTAACTCTACAATAATATTGGTTTATCTGTCAACTATAATAGTAGAGCGAACTGCTACTGAGTTTACAATTACAAATCAACAATAGTTAAAAATAAAATATACTATTATCTAGTTTAATTTGACAGAATTCAACAAAATAATAGTCAGATGAAAAAAATGATAATCTTATTCATCTATTTTTTAAGTTAATATTTGTTTTGTTGTACGACAACTTTTTATTAATTATAATAACAATCACCTTCTGTTTGAAAATACCATCAATATAATTTAGTTTAACAAAATTAACGGTATTGTTAGTTAGCCATTTTTTTTAGTTGAATTTATCCATACTATTTCTTTGAGTGTAGTTGCTGCTATTACCTTAAGTAATGCATTTATTAATTTACAGTAAAACAAATGCCTATCTGCAGACTAGAAATAGAATATTTGGATCGAACATTGAATATGAATGAAAACAATTTAAATTATTTTTAAAAAGTATACACGAGTTAAAATTAAACACATGTCCAATAAGAATTACAAAAATTTCACTATATTTACAACAGAATATAAAAGAGAGATAAATGTAAAAGGTGTGAGCATATTCCATAAAGAAACAGCTATCAAATATAATTAATTTTCCATAGAGAAATTCATATATTCATCTACCGAATAAAACAGCATTTTAAGACATGACTTTTAATGCTTTTTTTAATCTGTATAGTCCAGTTTTTTTACATTTTCGGGTATTTTATTGGTAGTTTAAAATCTAGCGAATTTCTTGCGGATTCTGTAAAACAATATCTAGGGGCTTTTAATTCATTTGATGATCTAGTCTTATAATGGTGATAGTCCGAGTGTGTAGAGAAGTTACCTTTATTTTTATGAATTTCCAGCATAACCAAATGCATGACAAGAGTGTTGGCCAAGAATTTTTAAAAAACACAACAGTTTGCTTCAAAAAAAGGACCACGATAAAATGGTTGAAACGTCAAGCACTTAACAAAGTAAACTCGGAAGAACACCCGGAAACCAGCAGCCAGGCAACAGTTTTATGTCCCAGGCTTAAATACTTAAATCATACAAACCTTTTATCTTCCACTTCGCACACCAACAAACTTAAAGGGCCTCGCACAAAAAATGGAAAACGACTACCCGTCGATTTGACTGAATCTTTTAGAAAATGTTTTTCTCGGCATCCCGAACAAAAGTCTCCATGGGCACAAAATTCTATGATTAGTTTTCGAGTTATGGGACGTTGAAGTCCCAGATTTTACGGGATCCCAGGAGTGCAAGTAGCATAGGGTAGGCATAATACTGCTGATAATTGAGTTATTATTAAATCCAAATGCAATGAAAGTTATATAGTGCAAGACTTTTCACTGAAAACCAAGCTTGAAAAAGTCGGAAAATGTTGGAAAACCACGGAAAATTCATGCGAAATCCATGATTTTAAATACATTACGTTGAAACGCGTAAAAGTATCTAAGACTCAATGTACCACAAGATTTTTCACTTGTAACTCAGATTTAGCGATGTGGAAAACCTTGGATAGAACCCCCTAATATTTCGGAACGGGTATACTATAGTAGAAACTTTGGATATCAAAGTTTCGCAATGATGCTTCCAATTTAGACATTCGTCCAAATATACTTAAACTTAAACTTAACATTTTCCTCAGTATTAGTAATATTTGTATTATCTAATTTAATATTTAACTTCACATCACTATCACTATCACACTATCACACTATCACACTATCACATTCCCTTCGCCTACCGTGAAATCTGATGACTTGAGTTTTTTCGGTATTGAGAGTGTTATCGGAAAACCAATGGTTCAAAGTATTTAAAAGAGCATTGCAATTTTCTTTCAAAACATTATCAGATGGATTTGATATTATCAGAGAAATGTCGTTAGCATACATTGTAAAATGTGCGGTTGATGGCAAAATCAACATCATTAATAAATAAAATAAAAAGCACAGGGCCTAAAATAGAGCACCTACAGTTGAATTTAAACATTCTGAATTAACATTATATACGGTTTTATCGTTTTTATGTCTTAAACTCACATATTGCCTCCGATCTTCGAGAAATGTAGTGATCCAATTTAATGACAGACCCCGTATACCATAATCAGATAATTTAGATATTAATAGACTATGATTGATGCAGTCAAATGCCTTGCTGAGATCGCAAAATATACCAACAGGACATTCTCCTGCATCAATGAATTCTAAAATTTTATTTAAAAAAGAATGCATTGCCGTACCGGTCGACATGCCACTAGAAAAACCATGTTGGTTTTTTGTAATCATTCAAAAGTATCTAAGTAATTTACCAGCCTATCTAAATAACAGTATCCGAAGATTTTTGAAAGTCCAAAGGGCACGGTTACAGGCCTATAATTTTCCAGTAGTTGGGCATCCTTTTTCTTAAAAATAGGTATCACCTTTCCGATCTTTCGGAAACGTTCCTGTTTCAAAAGATAAATTAATAATATATGTTAATGGTTTAATAATGTAATGGATTACTTTTCTTTATTATAAAACAGGGAATATCATCTGGGCCAGATGATTTTTTAGCTTTAATTTTTTTTTTTTTGTTAGTAAATTTAACAATTCTTCTTCACTGAATGGTTTTAAAAACAATGAATGTGTCTGCTGAACTCTACTATGTGTATACGTATCGCAGTTTAATTTCGGTATTTGCCTAATAGTAGCATGCTCTATAAAAAATTCAATGAATAGTGAGGCGACTGAATATGTACGAGAAACCACTATAATCTCAAGTTATTAACGTTGATTCTGGCTGATGAAACCCATGCAAGGCCAAAAGTTGGAAAAAAAATTTAACGTTGATTCTTAATATATTTCATTTAGGAATCGCCCAGACTAGATATGTTGTGTCATCGAACATTTTCTTGGTTTTCTACATTTTTTTGGCATTTTAACGCAAAACAGAGTAGACCATTGTATTCCAAATTAAAAATACTATGTAGAACTACCTCAATCTTTAGTTATATACTCTGCATCTTAAAAGGTTAAAATTATGATTATCTTAGGCTAGATCTTGTGTTTTCAAGCATCTTTTTAATTTTTACGCCTTTCCCCAACATTTTCCCGCAAGAAAGAGTTAACCTTCGTATCCTACGGAAAAAAGCTGAAACACCACCTGAATCTCGCATAATAAGCTATGGATCTTCAAGAGTTTAAATTTTGAATATCACAGATTCAAATTTGTAAGTTTTTGGGCGTCCTCTAAATTTTTCCGCATTTTCCTGACATTTTTCGGCAAGGCGAAGTAGAGAATCATATTCTACGATAAAAATACCACCATAATCTAAAGTAAAATATAATGGACCTTCAAAGTTTAACTTGTGTTTGTAAATTCTCAAGCATTTTCTTAACTTCTCCACATTTTCCCGCCACTTTCTCGCAAAACCGAATAGGTCATCGCATTCTATGGGAAAAATTCTATCAAGAACCGTGTTTATTTTCCGTTGTTGAACTTAGGCCAAAATTAGCCACTTTTTAACATCCTCCTTTAATATTTACATCTTCGTCCATGTATAAAACTTATATGGCGTAAAATTTCATTGATTTTCATCTACCCAATTACCTATTCAAGTTCTAGTCCTTCTCTGTATCATCCTACCAAGTTTCTCGTAGCATTTCTCCTACTTTTGAATTAAATTCAATTAAACCATAAGAAACATTAAACGAATTCACGACAGCTGCAGTCGTGCACCGGAATCTTTTAAATCATAAGAATTGCACAAAGTTTCGCATGTAATGCTGCCTCAGTACAATATAATCAGCAAACTTGAGTAGTTTACCCCATTATGCACGGAATTCAGCAACATTTATACTATGTTATTTACCGGCGACGGCAGCAAGTTGGCAACGATTTAATGATGTTTCATTGTTATAGCAATGTCGCGTTGGGGGGGGCTCGTGGGGTAGTGTCGGGTAAACAGAGATACCATCAGTCCACAGATTAGAGATATGAATAATTTCACAACAATTAATGAAGTGCGGCAGTTAGTAAAAGCTCTTAAAGCTCTTTATGAGCTAGCCTGCTAGGGATTTTAGTTGAAAGCCATGCTATTATTGTTTCAACGACGCCTATTCATCACTGTTTTGATATGCATATGACACCGTCTCTCCCGTCTTATGCAAATTTGTTTTCGTAGATTGCAATCTTTTTCCGGAAAAATAATCCTTCTCTGCTTCTTTATCGATATAAAGTTTATTTAGAGAGCTGCAGCCTTTCAGTGACTCTTAATAATTGAAAAGCCAAAGAGGTTTTCCTTATTACTTTACAAAAATATATGTTTTCGAACTTCACAGCGATATTATGACATTAATATTCTACAGTGAGTATGTAAATTTCCACAAAAGTTCGATTTAGTTTTTAGGTGAAATATTTTTTATAATGATTCATACTTTTATATTTTGCGTCTTTAATTGGTCGTCCCCCTAGTGTTCTCCTTAGGGTTTAACTATTTCTATTTCTATTCTACATCTGTCTGTAACTTTTTTTTTGTGTGCACGATTTCTCTGGAACCGTTTAAGATATTGATTTGAAATTTGGTACACGTGTGTATTTTAACGTGATCTGTAGCTAGATTATCATCTTATTCTGTCGAAGGGATGGGAGGGAAATTGGGGTTAATGACGTTAATAGATAAATCAAGCAGGTAAGCATAAAATTATTACCACCCCCGCCCCATTATTAAAGGGGGTGAAAAAAATTGTGGTTCAGTCTGTGTACAGGAACCAAAAATCTCAAAATATTTCTTTACCTCATCCAAATTATGTGAATTAGTGGTAGTAAGGAGTCGGAAAGTATACAAAATTGTGCTAAAGTTATGAAATCTATCCCCCCCCCCCCCCCCCCCCTGTTTTCGAGGGTGCTGAAATTATATTGAACCGTTGACATAAATTATAAGAAGACAGAACCAGACAGACAAGACAGAACCCTGGATTGTTAGTGATTTTAATTTTTAATGGAGTATTAGTGTAAAAAACAAACTGTTTATAGTTTAGGATATAAAACTTGAATATAAACAGTGGGTAAACCTCTTATTCCATACATTTAACTTTTAGTAGTTAGTCTGTCAGTCAAAAGCCTTAGAAAAGTCACAAATCATTTTGAATGCGTGATTGACTTAATCTAGCCCAACAACTATGCCACTCACAACAGACTGAACATCATGAGTTATTGATTTGTTACTTCTGAAACCTAACTGGGAAGTATTAAAAAAAATTGACTCAAAAAGTACAATGATAACTCATTTTTTAAAGATATTTGAATGGTTTTACTGAAAATTTGCACAATTGATATTGGGCAATAATTTTCTATCGAGGACGAATCGCCATTTTTTAATAATGGTATTACTTTTGTATATTTAAAGACTTCTAGAAAATTTCTTTCAAAAAACAAATTAATTAAAAATGTCAACGGAGTAATTATCATATTAACAGTAGATTTCATTAATTTACTGTTTAGATCATAAAAATTAGTAGCGTTCGAATTACTCAAACTTATTATAGCAGTAGTAATTTCTTCAACAGTAGCTGGCTTTAGAGTGGGAGATACTCAAAATGTTATTTAACAAGATGTCAAAAGTATTATCCACTATGGGAAGTAAGTTAATAATATTTAATATACAATAGTTAGTCATCTAATTCTGAATTAGTTTTAAAATGTTCGTTTGTTCGTCGTCCGTCTGTCCGTTCGTCCATCAAGTTATTGTAAGCATCATAACAAGAAAGCAAGAAAGCTTGAAATGTACCTGAAGAAGGTTGCTTCTTTCATAAGTTTCCATGAAATCAAAAATATTTCATATTATACTGACGAGCGATTCTCCAACCACCAAGAAACCATTGAAATTAAAATAGAAAGGAATTAATAGGATCAAAAAAAAATAGTGAGGAAAATAACGCCTTGTACCCCTAAGAGGAAACACGAAGCAGCTACGGACACGTGTTTCGGAATTATTGTTCCTCATCAGCGTAGCGTTCCTCTTTGGGGTATAAGGCGTTATTTTCCTCACTATTTTTTTGGCTCTATTAATTCCTTCCTATTTTCTTTGACTCGCCAGGTTGAAATAGGGCAGTCCACATAGGGCTCTATGTGCCGACTGTCGGTGAAGGTCTTAAATAGACCGATCTAGATATGAATGCACAAATAAGAGTACTGTGTACTGTGCTTTCAACCTTCAATTATTGTTCCTGTCTGTCCTTTCCAGATCCTTTTTGTTGCTACGCTACGCTGATGAGGAACAATAATTCCGAAACACTGATGGTTCAACAATGAGTTATTTACAATTTTCTTCAAAACTGCTAATGCTAGAAAAAAGTTTCAAATAAAAAAGTTACGTTCATTCTTTATTTACGTTTCTTCTCGATATACTTGGTATCTATTTCGAAAGATAAAAAATTTCCAGCATGCTACATTTGAAAATGCAAATTTTCAACCGCCTTAAAAAAAATTCTACGTTTATTAAATTGAATCTTCATATTAACACGTTTTGTAAACAAACATAATAGTCCACCCGTCAGGTCATATAAAAAGGCCTTACCAGGAATTAAGTCGGGAAGTTTTGGAATTTGGCAGAGTTGTAGATTTAGGTATCTACAACTAAAATCTGCATTTTGCACGAAGTAATATCTGTCGCCGGCGTAGCCATATTGCCAAGATGGCCGCCAAAAACAGTTTTTTGAAATATCTCCTTTACCTTGGGTTTTAAAGTTAAAAGACTTATTACAAAAATGAAAGTAGAGCAAATTTTCTACAACTTACGTTACATATATGTTCTTTGTAAAATCAATAGTTTAGACACAACAGTCGATTAAAAGTAAACATATAATTTCTCTAACGATATGCTTAAATTTATGAGTTTTAAATGAACACAGGGTATTGAATTCAATTTGGATTATTATTTGCAAACCCTTTCAACTGAAATTTGACCTATTTCTTACCTGCGCTGCGTCTACCTGTGATTGCAGCAAACCTCCGCCGGCCGCCGGGCGTCGTCGTTTTTATAACGTGCGTAGCCTCTGCCTTTTCTTCTGTTGGTCAGTTATGACCATTGAACAAACGCTAATGAGGACGATGAAAGCTATATTGGAGAGCTTATTCATGGATGAGGAATCGGGGATAGCGTGTTAATAATGTAGACATGGAGAATGGGGTATTTGCACAACGTATGCGATGAAGTTCACGTATTATTCGAGACAATGATGATGTGCAAAAGTTGTTGGCTTGGCTTACGCAACACCCTCATTTCCCAGACTTAAGCGAAATCATGTCTATTTCCTCAGGAGTTATTGGAGATGAAAAAAACGTATTTAGATGAAACTAAACAAACATTTTCAACTTCACTAGATTGCTATACCTAAACCGTTGATTTTACAGAAAACATACATATGATATATTTTATAGAAAATTTCCCACTCTTTAATATGGTTATAAGTATCTTGACTGTAGAGTGTACGGTAATGGAGATATTTAAAAAAAAAACCTTTTTGGAGGCCATCTTGCCCATATGGCGGATCAAGCGGCAGTGCTTGCTGTGTGCAAAATGTGAATCTTAGTACTAGACACCTATCTCTAGAATTATACCAAATATCAAAACTTCCCGAGTTAATTCCACCTAAAACTACCTGCCGGATGGACTATAGTGATAACACGATTAAAATGTGAGAATAATCCATTGTGCTGTTTTTGAGTTAGAACGAGTTAAACGGAAAAATAATTGTTTTATTTATTCAATAGACACCTAAAACCAGAGAAATGTATCGCGAAAATTCGTGACGGTGCGGTGTTAAATAATTATTTATAATCATTAAACTAGTTGACGGATCGTGAAATCTAATGAAATTCAATAGGTTCCTATTCTGATAATAGACGAAGTGATTAAAAAACATTCAAGTGGATTTGTTGAGAATTGCGACCTGCAGATTGTTTTAGAACTTAACAAGTTTTTTTTTCCATACGCCACAAACTGTAGCAATAGCAAAAAAAATTAACAAAAGTTCATATCAATATAAAATGGTACAATTTTTTTAGAATAGCATTTTCCCTTTTCAAAGAACTATAATTAAAATCGATTTATTGCAGAATTACACCCAGCGAAACTGAGTGTTGACGGGCCGACCGAGAATGAGCACATACCCATCGGGTGTATAATAAACTATAAATGTAAAATGATCATGTTTTCTACAAGTTTAAATAACATTTTTCGATATTTTCAAAAATAAAGGTAGCTTTACTCTTGAGACAATTAAAAAAAAAAAAAAATTTTCCATAAGCTCCAAGACTAACAGATATTTGTGTAGCACCTTTTTTGTTTAAGAATATGCACTAACTTAAATCAAAAATAAAATTTTTCAGAAAGTTAATGGCAACAGAGTTTCCCATATGATGCAGACTTTTTGGCTTTTTGGCGGACACTGTATAATAAGTTCAATAAATCGACGAAGAGTATGTTTACTCTTGTTTTACTTAATGTTAGATTCTCAGCTAATATTTACTAGTCTTTTTGTGTCATTGATATATGAAAACTACACCTATCTTGTCTATATACAGTGTGTCTCAGGGTAGATGTAACAACCAAAAATTTTGGAATTTTGGAATGGTATTTGGGGATTGAGTCCTGCTTATTATAAAACTAAAGTATATCAAACATGACTTTATTTGGTGTTCTACAGGGTGTTTTATAAGCAAAGTTGTAAAAATCACCACTAATAAAGTACCTTTATTTTTCAAAATATGAAAAAATTCCACTAAGAAAAGTTATTTAGAATGCAATTTTATACCAAATTTCAGGAATATAAAATTATTTTTTTGAAACTTCCCATTTTTTCAATAAATTAGGGCATATAAAGCAAATTATAAACATACGCTTGAAGAGGGAAATGACGGCCGTGGGTTGAATTTTTGTTTGAGCATTGGAGAAAAAATCATTGAAGAGAGATTTTTTCATCATTTTCTCAGATGAATCCACATTCACAACCAATGGTGTTGTTTCATCTCAGAATTGTCGGTTTTGGGCTTCTGAAAATTCAAATTTTAGAATTCATTGTAGAAGATAATATTATAAAAAAGTGAATGTGTGGTGTGCCGTTTCTTATCACATTGGAGTTATTAGACCTTATTTCATTGAGGGAAGGTTAAACCAGCACACTTATTTACAGCTTCTTGAAAGATTTTCTGAAGAACATTTAAATATTTTAAGAGATATGCCTTTAGTTCATTTTCAATATGATGGTTGCGCTGGCCATTCCACAGAAATGGTTAATCGGTGGTTGAATTTAAATTTTGGAGAAAATTGGATTGCCAGGAATGGACCGATCAAGTGGCCGGCGAGCTCCCCAGACCTATCAATATTGGATTTCTTTTTATGTTGTCGCCTCAAGCAGTTGGTTTACGCTGAACCACTTCCTAACGATGTAGCAGTATTGAAGCAGAGAATTACAAATGCCGTAAACTCCATACCGTTAGATCATATTCGAAACAGTTTTAAGGACTTCAGGCGAAGGATCGAAATGTGTGTGGATCTGGGTGGTAGCTACGTCGAATAATAAAAAAATTGTAAACATTGTTTTGTATTGGTCAATAATTAATTTGTTTGTGAATTTGTTATGTTTTTGACATTTATTACTTGTTATAATTTTTAAACCTCATTAATCTTCTGTTAGTAATTGTTTCTTGTTTTACAATTAGTTCGATTAACATTATACCTTCTTACATCTCGTATATTCAATTTTTTATTTACCAATAGCCTACTTTTTGAAATGATTAACATTTGCTCCTACACAGCTTTAAATATGAATTCAACTCTTAATTCGCAAAAAATGGGAAGTTTCAAAAAAATAAATTTATATTCCTGAAATTTGGTACAGAGGTATAAAATTGCATTTTAAATAACTTTTCTTAGTGGAATTTTTTCATATTTTGAAAAATAAAGGTACTTTATTAGTGGTGATTTTTGCAACTTTGCTTATAAAACACCCTGTAGAACACCAAATCAAGTCATTTTTGGTATACCTTAGTTTTACAACAAGCAGGATTCAATCCCCAAATACCATTCCAAAATTCCAAAATTTTTGGTCCATTACACCTCTTGTTACATCTATCCTGGGACACACTATATGTTATTATATACCTATATATTAGTTTATATTATTGTATTATATTTAATATTGCTCTACATTTTACCATGTATATGTTTTCCTATCCTGTAATTGGAAATTTGTTCCGTTGCATACTCTTTTAATAAATAAATAAATATATATATTTACAACAGGACAAGAAAAAAAATTTTTAATGAAGGAAAATATTGCGATCCCATCTGTAGGTCTCATTAGGATATTCCACAAAAAATCTCGTCTCGAATCTCGGTACATGTTGATGTCATTTGCGATCGAGAGCAGATTTGAAGAATACTAACTCAGTTACGAAAAATAAATCTGAAATGATATAAACTACCAATACATTTGAAAGAAAACACTTGTAAAGAAGAGTAAAGCAAAGCGAATAAAATAAAAACAATTACTTTTAATTTTCACGCACGTACAGCTCAGTATATCTGGGATAAATAGATCAGCAATCTAGTGAACCTAATAAGATCAGCGCCGACGAAACTTCAATAAAGCTAATTCAGTTTGGCTGGCAATGCCCCAGGGCTGCGAAGGCAATCACTCGAAACATCGCCTTACAAAAATGGCAACTAGACTTAAAGTGATTAAAATGTCCGTTCGGATAAGTACAACAGGGGTTCTTAAAAACACGCTTTTATACTGTTAATAATCTAGCATGTGGCTCACACGGCTTGCGATTCGTGTTCCGACATGCCAGTTATTGATTTTAATTCAACCGTCTTCGGGATATAAATAAATCATTCCCGTTCGGTTAAGTATATATGTGTCAGGTGTTTCTATTGCTTTACAAATTGTCTGTGTATGCCATAAATAATATATGTTAATTCTATAATTAGCCGTTTTTTAAATTATTAACATAGTAGAAGAGAAGTTAGATATTGTATAGGGTGCAGCAATCGGTACTGGTGAATTTTAAAATATCTTCGCCGACAGAAGACTGGGGCATATTTAAAAATATTTTTCACTGCTGGTTTTGGTTTAAATGAAACTCTTTTTAAGCGATTTGTATCAAAACATTTCCAAAAAGTTGACACTGGAAAAAAAAAATGCACCAAGAAATTTTTTTTCCCAAAATGTTTATTTTGTCAAAAAAGTACTGAGTGGATTTTAATCCATTACTTAGGCTGAATCTATTAAATAGAGAGAATTATTAATAACAGAAAAATATTTAAAAATATAGTTCAGGAATTATGCTTAAACAACTTGTTTCGATATCTTCAAAAATAGACAATTTCAAAAAAAATAATTTTCCGACATAAGCGCCATAACTAACACACCTTTGTGCTGCTCTTTTTACGTATGAGAACGTGCACTAACTTTTATCAAAAATAATATTTTTCAGAAAGTCAATAACAACAGAATTTTCCATATGATGCGGACTTTTTGGCGGACACTGTATAATCGATGCACATTCTATGAGACGGTCTTCACATTTTTTTTGAAAATAATGTTAGTTTTGGACATTTTTAATCAACTTAGTTGATGAAACATTTGTCAGTACGAAATAAAATTTAAGAAAAATTAGATACTATCTTATGCCTGTTTCGAACTAGTGACCCTTGGATTGTGAGTCAAAGGACCCCGGACCAAAACCCATGAAAATGTTCATGAATTAATTGTTACTTGAAGCAAACCTACTACGAGATATGTTTTAATCAAATTGTGTTTTCAGTGGTTCCGCATCAAACTCCTTAGAACGATTTTTCTCACAAACCGTCGGTCCTACGACTAAAATGAAAGAGGATATTATTTGTGTATTTTTAATCAGTGAATGACATTCTTGTACCAAAGTGAAAAAAAAATAAAAGACATAAGAAATTAATGTAAAATATCGACAAACCCCCTCAATACCACTCACTTACGGTAAAAAAATATTTTTAAAAAATAATATAAAAATAAGCTTGTGTTATTGTTCAATATTCCTACAAAGTCTCGTCCCTGTGAATCAAAAGGTTTCTGAAATATAAAATAATAATCAGTTTTTGGGGGCTATTTGCAAAGGGCTGTAGCTAAAATTATTTGCGGACATATTTTTGCATGTAGAATCTCCACCAGAAGTTTGTCATCGATATTTCTGGATAACCCTGTATACACTGGCACATACGTACACACAAACGCATGCACGCAGTACACAAACACGCTGGAAGTCATTAATAAACACATACATATAGATTACTCGTTGTTAAAACCTTCAAGCACTCCTGGAGCGAAAACCACTCATAGGATCGACTCAGTGCAATAGGAATTTTTGATCAGCATGACTTTAACTACAAAATAGCAAAGTTTCAGCCAATCCCATCGAAGCATGCTAAAATATGACATATATATATTTTACCTAACCTAAAAATTGATAAAAAAATTCTGAAAAAAATTCTTAGAACTTTTGATCAACATGACTTGAACTACAAAATACCAAAATTTCAGCCGATTCCACAGAATGAACATTTTCATGGGTTTTGTTCCGGGGTTCTTTAAATCAAATTCAAAAAGACTTTATTTTTAATTAAATATTACAACAGGGTTTCTCTGGCACTCATACTAGAAGCTAGTCATACATCCACCAAACACAGTGCCATGACAATTGAAGAACTGGACGCGACGAAGCCATATCAACTAAAACTAAATATATAATGGCCAGGCTCCTTTCGCCTGAGGCTAACACGGGCCCCAAAAAACATGGTCTGTGCGGGGATACTTTCCATTGTATTCTGAGCCGCTGAGTACGAATCTGACCTTAGTTTTTCCCCAGCACGTCAGGTTTTTTTAACAGCAAAAAAATCTGTTGGATCGTCTGTTATCGGGCCCCAAAGGCTGCTAAAGCTCGAACGCAGGGTAGGGTAGTCACCCTGTGCCCTGAACAAAATTTTAATATTTTACGTGCAGTACCCCCTCTGCAATACGCTAGTGAGTAGAGAGTCTCACACGGCCGACTAGTCAGGTCCTTGGGGGTGGCTTCGATAATTGGGGTGGTGTAGGTGATTAGATCTGAAAGACAACGTCGTTCCAATTAAACATTTAATAAAATATCAGGGTACGTGGTACAAAATATTTCACAATTATCACCGATAACTCAGTACGCAGTACAAGAATCACAATATACTCTAATAAGTGAACTAATAAGTAGGGCCCACACGCTTAACCTAATATACACAAAATATCTTACAAAATAATAAATCCTTGATAAATGTACAAAAGGTCATATGCCAGAAGCGTGACAAAAAAACTACAAGTGACCCAAGGTACGGTAAAACATAAAATTACTTAAAATTATTGACATCTATTTGTAAAATAAGACAAAACTATTCAGTTAGTGAAGTAACGATACACAAACTATACCAAATATTACTGAAATCTAAAATATTACTGAGATTTACGTTATGAGCAAAATATTACCAATATTCCTTGAAAATTTATTTTACTATCCCGTGGACGTTGAGTTGATGTACCGGATCCCTCGTTAAGAGAATACGATTCCGCTTACCTTTGGTAGTGTATGAATACCTTTTCCCGTCCTACCAGGGTAGCGTAATTCTAGGTGATAACAGCCGCAGGTGGTAGACCATCTACGTGGAGTCTAAGGTAACGTGCCGAGATCCCCAGTACCATACATACACAAGATGTCAGTCAATAATCCACCATCTAGACACCAAAATCTGGACTAGAAGTTGAAACCAGAGTCAGGCTGGAAGTCCCTCGTAAAATGTAGAATGTGACATAAAAGCTCAAGTAGAATACAAGTAAAATCATAAGGTATCAATCCAAATAGCCATAAACTAACAAATAGATCCCAATACTTGTAACATACTCAACAAGGAAACAACTAACAAACGAACAAACAAACAGCCCTGCAATAAAATAAATAACCTAAATTACAAATTTATTTCAACTTTAAGTGGGTTTTCAGAGACGTACCTGAGATGTGATGTTGGCTGAAAGAGGTCCTTTGCCGTCAAAATGGCACTCCAAAGTCTTGCATTCAGACGACGCCACGTGCTTTGAAAATTGACTTTATCCGGAAATCCGTAGCTGTATTTCCCCAAAAAGTTACTCAAAACTAAATGGAAATACGACTAATGAAGCAAAACTTACAATATTGCTAAAACTCGTATTCAGATGACTCAATCTTCGAGCAGCAAAAGGAAAAATGATCAAGAAAATGTCCCCTATCAAAATGTCAAGTTCCTGTCTTCCGTCACAGTACGTTCAGAATTTCCACTTCACGGCCTACCCTTCAACTAGAATAGATTTTCCTAACTTCGTTTATATCCCAAATATTATCATAATATACTCTGAAAGCCGTCCGCTCATAAATCTACCCACCAAAAGAAGGTTTAATCAACAATACTAGCCATTGTAGAAGCTTTAAAATGGCGTTTTTGCAATGCACTCTCTTAATGAATATCTGAACGCCCTCACCCGTACTTCCTGTAACAAAACGCATTCAATGGCCGACATGAACCATCAGGTAGTGCTATTATGCAATCAGTTATACTTTATTATTATCTATTGGCGAGGGTCGGTACCAATAGGCTCAAATGCACAATAAAATTTGGGAAAATAACGAAAATTAGTACATAAATTTCTGGCCATTATTAAATGTGAAAATCGACCGTAACACGTCATATTGCTTATCCAACTCATTTAAATCAGACTCCAAAAGTGATTCAACTTTAAACCTTTAACCTAATAATATTGTGATACTTCAGTATTGACCGCATAACTCAAAATAAGCGTAAAACCCCATAACTTCTTAACCCCATAACCCTCAACCCCAAAACCCTGGGAATCTGATGAAAATAGTGGGGAATCTTGATTGGGGAGTTAATGAGTTGTGACCTCGGATACTTGTGCTTGAGTGTCATACATCCACACCATGATCTCAGCATCTCACAACCCCCTAACTTTGAAGATCCAACGGAAGAAGTGGAGATTCTAAGTAGGGGAATTTATGTCATTATTTAGGATCTTGGAATCAAGCACTCTATGGTGCCATAGCTCCTCAACAGCAATCACTGTATCCTCATAATCCCATAACACTGAGGATTCAATGAAAAAAATAGGAGGCTCATTTTCGTTATATAAATAGTTATTATTTACTGTTCAAAATTAGCGAAGTAATATAAAGTATTTCTGGCAAGGTAAAATCAGTGACAATGCTGACAGTTGTATTAATTTAATAAACCTAAATTTAGCTGGAAATGCTTATTTAATTCAGTCGACCTGTATTTCATAGTATGTGACTACAACGAATACTGAAGAATATTATAAATTATATTCCCAGCACTGTAATAATACATAAAGTTCTATAATGCGGTAGTGTATATGTATAACAGCGTAAAATACATTCGCGAGTAAAAACAAAAACAGTAGCAAGCTAAAGCAGAATAAGAAAATAAATTATTACAAGAAAGTCAAGAGACATGACAAGAGAAATGTATTCCACGATACGGACGTTTTTTGCTCGGAGATCCAATACACGTTTAGGGGTCGAGAAAGTTATTGAAACCATTCGTCAAATTCACAGATTCCGACAAAAAATACTCAATGTGTGAGATATGAAATAATCGATTGATCATTGCCGACCTATAGGGATGCCATTAAAATGGATTGCGCCCGGGTAACTAATGACATTTTTACTTATACCAATACAGAATCACAGCCCAGAAAAAAATTGGACAAGAAAGACATGAATTATTGTCTCTAAAAGGTCTTTAAAAAATTTAGGTTTGATAGTGCTGGAAGCGATTTAACTTTATATTTTATGTTAGATTTTATACTCCAGTAAATATTATTCAATCTGATTAATATAATAGTTTCTGATGAACAATGAGGAAACATGATGTTCTTATATTTCTATATTCGGCACAATATCTAATTCAGTACAAATTATAATGAACGTTATTTTAGCAATAGAAGAATATAAAACATTACATTGATATTCTCGTAAATTCATCCAAGCTTCAAGTTAATCAGTGAAGTATACTGCCTTCGAGCTCTTGGCTCAAGGTGCACTAATGCATTCATCCCTGTGGACGGCTGGCAGATGACATTTCCCCTCTAGAAGATTGGCAGATTTCATTTTCTTATATTTTACACTGTATTATAATAATTTATTTAATTATTGTGTTTCCCGGTTGGTCATTCTTCTAAATACTAACCACGATGAACGTTGCTTAACTATCTGTAACTAAATACTAATTATTATCAGTTAAATCCCTGTATAGTCAAGATGCCCTACATTTTATACTATAAACTATTAATACACGAAATTTGAACATTAATGGTTTAAGTCAAACTACTTTGCTTTTCTGATATAATTGTCCAACTGGTAGATTTGGCATTTTTGTCCCGCAGCAGGTAAGTTGACAAGCGGACTTTTTGAGCATTTCATGATGTTAATATTTCTTTAAAAAAAAATTCAACGTTTTAACTTCAGCCAACGATAACGCCAGCGACATTATTATTACTTAATGGGGGATGCTCATATTGGGCCCTATATCACACGTACCCTGGCAGACAGCCATTTTCACTATTTATGGCACAGAAATAGCAGAATAATGCAAAATTATATTGACTTAAAATTTATTATTGTTAATTTATTATTAAGCTTCCGGGTTATAAATATTCCATATTATTATTAAAATAGGTATAACAATACAAGTACTAGAATATCTCATGAATTAACACAAATTACACAGCCCCACAAAAAAAATGTTCAGAGCAGCGAACCAGACCTATGTATCCCTATGTATTTTCGGTCGCTGAATCCGAATCCGAGGTAAAAATCATTAGCTAGAGCCAAAAAACAACCCTGGGATAGGGTAAAAAGAAGATTAAGCTACGAGAATAGTTGTTACATCTTAATCAATCGAATTATACAAATTAAGGTAAACTGCAGCGTACATACAATAGATATGAAACACTCCCCCCAGGCAGGGGCGAAAACTAGTTCCCATATATAAAAAAAAATCGATCCAAAAGAGCAATGACTGCTGAAAAGCTCGAAATGTCTAAGTTTTGTGAAAGTAATAAGAAACTGCATCAGGTCCGACGTAATGTTCATAAACTGCCCCTATTGGGTTGAGAACAACCACCTCCAAGTTTAAAGACACGAGAAAAACAAGAAAAAACGTAAAATCCAACAGGATTTCTATTTTTATGGGTGCTATGATTGGCTGAAATTGCGTAGTACTCTAAAATAGAATTGGAAACTTACGTACCATCAACGTCTTACAGTGTCAACCCTCAGAGGCTGTGAAAACTACACCCTATGTACGATTTAACTATAAAAAGTTACAGTGACTTCTATAAGAATTCGAAACACCTGCGTTGTGTGGAAGTGAGAAGAAACTAGAACCCCTACAGGGTTGCGAGATAGCACCCAGCATCCAGCATGCTACATCCATAGGATTCTGGAAAAACAGAGAGAAACTAACCGGATTTACATTTTTATGGATGCTATGACGTTTCAGAAGTTACTGTAACTCCTTATAGTTGTTTCTTACACACTCCCTACGGAAGTGGAATTTCTTCAAAAACAATAGGATTCTTCCTCTAGCTAACACTAACTTACTTTCTAAATTCCAATACAATAGGACTTTTCTTTCTTAAGTTATCATGCTTACAAGAAACCTGACGGACGGACAGACGGATAGACAGACGGACAGACGGACAGACGGACAGACGGACAGACGGACAGACGGACAGACGGACAGACGGACAGACGGACATTTTGAAAGTTGTTCAGAATTCGTTCACTAACACAAGGATATGAAATTTTTTTCTCTACGAGCGATATTTACGATTTTAGAAATGTGCCGATCAAATATAGTATACCTACTCTTCATTTTTGCGAAGAGTATAATAATAATGTCTATATCTCGAAAACTGAGGCATGCATAATTTTCTTCTTATCAACAACGGATTCTAGTAAATAAAGTACCTTAAAAATTTGTTACTCGATTTTCGATTCGACACTTGGTAATTGAATTATAGGGGTCATCGAATGATTGGTTTTTATAATTTATGTAGCGGCATAGAAATTTTGATTAGGTAAATTAACGCTATTAACTTTTTTGTATGCCTCCCTCTTCAGAACTTCTAAATCCACCCCTGGGCCTAACAGCTTAGCAGTTATTAAAAACAGAGAACTTTCTTGATGCTGTTTTGTATATAGTATAGTAGTATAGTAATCACTCTAAATATCTATAAATGCATCTCTGGATATTTATTTTGATATGGTAATCTAGCTACAACTAGCTGCTTTTTTGTTCCATTATAGTAGTATATTTTCTCTTCTGCAAAAGTACAGTTCAGCAGCTAGCAATCCCATCATGTATTAATTTTCCTACTTATATCTTCTTTGTCTAGCATTGTTTCCTATCTACTGAGTACGTAAATACGTTTCATTGACTCAGAAGTTTGCACAAATGTAAAAGGCAGTGCTCTGAGGAGAAATAGGGCATAAGCTTTATAAAAGAACTAAAAATAACGACCAGAATAGCGAGTAATATCTAACAATGCACAAACAGAAATCCGCCAGTATCACATCATATAGAAATACCAATTTCATCTGGCATCTACTTAGATATAATGACCATAATAATAATAATAATACATGTTTTTTAATTCGTTGTATTTGCAGTGAAACATACAAGAGATACTTGAAAGAAAAATAATAATAAACACGAAAGATTGCACAATCAGATATAATGTTACAGGTGAGATTAAAACTCAGTTTAGTCTTTTAAAAATCACGTATTAAAACAGGAAAATGTAATATAGAATTTAAAATAAAATTATAACCAAATATAAGAAGTTTGATAGAAATCATAAGTAAAAAGTATCTAGTGTTAAAAAATGTAAAATTAACTAGTTGAAAAAAAAAAAACAGTAACGAAAAAAGAAAAAACAAAAATATTTCATTAATTATACAGGATTATTCATACAAATACAATAGCACTAACCAAATGAAAAAATAAACCAAATGTAATTTGTCTAAAAATTTAAAAAAAAATTGAAAAGAATATTTTCAGTTCTTTTTACTTTAACATTCTCCACGATTTGGTTGTGAACTTCTAGTATCACGTCAGCGTTGTATACTTACCGTTAATGTAATATGTCGTCGGTTCAATAGCTCTTCCTTGTTGGCGAAATCCTGACCACAAAGGTCAATGAATATTTCCTCATGTTGATAGCATCCTATGACCTCAACAAAAGTTTCATAAATTCTGGCATCCTAGACTACTGTACAAGCTCTAATTCACGGAAATTTTATTATCAAAGCAATAAAATCCCATTTAGCAGTCGATTAGGAATGCTCACTCCTATACCTCATTCTCTGGTACCCCCAGGGGTCAGCCCTCAGCCCTGCTGAATTCCTAAACTCCCAACTCCTACAAATCAGAAACGAACTCCACATAATACAGAATAAGTACCTCAGGACCTCTATTCCGTAATTATGGGGAGAGTGAGCATTCATCGTCCCGACCGTCCTAGATTGTATTCCGTAAGTGCAGTGAATAGGTGGTGAACGTGAATTGATTCAGCGAGAATAGCCGAATTTACAACCAATTAGGTTGGCGCAAAAACATCAGCTGTCCAGTGTTCCGTTGTTATTTTATTGGGTCCACCTTTGGAGAAACTTAGTGATAGTATTTACTTTATGCTCGATGGTGATTCCTGAACGTCGTATGGGGGCTTGCATGAAAGGATTATATCACGGGCAAGTTCTTTGCTGACCCTCCTTATAAATGCTCGGTCGGTTAATGGTCAAAAGGGTTATCTTATGAAGTACAACTTGCCGTTCCCCTTCCAAATCCTCCTCGGCATCCGGAAGATCTCGTAATACCTAGAATTTATTTATTGACCCAAAATTCCGTAAGGATATACCCTCGTTATTGGAATAACAGATTTAACAACAATAATTTTTGGCAGACGCAAATTGTCATAAAAGTACGGTTAGGATGGCCGTTCTCCCGGAGAGCTGACGGATTCCCTCACGATTTACCAGTAGAAGTAAGTTCACGCATTTTTCGCACGAGGTGATCACTCCCTTAGTTATAGAATAGACTTTTATTCATTTTCAAATGAACTCCGCCCACTTCTCACGGGAATGTGCTTTCACACTTTTACAGAATATAGGTCCAGGATAGCTGCCAACCTTCCTACCTTCATAAGAGAAAACTCGATAAACTTCATTTTCCAACGCTGTATCTTGTTACATATTAAACTTACAATAAAAATGTATACACAAAAAAAAATGTAGGATATTTTGTCCTCTTCAACTTTGTCTTGAACGTTTTTCTCGTAGGATCGAGCGTTGCCAAATTATTTTGAAAAAAAAACATTTTTTTTACTTTTCAATCAAGATGGCGGCTCGCCCCCCCCCAGGTCCAAGAACTTGTATTTTACATCAGGGTCAAGATTTAAAAAACGTAATAATATGTCAAAATCCTTACTACTCCACCTTTTGTATGGTAAAGGCCATTTTTTGTCCCTACTGACTGGATTATTAGCTGATCATTTAAGTATTCAGGTTATGCATAGTTATTCATTTTGTGAATGAATATCATTAATTGGACAAAATAATTATTTTCTATATGGATCCAGTTCAATCAGTTCAACATATTTTGAATGCCAGAGTATCTATCACATTTTAATATTATTTACATAGCTCTGTTTTGCAATATCTACAGTTCATTAAAATTAGATAAGGTAACATGTACACAATAGCAATAAGTGAGGCAATATCAAAGAACTGTATACAGTTGATTTGGTTGGCGCTGAAAACAGGGAGCTACTTGTCCTAAAAGTCCATTGTGTTAACCAGTTCTTTTCGAAATATTATCAATATGACTTACAAAGTTTAGTTCAATATAATCATTTCTTTCTTTAAAAGTCTATGGACATATCATAGCAGGGTGTAATCTGCAAAAAGATGATTCTGCATTTAGTTAGGACATTTCTTACGTCATTTATATATAAAATAGACAAAATGGCCTAGGCACACTTCCTTGAGGAACTCCAAAATTACTGA
Source organism: Rutpela maculata (assembly GCA_936432065.2). NCBI lineage: Eukaryota > Metazoa > Arthropoda > Insecta > Coleoptera > Cerambycidae > Rutpela > Rutpela maculata. Next base: position 179,011,936 of record OW386288.2, read on the forward strand.
TATCTGATGTTGATTTAGTACCTATTACTTTTGTACATTAACAACGAATAGAAAGGTAATTTTCAAATCAATTAGTAAAAAATTCCAGTAAATACATGTTTTTTTGGCTTATACTAATATACTTTTATCTGTAGTTTCGAATGCTTTTTTCTGTTCTATTTTCTATTCTATTCTATTAAATATATAAATACTACACCACCATTACACCAACACCTTCTTGATTAGTTTTATATCACAACTCACATATCAATTTTGTATTAACAATTTTAGGGATAGTTACCTACTGTAGTTGAGGATTTAAAGCTTCTAGGAACTATTCCATTTTCTAAACGTATGTTAATCAAATTTTGAAAAATATATCCTATAACGTGACTAATATATGACAAGACATACATTAGAGATGGTCAATACTAATAGGATTCGAATTAAACCATAGCCGTCCAACCAAATTTCGCATTCGTAAATACCATAACTTTAATAATTGTTTGCCCTACTGAAAGAGTTTTATTATAATTATTCACACTTGGATGCCCATCTCCTCTTAAAGTATATCACTTAATATGTAATCACCCTGTATATCTATTCGATGAAGTTAAATAAATATAGAAATTTCACTGCTAATAATACAAGGTTAAGTTATTGGATCTCCATTCACAATATATATTTTCTAGTATTATTTACTTATAGAACATTTACCTCTAGTTTTAAGTAGCACGACATGTATATTATCATGTATGTAGAATACATTATAGAAATATTAAAGTGATTCATTATGATTAAGCTCTCGAAAGTGTGGGAACATGAAGTAATCTACATTCTATCTTGGATGAAAGGCATAATCTTGTCCTGTAATCAGCAGGGTGCTTGATACGTTTTCAGTCGCAAATACGACCTGAATAACATGTGTTTCTGAGTAACTGAAATTTGTATGAAACAAGAAACTGAACAGAATATATTTCTGTTCGTGATAAAAGAAATCAAAAGAATTTTTCTAACAAAAATTCTTTTATGTTCCTCCGGTTGATGAACAATGATTTGCTTCACATTTTCAGGAAAAAAATTACAAATAGGAAAATTATATGAAAGGCAATGTATTAAAATAATGAAAAGTTAAATAACTTAATTTTAATATTTAATTTTCTCATTACTGAATTTACTTAACTTATAATACTTTAATACACTTACTGTATTTCATATAATTTTATTATTTGTAGTCTTGTTGTCTGGGGATGCGAGTAAAATATTTGTAATAAAACCGGTAGCAAGTAAAAGAATTTTTGTTATAAAAAGTCTGTTGCTTTCTATTATCATGAATTTCTACCCAGAATTTCTACACTCGTTATTTCTATTCAGTTTCTACATTTTTTCAATTTTGAAGTTAGCTAACATGGTTCTTACTATACTTAATCAAATAGGTATATCACAATAGGACACAAACGTTTAATAGTCATGTCAAAAAAAAAATAGTTTGCACAGAAATCCGTTTTATAATATGCTGAATTCACATATTAAATAAAAAGTCTGTATATACAGATAATGGCAGGCAGGTACGTACAGCGTGCAGGGTTTACAAGCGAAATAAATGGGCAACCGATTTGATCGAGCCCACACCATTAAAATTCCGTTGTATTGTTGCGCATTCAATCAGCTTTGCACCTGTGAATATGAAATGTCTATATATGTCTGTATATGTCCCATAAATTGGTACGTGTACGTATTTGGCTGCCGTTATCTGTATGTAGGTGTGTATGTGTGTAGTCAGTTTCTTGTAAACATGACAACTAGTGTTAGATTTGTTTGATTTCCAATTTAGAACATATTTAAAATAGTTTGGTAGAATAATTTCTATTGAAATTGGAATATATCCGTTATGCAGGCTGATCACCAGGGGCTTGTAAACTGTCATGTTTTATACATTTTGTGTTTTATCATGATTTTAGAGCAAAGTGTTTGTAAGGTTTTTGATTAAGTACACAATGTCGAGCAGGTTGGAACGAACTTTATGTAGATTAGATGATACTCTAATTTTACTTTAAAATGTTACTAACGTGTTTTTAATAAGACTAGTTAGTACGAAACGAATGAAAGTTGCGACTGCGAATATATATTAAACACGATAACTTATGTTAGACTTAAAATTTTTATTTCAAATTAGGAACATAATTATATAGAATACTTCATGTTGGGATTGATTCATGTGTGCCATACAAGATGATCGCCAGAGGCTTGTGAACTGACTTGCTTTATGTCAACTATGTTTTTTTACTACATAATTTGCTATCAACATATTTATCTGAAAATATTTAGTTAATAAGGGACATTCATAGTTACCACACGAGGCAAAAGATCAGGTTAGGATATATTCTACTTTATTGATGAAAAAAAGAATATAGTGTCCGCTAAAAAGTCAGCACCATATGGAAACTCCGTTGTTATTGACTTTCTGAATATTATTTCTGATAAAAGTTAGCGCATGTTCTCAAACGAAACAGACGCTGCACAAATGTGTGTTAGTTCTGGCGCTACTACCTTTATTTTTGAAGATATCGAAAACTGTTATTTAAGAAGTTGCTTATAATGTGAAGTTATATCCTGATGTCAATTTGGCTGTTCTATTTTGAAAAGGACCCCGCAATAATCTTATGGAAATTGGGTTTCGGTCAAATCGTCTGAATTTTGGATATGTTTTAGGTTTCGTCATCCCAAGCAAAAGTCTCAATGGGCACAAAGCTCGAAAATCAATACTTTGGCTGCCTGGAGCTTGAAAGCTCCAAAGCTCCACCACAGATTTATTTATTCGTGCAGTCTTTATAGATTTTTAAATAACTTATTTTTTCGATTTTAATGTCTAGGTGTTATGTTTTTGAGGTTGCTGAATTCAAATTGGATGTCAAATTGTCCAAATTGACACTTGACAGCTGTCAATTAGCTGTCAAAGTGCCTTAACAAAGTGCAAATCTTATTTTTATGTTATGAGTTTATGCTGTTTAGGTAACTCAGTTCATGTATGATGTGAATACAATAATTCGACAATTGGCAGCTGTCAACAGGCTGTCAGCTAGCTGTCAAAGTGCAATAACAAAGTGCAAATCTTATTTTTTTGTTATGACTTTGTGCTTTTTAGGTAACTCAGTTCATACATGATGTGAATACAATAATTCGACAATTGGCAGCTGTCGACAGGCTGTCAGCTAGCTGTCAAAGTGCAATAACAAAGTACAAATCTTATTTTTTTGTTATGACTTTATACATAGACATTAAAATGGAAAAAAAAGTTATTTTAAAAATCTATAAAGACTGCACGAATAAGTAAATCTGTGGTGGAGCTTTGGAGCTTTCAAGCTCCGTAGCAGCCAAAGAATTGATTTTCGAGCTTTGTGCCCATTGAGACTTTTGCTTGGGTTGATGAAACCCAAAACATATCCAAAATTCAGACGATTTGACCGAAGCCCAATTTCCATAAGATTATTGCGGGGTCCTTAATATTTTCCACTTTTTTACGCATAATTCCTGAACTATATTTTTAAAAATTTTTCTGTTATTAATAATTTCCTTTATTTAATAGTTTCCGCATAAGTAATGTGTTTAAAATCCACTTTGAAGAACTTTTACCGGTACTTTTTGACCGAATAAATATGCTGCATTTCTTGGTATATAGTTGTTTTCCTTTTTTACATTTTTTTGCAAAATGATGATTTTTTACGATGTTAACTTTTTCGAAATTTCTTACTACAAATCGCTTAAAAAGAATTTCATTTAGTGATTTGTATTAAAAAATTTCGAAAAAGTTAACATTAGAAAAAAAGAGAAAAACTACGCACCAAGAAATTCAGCATTTTTTCTCAAAATATTCATTTGGTCAAAAAAGTACTGCTAAAAGTTTCACAAAGTAGATTTTAATCCATTATTCGGCTGAAACCGTTAAATAGAGACGGTTTATTAATAACAGAAAAAAATTTTAAAATATAGTACAGGAATTATGCGTAAAAAAGTGTAGAATTTTTATTTTTAATATAGGACAACCAAATTTGATATCCAAATATAACTTCGCATTATAAGCAACATCTTTAAATAACATTTTACGATATCTTCAAAAATGAAGGTAGTTTACTCTTGAGACAATTTCAAAAAAATTAAGCGTCAGAACTGACACACATTTGTACCGCCAACTTTTCGTTTGAGAACATGCACTAACTTTTATTAAAAATAAAATTTTTTAGAAACTCGGACTAGTAACAGCAGAGTTTCCCATATAGTGTAAACTTGGCGTATAGTGTATATGATAAAAGTATGACAGAGTGTAATAACTTACATGTAAAGAGTCATTGAATTTAATGTTTACTAAAAGGGTAAAAAACGTTTTCTATCATAAAATAATTATCCTATTTTAATTATGTGAGTCAACTGCTTAATTTTACTTTAAAGTGTTTAGTTTAATATGTCTATTGTGGAACAATCTCAATCGCATCACGTATAAATAATTTGTGCAGTGTTCGAGCAAAATTTTAATCAAACATATTTACTGTCGTCCGACGGCAACTCTACTCGTTTTATTTGTCTTAAAAATAATGAAGTCCAGTGGCACATTTTCAATTTTTGAGTTATTTGAAATTTAGAGAGGAAACATTTTTATTTCAAATGAAATATAGGTGATATAGTACGTTAATATTGATATTAAAGGTGTTCATTAAAGTTAATAATAATTATTATGATTGCCAAAAATTGCAAAATGATCTATTATTCTGGTGTGAGAACTATAATATTTAATTTAATACTGACAAATGTGAAACACTAACTTTTTCGAAAAGAAAACAACCTACTTTATTAAATTATAACATGCACGCTGTGGACCTGGATATTTAGTTCTCCCCTTCTTGCGTTTCATAAGAAAAACAAGTCAAACCATCTCTTACTAGTACTAAGAAAAAATTCGTGTATTCAATATGATTAAAATCGTTGGATTTGATCTTGAGAAAAAAATTTGAACAAAATTGATTCAGTGGTTTGTTTTCTAGGCACCATCTTCAAAATGACAGACGGTAGACGACAGACAGATGATTTTTAAAAAACACTTTTTTGGGTTCAGGAGACTTGCATAAGTACTTGTACTTATAAATACATCAAAAACTTAAAATGGAATTTATGCACCTTCATGATACTTTTGCTATACACTCTGTACAGGGACCAAATTAGATGGGATTTGGGGTTTTCTCCAAAACTATGGCAGATAGACAAGAATCAGTTTAGGTGTTCTGAGCTCGATTTTCGAGAAACAAATAATGGCGAAAACCGCGATCGTCTTTCTTTTTCGGCTATCGAGCTACAGAACGTTTTTGGAAAATTGGAATTTTTGGATGACCTCTATATCTCAATTATCGAGTGTGGATCGAAAATCGAGTAACATTCTTAAGGCACTTTTTTGAGTAGAATTCGTTGCTGATAAGTGGAAAATTATGCATGCCTCAATTTTCGAGATAACATAACTTGTGTTTCCTAGGTGTTCCATTTAAAAAAACACAAGTTATGTCTATATCTCGAAAACTGAGGCATGCATAATTTTCTTCTTAGCAACAGATTCTACTCAAAAAAGTGCTTTAAGAATGTGTTACTCGATTTTCGATTGGACACTTAGTAATTGAGATATAGAGGTCATCCGAAAATGCCAATTTTCCAAAAACGCTCTGTAGCTCGGTAGTCGAAAAAGACAGATGATCGCGTTTGGCGCCATTGTTTGTTTTTCGAAAATCGAGCTCAGGACACCCATATTGGTTTTTGTCTATCTGCCATAGTTTTAGAGAACCCCAAATCCCATCTAATTTGGTCCACCCTGTACACTCTGCACGTACGAAAGTAAAAAGCATTTCCATACACAGCACGTTCATAGAAACTTTGTTGCTTAAATTAGCTTCCAATTTCACCTGACAAAAATGCATGTCGATCCACGGCTTGCACCAATATCTATTTACTAGGAATGGCTATTCACTAGGAATTTCAGATGTAATAGTCCAAAACAAAGACACACCAACATATTAAAGTTTGTGTTAAATTCAGCAACAAACAGCTATACGGAAATTTAATATTAGTTATTAGTCGGGCCACTAAAACTTTACAACGTAAATTACTTTAATATAACGTAAAGAGGAAAACTTTACGAGAATTTTATTAAGCGTGAAAAATTTTAACGTAAAATACAGGAAGTTTAACCAGCTATTATGGAGATACTTTATTTTCTTATCAGAAGACCACATATTGGCAGGAAATAGGTATATTTCGAAGTCTTGTGTGTCTATTTTATAACGATGTCAAGGGTTCAATTGGTTTATATTGCTGTCATACAATAAAACAACTATAGCGTTATCGCTATAAATAAAATTAAAATCGAAGTTAATATACGTATATTGGTTTTTAATACATGTTCATATTTTATGTGATATTGGTATTTTTTAAGTATATTGATATTATATTTTTATATCGAATGTTTTTTATTTTTCTTAGCGACTCCATGGAAACTTCTCGCTTTCCAGTGAGTGAGTCGCTATAGTCGCTATATACACCCCCTCGTTAAAAAAGAAAATAGTCAATCAATCAACGTGTTGATTGCAAAACGTACTTTTTTAATCGGGGTAGGCAAAGTGTCACATCTGTCAACTAATACAAAAGCCGGTTTAACCCCATCAATATTGACAGTTATGACTTTGGCTCCTTTCTTAAAGGTAAATAACTTATCTGAACGAGATAAAACTTTAAACGGTCCTTCATATAAAGGAGTAAATGAACGTTTTAAACGTTCAATGCGAACGAAAATAAAATCGCAAGAGGCAAGATCTGAACTAACAAAAGTTTTGTAATTGCCATGCGAAGTTGGAGGAACAAATTTTAAATTATTAAAATAAATGCGTAATTTGTCAATGAAATAAGGAATATCTGGGGAATTATACGATTCAACGAAAAATTCGCCAGGTAAACGAAGGGTTTGACCATATATGAGTTCAGCAGTTGAACATTGCAGATCTTCCTTGGGAGTTGTCCTAAATGCTAATAAAATGATGGGTAATTCATCTGTCCAATGTGATGTATTGGCTCTAGCTAACAAGGAAGTTTTAAGTGAGCGATGAAATCTTTCAATTAAAGAGTTGCCTTCTGGGTGATATGGAGTTGTACGTATTCTATGAAAACCTAAAAACTTTGCAAATTCATTAAATAATCTTGACTCGAATTGTACTCCTTGATCAGTCGTTACTGACAAGGGAACACCGAATCGACAAACAAAGTTTTGAAATAAAGTACGCGCAACTGTTTCTGCTGTGATGTCGCGAAGAGGGTACGCTTCCGGCCACCTAGTGAATCGTTCAATCACCGTAAGAATGTAAGAGTTACCTTTAGATGGAGGTAATGGTCCTACCAAATCTATGTGGATGTGGTCGAATCTGATTTTCGGAATGGTGAAGTTCCCGAGAGCACTTCGCGTATGTCGACTGACTTTGACAGCTTGACAGTTAATGCACTGCAATCTGTGTTCATTTTCGGCCAAAAATAGTTATTTGAAATCAACAGTCTAGTGGCTTTAATACCAGGATGAGATAAGTTGTGAAAAATATCGAATATCGTTCGTCTGTAAATAAGTGGGACAAAAGGTCTGACTTTTGCACGAGAAACATCACACCAAATAAAATCATTTGAATCTGGAATCTGTATCTTTTTTAAAATGAAATTGGTTTTAGTTAGTGATGATTTATCTGACAATAAATAGTTGAGATTTGAATCTTTCTCCTGAGCTTCACTAAGCAACTTTAGGTCAAAGTTAACATCCAAATTTATAGCGTTATCGCTATAAATAAAATTAAAATCGAAGTTAATATACGTATATTGGTTTTTAATACATGTTCATATTTTATGTGATATTGGTATTTTTTAAGTATATTGATATTATATTTTTATATCGAATGTTTTTTATTTTTCTTAGCGACTCCATGGAAACTTCTCGCTTTCCAGTGAGTGAGTCGCTATAGTCGCTATAACAACATTTTTAGAAAATGTGACGAAAATGTCCGCTACATTTCTACAGATACTTGCTAAGTTTTCTTTTTTATTAATTCGAAAACGTATTGTAGTATAATTTAATTAGATCTGAAATTATTTTCGAGGTTACAAGTATTTTTGTTGTAATGATATCACATTAATATGGTAGACGATGAAAGCCATTTCTTAACAACATTGCACCAGTCACAACCTTATATACCCAAGGAACAATTTAAAAGTCATTTCGACTTGAGGAGGTTTTAAGAAAGGTTTGTCGGGGTTAGGAAATAGTCTTCTGCTTTATTGATGTTGTAGTTAAGGCCTTTTAGGCTTCAAGTATACTTGCTCTTATATGGTAAGTTTAAAGCATTCTGTAAGACCTAATTATAAAGCTAATTTGCTTCTAAGATAATATGTATTTGTAATGGGTTTGTCATACCTACATAAAATTCTCCATAAAGCTAATTAGTTTTATTAATGTCTTAAATTCTATTTAGATTTAAAGAGGCTTTAAATTATTCTTTATGGTTTCAACATATTTGCAATAAATGCATTTTAAATCCTTTTTAATACTAAACATTTTCAATACCTATTAGTACTTATTAAAGTCCATTACAAAACTAGACTCTTAAAACATCCTTGACAAATGTTGTGATGAAACCGTTATGAAGAAAAAAATGCCTCTATAAATCTAAAAGGCAAATTTTAATTCCATAAAACACTTTCTAAAACCTCAATAAAATATTTATTATAAAAATATAATAAACAATGTCTGCCTGAAGTGTTAAATTATTTTGAAGTTAAGTTTTAAGTTTTTTGTATCAAAATGTCAACGTTTTATTACAGCTTTCATCAAGTCTATGTGATCTTTGCCAAGTGCATTTGCATTTATGTAAAGAAGGGATTCTTTGTGATAGTATACAAAAGGACTAAAATGACTTCATTTAGAGTAAATGTTCTAGGTCTAGGACTGTAAAATACCAATTAGGTTTTTAGTTGGCCGACCATGTTTTTCTATGTTATATAAAAATATTTAAGGTCAATCTCACAATTATAATTATTAATAATTATAACTTTTTCTTTAGCAAATTAAGGTAGAATTACAAGAAACGACTGAAAATTGTAGTGGGAACCGAGAAGCAGCCTACTTTTTTAAATTTGCTGATTCCACAAAAAACAATTTCAGTTAGTCACCGCAATGCCCATAAATCAGTTTATTTGACCTAATTTTATAGTACCCCGTGATTTCTACCACTATATAATTGTCACAAGGCACAAATGCTTGAAATGAAAAAGCATAAGTACCGTTACGCGGCTGTTCATGGTAGAGCAGTATATTCCTTCTTTTGTAATTCAATGTTCGTCGAGGCATATAGCCAGGAGAGTAGTTATTTTGAGAAGGGAGCGATGTGACAAAGAGTACAAAGAAAGTTGATAATGAATGGGTGATAATTCATTATGTGTGTTGGTACTAAAGTTCCTCAGTTTAGTGAATGAGGTTAGATGAAGCGTCGGGAGTGAAAGACGCGAGAAATAGAAATAATCTGTACGTCAGTTGAGACAAATAAGGTTCAACTAGTAATGGTACATGAAAGTAACTCGATTTTTATAATTCGTACTAGAACATAAGTAATAAATGTTGAGAATGTACGGTCGATATTTCTGGAGTAGTAAACTATTCTTGGAAAATAGATAGAGGAAAAAGTTGTTTTGATATGTAGTTATAGTCTGGGTCGCCAACAGAGGAATCAAGAGGCATAATACCGTGTGGGATGTGCAAAAATAATTTTTTTTTGCGAATTTTAAGTAGTAAGATCTGCTGTTAGATCTTAATAAACTTGAACTAGGGCGTAGGGTGTGTCCTGCAGGGAATTAAGGTTTCCTCAGATGAAGGCCACAGTGCCGAATCGGGTGTGAAATTTTTTTTTCTCGGACAATTCCAGTTAAACCAGAGCAGTCGGTTGAGCTACGATGCCATGTTACTAGGCGATTTAAGCTAGTGGCTACGTCGAGGTGACTAGATAAATGACAGAGAAAATAGCTGACGACTCAACACTGTCTTGTACAAGCAAAATTAACATTAATGATACAATAAATAACCATGGAATACAATAAACTGAAGTATAACCACCCACAGAAAACTGAAAGTATAAAAAATTAATTTTTTGCTTGAAGCCTATGACAGATAACACAGCCCCACAAAAAAAAATTAAAGTTCATACTCCAGAGTCGGACATATGTATTCCTATGTATTTTTCGACGCTGAATCCGATCCCGAGCTCAGAAATGGCCCTCCACGTCTGGAATTGGCCCCACGGGGCCAAAAATGGCCTGAGAGGTGGATTCCGGGATGGGGCGTGGTTAAAGGTGCATTCTAAAGCCAAAGTCGAGTTTGTGGTCGAAAAGTTCACGACCAACTGAAATTTCGCGTTTGGGTCCGGAAAAATGGCCCCTTGGGGCCGGAAAATCGTGTTTCGGGCCTCGCAATGGCATCAGTGGTATTTTCGTGTACTTTTGAATACTGGAATGAATACCGTGCTTGAAAAGTTTATGGTCAACTTCAATTCCCCGTTTGGGACCAGAAAAATGGCCCCTTGGGGCCGGAAAATCGTGTTTCGGGCCTCGCAATGGCATCAGTGGTATTTTCGTGTACTTTTGAATACTGGAATGAATACCGTGCTTGAAAAGTTTATGGCCAACTTCAATTCCCCGTTTGGGCCGCTGCTGATTTTTCCCGGCGCTGCTGATTTTTCTCTTGGTTCTGCTGATTTTTTTTTTTGGCGCTGCTGATTTTTCCCGGCGCTGCTGATTTTTTTCTTGGCGCTGGTGATTTCTTTTGGCGCTGCTGATTTTTTCCGACGCTGCTGATTTTTCCCGGCGCTGCTGATTTTCCTCTTGGCGCTGCTGATTTCTTTTGGCGCTGCTGATTTTTCTTGGCGCTGGTGCTCACAAAGTCCGTTACAAATAGTTCCCGGGAAGCAAATAAGAGGAGTTTTCGGGCGCTGCTGCTTGCTGCATTCTCATTGGTGCGTGTCTGCTTGGATGCTACTCTAAGAGAGCTGGCGGATTCTTCCTTGCTCACTTTCTGTTGATCGAACTCCGAGACACCATCTTACTCTCTGCAGCGATTCCAGGCAGTCTTCAAACCTTTCGTCATTTGATTTCTCTCATCTTTATCTTTCGTCGTCATCTTTTATCATCCATACGTCCTTTATTCATAGACATAGAGAACGTAAGGGAGTGCTGGACGACACGGTGGTAGCCAGGTATGGAGGCAGGCACCTCGTGTGTCAGGATTGAGGCCAGGTCAAGAAGACAGGCGGAAGTTGTAAGGAAGTTTGACAATTGCCGAAAATGACTCTCACGTATCTCTTGACGACACAGACCTGTAAGGTTTCCTCTCCGTCCTCATCTCTTTTCATCTCGTGTGTGCGTCACAAGTCTTCAGGCCATTATCTCATCACATAAAATACCACAGTTGCAAGTGCCACGCCGGACCGCGATTTTCTGGTCCCTCCGGGCCCATTTTCTTGGTCCCAAACCGGGAATTGAAGTTGACCATAAACTTTTCGAGCACGGTATTCATTCCAGTATTCAAAAGTACACACAGACAACACTGATGCCATTGCGAAGCGCGAAACACGATTTTTCGGCCCCAAGGGGCCATTTTCCCGGACCCAAACGGGGAATCAAAGTTGACTATGAACTTTTCGAGCACGGTATTCATTCCAGTATTCAAAAGTACACGAAAATACCACTGATGCCATTGCGAGGCCCGAAACACGATTTTCCGGCCCCAAGGGACCATTTTTCTGGTCCCAAACGGGGAATTGAAGTTGACCATAAACTTTTCAAGCACGGTATTCATTCCAGTATTCAAAAGTACACGAAAATACCACTGATGCCATTGCGAGGCCCGAAACACGATTTTCCGGCCCCAAGGGGCCATTTTTCCGGCCCCAAACGCGAAATTTCAGTTGGTCGTGGACTTTTCAACCACAAACTCGACTTTGGCTTTAGAATGGACCTTTAACCACGCCCCATCCCGGAATCCACCTCTCAGGCCATTTTTGGCCCCGTGGGGCCAATTCCAGACGTGGAGGGCCATTTCTGAGCTCGGGATCGGATTCAGCGTCGAAAAATACATAGGAATACATATGTCTGACTCTGGAGTATGAACTTTCATTTTTTTTTGTGGGGCTGTGTAATCATTTGTGTAAATAAATGACCATAGTTTTTGCAACCCACGGTATTTTAAAAGCAAAAATATCCAATTGCTTATTAGAAACGATTATGCTTCAAAGTAAAGTTTTGTTTTCTTCCAAAGGACACCAAATAAATGTGAGAAAGTATAACAAATTTTTTGGGAAAAGCACGCGAGAATAATATTTTTTATTACATAAAGTATTTTCTTTACCCTACTCTCCCCCAGAAGGTAAAAGTCAGAGTAATTATTAGTTATGTGATCTATGATTGGTGAAGAGGTCCTCCTAGAAAAAATGCCCTGTTTTAAAAGCAAAATAATATTTTTTTAGTAAGTTTTTCACTATGAGTCCCATTTTATTTAAATTTCTTTAATGTAAAATGTATTTTTTTAAGTGTGAAATAATATTTTACTTGCCTAAGTTTTTTTATGTTACAAGCCGGTTTTCATGATTAAATTTGACGAATTTTACATTTTTAAAAGTTTTAAATGAATACTGGTTAAATTTTCATACATCTTGTTGAATTTTGTGCTTAAATATTTGGAGGTTTTAATTAAATAATTTATTTTTTTCGAGTTAATCATTATTATTTCTGAGGCGCCCTTGTTTTTTGGACCTTTCTTTTGTAGTTTTAACGATAAACTGCCGTTGATTTTAATTTTTTTGTCATACCTGATGTCTTTATTTTACCATTTAAATCGGCCTTAGAGAGGTTATAGTACGCTTTATAAATTTCAAATTCCATTTTATTTTCGATAAGTCTGATGTGTTTGCTTAAATCAGTTTAGAAAAAATAAATGCAGTAATAAGTAATTAGCAGTAATTGAATTCCTTCGTGGACATTCTTATAGCTTCTCAGTTCTAATATGGACTTTAGAGTTTTAAAAACCAGTTTTATGGTAGACTTCTAGGTGTTTTCTAGAAATGCAGGAAGCTAATAAAAAACTTCCTTCCTTAAAATAGGTTTTAAGAAAGGTTTTAAAACGGCCCGAACCAGGTTTCAAGAGCGGCACTATGCCTCACTAAGGAGTTTTATGATGGAATTTAAGAAGGCTTTAACAACCTTCATAAGGGTGGGCCCTTTAAGTCTACAAGCCGCTTTATGATGGTACTAAGGACACTGTTACAACAAAATAGGTTTTTTAAGGCATTTTATAAATAGTTTTATATATATTTAAAAAACCAAAATTGTTCCTTGGGTGGGTAGGTGGGTAACTACATTACATTTTGTTCATTATGCCTAGACTGCTATATAAGTGTACCCCACGTTGTTAAATTTGATTACCTAATGATTATTTTTAACTTTTTAATGCGCTACTCATGAAAACGTATTTTTCAGTTTTTTAAACTATAATTTATTTTCTCGTGCTGTCGCGGAAAATTCGAGTTCATGGCGAAGTCGCCGGTGATACGCTATTGAGGAGTCCCTATGACCACCTTCCATCTCCATCATTATACAAGGCCGATGGTACCATATTATTGTATTGTCACCAGAATTGCATAACTTTGCAGAGTGTCAAATCAATACGACAGTTAAAAGTGAGTGAAAAGTGAATTATAAGATTTGCTTATCATGTTACAGGTCAAGCTAATAGAAGCTTGTTAAAAATATAGTGAGTGTACCAGAACAATATGATGACTAAAGAAATTCTAGAGAAATATATCATTTCTAAAAGATTTTTTCTTTCTCGGAAGACATTTAATATCCAGTAGTATGATTTTATATTAAGAGAAAACAATGAAAGTAAACTCATGTAGTTCTCAGATAACGAGTTTTCGTATAGAATTTCTGATCCACCCGATATCATCGGAGGTAATGCCAAATTTATTTGACACCGTCAAATAGCTGCAGCAATCAAAATTGCAAAACCGCTAGTTTTCAATTTTCCTACACATTAGATTAGGCAAAGCGAACAAAAACGCATTGCATACATATAGAATCAAGAGCCATATATAAGCTGCTAATTTGATTACTTTTAGTGAAAATATACAGTTTTACAATTTCAATTTTGTCTCATTTATATGCAAAGTGACCGTTGCTGGCTGGAATATTAGGGTTCCTTTATGCTCCTCTAGTTTCACTAGCCCTTTGTGTATTTTATGCAGCCTCTTTCAGTAGCATGTTGTAAAATGTAAAGTTTGGGAAACTAAATTCACTTATTATTTAATCATTTTATACAAAAAGTTATTTAAATGATGGAACCGACATTTGAAATATTTTTGTAAGCGAATTAAGGCATTGGATGTCCAGGTTAAGACATATGTGATTTTTACTTCCCACATTTACCGATTAATACAATCTGTTTAGCAAGAAAATGGGGAGTACCCGCTAATAATTCCTACAGGGAATTCTTTGCTTATACAATATAAGGTGAGATCTCAAAATCATTATTTAATATTCTCCATAAAATTATCATTGCCGCTACAGCGGCCATGTTGAAAAAATGGCAGGCAATAGCATTTTTTTAAAAAAGGGTCAATGTTATATATTTTTAAAGCTGAGATTGTGTGTTTCTTTTTGACATTACGGTATGATGAAGAATGATTTCTGACAGAAATGGTTAAAGCTGAAATATTTTTTTGCCAGAAAATTAGAACATGGCTTTGGCAAGAGTAAGAAAAGTTGTTGCAAAGTGAGTCAAACAGAACAGGAACTAGTCAATTTGTGTATTATTTATATTTTTCGATAACATTTTTTCATTGTAATTTTCTCAACAATATTTTTTTTATATGTAAAATTAAAGTACTCGTAAACCAAATGCAAATGTTTAGAGTATAAAAATAAAAAAAAAATTTAATCAAATGTATTATCCAAAACTGTATCAACAAAAATCTTTACATTTTGCCTTTAATGCCATGAAATTACTCAAGCACTTTGAATGACAACCGTGAATATCATTCAAAGATGATGGTAATTGTACATATGTCCATTGCAAATTATATTTTTGAGAAAATACACATTTAACTAAAAGTTCTTTTCTACACAAAATTTTGTCCTTACTTGAATTGCAAAAAACACAAATAGGTTTTAATGTAGCCAGTGCATAAACTCGTTTCTGCCTAGATCTATAACACAGCAATAGGCTAACTGTACATCGACGGCAATATTGAATCATGGCTTTAGCAAATTTCATGGTATGCTACGTCGACGCATGACGTCATATTCGACTGAAAATCTCAAGTTTTTTTGTGAAAATGAAATTTCTTCCCTTTCTGTTTGGCATCCTTTATATATGATTTTTTTCTGTAAATGACCGGCCCTGTATATTAAAATTATATCAGATTTTTCTCGTAAAAATGACAATTACATTTTAAATATTATCTTTTTCTGTCGTTTCTCATGTTTTAAAGTAGCCTTCCTGTATATTTTTCACTAAAAGTATATCAGGTTTCCTCTGAGATAATTATGTCAGCTACAGTCCAAATATTACTTCAACCATACTCTCTTAACTAATTATTTTTTAGAGATACCACCTCGTCTATTTTTCTTCTTTTTCTATCTTGGCAGTTGTGTTAACTACATGTGAAATATTATCCTCCTGCGTCACATTTTTTCATTGTTTCTTTTACTGTATATTTTTTTCATGTTTTTCTTTGACAGTTAGTTGTGTTAACTACATGCGATATATTATCGTCTGTCATATTTTTTCATTATTTCCTTTAGTGTAACTACACTGTATATTTTTTCTTTGACAGTTGGGTTAACTGCAGGCGAAATAGTATCATCCTCCGTCACATGTTTTCATTATTTCTTTTATGGTGACCGCACTGTATATTTTTTTTCATATTGTCCCCCGTCGCATTTTTCATTATTTCTTATATGGTGACTGCACTGTATATTTGTTCCATATTTTTCATCTTTGAGAGTTGTGTGAACTACATGGAATATTATTGTCCTCTGTCACATTTTTTCATTTTTTTTTTTTGGGTGACTCCCCACTGTATATTTTTTTCCTTGACAGTTATGTGCGAAAAAGTATCGTCCTCTGTAACATTTTTTCGCTAAATTTTTTAGCGCGACCACGCCCTATTTTTGTCATATTTTTCTTCTTTGACAGTTGTGTTAACTATATGCGAAATGTTAATTCTCTTCTTCACATTTTTTCATAATTTTTTATTAGTGACCACCCTGTAGATTTTTCATATTTTGCTTCTTTACATTTTTATTTTACTATTACAACACTTCCATTCGGTGACAGAGAAGAAAAGAAAATTCAAGCTATTATAGCACTTTTATTTCTTTCATAGTTTGTTTCAAAATTGCCTGCCAGTTTTATGGGTAATTTGCTTATCCTAGTGGCTAGGTAATAACAGTGCGAAAAATATGAACAAATGAAATAATGGGCCTCTCCTAATCTTAAAAAATTGTTTAAATTAGATGAGAAATTAATAAAAATATTAAATATATCTTAAATATCAAAACTACATGTTTACACTTTCCTATAAATACAGTAAACAGCTTTTACTGTTGAATGTTGCATGTAATTCTTAAACAAATCTAAAATCAATAATTCAGTATTGAGCACCACTTATTCAATCGTGCCACTATACAAACATGTTGCAAAAACTACAATTGTAGATTCACTTTAAACTCTACATATTAAAATATTAGATATAAAGATTAATTGTACGTATTTCGTATCTTAGGAATATCGACAGGGCAACTTTATTGCCGAAAAAACTGTTCACCGACAGCGCTTAAAAATGTTTTCAATTTAAATTTTTATTCTATTCGTTCCTTGACATACATATGGAAAACGCCTTACATAATCCCTTAAATAATGTAATCTACAGCAAGTAAGAGGGTGTAAGACAGGAACAGGGGCTGATAAGCAAGCTCAACTAAACATTGAGCTGCTGATGAATGGGGAGCTGGGCAAGCTTTTGCTATAAGCCCTGCTCGCACACTTTGTCACCTCGTGCTTTATGTCTTTGATGGATGACTCTACACCGAACGCAGCTGTTTCTTTAACACCTCTATTAATGTCATTTTTATCGTATATTCATCAAATGTCGCCTTAAATTTTTCATCGGACTGAAAACTGACGAGGCATGCTATCAATTGATTATAAAATATTGGCCCAGAATTACCAGGCGCTAGCGCGAGTTGCTCCTTTTTCGGTTTGAATGATTATGCACTGGTAAGGCCTGCTATTCTTTAGGTCTAGCTATTATAATCTAATGCATTGGAAATATAGAGAACTGTAAATATATTAAATATTAAATTATATTGCTCAAAATATAAAGATTTCACATCAAAGGACACCGCCCGTTTTATAGGTAAATCAGTGGCCTGTCAAATTTGATAAATTTTCAACTGATTCTGAATAATAAAAACTTCAAATTATAGACAGTTTCTCCGATAGATGGCTCCAAAAACGTTTTCTCAAAACGTACTGCAGGTATTGAAATGTTAACAGCTGGAAATAAATAACCAGACTATTTATCATTATTATACTCTTCGCAAAAACGAAGAGTATATAGTATTTGATCGGCACATTTCTAAAATCGTAAATATCGCTCGTAGAGAAAAAAATTTCGTATCATTGTGTTAGTGAACGAATTCTGAACAACTTTCAAAATGTCCGTCTGTCCATCTGTCCGTCTGTCTGTCCGTCCGTCCGTCCATCCGTCACGTTTCTTGTAAGCACGATAACTCAAGAAATAAAAATCCGATTGTACTGAAATTTGGACATTAAGTTAGTGTTGGCTAGAGGAAGAACCCTATTTGAACAAAATCGATCAGTAAATAAAAATGTTATTAATGAGTTAAATTCGAAAAAAATTTTTTTTGTTTTTTATGTTTTTGTAATTGAATAGAAATCTGGTGAAATGATATTTCAATTTAATATTTAAATATTTTTATATTTTACAAATGTACATTTTACAATGTAATATACAACCGTGGAAATATAATTCTAGCTCGTCTCTTATAATGTAAAAATTTACGTTCTTTTTTACGTATTAAGTGGTGGAGTAGTTCTTACGCTTTTGACTCGGAATCCAAGGGTCCGGGTTCGAAGCCCAAATGGGGTATGGTACAGTTTTTTTTTCTATTTTTACTTCATTTTACACTGAGTCTTTTACCAACTAAGTTCGTACTATAAAATTAAAAATGTCTAAAACTAACATTATTTACAAAAAACTGCGAAGAGTATTCAATAGAATGTGTAACAATTATATAAAAAGTTCAGTGAACAGGCGAAGACTACGTTTTTAGCTTGTTTGAACTTAGATTGATGTGCCTGAACTTCCAGTTTTGCCCGAAGTGACGTCAAATCACGTTTTTCGAATTCACAACACCCGTTTATTTCAATTTAATACATCTTTTACATAAGTAGCTTTATTAAAATTCACTATCTTAGTAAATAAATAAGTACGCGCATTGATTGATAGAAAGAATATTGATGCTAGCAGGTCCATCATAATCTTGGCCCAAAACAATGTTGATTTTATTTTTCAAGATACAAAATTGCAGTTGTGTCTAGTCAATTAAAACTAATTATTTGTGAGACCTTTAAGTGGAATAAACAGTTTTTGTTTATTTATAATACAATAAACTTTGTTATTTTTAGCAAAAATTGCATAGCAGATTATTTTCATTTTTTTAAATATTTACTTATTTTAATCATTCATTAATAGAAATAAAACCAAAAAAACTTTCTTTCGCGTTAATTAAACCTTATTCTTACAGAAAATTAATCTTACGTTTCTCATGTTAGGTTTTATAATAAGAATGACTTAACTTTGAAACTTAGAAAAGCCATCGGAACGCATATACAGATAGCGGTAGGCAAGTACGTACAGCATATCGGGTTTTAGCATGCGATATCCGTCTTGATCGAGCCCCACTATTTAAATTCCTTTGTATCGTTGCGCATTCAGTCTGATATACGTAGGATATGTTTAGGATATGCATGACATGAAGCACACTCAAAATATCCATCCATGCATATCTTTAGAAATTAATAACATACTGGAATGCGCACTCGATTAGAGAAAGTGAAGCAGAAAAAGAAACTTGCGTGCACTATTCCATCCTTTTTCAGCTCGCTTACAGACGGTTAACGTTTCTTTCAACCAGTCAGACGTTTCCTTCAACCAATTAGATTTTATCAAAAAAGGACAGAATGGTGCACGCCAGTTTCAATTCCTGCTTCAGTTATTTCGTATATCTAAAGCAATGAGTGCGCGTTCCAGTTTATTATTAATTTCGATGCTAGAGGGCAATTGAAGATGCTGGAGTACGTGAAGCAATGGACGTTTTCGAAATTTAGTGATTAGACTAGATTTAAATTAGTTGCTTATAGTTATACGAAATTTTATTCTTAATCGTTGTTTGTGTCCTTTTAAATCCCTATTCACTGCCATAATTTTAGAATGATTTATTAGTAATTTCTTAATAGTGCAGTAGAGCAATTTAAACAAAAAAATAGATGTAATTTCCCATCGCTAGCAATTTTTCCCTCACCGTCAATGATACTTTTTATATTTTATTTACAATAGCGCCTTTTGCACACATTAATTAGTTTAAGTAATTTTTACTTCCACATCCAGTGGAAGTATTGTAACGACAAAAAATTTTTAAAAAATTTTTATTGTTCAAATAGGCTTAGAATGTCATGAAACATCGAGATTTTAAGTTTGAGCGAGAAAAAAAAATTCTATCTGTTTGTCGGTCTGTCTGTAACTTTTTGTGCGCACGTTTACTCTGGAACCGATTAAGATATTGACTTGAAATTTGATACACATATGCTTAGAACCCAACGAGGAACCCATTTTGATCCAAATCTGAAAAAAAAATAAGTTTAATTTTTTTACGCATTTTTTACGCGTCAGATATTGTCCAATTCACTTTGATTATGCTATAGCAGATACCAAACACTACATGTTCCGAAAAAATCAGTGGTATTAGGCCTGCATTTTACAGGCTGCGCCACCACTAACAAACTCAGAGTATAATTTCCAATTAGACCAATGCATTTTGCTGAATAAAATGCAGCCACTACATAGGCGGTAGGAGTTTGAAGATCGCCACAATATGCCTGCTTATTAAATTGAACCAAAACCAAACGCGAATGGGAAACGATGGTGGGCCCCCGGTCAATACCAATTTATTTTGCCGATACGTATATGTATCATCGATTTTAAAACATGCAAAAATTCCATGCAATTTGTATGTTAATAACCGAACTGTTACGACTTCATCGTTTCACAATAATTAATCTTAATTGGAAGCGCTCTAAATTGATTATAATTGGCATTATAACACCCTTTCACGGTTTTAAACTATACCTAACATTTAATTATTCAAATGCGATCTAGGTCGTTTGAACCCGTTCATTATAGTAATCAGCTTCGACAGTCATTTATATCAAACAAATTATCAATTAATTTCAGCTCTGCATCTACTTATGTTTTATTAATAATATTCAGTGATTTTATGTGTTTCATGTCACGTGAGATAGACAGTACTTTCATGGAGATTTCACTGAGTCGACGTTTACTATTAATAAATTAACTAAAAACAATAAAGGTATAATAGTCCAGTCGGTGAAGTAAAAAATACACCAGAAGCTCGCAAAAAATGTTATCTGAGATTTTCCTTCAGTAACTGTTACAAACCGCAAAAATCAGTTCTGGGGGTGTCACGCAACCCCCTCCCCCCAAACCACCTCTTCGGTGAAAAAAGACTTGTTTTACTGATAACTCGTTAACCGCTGAAGACATAAAAAAAATTGCTTATTATAAAAAAGAAAGCTTGAATAATTTCCTAAAAAAAAGTCCTTTTGTAATTTTTTTGTATATGCCATAGTTTTCGAGAAAATCGATATTGAAAATATAAGAAAAATTGAATTTTTAGAAAATGCGTTATATAATCGTTATTATCTTCGCGAATTGTCGACATATCTAAGAAAATCAGGAAGCAAATGAAAGATATTTTTATAACCTTCAATTTTTCACCATAGAAAATTATAAAGGTAACTAGATTTGTAGGGTTTTTAAGGTCGTATTAGTAAATAGTATATTATATTACTAGGAGTAAAACGCACTCTTTTTTTGTGTTGAGCCCAGGATTTGCAAACTGGGCGAAACACAAAAAAAGGCGTTCTACTCCGTGTAATATATACTATTTTTTCTTCAAGCGTATTAAAATGCAAAAATTCATTTATTTATCATAAATGTACAAATATTCAAACTAGTCTTACATGTTGACACAATATGACAAGTGGCTAGTGGATAGCGCGCCACCGGTGGCTTTCGGTATCAACATTATGTTACTAGTAAAACAATACCCACTACGGCGGCGCTTTCGGAACTAACATTATGTTACTAGTAAAACAATGTCCACTACGGTGGCGTTCGGTACTAACATTTTGTTACTAGTAAAACAATGTCCTACTTCTACTTCTGTTTTTGGTGACATAATTTAAACATTTTAATACGCTTGAAGAAAAAATTGATTTTTTCTTGATTTTTTTTGATTATTTGCCAATAGGGAACTTGCCCAAAAAATAAAATTGAATTAAAATACTCAAACTCGTAAACTAACATCATTAAAAACCCCATAGACAACAAAAATTTAAAAAAAAATCCTCCAGAAATATAAGCGATTTAAATCTGCCGGATTTTACTCACTACTGAAACGTGACGTCAGAGGGTGAAAGTTGGATGACGGCGTCAAGCGACACCGATTCTGCTTTCGCATGCTCATTTGTCAGAAACAACTAACAGTGAACACAATCTAACCTAAAATTCGTTGGAAAAACATCTTCAATATTCTGAAATGTCACAAAATATCATTTTTGATTCGTTCGTGCCCAGCCGAATTTTTGAATTTCGCCGTGCAATTTACGATCAGGTTTATCTGGAAGACTTCCTCTTTACGTCGCGACATCGTACGGCCGTCCCAATGGTGTTTTTCGAAAAATATGAACGTGTCAAGATTGCATGTTTTTGCAATTTTTTCGGGTCCGAAATGTAAGCTGTTTTTTGCTATTTTTCGCAGATATCTCCGAAACGGTGCTAGTTAGCTCGAAATAAAAAATATGGTTAAACGAGTATTTTTCACTACAAATCTTTTGCTATCACCAGACTTTTGATTTTTTTTTTCGTTTCTGAGATATCTACAGAAATATCGGCCACGTACGGCAAAAAAATGCAAATTTTGAGCTTCTACAGTTGGCAACTTTTTAATCTTGGCTCCTACGCCAAAGCACTACTCTAGCTAATTTAAACATAATTAAATTTGCTAAAACTCCTTTTTTTATTTTTTGAATTCCCACAAAAATTAAGGAATTAGAGGGGGCGGGATTTGGGACTTTTTTTTTTCGGTAAAATTTCTCCATTTTGTCACCGTAATTAATCGGTAATTAACTGAAATCGATCTCATTTACGATGTTCACTTAATATCATGTCCTATTTTGACGCTCCGTTAATCTCGGCCCTTCGAAACAAAGGCTTCTGAGAAAAAATATTTTTTTAAGATTTACCATACACTCTATAGGGAAATGTGTAATTTCCTACACTTCCTCGAATATCTCGATAATTATCGGTTTTTTCGAAAAATTTGTAGACAGCTTATGTAAAGAGAATTAATTGAGCTTTCCGACACTTTTTTACTTTTTCTCTAACATAAAAAACAAAAGACTTATGACCGAATATGCGGACGTCTCAAAGCCGACCGCCGCCCGGTCTATTAATTAGGGCGAATGGCTAAAGTACGCCATCTGTTAATATTCATTTAATAACCTTATTTTGTAACCATGAAAAATAATAAAAGTCCCTGTAATTTGGAGATTGTGTAAGTAAAAATTGTTTTTTTTTTCAAATTTTTTTAAGTAGATCTTACCAATTGTTGACATGTTATGGAAAAAGAAGCAAATGAAAGATTTAATAACTTTATATCATAAAAAATTATAAAAGTCACTATATTTTTACTAATTTTCAGATTATGTCAAAAGTAACAAAATGAAACACTTTAGTAATGAGTTTTGATCTGAGTTTATTTAGAAATTTAAAATAAATATGTTTTACAATATTAACTTTTTTTTATATTACATCTTCATTGGATGTTATTTCTTCATCGTAATCAACTTCTTCTGGTTCAACGGGAGGTGTATTTGTGCATGTGTCGTTTTTGGAGGAACCACACGCTTCGATACAAAACAGTCCAGCTTTTTTAAAAGAGCAAGCATTCCAGCAACCCTTTTTACAATTGCAAAAAATTATTTTTAGAATTTCACTTGGTGCTGGCGGTTTTGTCATCATATTTGGAGTTAATTTTTTCCTTTTTGCCATCCCCATTGTTCTGGTAATAAATCATTTGACAGCCATTTTTGAACTTGTAAATATACTCTGAAGCAATGTTGTGCTGGTGCATCGTTGGTAGGAGGAAGAGATGCGAGATTCGCAGCCTTTTTTTTGACGATGTTTTTTAAGAAAATTACATGTCTCAACTCATTGAGATATTTAATTTTCTTCCCTGCGTTGTAGATTTGTAGAAAACAAGAAATGCCATTTTCTGAAATTGATTCTGCCGATTGATCTTTCTGCTTAAATATTTCTACTGCATTCTTGACTTCGCTACTTGCCTTCTCAAATGATTTAAAGATGGAATTTCTTCCCCTAAAATAGAAACATGATGTCGTATCAAATCCAAATATTGCATGTAAAAATAAAACATTTTTTTTACAAAATGGCATATGACCCAAGCTTTTCGAGGAATAATCTTTTCGCGCATCTTTTCCCTTTCCCAGTTTTAGGAAGAAAATTTTTTTTTTGCTGGTGCTAAAGCTGTTAATATTACTAATACGTCGATATCTTCACATACTATAACTGGCATTTTCTCTGTTTCACTAATAGCAGTCTGCACGATGAGAAGATCAGCATCATCCAAATCCTGGACTACTTTGATGTTTTCCTGTATTAATTTTTGCGAAATAACAAACACTTTATCACTTAAAAAACAGAAATACGTATTTAAATTTGTATGATTAAACAAAATTTTTGTAAATCCAGTTATTTTTCACTTGAAATTTCATTAATTTTATTTGTTTAATAGTTAATCTAGTTTAATAAAATTTATCAGAATAATATTTCGAAAAAACACGCGTCTGTAAAACGATGCACATAGCAATAATATTTCTTGCAACTATTGTATTTGAGTTGTTTGTTGTAGGTTGTAGTATACTATACAATGCACGGGGATGCGCGCGCCTTTTCCATCCATTCTAAACGGAGCGTCACTGTGCGTTAAAATTCTCTCCCTTTCAATAGCACTTTTTTTCTACCTGAGAAATATAGTATAATTTTAAATGGCATGATCAAATAATATGAAGTCTTATCTTTATTTTTAGACCGGGTATATTCAAAAATATTAAAGTACAAAGACGCTAGATTAATTTAAAAAAAAAAATCCAAAAAAGGCTGCATATTCAATTTTTTGATGATATTTTCTTATGCAATTCTTCAACATTAAATGATTAGAAACAATAGTTATATGATGTATAAATTCAAAAAAAAAATTTGAGCTAAATTTCCAAGATGTTCGGGTCTTTTTTTTTATTTTGAGAAAGCAATAAAAAGTTCAACATGCTGGTAAATTTGTAAATATGAATATTTTTATTCCTAACTTTTTCTGCATTGAAATACTACCTTGAACTAAAAGACATTGCAATTATAACTTATGTTAAAGTCAGTTATTTTTTATGGGCCTGTGAATAGTTAGAAACGCAAAAAATTAAGAGATAACTATGTTATATTGTTATTTTTATAATATTAATAAATGTCAATAGCCATCAAAAATGGCAACACAAGAGAGTATTTTATATTCCCTTTAAAACCCATTTTGTTCTTTTTTCCTAGCTTGTTTGGTTTTCGAGCAATTCAATTTTTTCTATAGGCCGCGCGCAAAAAATTTCAAATAAACGAAAATTCGCGCGCGTTAAAAATACAAATTTTGCAGGTTTTTTCAATATCGATTTCCTCGAAAACCATGGCATATACAAGAAAATTACTTTTTTTAGGAAATTAGTCAAGCTTTCTTTTTTATAATGAGAAATTTTTTTATATCTTCAACGGTTAACGAGTTATCAGTAAATAATGCTTTTTTCACCGAAGGCGTGGTTTTTTTTTGGGGGGGGGGGGGTGCGAGGCACCCCCAGAACTGATTTTTGTGGTTTACTGAAGAAAAATCTCAAATATAATTTTTGTGATGAAAATTTTTATAATTATTGGACTATAAGTAATCAAGAGGGAAAATGAATAATTACCAACTTTCAACATGGCTTTCAAAAAAACAAATCAACCTAGCTGCTTCAGTTTGTGTTTGATGAGATGGATAAAGGTAATCATGTAATAGGTCTGTTTTCTGATCTTAGTCGAGCTTTTGACACTCTAAATATGGAGCTTGTAGTACAAAAGCTGAATATACTGGGTGTTAGAGGCGCGGCTTTAGATTTCATTTATTTCTATTTAACAAAGAGAAAAATCATTATAAAGGTTTCAAATATGGAATCAGAAAAATACGAAATAGAACATGGAGTTCCACAGAGATCGGTGCTGGGGTCGCTGTTATTTGTGCTGTTTGTTAATAGCCGACCTTCCACAGTAACGGAAGGGATAGTCGTAGTGTTTTCAGACGACACATTTATAGTGGTCTCTTCGCCGGACTCGCTGAATCTTCAGACAAAAGTCGAAAACATTCTTGTACTATATGAGGAATGGTGTTACAAAATTGTTTTTATGTTAATTAATAAAACTGAATGCATATATTTGTCCAAACGCAAATCTCCAACAGACAACCTAGTTAAAGTTATACCAACAGACAACTTTCCAACAGACAACTTTCCAACCCTAGTCAAGTTTTTTGATGCGATTTACGACAGTGGTCTGTGTTAGAATCAACACGGAGCTAATTTGTAATGAGCTGAGCAAAGCATACATTGCAATAAGACAGTTAAAATGTGTATTTGATAATAGATTATTATTCTGTAGTGTGCCCACATTTATTCTACAATGTAATTCCTGGGGAGCGGCTGTTCATATAAATAGAGTGTTTGTCTAGCAAAAAGAATCATTAGACTTATGTTTAATACGAAACCAAGAGAATCCTGCAGAGTATAATTTAAAAACAAGAAAATATTAACTATCCATTGTGGGTACATTTTAAACACCATCAAGTTTGTCAAAAAAACTTAAGTAGCTTTCAAACTAACTCTGAATGTCATTCATATAACACCAGCAATCTATTAAGAATAATAAATCATAATACAGCAACTCTGGAGAAGTTTCCTTATTATGCAGGTATGAAATTATACATTAATCTCTCGGCAGAAATTAAAAATATATCATCTCTTCCTTTTGTTATTGTGCTGAAAGAATTTCTGACTGAATATAGTTTTTACTCAGTTAGTAAATATTTGAAACTTGGTCTGTAATCCCGAGAATACGCTTACATTTAGAATGTTATGAAAGACACACGATAAATATATTGTTTTTACTGTACTGTCTCTTTAACTTTAATTTGTGATAAACTGAGGTTAGGTAATAAATTATTTATACATTTTATATTTTAATTGTTATACAATGTGTCCACGGCAAAGCTGTATTATAGGTGTAAATAACAATTTTTTTTGGATTACAAACACAATTTTTTTGTATTCTGCTCTTGCTTCATCCAAAAACTATTTTTAGTAACTTGAATTTTAAAAAATTTATAGAGGGCGCTGGTAACAGCTTAAAAATAAAAATCGCATCAGGTAAAGGGCCTTTTCGGTGCGAAGTGTTGAAAAATTTTGTTAGAAAAACTTGCTTAGAATTAGAAAATATGACGTTGTACCGAATTACAGAACTAAAAACTTTTTTTCTGTTTATAAAACTTTAATTTTTTTTAAATATTATAAATGTAATGATAACACAGCCCCACAAAAAAAAAAGTTCAAAGCAGCGAACCAGTATCCCTATGTATTTTCGGTAGCTGAATCCGAACCCGGGGTCAAAAAAATCGTACACCCCCAAAGTCATTAGCTAGAGCCAAAAAACACCCCTGAAATGGGATAAAAAGAAGATTAAGCTACGAGAATAGTTGTTACTTCTTAATCAATCGAATTATACAAATTAAGGTTAAACAGCAGCGTACATACAATAGATATGAAACACACCCCCAGGGAGGGGCGAAAATTAGTCCCCATATATAAAAATATCGATCCAAAACAGCAATGACCGCTGAAAAAGCTCGAAATGTCTAAGTTTTGTTAAAGTGTTAAGAAACTACATCAGGTTTGACGTAATCTTCATAAATTGCCCCTATAGGGTTGAGAACAACTACCTTTAAGTTCAAAGACACGAGAAAAATAAGAAAAGACGTAAAATCCAACAGGATTTCTATTTTCATGGATGTTATGATTGGCTGAAATTGCATAGTACTCTAAAATAGAACCAAAAACTTACGTACCATCAACATCCTACACTGTCAACCCTCAGAGGGTGTGAAAACTACCCCCTATGTAAGATTTAACTATAAAAAGTTACAGTGACTTCTATAAGAACTCGAAACACCTGCGTTGTGTGGAAGTGAGAAGAAACTAGACCATGTTCGACGATGTGCTTGAAAACCACCCCCACGGTGTTGCCAGATATTACCCCTATATCTGTGGGATGTTGGAAAAACAGAGAGAAACTAAGCGGATTTACATTTTTATGGATGCTATGATTGGCAAAAATCGTGTTGCACACTTGGAGTTTGAAACTCATGTCCTATAAATGTTATTAAGTAACACCCCCAGAAAGGATGTAAACTACCGTAATTCAAGATGTAACGAAAAGGCTATACTGTTGCTTATTCGTTTCATTTCCATAGTTTTTTTTTTATAATGGTGAATTTTTAGAAGTCACTGTAACTTTTTATAGTCAAACCATCTGAGGTTTGACTATAAAAAGAGGTAGAATGTCGATGGTACGTAAGTTTCTAGTTCTATTTTAGAGTACTACGCAATTTCAGCCAATCATAGCATCCATGAAAATAGAAATTCTGTTGCATTTTACGCTTTTTCTTGTTTTTCTCGTGTCCTTTAAACTTGGAGGTAGTTGTTTTCAACCCTATACGGGCAGTTTATGAAGATTACGTCGGACCTGATGCAGTTTCTTATCACTTTAACAAAACTTAGACATTTTGAACTTTTTCAACAGTCATTGCTGTTTTGGATCGATTTTTTTATATATGGGGGCTAGTTTTCGCCCCTCCCTGGGAGTATGTTTCATATCTATTGTATGTACGCTGGTGTTTAACCTTAATTTGCATAATTCGATTGATTAAGATGTAACAACTATTCTCGTAGCTTAATATTCCTTTTACCTTATTTCAGAGTGTTTTTTGGCTCTTTGGCAATTTTTTTTGACCCCGGATTCGGATTCAGCGACCGATAATACACAGGAATACATGGGTTTGGTTCGCTGCTTTGAACTTTTTTTTTTTTGTGTAATTTAAATTCATTTAATCTACCCATGTTCCTCCATTTTCAACTCCTCAACTTTGTTCTATGCTATGCCACTGGCGAATCTAGCATGAAAAATGTGATTTTGAAGTTTAATGAAAGGTTTCTGAATTTCTTAATTTGTTACATATTTTGCCACTGTAAAAATATTTAAAAATTTTGACGCATATCGTCCTAACGATACAAAAGGCATGGAGAATTGTACAAAGATTCAAGAAAACCTAACATGTATATAAGCAGACTAGGCCAAAGAAACAGTACAATGAAGACGATGCAGTAACAGTATTAGCGATGGATTCTCTCAGAGAGAATTCAAAATTATCTTTAAGAAAGCTAGTATAATGGTACAGGGATAAGTAAATCGTTAATTTGTAAAATATTCAAAGAAAACAAAGTTTTGGCATTCAAATCAAGATTTCGACATAATCTTGAGTACGGTGATGAAGATAAGCGTTTATACTTTTGTATGTTAATGTGGGAAAAATTTGCAGAAGACCATTTTTTTCATCGACATATCATTTTTTTTGATGAAGCAACTTTTACCACCAATGGTGTTGTGTTTAGTCAGAATTGCCGCTACTTGAGCGATACAAACCCAAATTTTAGAATTGTTACAGGTAGTCAATATTCTAAAAGAGTTAATATTTGGTGTGCAAATATCCTACAATGGTATAATAAATATTCTATTCTATTGTATACAGGCTGGCTGGTTCAAAAGTTTACATTGAACAATCGGGAAGAAGTTTTAAGAAAAGAGTTTAAGAAGTTTTTAAATATTGAGGATTATCGTCAAGAAGATTGTACGGATTTTTAAAAAAATGACGTGAGTTATATAAGTAGATTGACAAAAAAGATAAAAAATCTTATCTCCAAGACGTTTGTAAAGTATTGGATTTACATGCAGATTACAACAATACAAGAACCTGTTTCAAACAGTAAGAATGATTACACGTACATTTTTTTTTCGTTGTTCAAACTGAATTGAAATTCAATTCGGACAACGAGAAGCAGCAGTAGGCAGCAATCAACTAGAAGCTGAAGATGGCAGATGTGACTATGTCGAAACGTCGATTAGATGATCTCAGCCAATTTAAAGTCCTACCGCTTTTCTCACTCTGTGTTCAGGGATAAATATCTCAGTATCGAAAAAAGTTTTATGAACAGTGTTATTTTTACATAAAATTTACGCTTCCGTGAGACTGCCCACGTGTTTCAAAACACCCTGTATGTACGCAGTAAAAATTTTACCTAAAACAAAATGAAGCAGAGAATTACATTATTTTTTGCAATTTACTAAATATAAATTTAACCAACACAAATACGAAAATATACGTAGGAAAATAAGCTGAAAGTCAAATAAATAAATAATAATTTAATGCCAGATATGCTGATATTGATTTAAAAGCTCTGCTTTCATCTAGTCCGTCAACTCCAGAAAAAGTATCTTGTGCACATATTGTTTGTAAACTTCATTTTACAATGCAAACATTTCCAAAAGTGAATGAGAAATATATATTTTATTATTATGAGCAAAGGAGAAATATTAGAAAGAAAACTGTACCGTTGAAGGTTTACCGTTACGAAACGGGATGCACTATAAATGTATATGTTGATTAATTTAGTAGCAGGTGTTAAAAAAAGCATTTTGATTGTTTCTATAAATTATCACACCCAGGACCAGGGTTATTTTCGTGGTCTATTTATTTAAAATATAAAGAACTTATTTGTAGATTGAGAGAGGCTCCTATTAATGAGGAAAAATTTGTTGAAAGTGGGAACGATTATGCAGTACTCTATAAAATAGATGTCACACTGGCATGTGATAGGTTTTATTTGGCAATATTAAAAAGGGGATAATTCGGTCTTTTCACCAATTTTAAATTTTTTTGACTGTGAAGGTAATACTCAACAATAATTAAAAATAATTGAATGTCCACAGTCAATCGTTTAATACGCAAAAACCATTTTTAAATTATAATTGAAATACCGCCAAAAATGTTACGTCATATCAGCAGATGCTGATGTTGTCATCGGTCACATTGATTCTTTATTAAAATTAACGATATTGGTTTTTCATCGGTTTTTTATCGAAAACTATTTTTTTTTAAATGAAACTCCTATAGGACAACCTGTTATTTAATTAGAACTTTAAATTACGAAAAAAAATTATATGCATAATGTCTACCTTCTCTTTATACTAACTTTATAATTAAAAAAAGATATTTTCAAAATATTATTTGTATTTTGGCCAGCAGGATGCAAATATGCATAAATATACAAGTTGTCCCATTTAAAAATTCATGTAAATTGCATCGAAACTGGAAGTCAGCCATTTTGTTCAGCCATTTTAAACTGCCGCAAAATTTCAAGAATTCTTTGAAAACAAACTCAATTTGAAAAGGACACATTGTACTTATTGAAAAGTGTCTTTTGGTGGCGTCTTAGTGCTGTCAAAATGTCAAACTAATGAAATTGTACGTAAATGTATAGTGTTACTTAATATTACTTTTTTTACCCTTACAGCAGACCTATGAATTGTACAATTCTAGGATTAATATAACCTTCGAAGTAGTCTTTTAAGCTTTACTTTGCTCTCTTGTATTTTTTGCGTATCTATTATATTCTTCGATATACGAGTATTTATTTTTGGAAAATGCGCGAATGTTGGTGCCATGTAAAATGTTAAGCTTCCGGTGGAAAATTTGATATGGCATCCATAATTTTTGTGTTCACCAGCGTCGAAATAGGGGGAAAGTGCCAAATAATCAATTATTTCTTGATTCATATACGAGTTATTTCTATAGAAAATGTCTATTTCAAGAGTTATTTTGAAATTTTAAAAATTTATTAAACATCAGATTTAATGCATAATTTTTCACGACGATGCATCTATTTTCAAAATAAAATTATGCATGTACCCCAAGGAACAGTTTTGGGACCCATCCTATTTAATATTTATATCAATGATCTGTTCACTCTCTCTACAAATGGCAAAGTAATAAGTTTTGCGGATGATGCCGCCGTATTTTACCCAAGTTATGATTGGTCAACTCTTAAAATGAAGGCTGAGAAGGATTTAAAAAAATTTCTTTATGGATTAATCATAGGCTTTTAACTATAAATTACACTAAAACATTCTTTATACCGTTCACTTCTTATAAAGATAAACTACCTAACTATACGCAACTGGAAATTGACTTAGGTAAAAAAGTAATACATGTGAATTTAACAAAGAAAATGAATCTGGGTGTAATTATAGACTCACATTTAAGATGGAACCACCACATCGACCACGTGGTAAAAAATATTAAGAAGCTTATTAAGTAAATTCGAATACTTTAGAGAGACGTTCGATATTAAACTACTCAAAATATTATACTGTGCCCTTGTGCAGCCACACATTAATTACGGAGTACTTGCATGGGGAGGTATAATGAATAACTGTTTAAAAAAAATAGTATCTACACAAAAATGGTTACTCAAAATTATATATATAAAAAACAATACCTACCCAACAACAACAAAAACATTGTTTGAAGAAACCAAAATATTTGACCAGAGACAACTTTCCTTCCTAAGCATGGCCATTAAGTTATATAATAATATTTATATAATAATAAGGAACACATTAGTCTTGCCACTCATAGCATTGAAACAAGGTAAAGTGTCAATTTGTAGCCTGTAGTCCCTAAAACGAAAGAAAAAACGGTTAGTCAAAGAAGTTATAATTATTTGAGTCCATTTGTGTATGCAATGATTCCAATAAATTTAAGAAACGTTAATTGCCTTATCTTATACAAATGAAAAATAAAAAACTGGTTAAAGTTAACACCAAGATCAAAGATACATGAAATCATTGACAGGACAGGAAATATTATACAACTCAAATGACGTAGAATACATAATTACTTCCACGTCCAGTGGAAGTATAGTAACGACAAAAAAATTTTTAAAAATTTTTATTGTCCAAATAGGCTTAAAATGTCATGAAATGTCGAGATTTTAAGTTTGAGCGAAAAAAAAATTTCTGTCTGTCTGTCGGTCTGTCGGTCTGTCGGTCTGTCTGTCGGTCTGTCGGTCTGTCTGTCGGTCTGTCTGTAACTTTTTTTTGTGCGCACGTTTACTCTGGAACCGTTTAAGATATTGACTTGAAATTTGGTACAAATATGTACTGTAACGAGATCTAGAACTAGATTATATTTTCATCTTGTTCCGTCGAAGGGTTGGGGGGTAAATTGGGGTAAATTTGGGGTAAATAGGTCAATCAAGCAGGTAAGAGTCCATAAAATTGGTATTTAGTATATACAAGAGAAGCTAAGGTCTCAAAAAAATTTTTGGCATTAGCCACCCCCATTACCACCCCCACCCCCTTATTAAAGGGGATGAAAAAAAATTGTGATTTAGTGTATGTACAGGAACCAGAAACCTCAAAATATTTTTTTACTTCATCCACCCCCCACTGTCACCCCCCATCACCACCCCCCACCCCACTACCGATGTGGGGTATCATTTTATGGGTTTTTGGGGTAGAGGATTTCAAATATTATATTATTAGAGTTCCATAAACAATCATTTTCACATATAAAGTTTTTTCGTTGTGAGTGACTTGGATAGAGAATCTGGATGTGGAAGTAGTGATTCCTTGGGCAGCGGTTTTTTAATATTCGAAGGAATTAATAGGGTCAAAAAAATAATTTTAATGCCTCATAGAAGTTAATCAATTCTAAATTCTACTTGCAAATACAGGGTGTAATCAGTTTCATGTCAAATTGGTGGTGGGGAACGACTAAACGAACAAAAAAACCTTATATAACATGGAAAACTTTCAATAATATTGTTTGAGAACTACTGGAATGTTGGGATAGGCTTTTATCTTCGCGTATTTCGGCGCCTCTAACCATTAAATACACTAATACGGCTTTTTCAGTGTCGCGCTCCTTTTTTAGAGACCGCGCGTCGGCGAGGACACAAGTTGATAATCACACTTTTTTTATGGCTTTTTAAAAGTAGATATGGTAAAGTCTTCAGCGGTGCGGTAAAGGTGAAAAATGTCGCCGTTTTTTGAGTACTTAGTAGATCTGAAGAAAACTATACTTCCTCTTGTGCAATATTTTAGTTTCTGTGGGCACTTCGTTAAGTACACACGTCGAACCCGTCCGTTGTTTTTGTTCTTTTTGATTTTGGGCCACGTATTTACAGTTAAGATTTATTTTATTGACTTACGTTCAAGTCGTTAAGTTCTTGATTACGTACAGACACTACTTGTTCGTTCTTTTTGTGTTGCTTTTTGGATTTTGGACCAAGTTTTTATTTTTATTTTCTTTATTGACAACGTTAGTTGATAGTTTAGTGTGGTATTTTAATGTGCGTAGAAGCCATAAAAAATGATCCTAATTTACCAAATGTGTTGAACGGAGTGCGTATAACCTTAGTTCGACGTGCCAAAAAGTGTATTGATGCAGACGGAAGCCATTTCGAACAATTTATGTAAATCAACAAATTTATTGGTAAGCTCTAGATTTATTTCGTGTATTTTAGTTTTTGATACCTGAATTCGTTAAATAAATCAGATTTTTTTCTAACTTAAAATACACATAATTGTTTTTTGTTATCGTATCTCAGACGTCTAACTCTTTATTTCCCAATGTCAAGCAATAATTTCTCATTTCTTAAGCTTCTAACCCAGAACACTCATTTAGGTTACAAATGTTAATAAGTCACATTTAAATCTGAAAAATTATAAACAACAATAAATGCTCCAATATTTTGTCCGAAATTAAAAAACACACATGTAAACAAATGCTGTGTTTAAATCTCTACGCCCATCATTTGCTTGCAATTCTGCAAAAAGAAATAACGAATTATTTACATTTTTATAATTAGTTCCGTTGAGGTGCTCATCAAAGGTGCCGCCCTTCTTTGCTTTGAAACCGCGGGTCGCCGCGTGCCAGCGAGAACGAGTCGGTCGGTAACCTTTGCACTTTCTTATGACAATTTAAAGGGAACTACACGTCTATTGACCCAGAAAGGCAGTGGTTCTCAAATTTTTTCTACCCTAACATTCAAATTGTTGACTTAGGTTAGTTTTTTCAAAGTACCTCTAGAGGAAAAAGTCATAAAGGTTTTTTGTTTGCCTAGTCGGTTCCCATTACCAGTTTTTTTTTAATGACATGAAACTGATTACACCCTGTATATATGTGTTCCTTTGTTCCTACTTTTTTATTATAGTTAGTGGTAATTTCTTATTTGTTTGTCATAAACTCTATATATGTAATTTTCTTTTATTATATTTATATTAAATTGATACTACTGTAAGAATAATTGTTGTTATAAATTAAAATAATTTAGCTGTTACCCACGACAAGGGTAATCTTTGTGGGTTTGCCCGTTTATTTTCTTTTATTTATGTTTTTTCTTGTGTGTGTATTTTATATGCTTCTCTCTTGGTAAATAAATATTATTATTATTTATATTATTTCACGTGTCAGTTTTGTTTAACAAAGCATCGATTCCTACGCCGTTAAAAGTGACTAGGTCGAGCAGGTTGTACTGGTAGCACCAGAACCAGAACATACTTTATTGACAGGGGATTGTAACGAATGACGCTCAAGTGGCTGGTAAATGTTTTTCTGGAAGTTTATTTTCATCATTTACTAATCACCAACGATTGAACCTGGCACGTATCCCCTGGGTAAGAGCAGTTCATGAACATCGATTAGCTTTTCTGAACTTTACCTAAACTGTGGTGAACAACTGTAAACTCTAAGGATTTAAAGGGTCCACAGCTTGCATAAATTAATACAGTGGATTCGATACATGCTTGTACTAAGCTCTCATTAATATTTTTTGCAACTCCCTCGCTCATCATATTCTCGTAAGCTAACGAGCACGCGAAACAGGATCTGTGGTAGGTGGGTGTATTTCAGATTTCGTAATTTCTTCGGCATAAATCCATTTTGTATAGAGTATAACAAAAAAAATATATCAGAGGAGAACACAGAGTCTCTTTAGATGACGCATTAATTTTATGCATTGTTGAGATAAATTCAAAACTGTATGCTATATTAGTGCAGTTAAATTATGTTAAAAAAAAGGTTATGGGGGAATTATTTTGTTCTTGATTGTAAGGAAGCCAAAATAAAATATTCAATTCAAATTTAAGTTATTTATTGGTGTTATTAACATAGTATATGTTTTACACATGTCAATATACCGTGCGTGTAATTTCCCATTAGGCATGTACATTCACGTAGCGCGATAGATATGACAACACAGCTGCCGTAAATTCCTCCGTCGAGAAGAGCATCCCAGCTCTGTTATTTCATTTCAGCCAGCTGGCACGCGCGATGTTGTAATTTTACTCCCTATGCCTAGCGCTCCGCTACACGCACGGTATCAATATATAGTACAGAGCTTTAAATAAATATAATTTATAAGAACATATAGTTTATAATAATTTAGCAAGATCATAATATGCAAAAAACAAAACATTAAAATAAGAAACACAGAACATGAAAAATCACCATATCACATTACGGAAGCGTCTACATTAGATATTTTAAAAACATTTATACATCAAAAAATTTGGCTAGAAAAGCTCATTATCAAGTATTCGTTCGCATCGTAAAAAGCTTTCTTTGATAGGAAAGATCTTATTTGTATTGTTTAAAGTGTTCTTTGGGAGACTTCTGACGTGTACAGGTAATTTATTAAAGAATTTTGGTCTAAAATAATTTTATCCGTTTCTACTCGAGCTTAGTCTGATAAAATCGGTTCTTAAATTATAATTATGTCTAGTGTCATCCGAATGTAAGCTTTCATGAGTAATAAATAGATGAATATTTTCATATGTATATTTTAAACAGGTAAGTATGTATGATGACGGAAAAGTTAATACGGTGAGTTCAATAAACTTGTGTCTGACATCATCTCTGTAGCCCAAATTAGTAATTATTCTTATTATTAAAAATCCTTTGTGCACTAGGCGCGTGACCTCAGTTTATCAAAGCATAAGACATATGTGATAATATCAGTGAATAATACATTAGTAGGCACTAACGTAGCTTCCTAATACAAATGTGTTTTTTGAGATTTTTTTGGCTACGCGTTGAACATGATGGCAGCAATTCAATTTTGGATCCATGTAGACACCTAAAAACTTTACCGCATCAGGGTTTCTAAAACTTTTTTTTTCGAATGTGCTTTCACACCGAAGTACACATACTATTTTTTCGGAAATCACAATAAGTATTATTATAAATTAAGGAATTTGTATTAATGCATAACATTTCTTCATTACAATCTAACTACTTACTAATAAATGCAATTTTAATGTGAGTTGGTTTGTCTGCGTGTATTTATTTACTTTCTAAAATATGCATAAAAACCGTACGAGAATGTTATTTTCCCGGCCTAGGCCGGGAAAGTACATTCCCGTACGGTTTTGTTGATCGTTGCTTGGCAACGGATCTTTTCCGGTCTGTTTTCTAATAGTTTCTTAGCAACGGACTAAAATACTAGAATTGTGCATTTTTCGATCTGAAACCGCGCCGAAAATGTAGGCATTGCCGATCGATTTCAGAAAAAAGATTTTCTCGTTGCTATGGAAACGAATTTGTGTTAATTGCTGATAGATAAATAGATAAATACACTTAACTTTTACAAGTTTTCGAAGTCAATTCAGAAGTTATGGAAAATATGGATTCAGATTTTGAAGCGTTATTTTATTAAGCTTTTTGAGTTTTTAAAATTTTTAATTCAAATTTGCTTTGCTAATTTGGTCATTAGTTTGTAACTCATGTATAGCAGACCATGCAATTTGCTATACATACAGAGAATATATAGTCATTATATGCAATTTAACAAATAATGGTGCACAATGTTCTGTCTTCTCTGCATTAAATATAGTTCCTATTATTCTGTTTTTAATGTATCCCAGACTGTAATATTATAATGTCAATCTATTCTATGCAATTGCATAAATAACTTCGTATGTGTGTTTACTAATGGATTTTTTTATTTGATTTTTACTAATATTCTCTTTCTCGTGTTTAATGCGTATGCTATTTAATTTTGTTACCATTAGCTTTGATAGCGTGAGAATAAAACTATTACTCTTACACCAGTTATTAGTGTCTTTTATAGTTTTCTATAATATTTTAATATACTTTCTGTTTTTTCTTTTAATCTCATGAAAAGCCATCTGCAAGATGACGAAGGCTTACAATATTTACTCTTTACTCTTTACAAGATGTGAGAAGTAGAAATACTGAAAACCTTCTTGTGGTACCACACTTGAAATATTTAAATTTGTTGACATAAATGTCATATTAATTTGTTACTTTTAATTGTACAAAGAGTCTATTTCCAAGTAAGATTTTATCCATACATTGCTATACCTATTACTTCAATAAAGAAAAGATCTATAACAACAAATACTTTTGCCGGATCATAAGAAATCACTGCTGTTTTTTTCCGTTTATCGAAAACCTGTATAATTTAATTTCATTTTAACTAAGAACGCCAATAAATACCTTTCTTTCACTTCACACAAAAACAATCTGACTAATTTTGGTCCTCCGAATCTAAATACTGGTAAGAATAATATGATATTCATTAACAAAGTCGAGAGTGTTAAATATCTCAGTATAATAGACATCTTTGGTGAAACTTGTAAATAACTAGTATAATCAAACAACTAAAAGCATTACTCTTTAAGTTCAAATACCTAAGGCGATTGGATTG
Organism: Rutpela maculata; assembly: GCA_936432065.2. NCBI lineage: Eukaryota > Metazoa > Arthropoda > Insecta > Coleoptera > Cerambycidae > Rutpela > Rutpela maculata. The sequence continues at coordinate 179,050,400 of OW386288.2, forward strand.
GGATTTGAAAACATTTGTACAGAGAATGGTGTAGCAAGTGTTATATTTTTATATATGTACTATAAACGTTTATATGAAAATGTACCTACAGGTTCTGTGTTTATTAGACTTGCCAAAATATTCGACACAGTCTGTCATGTAAATTCATCAGGTATGAAATTAAATATATTTTTATATAAATTTAAATATTTCAAAAATTTTGAAAAAAAAATGAACCCAGTTATTTGAACTTTGTTAACTAATATCGATATTGAACTCAATTAAAGTTACGTTTGGATTCGTTATCTGTTTATGTTTACGCTGAACCTCCTCTCTTTTAAAATTTCGAGAAGCCGACTATAAAAGCTTTATAAACATAGAGCGTTTAGAAACATTGGAGTACTCATTAATTCATAACTGACATATAGTACACTGAGATGAAATGTATAAAATATAATCATCTATAAAATCTTAACACAATCCAAAAATTATTTTTAAATATTATTCATAACCAAGATTTTACTTTCCTTAGTGACTCACAGTATAAAGAAGTATGTTTGATGTGGTGTGAAGTGTTTGATGTCAGACAATTATACTTCTATAAAATATGTAATAAATCAGTATATACAGTGTGATCTACCATGACATGCGGAAAATTTATCAGTAGGTTCCCACCGAAAGGAGTTGATAAAATTAAAAATTTAAAAAAATATGACCAAAGAAATTAATTCATTTTTTTTGTAGAAATGCGCTGCCAATGACGTTAACCAATCTGACGTAACGCGGTCCAAACATATCACTTCCCCTCCCCCTTTGTCAGACTTGGGACTGACAGCAAAGGTGGAGAGGGTAGAAGTGACTTTTTGGTTTTAATCATACTACAAAAATAGCAAAATAAGTCGGAAATATATTGACCCAATGCCAGTGAACTCTTCAACAACAAGTAGATATTTACTTAAACCCGTCGATAACACAAAAACACCACCTTCGTCGTTACTTTTGTACCTGCCGCAGTGTCTAAATTGTTCGACCGAAAGCAAAAAACGCGGCACTTTGACTGCACGCTCCAGCTTAACTTTTTAATCGAATTAAGGAAATGTTCTTTCCCAACTAAGTTCACTGCCCCATCACTGACCACAGACAACTAACAGTAGCGTTAATTTGTAAGTTTTAATGCAAGAAAAATTACTAAATTACCTCGGATCACTCTAAAATTTTACAGGGACCTTCCCACATAGAAGACTAGTACACTATTTTATTTTCCGCCGTCATGGTAAATCATCCTGTATATCATATATAAATTTAATACAGATATAACAAGCATATGAAACCAGAAACAAAATTTATATGTTAAATACAACTCGAAATATAATTAATAATACTGTAAATCAAAGAAATGTGTTGCACCATTTCAATGCACAATAATAGGTATATTTACCATTAAACTACCATTAACCTTAATCTGTCACTTGACATACTCACACAGCACGCATTGGTTCAGTAATATTTCAGAAATGTCCTCAATGTTACATTTCAGTGTCTATATTTTTGAAATATTTGTGGGATATGAAGTTTGAAATATTTCATTTCGTATGTTGCTGACATATATCTTATAACTTAAAAATGTAATATATATCTGCTGATGTTTCAGATATCTTGCAGAAATAAACTAATTTTTTTTTATATTTGTATACCTACATTATCATTATTATTAAATCCTTATACGCCCGTTTTATGTCCATTTAATGTACTGATGTCCATGGACAAAAATTGGACGTTTATCGGACGTCTATCATCGGTTTTACTTTGAAATTGTACGGAATGCACGTTCTCTGTATGTCCATTTTATGTACGCGAAGTATGTACATTTTACGTCCGTACACATACCAGCGAATACCACACTGAACGCCAACATATATGCCGCAACGGACGTCCTCTGGATGACCAATTTATGTACCTACGGCAAGTACATACATTTTAGGTCCTTATGGACAGCAGCAGGTCGTCTATTTAATATAAAAACAAAGAAAAACGTTAACAAATCTGGTTTTTCAATTTAACAATGTTTTTGTTTATATTTGACCGTTATTTCTGTAAAATTTGTAGTTTATTTTTTGTAGTAATTTGTAACTTGTCATTAATCATTTAATTTTAACCTTTTTTGTAAATTATTAATGATATTATTTGCTACTTAACATTTATTAATCATTTAAATGTTTTCTACATTTTGAAATAAATAGGTATATTAGTCTAAGATCCGGTAGCTTATTTGTGCAGGTATCGAGTTCTTTTAATAAAATTAGATTAAAACTGCTAGGCAAAATCCAGCCATTACCTACTCCCAACTATATAAGTCTTTAAGTAAGTAGTAGTAATAGTAGTATGTATGTAGTAAGTTCAGCGTCCGAGTTGGTTAAAGAGTTCAGATACAAATCATGAGGGGGATTCCTACTCATTCCGTTTTTTTTTTTTGTTAAAATAATTCCGAAAAAAATTTTAGTTATTTTTTTAAGGTAATTGTTTATTAAACCGATATACGACTGTACTTTTTTCAATTTTGCAAAACGTTTCTAATATATATTTCAGAAATATAACAATGTTATGTTACGCAAGGCGGACATCGGCATGTTTATATATCTTTCAGATATATTCCAAAAACCTTCATTATTTCAAAAATATTGTCAATATTTCAAAGTCATATACCTGAAATATTTCTGAAATCAAGCTTTGCTGTGTGGGTAAACACTGATATATCAGTTTAAAGAAACTTAAACTTCCTATATGCTGATTACTACATTCAACACAATGGTGTTACAATATTCGCTAGCATAAAATTCACAGACTGTAAAATTACAAGGTAAAACTATTTTCAACACTTTGACAGTGATTTAAGGGTATAGTGCAAGCCGTGACACGATTGTAATACAAGCTAATGTAAAAGATACAGATATACGAGTTGTTTGGGCATATCTGACATCTATAAAATGTTTTCCTACCAAGTGTAGGTGTTTTATATAACACTTTGGATGCAATGCATGCAAATCGGGGGCGATAACAGTTTACGTGGCAGTAAAAGAGTTTAAACGAAAATTTCGCAAGCTTATCTACAAAAAGTTTGAAGGAATGGAGTTGTATTTAAACGGAGGCATATATTTAAAAAAAAATGATTTAAGAATTTATTTTTGGCCTAAAGAAGATATTTCCAAAATTGATCGCAAGTAATCTCGTCCATGTGATTTTTAAATCAATACACAGAAAAACAAACTGATGAAAAATATGATCGATTCACTGATTTTTTAAAATATATTCAACCTATATTTTATAATAATGTGGAAGGTTTCATATACAGTTTTGAATGCTTTTAGATTAAATATATATAAAAAAATATAATGAATTACACTTTACCTGGCGTATAGTTTAATGCAGAATGCAAATTTGATTTAAGTAATTCGTGACCAAAGTAGTTTTATTAGTTAAACCGCCCATTTGCAAAATTTAAAGTTCTGGTGGAGGCGCTAGGAATATAATAAATGATATCTATACCTTTTGATATATATGTGTCTTGTATAATAATTAAAATATATACAAGAGATACGTATGGATTGTTATTTGGACGACTCGCGGTGTAATTACCAATACATTTCGAAAAGAAGTATGGGTAAATAGCTACAATGGTTTGAGATTTGAAAACATGTTTATCGTGTGTGGTGGAAATTTAAAGTTTAAATAAAGTTGATTTTACTTTTTAAGTGACACCGACACCGCCCTCCATGCGGTCGGATTGAGAAATCCCTGGACAATAAAGAGTCCACCCTAGGCGTCTTCATAGACATAGAAGGTGCGTTTGATAAAACCACCTTCCCAAAAATCACGGCAGCCCTAGTGGAGAGAAACGTCCCCACGATTATGGGAAGCTGGATATCCAGCATGCTCTCCAAAAGAGCTGTACAAATCAGTGTGGGAGACGCTTCTGTGCGAGGAATGGTCGCGAGAGGCTGCCCGCAGGGAGGTGTAATATCACCACTGCTATGAAACTTAGTTATCGACAGCCTCTTGCGCCACCTCAACTCAGAGGGTTTCCACACAATCGCCTAAGCAGATGATGTAACAATACTGCTCAACGGAAAATTTGAAGGAGTCCTCTGTGAAAGGATGCAGGGGGCTCTAAGAATAATTGAAAAATGGTGCAGAGAACACTCGCTGTCTGTTAATCCCAGGAAGACGGAGATGGTTCTCTTCACAAGAAAAAGGAAACCAGGAGCACTGAAAGCACCAGTTCTCCTGGACACAACACTAAGTTTCGCATCAGAAGTGAAATACCTTGGGGTAACTTTTGACGCCAAACTAACATGGAATCTTCACTTAGACAGAAGACTAAAAAAGGCTTACATTTCTTATGAGCAGTGTCGCAGGACCGTAGGGAAAACCTGGGGAATGAAACCCAAAGTGGTCATGTGGATATACACTGCCATCATAAGATCAATGATAACCTATGGAGCTGTGGTCTGGTGGCCTAAGAGAACAGACTACAGCGAGAGCCAAGCTCAGCCAAGTGCAGAGAGTTGCCTGCCTAAGCATAACAGGAGCTATGCGAACAACGCCAACGAGAGCAATGGAGGTAATGCTGTGTCTGCCACCACTGGATCTATATCTAGGAGAAGTGGCCTTAATAACAATGGCACGCCTCAAGGCCGTTGGCGTACAACCAAATGTAGGCTGTGGGGAGACCAGAAGTCGCCTGTGGAACGAGGCTGTCAGGAAGACGCCTCTTCTACAGGCATGCACAGATGGTATCTCTCCCCGATTTGTCTTTGACAGACCCTACACAATACAGACAAATAGTGAAAACGAGACCGCTGGTGAAGATGTGATAAACATTTTCACAGACGGATCAAGGAAGAAGGAGGGGGAAGGATGTGGAATATATTCCAGAAGCCTGCAAATCCGATATAAATGGACTATGGATGAGCGAGCCAGCATAGTACAAACTGAACTGGCGGGCATAACCATAGCCGCAAAAGAGATTGTCCGCAGACAAACTACGGGCAAAACAATCAGGATCTACACAGACTGTAGACAATCAGTACTAGCCCTGAGAAGTTACAAAATAACCACAGGAGTAGTATGGGAATGTCATCAAGCACTTGTGGGTGCCTCCAGTACGAACCACATCTCGGTATGCTGGATGAAAGGACACGCACAGTGCAGTGGCAACAAAAAAGCCGACAAACTGGCCAATACAATTAATTAAGGAGAACACCCACAACGAATTTAAGAATCTGTGGGATGAAACAAGCAGCTGTCAGTTCACTAGGGAACTACTCACGTATCCCAACAAGAAAACAGCAATGGACTACCTGACAATGACCAGAAGGAATCTACGTTTTATAACAGGAATCCAGACTGGACACTGTCCGCTAAGCAAACATCTATACAATATGAGATTAAGCTACACACCTCTTTGCAGAGGTTGTGAACAAGAAGATGAGACGGTTCAACACGTACTCTGTGACTGTTCAGCCGTCTCATCAATCAGAGAATCCATCTTGGGAGAGCGTTGGCCTACCTTGGCCAATGTAAGGGAGATACCCCTAGGCAACATCACCTCCTACTTCGAAAGATTAGGTTGGTTGAAGGCCTAGGCGAGTGTCTGCCTAGAGGGAGGATGTACAAGGGGTCCAATGGGGCCTAAGTGCTGTGGTTTTTGACCACCCTCCTGCTAATTCCAATTCCCAATTTTAAGTGAATATTTAATTACTTATCTACTCAATCCAATAGTGTTAATGATTTTATCTAACAGTCAACAATAATTGAAATATTGAGTAATTGCTTTTGTGTGTTGTGCTTTTAATTACCCACTATTAGTTTATTTTTAAGTTAATAATTGTATTGATTAATAAGTGATAGTGATTTCTCGGGATCTTTTGGCCATTCGATATTGCTCCATTGTAGTAGAATTCCTATATATTTTCTATATAATAGAAACAATTTTTAATTTAATAATTCTTTCACTTTCACTCAATTTGTCACTAAAACGTAGAATTTGACGAAAACAAAGTTTTTTTCTATAAAATTTCTAATTTCCCTGGAGCTGAAAAATGCTTTTGCTACACGCGTTTAGACATTAATAAAGAGTCATAAAAAAAAATTCAAATGTGAATTTGAAAAATGTTAGAAATCGAAAAATGGACTTTTTCTTTTATTTTCAAGGCCGTAGGGATCCGGCTAGATATTAACAGATTTGGTTAAAAATTTACCCGAATTAGTTTTAGATACATAGTAACAAATTAGAAACTAGCCCATCTGCAAATTTAAATTTTCGTGTTTTTCGGCCCACCCTATCAGATAGGTATATCACTCAGGACTAGTTTATCAATGTCTAGTTAGCTAAGTTAACTAAATTGATAATTAACAATTAATTTAGCTAACTGGACATTAATAAGCAACAAAGTAGTTTAGATATTGTTTAATTTTTAGGAAATAATAGTCTTATTTTGTGGCCAGCTAGATCTCCCAATATAACCCCTGCCGACTTTTTGTTGACAGGGTGTTCTATTAAAAAAAACAAAAGTTATGTCTACATTTCGAAACCTAAGGCATGCATAATTTTTTCCTTAGCAGCAACGGATTCTACTCAAAAAATGCCTTAAGAATGTGTTATTCGATTTTCAATTCGACATTTGGTAATTGAGATCATCAAAAAAATGCCAGTTTTCCAAAAACACTCTGTAGCTCAGTAGTCGAAAAACATAGACGATCGGGGTGCATGCCATTGCTTGTTTCTCGAAAATCGAGCTCAAGACACCTATATTGGTTTTTGTCTATCTGCAATAGTTTTAGAGTAAACCCCAAATCCCGTCTAATTTGGTCCATCCTGCACTGCTTTATTGAGAACTTTCTTTTATTTTTTCATCGAATATGTTTCCTTTTTCTCGAACAAGTTTATTATCTAATTTGGATTACTTGCTTTTACAACAACAGCATATCAGGTATATTTTTAAGAAAATAAAAGCGGTTCATCCAGGTGCTACTTTTCGAGGCAACCTGATATGTGATGTTTCTAGAAGATTTATTTTCGTGTAAAATAAATCGTTAACAACCTACTGCAAATTGTATATCAGGTGAAAGATATTCTATTTCCGGTCCATTACCGTGCTAACACCCACTTTCCCTGTGAAAAGATAAAGTCGAATGTCCAAGGAGGACTGTAATGGAGTATCTCATTTCGCACACCGTTTCCCCGATATCTAGAGCACGCTTCATTCCCTAGCATTATAATATCGAATGTTGTAACATGGTATTTAAATTAACTATCATCTAAAACGATTTAGGTGTGTTTTGGATGTGATACTTAATTTGCTTTCGAATGAGATTTTTCTGATAGATAGAGAATATAGCTTTGGCTTGCTGTAGATCATTTCCGTCTCCTTTGTAGAATCCGGTAATATACCCGGTAAAGAAAATTAGGGGAAAAATCTAATTTCTTGTTTTTATACTAGTTTAAAGGAAAACACAACGCCAAGAAATCGATGAAGAATGTTGTTGACAGATTTATTTAATTTCAGCTAAGAAGCCATTAAATGAACCAAAAGTTACGATTTCTCCGTCATATTTTGTATCGTATTTTAATTTATTGATTAATTCTGTACTTTTTTATTGAACATTCATTTTGGATCAATTTACTGTCATGAATTCAATTGTGAATTACCTTAAGAAGAAGGTGGACATAAGCGACAATGCGAATTAGGGCCGTAACCAAGGGGGGGAGCAGACTTGGCAAAAGTTGGTTTGAACATAAGTTGGTAAAGCAAGGAATATCTGTTAGCTGGATTTGGTGAAATTTTTTTTTTTTTTAGATTTTCTCCTCCCTCTCGCTCGTCAGTTTTTTAGAGGAATTATTATTTATTTATTTACAGAGGCTTCTTAAGTTTATAAAGTTGGCTTTGAAAAATAACCTCCCAAAAAAGTTGGCTCACTACGACTATGATCAAATTTAGATACCATAGAACAACCACGAAGGACAAGAATGGCATATTCTTTTCACGTCGATAACTAAATGAATAAAATAATAATAATAACAATAATAATAATATTTTTATTTAATCTGATCCTGTCAATTCGTAAAGCTGTTGTAAATGCCAACCAAGGTCCCGTACATTGTATTATAAACACATGCTTAATTATTCCTATGTATTTTCGGTCGCTGAATCCGAACTCGAGGTCAAAAAACACCCCCAAAATCATTAGCTAGAGCCAAAAAACATCCCTGAAATGGGGTAAAAAGAAGATTAAGCTACGAGAATAGTTATCACGCCTTAATCGATCGAATTATACAAATTAAGGTTAAACAGTAGCTTACATATGATATGAAACACACCTCCAGGGAGGGTCGAAAACTACCCCCCCATATATAAAAAAATCAATCCAAAACAGCAATGACTGCTGAAAAAGCTCGAAATATCTAAGTTTTGTTAAAGTGATAATAAACTGCAAGGAGTCCGACGCAATCTTCATAAACTGCCCTTATAGGGTTGAGAACAACCTCTCCCAAGTTTAAAGGACACAAGAAAAACAAGAAAAAAAACGTAAAATCCAACAGGATTTCCGTTTTCATGGATGCTATGATTGACTGAAATTGCATAATACTCTAAATAGAACTAGAAACTTACATACCATCAACGTCCTACAGTGCCAATCCTCAGAGGGTGTGAAAACCACCCCCTATGTAAGATTTAACTATAAAAAGTTACAGTGGTTTCAATAAAAATTCGAAATACCTGCGTTGTGTGGAAGTGAGAAGAAATTAGACTATGTTCGACGCTGTCTTGAAAACCACCCCCACGGGGTTTCGAGATGCCACCCACCTGTATCCGCAAGATGCTGGAAAAACAGAGAGAAACTAACTGGATTTACAATTTTTTGGATACTATGATTGGCAAAAATCGTGTTGTATACTTAGAGTTTGAAACTCATGTCCTATCAATGTTATTTAGTAACACCCCCAGAAAGGATGTAAACCGGGGAGTGAAATTGAATAATATCGGGGGTAGTTTTCACCCCTCTATTGTATGTACCCTGCTGTTTAACCTTAATTTGAATAATTCGATTGATTAAGATTTAACCATTATTCTCGTAGCTTAATCTTCTTTTTATCTCATTCCAGGGGTGTTTTTTGGCTCTAGCTAATGATTTTGGAGGTGTACATTTTTTTTTACCTCGGATTCGGATTCAGCGACCGAAAATACATACTGCGAAATAATTTTAATTATAAAATTATCCCCAAAAGGTGATTCGGGCTGCACAATAAACTGTAGGGCCTCGTCCCTCTTTACCTAACACATACTCCAGGATTTTCAAGGAGTTACCTCGGTGATTTGATGAGTAGTTAAGATAACATTTTAGTAGATAATACGTGTAAAAATGGCACCATCAGTCAGTATCCATAGTATAAGAGTATCTTCAAAGTTACTCCTGAAAAAGCTGAACGTTGTAACAATAGTTCTACTACTGTAGTCAAGTTTTAAACAATGTCTATCGGATCATATGGATATGTTAATTTCTGCCACGGATTTTTCAATGGTTGTAAGAAGATACGACAAATATATTTGTATGTCATCCGCATTTTAGACTATCAAGTGCCTTTGTAGGATAAAGCATGACGACCATAGTTAATATAGATTTATCTGTAGCTGCCAAGTAGTCGTCATTTATATCCGACAGAACTGTAACAGTACTATGACTATGACGAAAACCAGATTGAGTATGATTAGTCAAATATTCAATTTGTATATTTAATTAAAAAAACCATGAAAACTCCAGCTTATTCAATACATATTTACTGTATCCATACATTGAATTTGATCTAGAACTATTGACAAATAAACTTAAGAAGAAGAGATCTAGGAGCTTAAATCAATATCCTAACTCTCTGTTAAAGATTCTACTTTTTATTACAAAATCTTTGATCAATCTTTCTCCTTGTTGTGGTTCTTTTCCAAAAAATCTTAAAATGGGAAACGTAAATCTTAAATAGTCTAAAAATTAATAATTACAGTCCAATCACAAAGTTCTCGAGATTCTCCAAAATATTTGAGTATACTTATCTCAATACACATTATTCTTAGTTGGGGCAAGACAAAAATTTTTACAGATAATCAACATGGCTTTCAAATAAATAAAAGTACTAGTTCCGCACATCGTCATTTTCATCACATTATTACTAAGAAAATTGATGCTGATGAGTGCTTTAGGTATTATGTGACCTCAGTAGGAAATTTGACTGCGTTGATCATAATTTACTTTTATCCAAACTAGGGTTTTCAAACGTTCAATTTCGGATCAACTGGATAAACTGTTACTTAAGTAACCGGTTTCAATGTGTTAATTAAACTCATGTTAATGACAGCTCCAAAAGATTTTCGCATGTTCGAGTAGGAGTACCTCAGGGTTCCTTGATAGGCCCTATTGTTTTCATACTTTACATTAGTGATCTAGAGAATTCAGTACCAGATACAGAATTTAACCGTAGATGCCCATAATACATTTATTTTGTATTGTGTGTGGTGATGCAAAAACTGAAAGATTCATGCCGTGCTACTCTAATATAAATGCATGGTTCTCTAATAACTCTTTGTATTTTAATAATAAGAAAAATTAAAATTTACGTCTCTACAACTAGCAAAAGATGCGTAATAATCCCAATCTTATGCTAAATAATTCACCTATATCATCTGTCCATATTAGAGTTCAATTTTTAAGGGTATATTATGAGAGTATTTTAAGTCGGAAATATCAAGATGAACATTTTGTTTCTAAGCAACGTAGTCAAAACTATTTGTTCATTAATGAGATCCGTTTCACTTCTCCCACGGCTGCGTTGGAAGTCCTTTTAAAAGTGCCACCACTACACATATTTATCCAGGGGGAAGCTCGTTCAGTGGTACACAGGCTAATGCAAGGCACAACGCCCGTCAGGCAACAACACGGAACAGAGCACCAAAAGTTATACTCAGAGCTGAAGGCAGATCCCATTCTGGGAATGCCCACGGACACTATGGTCCCAAAGTATAAATTCCATAAAAAAATTTAAATCAAAATACCAAACAGAAAGGACTGGCACACGTGTGGTATACGGACGGCTCCAAGACTGGAACAGGGAGTCGGAGCTACTTAGAGATAAAGATGTTGGAAATTTTTCTCTTTAGTTAGTTTTGGATTACTATCTTCCGAATCGAGGTTATGGAATCATCTCCTTCTCTCAGTAGAAAATGATTTGATACTTACATGTATTTTCTGCACATTTCATTTTTTTTCTAGAGAGAGAGTACTAGTCAACCATCCTAGATTGGCAAGTGGCCGCACAGAGAAAGAAGAAATATCGTCACTGTTAGACAGAGACAAACAAACTCTTCAAGCTTCTTAAGCTAGCTAGGTAGCTAGCTAGCTTAAAAAGTTTGTTTGTCTCTCTCCAACAGTGATGATATTTCTTCTTTCTCTGCGCGACTACTTGCCAGTCTAGGATGGTTGACTAGTACAAAACACAAATAATCTTATAAACTTTTTCCATCCCTGACGAACTTTGTGCAACTTTAATGAACCTACTGTAATTTTTATTTGTGAATTACTGTAATCTCATGGCACACTATTGTCGATATTGATGTTAATTTAACCATTTTTTCTACATAACTTTCAATAATCAATTTACCAAAAAATAAATATTGCTGATATGAAGCGTTTGTCGAAAGATAAAGTGTATTTTAAGTGTCATACTAGTTTTACCCTCGGTAGGAATCGAATGGCGGAACACAACACAATTTCACGGACGAGAAATTTCATGGACCTTGTGCCGGTTAACTACGCTATATTCCAAACCGCAGCAGCACAATAATTTGTGAATTTTATTATAATTATTGGGTCATTAAATAAATTATACCCTAGGCTGTTATTAATAAAACATATTCAATATTTCGTTATGTCGGTGTGTTATATAAAATAACAACATAATAACAACACAATATGAATAATTAATTAAATAGTCATGTTCTGCAGAATAATTCTGTCGAATAGCAATACAACGAAATATCTAAGTAGGACGAATGTTAATATAATGAAACACGTAAAATAAGTATACAGAGTGTGCATTTTATTACGGCTACTCGAAAAATCTGACTAATTAATTCATATACAAAAAGACACTAAAATAATAATGATAATAGTTTTTATTTAATTATTTATCTGTAATCTATATACAGTGTGTCCCAAGTTTCATGGAGCCAAAATTATGTCTCAGAAACTGCTAGTGCGTTTATTTTGAAATTTGGGTGGTTGATCACCGCCCCCAATTAGAACTTAATGACGTAGTAATATTTGAGAATCATCACTGACGTACCTAGGCTAACGTAAGGATGGTAAGGGTGGATTTTACGAGAATTTATATTAGCGATTTTTTTAGAAAAAATCTAGCCGGATATTCTCAATCCGCACCTTTAAAAATCCCTTTGTACAAAATTTCGTTGCAATGGGTTCAAAGGTGGTCGAGATATAGACCACCAAAGAAGAAATTTTTCAGGAAAAACAATTTTTAATTGCAAAACGGTTACCCAAATTGTGGCTCCAAACTTGCGACATACTGTATAACAAATCTGTAAAGTTGGCGTGTCTGTACATTGAAAATATTTGCAAAAAACTGATCTGGGGGATGTAAGATTAGTAATAGAATACATTAAGATAGGTCTTGAAATTTTTGTCTCTTTGTCTGTTTCTTTAAACACGCATCACACAGAATCTACTGAACCAATTTGAATAGGGTTTTCACAGTTAAATTTATCTAAGCTTGGAGTAACATTTAGTTTTTATTTCATCGAAATCGGCCTACTCTAAGCCAAGTTTTATGAAAACGGTTTAGTAGAACCGGAGATACAGCTTGATGTCTACAATAAGCGTATTTGTACGACATAAACTTTCATGATTAAGTTTCTGTAATATTCCAGAAATTTTGAGTGTATTCCGGAACATTCCAGAAAATTTGTAAGCTTTCTGAAATATTCCAGAATGGTGGTTTTACCTCAAACGTCGTTTACAAAGAAGCTTTTTAGTTAATTTCAAAATTCCATGCGAACGTAGTAGCGGGCATAATAATATAATAATAATAATAATAATTTATTGGTCCGTTCGATCAATATACATGATATTGGACAGGTCAAAGAAATACATTACATTAATGCACAATTAAATAGGTATTAAATTAGTAATTTTTAAAAACATCCATTATTTAAAATATTAATATGCGAATGACAATTTTACACACTAAACAAAATTTTACACAGAACTATATTAACATGTAAATATATTAGTAAAACTGAATTATCTAAAAATCTGCTGATCACACATCATCCAGGTAATCAGTCACAGTATAATAAGATTTATTAATCAAAAATGATTTTAGTTTCTTTTTTTTTTTTTTTTTTTTGAAGTGGTGCAGGGGGATTGTTAACTTTATATCTTCTGGCAAATTATTATAGAATTTTCTTCCAGCATATGATGGAGTCTTTTCAAATAAACAAGAACGATGTCTGGGTAACTCGAGGAGAGAACCATGTCTCGTACTATAATTATGATGGGCGGCATTAGCTTGAAACGTATCGATATTTTTTTTTACATATAAAATACAATTATAAATATAAAGGGACGGAAAAGTTAGTATTTTGTGTTCCCGGAAAACTGGTTGGCACGAATCTGTTGGTTTTAATGAGAAAATAAGCCTGATAATTCTTTTTTGGGTAACAAATATTCTATTACAATTGCCAACAGTGATATTTCCCCACAGGATAACATTATATGAAAGCACCGAGTTAACAAGTGCGTGGTAAATATTAATCAGACTTTTTGTGTCGACAGAATTTTTTAGATGTAGTATAGCATAGTAACTACTATTAATTTTTTTACAGACATGATCAATGTGACATGTATAACTTAAGTCAGCATCAATATAAGTACCTAAAAACTTATTAGAACATGACATTTCTATCGTCACATTATTGACTTTTATATCGAAATGATCATCACTTTTTTTCCTATTGTAAAAATTCATGGCGGCTGTTTTATCTGCATTGACAATTAAACCGTTTTTCCAACAATATTTAGTAAATTGTTTGGAAATAATATTAAATTTATCTTGGAGATCCGCTGGATTTTCTGCATCAATTCCTAAAGTGACATCGTCTGCATACATTATAACACAATTTGCAGAAATATATGTTGGTAAATCATTAATAAATAATAAAAATATAAGAGGACCCAGCACAGATCCCTGCGGAACACCAAGATGGGTTTCATATTTATCAGAAAAAATGTTTCCGATTCTAACTGATATTTTCCTATACTTAAGATAAGAGATTATCCATGACAGGAATTTACCCCTAAAACCTATAGCATATAATTTTTTCTCAATAAAATCAAATTCAAGACAGTCAAAAGCTCGTGACATGTCGAAAAAAAGTGCTCCTACTGATTTATTATTTTCAATACATTTGTGTACATATTCAGAAAATTCATATACTGCGGTTTCTGTAGATCTACCAGGGTAAAAGCCATTTTGACTCTTTGTTATTATATGATATTTATTTAGGAAAGACATCATTTTATCATAAATTACTCTTTCAATAACTTTACATAACACAGTTAGAATAGTAATTGGACGATAATTTTCTACACAGGTAGAATCAAGTTTCTTGAAAATTGGCACAACTATACCAACCTTTAAGTCATAAGGAAATTCTCCAAGCTCAATAGAACGATTTACTATATATGCTAGGGGCTTTGCTATATAATATTTTATAGTTTTTATTATCTTGGTAGGAATACAGTCAATGCCACACGAATCCGTATTTTTCAAATTATCTATTGCAGCGATAATTTCTTTCTCAGTTACCGATGTAAAAAAGAAGGAATTTGAATTCTTGGTCATAGTAGTACACTCGGTGGATATGTTAGCACCAAAATGATTTTTTATTGCATTTTCAGCTGCTACCGAAAAGAATTCGTCAAAGTGATTGGTTATTACATATTTATCAGAAGTAAGATTATTTTCAACAATAATTTCTGGACTTACTTTAGGCTTAATTTTCCCAGTTTTCTCCCGTACTATGTTCCATACTCGTTTCTGTTTTAGGCCCATATCATCGGTGCTAAGTAATTTTTGATTATACGATTTTTTTGCCAGATTTATTTTCTGTTTGTATGTCTTTTTCAGTAATAAATATTTATTTATTAGAACTTCGTCAGTATATGTTTGCTTAAAAAGCCAAAATAAATCTTTTAATTCTTTACCCATGTCAATAATTTCCTTTGTAACCCAAGTTTTACTATTTTGTCGTCTTTTATTCTGAGTGATTACCGGACAAGCTGTGTCAACATAAAATAACAAACAGTTTAAAAATTCCTTATATACATCATTAATATTTGATAAACATGCATCATACACTGACTCAAATGCTTCCTCTGAAATATATGATTCTAGGCTATTTAGGCTATATTGATTAGTTTTGCGAAACATGTTAGTAATAAGCACAGGTTGTTGATTTTGTAATTTCTTTTGAGTAAATTCAATTATCAATGCAAAATGGTCTCCCACATTTAAGTCCTCTATTTTTTCAGAGTAAGTATCTTGAGGCATATTGGTGACAAAATAGTCAATTTTCGAAATGGATGTTTGGCCATTTTTATTTGTAAAAATTCTTGTTGGTTCATGATTTTTGAAATATAAATTGTAACTATCTAGTAAGTCAGTTAGCATCTTTTTTTGTTTTTGTAGAGAATTGTCTAGAAAATTAATATTTATGTCACCACATAACATTATATTACTACACTTTTTACAGCAAAAATTTAAAACATGTGATAGTCTGTGTATAAATATCTCAATAGATCCCGAGGGAGGTCTATATATTGAGATTAAACAATGCTTAATATTATCAAGCTGAAAAGTAATAGCACAACATTCAAAATGGAGTTCCTCTGAGAAGTCAGTTATATTTTTTAATTTATTACATTTAAAACCGTCAACTACATATAGCAGCACACCGCCATGACTATGTTTTTGTCTTATGAAGCAGGAAGCAATTTTATAGCCTTTCATTGTCACCAAATTTATATTATTTGTGTTACACCAATGTTCACTTATCACAAGTATATGTGGTTTTTCATTATGCAGAATGAGTTCAATTTGATTCAACTTGTTAGTTAGAGATTGTGAATTAATATGTATTATCTTAAAATTAGTGTTAACTTGATTAAGCCTGTTAATTGAATGATTCGTTTGAGTTGGAGTTAAAGGAGTTAAAGGTTGGAGTTAAAGGCATAGCTAGCAAATAATAATTGTGTTGGTTTTCAGGCTTTGGCGGGTATAACTTGCAGCATTTTTGGGTTTTAGAATGTACTTCCGCGTAGTTGGGAAGTCCCTAGATGGGCTGAAGTTGTCTAGATGACATTTTGGTAGAATCTCATCTGCCATCTTCAGGTTTTCGCCGATAATCATCCACCGCTGCTCGAAATAAACTAATATTTAATACATAATAATTATATACACAACACATATCTACAGAAAGACAAGATACAAAATCTTACATAGCATATCACTATATGTATGATACCCCAGTTAAATTAGAACATTCTACGTTTGACGGAAAAAGCTGATAAAGTTCTTAAACGTGGCAAAGATGTTCATTAAGATTTACTATTAAATACTAGAAGTTCCTAGCTCAAAATGTTGCGCTCGAGTCGTCATCATGCTCTGATTAAATTTCTTGCTTATGTCTATCTAACCATTAGCGATATCGAAATTTAAAATAAAAAGTAGAGATTATAAAATTCTCTATAAGAAATATTATATGCTTTTTTTGCCGTATTTATTATTATACTCTTTGGAAATATGAAAGCAGAGTCGGTATCTTGTATTTCATCGACACATTTCACAAATTGTAAATATCTCTTTTAGAGAAAAAAATATCATGTCATTTTGTTTGCATAGCATTCGCAACAACTTTCAATATACCCATCGTCTTTCTGTCAGTCCGTTCGTCTGTTCGGCTGCCAATCCGTCTGTCATGTCTCTTTTAAGCTGAATGACTTAAAAGAGGGAAGTCCGATTTTATTAAAATTTGGACAATAAATTAGTGTTAGCTAGAGGAAGAACCCCAGTAAATATAAAGATTATGAAGCATTTTATGAAAAAAATATATGTGAAAAGTGTTGTAATCGTTACTTACTTTCCAAAGGAGGAGGGTCCATAAGGCCGGTTTTTGGCCTAATTTGTTTTTGAACAGAGAAAGCTGAGAAACATGTTTTTATTATTTATTATCAATATCGAATCGATTCTACCCCAAACGAAACTTTCCCCCACCCTCCCTTTTGAATGACCACCTTGCATATTTTTTAACTCAAAATATATGGTTTCCTTCCTAGCAATAGTGACAACCACATTTCAAATATTATTTTCCTCTGTCGTTTGTTAATTAGTTATTTTTTAGCGTGACCACCCTGTACATTTTCCACTAAAAGTATATCAGATTTCCTCCACGGTAATAGCGCCACAATTCAGAATTATTTTCCACCATCTTTGTTTAATACATTGTTTTTTAAAATGACCACCCAACTAAAAGTACCAAGTGTCAACTACTCAGCATCTGTCATATAATTTTGTAGGTATAGCGCTAACAGACCGACAGACAGATAGATAAACTGACTGAATTGAAAACCTCATTTTCAAAACTACGTGCTTTGAAATCTTAATAATATTTTTTGCTGAAAACTATATTTTTGAGATATTTTGTAAAAAAAATATTTTGTCTATACTACCTCTTTTTAATATACAAAGGCAATATATGATTACTCGAAATTCATTCATGAAAAGTTGACACTTCAAGACATGCCTGTGAAAAAGAATTAAGAGGAGTTAAGGTTAAAATATCTACATAATTTTATTGTACTAAACATGTATTATGACCTTCAGATTACGAAAAAAATATTTGTGCCCAAAAACTCGTCAAAAATTATATGCACTTTTTGACGCGCTTTCACGGATTTTCAAGACTGGAGTAGTATTATTTTTGATGGGTATGCCGATGAAGAGAATTGCACCAAGAATAACGAGCGCATTTTTCGTTTAGAAAAAAATGTTTCCATAGATATTTCAAGTGACATTATGAAATCTTCGGTTAGTCAAAAAAAATGTCTAGTTAGTAGTAAAATAAGGATAGCTTTATACAATTATTGCGCAAAGAGTTAATAGATAATGACTTTAACATTATGAAATCTTCGGTTAGTCAAAAAAAATTTCTAGCTAATAGTAAAAATAAGGACAGCTTTATAAAATTATTGCGCAAAGAGTTAATAGATAATGACTTTAACGTTAAAATATGCAGAGAAGATGCTGATACTGCAATAGTTAAAACTGCTATTGATTTGAAAACCGAAGACAATCAAGTTATAATAGTTGAAGATGTTGACCTTTTAGTTATAATGACTCAACTAGCGTGGAATCATCTTAAAAAATCTATTTTTACAAACCTAAGATTTATAAAGTAATTGACAAACATGATGAAAATAGAATTGCCTGCAATTCCACCTACTGAAGAGGTAATAGAAAAACTCTGTTTAAAAGTCCATTTGCAAGTCCGAAAATGGTTAGGTTCTGAGGAAGATCCTTTACAATTCGGGTGGCTTAAAACTGAGAATGGCTTAATTCCTGATGCTATGAGTGAAAGTAATGCTTTTCCTAAAAATTTACTAAGTGATATTTCTTGTAATTGAAAGAAAGGCTGTAAAAATAATCAGTGTAGCTGTAGAAAATTGAATACCTATATAATGTTCTATTCTATATATCTATTGTAAAGGAAATAATTTTGCCAATGCTTCTTCTAGCTTTGATGAATCGGCTATCGATGAGGAATGCGGTGAAATTATGGTATATGATGGTAATGAAACTAATACAGTATATTTCATTTTGTTTCGATGAAATCTGGACGAAAAAAAGGAAGGCCAAAGAAAATAAATTTTTCAAAATTTTAAAAATGCACTTTTTAAAAAAAAAAATATTACAGTCGTCATTGGCGCTCAAAAAAGAGGTTGCCTGGAAAGTTTTCCGGGAGTTTTGAAAATTGGTGATTTTATAGATTTCGATGTGTTCTTTCCGAATTTCTACTTTGCCACTTCGTATCTTTGCCGCTCCCGCCGCCATATTAGAAAAATAACTGTTGAATAACTGAATAAAAAACTGTTTTTTGACAATATTTATTATATAACTGTTTTATCGTAAAATGAATCGGAAAGGAGATATTGTAAAAAAACAGTTTTAAGGCAATATGGCGGGGGGAGCGGCAAAGATTCGAGGTGGCAAAGTAGAGATTCGGAAAGAGCACATAGAAATCTATAAAATCACCAATTTTCAAAACTCCCGGAAAACTTTCCAGGTAAAACTACCAAATGACTGTACTATAAAAGTACATAAAACAAACTAAAAACGTACTCTTCCCCAATTTACTGAGCTTTTTATATCTAATTGTTACACATTCTATAGGATACTCTTCGCAGTTTTCTTGTAAATAATGTTAGTTTTTGGACATCCTACATTTTGTTGTGAAAAAAAAATGAAAACAAAAACATCCAACCTGTGTGGGATTCGAACACGGGACCTTTGAATTGCAAACAACAACAACAAGCATTTATTAATATTCACATACAATAATGCGTCATTCCAGAGTACGGCCCGGAGCCAGCCAGACAACCACGGCGAACATCGCCAAGGTGGGTGTGAGGTTGGGCGGGGAGGGTCCGGTTTGGCGGTGACGAAAATTAATTGTGAGTTAAAACTCCTGCCTAATGGGGAAAGGCTTAAATTTAACAGTATCGTGCAACGTAGTACACGAGGATACTTAAAAATAATTAAAAATTAAAGCTGTAAAACTATCGATTTCGCGCACACGCGAACACAAATTTTGATTGCTGGTACGGGAAAGCAAAACTCAACGAAAAAACCCGTTTGAGACAATTCCACCCTGGTAGTTTTCCTGACGCCAGGAAAGTGTCGTGGATAGTTAAAAGTGTGTAATGTTATGTGAAATTGTTGTTTGTTAAGAATTTATTGGTCGAGACTGACTTTAGAGACAAAAATGGGCAAGGAACAAAAAAGGTAAAAGCAAATAGATTGAAGAGAGAGAGGTTGGTTGTAGGTTTTGGTGAGGATTAAAGGTGGGGAAAGGAGAAGTTGTCTTAGAGGAAAGCGTTTGGAGAGGTTGCCGAAAGATAGGTAACGCCTGGTATGGTAGGGGGTGTCGGATATCGAAAAGGATCGCATTATGCTGTCTGATTCGTGTTACGTTGCGGGTTAGCGGACTATCGCTCAGCTTGAATTGATAGAATTTTTGGGTGATGTCTTGGACGTAGTCCGCTAGTGGCGTTATGTCGTGGCAACGATTATATAGATCTCTGAGGGAGGTGTATCTGCCCGAATCAGAGATGAGGTGCATAAATTTGTGTTCGAGAACTCGGAGTTTTCTCATTGTCGTGGTCGGTATGCTGCACCACACCGGCGCCGCATATGTGATGGCCGGCCTGATCACCATCGTATACAACAATTTTTTATTTGTCCTGTTTAGTCCGCTACCCCTTGCCAGGAGCGGATACAGACT
This sequence comes from Rutpela maculata, assembly GCA_936432065.2. NCBI lineage: Eukaryota > Metazoa > Arthropoda > Insecta > Coleoptera > Cerambycidae > Rutpela > Rutpela maculata. Next base: position 179,071,060 of record OW386288.2, read on the forward strand.
CCTGGACATGGAGTAAACCTTGCGTACTGTCTCGTTTATGTGAATGTTGAACGTCAGTCTCTTGTCCAAGTTTACCCTAGATACTTTACGCATCGTTTAATTGGAATTTGGCGACCCCCGATCAAAAGTGGTGTTAGAATCCGATTTTGGATTGCAACGTAAAATTCTAGCCGCTGCGCCACCACCTATTGCTACGAAAATTGATTGCCGTGATATATATCTTTCGGATATCATACATATTTCAACTCGTACTTCTATGAAATATATATTAGTAAAATTCATAAACAAAAAAAAATATATATTATGGAAATAATGTTTCGCAAAATTTCCATTTTAGTACAAGCGACGAAAATTAAGAGAATATATTTTTTTTAAATTAAATAATTAATAACTTTCTTATTTACTGATCGATTTTCTTCAAAAACAATAGGGTTCTTCCTCTAGCTAACACTAACTTACTTTCTAAATTTCAATACAATCGGACATTTCTTTCTTAAGTTATCGTGCTTACAAGAAACGTGATGGACGGACGGACGGACCAGACAGACAGACGGATGGACAGACGGACGGACAGACGGACGGACAGACGGACGGACAGACGGACATTTTGAAAGTTGTTCAGAATTCGTTCACTAACACAATGTATAATAATGAAAAAAAAGTGACGTCCAATGCCTCCTTGATAATTTATGGAGAATAAATAATTTTATTTCGTCCACCATCTTTGTCCGTTCTATTTGACATACGGTGTCCGGGATTGGTGCATTATATTTGGCCATAAATGAGTTTTATTTTTGCCAACTTTGGTGAAATTACTCCTTCTTATAGAAAAGATATTCAATTTTGATTTTTTCAGCTAGTCTTGGTGTTTTCTATTTTTTCCAAGATCGACCGATTGACCAATACATCTCGAACAGGTCATGGTTTTTAAGAATTTTATTTCAAATAAGCCAGTATTTCTAAAATTCTCATCCGATTACTAGTACAAGATATTTTAAGCAGATAAATTGAAACTCCCTGAAAGCGCGTGAAAAAGTGCATATAACTTTTAACGCATTAGGAATTATTGGGCGCAAATATTTTTTTTGAAATCGGGAAGTCATAATACATAAGAATCAACAATAATATTTCAGGTGGAATGTTGTCGCCGAAAAAAATCAGTTCAACTGCACTAGAAATGTATAGTAGATGACATAAATATATTTTTGTAGTTTCTGGCCACTTGGAAGTACGAACACAATGATGTTAACCATTTTAAGATCAACCTTCTTAATGCTTTTATAAATGAAAGATAGCTATAAACACCTTTTCTCTCTTAACACAATTACTTGGACATGAAAGTTTTATTAAAATTTTAATCTGAGGTGCAGGCTCGAAAACGCTTCTCATGCCTCATAAAACTTAATAACGGCACATTGTTTGCCGTTTTTTCTATCAACATTTTCTTTATCCGTTTAAGATAAATGTGCGCCGGGTTGCGGCAAACAAAACAAATAGAAGGAAAGTTTGTGGCATTGAATTCGATATTCCTTTGTATTTTTGGAAAGTTAGGCAAAACGACTGTGTAATAACGCTTTATGAAGTGGTAGTCGGGCCAAGGAGTCTGCAATACCAAAGCTCTTAGGACTGTAAACTGCCGTTAGAACTTCAACTAGCAGTTTCAGTAACTTGGGAAATTATTCAACTCAAACTACCTCAACGTTTACCTCGCCTAGAAGGTGGCCTAGATTATGGATTAGCCGGTGAATATTGCATGTAAGTTGTCAGCTATGCTTATTTCATTTTTCCACCCATGATAAATGTTCGTGAGTTTGGATCGAGTTACCGGTAAAAATTTTACAGGCTACATTAATTGCACCCGCTGGCGCTGAAAGGAAATCACCTATTCAACAATATTTCCTTTTTGTTTTTTTTTTAGTTATTATATATTTATTAATTAAATTTTATCAATCACAGGAAATAAATGATTGTTTGGACAAGAGACTAGTAACTTATCTTATCTGTGTTTTGTAGTAAAAATTCAATGCATATGTTGATCAGCTGGTCTAATTCTTTATAAAAATGAAATACCTATAATACAATAATCATATTTTCTTCAGTATCTTTAATGTTAAGAAGCTTATTTTAGCGAGCTTAAGTTCTAAGTTTTAGGTTTACATTAGTAAGCAATTGCCCTTCGTATCTTTTTAATTAAAAGTGTAGCAAGTTTCTTCTTTGGGCATAGCCTCAACTAGCTCTCAGATATTATTTTTATCCTTCGAGTAGGTTAAGATTACAGACATCCTCTGGAACACTGTAGAATGTGCTGGAATGTTGTGGAAAGATCCAGAACACATAACCTAGGGTATATAATGGAATAAGCAGTTCAGTTTAGTAGACAGTTGAGTTAGTACAGTTCTAATTGTCAGTTTAATGAGCAGTTCAGTACAGACAGTGATTGGAGAAACATTAAGTAAACAAAGTGAATTGTAGTACACAGTGTAATAGTAGTAAAGTAATTAATTGTTAGAGTTGTAGTAATTAGTATTATCAGTAAGTTAATAAATTAGTGTTTAGTGTTACCCTGGTGTTATAATTTCCGAACCCACGATACAGGGGGTTTACTAAGGGGGTATAAGCACGTAACATTATAATATGTTCAAAATTGCCGTTGCTCCAAGATGGCGGATTATCATTTTCTTTACCCCCTTGATATGGGTATCAAAAGAAAGGGCTTGATCAGTAGAAAGCAAATGTGTGATTAAAACTTAAAAATTCAAAATGGTGGCGTCAACATGGCGGATAAGTTTTATCAATTATATTTCTCTTTTATAATTTTCTGTAGAACGCATACTTTCGCCGTAAAAAATTATTGAAAGTTGAAAAATTTCCGGCGCAAATTGGCCTTGGAGTAAAAAATTGCAAAGAGCAAAAGATTGATATTTTTTGGCGTAGAATCGAAATCTACTATAAAAATCGCTGCCCAAGGAATCACTACTTCCACATCCAGATTCTCTATCCAAGTCACTCACAACAAAAAAATTTTGTATGTGAAAATAATTGTTTATGGAACTTTAATAATATAATATTTGAAATCCTCTACCCCAAAAACCCATAAAACGATACCCCACATCGGTAGTGGGGTGGGGGGGTGGTGATAGGGGGTGATAGTGGGGATGGATGAAATAAAAAAATATTTTGAGGTTTCTGGTTCCTGTACATACACTAAATCGCAATTTTTTTTCGTCCCCTTTAATAAGGGGGTGGGGGTGTAATGGGGGTGGCTAATGCCAAAAATTTTTTTGAGACCTTAGCTTCTCTTGTATATACTAAATACCAATTTTATGGACTCTTACCTGCTTGATTGACCTATTTACCCCAAGTTTACCCCAATTTACCCTCCAACCCTTCGACGGAACAAGATGAAAATATAATCTAGTTCTAGATCTCGTTAAAGTACATATGTGTACCAAATTTCAAGTCAACATCTTAAACGGTTCCAGAGTAAACGTGCGCACAAAAAAAAGTTACAGACAGACCGACAGACAGACAGACCGACAGACAGACAGACCGACAGACAGACAGACATTTTTTTTTCGCTCAAACTTAAAATCTCGACGTTTCATGACATTTTAAGCCTATTTGGACAATAAAAATTTTTAAAAATTTTTTTGTCGTTACTATACTTCCACTGGACGTGGAAGTAAAAAGAGAAGTTGATTATATAAAAAAACATATAACCCCATAAAATCTCCATTGAACCCTATTAAAAGTAAAACCCCATAGTGCCATTATGTAGAGCCCACAAAACTGGAAAGCTTTTGTCTGAAACTTTCTTTGATTGAACATCATGGGAAAGCGTCGCATTCAAAAATTATTTGAGCCATATAACAAAATGGCTGTCACTGTGCCGCTTCAACCCGGATTGCCATGACCAATTACACACGTTTAGAGAATGACTTGATAAGCATCCGTACCAATTTTTGACTCTCCAGCTTATGTATTCCATTTTTGTAGGTGGACTCTCGTGCTCTTCCGGGGTAGACAGAGGGAACATGTTCGGTGATTATTTTTTGCTTTTTAGTGAAGTATTTATAAAAGCGTGTTTTTTAGTTTTTTAAACTATTAATTTATTAAATTAGATGCTCACAACTTTGATCTCGGCCAAAGGAAGAGTTAACATCCGGGAATATGACATTGTTTTTCTCTATAAGGTGGTCGAAGTCCCATATCTTTTTACATCAAAATATGTGTTTCAACAACTTCATTCCAAATTCGTCACCGCCAACTTTGTGTATTCTGGACTATAATAATATTAGAAATCAGTGCAATAAGTTAAATGTAATAAACCTTCAGGTAGAAGGGACATGATTTTGGTTTTGAAGCGGAGCATTACACAGGCCTCGTCAAAGCCAGTTTGTCCTGAAATTTGACGTGAAATCGGGAGCTATAAATGAAACGTCAACTCGAAGCATTCGAAGGTTCGTAGATTTGTGGTCGAATGTCATGTTACAGATTCACCTAAATTAATTTTAGTTGGGAATTTGTGACTTTATGTATATGACTTGAAGTTATTACTTTGGTATTAATTATCTAGTATTACACCGGTATGCTATCCTTTGGAAATTGGGGAATACCTCCATGTAATTTATATTCATGTGTTTCAGCAGATTTTTATTATACTGAAGTTTAGTTCAGGAGTATGAAATATTCAATTAAGTTATACAGTGCGTGCATAAAGTACGGAATTACTTCATTATCTCAATATATAAAAATATTTTAGAAAAGATCCTCAGACATATCAATACATTTCAAAATAGATTTTTTTTTTTTAATGAAGCTCTATAATATTATTTAAGGGTACAAAAGGCCACTCTTTTGTACCCTTTGTACTTGGTCCAATTACTTCCATATCCACATCTACGTAGTGGATTAACGAAAAAAAAATTTTTTTGTGTGCAAATAGGCTTAGAATGACATGTAACGTCGAAACTTGAAGAATGAGCAAAAGATATTGTTTATAGGACTATGTGTAACTTTTTTTGTGGGCACGATTATCTTGGGACTATTTATGACATTATCTTCAAATTTGCTACAGCTGTGCATGCATTATAATTAGATCTGGAACTGGATTATATTTTAATCTTATTTCGTTCAAGGGTTGGGGAGTAAATAGGTAAACAAGCAAGCAAAAGTCCATAAAACTGGGATTTAGTCTATATACGAGAAGCTTAAATTTTTTTGGCATTAGCCACCCCCACTATCATCCCCATTACCACCCCCACCTCATTACTAAATAGGGTAAAAATTAAATTGGGATTTAGTATGTGTACAAGAACCATAGGCAACAATTTCTTTTAGCACTAGCTACCCCCACTACCATACCCACCGGAAATCTGGATGTGGAAGTAGTGATTCCTTAGACAGGGATTTTTTTTGTTTCACATATATGTAACTAAAATAAAACATCACGAATGTGAAACTATAGCGATTTGTTGCGGCATAAATTTATTGAGTCACCAGAACAAATAAGATATCTTGGCATACCCATAGACCAATTCTTGAAATTAAACATATATATTGATATCTTAACAGACTAAGAAAATTTACAATACAATTTTTTTCGATTGTGGTAAATTTTAAAAAAATCAACAGTAATAAACGTGCATATTATTGTATCCCTCATTGAATCAGGTATTAAATACGGAATAGTGATATGAAGAGGTGCTTATGAGTCAGTATATAATTAGAAAATATTTAACAAATAATTCAATTAGATAAACCAAAATTATCCGACTGGACAGCTTCTTTCATGAGTCAAATTTATTTGACTTACAAGTATATTAGTACAGTAACTAGAGGTTTCAACTTTGGAAGAATGTCATATGAAACGGATTTCGTTCATTTTTTGGCAACTTAATAGTAAATGCATCAAAGGATAGTTTCTATATTATGCGACGGCTTGCTAATTTATAGAGGGTGGATGCCCTTTCAGGGGGTAGCAACTAGGAAAGAAATAAAAACATTAGAACTGAAAGAAAAGAAAATGTTAAGAAGAAACGGCTGCATGCAACTTTTCATACAAATTAATAGTCTTTAAGTTATTTCAGCTAAAAAAAAAAGGTATTTCAAAACAATATTCGTCAAATAAATCGAAAAGTATTACATTGAGCGAAAACATGCTAGAGACAAATAAGAAAGCTATTAAATTGAGGATGAATTTAGTCTTTTTCTAATTTCTGTAGAGTTAATGGTTTTGCAGATCTGCAAGTATAAAGGTGACGTCCGAACGTCTATAAGACGAAGTATGTAGTTTAAATGTTAAATATCTCAGAAACTATGACATTTACGTCAAAAGCGCTAACAACCAAAATGAAGGACTATAAATTAATCCTTCAAATGATTTTTTTTCTGTTTCTGTAGCATAAAAAACGAAGAGTTGTGACAGAAACAATGTACTTTTTCAAATTTGTTTAATAAAAACATCTCTATTGTATCAATTTAACTAGTCAGCAATTAAAAAATATATTCCCATATACTGTTTGTCGTTAATATATAGTAGGGTCTGCTCGTTCAAATTTTTTCGTCCGCTAACAGCGTTTGCTTTAGAAAAAAAAAAATGCATTTTGAACTGTAAATTAATTTTAGAAAAAACGTAACCTTCTTGTTTCTCTGCAAATATCTCAATAAATAATAGTTTTAAAGAAAATATAGTGAACGTCAAAAATGAAGCTTATAAACTGGCAAAGAATTTACTTTTTCTATATATTTGTGTAGGGTTGATAGTTTCGGATACATTTAATTTTATAAATGGCATCCTGCTGTTTTTAGAATGATGTATTTAGTTTGAAATGTTGAGTATATTAGAAACTATAATACTTCCATAAGAAATTCTAATAAACAAAATTAAAGATAGTTAATCAATATTTAAAATGATTTTTTGTTTTGTTTCTATATCACAAAAAATAAAGAAGTTATGGGAATGTGCGTTTTCACATTTTTTTTTTAAACAAAATGTCGCCATTTTGTTATTGTAATTGCTCAGTAATTAATTTTTTTTTCAAAAATGCTGTTTTTCGTTAATATGTAGCATGGCCTAGATGCTCAATGTATTTTGTCCGTCTTAAACACTTTTTTTAGAAAAGAAATTCCGTCCGCCATATTAGAGCCACCATTTTGAATTTTTTTATTTTGACTTCAAATTTGTAATCAGCGACCCAAAAGACATAACTATCCTACTTTTCAAAAATAAATTGGTAAAAATTTTTCAAATATTCAATATTAAAATTTATGGGTAATTTTCACCCCTTGAGGATGAGAACAAGTTAGTGTCCGGACCATACAGAAACTAAAGGCGATACATTTTACTACAATAATAACCCATGAAGAAAAATTATCATTGCATATGAAATTATTCCGGAATTTAACATATTTTTTACCTCTAGGTACTGTACTATGTATCAACTTTACATTTTGTTCACAAGCATAGCAATATAAAAAAATGGATAGATCATAAGTATCAAACGCCTAATAATACAACAGAATTTTTGCATTTTTATACACATATACTCGCCGAGTATGGGCTAGAAAAAATAAATAGGATTCTCAGTACTGTACCTCAACTATATTTTCCTCCCAATAAACTGTTTGCCTTTCCTTTTTATTCAATTTGAACATCTCCGCACTGTCGTAAAATTAATAATAAATATTTATACGGGAGCTTAGCCACCCCACATCTAATTTTAAAAAGCGTTACAGCCATCTGCGAAATTTCAATAGAAATATCTATCTGTTCTAAGGCACATGTAGCTTACGTTGCTTATGAGATAGAGCAAGAGTAAATAGCTTCTTATAATTGGATATTATCCCCACGTTTTATCGTGATCCCTAGAGATTTAGATCTGTTTGTTTAATAAGAAGAAATGCATAGTCGATGTGTATGTAGTGAAGGTTCTATTCTTGTACTGACGGGTTTACTGTGAGTGGAATAAAGAGCAGTTTATCTCGTGAAAAATTTTATTGTGGATAAAATTGGTTACTTATACGAAATGGACTAGGCATATGAGCTCTTGTTTACAAGATGTCTAAAGTACTGAATATGTAGATCACAATAATAGTAATAATTTTTTGCAAATAGTAGGAACGATTACATGTAAATTCAAATTCAAAAGTTTGGTTAAGTGGTATTATTATAACTGACAGGAATCATATTGTTGAGGTTAGACATCAATACTGTGAAAAGCTTTCCGAAAGTAACCTTTTTGTATCAGACGAAAACTGATGGAAAGTCTACGAATATGAAACTTCAAAATTGAAGTGGAAGTAGTCATGGCAAAAACACTAAATTATTTAATGAAGATGGAATGAAAGTTCGTTACATAATATGCCAAAACAAATTTTTATTTCCAAAGGTGAAACTTTAAACAAACAATTCAAATTAATCGCATGCGCTTGGAAATTATCTTCATGTCATCTGATTGATCACCAGTTTCGCTTTTTGAAGAGCAGGCAACTATGAAGACAAGGACTACCTAAACAGCTTACATCATAAGATCAAATTCATCATGGAAATAGAAACAGATAGCAAACTTCCATTTCTGGACGTCCTCGTGTTGAAGAATGACACTAGGTATACAGAAAATCGACGCCACCTAACACCACCTAACACAAAAACAGGGCGTCGTTAACACACTAGTACATAGAGCAAAGCAAATTTGCGACACAGAACATCTCCAAGAAGAATATCACTACAGAGAAATGGATACAAACCGAAGGACATAGACAACGCAATAAAGAGACAAGATAAAACCAGAATAGAAGAAGAAAAAAAAGAAAAGAAATACACGGCTTACCTGCCATATATACAAGGATGTACGAATAGAATCGGAAGAGTTTTGGAGAAATAGAACGTCAAAGTAATATATAATGCAAAACAGAAGGTGGTACAACAATTTTACAAATACTAAGGTTCAGAAGAACTAGAAACACCAGGAATATATAGCATTCCATCTTCCTGCGAACAAGTTTACATCGGAGAGACCAAACAGCATATAAACACCAAACTTACAGAACACATTAGAAATGCAGAGAAGGAAAATTCTACAAATTCAGCAGTTGCCGAACACTCAGAAGAAACCGGTCATTTGATAAAATTCGACAAGACAAAGAAATTAGCTAACACCAAGAATGATTGGCCAAGAAGATACACAGAAGCCATTGAAATAAATAAACACCCGAATAACATAATCATGACACCGGACTACAGTTACCAATAACGTGGAAGTCAATGTTCCCATGAGCAATGATCTGCAAAACGCTTCCTGATAACCGGTATAAATAGAAGTGATCAGTCCAGCAGAGCTCACTTCGCTTCAGAAGAAAACCGCGAAAAGATGGTCGAAGCGTCAAGCACTCAACCAAGTCTGCGCGGAAGAAGACCCGGAAATCAGCGGCCAGATGTCCTAGACTTTCTTGATAAATTCAGTATGTGAAATTGTAAACCAGTAACTACACTAATGGAAATTGGAAAGAAATTTGATAAACCTTGAACGGTTTCACGAAATGGCATGGATAGGCTTTCTTTTCGTCACCTGATTGATTCTCTCATGTATTTAGTCGTAGCTACCTTGTCAGGTATTGATTATGCGCTAACCTGTTCAATTGCTTTTATGAAGACGGGCACTAGAAAGAGGTGAAAAGAGTTTTGCGATATCTTAAAGACAGTCTGACTTTGAAGAAACATGGGAGGCCCCATTGAAGGTTTTACTGACACCAACTGGAGTAAACTGATACTGTCCACAAAAGATCATATTCAGGTTGTACTATTAACCTGAGTGAAGCTGTGATTTTTTGGGAAGCAAGAAAACAGTGTACTGTCGCACTTTCGAATGTGAAAGCGGAGTATATGGAACTTGCTGATTCTACAAAACAAGATATCTATCAGAAATTAAATTCTAATTAAAATTAGAATATTCATAGTACCCGTAGTAATTAAGAACTATAGTCAAGGTGCCCTAAACTATTTTTACACAAAGCGTATCAACATCAGGCATCAGTTCATTCGTCAAGATTTTGAGAATGACAATATTGTTTTAGAGAACATGGCTACTGAAGACATAACAGTAGATATATTTACAAAGCCTCTAACGAAAGAGACACATTTTCTACGCTGTTCAGAAGTTGGTATCAGATTAAAGTGACGACTCTGTTGAGAATTAGCAATCTAGTCATATCGCCTTTTCGTTTTATTGTTGTTTTTTTATTTAATGTCGGCCTATTTCCGCTACCAGGACCTATCACCGACGCCAGGAGACGAGCTACCCCCAACCTGGAAATCTTGCCGAACCTCTTCTCGTAAGGAGAGTAGGGATCTTTTACTTGCCTAACATTTAATTGGCAAGGGACCGCCTGCTTTACATCCCCTCCGAAGGATGGTATATCCACTACGTAATCCTCGTCTTGAAATTACAACACGATATTGCTAAATTACTTGACTTTAATTGGTAAATCAAAATTTAATTTTTGTCCTGTTCTAGATATTCAGCAGATGCAGCCAATTTTTGTTTAATTTATTTGTTGGTTAATATTAAGTAGGATATTAAAGAGTGGATAATTTTTGCCTAAGCTGGAAAACAGAAAATAAATACGGTTTTTGATAGCATTTTCCCCGTAGAATGCGATTATGCGAAAATGCGATTAAATCAAGAAAATGTTTGAAAACTCACAAAATTTAGTCTGCGTTATTCACAAGTGAAACATATAAGTAACCAAAAGTATTAACTTGAGATTATAGTGGTCCTATTTCGTAGTAATTATCCAGTAAAATAAGGAGGTTCACTCGGCTTTATGGAAAAGTCCCTGGAAAATCTGATTAAATCAAGAAAATAAATAAAAACTCACAATATCTAGCTTGCAATATAATAATAATAATAATAATAATAATAATAATAATAATAATAATAATATTTATTTTCCTCTTAGACAAATACATATTTGTATAGGAATAGTCAAGGTAGTGCTTACAAACTAACTTATGCTAATTCTGACAATTGTCATAAAACTCTTCTAATGTATAGTAACACTTATTTATCAAGTATTTGTTCAACTTAATTTTGAATGATCTCAAATGTCTAACCTCTTTTATTGCAGAAGGTAGTTTATTAAAAATATTTGGACCTAAATAAGCGGGTGAATCCTTAGACACTTTATATTTACAAAAGGGAATATAAAAATTATTATTTTGTCTAGTCCCAATTTTGTGGATATCTTTGGTTAACATAAAGTTGAATTTGTGTTTAAAAACATATACACACAATTCATAAATAAAAACACATACAAGGGTTAAAATTTTAAAATCTTTGAATAATCCTCTACATGATTCTAGACTGGAAATATTTGCAATGCACCTTAAAATTCGTTTTAGAAGGATAAAAACATCTGAGAATAGGGTGGAACTACCCCAAATACATATCCCATATCTTAATCTAGATCCTACCTGTGCGTGGTATATATTTATTAACTGTTCTCGTGTTAGAATTGATCTAATATTTCTGAACAAATAACAAACTGTATTTAATTTTGATATTAAGTTGCCACAGTGAGCCTTCCAGTTTAGACATTCATCCACTGTGATTCCTTAAAACTTATTTTGCTCCTCACTTTTTAATGTGACACCATTTACTTTAATATTTAATTTGGAACATTCTTTTTGCCTGTTATGAAACCTTATAACAGTTGTCTTATCATTGTTCAATAATAGTGAATTATTACCATACCAATTACATAAGGTATTCATCGCATTATTACATTCGTATGTCAATAAATCGTCCGATATATCGGACACCAACAAAGATTTGTCATCAGCATATAGCACTGAAAATGCGTTTGGTGTCCAGTTCTCAAGGTCATTCGTGTATAATATAAATAGTATTGGCCCCAATACAGACCCTTGAGGAACACCAGTATTCACTGGTCTGTACTCAGAATTAATTTTAGAGGTGGCTTTGGTATTAGTGTATGTCAGACTGATATATTGCCTTCTATTTTTTAAAAAAGAGGCTACCCAGTCATATGCCACACCTCGTATGCCGTATAAGTATAATTTGTGCAATAACCTGTCATGCTCGACGCAGTCGAATGCCCTACTGAGATCGCAAAAGATCCCAACAGGGCACTCGCCCGCCTCGATATGTTCTATTAATTTGTTATAAAAGGAGTACATGGCAGTACTGGTAGATTTATTTTCAAGGAATCCATGCTGATTTTCCGAAATTATATTATATTTCTCAATAAACTTTAAAAGTCGAGCAAGATATGAATATTCAAAAATTTTTGAAAAGCAAGGAGGTATCGTGACTGGTCGATAATTCTCCATATTTTGTGGATCATATTTTTTGTATATAGGTATGACTTTACCTACTTTTAAGTCTTTCGGGAAACTGCCAGTAATGAAGGATAGATTAACTAGATATGTAATTGGATCTATAATAGCACCTAGAACTTTTTTAATTAAGAACATGGGAACCTCATCAGGACCAGAGGAATACTTATTTTTTAATTTGTTTTTTAATAAAGACAGCAATTCGTCGACATTGAAGGGCTCCAGGAAAATAGAACTTTGATTTATAGTTATCTTCTGATTATTAATATTCACATTTTTTGTAGTTATACTCTGCGAGATCTGTAAGGGCGCATTTATGAAATAATTATTTAAAGCTGAAGCCACTGCATTAGGGTCTATACGTAAAATCCCCTCATCCAGAACTTGAATGTTATTATTTTTCTTATTTTTATTTGATATTTCTGAAATTACGTTCCATGCAGCTTTTGATTGATTTGTAGAATTAATTATTTTATTTTGAAAAAAGCTTTTTTTAGTTTTCTCAACCAGCTTAATATGTTCCTTTTTTGCACGTTTGTATTCATCGCTTAACTCGGGATATACATTTTTTAGGCTATGTAAATCTTTCAGTTTTATGCTTGATATTTTAACTTCACTATTGACCCATTTTTTGTTATTTCCGTTAGGTTTGTTATAATTCTTCTTGAAAGGAAAATGTTTATTAAAATAAAACATAAAAATATCATAAAAATATTGATAAGCTTCATCATACATAAATGAAACCTATTAAGATCTAAAGTATTAAACTTGAGTTCAAGGTGGTTTCTTGTAGTATTTTGCCGGTGATACACGACGGTGCGCTTTGCGGAAAAATGTGAAAAAAACAAGAAAATATCCAATAATTTAGATTTGCGCAATATTTACAAGTAAAATCTATAGAGATCAAACGTATTTGACTTGAAGTCACGGTATTTTCTCGTAGCATTTTTCGAAAAACCGAATACATTCGCATTCTAGGGGAAATATTCTATCAAAAACCGTGTTCATTTTCCGTTGCCCAGCTTAGGTTAAAATTAGCCACGTTTTAACATCCTGGTTTAGGTAAGTAAATTATTTTTATATTATTTAAACATAGTTAAACTTACAAAACTAAAATTGAGTCATTCTTTTTCTAATTTATTTTTAAAATTTTCAAACATATATTTCTGGCTCTTGATACGAAAATGAACTGTAAAAAGTTAATTTGATACTTGTCGGCGACAAGCGAACGGGCCTCGCAACCGTGGAATATAAACAAGAGCGCGTTAATTTTATGGACCCATATAAACATAAATATGACATAAGTGTGCAATAAGGACCGATCTGGGCGGACATAATCTTGAACCAAACCAGGGACGAACATAACCGTTCCTAACAGCCGCAGTTGGTTTTTGCGGTGAAAGCTGCGGCAAACGAGCAACTAATGCTGGCGCTGCGCATCTCAGCCGAAACACCGTGAGCCACTAATGTGATATTTATGAGTCTTTATCGGATACCAAGGGGTCCCGAATAGCGCCGGGGATGTGTACTATTATAATATACATTAAGGAATCTATCTGTAGATTTTCATTTTCACAACTCTGGCGCCACAGAGAGGATTCTTACCCATTATTCGAGGAATTCATACATTCGGATGGAGCGAAATACAATACCTCGCAGCTCCTTTCGCGCTCTACCTTTAATCCAATTCGCATCATTCGTGTTGAAGTTTAGATGTTTAATTCCTACTTTATATTATATCGTATTACGTTTATAAGGTACATTTAAATAAACACACGATGTTTCCAAGTCTTTAGGTTTTATTTAATTTCTTACAGTATACAGGCTGGGTATTTTAAGTGAGCTACTCCAAATATCTCCGTTGTTATAATACGAAAAAAAAATTGTGATATTTTGATGGATTATCTCATGACTAAAACTAAATTTCTGCTATAGCCTCCTTGGCAAATAATCGACAGGAAACAAGAACTGAAGAAGACATACTCTTCACCTATTTATTGGACTGTTATATAATGGATGCTCATTGGATAGTTTACCTTTCACGGTTTTATTAATGTGATATTAGTTTTGGACATTTTCAATTTTCTAATGCCTCCTCAGTTGGTGAAACACTTATCAATGTAAAGTCAATTAAAAAAACTATTCCCATTAAATGAAGACATTTCGACTGGAAAAAATTACGAGAAAGCTGGTTGTTGTGGAGACTTTCATTGAGGTGTCCTTAGTACATCCTGAGAAGTTCGAACAATTTGATCCATGGGTTTTTTTTTGGAAGGGGGGGGGGTTAAAGGGGAAATTTTCAGTTTTTTGCCATTATCTCGAAAAGTATCACTTTTTCGACAAAAACAGTTAGGAACAAATACATTTATTATAAAATTCTACACGAAAAAGGTCATTACACTTTTTTTCGTAGGATCAATCGTTTTTGAGTAAAAGTTACGGAAATATACAATGTCTGTATTTTTTAACAGTAACAAACAGTAGGCCTAATCCACATCTGACACTCGAAACACCCCTTTGCATAAGTCATTCGTTCTCTTCTAGCAGATCTAATTCTGTGTCAACTTCATCGTCCTCTTCAAAAAGAGCTTCGTCAAATGGCTGATCAGTTGATGGTATCGTATCTTCAACTATATCTTCATCGATAGCTACATTGTTACTATCTATTTCTTCCGTCGCGGCCTGCAAACTGCGGAACAGCGGAGACCTAGTTTTCTGCAGCTACAACTAGCGTTACAGCCTTTGGTACAGTTGCAGAATATAGTATTGATCAACTGATCGGGAGCCGGTGACAAGAGGTTTTGAATAGGTTCCAATCTATTGTTGATGATCTTCCATCCCCAGTCTTCAGGATTTACCTCATTCTACTGGGACTAGAACCGACGCGCCTCTGGTGATTGTAAGAAAAAGCAAACGGCGTGCGGCGGTTGGCGGGAACGTTGAATAATTTTGATGGTAAAATTTAAAATATATAATATTAGAGTAGACGAAGGAAGAGCTGGAGTACAGGTTGGAAAATTACATCGTTTTGATTTGGGATAAATATGTTTTTAAATGTAAAAAATGTGCCGATCACGATAGTTATGTCCAAATTTTTCAAAAATGGGCCCTTGTGAAATATTTTCGGAAAGCTGAAAAATTGCACATTATGTATAATGTTAATTATTTCTTTTCCTTGCAATTTTCTGAAAAGAATAAAAGTTGTTTGTTATCATGTTTTCCATACGAAAATATGAAAATTAAAGTTTTACACTTTTCAGAAAATTTATATTGGAAAATCGCTCTGGATGGAGAGTATTTTAAAAGGGTAGCACATACTGTAGAAAAATTTGGACATCACCATCGTGCTCACTCTGTACCTTTTTACAGATAAAAACATATTTCTCCCAAGGATAAAATTTTATCAACTTAATCTCCAGCTCTCCCTTCGTCTACTGTACTTTATTTTGTTAGAGTGATTTTTGAAAGCAGGACTGTGCCACATTTGACAATAATTAAAATAGGTTTAGCACAGTTTCTGAAGCTCTGGTATTATACTGTACATGCAAATAGTTTACATAATAAAAATATTCAATTAATGCTTAATACTTCCTCTATTTTAAATGATCGGATTATTTTGATACTAATGACAGCTTACGTATAATACATACCTACTTTTGTATCCATATTTCTTTTGTAA
Source organism: Rutpela maculata (assembly GCA_936432065.2). NCBI lineage: Eukaryota > Metazoa > Arthropoda > Insecta > Coleoptera > Cerambycidae > Rutpela > Rutpela maculata. The sequence goes on from OW386288.2 coordinate 179,087,097, forward strand.
CCTTAATGAAGTCCATCCGTTAAGAGACAAATAAATTTTAAAAAAAGTTGTCTAGTTTGTTTTTCTTTATTTTAAGAACAAATACATTGTTTTTTTATTATCGTGCAATATTTAAATGACTGAATGAAATTTAGTTCCAAAAAGTATATATTCTATAAATTCCACCCTCTTTTAACATATGATATTGCTGTTTGGGGATTATCTACGAAGACAAATAGAATATTTATAAAGCAAAACAACAGTAGAAACAGTAGAAACTAGAACTAATTTATCTGCAACCGCATTTGGTATTTGTTTTTCTGCTGCTTCTACTATTTGCTTATTACTGTTTTTCTACTGCTTGATGACTTCTAACCATTTTTTAAATCGATTAACGTCTTTCTTGAATTTGGAAATGGATATCTTTGTGAAACTTTGTCCTCACAATTAGACACAACATTTTATGTACGTACTGTACGTACATACTGTATATCTTTGAAATGATTGATCCTACGAAAAAAGTGTAATGACTTTTTTTGTGTAGAATTTTATAAAAAATATTTTTGCTCATGACTATTTTTGCCGAAAAAGTGATACTTTTAGAGATAATGGCACAAAATTTAAAATAGTGCTCAACTATTAGATAATAGAAGAAATTTGAATTAGCTGGTTAATTTAGAAAGCTATCACGTTCGTACATTCTTAAACACCTCAAAAGAATTCGTGGGATTCGTGGTTGGCATTAATGTTATTACACAGATCTGCAAGGTTCAGGTGTTTACAAAATAGGAGGTGTTTGTAAAATATTTTTTCACGTAAAATCCGAACCTGGTCTCAGGATTTACCCATCACGTCAGGATTTTGAGATATTTGAATTTTAATGACCAAAAAATGGGTATTTTGATTATACTTGAGGTTAAAAAATAGGAAATAATAAAAAATCAGCTCATTTCTGCTGGTAGCATTACCTAGTACTACCTTTCCCCTTCAAAATGAGTTTTCTTAACAAGGTTACGGCTTTTTAAAGATGAATATTTATAAGACCTGCCAAATGAATATCAGAGATTTTAAAGCGATTAGTTTGAACCTTAAATCCAAAGTCATAATGACTTATGTGTTTAATACCCATAAGCCCTTAAATTGTAAACCAAGTACCCGTTAACTTCATGACCGAAATTCAATAACCCAGTCACCCAACTTATGTAAAATCTAAATTCATGAACCCAAAGAGTTTGGATGCTAAATAAAAAATCGGTAAGCCCTTTAACCAAATTATTTCCACAAACCGTGAATACACAAAACAATAGAAACTAAAGCTTTAAGCCATTAACCCATAAATCCGATGCTGATACAACTTAAACTCATAAGCCCATAAACTCTTCATCGAAAACCTTGAACATGTAAATCTATGAACCCGTAACCCTAATCATGTAAACATGTAGTCGTGGGAACGACTGATTAAAAACTGTGAATCTCCACCCAAAACTACTGATTTGGAGTGCCCGAACAAAATTCAAAGCGAGCAGTATCGGAGCAGTAGTTCTGAGAAAGATTGGTTAGAAACTACCCATCAACCCATCCGCACCTTCAAGTTTATGGGCACAGATATATTACTTTAGGTCTTACTTCTTTTTGATATTCATGATATTCATTTAGCAACTCTTATAAATATTCAAATTTATTCATCTTTAAAAAGCCAACTCCAATAAAAAAGATCATAGATGAGAAACTCATGTTGAAGGGGAAAGGTGGTAATAGACGATGCAACCAGCAGAAATGAGCTGAAAAATTTTTTACTTCCTATACGTGACTTCAAATAGAGCCAAAAAGCCGTGTTTTGGTCATTTAACTTCAAATATCTCAAAATCCTAATGTAATGGATAAATTCTGAAGCCAGATTCGGATTCCACGCAAAAAATTACGTGGGAAATGTTACACGACCTCCAAATTTGCAGATACATATTTTTCTCCACTTTCTATTGATACATCAGGTGTAAAATATCTAGTTATCCTAATTACGAATATTTCTAAATGATATACATACTACTTTATTCCAAAAAAATTACTTGATAGTGATGGTAAACTGCAAGCCATAAGTTGCTGTAAAAGAAATCAGTTGTAAAAATACTGGCCCAATAGCTCACTCAGCTAAGAAGTATTGTGTAACGGATATGCTGGTTGCATCATCTATCGTGTACTGGGTTCGAGTCACAGCTCCGGCACTGGTAATGTCGGAGGGTATGGATGTATATCTGGGTTTTCCCTTTCCGGACAGCCTTGTTAAAAGAATTATTTATTAAAAGAACTGTTTAAAAATGTTCACGTTGTTTTTTGAATACATGCTCTATAGCTTATTTATTTTTCTAACATAACTGACGTGATAGTACCGCGCACTTCACGTGTTTCATGTTTTAAATCATCTACATTTTCAACCACCTGCAGAAACATATTATGTTTGATATTACCTCAAACAAAAAATCGAGTTGTTTCAAGTCTGGTTGGTGAACGTGCTGGTCAGGAAACTAAGCCATTAGTAACCATTAACATATCCTGTATAATTTCATTTAAATGCTAACATGTTATTGAATTATTTAAATTAACCAGAAAGAAAAACAGTATTCGCTCTAATCCACAGAATTGAAAGAGGTTTTAGTCTGAAACAGAAGGAGTTCAATAGAAAGAATTGCATTAAATTCACAAATGTGTATCTTGACTATTAAGTTAAATTTATACAAAGTAAAAATCAAGCAATGACTAACAAAATATATGTATAAAACCATCAGATTTGGATAACACACATGGCAAGATTGGAATACATTCTGGAGATGTCTAATCTCAACTACATACTAGAGTCAGAATGAAGTTAACAATCGCTAGCGCAAAAATATTTATATTTCTTGGAGGATATGTTTGGGAAGTTTGACACAAAAGGCTTAGCTTTGAGAGTCCCTATATATGATTGTATGATTCGTCAGGACTAATCATTCGATAGTACTTTTTAGGCAATATATAAATTATGTGATTTGTAAAACTTTCGAACTTTTGAAAGCCTACTGATGGCATATAACTTGTAACTCGCTTCTACTCGCTTTCGACCGACCCCAGTGAAAATGTCTAATTTTTGAGATTTTGTTACACTACACAAAACTTTTCATACCCCTTTTAATTTTGCTGGTGTTTTATTTCGCAGGTTGTGCTAGGCGTTATAATATTTGCACCAACCTCAAATTAATATTAAGTACCACATTACAATTTTTTGTACCATTTATAATTGGGACAATTTAATTTCATATACTTTGCTGGACATATTTTTATTACTTGGAAGTTTAATTTTCTAAATAATGTTGACCATTACACTCCAAAACGTTCATCTTTTGTAATAAAAGTATTTACCTGCGATTTGAATCTAATTAAAGATTTTTCCGTCAGCTGATTCATTTCCGGCTAATATATATCAATCATTTCCAAAAGTGCCTACTCATTCGACGTCTAGACGAGTTATGCCTGAATATTTTAGCTGCCATTTACAGATAAAATCTGACACACAATGTTCAGGAATTTATAGACATACTGTTTTTTACATGTTTGATAAAATAACAGACACAGTGTGTTTAATATCAGAGAAATAACAGCAAATTTATTACATCAGTGATAGTAGTTTTATGATATTTTATCATTATTTTCTTAATTTAAAAAGATGTTATGAGCCGTGAATTGAGTTCAAAGAGGAGATTGATTGTGCGTTGTCGTGCGGGGATTAGTTCTATTATTGACCGATGGCGCTGTAGTGACGTTTCTCACGCGAACGCCTCCTCACTAATAGCCCTGGAACTGGAAGTTAAAAATAATATATTTCGTTACGGTGAGAGTACAAATGAATGAAATATATACAGAATGTCATCAGTATTAATATTAGGTAATAAGGTTCAATTAAATGGGCGACGGTGATATTTTATTTCATAATATATTCAAATTTTTTTTACCCAGTGGTCTCTTTATTTAACTTCTACACAGTAATATAATGTCAGTATAATGTGAGATACGTTATCTTGAAAACTCCACGTATCAAATTTCAAGTAACCTGCAGAAATATTGCAATTATGGCAACCATGTTGGATTCGCCATTTTGAATTCTTAACTTTTGACAACTTCGCTAAATTGCAACTAGTTCTTTCCAATTTTTGCTCACCTTACACTAGACGTACCTTGAGGAAATTATTATGTTACCACCGCCGAGCCTTTAATGTAAAGGTTTGATGGAAATCGCTTAAGCCAATCCACAGGTCAAATTGACACATTCCTGCTTTAAATGTCTCAAAGACAGTCAAAAATCATTTGTGTGTTGTGTATATTAAATACATAGTCTTAGGAGGGAACAAGGCGATCAAATCCGAGGGGAGCAGGCGGCAAAAAGCCAATGTAAAGAGAGATCTTCGTAATAAACAAATTTTAGCTAAAAACTTTCTTCAATAGAAGTGTAGTATTCATTTACTTACAAGTATATCTTTTTTTCAGTTTAATAACGCCAGCCGTTTGGCTAAAAACTGCTTTTTCCCAGTAAAGAGTTTTAGTAGAGTGCTTTTTAATAGACGGTGCCACCTACAGCACTACAATAGGGCATCTGCATCATGCCATAAACATAACGTTAAATTTTAAGTTTTTCAAGTTTATTCTCATTTTCAATGTTTGTATACGCATTTTTAGCTTGGAGCCGTACTGGCTCCAACCGAATGTTTAAAAATTCACGTAAATAATTTTTCAATATTGCTGATTAATAAAAATAGACTGCTAATTACAGATTAGATTTCCAACCTACAAAAAGTGTCCTATTTTACTAAGACAAAGTATTTGGAACTTCATAAACATTACACTAAACTAGATTTTAGTTGAAAATACGGGAACCAAGCAAATATTTTAATAATAGCTGGGTAATACTCTTAAATTTTAAGAAACACATATTTTTGAGGTCAGCTGTGACGTCACGTGTAGATGCCCTATAATAGCCACGCTGCCTACTCGTCGCCCCACTTCAGCTTTAGCTTTACCGATGAAACTTTGTGATTGGCGTTGTCTCCTCTTAAGAATATTTCATTTCATTATTTCATTTTCACATATACATATACAAAATTTTGAACAGTAATTATTAACTAAAGCAATTAAATTTAAAAAAAATATATTGTGCTCCACTAAATATTCCTGTTAATATTGACTATGTGATTTAGTAAGGAACAATTCTGCCGTCCTAAGCCAAAAAGACGTATCTCAAGTTTTGGCCGAAATGCATATTTTTATATCTTAGGATAGCTGGAGCTATTTTCTATATATTTCCATAGCGAAATAAACGTATTTCAATCGTTAAGTATTTTTAAAGTGCTAACAAAGTTTGACGTATCTAAAAAAATAGGCCAATTAGACGTATCTCATTGTAAAAAAAAACTAGTAACCTAATTAATATAAATTCATAACTACACCACTATTAACCTCTACATTAGTACAACTACAAAAAAAAATATTAGTAAATATTTGAAAATATTGACGCGATTTCGAAAATTCAAAACATGCCTATATCTCAAAACAGTGAAACCTTGAGATACGTCTTTCTGGCTTAGGAGGGCAGAATTGCGTTAAAGGGTTTTTATTGTTTCATCTGTTCATTGGTCACTGCGCCACTTATAGAGCAGCGATTTCTTAAGTCTATCGTGTCGTTTTTTTTTTTGGCGTAGAACCAGTTCAAACATATTAGGTTCCTTTGAGTATGTCACCGGGCATATGAAATCATATTTTACGACATTTTTTTGTGGTCTCGAACTTTTTAAATCAATAAAAAGTGAAAAAAATGTATTTTTAAAGAAAATTGTTTTTTTTTTGTTTCCACCGCCATATCTTTAAAACTATTAAAGGTACCGAAATTTGCTTTGTGTCAAATTAAAGCACACACTGTAGCGCTTTTACCAATATAAACGGTTTGGGCACAATTCGCACTTTCATTTCTCTAAAAATCAAATAAACTAAAAATACATATTTTGTGTATTAAAATCTTCACCAATCGATAAACTTTTTTATTTTTGAAAATATTTGCATACATGCAGCAAAGAAAATAAAGCCTAATAATCACAAAAGTTTTTGAAAAAATATGTTTTTACCTAAAGTGTACCGTTTGGCAACAGCGATTTTTTTTATCAACGCTAAACGCGACATTGGGACGCAATTAATACACCTCGCATGCAGGTTGGTTAGATTAGCCGCGTAGAAGTAGCGTTAGTTGAATCCAGATTAATATATGGCATTCTAGGTTGGGGTGCAATTTTTCACATAAATTGATAGTTTTTAAGTTATAACGACTTCAAAATTGCGATTTTAGCTTAAAATAAAAGCTTTTAAAAAAGGTATTTTCAAACGGCTTTCGTCAAGTATCTCGAAAAGTATTACTTTATCAAAAAAATGTTATAGACCAATTGCAGAAAGCACCCTACAAACTGGGAATTAATTATATTTTTTGTTTATTGATGTAGGATTAATAATTTCGGAAATATTTAAGTTTATATTTGGTATCCAAGGGTTTCGAAATTACCTTTAAAGTTTAAAATGCATTTTTTTCTAAAGCAATTGCTTTAAATGAGCAAAAAAGAATTTGAGCATTTAGGTAATGCTAGGTTTTAACGAAAAACTGTATTTGAGATAATTTTTTTAGATTATTGGCTAATTAGAGTAACAAAACGAGTAAAAAATAATTTGAAAGCGCAATTAATTGTCTTTAATTTCCTTTCTTAGCATGCGTCACAATTTCTGAGGTATTTAACATTTAAACTGCATTTTTCGTCTTATGAACGTTCGGATGCCATTTGTAAACTCATATCTCCGAAACTATTAAATCTATGTAAATAAATAAACAAGCGAAATTCATTATTATTTGTTTATGAGCTTTATTTTTGGTCTCTACACATTTTTGAACAAAACTAATATTTATTGAGATATTTGGAATAGGAAAAAAAATACGTTTTATCGAAAATACCTTTATAGTTTAAACTGTATTTTTTCTAAAGCAAGTGCTGTATACGAACCAAAAAATTTGAGCATCTACGTCATGCTGTATATTAATGAGAAACCGTGTTTGAAATAATTTTTTTTTTAATTACTGGCTAGTTACAGTAACAAAATGGCGACGTTGTTATTAAAATAATGTGTAGACGGACATTGCTTCGGTCATAACTTCTTTGTTTTTTATCCTACATAAACAAATAAAAAAATAGTTAAGAGCTTAATTAATAACCTATTATTGTATCTATTAGTATCCTTGGGTGTCACAGTTTCTGAGATATTTAACTATCACTCTAAATAGTTATCTTACGAACACTTGGATGCCAAATGTAAACTTAATATCTCCGAAATTATTAATCCTACATCAATAAACAAAAAATATAATTAATTCCCAGTTTGTACTTCCTGTAATTGGTCTATAACGTTTTTTCGATAAAGTAATACTTTTTGAGATACTTGACGAAAGCCGTTTAGAAATACCTTTTTTTAAGCTAAAATCGCAATTTTGAAGTCGTTATAACTTAAAAACTTCAATTTATGTGAAAAATTGCATAGAACCTTTTCTTCTTAAAATATGATTGTACTTCATATATTTTTTAAGTGCCGCCCCCTCAAAGAGGGTGGCATCCACCCCCTATAAATTAACAAGCCCCCGCTCAATATAGAAACTTTTCTGTGAAACATTTACTATTATACTGCCAAAAATGAACGAAATCCGTTCAATATGACATTACTTCGAAGTTTTTTTTTACCTCTAGGTACTTACTACTACCACCTGTCTTTTTATTATTAAAAGGAGACTATTTAATATTTATTATACAATTTCTTAATATTAACAACATATGATCAATACTACTGTACAATATATGAAATATTGAACAATAATATTGATCCCCTAGATGCTTTTGATCACTACTGGTTTTGTACCTATTGATATAAGGTAAACTATTATATACACCCCGACCGGGATCGTCAGATCGTTGCAGTCGGCAGGCTTACTACAGCCGAGCGCGCAAGAATATGACTTTGGCCCGTTAAAAAAAATCGCTGACTCAATACTATGAACGGGACATGAAAATTTTTTATACTAAAAACTTTTTTCAACTATTGGCTTCAATTTGTACGCAGCATGTATATACAAATTTTCATAAATAAACTTTTTTCTCGATTGCCTAAAATTACGTTACTGAAAATAACAAGTTTGAGTTTCCTATTATTTTACCAACTTAAAAAAAAATAAATCGGGTTCACGTGGGACGTTGTTCGAAGCGCTATTGTGTCTACTTTAATCTAAAAAAAAAAAATAGCTTGATAGCACAAATATTTTCAGAGATATAGCGATGGAGACGTTAAAAAACATATTTCATTAAAAATCAATTTTTTTGAGTTTTTCCGAAATAAAAAAGTTCTCGACCACCGAAAAATGTCGTAAAAAACGATTTTTTTTTTATATTTTTGCAAGATTCTACGACGAAAATTGGCTGAGATATTGTCGCCTTTCACCGCTTTTGCTAATATATCCTTTTATTTACAATTATCAATGAAAAACTTTATTTTTATTGGGTATAACACAATTACTTCCACGTCCAGTGGAAGTATAGTAACGACAAAAAAATTTTTAAAAATTTTTATTGTCCAAATAGGCTTAAAATGTCATGAAACGTCGAGATTTTAAGTTTGAGCGAAAAAAAATTTTCTGTCTGTCTGTCGGTCTGTCGGTCTGTCTGTAACTTTTTTTTGTGCGCACGTTTACTCTGGAACCGGTTAAGATATTGACTTGAAATTTGGTACACATATGTACTTTAATGAGATCTAGAACTAGATTATATTTTCATCTTGTTCCGTCGAAGAGTTGGGGGGTAAATCGGGGTAAATTTGGGGTAAATGGGTAAATCAAGCAGGTAAGAGTTCATGAAATTGGTATTTAGTATATACAAGAGAAGCTAAGGTCTCAAAAAATTTTTTGGCATTAGCCACCCCCATTACCAACCCCACCTCCTTATTAAAGGGGATGAAAAAAAATTGTGATTTAGTATATGTACAGAAACCAGAAACCTCAAAATATTTTTTTACTTCATCCACCCCCCACTACCACCAATACCCTAAAATAACTAATTTAAGCGATATAGTGATTATTATAAGTGGCGCAGTGTTTACGGTGTTAGGCTAGCGACCACGGGGTCCCGGATTCGAATTCTGGCTGAGTATGGATGTGTAGCGGCGTTTTTTACGTGTTTCCGAGACAGTAGTAGTAGACTAGACCGCGGTTGTGTGAGAGACAACACGGCCAGACACTCTTCCCTCCTAAATTTGAGTCTCAACTGTGGCAGATGGCAATATTGCAGGAAATGGATGTTTTATCCGCCAGGACGCAAATATAAATAAGGTGTAAAAAAAAGATATATGGTAGTTAAGGAACAGAAAAAATATATTCGCATATCCTAAACTACTAGCCAGCTGGCCACAGATTAGCCATATTTTTAAATATTTTGTTATGATGTAGAGTTATAAATTAAAATAAAACAATTTTAATGAAAAATGTCTCCAAATTCAACATATCATATTATATTTTAAAAACAAGTACATAATATAATCATCGTACGTCCCACTGTTTAGTTTGTTTAGTATTTTTTTAGTGTTTTTTTAAATATATTAATTTTTAAATGAATGAAAGAAGTACACAGTAGATAATGCTGTATTTCATTAATATTTCATAAAGAATAATTTAATACGAATTATTAACTACGTTGAAATAATAGTATACCAGTTATTATTTTTATATAAGTAGTAGAGAAAAAAATTTAAGTCACCATCTGGAATCAAAAAAAAAACTGTTTTAATTATTTATTCGTGAAATATTTTATATTACTGTCACAAGGATGACAAATAAAAATATTATACAATGAATTAGATATATAATTATTATTTAATCTATATGGAAAAACCTACAATTATTTTGTTTATGATATAACGGGCGTTCAAAAAAACGAAGGAAACATAGAAGTTAAATTTATATGTTATTTATACCGCATACCGCCTCTGCCACTGTTTGTCAGATGCGTGTTTGGAATATTGTATTTTCTGTCGTTGCTGAATGAGGATAAATGCATGTAAAATTGTTCTCTAGATGGTTGTACAATAACTTGGTTCCAGTGCCAAAAGAAGAACTTAGCAAATCTAACATTGTTACTATACCAGCAGGTCTGTGTAAGTGGTAAGTATCTATTAATACTAGATAAAATATGAACATAATAAAAAAGCATCAACTGGTCTGTACATGGTGAGAATGTGACTAGATAAAAGTTTAATAAATTTCAACTATTATAGAACTAAATTCATTTGTTTCTCCATCTCAGGTATTAATAATAACCGTATAAAACAGTTTCCTTTACACAAAAATAACTGTAAGTCATGTCAATTATTGTTTCAAAATAATTAGAAATTATAGTTAAAAAAATATTTGGGAGATGAGGTATGATCACCGGTTTAAGTTCCGTCGCTCGATCAGCGAGGTGCAGCAACGCTGTGCGCGTCCGGCACTTGGATGGGTGACCCACGATCTCATCTAATAATCGGTAGGCTGCCAACAGAGGCAATCCTAGGGCTAGTGAACCACCTTGAAAGGCGGTGGCTGGTCCAGGAGACCCGGGAACCTCGGGCTAATGCGCCGCCTTCAAGGGTGGTGTAACGGGACCAGGGTGGGTCAAAGTTGGTGGTCGAGGACCGTGGTTTGGAGTCCACTCTAAACTGTAGATCCCTAGAGCAAAATGGGCCATCCCTGCCTGATTGCCTAGTAAAACAACAGTACTACTACTAAAAAATATTTAAGATGGAAGAACCACGTGGGATTACTTTCAAAAAAACCGCTGCCCAAGGAATCACTACTTCCACATCCAGATTCTCTGTCCAAGTCACTCACAACGAAAAAACTGTGTATGTGGAAATAATTGTTTATGGAACTTTAATAATATAATATTTAAAATCCTCTACCCCAAAAACCCATAAAACGATACCCCACATCGGTAGAGGGGTGGGGGTGGTGATAGGGGGGTGGTAGTGGGTAGTGGGGGTGGATGAAGTAAAAAAATATTTTGAGGTTTCTGGTTCTTGTACATACACTAAATCACATTTTTTTTTTCATCCCCTTTAATAAGGGGGTGGGGGTGGTAATGGGGGTGGCTAATGCCAAAAATTTTTTTGAGACCTTAGCTTCTCTTGTATATACTAAATACCAATTTTATGGACTCCTACCTGCTTGATTTACCTATTTACCCCAAATTTACCCCAATTTACCCCCCAACCCTTCGTCGGAACAACATGAAAATATAATCTAGTTCCAGATCTCGTTAATGTACATACGTGTACCAAATTCCAAGTCAATATCTTAAACGGTTCCAGAGTAAACGTGCGCATAAAAAAGTTACAGACAGACAGACCGACACAGACCGACACAGACCGACACACAGAAATTTTTTTTTTGCTCAAACTTAAAATCTCGACGTTTTCTGACATTTTAAGCCTATTTGAACAATAAAAATTTTTAAAAAATTTTTTGTCGTTACTATACTTCCACTGGATGTGGAAGTAATAATAGGGTTCTTCCTCTGGCTCGCACTAACTTACTTTTCAAATTTCGGTACAATCGGACTATTCACTCTTAAATTACCGTGCTTACAAGAAACGTGACGGACGGACAGACAGACAGACAGACAGACAGACAGACAGACAGACAGACAGACAGACAAACGGATGGACGGACATTTTGAAAGTCGTTCAGAATTCAATCAACAACGTTTTCCTAGTTGTGAAGAGTATAATAATCTTCCAGTGAAATTAATAGGTGTTGTTATGTTTTTGTTTTCACTTTTTCTTTTAAGTAATTTCTCAAAATCTTTCATATTTATCTTTTAGTAAAGCATATATCAGACAGCATTGGATATTGGATAAATTTGGTGTGGTTGTACTACTGGTCTATATTATAATTACTTTTACGGATTATGATCTTTTTGTTTCTGAAAGCATATCATGATCATGAGAATAAAAAGGTTTTATTTGAGCCATTTTCTTATATTTAGTATAAATTTCGGACTTTTCATGAAAAAAACTTGCAAATAAAAAAGTTTTCTTTCTTCCAAATTTAATCCCTGGACATACTGTATATTAAGAAAATTTAAAAAATTAACAATAACTAAATGCGTATTTATTAAATCAAACTTGAAAAGAAAGCATGGTTGATAAAACGTGCTAAAATGTACAAACACAGAATAATATATAAAGTGCATATAATCTATTTTCATTACAACAAATGTGAAACGTGTTCTAAATTTTGAAACTAACTACCTACTTCGTGAAGATGATTCATTGGGAATAAACTGTAAATATTATCATTTTCGCGCTATTTTTACAGAATTTAACTGAGCGACCGTAATAGAATTTTACCTAGGTACTCGTAAATTGTCTTTAATAATAACGAGAAAGATTTGAAAGACTGACTTATTTTTTAAATAGAAAGTACGTACTTTTCTTAAATAAATTTTAAGTAGCACTTTGATTTCAATGTAAGTGAAATTTTCATTAAGTGAAAAATGTTTGTTAATTACATAAGATTTTATATGCCGTCAACAAATTAAAAAACCGCTGCCCAAGGAATCACTACTTCCACATCCAGATTCTCTATCCAAGTCATTCACAACGAAAAAACTTTGTATTTGAAAATAATTGTTTATGGAACTTTAATAATATAATATTTGAAATCCTCTACTCCAAAAACCCATAAAACGATACCCCACATCGATAGTGGGGTGGGGGTGGTGATGGGGTGGTAGTGGGGGTGGATGAAGTAAAAAAATATTTTGAGGTTTCTGGTTCCTATACATACACTAAATCACAATTTTTTTTCATCCCCTTTAATAAGGAGGTGGGGGTGGTAATGGGGGTGGCTAGTGCCAAAAATTTTTTTGAGACCCTAGCTTCTCTTGTATATACTAAATACCAATTTCTTGGACTCTTGATTTACCCATTTACCTCAAATTTACCCCAATTTACCCCCCAACCCTTCGACAGAACAAGATGAAAATATAATCTAGTTCTAGATTGTTAAAGTACGTACGTGTACCAACTTTCAAGTCAATATCTTAAACGGTTCCAGAGTAAACGTGCGCACAAAAAAAAGTTACAGACAGACCGACAGACAGACAGAATTTTTTTTTTTCGCTCAAACTTAAAATCTCGACGTTTCATGACATTTTAAGCCGATTTGGACAATAAAAATTTTTTAAAATTTTTTTGTCTTTACTATACTTCCACTGGACGTGGAAGTAAAATTAACACATGTTGGCGAAACATTATTATTTCTATCATAAGCATTTTTTATTGATATTTCCCCTAAATTCATAAAAATGTTGAGTTTGTTAAGCCGTACGTATTTGAAAAAGCTACAGTTCGCGGATGCAGACGGACAAATCCACAAGCGCAATCCGCTGCCGTCCCGAAAAGGTTTTAAATAACTCTAAAAAGTAATAAATAAAATTTCACTGAGTTTTACAATTACTAATTTCAAAAGTACGTTTTGCACTGACAAATCTATATTGGTAATAAGGTACAGTTCCTGGCTACTTCCCACTAATAGGTAGAGAGGTATTTGTAAAACTGAGTGAAATTTCACTACTTATTTTTTAAAGATTTCTTATTCATTATTTTTTAAATCTTTTTAGTAGCTTGAGATATTTCAAGGTCCCTGTCTGGAGGATAAACAAATAATACATCATAACTTCACTTTAGTTCCTTATAATAATATAGTTTTAGTCCACAGTACATAATATCAAATAGTCGTTTACTTTTCGGTTCCCGCCATTGTTCCAGGTTTCACGTAAATCTACAAAAAATTTGCTGGTATTGTCGCATTTCAATTAGAAACCATCATGCAATGAAATCGTCATCATTAACAGCTTTGAAAACAACGGCATGAGCGAGAGTGTGCTGTATAATTTGTTTATACAAGCAAATTGTTGTCGTAGAAAACATTCTTCGGCTGATTCACCTCTATGTAAGGTTCTCTTTCGTTGCGAAATAGTATATCACATGATAGGGAGTTATAATAATGCCTTGTCTTCTGTGAAAAATTATCATTTAGTGGAGCCAAAATAAAATTTGAATGGAATTCTCTAGCTACAGCAATTTTATTATTTTAATTTGTTGAAAGTATAATAACAAGTGTTCTGAGCAATTTTTTCCAAAATCCGTCCATTGCTTCTTGTAGAATTTTGGAAAAAATTGCTCAAAGCACTTGCTATTATTCCTACTACAAATTAAAACAATAAAATTGCTGTAGCTAGAGAATTCCTTATTAACCTATTTCGATCCTTAATTTGACTCCACTAAGTATTATAAATCCAGAACTAAGTTTTCAATTGATATCACCGGCGCCTCCGCCAAATCTTTGAATATGCTCGTATTAAAAAAGCGATCTAGCTAGCCTCGAATGGGACTCTTTCTTATGTTTACTAATCTCATAGAAAATAATACAAATGAAAAAATATGATACAATAACATTATACATTATTCTGGATTCTCTATTTTATTTTACATACTATCATTTTCTTTATATTTGAACTGTTCTTATAATATTTCCAAAGATCATTTGTGATTTCTGTTGCTATGTCATGTTTATTTTGTGTTTATTCAGTGTTATTAAAATCTACATGAACATATAATAAAATGAATGAATGACTCTGGTACCTAGCTTGGTAGCATATTTTCGTTTATTTACCTACATTATTTTCATCTCAGAGAATTTCATTAAAAAAATAAAAGGCTGGGACCACGACAGATACATTCACCTCTGATATACGGAGTAGTTATCCAACAGCAAAAATAGAAGGTGTCAATTAGATACGTAAGGTTTGTGTAAATACCTTTGCAGATATTTAAAAGTTGTTTCCACTTTTGATTAATAAACGAATAAGCGAATAATTTTTCTAGATAACACAGCGTCACAAAAAAGAAGTTCTGTACCAGAGACGTGAATACATAGATTTTGTGTATTTTTTTATGCTGAATCCGAATCCGTAGCCAAAAATATGGGTTACCCAGGTAGTTTTTTAGTAAAACGCAAAAACATCCCCTAAAATAGAGTGATACGGTAAAGCTTTATAATGAAATACAACAGTCTGTAAATACTTTGAGAAAACATTTTAAAATAAGATTTTGAGCATTAGAAAGAAATATCTGCAAATTAAATCCATACCCACCCCCACGAGGGGAGTTTATGTAATGGAGCATTATTTGACGAATTTTTTGTAAATATTTCGTGCAAAGACCAGATTACCTTCCCCCCCCCCCGTTTTTGAGGTTGTTGAACACGATGGAAGTGGCAGGAGAATTTTTGACCGCCGCAACCCCCTGAAACGGCCAAAAACCACCCCCTTTATGGGGATCTCTTTATGTCTTCATATATAATCGGGTCCGGGGAGTAATTTATCGACGGGTTATACTTGAAACAATATGGAAGGGGGTTATAGAGTAAGTGTAATGCAGAGAGCAAGCTTAGGGGGTTGATTAAACCCTCCCGAGGGGTGGAAAGTCTTCTTTTTCAAATAATTCAGTTCTAACGCTTATCCTCCGTTTTCGGGGTCGCTGATCATGGGAAAAAACATTCATTTTTCCTCAAACGGGGAGAAATCATCCCTCACTCACCAGAAAGCATGCTATCTAGGATTTACAGGTTTTTCGGCACATGATCGTTATTCCTGTTCATATCCCTTCATTTTTCGTGGAAGAGAAGGTGGTAGTACCTCGGGGGTTGCTTCAAAGAGGTGTAACATTCATTAATTACACTTTGGATCGTCAATACGCCCTTCCCCGTTTTTGCAGGCACTGATCACGATAAAAATATAATTAACGAATTTTACACTCATTGGAAGGAATGAAACAACTCCCGAGGTTGCTACCACCTTCTCTTCCGTGGAAACTGAAGGGATGTGCACAGGAATAACGATCATGTGCCAAAAACCCTGTAAATCTTGGATAGCATGCTTTCTGGTGAGTGAGGGGTGATTTCTGCCCGTTTGAGGGATGACGAGGGGTTGTATCTAAAAATGAATATTTTTCCCGTGATCAGCGACCCCGAAAACGGGGACAAGCGTTTGAACCGAATCATTTGAAAAAAAAAAGATTTTCCACCCTTCGGAAGGGTTTAATCAAACCCCCTAGGCCTGCTCTCTGGATTACACTTACCCTATAACCCCCTTATATGTTATTTTAAGAATAACCCGTCGATAAATTACTCCCTAGACCCGATTATATATGAAAACATAAAGAGATCCCCATAAAAGGGGTGGTTTTTGGCCGTTTCAGGGGGTTTCGGCGGTCAAAAACTTCTCCCACCACTTCCATCGTGTTTAGCACCCTCGAAAATGGGGGGGGAGGTAATATCGTCTTTGCACGAAATATTTACAAAAAACCCGTCAAATAATGCTTCATTACATAGACTACCCCTCGTAGGGGTGGGTATGGATTTAATTTGCATATATTTCTTTGTAATGCCCAAAATCTTATTTTAAAATGTTTCTTCAAAGTATTTACAAATTGTTGCGTGTCATTATAAAGCTTTACCGTATCACTCTATTTTAGAGGATGTTTTTGCGTTTTACTAAAAAACTACCTATGTAACCCGTATTTTTGGCTGCGGATTCGGATTTAGCATAAAAAAATACACACAATCTATGTATTCACGTCTCTGGTGCAGAACTTTTTTTTTGTAGGGCTGTGTAATTAGATAACTATACAGCTGCTTGCCCTTATATATACCCAAATTTCACGTCCCTATGTCAAAATATATAAAAGTTAAAAATTTTTTAGAGGCGAAAGGCCTGTTTGTTTCACTGTGCGGCACCGCTTTATTCCTGCAAATCAAAAATTTCTAAAAAAAAACACTGCATAAAGAATCACTATTTTCACATCCAAATTTTCCTCTATGTGTGGAAAACAATATCCACATGGTAGTGGGGGTGGCAGAGGTGTAGCTGATGCCAAGGACCTTAGTACTTGTACACACATTAAATAACAGTTTTAATTTTTTAATTATTTGTTTTATAGACACTTACTTGCTTGGTTTACCTATTTACTCTCCAACCCTTCAACGGAATAAGAACAAAATAGAATCTAACTTCAGATACCTCATTAGAATACATAGGTACATACATCTTTTTTACCGTTACTATACGTCCACCTCACTACGTGGATGTGGAAGTAATTAACCAAGATCAACACACCACACATATTACACAACCCTCCTCCCCCTCCCCTTCCCCAAATCCAAATTTCAAGTCAATATCAGAAACCGTTCCAGAGTGATTATGCACAAAAAATAAGTTACAGAGAGACAATCAGACAGACAGATTTTTTTGTCCAAACTCAAAATCTCTACGTTTCGTGACATTCTATTTCAACAAAAAAAATGTTCAAAATTTTCGTTACCGTTACTATACCTCCACTTCACTATAGGGTTGTGAAAGCAGAAGTAGCTCTACCTGCTAACAACGACAAAGGTAACTAGGTTATTAAGTGGTAAATTAATAATTTCAATATTATTTTATATAAAGTTACCTTTTTCGAATTGATTTATAAAGAGAAACAATACATATCTTTTTTGATAATCAAGTTAAAATAACACGACTGTGTTCATCGCCCTCATCATGTAACTAATAGAAATTAGAAACAAAGCAATCACCAATACCGGCAGGGTAGCCCAGTCGGTTAAGGCGTATTGAGTGGCGAATATGCTAACCGACTATCCATCTCGTTCTTGGTTCGAGCCCCAGCCCCGGTACTGACAATACAGGTGGGTATGGATGTATGTCTGTGTTTTTCCAAATGTGTACCCCCTTCCGGACAGCATTGGCTTTGGATTTGGGGTTGTCTACTATATGTGGTGTGTTTATCTTTTAATAACTACTCTTACCAGTCTCTGCATGTTTAAACACATTATTTGTAAACCTACCTGCAGTACTTAAAGTACTTGAAGTAGTGATCAAGTTCTTTAAATAGTTTTGTTTAATAATTACAGACTGATTTGAAAAAAAAATGTCCATTTGTCATCAGTCTGCGGGTCTTAAACAATCGGAAAGTTTTGGCCCTAATTTTTCAAAATTTTTTATGAAAATTCAAATTTCATTGGAAAATTTTGAAAAATCAGGGGCAAAAGTCGAAAATCTGGCTTGACAGATCGATAGGCAATTAAAAAACGAAGATTTTAAAATAAATCGGATTCCTGAAGACCTGCAGACTGATTTGAAAAAAAAGTCACTTTGAGGCCACTGTGTGCCGTGCTAAATATTAACTCTGATCTAGATAAGATATCAAAATTTTTAGCTGATCATGTCTTGATTTTAAATAAGGTGATATCACTTCCCTTCCCCTTTTATCAGACTTGGGACTGACAGCAAAGTTAATGGGGTTAGAAGTGACTTTTTGGATTTAATCACATTACAAAAATAGCAAAAATTAAAATTATTTTTGTAGAACATAGCACAAAACTTAAAAGTAAAGAAAAGTCAAAGAAAATGTTCGAATGCATTACATTCAATACACCGTTCTAAGCGCAGAATGGCATTTTGAGCGGTATACCTCTACGAAAACAATTTAAAATTGAACGGTACGCTCCAACTGGAAGTCGGGAAGAAAATAAACACACTAACCTTGTCAGTAAACTCTTATACTATGTACCTGCAACGGACCGGATCGTTAAAGTTCGTAATAACATAGAAAGAGACAGAGGCCAGTTATAATTGTGTGTTGACCAAAGTCGATTTGCCTTCTTTTATTTAAAGGACAGATCCGTTCCAGGTGCGTAGTTCATTGCCTTATGCACACTGAACTAGATAGATAACAGTAGCGTAATTTTGCAAGTTTTAATGCAAGGAAATATACTAAATTACCTCGGATCACTCTAATATTTTGCAGGGGTTTTCCCACATAGAAGACTAGTATACCATTTTATTTTCTGCATGTTGTGGTAAATCACCCCCTATAACTTATGGAAATTTGATCACATTACTTATCATTTCAAACAATCGAAATGCTTAAACTCTCAAAGCGCTTCGAATGTCATATGGCCGGTTTCATTTTAAAAATAACCAAATATCAGCAATAAAAATATATAATTCTAGACCTCTTAACATAAAGTCCGACACTAATCTATCTAAATTCAGAAGATACATCACAACTTTAATTTTTAATAAGCGTATTATATAAATAAAAATTAAATTTTAATTTCTTGTTTAGGTGTTTGTTAATATTAATTATTTCATTCCCTCATATTGTATATCATTTTATTTTTAAATTTTTTCACTTACTTGTGGGTGATTATATGGAAGAGCACGTATCTTTATACCTTTTGTTTTGATTGTAAATTCAAACGAAAAATAAGAACATATTATTATTATTACTAATATTATTAATTTTATCAATAACAATGTTAGCATGATGACAGTCTTTATTCCCATGAAAAGCATAAAGAACCATTTTCCTCGCTTTCGTCTAAAGTTCATACTTAACACCTGTACTAATTCTCATGCAACTTATTTTTGCCACTTCGTGAAATTTATCACGGAATATGATTTAGTAGAAAGGAAAACTTGGACGCTTAACTATGTTTCAGCATTGTATCGAAAACGATATATTTTATTAGTTTAACAACTTTTATTATACGTTCCGTGATTTAATAGTTTTTTTTTGTTTTATTCTTAGAATGGTTAAAGTTTATAAATATACTGGATATTAATGGCTATAACGTAGTGCCATGAAGGTATTTTATAAAGTTAGAAGGAGTTTTATTAAGGAAATAACAAATTACATTACTAAAACAAGTTTCGTGGTTCAAATCTAGCTTGGATCATCTCTTAGACATGTTATTTTAACTGCCTCGAATTCAAAAACTAAACAGATACTGACTAGGAAGAGTAATTAATTAAACATTTTCTAGACATATGGCTAACCGATATTTCTGTTCGAAAAATTGCGGTCAAGTTTCGCTGAAATATTCAGTTTGAAAAACATGGACAGCGATGCAATGTTGAATTGTGTAATAGAAAACAATAATTATAAAACCCTAAGGGCTGTTCTAGGAATCAGGAGAATAAAATATTTCAGTTGTCCTGCAACTGTAACATGTTGATTCCCCGTAGATTTATTTTCGCGGAAGATGTCTGTATCCTCAGGAGTGCCCCAAGGGCTAATTCTTGGTCCACTTTTCTTCGTGTTATTATTAATGACGTTGCTAGATATTTTGATGCATATTACCTATTATATTATTATCATAAACTTAGCAAGACCCTTTAGGCGACGTTGGTGATGCCTATGCCTGTCTCAATAGCTCCAGATTCCAACAAAGGATGACAGAGATTACTAGTCTAGAACTTTTCTTAAAATATGGACGGTTTCCAGTAGTGCGATTTTATGTAGTTCTTGGGTGCTCGGTTGATCTGGTAGTTGTTGTAGACTCCGGTCATGGTCCTTCTTAACAGTTCCAAGGGTCTTTCCATTCCACATTCGAGATGAATACATCGATCTGCAAACACAATTCCTCCTTTTTATTATATACGACAATGTCTGCCTGATCCGCGATAATTTCTGAGTTATAATCGGCAAGTTCCACATAGGTGTGTCGTAGTTGATACTGGTAACTTTCTCGGGGGTATATTCATAATATCTTTGCGGTACTAGTATATTGAAGTGCTTGCACGTGACCTATTGGAGATATCTAGCAACTCTGTTGTGGCGGAGAGTGTACTCCGATTTTACCAGCATGGCATATCCCGCCATCACGTAACTGACATATTCTCTGCTAGGCTACATATTCTACACTTACTGTCAATAGGTTGTTTCAAAATCATCCTCTGGTGGTATCTGGTGTGTAGTGCTTGCGCTGCGCTGCTATCTTTAAACTTTCTGTTTCCTCCCTTCATTTTAATATTATTATTATTGTAGACTTAGCAAACGACACACTTTCTCGCGCGTTTGGCATTTGGCTCTGTTGGAGCCTGTTTCGGGTTATTGGGCCCTTTAAGCGACATTGCTGATGCCTCCTCCAACAGCTCAGCGTCTAGACCCTAACAAGGAACATTATTTTTATTATTATTATTAGGATCGCGAGCAGATTCTAAGATCCGCAGTACTCAGGCATGTCGACCCATTGTATATTTGATACATCTAGAATCTCCTGGAAAAGACCAGTGCTTTACACGAAAGACAACAGTCCATTCCGAAGTAGTTAGATAATTTTATTTCTATACCATACCTTGTCAGTCATAGTGGTGTGCAGTTGCATGGAATTTGTGATCATTCATCTTCTACTCCACACATCCGACAAAAAGGATCATACTTCAACCTTATTGTATGTAGGTGCTTGTTTGGTGTCCTGTTATCAGACCTACCATTCATCTAATTTTTTTTCTATCGAGCCCAAGCGACCACTTTACTGTGGAGCCACTTGAAAGGCCCTTCGCGTGGAGTCTTGATTTCCCCATTTCGAGAGTGTAAGCTCACTAGTTGTTGAACTGTACCATGGCCCAGCAGCAGGTCTGATTGAGTCAGACTTTCTGATAATCCGAAGGTTTCCTGACGGACAAGAAAAGAAGTTCTTGCTCCTTCTGCAGCCAAACATAAACAGTCTGCTCCTTTGTTGCCCTCCACAGCAATGTACCTAGGCATCCAAATGGGTTTCACTAAATAGTGCTCACACAGCTGAGTCAATATATTTCGACAGTTCATCACTAGCTTAGAGCTCGTTTTGTTTCATGCAAGATCCCTTAAAGCCATCTATTACATTATACCTATAATATTCTGATGACATGAAACTTCATGCTCTATAAATAATGCATCAGATTATTTAACGTTGCAAAATAAACCAAATAAATTAATTGAGTGGTGTGTTTCAAATAATCTTCCCCTAAACACTGCAAAACGGAATGTCACAACATTTTATTTTACACCTCATAACGTTCTTCAGAAAAATGGAGCCCATATTCTATAGTTATATACTGGACAATGTTACCTTAAACTGGGAAGTTTCTATTATGGATATAGGAGTTATATTCAAATGC
This sequence comes from Rutpela maculata, assembly GCA_936432065.2. Lineage (NCBI taxonomy): Eukaryota > Metazoa > Arthropoda > Insecta > Coleoptera > Cerambycidae > Rutpela > Rutpela maculata. The sequence goes on from OW386288.2 coordinate 179,109,215, forward strand.
AAATTATTACTATCTTTGCATGTTAATGAAGTTATTGAGATTAATTTGCAAGAATTTACTGATGTATAGATATTAATGTTACTTTTTAATGCACTAGTGAAGTCGAAATTTGAATTCTTTTCCATATATTGCTCATTTGTATTCTTTGCCGAATCTCATATTCGCAGTTGCCAATATTGTCTGCAAGAGGTCCAAGATGTACCATCTCGTTTAGTACATCACAGCCCTATTTAACGTGTCTACCTACAGTTCGCTTACATCTTATCAATTTTATTAACACTTTTGGAGACCTAAGTATCCAGAGAAAAAATCAGTTCATTATCTTTAACAGTTTTGGACTTAGAATGTTGTGTTTAAGAAATGACAATATTAAAAAACTTCGAAATTAAAGGTAACTCGTATTGTTTTGTGATATCACATATCGTTAACTAGAATAATCTATAGTAGCGAGATCGGCCATATTAATAACCTATAAAATTAAAACTAAAATTGCCACCATTTTTGTTCAGTGAACGCTTTTTGACCAATAGTCCAATCAATGAATGCCCAAAAAGGGATTGTAGAGGACATGGGGGGGGGAGAATTTTTCTCTTCAGGAATGTGTTGGGGGGTGGTTAGGAGGTAAACATACTACAGGGGGAGGGGGGTGGAAAGTTCCATTTTTTCAATTCTTGGTATATAACTCGGAAACGATAATAATAATGAAGATTACTTTGTCACAGTCACAAAGTAATCTATTAGTAGACCACGATAAACCGTTTTGATAGAGAAATGTCAGATATCTAATTGATTTATTTATTAATTGTCGATTTTCGCTGGCGAATATCTCTGAAACCATAACACATAGGATGAAAATGTATAAAAGCATTCTTGTAGGAAATTTAATTATGTTTAATTTGCCGCTTTAGGGGGAGGGGGGTGGAAAGGTCCGTTTTTTGAATTCTTGGTGTATAACTCGGGAACGATAATAATAATAAAGATTATTTTGTGACTGTGATTTATTAGCAGACCACGGTAAACCGTTTTGATAGAAAAATGTCACATATCTGATTGATTCATTTACTAATTATAGATTTTCGCTGGCGAATATCTCTGAAACCATAACACATAGGAAGAAAATGTATTCTTGTAGGAAATTTAATTATGTTTAATTTTGCATAGAATACTTTTTCCGTGCGGCGCATCGTTTTCGAGTTATAAACCAAAAAACTAAAAAAGGGAGCCCTGAAGCGATGGGCCTAGAGGCGAACACTTTTAGTATGTTTACTACCCCCAACACATTCCTGCAGAGGAAAATTCTCCCCCTTCCCCCCCTCCTCCATATCCTCTACCACTCCATCATTGACTGGACTACATTTGAATTCCAACTATGTTCAATAGTTTGATAGGCAGTGAACTTTTTCTACTATTTAATCTTATTCAATTTTGCGCTTATTTATTTACTTCAAAAAAATATTAATGCAATAGGGTGCAATTTAAATATTTTGTTTAATATACGTCCTAGTACTGAAAGAATTTTCTTTATATTTTTTACAGTTTTACAAAATTGAATCGAAAATCATTGCTTTAACCGAGGATTTAAATCAGTGTATTTTTTCATAGGGTGTCCCTCGAAGTATAACACCGATAGGAAATTTAGGCGGCGGTAAAGAAAAAAAGCGGAAACGTTAAGCCTTGTCCTTTTTCCTTCTTCCTTCAGTATTCCCACTGGACAAATGGATTTATGTGGGATGCTCCATCGACCATGATATCCAAAGGAAGTTGAAAGCTCGCACGTTTAGACTTTGTTTATATACGCTAAGAACATCTATTTCAGGAAAAAATGCAAATGACTGGTATCGTATCACGAAATGTTTATTTATGTTCATTTCATATTTTTATACATACATACATACATTTTTGTACATAGATATATACTTTTTATATAATAATAAATTGCCTTATATCAATGAAAAGAATTAATATTTTGATAATATCACTAGCATATTTTATTATCTGGTTGTAAAATGAGTTATTTTTATTGTTATATTTTATGTAATAATTAACATTTGAAAAACTGAGAGAAGAGTAGATTGGTTTTTAAATATTTAATACAATATAAGTAAATATTCAAAAACATTTTTGTCTAGGCTCTCAGATTCGAATATCTTTATTATAAAAACTAGAGAGGTTCACAGTTTTTTTAAATAATGTTAGTTTGAAACATTCTTAGTTCTATAATGCCAACTTAGTCGGCTCGTCAGTGTAAAATAAAGTAAAAAAAAAGTAACTACACAAATCATTTGTCTAGAACCTGCGACTCATGCTTAAAGAAACGTGAGGGACGGACGGATATCTTGATAGTTGTTAAACACGATGATAAAATAAGGATACCTCAGATAATTACTTCTGCTATTTTTTTAAAGCACATAATAAATACAACTGGGACAAACTAAAGGTGTTCTTATAGGTTTCATACATTTTTAGAAGGTACCACTTATTTGATTGATTTGCTCCTTTTAGTCTTATGTCATTAATTTTAATATTTATTGAGATAAACAAACAAAATATCGCCAAAATATCCGAAAATTAAGGTGCAACTACAGTACTGGGGATCTAAACTTCTCATTAGATTAGGCATTATATAACACAGGTTTACAAAAAAAAAAGTTTTCATCTCTCTTTTCTGAAGTATTTTAACGTGCTGAAGTCAATTTTGGACAAAAAAAATGTCTATCGTTCCAGTTTTTCTCTACAACCCCTCATTATCTCCTAGGGGTAACAGAAGGAAACTGACACGATAGAAATTTTATTTTGATCCAAAATTGGCTTCAGCGCATTAAAATACTTCGAAACATTAGGACAAACAAGATTTTTTTTGTGCTTTTTAGGGATGGTAGATGAAAACTGACACGATAGAAAAAATTTATTACCAAGATCAAGTAGACTAACCAGAAGGCCAAAGAAGTCCGAATTATATTGTAATTAAATTCTATAATTTCTTTCTAAGTTATTATGAGAGATTACACAGCCCCACAAAAAAAAATAAAAGTTCTGTACCAGAGAGGTGAATACATACCTAGATTTTGTGTATTTTTTTATGCTGAATCCGAATCCGCAGCCAAAAATATGGCTTACCCAGGTAGATTTTTAGTAAAACGCAAAAACATCCCCTAAAATAGAGTGATACGGTAAAGCTTTATAATGAAATGCAACAATTTGTAAATACTTTGAGAAAATATTTTAAAATAAGATTTTTAGCATTAAAAAAAATATATGCAAATTAAATCCATACCCACCCCTACGAGGGGGTTAATTCCACCCTTAAGATCAAATAACGAATGTTATAGTGCAAAACAATGTGAAAAGCCATAGCCTCGTAGTGTGTAATTCCAAATATATAAATGTAGGTTGACAGACAATATACCTAAAAAATATAATATAATCTTATTTTTAAGGGGCTTGAAACCACCTCTGCAGACCTAGGTTTACCGAGTCACATATTTTTCTATTCAATGGTTTGGTCTAAATTTTGTTACCGCGGGTTTTTGGGTCGCTGATTACGAATCTGAAGTCCGAATCCGAAAATTCCTGAATAAAAGATGGCGGATCCAATATGGCGGCTGTAAAAATCGGAAAAGTATTCAAAATTTGAAGATTATAACTGAAACATGTTACTCTGGGGTTTTTGGAGTCGCTGATCACGATTCTGGGGGTCTTAATTCGCAAAGAAATACGTTATAAATGTTTAAAAAAATTGAGAATGTCTAAAAATGAGAAACAAGGAATATAAATTCGATTTGCAGTGAGCTGTCTCGCTTAAATGTGAAAGTGAGGACGAATGAAATAGGGACGATTTGGAGCCAAATATATATAAAACTGATCATACAAGTGATTCCATCTTAAATACAGTTTAAATACATATAGACTGTAACTTAGATCGAGCATTAAGTTCACAGTTTTGTTTTTTTCATTTTTCCCTTCCATATTTTTACAACCAGGACACCTCCACGTGTCGACGGTGGGCAATAGATTCTTCTGACAAAGTTCCTGGGTTAATAAAATATGCCGTCATGGCAAAAATAGGTAAGGCATTTACGATGCAGAGTATCGGAAGCCCAGTATCGGCGGCTGGTCAGGGTGAGAAAGCGGGCCCGCAGGCGTCGCCACCAGCTACCGCAGCTTTTCAGTAGTGGGTAACCTGGCTACTGTTGAGTATAATGCTACAAGAAAGCTACGGGTATGCCTCACTCGAATTGACCATATATCGTCAGTATCTTACCATGCCTGTAATGCATAAAAAGACTCTTATTGCTATATTTATGACAAATATGTGGGGCAGAAAAGCAAGAGTTTTTACTGACACTTTAAAAGGTATTTATAAAAAGTGTTATAATTTGCAAGAAGATATTAATGTTATATATGCACCTAACATATTATATAATTTTTGCAGAGTTATGCTGTAGCGTTGGAATAAAAATAACTGTATTGAGAACTTAAAAGTAATTACACCTGTCAAGTGGAGCAGTCCTAACAGCAAAAAGGACTGTTACTTTTGTATGACTGATGGAGGAAATTATAATTTCAAAACAAATATAAAGTATGCTAAGGTTTCCTCTGTAATTCCCGCAAAATTTTGTGAAAAAAGAAGATAAAAGAATTAGAGAAGATTATAATCTTCACCTTCCTCACTTTCAGACTCTTCCTCTCCATTATCTGATTCACCATCCTCACTATGGTATTCGGCATCTTCCTCTTCACCACTATCGTATTCTGCATCTTTCACTCCACTATTACATTGATCATAATTTTCACTCTCATATGCTTTTTCTTCTGCTTCATCAACATCCATTTCCTCACTTTCTATTTCTTTAATATCCATTCTTCTTACTTGGGCTTTTTCTACAGTTTCATCTGTCATTTTTTTCGAGTTTATTCTCAAAATTCTCTGATTCTTTTACCTTCTTTTTTCCACAAAATTTTGCGGGAATTACAGAGGAAACCTTAGCATACTTTATATTTGCTTTGAAATTATAATTTCCTCCATCAGTCATACAAAAGTAACTGTCCTCTTTGTTGCTAGGACTACTAATTTTGTGAAAAAAGAAGATAAAAGAATTAGAGAAGATTATAATCTTCACCCTCCTCACTTTCGACTCTTCCTCTCCACTATCTGATTCACCATCCTCACTATGGTATTCGGCATCTTCCTCTTCACCACTATCGTATTCTGCATCTTTCACTCCACTATTACATTGATCATAATTTTCACTTTCATATGCTTTTTCTTCTGCTTTATCAACATCAATTTCCTCACTTTCTGTTTCTTTAATATCCATTCTTCTTACTCGGGCTTATTCTGCAGCTTCATCTGTCATTTTTTCGAGTTGATTTTCAAAATTCTCTGATTCTTTTACCTTCTTTTTTCACAAAATTTTGCGGGAATTACAGAGGAAACCTTAGCATACTTTATATTTACTTTGAAATTATAATTTCCCCCATCAGTCATACAAAAGTAACAGTCCTCTTTGTCGTTAGGACTACTCCACTTGACAGGTGTAATTACTTTTAAGTTTTCAATACAGTTATTTTTATTCCAACGCTGCAGCATAACTCTGCAACGATTACAAAATATGTTAGGTGCATATATAACATTAATATCTTCTTGCAAATTATAACACTTTTTATAAATATCTTTTAAATTGTCAGTAAAAACTCTTCTGTTTTTCTATTTTCTCTTATTGCTATATTTGCCACAAATATAGCAATAAGAGTCTTTTTCTGCACTATAGGCATGGTAAGATACTGACGATATATGGTCAATTCGAGTGAGGCATACACGTAGTTTTCTTGTAGCATTATATTCAACACTAGCCAAGTTACCCACTACTGAAAAACTGCGGTCGCTGGATGACGACGTCTGCAGGCCCGCTTTCTCACCCCGACTAGCCGCCTATACTGGGCTTCCGATACCCTGCATCGTAAACGCTTTACCTATTTTTGCCATGACGGCATATTTTATTAACCCAGGAGCTTTGCCAGAAGAATCTGTTGCCCACTGTCACCACGTGGAGGTGTCCTGGTTGCAAAAATATGGAAGGGAAAACTGGAAAAACAAAACTTATAGCTTTTCCATCAAGTTTTAAAATTGTAAACTTAATGCTCGATCTAAGTTGCAGTCTATATGTATTTAAACTGTATTTAAGATGGAATCACTTGCATGATCAATTTTATATATTTGGCTCCAAATCGTTCTTATTTCATTCGTCCTCACTTTCACATTTAAATGAGACAGCTCACTGCAAATCTAATTTATATTCCTTGTTTCTAATTTTTAGACATTTGCCTATTTTCACTCAAATGCTTCAATTTTTTTAAACACTCATAGCGTATTTCTTTGGGTGGTAAATACCTATTTCTATGGTACTTTTTAATCCGCCATTTTGGATTTAAGAATTTGCGGAATTTTCGGATTCGCGGTAACAAAATTTAGACCAAACCATTGGATGGAAAAATATGTGACTCAAAGGGGTAAGACATACCTAGGGCTGCAGAGGTGGTTTCAAGCCCCTTAAAAATAAGATTATATTATATTTTTTAGGTATATTGCCTGTCAATCTACATTTGTATATTTGGAATTACAAACTACGAGGCTATTGCTTTTCACATTGTTTTGCACTATAACATTCGTTATTTGATCTTAAGGGTGGAATTAACCCCCTCGTAGGGGTTGGTATGGATTTAATTTGCATGTATTTCTTTTTAATGCTCAAAATCTTATTTTAAAATGTGTTCTCAAAATATTTACAAATTGTTGCATTTTATTATAAAGCTCTACCGTATCACTCTATTTTAGGGGATATTTTTGCGTTTTACTAAAAAACTACCTCGGTAACCCATATTTTTGGCTGCGGATTCGGATTCAGAATAGGAAAATACACAAAATCTATGTATTCGCGTCTCTGGTACAGAACTTTTATTTTTTCTTTGTGGGACTGTGTTACCTACCACCGAAACAATTTAAAAATAACGCAAAAGATTTTTTATTGACAATGTTCTTTGTTCGTATGATGAATAGTGTAATTTCAGATAAAAAGGGGATACAATTTCTCCATTATCACGTGCAAACTTTTTTTTGTTTTGTTCGTTTCTATGTAATCTTTAAAAATCTCTTGGTATGCGGGCCCAAAAACTGCCGGAAGTATCCGGCATACCAGCTTTATTGCATGGTCTCGATTCACATCTATTACAAAAAGTAGTATGTTAAACAAATTTGTTTTGGAGTAAAAGTTTTTATAGAATAAAATGTCTTATTCCTTTCTTAGATTTAAAATTATATGAGGATAAATATGACCAATGGAATTATAGGAAATTTTTTATTTTAGATGATTCAAACAATAAAATAAAGTTGATATAATTAACAAGCTAACCTACATTTTGATATGCTTTTTATCCTTGTTGGGATGATTCAGTACCTTTTCAGCAGAGGGTCGTAGCATGACTCAGTACATTTCGACATGTTTTATTTTTCTTTTTTTTTTTATTTTTGCATTGACTAAAGTAAAGGCTAACTACATTTTGAAATACAGAAAGGGCATCGGTCATATTGTTATACCGGACGTGGTCATGCATCTTTGTAAATAACTCGTTTATTTTTAATTTTCCGAAAAAAGTCTATTTCAGGTTTTTTCGGAAAATTAAAAATAAACGAGTTATTTACAAAGATGCATGACCACGTCCGGTATAACAATATGACCGATGCCCTTTCTTTATTTCAAAATGTAGTTAGCCTTTTTTATCCAAAAAGGTCCAGGTCTTATACCGGTTATAAAGATTGATCGACGGAATACTTAATTTTCGATTTTTATTATATACTCTTCGGTATTTGTAGAATTTATCAAAAAAATCAAGTTTTCCAGGATTTGTAGATTCGCTTCTGTGTTGTCAAATTTCTCACAAACGTCACCTAATAGACTTAATCGAGCCCTACAATCGCCATTTTTGAAAATCAAAATCGGACCTTCGGTTCGGAAGTTATCAATTTCTTTGTAAAATCATACTCGGCCTTGGAAAAAATACTTGCGATCAACGGATTCGGACCGCCAGCAATAGGCTTCATTTGTGGCCCTGTACCTTTGATCCCACCAAGTTTCATCGAAATCGATCTATATCCTGGACAGTTATCGTGCTTCCGATTTCGAGAAAACCAGTTTTTCGCAAAAAAATTCAATTTACATTTGTTTTTCGACATAGTCTCCGGTATACTTATCTGTAGATCGTTGCCAGCGGCACCATCTCTTTTTTGAAACATCTCGATCCGACTGCCCGTTACCGAGTTAAAAAAAAACTTGAAACGTCTATATCGGGTACTTCCGGTTTCCGAACGGAGCCGAGCTTCCAGCGTTAAGGTTTTCTAAGGGCGGCCTCCTATTAACCACCCAAGTTTCAACGACATCCGAAAACGGATTAGGGGGGGCTGAGCGTGACAGACCGACAGACATACCGACAGACCGACTGTCCGACTGACCGACGGACGGAATTTTCTAAATTCGCTCTCGAGTCGATAGATATGACTTTCATTTCGATCCGACGTTTTTTTCGGGTTTCGATGGTCCACTGGAAAAATACAAAACCTATACTTACTATATTTTTTTCAAAATGTAGTAACAAGAGTTTATGCCCAAGCATAGTATAGGTATTTATTCATAATCATCAGAGTCAATATCATCAATATTATAACGTCTTTCATCATCTGATTCGCGAGTAAGCAAGAGGGATTGATACCGAACGTATCTTTACACTATTTCAGCGCATTGCAGTTAATGGATAAGAACGTTGGCAGACATTTTTTGTCGATTTGGCTGTACTTTGCATCTGTGGGTAGTAAGTTCCATTGGCTTCCCTTTTCTGATATACAATAATTTTCAAGATGCATAAAATTAAAATAAATAAATTTTGTTTGTTATGAGAGAGAGTTTTACTTATTTGTTCTAATGGGATAAAAAGAGGTACATCCATACGGCGCGGCGGGTTACACGATTATCAAATTGGCCTCACGTATTTGCTATTTTGCGTCCCTTCCAGTTACTTGTCTAGTTCAATGCGAAACATTCGACACTTATAAACTGTATTATGTATATAAAAAAACATGAAACAAAAGTAATTTTACAAGAAACAGAATTAATATTGATGTAATATACGAAATTATAATAATTATAAAACAAGAGTAATTTTGCAGCATTTACTCCAAAACGCATTTATTTAACGTACCACTTTTTGTACTTGATGTACATCGTACTTTTGTACGATGGGAATCGAGACCATGCGATAAAGCTGGTATGCCGGATATTTCCGGTAGTTTTTGGGCCTGCATACCAAGATATTTTTAAAGATCACACCGAAACGAACAAAAACAAAAAAAAAGTTTGCACGTGATAATGGAGAAATTTTATCTCCATTCACACACTTCAAATAGGTATGCCAGACCCGTCCGGCCAAATAAAGTGGTTTGCGTAATTTTTTTCTGAAAGAGTACGAAACTTTCTATCGAACACACTACAAATAATCAATATCCGCGATGACAGTAAAACACTATTGCATTTTTATAATAATTAATTTTTTTAAACATTTTTTCGGCTTCTTAAATCTACGCATACCAAGATTATTTTGTTCGTATAATTTTTGACTATCAATTCGCATAAAAAATTTTCTATTCCGCTATGAGGGGGCTTTCAGTATCACCGGCTCCGGGACTATAAGAATTTGGTCACTTATGAATTATGTGTTATGTTAGTTGCTGTTTATTTGTGAAAATTATTGTTATTTACAACTTTGAATTGCATTCGTTATTTATATTGTTTTAATTTAAAATGTGACTTATGTATTTACTTTGTATTTATATTTCTGTATTAAGTTTTATTCAAACTGTTTTTATATTTATATTTTACCTATTACTGATTTGACTAAATGCTTTGTAAGTGTTCAAACTCCAATATATATCTATATATCTGTACATCTATGGAGGCACGTATTTATTGTAGAATCGAGGAAATTCGTAAAAAGCGTCTCCAGACTTATATGTTGAAATAATCAATATGTCGTATGTCTGGCTTCCTAGCTGTCCATGTCTAAGAGGCGTAAAGAAGATGGCATTACGTACAATTACCTATAAAAGTAGGCTACGTATAAAAGTAGATTCTTTCTTATTTAAGATTGGCCATCATCATATCTAGATAATGTTTTGTTGAAATGTTAGTCGAGCATGGTTTTGACTATTTGCCAAAACTGCCCTTGAGTTCATAAAATTCGTAATTTAAAGCAACTTTGATTTAACAATAAATATCAATAAAAGAAATACCTTCATTTATCGCTGAAAATATTACGTTTGTATAACAATGAACATTCCTAATTTTGTTTTTAAAAGTTCTCTTTCATTCTGTGTGGAATTTAAGTTATTACGAGGAAATGCTTGTCAATGAAAAGCCAATTAATAGTTTTTCAATTTCAAGCATTTCCATACTTCCACAATAGGACCGAACGCTTTAGTGTCTCCAGAGAATTATTCGCATTGTTTCTGTTTGGTATTAAAATTTGCGGAGCTTCATTTGAAATTCAAAAACTTTAAAACATTGCCTTTGAAACTTGTATAAGAAAAATTAGAATTATGCAAAAGATGATTATGATAAATCACAATTTCGTTTCTCTAGTTTTATGGAAAAACTAATTTACTTTATAGGTTTTTATTGATTAAGTGCCTGATGAAAGTTCATTTACATCTAAAGAAATATTGCTGCCGTAACAGCATAAGTACAAGGTAAAATACCCTTGCGGAAAGTTAGATACATATTTATTTTATTTATTAGTGGTTGATGGTCTGTGCTTTAATGCTGGTTACGGTTGACGGGTATAGGCCAGAAGGTGTTATGAAAAGACTTTTTTAAATAGTCGACGTTTCGTCACAATTTATTGCATATTCAGGACTATTTAAGTGAGTTTTCCTAGTCGGTATAGACTAGATGACTCATACGTTGAGGAGTTTTGTTGTATTTGTTAAAATCAGTGTGTTTTATTTTTTAAATCCAATGTGACAAAGGAAAGCTCATCTAAATAGTCCTGAGGATGTGCTTCTGGTTTATACCCGTCAACCTTTTCCAGCATACATATTTATGCTCTTAACTCTTTATATCCGGACATTTAATTATCCCACATTTCAATTCTGAAAATGAAGGGGTATTGGAGACTCTCAAAGATACAATATTTCAATATATTTTTTTTCTTCTTGTCCTATCTTAAATCGAATTTTTTGAAAAGATATGTATTATAAAGTACGTCAATGAAAAAATCATGAAAATATTTTGTTCCAATTGAGGAAATGGGTAAAGAAATATATAAAGAGCAACTTGCAAGTTGAGAAAAATTTGGCGTAATAAAAACCCAAAGTCATCAGACTTGCTAAAGTCCTAGTTTCCTTCATATTTCTTCGTGCCTTTGAGGCATGGATCATTAATGAAGCAGACAGACGTCAAACTGATTCTCTTGAGATGTGGATCTGGAGATCTTGCCAAAAATTCTCAGTATATCAATTTATGCATATCATACTGCAATGATGTATGAAATAATCAAGGAATATATTTTGTGTATTAAATGTATCCATATTTTCACTTCCCTTACTTACCAAAGGGAAGTATTGTAATCGTGAAAAAATCACCCTCCGAGATTTCTCCGGATTTTCACATGTCAGAGCATATCTTCTTCTTTAGCCTGTTCTCGTCCACTCCTGGACATAGGCCTCCTCCATGATTTTCGACCGCTGTCTGTCCTGAGCACTCAAAATCCAGTTCTTGCCGGCTTTCCTCTGGACATCATCCCTCCATCTTGTTTGGGGTCGCCCCACACTCCGTCTAGTTTCTATGAGCCGCCACTGCATTTTGGTCTTCATCCACTTGATGTCATCCCTGGCGACGTGCCCTGCCCAGCGCCATTTATTGGCGGAAATACGCTCTATGACATCAACGACTATTGGTCTCTCTCTGACTCGGTCTCTCAAGCTGATCCCCAGCATCGCACGTTCCATGCCCCGTTGACACACCCAGTTTTGTGTTAGACTCATAGTTTTGAGACCGAAGGTCATGACGGGTAAGATGCAGGCGTCGAATACTTTCCGCTTCCGTTTCCGCTGATGGGCATGTCCGGTTTTTTGAGGATGTGATCGAGTTTTCCAAAAGCCACCCATGACAGGCCAATTCGCCTGGTGATTTCTACGTACTGGTTTTCCTTGTTAAGCTTGATGTTGTGGCCGAGGTGCACATTCTCTTCAACAACTTCAAGCGTGTGGTGGCCGAGTGTGACCTGGATGTTATCTGGACTCATAACCTTGGTCTTTAGGAGGTTCATCCTCAGACCCACGGACTCCGAAGCTTCCTTCAGTTCTCTTAGCATGAGTCCAAGCTCATCGGCATCGCCGCTCATCAGGATGATGTCGTCAGCGAAGCGTTGGTAACTAAGAAACTTCAATATCGATGGGAAGTTCCTTAGTCAGAGCATATAGATTACGAAAATTTAAGCCATTTAATTCCATGTCTGTCTGTCTGTTGGCGTTATATCTGCAAGAGCATTTGACGGAAAAGAATAACATTTGCAGCAATAGTCAATAAAAGGACCATAAAATGTTGATATATTGTTGTCTACATTCCATATGTAAAGAAATAAACAACAGTGGACTCAAAACACTACCTTGTGGTGCACCAGCAATGACAGACCCTCAGATTTAACCCCCAAAAAAGCTGCAAACTATTTTCTGTTATTTAGGTAGGACCAATAGATTATTACGTAACTTCGCGTAAGACATTTATTTCTCAAAGTCATGATTCACATCTTCAACATCAACTTTCCAGCATTGTATTCTCCAGATTTCTCTCGTTTTTGGGCGATATCAATCGTAAAGAGGACAGCATAGAACAGTTGATAGTTCAGGGAAAACCAGATAGCAAAAGGCGAAGAGGACGTCTTCCAAAACTTTGGTCTGATGTCTCTAAACATCTGGTGGCCAAGAGTTTTGGTGCACCTAATAGGCAACCGCGACTGATGACGTACTACTATACAGCAAATGGAGGCCAACTTGAATAATGCATAGATCAAAAAACAGCTGTCAAGAGGATGTGAACGAATAGAAGAAGAGATGCTGAAGTTTGTCGGACATATATTTGCTAAAAATATATTTATTATATATTATTTATAACTATGCCAAAAATATATTTATTTTTAGCATAGTTACAGATTAACTTTGGAGAAAAAGGTTAATATTTATATACAGAACAGTTATGTAAAGCCTATGTAAGAGAAATTGTATAGAAATAAGATACCTGTAAAGGCGCAATAATAGATGAATTAATATTGTCATAAATAATAGAAAATTAACTAAGAGAAACTGATTTTTGAGCTTCATCACTGTCAGAATCTAACTGAAATTATAGATTGCTGATTGAAGCATTTAGTTAAAATTGCTGTTTTATTATTTTTGATAAGTGTTTGCCCTGTAATAAGTAGTAAGTAGCCCCTAGTACCTTATTTAATTTTGTTATGTACAGTTTTTAAAATTTGTGTACTCTACCAATATTTATGCAAATGATCGTACATCGTTTTATTACCTCAGAGTGGAGTAATTTTTTTAAACTGCATAAACTCACAGAGGAGCTTGAATTAAGAGTTCAGGAAAATATATAGTTCGCAAGTTTTCATATTTAATCTAGTCCCTAGACTGAGAAGTCTAGGTGGATTAATAAATCCTCTAGCGCTGCTCTTAATATCTGTAACGAACTAACAGTAGTTTTATTAACAGTTTTTAAGTCTGCATATCCACGTTATTACGTTACACATTTTGTTACGTATTAAATTATTATAGTCTCGATGATGCATACTCATTTTATTGATTTTAGTTAGATATGTTAATAATACTCGAATTAGTATTCAATAATTGGGTCCATTCAATCAATTTCGATATGAATAGTCAGCTAATAACATTTAAATTCGACCATCAGTTATTGGCTACGCATTTAAGTTTACATAATCCGCCTGGGTTCTCAAATACTTTGTAAATAACTGAAAGTAAAGTTCGACTTTGATACATGCCGATTATTGTTGATATAGCCTAGATGTGCAGGAGAAAAGTAAGATGATTTTTATTATACACGGTGTCCAAAAATGATTATCTTTTGGACGATCTTGTTGATTCATATTGTGTCTCGGCTATTATAGTTTTATGATCTGGAAGTCGTTTATTTGGGAAAGTAAAATTAAACATTTTAAAAGATCGCTGATGTGCTTTATATCATTTCGAAAAATCCACATCAAAATTGATCGGAATTGTTTTTATATTTTTAAATGCTCGCAGTGGTGAGTCTGTTTAGAAGCAAACTCACACATCAATCTATCCTAACCTAACCTAACATAACCTGGTACTAGAGGTGCGTTGGTAGATATCGTTAAATATTTTCATATTTAACCACATATCTAAAGACGGAAAAGTTGTTGATTTGTCCATTTTCAATAATTGTATCATATTCTGTACATCATCTGTCAATTAATTTCTATAGCGCCTCTAAAAGAGGCGCATCATAAGATATATTCTTTTCCAAAAATTACTATAAAGTTTGATATATAGTTGCCTATCGCCTAGCTAAGCAAAATAAAAAAATAAAAAATTGAAATAAAAAATATCTTCCGGTCGTGCATCGCACTCGGAGTTTTGAAACATGGCGAAATTTTGCTATTTTTCGTCAATCTTTTATAATTACTAATATTGAAACACTATAGGTCCTAATATGAAGTTTGGGGCATAAGGAATACAAAAAAAAATAAAACCTGTCATTTCAAAATATTTATTGTTCGCACAAAAAACTCAAAAAACAATTTTTAATAACAAAATTAGAAATAATAAATAAATTCACAGTTTATTTACCAAAAATGAAAAAGTAAAATTAGTAGAAATTAGGAAATATTGCCTTTTCTATTAAAAATTGTTCTTTGAGCTTTTTGCGCGAAAAATAAATAGTTTGAAATTACATGTTTTAAATTTTTCTCGTATTCCTCATACCCCAAACTTCGCATTAGGACCTGTAGCGTTCCAATAGTAATGAGTTTAGTAAATATAATAAATTGACGAAAAACAACAAAATTGCTCTATTTTTCAAAACTTTGAATGCGATGCGCTACCGGAAGATATTTTTTTATTTGAATTATTTTGTTTATTTTGCTTAGCTGGGCGATAGGTAACTTTTCCGGGGTACAGCAATAGAATAATTTTAAAAAAATGTTTTTTCAGCCCACCCTATTACATAGATATCATCCACATCATACGCTCTGTTTCTTTTGGCAGAACTATTGATCGGTATAATATTTATTTAAATGCAAAGTACTTCATTAGAAAGCATAATTTGTTCTAAAACTTTCTTGTCCATTTCTAAATTTTTAATCATTCGTGTTCTATTTAAAAAAATACAGTACCATACACAAAAAGTTTTGGCTAATTTTAGAGTTATATGTTTGTATTTACAAATGCACAGTAGGCTTTTCTAAATTTTAGTGAGATTAAAAAATGTTCCTTTATTGCCAAAGCGTTAAGGCTGGTGAATTAACGAACACACAGTAAAATTATATCACGTCTCCTCCCTGACAACAGTGTCAATAGTATTCCAAATATTGTTTTTCACGATATTTTCTTAACTAGTTACTGTTTAGCTAGACCAGTTGATCACCCTGTATATTTTTCATTTAAAGTACCTATAGCAGGATTGTGTTAATTGTATATCAAGTAGTCTTCTCCTCTTTCACATTTCTTTCATTGGGTGTCCACCCTCTATATTTTTCACTAGAAGATTCCTTCCTTGATAATAGTATCAACTACATGCCAAATGTTATTGGCCTTTGCCGCTTTTAGTTCATTAATTATTTTGTTAAAGTGTCCACTTTGTATAATTTTTAATAAAAATATATCCCATTTCATTGTTAACAAAATCGTCAACTACTAAACATTATTTTTGTCTTCAAATTACTTTTGTAAATAAGAGACAGACATCAGACAGATACTGGACCGACAGACAAGCCTGGTGGAATTGAAATATTTCTGTATAGATTGAAACGAGGAAATCTCGAAGTTTTTTTTCACAATTACAATACTTCCCTTCTCTAAGCGATGGAAGTAAAAGTAAGGATTATAATTCAAAAATCCTGTTGTGAAAAATTGATTATGAATATGTATCTTGAATGCGGATAAAAAGTTTTTCATCAATAATTCATTATGCTTGTTTTTCCTAAAAGATATAATTGCAAATGCGTCGTAGCTTTGTTATTGTCCATTTTTTCCCTAAATTAAAGGAAAATCGTATTTCAAAGCAAGGAAATCCACCTCACAAATAATAGCTAAGTTGTTATTTTCAGCAAAGAACTTTTGTTCCAGATATTTCCCAATAATGGATACAGTGAGATTTGCATTAGAACAAAGAGCTTTAGAATTTCATGTGGAATTAAAATTCGCATTATAATTTTAAAGTGAAAATTATGAATAATAAAACACGGTTGGTATTACAAAGGTAATAGGATTAAAAAGACAATAAAAAAGGAGGAATCAGCTTACAATTACCTGTTTGTGTTAGTGCGGGTGATTTTCAATTTTTTGCAAATTATAATAATTGTATTATATTTTTACAATTAATTATTTTTCATTTATTTGCTTTCATCTTGATTAGAGAATATTATTTAGGTATTATTATTACTTTTTGAAACCGAGAATTTTTAAGTTGTTAGTCTAACAGCAAATCCATGAGTATATGTTATATAGCGACCTATTACAAGTTTTTCTTAAGGGGAAGTTGTAATAGTGAAGCTTATTTTATTTTTAGTTATGCAAAAGATTATTTTTATATATTAGCTTACATTGAATTAAAGCATAATTATATTACAAGTTTAGTTAATAGACCCAAAATATGTAATTTTTAACTTACATTTTTATAAATAGGTATTGAAATAACTTTCTAATATTGTTATGAATGTCATAGTGTAATATCTTAACTTTATTAAATTGAATATTTATAATTATACCTACAGTGAGTCCCACTTCGTACTAAGCCACCGCTATAACTTGGCTATTTGTATTTGGATTTGTATATATTTTTTATAGCACATAATACCCATGATGAACTACCGTTGGAAGGTAGAGCTGTTACTCAATCTCTATTTCAAAGTCAACTGTGATGTTTTTAAAATGGGAATTTTGCAAAAGTAATATTAGCGATTGAGATAGAGGAAAAATGTATTTGGAAAAGTCGTTCAGAAAAATTAAGTAAGTTCAAATATGAATTTTCATTTAAAAATATTGATTTTTTTTTTGAAAATATTGCAAGTCAGAAAAATTCGAGGTTTGGGTTAGTTTAGAGCATCCAGATTCCTATGAATTCCAGAAAATAGTTGGAAATTTTTAATTTAATAAAACATTTTACATAATGTTGATAATTTATTTAATTAAAAGAAAAACGTACACAATATGAACAATGGTAAAAATAATAATTATCTGAAATATTTTTCAACTAGATCGCCTTCAATTTCAATGCATTTAATAATTCTTTTTTTATTATGATTCCATACTTTTCTTAATTCTTCAGGAGTTATTGATCGACAAACTTCAAAAATTCTGTTACACAATTCTTGTCTTGTGCGTGGTCTGCTTTTATCAACGTTTTCTTTAAGTCTACCCGATAAATAGAAATCCAGGGGAGTAATATCTGGGGATCTGGGCGGAAACTCGCAAAGTGGACTATTACGTCCTATCCATTTTCGAGGAAAATTTTGATTAAACCATTCCCTCACAGTCAAGGCATTATGTACTGAGCAGCCATCTTGTTGGAAGTGGATATCTCTTTGAAATGCAAGCGGTAAATCGTCTATAGCATCGGACAATTCTGTGTTAAGGAAGTTCAAGTAAACATCAGCATTTAAATTTCCCTCGAAAAAAAAAATGGACCAATTAGACGAGTTCCGAGTATACCACACCATACATTCACTTTTTGGGAGTACTGACTTTTGCATGTAATTACCCTATTTGGATAATCCTCAGCCCAATATCTACAATTTTGTGATGAAACCACGCCATTACTGGTAAATGTGGCTTCGTCTGAGAACAGTATTTTATCAATCCTCTAGAAAAATGCCTTGCAGCCAATAACAATATTCTAATCTTCGTTCTAGGTCCCTTTCTTGCAACGTGTGAAGAAATTTTGACTTGAAGGGTTTTAATTTGTGCCTGCGAAGGCAACGCCAAATCTTGTTTTTAATAAATTTAATTCCCGCGCAATTTCTCTTACACTGGTTCGTGGGTTTCCATTAACAAAACCCAGTATAATATCATCATCTGGATGCCTTTTGGTAGGTTTCAATGTTGGTTTTGCAATAGCGCCGGTTTGATCAAATTTCTTATTAAGGGCAGCCACGGTGCAATGATGTAGTGGAGGACGATCGGGATGTCTACGATTAAATATTTTAGCAGCCTTTCTGAAGGAACGAACATTATCTCCAACAAGACGAATAATTTCCACTTTTTCTGAAATTGTTAATTTCAAAGGCATTTTGACGTAAAAATTGACAACTATGGTGTTTACAATAATGGATGTAAGTAGATCGACATTCATAGCAATCTGGATGCTCTAAAGTAACCCAAACCTCGAATTTTTCTGACTTGCAATATTTTTCAAAAAAAAATCAATATTTTTAAATGAAAATTCATATTTGAACTTACTTAATTTTTCTGAATGACTTTTCCAAATACATTTTTCCTCTATCTCAATCGCTAATGTTACTTTTGCAAAATTCTCATTTTAAAAACATCACAGTTGGCTTTGAAATATAGATTGAGTAACAGTTCTACCTTCCAAAGGTAGGTATTATGTGCTATAAAAAATATATACAAATCCAAATACAAATAGCCAAGTTATAGGGGTGGCTTAGTACGAAGTGGGACACACTGTATAATATTTCTCAACATTTTTTTCTTCATTTATCGAATATTGTGTGATTTGGTCTTAAATTCGGCCATTTGAAGCCACCAAATCATTTATTAATATTTTAAATGCAAGACTCGTAATTAACAAACTCGGGAACTCCTACGTGAATATTTTCAAGTCAATATAACCGATATTTTTTTATTTACATTTTCAAAATAATTGTTTCATAAAAAATTGATTTTGTAGAGTCCTACAAAAAAATGGCTGGCAAAAAAGTGGTAGAAAACTTAATTTTGACTACAGAAAGTTATTAAAAAAGTTTTTAGTCAAATCCATTCAGGTCCAATCGATTTCCTTATAATTTACTTTTTCTTCAAACGTCAGAAAAACATGACATTTCTTAACTCATTTCATGACATTAAAGTTTGACTTTTTAGACGGCTGTGCGTTACCATTAACAACGGAGGTAAAAGCACTTTTTCTGACGCTGTGAGCGGCAGAAAAAGTAATATTCATATCAACGCGTATTTTATTTAATACGCCGACCATGCGATATTAACACAATGCGTTTTTGGTGGTGAAATTTAAGATTTTTTATCTTTATTTTTTTTATACCTAATCGACGTTTGAAGAAAAAATGGCATGTTTCATTCGGAGTAAAAGCTCACTTCGTTCGTCCTGCAAACCTACAGATTCGTCAAAAGTATCACTTTTACTCCCAATAAAACAATATACTGTATTGCATCTAAGTGCTTTCCACAATTAGAAGTTAAGAAGTAACCTCTAAAAAGGTTACATTCGTGAGCCCTCCTCTTTGGGAAACTTAAGTCACCCTTATTATGTGATATCGGAAGAGGAATTATATAATTTTTCGTCTACTATCGGGGAGGCAATGAGAAAACTAAGACAGATGTAAAGACTGACTGTCTAGGGAGAACGGGAATAATGTCAACAATGCCTACCGCAGCCGTGGAAGCACTACGTTGCCTTCCTCCACTACACTTAGTTGTAGAGAGTGAGACACTGCTAGCAGCATACGGACTGAAAACAAATGAATACGGAACTATTCCTGATAACAAAGAAAATGTTGAGGCCTTTGGTTCTTGTACACAGTAAATCGAAATTTTATTTTTCTCCCCTTTAACAATGGGGTGGGGATGGACGTGGCTTTGAGGGCGATAATGGGGGGCTAATGCAAAAAAAACAAGGTGGGACAAAGTGGAAACTTGTCCTCCCTTGTCCCACCTTCCTCTAATTACCCTTCAACATCCGCTAATTACCTTTAATTACCTTTAAAAGTCTCCATGGGAGCAAGACCGAAAAACTAATAGTTTTTAAGTTATGGATGGAGCTTTGAAGTTGTCTCTCCCTGTATATCAAATTCGAAAAGAATTATGATGTGGCTGAAGAACAGCTCGTGTTTGACACGAATTTTCAAAATTAGAAATCCAACAAACTAATTAGCCTCCTCCCTAGATATGGACCACAATACGAACCGGAAGTACGAACCGACAGTTGCATGATTAAGTCCATTTTTTAAGGTGAAAACTTTTTCAGTTTCAGTATATATCTATGTATTAAGTTCGCATAAAGGGTAAATAAAAGGATTTCAGGCCTCCTCGCTAGATATGGACCACAATAACATGCAACTTCCGGTTTGGACTTCAGTCCGAACAGGTGTACCAAAAAGTCAATATCTTAAATGGTTCCAGAGTAATTATGCGCACAAAAAAGTTACAGACAAACCGACAGACAGATCGACAGACAGATTTTTTTTCCGCAAACCTAAAATCTCGACGTTTCATGATCTTCTAAGCCTATTTGAACAATAAAAAAATTTCAATTTTTTTTTACTTCCACTGAAAGGGGAATTAAAAACAATCGGCCCCTCAAAGCTCTCTCCGTAAACACGAATCACCCTGTATAATCACTACAAGAAATAATGTACATTGTACGTAACATTCCGGGCTTAATCCGGACTAACTCTTTACTCTACTTTTTCTATAAAATAATTAGTGATTCCGTCGAGACGAGTACAGCTAATTGCGCTTTGTTAGGCGAGATTCAATTTATTTTATTTTGGTTTGGAATTTTATGTAAAATTTTATTCAGTTAAATGCGGTTGCGAGCTAAAACGGTACGCCGTAAAGGTGTTATTTGTCAGGAAGTGACGCTAATCAACTTTGGCTTATTTTTTAGTGTACAAGGTATCTGATGGTAGACCGAGTTGCAATTTAAATATTTTATAATTATAACAGCGTCAGGCAATCCGAAGTGCAAAATAAAAGAAGCAATCAGATAGCGCAGTCCCTTAAGAAATCAGATTCATCTACTTAATAGAAAAGCCGAAAACAGAAAGAAGTTTTATAAGTGATAAAATTCGCCCCTGCGGAGAAATTCTTGAGGCTGGACAATTCGTTCTTAAATAAAACATATTAAAAGTAATTTTGGCAGGGAAGAATGTCAGTATTTATGTTACCCTTAGAGTTTAATGCACAATATCCCAGTGTCTGAACTCTTAATGGTAGGTATATACTGCATATGAAATTACGACAAGGTAAACCCAATTAACTGCATCCAAATTTTCTAAGATGTTGAATATCTAAAGGGCTTGAGCTGAATAATATTTTTACAAATATCTTCCAAACCTTTTGAGATATCTTAATATCAGTTTAGTATGAAGGACACATTCTTAAATGTACTTCAGATTTAGTTACTTCCATACGATGGCAACCTAGTTGGAAAAACGAGAGTCGAGTATAGCAATCGAGTGTTGTGTTCAGCTATTTTGGTATTTGTACTTCATCGTCGATATACTACATATTTAGATATTTCTTGAAACCTTGAATTTTTTATTTTATATTTTCATATTTTATATTTTATTCTAACTCACTAATCCACTTACTGATGGTTTTAACCTCGAAAAAAGGAACGACTGAAATATGGCTCGTGATGTATTCAAAGTACCTATATTATTTTAAAAAATATTTACATCTCTGTAGGGGGCGTTTCATTGAAAGAAATTAGTTCTAATTTATAAATACTGATCGGAAAAAAAAGCTAAAATTTTGAAAAAGTACTTAATGATTTATTTCGTATGATGGATAGTTTTTTGCAAAATGAAGTGAAAGGTAACTCCGATTTTACACGGGCAAAAACACATTTTTACTTAAAATGTTTTGTCTTCAAAAATTAAAAATGTGTAATTTTTGTTAGTTTGTATTCTTCATACTATACAAAATTTAATAATAGTGAAAATCGTCTTTCCTTTATTCACTTTAGAAGATACCACTTTGAAATTTACGAATTTTGCCAATTTCAAAATTAACCATAAAATTTCAATTAAAAATAGCTGTGAAATCCTAACAAAAAAATGCTATCTGAAAATGCTAACTGAACCTAAATATATCTGTGTGTAATATAGTTTTTAATTTCATAATCAACATTTTTTTAAGTTCACTTTTATGCTCTTCGTCAGTAATACGAGTTTTTTACTCTATTAACCGGTATTATACAACGGTATGGTTCTACGACTTGTAACTAATAGATGTTGTTTATGAATCATAACAATCCTGGCCGCCTGGCGGCGTTAAGTGCAATAACTAAACTTTTTATGGGGGTGGTTCCAAGCAAAATGGGACACACTGTACATTAAACGATTTTAAACATGAAAATGTAAAAAAATAGAAAGAATGTTCCTATGCAAATTTTAAATTCCACATTACCCAAAAATTATTTATTCTACCAAAAAATACGATTGGATTTCCTCTTCTTCACAAAATGATTTATCTTTTTCTTACCCGAACAGTATTTCTCCATGTATTCAAGCAAAACGGAATTTTCAAAATTTACACTGTGACGTATTTCTTACTGAGGCTACAAAGTGTCACTTTGACACCCAAGCAACGGTGGTAATTCAAGTACGGTTACTCGCAGTTTTCTTGTAAATAATATTAGTTTTTAGACATTCTAAATTTTGTGATAGGTACCAACTTTGTTGTAAAAGAAATATATGAAAAAAAATGAAAAAAAACACCCTGTCCGGGATTCGAACGCAAGACATTTGGATTGTCAGACAAAGCTTAAGCCATTGCGCCATCACACATCACTATAAAAATTTTGTGTCTGTAGTATATATCATTCGAGTATTATATTTCAACGAATTAGATATATTATTATGAAATAAATATATATTAGTAAAATGTATAAACAAAACAAAAGGAGGGGTATCGATAAGCTAAGAAAATTGACCCCAATATGACAAAAAATTTAACTATATATTTTTTTATATTTCTCATTATTTTAGTAAAATACTGGAGACTAACTTAACGCTACAATAAATTAAAAGTAAAAATGACTACGTTTTCTTCACGAGAAAAATCGACAAACTGAGGTCAAAATGGCTTTTTTTGGAAAATTGTACCCTAGTACCATTTTTACTATATCGAGTTTTTTAGACATGAGCGCATTTTTTTAGCAGTTTAATTTTTGTATTTTTATATTTGTTGACGTCTAAAGAACAACATGTAAAAAAATCACCATGCTAAAAAAATGCGCTCATGTCTAAAAGATACTCGATATAGTAAAAAAGGGTACAATTTTCCAAAAAAAGTCATTTTTACCTCAGTTTGTCGATTTTTCTCGTGAAGAAAACGTAGTCATTTTTACTTTTAATTTATTGTAGCGTTAAGTTAGTGTCCTGTATTTTACTAAAATAATGAGAAATATAAAAAAAATATAGTTAAGTTTTTTGTCATATACTGGGGTCAATTTTCTTAGCATATCGATACCCCTCCTTTAGATTACTCTGAAGGAGCGGGCGATTGGCCTTCCCCCACTGCGACCTATAAGGTCTATTGTAGTACTCCTTTTTTTGTGTGCCTCAGGGCTCCCCATCCAAACATGGTCTTCCTAGACTTCGAGTCTGTTGACAAGAGCCCCCAGGCACGGTTATCAGCCTCTGTCTTTCTCTCGCCGAGCCGTCTCAGTCCAGTCAGGCTTTTACAGCTCAGCATATGGACTGAGATCTCCAGCGAGAACTTGGGTCACCATTCCAAGCGCTGGACGCGACCAACGTTGCTTAACATCGCTGATCGAGTGCCGGCGCCTAGATCGGAGCCCGTACAGAGAGCCGTTATACCCCTCCTTTAGAGAATAACATTTCGCAAGATTTGTATTTAAGTACAAGTGATAAAAATTAAGAAATTTCTTTTTTTTTATTTAAATGATTAATAACTTTTTTATTTATTGATTGATTTTTTAAAAATGTACGGTTCTTCCTCTAACTAACGCTAACTTACTTTCCAAATTTCAATACAATCGGACTTTTCTTTCTTAAGTTATCGTGCTTACAAGAAACGTGACGGACGGACAGGCAGACGGACGGACAGACGGACATTTTGAAAGTTGCTCAGAATTCATTCACTAACATAATTATATGAAAATTTTTTCTCTACCAATGATATTTACTGATTTAGAAATGTACCAATCGAATACAATATACTCTTCGTTTTTGCGAAGAGTATAATAATTAAAATAAAAATGCAAAAGGTATATAAATAAATACCAGAAATAAATATGATGACCACGCAGGAAGATTATCGGATTGCAAGGCAAAACTTTAGCCATTGGACCATCACATATTGCTACGAAAATTTAATGTCTGTGGTATATATCTTTTAAGAATCATATTTCAACTAATTAGATATATTGTTATTTTATTTTATTTTTATTTATTTATTTATTTGGTACACTATTCAACAGGTGAAACCCAATTACAGAATAGGAAAATACAAAATAATTCAATACTTATCTAAATTATGAACAAAAAGATATATACATATTATTTATATATCTGAATTAAACTAATAAACTAAACTAAATTAAACTAATACAATGCATTTGTCATATATAAAACAAAGTGAACGTCAGATGTACACTCTAAATTGAGTATAATAGTCCGCAAGTCAACAAGAAAGAACAAAAATATATTTAAGCTAGAGACAATTTTATGTTTACAGCACTGCAGGTGAAAATATCTAAAGAAGTATCCAAATTATTATATATATTACGCATTTGCTGAATACAAGAAAATTTCTTTATATTTGTTCTTGAAAATGGCAAGTAAAATAAATTGTTGTGCCTAGAGGCCGCCCTAGGAATTTGGAAATTAAGCATACTTAAAATTTCTCCACAGTCGATGTTACCATGTAAAATTTTATATAAGAAAATTAATTGTGATCGGTGTCTACGGTTTTCTAGACTGTCTAGGGAAAATTTAGAGAGTAATTCTTGATGTGGGTAACCAATAGCAGGATAGGTCCCATCAGTCTTAAAAGACGCATATTTCAGAAATCGACGTTGAAGTCTTTCCAAATTTTGTATGTGTACATTATAAACAGGACACCATACTATTGAAGCATACTCAAGATGTGGTCTAACAAGAGTAGTGTATAGTTGTTTTAATGTATTTATGTTATTAAAATGTGCGGAGTTTCTAATGACAAAACCTAGTGTTCTATAACTTTTACTGACAGTAAGTTCGATGTGGTTTACAAACGTTAATTTTCTATCAAATGTCACACCCAAGTCACAAAAAGTGTCAGGACGGGAAAGTGTGTGATTGTTCAATTGGTAATCAAAAACAATAACATCATGTTTTGTTGTAAATGTCATAGTGTTACATTTTGCTTCATTTAAAGGTAATTTATTTATTATACACCATGTATAAATACGATCAATATTATTTTGCAATTCAAGGCAATCATATTCACACGCGACATTGCAAAATAGTTTTAGATCATCCGCATATAGAAGGCAGTTAACAGTAATATTATCTACTATGTCGTTAATGAACAAATTAAAGAAAAGTGGCCCTAAATTTGAACCTTGGGGGACCCCCGACGTAGCTAAGACTTCAATAGATCTAACACCATGATATACAACATATTGTCTTCTATCAGTTAGGTAGGATTTAAAAAGTGTAATAAGGTTATCCGAAAATCCAAAAATTTCAAATTTTTCTAAGAGGATATCATGGTCCAGTCTATCAAATGCCTTTGAAAAGTCAGTATATATAACGTCTGTTTGTATACCCTTATCAATAGAGTCAGAAATAAACTCTGTAATATTAATTAAATTCGTAACTGTTGAACGGCCTTTGAAGAATCCGTGTTGAGCTGTTGATATTTGATGCCTTACATGATTAAAAATAAAATGATGTAAGATAATTTCAAATGCTTTAGCAAAATTATTTATTATTACTATCGGACGGTAGTTACAAATATCAGATCTATCACCCTTCTTAAAGACTGGAATTATTTTCGATAATTTCCACTGTAGTGGAAATTTAGAAGACTTTAGTGACAAGTTAAATAATATAGTAAGGGGGCTAGCAAAAATAGCAGCACAGTCACGTAATATGAATGCGGGGATCCCATCAGGCCCAGAGGTTAATTTAGGTTTAATTTTCTTTAATGCTGTAAATACTTCATCTTCCGTAAAACAGGTTATATTTAAATATGAGCTACTTTCAACAATATTTTTAGGATTATGCGTGATATTTTCAGATATTATTATGAATTATGAAATGTATATTAGTAAAATGCATAAACAAAAAAATATATATTACTGAGATAACACTTCGCGAGATTTCTATTTAAGTAAAAGCGACAAAAGTTAAGAAAATACTTTTTTTAATTAAATGATTAATAACTTTCTTATTTACTGATTGATTTTCCTCAAAAATAGACTTCTTCTTCCAGCTAACACTAACTTACTTTCCAAATTTTAATACAATCTGACTTAGTTTCTTAAGTTATCATGCTTACAAGAAACGTGACGGACGGACAGAGGGACATTGTGAAAGTTGTTCAGAATTCGTTCACCAACAAAATGATATGAAATTTTTTTTTACCAGCGATATTTACGGTTTTAGAAATGTGCCGATCAAATGCAATATACTCTTCGTTTTTGCGAAGAGTATGATAATTAGTTGCAAATATTCCCATAATAATTTACTTCGTTACACCTTAGTTTTTGCAACGAAGCACCCTCTATGACAAAGCAAAAATTTTTGTTGCTAAATAATACACTTTCTATATTCAAAATGTATTATTTCAGCTGTTCTTCTTTTCCGTGGCTCGAGCGCTTTTGTGTCTTTGGTAACTAGACCATAATCTTTTTTATGGAAATAAACTTTTTATGGCACGATCGAAACAAACAGTACATATTCTACACAACTCCCCCCTACAAAATATAACAGAATGGCAGACCGATTGGCTAAATTAATTGCTTTTAGGTTTCCAACCAAGTAAATTGATTTTAGACAGTTAATGTTCGGTGGATAAGCACACGATGTCTGTGTGAAGAGGATCATGCCACGAACAGGAGCACCAACTGCGGTGCACAAATTAGGCCTCAGCAGTATTCGTGATCATTCCCAAATTACTCCGTAGCTACCTACGTTCTTTAATACAAAGGCTGCCTAAGTACTTCATGAATTAATATTTGCAAGATGCACTCCGTACATGGAATTCAAGCTGAGGAATCTGCTTGCAAAACAAAGCTTAGCTTGAATACATTTACGATGAACGTTTTATTATAAATATAGCATAGAAGCTGTATATATGTGTGGGTATGATGTACAAAATCTTGTTATATCTATGGGTTCGAACTTTGAAAGGTAGAAATTGCATTTGGGATGGCTGAAAGGATAGTAAAAGTATATGTCAACATTGAAACAAATGCACAAATGTAGAGTATGGTCTGGAGATATTTGGTTATTTTCTATTTTATTATACACTGTCCAACAGAAACAAATTTCATTTACCGCGTATGAATACAACATTCGTTTAATAGTGGCGATATCAAAATGGTTACAAATTTTATTCATTTATTATAAGTTTTAATTGAAGAGCTAAGTGGATAAAGGTGTTATGTCACAAAAACACGTTATTGAGTAATTTAACTCGAAAGTTTTTAGGCGAGAACTTTTTTGTTTTAACGACTATATAGCTTGCATTTTGCGATGATATTGACATTTGATGTAATTTTCAGAGACAAATAACTAAAGTTGTCAGTTGTCATTATTTTCGAACATTTTAAAAAATTAATGTATTATCCGTTCATAAGTTTCTCTGAAATGAATAAGGAATTAGTGAATAAAAGTGTTAAGAAGGGGGCGAGCGTAGAGACGACTTCAATGTGAATATCAGTCGATATTCCGTTGAAGCAACGTCGAGCGCGGTTAGTACTTAGATGGGGTCCCATCTTGGGAAATACAGCGTTCTCGTCCCACCTTCTAGCGGCTTGTATATCAGTGTATACGCGGAAGTTACATAATTTCAGACGAGGATTACGTAGCGGATATACCATCCTTCGGAGGGGATGTAAAGCAGGCGGTCCCTTGTCTATTAAATGTTAGGCAAGTAAAAGATCCCTACTCTTCTTAAGGGAAGAGGTTCGGCAAAATTTCCGGGTTGGGGGTAGCTCGTCTCCTGGCGTCGGTGATAGGCCCTGGTAGCGGAAATAGGCCGACGTTAAATAGTTTAAAAAAATAGTATTAAGAAATTAAACATATTTTATTATTATTAAAACATTGTACAATTTTTAGGTAGTCGGACAGTTCTACGGTTTTGAGCCACAGTTTGGTCATTTCCAAGTATGTTGTGATAATACGGCCTTACCATTCATTTATGAATGGTAATTGTTCTTTAAGATTGGCCAGTTTTCCTACACTGCCCTTGTTTTCATTATACACCGTTAGAGCAATACAGTCGAAATTTATCTTATGCATATTCCTTTTCTTTAAAATATCGACTTTGTAAAATGGAGTCATTTCATCTAGTGATGTATTAGTAGCACCCATAGGTTCCATTTTATACCGTCGTGAAAATAAACCTTTTCATTGTTCAAGTTTTTCTTCCTGTTGTACAAATTGAGTTTTGAGGCAATTCCATCAATATCCTTGAAATGATTCTTCTATCTAAGACAACGGCGTCTTTGGGAGTTCTTAAAATTTCTCGATACTGGTCCGGAACGTAGATATTTTGATGTTTCCTTAAAATTTTCTCGACTCTGCCAAAGTCTCTGTCTGAATCTAAATATGAATGTCCCACCTCCGAAAATTTATGGTCGATAACTTTAAATTCTCTCTTTAAAATCAACAACTGGTAAAGTGTAATGATATTGAAGTTTTCATTTTGTCCACCACAGGAGTCGGGCCATATTATAATGTGATCGATCTTTTCTTGGAAATATTCATTGTGAAAAGGTATGTAAGCAACTAGCAATTTCTAGGCTTTCACAGCTGGCCATATCTTCAGTCCATGTGAAAAAGAACGTTTTTTTTTTTCAGTATTCCTCAATGTATGTATGCCAAGGTTGTAAAACCACATTTGACGAAGGTAAAATGCTTTCGATGTACTTAATTTTGGCAGCGGCATGGTTTGCTGAAGATCTAAAGTAAGAAAGCAAATCGTTCTATCTACTGTAACTTTTGCTCCGTCACGCTTTTGTTGTTCGAAAGCTAGTTTGTAATTTTCGCCGTATTCTTTAGTATTATTTTTTTTTTTTTAATTTTTTTTAACCCAATAGATGTAAGCATAGCGAATACTGTAATTCTTAAACGATAACCTTACAAACCCAAATGACCTTTGACTTGATTGGCGTAATTATCATACTTATTATTTTTTCCGCAAGAATTTCGGAATTCGCCAGATTTGCCTTAAACAATTTAATGCTCTTTCAAAATATTGGGTGGGCAGAAGCCATACCAGATATCCTGTCATAAAAATTTCTACGGTCCAGCCCTCTTCTACTTGTCAGCATAAAAATGTTTGTACAAAAATCAACACCGCAAAGCGTCACTTTCCAGTATTTCTGATTTACAGACTAATTTGCTAGAATACTTTGGTAAATTCGTATTTTATTATTGCATTTTATATTGATAATGTTTTGTTTTTAAAACATTATTAAAACTTGCCTAGGAAGAAATTGCCACTATGTGACTGATTTCTGCTGAATTGCCAAAAGGTATAAATGTGTTTACAGCAATTAGATACTCAAGTACCATCTCGACTCTTGTACCATCTCTTACCGTTTCGAAATTGAACGAAATGAATATATGAATTAAAACACTATAAGCACTATTTCCAAATAATCAGCCAATTTATAAACATTACACGATTCATGAAATCGTTTATTCATTGCCATTTGTAATATCAGAAATGATAGATTATAAGTTAAAATTGTTGTCTGTGTAGAAATCTCAAAATTTTCAAAAATGTCACATAACACCTTTATCCACTTAGCTCTTCAATTGTGATTAGTGATTTCTTTAATATATATCTGCAGGCATTATTTCAACAAAAAAATTCATTACATCCAAGTGGCTGGGAATAATATAGGAGTGTAATGAGTCTAGAAAGAGAGACAAAATCCTGTAGAATCGTCTAGGCTTGCCCTGTATATTCGAAAATAATTCAGGGTTACACACTTTTTTTATCAAATTTAATTGTATTTTATTTAAATTTCTAGCTATCTTAGAACTCGAACTATCGAAGTTCGACGCACTATTGTCCCACCCTGATTAATAGGGAGCAGCAGTACCCCATCTAGCGGCAGCTTTCCGAGTTTCCGCAGCTAAGTAATAAGAAGAACATTGCTGAGTGGCACATAACACGCAACAACAACTAAAAAACTCGAAATATATTTTCACGCGTTTCAAGGCAAATTAATGCATTTTTAAAACATAAATTCTATCCTTTGTAGAAAAGGAGGAGATATAAGATCGAAGGCGTTATATGTTGTGTTTCATAAATAATTCCAGTACCTGCAATTAAATCTTTCACCACAGATTGCAGAAAACACAGCAATTAGAAACCCATTAATTATTATTCAATATCATTTAAACTCGAATCAAAACAAAAAAAAGTATGTCTCGAAAACACGAAAACGATGAATTTGATGAATTACCGGCATTGTTCACAGCAGTGGAGTATACAAAAACGAAACTTTGCAGATGACACAAACTCAAACATAGACAATTATATCCCAAATATGAATAATTGAAATTAATTAGAAATTAGTTTTGATTGACATTTGATTTATTTCATAAAGAATATGAGGCTTATATAAATTGATAAACAATCTGAACTGTCATGGACACTACCGTAGGGTTACTCCTACCCCTGAAGTTTAGTAATTGCATCCCGCGTCGGCAATCATCCCCATCAAAATAGCATTGTTTCACAGATAACAATGGCCATAAATCCATAACTGTAACGATCTGTTCCGGATTTCAATGTCCCGTTTCCTACATATTGAATTTTTCACTTAATCTCCCTCGCTTGACTCCCGTACTGCCGTTTTAGCTCCCCGTTAAATTATAACTCAGATTATAGCTACAGCCAACCATTCCAATATGAAGCAATAAAATAAATAAAGCTCTCTCTCTGTCTCTCCATAACGCATAGGATTATGTAAATGATTTGTGATAATTGATATTTTCTTACTGAGAATTACCCCAGTATAATCTAAATGACTGCTCCCTTTAGTTGTGTTGGCACTGGATCTTATTTTAGGAAGATTAGTATGGATTTAAAGAGACAAAATAAAGACCTTATATAAATCCCGACTTTTAAAGAAATGATGCTGTAATCAAATTTGAGTAGCAAGGCACGTTCGTATGTTAGAACTCAAGTGGACACTTTGAACATCAACTATTATATAAATTGTGCATTTCATGTTGCAGTTTACATGTCTGAATTTACTTGAGCTGGTACGAGTATATCCATCTGCAGTTTGATAAAAATGTTCATTTTATTTCCACATCCAGTGGAAGTATAGTAAGGACAAAAACAAATTTTAAAAATTTTTATTTTTCAATGTTCATGTTCATTGTTAAAACGTCGATATTTTAAGTTTGAACAAAAAAAATTCTGTCTGTCCGTCTGTTTGTCTGTAACTTTTCTTTGTGCGCACGATTACTCTGGAACCGTTTAAGATATTAACTAATTAACTAATAAATTTGTTACAGGTAAGTATTTTAACGAGATCTGGAACTATTATATTTTCATCTTATTCCTTTGAAGGGTTGGGGGGTACATTGGGGTAAGTAGGTAAATCAAACAGGTAAGAGTCCATAAAATTGGTATTTAGTATATACAAGAGAAGCTGAGGTCTCAAAAAATGTTTTGACATTAGCTACCCCCATTATCACCTCCACCCTATTATCAATGAGGGTGCAAAAAAATTATGATTTGGTGTGTGTTCAAAAACCGAAAACTTCAAAATATTTTTTTACTTCATCCACCACCACTACCACAACATCAGAACCCCTATCACCACCCCCACCCCACTACCGATGTGGGATATCGTTTTATGGAATTTTGGGGTAGACGATTTCAAATATTATATTATCCAACTTCCCTAAACACATACAACATTTTTTCGTTGTGAAAGACTTGGACAGAAAATCTAGATGTGGAAGTAGCGATTAACTGGGCAACGTTTTTGCTTAGTATATTAGGAACCGATGAGGTTATCTCAGCATATTCGGATTTTCTTTTATTGAGGAAAGAGAAAAATGCGTTTTTGCAAATATATCGAGAAATATGCGTTTTTTGAGAAAAACGTAAGGAAATCTGTTTTTGCTATAACTCGTACTAATCTACGTACACTTTTGTTCAAATCTAAGAAAAACAATATATATTGCAGCTTCGATATCTTGCACTCAGTTTCATCCGTCGCTCTCTTAGTTAACGTTTTTTAGGGTGACCACTCTGTATATTTTCACTAAAAAAATCGCTGCCCAATGAATCACTACTTCCACATCCAGATTTTCTATCCAAGTCTCTCACAACGAAAAAAATTTTGTATCTAGAAAATTGTTTATGGAACTTTAATAATACAATATTTGAAATCGCCTACCCTAAAAACGCACAAAACAATATGCCACATCCGTAGAGGGGGTGGGGGTGTTGGTAGGGGGTGGTTGTGGGGGTGGATGAAGTAAAAAAAAATTGAGGCCTTTGGTTTTGTATACACACTAAATCACAATTTTATTTTTTTCATCCCATTTAATAATGGGGTGGGGGTGGTAATGGGGATGGCTAATGCCAAAAAATTTTTGGGATCTTAGCTTCTCTTTTATATACTAAATATCAATTTTATGGACCCTCACTTGCTTAATTTACCTATTTACCCCCATTTACCCCCCAACCTTTCAACGGAATAAGATCAAAATATTATCCAGATCTCGTTAAAATACATGTGTGTACCAAATTTCAAGTCAATATCTTAAACGGTTCCAGAGTAATCGTGCGCACAAAAAAAGTTACAGACAGACCGACCGACAGAACGACAGACGGAAATTCTTTTTTACTCAAACTTTAAATTTCGACGTTTCATGACATTCTAAGACTATTTGAACAACAAAAATTTTGAAAAATTTTATTTTGCGTTACTATACTTCCACTGGATGTGGAAGTAATGTAAAATGTATTGTTTCCTCTTGAAAATTATACAATATATGCTAACTTAATATAAGCATTTCGTAAAGTATAAATGAGTTAGAAAAAAATAATTTTGAGCTTGTATAGCTGAACTATTAACATAACAACAATAGACAAATTGAAAGTATTTTAGATTAACTAAATGGTTCGCTATCTGCAGTGAGCGACCCTCAAGAAAACCGCAGTAGGTAGGTAAGAATTTTCTATTCTCCAATGATTTTTACCTATGAGATGTTGTTTCTCGTGAGACAAGTGGGATGCTGGAGATATGATAAATGTACCCTGGTGACGGCATCATACAAACACGCTTCCGTTCTCAAGCGGTCCCGGATTCTTTAACTTGTTTCCCAAGTTTTTCGTTCTTCAGATCTAATGGAATTATACGCTATGATATTTTGTGCAAACTTTTTTATGAGGCGCATACATGAAGGGTAGATACCAGAAATGTGATTTTTTTAAAGTATACATACAAATAAATAAACAGCTAATAAACATTACAATTTATTATATAATTATCTTAACCGTTTTTTAATCAATTAAAAATTTCCTAGCTGTAATTACTATATTTTAAATCGTAATCATCCCCTGATGATACCAGCTTAATTGATGAAAGTTTTTTCGGATGAAAGTAATAGTTGCTAGTGTCTATCTTTTAGAGCATTGTGGCCTTTATTTATCCAATTTAAAATAATGCTAATTTAATCTCTCTAATACAGAGAGATTAAATAATAAACCCCCGGCATTTGCTAATTATTAGCAAATGCCGGGGGTTTATTAAAAATCATACGTTGACGCCAAATTTAGGCCGCCATATAGAAGACACCATTTTGAATTTCATATATTTTTACTTCCACATCCAGTGGAAGTATAGTAACGACAAAAAAAAATTTGAAAATTTTTATTGTTCAAATAGGCTTAGAATGTCATGAAACGCCGAGATTTTAAGTTTAAGCGAAAAAATAATTATGTCTGTCTGTCGGTCTGTCTGTCTGTAGCTTTTTTGTGCACTTACTCTGGAACCGTTTAAGATACTGACTTAAAATTTATTACACGTATGTACTTTAACAGGATCTGGAACTAGATTACATTTTCATCTTATTCCGTCGGAGGGTTGGGAGGTAAATAGGGGGTAAACAGGTAAATCAAGCAGGTAAGAGTCCACAAAATCGGTATTTAGTATATACAACAGAAGCTAATGTCTCAAATAAAATGTTGGCATTAGCCACCCCCATTACCACCCCCACCACATTATTAAAGGGAATGAAAAAAATTGTGATTTAGTGTGTGTACAAGAACCAAAAACCTCAAAATATTTTTTTACTTCATCCACCCCCACTACCACCCCCCTATCACCACCCCCACCCCACTATCGATGTGGGATATCGTTTTATGGGTTGTATAAACAATTATTTCCACATACAACATTTTTTCGTTGTGAGAGACTTGGATAGAATATCTGGATGTGGAAGTAGTAATTCTTTGGACAGCGGTTTTTAAGCGGCTGAAGATAGTTTATATCTACGTGCAACATTTCAAGTTCTTGGCATGGTTGTAAAATTCAAAAAAAATTAATGCGTACATACAATACAACTCGTAACATTATCATGTCCCTTGGAATCTTTTGTGATCTCAGCAGTACACTCAACTGCGTAGATCATGAAAAACTGCTTACCAAGCTGTGTATGTACCTACAGTTTAAGAGGCATATCACTAGAATGGGTTAAGAGTTATCTTTTTTAATTATAAGCAATATGTCTCACTTATTAATAAAGAGAGAGACTATGTTAATTCTGGGTTTGTCGAAATTAACATAGATGTACCTCAGGGTTCTATTCTGGGTCCGGTGCTATTACTACTGTCTATGAATGATCTTGATGCCTTGCCATCTTCAGCAAATTTTACCAATTACGATGACAGCACGTTAATTATAAAAATGAAGTCGTTGAAAGTCAAATGTAACACAATTTTACATAGATTAAATAATTGGTTTAGCCAAAACCGTGTTCAATTAATACTTCCAAAATTCAGGCTCTGAGATTGCACAGTAGATGAAAAACATGTGACAATTTGAAATGGAAAATAGGCACCCAGAAATTGTCATTTAAAGATGAACATGTAAAATCTTTTGGAATACACGTCTCTTTTTTTATCTGAGCTATGTTTGTATATATTCAAAAATAAGGACATATTTTTATGTCACAAAATTGTACACTCCACTAATATATACAAAGAAATTATTTTCATATACCACTACAAGAATTAAATGTTACATATAAGTAACCTAATAGCTATGTAGTATATTGTAGTTGTAGACTTACATGTGCCTATATATATTTTGTATTATAACCATTTATTTATTGTTGGGCAACTAGCTTTTACTGTGTTGTTTGTATTATATGTTATATACCACTATTGTTTATTTGTAATTTATTATTTGACTTCTACCAAGCATTTGTAATTGGATTAAGGAATTAAAAAAATTTATCTAATCTGTTTTTCTATTTATAGTATAGATTGGCAATTTTTTTTATTAAGTCTAACTTTGGTGAATAAACAGCAAAATAGACATCAAAATTCATATGTATAGCAAATATGTTGCCACATTCTGACTTTTATCGGAAACAATCTGCTTATGAATTTTCTTTACCACCAAAAAATATGAACCAACTTAAATAAATTGTTGAATTTATAAGTACCTCTTTAAAAAAATTGTGAAAGTGTTTATCCAACTCTTCCCTTTCTATTTTCTTATAGTGACCATCCTGTATATTGGTGACTATAGTCGGAGCAATGGATCTTTGAACCAGAGATGATATAATTGTATGCACTTATTTGGTATCACAATGAAGCTTGCATTATCACGAATCAGCCTATCAATATACCCAATGGAAAGTTAGAAGAAAAACTTTCTGGAAACTTTCCGTTTTGAGAACTCCGAAAGTTTCTTTCTAATTTTCCATTGGGTATTTGATAGGCTATTTTATGGTGAAATCTGATTTGTGATGATGCAAGCTTCATTGTAATACCAAATAAGTCCATACAATTATATTATTTACATGATTTTTACAGCCTTTTATCAAATATTGAAAGTTTCCTCGACCAATCTCTACTTTGCCTTTGAACGGACGTCACTAATGCAGGTTTAGAATCAAAGAGCATCGTTTGTGTTTACGCCTAGTTATTATTAATTTATTATTAATTATTATTTATACATGCTTCAAACATTAGCCTTAACTCTTCGATAAATCAGTACAGAAATTAATAATTTATAAGACAACAACTAAATAATCTACGTGAAATAACTAGGGAAATAGCCCGTTAGGAATAATCAATAAGTGGTCAGTCTGGGCATCTCTCCTGCCACTATTGATTGATTGATTGATTTACCAGCGTGCGGTAGGCATTTCTGTCACTCCCAAGGATTATACAGCTGGGCCTGCTACGTCCACGCTGGGTTGGACTAAGGTCATGCTTGTTGCCAGCAGCGAGTGCCACATGGCGCATGGTAAAGGAATGTGGGATAGAAGGTGTAGGTATTTGTAACATGCATTACCGGATTGTGTCGTGAGGGAGCATTTAAGCTCCCTTTTTTTTGTATTTTTGGTTCTGGACTTCTGTCTCTTCTGGGTCTTCTTGTGATATATGTTGCCGCATTGTGTCGCTGCTGTTTGTGCTCCTATTTTTGTTTTTCTAATTCTATAAATCTTCTTCTTCTGAATCTTCTGATTCCTCCGTTTCTGATTCTGGTACTTCAATTTGTTCATTGTTCTTAGGGAGTATTCATCTATTTTGTGTTCCACTCCGCTGGTCCAACTCTCTTTTGTTGACGGCTCTCACTCCATTATTAGGCTTTTCTTGAAGTTTGTTTTCAGTCCAGATGTGTCCTGCGCAGGCGCGTACACAGGAATGTGTTCTGGGGGGGGGGGGGCAACCAGGGCGGAACCAAATAAACACATAACACAGCACAGTGGAACTTAAAACCTCACTTGTCTTTTTGGCGTATGCGTAAAAACGAATTTAAACTAATATTTAGTATGTAAAAACACAAAATGATTGCCACTATCCCAAAAATTCTCAACTGCGCCGCGCCTGGGAGGGAGGGCAACCAGGGGGAACCAAATAAACACATAACACAGCACACTGGAACTTAAACCTCACTTATTTTTTGGCATATGTTTAAAAACTAAGTTAAACTAATCTTTGGTATGCAAAAATAGATATGAAATAATTGTCACTATCCCAAACTTCTTAAACCACGCGCCGCGCCTGAGGGGTAGTTGCCGCTTTGCCCCCCTGCGTACGCACCTGCGGCAATTAGAAAATCATCGGCGTATGTGTATGTTTTCTTAGAAAATACCAAATCTGAGAATTAAATTTTGACTCCGTATTTTATGTTCCACTCCGCTGGTCCAACTCTCTTTTGTTGACGGCTCTCACTCTATTATTAGGCTTTTCTTGAAGTTTGTTTTCAGTCCAGATGTGTCCTGCGCAGGCGCGTAAGCAGGAATGTGTTCTGAGGGGGGACCAAATAAACACATAACACAGCACAGTGGAACTTAAAAACCTCACTTTTTTGGCATATGTTTAAAAACAAAGTTAAACTAATATTTGGTATGCAAAAACAGATATGAAATAATTGTCACTATCCCTAACTTCTTAAACCACGCCCGCTTGCCCCCCTGCGTACGCACCTGCGGCAATTAGAAGATCATCGGCGTATGTGTATGTTTTCTTAGAAAATACCATTTTTCTGAAAGAAGCCGCACCACGCATACCTCCGTTGAAGTGCTTTGAGAATCTGAGAATTAAATTTTGACTCCGTATTTTATGTTCCACTCCGCTGGTCCAACTCTCTTTTGTTGACGGCTCTCACTCTATTATTTCTTTTCTTGAAGTTTGTTTTCAGTCCAGATGTGTCCTGCGCAGGCGCGTAAGCAGGAATGTGTTCTGAGGGGGGACCAAATAAACACATAACACAGCACAGTGGAACTTAAAAACCTCACTTTTTTGGCATATGTTTAAAAACAAAGTTAAACTAATATTTGGTATGCAAAAACAGATATGAAATAATTGTCACTATCCCTAACTTCTTAAACCACGCCCGCTTGCCCCCCTGCGTACGCACCTGCGGCAATTAGAAGATCATCGGCGTATGTGTATGTTTTCTTAGAAAATACCATTTTTCTGAAAGAAGCCGCACCACGCATACCTCCGTTGAAGTGCTTTGAGAATCTGAGAATTAAATTTTGACTCCGTATTTTATGTTCCACTCCGCTGGTCCAACTCTCTTTTGTTGACGGCTCTCACTCTATTATTTCTTTTCTTGAAGTTTGTTTTCAGTCCAGATGTGTCCTGCGCAGGCGCGTAAGCAGGAATGTGTTCTGAGGGGGGACCAAATAAACACATAACACACCACAGTGGAACTTAAAAACCTCACTTTTTTGGCATATGTTTAAAAACAAAGTTAAACTAATATTTGGTATGCAAAAACAGATATGAAATAATTGTCACTATCCCAAACTTCTTAAACCACGCCGGGCCTGGGGGGTAGTTGCCCCCCTGCGTATGCACCTGGTCCTGCGGTGATTAAGAGATCATCGGCGTATGTGTATGTTTTCTTAGAAAATACCATTTTTCTGAAAGAAGCCTGCACCACGCATACCTCCGTTGAAGTGCTGTGAGAATCTGAGAATTCAATTTTGACGCCGTATATCAACAATGTCTCATTGATTATTTCGGGTTTAATCCAAATTAAATTCGTTTGAGTACTTCTAATAATTATAAAAATCTCACTTGAAAATTTACGTGAGAAATTGTTCTGTCCCTACTTTAATATAAATTAAACCCGCAATAATCAAATGCATTACTTTTAAATTCGTTTGAGTATTTTTTATAACTATGAAAAAAAGAATTATTTGAGAGAAAGAAATATATGACCATATTTTACGATACGTTATTGATTATTTCGGATATAATTTAAATTAAATCATTTGAATATTTTTATAATGATTGAAAACAATTTATTTGGCCATATTTTTACTGCTCTCATAAATTTTTCAACAGATGTCGATTCTTCAAGGGTCTGGACCCAAACATTTCAATGGTTTTGTGGGCAGACACTTGTAGTCATTAAGACACAAATAAACTAAGATGTACTTATCTCTTATACGCCTGAGTTTGGGTCGTGTTTATATATTCGTTTTTTTAAGCTCATTTCTTTATGCACCACACTAATTGCCACTAAACACTGTATTTGTTATTTCAAAATATTAATTATATTTCGAGCATCTCTCCTGCCACTATTGAAACAATTTTATCTCTAGTTTATTTGTGACACACAAGGTCTTACTATGTTTATTGACCTACATCTAGATATAAATGTCTTTGTTGATATATTTCTCTTAGTCACAATGTCTTGTAAGACATTTCGTGATCCATGCATTATTCTAGTTGGCCTATATTTACTGTATTGCACATCTGACAGCATCACGGCGTCTGTCGTGGTTGCCTGTTAGGAGCATTTCCTCGTCAGGGCTTGTCCCTATCAGCTCCTTGAATATATCAGTCCAACGTTCTCTTCACCATTTGCTATCTAAGTTTCCCTGAACACGATTGATATAATTTTCATATGTTTCTCTAGAGCATTAGTTAGCCACCGCATATTACTTTAAAAGCTGAAAAATCGGTCATCCGAAACAGAGGAAGATATACTTTTCTGTCCATAAAAATTATTGTCATTAACGTACTTTACTAAATATAACACAGAACAATGCTTATTTAATAAATTTTACAAAGGAATACAGAAGATCACGATATACAGGGTGATTTACCACAACATGCGGAAAATTTATCAGTAGGCTGTCCCCACCGAAAGGAGTTAAACCCATGAAAAATTAAAAAAATTACCAAAATAATTCCCTTTTTTTGTAGGAATACGCCGCCTATGACTTTAACTAATCTGACGTAACGCGATCCAACCATATCACTTTCTCTGCCCCTTTAACAGACTTGGGACTGACAGCAAATCTGGAGAGGGTGGAAGTGACTTTTTCGTTTAATCATACTACAAAAATAGCAAAATTAGCCGGAAAGACATTGACCCAATGCCAGTGAACTCTACAACAAGTAGATATAAAAGATATTTACTTAAACCCGTCGATAACAGAAAAACACCAAACTTCAACGGAAGATAAAAATATAATCTATTTGCAGATCTCGTTAATATACATATGTGTACCAAATGTCAAGTCAATGTCTTAAACGGTTCCAGAGTAATACTACGCACAAAAAAAAGTTACAGACAGACAAGCAGACAAATCGACAGACAGACAGACAGATTTTTCTCAAACTTAAAATCTCGACGTTTCATGACATTCTAAGCCTATTTGAAAAATAAAAATATTCAAAATTTTTCTTTGTGTTACTATACTTCCACTGGACGTAAAAAATAAAATATATGACTGTGCAGAATTCAGAGCTCTAAGTGAAATGACGCACGAGAAATCAATAGGGTGTTTTCCATATATAACAATTCACTTCAAGTGATGCATTAATATGAAGTAATACATAAATATGAAAGCCCAAACGCATTCATATTAATTATATCATCAGATTAAAATAAATATTTAATAAACAAATCGACTTAAAACTCAAATATTTGAATAATTTCGAGAACGTCACCTTATTGGGTAATGATCCTGGTGACGTCGCTTCATATATCTGTCAGAAGACAAAATAGGTTTGTTCGTTTTCTGTTCAAAAATTCTCCACTATCTGCACCAGTGCAAATCTGTCTCTCTTCAACTTATGTAGAGTCGCAATCTATCTCCTTCTAATATTTGCACTAGTGCAGCTAATATAGAGTCCGAACGGACCTATTATTGTTTACATGTTTACCATATTTGGCTTGGATATTTGAATTTGAAACACGTTCCTAGTGTTTCTCACAAATCAAAAAAAAGTGAACAATGATGGTTACTGACAATTTTGTGAAAGTTTCTACAAACAATTTACCTAGTTTAAATATTTTTATGTATTAAAAATGATGATCGATTTCATTAAACCGAGTTGAAGGGCGTAAAAACAGCAGCGTAAGTATTTAAAATAAATAAATTAATTAGTTGTTTGCAACTTGAGCCTAATAGAGTTATTAAATTTATGATTTAGTTTTTGTATTATTACACATTACTATGTTATATTTAATTTGGTTTATTTACGATTATTTATATTAACAACATAACCTTAAAAGAAAGTAGAATTATTAGTCTGTGCTAGAGATATAATTAAATGTTTGTTTGCAGCTCATCTCGAGAACAACGTGAATAGTGCTTTTGGGTATGTGGAGTTGAAACCAGAAGACTCATTATGACTGTAAAAGGAAGAATTTGCCCAGAGCACTGTTAGACAAGAATTATTAAATATTGATACAAAATCTTCTC
Source organism: Rutpela maculata (assembly GCA_936432065.2). Classification (NCBI taxonomy): domain Eukaryota; kingdom Metazoa; phylum Arthropoda; class Insecta; order Coleoptera; family Cerambycidae; genus Rutpela; species Rutpela maculata. The sequence goes on from OW386288.2 coordinate 179,151,137, forward strand.
GGTGTACAAATAATGAAATATAATTCAGATGTATGGTTCAAGACAAATTTGTCAGTTTATAAACTTTTGTTGAAATTTGCTTCTGATGGTAGTAAAAAGTGCAGTGATTTTTATAATTTGTTAAAAATTAAATGTCAGAGAAATTGTGTGAGGAAACTGAGAAGTTAATCGTTCGCTAGCTGTCGAGTCTATAGTAGATGCATACAAAATAAGAGATAATAAATAGGGTATATGGAAAGGGGCCGCAATTTAGAGAAGGTGGTGGCCGTTGTGGAGGAAAAATTGAAACTTAAAAAGTGAAAGATTGTGGACTTTTCTTGTCGCCATTATATCTCGTTTTTGCAGCTTTACCTGACGGTACCTATTATTTCAGAGTAAGTGGAGAACTATATAAAAAATGATCAAATTACAGACTTTAAAGCGAAAGTATATTTACAAATGTTATGTGCAAATCAACAAAAAGGACTTTTCTGTGTTGCGAACTAAAATTTTGAAAAAACCAAAATTGTGAACATTTTAAACATGGATTATGATAACTATAAATAACTGTTGTTGACAATTAATATTATATATATTGAAAATATGTCTATCTGAATAATAAAAACCAACATTTGTATTTTTAGTATATTGATTTTTTTCTTTATAGGGGAAAACTACAGTTTCATATTTACTACACAAACTACTTTATTTAATGATGGAAGGTTGTAAATTAATAACAGCACATGCAATAACAATAACACTGTCTGTGTGGGCAGTCAAATTATGATCTATTACAGAGTGAGATTCTAAATATTTAAGAGATCGTTTTGGTGCAGACGCTGCTCCTTTTCTGTCCGGTTGGCAGTTAAATATGTGTGGAACTACATCTTCCTTCAGAATAATTTTTCTTCCCAAAATTTTGTATCGGATGTAATTTTCCATGACTTCCTCAAACTGAAAATAATAAACAAGTATTTTTATATATTTGTGACATCGAATATCACTAGCCATGACATGCATCGCTTGATATTTTGGTCATTTTAATTAATAATCATAACCTAGCAAAATTTCATTACAAATGTTCAATCATACTAGAAGCTATAATATATTACTTTCAATTCAAAATAAATCTCATACCATTACAAGCATAATTTTACGGTAAGTATATATGATCTATTTATAATATTGAAGGTAATAATCCATCCATCTAGCTATCATCGGTTAACTTTTACCATGATGAGAAAAGATAAATTATATTTTCATTAAAATAATCTTCACAACAATAATATGTCGATTTCGATTTGGGAAAATCGCGCCTCGCTGTTTTAAACCATTTCACTTTCCGTGAATAATTCGCTATAGGAACACATGGGAACTTTTTATTTTGAGCATTTACTGAAGTATTTCTGCACCTTGGCACAAAACACCACTTATTTGGTGCACTACTCATGTTTTTGACTTACAATTTACAATAACAACAAAAGTCATTAAGTAAGGTTACATTTTATAATCATTGACATATATAGGCAGTGACGTCACAGATGACCAGTAATACTAGATTTGTCGTTTTTGGCGGGAAATATTTTACTTGAATTTATATTTCTTTTAAAATTATAAAAAAAAATTTTTTTGCCGAAAAATTGTTTCAGCTGTAATATTTACCATTAGTATTTTGTATTTTTCGACTTAAAAAAAAAGTGAAAACACCCTATTGCAAGATGTGGTGCTAACAACAAAAAAATTAAGTTAAATAAAATCGTGTAAAAATATGATAATTCAAGCTATCGTAAGTCTATATTGTGTCGTAGAAAAAGAATTTAATAACAAAAAAAAAACAGTTATACTATACGTAATGTACATATTGCCTTCCTTATAGTCCAATATTTATCTCGGCAAATAGCCGGCAATGTAGTTGTTTATACTTATCTGTAATAAGACTTTTTTGGTAAGAGTTAAAATAATTGCTGGTACTGGTAAAATACTTGTTTTATTCTAAAAACAAAACAAAATTATTTTGAATGCACATGCCATGATGAAACGAAAGTTATAATAAATGCCCTTGCCAGACCATTTTAAATTTCAGTCGATTTATATTATCCGTGAAATGTATTTATTTCACACCGGTTGCTTCATTTTCAGCTTTTTTTATATATCCAAAGAAACTGGGTCATGTGTGACTTTATAAGTTCAACAGTGTGTATGTAATAAAGTTATAATAGAACGACTGCTGTGCTATTTTATTTTGAGAAAATGTTTATGATTAGACAGCTTTACTCCATGAGCAAGTTCAAAGACTGAAAGGGATCGTAGTGTATTTTCCATAATCTTCGGTTCAATAGATTCTCCAGGTTATTTAGAATTTGCATTGCCCAGAGTACTTTAAAGGGACTATAATGATACTTTTGTCGTATTTTTATTTAAAAAATTGTATGTTTATTTAGCTTGTGTCGCATATACTGTGGGGTGAGTCAAAACAATTAAAATTTGAACTTACGAATGGCTTAGTTTCTAATTTGTTACTTTGAATCTAAAACTAATTCGGGTAAATTTTAAAATGACGCGAAATTTAACGCTCTTTAATTTTAATAATAGATGACTTTTCGATTGGATGCATTGTTTTTAAGTTGCCACAAACTGAAAAAAGTGTCAAAAATTCGTGGTTTTTCGTCCACGCAAAAATTTGCCAAGGGTTTGGAGGTCTAAAACTTCTACATACTCTCTACAATACATACAAGATAAAAAAATCTACTACCTCGTTTAAAGTAACTATCACCCTCTTTCGATGACGCCGTTCCTTCATTTGTAGAGATAATGTACCTTTAAAAACACAAAAGATATAAACGAGATAAGAAATAATTGGTATACCTAGCAAAGCATTGCTTACTGCTGCTCTCCAATTGCCTTCCGATGTAAAACACTGGTTATCAAAACACTTCTTATTTTTTTACCACTTTTATAGAACATCTCTCATTAACCCTCGTGATACGATCGATGTCCTGAATAACACACTTAAGGATCTTATGAGAATCCTTTCAATATCAGTTGTCGACCCAACACACGAAGACACCTGAGAGATTATACTCATAGTAAATCATTGAAATCAACGAAATTCAAGAATGCATTGTAAATAAACTTCAAAAATATGTATACAATTACAGAATGGGTTAATAGCCTATCTAGCCAATAAATTTAATACATCGCAATCCACCTTACAAACAAGGCAAGGAGAGGACGCCACCTTCAAAGAGCGTTATCGCAACTACATGCAATGGAGAAATATAGTGGCCATCGACTGGCACAAAAATATTCAGAATTTCTTTAAAGAATATGTTATGACTATTGGATTAACAACTGCCTGTCTATTACTATAAAAATGTTTCAAAATACAAATACACTTTTTTTACTTTACCACAACGAAAAGAGTTGTACCACTATTTTTTGGGTTAAATCGACTTGTTTTGATGTCAAGAATCTACGGCTAAGCGTTGCCTCAATTTTTCGAAACATCCTGTATTTCAAAGTGTGCCTTTGCTCTGGCTATTAGCTGGAATAATAATAAATTTAAACTTTATTTTACTAGTATTATGAAGTGATACTTTACGGCAACTAAACTATGTCATAATAGTACATTATAACTAAACAGTACATAAAAGGTTATATTCTATAAAATGGCGAAGGTGCCGTGGCTAATTTTCTTAAAGTTTAACTTTACAATATAAATGAAATAAATTAGTTGGCCACTAAATGACGATTGATAATGGAAAATGCAATTTTTATCTCCTAAGGATGAGGAGGAATAACATTTTGATGTGTCATTTTGAAGTTATAATGTACATAAAGTGTAGTTTATGTAAAAAGAGCCAAATCTTACATAATTACTTGAAAGAAGTTTTTGTATTTAACCGTTCAGAGGTGATTAAATACAAACAACACGTTTTCACATTTTCTAGCATTTCAAAACTACCTAAATTATGCTTAAATACAATAAATTTGACACATATATACAATATCCAAATGTAGATAAAAGTAAGTACATGCTTTCCCTGATGTATCATAAACAGAAAAAACAATAAATGTATGCAATAAAAACCACATGTTAGGAGAATATTGTTTTTACTGTATAAAATATATATACATACACAAAATAACACACTAAACTTAACTAAACATACATCACAGTAAATAACTTAAAACAAAACCTCATTCCCAGGCACTAGAATCCGGTGATTTTAGCTTCAAAGATATCGATTTTTCGGAAAGTTTTAGGACTAGCCAAAAATTAGTCTACCCTCTACAGAATTTCCTCAGGAATTCGAAAAAAATAGTGTTGACCACTCAAAACGGCGGCTTTAATTTGTATTTAACTTTTTGTAAACAAACTGAATTTTGCAACTTAGTTTTTTGCTTATGTCATCGCGTCTAAAGGTCGTAGAACAACGTTCAATTATTAGTCATGAGCTCATCTATAAGGTAGGTATACGCAAAGAACGAATCTTTGATTGTTAATAACATTTTATGGCAAAAAACTGAAAAAATTGAAATTTTAGATCCTGGAAATTTAGAAGTACTCTAGAAACAAATATAAAATCTGTATGCTAAGATATTATGAGAAATAGTACATACTTTTATCCTTAATAAAATGCACTTTATCCCATTGCAAAATATAAATTATTTTTTTTGCAATTAATTAAAAAAAAAATCAAACTGTTATATTAACAGATCAAATTAAAATTTTACAGTTCTATTTCGGTAAATACATTGTATTTGACGTACATTTCCATAATCAAAAAGAATATTGCAAACAAATATTAATTTGCTATTTTTCTACGCAATAAATCAATTTTGTAACTTAAACAAATGTAAATATTGCAACCAACGGCATTTCAGTTGTTCTAAAAAACACGAATTAAAAAAAAAAAGAAAAAATGTGTTCCGATGCTTTGGAGCCGAGATATGAAAAATTTACGTTTTTTGCGATTACGGCGAAATTTGAAAATATGTTTACTTAAAAATTTAATGTGAATATTTATCAGAGTGTGTGTTATCACTTACAAAAAGTGCCATGTCTATATATAATATATAAATGGGCCATGGAAAAAAATCGAGAAAATTGCATCTTGGGCGCTCGCGCTGACGCTAGACACCAAATCTCCCTCCCCCCTTCACTGCAAGCGGCGTACTTGGACAGTTTCACCACGGCGCGGCGGCAGCTTTATTTCTCTTTTTGTCGGCTTTGGGAGTGGCTAGATCGACGCTTTTTTTTAATTCAACATATTTTTTGCTCACCTTTCCAATTCTTCGATTATATTATTTTTCAATCATTCAATTACGTGGCTTGATAAAATAAATATTTAAAGATTACATACAAATTATTTGATAATACCTACATTGATGAGTGAATAGTTTTTATTCTTATTGGAATAAAAAAGGTGTACATTTTGTATTTAAAAATTAATTTATTGAATATACGAAATAAAGTTTATTTTTCTGATTTAAACTGAGAGACATCAGTATTGATTTAATTTGTTTTACAGCGAAATAAACATCTAATTCATAACATAACAGTAATGCGCGATTGCTTAACTTATAGGATGTTTGTAAAAATTATAAGATATTTGATTATAAACTACTGAAGTTATTTTATCTAATAAAATAATAAAGCCGCTGTATTACAAAACGTTATTTTGCGGAGCAACGTAATTGAATAATTGAAAAATAATTGAAGAATCGGAAAGCTGAGAAAATAATAAATTGAATTAAAAAAAAACGTCCATCTAGTCACTCCTGAAGCCGAGAAAAGAGAAATTTTTTTCCTTCTTCAGGTCCACCCTTCACTTAAACGCGGAGGGCATGGGGTGCCAGAATTGCGGTTTTTCAAATAGTGCACATGTATCCCCAACAAAATTTTGCCTTTCGTAGACACTTGATTCAAACCATTGCCAGCCTTCCGTCTATTAGAAAAGTTTCAATTAATAATACGATCCCCATTTCACTCGTATTCGTAAATTTCTTATATCAATATTCTTTACATTTTTTGTGTTCATTGCACGGTCTAGAATAGAATAGAATAGAATACGTTTATTAATCCAAGTGATCATAAATTATGCCATAGGACAAGTCGATAAACGCATTAGGAGATAAAATTAATATACATTAAACTATTCACTTATATACATAGGTATATAACATACTATCACACACTTTCCCTAAAATACCAAATAGTTAATAGTAAGTAATTTCGTTGTTATTAGTATTATTCACTACAAATGTCACATATAACAGACATTAATTAGTATGATTTAGAAAATCTTCTACTGAATAAAACGTATTTGCCAGAAGGAATGATTTTAAAGTTGACAGAATTTTTTTTTTACATTTACAATATTTTTTATATTTGCACTTAATTTGTTATATAATACTGATCCCATATAGTATGGGTTAGATTTATATAACTCTAATCTATGTAAATCATATTGCAAATCAAAGCCATGACGGGTAGAGTAGTGAAAAACACTTTGTGTATTAAATTTATTCATATTTTCTTTACAAATTTTAATATTTCAAAAATATACAGACTCGGCAATGTTAAAATTTTATTTTGGGCAAATCGCATTCTACAAGATTCTCTTACATTCATTCCAAACATAGAACGTATGGCTCTTTTTTGTAACATAAATACTCTGATCGCAGATGCTGAATAACCCCAATAAATAATGTCGTATCGAATTCGTGAAGTAAAATTAGAAAAATAATACGTTTTAGGAGTATCTAAGCTGGTGATATGGCGCAATCGTTTTAATGCAAAACAGTTACTTGCACAATTATTGCATATAAACGTGATATGTGTTTTCCAGTCTAAGGATAAATCTATATTAATTCCCAAAACTTTATGAGATGTTACTCGTTGAATTGAATTATGTTTAATTAGTACACTAGACGTATATTTTTTTCCGACAGGATGAAGCTGCATAACAAAAGTGTTATCCTGGTTCATTACTAATTTTTTTTTCATTGAGATAATTGGATAACGCAAGTATATTTGAGTTCAGTTTGTGAGTAGAATCGTTTATTAGTTTATCACTTGCTATAATAGTGATATCATCAGCAAAAGCACCGTAAAATGTTGATAAATAGCTATCTAAGTCATTTGTATAAAGAATAAATAACAGTGGTCCCAATACACTACCTTGTGGTACGCCAATATCGACAGGCAGCCCCTCAGATTTAGCACCAAGAATATTTTTCAAAAGAACATCATGGTTCACGAGGTCGAAAGCTTCAGACAGATCTATGAATAATGCAATTACCTTATGTCCTAGATTTTTATATATAAAATCCAAAATGCTTAATAGCGATGTTATTGTTGACCGATGCTCTCTAAAGCCATGCTGATTTGGAGATAAAATGTTGCTAGATTCTAGGAATGTTTTTATTCGCTTTGATAATAATTTCTCAAATATTTTGGAGAATACTGATAATATTGCTATAAGACGATAATTTCAAATTTTTTTACGGTCACCTTTTTTGTATTAGATAATTTTAATAAACTAGGAAAGGTGCCCTCCTTGGTTAATGATATGAGTTAGTGGTTTGGCTAACTGATGAGCACATAGTTTTATTATTTTAGTAGAAATATCATCAGGGCCTAATGAATTTGATTCTTTTAAATTATTAATTGTCTCAACCATTTCCGAAATAATAACCGGTTTTAAGTATATTGAATTCTCATTATTGGGCAATACTGGAATTTTAGTTATGTTATTTTGTAACTTATCAAAGGACTTCGGTAAATTTATTAGATAAGAATTAAATTCTTTCGAGATTTTTGGTTTATCTGTACTTAATTGATCATTGACTTCAATTTCGACGGCTTCGTTTGAGTTTTGATTTAAGTTATTTTTTATAGAGCTGTTAATTATCTTCCATACTGTTTTAGATTGGTTTGTGGAGTTTTTTATTATGTTGCTAAAATACAATAGTCACAGACTTATTATATACTGCGCAGACAACCACCACAAATACAATTTTGTTATTAGTTTAGTTCTCCATGCAATAAATTTTACCTGCTTACCTATCGGAAACACCATGCGCAGAGAAAACTTTGCAATTTAATGTAATTAATTCGATAAACTATGTATTTATATAATTATGCTGTAAAAGCATTCCACACACACATGGTTTGTCGGAGCCGTTGTAGAATGAAACTCAAGTAGTGTGTTGATTCTACTTTTGATGTTTGTGAATTGTCCATCAACAAGGCTCTCGGAATATTGTTTATTTAATAGAACAGTTTCAACAGAGTGCCACTCATTCGTTAAATTTTCGTCATTTGTAGAGGTTACTTAGGCTTTATGCAGCTATTCTAGGACAGCCTTCTTGGCATTAATATGTTAATGGACATTATAACTTTATTTTCATAGGCAAGATCTTATCCAAGTCACTAATAGATAATTATCGGATAGATTAATATAAGAATTGCCTATACCTTAGTTAGGTAAGAAATGATGAACTGACTTGTCAATAGTATCAAGCGGCACATGTCATTGGGTGACGTTGAATTTGATAAGCCTTTGTAAAAATTATTGTGAATTAAACCGGCAATATGATCTGTTGCACGCACAGATCACGTGTATTTATTACTATTCTCCTTTCCTGAGTGAAGTATGGAACTATATATTTTAAAAATTGTCCAATCTCGATATCTACAATTCCTCGTATGTACACTTCAGTGCAATAAAATCCCGCTATATTAAATCATTCTTTATTTATTTGTCTGTGTCAGTGTCATATTTTCGAAATGCCAAAATTAACTGAACATGAAAAAGTTCTAATTCTCTCTAAAATTGAAGAGGGATGGTCTATCAGAGCAGTTGCTAACCATTATCACTTAAAATTATGAGTGTGAAGAAAAGGCGGGAGAAAGAAAGTATCATAAAGAGAAAAGACGGTTCAGGCCGACCAAGAAATTCAAATCTCGCTCAAGATGAAGCGCTCCTTGGCTATTTGAGGGAAAATCCGTTTCAAACAGCAGTAGATGCTGTGTCTATGACAAATTTTCCAGCATCGAGGTCAACAGCTAGCCGAAGAATAGGAAAATCGAAATTAAAAAGCTGTGTAGGTGCCAAGAAGACCATATTAACAGAAGAACATAAGCAAGCCCGCATTCTGTTTTGTTTAGATTATGTCTAACGACCGTTGGAGTATTGGAACAATGTTGTGTTTACCGATGAAAAAGTTTTTCAGTCTTGTAATGGATATAGAAGTAAAATTAGGGAGGCAGACACAGGCAGGCACGTGCAGAACAGCCATGCAGAAAGCCGCTTTTTAATGTTTTGAGCTTTCAGAATCTGGCCTTATCTCGGACACAATTTTTCAACGTCAATTTTTAAAATTGTTATAAATCGAAATCATTAAATCATTAAAATTTTTCCAAATACCTTACTTATGACATTTCACAATCAATGAATGTCACTTTTTTATAACCTATATGATAATAAAAAATCTAAATTCCAAAATGACTGATTCACATCACTTAATATTAGTAAAAACTGGATTACTTGATTTTTCAAGTGTACGGGATTTTATTGCATAGAAGTGTAACTGGACTTAAGAAACAATAGATTAGGTGAAAATATGACTAAATCTAACTTACCTTTGTACCAAGTTGCACCTCTGAGAAGACATGGCCATTCAAAATTACTGCTAAAATCAAGTATTTTAAGAAACTGTTTCAATTTTGAACACAATTTAGCAGGCTCGAAGGACCAAAATTAATGTTAGAACTTCACGTCCAACATCAGGTTTTAGCGATTTTGTTATAGTTACATAGAGAGGATGAGCAGTATTACCTTTATCTTCTCGTTCGAGCCGGATGGTTATTGGAGCGGATGTTTTTAATCAGCCCAGATTACTCTATTCGCAGTCCCATCCAACAACCATATAACATACAACACATAAAAAATAGTAAAAGTAGCGAATTGTTTAGTATACAATAGCGAAAAAAGCGAAATGAATTGTGTGTTTCGAAAGCTTCGATGCGAATCCCCCTTGGCGGTTTATTTCTGTTCCTCGCTTAGGGAAGGCTTACTTACACAAAGGCACCTATTCATTATTGCTAACCAAAGGAAATGATAAAACAAATATTATAATATAAACAAAAAACTATATTAAGAACTAAACAATTATGAACTTTAATAATTGATACTGTCTGAATTGTTTAAATTAAACGAAGTACTGCATTAAGATTGAGCCACCCCTAAAACTTAATTGAATTTTTTTCAACTGCTTAGTCTGCTAAACTTTTATTTTAGATTGTTCAAGAGCTAGTTTTGAAACACTTTCTATTACTAGTTTTGAGGAAAATTGTTTTTTGAGAAGAATGCAAATACGTAATTTAATAAAAAAATTACTAGAAGGCTAAAATTTTCCGATTCAATGTGTAATGAAACTAAAGTAATTGCTCAAGATGTCCACCAATCTTCTTTGATCCGAAAATGAATTCTTTAGTGATGATCTTCGATTATGTTACAGTAACTTCTATTCAATTTTAAAGTTTTTCTAGAGTTTCAGTTGGCGAAAAATAAACTTTTGCAGGCAGTATAAGCCAGAAATTTGATACTGTCCATCATGAAAATCATTTAATAATATAAAATTTTAAAAAACTTCAGTAATCTCAATAATAGGTCTCTTATGTTTTGGTAAATATACGTGCTAAGTTTGACAATATCCGAACTTCTCATCGGTGTTTTCTTACATTTTATTGAGTACCTATTTTACCACTGTTGTGAAAAAATATTTAAAACGTTTGACAGTTGTTCGTGAACCGGCCACGGTGTTGGGGAATAGCACAAGTGCCTTTGGACGCTATTATTTTGGAAATGGTACTTTTCCATCGTATCCCAAGTAACACATAAAGTCGCCGGAACGTATCGGCGACTATAAAAGCCACGATAAGGTGGACCGCTACTATAGGCTGCCACGTCCCTGCTACGTGGCAGCTACGTAGCTGCCACTAAAATGGGGAAAATTTTGTAGTCGCCGGGTAGTGTTTCGGGTAGTTCTGGCCTCTATAGAAGTGACTATCTTTAGTTACTATAAAGGATCGGGGTAGTAGCGGGTACTACTACGCAACTCGGCGGCCTAGTAACCGCTACCTGGCTACCTAGTAACTGCCACTATCACTTTTTCAAATGGTGTTTATCTTTTAGCGACCTCTTTGTTTTTTTTTTCTTTTATAATAATGGCACAGTGAAATAATATTATACCAAAAAGTTGTGTACTTTAGGCGCGTGTTTAAAGTACTTCTTTAGCCATTTTTTCAAGCGCAAGTTACTTTTTTGATATAAGTTGACATATTAAATGATAAAATTTCAACGCGCCCTCAAAATAACCTTTTTTGTAAGTTTTTGACAAAATAATTTAAAAAGGCAAGATTAAAAAATTTAAATATTTATTAGGGAAATATTTGGAATACTTTCAAAATCATTTTTCATAAAAGTCTGTGATAAGATAATTAACATAACCATTATCTATGTATGATTAAACCCATTTTTTTTTCTAAAAATTATAATAACAACCAATAATGGCCGATTTTAACAAAGGTACTATAAAGTTAGGTCATCCAACATAAAGTATCTGTAACTTTGGTGATCCAATAGCACCTATCCTGATGTGACTCTATAGTATCAGATTCTATTTTGGAACTGTAAAGTACCAACAGGAAGTATTTCGCTACCCATTTTGCCACTAAAATGCCATGATATTTTAAAGTTCCAAGTGATGGTCACTGGAACCTAGATTGCCTCTCTATGTACCCAGTTACTTTATTTAGACATCTTAGTGGCACTGGTGGGTGGCAGTAACTGATTCACTGGTACTAGATAGTTTTTGCCACTATGGAGTGTAACATACCTGTTACAATTTTTGCCGGAGTAAAAAATCCTATTTTATTTCCGACCATATTTTGAGTATCACTCAGTAAGTTAGAAAATTTTACCGTTCATTTAATAATAAGTACTATTGTAAAACACATCACAAAAACTTCACATTTTGTATACTTAAATATTTCTACAATACAGCACCTCCTTTTTAAATATTTATTGTACTAATTAAGAAACAAAGTTACCATAGATTTCTTTATGGATCTACATTTACTCGTGGTCAAACAATACATTAGTTTCCATTACTAATCTATTACTTTAAATATTAATAATACTACCAAAATCCAGATGGCGTAAAGCGCTTGACAGAACTGTTGTTTTTTAAACCATGTTAGCTTTCCTTGTAATTGAAACTTAATTGGTATTCATTTTACTATTCTGAACTGTCAATGAAAGTTGTGCGACTCAATTGCGATATCTCCAAGACTTTGTCTAATTCTGATGTATCGTCGATTACCTAGTGCATCAATAGATTTTGAGGTAAATTAGTTTTATTATTATTCTTTTATAACATATAGGCACCTTCTGTGCTATATATTTTTTGTTCAATTGACCATGTGAGTGTTTGTAAAATCTAATTTTGGTTTCCTTCTTTCCTATGATGGCGTTATAGTTCTGGCAGATTAAGTAAAAATTATTAAGTAAAAATTATTAAGTAAAACTATTAAGTAAAATTATTAATTGAAATTACTAAATTAAAATAATTAGTAAAATAAAATAAGTACTAAAATAAAATTAGTACTCAAATTTTTGATGAAGTTACATTTGTTTAAACAGAAGAATTTATGAAATTAGAAACTTCTGGAGGGTTTAATTTGTCGAAACAAATTAAACAATGTTTATTTGGAATTCAGTCCATAAAGAGAATTTAGTTTTTCTATCAATCAAATTGTGAAGATTCAATAAAAAGAAATTCTTGGATTCATTTGGTATATTCTTCCACACGGAGCACGTGTCAGGAGGGAAACATTTCCTATTGTAAAGAAGCCAATTAAACTTTATTTCCTAGAGATTCATTTTCGTTAAATCAAATTTACTCAACTAAGCCGAACTATTTCGACAATCAAGTACAGGTTGAAATTTCTTGCCAACGTCTTCACGCTGTAAGCATCGAGACGACGACGTGGTCCACCAGGTCTAACGAGACACCTTAGGACACGGTGAGAGTTTTGTGTAGTGTTAAATTTTATTGGTGAATTATTAACATCCACCTGGTATTACATATATTTTTATGCAGGCCATGAGGTCCTTGATCAGCATAAATTTCGTTCTTGTTTTATTGCTGTACATTGCTATATAATTAAGATTATCATTTCATCTCTTTTTGAAATTTGGAACATTTTATTAGTTATAACTATTTTTGATCGTAACTTTGTTGAACATTTGAAATTGCTATTATTTCTTTTTTTACATTTATGATTATGTAATTTGCTCACGTAAATTTTAATATCGACCTGAATACTTTTATAATAAATTTTATCTCATAACTATTTTTTCAATCTTTATTTTTTTTCTTGAACAAAAGTTTATCCTTTCTAAATTTACCTGTAGGAGTTTTCGTCCTGGTAAAAGGGGGTCAGTAATCTCTATTAAGGCTGCAGGTGCCGCCCCAGATTAAATTCATTTTTAAGCCCTCCTTTTACCAGACACGAATTGTGTGACAGGTGTCAAATAAAGGTGTGTAGCGTACTTTCCCCTAAATAAAATAAGAGCCACAAGGTCGACTAAAGGTAAGGAAACTCACGTTTATCTCTAAACAAGTAGCTAGCCGAGAGCCGGGGTTCTTCTGGTTGTCACGTCGTTCTTGGGACTTGTCCCGGGGATAACGAGGGAACCTGAAGGCTCCAAACAGGCGTTCACTCCACCCAACAACATCGGGAGGAGCGAAAACGTAACAAGAATAACAATAAAATGATACTGCTTAGTTCTAGTAACTACCCAATTGTTACTTTGACTTTGAGTGTTTACAGTTCCAATAAATGGTATCGGTGTGGTAACAGTTACTTTAAAAGAACCATGTAGTCTTACCCAATAAAGTAGCAAGTACCAGGGTGTACCCCAAGAACTAAGGCTTCATAGCAAAACCAAAACCGAAAGGATTTGGTAGCATGTGTGTTACTTGGGATAGTATAAACTTTTACACTCGCAGTCATTTCGATTTTCCAAAATATAAAAGCCTCGACTTGCAAAATGTATCCTCGATCAAAAATCTACACTTACAAGCATTGCTATATAAATAACTATAAAACTTCATCAACAAGTTTATCAATAAATATAGCCTTAACTAAATCCTAGTTCTCGTGCCGTAGAATATCGAAAATACTATTCCCCTTAATAAGTGTTTTAAACAATAGAATGATAAAATAAAAGCATAAAGTAAGTCCTTTGACTATGGCATGTCGGCTTCAGTTCTTTGTCCTGGCTTTACGAGGCGTGAAGCGAAAGCGAGTGCTGGGTCTCTCCATCCCTGGCCTACACGCGATACGGGATTAATAACGATACTTATATCTCCATTATATGCAGACGACATCTTATTGTCGTAGCTCTCACAATTTTGTAGATACTTTAAAGTCAAATCCACACTCCGAGGTCCTCGAGAAATACTTTCAGCATAAATTTAACTACCAACAGCAATACCACCTCAAAACAATAAAAAATATATTTGTGACATAGAATAAGAGCGTATCTGCGACAGGGGAGTAAACTGTCGTAACTCACATTTGCTGAATTTTACAGGAAGCAATAAAAAATGTATTTCATATCTTATGTCCGCATTAGCTGCGTTATTGCGTAACTTATCTCGCTGAACTTTATCTTCGAGGCTTGCGCTCCTACAGGGGATATATAATTGAAAGCTTCAAGTCAGCGGAGAGCTCTCTATTGTCTTATAATTCAATTTATTTATATATAAATCACGAAAGTTGTATTCAATAAACACAATTTTTCATGTGAGCATCTACCAGTATTTATTCCGTTTTATCACATTTTGGTAAAAATTTTGGAAAAATTAACTACAGCAAGATTAAATTCATGCCTTAACCCATTTCACAATATGAATTAAAGGAAGATGTATCAACAGAAGATGCAATAGTGAACTTAAGAACACATATATATTCAGTACTAGATGAAGGTAAACTATGCTTATATATTTTCATTAATTTTAGTGAAGCATTTTGAGGACCCTTTGAATTTCAATAAATTGACTAAAAACCTTTGATACTTATATAATCGGTAGACTAAAGTCTGTAAGAGTGAATTGTAGAGCACAGAATACCTCAAAGTTTCCATACTATGTTCGATACTTTTCTTCATTTATTTTTTTGCAAAATTTGCAACTTAAATGTTCTTATTTTATCACAGTAAAAGTAATAAGGAACTCTTTTTATTTTATACATTCGATGATTACTGTTTTAACTTTTAAGAATTGTGAACAAAATCACATAATACTTATCATTAAATTAAACGCACTACTATAACCCCTCTTGCAGCTGCATGATATCAATTCCAAGAGTTGTTGCGGTGCTGCATCCCCGAACATTATTTTGAGAGTGAGGCCTTGGGACGTGTGCACCCAGCCTCAATCAACAAGATTCTTTTCCACACCCAGTCACTTCTGCACCTGAAAGGTATCATAAAAATTTAGTTTTTCCTTGCATCTCATCCATCTTTATTGGTTGGAATACTGCATAGAAAGAAGATTTCGTGCTCTTCCGTATTCCCTCTTCAGTGAATATTGACATTGGAAAAGGTAGACAACCGGCCTTAGTTGTCCTTTAGTTAAAAACAAAAACGGAAAAATCGCTAAAAATGTCAGAATATGAAAAATTTGTAAAACAGCTGTATCTCGGATACTATTTGATCTACAGAGTCCGCTTTGGTACCAATTTGTAGCAAATTTAGTCTACTTTTAAAAAGTAAAAAACAAAATCTCTCAGTTTTTTGGATTTTTAACCAAGACCTAGAGGTCTGCCGAGGTCGTTTTGGATTTAACATCAATTTTTAATCCTATACAACATTTTTTTTTATCTATTTATTTAACGTCGGCCTATTTCCGCTACCAGGGCCTATCACCGACGCCAGGAGACGAGCTAACCCCAACCTGGAAATTTTTCCGAACCCCTTCCCTTAAGAAGAGTAGGGATCTTTTACTTGCCTAACATTTAATAGACAAGGGACCGCTTGCTTTACATCCCCTCCGAAGGATGGTATATCCACTACGTAATCCTCGTCTGAAATTACGTAGCTTCCGCGTATACACTGATATACAAGCCGCTAGAAGATGGGACGAGAACGCTGTATTTCCCAAGATGGGTCACCCATCCAAGTACTAACCGCGCTCGACGTTGCTTCAACGGAATATCGACTGACATTCACATTGAAGTCGCCTCTACGCTCGCCCCATATACAACATATGGAAAAAGCATAGATACCCGATTTAACGTCAGGTAACTCTCCTTTTTTTATGACAGAGTTACTGGATTATCAGCTTATATGAAGTCCTACGTCGCGTCGTTGTAAAAGTGTTTCAATAAAAACTCTTTTTTTAAAGTAATTTCGCGTTGAGTTCATAGACTTAAATTCAAAGTTCAACTGTAGTTATTTCCTATAAGAATTGTGTAAGAGTTGAGGTTCCATAGAATGGTAACGCCTATTATTCTCCTTTTCCCCCATTCGTTGTATAATATTTGATCATTAAAAAGGAGAAATTGTTCATAAATCCGGGAATGTTTCAAAAGACATGTTGATAATGATGCACACATGCAATTACCCGGTTAAAGTGCACGTCAGCATGAAAATGCTTTATCTGTGAGGTACAAGTAAGTAGTAGAAGGTTTCATTCTTGATATAAATATTTTATTTTTGAAGAAAATTGCCTTATCCTTGTTAAGAAAGTATTGTTGTCTATGTACCATGAACTGACTTTAAGGGAATAAGAATACACAGAGCGCTTAAATTAAAGTAACCGACATTATTTGTGTTGATTATTTAAATATTAACGATAATGAAAACAATGTGTAGACAAAATTCAAATACAAAAACTATGAAATAATTTCACATACATTTGAACACTTGTATACTGTATAAAGTGTGGAACAGCCAAATGGAATAAATTCAGAATCTGTATTATTGTGCAAATTTATAAAAAATCCCGAGACACGTCGATTTTGGATTCTGAAATGACATTCTACAACGTACAAATTTCCCGCCCGCCCTAAGTGCCCGTGCACCCCTTCCCCCCCATCCTTGGGGACATTGTTTTTCATAAAGATTAAAGCCTAAGGAACAATCTTGGATATGTCCCCAAAAAAAAATTGGCTGCACTTTCAAAATGGCGTCCGTTAAAAAAAAACAAATTTGCAAATATTGTTTTTGTCATTTAACACAAAAACTAAAAAAGATGGAGAAAGCTTTCTGTACAAAAAGCAAAGTGCATAAAATTTCCCACAATTTTGTTCCTATAAAATATTTGGATAGGAGTTACCAATTTCCAGATAAATGATTCAGCTCTTAAAATAATATATAAAATTCAATATAAAACGTAATACTACGGCAGCCCACCCTAAGTGTCCGTGCAATCCCAAATCCTTGGGGACAATGTTTTTCATAAAGATTAAAGCTTAAGGAAAAAAACTGGCTCTACTTTCAAAATGGCGTCCGTTTAAAAAAAAATTGCAAATATTGTTTTTGTCATTTAACACGAAAACTAAAAAAGATGGAGAAGAACTTTCTGCACAAAAAACAAAGTGCATAAAATTTTCTATAATTTCGTTCCTATACGATATTTGGATAGGAGTTACGATTTTCCAGATATCATTGTTACCGTTTTCGAGATAAATGTCTGCAAATTACAATATTATTATTATTATTAATTTTTTTCAGTTTGTTTTATTCTTTGTTATGTTAATAATATGAAGTTATATTATACGCCTTAAAATAATTGTCATAGTTATTTCCTCTAAGTGATTTACCGATGTATGAATTTTCATGTTTTCTTAATTTTGGACTCATTTATCTGGAAAATGGTAACTGCTATCGAAATATTGTATAGGAACAAAATTGTAGAAAATTTTATGCACATTGTTTTTTGTTAAAAAAGTTTTTGGCCATCTTTTTTAATTTTTGTGTTAAATGACAAAAACCATATTGACAACAGTTTTTTTTTAACATATGGCCGCCATTTTGAAAGTACAGCCAGTTTTTTTTGGGACATGTCTTAAATTGTTCCTTAGGCTTTAATTTTTATGAAAAATATTGTCCCCAAGGATCGGTGGGGGGGTGCACGTACAGCTAGGGAGGGCTCCCCGACTAAAATGCACAAAATAATAATTTTACAGATGGTTGGTTACGGAGATAAAATGCGATCACAGGACGAAGTTGTTCTCCTATTTCAAGAAAAATTTCCTGATTTGCCACCTATATCCCAAGGTACAATTAGCAAAATTAAAAAGCAGTTTCGCGAAAATGGACATATACGGCAGATAAAAAAAGAAGCTTCCAATGCAATGAGTAACGATACAAAATTAAATATACTGCACTTTTATTCTTCATGGCCATCGAAACTGTCGCTACTGGGTTAATGAAAATCCTCACTAGATGCTTACATACGCAAAATCCTGAAAAGGTTAATGTTTGGACGAGGATAATTGGAAACTATATCATTGGTCCTGTTTTTATTGATGGCAATTTGAATGGAGATAATTATTTAGCCCTGCTCCAAAATAATGTCGTGCCAATTTTGGCAAACTTATATCTGTACTCAAGTATACCCGCAAGTTCCGGGGGATGTAATATGGTTCCAGCATTTCACATTTACAAATCGATGGATAGGAAGGCAAGAATCGCTAGAATGGCCAGCACGTTCTCCTGTTAAGAAAAAGAATAACGGATGTGGTTAGGTCGGTCACGCCTCAGATGTTGGAAAACGTTAGAAGACATTTTTATTTACGATTAGGATGCTGCCAAGATGTTCAAGGAACTCATTTTGTACATTTACTACATCGAAGTTAAGTTTTTTTTAGTTTGCTGTAGTGAAATACATTAAGCACATGAATTCATTTTTTTACCGTTAATTTTTGCAATAAATATTAAAATCGTAGCATTTTTGAGTAGAGAACGAAAAAAACTTTCAAATGATGTATTATAAGCCCTTACTTCGCATTTAAAAATTTAGGGGTTGCAACTGTCACTCAGAGGAGGTTGAATTTATACATTGCAGGATGTCATTTCAAAATTCAAAATCGATATGTCTCGGTATTTTTTATAAATATGCACAATAATTGAAATACTGAATTTATTTCATTTGGCTGTTTCACCCTGTATAACCAATAAAATGACCTGTTACCGATATACTCTTTATTACTATTCCTTTCTACATTCCGCAATTTTTACAATTTTAAAAGTGTTCATTCGATCGGCGTAACTTTTAAACGTATTTTTAAACGACTTCAATATCGATATTAAGTAATAAAGCCTAATTAACTGGGCGACGCGATGGTGAAATTTTATATTGTTTGTTTTATCGAACTTTTTTGAAACCAGTTCAATTTTTTCCCAATTTTTTTTATGAAATTAGACTACTTTTATTTTCATACACTCTTATTTATAGACGCATCATATAGTTATCTTGAACTTTCTATAACTAACTGCTTTTTTATCGCAAACATAGGATGTGTAACTACACTTTAAATAACAATGCTGTGTATTTTGTAATATGTGGCTTAGATATCGCTATACAGGAAGCCGCTCTATCATAAAAAGTATGCTAAAAATGCTGAGTATGTAGGGAAACAATGATTTGTTGGAATATGGATGTATCACCCCTTGTTCTGGATAGTAGCGCTGGGGATAGATGTAAATGTTATCATATGTTTATTAATGTAGAATTAACATTTTAAGTAAAATGGTTAATATTTTTATTCTAAAATTCATGCCTTTGATATAAAGTTTTCTGACGCGTACATTCCAATATCGGGAGGTAGATCTAAATAGAACACTTTAATACAACTTTAGTCCTAAATTGTTTTCTGGCGGGTATACCCTTTATACGGGGCCCTGTAAACACCTTTCTCTGTTGTTAAATCAAAAGCATTGTTTGCTAGAAAGGCGGAAGTCTAGTAATTTATTTCATTAGTGTAAGCACTTATTGTGACAATTTAATTTCTCTAAGTTGATTTCATGCGGTAGTCTTTAAGGATTGTTTCCCCTATTTATTTACCTATGGCGTTATTTAAGTTTATCTATTTAGACAACTAGATTAAATTATAACAATCCAAAAATAGAGGTAGATATTTTCATATTTTCAAATGATAGTAAGAAAAAAATAATAAAAAAAATGGTATTTCTATATATTCTACACTAGAAATTAGTGAAAATTTGACAGAATTTCAAAAATACTGGCATATTTTTTTGAGATGCTTTCTTATTTTCTTTTATTTTATTCATGTAAGCAAATATTTTTCTGTTTAATTTCCCGTCATTATGAATAACCAAATTGCAAATTCAGTTAATGATTCAGATAATTTGATATATTTTGAAAATACGTTTAGAAAAACTACATTCTGCAAGCTAGTGTTTCAGTTAGACAGCAATAATTTTAACATAATAACCAAATGCATGGCTTTTTGCAAGCTGATAATCGATTTGTGTTAAAAGGTATGACTAGTTAACAACAAAATACAAATTTCAATAAATCGGCTAAAAGTACGATGTTTATTATTGTCGGTCTTAAAAAAAAGCTCACGACCACATCCAAGTCATTTTACTAGATAAGTAAGTTTCACCCGCGGCTCATCTTGGAAATTTCCGATTCATTCAGTAAAATGTTACTTTCCAGACTTCATTTACCTGTCTAAGGGAATATTTTTGAAATTCTTCTTTTTACAATTACTTTATAGACGGTTTAAAATTAACCTTGCGGAAAAAGATTCGAAATCATACGCTGATGTCTGACGCAGATTCAATTTTCCATATTTTCCGCCGTAGGTCAATAGCCTACGAACCAACACGACGCGGCGGCGGGCACAAAAGCGAAAGAATTTATGAATCATAATTCCTAAACTTTACAAACCATAATTTAAAGAGGTAAAGTCTCAATTCAATTGATTATCTCGAAGAGCAATTGTAAAAAAGAAATATATGGCTTGGATATCCGATCCAGGCATGATAAATCAGGCATTGGATAAAAATGATCACCACTTGAAAATAAATGGGAATCGATGGGCTATTGATTATATTCCTCATTGACATGCTAATAGCCCTCTCGTCCCACGAGCCGCAACCACCCTTTACTTCATTCCACTAAATTAAGGGATGCCATGTGGTTTTCTGCACCAATTTCTATTAGCAGTTAAAACGGGCATTTAATTACAAATTTGAAACAACTGTATTATGTTGATGTTTAATTGTAGCCAAAATGTTACGTCTAGTTGAATATTTAAAGGAAATAGTGTTTTTGTGTTATTATATCACATTATTAAATTAATATAATTTAAACATTGCCATGAGTAATTATTAATACCACACACAATACTTAAATGAATCCAAAATTGACATGGCAAGCATAAAATATTTGTGTCTGACAGCAATCTTCACAGGTCGGCGTCACTGAAAATGGAATTGGTTAAAAATACCATTGTGAAGCATGTAAGTACCTCATTTTTTCCAAGTTAAAAAGTTGTTAATAGTTTTTATTAGTGGTTGATGGTCTGTGCTTTAATGCTGGTAACAGTTAACGGGTATGAACCAAAAGGTGTTAGGAAAAGACTTTTTAAATGGTCGACGTTTCGTCAACATTTATTGACATCCTCAGGACTCTACATTGGACATATTGATGTAGTTGTTTATAGGCCTTTGGTTCTTGTACATACGCTAAATCAGTTTTATTTTTTTCACCCCCTACAATAATGGGTGGGGGTGGTAATAAGTAATAGAGTAATAAGGGTGGCTAATGCCAAAAATTTTTTTTAGACCTTAGCTTCTCTTATATATATACTAAAACCAATTTTATGGACTCTATTTACCTATTTACCCCGATTTACCCCCCAACCCTTTAACGGAATAAGATCAAAATATAATCTGGTTTCAGATCTTTTTAAAATACATACGTGTACCAAATTTCAGGACAATATCTTAAACGGTTCCAGAGTAATCGTGCGCACAAAAAAAGTTAGACAGACAGACATACAAGTTTTTTTTTAATGCCTTGTTTATATTAACGTCCTGGCGAAGTTTAGCTAATTTTTTGCTGCAACTTAAAAATCTCGGCGTTTCATGACATTCTAAGCCTACTTAAACAATAAAAATTTTCAATTTTTTTTTTACTATAATACTTCCACTGGATGTGGGAGTAAAAGGAACGGTACTGTTTATTGTTCTTCCCTCGATCATTTAAAATGCAACAAAATTTTTTTAAAAAATCACACGTCATTTGTGAACATCAGAAAATAATTTTCATATTACAACAAAATTCTTAAATCTTTTTTTGTTTATGTTGTTGCTATATAAATTTTAAAACTCAATTTATTGTATTTTCATAGTTTTTTGCGATTTTCGGATCTTAAGCAATTTTCATGACATGAATTTTGTTCGAGATGAAATTTTCGACGAAAAAGTTATTTATGATTTTTTTTTCGCAGGACAAACTTTGATTCTTCTTTTAGCACAAAGGCTGATATACTGCGACCGAGGCAAGATATTGCTAAAAAAAATGTTTTACATTATATAGCATAATTTTATTTTTACTTATGTTATTATTTTTTTCTCAATCGAATCAAAAGGCATTCGTTGAATTTGTTTTCGCCCAAACATATTAACTAAATTCAAGGAGTATCTACAGTCGTCGTCGTCATGAAAATGGAATTGTTTTAGTGTACCTTTGGAGCAAAAAAATGTACT
Organism: Rutpela maculata; assembly: GCA_936432065.2. Taxonomy (NCBI): domain Eukaryota; kingdom Metazoa; phylum Arthropoda; class Insecta; order Coleoptera; family Cerambycidae; genus Rutpela; species Rutpela maculata. Next base: position 179,173,948 of record OW386288.2, read on the forward strand.
ACAGAAAGTTGACCAACTGTCAGAATAAATTGACTATTTTATGCAGATTCTAACACAGCATAACGCAAATGTGTCTTTATCAATTTCAATTTAGTATCAAGTTGTTTAATTAAAAACTACATTTTTAAAATTGTGAGATTTGAGGTAGCTGGTTTGTTAGCAGTCAACGTCACTTAAAAATCAATTAATTTTTTTTGTGAACACAAAGTTTTCTCAAAACCGTTACAGTTTTTGTGTACATTTGATTGAATTGAGGTGTATTATGGGTTGCTTAAATTATGGGGCAGTGATTCGTAATGGAAGTATTCAGCAGGGAGAGGAAATCGAGGAAGTGGATAGAAGAACTGAAAAAAGAACGCTAAATTGGAATGATATTTTTGAGGAATTAAGGCATGGACGTCTGTGTGTGGAGAGTCGAAATGGAGGAAAAGGTATATAAATAATAGTTGGAGAAGTGAAACATGCAAGTAATAATTAATATTGCTGCAAGCTGGAAGACTAGAAATTGGAAAATTGGCGACATGAGAACGGGGCAGTAGTGGATATAGTGGAGCTGTAGGAACTGTATGCATTTGATCATTGTTTTTCGAGGGTTTTTGGCACTAGTGCGTTATAGACTGTGCCAGTATTAGAAGTAAATTGAGAGGTTAATGTTAATATAAATGGTAAATTTGGTTCAGATCAGATCACAATTAATTTCCCCTGAAATAAAATAAAGGGGCATCACACACATTTTTATTTGGCAGGAGATACCAGTTAAAAAAGGTTCTTCTATTGAAAAGTGCTTTCACTTAAAACTCACTAAAAACAAAAAGGCAATCAAACAACCCATATTTTTTTTTTTATTAATTTTTTAGTGAAAGCACTGGGCGATCAGGGAAAAATAGAAAAGTTGAAAAACTTTTAAAGCATCAACAATTAGATAACCACATATATAGTTATTTTGATCGAAAATGAGATCCCTTATCACCTCAGTTCGTTTGATCTTCTACTTCTGAGACACTTTGTGTAGTATTTTACTAAAATTCATAAAATTATGTAATATAGTAGTTCTACTGATATTTATAGATATAGACTCGTCTAAGAATACCAAATTGTTAAGATATTTTTAACATGTCCCCTGGGGCACTTCCATATGTATAAGCAGCTCATACACTTTACCTCCATACTTTCTAAAATTACCAATAAAATCCTCTTGTCAGTCGTCTCAAATGTCCTTTTCAAATCTAAAAATATTATTGCTGCCATTTTTTATTTGTCTTTAGCTTCATTTCACTCATTAATAACATACTGTAACGAACTTTAACAACTGAAACCTTCTCTAAAGTTGAACTGATATCTACTGAATATTTTTTTCTCCCTTATAAAATCTAAAAATTGCATTAGTTTCTATATATTTTTTTAAAAGTTGGTAACATATTTGTAGGTCTACGCTCTTCAGCCTTAATAGTTTTAGACACTTTTCTTACAGTAGTTACTGTCGGCAGTATAACAGACTAGGTACAATACCAATTATAAAGAGCTGGTAATAATATGAATATCATATTAGTTACCATATCAACTTTATCCTATCTACTTTAAGTAGCTAGGTTAAATATGATTTGACTTAATATGCTATTTTCTTGAAAAATACATTTTTTGAAACAGAATAGTCTAAAATATCATTTTTAATAACGCAATTGTCAGATATAATTGGCGTATCTAAGACTACAATTGATGTGTTTAACAGCTTTTATGGACTATAGGAATTATATTAAAATCGCTTAGGGCGAGTTGTACCAACTAATTTCAAGCCAAGTCCTTTAAAAATAGATAACACAGCCCCACAAAAAAAAAAAAATTTGGAACTGCTATCGAGAAAGCTGTATCCTATGTAATTTTCGACGCTGAATCCAATTCCGAGGTCAAAAAAAAATTGTACACCCCCAAAATCAACCCCTAGCGCTAAAAAACACTCCCTAAACAGGGTAAAAATGACTTAACGCTCCGCGAATAGTCTTGAATCTCAATAAATCGAATTAAATATGAATATTTAAGTATATAACGCATAAATAAAGAGTTAACACTGCTTTCCATTGAAAATCACCCCCATGAGTGGGTGAAAACTACCCCTCACACAACAGGAAATTTAAAAAAACTGCAGTGATTGCAAAAAAGCTTACAGTTATTTTAGAAACAGTATGTAACTGCATTAGTCTCAATGCGATGCTCAAAAACTACCCCCAAATTTAAATTGCATGATTTTCTGGGAAATAAAGGAGATAAAAATTATAAAAAATTTGTTGCAGAAATGATTAAAAATTTCAAATCTTTAGGGTGCAATATGAGATTGAAACTTTATTTTCTCGATTCCCAATTTGATGATTTCCCAGAAAATTTAGGCGACTAACTGAAGAGCAGGGTGAACGCTTTCACCAAGATATATCAGAAAAAAGGAAATGGAAAAATGGTACCAAGGAAGATGGGACGAACACATGATGGCAGATTACTGTTGGTCCTTAAATAGAGAGATGTCTGAAAAGCATAAACGGCAGTTGATCAGAAGATCATTCGAAAACAAATCCAAAAGATATTACAAAAAGAAAGAATAAATTTAATTGAATTAAGAATACTGGTAAATTTTTGCTACTTCATAATATGGGTACTTTTCAATTACGTTGTCAAAGATTCTTCTTAAATAAGAAAATGCAGATGTTTTGAGCTTTTCTAAAAGATACTGCAACTATTTTTTGAATTTCTTATTATGTGAGGAGTAATTTTCACCCTCTCATGGGAATGTCACTGAATGACTTTGGTGCAATGCAAGTATTCACCTCCAAACTGCAGTGCTGCATATCTTTAGCCAATTTTAGCATCGATTAAAATAGAAATCACGATAACAAAATTTTTTCCCCAATTTTCCTTGCAATTTTAATCTAGAGGTGGTTTCCGCCTCTCTATGGGGGTAGATTTTGAGCATCGCATCGGAACTAATGCAGTTACTCACTCTTTCCAAAAAAACTGGGCATCGTAAGCTTTTTCTGCAATCACTGTATTTTTTAAGTTTCCTGCTGTATGAGGGGTAGTTTTCAATCTCTCATGGGGGTGATTTTCAATGGAAAGTAGTGTTAACTCTGTGTTTATGCGTTATATACTTGCATGTTTATATTTAATTCGATTTATTGAGATTCAAGACTATTCGTGGAGCGTTAAGTCATTTTCACCCTGTTTAAGGAGTGTTTTTTAGCGCTAGGGGTTGATTTTGGGGGTATACGATTTTTTTTGACCTCGGATTCGAGTTCAGCATCGAAAATTACATAGGGATACAGTTGTCTCGATAGCAGTTCCAATTATTTTTTGTGGGGCTGTGTAATAGAGCCTGTATAAAATGATTTTATAATTATGTTGTAAGAACATTCAAAAAGCAAATTGGTTCTCAATGGTACTAGTAGTAATAAAACATAAAAGAACACTTTTTCACCACTATAAAGTAAATATATAACTAATTATGATACTAGTTTGGAGGTGAATGCGTTCAATAAATGATATGGTACCTCCATATCATACACTGAGAAGAGAATCCGCATTATTACTGCTGACATCCAAACGACACTTAAAGCCCTGGGAGCAGTAAAAGTATGTTCTAAAACGGTAGGGGACTATCTGGAATCTCTGGCGATACTGACTGACAAAGTACAACATAGGCAACGAGAAAATGAACATGCTGACCAGAGCAGGTGCAATAACAGTTTAGGTGGGATTCGAATTTAATCTATAGGATAACTTACCAAACTGTAAGAGTCGATAAAGAAACATTACATGAAATGCAACATCAACAATGAGGCAGTCACGTGAATTTCTCAGCACCACAACCCTTAAGGAAAAAGTATAAACGGCACTGTCTCCAAGGGCATCGTGAAGTTTTAAGAGGTGTATTGTTAATCGTTTATATTGCTTGATTTTGAATTAATTCCAAAACGTAAATTTAAAATGGGATTGACAACCACTTGATCCTGTACAGCTTATCAAGTTTCTCTATTATAGACATGCTATGCCAGATACTCAATCCAAATATAGGTACATCGGGAAATGTTTTACTGATCTTAGTACTTTCTATTATGTTCGTATTTAAGCAATGTTGATTTCATAAGCGGTTAGAGCTTATGTTTATCTGGAATCCTAATAAAAAAATAAATTATTGAATAGGATAGAGTCGTCCGCATGTTAAGTTTATTTGATTTATCTCGCACAATTGGAATCACAGCCAAGTATTGATTTATTAATCAGGACCGTTCTCAAGAATTTAGAAATATTTACTTCGTATACGTGTGTACTTCATAGGTTTTTGTAACTCAATTAAATATTAACTAAAGGACTTGAATATAAGTCAGTGTAAGACCGTGCTTTTCAGATATTTTGTAGGCTGTTTTCCTATTCTTGTTCAGTTAATGGCTTCCGTAAAGTGGTTAAATCTGGTCTTAGCACAAATGTATTATTTATCTTCCAGTTTAGTTCTCAACTTTTGTTAAGAATATAATATTTGTATTTTTTCAATTTATATTTTTCATTAATAAAGCTAAAGTGTGGTTAAGTATAGAGTAACTGTAAGCTAAACTTTTCACTTTTCACTTGCATCATGTTTATATATGCAATACTTTTCAAATAAACATTTTATTATTAATTATTATTACCATCAATTATCATCATTAGGAGTCAGCCCGAAGCAGTACGGGCATTTTTGCCTTCCAGCCTCATCCAAAACAACAGCTATATGAGATTGTGGCTCGGCACTGTGTTAGCTCCGCAGCTTCATGCGACTTCAAAACACGGAGTGAACTGAGCAGAGCTACCTTTTGCAATTTTACGCGACGTCGGCGTGGAGACCGATCTACAGGCAAGAATAATGTTGAGTTCCTCTTAAAATGACGGTCTGATACCTTCAAGACATTTATTCAACCAAGTCAGTTACATTTTACTGAATTCTAACAAATACAGAGACTTGTCTCTGCACTTGTTCGTTCCTGGATTTCTTTCGGTATAACATTTCTCTCTGCTGAATAAAAGAACTCAATAACATATACATTAAATTCAGAAGCAGCTTTTTCTTTGAAGAGTGTAGTGTAGAGAAACCAAAATATTGGTTGGTTATGTTGACGATATGTTCATCATATAACCGGCATGGACATTCTTCACTGTCCATTTTTGCGACCATCTAAATAACCAACACCCAAATAACAAGTTTATGATGTAGAACGAGCAAGAAGGACTTTTGCCTTTCTTAGATGTATCGCTGAAACGATGAAGCAACGACAGGCTGGAGTCTAGAGAAAGCGAACTTGTTACCTGCATGCTGCATCCTTCCACCAACCACGAAGAGGTTGTTAATCGGAACATTGTTCCACAGAACCAATTTAATATGTGACTACGAAAGCAAACCAGAAGAACTCAGGAACGTCCAACAAGCACTAGAGAAAAATGGGATCGAACACTGGGATATACAACGAATTATCAACAGTCGGAGAAGAAAGACAAGAACAGGAACGATCTACTACTTATGCGCTCCATCCCTTTCTAGAGTCACAGATAGGTTGAAGAAGACTTTTATTAACGAATAACAATGTGGCACTTTGCGCTCTTAATACACAAATACTTATTAATTACATCACTACGTGAAATTTGGGAAGCGTCGGCTACTGCCTTATATTTTCGCACACTATGATTTCACGAAGTGATGTAGCTCAATATATAATGGTTTCCGTGTAACGACAATTAAAATGTCTGTCATTGTCTTTTTTTTCAGTGTTTTTTCATCAAGCGTCTAAGTTCTAAACAAATTGAAATATAAAGATACCGTGCGTGTAATTTCCCATTAGGCATGTACATTCACGTAGCGCGAGCGATTTGACAACACCGTCAGCCGTAAATTCGTCCGTCGATGGAGCATTCCAGCTCTGTTATTTTATTTCAGCCAGCTGGCACGCGCGATGTTGTAATTCTTCTCCCCATGCCTAGCCCGCGACTACACACACGGTATTTAAGTTACTCTCCTGTAGTATTGATAAAAGTGAGCACTGTATGAGACGGTTGACGATTTATAAACTTCAAGTAGCATCCAGAATATCTAGCCAAAAAGAAGAGGCTAACTTTAAATTAGCTTCTTATTTGTTTGCTATGTACATACAATATGTACCAGTGTAGCTACAGTACTAATAATTTGCTATTTTGTTCTTTTAATATTGATTTACAACTTTTTACGTACGGGAATATTATATTTCTGTATTTGTTAGGAAAAGTTAAATTTTTTCGAACTCAAGTAAGTATTTATTAAATATAGAATTTTTCCAGTAACTAGTAGAAAATTATCTTGTTTATTGCTTACACTCGTGTGATTTGGAAGACCCTGAGCCACTTTTTACTTTTAAACAGTACCTAATATTTTTTAAAATGATATAAGATATTTAACTTTAATTTTTTTTGTGTTTTATGACTTCGTGAACTGTAAGTTTTATTATCGGTCGTTTTGCGTGGCTGTCTGTTCATTTGACATTTAATTTCCTACAGTGTAATTTATTTACATTTGTCCTGATTTAGAAAATGGTCAATTATAACAGTTTTATGTGACATGGCCTGATAAATGTATAAGGGCGGCATCAATATTCCCACAAGGACGGTTCTGTGATTATTGTTTGTCTCAGACTGCGAGTTTACGGTCCCACAGGACTACCACGTATACAACTTGCTCTGAAAAATACTCGTAAAACAAGGATATACTTTATTTTCTTAATCTCGGATAACTATCTATCCTTTTTATTGCGCATTAAGCTAAAAAAGTATTAAAATATGGCACAGTAAATCATTTCGATAAGAAAAATGTCGCTTCTCATCCGTCCATTGCAGCAGTCTTTCAGTATTAACATTTTTGTGAGATTGTGAATGGCGCCTATAGTCATCATGACACATTTAAATCAATAAAAAAAACTTTTAGAGAAGAACATATTAAAATAAAAAATGTATCATATTGGTTTGAGGGGAAACATTAAGTTATTTGGAAGATAGAACATTTAAAGTAAGATTAAGTGGGATGGAGTCAGAGTCACACCATGTAGCAATGGAGGTATCCCAAGGCTCTGTTCTTGGGCCCCTATTATTTTTGTTATATGTGAACGATCTTCCTAATTATCTCACCAAAGGTAATCTAACTTACAGAGACCGTTGCCGCATAATATACAATTCATTCAATACATTAGCTTATCGAGCAGCACTAAATTGTTCGGCACTCATCTAGATAGTAAATTGTCATGGGATCTACATATTGAACATGTCTGTAGCCAGTTGAATAAAGCCTATTTGCCATTCTGCAACTGAAAACTACACTCAGTGAATCCGGACTTTTAAACATTTACTATGCACTAGCTTATACACATATATCCTCTGAGGAAGTGCCAAAAATAGGGAGAGTGTCTTTATCTGTCAAAAGGGGATCATAAGGTTAATATTTAATATGGGTTATAATGAGAGTTGCAGAGTAACATACAAAAACAAAAAAATCATCACGGTACCATGTATTTTTATGTTTAAATGCCTCTATTAATATAAAAAGATATGGACCTTTTTGTCAAAAAAAATCAGTATCATCCGTATAACAGGAGGCATGGTGATTTGTTGAGCATACCAAATCACTTGACAACAACATTTAGACACTCTCCACGTTACAACTGTATAGTTTTGTTTAAGAACCTACCACAAGAAATCAGAATGATTTCACAGCATAAAAACGCAGTAAAAAACTTTTAGAAGGTAGTTACTATAGTACAAATGAGAGTAGTAAGAGGGTGAACGTACCCTCGGACAAATCGCCAAATTTCTCAAGATTTCAATTTTATAGCAATTTCTCAAGATTTTCAAAATTTGGTAAATTTACCAAATTTCAAAATTGATGACGTCATCAAGGTCAAAGGTCAAGGTCATTTCAAAATTGATGAAGTCATCGAGGTCATTCAAGGTCATCTAAAATGTTCTGCCTTTTACAGTATTTCTAAATTTTCGGTATTTTCACCAAATTTCAAAATCACGAGTTGATCACGTGATCAGTTGATGAACTTTCTCTAATTTTACAGTATTTTTAAATTTTGGTAATTTTACAATATTTAAATATCATGAATTGATCACATGTTATTGTCCACCTATTTTAAAAAAGTTAAATAATTTACTAAATCTATATTAAAAATAGATAAAATTTAACAATTTTAACATAATAAGAGGTGGCTTGTTTCAAGCAGTCTACCTATTTTAAAAAAGTTAAAAATGCTAAAGAATTTACTAAATTTATATCAAAAATAGATAAAAATTAGCAATTTTAACATAATAAGAGGGGGCTTGTTTCAAGCAGTCCACCTATTTTAAAAAAGTTAAAAAAGTTAAATAATTTACTAAATTTGTATCAAAAAATAGATAAAAATTAACGATTTTAAAAATACTGTTAAAATTTTTAATTTTTATCTTGTTGCTGTTGTTGTTCTTCTTCTTCTTCTTCTTGTTGTTGTTGTTGTTGTTGTTGTTGTTGTTGTTGTTGTTGTTGTTGTTGTTCTTGTTGTTGTTCGTTTAAATATTTTATTTTATCGTGAGTGATATCACTAGTGTTTAAAATTTTATCGAGAGCGTTGTTTTCTAGTAATATAAAACGTATATATTATTATTTTACAGTTTATTATCTGATTTACCCGTACATTTTTTTTGAGCTACGTGGCCAGAAATAATACAGTTCGTGTAAATTGGGCTCTCTATTATCGAAGATTAAATTTAATCTTTGGTAATAAAAGCTCACGAATTGTATTACTTTTGGCAATGTAGCTCAAAAAAAATATATATACGGATAAAATTTAAAAGCATGAGTGGTACTTGCACATAATAGCTCATGAATAAATTCATTAAATTACAGTGTGTCCCCGGAGTACTGCAATTTTTTATTTATTTTCGAAAAACCGGCCTTGTTCATGTTTACTAATTTCTGCCAAATAATTACCTCTGTAAAAAGGTTCGAACTGTTTTGATTATATTTAGCATATGGATATTTTCTTAGTGCCGGTATAAGATAGCATAGCTAATTCCTTCTGTAAAATTAATCGATGGCGTGTGGTGGTTACGGCCTAAAAATTTAGAATAAGTTCAATGTATTGTACACAAAAAGAATCATGTGACATTTTATACGAATTGTAAAGAATTATACTCTAATCTGGTCTTAAAAAGACAAAAACAATTGTACAAATAAATAATATATTTCTAGGGTAGTGATTTTGTACAGTATAAGATTTTTGAATAATTTTATTAAAAAATTGCAAAATTGTTTTAACAAAATGCTTTTACCACAACACTGTAAGTACAATATTTGCAAATACAATTTTTCTCTGTGTAGGTTTATTCGAATATGGGAAAGTTACTTCGACTTGTATCGGACCGTACTTTTTTTTTCAATTTATATAAGATATAATGCAGTTTCTGCCGCAGCATTTCTTACCTTTGACCTTTACGGACGTGAATATTACTAAAACGACAATAGAAAGCCTGTTGCCCATGATGTTCCATTTTTTTTAATATGAAACATTGAATTCGTCCAAGAAAACCGAGTTCGCCGGCAGCAGTTTCAGAACCATCTGTTACCTACATCGAGTTATGCTGAAATTTACACGACCACTACAAGACTTTGTTATTAGAAGGGTAGGTATCTGTGGCTAAACAAGTCTCTTAAACACAATAATTTTGCTTCTTACAGTTCATAATTAACGGTTGCTTATTTTGTGTTACCAAAGTTATCATAATGGTTATATGTAAGTTTTTGATAGTTATGAGGATTTCGTATACCACTTAAAAAAATACTTTGAAAAACTATTTGTCGAATTTCTAAGACTTTCTGATGATAATTACTTAACAATTAATTAGTTTCTCTGACAGGAATGGAAGTTCCACTTCTAAGCAAATTACTTAGCAGGCAACGACTTCACTATCGGAGTTAGCATACAAATTAACAAAACACAGACTGGATCAAAATTGTAATGGTATATAGTATAGGTATGTAGTAATATGATATGTATAGACTGACCCTTGCCTATCTGTAACTATTTCAATTTTCCTAATTATATATTTTCAATTCAAAATTTTTATAAACCTATGTGTAACACAGTTTTCGTCTGCGAAAACGTTGAGATAACCAGCGCGGCGTTTAGCTATAATTTGGTTTTGGAATCTTAAAGCCTTTTATTCTGAATATTTTACAGCTATAAAGTTGACTTAACATAATTAAATATTCAAATAGACCGGCTCAGTGTCACAGTACCACAGTGCTCACAATATTAGAATTGCGACTGTTATAGAACATCCCAGAATCGAAGACAAAATAAGAATTTCGACTTAGGTAAGAATTCATTTAAAGACATTTTTGAGCATAATATACAAGATTGAAAAGTATCAGCGTCGAAAAATGGCACAAAAGAACTCATATACGTTCACAGAGATGAAAATCACTACTAGGTTTTTACTTAGGAAAATATGTTTATGTCCAGGCCGTAAGAGTAAAAGTATATTATGGTCATGGGAAAGTATACTGAAAATAAAAGTATAATTTTGGTCAAAAAAAAATACGGTATACTTTTTGAAAAGTGCGTCAAAGTTGGAATATTTTTACGGACAAGGAAAAAAAACAATATACTTTTTACGAAGTAAGCCAAAAATGTTCATTGAAAATATTTATGAATATTTTTAACTTTTTAATCGCTCCACGAAACACAATGAAAGTGGAGATACAGTAATTGTGAATATCATTCAAAATAATGAATATAAAATTTTAAAGATACGACGCACCAAAAGGGTGAAACCGACCAATGTGACAAAAGTGCGTAGAAAATTATTATTCACTGTCTTCGCATGTTTTACTGGTTTTTGGAGGGCCACTCACATTTGATATAACATCGTCTTGTACACGCAAAAAGTTGTCTCAAATCGATCTAGTGCTTTAGGCTCTAGCTACAACCACATACAAAAGAAAGACAAGTATATTTTAAACACCACTTTTTTGGATTCATTGAACTTAAACGCATATAATTTTCTAAAAATTAAAAATTGAATTTTTGCACGATGACAAAATTTTGCGTAAATTACTCTGCAATATGGGAAAATAAATATGGATTACTTATAAACCAAATATACGAATATGGTTCCTTTGATCTCACTGCAAGTCTTTTTTAAATTCAAATCAGTCTCTAGATATTAGCCAAGTCTATAATAAAGTATTACATGATGGGTCGTTTTACAAACAGAAGAAAAATCTCCCTCACCGAATATAATATTACCATCTAGTCTCCATAAAATTGACGCTATTTTCAATCCAAATGGCTCAATAAGCTTACTATAACCGAAAGAGAGATATTTAATTAAATATAATATAGTATAATACTACATACTATTAAAGAATATATATTGAAGTAATTTATGTTACAACATTAATATAATTGTTTCATATATTTATTATATTCATGTAGCAAGCGACCTCTAATTATTTGCGGTAGTATCTGTATCGACGAGAGAATCGATGTGGAGATCCAGAAGTGATTCCTGCAACTGTTTAATAGGTGCCGCTAGCCATTCAAATCTATTCTCGTGTTTAGATTCCAGTTTTTGCTGAAATATTTTTTACGACAGTTAAGAATAATATGTTTGTTTTTTATATTATAACCCAGACGACAGAGATCATTTTATAGTGGAAGCTAAAAAAACCTGCAAAATGAATAATTTTTTTTAATGAGTTTGTGAAAGTGTATATAATAATATCCTGAAAAGTTTACATTCCGCTCGGCTGCAGAACATAAAAAAAGTGAAAAAAAATTTTCTTTCATCCATTTTTTAAAAATGTTCAAATTGAGTCAGGGTAGAAAAAAATAAAAAATACAGGTGGATAGACCACGTATTTCTGAACAAAAAATGTCGTAATAAAATTTATTGCTAAAGCCACGGTATTCCTGGAAAAAAATAGTGAAGTAACTTTGTCACTCTGAGCGGCTAAGCGCACGGTTAAATGCATACTATGGAACCTCTAAAAATTCTTAGCTGTTCTATCGAGTAAAATAAAGCTTTTTTCTCTTTCTGATCACACATTTTTAACATTTTTCTAAGTGAATAGGAGGATCTATAGTGAGTATGGAGGGAAAATATATAATTATGAACGCATACACAGACACCACACATAGCCGCTGAATCACTCGCATGAATTTTTACGTGCCTTTACTGTATTGTATTTATTACAGGTACACCTATTCACATTTCATCTATATCCAACGTATTCCGTATACATTTGTTAATTTATTGGAAAAGCTCCAGAATTTATGTTCAAAACAATCAAAGTATGCTAGGCATATTAGGATTCTCAGAGGAAAGTTTTGCTATAGTTTTTATTTTCTCACCCTCTGTTTTTTGGGTCGCTGAACACGAATTTGAAGATTGCAGGCAAAAATTTGGCCCGGAACTTTGTTTTTTTGGCACTTTTTGCCCAAATTTTGGCACTTTTCTCAGTTTTTGGCCTATATCTCAGAAAGGAAGCGTTTTTTCGACAAGCCCATTCCATACAAAATTAAAGTAGACAAAATTTCCTGCATTTTTCATATCACTTTTTTTTGTAAGACTAACCATTCCACCGCTAGAGCTCGCCAAAAAAAAACATTCCCGGACCCAGTATACCTTACATGAATAATGAATATAGGGAAGGTAATTGAAAAAATTGAGACAAACGAATGAAATGCAGTTATTACTAAAGTAGTTATGTACAGTGTATTATAGTCAGTAGTACAATATATATTCATATCACTATAATGATAAATGTTGCGAATGATGAATGTCGCTGCTGTCATAAATTGGACTGCCTTAATCATCTGGAACAAACAGGAGATGTTATTTTATGGATTTATTGATAGACAAGGTGAGTAGTAATCTGCACATGTTTACTGTTGAAGATACTTTTGTACATACCTTCGTTTTTCAAGGAACTGTCACATCCTCTTCAGTCCGTTCATCTATTCTCCTTATTTTTTCAGGTGGTGGGGGGTCTGGATCCGTCAAGTTAAAGTTTACTCAACTATATCTTTTCATTTAATGCACGTTTTCAAGTAAGGCGTCAATAACCATAAATGTGTTCTTAATATAAAGACTTTACATTAGTGTATGTCGATTAAATCTTATCATACAGCAACCAAAAAAAAAAAAAACATTTTAGGAAATATTTATTTATTTAGTTCTCATATTTCAGGTAAAGGACGACAAATCGTAATTATGCCCAGAAGGACCTTTTTTAAGTATGTTCAACCGAACGCTATGGTTAGAGTCTCATTTTCTACAAAGGTAAGTATGTTTACAATGATTTCCAACAACAAACTGGACTATTCTTGCTTTTCCTTGTTGAGGTGAATTTTCATTTATTTTATCTACACTATGGCCTTGAGTTAAATTGCAATTTGACATCTACATTCAATATTAACCACCAAACTCAAAAACGGAGCCTGTGTACTCTTCATGTCGTCAATCCTTTTTCCAAAGAAAATGTTTTGTGTCACCATTATTTTCTCTTTATTTCTTATATACTTTGTATCTTGTAATGCAAAAAAAATTACTATGATACATAAATGTTTATAACAACTGTTAACGATACTGTAGGTGAAGCGATTCTTCTTTAGCGAACGGTAGAATCAGGACCACTCCATATCAGTTATTCTTATTGGCACGCAATAAAATGTTTTTACAAAAAATTTATATTTCGACAGCGATATGAAAAATAAAACTGAACAGTTTACGCTGCCATTATAACTTGTACTGAAAATTTGGTTTACCCCAAGTTCATGTTTATACATATATTAACCGTTTAAATATATCGACAAATATACTTGATCTGCATATCGAGGGAAGCGAATAGAAAGTTCATTATCGTTAAACACCCCAGTGTACTGTCTGCATCCGCATTCATGAGTAGCTCTATAAGCTCCCTTATTCAAACGCTTATTTGGAAAGGGAGAGTCTTTCTGAACAGCCTAAAAGTATTCGGGACCATAATTTATTGCCATCAAATAAAAGGTTGTGCCTACTAAAAACGCTCTGATAACACTGATGTAGTAATTATTACTATCAGCGGGCTTTAACTCTATCTTAATTGAAATAGAAATACGTTCGTTTTGTCGCTTTAATCAACTAAAATTAAATTTCTAGTAAGTAACTTGAATTTAAGTTTGACTCTGTTAATTCATAGTAAACATTTTATTATTATTGTTAAAACCAAAATAAACAATTTTTTTCCCGTCCTCCAAAAATATTGATATCAAAAAGATGAACTTGAATGCCATATCCATACGCTATTTTTAATTTCATTTTAAATGACCAGCAAAAAGTCACAGTTACTATAAATTAATGGAAAACAACCCCGTTAAAATTTTGGCGGTTGGTGCAAATTTAACTACCAAAAATTGTATGCTCTACTACAAAGGTACATATAATTTTTTTACTCTACCTCGCTTAGTTTTCAGAATATTGACAAAAAACGTAAAAAGTTCCGTTATTTTGACTTTTGAACCCAGAAAAAAAGGTGGGGTACATAGCTCACAATAAGTATGGCACTCTAAAACGATTCCATTTTTTATAACAGTGATCTGTGAAGACCATTGTTTTCACAGATATATAAGCTTGCCCAGAAATAATCTGCAGAGGAAATCTGGAGTTTATGAGAATGGCCTTTTGAAATATTATGCACTTTACACATTGCACATTGAATTTTTTCGAGGAAGAGTACAAAACATGAATAAATCGAACTTTTTACCGTCTCTGAAGAACTTTAATAAATCTACTGTGATTCTTTTACAAAATTAATGTAAATTACTGTTTTCTCCATGGCGCACTATACGATGATGTCGATTTTGATTTTAATTTAACCATTTTTCTAAATAACTTTAAATAACCCAGTAACCGTACACTTTAGCTATAGGGAATGTACATATAGGTTGAAAGGTAATAAAAGAGGGAAGCGAATAGGATTATAAATCACAGTATGTTCCTTTTGAAATAGGCGATTTAATGAAAGTCGAAGTTGTCGAAGTTGGACCTCATTTTCTGTGCACCCTGTATTTTTTGGGGTATTTCTAGCCACATAAGCTCCATCTCTCATTGACATATGGGAGAAAAATTTTTGTAGGCAAATACCTTCATCGACTGGGCTAATGATGAAGCGACTTTTGGATCCGCCAAGTTAAAGTTTACTCTACTATATCTTTTCATTTAATGCACGTTTTCAAGTAAGGCGTCAATAACCATAAATGTGTTCTTAATATAAAGACTTTACATTGTTGTATCTCGGTTCAATCTTATCGTTCAGCAACCAAAGAAAAAAAAATAACAAATTTTAGGAAATATTTATTTATTTAGTTCTAATTTTTTAGGTAAAGGACGACAAATCGTAATTGCTTATCGGAATCTATCATAGCGAAGTTTAGTTTTCTCATCAGATTTCATTAAAAGGGAAATATCAAATATCTCAAAAACTATTGGTTTTTTAGATAGGGAATGATATTTAAAGGTAAATTGAAATAGTGAATAAAATCTGGCATAAAAAATAAGGCATGTCATTTAAAATAAGGAAGCTGATGTCAACTTCCGGCGTAACATCTCTGCCTAAAGATTCAGCTTCAAATTATTTGTAGTTTTTCTGAAACGTATGATAGGCCACTAACCGAGATGCACCCTGTATAATAACTAATTCTCTTTTAGTAAGCAAGTCGTGATTTAATTTTTTTTTAGTATTTGAAGGTAACTTTCGCTCCATCAGAAAATACTGTTAATTTCCTCTTGTAATAATTGCGCATCCCTCGCTATTTCAACCTCTTTGTATGGTTTAGCGTCGTCTGCATACACTGAACATTTAGAATATTCTAAATAATTAGCTATGTCGTTGACAGAAAACACAAAGAGCAACGGCCCTAAATTACTTCTTTGAGGTACACAAGATTTGATCAAATATGACGCGAACACAGTAGTTATTTGTTTTATTTGTTGATATCTAGATGTTCAATACGATTTAAAAGACAGTAGCGAGTTATTAGAGATTTCATAAGTTTGTAACTTGTTAACAAAATATCGTGTTGCAATCTGTCAAAGGCTTTTGCAAAATCTAAATATACAGTGTGTCCCAGGATAGATGTAACAAGAGGTGTAATGGACCAAAAATTTTGGAATTTTGGAATGGTATTTAAGGATTGAGTCCTGCTTGTTGTAAAACTAAAGTATACCAAAAATGACTTGATTTGGTGTTCTACAGGGTGTTTTATAAGCAAAGTTGTAAAAATCACCACTGATAAAGTACCTTTATTTTTCAAAATATGAAAAAATTCCACTAAGAAAAGTTATTTAGAATGCAATTGTATATCTTCACACCAAATTTCAGGAATATAAAATTATTTTTTTGAAACTTTTTTTTGCGAATTAAGAGTTGAATTCATATTTAAAGTTGTGTAGGAGCAAATGTTAATCATCCACTGCTTTTCTCATAGCCTACTTTTAGCTTCTACATAACTTTAAATATTAATTCACAAAAAATAATTTCTATGCAGTTTTAATTAAATGGTTCAAAATAAAATACTACTTTATTGAGAAAATGGGAGGTTTCAAAAAAATAATTTTATATTCCTGAAATTTGGCATAGAGGTATAAAATTGCATTCTAAATAACTTTTCTTAGTGGGATTTTTTCATATTTTGAAAAATAAAGGTACTTTATTAGTGGTGATTTTTACAACTTTGCTTATAAAACACCCTGTAGAACACCAAATCAAGTCATTTTTGGTATACTGTAGTTTTAAAACAAGCAGGACTTAATCCCCAAATACCATTCCAAAATTCCAAAATTTTTGGTTCATTACACCTCTTTTTACATCTATCCTGGGACACACTGTATAACATCCGTCTGGCCCCAAAATATCCACTGTATAAATTAAATAATCTGTAAATATTGTTGAATAGCGTCAGGATCAAAGGACTATTTTGGTTTTAGTTTTTATAGGGATAATAGAATTTCTTCTAAAATAATTTATTTAGATTTAAATATGCCAGTCTATCACTCTCAATTTTCACCTCCACATCTATGTACTGCAAGTTTAGTATCGGAAAAAAATGAAATGAAAAAAGAGATTTTTTTTTTTTCAAATAGGCTCAGACCTCAAACCGCCGAGGTTTTAAGTATAAGCAAACAAAAAATTTTTGTGCGTTTATTTGTTTGCCATTCTGTCTGTAACTTTTTATGTGCACGATTTCTCTGGAACGGTTTATGATATTGACTTGAAATTCAGTAATATAACAGTTAAAATTGTAATATATCGGACAAAATTCATACATTTTCAAAAATTGGTAAAAATAATGAGGATAGCATAAGTATTATTAAACCAAAAAGTTCCCAGCCCTAAATAATGTGCTTAATCCCCTAGGACGTCGTTTCAGCCCCCATTTTGAGGTTTTCTAGATTATCTCGGGAACCGTGCACTATATGATAAAAATACCTATATACAATATTATTCCTGATAACATTCTCTATTAAAAATGTCCTACACTTTTTCTCCTAAAATTAGTAATGAACAGTTGTGTTAACTATATGCCAAATATGACTGTCTTCCGTCACATTTTTTTCCTTAATTATATTTCTTATGAGGTGCACAGTATATATTTTTCAACTGAACTGTATCCCAGTTCTTTGTTGGTAGTAGCGTCAACTACCTACCAAATATTATCCTTCTCCGTCAAGTAGTTTCGCAGACACAGCCCCAGTAGGCAGATGCCAGACCTACAGACAGACAAAATGATGGAATTTAGTGATTTTAATTTTCGTAATCTGCGTACTCTGAAATGTGAAATTCCGGAGAATCCTCGGAGGATGATTTTTTCACAATTACAATACTTCCCTTCGGTAAGCGAGAGAAGTAAAAAATAATAAAAATTAAATTATTAGTTGTTTATATTCATTTGAGTCTCTTTCTCTGTGTTAAAAATGTATTAATTTATTTATATTTTATATTATCCCTAAAAACTTATAATATAAATAAATAATTAACTAGAATAATAAAAAAATATTAGAAATATCTAATGAACAATATTAATTATTTAGTAAATATGCTTCGCGTATGGTACTCCATAGTTTTTGATCAAACTGTATATATGTAACAATTTACACGATTATGGCATTCGATCAAGCATATCTGCTAAAGTACTTAAAAATTTATTCATAGAACAATTCGAGAGAAGATTGAGTTAAAACTCTTACTTAATTCGCTGATGACCCCGTCAATATCTGCACATTGAGTTCCCACTGATAAATGGAAATCCCCTGCATTTCTTCATTTTGTCTCATAGAAACTTAATTTCTTTAATAGTTTTCTGTGACTACGATGTAGAAAAATGTTTACTTTCTAAATAAAATTTGATAATTTCCAGGACACTATCTAATCATGAATCTTTCTATAATTAATTAATTCCTCAACTGTTAAAATAAAATATGAATAGATGCAGAAAGAAATTCACCCTGTACGTGACATCCTACATTAGTGAAAATGTTTCATTTGAATCTGAAATAATTTCCTAACCTTCCACTAAAAGAGCTATGTAATTTAAAATAACCCATTACACATTTACAAATTTTAAAAATCCCATTTGGTAAGTACGAGCTTAAAGTATTCCAGCCTAATGTAATCCTAGAAAATAAAGGATGAAAAGAAAAGCAAAGAGCAGAACATTACGGTAAAAAAGTACTTTACATATCTGCGGAACAATGTGACGAAACCATTTTATATATGAATAGGGCATTATGCAGAAACACAAGGGCCGTGTATCACTTTTATGTTGGCCACACTGAGGCAAAAGTCTCTAGTAGAGCAACCATGCGTGTAAAGTATGTAAATAGGCATATCTGCAACCTCGCATGTTGTATGAAATATGAGGACCTTGACTTCGCCATTACAAACAACTAATTATAAGATAAAATGTTTTTGTTTTCCTCATTTTGAATTACATTATGCCTACGAACATTTACATTTCATACTACAGGATCCAGATCAGATTTATTAATAATTCGCGTACCGTAAAAATATCTGGAACACAAGTTATGTTACATTTGAGTCGTTTTCAATATATCTGGGATGTTTTTATAATATTTTTTGTAGGTTCCTTGACGGCTATGTGAGCAGTCATGATATAGTGGGTATTCATAGATGTAATAAAGTGACTATCTACCTCGATCTGCCTGATATTAACACTGACCATAAACTCAGAGCAAGTGGTTCAAACGAATTCCTATTGGATAAATAAAATTTCAGAGAAAGGATCGTTTAAATTATTACTACTGCAATGGATTATTAAAAATTTTTTAGGTATATAATTACAGTTCAGTTAAGTCAGTTTCACTATCGTTATCGTCACCAAAATTAATAATAAATCTTTATAAGCATCATGTTTTCAGTATGAATGCCATTATGAATCTTCAATTTTTGAAACATTTAAAACAATTGTTTCAGCTGTCCACAGGAAATGTTTTCTTTCACCTTACTACCATTTGATTCCATTACTGGGACAACACCTGGAACTATATAACTTTTAACAAATAATGAATGAACCTGTTAGAATTTCTGACGGAGGTCTAGTAAGTAATTATGATGATATATCCGACCACAAACTTGTATTTTGTGAGCTAAAAACTAAACAAATCAAACTTAAATAAAATATTGTTAAATTTTAGGGCGTAATTGCAATTTTTATTTATTTTAGAGAAAAATTGTGAATGAAGTTTTTCATAATATATTTAGATGTGATGACATAGATACCAAAGTTCAACTACTAAACACTTATCACAACTCCTTTAAAAGAAAAAGGGTAAATAAGCCAAAATCACCCTGATTATTTGTTGATTTGCTTGCTTTGATTAAGATACGGGATGAAGCTTATGAAAGATATAAAAACATAAAAAATTATCGAGATTTTTTAATGAAGAAATCGTACTTTTACTATTATCCCTAAAGAGAATAAAAAGCACATTATTGGTAATGTTAAAATGCATGTACCTAGTGGAGTTAAATTAGGATTTTAATGTGAATTGTCTGGTTAGGGCAGTTTTTCTCTTTTAACGTGTTCAGAGGGTCAACTTAAGCTCACAGCTCAGTTTTGCAGTTTCTGCGAGGCCGGCGTATTGTTTATTTAAACAATTTAATTTTTTAGACTGTGTTTTCCGTCGGTTTTCTTTGAATCTCTAGAAATCAATAAGTCCTATGGAAAACAATAAAAACAAGGAAAATACTCGTTTTGAGCTGTACAATAAACGTGCATAAACTATAATTCATTCAAATTGTTATTATTATTAAAAAAAAAATTGAATACTGCTACTAAATTTTGCGTTTTTAAATAAATCACTGTTCTTTCAAATTCAATGACATTTTGGAAAAATATAGCTCTTATAAAGTACAGTCACCACTTAAAATTTCAAATCAAAATGATTACTAAAACGGCTCAAAAATACAATTGTTGGATGAAGTAAAAAAAATATTTTTAGGTTTCTGATTCTTGTACACACACTAAATCACAAATTTTCTTTCATCCCCTTTAATAATGGGGTGGGGGTGGCTTATACCAAAAATTTTTTTTTTCTCTTGTATATACTAAATACCAATTTTATGGACTCTTACCTGCTTGATTTACCTATTTACTCCAAATTTACCCCCATTTACCCCCAACCCTTCGACGGAACAAGATGAAAATATAATCTTGTTCTAGATCTCGTTAAAGTACATACGTGTACCAAAGTTCCAGAGTAAATTTGAGCACAAAAAAAAAGTTACAGACCGACAGACAGACAGAAATTTTTTTTTTCGCTCAAACTTAAAATCTCGACGTTTCATGACATTCTAAGCCTATTTGAACAATAAAAATTTTTAAAAATTTTTTGTCCTTACTATACTTCCACCGGATGTGGAAGTAATATTAATGATTTTTTGCTTCGTCATGAATGAAGGAATGAAAATCTTAATCATAATAATAGTTATTATAAGAACAACAATTTTACTGACAATACTTTGACTTTTCAATTTATTGAAGTTGTAATTCTGGATATTGATTTAAGTGAGTTAAAAACCAATGCAATGGGGTTAGATTGCATTTCCCTTACTGTGGTTAAATATTGAACTTCACATAGATGTATTTATAACTCATATAATAATTGGTAGTCAGAAAAAAGGTTATTTCCCTGGTTCATTGAAAGAAGCTCGTATTATCTCTGCCTAAAATTAATAACGTGCAATCTATATTTGACTTGGGACTCTTATTCTTATAATATTAAAAAAAATGGATTGAGCAGTTAATATTTTCAGTATCATTGATCAATACCAGAATTTACAAAAGGCCACAGTGTAGTAGGGTGACTGATGATATCATAGACAATAAAAATCTAGCTGTTGCTGTCATTCCTGATTTTTTGAAAACTTTTGATCAGTAATAGTCTGTTGTGCGCAAAACTACAATATGATCTTTCAGTTATATCATATCAGTGTCTTTCATTAAATCATACCTAGTCAATCGGACCCAAAAGGTTTTAATAATAATCATTCAGATAGTATTTCAGCCTTATAAGGGGTACTTCAGGGTCAGTTCAGATTTATAACAAATTTTCATCAGTTGAGGTCATTCTTTGAGGAATTATACAACACAGGACTATGTGAACATTTTTCATAAAATATTACCACACGAAGTTTCCTCTTGAGACAATGAACGACCCTGTATACGTGTATATGCTAAATGAGGGATAATTTATGTCATGTAGCTATGAAGCATTAAAATCAATTTGCGTTATAAAATATTATTTTTAATTTAATATTTTCCCCACATTACAACTATTAATATTCCCTCCCGATATTGTTGTCAATAGAATATTTGTTGGTGATGAAAATTCGCGTCACGTAGGCGCTGCTTGTAACATCGAACGATGGGGCTGTTAGGATGTGGAATCTGAATGAAAAGTGCCCCAAACGAGACACACTTACCGGCTTAACCAGCCTCCCCTTCTATTTCTGATCTGATATCCTTATTTTTCCAACTTCTATAAACAACAAACTTTACCAAATAACCAGACCTTGGCACGTTCGAATGCTTTCTCCTGCCTGGTGGTTTTCCTGTTTTCCCAATTTCTCATTCCAGTTGCGTTCTCAAATTTAATTTTTTATTAATTTTATTGTTTGTATTTCACATTAACCAAAAAAATTACTAAACGTTAAGTTTGAATTCATTTCATGGAAATAGGACAATTGGTAGCGCAA
The DNA here is from genome assembly GCA_936432065.2 of Rutpela maculata. NCBI lineage: Eukaryota > Metazoa > Arthropoda > Insecta > Coleoptera > Cerambycidae > Rutpela > Rutpela maculata. The sequence continues at coordinate 179,196,281 of OW386288.2, forward strand.
GGCTAGTCCTCAGGTAGTTCAAAACAAAAACAATATACAGAGCGTAACTAGTTTGAATCATAAAAAAATATGGTATTGAGGAACCACCAGATAAACAAAACGAACCAAAAACCTATACAACGTTTTTCCCTAGAAGCATTTTGGATAAAAAAGGTGTCTAGGTAAAAAAATGTTATCACCTACAGACGAAACTTTATGAACCTTTGCCTTTTGTGGATCAATTTGCGCATGGTTGAAAAGAATATAAACGAGTTTATATTTCCCTAGTTGATTCAAAAAGATGCGCTAAACCGTGCTGGTCAATGTGCTGCGTTTTTTGCACCAGTGCAAAACAATTAAGGGTAAGAACATGCTGAAGATGCTACGCAGCTAGACGTTCAGGCCACAGTTTCAGTCGATGCATTGAAGCCATCAGTTTGTAAAACAAACCTGTGCATTTAAATGTGACCGTACATACCGAGGATGATAGCAGCCGTTCGCCCTGCTGGCATCCCCTACTAGTCCGGAGATGGAGAAAATCATGTTCTATAATGAAATGTGACAAATAAATTTTATAGCACAAGTAGAGTAATATTGTTATGAGAAAAGGCCAGAGGCGGAGCCGACATGTGCCAATATTTTTACCAGTGGCGTAACGTCATCTGGGGTATAAGAATGTGTAATTGCAATCAAAGTTTCGCGGTCAAGGAGCTGTCTTCAGCGAGAGGCTGCACATCATCTAGTCTGAATTATATTTCTTGAGTCACCCAGTTTTTACTGTAGCCATATTTTTTCGACTAGGTTAAGTTCGAGGTGATGTGGGGTAAACTTAGTACCTTATGACCATGTTCCTCCATGATTACTAGCCAAACATCCTAAGATGGCAAGTAGTCGCGATGAGAGAGAAAAAATATCATCTGTTGGACACACAGACAGTCTTTTTAAGCTTCTTAAGCTAGCTAGCTAGCTTAAGAAACTTGTTTGTCTTTGGCCAACAGTGACGATATTTCTTCTCTCTCTGCGCGGCTACTTGCCTCCTAGGATGGTTGACTAGTAGATCTATTTTATATGTCTTTATGCCGTTTTATGTTGTTTTATTATAGTGTATAATGCAGGTTTAGTACGCAATGAAAGACGAAGTAGACTAAATGACAGAAAAACAAAATATTTTTCATATATTTTACTAATTAAAAAAGTTATCAAATATAAAGATAACCTTTAATAAGATTAATCATCATGTACTGTATGATCTGTCAAACATCAACAAGAAAAAATTGAAACTAATGTGATATTCGTGAAATGCAAGACGCAATTTATCACAGTGCACTTAGGTTGCAGACATTAGGGGAGAAAACAACGAGAAACGAGATTAGGAATGAGTATGATACGAAAGTGGAGTAGACATTACGTTAATGGCTGGCGTTGAATAGGAATCTCGGTTTTGTTCATGTAAAGAGAAAATCGAGAAGTATACAAATTTATAAGAGCACATAATGTACCGAGTATGGCATAAACACACCACATAAAAACATGAAGGAATTCTATGAACCGAAATAAGAGCAATATTCTGTCCGCTCCATTCATTTTATAGAAACATGCGTAACACAGTTGTCCCTATTATCATTTTTCGATAACGAGAAAAGTTGCAGAAAGTTCAGCACCTTGACTGTTTAGGGATTACATTAGTAATGCTTTCGTATTCCGCGGCTCCTAAGATGGCAATGCCAAATTTGCTCCCTTTGCATTTATGTGTTTTGCAGAAGGCATCTATTTTTTTCCTTGAAACTGCTGCTGTTTAAATATAAAGCAGGTGATCTGGTTGGTCACTTTAGAATTTTAGAGTTAATCCAACTGGAGTCTATAATCAAACCTCCTACTGACTCGATGCTAATCAAGCAAAACTTTCATTGTTTTTACTATGTGCTGATTGAAACTCGTCAGATGATTAGGATCGAGGTGCTGCAGTTAGAGAAATGGTCACTCATCTGATACACAGTTGGATTTGAGATGGCTGAAGGGGCAGGTATAAACTCTCAGATCATATGTCGTTGATTCTAAAATTGCCTAGAAGTACAGATAATCCCTGAACTCTGACTTGCAATAGGACTCACCAGAGGTCCCACTTTTCTCGAAAGGGATGTAAAAGTTTCGATTCTATGTATCAACAACCTAAACTCGTTAAACATTCCTATATTTTAAAATTAGTAGGGAGTTAATGTGGGTAATTAAAAGTATATAGAATGGAACAATTTCGTGGATTTAAGTTCTGAGAGAATTTTACTTAGCAGTTGCCTCACTTTTATTAGAGTACAACTCAACAACAACTTTGTCGTCAATAAAAACTTCTCCTAAATAACATTACATGAGTATTTCTGAGTTGTGAGACTCACAATTCTTCGGTGTTCGGTGTTTAGATTGCAAAACAAGTTTCTTTTATCAAAGAGAAGCTTGCAGGAGAAAGGGAAGGAAAGCTGATTGATTCAACGTATTATCATTCTGCTTCCTTTCTTATGGGTTAGATAAAGCATTTTTTCTTAGAAAATAATATTACTTCCCACTAACGTAGACAATTACCGTCAAATATTATTATCGAATACCTTTTAAAAACTAATTGAGAGAATTGTCCACAACTTAATTTCATCTTTTTTAGTCACTAACAAAGTTTTATCATCAGCTCAACATGGATTTAGAACAAATAAATCAATAGAATCGGCTTCTTATCGTTTATTAAACTTTGTGTATTCCGAGCTTGATCAGGGAAGATATGTAGTATCACTAATGTTCGATTTATCCCGAGCATTTGATACCAGAGATGTAAAATTGCTGATACAAAAATTGTACAATATTGGTATACCTGGTAATTTGTTGAATTAGATTGAATCATACATTCACTAACAGAAAGATCAAAGTGAAACTGGAAAGTCACCTTACACAGCCAAAAGACGTAATACATGGTATTCCCCAGGGGTCAGTGTTGAGTCCACTCTTATTTATACTTTATGTTAACGATTTGTCGGACTTCATCAGTAGAGGTGGTGTTACTATGTTTGCTGATGACACTACCATTACGGTCTCTGGTAGTAGTTCTGAAATACTCTTAGAAAATATCAGAGTTTTTTCTGAGGAATTCAATATCTGGTGCCAGCGAAATCATCTGATCTTGAATAACACCAAAACAAATTACTTACACTTCCACAAAGGTAAGACAGTTGGCAACATTGATAATATCCAGTTTTCTCAGAACTCTAAATTCTTAGGTCTTTGGCTTGATGCAAGATTATCTTGGAATAAACATATTGATAATGTTTCTTCTAAATTAAATAGCACATTTTTTTGCGATTTTACAACTAAGATCATGTTTGGATCAGGACGGTCTATTAAATGTTTTTTATTCATTGGCGTTTAGTCATATTGCGAATAATATAGTGTGTTGGGGAGTTGTAACTGATCTTGGTAGAGTGCTTGTCTGTCAAAAAAGTATAATACGCTTAATATTTAATCTTGAACCCCGGGCAATATGCACGGATATTTTCAAAAGCAAAAATTTGTTGTCTGTGCGTGATATTTTTATTATTAAATGCGTTACTTGTAAAAAGTAATATATCCAGTTTTTTGAGGTTAAACGAAAATCATGAATATTCAACATGACACGGAGATGTGCTAAAAATTCCTAGTCATAAAAATACATTTTTTAAGGATTCACCACACTACAACTTCATAGTCATGTACAATAAATCGCCTAGGTTACTTAAAAGAAATCAACACAGCAAAAAATTTTAAAATAAAAGTAAGAAAATTTCTAGTCCTATCTACTTTTACAGTGTAAGTAGTTTTTAAAATGAATAATACTGCATATATGTTCTTTAAAATATGTGTGTGTGTGTGTGTGTGTGTGTGTGTGTGTGTGTGTGTGTGTGTGCGTAGGTCTTGCAATAATTGTGTGGACACACACCACTCTATAACCATACTTGTGTGGCCTTTGCTAATTGTGTGGCCATACACATGGCCACACAATTTAAAACCTATTTCTACAGCATCTATGTGGCCTCCCCACCCTATATCTGTCGATTTCTGGAAATGGCCACACAAGTATAGTAAAAATTTGGTGTGTATAATCTCAGAAATTTCACCAAATTGTGTGGCCTTGTACAGTGCTGCCCCCAGCGGAAATATATATTATACTGCTATTATTTCCATTTCTTCGTGTGTATTCAAGATGTGTGTTAAATATGTCTTTTATGTGGCCCTAACAGTTTTATTGAATTGGTGGGTGAGTATTTAGTAGGTCGTACTACTATTAATAGAACATTATTATAAATGAAATAAGATCATGTTTTATTTGTATAAACGGACTTTTTGTAATCAAATATTATTGATATTATTTATTTATTCTTTTATTAACTGCATTTCATCTAGGTAAGCTTTTTCTTTTTTTTTATAATAATTTGAAGAAAAAAAAAAGGAATATATCAATATAAATGTGAATACACAGTATGTTACACAATAACGGAGAGGGAAAATTGTCATATTACGTTTTAGAAATTAACTTTATTAGCTAGAGGATTAGAAATTTGCTTATGGAAAAAATAATATTCACATAATAAAAAGCGAAATTTAAACTAAATGATTCCAAAAAGACAAGAAATGTTAAATAAACTCAATTTTGTAGATAAGTCAAATACCAAGTTTTGGAAAGATGATCAAAATTTTACAAAGTCGAAATTTTTATTTAAATATATTTTAAAACAATAAAAGTCTTGGCAAAAAAATGAAAGGATTCGGGAGAATACGATGCTGGAATGTCGCTTTTGAGAACGTATATCTTAGAGAATCGAGCTCTCTAAACCCACATCCCGAAAGCATCAGTACGCTATATGTCTACATCCATGACGGTCCATCTCTCAGAAGCGTGAAAAAAGATGGAGAAAATTAGGGCGTTAAGGTAACCTGATCTTAGTATGTTAGATTTTTTGACAAAAATTTGATGGGCTTCTTATATACATATTTTCTTTTTCAATTAGCCTATCCTGGACATCACTTATAAAATGGTGCATCAAAATCCCGTATTTTTCTACGACTGTCATTGAAAATAGACTTTTCATCCTCTGAGAACAAAAGTTGCCCACTCAGGCCAAAGAATTTTTCTTTAGAAACGATGTGCTTGAGGTTTAATAATAAAATAATAATAAAAATCAGTAGTGCTCTTTTGTCAATTTTGCTGCAGTCGTAAAAAATGGTGTGTATATTTCGAACGGAAAGTACGCATGCCAACTTTTCTTGATTGCAATATGCAGCAATATTCATGCCTAAGCTGCAATAGACCACTTTCCGCTCTTAATATGCAAATAGTCATTATTTGGTAAACTTAGAGTAATAAAATTTAGAATACAGTTCTTATAAAGCTTCTAAACTAGTCATATTGTAAAGAAATTGTGATAATCAAATACTTGTTTCTATACATTTCTTTCGCTTGGGAATCAGCCGTTATACAGGGTGAGGAACAGTGCTTCGGACTTCGATATTTCGGGTTCTACGATAGCTAGAAATTAAAAAAAATGCAAGTAAACTAGATAAAAAAAGTCTAAAACCAGAAATTATTTTCGAATATACAGGGGGAGCCAAGACAAAATTACAGGATCGAGTGCCTTTTTTTAAATGGAATGCTATGTACCTATATCAGTATATTTTTTGAAGCCTCGCTCTATACTCTATTCATTCCTATATTATTATTGGCTATCTCCCAACCACTTGAATGTAATGAACTTTTATGTTGAAATAATGCCATCTGCAGATGCATATTGAAAAAATCACCAAAGTCACAATTATGGATTTTAAGAGAAACTTATGTGAATGCTAGTTATGAGACATCTGATTAGTGTTTTTGAATCATTGTTACTTCGTAAAAATGTACAGGGTGGCCAAAAATTATTTTTCAATTAAGAACTTTTTAAATTGAATTTTATCAATTTTTCGACGATGTGATGAAGAAATGAAAAATGAACATTTTTTGTGAATACTTCCCTATGGCTAATTGCAACCATTTTTGTTTTATTGAGCAATAAGTATAAAATCCGAGAAAAACTTTAAGAATAGAGTTTTCTTCAAATAATTCATTAGAAAAAATTATAAAAAGTGCTCAGTTTACTCATTTTGATCGACACTCTATGCGCTTTTGAAATGAGGTTTCTACTGCTCCTAAAATTGCCGGTGTGATAGATCTAAAAGGAGTTATTATCGTTTTCTTCATATTTTGTACTGTTGTTGGTGTGTCTTTATAAACAATTTCCTTCACATATCCCCATAAAAAGAAATCCATTTTTGTAAGATCTGAGGATCCAGCAGGCCATTTAGCGGGTTCATTTTTTCCAATCCATTGAAATGGGTAGGTAGTATTTAAGTGATCTCTAACTGAATTTTAATAATGTGGTGGAGCAACATCTTGCTGAGACCACATCCCATTTCAAATCCTTTCAGGAAGATTTACCAATAATTGAAGACCTAAGTGGATAAAGGTGTTATGTCGCATTTTTAAAAAAAATTACTTTATGCAATTTTTGAACACCTGTGATACAGATTTAACACCCAATAAACGGTGAATTCTAAATTTGTAATATTTTATAGAAACTTTTTAATTATAAAGGCGCCATGTCATACATACAACCAGTAATTTTAGTGGATGTACACAGTTTTGGACAGAAAAATCTAGTTTCATAACAGCTTGATATTTTTCTTTAATATTAGTGTAAACAAAAGAACAACCCAAAATTATCTATTTTATCAGGTATTATTTATTTGAATCGAAGACAAAATAAATAAGTTCCAACTCATAACTGTTTTGTTTAATTTACTCAAAACTTTAAAAGTGTGACATAACACCTTTATCCACTTAGGTCTTCAATTGTGGCAGATAGTTTTCAAGAAGATGAAGATAAATAGCTCCAGTCAATGTTCCATCAAAAAAATGTAGCCCTATTACATGTTCTCTAATAATTCCTCTCCAAACGTTTATAGACCATTTGTGCTGGTTATCAACTTACCTAAAAAAGTGAGGATTTTCCGAAGCATAATAATGGAAATTGTGCCTATTAACAAATCCATTTTTATGAAAAGTTGCCTCATCAGTGAATAAAACATTATGAAAGAAGGTGACATCTTGCATTTTTTCTCTGGCCCCATTACAAAACTTTTGAAAATCGTCATCAGATAATTCCTGGTGCATTTGAATATGATATTCTATAACGAGCACACTTCTCTCTGACTAATATGAGGATTCTCAACCGTTGCCAGTACCACAGAAAACGCATTTTCTTCATTCACAACACGTTTTATTCTTTCACTTTTTTTATATTCGACATTTTCAGTTTCCAGAAATCTATCGAGAAGGTTTTGGAAGCTGCTAACATCAGGAATCCTTCAACTAACAATTTCTGTCCGACTATCCCAAAACAAAAGTCATGTCTACCAGTTCCGCTTTATTAAAATTCATTTTGTAAAACTCGAAATATTTTAAATTTAATACAAATGATAACTGACGACTGATAAGTGCGATAAATGTTCAATTGTACAAGACAATTCATACCAAACTGAGCAAAAAAAATTACAAAAAACTATTACAGTAAGGGACCAGTGAAATACTATTTACCCACTTCAATGGATTAGAAGAAATGGTCCCACTAAATGGTCTTATTTCAAAATTGCATAAAGACGTGTGTCAATCAAAATGGACAACATATAGCAAAATATACAGGGTGTTCTATTTGAAAAAATTGAGAAAATTCAATTTAAAAAGTTCTTAATTGAAAAATAATTTTTGGCCACCCTGTAATTAGATGTCTCGTAACTGGCATTCACATAAGTTTCTCTTAAACCCCACAATTGTGACTTTGGTGATTTTTTCAATATATACTTCCAGATGGCATTATTTCAACAAAAAAATTCATTACATCCAAGTGGTTGGGAGATAGCCAATAATAATATAGGAATGAATAGTCTAGAAAGTGGCTTAAAAAATTTTACTTATATACACAGCATTCCATTAAAAAAAGGCATTTGATCCTGTAATTTCGTCTTGGCTCGCCCTGTATATTCTAAAATAATTTCCGGTTTTAGACTTTTTTATCTAGTTTACATGTATTTTCTTTTTAATTTCTAGCTATCGTAGAACCCGAGATATCGAAGTCCGACGCACTCTTGCCCCACCCTGTATAACAAAAGCCTTATAGCAATGGGAATAAATCTTTAAACGTAATTTGCCTGAATACTGTAAAATTGAAAGAAATATCGAACATTAGTGTGACAATTGTTTTAAAGAGTATGAATTGTCAAAAACCACAGCATTTAAAATTTTTTTTTATAAACAATCTATCAATACCCGAAGTATTACAATTTAAATACAGGCATCCTACTACACACTAATCATAGAATAATGCAATACCTAATATGATATATAATCTATATGACATATTTTAAAATAAAAAAATTTTCCTTCTAGCATAACGTAAGTAGTGTAATCCTAAAGTAGCAAAGGGCAGGTGACGGAAAGTGCATAAATAAACATTTACAGATTTTTTAATATGAAAAATATGTACATGAATTACAGGGTGTGTATTAATTATTGTCCACACAATATACACAGAATTGTGGGGCTTGGCCACACAATTATATTTTTGCAAAAAGTAACATTAATTTTGAGTGTAAGAAAATTTTGAAAATAGAGTTAGAAAGCTCTCGAAGTGGTGAGTATTGATTACGTAATAACTTGAAAGACCCCATTATTTGGCGAAATGTCCAGTGTCCACACAATTATTGCCGCACCTGTATGTGTGTGTGTGTGTGTGTGTATATATGTATATATATATATATATATATATATATATATATATATATATATATTCTGTATGTTTTGTATCTAAAACCATGATATAATTGGACTTATCTTCATTTAAAAAGCAAATGCATTTTAGCTAGTTTTTACAATAAAATATCAGAAGAATTTAAAAGTCTTTCATACCAGACATTCAAAAATAAGATTAAATGTATGTTCCTCAGTGGTTAATCACTTTCATTACCGCCTAATCTATATGTCATTGTTAAGTCATTTACTAATTTGTGATGTAACTTTTGTTTGTCATAGGATAGTCCATGTATTATTGTTGGGCTTTTTATTTTTTCAGTATTTTATTTGTCGTGTAATGTCTAGTAATTATATATGTTCTGTATGTTTTGTATCTAAAACCATGATATAATTGGACTTATCTTCATTTAAAAAGCAAATGCATTTTAGCTAGTTTTTACAAAATTTCGGCATGTCGCGTCGGTATGATTTTTTGTTCTGAAAGCAGTGTGTGTCTCGTTCCACCGAGGGCTTCTATAATCAGGACCACTAGCTTAACAATATGGTCAAGGTAGAGCCTGCGGAGTTCGAAGAGCAAATCTCGATATTTCGTCCGTTTTTCTTCCTACTACAAGACAATGTTATTCTCCGTGAGAGCTGAGCACTCCACGGCAAACACTGTCTTAAGTTGGTGGTCGAGGAGGACTACGTCAGGCTTATTAGCTTGTATTTGCCTGGGCTGGGAAACAAGTAGTTCTAATAAATACGAGTGCCTTAAGGAATAATAAAACTGCGCCGTATTATATATATATATATATATATATATTATATATATATATATATATATATATATATATATATATATATATATATATATATATATATATATATATATATATATATATGTGTGTGTGTGTGTGGGTACATACATGTTTCGTTATCATGTTTTGTTTACCTTGACTATAAAAATATATATTTTTATGCTTCTACCTGTTAATTAATATTATCTATGTTTGTTTGACTTGCCATAACGTACATTCAATGTATGTCGGAATGGTTAATAAGGATCTATCTATCTATATTCGCTGATCTTACACAAATTGATCATGTCCAATGGAAGTGATCAAGCGATAGTAGCGAGATTGGAGTGTCCTAATTTTAAATAGACAAATTTCATTCTGTTACGTTTGCTCATAACATAATTTGAATATCTATTTTAAGAATCTATTATTCCGCATGGCTTCTACTCTAAATAACTGTGTCAAATTCAAAGGTAAAGTTTTGCAATTATAATAACATTACGGTATAAGCAGGAAACAATAAAGAATCCACTCAAATGTTATGGCTGAAATTGTCAATTACGCGAAGGATAAGGAGCGACGTCACACCCTGTGAACAGTGTGAGCAATTTTGTTACCAAACCACTTTTCTGTGTGCACTCATGGATGCACTGTGTGCATTGTAGAAAATTACATGTGCTTTAATATAGGAAGTGGTGACCAGAGGCGTCGCATCTCTGAACTTTGTTAATATTTATTTTTTTAACGTTGAAAAACTGCAGCTAAAATAAAATTTCAGGAATACGTTTGCATACTCTGATTGTAAATGAACATATAGAAATCTGGTTCTCTTCCTGTTCTCCCATATATCTCGATTTAAACATATTATAGAATAGAATATTGGAATATTTATTTATCAATTTTCTATATAGATTTTTATGTAATTTTGACATTTCTAAATAACAGTAAGTAATAAATTATTTTATTAATTCATATATTTAAAGTTATATATAATCAATTTATGTCTAGTCATATTATTAAAAGTTATAATAAAACACATAACACTGAATCAATAACAAACTTATAAATACGCATAAAAACAACAAATGTATAAAAACTGTAAAAACATATTATACACATACCGTAGGTAAAAACATTGCATGTTTTTACTGTCAAAGCAAACTTTGTTTACAACCTAACTGTTTCCATGTAAATATTATATAATAGACAGAAAAACAAATTTTTATTTTTGAAGAAATTCATCAACGCTATACAATATTAATATTAATAATAATAATAATAATAATAATAGTAATAATAATAATGATGCTCTCGGAATTAAAGGCCAAAATGTCAGCCGAGTGGTTGGCAGGCCAAATGCAGAAGGCAGTTATCCTGGGGTCCATTCGTCTTCTTAGGGCACACGAATCTGGCATCTACAGTTACTAACCCTGCGGGAGGCGGAGAGCGGCTGTGGATAATTCGCTGGCGCTTCTTCCGTGATAATGTCGGAGACACGGGAGAACTGTCCAGCATCGCGCACGCGAAAAAAAAAATAATACTAATATAACAGGATGGTCCTGGATGGAGCCTGTAATGTCATTAGGAGTTCGGATCCCCTCTGCATGGTCCGAGACCATGAAAGTGCAGAGGTAGGAGCCTTTTTGTTTAAGGCAGCACATAGAGCCGCCGATGAACTTGGTCTGGTATTCGACGCTGAGCGAGTTAATCACGACTCTGTCGCCTAGTTGAAACCTGCTCGGCAAAAAGCCCAAATTAAAGCTGTAGAAATTATTCTATTTCTGCAGCTACACTCGGATAAGCCATTGCACGGAGTCTTCTATAAAAATATAGAACACCGCGGTTTATCCGAAAAGCTGACCTTTGCTTTTTTTAAGGTCAACCGGGCTAAAGTCTGAAACCGAGGGATTCATAATGGCGTGCCAATATGATGTATTGAATACACTTGTCTATCGAAGTCCGGTGCTGATGTCAGCTGCAGGGCCTGCCGAAGGACGCTGGAGACATTAATGCATTTGCTGTCGGCTTGCCCAGCATATGCAGTTCTATATTCAGAGGCACGGCGCAGTTTTATTATTCCTTAAGGCACTCGTATGGGATAGACGAGACATCAGTGCTGCCTTATGCTCTGGGGGATATTGAGTCCGTCTAATTTATTAGAACTACTTGTTTCCCAGCCCAGGCAAATACAAGCTAATAAGCCTGACGTAGTCCTCCTCGACCACCAACTTAAGACAGTGTTTGCCGTGGAGTTCTCAGCTCTCACGGAGAATAACATTGTCTTGTAGTAGGAAGAAAAACGGACGAAATATCGAGATTTGCTCTTCGAACTCCGCAGGCTCTACCTTGACCATATTGTTAAGCTAGTGGTCCTGATTATAGAAGCCCTCGGTGGAACGAGACACACACTGATTTCAGAACAAAAAATCATACCGACGCAACATGCCGAAATTCATCACGATTCTCGTACCCAGTAGTCACTAAACCAATGGGCGTAGGGAGTAGCTGCTGGTATTACCAGCTCCCCTCTGTGAGTGTCGGAGCCACAGCGAAGGGTGACTAGCAACATACAAAAACAAAAACAATGAACCTTATTTAACGTGGCAGGGTGTCAGTTAAAAGCTGGTATAAATAAAAAAATATCAATAAATACAGAACATACAGAACATATATAATTACTAGACATTACACGACAAATAAAATACTGAAAAAATAAAAAGCCCAACAATAATACATGGACTATCCTATGACAAACAAAAGTTACATCACAAATTAGTAAATGATTTAACAATGACATATAGATTAGGCGGTAATGAAAGTAATTAACCACTGAGGAACATACACTTAATCTTATTTTTGAATGTCTAGTATGAAAGACTTTTAAATTCTTCTGATATTTTATTGTAAAAACTAGCTAAAATGCATTTGCTTTTTAAATGAAAATAAGTCCAATTATATCATGGTTTTAGGAATACTGTTAAATAAACAATTCAATTATAGTACAATGAGTCTTGAAATGTGGCTGGAATCGACAACAGATCTTCATACACATGATTTTCTGCTGATGTGGAGAAGGTATATAAATTAATTCTTGCAAATGCCAGACATTTCTAGACATAAATGCTAGACACTGTAAAAATATTATAAATAATTCCTATCTCTATTATTTAGGTTGAAAATTAATTTCAGCAACCTTTTCTGGGAAACAGACTCACTGTGCATGCCTTGGTTAGTATATTGAATGAAAAATGTGAATAAATATCAGTTAAATAGCTTTTATCATTCAAACTGAGCACTCTGGTGTGAATGAATGTGTGAATCTCTGTATCGTCTAAAATTATGATAAAGTTCCTCTTGTGTGACAGCTGATACTACTAAAATAGTGGTATCATCTTAATGCAGGGGCGAGCGTAGATGCGTCTTGACTGTGCTGTATTTCGATAGTCCAGTGAAGAAACGTGCGGTACTTGGATGAGTGAAATTCATCTTGGAAAACACAGCGGTCTCGTCCCACCTACTAGCGGCTTGTATATCAGCGTATACGCGGAAGCTATGTAATTTCAAGACGAGGATTACGTAGTGGATATACCATCCTTCGGAGAGGATGTAAAGCAGGCGGTCCCTAGTCTATTAAATGTTAGTCAACTAAAAGATCCCTACTCTTTTCAAGGGACGAGGTTCGGCAAAATTTCCAGGTTGGGGGAAATAGGCCGACGTTAAATTAATAGTTAAAAAAGAAATATCGTTGATTGATTGATTGATTGATTGATTGATTTACCAGCGTGCGGTGGGCATTGCTGCCACTCCCAGAGTTATACAGCTGGGCCTGCTACGTCCACGCTGGGTTGTACTAAGGTCATGCTTGTTGCCAGCAGCGAGAGCCACATGGCGCATGGTAAAGGAATATGGGATGGGAGATGTAGGTATTTGTGAGATGCGTTACCGCATTGTGTCGTGAGGGAGCGTTAAGCTCCCTTTTTTGTGCTTTTGGTTCTGGGTATCTGTCTCTTCTGAATTTTCGTGTGAAATATGTGTTGTGTCTTAATGTGGAGTGTTTATTACTGTTTATGCTCCTCTTTTTTTGTTTCTGCTTCTTCGAATCTTCTTTTTCTGAGTCTTCTGATTCCTTGATTTCCAATGCTGGGTTGGATTTGAGTCAGGCTTGTTATCAGCAACGAGAGCCACATGACGCATGGTTTTTTCATTTTTCCCCTCGCTTTTCTTTCCCAGTTTGTTTATGATCCTCTCGATTGTTGTGTTCCATGTGTAACATTTTTAGTTTGGTGCTGTTCAGTGTTAGCGTTTTCTTCAGTAGGTTTTCTGCTGTCCTTTTTGCTTTATTCTTCTTGATCCTTCCCCTTATCTCTCTGCTTACCAGAATATGGTCTATTTGTATGACTGAGCTTCCATTACTCCAGGTGTCAATGCATGTTTGACTTTTACTTCATGTATTTCTTATTGTTAAGTAAAACATGTGTGCTAGGTTTTTCAGCGTGTTTCCATTTTCGTTAGATCATGTGTGGAGTATATGTGCATTAAAGTCTCCAGGTACACGATTTCACTACACTATGTATATGCTATGATTTACTGCATTAGAGGGAAGCACTGTGGAAAGTTTGGGTTTGTGTACCTAATTAAACACTAACTAATATTCCTTATCAAGCTGAAAATATTCCGAGGTATAAATTATTTTACAAACACATTCACTTATACAAACTTAAATATAACTTCTATACGTTGTCACTTTGTATTTAACTTTTTCAAGCTTTTATGGGTATCCATTGGTGACAGAACACTATAAGTCATCTCCCTGCCTACCAGAATATGATCTATTTATTGACTTGAGTTTCCGCTGCTCTAGATATCAAGATTGCTCTTTTCTGTGCGTATTTTCTTGGAAACCATTTTCCTGAGAGAAATCTGTATCACATGAGGTGCCATAAGAATTCAGTCTGAACGCTACACACCGACAGTGCCCCAGTGATTATTTCTGACCGAATCCAAGTTAAACTCGTTTGAATATTTTTAGCAATTATGAGAACCTCACCTGAAAGGTATACTTTAAGAGTAGTGCGCCACTGATCATTACGTGTTCAATTTTGATTAAATTTGTTTGAATATTTTTAGTAATTATGAGAAAACACACTTGAAGGTTCACACAGAAAATCTGTATAATCACACTTTAATTTAGCGATTTATGGTTTCCTAGAGGCTCTCGGGTTTTTCTCCACTTTTCACTTGTTATGCACTGAGATATTCTAATCACCCACATTAATTAAATATTAGCTAAATAACTTAACTGTGTAATGTTATTTTATATATCACTTTGCGTGTAATTTTTCACTTATCACACATAAATTTAAAAAATATTAGGGGCGTAATATTGAGCCTTGGGGAACATCCAGAGTTACATCATGGATAGATAAATGATATTAATTAAACTTTACTACTAATTTTCGATTTCTCATATATGAATTAATGTAACTTAGAAAACATCCTCATATACCAACGGTTTCTAATTTTTTTGATAATACATTTTTGTCCACAGAATCGAAAGCTTTCGACAAATCAAAAAACAGCGACATAACATATTTGCCCTCATCTAACTGTTTATAAATATATTTAAAGAAATGTGCAACTGCTATTTTTTTTATTTTCTTTTGTCTGAGTCCATAAGTCGATAAGCATTTTATTTTTTATTAATGACAAGATAGATCGTAGATATTTTTTTCTAATATTCTTGAAAACAAATCTGCTGGCAGTTTTCAACGTTTTTCAACCTTTCTTAAAAATGGGGATTTTATGGGCACTATCTTGAGAAAATCAGGAAATTTGCCATTACACGATGACATTTATGAGGTACAAAAGTGATGTCATATTGACAAATATATTTTTGTTATGTATAGAGTAAAGATAGATGATTTTTTGTGTTTGGGATTGGGCAAAACGTTTGCTAGTTCCTTTTCGCTCACAGGTTAACAAAATATTGAATTTGGTCTAAATGTCGATAGTGTGCAATTTCTCCTTTACACACCCTATATTAGCGCCTCGTGACGTGTTGACTGGGCTATTGTAAATAAGTAGTTTAATAAATAATATACAGAAATCAAATAATATAATTTACTAGCTCGCAGTAATTGTATCGATTTCTGATAAAGCGATAATTTAATTTCACATGCAAGGTACGGGACAACCACGAAAGTCAATAATGCTTACTCCTAGCCTGTCATTTAGTTAACTGCGTATTTGCCTTCCCTAATGATTATTTTTCACCTAAACGTATATCACTGTAATAAATAATATTTTACCATAGCACACATTTTTTATGCCTTGTTTACTTACATTGCCGATGCTGATATGAAAATTTTAAATTAGCCTAATCCATTTATGAACATTTGGGTACTTCACCTTTAATATTTCGTCTCTGTCTCGACTATTCAATAGGGTTCTTCCAATAAAGGGTGTGTTAATATTTTGATACTTAATGAAAAAGCAATGAATATGGATTATTAATTTTTCTTAAAGACGCAGTTCAGGAGCCTGCAAAAATTTTTAGAAATTCAAATTCTTAATATGACAGACTAACCAATTGATACCATTTGATTGGTCAGCTATCACATTGAGTGCCGTGATATATTCCCTTTCATTCTTGAATTTCATGAATTAAGCTCTATTCATCTGTAAGTCGACTTCAAATTAGTATTTTAAGGTTGTTCTCAATAATTAGTCGTGACGTAGTGTAAGCAGATACAGAAGCATCGCGTCTGAAATAAGCTTATACTTATAGTCGAGCCAATGAAGGTTTTCACTTCTTAATTCTCAGCTCCGATTTTGATAATTTTTTTTAAATGTATGTTTTTTAATACTATTGAAAATCAGAAACATCCCAAGTGGCGAAAATATCCTGGGGATGGATGCCACCCTTCTCGGGGGTGGAAATTATTACATTCAAAATAACCGCAGATGTCGATAGAGGAATACATTCTAAGCAAAAGATGTTCTATGAAGTTTTTTCAATGAGTCAATAATTTTTGAGTGATTCGTAATTGAAAATGTTGATTTTTCATCTAAAAAATGCATGTTTTAGAACGATTTTTCACTAATAACTCGAAAACTTTAAGTGTTACCAAAAAATTTATTATAAGCAAAAATAAAGCCTATAAAATAACAAATTGACTGACTTTTTTAAATTTCTCTACATTTTTGGAGGAGAACATATAAGACATTTTTAAAACTGCTTGAAAAGACCTTTAAAATGAACTTTGGTAAAAGTTGTTAGCATAAAAACTAACGGAGTTATGATGAAAATAAAATGTTTGTCTCTTTTTTTCGGAGAAAAAATCAGCAAGGAAACCAATGGCTTCACCGCAAGAATTGAAATTGAATAATAATCCATTTACAATTTACTTCGTTTAAGTACCAACCAAATATTCTAGAAGTTTGACCGATTTAGGATGCCTATATTTGAAAAAAGTTTGATTCAAATTTGAAACGATTTTTGAAATGTCTTAAAAAATTTTCGTTTTTTCACAATAATTCAAAGACTAAAGAAGATACGTAAAAAATGCTAGAGTACAAAAATTTTATTTTTTTTTTTAATTTTCATGGGATGAAAATTAATTGAGATATCATCGTTGTAAGTTTGCATTCGAGTGCGAGGATTACCTTCCCCGAGCCCTTTAAACTCAAAAATTTCAAAAACGAAAGGTTCAAGGAAGTTCAACTTTACATGCCTTGTAGCCCTTAAAGTTCCCTGTAAAATAATTTTGAAGCGATTGAATAGCTTAAAAATTAAGGAAGTTATCATTGAAAAACCAATCATAGCGCATCTGCTCGAGAAAAGTCTTCGACACGACTCAATTTTTTCAACTGTATCTCTTTAGCAGCTCCGTACAGTAATATTGTGCAGTGCCTACTGGCTTCTAAAATTTGTACTCTAGCATTTCTTACGTATCTTCTTTAGTCTCTAAATTATTGTGAAAAAATGAAAATTTTCTAAGAAATTTCAAAAATAATTTCAAATTTGAATCAAACTTTTTTCAAATATAGACATCCTAAACCGGTAAAACTTCTAGAACATATTGTCTGTACTTAAATAAAGTAAATTGTAAATGGATTACGTTCAATTTCAATTCTTGCGGTGAAGCCATTGGTTTCATTGTTGAACTTTTCTCCGAAAAAAGAGACAACCATTTTATTTTCATCATAACTCCGTTAGTTTTTATGCTAACGACTTTTACCAAAGTTCTTTTTAAAGCTCTTTTCAAATACTTTTAAAAATGTCTTATATGTTCTCCTCCAAAAATTTTCCGTTTTTCCATTATTTAACGTTGAAAGGATCTAATTCAGTTTTCGGCGAACAAAAAGTCACCTTCATCGAGCCATAACTCGATTCGTATTGCATCCACAGAAATATAAAACCAATCGATTTGTTATTTTATAGGCTTCATTTTTGCTCATAATAATTTTTTTGGTAAAACGTAAAATTTTCGAGGTATTAGTGAAAAATCGTTCTAAAACATGCATTTTTTAGATGAAAAATCAACATTGTCAATCAAGAATAACTTAAAAAAGATTGACTCATCGAAAGAATTGCATAGGACATTTATTGCTTAGAAATAATTCCTCTGATTTCTGCAGTTACTTTGAATATAATAATTTCCACCCCCGATGAGGGGTGGCATCCACCCCCAGGGTAAAAGCACACATCGGCACTATATAACTTTGGTTCCTTGAGCCATTCCCTAATTACAGTCCAAATTTAACGTCAATCGGTTGTATCCGAAAGAATTCTGAGCAAAAAACCTTCAACCACTGGACTAAATTAACTTTTTCATGAATATCGGGAAAAAATCATAAAAAAATGGATTTTTCCTGTAAAAGTTGTTATTATTGTTTAAACAATATAAATAATTATCAACCCCGACCGTGAGAAATATTTTTGAACTAAAATTTTAAACAACTTTAAACAACAATAAAAGCAACTCAATGTTTTATAAATAAAGCGAAAAAAATTTTTTTCAATATTTTTTTTTATATATTATATATATTTTATATACAGTGTGTTCCGCTTTCCATAAATCCACCCTAATATCTCAGTTATTAATAATGTGATTTTCTTCAAATTTGGGTGCTAATTATATGTTGGAAAAATGAATTATTTGGCATAATAAACATTTTCATTTTTCATTGGCGTGCGGTTTTAGGGGGTAAACAGAGGTCGATTTTTCGGCAAAAGGATATTAGGGCTTATTTTAGACACATTTTTCTATCATATTTGGATTTAGCATATCCAAAAACTCATTAATCCATATTCTCCATGATCTCAAAAACGGATTATGGCAGAAACGAAAAATTAATTAATTTCTTAATATATCAGTTATTAATAATGCGATTTTCTTCAAATTTGGGTGGTAATTATATGTTGGAAAAATGAATTATTTGGTATAGTAGAAATTTTCATTCGTCATTGGCGTGCGGTTTTAGGAGGTAAAATAAGGTAGGTTTTTTGACAAAAGGATATTAGGGCTTATTTTAGACAAATTTTTCTATCATATTTGGATTCAGCATGTCCAAAAACCTCTTAATCCATATTCTTCATGATCACAAAAACGGATTATGGCAAAAACGAAATATTAATTTATTTCTTAAAAAACACTTTTTAATTTTTTGCTATAACAAACCTAAAAATAATTTTTTTTTATAAATTCTGGTCTCTTCAACATAACCACCTTCCAATGATACCACACCGTTTGTCGTAAATGTTGCCTCGTCACTAAACATTATGTTCTTTGAAAAAATCTGTCGTTAAGATAGTTACCTTGCAACCATAGGCATTAACCAAAAGTGCTTTGAAAAACAAGTTTTTATTTGATATTTGGCGATTCATAAGAATTGTCAAAAGTTAAATAGTGTTATTTAATTTATCAACCTTACTGATAATGGCAGAAAATCGGAGAGTAGTTCTTACAATTAAAGAGAAAGTTGAAATTATCCGCTTAATTGGTGATAATAAAAGATCTACGCGTCAGGTTGCTCGAATATTTAATCAACGTCATCGTGATCAAGCACTAATTTGGCATAAAACCATTGGTGACGTCAACAAACTATTTACAAGAACCGGAGCCATTTTCAAGACAAGACGAAGAAGGTACAATTTAAATTTACGACAATATCCAGACGACGAACGCATTCTAACAGAATTTTGGAACAATCCAAATGATAGTATAAGGGCAGTTGCGAGAACACTAAATTTAACCAAAAATAAAATATGGAGATGTTTGAAACGCAGAAGGTGATTTTGAACGGCGGTTTAAATTTTGCCTATGACTGCAAGGTAACTATCTTAACGATAGATTTTTTTTAAAGAACATACTGTTTAGTGACGAGGCAACATTTACGACAAACGATGTGGTATCTAGTCAAAATTGTAGATATTGGGCAGCCGAAAACTTTGTAATTAACTGTAAAAACCAATACAGTGAAAAAGTTAACGTATGGTGTGGCATATTAAGCGAACAAATTGTTGGGTCCTTTTTCCTGGATAACCTCAACGCAGAAAATTTTCTAAATTTTTTACAAAATGATTTAGATGATTTTTTTATGGAAATGCCTTTAGCACAGAGAGAAAATGTATACTTTCAGTTAGATGGTGCCCCGGCGCACAATTCTCTGATATTTAGAAATTTTTTAAATGCAAATTTCCCAATGAAGTGGATAGGTAGAAATAGCTCTTTAGAACCGTGGCCCCCTAGATCGCCTGATATTACCCCTTGTGGCTTTTTTCTATGGGGGTACTTGAAAAATAAAGTGTATGCTACTCGGCCGCGTAACAGACAAGAGCTTTGCCGTAGGATTAGGTAAGCTTGTCAAGAAATTACTCCCCAAACAAGAAAAGTGATTGAACGGTTAAGAAGGGTTATGAAAAGTGTATTTTATTGGAAGGTGGTTATGTTGAAGAGACCTGAATTAAAAAAAAAAGTTGTTTTTAGGTTTCTTATAGCAATTAAATAAAGTTATAAAAAATTAAAAAAGTGTTTTTTAAGAAATTAATTAATATTTCGTTTCTGCCATAATCCGTTTTTGAATGGAGAATATGGATTAAGGGTTTTTTGGACATGCTGAATCCAAAAATTTGTCTAAAATAAGCCCTAATATCCTTTTGCCAAAAAACCTACTCTATTTTACCCCCTAAAATCGCACGCCAATGAAGAATGAAAATTTTTACTATGCCAGATAATTCATTTTTCGTACATATAATTACCACCCAAATTTGAAGAAAATCCCATTATTAATAACTAAGATATTAAGGTGGATTTATGAAAAGCGGGACACACTGTATATTTGTAAATATTGTTATTATTGTTAAACAATATAAATAATTATTTGCGCCACTTGGAATGTTTCTGATTTTGAATAATATTAAAAAACACATTTAAAAGGAAAATGATCAAAATTCAAGCTGTTGCTGAGAATTAAGAGGTTTTGACGATTTTTAGGCTTCATTGACTCGATTATTAATGTCGTAAACACAATCTCCAATTTGACGATTTTGACACCGTTGATGTTGATACTGATATGATGAATACGTTACCAAGTCCTTTTATACTGTATTTTTATTTTCTATTTTTATATTTATTAATTTCTAGTCATCTATTAATCTTGCACTGCATCAACCATTTTTTGACCTACTTATCAGTTGCTCCCAAAACTCTTTAATGAAGAAATATTATATTTTTCGTAATTTTTCTTTAAAATTCCTGCTTCTGTACTATATTTTTTAGAACAATGCTAATCTACTTTTAAAGGAATTAAATAATGTTCACAAGGAAGTACAGTATTGTACCTTATATTTTAGCTAGTTAGATTCTCAGTGGGGGCGAGGGTAAGTAAATTATACTGTTGTATTTTCTTTGTCTTCAAAAAAATAATATATTAGAAGAACAATTACATAAGATTGCTAAAAGCTCTCCTCAACATATACCCTAGAGTCAAAGGTAAGCGGTAAATAGTGACCAAAACCATTCACTACAAATTTAATAAACACTAATAAACCCAATATACACAAACTAAGATATGTGTTGCATACAATAAAAATTCAGTTTAGTAACATACTGGTCAACGAAATATGTTTAATTACAGTACACCTAAAAAATTTGTTCTTGCAAGAGGTACAATAAATTTCTACTCTTAAATAGTTATATTATAGGGGTACCAAATAACATGCTAGATAGTTTTATGTACCATATTTATAATTTGTTAATACCAAATCAAATTTTAGTTAATATTGATCATCCAAAAACTATTTTAATACTACTATATGCCAATAAATACAACGAAATACTACTATAATATGGCAAATACATAAAGCTAATAAAAAAAAAATCTTTCCACTGGATGGTACTTAGCATTTGTCTCCACGACTCTCGCAGATGAATAAAGTCGCCGTACAATATTCTATTTTCAGCTGACACTGTCATACAAATTCAATTTTGAATAATTTTTTTAATAGATTTTATAGCAAATACAACGGCAAATAATAATATTTTAAAGTATTTACCTAACTAGTATATTAGCGTGCCCAGATTAGGGCAACAATATACAGAAAGTAGGTAATTTAATAATAAATAAAAAAGTGTGTAAGTTCTGATTTGTTTAATACCTAAATAATATTCTCTAATAACAACTAATTAAATAAAATATTTTTACGACCGACACTATTTATTATACAACTTCAATTTCTCCTTATAACGCTTCAAAATCTAAATTCATATTTTCCATAACTTGCGAATTGACCTTTGAAAACTCTTAAAAGTTAAGTGTCTATTTGACACTTATCTCAAGAATTAACAAGTTCGTTTCCATAGCAACGAGAAAGCAGAGCCACCTATACCATAAGTTGGCAGCATTTTTTACCTTCTGAGAAAAGAGAATAACAGGAAAAGCTTTTCCGGTCTACCGCGGAAAAACGTTACTTTCTGGCGTTGTTAAGAATGTTTTTCTGAGGTTTGAAGAAAAACATGTTTTACGCACTAAAACTATTGGAAAAGTGCAATTTTTTTAAGTCAGTCGTAGAAAAACATATTTTCTTTACATTTAGGTTGAAGTACACACATTACCCCCTCCTTTGCGTCCGAGACGGAAAAAAATAAATTTGTTTGGCGGCTTGTCCGTAAAACCAGAAGTAACGAGAGATATTCTCAACAAAATTAACTGTACATTTTTTTCATCGTCTAAACTGGAAACGCCGCTGTCAATTATCGTGTTCGTATTTTATGATTATAGTTGAGCAAGAAACTGTTCCGTATTTGTAACTGTAAATCACTGCAATATGTGACTTATGCTTGATGTTTAATTGTAGGAAAATAAAAAATTTCTCCAATTTCAACAGTAAACAGGGCATAAAGTACTTGAACGTATTTAACAATGCAGCGGAACGGAGCAATCAAATTTTATATATAGGTTGGTGTAGAATAGTAATGTTTTTGTTAGATGTTTCACTCATATAAACCGAATAAATCTACTTATATTCTTCATTCAGTAAGCGACGAACCATAACCATGCGAATTATTTGTTAAAATCACTTGGAAGACTAACGTACAAATTTTGTAAATTACGAGATATCATAAAGAAAACAAATCTGTACCGGTTAACCGATTATTTACATTTTTAAAAAATATTTTGGGTATTCAGCAGACAACTTTCAAAGAAAACATTCGTTTCTTTCATATACCATTGGTGCAAGTCTGACCAAAAAGGAAGATCAACAAAACTCCCCCTACGGTGACTTGTCGACTTCTTTCATACCATATCATGGATTCAGCATGAAATAGTATATTACATAATGAGTGATGTAAGAAGCATATTACGCACGAATGGAAAATTTACGCACGATGCCGCGTAGCGGCGAGTGCGTATTTCCATGAGTGCGTAATTGCCTTACAACTCGAATTATGTACTATACTTTACCTACGATCATATTTATTTATTTAGTAAAATCTTGATTTAGTTTACTAGTCAACTATATTATTCAACAAATATTATGTCAGTTTTGACAGCGTTTGAAAATTAAGTAGGCGCATTTGTTTTTTTAAACCCCGCGTCAGCGATATCAGCCACTTGTAATTGCGTGTCCCGTGCGTTTTGTTTACCGTGCGATTTGTTTACAGCGCGTTTTGTTTACAATATGTAAAATTCAACTTACATAGGTGACAGGTAGTGTGTTTTTTACCATTTTCAGTAGTGACCATAGGTAAAGTAATAAAACAACCACTCTTTCTATATATTGATGATTCAAGTCTGATCATGCTAATATATATATAATATTAAGTATCTCTAGCTCTACCTAGAGGATACTACAATCAAACGTTTATTACATTTCAAAGTCAAGAAAATACTAAAAAGCACAAAGAAAATAGTTATAAAATTTCGCTCACCAATGGTATATGAAAGAAACGAATGTTTTCTTTGAAAGTTGTCTGCTGAATACCCAAAATAGTATTTTTAACAATGATGTAAGTAGAAATAATAGGTATTTATTTATTTACATTTTTATTTACCGATTTACCGGTTATTAAAACTTTTTTTTTGTGAGGCTGTGTAATCAGTGACCCCAGAAACATAAATGTCATACGTTTAAAAAATAAATTAGTAATACTTTTTCAAATATTGGTTTCACTCTTTGAGAGTAAGAGCAAGCATCCGGACCATATAGAAACTGAACACGATACCTTTTAGTACAATAATAACCCACAAAGAAAAATTATTTCGAAATTTTACACATTCTTTACCTCTAGGTACTGTACTAATTTTGAAATCTCTAGTATCATTCTGATACACACAGATTTGAAGTACCTAACTAAAGTACTTTTGTCCGCTTGTAACAGTGCCCACTTTGATATTTTTATGGTCAGTTTTTCCAGCCTTTTTCATTTGTATGTAGTGAACTATACTAATTTTTTCTCACCTTATACTAGATGTGAAACTAAATTGGATTACCATTGGGCCGTAGTTTGAAAAGATTTCATAGAATTTGGTTAAGCGAATCTATAAATAATGATTGTACAATCATAAAAAATATACGTGCGGATCAAATTGAAAAGCTTCTTTTGTAAATCTTATGAAGTCTGTTAAAAATGAACTTATTTTCAAAAAAGCTGCGAAGAGTATACTATAGAATGTTCAATAATTATATAGAAAATTCAATAATCTGGCTAATAGTATAGTGTTTACAACTAGTTCATCATACAAAAATATATTTTCTGTCTACTTTTCCCCCATTTTCACTGAGAAACCCTAAATGAAATCAGTAATAATACAATAATTATTTCATCGATAAATAAGGAAATATGGTCTACCTTAAGGTACAGAACTTAAGCGTAATAAAATTTACATTTTAACTCGAAATCTGATATTATGATCAGTTTGAAAGAGAATAAAGCAAAATTTATAATCGTTTTATTACTTATAAACTCCAAGACCCCTGCGTTTATATTGCCACTCCATAGAGATTTAAATTAAATTTCTTATTGGTGCTTCAAACACAATAGATTATGCGAGACAATGTTGGTGTTCGAAAATGTATTTATCGACTTATTCGATGAAAGTGAATGGGTATTGTCGCTGGATTCTGAACTTCTCTGATGCCGTAGGAGAGGCATTTTAAGTAAATATACAATTCAAGCATATGCTTGAAGTGTGGGTGTACGCCTAGCTTGAGGTTTAATTTTTTGATTGCGTATAGTGGAGTGAAAATAAAGCTAAATCGAAATGAAAAAAGTGTCCAGGGAGGGTTTTTTTTGCTATAGAAAAAGTTATATGTAATATTCAATCAATAAAGATACGGCATTAACAATGAGACAAATGTAATTGAATAGAAATTAAACTGATATATCTAAGCAATTCAAAAGCATGATGGAAATTGAGCTTATTTTCGTACAAAATTTCCATGCCCTTATAGAAAACTACTACAGTGTGTTTCACTTCTCGTGAAGACACCCCTGTATCTTTTTTATTTGTTGCCGGATTAATTTCAAATTTTTATCAGCCATACAAGTCCATAAGGTGACTTTATTCAACATATAAATGCCGTCTAAATCTAAAACGCCGGCCTACTGCGATAAAAAGAAAATATCAATTTTCGAGAAATCATAGTAGGCTTAGAGATAGACAAAAATTTTGTTAACAAAAGTTGTTCGGAATCACTTGATATGTTCCCCTGTAAAATTTTGTGAAAATCGGAATATTTTCAAAAAAAAATTTTTTGTTTCGCTTCTCGTGAAGACACCCCTGTATCTTTTTTATTTGTGGCCGAATTAATTTCAAATTTTTATCAGCCATACAAGTCCATAAGGTGACTTTATTCAACACATAAATGCCGTCTAAATCTAAAACGCCGGCCTACTGTGATAAAAAGAAAATGTTAATTTTCGAGAAATCATAGTAGGCTTAGAGATAGACAAAAATTTTGTTAACAAAAGTTGTTCAGAATCACTTGATATGTCCCCCTGTAAAATTTTGTGAAAATCGGAATATTTTCAAAAAAAAATTTTTTGTTTCACTTCTCGTGAAGACACCCCTGTATCTTTTTTATTTGTGGCCGGATTAATTTCAAATTTTTATCAGCCATACAAGTCCATAAGGTGACTTTATTCAACATATAAATGCCGTCTAAATCTAAAACGCCGGCCTACTGTGATAAAAAGAAAATGTTAATTTTCGAGAAATCATAGTAGGCTTAGAGATAGACAAAAATTTTGTTAATGATACGATTTCAAGTTTGGTCGCTGGCAAAGGCGTGCGTCTTTTATTAATATTTCTTTGTCACTTTTATTAGGAATTACCACTTAAAATTTAGTCTAGAAGATTGGATGACCGAGTATATTAAAGTTTCATAGCCATATTTGAAACTAATAGCTTCTTATTCTAAAACTAGGAATTATTTCACGAACGATTCAGAAAGTATTTAAAAAAAAATGTGATTCCATTGAGTCCAATCTGACAATCTTTATCTCAAAAATGTGGTATTTTGCTGTGGTACACTTAAGAGTTTTACGCATCATATTTGAACACGTATTTTTAGACAGATAAATACCGTTTGCTCGTTGTTTTGATTGTCGACGATTAGATGTTTCCTGATAATTATTATTGTCTTACAATTTAGACTCATAAATAAATAAAGAACTTCAATATCAATTACGTTATCCAAAGAAAAAAATTCGTTTATACACTCTACAATAAATTGTTTCCATAGATTGGGTTCGATTATATCACTTGTTTCTTCCCAGCAATTATGTAGTAATGACGCCTTAAATCGCTTAAATATTTACTATACTTAAAGCGAGGGTTGTATCGAACCAAGTTTAAACCAAATTCAACCTGATTGAAGATCAACAACCAAGGTCACGATTGTTGTAATAATTATAATCGTGAATTTTTATCTGTGATTAAATTGATTTAAATATAAACTTACTCATTACTACCCATCCTAAGAAATACTGATTTGAGTCAGAGATGCAACCCACTAATTTCAATACTGTCTAATTTCATTGAGCAATTTTATTGAAATTTCCATCAGTTTTCTCCCAGTATGAAATTAAAGTGATTAAAGTTTCAATATTGTGAGACGGGGAACAGTTATTTAGTAGTGAGGCAGATAGATGGCATATTTGTTGATTCCAAAACGTCAACAAAATAGGTACATTGTTTTTATGTTTTTTCTTATTTACATCATTTGTCAAAAAACACTCTATAACTGTTCCTTTGACGAAAAAGTGACGGCACGGAGGCTTTTCTTCTGTAATACACTGGATAATGTATTATTTTGTAGATTCCAACATTTTTCAGTTGTACGTTTTAACGCTTTTTGATGAAGCTCTTTGTATTATTGTATTGTATTGTACTGTGTTTGTAATAATTACAACTCTTGTTCCCCAGGGCACACTATTAGGCCCTATATTATTTTTAATATATTTAACAATATAACAGAAATTATGAATCCAGAAGATAACATTGTAGCATATGCTGGTGATACAGCCCTTGTTTCAAGGCAAAGCCTGGACTGAAGTATATACTAATGCAGAAATCAGTTTACAAAGGATACATTCATGGTTAAATGTAGGCCTTCTCAGCCTTAACACCAGTAAAACAAAATTTTTAACATTTACCAACCGACAAAAGATATATTAACAATTATTCATAATAACAAGTGCAAAAATGGGGAAATCTGTGACTACATACATAAACAAAGTTAGTAATTTAAAATACCTTGGTCTAATGGTAGATCATCACCTGAGATGGAATGTACATGTGGAATAATCTTGCAAAAAGGCTGAGAAGACTTAATCTACTGAGAGATATTCTTAACAGACAAAACCTTATCATTACGTTACAATGCTTTGGCTGAATCTATTATAAGGTATGGTATTACAGTCTGGGGTGGAGTCTTTAACAACTCATTAAAACATTTAGAAATTGTCCAGAATTCCTTACTAAAAATAATATTTAATAAATAAGAACGATATCCCACAGATTTATTGTTTAACGAAATAGGTATGTTTACTGTAAGAAAAATATATGCTTATGAGTGTCTACTGTGCACCACCAAATGTGGAACCCGCTGGAATACAAACCTTTCAATACAAGTGCCAATATACCGGAAAATGCATACTCGCGATTCATTTTCTATTAAGGACCCAAACTATATGTTACCTGCAAAATTAAAAAGTATAAAAAACAAACATGAATTAAAAAAAAAATCTTAAACTATTTTTAAATGAAAACTACAGACAAATAAAAGTAATTTTTCAGTAATTTATTGTTTAGTATCTATAATAATTACAACTATACTAATATTTATAAACTTACCCCACTTAGTAGGTAAATTAATAACATAGTATCCTCCTTCTCATACTACTATGTAGCAATTAAAATAAATTTTAAATGTAGGTATTTATCTAATTCTTACCATGTATATAAAATTTTCCACATATACTATAATCCAGTTACGTTGCTGCTTTATTTGTGAAAATCACGCACAAGCTCCTTAGAGAGTTTAGCTGATTTCATAAATGTGCAGCAACGGTTAATAACATCAAGCTAGTAACATCAAGATAATGTCATAGTATATATGAATGTTTATCTATGTTTTGTATTATATACAATTTATTATTATTTATTTACTTATTTGTTATTCTATTTTTTAAACTTTGTCAACAAGAATTTGTATTTTTCTAAACAATAAACTAAACAATAAAAAAAAAATTATACATTTGCAAAAGTCTTTTTAATTCCTACATCCCTCTGCAAAAGATTAGCCGGCAGTCGACTTTGGCCGACTTATTTTTTCATATTTACAGAACAACAACCAACAGAGCTTTCTGCAATAAAATATCTGCAATCAAATTTCAGGTTACTTCGATTTCAAAATGTAAGTCTCCATTATTACTACTAAAAAGCCTATGCATGGAAATATCGGAACTTTATTTTTATTTTTGTTTTTAAAATGATTAACTAAATCAAAATTATGCATGCACGACCGGTTATTCAGTATATTATTCATAATTAAAAAACATTAAAATTTACAGGTTATTGTTAATTCAAATATGTTTTGGGTGAAATATTAAAAGCTATTGTTATGTAAACATTAAAATTGGTCGAGTGAATTGATATATTACGGTTTGAATACAATAAATTGTACAAGTGCAGGGGAAATACATTTTCCATTTTTTACCATTAGTTAACGTAACATAAATTCAAATTTTGTAGAGTATATGATCGATATTTAATTTGATTTGTTTTGTTAAATTTATTTAATTATAACTAGATATAAAGGCTCGCCTACATGAGTCATCTACAATAATAACCGGCAAATTACGCCGATGGCACCAATATCCTCATTAGATGTAAGAATATCTCTGACATAGAACATCTTGCTGGGGATATTTGGCAAAATTTGAGAGATTGGTTTTGTATCATTCAACTGATACTCAACGAATCCAAATCCAATGGGATGTTTTATAGAACTGACAAATCGAATTTGAACTTTTCTTCCGATTTATTACTACCGCACTTACAAATATCTGTCAAAGATAGCGTAAAACTACTTGGAATAACTTTGGATTCGAACTTAAAGTGGAACGACCATATAAAAAATTTTAAGTCAACAGCTAAATTCCGTTTGCTATGCATTAAGAGTACTTTCAAGGTCTTTTGAAACATCAGTGCTTAAAACCATATATTATTCAAACTTTTACGGCAAAACTAAATATGGAATAACTATTGGGGGTGGTTGTTCTAATCTTGGGGAAATTTTTACTATACAGAAAAGAGCAATTAGAATCATATATAAAATGGGTTTTTTAGCTTCCTGCAGGGGAGTTTTCAAAAGTAACAATTTACTAACTATACCGGGTTTATTTATTTATGAATGCATTTTATATGTAAAAAACACAGTAAACAGTTTAATAGCACGAACAACATCATAGTCTGGGAGGTGGCGTCAATGTTTTATGCGTCATTTCAACACGACTTCTTTGTTTTTTTAATGTTAGTTTTCGTTCGAAAAACAACTAAAATAGGTGTAAGCTGACGCGACCGTGGAGATTAAGAGCATGGGAGGATGCGCATTTGGTAAAATAATTTGTTTTTTGCGTCAATCCAACAAAGCTACAAAACTATAGATAGTTTATTTATGTAATATAAATGAAAAAATCTCATTTCCACACCACCTTGCGGTGGTGTGGAAGGGTAAAAAAAATGACTCTTTGTTTTTTCGATTAATGTATGTAGAAATTTAAAATAGATTTAAAAATCCAGAAACCAAAAAACTAATTTTTTTTACCCTTCAGGTAAGTTCCTTTTCTCGTGACTACTCCCAAATATTTAGAAAATTTAATGAAAGAGATCTCTGCGCCAATTAGATCAGATAAATGGTATTGATCCATTTGACGAAGAGGTTTTCAATAAGTTAAACAAAAAATTGTAATTCGTCAAATTAAAGTTTTTCAATTATTTGACGATCAAAAACGGTTTTTGACGTCAGATACTAGGCACAAACTTCATGTTCACTTTGCACGCATATATCTGACAAAGCATTGAGAACTAATATTAAATATTAACTTACTGCAAGTTTAGCTGTCCTATTTATTAAAATTTGTATAATACAGCTGGGACATCAGAAAGTCGATTCGCGGAACTTACCGCATGTAAACTTGCAAAAAGTCTTTGATTATCTAGCTGGCAACACGAACCTAAACATATGTATTAATTATGAAGTAAAGCAATACTAATTATGCATATTTAAAACATTAAATAACTTGGAGGTCTCTTATTCATCATCTGCCTGTATAATAATTGAAAAATTTAGACATTGGCTGCTGCAGATGTATTAGTCAAGTTTTTGAACCATTTCTGCTCTGATTGCCGCATGGGGACTTAAAAGTAGAAAATTTCGAATACGTTTTATCACTCCTGCTATATGTGTTCTAACAGTGGCAATGCGTTTAGTAAGAAATACACGGCTAATGTAGGCGATACTTCTTTACTATCTTTTATAGCTCCTGTAAACCACTTTTCTCTTCGTTTCAAGGCTATAGGAACAGCCGGGAAAAGTTTTAGTAGTTGTATTAGTACATTTCAGTATAAAACACAATTTTTTTTTTTGAATTTTGATTCGTGCATGAACCGTTCGCATATTCATATACAGGGGTGATTTGTCACAACATGCCGAAAATTTATCAGTAGGTTGTCCCTACCGAAAGGAGTTGAAAAAAATGAAAAATTAAAACATATATAAACAAAAAAAATGTCCTTATTATTGTTATTTATTTTTTATGACTTAACCAATCTGATGTAACGCGATGTAAGCATATCACTTCCCCTCTCCCTTTATCAGACTTGGGACGACAGCAAAACTGGCGAGGTTAGAAATGACTTTTTGGATTTAATCACACTACAAAAATAGCAAAAATTTAAATAATTTTTGTAGAACACAGCAGAGCACAAAATTTTAAAGTAATGAAAAGTCAAAGAAAATGTTCGAATGCATTACATTCAATGTACTGTTCTAAGCGCAGAATGGCACATTGACCGGTATCTACGGATTTACGAATACAATTTAAAATTTAATGGTACACTCTAACTGGAAGTCGAGAAGACAATAAAGACACTGTACCAGTGAACTCGTACACAGATTAGAGAATTAATTCTCTTATATTTGCTACGTACTTGCAACCGACCCTATAAGAGAGAAAGAGACAGTTACCAGTCACGTTTGCTTGTTGGCCAAATTCGATTTGCCTTACTTTTATTTGACGGACGAATCCGTTCCAGGTGCGTAGTTCATTGCCTTTACACTGACCACAGATAAATAACACTGCGTATCTTTGTGAGTTTGAATGCAAGAAAATATACTAAACGACCTCGGATCACTTTAAAATTTTGCAAGGGCTTTCCCACATAGAAAACTAGTACACCATTTTATTTTCCGCATGTTGTGGTAAATCGCCTTGTATAAACATTTATAGTATACGTATATTTTACGCTAGCTAGCGAAGCGACTCTCTAGTAGCTGACGTCATATGGCATTATTTTTTTAATTTTTACCTCAGTTTTAGCACAGCTGTTTCTTACTGTAAAAACAGTCGATTTCAATTAAAAGTGAACAAAAGTCGAACTTGTTTATTGATTGCCATCTGCTCTCGTGAAACATTTGAAATCTCGGGCGAAAAATTTTCCGGAATAAAGGAAATTGCTATAACTTTTAAAATATTAGCCATGCAAAAACATTTTTATATAAAAGTTGTTGAACATGCATAGTAAGTATTTTTTTCGTACGATTAACAGGAAACGGGTTATCCGAAAAATCGAAAACTTACGTACTACAATACTAAAAAAAAAATTCTTCAATATTTTGTGTTTTTTTTATTTATTTTTTATTTATTTATTTATTTATTTATTTATTTATTCATATAAACGGGCGAACCCATTAGTACAGACAATGAGTAATAATGACGAAGGAAGAGTGACAACAATAAAATGACAAGGATAGACTAACATATAGCTAAAATACATGGTAGATTGGTAGATATACATGAATGATAAAACAGAGTTAAACACTAATAAAAATTTACACTAATAAAAATTAATACTAAAGTGAATGGTAATAATTTAATGAATAGATTGATGAAGTTGATGTTTAAAAGTTCAAAGATTTGCACTGAAAAAATCGAAATTTTCGAACTGGTTCGCTAACCGAAGTATACGCGGTAAACAAGAATTATATGCATAATTTGTCCTGAAGAAGGGCACGAAAAAAGTAATATTTTGTCTTGTATTTCGAGGAGGAACGTAGAAATTTATCTGCGATAATAATTCAGGACAGTTACATTTAGAATTAATAATATTAAAAAGCAATATCAGGTCTTTATGCTGGCGGCGTATATCAAGAGAGTCAATGTTTAAAAGTGATTCAAGATCAGAATAGTCATCAATAAAAATATTTAACTTGAAGGCAACATGTCTCAAAAATTTATGTTGAACTTATTCAATCTTTCGTATATAAATATTGTAATGTGGTGACCAGACTGAGGAACAATACTCTAGGTGTGGTCTCACAAGTGAGCAATATAAAATCTTAGTTGTGCGTTTGACAAATCCCAGTAATTTTAATGCTTTGTTAGTTACAGCAGAAATATGAGCCTGAAAATTAAGGGTTGGGTCAAGTAAGACACCCAAATCTTTAATTACTTGTACATCATCTAAAAGATTGCCATTAATTTGATAATTAAAAATAATGAGGTCCCTGTTACGGTAAAATCTCATTGTATGACACTTATCGATATTTAATGTCATACCATTAACCGAGCACCAGTTATCAAGAGTATCTAAATCAGCTTGCATATGTAAGGCATCATTTTCAGACCGGATTATAGAAAACACTTTGAGGTCATCAGCAAATAGAAGAATTTTTCCAAAAGAAAAACAGTATTTGATGTCGTTAATAAATAAGTTAAACAACAATGGTCCCAAATGTGACCCTTGTGGCACACCGGAAGTGACTGAAATTTCATTAGAAAGAACATTTTTGATACGAACAATCTGTTTTCTCTCAGTAAGATAATTTTTTAACCAGTCGATAATTGAACCACTTATACCATAGTATTCAAGTTTGGCCAGTAAAACACTATGGATTACCCTGTCGAACGCCTTGGAGAAATCAGTATAGATTGCATCAACCTGATAACCGCTCTCCAAGGCCCCCGACAGATAGCTAACATAGGTCACCAGGCCGAGTTCAGTGGACCTACCAGCAAAAAATCCAAATTGTTCATCAATAATCTCATTATGAAGCTTCGCGGTTAAGTAATCAGTAACTAAGCTTTCGAATAGTTTAGGTATAGTGCTAAGGACTGTTATAGGACGATAATTTCTAATATCTGATTTATTGCCTGACTTGTATATAGGTGTGATATAACTGAGTTTCCAGTAGACAGGGAATTGACCAGAGATCTTGGAGGCTTTCGCGGAGCAGGTGATCTGGCTACTGATTTCCGGGTCTTCTTTCGCGTAGACTTAGTTGAGTGCTTGACGTTTCGACCATCTTGTCGTGGTCTTCTTCTGAAGCTTCAGAAGAAGACCACGACAAGATGGTCGAAACGTCAAGTACTCAACCAAGTCTACGCGAAAGAAGACCCGGAAATCAGCAGCCAAATTGACCAGAGAGTAAAGACTGATTGAATATGTAATAGAGAGGCCTTGCCAAAATAAAGCTGCAATGTTTAAGTATGCTTGGTGGAATAGCGTCAGGCCCTGGCCCCTTATTTGCATTCAATGTAGGTACTTAACTTTATGAATATATCAGATATTGAGATATGATAATTTGTTATATTAGTGTTAGAGGCACAAAACTGTTTGGGTAAATCGCAAGTACTCGTGGAATAAACTGAAGCAAAGTATTCAGCAAATAAGTTTGCTATTACTGGGATTGAGTTTGTCTGATTGTTATCCAAAAACATTTCATTGGGTAATCGATTGTCAGATCTTTTCGAATTGACAAATTTCCAAAAAGACTTTATATTACTCTGTATGGAAGACTCCATAAAGCTTATGTAGTTCATATAACATTGTTGCGAGAGAATTTTGCATCTGGATCTCAAAAAACTAAAATCATTATAGTTTTCACGGCTGTTGCAAATCTTATACTTTTTATGCGCCTTTTTCTTTAAAACAATCAAATTTATCAATTCAGGAGAAAACCACGGAGGAAATTTACTAGCTGATGATTTTTTTATAGGAACATATAACTCAAAAACACAGTAAAGAGCATCATAAAGATATTCATCATATGGTCTAATGATTTATCACTTAATAGGTCATCCCATGGGATGGCACCTAAACATTCACAAATAGCGGCATAATTTGCATTCTTGAAATCATAATAGTACTCTTGAGCAGGATGGCTATTAGACGATTGATTGACCAGTTTTATAGTAGTTAGTGGGGGGGGGGGGGGGGAGGTGATTTAAATCAAGTGGAACTAAGTAGTCATCTGCATATTTTACTGGAAGTTCGTCATGAGAGAGAATCAATCTAACAAAACACCTCTATCGTTGACTGAAGTATTAGGTCTTTTTTTAATCCAATTTTCGTGGATTAATAATTATTTTTTAATAAACTTTTTCGAGCAACATTTCGCTAACCATTTGTAAGACGCCGTGAATTTAGTGGTGGGCAGGAAATATGCAGCCAGCGCGATCACACAGTAGGAGCAATTTTCCAGCCACAAAGAAATTCATTTAGAGATGACAGCCGTATCAAAGAACGACTAGAAGTTTGAAAATACTTTATTTTCACCACGGCTGCCGACTAGAGTAGCCAAAGACTAACAAAGTTGTTCTATTTTTCTCCTTACTTCAAGTTGTTGCAAAAAGTAAAAAAGGTGCGAATATCTTGTAAAGAACTCAACTTGCCGACTAGGGAGTTTAAAATAAATTAACAAACTTTTCCGTACGATGTTTGTTTTCGAGTTGTCGTTTCTATTAAAATAAAGACTTCCTAATTTATTGTCGGTAGCCGCCTATTATGAATTTTGCGTTTAACTGTAATTTATTCGTCATAATTAAAGTTTGTCTTATTTTACTCTCTAATTGGTTGTTTACTTTCCAGGCGTGCCTAAAATATTCTTACGTTGGATATTTCCAACTTATTATAAACTTAACTTATTTATGAACAACTGTGTTAAATATTTATATTCTCTGATACATATTTATTAAAAAAAATGAGCAAAATATTCCGAGGTAAATATTTTATAGCTAATGGGTTTGAATATTATCTTTTTAGTTAATAAATAATACAACTGAAAGAAAGAAATTTGTTAGTTGGATTATCTATATGATTATATAAATAAAAAATGTTGGCGATTGAAATTGGTTGGCGATGAATTTTTCTTCGCACAGAGATATAGTACAGTACCTAGAGGTAAAAATATGCAAAACTTCGGAATAATGTCATATTCAACGGATTTCGTTTATTTTTGGCAGTATAATAGTAAATGTTTCACAGAAAAGTTTCTATATTGTGCGGAAGCTTGCTAATTTATAGTGGGTGGATGCCACCCCCTCTCAGGGAGTGGCACTTCAAAATATATATATATTTATTGGAGCTGAAGTAGAATCAAACTTTAAGAAGAAAAGGTTATATGCAATTTTTCACATAAATTGATAGTTTTTAAGTTATAACGATTTCAAAATTGCGATTTTAGCTTTAAAAAAAGGTACTTCCAAACCGGTTTCGTCAAGTATCTCGAAAAGTATTACTTTATGGAAAAAATGTTACAGACCAATTACAGAAAGTACAAACTGGGGATTAATTATATATTTTTTTATTGACGTAGGATTAATAGTTTCGGAGATATTTAAGTTTACATTTGGCATCCAAGTGTTCATAAGATAATTATTTAGAGTTAGAGAGAAATATCTCGGAAACTGTGACACCTACGTCAAGGATACTAATGAGTAGAATAATAGGTTATTTATTAAGCTTTTAACTGTTTTTTTTATTTGTTTCTGTAGCATAAAAAACAAAAAAGTTATGACCGAAGAAATGTGCGTCTACACATTTTTTTAATAACAACGTCACCATTTTGTTACCGTAAGTAGCCAGTTATTAAAAAAAAAGGAATTTCAAACTCTGTTTCCCATTAATATATAGCATGACGTAGATGCTCAAATTTTTTGGTTTGTATACAGAACTTGCTTTAGAAAAAAATACAGTTTAAACTATAAAGGCATTTTCGATAAAACGTAATTTTTTTTTCCTTTTCCAAATATCTCAATAAATATTATATTTTATTGAAAAATGGGTAGAGATCAAAAATAAAGCTCATAAACTGATAATGAATTTCGCTTGTCTATTTGTTTACATAGATTTAATAGTTTCGGAGATATGAAAGTTTACAAATGGCGTCCGAACGTTTATAAGACGAAAAATGCAGTTTAAATGTTAAATATCTCAGAAATTGTGACACCTACGTCACGCATGCTACATTTATTTGATGTAATTTTTTCTGCTAATGATAATATAATTTTGCTCTAAGTTCACTGGCTTCCAACATAATTTTTCATTGCATTTTTAAATTTAATTTTCAGACCTTCACGTCGTTTTCGTCTGATTTGATTTATGTAGTCGAAGATATATCTTGTTTTGTTTCCTGCATCGCCATGTCATCCTTCTGTGTTACCATCAAAAGCATGTTTTTAGTTTTTATGTACTATTCCTGTCGCCAATCTGCGACAATGAGCAGCAATTCACGTACAGCGAAACCTAGCTAAATAAATTCAACATTAAAAAGAAAAGCCGTGTCGGTATTGCTGAAAATACGAGGGTTACAAAGGCATATGGTCTGGAGGTTGACATTTGCTACGTCTGGACATATCATCGACGCGCTTCGTTACACACAAATGTCCGTGCCTGTGGCGAACACTTTACGCTGTAACGCAAACAAATCTCGGCTGGCTCTTGAGCATGCAAATATTCACTAAAACATGTTTGTTCTAAAAACGAAACAGAGATGAGTCCTTCTTTCTCTCGAAAACCGAAGTATGAAACTTTAGTTCCATTAGAAATTGTGGATTATGTTGTTAAGCGTAAAGAGAATGAGTTTTATGATACTCTACCAGAATAGTTCACTATGCTATGATCATAATAATAATAATTTATTTGTCTAAAAGATAATTAATATGATATAGGATGTTAAAATATATCTGAGATATTCCATTAAAAAAAAACCGCTTCCTATGAAATCACTACTTCCACATCCAGATTTCCCATCCAAGTCTCTTACAACGAAAAAAATATTGATACTATATTTGCAATCTAATATGTGGAAATAATTGTTTATAGAACTTTAATAATATGATATTTGAAATCGACTCCCCAAAAACCTATAAAACGATATGTCACATCAGTAGTGGCGGTGGCTGATGCAAAGAAAAATATTTTGAGGTCTTTTGTTCTCGTACACACTAAATCACAATTTTATTACTTCCACATCCAGTGGAAGAATAGTAACGACAAAAATTTTTTTTTTAATTTTTATTGTTTAAATAGGCTTAGAATGTCATGAAACGTCGAGATTTTAAGTTTGAGCGAAAAAAAATTTCTGTCTGTCGGTCTGTCTGTAACTTTTTTTTGTGCGCACGTTTACTCTGGAACCGTTTGAGATATTGACTTGAAATTTGCTACACATATGTACTTTAACGAGATCTAGAACTAGATTATATTTTCATCTTGTTCCGTCGAAGGGTTGGGGAGTAAATTGGGGTAAATTTGGGATAAATAGATAAATCAAGCAGGTAAGAGTCCATAAAATTTGTATTTAGTATATACAAGAGAAACTAAGGTCTCACAAAAAAATTTGACATTAGCCACCCCCATCACCACCCCCACCTCATTATTAAAGGGGATGAAAAAAAAATATGATTTAATGTGTGTACAAGAACTAGAAACCTCAAAATATTTTTTACGTCATCCACCCCCAATACCACCCCCTATCACCACCCCCACTCCACTACCGATGTGGGGTATCGTTTTATGGGGTTTTGGGGTAGAGGATTTCAAATATTATATTATTAAAGTTCCATAAACAATGATTTCCACATACGAAATTTTTTCGTTGTGAGTGACTTGGATAGAAAATCTGGATGTGGAAGTAGTGATTCCTTGGGCAGCGGTTTTTTTTAACACCTTTAATAGTGTGGTGAGGGTGGTAATATAGGTTATGGTGGAGGTGGCTGATGTTAAAAAAATGTCTGAGACCTTGGCTTCTCGTGCGTATGCTAAATCCAAATTTTATGGACACTTACC
This sequence comes from Rutpela maculata, assembly GCA_936432065.2. Taxonomy (NCBI): domain Eukaryota; kingdom Metazoa; phylum Arthropoda; class Insecta; order Coleoptera; family Cerambycidae; genus Rutpela; species Rutpela maculata. Next base: position 179,235,254 of record OW386288.2, read on the forward strand.
TGCTTTATCTATTTACCCCAAATTACCTCCCCCTCTCCCCCAACCCATCAACGGAACATATTATCCTTAATTTCTGTTTCAAATTAACGAACGAAGCATAAAAAATTAAGTGAAAATGGTACTCACAGTGCGTGAAAAAATTTATATCGTGCAATGCTACGGAATTGGCGGTGAAAACTCGCTAAGAGAAGTGGTAACCCAATTTAATTTGAAATTGCCAAACGCTGCTTTGTCACGTACTCAGGCTGTGAGAATAATTAAAAAGTTTCTGGCTACTGGTAGTGTTCTTAACATGAAAAGAAAAATAAAAGCATATAATGAAGACAATCTTGGGGCTATTATAGCTCATGCCTCTATTATATAAAATCCTATGATGCCTCTAAGAGAGAGATCAGCTCTTATTAATATTAGCAAGTCTGAACTCCAAAGAATTTACAAGGCAAAGAAAATTAAGGCATATAAAGCAAATTATAAACATACGCTTGAAGAGGGAGATGACGGCCGTAGGTTGGATTTTTGTTTGACCATTGGAAAAAAAATCATGAAAGAGAGATTTTTTCATCATTTCATAATTTTCTCAGATGAATCCACATTCACAATCAATGGTGTTGTTTCATTTCAGAATTGTCGGTTTTGGGCTTCTGAAAATCCAAATTTTAGAATTCATTGTAGAAGACAATATTATAGAAAAGTGAATGTGTGGTGTGCCGTTTCCTATCACGTTGGAGTTGTTGGACCTTATTTCATTGAGGGAAGGGTAAACCAGCACACTTATCTACAGCTTCTTGAAAGATTTTCTGAAGAACATTTAAATATTTTAAGAGATGTGCCTTTAGTTCATATTCAACATGATGGTTGCCCTGGCCACTCCACAGAAATGGTTGGTTAATCGGTGGTTGAATTTAAATTTTGGAGAAAATTGGATTGCCAGGAATGGACCGATCAAGTGGCCGGCAAGATCCCCAGCGAACCGCACAATATTGGATTTCTTTTTATGGAGTCGCCTCAAGCAGTTGTTTTACGCTGAACCACTTCCTAACGATGTAGCAGTATTGAAGCAGAGAATTACAAATGCCGTAAACTCCATACCGTTAGATCATATTCGAAACAGTTTTAAGGACTTCAGGCGAAGGATCGAAATGTGTGTGGATGTGGGTGGTAGCTACGTCGAATAATAAAAAAATTGTAGACATTGTTTTGTATTGGTCAATAATTAATTTGTTTGTGAATCTGTTATGTTTTTGACATTTTTTACTTGTTATAATTTTTAAACTTCATTAATCTTCTGTTAGTAATTGTTTTTTGTTTTACAATTAGTTCGATTAACATTATATCTTCTTACATCTCGTATATTCAATTTTTTATTTACCAATAGCCTACTTTTTGAGATGATTAACATTTTCTTCTACACAACTTTAAATATGAATTCAACTCTTAACTCGCAAAAAATGGGAAGTTTCAAAAAAATAATTTTATATTCCTGAAATTTGGTATAGAGGTATAAAATTGCATTCTAAATAACTTTTCTTTAGTGGAATTTTTTCATATTTTGAAAAATAAAGGTACTTTATTAGTGGTGATTTTTACAACTTTGCTTATAAAACACCCTGTAGAACACCAAATCAAGTCATTTTTGATATACTTTAGTTTTACAACAAGCAGGACTCAATCCCCAAATACCATTCCAAAATTCCAAAATTTTTGGTCCATTACACCTCTTGTTACATCTATCCTGGGACACACTGTATAATATAATAATATACGTTATAAGTATACTACGTACATGTTTTGTTGTTGTTTTTGAGACTGTTTTAACAGTTGTATTTCAAGAGACTATATATCTGGGGATAATTTTAATTCATTTATTTTAAATTCGGACGTATATTTATAATTTCAGTCGTGGGCATTAGTTAGTGAAGTATTTCAGACCTGGCGATTGGCTCGTACTCAAGTGATGTAAACTCTTGTAAATAAGAACTCGAATAAAAAAGTATATGTAATCCGGTCCTGTACCCCCATGTATGCTGCGCTAGCAAATGTCTTGCAATCTTATTTGGCAATTGGACTGTGATTGGAGGGGTCGCCTCATCAGTACATTTCAGGCGTGTTTCAGCGGATTTTAGGACAAGAGAATTTGTCCTGTGAAGCGAACCACACAATATGTGGCGGTGCTGCGAAGGATTCCACTCATCCGAAATATTACTAAAACGCCTAGAATAACCTTTTTTACTGGATTTGTCACATTAAACAATTGCCACGTTTTGTAATCATAGCATAGCGTACGTGTTCGCACGTTTGGTATCACTTAATTCGTTGACGATAAAAATGTGTTTGGTTGTTAAACTACTTTGCAATACTAACAAACAGTAACAAATATTTTGAACCATGAAACAGGAAACAGAGAAAATCAACTACTTAAAACAAATCGGGCATTAAAGACTATCGGGAAAATGTGTTTTACATATAGGACCAAGGTTACTTAATAAATTGAAGAATAATATAAAAGAAGCAAAGTCTATTTACAAAATTAAGAAAAAAATAAGAAGTTGGGTTTCGCAAAATCTAGTAGCGATACATAATATAATAAATTAAAATTAGGTTATTATTTTATTAAATTTATAGTATAATAACATTCTAAAATATTAAAAATTATTTTCTTCTCTGTACTTATAGTCTAAGAGATGGCAACGTTTTTTATAATAATAATAATAATAATAATAATAATATATATTTTATTTCCAATTAGACTGCAATAACAGTTTTGGCATTGTCAAATAGTACACACAGTACAACGTAACACCTGACACATTAAAATGCTACGAGAATATATATAAATACACAGTTTAAAAATATATATAGTCAATACAAAAATTAATAACTTGATAAAAAGTATAAACAACCTAGCCTATTATCACAAAATTGTCCCAAGACATTTAAGATATTTGACAACAAAAAAAAAACGGTCAATTAAATTGGATTTTTCAGGTCCTCAATTAATGGCTATTTCGAAATTGAAAGAATTCGTATAGGGAATAAAAACACTGATTTTTTAATAGGTTTTTAACATGGTTTCTAAACTGTTTGAAGCTGCTTAAATCCTTCAGACTCTGAGGTAGGTGATTGTAAACCTTAATAGAAGTTGTATATGGTCCCCTGCCCACCTGAGTCAACCTACTTGGTGGAAAATATAAGTCATTAGCGGCACGCGTAGTGTATTTGTTTATGTCACTACATTTAGCTATTTGATCAATATTTTTCCTGACATAACACACATATTCTAAAATATATAATTAGTAAACCGCAAGGATTCCATGTTGTTTGAAATAGGGCCTGCAGGAAGTTATATAGTTAAGTTGAAACATATTATTCTCTTTTGTAATAAAAACAGTTTCTCTATCCCAGAGCAGTTACCCCAGCATAGAATACCATAAGAGAGCATCGAATTTATTTGCCCATAATAAAAAGATTTAATTGTCTCGATATTTACTACACCTCTTAGCTGCAGGATGGCATAATTTTTTGTAGCAAGTTTGCTGGTTAGACTTTTAACATGAAAATCCCAGGAACAATTTTGGTCCATTTCTATACCTAAAAATTTTACATGTTCATCCTGATGTAATAACTGAGATTCTGTTTTAACCATTAAACTGATATTATTGCTCACTCCAATAGGGGAAAATAATGAAAGATTTGTTTTTTGAGTATTGAGGACTAGGCCATTTTTTGACACTACTCTGTCATTTGTTTAACGCAATTTGTAGCATTTTTGCTAAGATTTTCAATGTTATTGGCAGAAATGATAGAAGACGTATCATCAGCAAAGAGTGTTAAAAAAGTGTTATCAATATTTTTTATTATATCATTGATAAAAATCAAAAATAATAATGGGCCTAGTACACTCCCCTGCGGAACTCCGGTGTTAATATTTAAGCTGTTCGAGATATATTTTTTGCCCTCTTCCATTATTTTTACATTTCGTGACCTTCCTGTTAGATATGACTTAACCCATGATAATGCTACATTGCCAATACCATATGGTTCGAGTTTTTTTAATAATAGGGCGATTTATAGTGTCAAACGCCCGTGAGAAGTCAAAAAATATACCAGCTTGTTTCAATTTATTATTAAAATTTTCCAAGATTTTACCATAAAAGGAAAGTACTGCATTTTGCGTAGAGCTGTTTTTGCAAAATCCGTATTGTCTTGCAGTCAATATATTATTTTCCTCTAAAAAATGTAGTAGTTTTATTTGAAATGCTTTTTCAAATATCTTAAAAAATACTGAAAGGAGGGCGATAGGTCTGTAGTTTGTAATATCGTTGGGGTTGTTTTCCTTATATACTGGAACTACTAATGCTGCTTTCAACTGTTCTGGGAAACATCCACTTTCAAATGATATGTTTATCAAGTGAGTCAGAGGGTAAATTATAAATTCGGCAATATCATTCAAAAGGCAACATGGAATCTCATCTGGTCCCGATAATTTTTTTGTACAGACTGTTAACATTATTTTGAAAACTTCTTCAAGAGATAAAAGGTATTTTCATTATAGGATATTTTTTTTTCAAAATTATTTGTATTTACCGGAGTATTTGAAGTTAGTTCGTAAACAGAGTCTATAAAAAAGTTATTAAATCCATTTGCAATGTCCATTGGTTTCTTGTAGACTTGATCATTATATGTAATTTCATGTGGTAATTTGCTTTTTTTATTTTTGTTGTTTACATTTTTATTGATGACCTGCCATGTTGCTTGCGATTTATTAGTTGCATTTTTTATAAATTGGTCAAAATATGTCGTTTTAGCTTTTTTTATATTTAGTTCATGTCTTTTTTTTATCAAGTGTCTACGTAAGGCAAAATTTTGTTGGAGATAGCTGTGTACATGTGTCCTATTCTGGTACCTTGTGCCCTCTGGATTTAGGTAGATCTGATCTGAGAGTAAAACAATAATAGTGTAAGAGTTGACAATTCTTTACATGAAATATACTAAATGTACTTACATTATAATTCTAAAATATCACATCAAAATATTATTATTATCAACTCGAAAAAATATTTTAGCTATTAAAATTTGATTATACAGGGTGTCTCACGAGGAACTGCATCGATCAATATAGGGAAAAGTACGCACCAGAAAATTTTGAAAATTTAGGGAGCAACTAATGGCAGTATGGCCAATCCAACTAAAATAATTACAAGTATCTGGCACTTCCGGTTATACCGGAAGTCGATACCAACTTGCTTATTTTAAATGGAACACTATATATTTTAGGATTTTCGTAAAGAGCATAAAATTCTGAGTCAAAAACATATGATACCCTATGCCTAAACCCAGCCGTTCCAGAGATATTTGACATTTTAATAAAAATTTGACAGGTGTAATGGTTTACAATAACCTTTATAACTTTCTTCGTGTAAAAGACACTCATTTGCTTTTTGGCACATCGAAAGAACACAAGGAGAGCTGCACTCTTCAATAATAGTATACCAAGTGTTCCATTTTTGACGTTACATTTTGTAAATTTAAAACCGCGAAAACTTGTTTAGGTCAAATGGAACAACCAAATTTTTTTGCATCAAGTTATGTAAAATTAAATTCCTTTTTTTCTGATATCAGCGTTGTGGGGGTTTAAGTTACAACTTTTTGAAATATTTGCGATTTTTTTAGAAATTCAAGAATTGTTTGTAAAAATTTTATCAAATTAGTCATGATTAGAAATAGTCAGTAATGTCAGCCATTCACTTATGCCAAAAAAATGCCACCGCGTTTAAATTGCACCCACGAAGACTTTTTGAATTTGTTTTTTATTTATGGAGAATGTGATAAAGTAATATCAAGAACTTGTTGTACATTTGCTACTCGATATCCACAAAAACGGAAGCCGTCACCAAACACTGTAAAACGCATAATAGATAATTTTAAAAACTATGGCTCTGTGCTCCTTCACATAACGCGTATTTCATAAATAATTTTTTATAAGAAACTTTTTACGATCAATGGATCGCCAATAATAGATCTTTCCTATGGCCTCCTCGTCCGCCCGATTTGTCAATTCAAGATTATTTTATTTGGGGAACTATTAAAAATAAAATTTATGAGAACCCATTAACAACTATTGAAGATTGAATGCAGAGAGTAAGAAATGCATTTCAAAACTTATCACAGGATTCAATTAAGAGAGCTACCCATGAGGAACAAATCCGAAGGTGCGAAAAATGTGTGGAGGTTCGAGGGCGGAATTTTGAACAATTATTAAATTAAAATGGAATCATGTTTTTAGTTGACTTCATCTTAGCTATTTTAGTTTATGGAAAGTGTCTTCAATTCAATTAATAGGCATGTTACAGTGTTTAGTGTTAGCTTTTTTGTGCGAAATGTTGTTTACCTGCATTTTTGTTCTTAAAGTATAGTTTGAGGTGTAGAGAAACATGCGTGATAGGTGGGGCAACACACTTTAAAATTCAAAATTCGTCCGTTTTTCCCATTTTTCGTTTTATTTGTAATATACCTCGTATATGAAGCATTTTTTGAAAATGTATCAAGAGAAAAAGTTGAGAAAATTGATTTTGAACATTTTATTATTCTTGACATTTTCTCAGAAAATTCTTCGTTTAAGAGCTACAGACGAAAGAAAAATGCTACTTTTCTATTTTTTTCTTTTTTTTCTTTTTAAGTGATTGTAATAAATATTAATACGAAATATATCATCGTTATAATGTAAATTATGGTTAAATGTCCAATTTACAATTTAAATAAAATATATTTACAAAACTATTTAGGTATAATTTGCATGAAAAAAAATTGAGGTATTAAAATGATGGGAAAATAAATAAACAAATATACATTTTTACAAACAGACTATTTATTTTATGCATAGTACAGTACATACACACTGTCATTAGTAGCTCCCTAAATTTTCTGGTGCGTACTTTTCCCTATATCGATCGATGCAATTCCTGGTGAGACACCCTGTATATGCACACTCTATGTACCAAAAAAAAAATTCGCCTGGCTAAAAGGTTGGTGGGTTAGTGTATAGAGCGCTTGCCATCACATACGCGGCGGCGATATGGTGCAGCATCCCGGCCACGACAATGCGAGAACTCACATTTTTTTAACATAAATTTATGCGCCTCATTTCTGATTTCGGCAAGTATACCTCCCTCAGGGATCTGTACGCACGATGTCACGACATAACACCACTAGCGAACTACGTCCAAGAAATCTCCCAAAAAATTTAAACATTTTAAACCCTATCCTTTTTCCGCCACGTTTTCCGGGCGTCCGGGAGACCACCAGGTCGGCAGTTCTCGTACGGGTTTTTCCGTTTAGCTTTTCATCTGAGTCAACAGCTCAAATTTATTCAGTGCTACAACCAGCGACTAGCTCTAAGTTTTAAATATATTAGTTTTATGCCCATGTGGCAGCATTTTAAACATATTAATTTTAAACCCACACTAGGTGGGTAGGAATTTTAATTATCCTTTTTGTTATCATCGCCAAGACGAACCAAACGTGCCCCATCCAGCCCTATATTCTGGTTGGCCAGGCTTCGGGAGGCGCATATATGTACCCCAGAATGTTAATAAATTTTATTTGCTTGCGTGCTTGCCTGCCTGTCACGTGGTAGACTGAGGTTCAAATCCCGTGAGATTTTTTTTTCGAATTAGTTTCATCATTACCAGTTACTCTTCTTGTTTAAAGAATCAAGTTTATTTCATATAATTTGGTAGTTTACTTTTGAATTAAATAGAATTACTTTTGATTTTTGCGAATTGACTTTCAAATTGTGACTTCTGCAATCTGCAATAAGATTATTCGAATCAATGTCATTATTTACTAAAATTGAACTTTATTAATTAATAATCATTAGGGTAAGACATAATTAAGCTGAGTATCATGAGTATACGATTGTCAAATGAGATTGCATATTGCAAATGACAAGTGAACTATGATGATAGAAAGTAGTGGACCCAGAACAGAGCATTGTGGCACACCTGAAAGAACCTCATGCATATTGGACGTACCTAAATTAGCTGCTTGCTTGTTGTGTACGATTTGTCAGATAGTATTGAAGGAATGTTATTAATTTGGATATTAATCTTCTCAAGAACATTTCGTGACTTAAATTGTTCATGCTCTTCTTGAAATTTTAAATAACTTTTCTCAACTTATACAAGATCTTGTGTAATTTCTGAATTATTTAGGATTTTGACAGTTTTAATCTGTTTTATGTTTATATTTTATAAAAACTTTATTTCTTTGATTATGTACGAAACACCAGCAAAAAGCTAGTGTGAGTGGAATTTGTTCATCTGAGCTTATAAAGGGCACAGGTAATAAACAAGTTTACTATATTGTAAGATAAAAGATCCACTTTTTCGTCAACAATAATCATATAGATAATATTATGCAACTGTTGAAAAAGAAGATTCAAAAACATCATAATCAAATTTTTTATAATCTCTACATGAATATAATTTTTGTTGAGATTTTGGCACTTTTAAATCTATACTACAAAAGACAAATCTATACTCAGACATTTCATCTATACATAGAGTCCCGCTATTATTTACAATTCCGTTATTATTTAAAAAAAACTAGATGCATAAATCTATAAGCAAATTAGTTATAGAAAAGTTGTAGAAAATTAGAATAGTAAAAGCTTTTATTTAAATGTCTAACAAAAGTCTAAATTCGATCGCGACGACATCGTAATTGAACCTCCCCATACAAATTACAGTTATTATCGAAAAAAAAAATGTGACCATTTAAATTCGTTGTGATAATCCTCGAATGAAATTTACAATGCGGTAGGTATTTCAAGAAAACTTATAATCACCTGCCTGCATGTCCAGATTCCGCTGCCCTCGAGAGCCCTCTTGACGCAAAACCCCAACCAGGTGACAATGTTATCTTGAGCCGCATTAAAGATGGCGCAGATGGTGTGGATTATTAGACCGTACTTCCTTGAGTCGGTCGGTAAATATTTCAAGCGAGACCACCTCACCTACTAATTCAATGATCTTACGACAATTCAAAAGTGGCTCGATTATACTCAGAGAATATATATGATTTATTTTCTTTTCGTAGTTTTATACAGAGTTAGATAGTGTTTGCTTTTAAGCCCAACGTTGTTTCATAATTACGTATTGTGAAAAGGGGTGACTTTAAAATTCACTTGTAGAACAATGTTTGCTAGTTTGTTTCACGAGTTTACGTTAAAACTTTGTTTAGATAATGAAGTTGTCTAGTATTAACTTTAGGTGTTAAAATGACTATTTACGCGAAAACAGTAGAAAGTGATTGTTTTTCATACTAAGCGTGAAAATTGCGAAGTGTGTGAAAGATGTACTTTCTGCCTCAGTTGCATATAAAATGTTTTCTAGAATAGTTGCAACATTTACAAGGAATTAAACAATATTTTTTCTTTTTTTTTGCTTTACATTTTTTCACATTTCCAAAATATGTCATCTGAATACCTATAAATAAAATCCCAATTATTGTTATTATCTTATTATTATCCCTAATGTCTGGGCAGGAGTAGTAACACCATAGATTACACAGCCCCACAAAAAAGAAAAGTATGTTGTTCCTGAAAAGAGTGCCCCACGTATTTTGGTGCGTTGAATCCGAATTCGAGGTCCAAATTAACTTCTACCTTGTCATTTTTTTTTGTAAATCGCGTTTTTCGCATTTTTCTGTGGCGGTACCGAAAAATGAGTCAAATTTACAAGATATCGAAAAGTTTTATTAAGAAAAAGTCCTTATTTATAATCCAACGAGAACCCCATATTTTAATTTTGAACCAAATATGAGAAAAAATTGAAATGCTGATTTTTACCCCGACCATTACGTATCTTTTTATTTATTTTTGTTCTTTTTCAGATCTTACTATATATAAAATGTCTTGAAAAATTTATTTTGCTTTCACAATATCCTGAATGCCATCATAAAATATCTAGCTTCTAGAGTAACAAGATCTACCTTTATGAAGGCATAGTGCCACTCTAACAATGATAATAATAATAATAAAGTCTGTATTGAGAAAAAATGTACATACAATACATCCATTCGCAAAGGAGAAGTCTAGCCACAGTTATCCAACTTAACCTTACCTAACCTAATTTAACCTAAAATACATAACAATATGGACAGGGAGCTGGTGCCTGAAAACTTACGTCATAAGGTACAAAATTTTTGAGCCATAAGTTTGGTGTACGTAGACAAGCTATTTAAGATTCTTTTTGTCTTACGCCCAGACTGGGGGCGTTTAGTCAGTAGAGACTCGACTTTTCAAGAAAGGGCCAAATTTACGTGACAAGGTACATAAAAAAAACCAACGAGGCTTTGTGTGAAAAGCCCTAACTCAAAACAAGATCGTAAGACCAAATATTCGGGAACTTTTGTTTCGTAAGACAAGTTTGATATTTATAAAAAAAAAAGAGCCAAAATTTACGTCATAAGGTTCATGAACATTCTTTCGCCAAATTATTCATTTCCATGTTTTATTCAGGAAATTCCATCGTAAGACATAATTTTTCTGGACTTAACCACTTTAAGACAAAATTTTTTGTTAAGAGGGCCGAGATTTACGTCATAATGAACAAAATCAACGAGGCATTGTTCGGAAACCCCTTCTCAGCTGAGAACCGAACGGTAAGACAAAAGGCAAAATTTTCGTGAGCTTTTGAACCGTAGGACAAGTTTGATATTTATAGAAAGAGCCAATATTTACGTCTAAGGTATACGAACTTTTTTTCTAAAAATTGTTCGTTTCCATGTTCTGTTCAGGAAACTCCATTGTAAGACATACTTTTTGCAGGTTTAACCGCTTCAAGACAAATTTTTTTGTTAAGAGGGTGGAAATTTACGTCATATGGAACATGAAAAAAGATCAAAGAGGTGTTATGTGGAAGCCATCTTTTAGCCGAGACCGAATAGTAACACTACATTTTCGGGGGCTTTTGGGCGGTAAAACAAGTTTGGTATTTATAAAAAGGGTCAAAATTTACGTCATATGGTACATGAACATTTTTTTCGACAGGTGTTCGTTACCATGTTCTATTCAGGAAACTTTCATGTAAGACATAATTTTTGTGAACTCTGCTTCAAAACAATTTTCTTGTCACAATAATAAAATTTTCTTTAGATGGTACATGAAAAAAACCAATCAGGTATTGTGTGGAAACCACCCTTAGCTAAAAACCGAATCGTAGGGCATATATGGGATATGGCATATAGGGGATATATTCGACAAATTTTACATCTCCAAAAGGGGCTAAAATTTGGGTCCAAGAGTAAATGAAAATTTCTTTTGCCAACTTGTTCTCTTCGATATTTAATTAGACGACCTAAGAAGAGACAATCATGAGACAACATTTTTGTGAGCTTAACTTATGTGGTAATTTGGGTAATATAAAAAAATATATAAAAATGGTTTCTAAACATTGTTTATACACCAGTTCGGAAAAAATTAGGCCTACGGTATTTTTTTTTGTTTTATTTCAGAAAAAATAATAGACGATACACCATAAGCTACAATAATAAAACAGTATTTTGAACATTTAGTTTCTCAAAACAAGAAAATTTTACCTTTTAATTTTTTTAAGTGAAAAATAAAATAAATTATTTCATAAATGAATCAAATTTAAAGCGGAATAAGTATGTAGAGAAATACTGTTGTAGTATAAAATACTCTTCATCTGACTCTTTTTCAGATTTTTCTGAACTGAAATTCTCTTCTACCTCTGAGTTTTCAGAATATTCCAGTAGATCCTCTTGTTGTTCTTCCTGGACTTCAGAGAGATACGGTGTACTGACCCACTTAGGGCAGCATTCCTTTTCAGTAATCACTTGCATTGTTCCAAACAAACACGTGACCAAAAAAGATATATTTCTTGCCACCATGACCTGGGGGAAACATTCTCGATCTAACCTTGAGACCCTGCAGTAGCAAATTTTTACTATTAATTTTCCCACAATTTTTCGTATATGTGCGTTTACCTTGGATATCTATTTGGAGGTCTGTGGAAGCTGGAACTGAATTCATCGTCTGGACGTATCTGGATGTACTAAAGGTACAGTCCAAATAATCTATTTTCCCTGCACAACAGTCCACTGTCTCTTTAAGTATAAAAGATATTTTTCTTCGTCAGTCGGTTCGTCGGTTCGCTGACAAAGTTAGTCTACCAAATGATAAGAGAATTTAGAATAACCGAAGGAAATAATACATTGAACCTGTTAACTTTCAGATGTCTTAGTCTTCATCTCACTGAACATCGCGGCTTCTTTATTGGATGTGGAAATGGTAAATATCGTAAAGATATAAAAAATGTATTTGTAAATTTACCAAAAAAATCTGTTAAGAGCATTGCGATCCACTATTCTTACAGAATTATTGACATATAGTCAGTTGAAGGTTATTGTTGTGGACAGAGGGAAATTCTTTCAAATTAGTACTTCTCTTATCCTGGTCTCATCATGTCTACTATAACGTGTAGTTTTTAAAACTTTCCAGTTGCTCTAAATCCATAGAATATTTGACCTTGGAACTATATGTTATCAAAAGCTAGAATCTCCTAATTTTTTAATTTCACCATTGGATACAAAATGGTAATAAGGTGAGAATATTTCCTGTTAAACAGTTTACTTCAGCAGGAAAGGTAAGAAAAGCAAGGAAATGGGAGAGGGCAGTACTGTCGTGAAACAGTTTTATTTACTTTTTTTGCGATGAAATACATATACTGTATTGTTTCACATAATTGTAAAAGTCGCTTAGCAATATAATTTCAAGTTTTAATATTAGTTTCTCTCAATAACAAGAATTCATTATCTGTATCAGGTCGATGCATATTTTATGTAGGTATATATTAGATGTACCTGCTTTGTGAATATATTTTTACTGTAAATAATATTTTTGTCTTATTATACAGTATTGAGTAACATTTTTTGCAATATTGTATTGAATATTTTCGACTAGTTTATAGAATAGATCTAAAACAATTTTTTACTTGTCTGCTGCTTATACTCTGAAAATAATATATTGAAGTCGGCTGTCTTAAACTTACAGTACATGAGCTACAGCGATGTTATAAAGCAAGGATACATTATACCATGTCTCCCTGTTAAGTTCAGGTTGTAAAAATTTCCTGCAAATTTGTCACTTCAACCTTATAAAAGAAATATTTGTATGTAGTACAAAAATATTTCTTCCACTTGATAGAACGCCTACTGGAGCACTTTCAATAATTTATTGTACTCTAAAAATGGCATCAGATTATTTTTTGAAGGATAGACAAGAATGTAAATTAAAATTGTTAATTGTTGTTTGGGTGAGTGAAACTAAATCAAATCCCGTGTTATGTACATTGACGTTTTTGTTTTTCAAGAAATTGCATATTTTATGCCGAGAAAAAAAATATAATAGTTAAGGACATATTATTTTTTTTCCACCTTCGTAGAGGTAGTAGCAGGTTAAAATTTTTACCGTGTAATATACTCTATAAACTGCACCATCTGGAAGCCATTTTAACTAAGTAAGTGCGGGGGCACATTTCCCTAACTTATCCGGCTATACCCTTTAAATTCTATATGTGCAAAAACATCGCAGAACGTGACATAGATAGTTACTTATTTAGTTTAGCAAAAATAACCGTCCACAGGCAGATAAATTACCAAAAATTACCGAAAAATAGTCCCAGTTTATAGCCTTTCGACCTGTTTGTTTTATGATACTTATATTCAAATTCTGCGGATAAAAAAACTTGAAATACGTGGGTTTTGGTACTTTCGATATTGTTACACACAAAATAGGACCCGAAAAATATCAATATTGGCAAAAAAAATGGCCATTTCTAAAATTATTTCGACTGTTAGGTTTCAAAACCTTGAATATATCTCAAAAAAAAATTACAGAATGTGACATACGTGGATACTTATTTAGTTCGTGCACAATTAATCGTTCACAAGCAGATAAATGACTAAAAAATGACCAAAAATAACCAAAAAATTGCCGTAGTTCGTATCCCTTTAACCTTTTGGTTTATGATACTTATATACAAATTCTGCGAATAAAAGAACTTAAAAGGGTATTTGGTACTTAGGTTTAGTTACATACATAAAAGGGCCCAAAAATTTCCAACTTCGGCCAAAAAATGGTCATTTCTAAAATTATTTAGGTTATACGGTTTCGGATCCTTGAAATTCGGATTCTGCAAGTCAAAATTCATGATAAAATATGATGTTGATGGACTTTCAAGAAGTTATATAGGAAATAACAGTGTCTAGATTCTGTCTTTATAGGGTTTTCACATTTTTTACAGGCTTTTGACAGCTGTTATGTGTCAAAAATAAGCTGGATTGCAATTTTCGCAGTTCTTCATTAAAGTGCTCAGTATTACGAACATTTTAAGCCCAAACAGATTGATTTTGGTTGAATTACAAAGGAGGAGTCGTATTTTGACCTAAAAAACTCGTAAATACCACACTGTGCAGCGTAGAAAAGGGCCTTTTTCATTAAAATATTACGAAATTATGAATATAAACTAGAACGATTTGCTTTATATTTTTAAATCCGAAAAATTTCCTGAATGTTCTAATAATGTGATATTTTTAGATTTAAGGAATTCGTTGTAATTTCTGTGGACGATATCAACTGGAACATAGTGCAAGTTTATTAACCAGCCCGCTAAAACTTCCTTAAGTTGAGGTAAATTTCAAGGAACATGAGACAAATTACAATATAGCGTGTCCTAATTTGATTATGGTATTTTAGGAACGGTCATAGGCCACTATAATTTCATTCAGTAAATCGATATTCATCACTTCACTTATAACAGCATTAACAAAGTGTTTATACTGTTAAGTATCCTTCATATTTTTGATAAATTATATGCTCACAGTTAAAAAGTTGTTTACTTCATGAAGGATGCATTATTAAGACCACTGTTTTAAATACGTGGAAATTACATGTCGCGGTGGTGAATAAATTATTATTTATGGATTTTTATAAGTTATTTTTGACGTTGGAGATATAAAGTGGATAAAGAATTACCAACTTGAGCCTTAGAGTCCTCGAAAATAAGGAGAAAAGATGAAAATAGTAGTACTCCATTTCTCTGGGATGTGAGAATGCAAAGTATACTTGCATTTTGCTAGAAATAAAAAATATTTCAACTTATTGTATTGTATTTACTAAATACCAATTTTATGGACTTCTACCTACTTGACTTACCTATTTACCTCCATTTACCCCAATTTACCCCCAGTCCTTCAACGGAATAAGATCAAAATATAATCTATTTCCAGATCACATTAAAATACGTACGTGTACCACGTATGTACCAAACTTCAAGTCAATATCTTAAAAGGTTCCAGAGTAATCGTGCGCACAAAAAAGTTACAGACAGGCCGACAGACAGATAGAATATTTATTCGCTCAAACTTAAAATCTCGACGTTCTAAGCCCATTTGAACAATGAAAATTTTCAAATTTTTTTTGTTCTTACTATACTTCTACTGGATGTGGAAGTTATTATCTTATCTTCGTTTTATGAAATATATATTTGTAAAATATATAAATATTTATATATTAAAATGAAATATCATTTCACCGGATTTCTATTCAATTACAAAAACATAAGAATCAAAAAAATTTTATATCAAATTGAAATCATTAATAACATTTTTATTTACTGATCGATTTTGTTCAAAAAAAAAATAGAATTCTTCCTCTAGCTAACACTAATTTACTTCCCAAATTTGAGAACAATCGGATTTCTCTTTCTTGAGTTATCGTGCTTACAAGAAACGTGACGGACGGACAGATGGACATTTTGAAAGTTGTTCAGAAATCGTTCACTAACACAATGTTATGAAAATTTTTTGTCTGCGAGCGATATTTACGGTTTTAGAAATGTGCCGATCAAATGCAATATACTCTTCGTTTTTGTATCTGCGAAGAGTATAATAACACAGCCACACAAAAAAAAATTGGCCTGGATTCTACCCTAGTATATTCCCATGTATTTTCGCGCGCTGAATCCGAATCTGAGTCAGAATTAGCCGATTGGCTCATATATTCAAGATAACCTCAAAAAATAGCTAAAAATGACTAAGAACAGGCACTATTGAGTATTTCAACGTATGTCTTTAAAAAAAAATCAAAGGAAAATATTTTGTAATAGGTTTTTTATCAACTGAATTCATATCGGACTGCAGAATTAATTTTGTCTATTTTAACTCAGACATAACCTCAAAATATTGCGCGAAATCACTCAAATATGAAAGAGAAAGCAAGGGAATTAAAACAGTTTTATATTTAATTTGTTAAGAAAGTGACTTTCAGTGCATGGTTGAAATGTGTTTTGTAGGTAGGGTAAAAAAGTGCTCGAAATTCCTCAAAAATGAAATTTTTATATACTGAATCCAGGATTTGCGAAATAAACAAATCAAAATAATTTTTATGCATATTAAAGTAGCTAATTTCTATTCAATCGCAGATTCTACATGATAGGTGTCAAGTTGATGGTAAACTACGAAATTCTAAAATGGTTTTTTAATTTGACCACTCCGAAAAATTCCCTGTACTAGCGATGAGTTATTCAAACAGCTGATTCTAAAATCACGTCTACAATTGGTCTGCTCTCCCGGATAATCCAAGGGAATAGTTAAAAATTCTAATGAATCTGATTGAATCTCAAACGTTTATTGAAAAATGTAGCTAGAGAGGAAAATCTGTACTCTTTCTTTTCATGGTATCGTTATCTTTTACATTTTGCGTTTTACTCCTTTTAAAGGTACTTCCCTTTTTAACGCTCAACAGAAATCAGCCATTAAATGTATCCCACCTTGATATCGACTCTCCATTTTCTTGATGTCCTGATGGAATCATTCTCCCTGTTCTTCCCCAAGATTTTCTGGAAATTAGTTTATATGCGAATCTAAGAAATGTAGCTTTAAATTCATTAGGCAGCCCAACTGCTAAATTTTTTAATAATAATTTTCGCTACTATTTTTTTTTGTAATTTGGACTCTCAGTATTTCCTAGAAAATTCTTCACTATATTTTTGAAACTGAGTCACGCCTTTTTCAGCTTTGTTCATTTTTGTGTCAAAAATTTCGTCTCTTAACATCTTTCTGATTTCTGGTTCATTAAAAATTCCTTCCTTCAATTTCGCATTTGAAATGTTTGGAAACATTTGTTGAATATGCCTGAAGCAATCACACCATCTTTTTTCAAAGCTTTAACGTATTGCTTTACAAGGCCCAACTTTATATGAAGAGGTGGGAGAAAAACTTTTGAAGGATAAACCAGCTTTTGGTCGATCCTTCAAAAGACTTTCTTTCACCTTTCATATAAATTTGGACCTTGTAAAGTTTTTACATTAAGGCTATGCATAAAGATGGTGATTGTTTCCAGCATACATAACTAGTACTTCCAAACATTTCAGATGCGAAATTGAAGGAGGGAATTTTTTATGAACCAAAAATCAGAAAGATGTTTAGAAATGAAAATGGATAAAATTGAAAAAGCTGTCTGGATAAGTTTCAAAAATGTAGGGGATAATTTTCTAGGAAGTAATAAAAGTGAAAATTATAAAGAAATAGTAGCAGAAATGGTTAAAAATTATGCAGAGTTGGACTGTCTAATGAATTTAAGGTTGAGTTGCCTATATTCACATGTATATTAACTTCCGAAAAATCTTGGGTATTATAGCGAAGAACAGTTAGAGTGATTCTATAAGGATATCAAGGAAATGGAAAGTAGATATCACTTCGTACCGAAGCTCGCATTTGCCTTTGTATAAATAGTTTAAGAAATTCTATTAGATTTATTGCTATACCTTTTTTTACCTAAACATTTTCATAAATTGCCGATTGTTAAGTTCAAACGCATTATGTTTGTTGAAATGCCTTCTTCTATATTGCTCTGCATTTTATTGAATTTCTAAGTTTTCAGTTGCAACAAGAATATTTACTTCGTTCAAGTTAGCCATTTTTATAAAATTTTGCTACTGTCATTAAGTCGCATGCGAGAATATAATGTCATGTGGTATTTACCCACTCGTTGAACATTCTACTGAAAATTGTAGGATGCTACATTCGAGAATGCATATTTTTAAAGTCGTGCAACTTTCAGTAGATATTTTCCCAAAGTCGTATGCGTCTGTTTACGTTTTTGTGTTTATGTTTCGTTTCAAAAAGCCGCAAGAACGGAACATACTCAGAAAAGTACATATTATAAATACTCTATAGTGCCAATGTCTCCTAATACGTATTTTAAAACGTCAAATAATAGTATATTGTTTTATTGGGAGTAAAAGGGGTACCCTTGTTAGTCCAGCCGGTTGGTAAATAATCGTGCCCTTCAAGCAAAAAAATGAAACTTGGCACACTTGTAGATAATAGCGTATACTTCAATATTAAGATTAGAGCCCACTCAAAAATCCAAAATGGCGGTCGTGGTGGCAGATGTTGAAAATGGCCGCCGGAATTGCAAAAAGTTTGATATCTTCGTCAGTTTTGGCTGTATTCATGCAGGATTTTCACAGAATCTTACTAAATTAACATGAAGGACGCCGACTTTGAAATAAAAAGTGGAATTTTCTTTAAGGAAATATGTATGTTGACTATTTATGGGGATAACTGCATTTTTAAATCAAATCACAATTCAGGTGTAAAATACTGCATTGCAGTTTTATACTTAGTCTAATTAATTTATAAACTATTCGGCTCGCATCCACCACAAAAGCAAAGTTCACTGCAGGACAAATTAGCTTTTCTACATCTGCAGCTTCTTGATGAGCAGCCTTTCTTGCACCTGCACTTCAACACTTCTCTGCACGCCTCTGATGCTGGAGGCAGTGTTATCCATTTGATCTGATAAAAGAGGAATAAATTTTGAAATTGTAATGTACATTAGATTGAAATTGGAAGCGCCTATACGAATAACGTATACTCACTTCCCAGGTTCCGTCCGATGACTTTTCCCATCCAAAGTCCGCAGGTGAGGGTAAAACTGGACTTTGCAGTAAAGCTTGCCCTCATATATGCCCAGTCTGATATGCCACACGTAGGGTATGTTGGCGCAATGCGTCCTGAGTAGGTGGTATGTATTCAATCTGCCGGTTTTTGCACATGAACATGGTGTGCCGTGCGACGTTCACTGAATCTTCTGAACTTGTTCTGTCATACATGAGTACCACAAATCGTTCTATAGTTGAGAAACAGGAACTTACTGTTGTCAGTTCTGGGGTCTAGGAAAATACCTTCAAAGCTGTTGTTACCGCGGGAAAGCTAGACCACTTCGTCCAGGCTGTTTGTTTTCCTTTGCCCAGAAAAGAGGACGTTGTTTCACAGCCTGATAGCGCATGAAATGCCATCAGGGCTTCACATTTCCCAACTCCTAAATTATCAGCAATAACTGTTACATTCATATACCTAGAGAATAAAAGTACCAAAATTATAAAGACATATTATTACTTCACAAGAAATAAAACCGACCGCACTCACCTGAATAATTTCCCTATAGAGAAACCGATGTCAAGGTAATCGCAATTCAGTTTTTTCGCGATACTGACTGCCAGTACCACAAGATCTGAGTCTACGGACCTGATCAGTAAATTGCGGGCTCCGAGACTGACTCCATGATGGGCGTGCAGGAAGATGCGCGTCAGCTTCCTCGGATAGTCCTGAAATGGTTGCTTGTGATACCTTGTCCATTTGTGACTATTACTATTCCGGGAAATCTAATTTTTGGGAGATGTGTAGCCAAGAGTTGAAACAGTTCTTTGTTTTGATTCATCCTAAGAAAACCTTTCCAATCCTTCGGGACACGTTCGGTGAGTTCCACCCGCCAACGGTTTCCATCCCCCCTCTTCTTCCGCGTACCTGCTTTTAAACTGTCCGTATAATATGAATCAAAAACAACATCAACTCGTCGGACTGTAGGGTGGAACTGCTTGAGGACGTATTCTGGAAATTTTTTTACGTAGTTTTGGAATGTGTCGTCTCCGGTAGGGCTGATCATGTTCACAATGGCCGCTCCATCTAGCAAAACAAAATCGTAGCCATGGACAAAATCATCATCATTTTGCATTTCCTCCTCTTCTGTGGATTTACCATCTTACAGTACTTATACCGTGTATTTAAGTCATTTTTACCTAAACTACCGCACAAACATCATTGCTTAAAATGTATTAAACATTTTTCTCACCAGCCACTTCTTTTCTCAATTTAATTGAAATAAATAGGCAAGATGCTAACTAAGTACGGGTTTTGAACAACTAAGAATGTTTTTTTATTGCAAAAATCTGCAATCTTCATATCGCGGTTATGAACCATGTTCCAAAAGAATATTGAAAAACGCTTAGAGTATATTGGTAGACATTTAAAATTTGTCGTTTAAAAAAAATAATTTTACTGCATTCAATGAGTATAATTTTTTACATTTTAATAATTTAAAAAGAATTTCTTCTTATCATTACAATGTAACGAAAAACGCCACATGCCATTGCTGAACCCTATATTTAGTTAAATTAGATTTAAGCATATATATTTAACTATAAGTCCTTGACGGGTCGTATGTCGTATAGAAGGTGGAATTTTCTGTAAATTATTACAGATTAATATTATTTATTAAGTTTTTTATATGAGCTTATTGAACAGTTTGTTTATCATTATTATTATTATTAATTCCACAAAGCTTTGATATATTTCATCGTTACAAACAATAATTAGGGCTGAAATGACCGCCATTGAAAAACGTATTAAATCCTGTGCTTTGTGTCAGTGCCTTACAGAGTTTAACAGTTTGGAGTAAATACCGTAACTAATGTATCTAAAGCACGCCTTAACAATAGTATGGAATTCCAGATGAAATTGTTGCCAAAATTTAACTGTGTGAATGCCATATTAAACACCTGGATAATTCAAACGCACCCACGTCTCACTCAATGCCTGCTTGCAATTTGATAGGTCTCTGCTGTATGCATTGTATTTCAACAAGTACGAATACATGCTTTGTAATCTGCAGTTGTCGGTCTAAAGAAAAACGCATTATTGTTTTTATTACTTTTGATGTGAGAGTTTTTATAGCGGCAATGCCGACAAATAATCACGGAAGTGCGCCAATTTCTTTAGAAATTTTTTTAAACCAACTTTGGACAATTTAGGGAGTTATTCTCAACACTAATAACCGTTATGTCACATTTAAATGAACTAATCAGCAGCAGCACCTTCTCTACCTCTCCCCTTCTCGTTTTGTATCTTCCCTCTATCCATCGATAGATGAAGCTAAAATGTAAAAAAATTGAGAAAATTGAAGTCTTAGATATATTTCATTTACAGATACAGTAAAGTGGCTATCTGTCTGCTTTTAAAATGGGCCATAAACATAGTGGATGGTTCAAATAATTGCAATAAATTTGATCATTAAATCATTATCGAACAAATGAATTTACTGTCCTGGTTAGGACCTTACTAGAAGTTTTATAGGAATTTTATGGCTTACGGGTATTTTATTGAAGAGGTAAATAATTTAGTCTAAATATCCGTCATATCTAGCTAATATAGTCAATTTGATTTCGTTTGCAAACGTAGAAAATACTTGCAGTTGTTGAAAAAATATGGTACCTACGGAATGCCTCAAGTGTATTATCGCAGTGCAGAATTTAAAATAATCCTATAAGATATTTACCTACAAAAACAAAGAAATCATAGCTATGTTTATTCATTATTAATATTGACAAACAAAAAAAGGTATAAAAGAAATGGTTGTTTTATCTATGTGGCTAATCCTGTTTTAAAAGTAAAAAAAAAGTAATGCCGGTACTTGATATTAGCACGCAGACCATTTAGGGGAGACTGTTGTACTTTGAAACACTTTTGAGGTTTTTATTTATTTTTGCAACGATCTGCATTAAAAATATGATTTCTTTACTAAAATGTTCCTTACACTTTTCTTAAACCTGTAAGATGGACTTTGCTATTTAAATCAACCAAGTGCAGGGTTACCTTGAAAACACCTTCAGTGTTTCGAGGTACAACAATGTTCGTGTATCTTGAAACATGTATTATTGTACCTTGAAACAATATACAAATAAATGCAGAAAATCATATGAAACTTTTTATTTTACAAATTATAATGTAATAATCTATTGTACATTAAAGTTATCGAAGGAAAATTTAAACATCTTGAGATCTCTTGTTCTTGCAGTCCCAGAATGTTTTACAATTATATCTTATATACCGACCATCACATCTAATACAGGTCGATAGTAAAACGTTTCCCCATATTATTTTCATAAGAAACCTATCGAAAATGAAGAGGCACGATCAAGAACACAACCTACATAGTGCACCATTTCCATTTTTCCTTTAAAGGAAACAAGAAGAAAGTCCCCAACTACCACCTTCTGATTTTGGTGGCTCTAGATATAAGTTGCCCTCGTCAGAGGAGGAAGACGATATAACATCAGCAAGAGTTTTTCCTTCAATATCTCTTTCTTTTTCATAGAAAACTTCTTTATCGCTGCTGTCTCTAAACAAATTTTTGGTAACTTTGGCTGCTAAAACTTTTTCATTCTTCTTCTGTAATTTTTGTTGCTTTATGTTTTTCTTTAATAATAGTTCCTCCCTCTCTGGAGTGTCAGTGAGAATTTTTATGGCACCACTGCGTCCCTTTTGTTGTTTTCGAAGAGGAGCCTTTGGGAAAGGTCTAATTGCTTCTGGAGATTGAAATGTAGTGATTTATGATTTTAACAAATTGTTCATTAGCAGACCAACCAGATGGATTAGCTCAACCAAGAATGCCAGGTGGAGCCCCGCTCGTCATAAAATCTTTATAATTAACTCTTGAAAATACCAACATGTGAGGGGATATGATTCCCGGTGGCATTGATTGCACAGATCGCACAGATTGCTGATGTGACACTTCCAACTGGGTTGATACCATTGGCCGCTATAATCCTTGGTGGTACTTGTACCGTTGTACATCCAGTTTCGTCGGCATTCCGAATTCACTCAGGAGGAATAGGTTGAAATCGCAGGAGAACTTCTTCCAAATTGGAAAAGGATTTTTCAATATTCATGTTATTGAAGCTCGTGCATCGGGCTTAACTGGTTGCTTCTGGTTTTCTTACAGATAATTTATTCTGATGCAAGTTCCCGTACACTTTTTTTTTTTTCAGCCCGTAGTACATCTTTGCTACAGTCTTGATGTAGTTCACCAAACTGTTCTCTTCTTCTGCCGAAAACACTTTCTTTACATCCAAGTTACTTTTATATTTGAATTCTTTGTCCCCTTTTTCTTTATAAGTCCGAATATGTCGTGACAGAGTAGCAACTGACACATTATAAACCTTGGTCGCTTCCCTAAAACTAATGTTTTCCCGTTGGGCAGTAACTGCTAGTATAGCCTTCTGAAGGCCATCAATATTAACTGGTAGTCGCTTTACTCAACTTTTATTTCTCGGCATATTGAGCGTATCCTGAAATAAAGCAATACTTATTTAGAATATGCTTAAATATAGTGTTTTTTTCCTGAAGAGTGTTTCAAGGTACACGACACTCATATCAAGGTACATGACCCTATGTGTTTCAAAGTACACGAGGGTGTATCATTTTAAAAAATCATATTAATTTCGAGATGGATTACATTTAAATGAAAAAATGTGATAACATGAAATAAAACACTAAATATAGCCTGTTCCGGCATGTCCCTCTATGCAAATAACACCCAGTGAAATACGAGCAAACAAAGATTTTTTAAATTTGATACTAAAACTGTTTAACTGCCGAAATACACAGCACCCGTTACGTTAGAACGACAACAACGGACTGAGTGGTCAAAGGCAGTATGTGATTCTAATAATGCGGAAAACCGCCACTTAGGCTTATTATTTGTTTAAGTTATTTCAAATGTTTCAAGGTACATTTTTATTAAGGTGCAACAGTCTCCCCTACTATATCTACGAGTACACTTTGCAGCAAAAGATCTACGGGCATTATGGGTACTAAATATGTTATAAGAAGAGATGGTAATCAATTGTCTAATACTACAGTACCTAGAGATAAAACCGCTGTACAAGTAATCACTACTTCCACATCTAGATTTTCTATCCAAGCCTCTCACAACGAAAAGAATTTTGATACTATATTTGCACCCCACTATGTCGAAATAGATGTTTATGGAACTTTAATAACATAATATTTCAAATTCTCGACCCTAAAAACCCATAAAACGATATGCCATCGGTAGTGGGGTGGGAGTGGTGGTAGGGGGTGTTAGTGGGGGTGGATGAAGTAAAAAAAGTGTTAAAACCTTTGGTTCTTGTACACACACTAAATCACAATTATGTTGTTTCACCCTTTTTAAAATTGGGGTGACTAATGCCAAAAAATTTGTTGAGACCTTAGCTTCTCTTATATATACCAATTTTGTGGACTCTTGATTTACCTATTTACCACAATTTACCCCAATTTACCCCAATTTACCCCAATTTACCTCCTAACCCTTCAACGAAATAAAACCAAAATATAATCTAGTTCCAGATCTCATTAAAATACATACGTGAACAAAATTTCAAGTTAATATCTTAAACGGTTCCAGAGTAATCGTGCGCACGAAAAAAAGTTACAGACAGACCGACATTTCTGAACGGTTATGATTGATTATCTTCTCTCAGACATTTTCACAAAAAGCAGTTACCTTTTATTTTTATTTAAAACATTTACTGTATAAATGATTTAATATAAATGTTTGTATAAATCAATAATTTGCCTCGTGATACAATTACGCGAATTACAATATACCAAAGCCGTTGTGGCATTTGAAACTGCAGCAATTCGATGTCAAGACTTAGTGACATAATTTATTGAGATAGGAACATAATTTCCTAACAGTATATCTAACATGTAATTACAGCATATGGCGATATTCATTTTATATACACATAATACCCTTGTATTTGGAAAAAGTAAGCAATACATAATATTTCCTTGTTTTACCCGGTTCTAGATATTTAGAACTTTTTTACGTTTGTTTCAGATTAACTTGAAATAACATAATCTTGTCACAAACTTGGCGCCCAGGGAAGTTAATGTTATTCCAGGTGATGAGCTTTGGAGCTGTAAAAAGTTTAAAAATACGTGATACAGCGAACTCTGTATTCTCTTCCATGTAATTTTAAGACAATTCCAGTTTGTAGAAAGGTAGTTTCATTTGAGTATTTTTAGGACTCGTACACCTATATTAAAACGAATATTGATTATATTCCAACACAGGTAATACATGAATATATACATACACCTAAATCGAATTATTTTATTGATACAAACTAAAAACGGAGACAGTGGGGTTATTTAGCATTTTTTATCTTGATTTGTAAGATTTTTTAAATAAAATTAATTGTAAAGGGTAATTGGAATGATATAGAAAGCTGAATATGAATTAAGCCTCAACCTCAGTGAACACTATATTTATTTATAATTATTTGTAATTTTTCATCGAATTTTCAATTATTTTCTGGTTTCCGATCACTAACCGTGAGCTAACGGCGACTGACGAATCTCACCGTATTGTCATGTTTTTCAAAGTTCCTGACTAATTCCATATACATAGTAATTTGAAGTTTGGCATGGTTATAGATCCTAATAAAGAAAAAGACTGAAAATTTAAAAAAATGTCACCTCTAACGTCCCCTAGGAGTAAAACATTGTAGTAGTCATGTAGTTGTAACTTTTATGTTCGAATACATAAAAAAATCTTAAAACACAAAATCATATCCAATCTCTTAGAGGATGAATGTTGACGTAAAGGAAAAATAAAAATGAAAGAGGACACTGAAGTGGTTCAAAAGTGTAATTTTAGTTATATTATTAGGACAGAAATGGTTGATATTAAATCTAACAAAATCGATAATCAGTTATGGCCGAAAATAATAAATGTTTCCCTATCGAACCTCCGTTTGTGCCCCCCCCCCCCCCCTCTCTGAATATCTCTTCCAATATCTCTCTCTGTCTTTCTCAGTATCTGTCTCTCTATATCCCTCTTTATCTCTTTCTGTCCCCTTTCCTGTCTCTCCCCGTACCTCAATTTTCTCTATTTTGGATATAGCCACCTTAAACTAAGCAGTGGCGATATATTTTACTTACAAAAATATAATAATAATAATAAATATACTTACAAAAATATTCGTTTTTTTACAAGCTCCATTTTTGTACTCTTACCAATTTTTATAAAAAAATATTTTCTGAGCAATTTCCAGAAATCCGATTTATTTCAAAAAATTATGAAAATTTTCACTATTGAAAATAGATACAGAATGCAAAATAATTATATTAAAAACTCTAAAAAAATTGAGCATGTTAGTAATAATATCCATTAACAATATCGAGAAGGATTTCTAAAAAATTTGAATTAATAACAAATTAGAGCAATAAGACTAAAAACAAATGTCCCCTAAATTTTTAAATCCGCTACTTTTTTGTTCGTAACTTTTTTAGTTTTCATTATAGAAGGTCGTAATACATCTCAATCGAAAGAAAACTTTAACACCTTTAATTTTTACAAGAATAAAAATTATTCTCATTGTTGTGGATTTTGAGTAACTTTTGATTTTAACGTCGTATATTTTTTCTGAATGTTTCAGCGCCATTTTGAAAATGTAATATTTCCAAAACTAAACAACGGAGAAAAAGAAAAGAAAAACCGTTCGATTTGTTTTCGTAACAGCTTTAATTTTATACCCTTGCATTTTTTTTAAATAAAGTCCACATTTTTCAAGTAATTTAAAAAAAAAACATCTAGGAATACTGATTTTAGGGGGTGAGAATTGCAATTGTCAGTTCGCAATATCTCGAAAAATATGCATTTTAGCAAAAAAGTGTATATAACTCCTTTCTTTCTTATAATTTGATTCTCAATCAGATTATGTGTGTTTTTTATTTTTTTTTTGCGATAACTCCTAAGAAGGAGTGGGAACCACCCCTAATCAAAAATCAGGGAAGATGACAATATATATTCTTATGTACATACTTTATGAAATTTTGAAGAAAAAAAAATTGGAAATTAATTACATTTTTTTCGGGCTGGGATTTAAAAGCTTCACTTACTCTGCTAATAGTGGAGTGCAAATATAGTATCAAAATTTTTGTCGTTTTAAGAGATATACAGAAAATCTGGATGTGGAAGTTGTGATTCCTTGGGCATCGAATTTACTATTTCCTTTTATATTACATTTATATTGGCCTACATATTCTGCCATTTTCGGAAAATTTGGTGGTTGACATTGAACAATATGCTATACAATACCTATATTTAATGACCCTGCTTTACATTAACAATTTTTTAATTAAAACATGAAATCCCTCTTCAAATTTCAGATAAGCTCGACCCCGTACAAGAAAATTCCTTCCATAATTATTTACGCACGGCATTTTACATTTCTAAAATACCAAGCACTTAATATTTGCATTGTAACAGTAAAAGTAAATAATATATCTCCGTTATATTCAACGGCGGAGGGTAGCAAGACCATATGACACATAATTTGTGCACACAGGGTGCGCATGTACCACAAATTGCTCCATTATAAAAGTCATTAGGGCGTGTATAACCTCGTCTTTACATTTCATAAGGCTGCTTACCGGAGTGGCAGAATCTAAAAATGTTATTTCGGTTTTATACGATCGGCAGAGCCGATGTGTGTCGTTCAGCGAGGAAACTTTCTCTTCACTTAATTCATTACCCGCTGTCCTTTCTCCTACATCCTTGAAGATTCCAGTAATTCGAGAGTGCCCGTTTGCTAGGGAAAGTTGCGTTTACTGAAGACATGGATTTTTTCAGTTTCAGTGTTCCTTATACGTTTGTTACACTAGAAAGGAAATATCATAAACATTTTTTTATTGGAGCTTACTACCTAGCTTTACTTCAGTGTTTATTCTGTGTCTAATATGTGTGTCATATTTCACAATTTAATGCAATAGAAAATACAACGAAAAAATTACATCTATAAAAAAACGACAATTTAAGTATAGCCAGTAAATTATAATGCGTCGTCGTTTATTTATAGACCACAGGACAAAAATACTTTGGCCATGGCTCTGGCTTTTAAATAATTAAAATATACGAAACTTTCATAATCAATACAGCTTAATCAAACGCTTTGTATCCTCTGCGGTGCATATTTTATCAGTACTGCGATCTGACTTTAAATTACACACGCATGGTAAAATTTTTATTAACGTGGTTTTCTATAAAGGAACACAGTCATTACCAACCGTTGGATTTTTTAATACACATATTATGGAAGTAGTTTGGAATTTCACGACCTATCAAATTGAAATATATTGAATTTCACAAGATTTGCACTTTGACCTTGATATAAAAAAAAACAGATATAACGTTCATCCCAAGAACCGTAAACAGAGGGAGGATAGCCAGTTCCCTATGATGCACGTTCGTCACTTGCCGGCAAAGCTGTGACGTCACGGCGAGACCTAAATCTGTTGTTTATGTTTCTGACAGCATCGTCTTTCTGTGTTTAGTAGTGTGATTATTAAGTTTTTTTCTACTTATTTACTGGGTTTTTTTTGTAAATTTCATATGTACAGGGTTATTCACTATATATTGACCCCCCCCCCTTCATTGCTGTTATTATTGAAAATAGAAAAAAAAGTTTCGTATAAAAGTTGTAGGATCTTACCCATGTTTTAACGAAACGTGATAAAAAAAAAACAATATCATGCATAGGTGACGTGATACGAAATAAATATATGTTTTTTTAAATGGAACACCCTACATATTATTGCATTTTCGAGAAGCCCTTTTTCTCCTGATTTCAAATATATAACATTGTGTAGGTCTATCTTAGATACTTTTTGACATATTTGACATTCAAAATTCAAATAAACTGCTTTATTGACAGATGATTGAGACATGCGTGTCAAAACACAAGTGAAAGGAAAATAACAAGGTAGGCCACGAAAATAATTATTTTATTGTTTATTCAATTTTGACATTTCAAACCGTCATTATTAACATTTATTTAATCAAAATGGGTTATAGTAAGGCTGAAAAGGGCGAAATATTTTCTCTTTATGTAAAAAATAATAAAAGAAGAGAATACTTTTTATTTTACTAATGAATAAACAACTAATTACGGTTGTTGCTATGGAATGACGGTTTGAAATGTCAGAATTGAATAAACAATAATATAATTATTTTCGTGGCCTACCTTGTTATTTTTGTTTCATTTTTGTTTTGACAGGCATGGCTCAATCATCTTGCAATAAAGCAGCTTATTTGCGTTTTGAATGTGAAATATGTCAAAAAGTATTTAAAATTATTATTGACATATTTGACATTCAAAATGCAAATAAGTTGCTTTATTGCAAGATGATTGAGCCATGCCTGTCAAAACACAAGTGAAACAAAAATAACAAGGTAGGCCACGAAAATAATTATTTTATTGTTTATTAAAATTTTATTAAGACTTTATTACCCACTTATAAAGGTTCTCGATATATCTTCAAGTAACAGTGTGAATATTTTTATTTTATAACGATTTTATAAATGTTGGTTAAAGAGCTACTATAAAATTTATGGGGTACTACTTTAATGTCATATTACCATGTTATATAAGCTAATTATAAAGCTGTTAGGCTTATACAGGTAACAGTTCCTGTTAAGTACTCTTGTACAGAAACTTTATTAAAGTGATTTAACGAACTCTAGTATAAAGAATTTTTATAAAGCCGAAAGTTTGCCGTAGCAGCATTTCATCTGCGATAGT
Organism: Rutpela maculata; assembly: GCA_936432065.2. Classification (NCBI taxonomy): domain Eukaryota; kingdom Metazoa; phylum Arthropoda; class Insecta; order Coleoptera; family Cerambycidae; genus Rutpela; species Rutpela maculata. The sequence continues at coordinate 179,265,055 of OW386288.2, forward strand.
TATATTTATAAAACTGTGGAGGAAATTAGTAATGTATTTGTTATAATATGGGAAATACAACAATCAGGATGATGCCAACATGGCAGTGAATGTAACCACTTGACCATTTATTGTCAATATGTAACAACCAGCGACACTTGGGAGCTATGATACATACATAGTTGCCACCGATCTGATCACAGCTGTAAGGCTTTATAACTGCTGTATAATACACTGTTATATAACAACCCACTGTACTACTATGCGCACTTCGTGGTTGTTTATTGCCTGCATAAGAAGCTCAATTGTTCTTTAAAGTAAACCGCGATCTGTTTATAAACTAAACATGCTTGTGACTCTATAGGAACTGCATACCAAACCGAATTGTTTTATAGCTACATCTGTGGCAGTTATTATCCAACAAAAGAGAACATATAGCTGTATAAAGAGTTAAATTGCTCTGCAGTATAACCCGTAGTAGTTTTACACTATACCTACATAGGACTGTAAACGAACTTCTATTCAACTCTTTACATCTCTATAAGAGCTTCTTAAGATACTTTATAGATGTTGTGAGAATCTTACTAAGGAGCGTTAAATAGTTGTATAATTATTGTTTTAGCGGCCTTTAAACGATAAAATGGCTTTATAAGCCTGCACCTATTCTGAGTATATAGTGGTTGTATAGATATTGAGAGAATGTTCTCAGACCATAATTATGATGCTTTTATTCTTATATAATGGCAACATAGATCTTCTTAAAGCTATTATAAACAATTAGTGTTATTTGAGAGTAAAATGCTTGACATAAGCTTTATACTCCCTGATATAGTAGGCCTCCCTCTACTGTGTGGCACGTCTAACGTCTTGACGCCATCTGTCGTGGCTCCCTTGCCAAATCTCAAATTATTATTGTTATAACTAATTTTTTCAACGCCGACAATTCCACTTTCACAATTTTATCAACATAACACATGAAACTATTAAAGAAACATACGTTTTCAAGAAATCGGTTGTTTTATTTGTTTTAAACTCCAGTTAAATTCATTCTGACGGTAAATGTAACATATTTGAGGAGCAATTCAATTCAAACTGTGGAATAATGAGAGATTGCAAAGTATGAGCGTTTAAGGAAACACAATATTATTTGCAGGCATTTGCTTTTCCAATTTAACGGTTTATTTTAGGAATTACATTTTTCACACGGCAAGCAATGAATACAGTTTTTTAATCCCGGCCAATGTAAATGTGTATTTTCACAATCCGGTTTATTTGCGTAATTGTATTATATTGGAAAACAGCCGATAATGGACTCGTTGATTTATTGCATTTATCATTCAAGAATTTTATTTTGTTAATTGTATTTTTTGAAAGTAATAAAAGATTAAAAAATTACCTTTTTCTGTATCGTGACCGGGAATTTTGCCAAAATGGAAAACATATTATTATCTATTACTGACAAAGTTCTTATTATTCTATTCAAAATAAATTGTCATCTACAGTGTGTTTCACTTCTCGTGAAGACACCCCTGTATCCTTTTTATTTGTGACCCAATTCATTTCAAATTTTTATCAGCCATACAACCTCCATAAAACGACTTTATTCAACACATAAATGCCGCCTAGATCTAAAACGCCGCACAGTGGCGAGATATGCCAGTGTTCCACCCAAATGACTCTAGAGGTCGTAAATTGTAAGTTATTGAGACTTTTTTTTTTATATGTTCGTCTTGAATTTACCTATCGATTCCTCTAGCCGGATTTTGAAATTTCATTTTTAATTTTTTTTAGTTTTTAATAAAAAATCATATTTTTACAAAAAATACTGTTTCTTCTATTAAATTTATTCTAACGGGCCGTAAATTTGAGTTTTCGTAATAATTTTTTTTTTAAATCTTCGTCTTTTAATCAACTATTTATCTGTCTAGATGAATTTTTGATTTAGTTGTTGACAACTGTCAAAATAACTGTCAAATTTAAAAAAATACGATTTTTAGATAAATAATTCATACAATAACGGGTTGGTGTTCAGAAAATTATTAGTGTTTTCAATGTACCTGGTTCCGAAGTTGACAGGAAAATATGTATTTCTAAATTTGGCAGCTACTATAATGTTGTCAAATTTCCAAAGACAGGTGGAAGAACTTATTAATTTTAAAAATACCCTGTAAATGTATAGAAAACTAGATATATATTGTTTTTGATCTGTTTGATTTAGTAATTGACAGGAAAATATGAGTTTCAAATTTGGCAGCTGTCATAATTGCTGTCAATTTTCAAAATATAGAGGTAACAGCTTATTAATTTTAAAAATGCACTATAAATGTATAGAAGAATAGATATATATTGTTTTTAAACTGCCAGATTTAGTAGTTGACAGGAAAATATGGTTTTTAAATTTGGCAGCTTCCATAATATGGCTGCCAAATTTCAAAAAATAGAAGTTAGATATTCTAATAATTTGCCTAACCTCTTCGGCCCTGATGCCATCTAAAAGAGCTCCCATGGCTAGTTGTTCCTGAAATTCTCTTGGTGCACTCGGATGTGCCAGGTGTGCCAGTCTCTCTATCGCAGCTTCGAATTCTTGTAAGCTTTCCCCAACCTTTTGCGTCCTTGATTTTAGCTGAGCCTGGCATACTTGGGCAAGGTGTTGGTCGCCATATCTCAAGTCTAATGCAGCTTCCATGACTTTGAAGTGCCTTTGTTCCTCAACCGGGATGGTCTGTAGTAACTCTGAAGCTTGGCTCCTTAGCGTTAGAACTAACGCCATAGCCTTTTCCTCGTTATCCCAGTTATTCGCACTTACAGCCGCCTCAAACTGTCTCTTGTACGTTGTCCATGAGCTTTGACCGTCAAGTGAGGAAGGTTTTAAACGAGGACCTGATGATGCTACCAGCTGGTCTTCTTTCTCTCTCAATTGTCGTTTAAGGCGCTCCACTTCTCCTTCGACCTCACTCATCTTTTATTTGATGTCGCTTACTTCCCCTTTGACTTGATTGACTTCTGTCTTGACCACACCTACTTTATCTTCGACTTTGTGAATCTCTTCTTTGATTTCGTTAGTGATTGAATTTATAGCGCCTTGTTGGAATTTTCATTTGATCGCTCAGGATTTTCCTCAGTTCTTCCTGGCGTCTTTCCTGTTCCTCTTTTTCTTCCTGGCGTTGTCTTTCTTGTTCTTCTTTCTCCTCTTGACGCCGCCTTTCTACCTCTTGACGTCTTCTTTCTTGCTCTTCTTTTTATTCTTGGCGTCGCTTTTCTTGTTCTTCTTTTTCTTTGCGATGTCTTATCTGAAGTGAAATAACTAAACATGAATTAATTATATGAATAAATAATATTAAATAATATACTCGTAATATTGCAAGTTCAGATAATTTTTATTTATTTTTATCCTGTTCCACCGCATTAATAAAATTGTAACTATTATATGTTATAGTTGTAGCTTAAATACATATTATATCGAAATATGGTAAACAGAGTGGTCACCCTTCACGCCATTGAAAAAATATATTAATTTTTTTTTAATGCATAAAATCATCGTAGAAGAGTAATATTTTTTAAAATAAACTATCCTAACTCTAATATTATTTGTGCCAAATTACAAAGCGATCCGTCAAATAGGAGGTGAGAAAAAAATAAAACATTTAGGGATAAATTTCTTTTTTCCACCCCATGCAGAGTCCACGAGCTTAAAACTTTGTACACAAGACAGTCACCATACGAGACATCTTAGTTCGGTAGGTGCGGGGGCACTTTTTACATTGCTACCCGCTCATACTCTTTGGTCGTAGGCCACCGTGCTTTTCTTCCTTTCGTTTTGGTCTGCGATACCAAAGCCAACAACAGCTTGCAGGTTGTCATATTCCAGTATGGAACTGACTTTTCCGTTGAAATCACTTATACTAAGGGCAATTTTCCTGATTGGAATAGATTACAGCAGTAAGGTTTCTAGATTCTCGTAGAACGCTTCTCACTCCTTCTCTTCAGCAGCTGTTGTAGGTGTATATACGTGTACCAATTTTACTACTGTTGGCTTAGCATTAATCCTTAGGGAGATTATCCGATCACTGGCAGAGAACTGATCCAGTTATTTTTTTAGAGTTTATACCCTTGTTTCTGAAGACGCATACCGTTAAGTTGTCTATCTGAAAATAAGAAAAGCGATAAGGTTCCTCATTTACAAAATTACAGATGACAGCAAGTCTAAAAAATATGGTAGCTATTAAGAATCGACTGTTATTTTGAATCCCACGTATATTGCAGCCAAAAGTCAGGTGTTCCAGTGCTCTTTGTACTTTATATAATTTTTAAAAAATCAGTAATGCCAGAGTTGAGATAGTTTTTTAATTTTCAAGAATCAGAAATAAAGATATAAGAAATGCCAGTGCCATATTTTATTGACAACTTTTAAGGGACAGTTCTTTACGGAATACTAGATTTAGTTAGTTTAGTTAGTTAGTTATTAATTTTGTTAATTCAGCGCAAAATAAAGGCAATATGCAAAAATGTAGCATCTTTAAATAAACACTTCCCTATAAAAAAGTGTAACTACTCACTAACCATTTTTTAATTAGCAGTTGCTAAATAGTACAATTATTGTTTTATATCTACGCTCTTCTCTAAAAAAATCCAGCGTTACAAGAGAAATTGTGTATGTACTAACCACTACATACTTGGACCGATTTACATGAAGTAATCAATAAATTGAGGTGAGAGTAGGAAGGATGCGCCACCAGGTGTTGTTTCCGCCTCAACAAAAAGTTTGGAAGTTTTCACTCTTTACAAATTGTGTATCGTCCAAAATTATGCAAACTATGACGGATTCTGTCCAAGAATATATGATTATCATTTTATCCCGAAGACACCGTCAGTTAAATCGAGTTAAAAAACTTATATATAACACCCGAAGAGGGGTGGCGTTGTTTTAGGTGTATTGTGTATTTCAAATATGGAGTGAAGTACGATGAAGGTTATTAAGTGAATTTGATTTAATCAATTGGTAAAACCGTACTAAACTATTTATTATTATCACAGAAAGAAATGTAGATATTGCAGAGAAATTGGTTTCACAGCATGCTGAACTCAAGAAGAAAATAAATCTGTCTGCTATCTATCTGTCTATCTATGCAAAAGTAGGTATCTGCGTAGACTATTTCTTAAAGCAAAATTATTTCTGGGACACAAAATATTCAAATCAAAAATAAATATTTTTTCGAATTAATTTTGAAAGCAAAAATTCCCAACTATTTTATGAATGTAAATATAAATTATCATAATAATATTACCATGCCGAAAAATTTTTGACTCTGCCTCTTACGTGCACTAAATCTCAAGTTTATATACTTGCCTTATAGCGGGGCAGCTTAAGGTCGAATTACTCCGCCGTCGGCCATCTTGGATTTTATAGCAGCCATTTTGAGTATATTATCAATATCTAGGCTTCTAAATCACTTAGGACCACAAACTTGGTGTCTCAGTATACATATTTGGGGTCAAGGAATACAACTACACAATTTTTAAATGTATCACACTATATATTTATTCACTAATATATGTTCCAATTAAAAACTCTTCACCGATGAACTGTTTTGTCGTGTGTCCACATTGTCTGATATGTTTTTTTTTATTTTGCTTCAGATTGAATTGTAATACAAGATATATTGGAACAAGTGCATGATCTGTCAGAAAACAACTTCAGAAAATCTAAAATGTCCACTCAATGCATGTGGAATCGAAGACAAGACAACTCCATACCGATCTTTCTTGAACAATATCGATGAGTTTAGAAGCTTGGAGTCATTACCAGTGAAACTAAATTTTGGAAGCGACATGAGTGCGGATGAACTGATCCAAAACCATGGTGCATGGCACAGATCTTGTTAGATTAAGTTCAGCAATTTGAAGTTGGATAGAGCTAAAAAGCAGGGAAATACTTCAGGAGGCAGCACAACTGTGGAGAAACGATACCAATGTGAAGCGAGTAAGAAAATGACGTGATTGTTATGTCGTGGAAGCGATGGACTCCTTCTTGAATTTCGAACATTAACAGCTGATACGAGCATATGAAAAATGGCAACAGAACTGCAGTTGTTGGAAGCATTAGAAGGTGGTGGTCTCATTGCCCTTGCCCTTCAATGTTATACAGCCCTACAATTGCAATTTCTTTGCGCACTAACTTGGCGATCTTAGCTAACAAAAGGACATCATGTTCGTAATCACATGACATGGCCTGCTGCAGCATTTCCCGCATGCCTTCTTCAAACACCAAAACTTTGTACTTTTCATCATTTTGTTCTTGCGCTTGTGGAAAGTAAGCTAGCACTTTCTCCTTCAATCTGGTTCTATTAATCTACTTCTCAACGCCATGGATTTTTAATCGGTTCTCATACAGTTCATGCAAATCTGAAATTTAAAGTAGAAGATCTCATCTTCCATACAGTTCTCCATATAAATATAAAGCTCCACAAATACTGTAGTCTCTATCTGACTTTCCTCTGCAGATTCTTCTACCAAATCTTGCTCTAGTTTCCTTAGGTGAGACCGGTAGCGAATTCTCAGTGCTGTGACATGTGGCGCCAAGAGCAATGAGATCACCACCTTCAAATGCTGCCAACAATTGTTTTCTTGCAGTTCTGTTGCCATTTTTCATATGCTCGTATCAGCTCTTAATGTTCGAAATTCATGAAGGAGTCCATCGTTCCCGCGACATAACAAACACGCCATTTTGTTACTCGCTTCACGCAGGGATCGTTTCTCCACAGTTGTGCTGCCTCCTGAAGTATTTCCCCGCTTTTTAGTTCTATCCAACTTCAAATTGCTGAACTTGACATTACAAGATTTGTGCCGTGCACCATGGTTTTGGAGCAGTTCATCCGCACTCATGTCGCTTCCAAAATTTAGTTTCACTGGCAATGATTCCAAGCTTCTAAACTCATTGATATTGTTCAAGAAAGACCAATATGGAGTTGTCTTGACTTCGATTCCATATGCACTGAGTGGACATTTTGGATTTTCTGAAGTTGTTTCTGACAGTTCATGCATTTGTTCTAATCCATCTTGTATTACAATTCAATCTGAAGCAAAATAAAAAAAACATATTAGAAAATAAGGACACACCGGACAAAATAGTTCATCGGTGAAGAGTTTTTAATTGGTACGTGTATTAATGAATAAATATATAGTGTGATACATTTAAAATTGTGTAGTTGTATTCCTTGACCCCAAATATGTATACTTAGACACCAAGTTTGTGGTCCTAAGTAATTTAGAAGTCGAGTTATTGATAATATACCTATATTTCAAAATGGCCGCTATAAAATCCAAGATGGCCGACAGAGGAGTTGGTTCCTATCAAAAATTGAAAGCTACTCACCTAACTAGTATCTGGAAAAAATTTGGTGCTTTTGTCCGCTGTGTCCACATCTTCATGATAAGCTGCCCTACTATTATTTATTTACTTCTATTTATCCTCCCACCCTTAACAGAATAAATCTAGCTCCAGATCTCGTTGTAATAAATCAATATCATGAACCCTTCCAGACTTTTCGTGCTTATAAAAAAAAGCTACAGACATACCGTAAGAATTTTTTCTCCAACTTAAAATCTCGACATTTTATGACATTATAAGCTTTTTTATCATTACTATGCCTCCACTCCACTATATGGAGATGTGGAAGTAATTTGTTATATTCTATTGACGTATTCATATATTCGTTTCGAGGCACTCCTTGTTCCAAATTTCTAAAATCAGATATATTATTGTTACTAGATACACATATGTTTGGGTGTCCATATCTCTGGTAATGCCACATTATCAAAAACCTTACTGTAGTTTACAAAACAAAGGTACATAGGTAAGTAGTATTCTCTTGCCTTCTCATTAAGTTACAATTTTAATGATTTTATCGTTAAAAATCTGAGAATTGTTATTAATTTTCTATCAACGTACTGTTTCTAGTATATCTTGTTTTGAAAAGGCTTATTTTACCTACGTCAACGTCAACTTCCTCAACCTATATCAATTTACCCTTCACGCCAATCTACATTTTTTTGTGTTTGATTTAAATGTTTACTTATTTAATGCAGCTTGGATTCAAGTTTTATATTTCTTGACCACTATTTTAACTTAAAGAATACGTTTTATTTTACAGGTTAAATGATATGCGAAACATTAACGTACTAAAAGTCTCTAACTTTATTAAAATAATAGAACTGTTTGAAAATAACAAGTGCATTTCATAGGAATCGCTGTTAGTTTAAATATTTTATATGAAATGGTTACAGCAGGTTCAAATCTGTTACACAAAGAGGTGTAATATGTATGTGACAACTCATAATACCGTTGTTCCCAATGCACTCTATATGCCATATGTACGTGTTTTATAGAGTGCTAAATAACGCACCCGCTTTCAAAACGTTCCAACTTCAAAATTCTTTCTTTCCTACACGGGTTCATGTGTTACCTACTTCCACGTTATTATATTGATTTCAAACTTCCGTCAAATTTATTTAGTTGTCACGAACATTTCCAACACTATTCGCACTTTTATGATAGCTATTTCTGTCATGTTTACTTCCCTTTCCTGATTTATTAAAATTTTTATCGATTTTCTATCACATAGTCCCACTGGATCATAGAGAAAAAAGAAAGCAACAGAACTCAAAGGAGGCTTAAGGAATCCGCTATTATTTTGTTAAAAGGGAATAAATGTGTGTTAAATTATTATATGGACTTTGGTATCAGTTGGTTGCCTATCCTTAGAGACGAAGTAAGTAAAAATAAAGTAAATATAAGTTAATCTCTCGCGTGAGTATGAAATATACTCACGCGAGAGTATATTTCATACTCCTCTATTTTTTAAGTGTAATCTTGAATGTTGTACTTATTGCCCAATTAAACGAAAATTGTTACAATTAGCCATAGGAAAGTACTTACAAAAAATGTCTACATCACAGCGTCAAAAAATATATAGGATGTTCCATTTGAAAAAAATGGGATAATTCAATTTACAAAGTTCTTTATTTAAAAATAATTATTTGCCACCCTGTACATTTTTAGGAAGTAAAAATAAAATTATTCAAAAACATTAATTAGATGTCTCGTAACTAGCATTCACAGAAGTTTTTCTTAATTTCATAATTGTGACTTTGGTGATTTTTTCAATATGCATCTGCAGATGGGATTATTTCAACAAAAAAATTCATTACATCCAAGTGGTTTGGAGATAGTCAATAGTAATATAGGAAAGAATAGAGTCTAGAAGGAAACTTCAAAAAATGCAGTGATATACATAGCATTCCTTTAAAAAAAAAGACACTTGATCCTGTAATTTCGTCTTGGCTGGCCCTGTATATTCTAAAATAATTTCCAGTTATAGACATTTTCATTTAGTTTACTTGTATTTTTTTTTAATTTCTAGCTATCGTAAGTTTATTACTAATAGTCGAATTAATGTATCATTTCCAAATGGTAGCTAACATAAACTTTAAAAGGTCTGTAAAATGTTGACATACTTTTCTTTAAAATATAAATAATATCTTGTTGATAATAAGCAAACTAGTATTCAAACTTTTTCAAAAATGAAATACTTGTTTTATCTGTAATTGCGTAGATTCAATGAAAATTACACTTATAATAACTTATTAATTTTCACTTTGTAACAAGATGTACAGGAAAAATAGTATGCTAGTTTTAAAAATGAATTTGTCCGACATACTGGAAGTGCCACCTCAAATGTCTATCTTTGCATTTTACTTTGTATTCATTAATAAAATTATGCCATTACGCTACGTCAGTGAACAAATATGCATATAAAGACAAATTCCGAAGGACTTTATGACTGCATCGTATGCTTGTATTATAAAGTAAAATTTTTATAACCGGATTTAAAGATAACATGCACGAACAAAATTCTATGAGCGGAAATTGTTTATTTACATTTCATCGAGACGGAGCAGTGCATATGAAAAATACCGAGAAAAATACCTTTCGGAATAATAAATATGTGAGTCACAAGTCTACGTTTTCGTCTTCATCGAATGCTTAAACAGTTATTAAAGAGGGGACATTCCGACACAGGCTTAAATGATTTACGTCGACGGGGAATTTTATCATGATTCGCAGCAATGTCCAAATTTGCTTTTAGTTCTTTTTAATAACTATAATATTAATTTAATTATCTATTTAGATATAATCATCAAACAGGAAACCGGTTACAGAATGGATAAAGTAAAAAAATATTTTGAGGTTTCTGGTTCTTGTACACCTCGTTGTACACACACTAAATCACATTTTTTTTCATCCCCTTTAATAATGGGGTGGGGGTGGTAATGGGGGTGGCTAATGCCAAAATTTTTTTTGAGACCTTAGCTTCTCTTGTCTATACTAAATACCAATTTTATGAACTCTTACCTGCTTGATTTACCTGATTACTCCAAATTTACCTCAATTTACCCCCCAACCCTTCGACGGAACAAGATGAAAATATAATCTAGTTCTAGATCTCGTTAAAGTACATACGTGTACCAAATTTCAAGTGAATATCTCAAACGGTTCCAGAGTAAACGTGCGCACAAAAAAAGTTACAGACCGACAGACAGACCGACAGACAGAATTTTTTTTTCGCTCAAACTTGAAATCTCGACGTTTCATGACATTCTAAGCCTATTTGAACAACAAAAATTTTTAAATTTTTTTTTGTCGTTACTATACTTCCACTGGATGTGGAAGTAATAAAACATCATAAGAGATTAGAACTACAGTAGAATGTTACAAAAAGCAAAGGTTACATTCCGTAATTATAAATCAAGTTAGGGGAGAGCGTAGAGGCGCCTTGGCTGTGATTGTATTTCGATACTCCAGTGAAGCAACGTGCAGCGCGGTTAGTACTTGGATGGGTGAAATCCATCTTGGGAAACACAGCGATCTCGTCCCACCTTCTAGCGGCTTGTATATCAGCGTATACGCGGAAGCTATGTAATTTCAAGACGAGGATTACGTAGTGGACATACCATCCTTCGGAGGGATGTAAAGCAAGCGGCCCTTTGTCTATTAAATGTTAGGCAAGTTAAATATCCCTACTCTTCTTACGACAAGAGGTTCGGCAAAATTTCCAGGTTGGTGGTAGCTCGTCTCCTGGCGTCGGTGATGGGCCCTGGTAGCGTAAATAGGCCGACGTTAAATAAAAAGATAAAAAAAAAAAAAATCAAGTTGTTTAATTGAATGAATGCTACAGGTGAATATACCAAGCCTATCTTGCTTAGATTATTATTTTGACCCATAAAATATAAAAGGGAAAATGTTAATAAATTAGTTCGAGGACTAGGAAAACAATATATGTCCCAATTCCTACTTGTCATATGAGATATATGAAAATTCAGTTGGTTCAAAATAAGAGGGTAATCAAATACGCTATTTGTAATTTTATAAAAAAAAAATATTGTGTAAATTATCACCAGGGCTCGGAAATTTTATCTCGGCATCTAGTTGCAAACACTTACTGAAACATTCAGAAAAACAACGAAATGGTGAATTATCTATCATCGCCAATTACATTGTATTTTTAGTTATAAAATTAACTTAAAAACTGTAATGGTTCTTACAAAGAGATGTAAAACATTCATACATAAATAAAAAAGCAATTTTGAATCAAACACATACTTTCCTATTCTGTTTAATATGTGTGGCGTGTTTATTATAAATGGATTTTTAATGAGAGATGGCGAAGTTTAACTTCAGAATATTTAGAACAAATATTAATAATATAGTTTTATATTCATTATAAGTCGTGCAATACCTCCTCTTCGAGTGAGTGTTTATAATAAACTGACCATATTAACTTTGGATATTACGGAATTCGCTAAAAAAGTACAAGGTAAGATATATTGTGTCATACTTGCATACAAATCTTTACGCGCTGACCTAGAGCCAACTCTGTTTTTGACGTCATATAGATAAAATTCCCGAGCTTTGATTATCACATGTAATACCACTAGAGGTTAAACCTTTAAAGTAGTTTACTGGCATAAAAGTCATATAATTTCGATAGGGAAAACATACCTGTAGAGGAACTGGCACTGATTTTGGGAGATTATGGTTTTAATATGCGTAAGGGAAACTCAGCAGATTACAAGGAGAGTGTAGTTAAAGTTGCCAAACAATTGGAGGAACATTTTTATGGAAAGTACAAACGCAAATTTGGCGGGCATGGAACTTGCAAATACCAGATCTGCAAGAAATGCCAAACGTCGGCAGTTACAGAATGACTTTCCAAAGAGGAAGGCAAGTCCATCGGCTTTATCATTAACAGAATTAAAAAATATAATTAAACTGGAATAAAGACACCCGGGAAGATCTGCAGAGAAAATTCTTCCACATTGTTGCTCATGAACTGGCTTGAAGAGGTGGAGAAGGGGGTTTCAGCATGTGTAGAGCATTTTGTGAAATAAATGGATCATGAAGGAAATGCAACTGGGCGTATCGAGTATAATACAACTTTTTTCTAAAATTGCTCAAGGGGGATAAAAAACTGACAGACAGTAAGTGGTTAATAACAAACGTAATCAACCCAGACATGTGTCCGGTAAGGCTTTTCAAAAAATTATGGGCAAAGTGACCAAATAAAAACCAACCGTTTATTTTTAACCCCAAATCCAAGCTGGAAACACTCCAAAGGTTGGTATACAAATTGTCCAGTTGGATGCAATACAATCTCTTCCTGGTTCAAATCGGCGGCATCATTGATTGGAACTGATACCAAAAAAGTAAAGATTACAAATCATTCCGTATGACAAACGGCTGTATCAAATTTGATAAAAACAGGAGTTGGTGAACAACAATTAATTAAAATAAAATAAATATATATTTGTAGATATTCTTTTATTTCAAAATTATTTTTTTTTTTTTGTATAAAATCCACATTTACTTAATAAATGCGAAGATATTGTGGAGTCAAATTAGGATTTTAATGTGAATTGTCTGGTCAGGGCAGTTTTTCTGTTTTAGCGTGTTCAGGGGGTCAACTTAAGTTCACAGCCCAGTTTTGCAGTTTTTACGAGGTCGACGTATTGTTTATTTAAATAAACAATTTAATTTTTTAGTCCGTGTTTTCCATCGGTCTTCCAAGTCCTATGCAAAATAATTCGTTTTGAGCTGTAAAATAAAAGTACATAAACTATAACTGATTCCAATCTTTATTATTATTTTAAAAAATTGAGTATTGCAAAATTATGCGTTTTTAAACAAATCACTGTTCTTTCAAAAATATGGATAATATTCAACGAAATATTAAAAAAATAGCTCTTATAAAGTACAATCACCACTTAAAATTTCAAATCAAAATGATTACTAAAACGGCTCAAGTATACAATTACTGATAAAACTTTGCATCCTTGTGAAATCCTGCCATCAAGATCAAGAAACGTGTACTATGGCTCAAATTGTAGCATTCTATAAGTACTTTAAGATCAAGGAGAAAAACATTTTTTTTTTCAAAATTTAAACCCGTTTTATTGCAGTTGTTTATAGTTTTCGAAATTTTAGTTATACACAAATTCAAGTAAGTTCCATTTGGGCTGGTTATTCTCCAATGCTTATTATTTTGTTTCTACTATTTGAAGATAATCGAAGCTACAATTATTAAAATAACGTCGAACAAAACTGCTTTGAGAAAAACTTTTTTAAATTTTTGTCACGAAAATGGTGAACCAACCTAATTTGAACAACTACTCTTATATTCATGTATACAGCTTTGATTTGAACCCGAGACGATCGCATCTTGAATAAAAAGTGCTAGTCGCCTTACCCACTGGGCTATCTAGCGACTAAAGTTCGGTTTGTAAAAACATAATATAACATTAAGGACCTTTTCACCCTTTTGGCATATTTTTGAATTGTACACCGTGTTGTGCCTTACTTTTCTGTGAGCCTGTGTGAGTCCTTTTGTGTCAGACTTCATAGCTGATGCCTTAAATATGTTATGCTCTAAACTAATTGTCTTTTGATGATTTTCTACCTAAGTCGAAGTTTTTATTTATTCTTCGACTTAGGTCGATTCTGGAAGGTTCTATAACAATAACACTGACGATCTTGACAAACGCTTATAAAACGGTATTTTACAAAACACTAAAATCTACAATTTAAACCTCTAGGTGAAACTTCTAGTTAAACTCTAGTTTAATCTGAACCTATAAAACCGGCCCTTAGTCATATTTGGTGATTTTCGGATCTCTAACAAACTCGCTAAAGACCCCACTTTCGGATCTCTATATAGTATCTTTTGACAATTGTAGCTTTGGATTATTTTCAAGTAGCAGAGACAAAATAATAGACATTGGAGAATTACCAGTCCAAATTTCAATAAGAAATATCAATTTGTTTATTTACAGGTGACCTAAACGTAAAAACTAACTTATCTCAGCTCTAAACGTAAGTAGAGCATTAAATTTTTTAAAGTTGACTTTTTTAATCTACTTTCATTACTCCTTCACCGTTTTTGATTTCATAAAAAACCAGAGTTATTTGAATTTGTTTATAACTACAATTTCGAAAATTATAAACAACTGCAATAAAAAGGGTTTGAATTTTGAAAAAAAAAGCTACAATTTTTGAAAGAACAGTGATTTGTTTAAAAACGCATAATTTTGCAAAAATCAATTTTTTTTTTAAATAATAATAATAATTGGAATGAATCATAGTTTATGTACTTTTATTGTACAGCTCATAACGAACCTTTTCCTTTTTTTTGTTGTTTAATATGGAAATATCAAATTAGGTTTCACTACGGTCTAACTAAATAATTCCTGTAGATCTCAGATTAAAAATGCAGAGTACAAATGTACAAAGAAGGAACTTGTAAAACTTTTAAAACTAGTTTAATTATACCCAATGACAGGGCAAGCTTTCCACCTCATAAAGAATTACATACTCTCCTTATTTAAAAATGTATTCCATCAGGTTTTCAAGTCGTCTGTTCTCAGACAATTAAAAGCAAAACTTGTGGTTTATTTATGACATCCTGTTTTGTCTCTATTTGTGTAATAACAGCGCGATTCGAAGTCTTATAAGGCACTTAAATACGGTCGTTATCCCACAGTCTCTCGTGTGGAACACGGGACCTTTTCAGCCACACCGCTCTATCTTTACTACCTTTAGTATAATTGGTAGGTGCGGTTTTGTGAACCCACTATGAATTCTAATGAACGCCGAAAAACGTATTAGTTAAATTGACGGGCTATCAGACCTAACTAGAGATAAAATTAAAGCTGTAGCAAAAAGTCATTCATCAATATTAATTAGAGTACAATTAGCGAAGTATCCACTTTCAAGTGAAGTTAGTAATTAAAAATTATATTAAGTTAATTAATATTGAATTTGGCGAGGGTGGAACAGTTTTTAGGCTTCGCTGATAATAATTCTAATTGGGGGTATTTGGGATAATTTGACTTTTCGACTCAGTTACCGAATGGCTTCGGATAGTCAAAAAATTGTGAAGCTTCGGAAAACGCTATTTTGTATAAAAATAACCAACACAGAATTTGTCATCAAAATTAGTGTGCAAAAACCACCAAAATAAATTGAAAATAATTTTTTTAAATAGCTCCTTATTTTACTTCCACATCCAGTGGTATAGTAACGACAAAAAAATTTTTAAAAATTTTTATTGTTCAAATAGGCTTAGAATGTCATGAAACGTCGAGATTTCAAGTTTGAGCGAAAAAAAAATTTCTGTCTGTCGGTCTGTCGGTCTGTCGGTCTGTAACTTTTTTTGTGCGCACGTTTACTCTGGAACCGTTTGAGATATTGACTTGAAATTTGGTACACATATGTACTTTAACGAGATCTAGAACTAGATTATATTTTCATCTTGTTCCGTCGAAGGGTTGGGGGGTAAATTGGGGTAAATTTGGGGAAAATAGGTAAATCAAGCAGGTAAGAGTCCATAAACTTGGTATTTAGTATATACAAGAGAAGCTAAGGTCTCAAAAAAAATTTTGGCATTGGCCACCCCCATTACCACCCCCACCCCATTATTAAAGGGGATGAAAAAAAAAATGTGATTTAGTGTGTGTACAAGAACCAGAAACCTCAAAATATTTTTTTACTTTATCCACCCCCCACTCCCACCCCCTGTCACCACCCCCACCCTACTACCGATGTGGGGTATCGTTTTATGGGTTTTTGGGGTAGAGGATTTCAAATATTATATTATTAATGTTCCATAAACAATTATTTCCAGATACAAAATTTTTTCGTTGTGTGACTTGGATAGAAAATCCGGATGTGGAAGTAGTGATTCCTTGGGCAGCGGTTTTTTGTATTAGAGAAATTAGAAAGGGAAAATGATTTTTGTAGTTAAATCTTTATTTTCTATATGATCCCGACAGTTCCTCTTACTCCCAAGGGGTGGAAGTGGAAACTACCTTTAAATCGAAAAATTTTATATTCGAAAATGTATTGAT
The DNA here is from genome assembly GCA_936432065.2 of Rutpela maculata. Classification (NCBI taxonomy): domain Eukaryota; kingdom Metazoa; phylum Arthropoda; class Insecta; order Coleoptera; family Cerambycidae; genus Rutpela; species Rutpela maculata. The sequence continues at coordinate 179,281,492 of OW386288.2, forward strand.
ATTTTTTAAATGTAGTGAATTTATATTTTTGGGGTCGCTCATTCAAAAATCGGCTCTAATATGGCGAATAGAATATACAGAATGACCCATTTAAAAGTTGTCTAAAATTCTATTCTAAAATTTCTAAAATTTCTATTTATCGTACAATTTGAATCAATTTTACTCAAGTATAGAACAAATTAGGATCAAATTATGACCAGAAAAACATTCGCCTCCTACAAATTCAAAGTCACCTGCGGTACCAAAATATGCGTAAAAAAACAAAAATCATATTAGGCATTTATCGGAAAATTTTGTTAATGAAACTTGTTCAGAATTGTCCAAAAACCGTAAGTCCAAAATTTAATTTTAGAGAGGTGTTCAGCTTTTAAATGGTATTCTGTATATACAGTGTGACCCATCTCAAGTGGACACACCTTCGTAGCTCAGTTATTGGTCATCCAATTTCAAACAAATTTGGATCGGACTCAAAGATCTTTACTATATCCTTCTTGAGTAAAACAAGACTTATTTCAGTCATTGGCGTGCATTTTTATTAAGAAAAAAAGGGTCGATTTTTCGAGAAGTCATATTAGACGCCCCCCCCTAAAATTACCTATTTTAAACATTAAATAATCAATAAATTGGTAATACAGAAAGTGTAAGTAAAGGTCTTTGGTACCGATCCAAATTTGGTTGAAATTTGATGACCAATAACTGAGTTGCGAATGTGTGTTCACTTGAAATGGGTCACACTCTATATAGTAACGAAATGTTTATATTTAGAGGTAGAAATATTTGAAATTTTTTTTAAATTACTGGCTAATTAGTAACGATGTGACGATGTTATTAAAAAAATGTGATAACTTTTTTATTTTTTATGCTACAGAAACAAACAAAAAATTGTTTGAAAGTTTAATTAATAGTATTTTATTCAACATATTCGCATATTTTGATATAAAATTAAAATATTTAAAATATAAACTAAATGCTTGATCTTATCAACGCAACGTTTGGCCGCCATTTTTAAACTTCCATGTCTCCAAAACTAATTCATCTCCAGTTTATAAGCTCTCTTAGTAGTTTTCAACATGTTTTCGCTAAATATGATACTTTTCGAGTTACGTTTGTTTTCTCAAACTAAAATCATAATTCTCAAGTCGTTAGAACTTAAAGACTATCAATTTATACGAAAAATTGTATATAACTTTTTTCTCAAAATTTTATCATCTTTGAGTTACAGTAGTTTTTTTTTGGATGCCACTTCTTTTTAATTAGATAATATTTTGAGTGGCCAGACCATGCCCCCATTATTGAATAAAAAAGCCTGTTCGAAAAAAAAGTTGTAGTAAATTTTTTTTTCATTTTGGGTCGGTCTTTTTTAAAATTTATTATTATTATTCCAAATTGAATTATTGGTATTTACAGATGTTCGTCGATTTACTACCGCAAATAAAGCCGTTTCGTAATGCAAAATATACTAAACCTAATACGCTATAATACATATACGTAAACAAATGGGTAATAATTAATATAGGATAGGATATGTTTTTGAAATGGTGGAATTGTTAATGCCATTGTGGAATATATATGGATTATCATAAATTGAACAATGAAAAATAGAATAACAAAGTTATAGAGATTAATGCAATTAGTTTCATATACTCGCTATTTAAAATAATTAATATGTAATTAGTAATATTATTGAATTTACAGAATATATACTTTCTTGGGTGCTATGGTAATTTTACTAATCACGATGCGATAATAATCAAAATGCAATTAGCAGATAAAAAAAGAAATATTAATATGATCTACTTAAGGTTTTGTTCAAAATGAGTGCAGGACTGAATCGCATATTTATGACTGATAATTAATGTATGGCAGCCATATTGGATATATTTGAAAGTTTAAGAAAATTTGTTCCTTTTTAAAGTTTTTAATAATTCTTAGGAATAGCCTATTCAGTTTAATGCATTTAATTTATTTTTAAGTTAGTTTTATCATCTTATTGCCGCCATATTGGATCCGCCATCTTAAATTTCTTCTTGGAACTTAAAATTTAGTCTATTTTAATTTAAAAGTACTTATCAGAAATATTCAAAACTTCTCGGCATAAGCTTTAACAAAAATATTTTATATTTCATCATTTTTTAGCGTTTTATAGCCACCATTGATTCCGCCATCTTGCAGATTGGTTTATGACAATTTGGATATCAAATTCGTAATCAGCGACCTCAAAAATCCTCGAGTAACAAGATTTATGTAAATTGGATAAGAAATAATTTTTTTTGTAGGTTATTAAGATTGTTATAAAATATTATTTTGGGTATTCAGCAGATAACTTTCAAAGAAATCATTCGTTCCTTTCATATATTATTGATCTAAATCTGATCAAGCTAGAATATCAATGAGTAGTCCTCTTACAAACAAACTTGTCAATTTCTTTATACATTTACTATGTCTAACATTCAATATGAAAAACAAGAAAATAACCATTCTTTCTATATATTAAAGATCTGCTTACATCATTGTTATAAAATATTATTTTGGGTATTCAGCAGATAACTTTCAAAGAAATCATTCGTTCCTTTCATAAGCAGAAATACAAGATATTTATTTTTTAAAAACTACACGAGCTATGGGGCTTTAAAAAGAGTGATTCTTTTTTATTTTTGATATGTGTCAACTAAATAAATATTTCCTGTCATTTTTTACAAGAAAATGTTTTCCTATTTTTTTATAGTAATTATGTTTTTGAATTGAACATATATCTCTGCTGAGGAGTTCTAAAGAGAACTAAAAAGTTTGCGCAATTTTTACAGAGGTTTGGTCAATCAAACATTGATTGAAATATTTTATTTTATTTATTATGACATGTAAGTGAAATTTTATTCCTATATTTCATTGTGCTTTTCAGTAGTTCTTGGCTTTGAAATGTAACTAATATTTGTTTGTGATGTAGTATCCTCTAGGTAGGGCTAGAGATGCTTGAAAGATTTCCTCGCAAGGGTGGATTTCTGATAATATATTGGCATGATCAGACTTAGATCCTCAATATATAGAAAGAATGGTTATTTTCTTGTTTATCGTATTGAATGGAGTATCCTCTAGGTAGGGCTAGAGATGCTTGAAAGATTTCCTCTTAAGGGTGGATTTCTGACAATATATTGGCATGATCAGACTTAGATCTTCAATATATAGAAAGAATGGTTATTTTCTTGTTTTTCATATTGAATGTTAGACATAGTAAATGTATAAAGAAATTGACAAGTTTGTTTGTAAGAGGACTACTCATTGATAGATAGATAGATAGATAGTTTATTCGCCATTAAGTAGATACATAATTATGTACATGTGGCACGTCAAGAATAAAAAAAAAAATATATATATATATATATATATATATATATATATATATATATATATATATATATATATATATATATATATATATAATTATAAATATAAAATATATATCTAATCAAGATATAAAATATAATATGTAAGTATATAATCGAGACAATATAATATAAAGAAAAAAAAACACAAAATAAAAGATACAAAAACGTCTTATGTATCATCTTGAATGAGGACTAACTGTCCAAATATTCCTGTATTGAATAAAAAGCCTTCTCAATAAAAAAGAGTTTCGTTTGTTTTTTAAATTTATTATATGCACTAATTTCTTTTAGTTGGTCTGGTAATTTGTTGAATATTGTGATGAAATTGTAGTCTGGTGAATTTTTGAAGAAGCTGGTTTTATGTAATGAGGTGGATAAGTTTCTGCCGTGTCTGGTATTGTAACTATGATATCCACCTATGTAATTAAAATCAGACTTATGTTTGAAAACATAAAGAACGCATTTCCATAGGAATATTGAGGGAACCGTTAGGATATTGTTTCTCTTGAAAACATTTTTGCAACTGTCCATTCGTGCCATATTAAAGATTATCCTGATTAAGCGTTTTTGACCTATTAACACTCTTTGTATGTTATTGGCAATTCCCCAGGAGACAATATTGTTTGTTAGGTGACTGTACGCCAGCCCATAGTAAATATTTAATAGACCCTCTACGTTTAGACATGATTTCATCTGTATTATTGCAAAACATGTCGAGTTGAGTTTAGAACAAACAAAATCAATGTGGTTGTTCCACGTTAATTTAGTATCTAGGTGTGTTCCTAAAAATTTTGCAGATTCCGAAAGTTCAATGTTATAGAGTTTTTCAAAATTTGAGGATAATGGTTTTCTTATATGGAAATTTAATGAGACAGTTTTCTTGTTATTAAGAATTAGATTGTTCCGTTGACACCATGCCTCTAGTTCGTCTCGCACACAATTCAATTTTACCGAGAGTTCTTCTTGGATAAGGGCTGCTATAGTTACAGTGGTATCGTTGGCAAACATAGTAACTTTACCTGTAGATATATTTGACGGTAGGTCATTTACATAAATCATAAAGAGCAGAGGTCCCAATACAGAACCCTGCGGAACTCCCATTTTAATATTTTTGGTCTCAGATTTAACATTATCATATTTAACCAATAATTTTCTGTTGGAAATATATGACGAGATCCATTGTAACATGCTTCCTCTGATACCCACTGCATATAGTTTTTTATTTAAAAACTCGGCATCGACTGTGTCAAAAGCCCGCGAAAGATCAAACATTAAAGATAGAACATATTTTCCATTATCCAATTCTTTATATACATAATTTAGTAGGTGATAAGAGGCAGTTTCTATGCACATATTTTGTCTAAATCCATGTTGGCTTGATGATATAATATGCATTCTTTGTAGGAAATTTACAATTACATTGTACACTATTCTCTCTATAAGTTTTGATATGACACTCAAGAGTGATATTTGACGATAGTTTTCGATTTTTGATGGATCGTCTTTTTTGTAAACCGGAACCACATAGGCAGTTTTAAGTATATCAGGAAATATACCAAGTGCAAGGGACTTGTTAATTAAATAGGCTAAGGGTTGGCAAATTACCTCACCAATGGATTTTAATATTTTTATGCTAATTTCATCAAGTCCAGTGGAATTTTTATTTTTTAATTTACCTAGTTCTTGCATTACATCATTTTCGTCAATATGTGGAATAAATAGGGAATTAGCTACTGAATCCATTGTTGTACAGGGCAGGGAGAGATTTTCACCCTAATGTTGCTCAAGACTTGTTTTTGCCACGCTACTAAAATAATCAACAAAGGTATTTGCAATTGTTCTAGGTTCCTTTACTAATTGATTGTTAATTGCTAATGTAATTTGTTTATTGGAATCTTTGCTTCTGCCTTGTCTTTCATTGACAATTTTCCATGTCTCACGAGGTGTATTTGAGGCCTTTTTAATTTTATTGGTAAAATAGTTCGATTTGGTTGTCCTTACGTTTTTTTTATATTGTTTGTTTTTAATTTTGTAGGTATTTTTAAGTACCTCACAATTCGAATTGGTTGCTAACCAGTAGAAATTTTTTAATTTTTCGCGTTCTAATCTAAGCTCTTTATTATACCATATATTATCTGGGCATTTGTATTTTACTGTCTTCTTAACAATAGGGCAGCTTATGTTTAAATACCAAATCAAACTATGTACTAGTATTTCAAAAGCTAGGTTCACATTCTCAATATATATATACCGGACCAGTCCATTTTTTGAATATCTTTTACAAACTGATTTATATTTTCTTCTGATATATTTCTAAATGTAATAGTTTCATTGTTTGCTACCTTCAATCTAGGATTGTGAACAATATTTATATCAATATTCTAGCTTGATCAGATTTAGATCAATAATATATGAAAGGAACGGATGATTTCTTTGAAAGTTATCTGCTGAATACCCAAAATAATATTTTATAACAATGATGTAAGCAGAAATACAAGATATTTATTTTTTAAAAATTATTAAGATTCAAATAAAAAATGGCCATTTTGGCTAAACTCAGTAATTTCGGTTGGCATAATTCAAATATCGGCTCTCTTACGGTTTTTGGAAATTAAATAACAGCATTTAAAAAAATATATTCCAATCGGTTGCGAAACAATTGCTCAGATAATTTTGAACGAAAAAAAGTACGATTCGCGCTACTTTGCGACGGGGAAATTTTATTTCATAATTTTTAGCGCCCCTTTTTGAAGGGGTTTCAATTTTTTTTCCAAAAATTTTTTTTATTCGAGATTAGATTTGAAGTTACGATTTTTGGTCAAGAAATGTTTTCTACGATGATTTTAAAAAAAATTGTCGCGCTATAATAAATCCGGTTGATTATGTAAAGTATTATATCACGTAGTTCCCATCAAAGTCACTGAGTGTTAATTGGTTTGTAAAAAACGCGCCGTATTGTCTATTGTACATATTTAAAGTTTTTACAAATCTAGTTTCTATTATCCATCGATACCGATTCTGTTCTTAGATTGCGGCTGGATTGGCCTCACTGGCACAACCGGGAGATTACGAGAACTATTGAAGGGTGGCGAACTGGGAAACTTACCAATAGCACTTGTTACTTCAGCGATTACCAGAATCCTCGCTCGAATCTGTAATCTATTTCAGTATTAAACTATTAAACGAATTGCTGTCACTATTGCTTTCCAAAATCCTTAGATCTGCTAACTTTCCACTGTGTCGAAGTTCGGAGCAAAATGAGACATAAAATCCTGAGCATTACGCTTGGTCTTAGTTTGACTTTGCGAAGTTAATTTCGAATCGAATTTGAATAACGAAACCGGGCTCTTTAATCCCACGGTTATCGGTTTAGTTTTCAATCGGTTACTTAGAGCACAGTTGAGTAAGTAAGCGATTGTGCCTGCAATGGTTTTGTAGCTAAATAAGGATATAAGTTGATTTCTTACTTTCGATGTAAGAGAGTTAGAAAACGAGAAACACATAAAAAAGGCAAAACTGAAAAGACAATCATAAGTAATAACTTAGTTAGATAGATAGATAGTCTTTATTTCACCACTATATTTAGATAAATAAGCATATGTAGCAAGTCAGGGAAGGAGCTGGTAAACAGCAAATTATAATATACAACAAATTTATAAAACCCAAAAACATATATATGTAAATAACATTTCAATAAAATCACTAAATTTATAAAACACAAAAAACATAATATAATATGTATATAACATTTCACATTGATATACAAAGTTATAAATAAGTATAAAATGCAAAAATTGTGAAATATAATAATAATAATAATAATAGATTTATTGCCCAACAGAATAATCCAATTACAGGACAATGTTCGTCACACATGATAATACTAAGAACTATACTAGGAACAAATACTGCCTATGCAGCAACTAATACATATTAAAAAATAACAGTAACATCATTATAGCATAACTAGTAAAGAATAGTCAAATTATTATTAAAGACATAACAATAGTTTCAAAATAATACTGATGATTTCAATAAACTGTTGTGACGGTCTTAATGTACTGGCTTAAACGTGTGCTAAATATATCACATTGACTACCAAGCTTGTTATATAGTTCCATCATAGAATAAATGGGAGACTTTTTGAGAATGTTTGTACGGCTATTGGGACAATAAAATAGAATATCTTGACGTGCTCCTAATCTCGGGATTCTGAAATTAATTTTTGATAATAGTGTTGGACAGTCAATTAAATGGTTAAGTAGTTTATATAAAAATACTAAAGTAATTAGTGTTCTTCTATTTTCTAATGATTTTATATGTAATCTTGACAGTAACAGAGTGTTTGGATATCCCTGCTCTGGATAGTTCATATCAATTCTGAAAACAAAGTACTTCATAAATTTTCTTTGAATTTTCTCTACTGCATGTGAGTGAACGTTATAAATTGGGTTCCAAATTATAACACCATACTCAAGTTTTGATCGTACCATTGAGAAATACAACGTTTTAAGTGCATCTACATTGGTAAATTGTTTACAATTTCTTATTATAAAGCCTAGTAATTTTAGTGCCGAATTTGTGGATGAATTTATGTGTTCTGTAAAGTCCAGTTTAGAGTCGAATAACACTCCCAGGTCCTTAGTTGATTGAGCTCTTGACAAGTCCGTGCCATTGAAGGTATACGAAAACTCTATAAAACTGATTTTACGCGTGTACGTTACTACCTTGCATTTTGATACGTTCATATCCAATTTGTTAGAAATACACCATAATTCAATTTTGCGTATTTGCTGTTGTAAAGTTAGGCAGTCCTCGATGTTGTTAATTTCACTAAATATTTTTAAATCATCGGCAAATAAAAGTGTTTGACAATCTAACATATCACATAAATCATTTATAAATATAACAAAGTGGCCCCAAGTTTGAACCTTGAGGTACCCCTGATGTTGCTAGGTAAGTATTCGACTTAAAACCATTATATTGAACATATTGTAACCGGTTTTCTAAATATGATATAAAGAAATTTAGTATTAAATTACTAAAACCAATATAATTTAATTTTTCAATTAATAAATTGTGGTCTATACGGTCAAAGGCTTTTGAAAAATCAGTGTACACCACGTCTACTTGACCTCTGTTGTCCAGTGATTCGGAGACAAACTGAGTTAAACAAGCTAGGTTTGTTACTGTAGAACGTTTCTCCATAAAACCGTGTTGGTGAGTGGAAATTAAATTCTTTACCCCAGAATAAATTATAGTATACACTGAGGCCTCAAAGACCTTGGCAAAATTAGGTAGAATTGAGATCCCTCTGTAATTTTTTACATCTGCCACATTTCCGCTTTTATAAATAGGGCATACTTTTGCCAGTTTCCAACATTCGGGAAAGGTAGATGTTCGCAATGCAATATTAAATAAAGTTCGGAGTGGTGTGATAAACACATTTGCGCAGTCTTTAACTAAAAAACTGGGAACTTGATCATGTCCCGATGTCATTTTGTTTTTTAGCTTTTTGATACCTTGTCTGATGTCTGTTTCCGATATCTGATCGATATTAGTAGTAAAGAAATGACAGTTCTGTGACAATCCCCCCACCACTTTTCAATCCCCCCACCACTTTTCAATCCCCCCCTCCATTTTTCCCCAAGCCCCGCCCAATCCCCTCCACTCTTTCAGAACCCCCTCCATTTTTTCCCAAGCCCCGCCCAATCTCCCCACCACTTTTCGATCCCCCCCTCTACTTTTCTCCCAATCCCCCCACCAATTTCTCAGAACCCCCCTCCATTTTTCATAAGCCACCCCCCATCCCCTCCACTCTTCCATAACCCCCCTCCATTTTTTCCCAAGCCCCACCCAATCCCCTCCATTCTTTCAGAACCCCCCTCCACTTTTCTCTAAGCCACGCCCCACCCCCTCCACTTTTCAATCCCCCTTCCACTTTCTCATAACCCCCCCCCCACCATAATTAAAACCCCCACCTCCCATCCCTACCGCCATTCAGAATCCCCTCTCCACCTCATCACCTTATCGGAAATGTCATAAGTTAGGCAGTACATATTTTACTACTTTATCATTATGTCCGTCTGTATGGATGTGTATCAGATGTAATAGTGTATTAAAGGAATACATGAAAATCTATTCCACCATAATTCAAACCTCCCACCTCACATCCCCACCATAATTCTGAACCCCCTTCCCTCCTCATCACCATGGAAGGGGTAATCGGAAATGTCATAGGTTGGGCAGTACATATTTTACCACTGTTCCAAATACTTTATCTGTCTGTGTATGGATGTGTATCATATTAAAAGTGTATTAAAGGAATACATGAAAATCTATCCCACCATCACCCATTGAGAGGAGTGTCATCCTTCCGCCTTCACCTTGTGTCATATTTCAAGATATTTCAAAATATTGCACCATGTTACATCATCTTGCATAATATTATGCAATATTGCATCACATTGCACCATACTTCATATTTTACATCACCATTATCATATTTCAAGATATTTCAAAATATTACACCCTGCTACATCGTATTGCATAATATTACACAATATTGCATCACATTGCACCATATTTCAAAAATTACATCACCATCATCCTATTTCAAGATATTACACCATGTTACATCGTATTGCATAATATTACGCAATATTGCATCACATTACACCATACATTAAATATTACACCACCATTATCCTATTTCAAGATATTTCAAAATTTTGCACCACGTTACATCATCTTGCATAATATGACGCAATATTGCATCACATTGCACCACACTTCAAATATTACATCACCATTATCCTATTTCAAGATATTTCAAAGTATTGCATCATGTTACATCATCTTACATAATATTACGCAATATTGCATCACATTGCAACATACTTCAAATATTACATCACCATTATCCTATTTCAAGATATTTCAAAATATTACACCATGTTACATCGTATTGCATAATATTACGCAATATTGCATCACATTGCACGATACTTCAAATATTACATCACCATTATCCTATTTCAAGACATTTCAAAATATTGCACCATGTTACATCATCTTGCATAATATTACGCAATGTTGCATCACATTGCACCATACTTCAAATATTACATCACCATTATCCTATTTCAAGATATTTCAAAATATTGCACCATGTTACATCATCTTGCATAATATTACGCAATATTGCATCACATTACACCATATTTCAAATATTACATCACCATTGTCCTATTTCAAGGTATTTCAAAATATTGCACCATGTTACATCATGTTGCGTAATATTACGCAATATTGCATCACGTTGCACCATACTTCAAATATTACATCCCCTTTATCCCATTTCAAGAAATTTCAATATATTGCAGCATGTTACATCGTATTGCATAATATTACGCAATGTTGCATCACATTGCACCATACTTCAAATATTACACCATCTTTATCCTATTTCAAGATATTTCAAAATATTGCACCATATTTCAAATATTACATCACCATTGTCCCATTTCAAGGTATTTCAAAATATTGCACCATATTACATCATCTTGCATAATATTACGCAATATTGCATCACATTGCACCATACTTCAAATATTACTTCCCCTTTATCCCATTTCAAGATATCTCAATATATTGCACCATGTTACATCATATTGCATAATATTGCATCACATCGCACCATACTTCTAATATTACACCACCGTTATCCTATTTCAAGATATTTCAAAATATTGCACCACGTTACATCATCTTCCATAATATTACGCAATATTGCATCACATTGCACCATACTTCTAATATTACACCACCATTATCCTATTTCAAGATATTTGAAAATATTGGACCATGTTACATCGTATTGCATAATATTACGCAATGTTGCGTCACATTGCACCATACTTCAAATATTACACTCCCTTTATCTCATTTGAAGATATTTCAATATATTGCACCATGTTACAACATCTTGCATAATATTACGCAATATTTCATCACATTGCAACATACTTCAAATATTACATCACCATTATCCTATTTCAATATATTTCAAAATATTGGACCATGTTACATCGTATTGCATAATATTACGCAATGTTGCGTCACATTGCACCATACTTCAAATATTACACCACCTTTATCCAATTTCAAGATATTTCAAAATATTGCACCATGATACTTACATCATAGACTAATATTACGCAATATTGCATCATATTGCACCATACTTCAAATATTAAAACACCGTTATCCCATTTCAAGATATTACACCATGTTACATCATCTCGCATAATATTACACAATATTGCATCACATTGCACCATACTTCAAATACTACACCATCTTTATCCTATTTCAAGATATTTCAAAATATTGCACATACTTCAAATATTACATAACCATTATCCTATTTCAAGATATTTCAAAATATTACACCATGTTACATCGTATTGCATAATATTACGCAATATTGCATCACATTGCACGATACTTCAAATATTACATCACTATTATCCTATTTCCCCATTATCCTATTTCAAGATATTTCAAAATATTACACCACATTACATCATCTTGCATAATATTACGCAATATTACATCACATTGCACCATACTTCAAATATTACATCCCCATTATCCTATTTCAAGATATTTCAAAATATTGCACCATGTTACATCATCTTGCATAATATTACGCAATATTGCATCACATTGCACCATACTTCAAATATTACATCACTATTATCATATTTCGAGATATTTCAATATATTGCACCATACTTCAAATATTACACCACCTCTATCCTATTTCAAGACATTTCAAAATATTGCACCATATTGCATAATATCACGCAATGTTGCATCATATTGCACCATATTTCAAATATTACATCACATTGCGTCACATTTCAACATATTTCGAAATATTGCGCAATATTGCATCATATTAATTGGATTCTTAATAACTTTATTATTTATGGATGTACAGAAAATTTACCTCTAGTTATTATGTAGGGTAATTTTTTTAATGAATTTTAGTTTTTGTTTCATTAAAAACGGTTAAAGTTTAAGGTAAGGCCCTTTTGATATATTACGGCAAACGATTGTATTCAATATCAACAATACCCACGTAAAATTTTAGATCGATCTGACGCCATAAAGTTGAAATATTGAAGCTATACATGATTTAACCGATTTCGCTAATACAGTAGGCATCGTCAGGTTCATTTCCAAAATTTCATTGAAATCCAATGCCATTAACTCGAGGGAAATAAAATTTCATATATGTGAATGTTGTTTCGAGATTTAGGCATTATTAGGTGTACTATTTTGAAAAAATTAAGTAAGGAAATAATGTGCTGCACTTGCAAGCGGATATTATTTGTAAAGAATTGATATGAATATATGATAATGAAAAAAGTGTGGAGGTGTCTTACTTATCTATATTGCTATTTATCACAATAATGAAAGAAGTATTGTCAAGTCACAGTTCGATAGTAATGAAAGAAAGTGCAAACTCCTCCCCCCCCCCCCCCCCGCCCCCATTCCTACCCACTCCAACGGTGACTGTCCTATTTATATGTATGCATTCATAATCCATATACCGTAAATATTACGCAATTTATTATAATAACATTCCTTTATAAAATTATCAAGACAATAAAATATAACACCGTAGATAAAATATCAAAGCACAGTTGTGTAATCATATAACATAAACAAAGGCTCCTTCATTCAAGATAATGAATACGTTGTCATTAGAAAAACTAGCTATAAATAGAACAATGGATTATTCTTCTCGCAATTTATCAGTTACTATATTATCTCAATAACACTTGAGTAAATAAAACTTATTTTATTTTGATAAAACTTTTATTTTATTACAGCATAAATTTATTATTAATTAAATGAAACTTAGTAACAATAAAATCTCAAATGATTAATAAAAGTTGAAATTAATATAACTTTATTATACTATGCAATGAAGCGTTTAAACAATAGATAACTTGAGATACAGATCTTTTACACGGTGGTCTATACAAATTTAGTATGCTATTGCAGGTACCCATAAACCGAGTTTTAAATGCATTTTCCATAATGTACATACAATAATTAAAAAGATATATCACGACTAGGCACTCAAATTTTTTTCATCCGGTTACAACACTTCTTGTTTAAAAAAAATTATGCTTTAAAATATTTAATAATTATTATTTCTTTACAAATATCTTAATAAATACTAGGTATTTTAGATGTAAGAGAAAATTAAGAAAGCTACTAAACTGAATGAGAATTTACTCTAATTTCTACAGAAATAATGGTTTCAGATATTTAGTAACTATAAAGCTCACATCCGAACGTTTATGGGATAAAATATTTAGCTCAGATATCTCAGAAACTAAAACACATTTAGTATTATTTACTTAGTCGAGACTTCTATAAAGTGTTTGCTGCAAATACCGTTGGAGGGAGCCACTCACATTATTTACAACTCACCGACACTGTTTGCTTGACTTCATTTGTTAGAATAATGTATTGTATGAATATCTCATAATATTTTAGATTATCCCCTCGGGGTTAAAAAACAAGTATCAGGATCTTATAGGAAACTGAAGATGATGTCATTCACCACAAATATTACTCATAAAAATACATCATTACACGTGATATTATTTCTACATTTTACATTTTCATGTCTAGGTATTGTACAATTTACTATTAAAATAAGAGAATTATTCTTTCCATTAACTTGCATAAACCAAAAACGTGACGTTGAATTGGTTTTATTTTTACATTCTTATCCACTATATTTGTTAACAAAATGGGTTAATGCAAAGGCAAATTTTAATAAGTGTAGAAATATAAATTTTTCTAAGGTAAGAAGCAACTTCGTGTTTAAAACTTTTTACTAGGATTAACAGATTTCGAGAAAATCACATGCATACTTTTACTTTTATCAGCGATTCATTATTTTTGTGATCATCTATCTAGTGATTTTTCTAAATTATTAATAACTATTGTAGCCGCGAAAAACACTTTTAATTATTTAAACATTATAGAAATTATGATAAAAGTACAACAATTTTCTAGAATTTGCGATGGAAAATGTTTAAATTTGTCAAACGGAATCTAAAGTGATGAAATCCTACTACAAAGAAATTAAACATAATGACATTACCACCGGATTAAATAAAACAGTGTCTTTTAAACATCAAAATGAAGTGCTACATCAAAACGAGATCAATTATACTCATATTCTACAAAATATGGATAACTCCAATCGAAAAAATCAGAGATGGGATAGGTTATCATATAAAACACAGATATATTACCTCATAATGCAGAAACATAGAAAATAATTAAAATTTAGAATAAAAAAGAATATTTCCAGTAAAGAACATTTTATAGCGATACAAAGTTTTTTGAATAGTAATTTAAGTCTGATCTAAATAGATGCGATGTATTATAGGTATTTTAGTTTTTGACGATATTTCACTATTTTTTACCAACGAAGGAGTAGGTTCAACAACGAATGAATGCTGAGAATGCTATCTATACCAGCTATATGGAGGGGGCTGAGAGCGGCTTACTTATGACCGTTGAATATCAGTTGAATTAATTTCAGCCTAAAGTTTTGTTGTTGTGTACTTGTGTTCGAAAATCAAATGACAACGCTTTCGTTTGATCTGGATCAGGAGTAAGCAGTTTTCATATACATATCTTTGGAAAATAATAGCACATACTTTGAATATTTTTTAATTTAAATGCATGCATAAATAAATATTTTGTTTTTTTCAGCGATTTAAGCATGTCTCTACCGTTACCCCCGCAGATGTAGTTCATGCGATGGAGATTTGTGTTTGTGTCCCTGGGACGAGGAGCCGTATGTAAAATTTAATGCTTTCTAATATTCTCAGATTTAACAAGGAAGTTTTTTGTCAGAATACACCTCGAGGAAGGGTATATTGCTCAAGGTGAACCTCCAAAATCTCCTCTTCCAGTCATGCTATTAATCCAACCAGAGCCTATCTCTATGGATCAGGAGTAAGTAGTTTTCAAATACATTTTCTTTAAAAAATAATACCACGTACTTATACACCCATTTCGCTTAAAACTAAGTGTGATTTGTTCTAATACTTTGAACACCTTTAATTTAAATGCACACATAAATAAATATTTTGGCTTTTCAGTGATTTAAGCATGTCTCTACCGCTACCTCGCAGATGTAATTCTTGTGATGGAGATTTGTGCTTGTATCCCTGGGACGAGAAGCCGTAAGTAAATTTTAATGCTTTCTAATATTCTCAGATTTAACAAGGAAGTTTTTTGTCAGAATACACCTTGAGGAAGGGTATATTGGTCAAGGGGGACCTTCACCACCACCATCACCACCACCACCACCACCATCACCACCACCACCATCACCACCACCACCACCACCACCTACAAAACCATAGATATATGTGTACTTCTACTAAATATATGCATATATATTTAGTAGCACTTATTACTATATGTATTCTAATTATGTAATTTAGTCATGGATTGATAACATAGAAATAGTGTGACGTTGTGGCCTCATCTATCATCAGTATTAATAAATTAATTTGAAAATAACACTTCAGTATTTATTTGAGCAACAGTGAAGACAGTCATAATGTCGGATTCTAGTATTGAAAATGATTCATTTTCATTCACTTCACCATGTTCATCTCCTTATTGGAAATATGTGGATAGTATTCTTGTAAATTGTAGAGAGAAAATTAAACAGGAGAAACAACTAATCAACGAAGTAAAATATTCATTATCAAATTCTACTCTACAAGTCTCGACAGGAATAAGCGGTGCTAGAGGTTTCGAGCCATCAGTCAGACTTATCAGTTCAACTGATGTAATTTCGCTTATGGATTTGGATTGGTATGATTTTATTGCAAATATTGATATTACACCGGACAATGACAAAGAAAAGGAATTCATTGAAACTGTAATGGAGTTTGAAAATTTTAAAATATCCAGTCAACTATGTATGGATGAACATCTATTATTACTAGAAAGTGGTGATAGTGTTATATATATTAATGATGAGTGTATCAAAGAACTTGTCAAGATTAAACATTTAGTAAATTTTAGATTAGACTTTTTACAGTGTTTAAATTTTAAGAACTTTTATAATAATACTATGCTGTATATTACTAATTTTGATTGTGACAAGGAAACATATGTTGATAAATTAAAAAACCTATGTAATTTAAATAAATGTGAGCAAGCTTACTGTTTACTAGAGTATATAGAATTTAATAAAAATACAATTGTTCTTGATATTGATAGGATGGTGATGTATAATGCTAATTAAAATAAATTTTATGAAATCATCAAGTGTGTGTTTATTTTATAAATACTAAATATAACTAGAAATAAGTGAATATCCAAGTCAGGTTGGCCGAGTGGTCTAAGGCGTCAAATTTAAGCTCTGATTCCCCTATGGGAGCGTGGATTCGAATCCCACACCTGACAAAAAAAATGTTTATTTTGTCATTACAACATATTTTATTATTGTCGTTTTCATATAAAATATATTGGTATAGAGCAGAGTGTGAATATGACTGGGAAGTTTGTAATAAAACGCTGGAAAATGTGCTAACAAAAATTTATTTAATAATTCCCATATCTCGTAAAGTATTTACATAAACATCATATTTCATGCCTAGACGCCTGTTCAACCTTATCGCTTCAATCAAGTCATTAGGGTCGGTATCTGAATCCCAATTTAATATATCTTCATTTTTCATTCTCTCAGAAGTTTTTTGATAATTATCAAAAACACTATGCTTGGAACGTCTCAAAACTTGCTGCTCTGACGTCAAATCTACTGCAGACGGCGCTGCTGAGTTTTCTAATTCTTCGTTTGCTTGCATTTTATGTTCAGCAGGAGATGTATACTTTCCTCCAAGTAACGTTATCACCTGTCTATTTTGATTTTTCCTTTCATCTTCAATTGTCTGAGATGGTCGACTAATGCTTTCCGAGGTCACTACCCGGCTATTGGATGGAATATATGGAGCATTGTTGTGCACTTTTTGTAAGTGACTTTTTAAGTTATCCTGTCTTTTAAATGTTTTATTACACAAATCACACTGAAAAGATTTGTTTTTATGAATATTAGCGTGACGGCTTAACCCACTGAACCAAGTGAATGTTGCATTACAGATATTACAGGTATACATGTTTTACGTTTCACTCTATGACATCAAATGATATAACTAGTATGCTATCCCCATTTATCCTTATTATCCTTAATTACCCTTGTTTTATCCTTATTTACCCCTGTTTTATCCCCATTTACCCTCGTTTTTACCCTCATTTACCCTTAATTACCCTTATTTACCCTTAATTACCCTCGTTTTACCCTCATTTATCCCTGTTTTACCCTTATTTACCCTTAATTACCCTCATTTATCCTTGTTTTATCCTTAATTACCCTTGTTTTAGCGCTAAAACAAGGGTAATTAAGGATAAAACAAGGATAAATGAGGGTAATTAGGGTTAATTAGGGTAAAACAAGGATAAATAAGGGTAAAACGAGGGTAATTAAAGGTAAATAAGGGTAATTAAGGGGAAATAAGGGTAAAACGAGGGTAAATAGGGATAAAACAGGGGTAAATAAGGATAAAACGAGGGTAATTAAGGATAATAAGGATAAATGGGGATAGCATACTAGTTATATCATTTGATGTCATAGAGTGAAACGTAAAACATGTATACCTGTAATATCTGTAATGCAACATTCACTTGGTTCAGTGGGTTAAGCCGTCACGCTAATATTCATAAAAACAAATCTTTTCAGTGTGATTTGTGTAATAAAACATTTAAAAGACAGGATAACTTAAAAAGTCACTTACAAAAAGTGCACAACAATGCTCCATATATTCCATCCAATAGCCGGGTAGTGACCTCGGAAAGCATTAGTCGACCATCTCAGACAATTGAAGATGAAAGGAAAAATCAAAATAGACAGGTGATAACGTTACTTGGAGGAAAGTATACATCTCCTGCTGAACATAAAATGCAAGCAAACGAAGAATTAGAAAACTCAGCAGCGCCGTCTGCAGTAGATTTGACGTCAGAGCAGCAAGTTTTGAGACGTTCCAAGCATAGTGTTTTTGATAATTATCAAAAAACTTCTGAGAGAATGAAAAATGAAGATATATTAAATTGGGATTCAGATACCGACCCTAATGACTTGATTGAAGCGATAAGGTTGAACAGGCGTCTAGGCATGAAATATGATGTTTATGTAAATACTTTACGAGATATGGGAATTATTAAATAAATTTTTGTTAGCACATTTTCCAGCGTTTTATTACAAACTTCCCAGTCATATTCACACTCTGCTCTATACCAATATATTTTATATGAAAACGACAATAATAAAATATGTTGTAATGACAAAATAAACATTTTTTTGTCAGGTGTGGGATTCGAATCCACGCTCCCATAGGGGAATCAGAGCTTAAATTTGACGCCTTAGACCACTCGGCCAACCTGACTTGGATATTCACTTATTTCTAGTTATATTTAGTATTTATAAAATAAACACACACTTGATGATTTCATAAAATTTATTTTAATTAGCATTATACATCACCATCCTATCAATATCAAGAACAATTGTATTTTTATTAAATTCTATATACTCTAGTAAACAGTAAGCTTGCTCACATTTATTTAAATTACATAGGTTTTTTAATTTATCAACATATGTTT